>OX384029.1:44802714-47616464 GCA_947534325.1 Agonum fuliginosum
CAGGATGTACAAGAATAAGATATTTT
This sequence comes from Agonum fuliginosum, assembly GCA_947534325.1. Taxonomy (NCBI): domain Eukaryota; kingdom Metazoa; phylum Arthropoda; class Insecta; order Coleoptera; family Carabidae; genus Agonum; species Agonum fuliginosum. The sequence goes on from OX384029.1 coordinate 44,802,741, forward strand.
TAAACATCCCATGGACGATTCATCTCAAGTGGATTACTTTATTACAGAACAGATAGATCTGCACATCCTGTATATAGAAAATGTTCATCGTTTTTGATGAGCAAACCGCTTTGTTGTAGAAAATTATTATTTAATTTTATTAAAAGCTTTTGTTGTGGTACATTTGCGTGAGAACCTCGCTTTAAACATTTTATTTCTATACATAAATTTTATTGCAAGTGGCTGTATAAATTTTAATTCATCGACCCGTTAGTCTTCAATTTATCTCACTTACCATACAACACAGACATATATCTTCTAAGTAATTGTAAATTTAGGAACATATACGCTAGAAAATGAAGAAAAATGATTTCACAACCCTCCCCCCTCCCTTATAATAATAATAAATAAAACATGGTTTTCGATTGGAAAGTACGTGTAGTTCACGCCACATAATTCACGCGTTCGCCGCTAGGGCGGGAACTGGCGCTAGGTGTGAATAAAGAGCCGTTTTCGCGCAACGGAGTATAAGAATTTCCGCTGTATATTAATAATAAATTTTATTTCTATTTAGCGAAATTCGCTTCTGAGCTGCATAGCGCATTCATCACTGTCAACACCGGAACAAAAGACTATCGCGGGGTTGCCAAAATGGCGCAGTCGGGAGGATAATCGAATTAAATTTTTGACAGTGACGACGGAATTTTCTATTTGCAAATTATAAATTATTTATTGTATTTAAATTTTATTCATGCATAAATTTAGAATTTTTATAAATAATATGAAATGTGGTCTGACTGTGGTTAATACTTTATTTCTAGCTAATTTACAAAAATTAAATTTCTAGTTAAAATTTAAAAAAAAAAATTATTGGTTCTGGATTGTCTAAACTCAATTTATTCATAAATAAATTAATGAAGTTTACCTTCAATATCTTGATCAATATATTGCAAAAAAGAAAAATATTATTGTTCTTTTTACATACATCAATATATTTTGAAATTTCAATAGTACTAACCTACCGATATCAGCTGTCACTTTACTGTTACTGTCAACAGTGCCAACAATATTTTTTAACGACAATTTTCTTCTCGCGAAATAGTGAGGAAAGTAAGTTTTCCCTCTAGAGAGGAAACTAAGCTGTGTTACCACTAGTGTTATTTTACGATGAAATATTTCAAAAATTTTAAGTAAATTTATTATTTTATTGAAAATTCATATTTTATAGTGATATACTGTAAACTATTATTTTACAATTATTATTTTTATACTTTCTTTTTCTATGCAATTTCGCGATTTTACAACTTAAATTTAATTTGGCATATTGGCTGCAGTGAAACATTTCGTTGTTTTTAAACGTCATTCTGACAGATGGCACTTATTATAACCTAACTTCTAGTTATGTGTTTCTTCTACATTTACAATGTTTTTAAATATGTCGTGAAAAAAATGTTGTGTCTAACACGAGAGGAAAGCTCTTTTTCCACTCTAGCTCGATTGCCTATAAACTTATACAGGGTGGTGACTTGGCCGACGCAGCATAGCGATTACAATGTTAATTTTTGACATTTATTTGCTCCCCTAATTATTTTAGAGTTAAAGTTCTTATAGGTTTTTTGTAGAGAATATATTTTTGTTTTCAAATTTTGAAATTCTAGAACCGTAATAATCAACATTTTAAATAATTGTATTTTTACAAAAATCACTGAGGCCATGGAATTATTAAAACAAACAAAGCATTTCCATTTGTTGTTTCCATTTGACGTTTGTAACTTTTTAACTTTTTTATCAATGACGAATACAAAATTCAGCCCATTCAAATTTAACGAGTTTCTCACCATGGTAATCAATAAATTCTAATAAGTACTAATTTTAAAAAGTTACAATGTTACAAACGTCAAATAGAAACAACAAAAATGGAAATGCCTTGTTTGTTTTAATAATTCCATGGCCTCAGTGATTTTTGTAAAAATACAATTATTTAAAATGTTGATTATTACGGTTCTGGAATTTCAAAATTTGAAAACAAAAATATATTCGGATTCAGTATTTTTTTCTGTACAAAAAAACTATAAGAACTTTAACTCTAAAATAATTAGGCGTGCAAATAAATGCACATTCAAAAATTAACATTGTAATCGCTATGCTGCGTCGGCCAAGTCACCACCTTGTATACATAAACTTCGAGCTCGAATGGCAAAATGAAGCGCTTTTCTCTCTAGTTGGACAAATAAGTATATTTGAATGATTTTGTCACTAGCTAGCAGCTCACATTAAACTACTATAACGCGAAGAAGCTAAAATAAGCACTCATATTTATCACTAATAAAATTTTAAAGATTTCAGCACATTTCCTGAAACTTATTCCTCTGAAACGTCCACAAAAACAAGAAATAGCTCCCGAGGGTAGCAAACTAAAAAATCATTGCAAAACTACCGAGCGACTTATAAAATTTTCAGCGTTTCAGGCAGGTATTGGCAGACGCCCCGCCGCATTTCAGCTGTTTTCAGCGGCGGATATTTCAACGACGACGTTTATCTCTCGCTCGGGATCTCCTCTAGGCGAGCGTCATTTGTTCGTCTAATTAAATTACGGTTGGTGAGCGACCAGGCCGCCTACTAGATTTTAGTTAAAGCAGTGATTGACAGTAACGATGGCTGAAAAATATGTGATGCGAACTTGTTTCCAGTATTCTTCCAATGAGACAGCGATGTTTATTTGTTTGGGAAATTAAACAAATGAAACTTACGCCGGATTAAGGATTAACGGGTTTATTGACTTTGGTTTAAAAGGAATAAATGGTTTTGTTCAGTATTTTAAAGGCGATATACAGGATGCCTCATAACTTCATACATATACAGTGTTTCCCAAAAGTCCCGGACGGAGCTATAAGTTTTGAACGAGTGAAGAAAAAATATTGAAAATTTGGGGATTACTAAAAAGTCACAGAGACTACATTCTTAGATAGTTTAGAACTTTCATTCAACGTGGAGTTTTTTTAAGGGGATGACCACCCCAATATTTTTAAATAGCAATAGAATTTTACCTTATTTTATAAATGAAAACAAAAACACATTCCCATAAACCAAAACCCCATAATCTTAGTTCTATCAAGAATTTAATTTTAATGTTTTTTGCACGTTTTATAACAAATGTTCAAATTGTTGACCTTCTTTGGTCTTGCATTGCAAACCCAAACGCTTTAGTGATCCCCAAATTATATATTTTTTTACTTCACTCGTTCAAAACTTATAGCTCCGTCCTGGAAATTTTGGGAAACCGTGTATTTTAATGGCATATTTCTCACTAACTGATCATGGAACAAAACTACTTTTTTAAAAAAATCATAAATTTAATGGCACTAGGAACCCAAAAATTGGTGCTAATACATGACAACATGACAGATAACAAACAAAATAGATGATATTGCTTGGAAACCAAATTCTTAATAATTTCAATTATTTTCAAATATAAGTTAATAAGTTGAAAACAGAAAATTCCGAAAATATGCCATAATTATAAATTGATCTCAATATACCCCTATTCTATGTAAACAAAGTTATGCTACACCCTGGACCCTGTACAAGTACATAAATAGTTATAGTTAATAATAAACATCAAAAGCTGAATGCAAAAACAGTGTGATATATTTGTAGTATTTATTTTATGTGCAGTACGGATTTCGCGATAAGCATAATCTGCTAGTGTAGCTCCAGGATACACATTTCATAATATATACAGATTAAAGCAATTATGGCAAACAAAATGCAGCTTCCGCATAAAACTTTGCATTAGTTCAGCAATAAATCAACTGTGAAACGAATTTATGCAGCAGAAACGTGAACGTAAACGAAACCATTCCGACTCGGAGTAAACAATTCCATGTTGGAGTGAAACCCACTGGCTTGGGCGGCGGATAATGAACTTATACTTTTTATACTTCGGTGGCTATAAACCGGGCAAAACACACCAGGTATTAACAGAAATTCATTTGCTTTTTGCTGCAGCAAATCATTTATACCTCGCAAATATGAACTAAATATTTCAAAGAAAGGAAATATGTGAAAACTGTCTGCGTTGGTGATAAAAAGAGGAAGTAATGAACAATTTCCTCCTGAAAATTACAAACTAGTTCTTTAGTTATAGGCCAGGTAATGAAGGCAATAAAACACAGATTAGAAAAAAATCGTGTAGTTTCCAAATTTGGCAGAGTTTTGAGGAGAATAGTCCTGAACAACATGCTAAAAATCCCCATTGATGGGGGGCAGGCTCCCCGTGGGGGAAGCGTTTAAATGTCATTTTTTAAATCCTTTATATTAACTTCATTGTCGTGCGTGCGTACGTAGGTACGTACGGCAAAAAAACAAAAGTCAAAAATGACCCACTTCCCGAAGTCCTATCGAGTTGAAATTTTGCAAATAGACTTTTGTCACCTAACAATGCACTTTGGCATAAAAAATCTGATGTGGCCAGCACAAGACCTCCCGCCATACCTCAAACCCATTTCCCCATATCCAATCAATCTGAAATTTGGTACATAGACTCGTTGTGACCAAACATTTACTTTGGCACAAGAAAAAAATCTGATGTTTACAAGTGGGTTAGGTTGTTTAAAGAAGGTCCCACTAACACTCATGACGAAGAAATGAGTGAGGCCGTCGGCCGAGGTTCCTCACTTTGCGTCAAGAGTCCGCGGCCGACGGCCTCACTCATTTCTTCGTCATGAGTGTTAGTGGGACCTTCTTTAAACAACCTAAGCCACTTCTAAACGTGCTGACATGACATTGCCTCAGGCTCATAGGTTTCCACAAGTTGATGATGGATTTCGACCGCGGATTCTTGACGCAAAGTGAGGAAATTGATGACCGATGAGGTGGAGCGAACGGCCTCTGCGGAGGTTGACGAAAGCTCCTCCTGTGACGACATTTCTCAACGGATTGAATTGAACCAGGGCTCGGTTTGACCGTTACGAAACCCCCTACACGCAGTTATGCCTTTACCTTTGAAAAGAAAATTCCCTGCACCCTACAGAGCACTTGTCACCTTACTTTCTGGATATGCCTCGTAGAATAAACGCTGTAATACATTGTTGTTAAATCCGTAACCAATAGATATAAAAATCCCATGTTTTACGTTAAAAATAATTACACTGCATTTATAAAATTTCCAAAATAAAACATCTTCTTCTAGCTCACAAGCACAAAAACCGTGACAATTATTTACTTATTTTTAATGTCTCCTCCGCAATTTTTCATGATAAGGCTAAAAATCCGTCGTTATAATTTCCTAAGAAGGTGCTTAACAAGCTCGCGAACTTTCTTCGTGACATTCCGCTTTAATAATAATAATTAAGGTAGCGCGGTGGCAAAAATAAGCCAAAAAGATCTGCGTCACTTCCTGCGACACTAGCGCTCCGAGCGGCGTCACCCGGAGTCGCTAATCCGCGCACCGGAAACAACAGAGGTGGCTTGGATCTAACGAAGGAACACACGTAAACAATTGAACGCACGCCGAGGGCGATACAAACACAATAACACCTAAACGGAGACATGTTATTTCCCGACTTATTGAGAAAATTCTACCGATACTAACGGAGGTTTTTCTCAGGTTTCTTTACCTGGTTGTCAAGAAAAGAAAATCGGGATGTTTAGGACGGGAGAATACTTTCTGTGAATAGAAATGAAGTTTTTTTAAATTATCGACGATCGTAATGACCTTTTATCCAACATGGATAAGGCACTGGTTTATATCACGATTAAATAATAATTTGGTTTACCAACTTATAGTTTATGTTAATAAATTATTCAAATAGATAAGTTTAGTAGAAATGTTAAAATTTTGTCAAAAGTGAAGCTATTATCAAATTAATCGTATCATCAACTGTTATTACCTTTTAATATGCAACAATTATTGATAATTATCAACAACATAATACATTAGTTAATACGTCAGATACTTATAATTCATTAGTTACGGACTTAATACGTTACAACCATAATAACATCAAAACCTTCCATAATATGTGAACAGTCAAGTGATTGACAGATAAAATTGTTAGATAATTTGTTTTAACATAGCTATCGTTGATGATACGATTACGCTTTGAATATAACGCAAATATATGCGATTTAAGCCCTCTTGAATGTTCAAAGAGACTCGGTTTCACCTCGTCGCTTAGCAACATCCTCGGTATTATAAATCATATAATATTTTTGTTATACCGTGAGTTTTATTTTTTATTTAACATGTAACATGGTATCTTTCATATCCATGGTTACAAATTTGACCAATGTATTCAGCGTTTCATTTAAAATAGAACATAGGCTGCCATTATCAAGTAATATTACCTCCTGTCAATTAGGGTTGTGTTGTTGAAAATACAAATATTTTTTTATTAAGTAAAAACAGAACACTCTTAATTTGTCACCCTGTACTTACCTTGTAAAATGTATTTCCAAATGACATTTCGAGGTTAAATTAACGTTTCAGTCTCCAGCTAATCACAATATAGAAACCACTCTAGAAATTTGTTTTACTGTTTCCAGTTTAAAACAGACTATAGTTCATTAATATAATTGGCGGATAATTTTACATACAAAGAATTATAAAACAAACAAAGCAAGAAGTGTGTCAAATAGACTGTGTCTTTTTACTTCGCTGGCAGTTATTATCCTACAAAGGATGAATACGATCCATTCCACTATTGCCAACATCGCAATATCACGGTGGCTGTGATATTTGTGGAGTCGCCGCACAAACAGAAACACATTTAATTAGGTTTATTTTTCATCATTTAAATCTGATGGTGAGCGCAATCTTACCCGCACAGCTTCGCTAAACAAATATCCCTGATAAACAAGGACGGCGGATCAGGATTACGCAAAGACAACAAGGATGAATGCAGGAAGTGTGCGAATCTTGTTATTTTAAATTAATTTCTGCTATGAAGTCCAGATGATGGCTGATGGCGATTTTAAAATTGGAACGAATTCGTTAGCTCCGCAAAATATGAAGTAATGGTTGATATTCAATGAGAGTTTTACGATGCTAATTACTCATGAAAATGAAAGGATATACAGTGTGATTATGAATGATTGACCATCATGTACGTTTTCGTATCAAAATTTCCACGGAAAATTCTCCTTTTTGTGAAACGAATGTTATGTCGTCGGGTTAGTTCTTGTTTGGTCTATACACCATTTTGCGATTTTCGACGAAAATAGGCGCACTGTTATCTACTGATTTTATTTGTTGTATAGAATCGACTTTCATTTCGCTAATGCATTAGATTTTGGAAAAAAATAATGCTTTATCCGTCTATATCCAATATTTTTTCTTGTTTTCGATTTTTATTTAGTTTATGTCACATTTAACCGTAGAAATCAAGCATTTCAGTTCTTATTTGTGCTATATCCATTCTGGGAAAAATACAATTATTCATTTTGTTCAATATCCATTACTCATAATCATAACCAATTATTGCGTTTGTGAAATGCCAAATATACTTCTTAATTCGTACATTAATATGACATTCATAATCTGGTCCCAGAACTTTTAATAAACAGAAAAAAATGGCAAACATTCAAACGCGATTTCTCAAATTAGAGAAAAGTGAACTTAGAACAAATTAATAAGAAACAACCCGACGATGTAGTGCCATTACGATGAATTTGGAGTTGATTATTATGTGTTTCTATTTAGCGTTCATAAAGTTATCTTTGTGAAACGCAACTAAATGTCGCTAGAGCTCACATTGTGACATGCAACGTATTTTTATAGAAGGTTGGTATTGCTAGTATGAGATCAGTATCAGATGACATGTTCTTCAATTGTTAAACGCAAATCTCAGAACGGACAAATTTCAGTATAACCTCCAAATCTATTTTGCTTAATGAATTAGTTTTTATTCAATGAAATTAATGTATCCAGTAGTAGATTATTTTTTATAATTTCTGCACTTATCACCTAGAATAGTTTAGTAATTATATACTTTTACAGTTACAATAACATAAATAAATTGGAATATTAATGTCACCAATTAAAACGTTACACACATAAATTTCCCTAAATCGATTTGTGTATATTGTGGCAATATAATCTAAATTTGAATATTAAAAAGACACCAAATTGAAAAAATAGAATAAAGAACTTATTTTCAATACGACTGTTATATAATGTTATCAATCTTACATCATTTTCAATTATAATTATGGAATGATTACATTCTATAACTTGTTTTGGAATGGATTCATTCCGTAACTAGCGATGGAATGAAATGTGGCTAGTTATAATAATTTAATTTTATTCAATGATTTTGGTTGGTGGGTAGCTTTAAAATACGTTTAGATTTATTAATTTATTAATTTTATGCAGAATATTATTTTATAAATACATAAATTTTTATTTTAATAGTTTTAGGTTATGTTTTTTAATGCAATTAAATTTATAGTCGTAGAGATTAGAGAAAGTAGGTATAGTCTGCAACACGTTTGGATTAGCTATTCCGCTCTAATGGAACCGTGAAACTCGCCGACGGCTCGTCTCACAAACCTTCCACTCGAGCTGAATATGCTTCATTCCATATTTGTTGCAGAATATACTATTATACGACTTTTTTTCGCGAAAACATAATGTGTTTAACATGGCAAAAAATACAGATTTACTGCCTAAGCTAGATTCATAGCCTCTGCTACGCCTCGTCTATAAAACTTTAGATGCAGCAATAAATCTAATATTTTTTTGCCTAGTTAAACAAATAATTATTACTGCCACTGGAGTCATAGACTTCAATTAATTGCCATATCACCGGAATTGATATAATTTGTTAAATTATTCAACATTAGATAAGTGATTACTGCTATTACTTTTAATTTAATCGTACCAGAAATACTATTAATAATTGATATAGTGGCTCATGTTTCATATAATTTTTTTCCAAAATTGCAAAACATCTTGTATTTATAACTCCTGCATTTCTCTTGCGCTAATATTTTCTCATCCTAAAGTCTCTGGTATAAAAGTATGTTTTTATTTGTTCGTTTTTCATTTGGTAAGTGGTGTACACGTACAGAGATTTTGAGTACCGCTGTTCACAATAACAATGCCGTCTCTGCTAAGCGAGATATTAGCCGCGGTGTAATCATTTACTCCGGACTCCGGGTACTCCGGTTTACTCCGGATAGTCCGGGTGCACTCATTGAGATAAGTGCGAACGCTTGTTTGTGAATCCGGGGGACTTTATTCTCGTTCCGTTTGAATTTACATAATGCATTGATATTAAATTGCAATCTTTATAATCTAAAGAAGAAAATTCACTGGAAAAGTGGAGACATGATTTGTGGTAATGGCAACTAAAGCACTAAAGGTGACCCACTTTCAATAATAACAAAGAAGAATAAATTTATGATTTGTACACCTCTATCACGCAAATTTTTCCTAGAAGGGTTTAATTTTAAACGTTATGTAATATATACTCGACAAAAAATCTGACGTGGACACCACATGACTTCCTTGTACGCCTATTAAACTGTACTACTACTATTGCTACTATACTCATAAATATATTTTAGTCATTTTATTTAAACTGCAGAAGAAGATATAATCGATATTTTACTATTGTCACTACCACTGTTACTGTCTTGTCATAATCATTTAAATTTTACGTAGTAACAAATGTTAATCGATCATGGACTACAAGATACCGAAATACTAAATTATAAATATATACTTTAATTAATCTTAAATGATACCAGATAATAATCACATAATCTTTCATTTAAAATAATAAATTGTCTTAAATTAAATATTTCTCGAAATATTTGAAAAAAGTACTACTTCCGGTTTGTAGATTGAAACCAAAAATAGGAGGTGTACAACTAGATGCTATAACAGTCCTAAATACAAAATTTCAACTTTCTACGTCTAACCGTATTTGAGTTATGCAACACACATACGTCCGTACGTCCGTCCGTACGTACATACGTACGTACGTACGTACATACGTCACGACGAAACTAGTCATAATGGATTCAGAAAAGGTAAAAACGGATATTTCCATCAAAATCTGAGAACCGAAATTTTTCGCGATTACAATACTTCCTTTACTCCGTGTACAAGGAAGTAGAAAGTTTCCTCTTTAAAGTCATGCAAGTTAATTTGATGCCAAGGTCACTTTACCTCCTGCCAGTCCTCTGAGAGAAAAAATGATTTTGATGTCAGAAAATGTCAAACTTTGACTACTTGTAACAGGTCCATTACCAAGCCGATAAAGTTTATTAATTTAGAGCTAATATACTAATTGAGTTCTGAAAAAATCAATCTATAAAATTATTATTTAAAGGGTGCGATAGTACCTAGTGACATTTTACTTCAAAATGACAAATTAATAATTTTGCTTCTCTTGATATTTTTCTCTTGCGTGTAAACCCGAGTTGGGGGGCTAGGGGAAAATCTTGCAGGTTGGTAACACAATCAGTGGAAATGTAAAGTGCTTAGAGTTGAAAATACAATAAGCGGTCGGTGGAGTTTTGTTGCAGCAGACAGAAGCAGAAACTTAATTTTGTATTCCGCCATCGACTGAATACATCGGGCATTGTTCACTCATTCTATGGCTACACAATTGTATTAGAAGTACTCATAAGTAGATAAAACACTACAACGAGATTGTTTATGATTCCTTTCAATGGCTTTTTATTATTCAAAGCCGGGACAATATTCGAGAGTCGACAAGGGCACAAGCTAAGTTTAATCATTATTTCATCAACGATTTCTCAATTGTACCTACATTCATTTTTATACTCATTTATAAATAATAATGAAGGTAGAAAAAAATATGATCACTTTTTTGAATCAACTAGAGTTCCTAATTGTATAATAAAAACCTGATGATGACAATTTCGTTGTAATTTTTAAATACTTAAAAAAAAGTTATATAAGAGGTTGCTAAGCAACAACAATGAAAATTGTAACCAATCAATAATGATAATTTGACACATCACATAGGCTACCTATTTTATAAAATGAATCAAAATTAAAATTCTGTTTTCCAGCTCTATTTTTCAAATGAAGTTTTGGGTGTAGTGAAAAATAGCACAATGTGTATAAGTGCTTTTTTTACTCCAGGTATTAAAACATCAATTAACGAACTGATTTCCAAGGCGCTAAATAGCATTTTATTTTAAACACACCTCGACAACCCGTGGCTTTGGCCGGTTTTAGTCACGGGCTGAACATAGCAACTGACATAAGCTCGGGGTGAAATTTGCTCCTATATTTTGACATTTTGTGAAAGACTGAAATACACTTACCTAAGTAGCTTTGTATAATATTATTATGATTTAACCTACAATTATTATAAATAATTTGTGGTCGTAGAAAAAGTATAGTATGTGACTCGTTTATAAACTCTATACATACTCGTTTTTATACACTCGATGCGCTCGTTCCTAAAAAACTCGTGGCTAAAATGACTTTTATAAAACTAGATACATAATAGACTATTAAAGCACTAGCGACGTTACAATCACTCCAGTTCGCGTCGTGCTCTTAGACCCGTCCTGTCGTACGTGCTTTAAAAACTTACTTATACACTAGGTTACTTAGTCTAGGTACTTGTATCGTAATATATTATTTTGGTAGGTTACGAGCACATTTTTCATGCCACTAATAATTTTAATTCTAAATGTATGTCATTCTATTTTGGTGCTCATTAAAATACACTTTAATCCTGTTTTCATTATGTGGATGCTCCAGTCAATCACAAGCATACCGGGATTTTCTGAAACAGGCGCACCCCCCAAAAAATTGTTTTGATTATTTTACTTAGAAATGTACGACGAAAAAGTAGCTTATTATACATGGCTGTATTTTCAATTTTATGAAGAATCAAAATCTTTAAAAATATACGGTGTGTTCCATTTAAAATAAGGAAGTTGATGTCACTTCCGGCTAAACAGGGATTAATAAAATTTAATTATTTATGTAGTTTGTAAACCTATAATATAAATGTAATTGACTTAAAAATACAATTTTTGGGGGATGTGTCTGTTTCAGGAAACATACGTAGAAATCATCTTAGAGCTTTTATGTTACTCCTCCAAATTTAAATACAGACTACACCAAATTGTTTTCAATTTTTATTTTCACGTCAATGTTGAGGAATGAGGAAATTTATCGCACAAATTTGTCTGTATAATTGAAATGAAATTACATCCACCGCCACTGTATAATAGAAGACAATCTCCGAGACATAATAGAGGCGATATTGAACTAAGACAAAAGACTTCTCACATTACATAACAACAATGAAACATAATATCAACAGCCTGTAATTGCTCTTTAGTATTTCGCTTCCTTCTTCACTCTAACAACAGACACTTTCAGAGGAATTTTTTTATGGATTTAATAGATTTACATTAAATCTGTGAGGCGGAAGACATTTTCAAATTCTTTGAAAGAGATTACCCATCCTTCTTCCATTAGTATTACAGGTTGTATCGTAACATACGTTAAGGATATAATATATTATGCTGGTGATCAAAAATAATTTATCAGAAATTCGAATAATTTTTTTAAAACGTATATAAAGAGTAGTTCGCAAGCAAGGAGTACATTTTTGGAACCACTGAATATCAAAAATTTCTCTTTACTTAATAGGTCCGTCTACCTCCTAAAATCTAGCATTAAATGTACTAACGTAGCGAGTGTTTGTGGCCAGTACAAGAATGGTAAAATTTTATTTCAACAAGGATTTAATAGAGTAAGAATGGATCTAGATGTGTGCCTTTTCCAAAATTATGATTGAAAATAGCACCTACATGATTATAAAAATTCCAAAAAATTCTAAAAAATTTCCAATTTATGCAAACTTTACACGGTTATATCTCATGCGTGAAATTATTTTTTAAATTTTAAAAAGGCACATCTGTAGATCCATTCTTTCTCTATTAAATGTCTATAAAAACTTTATCCTGAAGTCAATAATAATTTGACAGTTTACTCGCAACGAAAACATTATTACAGTATTTTTCAACTTCAAAATGATATTCATTGCATACCTAGGATGCGGCAAAGTACAAGTTTCGGGCTGGTTTCAGGCAGCCGTAGTAGTGAGGAAAAGTGTGGATTAGAAAAAAAGTAAAATCGAAAGTATTCTAGGAATTGGGAAAATACGTAGACGGGCCACTTAAGAATCAGGACATCGAAAATGTAGGTATATACCCTTAAAATTTTAGATACTTTTTTCAACATGTAGATTATTTTGTGTGTGCGGTTGTCATACCCAAGTTGAGTTAAGATAAAATTGATATATTATCCCTGATTTTATGATCATGATATTATATTAGTAAACTGATTTTTATTTTCAAATTTAATAAGTTGTTATTCTTTTTAAAATATATTTTATAATTTTCTTGTTATACCTACTACAATTACCTAGCAATCAGTAAGCCTGTGACATCCAAACTGAAAAACCATTAAAATCTTTCCATATGTTACAATTTACCAGTCAATTTAAGGGTCTCCATACTTGTAGGGTCCAAATAAGGTACTTTTTCCTCAACAGAAACTACATATTAGGTAATTTGTAGAACAGGTTATCACATATGTGCTTGTGTGCAGAGGGAAGGTAGTTTTGATGGCTTGTAGGTAAAGGTAACACGGTCTTGAAGACGCGGTGATGAACCCAAACTAGCTTCCTTGCCAAGAGCTAAGGTCAATGCCACGGTTACCTCACGTTTAACCGTCGACGATGTTCGTTGGATACGTTGAGGAAGAAGCCAAGGAAAGTTGCAAGAATACTCGGATGATGTTTCTATTCAGAGTTATCATAAATGATTTACCGTGCCACATCGTTCTGATTTTTTTTTGCATCTCGATGTGTTTGTTACTATAAATTATGCTCACCATCCTAACCTTAAAGTGTCAAAAAATTACAGTTTTCTTTCAATATTAATTGATAATAATGTTTTTCACTTGATTTCTACCTCACTGTAAATGCTAAAATACAAAATAAACTTCCAAACTTATCGTAATGGTACCAGGATTGCGGGGGGTACTTTCGACAGAGGTTTACATTCGTCTACCATTAATGCCTAGTATACACGGAGAAACATTTTGACATGTTTCCTGAAAAAAGTTTCCGGAAACTTCAATGATTTAACGGCGCCTATAAAAATGAGGCGTTTTCAGGAAACGTTGTGAAGTGCAACTAACTTCTTATTTGTCAAATCGTCAAGAATGTGACATGTGATCATAAACATATTTATTGTTTTTCAAAAAAATTTCCATTTTCTGGAAACATTTTTCAGGTAACTTGTCAACATGTTTCTCTGTGTGCACTGGGCATTATATTTCATGAATGGTTAAAATCTAGGGTCATTAGACCCTAGATTTAAAGAAATAATATTTTTTTTGTAGATTGATGTGAGTGCTCGAACCATGTGTAAAAAGTTTGCACAAGAAATGTCACTTGTGACGTCGTTAAAAATTATGCTATTTACTATAGATGTTTTTATCTTTTTTATTGTCAAAATTTTCCAAATTCGTCTTAGTAGTAGTTCTGAAATTTACTACTAAAAATACCTGCGCATTATATTAGGCGAATTATTAATTAATTAAATTACGACAAATTCGAAAAAAGTTTTTTGAGAAGACTTGGGTCAAGCTCAAAATTATTATTTATTCAAGTGAAAAAAAATCTGACGTGGACACCACATGACTTCCTTGTACGCCTTGTGTGTTCATACTTTTCTTAATAACTAAAATGTAAAATAATATTAAAAATTCTTTTAACTTATTATACTAGTATACTCACAAATATATTTTAGTCATTTTATTTAAACTGCAGAAGAAGATATAAAGCATATTTTACTATTGTCACTGTCATGTCATAATCATTTAAATTTTACGTAGTAACAAATGTTAATCGATCATGGACTACAAGATACCGAAATACTATAAATTATAAATATATACTTTAATTATTTTTAAATGATAGCAGATACAAAAATATTTATAAAATACCGATTTTAGGTAATAATCACATAATCTTTCATTTAAAATAAAAAAAATTGTCTAAAATTAAATATTTATCGAAATATTTTTAAAAAGTACTACTTCCGGTTTGTAGACTGAAACCAAAAATAGGAGGTGCACAACTAGATGCTATAACAGTCCTAAATACAAAATTTCAACTTTCTACGTCTAACCGTATTTGAGTTATGCGACACACATACGTCCGTCCGTACGTACGTACGTACAGACGTCACGTCGAAACTAGTCATAATGGATTCAGAAAAGGTCAAAACGGATATTTCCGTCAAAATCTGAGAACCGAAATTTTTCGCGATTACAATACTTCCTTACTTCGTACAAGGAAGTAAAAAAGAATATTGATTCAAATGATATTGTTTCAAAAGTGTAAATTTTTATTATATGAAAAAAAAAATTTGTTTTGTTTTTCTGTGGAGGTATATTTTGTGCAAGACAAAATGTGTTATTATTTTATATTTTTTTACATTAAAAAATTATAAACAATTACTGGACGAAAGTAATTACGACGAGAATGACTGACGATTAAGTCGTGAAATTGATTATGTTACGCCCTGAACCATTTTGACTCGATTTTGTAATTCTTCATTTGTCCCGATGAAGGCTAACTAAGTAGCCGAAACGTCCACTGTATGAATAAATAAAAAAATCTACAACAATTGTGACTGGTGTACTCGTTATTCGACCTTCCAACATCAAAATTTCAACAGTCAAGATTCAATTTTTATTTTTACTAATGTTTTAGATTCATAGTGATTTTCAGTACCATTCAAGTAGCCCATTGCAGATCAATATTTCTTTGTAGATCGTTGCTAATCGTCACGGCCTGAAAATATTTTCAAACCATTGCTAATAAAAATCTGTTCTAGAATTCGTTAAAATTTATCAAAATTTGATTAAATTTATATTAATATTATATTATCAATCAAAATTTTTTCTATATGTATGTATATTTAGTTTTGCTATTATAACGAGGATATATTTAGATTTACGGTGAACTAATATGACGGATTTGATAATGTAATATTAGTAGCTATATACGAGACATTTTGCTCTGACGTTTTGACATTTTTCTATCTGAATGTATATTTCAAAATAGTAACTGACTATAATATGTGTCAACAGACTTTGTTACTTTTGTTTTATGTATGCAAATATCAACACATTAAATGACAATTGTTGTTTCTATCATATTAAATAATGTAGGTATAAATACTTTCGTACAAAAGTACCTTTGCAGTTATTTTTTATTTACAGTTCTTTTTTAAATAAAATTTCTTTGCTGGTATATGACCTACTTATTAATGATTAATGTTTCTATTTACAAGTATTTTGCTTTTCCGTTTCGTTTATATTTGTACTATTTGCCCTCCGCAAAAGAAAATTAACTTTATATGTTTCTATACATTTTTATTCTCTAACTTTGCTATTATATGAAACTTTTTTAATTTACGGTTTTAATTTCACTAACTGACCACCTGGTTAAAAGTTATGTATTAATTATGCAAAATTATTCCCATAAGAATATGAGAATGTTTTTTTATTTCTTTGGTCCAGTTTTTGCCATGCATTTCTTTATTGATTTTTTAAAAACATTATTTAATTAAACTTGACGTCCATGAAGGAAGGGGGTAATAAATTTAATCAAACTAAATGAAAGGCCGACGTGAAATTCGTAGTTTTATTATAATGAAAACTGAAGAATTTTAGTCTTCAGTGAGATACTGTGTTATGTCGTAGGCAGACTGTAAAATTAAGCTTTTTAGTAAAAGTTTAGGCTTATAGGCATATTATAAGACACAATGTTAAATCATTTTATTTCACTCAAGAAGGGTTAGATTCTTTATTTAGGTCAGTTCAATCAACCAAACCTGAGTATGTGGAACTAACGAAGGGTATTGGGTTGTTTATTTAGTTCAGTTCAATCAGAGTTTGTACCAAAACCGAATATATAAGACTCAAGAAGGGTATTGTGTTTTTTATTAAATTCAGTGCAATCAGAGTGTCTACCAAAACCGAGTCTGTGCTGGGATTCAAGAAGGGTATTGGGTTGTTCATTTAGTTCAGTTCAAAGTTTCTGCCAAAAGCCTCGGCATATTGCGTAATAAAATAATATGACATTATATGCCGCGTCATTTAGAAAACGACAAATTTTGTAATTAGCTTGCGAAAGAAAAAATAATTAAATTAAGTCGTAATTATAAATAAGTATGAATAGTATATTAGTAGCTGCGCGGGTTTAAGCACAGCTCTCTGCACGTGATGACGACCAACCCGGAGTCCCATGGTTTAAGTCTCGGCCGGCAGTGTAATTGTCGTTAATTGTAAAACATCTTGTAATTAAATCGCACTCGGATGCTTCAAGCTTACCGCTTATATTCTTGTAGCCTGGATACATAAGAATCTCTCCGTTGCCGCTTTGATTTTCAAAGGTCGTCCCAACTTAACAAAATAAAATCTCCAGAACATTTCAAGGATGTGAACAACTCGATTGTTACTTGCTATATTTGCCTATTAACATTCTATTAATATCCTAAAGATTGCTAAAGCCCGCGCTTAGTAACATTAATGTTAGTAATTTGGTAATAATATCCCAGTTATGTTTCCCATATAATCTTTGTATTGAGTATGTAATTTTCGATCGTGCTCAGGATGTGGTTAGGATAATATCACTTAAAGTACAAGAATGAGATATTTTTAGACATCCAATGGAGGATTCGTGTCATTTTGAGCGCAATTTAGTTTGCATATTTTGATATAATATATCATATCCCACTTGACAAAATAAAATTCCCAGAACATTTCAAGAATGTGAACAACATGATTTTTACTTGCTTTGCCTAATAACATCCTATTAATATCCTAGCGATAGAAACATTATCTATGTAACATCCCAATGTTAGTAATTTCGTAATAAAATCCCAATTATATGTCCCCATGTAATAATTATCTGAGATGTTTGTATTGAATATGTAATTTTTAATCGTACTCAGGATGTGACTAGGATATACTAACGTAATATCACTTTAAGTACAAGAATGATATATTTTTAACTACCCCATGTACGATTCATATTATTTTGAGCGCAATTTAGTTTGCAAATTTTTAAAAATATCATATCAGAATATGATATAATGATATAATGTTTCCTGAAATTTTGAAACAGTCTGTAAGTATAACATGATAAAAGTTTTCATAATAGTAAATTATCCCATTTATGCTGTAAATATCTATTGATCATAATGATGAGTATTTATAATTAAACTAAATTAATTAATAAAGCATTTTGTACTCTTCTTTCAAACGTGAAACTCAATTTCCATATAATATAAACAAATTGAAAATTGATTCATTTCAATTTATTTCATTAAATTTGCATCGTGCGTTAACTGTATTATCTGGTTTAAGTTTTGAGCTGCTCTTATTAAAAATTATTTTCATTTAATCATTTATTTGATTAAAACGCATAGCACATCCCGATTAAATTGAAATTTGTCATGTAATTTAATTTTGTATAATACTTTTGAAGAGGGCTGTATGTACACTGTTTTATAATTAAAACAATAGTTTTAATTAACTGTTTGAGCTGATTTTGTACCTGCAGCAAAATTAACAACAAAGCAAATTAATTCTATACATTCGACAGAACAAATGTGCAAATTGAATTCGGGTTTCTATCTGAACTTATCTAGTTCCAAGTCTATAAAAGTTACATGACGATGGAAAGTTATCGAAATAGAACAAGAAATAGACATAAAAGAACCACCATATGGCTGCAATGGCACAAGCATAGACAGAACTATTTTTTGCAATCATAAAAAACTATATCCCTTTTTACCTCTTTCCGCTCAGATCTGTATAAAGCCTTGTTCACACAAGGATTCTGTGAAGATTTTTTCTCGCTTCTAAATTTTGAGAAAAAATATTCTAGTGAGAATTGCCTGTCAAATTGCGGCGCTGCTAAATTGAATCTTCAATGAGTCTTGGAAAAGAAGAATTACTAATTAATTGATTGCTACAAAACCTCGAATAAATTTTTTTCTAAGATTAAGAAACATGAAAGAATCGTTGTTTGAACAGGACACATAAAGCCCTGTTCGCACGAGGATTCTTTTGAAGATTCTACCAAGATTCTGAATCCTGGAAAAGAAGAAGTTTTGTTTTTTTCTAGTGAGAATTATCTGTTAAATTGCGGTACCTACCACTAAATTGAATCTTCAATGAATCTTGAAAAAGAAAAAATTCGAATTTATTGATTGCTTCCAAACCATAATTTTTTTTTTCAAGATTCAGAATCTTGAAATTTATTATTTTCTAGGATTCAGAACTTTGATAGAATCTTCAAAGAATCCTCGTGCGAACAGGGCTTAAGGTTTCAATGGATAAGCACGTTTTGAGGTCTCTATAGAACACGATTTTGATAGATTCGCGATGAGGTCTATCTGCCTACAGTCCAATGTCACTAATTTCGCTAGACAAAAACTTAACTTAACTCCTTTTTTCCGAATTTCTAGAATATTCTCGATTTTACTTTTTTTTCTATTTCACTCTTTTCCCCATTACTACGACTGCCTAAAATGAACCCGAAACTCGTACTTTCCCATATCCCAGCAATGCAATGCCATTTTGAAGTTGAAAAATACTGTAAAAGTGTTTTTGTTGAGAGTAAATTGTTAGTTTATTATTGATTTGTTAAAGGTAATGTTTTATAAACATTTAATAGAGAAAGAATGGATCTACATATGTCTTTTTTAAATTTTAAAAATAAATCAGTAGATATAACCATGTAAAGTTTGCATAAATTGGAAATTTTTACGAATTTTTCTGAATTTTTATAATCTTGCACAATTTTTTATTATAATTTTAAAAAAGCACAACTGTTAATTGATCCTATAAGTATATAATCCTTGTTGAAATACAATTTTACCATTCGTGTATTGTCCACAAAACACTCGCTACTTTAGTATATTTTGTGCTGCATTGGAGGTAGACGAGTCGCTTAAAGTAAATAAAAAATTGTTTCAGTTATCCAGTCCATAAAAAGGATACAAAATGACTTCATAATTATTGAAGAACCACTCAAAATCAATCTAGAATGTGTTTCTTAACAACATATTAATTACACCCTCACACAAACGACAAAAAAACGTTTGAATACATCCTCGAAGCTTCTACGTTTAATTGCCGCCCTCTATTAACTTTTTATCTAGCAATCGCATATTTCGTTGTTTCGTGCTCTGGCCCCATTACTTTTTCCTACATTGACGTACACAGCTAAAGCGATATGATTGAATTGAAATACGCCGCTTACATTTCTTCTTGATTAACATACAGTTGTTCTGTTGTTTTCTGAACGCCTTGGGGGCAAAGATTGCGAACGGAACACCTGTCGATATGAATATGATTCGATGGAGATAAAAATAAGTGATTTGATTTTGTTGAGGCTATATCTCGAGAACTATAGGCGGTATCGGAGAGCGGTTTGCGGCATTGGCATGGAAGAAAACAGTCAAAAACATTGATTCTATAGCGTTTATTATTTATTAAACATAATATTAACAAATAATTTATGTTTGAGGAGAAAAATAATTTTGGCACCCATGTTTTAAAAAATCTGCAATATTTGTAAAAACGAGGGTTTTCGCGTGCCACTGTACTTTTTTAAATGTATTTATAAATGAATTAACTTCAAATTTTAATATGTTGTCAACAAAGCTTGATACAATCGATTAAGCATATTTTCAATTTATTTTTTTTTATTTATCGCTGCTAACTTCACGCATCTCGCTCAGTCTCCAAATATTGTCTTCCATCGGTAAACTGTCCTTACCGTTCTTGATACATAATATACTGTATGGTACCTACTATTTAGGAATTAAAGTAGATACCTATTATTTATAATTTAAAGTTTGAAACTTCAGTATCTTGTTGGCTATGATTGTTTAACATTTCTTACTTCGTAAAATTTAATTGATTATGAAATAATATTGTTTTTCCTATATAAGTATAACAGAGATTTGAAGAGACACCCGGTATAAATTAGCTTGACGGATTATAATACTAATTTTCACGGAGTTTTGTGTAAACCTAATAGAAACATTCCTTTTCATAATTAATATACTTGTGAATAAAATTTCCGGAAGCAAATCATTGCTTTACTTTACCGTAACCAAGTTTTCTTTTATAAAACTGTAATTTTATATGAACATGCAGAGAGAATAATGGAAAAATATTTTATTCGCAGAGATACCTTGTTGTATGAATTTATTTTTACTTTTTTAGATGTACTGCTTGTTAATTAAAGTTGTGTTGCAATATACTGACCAGTTCATTTAAAAATAAAAGTTTCATCCACTCGTACAAAATGTAAAATTTGCTTTGAATTGGCTAACCAGATCTAGAGAGCGTGGATAGAAAACAACGCTTTTATTTTAATTATTATATTCATTTTACAAATGCTACGCAAAATAAACATTTTGTTTAATTATTTTTATGATTATTATGCAGTAATGCGCAAAAACAAATGTTTTTCACACATTTTAAAAATATAGTTAATATTATTTCTGGGAAAATAATATTTATAATAAACATTTATTATTTTCATTGCATTTTTACTCAAATGTCAAATTTATTTAATAATTACCTAAAAATAATAAACCGTGGCAGTAGCTGCGCGGGTTGAAGCACAGCTTTCTGCATGTGATGACATATGAACCCGGAGTTTCGTGGTTCAAGTCTCTCAGCCGGCAGTGTGTGATTGTAAAACATCTTGCAATTACATCGCACCTGGATGCTTCAAACTGGCCACTGCATCGTCTTGATGTAGTCCTGGAAGATAAACTTCGTTGCCGCTTTGAATTTTAAAGGTCGTCGCACGGATTGAGATTCTGACTGCACCAAGACGAATAAGTTGAAGTTGTTGGATTCTACATAATAACATCTACCATTCTTAAAAATTTGGACAAGTATTTCGAAACCACAATCTTAAATTCACAAAAAAATTCTGTTAAAAAAATCTGCAAATTTAAAAATAATATCTAAAGAAATGCGAATCAAGAAACTAAAATCATTTTTATTCAATAAAATGTTCTATCGCAAAATTTGTCTGAAAAAAACGCGTCTGAATTAGCTGAACATGAGACTGTGACGTCACACACCGGCAATCTCTTGATGTTCATTTGTTTTAGAATTCAGTATCATATCCTTGTTTATGCAGTGCAGTTTTAAAGTGATGTTTTCGCGTTTTTAGCTTTTTATTGTGAATGGAGCTTTATATAATAGTCTATTTGTATTTCTACGGGCACTAGTGATTGTTTAGATAAAAGAAGTGTGCGAAGAAAGTGTGCAAATAGTGCATAAAATAGAGGAAACAAACATTATTCATCTCAAATCGTTGGGTACCATGGAGTATAATAAAAAATGGCTATATCTTTTCAATGTAAGTGATTGGTTTTATTTTTTATTTTTGTCGTGATAAACAAAGGAAATGTGTAGGTATATTTAAGCAGCTTTTACAGTGTAATTATTATAGTTCTGACAACTCAGATTTAGAGGTTTGAATCCAGTCTGTTTAATTTATTGCATAAAATCTCACATGTGGTGTATAAATAACTATCGATGGCTCATAATCAAAACCTGGTACACTCAAGTTTATTGATTCAATTCTATTTTAATGGTAACCATTAAATAGGATTTACTCCCAATTGTAGAATGGTAGATTTATTATAGTGGAATCCAACCACTTCGAACGATTCGTCTTGGTGCAGTCAGAATCTCAATCTGTGCGACGACCTTAGAGAGATTCTTTTGCAACCAGAACTGCATTTAAGACGATCAAGTGGTCAGCTTGAAACGGCCGGTTCAATTTATTTGCAAGATGTTTTACAATCACACACTGCCGGCCGAGAGACTTGAACCGCGGAACTCCGGGTTCACATGCACAGAGCTTTGAGAGATTATTTTGCAACTAGGACTACATTTAAGGCTCGGGTATAGCTACTATAAAAGTGTCGTTCGTACTTTACTAATAACTTAATTCAGGTGCACTTTAGAGAAAAAATTTATTTACAAAAAATGTCTATAATTTTATGCTTAACATCGGATTGATTCAAAAATTTCAAAATTCTCAAAAAAACAAATTTTAAAATTTGATATTTTTTTAAATTTAGAAATAGGGAATAGTTTTTGAAAAAATATTGACAATCCGATGTTAAGATACTAATGTAGATTATGTGTAATTTTTTTGAAAAAGATATTTCAATCGTAGCATGAGTTATTAGTAAAGTACGATTTTTGATGTTTTTCTAGACTTTCCATTATTCAAAACTAGTACGAAAAGTCAGAAAAGGCAATACATATATTTAGTATACTGTAACCAAAATTTGGTTCATAAAGCACTCGAAATGCATGAGTAATTAATTTAATAAGGAACTACTACACGCTAACTATACTAGCACCTTAAGGCGGTACACTTGTGACAAAAAGTGAGCTCGCTATATTACAAATTGTGTCCCTGCTATAACACCTACAAACAATGTTCACTGTTCACACTGTTATATATAAAAGAAGACTCTAGAGTGGTATGGACCTATATTTTTGAAATACTTACTCAATAGTTTAATGGTAAAAAATTAATGAAAACATACAACTTGGTCAGTTTTTAGCTATTTTGTAGCCAGCGGTGTAGTTTTTTTTTCTTTTAAATCGTTTCATATCAACCTTAGGAATAATGCAAGGAATCGACTATTTTAAACAAAACTAATTAATATGCAATAATAAAGCCACGATTTCTAATATTAAAAGGCAAAAATTAATTCTTATTTTCTCTAATTGTTGTCGCAACAATATATTGTATGAATTTTTCAATTAAACTCATGTAAAATTCAGATTTTTTATTTGGGCAATATAGCCAGAATCGTAAATTCTGATTCTACCTATTGCAGCAATATTGCAGTCAACAAGTGTAGCGCCTTAAGACGATCAAGTGGTCAGCTTGAAGTGCATGAGAGATGTTTTACAATCACACACTGCCGGCCGAAAGACTTGAACCACGGAACTCCGGGTTCGTACGTCATCACATTCACATGCAAAGAGCTGTGCTTCTGCAGATTCTGCCTCGACTGTTGGATAAAGCCTAGTCTATTCTGTGAATCTCGGTTTTTAAAGCATTTAACGTAACTTGTGGTTTTCATAAAACAGACTGCACCCACAACAAAACACATAAACAAACATTCTGTCTCTCTCTCATCTCTCTCTTAGAGCGCCACTAAGTCGAGCTCTCGTCGTAAGCTGAGCACAAGCCATTGGCTAAGCCACTTCATCGCTCACAATTTTCTCCCTTATAAACTTTACCATAAGGACCAATATCCCGTACAACTATTGAAAATGCGCGCACGACAAGCCTCTAGCTCAGTAGAAAAATTTCACGCGATTTTCGACTTTATTGCGTTGGTTATAAGCACCATTGTCCGGTGAAATGTTAGACCTGCGCGCGCGTCAACCACTCTCGTTTGTTTTTTCACCTGGACCTAGCGAGGCGGCGTTGCCAAGCGGCCAAGCGAGTTGCATCTGTCGATGGGACCACGGCCATCTGAGATGAATTATAATCAGAGGGGCCGTGTTTTCAATACGAGAAGTTTGTATTGATTTTTATTGTAATAGGGGGTGATCTATGATATTATGGGGATGTATATAATAAAAAAACGTGGCTGTTTTATGAATAGATAGGGGATGCAACAAACAACTAGATTGGATAATGTGTTTCACTTGTTTTCGTAAACTCATTTACATTTTTCGGGGGTACCGATGCAAAACTACAATTAATAACTCATGATAATTCAATTTTATTACACGAATCGTACACAAGTAAAATACTATTATAATGTATTTTATATGATTATGAAATGACAGTTGTTAAGTTACGATTCCTTATTATATTTTTGACATTTGTTGTATACTATACTGTACAGTGTACACTGCAACAGATTATTATTTCAGATCTTGCTTATGTAGGTACGGCAAGTTCTATGGCTAAAAACCATAATGTAGACAGTGTGATTGGTCAAAATAAAAATTACTAGAACTAAACTGGAATCAATTATATTATATATCACGTCTTTTATCCAACTTGAGTGTGACAGTCTTACATATTGTGTATCATCGGTATAGATATATTATTATACTTTACTCGTATGTGTGGTTCCCAGCTGTTTAATAATCATAAATTAATTATTTTTTGATAACAACGTTCCGAAAACGGTGTGTTTTTTTCTTCCTTCAGGATAACAAGTGAATAAGTTTACCAAATCAACTAGCAATTTATTGTTTTTTTTTCTATTTGGCGTTCGGCGTTCACAAAGTTATCTTTGTGAAACGCAACTGAATATCGCCAGAGTTCACTTTGTAACACGCAACATATTTTTTAGAAGGTTGGTATTGGCAGTATCAGATAACATTTACTTCAATTGTCAAACGTCACACCTGAGAACGTACAAATTTCAGTTTAACCTCCAAATCTGTTTTTCTTTTGGCTTAATTAATTAGTTTTTATTCAATAAAATTAATGAATATGTAGTGGAAAACATATAATATTTTTACCTTCCGCTTACCTGTAAAGGAAGGTATTGGAATCATGCAAAAAATCGGGTAGTGAGTTTTTAGTGGATGAGCACGAATTAGGGTTCTTACAACACATTTTTGATAGTTTCTCGATGATGTCTATATGTATGTATGTGTGTGTGTGTGTGTGTGTGTGTGTGTGTGTGTGTGTGTGTGTGTGTGTGTGTGTGTGTGTGTGTGTGTGTGTGTGTGTGTGTGTGTGTGTGTGTGTGTGTGTGTGTGTGTGTGTGCGTGTGTGTGTGTGTATGTGTGTGGTCCGGGCCGATGCCGGATGTCGCATAACTCAAATACGAATTACCCAAAAACTTCGATATTTGGTATTTTACAATTGTATACGAATAGGAAGCTATGGATCCATCCGTTTGGCCTACCGGTACCCATGTCAACAAGTTTTTTCTTTTACGGAGCCAACTCCAAAAGCACAAATAACAAATACAAATGAAGAATCTCATATGGACTGGAACTTTCTCATATTGAACTGCCAAGCGCTTACTATCGACAAAGTGAATCTTATTTTCACGGAATATTTAAACAAACTTATTCATTTAAAATTTCTATGTTTGACCGAGACATGGTGTAACCATGATAATTTTAATGTTTTTAGCTTTTATCAATTTATAGGTTTATCTAACTTTTGTAGATCGAATTACAAAGGAGGGGGAGTTGGAATCTGGTGCCACAGTAGCATTTATTCACAGGTTGAAGAAATTGATATTTCACAGTTTTGCATTGAAAAACATTTCGAAGCATGTGCCGCACTCTGGAAATCAGATTCTTACTGTCCTGTTTTAATCCTAACGGTTTATAGAGCACCGTGTTCAGATTTTAGACTATTCTGTGAAATTCTAACCTCTGTTTTAGATCTCACGTGTAAGTCCGATTTTAAATTAATAATATGTGGAGACTTTAATATAGACCCAAATCGTAATCCCAATGATTTTTTTTGTATTTCCCAATTATTAGCAACCTATGACGCAAGTAATATTGTGAAAACTGCTACTAGAGGTAATTATATTTTAGACCATTGTTACACAAGTATTCGCGACTGTGAATATTCTGTGCGAAATAATTTTATATCCGATCATCGAACTGTTTTACTAAATTCTAATATGACTAGTATTACCTCATCCGCCCAATACAGGAGAATATTTAACAGCACTGCTTTACATTCTTTTTATTCAGATTTGGAAAAGGAATCGTGGTCAGATGTTTTGTCAAAATTTTTTGTTAATGATGCGTTCAACTGTTTTTTAAATTCTTTCAGCTATCTTTTTAATAAGCACTTTCCAAGGCGATGCCATAGATCTAAAGGGAACGGAAAGTGTTGGGTGAATGCTGAAGTTAGAGTCTCAAGTTTAAATTTAAAAACACTTTTCACTCTAAAAAGTACTTATACAGAGCTAGTACCAATATACAAAAAAGCTAAACAAGAACATTCTCTTTTGGTATCTAAAACTAAAAAAAACTACTATCAAAATAAAATTTTATCATCTGACAATATGATGAAGAGCACTTGGAGTGTTATAAATTCTAAACATAAAGTCAAGGTAAATTCCAATATTAAAATTGTAAACAATAATATCTTAGATGATGATCCTGAAGTAGTGGCTAATCTGTTTAATAATTTCTTCAGAGATGCACCTTTAAACATATTAAAACAAATACCTCAGTCAAATGTTACTGCTACAGATCACAATAATATCGTAAATAACGAAAATAACTTATTTTTATATCCTTTTTGTGAAGAAGAAGTTTTCACTGTTATAATTTCCAAATTAAATAACAAAAACTCGGCCGGTCCAGACGAAATTCCTAGTTCTCTAATCAAACAGACTGCTAATTTGATTACTAAGCCTTTAACACATATCATTAATTTATCTTTCGTCTCTGGTTCTTTTCCTGAAAATCTAAAATTAAATTAAATAATACCAATCCATAAAAAGGGTGATCTGATAAATCACTATTAAATAATTACAGGCCCGTAGCTCTCACCTCGGGATTCTCCAAAATCTTTGAATATTGTTATTTACGTAGACTAGAACACTTCTTAGATAAAAATTCTATTATCAATGATAATCAGTTTGGTTTCAGGTCTAAATGTTCTACTACCGATGCTCTACATTGTATGTATAATAACATAATGACATTTTTAGATAAGGGTGAATATCCGGTTGGTATTCTATGCGACCTCAGCAAAGCATTTGACTGTGTTGATCATTCTAGGCTTCTGTTTAAGCTTGAACGCATTGGTGTTCGTGGGGTTGCTCTCAACTGGATTTCTGATTTTCTCGCTCACAGGCGCCAGTTCGTATCACTGAAATATTCAGATAATTTCGAAAAGAATCAATCAAAAAATTCGAATTTAATTGATATAAATGTCGGGCTACCGCAAGGTACAGTCTTAGCTCCCATTTTATTTATAATATATATAAATGATTTAGCATCCGTTCTAACAACAGACTGTATACCGGTCATGTATGCAGACGACACTTCACTAATTATTTCTGGCAATGATAGAGATGATTTAATTCGCAAGTGTAATATCAATGTAAATTCCATAATTTCTTGGTTCAATGAAAACAAATTGTTTCTGAATGATGATAAAACTAAAATTATTAATTTTCATACACATCAAAATGTTAATTTTAGTCAAATTGAAGTTCTCTTTGGTGATACATTAAAATCCAGCGACGAACAAGCTAAAGTTCTAGGAATGACACTTCATGAAAACTTAAATTGTAATTTACATTGCAGAGAAATTATTAATAGATTAAGTTCCATTTGTTATCAGATTCGTCATCTTAAACAATATCTAAATTTGAATCAACTCCTACTGTTTTACAATGCTTATGTAGTATCCAGACTACGGTATGGTATTTGTTTCTGGGGCTATTCACACGCGAGCCTGGATGTTTTTATATGTCAAAAGAGAATTGTTCGATGTTTGGCAGGAGCTCATTACAACGCTTCTTGTAGAAATCTTTTTAAAAAACTTAATATTTTAACTTTAGCGGACATCTATATTTTAGAAATGTGTATCTTTGTTTATAAAAACAAAACTTCCTTTTCTCTAGTCTCTGATCAACATAACTACAATACAAGACATAATAAGGAATTTTATATTTCTAAATCAAGATTAAATGTGGTAAAATATTGTCCTGAACGTTTTGGCCCTGTTTTATTTAACAAGCTTCCTGATTCAATCAAATCTTCTTTAAATGTTAATGTTTTTAAAAATAACTTAAAATTATTTCTGTTACAAAATAATTTTTATGACGTTAATGAGTATCTAAATTATTGATATCTCCGGACTGTATTGTACTTATTGTATTGTATTGTATCTATATATTTTTAATTTTTTGTACCTGACTTTTTCTATACACTTTTGTATTTGTGTCAACAGAAATAAATCTTTATTATTATTATTATTATTAGATTTTGGTACAAATATCTTCACCGGAAGTGATATTTTTTTAAGATTGAAAACGATAATTGTCAAAAATTTATATAAATTTAGATAAATATAGTATTTATTTGTAATAAGAATAAGAGGCAAAGTTATTTGCAACTTACGTTATAAAAAATTGTCTTTATCTGGTTGCATTAAAGAACTGCAGTAAAATTAAAAAAATAAATTTATCAAATAAAACGTTGAAATCTTGTAATCCATGTTCGGTTGGATTTTGTTTCTGCATAAAAAATATTGACAGATGAGACGGGTGACAAGTTGGCATACTAGCGCTATATAAGTCATAAGTAAGCTATTAAATGTAGTAACTGAACGGAGGATTGCTTCAACACAGAAGAGTTTTCGTGTGAATGAATCTTTTGATTCAGGTGATACTAATTTCTGTGTTTGAATATTTTAGATTTTTATTTGTATATTTTAAATGGGCACCGGATTGAACGTATACATTTCTGTTTAAAGTCTAGATATGGCGGAAGGTTGTGTGATGGCCACGTCAGATTTTTTATAATGTCTTCACTTATCAACAAGAATAGTTCAGTAATTATATACTTTTACAGTAAAATGGAAATATTAATGTCACCAATCAAAACGTTACACACATAAATTTCCCTAGATCAACTTGGTGCATATTATGACAGTTTAATTTAAATTTTAATATTAAAAAGATACAAAATAGAAAAAATAGTATAAATAAATACAATAAAATTTGGACGCGTGCGAAAAAATCATGTCTTATAAAACTTGTTCTTCAATATAATACAATAAAAATGGCAGGTACCACTTTTGACTAATGTAAAAAATAAATTTACTGTATTGAAGCTAACAATAAATTGAAAATACTTCTTTTCCAAGACTCATTGAAGATTCAATTTAGCGGTTACGCTATTTGACAGGCATTTCTTACAAAGATTATTTTTTAAATTCAGAAGCGTGAAAGAATCCTTGTCTCAACAGGGCAAATAAAATGCAATGGTAAAAATAAATTAATTATAACAATATCCTTAATGGAATAATCCCACAATTACACAAAATATCCGTGAGAATAAATCCAATTTCAGGATCAAAGTTCCTCCATATCCTGTATGAAGCAGGGAGTAAAAACATTTAGTAACATTACTCCCGACCTTCAGTCTTTCCCTCCCCTTGTAGCTAATTACCCCCAAGTCACGTGCGCCTTTGACTGGGGTGCAGCAGTAATTCACATTCTGCAAGCGCATTGGAACATTGACAACAACGTCCGTTAGCCTGCGGCCCTGTTGCATTTTCCCCTGTCGGTTAGGTTGGCACCCCTGGCACGAGACAAGCGAGAGTCGAGAATACCCCCCCTCCTTCCTACAAGCCCTAGAGCGTGAAATAACAACGTATGTCGCGAGCAGACAAACTAAAGGCGAGGTTCAAAAGTTTGTTGGTATTTTAGAGATGGTTGGGAATTTGTTAAGGGATGTTAATGTATTTAAAAAGTTGTTAAATTATTTCAGTTTTATTGAAGATGCAAGCACAGTGCTTCCGAAACGTCAAATGTCGTATTATAATAAATAAAATATGTGCAGGTCTAATACCTACTTAAATTATTTATTTTATTTTTATTTTTATTCATCCTATTTTAAATACTAGTTGAATTATTAATTAAGCTAGCTTATGTGTCCTAGTTTAATATATTATTTTATTCAATTTTGACGTTTTAAACTGCCAATATTAATTCCATTGCAACAGCTAACCCTTTACTGCATGAATTTTTATTTTTGGCTGAAATAATTCATGGGCATAAGGAATTTGTTGTTATTAACAGGAAAATTATTTAAAAAAATATTTTTGCATAAACAAATTTTATTTTTGTGAAAAAAGGGTTTGTGCCATATATGGAACATTATGCAACTACGAACAATTATTCCGTATGAAATCTCATGAAAAAATTCCTATCCTTATTAAATTCGAGACAAATTTTGTACGACGGCGTAGAAGGGTCAGAGTAAATATTTTTTTATATTGAATTGCCGACTTTTAAACTCGGGATCCCGACTTTTAATCTCGGGATCCCGACTTTTAAACTCAGGATCCCGACTTTTAAACTCGGGATCCCGACTTTTAAACTCGGGATCTCAGTTATTTAATCCCGAGATTAAAAATCGGGATCCCGAGATTAAAAGTCGAAATCCCGAGATTAAAAGTCGGGATCCCGAGTTTAAAAGTCGGGATCCCGACTTTTAATATAAAAAAATATTTACCCTGACCCTTCTACGCCGTCGTAATTTTGCAATTACAACAAAATGTAAAAGTTTTTCCTTCATAGCCTGGAAATTTGCACCTGGATCTATTGTTTTCACTCCATTCAGGTAAATGGTCTACCCCATCTAGATGAATATCTTCTTCATGAATGCATGGTGTGCCATATAAGGCACAAACCATTTTTTAGTATTTGGTATTTTTATAAGTGTTTTATATAAACATATCTTACCCGAATGTCTTCTCCATACAATATTCAACCACTACATAATTTTTTCTTCAAGGAATAATGTTTATTTACTTCCAATATTGGACCGAGAACTAACGTCTTATTACAAATAACTAACGCACGAGTATCTACAGGTTACTACGGGGTGAAGTCGTACTAAATTTGATATTATAAGGGAGGAAAAACTCAAGATCCATTGCTGTGTATGTGCTATATATGACCATTCATGAAGTAACGTCTTGATTCAGTTTTATAGGTAAAAAAAAAATTAAAAATAGGAATGTGCCATATATGGCACACTATGCGGTAAAGGGTTTTAAACTACTGTTTATTCGCAAGTGAATTATTTTTTTTTTAAATCACTCAGCACATTTCTAAATCACTCTGACGTTTCAAACTGTCATTATTTCGTCAAAAATGCATAAAAGTTATAAGAATTTTATAAAATCAGTATACAGAATTTCCCAAAGGTCCCGGGAAGGACCTATAAGTTTTGAACGAGTGAAGAAGAAAACTGAAAATTTTGGGATAAAGAGTCCATAAAAAAGATAATTTAGAACTTCCATGCAATGTGGAGTTTTTTTTTTTAGGATGAAACCCACAACATTTTTAAATAGCAATCCCTGTCGAGTTTCACCTTATTTTAAAGGTAATAAAAAAGAAACACATCCCCATTAACCAAAACCCGATATCTTAATTCATTCAAGAATTTAATTTTAATTAATTTTAATGTTTTTCTTATTCTTCGGTGTCACAATGACCCAAACGCTTTAGTGATCCCCAAATTTTCAATTTTTTTTCTTCACTCGTTCCAAACTTATAGCTTCGTTCCGGGACTTTTGCGAAACTTACTACTGCAAATTTTTCAAACATAATGGGCTATTCGCATGATTTTTTTTATTGAATATTTTTGAAGAAGAGATAAAAACTTGGGAGCCGTATTTTTTATTTTTACAAAATTTTTATTAACTAGCCTAAAAATAATTAATGAAAATGTGGTGTGACGTAGAAGTTGCCATATGTTTAATGCAATGGCATCACAGTAAAATTTCTTTCTCAATTTACTAAAAAACATATTATTTTTTTAAAATACAATTTGTATTTTTACCAATGTTTTATACCCAACATTATGTTATGTTCATAGTGTTAAAAATCTAATTTTCAGTACCATGCAAGTACCCCATCCTTCTAATAATCTCTCAAACAAAAAATTTCACCCACCCTCAAAGGTTAGGGGTCAAAACCCCAAGTTTTCAAATATCCGTCCGCGCTGATTGTCAGTTGTCCTTTAGGGTCGGGGGCGGTTTATGACAAAGACAAATCGGACCCGATGCGCACAACATAATCGTTATTATCGTGTACTTAGTAGGCTAATAACAAGAGAACGCGAACGCTGACGTCACAATCGCTAGTGTAGTGTAAGGAATATACAGCGGGGACCGACTCAACGGACGTTTCGCTAATCAGATCCGGTAGAACCGGAAGCCATGCTGCTAAACACCCGCCAGGCCCGGATTACAACTATTTTTTGTCAGTGTAAGCGTATTAACGCAATTTGCAAATATTGCCAGTTGGGAATTTTAAACTTAAGCCGTATAAGGAACATTTTACATGCGAGATTATTAGCATAAGTTAAATTAAACCCTTATTTTTGTGATTTGGATGTGGCAGCCTTACAGCTGAATGTGTTATGTGATCAACTGTGATCAATAATAGTGTTCATACTTTTCTTAATAACTAAAATGTAGAATAATATAAAAAATTCTTTTAACTTATTATACTAGTATACCTACTCACAAATATATTTTAGTCATTTTATTTAAACTGCAGAAGAAGATATAAAGCTTATTTTACTATTGTCACTGTCATGTCATAATCATTTAAATTTTACGTAGTAACAAATGTTAAACGATCATGGAGTACAAGATACCGAAATACTAAATTATAAGTATATACTTTAATTATTCTTAAATGATAGAAGATACAGAAAAATTTATAAAATACCGATTGTAGATAATAATAATAATAATCTTTCATTTAAAATAAAAAAAATTGTCTAAAATTTATTATTTATCAAAATATTTTTAAAAAGTACTACTTCCGGTTTATAGATTGAAACCAAAAATAGGAGGTGCACAACTAGATGCTATAACAGTCCTAAATACAAAATTTCACCTTTCTACGTCTAACCGAATTTGAGTTATGCGACACACATACGTACAGACGTACGTACGTACATACATACGTACAGACGTCACGACGAAACTAGTCATAATGGATTCAGAAAAGGTCAAAACGGATATTTCCATCAAAATCTGAAAACCGAAATTTTTCGGGATTACAATACTTCCTTATTACTCCGTACAAGGAAGTAAAAAAACATCAATGACAACTAAAAAAATCTGATGTGGCCAGCACAAGACCTCCCTACTCAAGATACCCTACTCTTTTAATTGCAGTTTAATAATAGTATTAAATACTTATATTTAAAAAAAGTGTTGATGAATCTCTTCGTACAAGTTGGAAAAAAACTGATGTCCTCTTTTTCCAACTTTAAAGGCCGATATCTCAAAAACTAAGTGAGAAATCAAACTCTAGTCTACAGCATTGTATTTCTAACACTCAAATTAACCCATAACCAAATTTTCAGAATTTAGAAAATTTTGAAATTTTTTGACCACCCAAAAACTAACCAGCCTCGATTTCTCAAAAACGGTTCAATATATCAAATCTACAATTTTTAATGAATTACCTATTTCTCATTATTTAACTGTATTGGCCTTAATTTACACCGAAATCACGCACGCTTATGACCGACGGATTTTCTTAATATCAATCTCTCGCCCATAAACATTCTTTGTAATGTGCATTGATCCATAAATACAAGTAACTATCATTGTTTTAATTTACCTATAAAACAGATAGGAATCTTCAAATTCTGGAAGCTCATATTGGCCACATTTTTTTTATTAGTAAAAAGTGTAACGATCCGTTAAAACTTAACGGCGCTGTTTGCTCCCGGAAAATAAAACTTTAATTGTCCCGGAAATAAAAGTTTTAATTAAACGTTTTACTTTTCGAATTTATTATTTATAAAGCCCTAAAGTTTCTAAAGTCGATACAGGATAAATTAAATGAAATCTGATAAAAACAAGGACAAAAAGTTACGATTCATCATAATTGATTAATTAAGCTTTAAGTATCTTTATTCTGTGCTCCCGAATTTTTTAGAAGCCAAAACTTCACCAAGAAATGACTTACAAACTTTGCAAATTAACGTCAAATTGTTGACAGAGATTTTTTTAAATTCAATACAATAGACAATACTGCCGTACAATAGTAAAACATAGTAACTCGAGTTACGTCCAAATTGAGTTTTTGCATTTTTCCGACTAACATGGATGAGCTCTACCCGGGTATAGTTGAGAAATTACAATCAGAAGTCTGGTTACAAAGTTATTATTGATAAATGAATTTTAGCATGTTGGGTTACTTGGAACTTTGATTTAGTATGTCACTTACTACTTACATTTTGTATTTTTATTTACAGGTTTGGGTTCATAACAAACCTAAAAGTAAGTGTTGCTAAAAATTTGTTTAATCATTTACAAATAAAAAATAAAGTAAGTTGACATACCGTTTTCAAATTTCTTAGAATGCAATAGTAAAACCAAGTAAGTCGAGTTCTGCGTATAGAAAAATGTACAAAAATAGAACAACTTATTGAATAATTGTGTAACAGATATTATTTAATTTGCATTATTATCAGATTGTTGTCAATCAATTTACAAATAATGAAGTTAAAAGGTAAAAATCGACTTAATTTGTTTCACAATTGAAGAGTATGTCGAGTTACTTGGTTTTACTTTTGTAAACTGACAGGTGCTCTTGACATAGTAAGTCTAAAATATCTAAAATCACAGTTTTTTTAAAAAAAAGTGTGTGTTTACTCATAACAGTCAGAAAGAAAAAGAAAAAGCTACAAGTGGTATAGGTAAATCTCATAACTCTAAGTTCATATTTAACGAAAATAAACAAAATTAATTTTTTCTACTCCCATGCTTTAATTTACTTATTATATATGCATTGTCTGTACTTCGTTCATTTCGATTCAGATTTTCATTTCGATACAAATTTTCATTTCGATACAGATTATCATTTCGATACAGATTTTCATTATTATTACCCAAGCAAATGTCATGCAAATGAAGTTTTTTTTTTAAATGAAAGCATGTGAGTAGAAAAAATAGCGTATGCAACTCGTGTATAATCGCTATTAATACACAATTGCTATCATTATAAACTCATTGCATAATATACTATTTAAAAACTTTACGGAGTTCTACTATAGAAAACTGTAAATTTTAAGTTACTATGTTTTACTATTGTACGGCAGAATAGAATGGTTGCCCGATTGCATTATGAGCATCGTATCATCAACTGTTATTAGTTATTACATTTTAATATGCAACATATATTGATAATTTATTATAAACAACATAATACGTTAGTTATTTATAATACTTTAGATACATAGGTACTTATAATTTATTAGTTACGGACTTAATACGTTAGAATCAATCATAATAACATCAAAACCTTCCATAATATGCAAACTGTCAACTAATTGACAAGATAAAATCGTTGATTAGTTTTAACATAGCTGTCGTTGATGATACGATTAAGCTTTGAATATAACGCGAATATTATGCGATTTAAGACTTCTTGGATATTCAAAGAGACTCAGTTTCATCTCGTCGCTTAGCAACATCCTCGGTATTATAAATCGCATATTCTTGTTATATTAATAGCTATTAATGCACAGTCATATCATAATTTGACACTTATACACAAATTTCTTTGACATGAACGTCACATTATAGCGCCGTGAGCCATAAACAACCGCCATATTAATGCAAACCGTTTAGAATATAGAATTACAATCTTCCTCATAAATTACTAATAATCCTATAAATAACCATTTTCTGTAATTATTAGTTGCACAATTTTTTTATTTAAATAACATCATTTTTATTTACGTTTAACATAAATTATCTTGTAAATGTTTAATTTAGTAATGACAACTTTGACATTTAGATTTTTGTTTATTTTGGTAATTTGAACAAGTAAATTAAATTAATTAATTTACCTATTAGAAAATATGCAACCGTGCGTAAAGTTAGGTATGTACCACGGGCGTAATTTGCTTTTATGACTCTTGCCGTGTTTTTAGCCCTCGGCTGACGCTCGGGCTCAAATCACGTCTCACGACATAAAAGCTTCTTTACACCCTTAATATAAGTAACTATTATATTTTTCTAGTATGGAATTGATTATTTATGTCATGGATACGAGATACGTTATATACTACATTATGCCCGAGGGCATTAAGAAATTATCATGATAATATTGATACATCATAAATATTTTTCTTCTGAAATTAATATATTTTCTGTTCGTTGTTGGGATACCAAAGATATTAACAAAATTTGAAATGTCAAAGTAGAGAGAAATAAACCATTAAAATATTAAGTTGTGAATCACCCTGTATATAAAAATACAATTTAGTAGAACAGATAACAAGTTTTGTTTATGCTATACCTATCTAAATCTAAATAAAACAACTTTTGAAGTACCTAATGATATTGCTTTTCATGTATAAGTTATTTTCATGTGAATATACCATATAAATTGTTTTTAAATTGTTGTATAAATTATTCACATAATGTTATGAATCTTATTATTTTATTTCTATTTGTAGCGTTATTACTACTTACCTACTTGATAACAAAATAACATATTTTGCCACTATCCTAAATTAAAGATATATCAGTTCAGTGCCCACTTGATGAAATATTTTCCATAAACTAATAAAGTAAAACTTTTGTGTAGGTATTGATTATGTGCCATGAAAATAAAAGTTTCTTTTTGTTCTACAAAAATCATTGTTTTTTGGTTGTTTGATATTTTGTATAAAATTGAAAATTTATGCAGAAAATTGAAAACGTGATGATGGATTTTAACTATAATAAAAATTGCAGGAATTGTTTACAACAGAAACACATTTATAAAATTTTAAATAAGATAAATTTTTTCAAAATCGGCATGAAAATCGTCATTTCCAGACTAATTTGCGGCATGAAAGTAAGATTTTCATGACTAGGCATGAAAATTTTATTTTCATGCCTAGTCATTTTTACTTTCAACTTTGTTTACTTGTCATGACAACTTTTTCTAAAATTTGTGACAGCTCTGATGATTTGTCACAGCTCTGATGATTTATGCAAACCTAATTTTTTTTATAATTTTAAGCTTAATTGCCGATTTAAAAAAAATAGAATACATCACGCGTCATAAAAATGTCTTTGCTTGACTCGGAGGCTTTGAAGAAATGCTCGGACGCTGCGCATCCTCGCATTCTTCAAACGCCTCCTCGTCTGCAATGAAACATTTTCATGACTTGTAATGTAATATACTATTTTTAAATACCTATCTAATTTTTAGTACATGCTCTATAAAATTGATACTTTGCCAACTGTTTTGAGTTCGCAAAATAATATTTTAGACGATCCATCCTTTAAAATTACGTAACCTATGCAATGAGCTGCTATTTACATTTTTAAAATTATTTTCATTGAATTGCAATATTTCATCGCCTACATTTTCAAAATTTTATTTTGATAGTAGGTATATTAAGTATCAAGAACGGTAAGGACATTTACCGATGGAAGACAATGGTTTTGTCTGATTCCTTAACGTTTGTTATACTTATATAATTTTTTGCACTATTGGTCTTTTTTATCCATGCACAAATATTAATTTCTTCGTAATTAATATCAAATTTACTTACCGTTTTGTTTGGCCTACCAACCGGTAAGTTCAACATACTGTCCTTGGAAACAGACATGGTAAGTTGATGAAAAAGACCAATTGTGCAAAAAGGTATATTTTAGAATAATTACGAATAGTTACTGAACAAATTTGTACAGCATATACTAAAAAAATATGTAACACATACATAATACTGAGTTTTAGAGGACCCACTTAATTTAAGTCCTCCAAAACTCTATTTTACGTACATAAATAACTATTATTTCATACTGTGACATAAATTGTCATTTTGCAGCTTATAACAAGGTAAACTGATATGTTATTGGTATAAAAATTCAATTGGCTACATAACGTATTCGTTGTTAAGACGCTACACTTGTGCCAAAAATATAGTGAAAAAGGGAGCTTGCTATATTACAAACTGAGCTCTTGTTAGTACACCTACACTGTTCATATTTTATTTATAGATAGTTAAAAGATGACTCTAGAGTACTAAGAAAATATTTTTTTGAAATACTTCATGGTATTTTAGTAATAAATTAGTAAAAATAGTCAATTTAGACGATTTTTTACTATTTTTTTTCGTCAGATGTGTAATTTTTTTGACAAAAATATTTTCTTAGCACTCTCATGAACAATGCAAGGAATCGACTATTTAAAACAAAATTAATAAATATGCAATAATAAGGCCATAGTTTGTAATATTAAAATGCATAAATTAATTCTTATTTTCTCTAATTGTTGCCGCAACAATGTATTGTATGAATTTTTCGATCAAATAATGCTTCGTAATTACTTATGGTAAATTTCAGATTTTTCTTTTGAGCAATATAGCCAGAATCGTGAATTCTAATTCTATTGCAGCAACATTGCTTGCAACTGTAACTAGTGACTTCTTTTGTATTATGTTAAGTAAGGTTCGTCAACTATTAAGAAAACTTCCTAGAGTATCACTATATATAAAGAGTGTGGCTATAGGCGTTATATTGCAAATAAGTAGCCATGGTTTCTTACTATAAAAAAAGTGAAATTAATTAATGTTTAGCTGTAACATTATAGTATCCAAAAACTAGTTCAGTATCTAACTTTTAAACTCTTCATGTATTACCAAACATATTATTTTATTCAAATACAATTTTACTAAAGTCAGCCATACTCAGCATAAAGCCACTCTATTACATACTTTTCTCTTTCCCAACAAATAGCAAAAAAATTATTTGTTCTTTGTTGATCTTTGTTTACATTTTGATGAGTATTTTATATTTCGCTACAATATTTATTATCTAAACATTGCAGATCCAACTATGTAACTTTCAACAAACGGATCCATTTCTGACAGTTATAAGAAAGGTTATGTCGTCAAGTTAGCAGTTTACCGAAATGATTATGAACCACACACTTCTCATTCACATCACACACCTTACAGAATACAGAAGAAGTAACCGATTACATCCATTTTAAACCATTATATCCCCTCATTCTTTAATGTTAAATTAATCGTTTTGCAATCTCCATTTTATATTCATCCCGTACAACCCTAAAGTAGCACTTCATATAAGTAATTACATTAATTAATACAATAAAATTATCTGCATCTCTCGTGTAGATTGGCCTTTATCGTTTTTCTGATAGTCTCGAAATTTATCAGCAATCTGTAATCGAAGCGGGAGGGTGAATTAAAAATTCAACGAGCAATATCACTGTCACTGCTATTAAAATTAATTTATTATTTAATGAGGTATTACAATTAAATATTTATCTGGTTTTATTATGCATTGTATTTTAGTTTATTGTAAACAAGGTTCCAATTACTTTTTGTTATTATGTCAAGTAAAAATGAATTAATAAATAGCAATAATATAGAGTTATTTAGGTCGAATTAAATTTTATATTTTAGATTTATACAAGGTGTTTCTATACCTCTGCACGAAACTTTAATAGATTATATAATTTGATATACTGATTATAAATAAAAAGATTTTTTTCAAAATTCGCAAAAATAAAAGAGTAGTGAAAATATTAGTTCCATTTGTTTGAACGTCCGTTTAACTGTTTATTTATTATATCATTTATAAAATAAAATTATAAATACTATAAGACTATCACTTGTTATGTAATAATAAACTAATAAATACACAGTTAAATAGACTTTCAAACAAGACACTAAAATTTTCACTACCCTTATTTTTGCGATTTTTCAGAAAAATCTTTTTTTATCTATAATCAGTATCAAATTATATAATCAAAGTTTCGTGTAGAGGTATAGAAACATTTTGTATAGTTACATTACTTGTATAAATATTGTAAAAAATTATTTAAAAATAAGTTGTTAATTTATGTGTGGGTTTAATCCATTTTTGCTCGAATTATTAAATTTCTTAAAATATATTTTTTTAAATATTTATTTAGTGCATAAATTTATAATAAAAATAATTTTTCTAATTTTAATATTTATTTAAAACAGTTAGAGCTTCTTCCATTATTGGAACACTGATGGGCATATTGTTTCATGATCAGCACGTCGTATAGTATATACCCTGTAATTTTTTGTCCTATGTTGTGGAAGACCCTATCCATACCTACTTTCGTTATTTGGTCATATTGCGCTAGAATAGAATAAAATTAATTTTTTTATTCAATTTACATACACTTTGTATCCATTTTCAATATCTAGATCTGAGCTCCCCCTGTTGAAATGTTCTAAATCCACCACTGACGGGAAAGTATATAATAATAAACATAAACATTACTAGGTAGTTTCCGCTTCACGTATTAGCCCACAGTCCCTCTGATTACCAAACAAAATTTATAGGTTAGAATTTGAAGGCTAGTGTATCCCATAAATGGATCATGATCCTGGGAATCAAGGCACACTGAGATACTCCAGAAAACAAGTGTATTTTAGTAGTAACCCCCCGGGGACGTTACAGACTGGGGTGAAACCGGTCAGCGATGCTAAAGCACACGTGCTGTGCCACGTGGGTTATGGGAACAAGTGCACTGCTACCCCTAGTGTACACTGGAGTATCCCACCTGCGGTACCAAACATTTCATAGAGGGCACATATGGTTTAAAGATTTTTAATTAACAGCATTAGATTGTGGTTCGGTCAGTTCGAATCTAGTACATTCATATTTATCACGGCTTGGGGTGCCTACTCAAATCTAAAAAAACTCAGAGCTAGAAAATTCAAGTACAAGAAAATTCTTGCCTGGAATCATAAAACATACAAAAATTCAGAGACAAGAAAATGCTTACATAAAAAATGCATTCATAGAAAATTCAAATTTGGAATCTGATTGATGCAGAAAACGCATGTAAAGGAATATTCAAAACTAGAAAAAATATGGCTACGGAAAAAATCGGATTCTGGCTAATATATAAACTAATCTATGCTAACAAAACCCTTCTTGAGTCCAACAGAACTCCATTTTTTGACATAAACTAATCTATGCTAACAAAACCCTTCTTGAGTCCAACAGAACTCGTTTTTTAAACGGCCACAACGCGTTGTTCAGCTGACAGCTTGCAGCCAACTTCAGGTTTGGCCGCCAAGTAAAGTTTCTGTGTTTACTTGATTCCAGATATGTCTTTTCTATTAATGTTTTTTTTTGTGAATGAATTTTTTTTAGCTTGGTATTTCGTGATTTTTATGATTCCTGTCAAGAATATTCTCTTCTTGAATTTTCTAGTTTATAATATTCCAGTGTTGAAGACGTTCCCACGGCTTGTATCCAATTTGGGTGTGGCAGCCACACAAATTGTGCTTGCGAATATTTATATCCAATATTCGTAATACTACCAGAAAAATAATCGACTTAACTGTGATTATAAGTGAATATTTTCTCTCGTGCACATTCGTGCACTCGAAAAAATTTCAGGTATTTGTCATGCACGTGTGATATAACTATTGATTTTTTTAATGTAATGAATCTTTACATATTCATAAAATGTACTGTGCTGTCCGCGATGTTTAATGTTCTCTCTTGGCAACATCATCTGTGTAAACTGTTTGACGGCCGCTGATTGAGATCACAGAGCACTGCAGCAAGTGCAGTTCGTTACAGCCGGAAATGCAACGAATGTGAAAATCTTCAGGGAATTTGGTTCACACAGGCAAATATACAACCAGACAGACTATTCCAGATCGTAGAGAACTCGCTAAATATATGATAGCTTCAGTGTTCCCTGCTTCATAGCTTCATCGTTATTTGCCCTTGTTTCTGTAGTGGATAGTGGAGTTACTCTCTTCAAACAACA
Organism: Agonum fuliginosum; assembly: GCA_947534325.1. Lineage (NCBI taxonomy): Eukaryota > Metazoa > Arthropoda > Insecta > Coleoptera > Carabidae > Agonum > Agonum fuliginosum. The sequence continues at coordinate 44,845,398 of OX384029.1, forward strand.
CGTGCTTCAAGTAATATATTTATGCAGATCGCAATCAGAAATGCTGTTTTTCGCAAAATGCATTTTTCACAAAGAATTAAATATAAAAATTTTACGTACATACGAGTCTATTTCGCCTTTTATGTAACAACAATAAACACTTTTTTGTTGTACCTACACATAAAAAGTGTTTATATAAATAGCACGTATTTACTTGACAACGGGATTAATTAATCCAATTCCTTGACAACGGAATTAAATATGAAAAATAATCCCTTGGGATCAAATTAAGAACCTCAGTCCCTAAAAATAAAGGCTAAAGAAGAGCTTTAGTCCGGGAAGTGCAAAAATAAATATTATTTGCAGTAGAAATGAAAGAAGAGCAAAATTCATCAAATTGAAATGAATTTTATGCAAAATGAACTATTATTACAGACATCATTTTTAGAATATAATATTTGCATTGTGTAACATAATTTTCATTGTAGGTTACATCGTTTTTCCGAAATTTATGCAGAAAGTATGTACAAAATGAGCCATGTAAAAGTTTAAAAGTATTGCTGACGTGGTAGTTACAAAAAAAAAATCATTTAAAAAAGATCATATAATGACCTATTATAAGATTTTGACAATTATCGAGTTAAAAACATTACCAATACAGACCTACGGTTACGGTTTTATCAATTTTAAGCGCGGCCTTAAAGAACATACCTATCTAATGTTAGGTGGGAAATATACCAATTTTAATTTAAGAGAATTATATAATTTTGAATATATTGAGAAGGATATTTTTCATTGTTTGTATAGGAGGAAGTAAGGAGGAAGCATTCTACGTCACATATAAAATATTCATTTTTCATTAATTATTTTTGAGCTTATTGTTTATACAATTTTTGTCAAAATAAAAAATATGCATATAAAAGATGTGTATTAGCTTTCAGCACAGCTATGCGTGTTTAGCAGATTATTTATTTACTTTATTTTTAGTCCATTATCTAAGGTTTTCGTTTTGTTTATTTTATGTACTTACATTAAATTAATACAGGTACAATACTCATTAGGGATATATGATATTTTAACGATACGGTACGTAGTACCTAATCCCAAACAGAAACAGGTAACATTGGGGTTTTATAAATCCTAAATATCAAATTAATACGTAAAATACAAACAAATCAAGTGCAGAGATTTTTGTTGCCATTCATCTGGTATGTGTACCTGTCAGATAATAGTCAAAATCAAAGTCATTATTGGCGTATAAAAATATGTTTTTACTTCCTTGTACGGAGTATTGTAATTGCGAAAAATTTCGGTTCTCAGATTTTGACGGAAATATCCGTTTTGACCTTTTCTGAATCCATTATGACTAGTTTTGTCGTGACGTCTGTACGTACGTACGTACGTACGGACGGACGGACGTACGTACGTATTTATGTCGCATAACTCAAATACGGTTAGACGTAGAAAGTTGAAATTTTGTATTTAGGACTATTATAGCATCTAGTTGTGCACCTCCTATTTTTGGTTTCAATCTACAAACCGGAAGTAGTACTTTTTTCAAATATTTCGAGAAATATTTAATTTAAGACAAATTTTTTTATTTTAAATGAAAGATTATGTGATTATTACCTACAATCGGTATTTTATAAATATTTTTGTATCTGGTATCATTTATGAATAATTAAAGTATATATTTATAATTTAGTATTTCGGTATCTTGTAGTCCATGATCGATTAACATTTGTTACTACGTAAATTTTAAATGATTATGACATGACAGTGACAATAGTAAAATTTGCTTTATATCTTCTTCTGCAGTTTAAATAAAATGACTAAAATATATTTGTGAGTATAGTAGCAGTAGTAGTAGTACTTATATATTAATATATTTGTATAATAAGTTAAAAGAATAGTCAGATTTTTTATATTATTCTACATTTGAGTTAAGAAAAGTATGAACAGTTTCATAGGCGTACAAGGAAGTCATGTGATGTCCACGTCAGATTTTTTTAAATAATTATACTAGCGCTATTATACACGGTTCATTTTGCACAAGCTGTCTGCATACATTTCTGAAAAACGATGTAACCTACAATGATAATTAATTAACTCGCCTTCAGCTCGTGCATAAACTGTTATCCTCTTGAATTATAGCCTACATTATGTGATCGTTTAATAATATACAAATAAAAATATACATACCTACAATTTTCCTATCGTAAAAAGATTGCTACGGATTGCTATGACCAATACAAAACTTCTTCAATTTTTAATTTTATTGTATTTCTATGAATGTTTCTTTTTGACACTTCTACCAAATTGTCCTTAAAGAGGACTATAATTTTATACTCGACTAGCGTTTTACCCGTGCTTCGCTACGGTTTGTTTTAATTTGAAGACGTGGGGGAAAGGGATCCAAAATACCCTACTTGAGCCCCACATACTCGGTTTTGATAGGAACTCTTATGAAGATTGCCCCTGATTAACACTTATTATGATGAATCTTCACGTTTTAGACCCTACTGAACCCAAAAACCATAATTTTAACAATAATCAGTTCGGCTTGTCTGTCTCTCCCTTGGTTTGTCCGTTAGCACAATAACTTGAGAACGCGTATGAATTTTCGATTTAAATTTTTAATTTGTTTTTTACAAAAAAAAATAATTTTAATTCACGAATTTTAAACGTCGCAAAATGACAGGTGTCACTTTGACATTGATAGATGTCACTTTGACATTGTCAGCTGTCACTTTTATATTGGCATCTGTCACTTTGACATTAACAGCTGTCACTTTAACACTGCCTGCCTATGTTATTGCAAAGCCTGTTATGAGTGCCACATCAGATTTTTATTGAAGGTTTACGTGCGCTTTTGACACATGTACAAAAATATCATTCTCCCGTGTGTAGTTTCCAATAACTACCTAACCATGAGTATAAAGTTTTCTTACTTTATGACCATATGAGTACCCCAGTACCCGTGAATTAACAGCTAGTACTTGTGCACTCTAGAGCTAGTAAAACCTTACACACGGATTAATTTCTTGTATATCTTTTTCGATTACTCCCAATATGTGAGGCTATCACACCCAATTTGGGTAAAAGGCGTGTTATTAAATAGATGAATAGTTAAATACTAAAAATATAAAAGGCAAAAATCCCCATCTCCTTACAAACACTTTGAAAATTAAAATTGCACGATAAGATCACAAACTTTAATTTAATTACTCTTTCAGGGCTTCATATTTGTTAATCTTGTGTTCCCTTTTTATTTAATTTATTTTAACTTATTTATTATGCATTCTTATGAATAAATATCTATTTGACACATGTATTTGACACATACATTTTTATAACTAAATCACAATAGTGTGACATGTTTTTATTTTCAATTTATAATTTGTTTTCCAAAGCAACTTATAAACTAATTTATTTTCCCCCAAAAATTAAATTTCCTCCCTTAAAAAGCTGATTAGGACAAAATCCTGAAACATGGGTCTTAAATATTTCGATGCGCTACCATTGTATGTAAAAATCAAGTTGATATCTCGTCTGAGTAAAGAGATATTGAGAAATTCGTAAAAACGCATTTTATCCCCTTTTCCCCCTTTAGGGAGCGAATTTCAAAAAATCCCTTCTTAGTGAGCGCTTACATCATAAAACGAATATACTGTCCAAATTTCACATTTTTAGGCTTACGGGTTTGGGCTGGGCGTTGATGAGTCAGTCAGGACACTTTACTTTATATATATATATATATATATATATACAACTTACTATCATTGAAGCGTCCTTATATTGACAATTTTCCATCAACCGAGCGTCCGGCTCCAATGAAGCGTCCATATATGGACGCTCGATTGGTCACTATGTTAAATTGGCTCCTAGTACCATCTAGTAGTCATATTTAAAAATTTTGGTGGACGCCGAATTGATAGTGAATTATCATTTGCCGTATACATGCCGTATACTTTTAGTTCAGCCGAACGCTCACTCGAGGCGTTGCTGCGCTAGGCGTATAAGTATACTTTCATCCAATCTATCGCCTACCGAGCGTCCTCAAACTGGCAACACCGAAACGTATGTTTTCAAATGTTATGTTCGAAGTGTTCGTGTTCTCTTGATATTGGAGGATGAAGCAAAATATCAAAGTACGTTTTTTTTTGTTTCGACTACGTGGTTCTGGTTATCAAGAACATATACTTATAACAAACTTTTTTTCATCACACTTGAACGCAAAGCACGATGTTATACCCTGTTTAAACTAAAGGGAGCAAACCACGCTTTTGCTCCCTAGGAGGCAAAAACGTGTTTTTCTTCTTCTAAACTGGAAGTGTTGGCGTGCTTCGCGTGCATTAAATAAAAAAATATTTTTTTAATCGGGTCATAAATTATGTTCAAATTTGAACTATTAGGGGGGAGAGTTAAACATCAAGATCTACACCGTTTGACCGATCCTTATGAAATTTTGCATGCAGATTTCTTTTTACCAGACTCAGATTTTAAGTTACCTATGTATTAATTTGATTGGACCATTAGTGGTTGTGGGTTAATAATATAGAATCTCGACCATTTGTCCGATTCTCATGAAATTATGCACGCAGGTCTCTTTTAACTGGAGTCAGATTTTAAAGTATGTTTAAATTCGATCATAAGGGGTGCGGATTATAAATCTATAGAATCTAGACTATTTGTCCGATTCTCTAGAAATTTTGCAGTCAGATTTTTAGGTATATTTGAAATTTATTGGGCTATTATTGGGGGTAATCTCTATAGATCTAGACTGTTTGTCCGATTCTCACGAAATTTTGCATGCGCGTCTTTTTTGACTAGAGTCAGATTTCAAAGTAAGTTTCAATTCGATCGAATCATTATAGGGAAAGACGAGGGATTAAACTGAAAAAATCGCTTTAACAGTCGTAATTTTTTTTTAACGAAACTCGGTAATATGTAGCAATCAATAAGAAAGATAGTTTTTATTTATCGGGTTATAAATTATATTTAAATTGAGGTATGAGGGTTAACCTCTAGATCTAGACCGTTTGTCCGATTTTCACATAATTTTACAAGCAGATATCTTTTGAAAAGAGCCTGATTTTAAGGTATGTGTGGTGTGACTTTGTTCGGGTTCTAAGAGGTGGGGGTTAAATTCAACAATCACTCAAATGAGCGTAATTGTTTTTTTGCAACTATACTCGGTATATACCATTGAAATAAAATAAGAAAGATTATTTTTCTGGTAGTTATATTATACATTCATATACATTATGCGCATTCGTACTATTCATATCCAAGCACAAGGAACATTCGAAATACTACCAGAAAAATTATCGACATAACTACGAGACTACGACTACTTATGGTATTATAAGTGAGAGTCTTTTTTTAATTGGGTCATACATAATGTTTTATTCGATCGGACTATTATGGAGGTGGGGGTTAAATATCTCAATCTAGAAGTTTTGTCCGATCTTTATGAAATTGAAATAAAATTGTATTGCTTTGACAGCAAATAAAGAAGTAGTTAATTAATAAAACCTTAGTAAATAGATAATAAATATTTATGTTACAAGTAAGGAAACGAAAGTTGTTACCTTACGTATTTGAAATTTGTACCACGAGGCGTGGCCGAGTTCTGTAAACACATAAGTAAGGTAACTACCGAGATTCCTTACTTGTTGCATACAATATTTGTATACTTTCATTTAGAATAAATGGAATTTTTATTTGAAATTATGAAATTTTGTCATTTAATGTCTTACAAATTATGACATAAAACAAAAACACCCAAATCTACAAACCACATTTTTATTCGATTTAAAAAAAATTTAAACAGCATAAAATATGCAAGTTTAAAACATTTTATATTGAAGTTTCTTTACAATGTGGTCTATAATTTTTTAAATAAATGTAGTTTTATATGTGTACATTTTATAAAAAAGAGTAAAATAAAAACCATTGCTTGAAGTAATTAAATTCATTTTCTAGCGCAAATTTGAGTAATAAATTGCCCATAACCAAACGAAAGTAAAAAAATAATATTTGGGTAAGTACCTATTTTTAAAAACCCAATATAGTCCAGTCATTTTAGCAAAAAAATGGGCTCAACCTCGGAATGAGAGATAATAAGCTGAAAACTCGTATATACCTTCATTTTTGCGTTCTAAAAGTTGTCTCAAAAGCCTCATAAAATCTCGTTTCTGCGTCGTAAGTTATTCGAGGTCAAAGGTCACAAAACTCGGTTTTTCGAGATTATCTAGGTTTCTATGGCTCCAATGATGTTAATCTATTATAAAAATTGTAGAAAATAAAATTTCCTACAACTTTGGTATTAAAAAAAAATTTCTCCGATCAATAGTTCAAAAGTTACGGCCGAAAGAAAAAGTAACGCTTTTAAAAAATTTAATTTTTTTTGTTTAAATTTTGGTTAAACTTGTAATCTCCAAAATTTTAAAAATTGTATTGTAGATAGAAAATAGTCTTTAGAATTGAATGCTTCAGACCGGAAATCAATATTTTAATGTGTTGAAAAGTTACAGTCGTTTTTGTAGATTATGCCATAATTAAATTTTTTAAAAGCGTTCCTTTTCTTTCGGCCGTAACTTTTGAACTATTGATCGGATAAATTTTTTTTAATATCAAAGTTGTAGGAAATTTTATTCTCTACAATTTTTATAATAGGTTAACTTCATTGGAGCTATAGAAACCTAGATAATCTCGAAAAACCGAGTTTTGTGACCTTTGACCTCGAATAACTTATGACGCAGACACGAGATTTTATGAGACTTTTGAGACAACTTTTAGAACGCCAAAATGAAGGTGTATACGAGTTTCCAGCTTATTATCTCTCATTCCGAGGTGAAACTCTAATTTGACTGGACTAATAAACACTGCTTGATATAGATATAGGTACTGTAATTTCCTAATGTCATTTGATTAATTTTCTACTATTTTTCTGTATAATGAGTAGTAGATTTTAAATAGGTAAATTACAGTCGTGTCGAGCATTATTTTTCTCCAAATAAAATTTCTGTTTCACATTTTTACCTTTAAAGCTTACAGCAATTTTTTACTATTGTTAAACATTTATTTTTTTCAAATTGCTACGTAATAAGATTTCGATAAGAAACAAACAAATTTATTCGGAAAAATAAATAGCTTTTATGTAATTAACGTTACAAACATTAACATTAAAATATTTACTACTTTTCGGTTTGTTCTTTCCATACTAAAATAACTGGGCAAATCACAATTTCCTAACCAGAAGTAATAAATTTTAAACCAAAATTATTTATAAAATGCATTAAGTAGTATTATATTCTAATTTTAAACCTAATCAATAATGTTGTCAACAAATTTGTGAATTTAGTAACTATTGAAATATAATGCATTTGTTGCTAATTTTCATTTAAATAATTAACTATCAGATCACAGACAATTTGACCGATTTTAATTATATTTTTATTATACTTAGTTATAAGCATACAAATCCAACTTAAAATATAGACTGAATAATCAATGAACGTACCATCTGAAAACAAAATGTAAGCGATTTATTCCACATATAACTTTGTCATATTTATTCAACTTGCCGATAATAATTCCGTCTTTTCATTTCAAATCCCCAATATAACGCGCGAAGTAACATGGTTCAGTCGCGGCAACACTGTCGGACGCTTGATAATCGATGAATTGTAATAATCCGTATATTTCGGACGCTTCAAAGATGATAGTTTGAACGGACGCTTCAATGATTATGAATTGGGAATATACACCAACCGGACGCTCTATTCAGGTTTTTTGAACGGACGCTCTGTTGATAGTGAGATGTATATATATATATATATATATATATATATATATATATATATATATAGATATGTTTTAAATAATTTTTTTTAAATTTATAATAATATACCTACCTACTTTGTTGTTGGTGAAATTTCACTTTTTACAATGGGATACTTGCATGAACTGAAAATGTTTACACCATGAACTTTATGTTACGTCTAAAACATTGGTAAAGATACAAATTTAATTTAAAAAAAATATGTTTTTTGTAAATTAAGAAAGAAATTTTGCTGTGACGTCACTATTTTGTATATTTCACTATATAAACGAATCATACAACTAATTTGTTCAATCGTTTTTTAAAAGTACCTACCTATTATTAATATAAATGACGGGTTGTTCCGCAGGTTAGGTACCTATCACTCCAGAAATTTAGTTTGTGCTTCTGTCAAACCTGGCATATTTTTAATATATTAATAATGACTAAATTGGGTATGATTCTGTAATAGTATTTGCATTTTATTTTTAATATATGAGTGAAGAAAATCTGTTAAATTTACCGCAATGTTAGGTTTAATTTAGCTCCTTCAAATGTTATCTCCGTTGTTCATTACATAAATACTTATTCACTTTACAATACATTCAGTGTTCAGTAGTTCGGTTCATGGTGTATTTAATGTCAGTTAATAAATAAAAATATACAATGACATTAATTTATTGAACTGCCAGAAAATGTAACTGACATTGACGTATATTATTTAATTTTTGTTTGGTGCAATCAGTGCCGAGAGCGTTGCACAAGATTGAAGATTGGAATATTTAGCGTTTGTTTGAAACAAATTCATTGCACGAAACCACTGCACACGCATTTTTATTGGTCGAACGACTGCATGTGATTTTGGAAGTCTGAATGAGCCTTTAATCAAACAGTTTTTGGATCACTGTTTTCAAATGGAATTTCATAAATTTATCACTTGATGAATACAATGTTATTATTGATACTTGTGTCTTATTTTTATATTTAACCGTACCCGCAAAAATTAAAACCAGCGTGCGACAACATAGGGCTGCCTTATAATTTATTCACCCAGGGAACCGTTTCAGGACACCCTATAAATATATAATTCCATACTAACAAAAACTTATTCTTGTGAAGCACCTGTAAAAAATCCATAAAATCCTAACAAAATGCAATTTTCCCTCAAAATAGTACTATACCTCCAAATAGAAACAGAATAAAATATTAACACTCTTGATGTAGTTAAAATACTTGAGTTTTTACATGAAAATTCAAATAGATTCTTCCTTTGACAAAGTTGACTATCCAGTAAATTATTCAAAAAGAGCGTTATAAACTCAAGTATGAAGACAGGTTTATCTTTAGTTATTCTGCAGGATAATGGAATTGGATTCAATCACTCCACACATATTTTTTATGATGAGTAGAACATTTTATAAAATGGCTTATGAGTATTATCATTATTACCTACTTTAATCATTGTATTGAAATACATACTTATGAAAATTTTTATTAAGGTCGCGCTCGAAACAATTTTAATGCATTTTATCTGCATAAATTTCTGTAAATTGGAAAAACCAATAGGCATAAAAATAATATATCAATAGAATCATTAGAGTTTCTAGACTGCCCTATGCTAAATAAGAATACATGAAAATAAATATAATTTGCAGTATAGATGACAGAAAGGGGAGCAAAATGAGCTATTATTCCAAGCATAATATTTAGAATAAGGCAATAAGGAATATACTCTGGGCAAAAAACGCACCGCTTGACAATGCATCCAAAATTCCAAATTTTTAGACCGGCATAACTCGGTTGTATTGGCTCGAAAATGGATAAATCTTCGAGTTCTAACAAGATTGAAGTTCATTTTACCCCCTGCCAGCCTCCTTAGAAAAAAACTTCTTGATGTCAAATCAAACATTGACAACTTGTACCGGGTGCAAAAAAAATCGTGAACTCAATCCACTACCAAGGCGATAAAGTTCATTCATTTTCCTTCATGAATTTTTGTGCCTTTTCGGTTATTACTCGGCTAATTTTGCACAGATATCAATGATTCTTTGAATTGTCACAAGATTAAAGTTTAATTAAATTAAATTAACGTGACGCCAAATCTAATTCACCCCCATGTTTTTGAAACAAATATGTCAAACTTTGACAACATGTTTGGTGTACCTACCAAAAAATGTTTTCGATCCAATTGAACAACATGGCGTTAAAATTTAGTCATTTTTGAAACGGCAACGATGATTTTATCCGAAGCTATGGACTTTTGAAATTTACTTTGCATTTTGTGAGTTTTTCAAAACTCTACTTTTTTGATTAGATTGAAGTCTAAAAGCGATCACGAGAACATTAAACGAAAAAAAATTCTTCAACTTAAGGAAAGGCGTACATTTGTAGACAATTTCGATAAATTTTCAAAAATCAAAAAAAGCAATTTTTTTTCCAAAAATTCATAACTTCACGCCAAATCATCGCAGGTACTCAATTCCCCGAATGGAAAATGAATACACTTTATCTGCTTGGTTTCTCTCTCAGGGGAGTGGCAGGGGGTAAAATTAATTTGGCGTCAGATTAACTTGCATGCCTTTAGAGGAAACTTCAAACTTGTTAGAACTTTAAGATTCATCCATTTTCGACCAAATTCAACCGAGTTATGGCGGTCTAAAAATTCGGAATTTTTGGTGCATTATCAAATGGTGCTTTTTTTGTCGAGTGTATTTTCGTTGAGTAACATATAGCCATAATGTGCGAGTCAAATACGACGTTTTATCTACGACTTTTTAAATAAAACATTTCTTTACAAATTTTTATTCATTAAAATTTTAACCTAACCTGACATTTTAGTTGCCTGTTGTGTTGAATAATAAACTTATAAACAATAGTGTTGAATTATGAATTCATAATACGATAGTGTGTCTTATGGAGAGTAACACAGTCATCTGCATAATGAATATATTATTCAATTGGTCGAAGATAAACAAGTTTAGTTTAGAATGTATGTAAGATATAAAACCAATGATTAAATTGTTGAAATCTTGAGTGAATAGTAATTTTATTGCGCTTACATTTCCGCTGAACGTTTACATAAAAGTAGAGAAATAAAACAAATAGTTCCTGATACACGTACAGTAATGTTCAGAAATAATGCCCAGAAGCCCCACTCCAGAGCCGACAATTTATGAAAAATTCGATATACGTTCGATTGAGTGAGGGTGATGAGAGATAAGTAGCAAAGGAAAGGTATATTGCTTCTATTCCAAGAAAATAGAACCAAATTTAGAAGTATCCTCTTTACCTGAGAAGCAAGAAAATACCTTGACTTAGAATTTCGTCAAGTGTATGAAATCCAAATGAATTTTGAACCAGAGAGTTAAACTGTAACTTACAATGTAAGAAATAAAAATGTTTAGATTTTTGTTTCAGTTTTAATCTGATTTAATTAACAACTCTAATTAAATAAATTATTTTTTCAATACCTGCATCGAAAACGCCACCTTTCGTCCCTATTATTAGGGACGAAAGTGAGGTATTTCTGACCGGTCAGTAATATTCCTCCCTGGGCAGTAAAAGTAGTTTTCCTCCCGATTTATGCGGGTATCCACTTTATTTTTTCTCCTTAGGGAGGAAAAGTACTTTTTCTCTCGCCTTATGCGGAAATCCACTTTATCTTTTCCTCCCTAGAGAGAAAAAATACTTTTCCTCCCGCTTTATGCAGGATTCCAAAATATATTATTTAGATTATTTTTAATTATTATTAGAGATATAACGAATAGTAAATGTGCCGAATAACGAATATAATGTATGATTGTCTGTCGAATAACCGAATATTTAGCGAATATTCTGCACCCTTATGGCGCCAAAAAAAAGATAAACTTACATCGAATACAGATAATCCTCTTTTTTACTCCATAATTTTCCGCTTTTTAATTTTAATAACGAATAGTTAATCATTTTTATTCGAAATGAATTTTGGACCAGAGAGTTAAACTGTAACGACCATTTTTTGTGATTTTATGTTGATACACCTTTGTTTATATATATTTTTTTATATTTATCTTATTTTACGTTCTTTTTTATTTATTCGACGATCATAACTGTGATATTTCTTTGCATATGGTACTTTTTGTTTTTTACTTCTGACGACCATTTTTTGTAATATTTATTTATTTATTTGAATATAAGATTTATAAAAATATATCGTTATAATGTAATTAAATTACATTATTCTTAAATATGTTTTATTATTAATTTACCTATTATTGTCTTTGTATTACAAAGTTTAGAAATAGATATATGTAAATATAAAAAGCATCGTTTAATTATTTTTTATGATAATTCTTAACGCATAATTTAATTTGAGTTATTTCACTACAATATGTTTTATAAATAAATAGATATGAATTAATGAGTTCTTATTTTAATGCAGAATTTTGACAATACTAGTGATTCAATAAGAAAGTATCAATCCGAGGTATCATGGAAAGTAGTGAATCCTAATTTACAAAATATTTCAAAATCTGAAGCCTCTGTTTACCGTAGCTAATGTTGTTTTTCCGAGAAAATTGGGAGTATAGCTATCTTTTGCTTTATATCTTCTGCCTCTGTTCATCAACGACTGCAGACGTATTTCGAATTTTTCATAAATCGTCAGCACTGGAGTAGGGAGTCTGGGCATTATTTCTGAACATTACTGTACATAATGAAATGCATTGAAACTCTTGGTAAATATTTGTACAAGAACCAATCGACATTTAGATTTTTCTAGTTTCAGCGAAGTCATCTATTATCAACTCTAACTTTTCCATTAGTTAAATGTTTGCTGTTCTCGGTCATTCGACTGTTTTACTTAACCGACTTATGTTAATGGCTACTTAAATAAAACTTATACTAGGATAGGATAGAAAAACTAATCACTTTATAAGAGTAAAGATACGACCACGAATTCGGAAATCGAATTGTTTACTTGGCGAGCTTCTTAGCTCTAATGGAGGGCTAATTTGTCTGCCGGTAATTCAGAAATGATTTTACAACAATGCTAAAAGGATAACGTCATTATGCAGTCATTACAAGGTCATTACGGCAAATTGCAATGACTTTAATGGAACAAGTTGAAATTTTTACAATAATGATATGTTGTATTTTTTGCCTCTTACAGCCTCACATAGTTCAATAATAAACTTTTTTCATAGCTGATGATAAAATGATACTTTATGCACTATTTAAAAGTAAAACTATATTACCTATATCAAAAAGTTTGGTTTCAATGTCGTCTGCGTCACTCATGGCGCATTTTAATGCACGTTTCAAAAGAGTTACATTTTAATTTCGATAAAACGGTAATAAATCAATAAAAATTTACAATTGAAGGGTTTGGTGCAAAAACCGTCTATGTGCAAAAACTTAGTTTCGAGATAAGTGTTTAAATCAATAATTATGTTATTTCTTTTACATTTTTTTTATTTATTATCATTCTGACTAATATGATGATTAAGGAGGTTGGTGACCGTTTATTAAAATGATGATGAGAGGCTGAAATTTATACAGTGCCTTCATTTCACTATTTAGATTCTAAAATTATTTTTTTAAAATTTTCATCTATCCGGTTTTTGAGTAATTAAATGTTGAAATTCGCTCGTTTTACATGGATTCTTATGGCAATTCACTAAATTTTTGTTTAAACTATATGATAAAATTATGAAAAATTCACAGAACTTATATTAATATTTCCAATAAACCTTTAAAAATAAGTTCTTGAAGATTTTGTGTACTTTGTCTAAACCATTTGCAAGTTATTTTAAAAAAATGTAAGCATGTCAAGCATTTTTGATTAGGGAATTAGTAATTATTGTAAAAATAAATATCACAGCAATGCAATGACATCAGCCAACGTGCGTTGAGGCGTTGAGCTAATTTTGTTTTACATTATCAAAAATATTTTTATTTTCATATGCTCCCTCTAAGGCTAATGTCTGGGTACGCCACTGCAGGCGTCCCCAACCTCCTTTGCCCGTGGCCGGTTATTACTACCAAACTCATGTTTTTTTTCTGTAACCGGAAAAATAATACAATTTAAATATGATGTAGAAAGAGAATATATATATTTATTTTAACATAAATATTACACATGAAATATTTAAAAATAACCAAAAATAAAAATATAATCTTATTATAGGTACCAACATGAAAATAAATATAATATTAATCTGATTCATCAGAGTCATCCACATGTGCCACATGTACGATTTTTACATAATATCTAATACTAATAAATGTCTATGACGTATGCTACTTCAGTGGTCCAAAAAATGTCTACTTCTACCCTTAACTTTGCGAATTTTAAAAAAATTCTTTTTGTTTCTTGATCAACACGTCGTACAATATAAACTCTTTAATTTTTTGTCCTAAGTTGTTGAACATCCTGTATAGTATGTGGAAAATTGATATCCAATAAGTATTTCTTTAAAAGCCGTAGGATTAGATTAGGGCTTGAGGATTACATTATTTTTTATAAAGTTGATAATACGCAGTATTCCTTTATTTTTACAAAATTGGCCAAATTCCTATTTTTAACATCAGAAGTCAATATCTCGAAGCGTTTGCGAGAAAATCTCCAAATGAAAACTTTTTCTTGTTTTGAGGTCCTACATTCATAATTTAAGTTAGGATGCTTAACCCTGAAACACCCTGTATGTCAATACCCTGTATAAGATAATCATATATACATTATCATTTGAACCTGAGCTGTCAGAAGTGCAGTCGTCATAATATTACAAGGATTTTGACTCGTGTTTTTATAAAAATATTTTTGTTGTATGATCCAATTTAATTTTATTGATTTAAAGGCCACTATATAATTTTTGGCATGTCATTTCAATGAATATATGGAAATTATTTACAAAATTCAATGCACACAATTTTGACATATGTGACAGTATTTATTAATGCAGTGTTGGAAATCCAGTATATAATTAGAAATGTGCGGTAATGCATGTTTTAAATTTGCGATAGTCAAACGATTAAAATTTAAATAAAATAATATATAGTGCAATTCACTGTACCTACCCCCAGCTGTTTGTGTTTTAGACACTTAATTACATTAATTGATATTTGATTGAAAATTGCAATAGAAGCTGAAAACAATCATTTGAATTTCATATTTCATGTTCAAATAAACATTTACCTTTTGTGGTGTGTTATGTCATAATAATATCCAATCATAAATGTTAATTAGCTTGTTATTAATTTGTTTCAATAACTACATCGAAATCCAGAATTTTCCGCCACAAAAAGCCCTACTATGAAATAGTACGCTATTTACTCATAAATAATTAACATTATTACTAGCAGAAGTATTGAATTGTACTAATAATAATTATTATTTATATACAGGTGTTCCACAACTTAGGACAAAAAATTAAAGGTGTATACTGTACGACGTGCTGATCATGAAACAAAATGAATTTTTTTAAAATCGTATTTCAAGCAAACATTTTATTTGACGCTGGTCGGTAGTTATTTTTAATAATGAAATAAAGGATTTTTCGACTGGTGGAATGTAAGGAATTTAATAATCAGGACTGCAGTCAATAGATTTTTATTATTCTAATAAACCGACGTTTCGGCACACTCTAGTGCCTTCTTCAGGGGTTAATTAGACAAACTTGGTAAATAATAATAATACATGTAAAAATTATTTTTAAATCTACATAACGTAGCCTTTTGACTAATCTACAAATTTTACAACAATTTTTGTTATGTAGATTTAAAAATAATTTTTACATGTATTATTATTATTTACCAACTTTGTCTAATTAACCCCTGAGGAAGGCACTAGAGTGTGCCGAAACGTCGGTTTTTTAGAATAATAAAAATCTATTGACTGCAGTCCTGATTAATAAATTCCTTATTTTTAATAATATTTTTCAAATCTTCTACAATGAAAGTAATTGTTTACGTAATATCTATTACTAATAAATGTCAAATTATCAAATATACCATTAAAACAGTGATACTTAAAATGTACACACGTCAAGTAAACTACCCCTAACTTTGCGAATTTTAAATAAATTCTTTTTGTTTCATGATCAGCACACGTCGTACAGTTATATACCCTTAATTTTTGTGGAACACACTGTATCTAGGCTGTAATGAAGAATTTTTTATTTCAAATGTGGAATATTATTTTTCGAGTCGCCAGACGAGAAAAATAGCCACGTGAGTAATGAAAAATATTTTTAAGTTTTGCTAATTCATGATTCTTCATCATGTTTCCCAGAACTATGTAATAGTAATGTTTTTTTTTCTGTTTCAGGTAAGTACTAATACCAGTAGTAGCTATGGCATGATTTTCCTGAACTTACAATAAGGTAACAAAATATTTGAATATCTATGCTATAAAATTTGGTAATGAAAATATAATTTGTTAGTTTTGCTTCATTTATTATATAATTTTGTCGCAATTTAAATAATAGTTATTTACTTTACTAGTGGGCAAATTATTCCTTTTTGCTCACGTGTGAAGTAAATAGCGTTTTATCCAATACCTCTTAATATCTGCTAAAATATTTAATAGTTATTTATATTACAAGTGGGATAAGAGCATTATTACAGCAGTGGAATGTGAAGAATCACATGTGTGCTGTAATAATACAAACAATTTCCACGACTGCTCAAAATGATTAAAAATTGATATTTTTGTTTAAACATCAGATTTTTAATTTTAAAAATGATATAAATTTTGACAATTGATAGATGTCAGTTTCTAATTTCAATTTAAAATCAAAGCAACAGGGTACATACAATTTGTTTGAAAGTAGGACATCCTGTCAGTTTTATTTTCAAACAAATTTTTAATTTGTAAGTTTATACGTGATATTTATTTATTATTCGTTTATAAATTATTTATTATGGGATAGTAATTCAAAATTGATTTATTCCACGAATATTTAAGGAATAAATAGGTAGACAAGTATAAACCTCAACATTGCTGTCAAATATTGACAAAAATCTTATTTTTATTAGTAGTATCCGTAGTATCCATGGCTACGAACGAGTGAAGTAGAGTAAATGCGAGATGTATTAAACAAAAGCACATCATATTACTTCACTAGTGAGGTATTATAACTAATTACCTCACTCAAATGATATAATATGACTATTATAACACTGGCGTGGATAAAAAAATATTATATAACCAAAAACATCATTACTATGGTGACTTCCAACAAACTAAGTAACAATGTACCCACTAGTGGGTATAATTTTGAGCAAAGCCACTAGTGGGCAATCTTTTGCTTTACTTGTTTAAAATCACCATAGTAATTATGTTTTTATTAAGAGGTCTTGTATAATAACGACACTATAATAGATGCTATTATTCCCAAATATGAAGTTTACAACACGAGCGACGGTTTTTAATCATCGGAGGGAATAATAGCCATTATAGCAAATTGTATACTGTACTTTATCAACGACTAATTTATTACATACAAGATTTTAATAAAATAGATACCAATTCGCAAACATTCTCTAATAATTTGCACAGGGAAATTGATTCAGGCAATAGTATATTGTGCAACTAGTGCAGAAAAGCACCTATTGCCCACGAGGTGTCACCAAGTGGGCAATAGGTGTTTCTTCACGAGTGGCACACTATACTTTTTCTACGACCACACTCTTTGGTAAGATAAATTATTCATTTGTTTAAAAGAACAATCTTGCCAACAGTTAAATTCTAAAATGTAAAAGCGAAAATTAGATTTCAATATTTTGAAATATTATTATAGTTTATTTATAATATTCATATGAAATATTCAGATTATATAATATTATATAAACATTTAAGTAATTTGCAATAAATATTTTGTAATTTATAAACCTAAAAATACATATATAAAAATTAACATTATATTACAGTTGACAACTTGTGTGAGAAATTATTTCTCATGCTTTATCCCACGACTGTGAGAAATGAATAACTTTCGGGCTATGTAAAGCATGGGAATAGTATATTGTACAACAAGAGTGGATGTGATGCCTATATCGCACGAGAACGAGTTTGCAGTCACGACCCCACAGGGGGAGTGTCTGCAAACGTTGGCGTGCGATATAGGCAATCCACTCGAGTTGTACAGCCTATTTTTTCTACGAAATATGGTTTTTGCAATAAAATGCACTCAATGTGATGCCAAAAATTATTTAAAAGTAGGGTTACATCAATTATTTTGTGACATATGACATTTGAATAATTGTTGCCAACGTAAAATCTCTAAATTTTATTTGCTTTTTTAGCAATAAAATAATGCTTTTAAACATAATTAATTATTAAATAACAGTTGATTTAATGTTTTTAGTAATTATTTGTCATAATAAAAACATAATTTGCACGCATTAACAATTTTTTGACGTATTTGAATTTGAATTTCATATCCACACCTGGTGTGGATATCACATCCCTATCCACACATGATAGTATGAAGGTATGTTGCCAATATCCAGTAGGGAGTAGAAAAAAGTGTAATTTTCCATAGTGGTCGTAGAAAAAGTAATTTTCTGATTGGTGCAGATGAGGGAATCATGACTATTAATCCCTGGTATTATTCTCTTCGGGATTAATATAATATGGTATTATGTAGCAAACATCACACATTTAATGTTCATGTTATACACTCTAGTCGTAGATAAAATATTTAACATAATCGCAACAAAATCTTTTATTAATAACAAAATCTTATGAAAATTAATGTATTAGGTATGAGTTATTATTTAATAATCAAATCATATTAAAAGAATACTAACTAATGATGATGACCAAGGATTCCATTTTAATTATTTAATTTAACTACATATTATAAGTAGTTGAGCCTACATTACACATTAATATTATAGATATTCCTGTCCTACCACAATCATAATAATTATTAATAATAAAACATGATATAATTTATGTATTAATCCGTAGGTAGATGTTTACTCTTTCGAACGTATTGTGTTATTTCGCATTAAACTAACGATAAAATATTTTAAAACTATCCCTCACAATTGATAGACGGTGATCATAATTCATCCCCCATTCGACAGACATTATTCCAAGCGATAAATTTTTAAAATTACCGTATAATAATTTATGAAACTAGCTCTTCGAAAAACATGCTAACATAATGTACACAAATTAAACGTATAATACGATTTATTTATGTTCAAATAACAGAAAAGCCGTATCAAAAATTAATATATTTATATCCATTTGTTGTAATAAAATATTAGTACGACTGCCGCGCCTGGAATCATTACCGATCACGATACAGTGTTGTCAAATCGAACTCTGCTCATTATTATGAATATTTTATATTGCTAGTGATATTTCATTTGTAAATATTAAATCCTCTTTATATTGTTCTACTTACGCCATTACAGTTTACAGCAAAATAAGTATAATATGCTCTCTTAAAAGAGGAGGAAATCAATGTTGTAGAATGCATAATTTAAAAATCTGATGTGGCCAGCACATGACCTCTCGACTAATTCTGCTCATTTTACTAACCTAATAAATAATTATACTTACATTTTAATAGTTTCATGTTCATGTAATATGTAAACGATAGTGTAAATCAAGAGGCAAAATATGCTAAGTACTGTCACTGTCATAATAATTCAAATTTTGTGTAGAAACATATTTTTTGCACTTTCGGGACTAAAACTCTTCTTTAGTCTTTATTTTTAGGGACTAAGGTTCTTAATTTGATCCCAAGGAATTATTTTTCATATTTAATCGTGTTGTCAAGGAATTGAATTAATTAATCCCGTTGTCAAGTAAATACGTACTAAGTATTTGTTACAGAGTATCTATGGTACAAGAAGACAGGATATGTTCTTCAGGCGGACGCGTTTTCGTTCAGTTCGCGCATGTGGGCCAGCCGACGCCATCTTAGTTTTATCCCGCCTCCAATTTAAATGCTGTAAAACATGTGCATGAAAATTTTCAGCAATTCTTGTGTACATTAACAAAAAAACGTTTTCTAACTACAATTTCTTCTTGATTATGGCCACGGTTATTATGGCATATTACGTGTCGAAGATTATAAAACTCATGTTCTTTGAATGTGACAGTGACAGATGTAAACAAACAACTAATATGGTGGCGGGTGGCCCACGGTGCGAGAGAGATTACCCAAGCATGAGAGAGTAAGAGAATGCCCCCACCATACCCCCATATGCGCAAGAACATACCTTGTCTTCTTGTACCATGAGAGTATCTATAAATATTTGTCATAAAATTACTGTCAAAATTACTGAGGAATCCAACGCTGCAAACCGGAAGTCGATATCTCTCTCCGTTCAGAAAGTAGAGATGATTAAACACAAAAAATTATTAAAATTCTGAAATTTCGCAATTTTCACTTGAAGATAATAATTAAATTTTGGGTTATCAAGGGCCTTACAAAAAAATTCAATATAACGTATGTTACGTAAAATTTACTAAAGAATCCAAAGCCGCAGATCGGAAGTCGATATCTTTCTCCGTTCAGAAAGTAGAGTTGATTAAACACAAAAAATATGTTAAATTCTTAAATTTTGCAATTATCACTTGAAGATAATAATTAAATTTCGGGTTATCAAGGGCCTAACAAAAAATTTAATATAATGTATCTTCCGCAAAATTTACTGAGGAATCCAACGCTGCAAACCGGAAGTCGATATCTTTATCCGTTTAGAAATTAGAGTTGATTAAACACACAAAAATTTAAAAATACTAAAATTTCTTTCTTTTTTTTAAATTGTTTTTTTCTGCAAAAAGCTACTCCATAGTCCGTGCTATCATATATTTTCTTAATCTAAACACAAAACTGAAAAATAAAAACATTGATAGCATGTGCCACCTTGATTGGTACCTTTTTATAATTTGATGATGAAAAATCACTATTTACTATAAAAATCGTTATTTTGTGCCATAAAGCTGCTACTTAGACATTGCTATCACATTTATTCTTGGTCTACACATAAAACTGAACAAAAAAATCATAGTCAGCATTTGCCACCCCAGGTGGTACCAATTTAGCTCATTTTCGGGTTTGGCTCATGGACTATTAGTCCTTTAATATATAATTTGATCATGGACAAAAAGACTGGAATTTCAAAAAAGTACAAGAATATAGTTGTACTTTATTTTATTGTTATATACTATCAGCTTCAGCAAATTGTATTTAAAATTATATGTACCCACAGATAATTATATTTTCTGTTATTTTAATTGCAAATATAATATCATTAGTTGTTTGTCAAAAAAAACAAGGTAACTAGGTAAAATCTTGAATTTTTGTTGGCTTAGAAATGTATGAGTGGAATAGTCATAAATAAATAATTTACCTACCAATTTATTTAAGAAAAACTATATTAAAGCTTCAACAGTACTACTTCCGGTTTGCGGATTTCTACCAAAATCTTATCTGATGTTAAGATCCTTAGTATAATCTTTAATATGAAATTTGGTTATTAATGGTTTGATAGTTTTTAAGTTATCGTGGACGAAAAATCGTCTCATAAGTCCATACGCACACATATACACACAGACATCATTGTAAAAATAGTAAATTCGTACTTTAGAGACACATCTTGAAGCAATTTAATTGTATTTATATAATTTAATTATAACTGAAACGTTTGCCTTTAGATGAGATGAAATAAGAAACGATTGTTGTTTTTATCCAAACTCCGTTTATCTTTCCTTGCTGTTATTATTATAATAAATATTTCTGGTGTAAAAAGTACTTTATTACGCACCTTTATTCAGAAAAATGCGTTAAAAATCTCTTGTAATTTTCATGAAACAATATGCTGTACTATTCCCAGTTTCTTTATCGCTCGTGTTTTCTATCCCTCTTAAACTCAATTTGCAGGAGAAGTTACGTTATAACTTTTCCATCAATTTAAGCTATTTAAGAGGTAAAGCGTTTATCCACATCGCCTAGCCTCGTGTAGCTAGCAGGTAGCAGCTAGTGTAGCTTCTCTAGTTGATCGTGTATTGTATAAAACTCTATCGCACTACCGCAACGTAGCTCGCACTCGTGCCAGTTCCCAGCGGCTGTTATTTGTACCTCTTAGCATAATTGTATGTCAACTGCAATATATTGTGTAAGAAGCGCCATATTTACTTTCCATTAACCGACTTGCAGGGGCGGATTCAGGAATTTCACTCATTCATACAAAAGGACGACGACCATAATTTACTTTTTACCTTCCGTTTGTAAACATTGTTCTCATTTTATAAAATATTTATTGTAATTTTAACTTGTATTTCGGGAAAGGCTGAAAACCGGCATTTTTGTCCTATTGTATCTTTGATGCAATAAACAATATTATTGGATTGGAATTATGCTAAAATCGGGTAGGTCGTGAGATTTTAGTGGATGAGCACGAATGACGGTCTTTACATCTCATTTATGATAGTTTTGCGATGATGTCTGTATGTATGTGTGTATAGATGTGCCATGCCACGGATAAGTCAAACACGAATTATTCATATTTGGTATTTTACATTTGTATACACATTGAAAGAGCTGATTAAATTTTGGTACAAATATATTAACCCGAAGTGATTTTTTTTGTAGAATGATTTTTTTTCAAATATAGTTTCGCTATAGTATTTGAATAAATATTTTATATATTTGTTATATACTTTATAAAAAAGTTTTCTGTCGCATTAAAGAATTGTACTAAATTTCAAAATTAAATTTATCACATAAAACGTTTGTCTTGTAATCCATAATCGGCTCTGCGTAAAGTAATATTAACAGGTGAAATTAAGAAGCCCGTCTACCTCCTAAAATCCAGCATTAAATGTATTAACGTAGCGAGTGTTTTGTGGCCAGTACAAGAATGGTAACATTGCATTCGAACAAAGATTATACTTAAAGAATCAATTAACATTTGTGCGAGTTTCGGGCTGGTTTCGGCTAGCTGCAGTTGTGGAGAAGGGAGTGGAATAGAAGAAAAAGTAAAATTAAGACTATTCTAGAAATTTGGAAAAAAACGTAATTTTAAATTTTTGTCAATAACTCAATTTTCTTGATAATGCGGAAAGTTGTGTGCCGGCCACAACAGATTTTTAAAAATATAAAAGTATAATACATTACATTGTACAAGAATATTCTTTAGAGATTTTAAATTTATAAAAGTGCATTCTAAAATTTTATCCTGTCCACTCGTCTGATTGACAGACCTGCAGGGATGGGCACGTATATAATACGTAGCGTATTATACGTTATTTTTTACGCGTAAAAAACTATTTTTTACATTGATCAAATTTACGACTTTTTAACGTAAATTATGTAAAATATGTAAATAATGTAAAAAAGACATTTGGTTAGATTAAATCAAGAACAAAGTGTATAGAAAAATTGAAATTATTATATTTAAGATTTAAGCATCTATTTGTTTTTTGAACGAAAGAATGAATCTTGTTCCACCATAATAAACTTTCAATAACTACTATTCGCAACGAAGCAAACATGTACCTATACGTTTTGAGAGTTTGACAGCTAAAACTAATATTTTACATTATTTACGTTTTTTACATATTTTACATATTTTACATATTTTACGTATTTTTTACGATATAAATGTAAAAAATCTGCTGTGGCCACCACACGACCTCTCGCCTAATTCTGCTTATTCTACTAATCTAATAAATAGTTTTACTTACATTTTAATAGTTTCATCTTCATGTAATATGTAAACGATAATGTAAACCAATATGCAAGCAAAAGATGTCAACTGTACTGTCACTGTCATAATAATTCAAATTTTATGTAGAAACAAATTTCATATCATGGACAACAAGATAGAATATTAATTGTACTTTATTTTATTGTTAAATACTTCCAGATTCAGCAATTTGTATTTATAATTAACTGTACACATAGATAATCACAATTTCTTTTATTTTTAATTGCAAAAATTGTCATAAATAAATAATGTACCAATATATTTAAGGAAAACTTTTCCAAACTTCTAAAAGTACTACTTCCGGTTTGCAGATTTCTACCAAAATGTTATCCGGTGTTAAGATACTTATCAAAACCTTAAATAAGAAATTTGGTTATAAACGGTTTGATACTTTTTAAGTTATCGTGGACGAAAAATCCTCGGTTCATACAAACACACAAACACACGAACACACAAACACACAAACACACACACACACAGACATCATCGTGAAAATAGTAAATTCGTATTCTAGAGACCCTGAAACGTGCTTATCCACCAAAAACTCATACTCGAAAATTTTGACCCATTACAATACCTCTCTTATAGAATATGAGGCGAGAGGTAAAAACACTTTTTTACGCGTAAATGTCCATCCCTGCAGACCTATGTCATTCAACTCATATTTTTCAATTCCTCTATAGGTATTTATTTTGTTTTGATGGTAACTATTCGACAGGATTTGTTCCCAATTATAGAAATGGTAGATTTTTATTATAGTGGAATATATTTACCGGGAATTTTCGTAAACGCCTATTGTGTCGTAGATGTAGGTAAAGCTATGTAAAATTTCAAATATTTAAAAAAACTGGTAACTTTTTTAAAACATTTTTCATCGCAGTAATAATTTTTTGAGGTATCCTTTCATATAATTTCTAACTTGCTGTGAACCCTGCAGTGAAATATTTCTCAATTTTGTGATGTGTATTGTGGGCTAAGCCGGGCCTGTTCATCCCAAGATGAGACTCCAATATTACCAACTAAAAGCAGTATAATCCTCCGAAGGAAAAATTAATTAATTAAAATTTTATCTCAACGTGTTATTATCATTTCATTACGTTGACAATGAAACCGTACAGTACGAATAATTATTAATAAACTAAAAAAACTCGTTTCAAAAGGGATCTCAATTTCATCAATTGTTTATTTAAATTTACACCAATTGTTTTTAATTGAATATTTCAATAAAAAGTTCCGGGAAAAAATAAAACGGTTTTAATTATTTTCGTATGAATTTCAATCAATAAAATTTATTTTTTATTTGTTTTATGTGCAGGAAGTTTTAATTTTAATTAAAAATTTGTGAATAACAGAAGAACGTGTATTTAAGATGTGGGGGTGAGTTTAATTATACGAGTATTTGGTTCTTAAATTAGAAGCAAAATTAAATGTGATTCATTATGAACTCATTAACACAATTAAGCTTCCTCCTAATATAAATTTTATTACATGGTAAAAGGTAAATATTTCGCTTAGCCTAAAGGCTACAAATAATTTAAAAACTTTTGAAATGCAAATAAAAATATTAATACATTAAAAAATAAAGTGAAAATAAAAATGAAGTCTTTTCCTCGGAAGTCCTCAAAAACAGCTTCGATTTTGATATTTTATAAATTTTTATTTTTTTATATTATTTAAATTTAGAAACCTTTTGAAGCGAGGACAGAATTATTTATATTGTTTAAATTTAAACAATATTTATGCTATTTATATT
This sequence comes from Agonum fuliginosum, assembly GCA_947534325.1. Taxonomy (NCBI): domain Eukaryota; kingdom Metazoa; phylum Arthropoda; class Insecta; order Coleoptera; family Carabidae; genus Agonum; species Agonum fuliginosum. The sequence continues at coordinate 44,870,675 of OX384029.1, forward strand.
TATATAAAATTCAGTATTTCCTGGATTTTTTTCGAAAAAATTAATTTTAGTATAAAAAATAGTTGTTAAAATAATGTTTTTTGTAATAATTCAACATAGTCTAGTAATTTTATCACCTTAAAAGTGGGTTACCTTGCATCAAATGGGGTAGTTATGATTTTTGGTATGTTGTATATTTTATAATGAAGGCCTTATAATAAATCCATCGGATGAAACTATCGCCGTCCGGTTTCAAGCATTCGATTCCACAGGTTTTTTCTATCTACAAAATAATTTTTATAATTTTTGAGGCCCTAGTTTAGTCGCAATCCTAACATAGCATTTTTTAAAGTATTTTTTTAAATTTTGTGTTCAATCAACTATAATATTTGAATGAATAGTGATATTGACTTCCGGTTTGCAGCATTGAATTTCTTGTACTTTTTCTATAAGATACATTTTTGTTTCTGTATATCATTTTGCATTAATAGATTATAAGTTTAAATATCGTATAGATATGACTTACCAGAAACACATTTTTTTAAACAAAAATTTCACGTCTTCGCTACTTGCTAGGTACATCACATGTGACGAAGGAAGCACACACCAGGCGCATGTTTAGTAAACCAAGCATGCGCATAGTGTTGGTTTAGAACAGCTAAATGTAATTTTACCACATTATGCGGTAAAATTACCGTTTTGTATATTTTTTAATCAAATTGTTGTTAATTACAAAATGAATGTAGGTAAATTTACACTAAAGTGTATACAGTCATATTGGTGTAAGTTTAAATATATATTTTCGATAAATTCAACAAACAAAGTGTAAATTAACAACTTGTACGATTTCACCAAAAATGTTGTTATTTTATCACAATTTACCATCAACAGTGTAAAATAACTGCCATATATTTGTTAAATATTTAACAATTTTATGTGTGGTAAAATTTTAATTATATTTTTCGTTTAAAAGTAACACCGTTTTAGTTTACCACCAAAATTTTTAACATCATTCCAATTAACCACAAAAAAATTTTACTGTTCTAGATTAGGCGGAAGGTTGTGTGCCGGCCACATTACATATTTATTTTAGTTCCTGATTCATTTTTCTATTCTTTCATCAATAAACAGATAGATAACTATGTAAATTTGCTTACAGTTCCAGTTTTATGACAGAAAATTATTACTAATAATCACTATTGTACTTAACCTATATGTAAAATTCGTTTTACTTTTAGAGCCGTCGTTTCTCACACGCAATTGGACTTTAGGAAATAAACGACAAATAAAATGAAAAACATGCATGCACAATGTTAACACAACACAATGTAGGAAAGAACATTTTTATATTTAAATTTTATTTATAGTCAGCATTTTTCACATGAAGTTTACTTTAAAACTTAAAAGTTTTACACATTCAAGCCATTACCACCACTACTTGCAGAATAGCCTTATAACGAGCTCGTTAAAAAGATAATATCTATTGTCATATATTGTCAGGTTTGAATCCTGTTAGATATACATTATAGTTTAAGTGCGCTCTTAAAAGTGAATAAACCGTAACACGAAGTATGTAATGGTAATGTTTTTAACCCGATAATCGTCAAAATCTTATTATAGGTCATAATTTGATTTTTTTAAATGTTTTTTTCTGTAACTAGTAGTGCCATGTCAGCGACACTTAAATTATATAAATTTCGTATAAACGATGTAACCTACAATGAAAATTATGTTACACAATGAAAATATATACATTCCTAATTGCCTTATTCTAAAAATTATGTCTGTAATAATTTTTCATAAAGTTGATCGCAATTTGATAAATTTTGCTCTCTCTTCTTTCATTTCTACTGCAAATTATATTTATTTTCAGGTTTTCTTATTTAGCCAGAAAGCAATCTAGAAACTCTAATGATTCTATTGATATATTATGTATGCCTATTGCTTGTTAGGTACTATTTGCAGAAATTTATGCAGATAAAGCGCATGACTATCTGAAAACGGTTTCGAGCGCAACCTTAACTGTACAAAAATCTGCTCTGATGTGCTTTCGCCACTAACAACCATGACTGAGTTGATAACCGCACTGTATTTTTTATTTATTTATCTATACAGGGTCTTCGGGTACATATACGTATCAAAAAGATTTTTTTTTTTAATTTCAAAAATTAATTTCAATTTTTGATGCCACAGTATTGATTATAATAATTTTTGTAACATAATTTGTATATTTATAATAGGAAATTCATTGTATGTATTTCGGCGTTCATGAAATTATTTTTTTTCACGGCATGCGGAGAAAACACAATTTTATTCTCGCGAAATGGTGAGGAGAGTAGGTTTTCCCTCTCTAGAGAGGAAAGTAAGCAGTGTTACCACCAGTGTTATTTTACCATGAAATATTTTAAAAATTGTGAGTAAATTTATTATTTTATCGACAATTCCACTCATAGTTTTTCATCCAATCAAAACACAGTATTTTACTGAATTGTACCAATCACAGACGAACTACACTGACAATTTTCACTAGTGAAAATTACACTGACAATTTTCACTAGTGAAAATTGCCGCGAAGCGTTGCTTAGATATTATGTCAGTTGATGATTGTTTTAAAAATACATTACTTTTTTTGGAATAAATAAAATAATTCGAGAAATTGTCAAGCCGAATACCATACGTGACTATGATTTTTGCCGTCTGGTCATTCCTGCTTGTATTATATATGAAAATTCTGATTTTATAGTGATATACTGTAAACTATTATTTTACAATTATTATGTTTTATACTTTCTTTTTGTACTATTTCACGATTTTACAACTTAAATTTAATTTGGCATATTGGCTGCATTTCGTTGTTTTCAAACGTCATTCTGACAGATGGCAGTTATAACCTAACTTATAGTTATGTGTTTCTTCCACATTTACAATGTTTTTAAATATGTCGTGAAAAAATATTGTTCCTAACACGAGAGGAAAGCTCTTTTTCCACTTTAGCTCGGTTGCCTCACTCGCTTCGCTCGTGACACAAACTTCGAGCTCGAGTAGGAAAAAGAAGCGCTTTCCTCTCTAGTTGGACAAATAACTATTTGTCACGACATGCGAAGAAAACGCAATTTTTTTCTCGCGAAATAGTGAGGAAAGTACCTAAGTACCTCTCTCTAGAGAGAAAAGTAAGCAGTGTTACCTACCACCTGTGTTATTTTACGATGAAATATTTTAAAAATTGTAAGTAAATTTATTATTTTATTGAAAATTCTGATTTTATAGTGTTATACTGTAGACTATTATTTTACAATTATTATGCGTTATACTTTTTCTACAATTTTACAACTTAAATTTAATTTGGCATGTTGGCTGCAGTAAAACTTTTCATTGTTTTTAAACATCAGTCTGACAGATGGCATCTATAACTTAACTTCTATAGTTATGTGTTTCTTCTACATTTACAATTTAAGGTGATCCTCTACCCATGGCAGTAAACAGTCAAGAAAATTGATTCCGAACGCTATTCCATAGCGTTTAATGTTTTGTTAAACATAATAATAACAAATAATTTATATTTGAGGGGGGAAATAATTTAGGGGTCCATATTTGTAAAAAAACTGCAAAATTTGTACAGCTTTTAGTTACAAGTTTCAAATTTTAATATGTTGTCAACAAAGCTTCGAATTTTTTAATTCGTTTTAAAATAGAAGATATTTGTTTTCCAAAAATAACAAAAATTGTCAAATTCAAATTAACATATTTCGATTTTAAAGCGAAATTTTAAAATTCTGCATCGACTATTTTGTAGATTGTATTTTTATCTTCAACAATATCTTTAGATTATTATATATAACAAAACAATAAACACTGTGTAGTGGAGCGCGAAATCCATATTTTTGGCTGTTTTCTGGAACGGTAGAGGATCGTCTTAAATATGTCGTAAAAAAAGTTGTGTCTAACACGAGAGGAAAGCTCCTTTTCCACTCTCGCTCGAGAAACGCTTTCCTCTCTAGTCGGACAAATAATTATTTTAAAATTGTCTGTGTAAGTAAACTACCCTTAATTTTTCGAATTTCTGGAAAATTCTTTTTAATCTTTAATCAGCAAATTTACGTATGAACTCTAGGTTATGATACACGCTGTATAAATTAGCCGTCAACTCACTGGTACCTCCAACTCCAGATTGTGAGTAAGACATTAAAAGGATAATAATAAATTGATGAATTCACGTGCTTAATAATATGAATTTTTAATTGGAATTCAGAAAGCTTGCTTAAGAAATGTACAGCTTTTTAGTAACTGTAACATTAATGGCTCAATAGTAGAGAAAAGATTCTTCTTTGTGCATATTTACTGAAGATAATCATACACAAAACATTCCGAAATATATTATTTAACCGGTTGTCTGTTTAAAGAATTATAATTTAATTATCCTTCATAAAAGTTTAAGCTGAAATCAATAGTATTCCATGCTTTTCAAGCATAACATAACCTTACTTTACCGCGTACTAACAACGATATCTAAGCTATCGATAAGGTATGCCCGCTGCGGCCGAATTTGATTATAGATATGGCCAATCATTTACATATATGTATATATTTTACGACAAGTAGTAATTTTGTTTAATATAAAAACGTAATAAAATTACCAGAAATATGGGTCAGTGCTAATGTTTGTTTCACTAGAAATCGTTTCTTATCTTTATGAGCACCTACGAAATGTTGTAATTATCGTTTTATCAGCGACGAATTTTGTGAGTAAAACATTATTTTATTTCAGTTTTATTTAATTTTCTCAGTTCTGAAGGCTCAAAGAAAATAATAAATTTCTAACCTTTTCTCGCAATTAAGACAGTACGATAATTATTTTGTGATGAAATAATTATAACTATTATTATTTTATGACCCATTAGAAAGACTGAATCAAAAGAGAATTTATAAATTTAGTGTTAATATTTGTCTTTGGTATATATAATACATTTATCCTTGAAAAAAAATTCAACTTGACAAACTTGTATCTGGGAATCTTCTCAGGTGACAAAATAAATTCCTCAGAACATTTCAAAAATGTGAACATTACGTTTGTAACTTGCTATGTTTGTCTATTTATATCCTAGCGATTGCTAATATCCGCCTTTAGTAACATTATCTATATAACGTCCCAATGTTAATAATTTGGTAATAATATCCCAATTATGTGTCCTATGTAATTCTCTGAGATGTTTGTGTTGAGTATGTAATTTTTGATCGTACTCAGGATGTGGCTAGGATAGACTTACGTAATATCACTTAAAGTACATGAATAAAATATTTTTAAACATCCCATGGACGATTTATGTCAAGTGGGTTTCTGAGGATTTTTAAAGGGAATTTTCCGGAGATTTTTTCAGGAAATATCTAGGAAAATTTTCTGGAGAGAGTTACAAAAAAATATTTAAAATTCTAAGGTTCTAAGTAGTCAGTTTGAAGCGTCCGAGAGCGATTTAAATGCAAGATGTTTTAGAATCACACACTGCCGGCCGAGAGACTTAAACCACAGAACTGCGGGTTCGTACGTCATCACATGCAGAGAACTGTGCTTAAACTCGCCTCTCGACGTCTCGACATATTTATTATTTTTCTGCACGTCACTGTTGATTTCACATAATTCAATATTTTTAAAATAAATCTTGAACCTATTTTAAATCAAAAAGCAGGACAGCACAGATGCAGTAAATTGAAAACTGCATTGCAATTTGATAAAATACAGTAGATCCATCATGTTGATGCATCGGGCCATTCTCCCTCTCTCTCTTGCTACTTTTATCCTTGTCTATCTTACATAATGTTCCCTTAGCACGCGAACCGCCAAATCTGCAGCCTGCAACCTAATTATCAGGCCCATGTGTTTCAAATTTCTAAAAAGTAAAACTCTAATGCAGTGCGCGCTTGCCAAGGCCCTCTCGCCCTTATTGTCCTCGTCCACAAGGATCAAAGTCGCCGTGGAAGGAAGAAACAACCGCACACCTGCTCCGAGTTGTCGGTAAGGTTGTTTTTTGAACCGACCGCGTGCTCTTATGGAGATCTCGTGCAAATGGCGATACAATCACGAGAAATAAACGACTGTAGTCGAGAGTATCATCTGCGGACAAGATTTTTTAGAGATGGTTCCCCGAAAGAATAAATTATGGACGAATGTACGCGAAATCATAATTTGGGGGTTTTTTGGGTGAGTTCCACCCAGCTACCGATTTTGAAAAAACGATTAAATTATTAAGAACAGGTACCTACTATATAATTAAAATTTATATCAGTACAATTTTCTAAAATCAAAAAAGTGGTAGGCTATTTTCCTTATAAAATGCCAAAAATAGTCAATGGTAAAAATATCATAAATTACATACTATATCATATTATCTGTCACGCCTTTTCCCAATTTGTATATCGCAGCCTCACATATTTTGTGTCATTATCATCAGTCATTAATAGGTTATGAATTTTTAGGTTTTTTCCTATTTTTTGTATCATAGATATAACAAAATTAATAGCACTTATTTTTGTTTCTATCGTTTATATTCATTTTAAGATAAATTTAATTTTGCCTATTTTTTAGCCTATTTTGAAAGATTGACAAATTTTGCATTTTTATATAATTTCTATTCTAGTTTATTTTTACCCTGAAATCTTATTTTGAATGTATGGCAGATTTAAAAAATTCTAGAGTATAAGTTGAAAACATAATTCTGCTTATCTTTTTTTAATTTACACTGAAACGCATGGTATACAAGACTGAATTTGAATCTGAGTGGTAATTTCTTACTGGCGATATTGTATTTATTATAATTTTAATATCTTTGGAATACAATATTCTTGTGCAATTCCTTGCTAAGTGAATTAAGCGTCTCTTTTTCATGTTTAACTTTTGTTAGTGACTCAGTTGTATTGTGTGTAAAGCAATGAATTATTTAATGCATAAGATGCAAGTCGGATGTGACACGTTTTATGAAAAAGAATTTTTTACGTCTACGTGACAAATTTTCAAAACACCAATATGATATATTAGATATAGAGAGACATGCGTTTGTGTGAGTGTCATATAACAAAGTGAGTTAGGTCTGGACGGAAAGACGGAATATGCAGGGTTGGACTCAAATAAAAACTCTACCTGGAGATATACTTCACCCCTTTTCACATTCTAAATTATTAAAATTATCATGTTGCGGATATCCAAGAACATTTCAAGAATGTGAACATTCCGGCTTGTTACTTGATATTTTTCCCATTAACATCCTATTAATATCCTAGCAATTGCTAATGTCCGCCCTTAATAACATTATGTTTTCTTTATATACGTGAAAGTAGTATAATAAACCCCACCATAAGGACACATTATGAATTAATGAATTCATTATTTAACACTGTTAAATAATGAGTACTTTATTCTTCCGAACTGTCAAACTGCCATCACACCTGTTTTTCAATTAGTGTTACATTATGTTATCATTTTATGACGTTGTAAGCAGAAACAGTAAAAATAATTAAGTAAATAATAAAATATTGTAAAACGCTGTATATTACTAGCCCATAATAGTTCTAATTTACTCGTATGAATTGTCATCACACCAAAGTTTGAGGTTAGGTTAATATGAATACAAATTTGAAATAAGAAATGTTGCTTTATTTTAAAGTATCTAAAGTGTAGATAAATATATCCTACATTATTTGCTCGTTAAATAATATGCTATTAATAAACCAAGACCATAGATAATTTCTAAATAATTTTGTCACATTCCGAAAGCACGTTGCTTGGTAACCTAAAAGCAACGTGCTTTAGGTAGTTGTGACAAAATTATAAGTTATTTATTAATGGTCGAAGGTTATTCGGCTAGAAACATTTTCGCAGTTGTAATTTAATTATTATATGTCATTCTGTCATTTTGACAATGTCCAATGGGATGCTGTCAGTATAATGTTGTGCGTTATTCCGGCGAAGTAAAGGTCCCGGGTTCAAGTCCCGGTGGTGGTCATGATTTTCAAACATTGTCTTTCAATAATGTTTATTCACATTTAGCACTGTACAAAGTATTATTTATTACTTATATTATAATGGAAAATTTTTAAATTTTAATGGCATACTTACAGACACAAATGAACTGATCCGGTATCTGGCAACCTGACGCATTTTGAGATATTTTTATTCTGAAGTAGGTAAATCAATATTTTGACGAATTCAGTATTTATATAGACTGGAATAATGCAAATATTTGACACAGCCTTTCCTGGATATATTTACCTTCTGTAGGCGTTATATTTATTTCTTTTCTTTTTAAGATAACAGAAATACAGACATCGGACATTTTATTTTACAGGTAGTAGTAAAGTAGGTAATTATGAAACTCAATATTTTTAACAAATTATGTTTACAACTTATAAATTACGCCCTCTATTCAACTTACGTAGAGCAGCCTCACATAATTGGGAGTCATTGGTATTAAGGTGATCCACAATTTCGTACATTAGGGAACTGAAAGAATTTTATCAATTTGCAATTTTAATTTACAGGTTTTTTAATGAAAAAGTTTTGGGCCACTGTTTCTATTATGGAGTTTCATAAGTTTATCTTGCTATTGTGTAGTTTTTTATTTTTTTTTCATTCATAATATAAGGCAGATATTCATTATGCAATCTTCAATGCAGTGGTTTCAAAAAAATGTTTCTTGCAAAAATTGCCCTTAACAAGTTTTTCAAAAAATTCATTTTTTCCATAGCTGATGTTAAAGTGCTACTTTATCGACTATTTAGAGTAAAGTAATAATTTAACCTCAAGGATAGATAAAGTAAAATTTGAGTAGATCAAGTAAAACGTGAATAATTTTACTTATTTTCTTCAAATTCGTTTTTACATATTTCTGCATCTTCTGTGAAAAAAGTAGGATGATGAAAAATTTCGTTTTGATAATAATTTTATTTAAAATTGGTTTTCTTATACTTTTTCTTTAACATAAGCTATAGAACAAAATAGAATTTTATACACGACGATAAAAATATATTATCGACTCAAGAAAAATAATTCACTCGCTCCTTCGTCGCTTATGAATTAACACTTTTCTTTCGTTGATAAAATATAATTTTATCATCTTGTATAAAAATAATCATTGATAGATCTCTATTTTCAAGTAGGTTAAACAAATTGAACAAATCGTAATAAATCTGTCAAAAATATTAATAAAATTAATGTTTAAAATGCGCAAATTATTAATCGATTGGATTGTGAATAAAATAGTAAACAAACCTCGCGGGAAAGCTTATTCCAGCCTCACGCTTATAGCTTACCTCGGTCATCTAATACAGCGCGAGGCTGTAATGCAGCTTTTCCCTGCTCGGTATGTAATATATACTATTCTTCCATGATCAGTAAGTTGCGAACTATGTGCCATTAAAATATACACACGAAGTTGTGAAACACCCTGTACATTATGAAATGAATGAAGTAACCTGTGTGGGTGCCACACTCAAATTATATTATAGCTGCGTGACAGATATTTATTTATTTTCTTCTAGTGCTTTTCTTAATTTTTTCTTCATTTCCATCGCTTTTCTTGTGTTTGTGGTGTGAGTTTCCCTGTGACGGTCCTGGCATCCAAGGGCCAGTTTCCTGTCATTCCCGAGGGCGTCACCCAATTTCTAGGGCAGCGGAAGTGGGGTCAGGGTGACTTTTAGCCCAACACATGGACGCCAACACTTCAGTGGCGTCCGTCTCCCGTCGCTAACATCCTGTTTCATTCAACAAATCATCTCGACAACACTAACACTACATTCGCATAGGCGTACGCGGGATTTTGCCAAGAGGGAGAGTGGTAAATTATGAGCAACAATATTTTATTGGGCCAATGCAGCAATTGATCTATTTTTTGGAGATTTAATTTAATCTAATTTAGATTTTGTTACTTGCGTACTCCAAGATGACAAGTTGAGTAATCGCCTCTATACCACTGGTTTAAATTTAAAAAAAACATATTTTAACCTACGATTTAGCTACTGTACATACAGGATGATTCATAATCATAATATCACAATTTCGTGCTATCAAAATTTATTTAAATGGTACCTGCACAACTTACTAATCATAGAACAAAAATATTATTTTTTAAATTCATAATTAATGGCAGATTTAACTAGGGGTACAGTTTGGGTACCACTAGATTGAAGATGGCATAATGAATATCTGTCTATCCATGTAACAAAAACAAAATTAATTATTAATGAACTATACCACCTACAATGCCAATATTTGTACACTGAAAAAGTAAAACTATGAAATTAAGTTGGGTAAAAAGGTATGATTTTATGTAGGTATAATATAAACACAGGAGTGAACACTCCGTATCTTAGTAATACCTACTGTAGATTCATTGCATTTATGTTTCCGCTGTGCGAGAGAAAAATCACTACTGGGCCCGTGCGTTACCATCGTTGCCGTTGTTTATCGTCATAGAATTCTTAGAATGCATGGTCTGAGCTGGCCCGCATTTTCTGTCTCTCTCTAGTCTCTAAAAGGTAAACAGAAAAACTACACTTCGCCCGCCCTAGTGTCCACTCCTGTACCTAATGTTAGGTGGTAAAAATAAAAATATAAACTTTAGGTACTTAAAACTTATATGTTTGTTCGTAAATTAAGAAAGAAATTTTGCTAGGACATTATTTTGTATAGAAGAGATGAAAGCATTCTACGTCAAATATTATATATTAATTTTCATTTTTTTGGGCTTGTTAAAAAAATTTTGTCATGTACCCAATAATATAAATAGTTAAATTTAAAGTTGAAGTTAAAGGAAGTAATTAAAACGTCAAAAAATTCACTTATCAAAACTAACTAGTTACGAAAATACAGCAGTCTATTGGCTAGAGAGGTGTGAAAAAATTTGTGTGAGGATGTTTTGTCAAAATAAAACAAGGTAATAACTAGGTAAATCATGAATTTTTGTTAGTTTAGAAATGTATGAGTGGAATAGTCAAAATTAAAAATATATATTCCAAGTTTTTACAAATGTTTAATAAAAGAACCATGTAAGTGGCCTATTTTTAATTATTTTAAAGACTTGAAATTTGAAACACCCTTCCAGCTACGCCAATGGACTCAGACTACTAAACATGTGCGGAGAATGACTCGATGTCGTGTTTTTCGAGTTCGATTTAGTTGAGAACAGACCTCAATTCGAACGAATAAGAAAAAGTGTCAACTTAAACGCAAATAAATTTCCTATTATTATTATTCTCTCTCTCGTCAGATCTCAGTTGGAATACTGCTCTGGTATTTGGTCACCAGAAAATTTGTTAAATATGTAGCATTCAAATCTTGTACACAGTACGGCAGCTCTATCTATCATTTATTACTTCAATATTTTGAACTATAACTATAACTGTTGAGGGAGAGGCGAAAATACTTCGACATCATCTTTATCTATAAAATTTTATATAATCTAATAAACTCTATTGACATCCTCAATATGTTTTCTATGATTGTTCCTCAATACAACACGCGAAATACTAAACTATTAAAATTAGTGATGCTAGCACTAACTATGTACTTCATTCACCTCTCAATAGAATTGCGAACAATATAAATGAGATCTACGACAAAATTCCTAATCTGTATTAATATTTGGAATCATTATCATTATTATTATTCCTATTCCTATTTTTCGTGTTTGGAAATAAGCTTTATTGAATTAGCTACGGCTCTACGCGATTTGTAATGATTATTTGCGCTCTAATGAATAATTTCCCCTTTCAATTATAATTACCGATTGTCGTAGTTTCACATTTCGTGAGATATAACGTTGTATTTGCTGATTTTATATTAATTGCTACAGAGAGTGTAAGCCTCTGCTATAAATTATAATTGATTTATTGTATTGGCAGATAATTACGTGCAAATGTTTGTGCACATTACAGATTAGTGTTCCACTGTTCTGCAATCATAATTATAAATAAGGAAGTAGGCTTCGGAAATCAATGAAATGCAGGGTCGGACTGGCCAGGTCAGCAAGTCGGCAATTTCCGAAGGGGCCAAATTTCAAGCTGAACCTTTTTAGTGTATCTAACAAATTATTAAAGAATTATGTGTCTATATTTTAAGGCGGACACTATACAATGGTATATATATATATACAGGGAGTAAGTTTCAATTATAAGGCATTTGACCTTAAATGAAATAAAAAATAAAAGCCCGTGGCGCATTTTTCTTCCCTCTTATTATAAATTTATGATAGGTACGATACATCCCTGCCGTAATTCCAAGGTATATACCCACTTGACATGCGCTCTAATGAACACGTAAATGGGATGTTTAAAAATATTATTCTTGTAATTTAAGGCCCATTTCTTGCTACCAAATGCAAAGCAAAAAAGCATGTTACAATAAATCATTCTGTGACTTTGGTTTTGAAATTGATGACCTCAAATTTTACAATGATGTACTTATAGGTTCTGCTTACATGGCTATAGATTAAAATTTACAAAAAATCTTTTTATTTTGTTAAATAGTTTCTAAAAATTACTAAAAATGCGAGTTTTACATAAATTATTACTGGAAGTCAGTCACAAGATTTGAAGGCTTTATTTCAGGAGATGAAATAAAGCCTTCAAATCTTGTGACTGACTTCCAGTAATTGATTTTTCCTTCCTTATCTCAACTTCCAGTCAAGAAGTTTTCATTATATAAATTATTACAATCAATGGGTTAATTGTTTTAAAAAATTTCTCTATACCCGTCTTCCGACTAATGTATATTATCGATTTCAAAAGAAAAGTTTTGCTAATTGATGTCACAGCAATTAATAATTTTCATTTATTGATTCACTAATGATGTAATGATTCTTCATGTTAAATTTCAATTTGAAATTTTTTATAATACAGCCAGAATCGTTCAAATTAGGTAAGTCTATCCTGAGTACGATCAAAAATTACATACCCAATACAAACGTCTCAGAGAATTATATGGAATATACAATTGGGATATTATTACCAAATTACGAACATTGGAATGTTGCATAGATAATGTGGTGGACATTAGCAATCGCTAGAATATTAATAGGATGTAAATGGGCAAAAATAGTAAGTAACAAGGCGGGATGTTCACATTCTTGAAGTGTTCTGGGGATTTTATTTTGTCAAATTGCTATATGCCTGTTGAAATGTGAGTCAATGATTTCTTTACATCCTGAAAATTATTAATATACTTGTAAGGGAATTGGTTATTACAATTGTTTCCTACGGGGCCAAATGATGCCAGTCCGACCCTGACGGGAAGTGGATTATTCAACATAACGCTTCTCCGGAAGAACAATAACCGAAATGACAGTTTTATAGTTCTTCAGAAATTGTAATTTTAACTTAAAATTTGTATTTTAGTTCAATATACAACAATAAAAAAGTCGTAGATATAATTGATTAGAATTTTAATAGGGCAGTAGTAGTATATTAGATGTTGCTGCCTGTTTTTCAATTTTACAGAGCATCAAAGGTCTGCAGCCCTTAAGCGGCCCGTCTACATTTTTTCCGAATTCCTAGAATACTCTCGATTTTACTTTCTTTCTATTCAATTCTTTTGCCCACTACAACGACTGCCTAAAATCAGCCCGGAACTCGTACTTTACCGCATCCTAGCGTAATATTTAACTAGTCCATAAGTGGCTCAAAACTATTTCCTTCACAAACTTTTAAAAAAATCGAATTTTGAAAAAAAAATTGTTCCGTGATCAGTACGTTAAATACTATATGCCATTCTAATAATGTACCTCAAGTTATATACCTACAGTAAATATACCTACTTAAACAATTATGGATAAGATGGACATTAAAATAAATAATATTTAGTTTAAAATTTGATGGAACCCTCTGCGCATGAAGTATGTTCGTGTTGACTGATTTTTTCTTTTTTTGTCGTGAAGTTGTTAGAAATATAGTTATTTGTTTCATTAATACAAAAAATGCATGATTTTGGGACAAGTAAGACGGTTGCCGGACGACGCGCAGCGGAGTTCGGCGATCTTACGAGTCTCAAACAAGCATTTTTTGTATGAATGAAACATAATATTTTTTCGCTAGCCGCTTAAATAGATGTAATTTCATTTAAATTGACATATCCTTATATTACGTAACAATTAAAATGTAAACATTTTTACCATGATAACAATCATTTTTTGTATTAGGACGCATAGATTTACTTTTTGTACAATTGCTATGGTGATCATAAACAATTCCCAAATGGCCTCCTTTTTTACAAAAAACAATGACAATTGCATCAAATACGTCCGGTTGGTGAAAAAGTTCAATCAAGTCAAATTTTGAGTCAAAATCTAGGGAAACTAATTTTTTTTTTATGTTGGTATAAAAATTATTTTGTTTTATTATTATTATGAGTGCACGTGAGCGTGATGGTGAGATTGAAGGTAAGATGTCGATGGAGCCAAAAATGTGTCTCTTTATTATTATATATTTAATAACAATTTATTTAAAAGAATGCGAAATTTATTTAGATAATATTGCACTAACCTTACTATTATATATTATGTATAACAAATATATTACTCAACCTTTTTTTAAATTTTCCAAAGGAAAAACACTTAATTTCAAACACTACGCGACTGACAGTACCTACTACATCGCACCTGCCTTGTAGCAAGCAGTCGCTTAGCCTGAAGCGACTGGTCGCGAACTATGAAATTTTTGACTATACCAACAGATGGCATAAGTATACAGTCGCTAACTATGACGTCATAAAGTCGCTTAGGTCTGGTGACTGTACCTATAAAAACTGAATTCGCACCTCATATTTATCTTAGTCACAATTTCTCAGAGCTTTTTCGAATGATTTCTAAATCACAATATGATAATACAACATGTAACCATGTAAGTATTCTTATAATCTCCTTGGTCTTGTCATTGGTGAATTTAATAGTGTAACGTTCATCAATATTGCAGAGAAGTAATTACGTTTCAACAAATAACAGCCACAATGGCGCACATGTTAACTTCGCCGTCCATTGTTGCATAGAAATTAATTTACTTAGTGAGGAAATTCTGCACTGACACTGTCCCGTGCACTTAATTAAATTTATTTAAATTCGTTGTTTCTAGTTCTTCCTCGAGTACTTTTAACTGTTGTAATTAAATTGTATGTGTCAAAGGTGACGCCAACTGTAGATTTGCATTTTACTATTTACAAAGAGGGGAAACATTAGTTTTTACTCTATTACATGGTTGCTAAATTAACAACGTCAGAATGCATCAGCTAATTTGTTCCACCTTTGGAGACTAACTTCATTAATAACACCAACATTTTTTTTAAAAGTTTACACGAATTCTCAAATTTTGTCAAGCCCCATCTCTTGCTAAAAATACAAAGCAAGAAAGCTTTTTACAATAAAACATTTTTCACGACCTTATACGAAACTGACAGTTTCTATACAGTTACCTAGCTACGAAAATTAGTGATGCCGCTGAGACGAGAAATTTCTCGTCTCATTCGAAATGACGAGACGAGACGAGAACCAATAAATATCCCGTCCCAGATTTTCGAGAATTCAAAATTACAAGACGAGAAATAGTTCTCGAGAAATCGAGAATTCTCGGAACTAAAACATTGAAAAAAATTGATATTATTCTCTTCGAAAAGGGCAAAATATCTTATTATTTTGCCTTTTTCGTAGTCTCGAATATCTGAGACGAGAATTCAAAATTACAAAAATAGTTCTCGAGAAATCGAGAATTCGCGAAACTAAAACTTTTAAAATAAATTGATATTATTCTCTTCGAAACGGGCAAAATAACTTTTTATTTTTCCCTTTTCGTAGCATTTTTTTGTTTTGATATATAAATATTTTAATTGATAAATCAAGAATTGTGTGAAATTTAACAGAATTGTACAAAAAATTCGCATAAATTCCCTTCTGGCTTTTCAAATACATGGCAACAAAATTTTTCGAGAAATTGAGACGAGACGAGAATAGAATTCTTTGAGACGAGAATTGAACAGCTGACAAATGACCGAAACGAGAATACTTCAATTTCTTGTTTTGAAAATTTGCGACGACACGAGGATTGACTATTTCTCGTCTCGTCTCATCTCACGGCAACACTAACGAAAATAAACAATATCACACATATATCTAATCAGTCTAATATGATATCGAACAGGTCTTATGCCACAGTAATTTTTATTTCTCCTTTTAGTAGACGCGTGTTGTCTTTCTGATATTTTAATAAATTAGTAAAATTGAATATTGAATTTTTAGAGATGAATAACATGTGCAGAACTAACTAAGAACTAAGCTAATTTACGCATTTCAGAATCACCATTTAAAAATAATACATTATTAAGATGAATTTGAATAATAACAATTTTACTGATACTATTCTACAAGCTTAAATTTATAAGTTTAGTATTATTAATGAGAGATTATTATGAGAATGAAAGTTTTCAAAATGAATGTCGTAATATAACATATGAGTTAATCTCGTCTTTCGAGTTCGAGTGTGTTTAGTGTTAGTTTCAAATACAATTTCCATTTTAACTGCACAAAAATCTCCCCTATAATGTATACTCCACTAGCACCCATGAGTGAGATGACGGCTGGTAACCGCACACACGGTAACATATAGAAAAGTATACCTATTAATGAGTCAAAGTTTGGGAGGCTACACCACACTCAATAAAAGACATGACGTTTTAGTAAAGTTATGCCTTCTATTTAAAAATACTCAATTGTGTTTTTCATGTATTATTATTTACATGTAGTTTTACTTTTTGCTTCTATTAGTAGGTCAATTTCTACAACGATTAATTATACAACAATGTTTTATTATTATTATATTTATGAATTCACAATTACAACATATTTAATTAACAAATGAATACCAGTGCATGATAACAAATAAATCTTTGCCCAAATATGTTAGGTATTTGTGTAACTAATATGTAAACCCAAACAATTAATGTTAATTCTACTCACATACAACTAATAGCAAACTACTCGTATTTGACCACATGTCGAGCTCATAATGGTCAGCAAGTATGTACTACCTTTAAATGAAATGAACAGCAATAATTATTATATTTGATAACTGCATGCAAACAACAAACAATATTACCCAATATATAGAGTCATAAAACTTTGTTTTATTGGATAATCTGTTTAATTATTTCATAATTTGTTGTGTAGAGTTGTAAATAAAATAAACAGGTAAAAGATTTGTTAACCCACAGATAAGACGCAAGTTTCTTGATAAGCAAATAGATTTTGTGAGAAGAACGAAAATTTAACAGAAACATATTTTTTGGCCTGTTGAAATGTAAACATAAACAATCACACATCGTTGACATCAAAAAATTTGCTTTGTTACAGAGAAGAGAGCCTACAAAAACGCAATTTATTATCCAATAGAGTTTGAGATAAATAAAACAGATTAATTTTAAATTTGACATTTGCTGGCGCCATCTCTTATAGCTAGAGAGCCATAATATAAAATCGAGCCTGATTTTGCCACTTGCCAGAATTGACTTTTTGTATTAATTTAAGTCTTGCCTTTAACAAAATATATGCACCTGGAATATTGCAAACAGAGCGCTATTTTTAAGAAGTGTTTTAACATTACTTAGTGACTTATTTTACTACTTCTGGTACTATATGTAAATAAGGGGCATTCAAAGAAATTATTAAACACCACACCAGAAAAATTTACCGGTTATACATGTCTGCCAAAAGCTTTGAAGTGAAATTACTTTGCCTGAATTAATTTCTCCGTGCAAATTATTTTTTTACGTCACTCGGGGGAGGAAAGCAGTGTTTTCCTCTTGCTAATGGAGGGAGGGAAGCGAGTTTTCCCTCCCGCTCGGGAGAACCGTACTTGTTTTCCTCCCGGGCGGGAGGAAAACACTGTTTTCTTCCCGGTACTGGCGGGAGGAAAACATTGCAAGAAAGGTGATTTCGAGGCCCTCGTGACGTAAAATATTGTGTGTCCCACGGGAGGGAAGGCTATTCCTCCCTTGGGCGACGCCGGCGCCCTCGCTCGGGCCGCCGCTTGGCCCGCGGGAGTAATAGCAATTACTCCCTTGGGCGAAGACGGCGCCCTCGCTCGGACTCGCCTGCGGCTCGCCTTCGGCTCGGGTCGCCGCTTCGCCCGCGGGAGTAATAGCTATTACACCCTTGAGCGAAGCCGGCGCCCTCGCTCGGACCGCCGCTTCGCCCGCGGGAGTAATAGCACGCTTCCCTCCCTAGGTGCACAAAATACTAATAAAACATTGCAATGTTTAATGATGCAACTATGGTGATAGATTTGACATTTGGAAATGTCAAAAATTTTGAGCAGTGATATATAGAATTTTATTAGAATCTTGTAAGAAATAAATTAGTCGTAGATAAAGTAAAATTATACAACTCGCTATAATAGCTATTATTCCCTCCGATGATTAAAACCCTCGCTCGTTTTGCTCGTCCGTGTTATAATACCTATACGAGCCCTAACAACTATATGTTCGGAAATTTCATAATTTCTATCTAAATATTTTTTTGTGTGTCCGTTGCTCACTTAATATATTGTCGAATAATTGTTTGACTTCGATTTTGGATTAAACCCTAATTTGGCTACTGTGTGATGACAAAATAAAAATTAAAAATGTTTTTAAATAGGCTTTAACATTTATTTAAACTAAACTCGATTGACAATTAAATGTTCGGACAAAACTATTATGTATTTGCAATATGTTTAAATAAAACTGTGGGTAGCGTTGGAATTTATTTTTATATCTGAAACAATTTACGGCTCATTTTATCTGAATATTTTGACAGTTAATTAATTTTCTACGAACGTGTTGTTTTAAAATGGCTCGAGGTGTGGCAACCCCACGGAAAGTAAGAGAATTAGTTATTAGGATGTTTTGTGATGGGAAAAAAAGAAGTGTAATAGCTACAGACTTGGAAATATCAACATCGACTGTTTTTGACATAATAAAATCGTATGGTGAAAACGGTACCATCGATACAAAGGGAAAAAGTTCAGGCCGTCCGACTTTAGTATCAGATCGACAAAGAAGAGAATTAGTAAAAACATGTAAAAAGAACAGAAGGGCTACTCTTAGAGAAATAACGGCAGAGTGGAATGAAGCTGGAAGATCTACATTTTCCCGAGAAACATGTAGAAAGTGGATTCACAAAAGCGGTCTTAGTTTTTATAAGGTAACTAAGATAATGCAATTTTTTCAGTAATTTTTTGAAACAGAAATGTTATATTTTAGGCGAAAGAAAAACCTTTATTGACTGAGCGACAGAAAAAAAAGCGCTTACGTTGGTGTAAAGAACGTAGAGCATGGACACAAGAACAGTGGAATTCGGTTATTTTCAGCGATGAATCCAAATTTGATTTAAGTGTAGGTGATAATAGAAAACGAGTTATTCGGAGCCCAAATGAAGCGTTTCATAAAGATTGCTTAAAACGCACTGTGAAGTTTCCTGCTGGGGTTATGATTTGGGGCTGTATGTCTGCCAGAGGTGTGGGCAGTATGCAGTTTATTAAAGGAACGATCAACGCACTGAAATACCAAGAGATACTGGAAAATAATTTAAAAACCAGTGTTGCAAAATTGTATCCTGGGGAACAATTTATTTTCCAACAGGACGGTGCCTCAAGTCACACGGCCAAAAGCACTCAAAACTGGTTCGAGAAGAATCACATGATAGTACTTGATTGGCCATCTAGCAGTCCTGATTTAAATATTATCGAAAGTCTTTGGCATAAAATGAAACAAAAAATTAGAAACAACCCACAAAGAACGCTGGAAGGTTTAAAGGCCAAAATTACGGAAATTTGGAACTCAGTGACAGTAGAAGAGTGTCAGGCCCTTTTAAAATCAATGCCTAAAAGAATTGATGCAGTAATTAAAGCAAAAGGGGATGTAACACCTTATTAAACATATTGTAAATACATAATAGTTGTAACACCTTATTAAACAAATTGTAAATACAAAATACATAATAGTTTTGTCCGAACATTTAATTGTCAATCGTGCTTAGTTTAAATAAATGTTAAAGTCTATTTAAAAATATTTTTAATTTTTATTCTTTCTTCACACAGTAGCCAAACTAGGGTTTAATCAAAAATCGAAGTCAAAAAATTAATCGACAATATATTAAGTGAGCAACGACACAAAAAATAATATTTAGATAGAAATTATGAAATTTCCGAACATATAGTTGTTAGGGCTCGTACTAAGTATTATTTTCTATAAGATTAAGTAAGATGCGTTTTTTGACATTTGCACTAAAATCGCCTACTGTCAGTGTCAATTAGCGTAGAAACAATTGCTAAGCGGTAGAACCAGAAACTGAAATTAAAATAGAACAATAAATAATTGTGTAAATTAATATTTTTGTAGGCTCTGTTTTTTAATACAAAGCAACTTTTGTTTTTGGATAACATGATTGATAAACAAACTAATTTAAAATTTGCATGAAAAAATAATTAGTAAGCAAATAAATCTATTATTTTTACAAATATATGCATAGCAATATTTTTACAATTTTAATTAAATCAGTGTATAACATTGCAAAGTATTTCACATAATCCGCTCGGCAAATCACATATTTAACGCAATAAAGTAGAATATTCGCCAATTATAAATTTAATGACATTCCTAATTCACTCGTTATATCAATAATTCCACATACTGGATAATTTAGATCAATTGGCATTTGATGATAAACTAAATCTAGAACGTGTCTGTCGTACACTGTAAATTTGTTTCACACATTATTACGAATTAATTCGGAATCTGTCATTGTCATAGAGACAGAAATTTACTTGTTGGCTACCTAAAGAGACAGTAGCGGACAGACCGTATTCAGATTATTTTGTTTAAAGCGGCGGAAAATATTAATAGTATACATTACTAGCAAAGTAAAGTACAACATTTTACTTGTTACTCATTTGTAAACCAAAATAAAGATTTAGAAAATATAAACAAATTCTGTCATTTGCCAAGACTGTTTTGTCAAAAATTGTCTTAAATTATTTCTCATAAGCCTTGGAAGTATTACTGGGGCAACGTGAATCGTTTATTCTGCGAAAACTACTCTTAAATTTACGAATTTAATAAAAGTTCTTTTCGTTCCATGATTATTGAATATTTTTTGACAGATGGTTTAACCAATCATATTGCGTAATGATGATGTAATGCAACCAATAAAATTGAAAATGTAAAATGATGTATCTGACTACATTTTTTTTTATTAAGTTACGTTAGTTACAATTAATTAATTAATTTGTCAAATTAAAAGTCAAAAATATTTTGCAATATAAGTCGTTTTGGTAGTGTTTTAACAAGAAAAATATTCTTCCTAAATACCATTTTAGATAATAATTTTTTGAGAGAATTTTTGTCTATTCCACGGCAACTTTCAACTTATGCAATTTCACTCCACAAAACATCACGGAAAATTTCCCTCAATTACTTTTCGGGAAATTGTTAGATGATGTTTTGTGTCGTGAAATTGTTAGAAATAAGTTACCGTGGAAACGACAAAACAATTCTCAAAAAATTATCATCTCTTATGATATTATTCCTGACAATTCCACTCATAGTTTTTCAGTCAATCAAAACACAGTATTTTGCTGAATTGAACCAATCACAGACGAATTATACTGACAATTTTCACTAGTGAAAATTACACTGACAATTTTCACTCCACGAAGCGTTGCTATAGATATTATGTCAGTTGACTTTATTTTGACATTTCAGTAATAATTTATAAACGAATATTTCTGGAAGAAAAGGTACTAAATACCAATTCGAGAAATTGTCAAGCCGAATACCATACGTGACTATGATTTTTTGGTAATTTTTGCCGTCTGGTCACTCCTGCTTGTTTCTTTAGAAAATAAACACTCGTGCTACGCACTCTTGTTTATTTTCGACGCAACAAGCAGTCGTGACCAGACGGCAAAAATTGTCGGCAAAATCATAGTCACTAATGGTATTATATATGACAATTTTTTGACACATGGTTTAACCAACAATATTGCGTAATGATGACGTCTGATGCCGTAATGCAACCAATAGAATTGAAAATGTAAAATGATGTATCTGACTTTTAACAGCATATTACATGTAGATTAGATTTTATTTAGTTACGTTAGTTACAATAAATAAATAAATTTGTCAAATTAAACATCCAAAATGTTTTGCAAAACATCGGGACGAAAAACCGAGTTTTAAGACATAGGTAATTCAATAGTCTTCAACTAGAGGGTTATGACAGAAATAATAATTACGCATTTTGACATTTGTTTTATACACAGGTTTGACAATTGTCAATTGTTTTAACGGTCACACCCAAGAATCAAAAATGTTATTATCAATTTATTTTTCAAAAGATGGATCCGAAAGATAAACAATGTGATTGTCAATTGTGTAGATAAATGGCGGAACCGGAGGAGCAGAAATGTGATTGTCAATTGTTTAAAGATGCGTCCGAAGAATCAAAATTGCGATTTTCAATTGGCAATAAAATATATGCACGAAGTTGTGAATAACCCTATATAAAATCCAGCTGAGTGCAAACAAATCAAGCATCTTAGAGCCTAACCACTGTGCGACCGTGTGTGTACTTATTGAGGAAAGGGATTACCTAAAACATCAATTCCTCGCAGGTTGCAGGTGGTATTAACGCGGTTATGAAAGCGGGATTACTACCGGTCCGGTTTTATAGCCGCGCGGTAACTTTAAGTAGGTACCCGTGAACGCCGAACGGGGGACAAACGCAACGCGGCCAAAAGTTGACCGGAGTTGTGACACTGCCGTCGAACAAGGGATTCAAATAGAAACTAAGTCGGGTAGTAGTTATGTCACTTCAAAACACTATCTTATTAGAAAAAGATGGGAATTATGTTAAGGTATGGGATGGGAAAGAATGATTCAGAAAAAAAAAATAATTAAAGTTTGAGTAGGTACAAATGCTCACTACTTTTAAAGGTGAAAGTCGAAAATATAGATTTATGTAAGGGAATTGAAATACCCAGGAATGCAGAATGAATTATTTTTATTTTTCTAAATCACCGACGTTTCGGCACACCCTAGTGCCTTTTTCAGGGTTACTGAAAGGACATACGTGTAAAAGTGCTGAAGTAAAAATCTACCAGGATATTACAACAAATAATTCGTACTTACATTAGACAGGTTTTAAATAATATCGAAATACATGAAGTTCAATAATTTAAAAAAATCTAGATAACATATTTAATTTTAGATTATGTAATTAAAAGTGCACTCATTTTATCGACTCAGGTTCGAACCCAGTCAAGTACATCATATTGACTGCGCCAATTATTAAAATATACAGTGAGACCCAGTTATTATTATTAAGATAACTAATACTTAGATCTATAACAATTTTTTAGATTTTTTGAGAAAATTCTCGAGCCAATTAAAATATTTGGTAAGGGGTTTTGGAGAAATTCTGAGTGCTTACAAGTAAGTACCTACTCTAGATTGTCGTTTTACAATTTATGTTTTATTTATTTTATTTTGATGGTAACCATCAACAGGATTATCTCCGAGTAGCCAAGAATGGTAGATGTTATTGTAGTGGAATCCAACCACTCCAACTCAGTATCAGATACTGGGATTGAACCTGGGACGACGTTCCCATTGTCAGATAGGTAAAAATTATTTTTAAAAGTAGCTACTAATTAATTTTAGATCGTATAGTAGCAACTTTGTAAAATATATTAATATATTTGTATAATAAGTAAAAAGAATAAAGTAAGTATGGCGAAAGGTCTTGTGCTGGCCACATCAGAATTTTTTGAATTTCTCAGTACTCCAGACTGGCGCTGTATAATTTAATAAGGGGTTACAGTACAATTATTTCATCAAGAATTTAAATTTAAACAAGTTAAACAACCCTTTCATATAATGTTTTTCTCGTTATCACCCTATGATATTTGTTATAAGTATATATTTCTCAGTACTTTTAATTTATACAGACTTCAGATTGTCGGGTCCAGAACAATATGAGAATATGAATATGAGTATCAATAACAATTTATTCACCTCACAAAATAACTTCATAATCCCTTAATCTAAAGCTTTTCTCATCATCGCCCTTCGAAACAACCCTTGTGGCGCCGCTGTCCGCGTCTATCGACGTCTCCCGGGTCTGCAGGTGGCCGAGTCCAACGACTTCTTAGACCTGCGGATTACACCACGGGGTTATTAAGTATTCTTGGTAAAGTTCGTTAGAATTTGTGGTTACTTTGTACCCGGACCTACTCCTTCTAATTGTAATAATGTTTCATGTTTTCGATAGAATCCACCCCGTAGTTTGTAGTTTCAGTTTCGACTTAATGATACTTTACAAATTCTTGAATAGTGGAAGTTTTCTGTCGTTAAATCTTACTTGGATTTTAGAAGTTAGTCAGACAAAATACGTTGAAATGAGGATAAAATGATTAGTTTATAGGTACTTGCAACCAATAAATTTGTCTTTTAGTACATTGTCTGGTTAGAAACTTTGAAGCATGAAAGAATTCTCAAAGAATCTTTGTTTGACCAGGGCTTTATACATTTTCTATTCTATATGGCCGTTTCGATCTATGATATAAAAAATTGTCTAGTTACTGCATACTATATGTACCGTCATAGTTTATCATTCTTGTATGAATGTTTTAAGTTATAGAGGTGTTTCGAACTAAAGATTCCGTAAGCCTGTTTTACATTATACTTTTTGCGGCTAGAAATTTTAACAATACTAGATTTTAGATATAATGTAAAACACGAAAATGTCCATCCATGTTTCATACTAGAAACGTCTTTCTCTGTCTCAAAAAATAGCTCCATCCAATTTTTATCCAAGTTTCATACTAGACCTGCGCAGTTAACGCATATTTTGCGTTGCCAACCTTTGATACATCGACATCTACAATAAAAAACCAGGAGTAACTTCAAATTCTTGGCTTCTTCATCTTCATATTGCACATAATATTTTTATAAAATTTAATTATTTCAATTTTTTTTGTAATCTATGTTTTCTATTCATATTTCTAATTAATAACCAAACTACGATTTAAAAATTTGGTGTTATCGATATTGATTACCAGCCGATCTAGAAACTATACACGACTACACGAGGAAAGTTTTTACTAAAACGTTTCTTGAAAGTAAAACAAGTGCTAGGAGCTGTCATAAGAAAACTGTCAATACATGTCATAGGGTAAAACCGTGGATGGAAACTAATTATTTCTCTAAAATAAATTGAGGGTAGTGATCTTAAATACATTTAATGAAAATAATTACATTCTCCGTATATAAATGGTATTGACAGTTTTTGTTTATGACAGCTCCTAGCACTTGTTTTACTTTGTAGAAACTGTTTAGTGAAAACTTTCCTCGTTTGAACAGGGCATAAAATTAAATAACATTTTAATAAACTGACGTTTCCTTTGAAAATTGAATACAATTATCTTCGAAATTCAATTAATATGATGTTAGTTATTCGTTAAAATCGGTCGTCTAGTTTAGATAACCAATTTAATAACGCACGAATTCAAGTGCTTGCAATGTAAAAGAGGTCAACTTTACGTCCTCTTAATTGCCAAACGAACGATAATTTATTTTCAAGTGTATTATTATGATATAAATGCCCTATAAATTTTTTATTTATATCTATCGTCATCGATTTTGTCCAAACTGTGAAACTGGCAATGTTTTGAATGTCAAACTTGCTTATGGTTATGACAATTAGTCCACTAAAAATACTCGTATACTTCGTTGTTGAATTGAACCATCTAAAGAGACATAACCTATTTTCTAGATTCATAGTCACCCTTCTGAATCTCATTTTCGAACTCTCTATCATATAGCAGCGGGGTTATCTCACTCGTCTCCATTCCTCATTTCGACAGAGTTCATTTCATTCCTCGGCAAGATTGCGGCATACGTCTGCTAGTAATTAATCGTCGTATTAATTAATTAATATTTGTCCATCAACATCAACTACGCGGTGGGTGAATCCACAGAGCATGGATTTATACAACACGACGTGTGTTTAAATATATGCCTCGCTGTTTTAGAATTTGAACGTTGTTTTCGTAAAATGGATAAATATTTTACTTTCATCTCTAAATTAAATTTCATCTTTGCCGAATGAGAGATGAGCAATGATCCCACATTGTTGCGAGTTTTTAGTGGGAATATATTTCATTTCAAACGATGATAATCTAATTTAAAACGACGCTCTTTTTTGTAATATTTTATAATTGCATCAGAATTTCATCGATTTTACTAACGTATGTAACAAAAATTTTGGCAAAAAATGTATTGCAGATGTAATAGGTACATAATTGTTTTTTTTTAAATGTAGCAAGTAACTATATGATACAAATAACGCAAATTTTGTGTATTCATTTGTTTGTTAGTTAATGTAATTTTTTTACAAAATATGCCGTAGAAATTTATTATGTCACATTTTACTATCTGCCCAACCAAATTAAAAATACATTTTTGAATTTCTAACTAGTACGCCATGTTTTGTAAAAAATTTAATATATACTAACAAACACATGACAAAAATACCTTAGTATTTGTATCCAATCCAATGGTTACTTACTAAATTTATTTTAAAGACAATTATAAGATAATATAACATAACCTGTATTTTGGCCAAAAATTTTGTAACATACTTCATTCTAAAAAATATAATATGTACCTATATATTATACATTCCACAACTTTAGGACAGAAAATTAAAAGTTATATACTGTACGAGTACGACGTGCTGATCATGAAACAAAAAGAATTTTTTTTAAATTCGCAAAAAAATTGCATCGTATTTCCAGCAAACATTTTTTTGCCACTGGTCGGTGTTATTTTTAATAATTTTTTCAAATCTTCTACAATACTAATAAATGTTAAATTATGAAATATACCATCAAAACAATGATACTTAAAATACACACGTCAAGTAAACTACCCTTAACTTTGCGAATTATAAACTTGTTTCATGATCAGCACGTCGTACAGTATATACCCTTGAATTTTTTGTTCTAAGTTGTGGATCACCGTGCATATAGGTCGAATATATAAAAAATTATAAATAGAAAAAGAACACACTAGTAAAAATTATTTATAAATTTATAATAATTACTATACTAATACTAATAATAATATAAAGCTAAAGTAGTAGCTCCAATTTGATTTAGTTTTATAAAAGATAATTTCTTCTTGTAGATTAATAGAAGTTTCCAGAACTCATAATGATAAATAAATTATATATATATATATATATATATATATATATATATATATATATATATATATATATATATATATATATATATATGGGTGTAGTTCTGTATACCCAAATAAATAATTTATTTATAATTTCTTTTTGTTTGGATGACAATTTACCCAATATTTTATAACAACGGTATACATATTAATGGGACGAAATTAATATGGATATAAATATCTGTAGGAACTCACATTATTGTGAAGTAAACGCAAATAAATAATCAAACATCGGATGTGGCCAGCACATGACTTCTCGACTAAATCTGCTCAATCTACTAATATAATAAATAATTACTTACATATCAAATATAATAGTTTCATGTCCATTTAATATATACCTAAACAATAATGTAAACCAAGATGTAAAAGATGTCAACTGTCACTGTCATAATAATTCTAATTTCATAATGACAATGGACTATAAGATAGGTAGGTAGGTACCTACTAGAATTTCAAAAAACTAAAATATTAATTATTCTTTATTTTATTGTTAAATACCTACTACTAGATTTAGCAAATTGTATTTAAAATTATCTGTACACATAGATATTGTATTTTGAATTGCAAATTGTCATAAATATATAATGTACCTACCAATTTATTTAAGGAAAACTATATCAAGCTTTAAAAGTACTACTTCCAGTTTGCGGAAAATAGTAAATTCGTGTTCTAGAGACCCTGAAACGTAGGTACTTACTTATCCACTAAAAACTCATATTCGAAAATTTAGACCCATTACAATAGGTAACTCTGAGGTAAAAAGAAATAAATTTAATTTTCAAATAATTGAATCAATTCTACGATAAGTAAAAACATGCCACAATTTTTTATAACTACCCCAAAACTCAGGTCCAAATTACTTCTTGACCTGTGAAGGGTCTACTTTCGGCATCTTTCAATCATCAAATTTAAAAGAATGTTTTTACACCCATACCGATGACAGTCGTTACCAACCTGACACCATTTTTTCAAGTTTAGCTTTTGCCATGTTGCCAGTTCTATTCATCCCCTAACCCACAAAAGAGCACCTTCTCAGGTAGAATCTAAAATTCTTCTCTCCAAAAGTTTTAAATTTCACTGGCCATGTGTCTCTCTCCGTAAAATACATCTGAATAACGTAATCCCAATTTAAAATGCGTAAAAAATCAGAGTAACAAGCGAAGAATTTTATTCCGTTTGGCCAACAGGTTAATTTTGCGGCAACGAAGAAATTATTTTTGCAGGGATTGTACTTTGACAGGGCGTTCGACTTGTAATGTCTTTAAGGGTGTTGCTGTTTCCTTAATTTATATTTTAGATTAGGCTTTCCCGTCTTTTATGTAAAACCACTGGGACTCTCTTAAGAGAGGCTAAGGGGAGAGTTAATTAGGGCAGTGGTTCTCGAACGTTTTGACTCGACGAACTAATACAATTAAATTATATATTGTACAAGTACAAGGAGATTATTGAGCAATTAAACTGGAATTTATTTCTGACTGGATTCGAACGTGAGTTATCGGAGTCAGAACCACAGTCGATCACATAACGAACTCTGGTCTGCTATACTGCCTATTTTACATTTACATGAAATATTATGTTTTCAGTAGGTACATGCTCTCTAAAATTATTACTTTGCGAACTGTTTTGAGTTCGCAGAGCTGTTATTTACATTTTATGGGATTATTTTCACTGATTTTTCAAAATTTTATATTTTAGAATAATTTCACATAAAACAAATTTGGACAGCATTACTAATTTTTTTGTATGTTAAGCTTGAACTACATTATACTTATTTCGGCCAGAAAAAAGAACTTTTTTTTAGATACTTAATTCGGCTAGAATCTAGTTTTAAAATTTGTTCTTGCACTGACATATTTTATTTAGCTCATCGACCAATACTGCCATTGAAAATTTAAAAAGAAATGTAATTGTCAGTTGAGGTTGTCAACGTACTCGGTTAATGTATTAGTGATGAAGTTGTATGTACCTACAATTTAGTTATTCTGCTGTCACTAACTTTTTTATTTTTGAGGTTATATAAAAAGACGGTTCTAGTATGAAACTTGGATCGAAATTTTCTTGATTTACATTAACCAAGTGAGCATTCTAGAATTAAGTATGAAAATTGTCAAAGTTTATAGCCGAAAAAAGTATAATGTAATTCAAGCTTAACACGTATAGGTACACAAACTTAATTTTAATTTACAGGTTTCTTGATCAAACAATTTTGGGACACTGTTTTCAATGGAATTTCATAGGTTTATTTAATTTTCAACTGTTTAGCCATTGTATAATTCCGTATACCTAATTCATTAAAATTTTATTCCATTTATAGTTCAAATCAGATATCAATTATACAATCTTCAATCTAGTGGTTCCCAAAATGTGTTTCCTTGCAAAAACTGCCCTTAATCAGTAAGATGAGTGTAGGTACTTACATCTCGTTATATCTTAATTTGAAAAATATCGTTATCTAGAAGATTGGTTTTGAAACATAGCTTTTTATTGTGGTTTTGCACACATTTACGTGTTTTAAACATCAGTTATGATCCATGTGTAACAAAATAATTAGTAATTATTGTATTGCAGTTTTAGATATTTAAAAAAAAAAGTAAAAATATGACTACAAATCCACTGGTAAACCACTGCAAAAACTTTACTACAAAAAATTACTCCAGCACCATTTCCTCCTAAAGAACAACAACTTTTGCATTTGTTCACACGACAAATCCTCCATCAGAATAATTAAAATCTTTGATACCATATCACAAGCAGCCTCAAATCCCCCGCTCTTGGTAAGAAAACAAACCACCTCCCATCCTTGTCGCACTGCTGTGTGAGACAGGTAAAGTTCTATCGTCATCTCTGTCAGGTAAACTAACGTAGACGACACTAGCGCCGCGGTCACGCGTGGCAGAAAACGCAACGAACAACGGTTCTAGTCGCGCGCGCTCATTGTGAATCGAACTGTTCGTGAGTGAGGTCTGTGACGACTTGCCGCCGAATTCGGAGTAATTTCGACAATTGAAGTGGTCTCTGAGGATATTGTTTGTGGTATTTTGTGCTAAAGTGTTGAAAACCCTGCAAAAGTGAGGTTATTGTTTAGTGATTGTTGGATTTTTTGACAAAAATGCATTTGTAAAGTGTTGTGGATTCAGTGAACTTTCTAACCATGGAATCTAATTTATCTTTTCGTCTTTTTGGAATATGTAAGTTGTTTTATATTAATGAGGATCCTTGTCAGTAACTTTGAGAAGTTTTTATTTGACCGTTTTCACTGTCAGTGGCTTCGAAACATAAACGGACCGTAGGGAACAGATGTGAAATGGGAATTTCTTCTATACTTTTGACTCGGTTTTGACGTATTGTTTGAATCATTTTCCACGCGTTTTGAGGCGCCCGGCACAATCTGTTTTAGTTTTTGAACTCGCAAGCTTTTTAAAATTAAAACAGTTTTTCTAAAACGCCTATAAAATGAAATAATATGGATAACTAGTCCTAAAGTAGGTACTAAATTAATTGTACAGGTTATTTAAATTTTTATGTCGTGTATGCACCCTTAATACTACACACCTGGGCCTGGACTATTTATGTTTTATAAGCTCTGCTTCAAAACTAATTAATTGAGTTCGTAACTTATTTAATATAGTTTTTGACTAATTGTTTATTAGACGAGTAGGTAGTTTTTTCAATGCGTTTATAATTTCCGATAATTTCTAAAAGTTTTAATGTACTAAAATTACCTATATTCTTGAATTTACTTCGCCAGTTGTGCTTGCGCACGTACTGTTTACTGTTAATTTAATTTTTCTTAATCCTCATTCACATACGCATTTAGTGTAAAGGTTTACATTTATATTTACATTTAAACAAGTTTAAATTCATATAACTAAATACGAGCATTCACACTTCCACTTTCAAGCACTGTGAATGTTCGTATTTGTTTATATGATTTTAAACGATTTTAAACTAATAAATGTAAACCAAACTAAACTGAATAGGTAAATATTTTTTGTGACTGTTTCTTTATAAATCGTGTATAGATTTTAAATGATTGAAGTAAGTACCTACTGAAATGTTTTTTTTTAATTTACTGTAAAATCTACCAGTATTACAACTCCGTGTACAGTCGGCTGTACGTGAACCTATAATGCTGGTTTAAATGGATGTAACCGCTTACTTATTCTGTATTCTGTAGTTAAATAATACATTTCTGTGTTACGGCTACGTGTCATTATGAACCGTAACATAGAATGCCTACTTATATAGTTCAACTTTACAGAAGAATGCAGAATAAATAAACTCGAAATAAACAAAAAACAAGCTTTACCTACTGTAAATTTAAATTTTTTCGTAACCTTTTTAATATTAGTTTCGTTTGTTTGTTAATTCAATCTTTTTTATATTCCTTTATAGATTCTGTTTATTATGTATTTGCCTCTGAATTTACTGTAAAACAAAAATTAATAATAGTACACCCTAAAGCCTCATTCACATAAGCATTTAGTTTTAAAGTTTAGATTTGGATCTATGTTTACATTTAAGAAAGTTTCAATACATTTGAGCATTCACAGTGCTTGAAAGTGGGAAATGCGAATGCTCGTATTTAGTTATATGAATTTAAACTTTCTTAAATGTAAACATAAATATAAAACCTAAATGCGTATGTGAATGAAGCTTTACTATTTCTAAGTTAACTTAAGGTCAACGGTTATCCTTTTTAAAGTGATTTTCGGTTGTTTGTTTATAAATCAAATAATGATTTGAATGTGTAATAGTTCCAGGACAACTTTATATACCTCCGTACTAATATTTAAGTCTATCTCTGAATTTAGTGTTCGCTGTACGTTCTTCTTTGTAAGTGTATTCCGTGGCAGTTGGGTTTTCCGTTAAGTCGCGTAAGCGCCTGATATGTTGCGCGGGCTTTATATAGTACAGGTGTTCCAACTTAGATCGTTGGAGGGTTAAGGACATTTCCATTTCCTTCCGTACACAAAAATACGTTAAATCCAACGGCGACAAATTTTACTGAATAGTGAATAACAGTAAGAGAATATTGAAAAGCGAGTTTTTTAAAAAGATTTCTTGATGTAGCCTCGGCTTTGTAATTAATTTTATTTAATACAATTTTTATATTCTTATGTTATATTATTCGTATTTATTTCTAAATCCGGAACTGATATAAGTATACCTAATTGAATTCTTGAAGCTCAAATTTACATTAAATAAAATTGGTATCGAACTGTATAAGAATACGTACCTACAATATAGAAAATTGTTTTATTAAGTTGCAGCCGGTAATCGCACATACGGTCATAATATATTTACGAGTATATTAAATATACTCATGCATACTGTGGATCATCGATATAAATTTTATATCGATGATCCACAGTATGAGAGGCTGCCATCCCCAAATTGGGTAAATGCTAAAAGGTTGATAGGTATGCATGATGCATAATATAAGAGTTGAATGCCAAAATATTTTTTCATTAGTTGGAATTGCAATTTTTTGTTTCAAATCTATACCGATGATTCACACATTCACAGTATGTGATGCTGTCACACCCAAGTTGATAAATCATAATATTAGTTAAAATTTGAATGCCTAACGATTTTTTCATTAGCAGTTGGAATTTCAAATTTTTTATATACGACAACTTCACGAAACCGGTTGGCTTCTACTGCTATGCTAGTGCTAGTTTAAAAGGGGACAAAGAAACTACAATATAATATACTTAGTTGACTTCTTAGAAATTAAATGAATTATGTATTTGATCTTAGAACAAGACGATTATTGAATATTGTAAATTCTAAACCACATTGGACTAACAAGCTAAGAAACCGCGGTATGCCGGGTATTGCCATTATTGTCAATGATTTTAAATCTGAGCAGAACTATTATACCAATGGTCATCTCATATTATTTATAGTTGCCAAATTTATTGTGATTTGTCTATATAGTAAAATTCTGTAAAATTCAATTTAAAAATTGCATTTTTACAATATTATAGTGAAGATTTATTCCAACGTGGACTATGTACCTAATCTATTAAATACATACATTCCTATGAATTTTTAGTATATTTATCAGGCCTTTTAGTTTATCCATGCCATACAAACGATTTTCTAAAGCCCCATATGTTTACGTTTACAGCCTGGTTCACAGTTCGAAATTTGGTGAAATTCGATTAAATTTGTGAAGCTTGTCATATATGGCAATTGTGTTCATCAAACTGAAATTTGGTGCACTCGAATTTCAATTCGTAGAAAAGTATCCAAACCCCAAATTTCTGTAGTAAATTTAGGGTTCGTTTGAGAAAAAATATATTTATTTAATCCTTCAAACATGAAAATTAGCAATTATATCTACAAAATCTTATTTTGTTTTTATTTTTCTTTATCACGTTTTCAGCAATAAAAACAAACTGTCACTTTTTGATGACACTGCCTCACTGACAAGACAAACAGCGAACACACAAATTTCGAACTATTTTTTTCAAATTTCAGTTATATGAATTACACCAAATTTTGAACTGTGAACGCGGCTTAAGAATGTTTGAATTCTAACTAGTTACGAGCATTCACAGTGCTTGAAAGTGGGACGTGTGAATGCTCGTATTTAGTTATATGAATTTAAACTTTCTCGAGAACTTTCTTAAACGTAAACATAAATATAAACCTAATAATGAAATGCATATGTGAATGAGGCTTTAAATCAACTAAGTAGGTATAAATATAAATAAAAAACTTTACATTTACCTACAAACAATTTTAATTTGAAGTGGAATAATTCAAAGTTTCAATCACCTCAATTGTAAAATAAAAGACGAAAAACATGCATAAAATGTTATACTGGTTTGTGCTGAACAAAATTTGAAAGCAAATTTCTGCAAAATACTTTAAACTTAGTGCAGCTATTTAACTAGACAAGCATGCAAATTTATTAACAGAATGCTCTACAAAGGTTAGGTCTCGTTATATTTTATAGCCACCATTTTCATTTCTCATAATGAAGTCATTTAACAAAACCGCTTCGTGCTTTTGTTATTATTCATTCATTTTTCAAGGTGAGGATACTCACGACTAGAATCAAATTCTCTACCCACAAATTGATATCTTTGCTTCCTGCTTTATTTTTTTTATTTCCTGCGCGTTATCTAATCAATCTAGAGGAATAAAATGGGGGCAGATGAAAATACCTGGCATTGTGACGTGCAAATTGCACGATAGGAATATACTTGAATGACTAAGAAGCAACAGCTTTCCGGAGATTGTAATGGTGTCATTCAACTGTCGATCGCAAAGATGGCGCGATTTTGGCGTTGATGTTGCCATGACTACCAAAGGTGGAAAGGAGACAAATCTTATTTTGAAGAACTTGTTTATTCAATATTTTATTTGAAGATTCAATACATTTTGAAGGTAGCCGAAAGAGCTATGTGATCGACTCAGGTTCGAATCTTATCAGCTACAGATTTTATTCTGTACAAAAATTGCATCTCCGATGTAACCAACTCTACTAACATACTGGAGTAGCCGTATTTTGACGGTTAGTAACCTCAAGGTCTTCGAAAAATATCAAGCGATATCAAGTACATTTTCTTGAGATTTTTTTTCCGTAAAATTCATAATAGGTAGGTAAGTACAATAAGTTTTATTCATCAGAAAGTACCTAATTTGTAGTTCAGTTTGTAGTATTACCAAACTGGTAGGTAAACAAAAAATAGTTATTTTTCAATACTCCCTACCGGATATTGGTAACATAAACTACATTAGAGGTGCAACGAATAGTAAATGTGCCGAATACCGAATATTATGCACGAGGGTTAACCACTTGTAAAATCTTTATACACTTCGCTAAAATTTCCAATAAAATTATTTTAAAATCATTAAAATCTCATAAAACTCCTTACAATCTTTTGTAAAATCTCAATAAAATCTATCAAATCTTCTTAAAATCCGTAAAATCCAGAGTTAATTAAATCTTTTGGAAAATCCGAAAAATATTCGTACCTACTTAAAATCTTCAAAATCACAAAAGTTCTCAAAAAATCTCGAAATAATCTAAAATCCTTTCAATATTGCAAAAAAATCCACTAAAATCTATATAATTTTTGTAAAATCAGTAGGTACCTATAGAATCCTTAAAATTTAAAATCTGTAAAATCTTCTTAAAATCTAAAAAATTTATCGCTTTTTACCTTCCGCTTACCTGTAAAGGAAGGTATTGGAATCATGCAAAAAATCGGGTGGTGAATTTTTAGTGGATGAGCACGAATTAGGGTCCTTACAACTCATTTTTGATAGTTTCACGATGATGTCTGTGTGTATGTGTGTGTGTATGTGTGTGTGTGTGTGTGTGGTCAAGGGTTGTTAGTCGCATAACTCAAATACGAATTACCCGAAAATTTTGATATTTGGTATTTAACATTTGTATATAAATTGGAAGAGCTCCCTAGATTTTGGTACAAATATCTTCATCGGAAGTGATATTTTTTGAAGATTGAAAAGGTTAATTGTCAAAATTGTATATAAATTTGGAAAAATATAGTATTTATTTGTAATGAGAATAAGAGGAAAAGTTATTTGCAACTTACGTTATAAAAAAATTGTCTTTATCTGGTAGCATTAAAGAACTGCAGTAAAATTTAAAAAATAAATTTATCAAATAAAACGTTGATATCTTGTAATCCATGATCGGTTGATTTTTGTTTCTGCGTAAAAAATATTGACAGGTGAGACGGGTGACAAGTTGGCATACTAGCGCTATATAAGTCCTAAGTAAGATATTAAATGTAGTAATTGAACGGAGGATGGCTTCAATACAGCAGAGTTTTCCTGTGAATGAATCTTTTTATTCAGGTGATGCAAATTTCTGTGTTTGAATATTTGAGATTTTTATTTGTATATTTTAAATGGGCACCGGATTGCACGTATACATTTCTGTTTAAAATCTAGATATGGCGGAAGGTTGTGTGATGGCCACGTCAGATTTTTAATTTTAATAACGAATAAGTTCATTTTTATTTTTTATAAATTACAAAATAATGTGTTTGACATTATTTTTCTTACTTTCGTAATACATACTCAGGAATAAAAAACATCTATTTTTTGTCTGTCAATGAAACATCTAACTAAAGCACTGTTATATACAATTGCAGCTCAAGTATTGTATGTTACATGTGACGTCAAACTATTCGGTATTCGGCCGAATAGTAAACTTATATTCGCTGTTCGGCCGAATAATGAAAAAGCAGAATACCGAATAGTTGCCTAATATTCGTTGCAACTCTATAATCTACCATACTACCATGTGTGGATATGGATGTCATATCCCAACACCTGGTGTGGATATAAATTTCAGGTCAAATACGCCAAAAAATTATTAATGCGTGCAAATTATGTTTTTTTCATGACAACTCAAAAATTTAAAAAACATTAAATTTACTTAATTATTTATTTAGGTATAGTAGGCACTGTATGTTTTTATTTATTAATACAACGTTTCGAAAACTTTGCGGTCCCTTCGTCAGGTCAGGTAATAAGTGGTAATGTGCTTACAAAAAACAACAAGCAATTATTTTATAAACAAGACAGCTACTATGATCTAAAAATTCAAAATATTGATGCTACTGATTTATCTGACGTTTAAGGAAAAACCAAATCATTATGAGTTCTGAAAACTTCTTTCAATCTATCAAATTAACTGTTATTATAAATAAATTGTGTTTAAAAGCATTATTTTATGTTGAATACTTAGATTTTATTGCAAAAAATGAATTTGGTTATTTGATCGTAGAAAAAATAGGCTGTACAACGTTTGCAATCACTCCCACTATGAAATCGTGTCTGCATATTCGTTCTCGTGCGATATAGGTATCATATCCACTCTTGTACAATAATATACTCTTGTCTAATCCGGACTCGAAGTTTGGGTCACGAAAGAAAGCGGAAAAAATTAAGTAAACTGTCAAAATGACGTATATAAACAATGACGTGTTTCAATGCAGTCAATAATGTCAAATTATATTAAAATTGTCAAATTGTAAAATATTGTTGAAAAGAATGAGGAAAACCTACTTTCTTCGCTATTTTGCAAGAAAAAAATTGAATTTTATCCGCATGTATATATAATTTTTAATAATCGTACATTATACTGAAAGCATCTATTTATATAATATTTCTTCTATAAATTAACCTGAAATATTTATATCTTCATCATAACAAAACATGATAAACCATCAGTTTGAAACAAACCATATTCTTCATAAATTTATTTCATCGTTATTTAGTTCACTCTGCAATTTTTCATTAAAACTTATCTGTTTACTGCTGAAAGTAAACATCTAATAAAATGAAGGCTTTATGAAAAAGAGCAGATTTATTGTACGAAGTACCTTCAGATTTTAAAAGTGTATTTGCGTTGTTTATCGCACAGCAATATTAACTCTACAAGAAGAAGTTTTTAATAAATCTTAAGATTTAGTTTTTCATATTTCGTGGAATATTCTCATATTGCAGAAGGAATTGTGAGAGAAATAATAAACTAATGAAATTTTAAAAGTTAAAGAATTGTAGTATAAATAATAGTGTCACGCTTTTTTTCCAACTTGAGTGTGGCAGCCTCACATACTGTGAGTCATCGGTATGGATATAGTGGTTTAAGTCTCTCGGCCGGCAGACTGATTGTCGTTAAATTGTCAATGTGACAGATGAACAGATGTATACACCAGTTTCTGATATCTTTGTGGCACCATTTTTAAAGAAATGTATAAGTAAATATTATTATTAACTGGGTTTGAAACTAGTACCTAGGAGCCGAAATTTAATAAATAAAAAAAAGTTTTTATCCTTCCATTAAACGTATCCAGTCAAGAAGCATCATCCATTCATGATTAACTGGATATAATGTAATAAGGTAATAATAAAGTAAATATTTTATCTACAAAGAGCTAATTTGATTTCCATGTCAATCGGAATCGCTACTTTGCTTGAAGATTTATAAAAAAAATACAAAAAGTAGCCTAACAAAAACCAAATTCACATATAAGTGTCGTGGCGGGAGGTAATTTGGTGGCCACATTTTCTAATAACGTCAATAATAATCAAGATAATAACATTTTTATTATTATTAAAATATTTAAAAAAAGGTAGGTCCGAATGGAGCTTAAACAAAAATTGTGTAAATTTAAACTCTAATATAGGTTGGTCCTTTAATAATTTAATAATCGTTGAAAATAAATTGTATGAATTATTTCACTAACCAAAATGACAACAAAGTTTTATTTCTACAAAAAATATTTCTTGTTTTAATCTGGAATTCAAGAAGAATATTTCTTGCATCATTTGACGTTCTCCTATCGATTTGCGGTAAAGATGAGATGAATTCGAATTTTGACATCTATGTTTCGCCAAAAAATATTTCACTCGTAAATTGAGGTTTGCTGGTCATGCTCAATATAACCACGAGATATCGCGATATCCGGCGTCTATATTTTACTCGTTTTTTTAGAAATACGGCAGCAGTCAAAAGGGCTTCCATTGAAGCTCGTGAAAACATTTAATATTGCGCAGTGCTCATTAGAATTAACTGAAGATAGATACAAATCATGTCTGCCGTGAAGTTCGAGCAAGTGTCGCACCTTCATTTGTCTCATTATTTGTTTTGTTCTCGTTAGTAAGTTTACAGATGTTGAACTAGACAACTTTTATTTTGAATTCTTGAGGGAGTTATAAATAACATGCACACAACATTTCTTGTGTTTAGAATTCTTCGTATGGTTTAATATTTAAAAGGCAGGGAATCTATAAAGTATAGTTAGCAATTATGCACATAAATGCAATCAACTTCCCAACCATTAACTAGAAAACGTCAATACCATAATTACTGTCATCCCTGTGAATTAATTATGTTGGTAAACTCTTACCGCAGCACGAATGAAAAACTTGGCATATTTAATGCGAAGAAACTACATCAATTAACTGACAATAAAAGAAGTTTGAAAAGACAGAAGTTTGGAAAGTGTTTAACGACAGTTTTAAAATAAATCGTATCACCTAGTTTTCTCATTTGACGAGATTGCTCAAATGTGGATAGTCGTAAAACTAACTTTCACCAAGACCTAGACTTAATTCTTTTCTCCGCAATCGCATTCCGAGAGACTATTTACTTGGAAACGACGGAAATTTTACATTTAGAAGTTACCAGTACCATAATATAATAATTAATTTTATCTACGATTTTGGACAGTTACCTCAGTAGATGTAAAGAGTCTGATTCAGAATATTTAAATTAGTAGTCAACTTATCAAGGACCGAAAACCGAACCGAACCCGTTCCGAAAACCGCTTCGAACCCATCATTTTCATGAACCCAAACCGGAACTGAACCCATTTTTTGCGGGCTAATAATCGGGTTTAGATCTTAATTTATTGTTTTTCAATAATTTAATTTCAATATATAGATCCATTCTTCCACTATTACATTTGTTAATAATAAACTAACAGTTTCCTCGTAACGAAAGCACTTTTACAGTATTTTTCAACTACAAAATGACATTGCATTGCTAGGATGCGGTAAACTAAGTATATTGGGTTGGTTTTAAACAGTCGTAGTAGTGGGGAAAAGAGTGCAATAGTAAAAAAAATCGATAGTATTCTAGGAAATCGGAAAAAACCTAGACGGACCACTTAAGGTGGATTTTATTTTGATTGACGAAAATGGGACTGTTCTCTTTTAATGAGGTTAAAATGTCATTTAACTTTTCGTAACTTTCCATCGATAATTAAATTAGCTTTTTATAAGTCTTCTTGTTTTGGTGTTGAGAAGAAATGTAAAATATACTTTTAGAATAAACTTAGTACGCAGTAGGTGATATAATGATTGAGTAGGTATAGGGTGGTTTTGGGAAAGGTGAAAAAATGAGCGTTCGCGTGTAGGAAAGTTTCTAAACTAAAGACATTATTAAGTCGCGGATAAGGCCGTTTAATTCGTCGCTTTTATGATGAATTGGAGCTGATTTCTCGATAAAAACCAATTGACCCTGTTCCATGCGCGAGCACAAGAGCACGCGACTCGAAATTCAAACTCTACAAGACTGTCTCTCGCATTCTCCACCGGAAATTGCTCTTTTCTCTCTCCCACTTCCGTCAGCGCTGCCACCACACGAATAGAAATGCAAATAAGAAAAGTTTTAAGATGTCCCGCCGCTAGTTTGCAGTTTAGCGCCCAAAACAAAACGTTTACATTACGATCGCACTACGCCGTTTGCACTGATAAAGAACAAGTAATCATTTCCACAAGGAAATTCAATTCTTGCGATGCTACAAGATTCATCTCGAGATTCATATTATAATGTTTAACGGTAGGAAATAATCATGAGCATGATCATCGCAGACGAAATTATTATAATAAATGAGAGAACCAATAGAACACTATTAATCGACTATACCCACGGTTACAAGAAGATTGGTTGGGACACTTGAGCTGTCAACGTGGTCAAAAAAGTCCCTTTCTAGTGTGCTTTGAGAGGGTGAAGACCTATATCGTACATATTAGAATTAATTTGACATACCTACCCAAAGTTTAAAATATATTGCAAAATATGGTTCTTTATTAATTGTTGTTCTTATCATAATTTAGCACAAAATCAAATTTTCTCCAACTCTGAAATAAAATTAGTTAAATTTATTTGACTAAATTTTCTACTGTCAATCAAAAAAATGTCTGAATTCTGTCACTTTTCAAATATATGTTTTAAAACTATTATTGTTTATGAATTGCGTTATCATATATTTTATACAATTTATAACTATTTTGCACAATATTTGTACATTTGGCATCGGGTGTAGTGATGCACTAGTGACGTAGTGACAACTAATCTTAGGAGGAAAAATCTGACCAAATATGACCATTTGTTTATAATGCTAACTATAGAAAGTGTCCCAGTACCAACACCAACCTATCTTCTAGTAGTCGTTAATATACCCTAATAGACGGAGAGCTAGCGGTCAAATTAGTGTGGACCGAGGTGTGGACATTATAATATTAGTCGTGAAATTGAAGGGCTCGGGCCTTGTATATCTGAAGATGGAATGTCCAGTCTGCCAGTCCTAAGTGGCCGGATTAGGCTTCCTCAAGTATAAAAAGTTGAGTTACAAAAATGTTAATTAATATATAAATTAAGAGTTCTGGCGTATGTAGAGGTGGAAATAAACGATACTCCGCCAATCTTAAAAATTCCAAATAAAAAATAATAGATGACATTTGAAATTTTCATAAATATCAAAAATTTGCTAGTCATCAGTGTTTATCTGCTTCCCTATGCAAAAATAATAAAAATATTCAATCATCAGTGCTGATAACCCTAAAACAATCAAATTTTTGACAGTTATGAAAATATAAAACGTCATTTATTATTATTTTACTTGAGGAAACCTAATCCGGCCACTTAGGACTGGCAGACTGGACATTCCATCTTCAGTAGATATGTCCACACTAATTTGACCGCTAGCTCTTGGACTATTATAACTACGACTATTATAAATAATAAAATAATTGACTCAATTTTTAAGATAAATTTGAAATGACTGCTGTCAGCCTTCTTTCAGGTTACGATTGCCTCGATTATACTGTATCCAAAAGAAGTATCATCTTTATTTTGTGAGACATTTTATTAAACAACTCAACAAACGAATTAAAACTCCCACACTCTTCCAGAATAATTACGAAACACCCTCTCGGCTCAGCATTGTGTAAAAAATAAAACCATTCTCATTCGATTCTCAGGCGAAATAATAGTCGTCAAAATAGAAATTCTCGTCGAGTGTATCCCTCGACATTTGTAAGAAACGTACACATTAAATGCATTAAGCCGAGTTCATATTCCCCGGTGACTTTCTCGCTTTTACACCACGAGTAGCAATAAATTAGCATAAATTTACTTCAGGAATTACAGCCGTAAAATGCTCTTGCCGCCTCCCAGCTGATCTGATTCTGCGATCACGGGAGTTAAATCATAACAGAGATATCGATGCGCCCTCCAAACCCTCGTCACAAGGGCGCGTAAGTGTCATTGGAAATTGGAACACTCTGGGGAGCCGAATTAGTGAGGGATGAATCGGAAGGGTTGGAATTAGTACTGCTAAGTTTTTTAATTAAATTGGATAATTTTATTACTCTTCTCTCGATGTATTTTGCACTGTAGCAGACTTTTAATCATTATTATTTAGGGGCGTTTCTTTATTTACGTTTATTCAATAATACGTTCATTATTATTAGGTTTTATAACCATATGAAGTATAATAATATGACAGAAGTGGACACTCGAATTAATTCAGTATTACCTATGTATTTTATATTATAGCAAGAAAAAAAATTCGTAATTTATAAAGATCTGAGAGTATAAAAAAAAATATTTCTGGACATACAAATTCAAAACAACAAAATAATTCAAGTTTTATGTGATTGAACTTAAAATAAGTGAAGAAGACAAATTTTCACAAACTACTTTCTATTAGAATTTCATTTCATTATTATTTAGAGATTTTTTAGTTGATTTTTGGTAATAAATTAAATCGAAAAATAAAAAATTTATACGCACATCAAAAGTGCATTACGAAAAAAAAATAGAATACATAATACTGTGTAAGTTCACATGAAATTTTTTTCTCAATTGTTATTAGGTTACGCAATATCAACTAGACACTGGAAACCAAACCATCCTGTGTATCAAGAAATCAGATTATTCTTTTTCTCAGGATTCAGAAACATGAAAGAACCCTCAAAGAATCCATGTGTGAACAGAATTGGTTTAGTATAAATATAATTTATTGATGCAAAAGGTTGAAATCAAATTATCGACAAATTATGTTTTACAGGCTTTTTAAAAAGCTATGTTTTATATTTTATATTCTGTGCAGAATAATTTAAAATTATTTTAAAATTTTAAAACGACACAAGCCTAAATTTGTTATTTAACATTATAATCAATTACAATTTATATTAATATCTTTCTTGAGTATCATTGGTTTTAAATTGCACAAATTTAACTTTATTTTGCTTAAAAAATTGCCTTAAAGGGCTAGTCTACCTTTGTTCTAATGCTTAGATTACTCTCGATATTACATTTTTTTCTATTTTACTCTCTTCCCCACTACTACGGCCGAACTACGGCTGCCCGAAACCATCCCGAAACTAGTAATTTCCTGCATCCTAGCTATTCAATGTCATTTCGAAGTTGAAAATACTATAAACATGCCTCCAGTATTTCCATAATAACTTCTGTATTTTTTAAAGAAATTAAGTAAAACACAAATTATTCTAAAAAGGAAGTTTAGCTGAATGCTTTAAATTTTTCTTAACATTTATAGTGACCGAAAAAAAATTTTTTTTACTTCAAATTCCTAGGCCAAAGACAAAAAATTAAAATATGGAAGCATTACGTCGCATTCTAGTTATGCAATGTCATTTTGAAGTTGAAAAATATTGTAAAAGTGTTTTCGTTGCGAGTAAACTGTCAGATTATTGTTGACTTCAAGATAATGTATTTATAAATATTATAGAGAAAGAATGGATCTAAGCCCAGGAAACACACATATGAATGATACATAACATTTGGAGATATTTTAAGGCACAAAGTAATATTACGTATATTCATAAATTATACATTATCTATCTCTC
This sequence comes from Agonum fuliginosum, assembly GCA_947534325.1. Lineage (NCBI taxonomy): Eukaryota > Metazoa > Arthropoda > Insecta > Coleoptera > Carabidae > Agonum > Agonum fuliginosum. The sequence continues at coordinate 44,914,626 of OX384029.1, forward strand.
ATGAATCATATTATACGTATATTTTTTTAATTACGTGTCATACACATAACATTACATATTATATACGGTACGATTGTAATATTAATTATAAAATATGTAAGTAGCATAACTTAAATAGGTAAGTATATTTAATATCACACATCTTATATATCGTATACATAACATTACATTGCATACACAATACTTTTGTAATATTAATTACAAATTATACTGAAATATGTAAGTTCCATAAATATGGTACATATTGTAAATATCACACATTTTATATGTATGATATACGAAGTTTTAAATATTATTTAAATATTACTTTTGATGTACTGATTATATTAATTTATATGTCTGCAATATTTTTGAGGTAACATTAATAATACCTATAGGTACCTACCTACTATACTACTTTTTGTTACCTCAACATAAACAAACTAATTATGAATTAGTTTAGTATGTTCAATATGATTTCTTATCAGTGTGATAGTGTTACCCCAGCAAACACATAAACGATATAAATGTTTCAGCTTTTAGTCATACGAGTACTATTTATTAAGAAATAGATGCACTAGCACTATACAATCGAATGTGCAAGAGCAAGTGAAGAAAATATTCATCAAATTTAAATAATTGGTTTTTAAGCAATATAAACAAAGTAATCTAAGAATACCTACTCATGGTTTAAAAAATATATATTATGGAGTGTGTGTTAAATAAACAAAATAATATTAATGTTTATACATCAGCAAAAATTGTTGTTAAAATTGTTAACATTTTATTAATATTGTTATTATGGCTATAAATGCGCCTATTTCTAAATTCCAATTTAGCTCAGTCGTCAACGTGTGGTCATGGCAGTCCAAAGGTCCCGGGTTCAATTCCAGCAGTCATCCAAATTCAAAAATCAACAAATAGTGTAATTTAATCGAATTGAATGATAGCCTCGATGTAAATTGCAATAAAAAAGTACCTTTTGAAATACATTTTTATACGTTATGCTTTATAATCAAATTTATTTTTATTTTTTAAATATATTGCAATGTAATATTTCACTAATATTAATTTATGTACATAACACCCATATTTCAAATTTGTGGCTGATACGTTAAAGTTACATGTCATCAATATGTAAACAATTTATTTATGTTATGTATACGATACAATGTTCCAGGGCGGACATTCCGCCTTACATGTAACTTACAAGTATATTACATAACATATTACTTTTGAAACCTAAAGAACGCGTGTTTCATGTTTTAAATGTATATGTTATATTACTGTGTTTGCTGGGAGATGTGCCTTTATAAAATTTTAAAAATTAATTTCTATCATGAGATATAACCCTGTAAAGTTTGCATAAATTGGATTTTTTTTTAATTTTTCGGAATTTTTATAATCAAAATTTTAAAAAGGCGCACCTGTAGATCCATTCTTTCTTTAATAAATCCTTATTGAAATAATATTTTACCATTCTTGTACTGGCCACAAAACACTCGCTACGTTAGTACATTGTATGCTGGATTTTAGAAGGTAGACGAGCCTCGTTGTTACAATTTATGAAGAAATGTATATTGATTTTCTACCTTAAAACGGTGATAGTAGTTTCTTACTAATCCATTGGACCAGCTTTCTACAGAATAGTAAACAACAAAATAAAAAACCCTCGCCCTGTTGGCGCAGTTAGAACTAATGCTCCTCAGGAAGCCGTAATTATCCTGTAATTCCTAAGTTTGATCATAGTCCTTACATATGTCTGAAGTTAATTACAGTACGTCAAATCAACAATGGATCCAATTACCAGGCTCACTGTTCCTAGCTGCATAATTCACTCAAGATACCATTCATTGAACTACGACTAGTAAACTATAGTTGATATCTATTCCTGATAGCGCTTAACGTTTATGTATCGACATCGGGCGATGGTTAAATCATTCGATGCAGTTCGGTAGCCTCGAATATAAATGAAAATTTAAATCATTTAATATCAACCAGGAAATGGATGACAAGGGGTGGGGGGCTATTTTTTCTTCCGGTTGTAAAGTGAACTAAATGTGAATTGGCAATTTTAAGGCATTATGATATTCCATCACATTTTCAACAAAGAATAAAATAATAACATCGATTAGGACATCGAGTTACATTAATTTTATTGATAACCTATTATGGCGGATCACAAAATTTTGTAAAATTCTGTAAATACTACAGAACATTAGTTTTGTACAAAAAAAGTTGTGATTTTCTATAGTATTGTATGCACGGTCGTATCATAATTTAACTACACATTATTTTTTTTTACATAAACGTCAGTTTATATCCCATGGACCACTTTTGAACGCAGTGCGTCATAAAGAAACGTCAAATAAATGCTAACAATTTAGATGTCCAATGTTTTCTTATAAACTACTAATATATATATATATATATATATATATATATATATATATATATATATATATATATATATATATATATATATATATATATATATATATATATATATATATATATATATAGTGGATTAACACTCCCGTGGGAGTAGCGCCGCTTCTCATGAAGCTTTCTAGATCCTTTTATCGAAGAGGATCAGTCTCCACCCATTCATCTTAGTAAGTACAGTCAGAATCTCAATCCGTGCGACGATCTGTGGTTTCAACCACAGTGGCAGCGGAGATATTCTTTGTGCAACCAGGACTACATTTAAGGTGAACAAGTGGATAGCTTGTAACACCCGAGTGTGATTGAATGCCAGACCTTGGGCATTTTTAGTTTTACGACAAATCACACATTGTCGCCCGACGGAGACTCGAACCATCGATCTCACGTTGACTGACGTCACAGCACGTTAGCCGGCGAAAGCCAGTTAAGACGCTGGACCACGCTGTCGGGTATAAACTACTAATAATCCTATAAAAAAATCCTTTTCTGTAATTAGCTCAACAGTTTTACCTCCCGCGTCATATTCTATAAGAGAGGTGTTGTGATTAGTCAAAATTTTCACATAGTATTTCATTTCAATTATGTATACATAATACACAATAGTTGAGTTGAGAATAAATTGCATCCAGAAAGATAAGATTTCGAATGCATGGTCATTCAAAAATAAAATTCCATTTCGTACGTTTATAAATTTCTAAGTTGGCTGTACAAACCGGATGTAGTACCTAGCCTCGGGCAACTTTTGTATGTTTCCTGCGTGATTATCCACGACTAATCAACAAAGGAAATTAGATGAAATATAAAAGGCTGCAGAACTGCGTGCGTACGTCTACGAGTTCAAACCGCATTCTCAAAAATAGATTTGTTTTACTGCCTTCCGGAGAATTTATTAATGCAGACCGAGTACTCGAAATATCGTTTGCGGTATTACATTATTCATTTCTAGATGTATGCTGCCGTACACTCATAATTTCTAACTTTACCGAGAGATCCTTAAAACCTTTTAGAAAAGAATATTGCTGTAACGTGATCAACTATACTGGCATCACAGATTCGAATCCTGCGAAATAGATTTTGCAGTATCCAATTTAACTTCACAAAAACCCAACTTATTTTACTCCCAATTATAGAATAGTAAAAAATGGTATTCTTGTGAAATCCAACCACTTCCGATTCGTCTTGGTGCAATCAGAATTTCAATCCGTGCGAAGACATTTGAAATTCAAAGCAGCAACGGAGAGATTCATATGCACCAAGTCGTCAGCTTGAAGCGTCCGGGTGCGATTTAACTCAGATAATACCACTGTCCTTTTAAAAGCTCGCCGAACAATATTCAATAATATTACGTCGAGGTTCACGTCATTTAAAAAAAAATCTGATGTTTCCAGCACAAGACCTCCCGTCATACGTACATTATTCTTCTTACTTATACAAATATATTAATATATAGGTACTTACTACTACTCACAATTTTATTTTAGTCATTTTATTTAAACTGCAGAAGAAGATAAACCTAAACGATATGTTTCTGTTGTCACTGTTATGTCATAATCATTTAAATTTTACGTAGTAACAAAAATGTTAAACGATCATGGACCACAAGATACTAAATACTAAATTATAAGTAAATTATACTTTAATTATTTTTAAATGATACCAGATACAAAACTAGGCGGAAGGTAAAAATTGGTAATTTTTTTATTTTGACGTTTGTAATTAATAAATAAATTCAATAAATTTAAAATCATAGCATCGTTAGAGAGTGTTTACCGGAAAGCTTCAAATATACGTCGATTTTCATTGGTAATTTCTGACGGTGCTATCATCTCAAATTAATTGAAATATTTTTGTATTAAGTGCATCAAAGTAGGTATCAGTTATTTTTAATTAACATCAATAATAATCAAGATAACACGATATTAATATTAATATAGCTCTGAGCTCTCTTAAGTATAAGAAGTAATGTTCTCACTACCCGAAGTGAGATTTTTTTTACAAATCTTCAAACTGAAAAGGTTGCAGAGATGTTAGAAATTCGGACGCCAAAGTACATTATCTCACTTGACTGAATCGATTGAATCAGCAAGGTGATTGTGTGTATTGACTTTGCAAACAGGATTATTATTGAAGCTAATCAACTAGTTTCTATACTCGACTACATCCAAATCCTCGCAACACACGAAATATTGAAATAAATTCATTGTATACCGGGATAAAAGTGTCACAATTAAAATTGTCAAAGGTGCGCGCTGGGAAAATTAGGATTACGTGGAGAAATATAGCGGGATTAATTTGTAAGTAAATAATTTGTAGGGCGAAAAACATATAAAGCATCGTGAATAATCGCCAGCAAACAATAAGTTCTCGTAAAATATTCTCTTCAATTTATCAGCGAAAATAATCGTAATTTCTCATGTCACAGTTCTCCGGATTCATTGCGATTTTATCCTCAAGTAATCACGTTATGCCTTTAAAATTACGACACAATTAAATTACAAACTCTCTGAACAAAATAATTGGACAAGTGTGACCGATTACACAAATTTAAATTAGCGCTTTATGCAAATGACAACGTTGTCGTATAAAAATATGAGAGAAGAGGAAACTGTATGATTTTACTTTATTTCCGGCAGTTGACCGTTTGACAATTTTAATTTTCACTTTCGTTTTTGCATATACCTATACTAATTGTTTTTTTTTGTTCTAGGTAAGTACCGCAAACCATCTTGGATTTTTTGACCATGGAAATAAGGGTGATGTAAAAATATTATTTATTTATAATAATTATGACAAAAATAATAGGTTCCAAAAATATATCACGCTTTTGAACTCATGGTCATGTCATGGTTGCTGAAAAAGTGAAATTATGACTATTGTTGCATTTCTTGATTTAATAATAATTACTCTTCAAGTGTGTTGAAGATTGTTTCCCTTTCCGTGTCAAAAACTTAAAATCAATGGGATATAAAAACCACAACAAGCTGAGAAAAGCTATCAGAGCACAACTGTTTGGTTTTGAGATTGAAATGTCAATCACGCACGTCCTGTTACTCAAATTTACGATGAGGTCGTGAGCGTAATCCAAATATTATTATAATTCCCAAGCCGGGCGCGGTTCAAACTTGAAACAATACATCGCGTACAACGTTGGCGACGATTCATTCATAAAAAACAACACATAAATGACGAAAATACCCAATTGATAGAAGACAATATCCAGAAATATTTAAGAATGTTAGAAAAACGCTAAGACGGTACAAAAATATGGTGAAAAAGTGCTACAAATTGTGCTCTTGCTGTTACACCTACATTGTTCATATTTTATATATGGATAATTAAAAGATGACAAAATAAAATTTTAAAATTTTCATATAGAGTAAAATGCAATACCAGACGATTCAAATCTAGAATAAAAAAACTTACATCAAAAGATTCATTCACACAGGAAAATTCAAATCTATAATAAATGCAAACACGAAGATACAAGCACGGGAAGATGCAAATCTAGCTTACTGAGTATGTGAGGCTCAAGAACGCTATTGGGTTGTTCATTATGTTCAGTTCAACCTCCAATATTTGTGTATCCTCTTTCTGTTAAGGTGCTACACTTGTGCCAAAATATAGTGAAGAAAGTCCCTTGCTATATTACAAACAGAGCTCTTGTTAGTACACCTACACACTACACTATTCATATTTTATATATAGTTAGTTAAAATATGACTCTAGAGTGCTAAGGAATTATCTATAATTTTGAAATACTTAATGGTATAATAAATTAGTAAAAAAAGTCAATTTGTCCGATTTTTTACTATTTATTTCGTCAGATGTGCAATTTTCTTGACAAAAAATATTTTCTTAGCACTCTCACAAACAATGCAAGGAATCGATTATTTAAAAAAATTAATAAATATGCAATAATAAGGCCATCATTTGTGATACATATTCAAATGCCTAAATTAATTCTTATTTTATCGCAACAATGTATTGTATGAATTTCTCGATCAAATAATGCTTCGTAATTACTTATGGTAAATTTCAGATTTTTATTTTGAGCAGTATAGCCAGAATCATGAATTCTGATTCTATTGCTGCAATATTGCGTTCAACAAGTAGTGTTGAGCCTTAAGGCTCTACACGCAATATTGCTGCAATAGAATCAGAATTCACGATTTTGGCTATAATGCTCAAAATAAAAATCTGAAATTTACCATAAGTAATTACGAAGCATTATTTGATCGAAAAATTCATACAATACATTGTTGCGACAACAATTAGAGAAAATAAGAATTAATTTATGCAGTTTAATATTACAAATTATGGCCTTATTATTGCATATTTATTAATTTTGTTTTAAATAGTCGATTCCTTGCATTGTTCGTGAGAGTGCTAAGAAAATGTTTTTTGTCAAAAAAATTTCATCTGACGAAAAAAATAGTAAAAAATCGGCAAAATTGACTATTTTTACTAATTTATTACTAAAATACCATTAAGTATTTCAAAAATGTAATTTCTTAGCACTCTAGAGTCACCTTTTAACTATCTATATATAAAATATGAATAGTGTAGGTGTACTAACAAGAGCTCAGTTTGTAATATAGCAAGCTCCCTTTTTCACTATATTTTTGGCACAAGTGTAGCTCCTTAATGAAACAAACTAGTTTTCTAGATCTAGATTTGCATCTTTCTGTGTTTGCATCTTTCTATGTTTGCATTTATGCTGTATCTAAAATGCAGGATTTTATTACAAATAAATTTTCTAGATTTGAATTTTCTTGTGCATGCATTTTCCCGACATTTTCCTGTGTAGTAATATTGTAAAATTTTAAAATCGACTTTTTAAAATAAATTTAATAATAAAGCATTAATAAGGCAATAATTTGTAATTAAAATTAAAATGTATTAATTATTTCTTATTTTCTCTAATAATAAATTATTAACAACATAGCTCCGGACCAATGTACAACCGTACGAGGCCGAAATCGATTAAAAAAAAAAATTATTGTTGTCACATAAATTATGAATTTTTCAATTAAATAATGTTTCGTCATTACTGATATTAAATTTCAGGTTTTTATTTAAATCAGAGTATAGCCAAAACCGTGAAATTCTGATGCTATTGCAGCAATATTGCAGTTGCAACAAATTATTTTAGTGTTTTATGTGAAAAGCTGAGTACTAAAATAGTCAATAGTTGCATCTCACTAACGTCAAAGAACCAAATTCAAGCAAAAATAAAGAACATCCACTGTCGCAACTTAAACTCCTGTAATAGCCATCCATCTCTCTCCTTTTAGCCCGTGTTCGCGCAACAAAACAACCGCAACCTACCGGGCAGCTGCAGCATAATGCAGTATCCATCACCGTGGATGGCGTGCGGTTACCAGCGCTGACATGCGCGGTTGCTCACGGTTACTCGCGTTCTTTGTCCACTTAGCAGCGGTAATGCTGTTCATTATGGACCGCGGAATGGACTGAAACCCGCGAGTAACCCGGTTATTAATGGTTGGGCACCGGACGACGGTTTGTAGACGACGCAGTTTTATTGTGGGTGAATTTGTTGAGCGGGTGTTCATTAACGAAATTAAGCGGTGGAGGAGTTTAGAATAGTTTAATAGTTAGAGAGGGAATAATTTAAGAGTTGGTATTGTTTTTTGTGGTGGACTTTTCTGGTAAATTACCAGTCGACAGTATTTTTTATTGTATTTGTGAATATTTTAATTATTTCATAGTTTTCAGTATGCAGAATGTACCATAACCAGTGTTGTAATAGATAACAATATTTCTTATCTAGATAAAAACAACTTACTTTTTATTTATCTAGATAAGGTAATAGATAATAATTGAAGAAATTATCTAGATAATAGATAAAAGATAAATAATTATTATCTAGATAAATACTCATATTAGATAATTCATAGATAATATAAAAATATATAAATGATATGTTCTAAAGGATAAGCGGTACAATATCATATCCGTTCATCCCGTTCGATATGTTATCAGTCATATAGGTCATATCGAACATAAATTAAAGTAGGTAACTTTTGCTCTATCTGGTATAATTTAAAAATTAAAAGAATGTTTATTCTTGTTACTGGAAATCTTGTATCATGGTATATTTGTTTCTACGTAAAATTAAAATTGTGACAGTTGATATTAAAATATATTCATGAATAAAGTTATTAATTAATAATTTTTTTGAGTAATTTGCCCAGCTTCTGCCTACAAGTCTTAAACATACTTTTCTGGAAAAAAAATCTCATATATTCTACAGCCTGTGTCACAATTCTTTGTTTGTCCTTGCAGAACGATTTTTCAAATTATTATATTTTATTTGGTTCCATAAAGTTTCGTCTTTTGATTTTATTTGCGATTGTGTAAAATGTATTGCAGTTTTCAATAAATATTAGATACAGTACATTATACATGTATTTTGATTTTTACACAAAAACAACTTTATTACGTCTGGGCCAACTTCAATGAGACGGGGCTCGTATACCTACTCATTTAGTTTTGTTTCCAAATAGTTTTTCAGTTTATCTATAGCAACTTACAGATGTGTAGGTATATAAACCTGAATGAGTCAAAATACTTTTATTTTAAAATTCTCACGTTTTGTGATAAATATATACCAGCATGATTAAGTAGGTATAAGTAAACAGGTTTACAAAATATCCACGCCCAATCATTGTTTCCGTTTAACAATTTCGAAAACAAATTTGTCAAAACAGGAAAAATACATCAACATGGAATACATAACATCACGTTTTTATTGCCTCATAAACCACATTTTCCCGAACGCGTATTTCTATATTAAAATATTGCAAGATAGTCTTCTTCTTAGCGTCGCAATCAACGACATTGTATTTTAGTAGGCGCTGGTCTCCGAGCATGAAGTTGGATGGCATTTAGTTTATAACTCGACTAAACGTTGCTACAAACGCGTAAATGTAGAGAACAAGTTGTCATCTCAGAGCTTACAACTTGTCGTAAAACTAAAAACTCATTCCGGGATAAACTAACGGAATAGCTCAATCAAATGTGCGTAAAACATGGAACATATGAAATATTAGCTTGAGCTCTTTGTTATACATTTGAGCTGCCATCCAAATCAGGCAGATTTTCCCGGGGATTTGCTTCACTACCCTGTAAACAATTTTTTTCCTGTAACAATTTTATTCTTCGAGCAAGAATTATGAACATTTTTATACCTTGAAAAAATTTCGATAATCGACTGAGGTCAGGAGTATAATGGGGGTTTCCAAGCCTAACGGGTTTTAAAGAAATACTTTTTGGATATCAATTTTCATCATATATAAGTTTTAGGAAAGTGATAATTGTTTATTTTGATAGATTTATTACCTTTTTATCGAAATAAAAATGTAACTCTTTTGATACGTACATTAAAATGCACCATGTATGACGTAGACAACATTGGATCCAAACCGTGAGTTGTGTGGAAGATCGTTTTTTGTCGTTTTGACTACGGAATGGACGACGGACTTGTGTTGAAATAAGTTAAGATCTACATATCGTATTCGGTCCTTGCCAGCGCGTTGAACATAGGTACTCGTATGTTCTCAGGGCCGGTGACGTGACACCCACACACGACATCGTTTTTCGCGGCACCTATTTTCTGACTTATTACCAACTTTTTGTCAAAAAAAAAATACGGGTCTAATATTTTAATTAACACATAAAAAACAAAATATCGTGGAAACCCCCCATTGAATAAAAGAAAATCCTTGGAGCTGCAGTCAAAATATTTATTTCTGATTAAAACCAACATTTCGGTCATACAATAACCATCTTCAGAATTAATAAGTCAAAAGTTATGTGTGGTTTTCATAACTGTTGACACTGAATAACCCTGAAGATGGTCATTGTATGACCGAAACGTCGGTTTAAATCAGAAATAACATTTTGACTGCAGCTCCAAAGATTTTCTTTATTTTATTTGTATATTTACCTTTTTACTTCAGTAAATTTAAGATTTTGCTTGTAAAGTTTTTTTTCTTATTTGCTCGTTAAATAATAACTATTTCTATTTGAATCACGAAGTATAATATATAACAGCAGTATAAACACTAGGTCGGATGAAATATGGCCTGTCTGTTTACCTTGTTAGAGAGAGATACAAAATACGGGCCACCGGGTCAGTTCGGACCATGCATTCTGTTGTAATATTTACATGCCAAAGACAATAAACAACAGTAACGATGGTAATGTAACAATTATCCTTTTTATAAGAATTTAAACATGACTTTATGATAAACAATGACAGGTGTCTGTGGTTGTGGTGTCTGTGGTTGCGATGATATCCTATCTGATTGGTCGAGATGAAAGGATTTACACCAGCAATAATTTTCATTTCCATATCTTATGTTAAATTTCATAGTTGTTACATTTAATTTAAGTATCTACTACATTATTATATAGGTGACACCTTTATTAATAAAAAATATCTTACTTTAGTTCGCACTAATAAAATGTGCGAGTGTACAACGGACTGCATTCGCAGTGCCATCTGCTTTTTTAAAAACTGAAATGAACTAAAATAGTTCTTGTTGAGAGTCCCACTTTTAGCGCTATGAAGGAAGAAAAATTTCGGTTAAAAAAACCTTGATAAACTGTGAACATTTCAGATTTCCAGCTATAAAGTGTGTAAATTTTAGTTCACTGTTAAAAATGCAAAAAGCCGAGGGTTGTCAAGGATAAAAAATCTGACATCTGTTGTCACAGGAGTCAGGCTTCGGGATTGCTTCCACTTCGTGCGTTTCCGCCGCATGTCGGCTCCGTACGATGCTTGCAGTATGCCTGGAATTAATTCCAGATGATGTTTTTCCTTTTTTGTCGTGCAGTCGCTGTCGTGCGCCCTGTCGCACTGTCGTGTATCCTGCGAGAGTCAAACAGTTGCAAAAAAACTTCTATGTAACTTTATTTTAGAGAATATTTTTAATTATATTTGGTCACCATGTCCTCTATTTTAGGTTGTCAAATTAATCTGCTGCGTCAGAATGTCGCATATTTATATATTTGCTTCTAGAATGCGGCGAATTTCAGACAGGTAATTACGGAGTTAATGCAACTACAAAATGGCGTCTAAACTTTAAGCTGGGGATCACACTCGGATGTATGTTTAACAAAGAGATTAGTTTACATGAAACATGTCTCGCGTTTTTACACATTTCTGAAATTTAATTCAAATACATAAATAATTGTCATGCTATAAGCTGTACAAATTAAAAACATAATTCTACAAAAGTATTAACCAAAAACAATTAAATATTTTATGAATCTTATCATTAATTTCAAAAACAAAATTAAAATACAGAATATTTTTACATATTTTATCTGCTTTAAATTTTTCTTGAATTATAAATAATATTGTAAAAGTATAAAAAAGTCTATACCTAGTCTGTTTTAAAAGGAGTAAAAAGTTAACTGAAAAAATAAAAACATCACTTGGTTTTTTTTCCCTTCACTTATAATAACATGACAATAATACAATACTTATACAGATGTTTCATAACTTCGAGTAGGTTCATACGTTAAAGGTATACAGGCTGTTCCACAACTTAGGACAAAAATTTAAAGGGTATATATACTGTACGACGTGCTGATCATGAAACAAAAAGTTTTTTTTGTTAAATTCGCAAAAAAAAATGCATCGTATTTGAAGCAAACAATTTTTGGTAGTAGGAGTAGGTAGTAATAATTTTTTTCAAGTCTTCTACAATGAAAGTAATTGTTTACATAATATCTAATACTAATAAGTGTCAAATGACATATGCTACTCCAGTGGTCAAAAATGTCTACTTCAAATAAACTATCCTTAACTTTAAATAAAAAAAAATTAAATCGATCCGACCAAAATTAGTCTCAATTTCATTCCCTATTCAAAAGCATGTTTTTGCTGCTCGCAACTTCACTACACTAGGCTCTTAAGAAGCACTGTAACTTGAAAAACTAAATAAATAACCAATTTTTAGCGCTTTTTCAATCTGATACCAGTCCAAAGTGTTCCTATCCATCATAATCCTACAAAAAATGAAATCACAGAAATTTTATTTTACGTCTAATTACTCTTTGATTAGAATTGCCAGATAACGCGTTAACTAAGTGTAAAGTAACAAATGGTAATGAAGTGTCTCAAGTATAAGTGTTTGTGTGGCCTACTGGTAGTATATCGCCCGCTACTCCTTCGTTACAGCGTATCTACAGGTGTCGTTTTGTCACAGTGTTGCCACTGCTGCTATTAAGGGCTGATAACGTTTATTAAGCTATTAACGCACGTGTATAGGGCGCTGATTCGCTTAATGTCGCGTTCAGGGTTGTACTGGAGACAAAGTTACAGAAGTTGCTTTTAAATTAACCAGACTAACTCATGATTATTAGAAAAATATGTGCATTAAATGTTTTCACTTAAAATATCACATGTGCATTAATTATTTCCGGAATTTTTTTGAGTGCTTTCCAACACTGTTTTAATTTGCTCGAGTGGTACAAGTGTATTTTACAAATATGTGCTTTAAAAACTTTAAAAAACTACTGTTTTTTTCGAAATATATTTTATAAAATAGTTAAGTTTTATTTTATTTTTATTATAAAGCTGCATTCAGACCGACCCACTTATAAGTATAAGTGCCTAATTAACCAACCAGCGCTCAGCGTTCGCTTCGTCAAAATTCCAATTTCACTTATAAGTGTAATCTGAAAACCTTCCAAAGTTCTATCTTTTCCAATCAGTCCACTAAGTGAATAGTGCGATAGGTATATTATGTCATCTTTATCATCGAACTGTCACTTGCAAGCTGCGTTTTATTAATGACATACAAAATAGATATTAATTAAATTAAATTATTATAAATAGTAATTAATGAAAATATCGTATGCTTGTGTTGTAAAATATTATTACTGAATATGTAAACATATTTAAAATCATATAAATTCTACTTTTTAATTTACATGTGTATGGAAATCCATTTTCTTTTAATAATAATAATTTATTTATACTGCAATACAACAGGATAATCCCAGAACAATATTACAGTGTAAAAAAGAATCAAGAAAACAAATATGAAATATCAAATAACAAACACAAACCAGATTCAAACCGTAGGCCGTTTCTAACCTAACTTAACGAGCATAGCGGATATTATAAGATAAAAAAATATTTTAATATGCAAATTGTAAAAATCACACAAGAAATTGTACTTAATAAACAATTATTATGTATTTAAATTTAAATATTTTCATAAGTTCTAAATTTTTCCAATTGGTGTTCATCCACTAATTTGGTAGGTATGTATGGTCCATTTGATTTATACTTATAATTGTAAATATTTCACTTATAAGTGGGTCGGTCTGAATGCAGCTTAACTTGTTGTAAGTAGCTTGCTTTATCACTAGAAACTATTTTAAATTCCGATAAAAAACTAATAAATTCATTGTGATAAGAATAATTAATAGCTGGAACAAAAAACATTATTTTTAGTTTATCAAAAATATAGACCGACCATTTATATATTTTAACTACCAGATAACATTCAAACGGTTTGGAAAAAGAAGAAGCTAATAGCTTTGAAGATACAGAAGTCTCAATAAAAATAAGAAGTAAATCTAAATTGCCAATTAATTTTAAGGGGCCCTTTTCCAAGCTAAAACATTATATAAAATAAAATTACAGAAACAAACGCATTTTAATTTATAAATAATGTAAGATGCAAAATACGAGACAAATACCACAAAAGAAGATATTTTTTTAAAGAATTGTTTTGTCATATCACAACACAAGAAATCAGCTAAAACTTTGCGAAACGTTTTCGTGATGTTCTATAAAGTGCAATAAGTTGCCGTGTAATAAACAATAATAATTCTTTCAAAAAATTATTATCTGGAATGGTATTTAACGGTGTTTAGGTAGACAGAATAATTTTTCTAAAGAAACTCTACCAAAACGAATCATTTTGCAAAATGTTTTTGACGTTCAGTTTGACAAATTAATTAATTTATTTTCATTCAGTTACATTACTTTATCCACGCCAGTGATATAATAATCATATAATTTTCATCCTTTGAGTGAGGTAATTTGTTACATTACCTCACTAGTGAAGTAATATGATGTGCTTTTGTCATATTACCTCTCATGGATAATACTAATATAAATATTTTTTGTCAATATTTGAGAGCAATGTAAAGGTTATAATATACTTGTATACCTATTTATTCCATAAATATTCTTGGAATAAATCAATTTTGAAATACTGTCCCATAATAAATAATTTAAAAACGTATAATAAATAAATATATAATTTTTAAAATTTCAAATCTGACGTTCAAACAAAAATATCAATTTTTGTTAATTTTGAGCAATGTTGTATATCACATGTGGGCTAAAGCATATTACAGCATTCATGTGATTGTCTACGACCTCGTCGTACAATTCTTCACATTTGACTGCTGTAATAATGCTCTTATCCCACTTGTAACATAAATAACGAGATAAATATGTAACTATTTTAAATTTTAAATTATATTTTTAAGTGAAGTGATAGACCACGAAGTATAATATATAAACACAGTGGAGTGGACACTCCTTATCTAAGCAATACTGTAGATTCGTGGCATTTTTGTTTACACTGTGTTATCGTTGTTAATAGTCATAGAATGCATGTTTCGACTGGCCCGTATTTTCTGTCTTTCTCTAAAAGGTAAACAAAAAGGCCACACTTCATCCGCCGGAGTATCCACTTCTGTCATATATTATACTTCGTGGTTAATACTATCTGAAAGAAATATTTATGGTGAAGAATAAAGATAATTGTGCTGAATTTCCCTTGCTGTTCGTATTTTTTAAAATTCTACCGGGCAACAGGTCTGCATAATTCATCCACTCTAAATCTGTCTATTCTAATTTAGCAGAACCGTCAGTAAAATCAATAATGATTACTACTAATCTCTCTCCACGTAATGAATAAATGTTAATACCTGAATTACGGTGAGAAATGATCGCAAGCGCATGCAAAAAATTGTAAATTTCATTAATCAATTTCCACACCGACTATGGCAATTTACCCTGTCATTTTAATTAAACATTCCCCGACGCCAGACCTGTGGTTCCATTATTTGCTAATGCAATAGAATAGTTCAGCGAAAGCCGAAAGGTCAAATCAAAATATATTAAAAACTAAAATTGATCCTGATGTTGACTCTGAAATTTTAATTTGAACTTTCTACGCACTTCACTACCAATAACTCTAATTTATTGAACTCGAATCTCAAAAAATGTGCATACTTATAAAACTATCATGCCTTTTTTCCAACTCGAGTGTGGTAGCTTCACATACTGTGAGTTATCGTGACTGTGCATGCATTCGGTTACTGTTACTACTATGGCTGCGTGAAACCAGCCCGAAAATCGTACTTTGCCGCATCCTAGCTATGCAATGTCATTTTGAAGTTGAAAAATACTGTAAAGTGTTTTCGTTGCGAGTAAACTGTAAGTTTGTTATTTTGATGATGATATTTTTTTATAACCACATCTACTGATGTGTCTTTTTAGAATTTTAAAAATAAATTTCTATCATGAGATATAATCGTTTAAGTTTGCATAAATTGGAAATTTACAATGTACAATTTTCTTATTAAAATTTTAAAAAGATATAACTGTTACTGTAAGTATACTCGTAGGTATATAATCCTAGTTGAAATACAGTTTTACCATTCTTGTATTGGCCACAAAACACTCTCTACGTTAGTACATTTTATTCTGCTTTTTAAGAGGTAGACCGGCCTTTTAAGTTAAATTCAGACTACGAAGTATAATATAAACACAGGAGTGGATTCGACACTCCTTATCTTAGCAATAGTGTAGATTCGTGGCATTTCTCTTTTTACTCTGTGTGAGCAGTTGAGCACTACTGGGCCCGTGCGTTACCATCGTTACCGTTGTTTATCGTCATAGAATGCTTCAAGCTGGCTCGTATTTACTACCTCTCTCTAAAAGATCAACAGAAAGGCCATACTTCATCCTCCCTAGTGTCCACTTCTATCATATAATATTATACTTCGTGTTTCAGATTTATCTAATTATAAGTATAAGTTCTAAATTAACCCAGCGCTTCCATATAATTCCAATTTCAATTATAAGTGCGAACGTTGAGTTCTGGTTAGTTAAATTAGCCACTTATACTACGAAACAAATTTATACGTAGAATGGGCTACTTGCATGGTATTGGAAATGAGATTCTTATCACTATAAACTTAATATTTAATGCATTAGTAAAAATACCTATATTTTATTTAAAAAAAGGTACCTATGTTTTTAATTGAGAAATAAATTTTGCTGTGACGTCAATATTTTGGATAGGGGATATGGCAGCATTCTACGTCACATCACATGTTATTTAATTTAGGCTTGTTGATAAAAAATTTGTGAAAATAAAAAATATAAGCCCCAAGTTTTTATCTCATCTTCAAAAATATTAAATAAAAAAATGCAAGCAGCCCGTCGTGGATAAAATTAAATATTTTGCAATTTTGGTTTTCTATTAACCAATCATAGGGCAGAAACAGGGCACAACAAAACTGTCGTCTTGTAGTAGGTATAGTTTGACAGTTTGAGATTTTATTCTCGGCAAAACAGAGACGCAGATATGCGCTCGTAGGGAAAATGGCTGTACAATGCGCAGCAGTTGTCGATGTGTGTTTTATTTCAGTCCATTTCAGACTTTCAGCGAGGTAATGAAACTCGGCAGCGAATGTGAAATGGCGCATTGTGCAGCGTGATGATTTTTCTACTTTTGATGCGCATTGTTTGAGTAGCTTTTGTTTTTATGCGACTTGGGAAATCAAGATACACGAATTACCATACAGATATAGATAGACATGCATATGCAGGCGCCAAATGAAAAACTTTACATAAACAAAAACACTTTGCAAACTGCAAAATGCAGTTGGTGTCAAATTATTCGTTTTTACCAAAAAGAGCCTTAGTCATGTATGAAAAGAATAATTATTTAATAGTACTTATATGTATCAAGTTTTATAAACGTTATTTCAGTCACGAGTTTTTTAGGAACGAGCGCAGCGAGTTTACAAAAACGAGTATCTAGAGAATATAAACGAGTCACATTCTACTTAAAATTTAACTGTCAAATTGGAAATAAATTGACAATGTTTGAAAGAAATCATTAGTTTTCCTCAGTTTTTCACAAATATTAAGGGTGTGTTCCAAAATTAAACCAGGTTTACCGTGGTGTTATGTTACGGTCATTTTTTTGTAACTAAAAGTGACGGTTCTCTCAGTAACTTGTGAAACGCTTCGATAAAATTTTGAAATTTAGTTTATAGTATATACTTTTTCATCCTTATACAAAAGTATAATATAATATTACACAAATAATTCATGTTTACATACATTTTCGCAAATATTTTGAATCCATTCAACATCAAGCCAAATTAACGTGTTCTAACGTTAAAAACAAAACAAACCAAAGTTTTTAAGTTAATACTGTGAGATCCCGATACAAAAATACCACAAATATACTCTCAGCAGTGATCATGGTAACGAATATGTGCGAAAATTTACCGTCGTTTTCAGTTACCGCGTTTCAAATTAGTACTGACATCCTGAAAAAAATTACAATGGTACATGTGGTTTAATTTTGGAACATACCCTAAATGGCAAATATAGGAGCCAACTTCACTGTTTGATATATCAGTTGCTATGTTCAGCCTGTGACTAAAAACGGCCAAAGCCACAGCTTTGTCGAGGTGTGTTTAAAATGATATTTAGCGCCATGGAAACCAGTTCGTTAAATGATGTTTTAATACCAGGAGTCGAAAAAATAAATTAGTGAACTGTAAGCGATAGTCAATTGTGTTTCGTTCTCTCAAGCAAATTTGAGGGTTAGGCAAGTCCGCGTTGGTTAGGTTTTTGCATCTCCTTTGAAGGGTTGTTCTGTTCCTCGAACCTTTGCAATTACTCTCGCTCCAAGGGACGTATATAAATATTTAACAGGTAATTCCTTCTAAATATTTTCCCTGTTCCCGTTCCGAGCGATTCGAACAAAGTCCCCAGAACAAAAGTGAATAATTAATTTGGTAAGCGGATATGATTGGGGCGGAATGGAAGACTCCATCTCCTAATAAAGGATTTAGACTAGTTTTATAACTATTCCTAAGCTCTCTTACTTTTGTTAAAAGGGATTTTAAATTTGGATAAATGGGACAGTTTAAATTTTAAAGCTGAACTTTAATAGGATAACTTTGCTATTTGAGAGAGAGAAGCTTTTGTCAGACGGTCACCGAGTTTCAGAAAGAAGTCGTTTTTAAAACATTTGAATGTTAGTTTAGAGTACCTACTGCTATTCACAGTTTATCTTTACGACTATTTTAAAATAGTTAAGGATCCCGTCTCCGGGATATATTGCGTGTTTAGAGGTGTAGCAGTTTCTGCTTTACTCATTGCATAAGAAAAATTTGAGGGATAAACAGGTACCTACTAAGATGTTCGTGAAAGAATTAATCTAGTTTCATCCCAGTTAGAATTCTGAAAAAATATTTGGATACATACCTATAAAAAATTAATGAAAAGTGTGTTTTATGCAATTTTTACATCATACGATTAAAGATATATAAGAAAATGTAAATAGGCATAAACCTAGTTCCATTCTTCGTCTGTCATATTTAGTTTTCTTTATTTATCTCGTATTGTTAATATTACGAGAAAAATGGTTAAGAAATTGTAGAGCATAAAATTTACTATAAAATGGTACGACTATTTTTTCTGTAAGTAGTAGGTACAATTCTCGAGAAAATCGTGAAAATATATTTAAGCAATTTCTAGTCATGTAACTAATAAAGAAAAACAGTTGACATGTAACATGCGGTGATAGAAACTCATCGATTTGATAGGCTCTTAACCCTGTTTCAGCCAATCAAATTAGTCAAATATGTACCACGTGATACATGAATTATATAATCATAATAATATTACAAACATTTTTATGCGTCGTATTTATTATTATTTTTGACGTAATAAAAACCATATTATGGTGATATCGCTGTATTAGCACTATTAGTGGTTTCCGTAATAGTTATAAAAATAAAATGATCGTTACTTCTTGGCATACTTTCTGATATGATACGTTTTCACGATCCTGTCTTTAATCTGCAATATCATAATATTATACGTCAATGCCTTCTGCATTTGTTTGCTACTTCATACATGTCGCATTCACATTATTCCAAATCATGAACTTTAAACATAGATTCAATCTATTCTATCAAATCCAAGATGCAAAGTATTGACATAACGTCAGCGTTAGTGCTCTTTAACGTATATAGAAGCAATACCCATCAACTGTTGAAGTACCTCTACGTACGTATACAAGATCAGGCATCAAGTTACGTGTCTTGCACATTTGCACCCTGCGGTTTATACCAAAACTACGGTACAGTTCGGCGGTGGCGTAAAGTATTTAACATATTATAAGTAACTAATGTACCTATTATGTTGTTTATAATTATCAATAAATGTTGCATATTAAAAGGTAATAACAATTGATGATACGAATAATATTTTAATTCAATGATAGCTTCAAACCAGTGTTTTTTTTCAGGATTCAGAAGCATGAAAGAACCCTCAATATTTTTTCGAAGAATATCCTTATTTGAACAGGGCTTAATAGTATATTAAAGAACAAATTTCAGACATGATTTTTTCACAGGCGTTCAAATTTAGTAAAACGAGCCCTCGGACAAGTGCGAAAACAAGTCTTATAAGTCTTATAAAATGAGTTCTTTATACTATTTTTTCTATTTGGTGCCCTTTTAATATTAAAATTTGAATTATACTGCCACAATATACACGTTTTAGGAAAATATGTGTGTAATATTTTAGTTGGTGACATTAATTTTGCCATTTCACTGTAAAAGTATAATTACAAAAGAATTTTGTTGAAATTCGCAAATAAAAAAATTAATTTCATATTTCCTGTATATACAATTATTATTACATTAATGTAATTATTATTAATTACGCTGCATAACTATTGTTTAACTTTTTTGTATTTGAATGTGCCAACAAGTAGTACCCAAAACGATTTTGTTTTGCAAAGTACTGTCAATTTTAACAAAATTCTTTTTGATTCATGATCAGTGCGTCCAATACTATACACCCTTAAATGTTGCACAGGTAGGGTTATACCCTGTATGTTTTCTTACTAGATTCATTAATTTTATTGAATTAAAACGAATTAATTAAACAAATCAAATTAAGAGGTTATTCTGAAATTTGTCCGTTCTGAGATTTGATGTTTAACAATTGAAGAAAATATGTACTTACTACCAATACTAACTTTATAAAAAATATACAAAGTGAGCCCTGGCGACATTCAGTTGCGTTTCACAAAGTTAACTTTGTGAACGCCAAATAGAAATTTTTTTTGTAAACAACTGTGTTGATTTTATTTAATATTCTGTTGACGGTCGAAGATATAAAAATCAATTATTTAGGTTAGGATATAGAGTTTCTTAGGTATTGGAAAAGCAATTTTCCAAACGTTATAATTTCGATAATTCTGTTTACACTAATAAAAAAGAAATTAGGCTAATGTAATAAAACCAGCGTTCAATCTTCCATTTGCAGGTATATAATTTCAAATATTGACCGGTAAACAACCGAATAAATATCAAGAATAAATACCATAGCCAGTGTGCCAGTGTGTAATTTACTGAGAACTTCTATCCGTCACGGTTTGTCACCGCCTCAACCGAATTTCAAATTACGCGCTCCGTGAAGCGGAAGTTCCCCCACCTTCCCCTCCAGCGGAAGTATCAGAAAGAGACAATCGGTTCCTCACCGCTGCATCGGCGGTTGTACCGGTTGTAACCGTTACCGTTCCCGCGGGTCGCGGTTTTAACCGATGCTATCAAACGTGCAGCGTACGCGTTGTTAGTTCAATTTTGATACTAATTATAGATAGTTTACATATGTAGATTTGTGTAAACGCAGTTTAACCCGGTTAGGTTGTAGGTTAAAAGCTTCGGTTACGCTCAGTTCAATCGGCTTCATTAATACCCACTGGGATTGTTTTTATTTTTTGCGAGTTTGTTTGACTATTGGACAAAGTGACAAGCTTTGTTTTCATTATTTATTAGCGAGCTGGCAAATAGAAATTGTATTCATTTTAATGTCACATTATTTATTCATTTTAGTTTCGAAATATAAACTATTTTCCACAAATCTATACAGGTTGATTGTTGTAAGTCCGGCAATAGGAATATTTCGTTTATTTCAAGAGATACAGAAAATGTTTATAAATAAAGTTAACTACGAGTACATAATATACCGGGAGCTCATGACAGGTGATGGTCTCCGATTTCATACATCAAGCCTTTTGGAGGATAGAATATTGACTCTATGACAACAAAGAAAAGCGGGTATTAAACCCTTGCACGTTTTCCGGTCATATGGAAAGCATTTTTCCACTTGCAGAAAATTTTTGTATTTTTCTCTGATTTAATAATGTATGCCCATTTATCAAAAGAAACTTACACATTTAAAGTTTTAAAAATTACAGGCATGCGATTCGCAGGATATAATAAAAAAATCTGACGTGGACACCACATGACTTCCTTGTACGCCTATTAAACTGTTCATACTTTTCTTAATAACTAAAATGTAGAATAATATAAAAAATTCTTTTAACTTATTATACAAATATATTAATATAAAGTAGGTACTACTACTACTGTTACTATACTCACAAATATATTTTAGTCATTTTATTTAAACTGCAGAAGAAGAAGCATATTTTACTATTGTCACTGTCATGTCATAATCATTTAAATTTTACGTAGTAACAAATGTTAATCGATCATGGACTACAAGATACCAAAATACTTAATTATAAATATATACTTTAATTATTCTTAAATGATACCAGATACAAAAATATTTATAAAATACCGATTGTAGATAATAATCACATAATCTTTCATTTAAAATAAAAAAAATTGTCTCAAATTAAATATTTATAGAAATATTTGAAAAAAGTACTACTTCCGGTTTATAGATTGAAACAAAAAATAGGAGGTGCACAACTAGATGCTATAACAGTCCTAAATACAAAATTTCAACTTTCTACGTCTGACCGTATTTGAGTTATGCGACATACATACGTCCGTACGTACGTACGTCCGTACGTACAGACGTCACGACGAAACTAGTCATAATGGATTCAGAAAAGGTCAAAACGGATATTTCCATCAAAATCATCAAAATTTTTCGCGATTACAATACTTCCTTATTACTCCGTACAAGGAAGTAAAAATATGATTTTCCGCGTTTTCATACAGTATTCCGATGAAAGTAATTAATATTTGTGTCATAAAACACCTATAACCAAATTGGCATGCAATCCTCGTTAGTCCAAGGCTGGAAAATTCCACCACCATCACCTGTTATGAGCTCCCGGTCTAAAAACTAAAAGTGTCACCCGTTTCACCGTCAATATTTTTTACCCAGAAACAAAAATCAATCGAACATGGATTTAACGTTTTCTGATAAATTTTAAATTTTACTGCAGTTTTATAATGCTACCAGATGAAGAGACTTATAACGTAAGTTGCAAATAACTTTTCCTTTTATTCTCATTACAAATAAATACTATATTTATAGAAACTTTTGACAATTATTAATCTTTTCATTTTTCAAAAAATATTGCCTCTGGTGAAGATATTTGTACCAAAATCTAATGAGCTCTTCCAATTTATATACAAATGTTAAATACCAAATATCAAAATTTTTGGGTAATTCGTATTTGAGTTATCCGACCTTCAGAAAGCCGGCTCTGACCACATCATCGTGAAACTAACAAAAATGAGGTCTCATCCACTTAAAACTCACTACCCGATTTTTAGCATGATTCCAATACCTTCCTTACAGGTAAACGTGAAGAAAAATATGTCTCTACTCTCTAAGTATTAATATTAATGAAATGACAGTTATCTCTATCTAAAAACTGATTGAGGAAAAACGGATTTTGTTTCCTGGTGCAATATTTGCTGCTACTAAAAGTTTGGGCTATTCACGGTGAAATTTATTTAATGCAAAGTCTGTGTAGAAAGAAAAGAAGATCTGGGCTAATAAGGACGAAGGAGCAAAGGAAGGAATAAATTACATTTTACATCTCGACCCTGTCGCGAAGATGAAAGACTGCGTAATTACGAATAAATGATGTCAAAAAGATGGATTAACTTCAGGTCGCCGGATTAAATGAACCCAAAGTGATTTTTGTTACTGTCACATTTTTGAACTGTAATTTCTTTTGCCGCAACATCAAATGATAATAAATAATATTTCCAAGTTATTACCAACATAAAAGAGAATTTAGCCTCAAATATCCCCATAATAGCACTGATACTTTGATAATGCTGCACAAAAAACACATTTTTACCGACAGTTGTTACTTTATTATTCAAATTTTAAAAATAGAAGATTAAGCACAGCTTTCTGCATGTGATGACGTACGAACCCGGAATTCCGTGGATCAAGTCTCTCGGTCGACAGTGTGTGTGCAGTCGTTAAATTGTAAAACTTCTTGCAATTACATCGCACTCAGATGCTTCAGGCTGACCACTTGATCGTTTTAATGTAGTCCTGGTTGCAAAAGAATCTCGCAAAGCTCTCTGCATGTGATGACGTACGAACCCGGAGTTCCGTGGTTCATTTCTCTCGGCCGGCAGTGTGTGATTGTAAAACATCTCGGATGCACTTCAAGCTGACCACTTGATCGTCTTAATGTAGTCCTGGTTGCAAAAGAATCTCTCAAAGCTCTCTGCATGTGATGACGTACGAACCGGGAGTTCCGTGGTTCAAGTCTCTCGATCGGCAGTGTGTGATTGTAAAACATCTTGCAAATAAATCGCACTCGAATGCTTCAAGCTCACTGCTTGATCGTCTTAAGGGGCCCGTCTACCATTTTTTCGAATTCCTAGAATACTTTCGATACTACTTTTTTCTATTCCACTCTGTTCCCCACTACTGGCTGCCCGAAACCAGCCCGAAACTCATAATTTCTCGCATCATAGCTATGCAATGTTATTTTGAAGTTGAACAATACTATAACATAAATCCAGTACCTAATTCCATTAATAACTTCTGTATTTTTTAAATAAATTAAGTAAAACATAAATTATTCGAAACAGTAATGTTAGCTGCAGGCTTCTGGCCTTTTAATTTTTCTTTCAATGTGTATTTTTTATATTTATTAAAAAAGATTCCACAATAATAACATCTACCATTCTATAATTGGGAGTTAATCCTTTTGAAAAATAAATTTCATTGTGACCTCTCACTCAAGGAGTAATGCTAGTAAATGGTGAAACTTTTGTGTGTCGCAGTTTTTGTGCAAATATTTATGGCAGATGCCAGGAACGTTCTGCCATTGAACATTGACGAACGAAGATGTTGAATGATAAATTCCTTCTTTAAAATTCTGCAGACTTTGTCAACAACGCATTTCCATATTCAGATTCGGATGCTTTCATACATCAAATTATTCCCGTTAAATATTTATTCTTTATTTCCACACACTCACAAAAACGTGGCCAGTATTTTCCCGATTTTTCCAATATATTTTTAGGAGATGTATTAATTGATTTTTTTGTTTGTTTTAGGTAAGTACCAGCTTTGAATTGCCTGGCAACCGCATTATGGGTAACGTAGAAAATATTTTTTACTCAAAAACACAAAATCTTTATTGCAAATATTAAACGTAAATTATAGAAATTTTTTATTTATCTACGACTAATGTATAACATAAACATTAAATGTGTGATGTTTGCTTACCATATATTAATCCCGCAGGGAATAATAGTCAGTATTCTCTCCTCTGCACCAATCAGAAAATTTCTTTGTCTGAATCAATTTCTCTGTGTAAATTATTTTAATAAAACATTGCAATGTTTAATGATGTAATTATGGTGACAGAGAATAATTGACATTTGGATATGTTAAAATTTTTGTATATTGGTATTTATTTTATTAAAATTTTGTACGTTATTAAATTAGTCGTAGATAAAGTACTCGATATAATGACTATTATTCCTTCTAAAATCTTCGCTCGCTTTGCTCGCTCGTGTTGTAAACTTCATCTTCGTAAATAATAGCATCCATTATTGCGTCGTTGTATAATATACTATTTTACTCGTAGTAAAGCATATAAATAGAATTTGGCAATACTATTTTAAATTTAACATGTTTTTATTGCTGGGGATTATGCAGACAACTAAATTATGAAATAACATTATAAAATTAAATTTATTATTATTTCCTATATACTCGTAATTGTTTATGCAACTAAATTAATAAACTAAACAATCGTCTCGATAATCGTCAATACCTCTTAATTTAATTTCATAATTATATAACTTATTTTATATTTATTTATTTGTTATTTAAAACGCAGCATATAAATGTAAAAGTGAACAAATTTGAATGTAGGTATTTATATATAAAAAATAAATATTTTTAATCCATACTAAATATTAATTTTGCTGATCAACAGTTATGTTTGTAAATGACTACCTATAATGTATGTTCAAATGTTTTGAAGTTATTTATTTATAATTTTGATATTTTGATGCTGAAATTTACTGAAAAGTGTATTTTAAAATATCATTAAATTTTCCATTTGACAGCTAATTCAATAATAATTAATAACATCATAAATTAATTAAAAATTGTGTTTGTCAATTATCAAAATAAAAACTTTATATAGCCGCCTGTGGTTCTAACAATTTTATTTATCGTATCCAAACCAAACCAGGTTCATTTTAACAAAATTCGATTTCATTTCATTGGTTATCTCAGAAAAATTAAAATGTCAGATGTGAAATCAGTTTCAATAAAAAATATAGCAGGTGCACTTTGCTTTATCTAAAGAATAAATGATCTGTAGATGATGCAAGTTTTTTATATAACAATATCAAAACACAATACATAACAAGTGCACGCACATGTTCAAAATGCCCTTCCCCTTTTGCTGACAATAGCTTCGAATTAACTAACAAAATAGGGCGACACGCTTCGAAGGTTCTAAACACACTTTTGACATTTAACAATCGTGGACGTACGCAAAGAAAACACTCGCCAACAACCCACCCTGAAGTTTAATAGTTATTTACATTATAAGTGCGATAGGTTTTATTATACGATGCGAGATTCTGTATGGGGTGCTTTAATGAAACCGAGCGATGTACAAATACCTAACGAACACATGTATTATATTTTTTGCCGACATACCTATTTATTTAAAATATCGTATTTTTGAGGTTCAGTGAGATGCATTTGGAATTTGCACTAAAATTATATTATGTCAAGTATCCTTGAAACAACTGCTCTGAGATGTCGCCAGTAAATATGGCATTTGAATTAATCTACTCCCATGCTTTAATTTACTTATTATATATGCATTGTCTGTACTTGAATGACGTTCATTTTGATTCAGATTTTCATTTCGATACAAATTTTCATTTCGATACAGATTTTCATTATGAAACACCCAAGCAAATTTCATGCAAATGAAGTTTTTTTTTAAATGAAAGCATGTGAGTAGAAAAAATAGCGTATGCAACTCGTGTATAATGGCTATTAATATCATTATAAACTCATCGCATAATATACTATTATTTATTTCAGACTCCATTGAACAATAAATTTGTAAAGTAGCTTCTTTGTAGGCTCTCTCTTTATTTTAAAGTTACCTTTTTATTTAATGGCATATTAAAGAAATAAAATTCGTTGCGTATTATCGAACTATGTGCGGGTACAGTTATGAGTTTTGTAAAATTATAACTACCATAGACGTCAACGATGTGTGATTGTTAAGTTTAGAGACAATTTTTTTTTCAATTGGACGAGAAATAGCCAATTCTCGTCTCTTCTCAAATTTTCAAGACTAGAAATTAAAATGTTCTCGTTTCGTTTCAATTTCTCGAAAAAACACCAGAAAATAAAAATCTAGAATATTCATACACAGCAAAATGCAACATTAGAAGATGCAATTCTGTAATAAAATACCTGCATTAAGATTCGTTCAAAGAAAAATTAAAATCTAGATACACATTTATTGTTCCCACACTCCAGTTCAGATGTTTAGATTGTGGTATCAAGTATTCAAGTAATATTTAAGAATGACGTGCAAACTATTGAGATATTACTGTGTAGGTATTTAATTAAGAAACTACGTTACTTGAACTACTTACTTAAAAATTATGATTATGTCGTGTGAATTGTGAGTACAATGATTATTGTTTTATTTTAATAATAACTATACTCTTATTTTGCGATCTACTTTTCTAAAATTGTAACGTCTGTGCGACTAAAGATTCCACATTTTTTCCGTGTCTTCTTCGTCAAACTATTGATTTTTCATCTTTCTGAACCTATTCTACAACTTTATGTTTCTATATTCATTATCTCGATTCAAGAAACACAATATCTTGTGAAGAAAAAAAAACGTTTTATTAAAAAAGCAAGCTCAGCTTTTGTACAAACGTGCAAAATTATTCGTTCCGTATTCTCGTAAAACAAAAGCTGTAACTTTTTACGATCGAATTTAACGAAAAACAAACATGCGCCAAATGAAATGCGCCTTTCATAAACAAAGGAAAGGCGATCTTTACCTTGTTGTTTCGTAAAAAATAAATAAGATAAGTCTTTAAATGGTACAGATGTTATCACTTCGACCGATTCGTTTTGGTGCAATCAGAATCTCAATCCGTGCAACGACCTTTGAAATTCAAAGCGGCATCGGTGTCATTCTTTTACCAGGACTGCATTTAAGAAGATCAAGTGGTCAGCTTGAAGCGTCCGAGTGCCGAGAGATTTGAACCACGGAACTCCGGGTTCGTACGTCGTCACATGCAGAGAGCTTTGAGAGATTCTTTTGCAACCAGGACTGCATTTAAGACGATCAAGTGGTCAGCTTGAAGTGCATCCGAGATGTTTTACAATCACACACTGCCGGCCGAGAGACTTAAAACCTCGAAACTCCGGGTTCGTACGTCATAACTGTGGTTATTAGGAACAGTAGAGATCCATTTCAATTAATTATTTTGGTTTGTGTTCGTCCAGCAATTTGGAAATGGTCGCATTGTTATCTATCTCAAAATCTGCCAATTTGTTTTGTCCATGGAAAGTTAATTAGAATATATGTCTGTATAAATTGAAACAACCTCCAGCACTGTATATCTAGCTTGCCCTGGTGATTATTTCGGTTGCGATTGGCGATTCCAATCAGTTTTGGAGTTTGACAGATTTTCACTGACCGACGACCGCCCCATATTTCTGTGCGGAATTAGTTCGACATTCTGCAACATTCAACGCACGTTATTAATAGCTATGTAAATTCATTTTTCTGCTAACTGCAAAAATCAAAGAGTGCATGCCGTTCATGTTGCAATTGTTTGTGAAATACAACACTGTTGACAGGCAGTCAAAAATTTAACAGTGAAAAAAAAATAAATTTACAACTGGCGTACGAATTACTCATACAAGCCGCAGTTATTTCCAGTAAAATAAATTAAATTTACATTTCACATTTCACATTGATATTTTCTACATCAACACAATATTTATTTAAAACAGTTCAGGTATCATTAATTTACTAAACTGAAATCAAATAATATTTTGAACACAATATTCTTATAGAGGAATAAACTGAACCTGTTCAAATCTTATTTGCGCATAACTAGGAACCAATGTTTGCAGGTTCAGTTCAATGTTTTTTTAGATAAAATTGATAGTTTTGTGTATTTATATTTTGATGTATTTAAATTGAAATTGAAATTGATATAATTGAACTTTCTAATGTGCAAAATGATATAAAATTAATAGCGACTGTCTTAATTTAAAGTGTAGTAATTTAAAGACTTTCTGGGACACCTATACACCGTCAGAGTACACCAAAGGTTAGCATTTTTATTTATATTATAAAATATTGATGCACCATAAGCTAGTACGACCCATTGGGCAGAATCAATTCATACCATATGGAAATTTCAAGACTAAATTCGGGCTAATTAAATAATGTCACTTTTAGTGCCTATAGGCAACGAAATTATTTTTAATGTATACGAAATAAAAGTCATTGTTGTTATTGAGAATCAATAAAACAAATTGAAAATTTATACAACAGTACAATAAACTGGCATAGTGATAGTAACATTATTTGATGACATCAAATTATTGAAAATAATCAGTAAATTATATTAATTAATAATAATCAGTTAAAGAATAATGTGTTTAACAAAAAATAAGCTAGATTCATAGCCTCGGCTGCGCCTCGTCTATTGAAACTCAAGTCGTGGCAGTAAACCTGTAATTTTTTTGCCTAGTTAAATAAATAACTATTTCCTTAAATAAAAATGATTTTTCTGTCGCCGTTACGATTGTCTTTACGATCCTTACCTATAACATAAATAACTATCACAAAATTGAGTTTTTATTTTGGACTATAGTCTCACGGGGGAAACCATTGCCTCCATGGCCTCCCCCTTGATCCACCCCTGGAATTAACTGTTTTTAAGTTAAACAAGTCCCATCCCAATACAAAACCGTATAAAATATTAACGAACAATCTAAACTACCTTCGTTGTAAAATGAAAAGTTCTATAATGAAGCATAAATTTTAACCCTCAAATATTATCCCTTTATAAACTTACTTCGCAAATGAAGTAAAAAAATCTCTGCACACATGCATCTGGCGCTTCTGATAACACGTATCATTAATTCAGACCGCGGATATCGCGTTTATGTACCTGGTTATACGCGGTTGTATTGTTGGCGTACCGCGGTAATTAGAACGCTGTTAACGGCTTATTAACGATAATTAAAAAGCGCGCTGTTACTGTTGACTCCGAAGTTTTTTTTTGCCGCGGGCGGTGAAGCTAAAAATTTCTTTTGCATTTCACCCGCCCGTGTTAATGAATTAATTGGGCTGTGTTTGTATTTAAATTGCGAAAATTAAATTATTGCAGACGGAAATTGTTAGACGAGTTTAGATTTTTGTACTCAGTCTTTTTATAATTTTTTGTTCAACTTCATCATATTAACCTTGTTTTATGACACTGTTTACTGTCCATAAATGGGTATTTTATTGGACTAGTACGATGTTATAATTTAATGCATTTTATGAAATTAAATATTTAATTTCTTTATTTTTGGATTGCATCTTTAAATTGAGCTAATTGCGAAGTACGAAGACCTAGAACATTTTGTTCACAATTTTGACAATTTGAAAATAAACAAAACAACACCTCTCAATATTTAACAACTAAATTTTATATTTATTTAAAGTTTTAATACGAATCTTAAGAGCTCATTAAATTTTGGTATCAATACATAAACCGGAAGTATTAGTACTTCGCCTAAATATTTCGATAAATAATTAATTTATCACAATATTTTCTATTTTAAATGAAAGATTATATTATTGTTTATACCTAATTTAGAGTACCTATAAAACTTCAGTAATCAGTAGGTAAGTATCTTGTAGTCCATGATTGTTTAACATTTGTTACTAAGTAAAATTTAATTGATATGACAGTCTTAGTGACAATAGTGACACAGCGTTTATATCTTCTTCTACAGTTTACATAAAATGACTAAAATATATTTGTTAATACTTTTCTATAATAGTAGAAAGATGAAAGAGTAGGTAGAGTATGGCGGGATGTCTTGTGCTGGCCACATCAGATTTTTTAATTTAAGAAACAACAGTTTTATTAAAAGCGATAAATTTGAGCAAAAATAATTATTAGTAAATTAAAAAGCATTACAAAAATGAACAACTTTATTAATAATTACCAAATCAACATTAATATTTTAGACAGCATCAAACCTAACCTAAATGACTAATCAATATAATCATATTAATAAAATACATTAAGCCTGTATCAGACATCCCCTAAAATTCATTGAATTTGGCATCTGAAACATTGACAGCTGAAAAACAGGCTTACCAATTTAAGCGAAAATAGAATAAACCTTTTGCTCCCGGATCTCGAGTGTTTGCAAATAGCGCTTATCTAAATCTAGATAGCGTAGAAATCCACATTTAGCGTGAAAAATGCATCTCTGCTGATTTGTATGCAGCCAACTTGATTGATTGCTCCGTTTGGCTGATTGTTCGCGCGAGTACAGTCCGCGTAAACGGAACCCGAACTCCGCCTGCGATTCGCGCCCTTGGGGATTGGCGCCTTTAGGCGGATATCGATTCAAATTGGCCACGTCTACTCACTTTGTGTTGCGATGCTCACTTTGTGCAAAATGAAAACTGAATTAATGTTCGCATTGAACGCGGGATGTTTTCTCAGGTGCTACGAGGGCGAGATGTTTTCTTTGAAAGTAGATATTGTGCGTTTGATATGATTTTGGCAATTTTCACAGCATAATCTTTCAACAATATCCTTGGGAAAGATAAATTTCCCACAAAGGACTTGGTTGCTACATTAACAGTTGCTGTTCAGAGATGATAACTTATTTTTATTGTAGAATTCCATCAATTTTGCACGAATCAAATATCTTTAACGTCTTTTACTTAAGGTGTACGTCTACCATAAAATTTTACTGCGTTACAGAGGTGTACGCCTCCCACGTTAACTTTAATTATAATTGAAATATATGATGCTTTTACATTATTATAAGTGTATATTAACAAAGGATGTCTTAATGCTTCTATTTTTTTCTGTTTTTGGCCTAGGAATTTGAAGTAAAAAAAAATTAAAATGACGTTTTTTGCGGTTTTTTGTCATTATTTGATATAATTTTTTTCGGTCACTATAAATGACAAGAAAAATTTGAAAAACAAGAAGTGTGCAACTAAGCTTCCTTTTTCGAATAATTTTTGTTTTACTTAATTTCTTAAAAAATACAGAAGTTATTATGGGAATACTGTACTGAGCCATATTAACCGTATTTTTCAACTTCAAAATGACATTGTATAGCTGGGATGCGGAAAAGTACAAGTTTCGGGCTGATTTCGGGCAGCCGTAAGTAGTGGGTGAAATAAGAAATAAAAGTAATATCGAGAGTATTCTAGAAATTCGAAAAAAAGGTAGACGAGTCTCTTAACTGAGATAAGGAAGCCACATAGGTAGGGGGGAGTAACCGGGGTTGGTTGTGACATTTTTTAGAAAATTTATCCTAACGATTTATTGGTCAAAACGATTAAAATGAAATTGTTTGGATTTTAAAAAAAAAAGTAGGTAAATGAAAATGGTGTTTTTTTTAAATTTGGCGTGTCACAACCAGCCCCAGCCTTAGGGTAGGTTGTTACAGCATGCAAGACCAAAAAGTCAAGCGTCATGAATATTTTAATCACTTATTTCTAATTTTAATCAATGGAATCATTTTAATTAGTCAGTCTTCAATGTAGATTTCAGATTGTCTTGACTTACGTGTGATCTTTACTGTTGGCTCAGCTTTTGGATAAGGTCTATCATAATTTTTGGAGAAAAAGTTGCTTTATCATTTTTAAGTTCTTATCCTGAAAATAATAAAAATTTCAAACCAATATTTCAAAACTTTTGAACGAGGCTTATTTTAACGCGTATCAATCTGGTTGGTTTACGTACGCAAATGTACTCAGTGACTATACGCAGACGCCACTAGAGTACAGGACGTTGCCATGATCGTTTGTGTTTTTATTTATTTTATTTTGCATTATTTGTAATATGCCCTATAACAACTTACCCCCGTAACAACCAACCCTGATCTCCCCTACCTATATAATATATGAAAAAGTTTGAAAGAAACACTTTTATGTTCAATTATAAAATCGACCATAATATTCTTGTAAAATATAACTATCATTTGTAGTACTTTAAAATTGTCTATAAAAAAATTCACTCTTTTTGTCGTTGAAAAAATCGCTCAAGATAAAAAACTACCACGACAAAATTGAATACCATCGTCATCAGTCCCCCTGATAAAAACATTTCAGCCTCCCGGTGACAAATATCCTCACAGTCACCACCCTCTCAGAGTCTAAACACAGTACTACTATAGAACTGCTATAGAAGCAGACACTATGCTGTAGAGCAGCTACTGCTACAGTTTGCTTTGTGTCACAGAGGCATTAGTGTTATTAACTTCAGGTCGCTGGAGCTGTTATTATTATGTGTTCGTTATCTACCACGTAGGTAGTGCTTTAGTGTTTTGTTAGTAATTGAAGCGGTTTAGATCGAATTAGTAATGGAGAAACGATTTGAAGGAGCAATTTGGTAATTATGAAAAGTTGTTCGGGTGTTGATATTTTTGACGACCTCTACAGATAATAATAGATAACGCAGCAGCAGCCTACAATGAAAATAATATTAACTATACTTCATTTTTTAAGAAGACAGCACTTTGTCAACTTTGCTACTCTATTATTGGCCAATAGTTAAACAAATTCTCGTAAATGTCATGGACTGCTGTCAATTGTCGGGTATTTGAGTAAAATTATTGACATACAAAATGTAAAACCAGTATTTCAATTAGGTACTGTTTTCTTAAAAATGAAGTAAGTATTGTATGATATGAATATCATGCTACCACGATAATGGTCATATCGTAATACTTTTGAGACCAAATCAATATAGTCATGCAACTTTTGCTATATTTATTGATAGTTTAAAATGACACTAGAAATGTCATGATCATGAATGTTGTATGTATTAAGTAGTATATTATATATTAAAGGACTAAAGTGCATGATTTAATCCTGAAGATGAAGTTTATTTCACTAGCCGAAGGTGAGGGAAATAATCACCTGAGGGATTAAAGATAGTTTGGTCCTGAGGTATAATCGCTATTTTTGCACTTCATCCTCAAACGAATGCAAAATAGTTTAAAATAATACACATTTTGCAATTTTGACAGTAAATTTTATGACAAATATTTATATTGTTACCATAGATACTCTGTAACAAATAATAGCACGTATTTACTTGACACCGGGATTAATTAATTCAATTCCTTGACAACGGGATTAAATATGAAAAATAATCTCTTGAGATCAAATTAAGAACCTAAGTGCCTAAAAATAAGGACTAAATAAGAGTTTTGTTCCGGAAGTACAAAAAAGTTATTTTTACGTATCTTTTGACAGCCGTAAAGTATCACTTTTTTGACATCTGTTAAAATGACTACCTTTTACGGCCGATTTTACTGTACGACCGCATTTACTTTACGGTCGCTATTATTTTGCTCGTCACTTTAAATAACAAATTTATTACATTTGATTTGGAGAATATACATTTCTCGTAAAAATTACTCTATTTCTAGTGTTTTTCCTCCACGTTTCTCTGCATTAGCTCCGACTTAATCATGCATCTCGTAATTGAAAACGAAGAATTGAAACAAAGTTCAGTGCGCATCAAGTCTTGGCTTTAGCAAACACTGAATGTAATTACATTTTTTCATAAAGAACGCAACTTTTCTTTGTTGGAAAAGTGTGAACAAAAAAAGTCTTTTAATTTTGTGTATTACTGACTGTAGAATGAAAAGAGCAACTCTGAGCAAAAGATCTACTTATAGTTGGACGACACTCCTTTGTAAAATAAAATTCTATATTAATTAATTAGTTTTGTTTACGGAAATAATGATCATTAGAGGTTGACGAGACGTTTGTTGATGTTTTTCTACACAATTACTATGGATAATCATGAAGTAGTTGAGTGGATTAAATGTCATTACACACTGAAGACAATTAGGGCAAAATTGTATACTTCCACGTTTCTTTAAATTTATATAATTGGTTAAATGAGTTCACTCTATACAACACAATATTTTCATTTTATTTACAACTTGCAATTTTGTTATTAGTCTAAATATTTTGAAATTATCTACTTTTCTAGTTTTTTAACTAATGACTTTTTTATTATGTTATGTATTTTGGGAATGGGTTCAACACCAGAAAATAAAATTCTAGAATTTTTATACACAATAAAATTCAACACCAGAAGATGCAAATCTAGAAAGTTTATATGTAATAAAATACCTGCATCGAAAGATCATTCACAGGAAAATTCAAATATTATAGAATTTTATGTTCAGCAAACACAGGAAGATGCAAATCTAGAAATATTATTAGTTAAAACCGAGTATGGTGGGACTCAAGAATAGTATTGGCGAGAGTATTGGGTTGTACAACAGTTCAACCTTTAATTTATGTATCCCTCTTGAGTTGATGAAACAAACTAATTTTTTTAGGTCTAGATTTGCATCTTCCTGTGTTTGTAAGTTCCTATTTTTGCATTTATTTATGCAGAATATAAAACTGTAGGTTTGCATTTTCATGTGAATGAATCTTTTACTGCAGGATTTTGTTCCGTAATAAATTTTCTAGATTTCAATTTTTTTGTGTATGCATTTTCCTGTGTATGAATATTCTAGAATTTTAATGTCTGGTGTTGAGTGGCCACCCAAGTATTTACATCTAACTAAATGTGAGCATTCACATAGTACTTGAAAGTAGGAAGTGTGAATAGTCGTGTTTAGTTATATGAATTTAAACTTTCTTAAACGTACCTAAACATAAATGTAAACCTTAAAACTAAATGCTTATGTGAACTAGGCTTTAATATGAAAAATAAAAAAAAATTGGATGTGCCATTAAATATTCTCCCTATAAAATTAATTAACTGTACAATTAATTGGAAATAAGTTGAAATAAACAACATTTGAAGCGAATTAAACTCAAATTTAGTTTAATTTTTGGTAGCCACATTAGGTACTACATTTGGATCGGATTTCTAATTTAGCTTCAGTTCACTTACTTTACAATTGAATTTATCTAGATCACAACAAAGTAGTGACTGTGTAAACAGATAATTATCACACGCTATGAAAATAAACGTTATCATGAATGTTCAATCTCTAGCAAGTGAAAAGTATAAAAGTCAGGTAATTAACAGGTAATTAAATAATAATTTCAAAGCTTTCCAGTAATTCAATTCCAAACAACAAAAACAACATTGATTTTGTAATTTACATGTCGTTATTGATGGCCAAGACAAGGACCACGAGTTGTTCGCCTTTCATTAGTGGGTATTAAAATTCGATTTCGACAGACATTCCTTCAGTGGGGATTGTTATTCTACTAAAACAAACAAATCAGGAACCGGAAGGAAGGAAATGGCGAGTTTTACTTGTTTTTATTACAAAATCAGCGCCAGATATCATGAGCTCATCAACCTTTAACTTTTATAAAAAGTAAATAAATATTATTGTATTTAATTATTCACAAAAATAATGTCAGACGAGGGATGAATAAATGAGTAATTATTGTCATATTAAACTCAAGTTGAATAATGTTTTTATCTACGTCCATTGAATAATATGCATTATGTAGGTAGGTAACTGTAGTATGATAATCCCCTCCATAAGACACGTTATGGTATTAAGAATTCATAATTCAACACTATTGTATTATGATAATGAATAAAAATTTCGAAAGAAATGTTTTATTTAAAAAGTTGTAGATAAAATGTCGTATTTGACTCGCAAATAATGGCTATAATTAACTCGAATGATTATACACTCGTCTTCAGCTCGTGCATAAACTTTCATCGTCTTGAATTATAGATAGCCTACATTATGTGTATTATTTAATGAGCACATAACGTATGCTATGATTAAAGAGTATTAAAGTTTATGCACGAGCTGAAGGCGATTGTATAATCATCCAACTTAATTTTATTTTTAACCATTATGTGCGAACCAAATTCGACGTTTTATCTACGACTTTTTGAATTTACAAATTTCTATTTATTAAAATATTAACCTAACCTCACATTTTGATGTGATGGCAGTGGTGTTGAATAATGGACTCATAATACAATAGTGTTGAATTATGAATTCATAATATAATAGTGTGTCTTATGGAGGAGTTTATCTTATTACATTTACATAATGAATGTATGGTCGTAGATAAAGTACAGTATAGTATTCCGAACTGACCATCTTTAATTCTCATCTTACATTATAGTTATGTAAAATTTTATAACGTCAAAAATATATTATTTTTAAGTCTTCTTAAATATTAATTATATTATTTTTTCGAAGCCGTACGAATTTGGCAAGTGAGCAATGGTTATACTCTCATCTCTCGTGTTCTGTACAAAGTAGGACATGGAATGGGCCAGAGGAACTAATAGCCCAGATGTGTCCGCCTCGCTCAAGTTCAAGTTTCTCTTTTTTGTGGCTGAGACAACACAACAGCATTGAATTCTAGCACGACTTGGAGATTATATTAAGCATTTACAATTATATCGTTGTTTGTTTCAAATCAAATTGTTTGTCGGTCATTTTTAACCCATTATGACCACAGCTAAGCTATAATTTTCTCAAATTTAGGGAAGGGGGACATTATTTGAATAATGTAGCGTGATTGGGATTGAGTTTCTCATTATTTTGTGTGGTCGCATTTAACAAACCATTAACGATAGTTATAGTTAAACAAAATTACATTGATACATACAATAATCTATCAAGCCTTTACAAAATAAAATGCTAGAATATTCTTGTATGCCTGTTTTACTCGATCCATTTATTCACCAATAAATTGATCAAGTTGACCATAAATTTCTTCATCAATAAATTGCCAAGTAGAAAAATATTTTTGTTCGTTTTACACATCAAGTTTTTCTCAATATACCTATTCTGAAATTTTGTACTTAGTACCAACCTCGGTACCAACGTACCTACCAATCTGCCGATATGAGCTGTCACTTTACTGTTATTATCAACAATGCTAACAACAATTTTGTTACATTACCTATTAACCGCTATTAACTAAACGCTATCTAAAGCCGCATTTACAGCCCGAAATTTGGTGAAATTTGTAAAGTCTGTGTCATAATGGCTCCAAATTTCAGTGATGTGAACGCAAGTACACATTGCCATTATGTCAAACTTCAGAAATTACGTCAAATTACACTAAATTTCTGGCTGTGAATGCGGCTTAAACAAAATGAAGCTAGAGAAAACGTGAGAAACGTCATGGAAACGTAACCTTTATTAAAATTAAAATGGTAAATACAAAGATTGACAACGACAAAACTAAGAAAAGAATTATCTAGAAAATTGTAGAAATATAGAACACGTTTTATAAATTTATGACTTTTTTTGTATTACACACAACAATAAATTTAAAACAAAACAAATTGCATCGTGTAAAACAGGCATTACACAAGAAAATGCATACAAAAAAGTATCCAATCTAGAAAATTTATACGTAATAAAATGTCTGCATTTTGATTCATTTACAAGAAAATGCAAACCTAAAATTTTAGATTCGGCATAAATGTAAACATAGGAGGATGCAAACACAGAAGATGCAAATTCGGTTGAACTGAACTAAATTAACCGAAATTAACAATCCAATACCATTATTCTTGAGTCCCACATACTCGGTTTTGACTATAACTTTTCTAGATTTGCATCTTCCTGTGTTTGCATTAGTGACAAATCTAACATTCTAGATTTGAATTTTCCGTGAATAAATCTTTTAATGCAGATATTGAATTTTCCATACCTAAATCTTCTCGTGCATGCATTTTCCTGTGAATGAATTTTTTGGTGTTGACCTCTTCCCAAGTTTTTGTACAAGATCACTTCTACAAAATTCTCCACCGTTCTCATATTATATTTACAAACTAAAATGTAAATAAAAATAAGCAACAGCGTCTTTGATATTTATTAATAGGGTAAATAAACTCCGTTGATCGGTCCGCGCCCTTTAGCTGGAAAACTTTATAAATTGAGTAATAAAAATCTGTTTTCGGTAACATGTTTATCCTGGGAGCCTTGAAAAATAAATAAGCCCTTGAATACAGCGCTATCTCTGTTGCTCTGCGCTGCCCTTTGGTATTGGATTATAATTTATCAGTATTTCATTGCGCCCGGCGAAATTGCGAAATTACCCACTTCGGTGCTGCGCTGGCCACGTTATATGTTTTAATAACTGCTTATGTTCGTTCAGGATAGGAACATACGACACGCGAACCAGGGGCGTACGAGATTTTTTTCTTAAAGTTATACCAGGTGTCTACTTGAAATCTGTTTAGACGAAAGTTTTTAAAAATTAAACTAAACTATATAAAATCAAGTATTGCTTTGTTTGTTCTCGAGAAAGGAGAGTATGAAAAAAAAAAACATAGTCCATTGTTCTCAGAAATAATCACTTATACGAGTAATACCATAAGCCATAAGTAGTCGTTATGTCGATTATTTTTCTGGTAGTATTACGAATGTTCCTTGTTCTAGGATGTGAATATTCGCAAGCACAAGATACATGAGTGTATAATATACCTAACTACCAGAAAAACAATCTACTTAACTACGACTACGAATGGTATTCAAGAGACTATTTCCCGCATTATATTTTATCCAATTAAAATGCACAATTTTTCACAAAAACCATAGAAACTATCTATATAAACAACTATTCCAGTGCATATATTCACCGTAACAATGAAACAACAAATAATAAGAAATGTTAGTATATTTTTCACCAAATGTCAAAATATTTAAAAAGAATTTAAAGATTATGCTAATAAATAGAATGGTGTTATTTAAAATTGTTAAATTTGTTTTAAATAGTCAATGCGTATTCGTATACCACTCGATCATCAAAAATAATGTGAGGTGTGATTATTCATTGAATCAGATCCAGTTTTAAATTAAAATGCCGAAAATGCAGTTATCCATGCTTTCAGAAAAAAAATATTTTTATAAAATTTAGACGTAACGTCCAATGTGTTTATGTGTTTTTGGTATTTCTTTACAAATAAAATAGTAAATTTTAAGTGAAAAGACCTTTGAAGAAACCCCAGAGATAAAAATGGTGCAATACAAATGGGAAATAAAGATTATAATAAAAATGTTCATTTGTTAAATACTCACCAAAAAGTACTAGTAGTGAATAGTCGATACACAACCTTACTAGTACAAAATAATCAAGTCTACTCATTTTGATTGGCTGTGAAATTCAATATTTTGCATTTTTATTGGTCATTTTTACTTCCTTGTACGGAGTAATAAGGAAGTATTGTAATCCCGAAAAATTTCGGTTTTCAGATTTTGATGGAAATATCCGTTTTGACCTTTTCTGAATCCATTATGACTAGTTTCGTCGTGACGTCTGTACGTATGTACGGACGTATGTGTGTCGCATAACTCAAATACGGTTAGACGTATAAAGCTGAAATTTTGTATTTAGGACTGTTATAGCATCTAGTTGTGCACCTCCTATTTTTGGTTTCAATCTATAAACCGGAAGTAGTACTTTTAAAAAATATTTTGATAAATAATTAATTTTAGACAATTTTTTTTATTTTAAATGAAAGATTATGTGATTATTATCTACAATCGGTATTTTATAAATTTTTCTGTATCTTCTATCATTTAAGAATAATTAAAGTATATACTTACAATTTAGTATTTCGGTATCTTGTACTCCATGATCGTTTAACATTTGTTACTACGTAAAATTTAAATGATTATGACATGACAGTGACAATAGTAAAATAAGCTTTATATCTTCTTCTGCAGTTTAAATAAAATGACTAAAATATATTTGTGAGTATACTAGTATAATAAGTTAAAATAATTTTTTTATATTATTCTACATTTTAGTTATTAAGAAAAGTATGAACACACAAGGCGTACAAGGAAGTCATGTGGTGCCCACGTCAGATTTTTTGAAAGATGACAGATGATGTGAATAATATAATCTCATAAATAATATAATGCTAAATAATGCAAAATATGGTTACTTTCTTTTGTGTTTTTCTCGAGAACTAACAAAGCAATATGATTGAGCGTGGTCTCATATTATAGGTAGTTTTTAATTTTGAACAAGTTATGTTTTTACAACTTTCATCTCAAATCAGAAGTAGACACCCGATTAACGAACTTAATAACTAGGTACACTCTCAGAAAACTATAATATGTAAAGTTCCGTGGTTCAAGTCTTTCGCCAATTAAATCGCACTCGGACACTTCAAGCCGACCACTTGATCGTCTAAAAAGTTAGTCTGACTGCATCAAGACGAATCGGTCGAAGTAGTTGAACATATATCATTTTATAATTGTAAATCTTGTTGACTAATTACCAGCAAAATTAAAACACGTAGATAAATAACGCAAAACTAATACAATATATTACATTCAAAGTTGCTTATTTTTCATTCTCTCAGAATTACCAACGTGTGAATATAAAATATGATAACACGGTGGTGTATTGTGGCTGTATATTAAAAACAGGGTAAATATTATGGTACGAGTCCCTATCCAGTGGCCACGTTGATGTATTCTGCATTGTGAAATTCCGCGCAGGGGATGAACAGGATTGGACAAACGCAGCTGATTAAATTAAGTACATATTGATAAACACGATTCACAGCCATGTAACAATTATTTACATGTCATCAAAATGAAATGTTCTATTTAATAAATGCACCCGATATTACGCGCTAAAATCCAGCGTGTTGCGGTTTATATGTGCCTCTAATTCTGCAACGAGTTTTACGTTCACTCGACCAAAAACTAACGAGATGTAAATAAAAAGTATTTTTTGGAGCTTTGTTTTTGTTGCAGTTATCCGCCTGGAATGGAATAACCGAATTTAAAATATTTTTTATTTTTTAACCCTTTTTTGTTGCGGATATAATTTTCATCGATAAATCGGCTTTATAATTTTGATAAAAATTTAAATTTGAAATTTTACTGCACCAAATAAAAAGTAAATTATTTGCCTTATTGTCAAGTTAAATTTTTGTAGAATTCATAGGGTCAGGAAAATTTACTGGAATTCAGTTAAATTTTGAAGTGTTTATTTCGATTTCAACCGGTTTCTACGCTATTGGGCCTTCAGCAGGGAGTGATGTAGTATTTACACTATTTTTTGTAGGTTCGAGTCGAAATAAACTCTTTAAAATTTTCAATGCCGTTCATGCGGGGAATATAATTATTCTTGTTAACTATATTTAAGATCACTAGCTTTAATATATTTTAAACCAATAAATAGTTTCCTCCACGGTTTTCCCGTATGACCGGTATTGACAGATTTTTATATGACAGCTCTAAGCACTTGCTTTACTTTCAAGAAACTTTTTAGTAAAATCTTTCCTCGTGTAAACAGGGCATTGTTTTTTTTTAGTAAATTGGGAAAGAAAATTTTAGGTGACGTCATTATCTTGAACAGGAGGAGACAAGCATATTAAGAATATATAGATTGGCCGTTTTTTGCTTACCGCACACTGGTCTGTGTCGATACTATGGCTTACGGCCAGTCTTTGGTCCCAGCCGTCTCTACGTCACTATTAATATTCAATTTACTTTTTTTTTTGGGCTTGCTGGTACAAATTTTGTCAAAAAATATACATGTCCTAAGTTTTAATCTCTTAAAAAGTATTTAATAAAAAAGCCATGCACTTCGAATGTAGCAAATTTCAGTGTTGTGAACGCAAGTACACTTTGCCATATGACAGACGTCACAAGTTTCACCGAATTTCAACTAATTTCGCATTGTGAATAGGGCTTCAATAGAATCACACTGTTAAATAGAATCTTTAATGAGTCTTGGAAAAGAAGAATATCAAATTGATTGAATTGAACACAATGAATTTCTTTATTCCTGGATTAAGAATCATGAAAGAATTTAAAAAAATCCTTGTGGAAATGTTAAAAACATATCGACTGCATTTACGTATGTCAAACATCTTAAGGTTATATCTTAACAATAAAACAGTGTTTATGTT
The DNA here is from genome assembly GCA_947534325.1 of Agonum fuliginosum. Taxonomy (NCBI): domain Eukaryota; kingdom Metazoa; phylum Arthropoda; class Insecta; order Coleoptera; family Carabidae; genus Agonum; species Agonum fuliginosum. The sequence continues at coordinate 44,957,874 of OX384029.1, forward strand.
AAGAGGTCCAAACGTAGCTTAGTTGACAGGCTAGTAAGAGTGGAGGTGCAACTTGTTCCAGTAAATATAACTGCTTTCCATTCACTTTATTGGAATCATAACTAAAACCCTCGCTAAAACCAATGATGGAATTTTGAGAACCTCTGGTTGCTTCTAGAGAATAAATAAAGAAATAATTTGCTTGAAACAAACCGAAGAACTTCCATGTCGCATATTTTCTTTTGTGTATCTATTTTCGTCTGGCTCCGTTTTTTTGATGTAATTTTTAGAAAGGTCCAAATGGAACATTATTTGATGTATTCCAGTCAGGGTTCTACTTTTTGCGAAACAGGTAATTTGAATAATATTCCCGTAAACTTGTATAGAGAAGAAAAGAGAATGAAACTGAAATTTTATTTGGAAACATAACCGCCTACATAGATAAGACACAAATATGTTACAATATGTGACCGACTTGGGTTCTGACAACTCAGGTTTGAATTCAGTCAAATACACATTCCAGTTTTAGAGGTCCGTGTACCTCCTTAAAATACAGCATAAACTACCTACTGTACTAACGTAGTGACTGTTTTGTGGCTAGTACAAGAATAGTAAATTTATTTCAACAAAGATTTAATAGAGAAAGAATAGATCTATAGATGTGCATTTTTAAAATTTTGATTAAAAAATTTCTTATTACAGAAATTTATTGTTAAAATTTTAATATTTGTTTTATCTCGGTATCAATTCTTTCTTTATTAAATGTTTATAAAAACATAATCAATAATAATCAGGTATTCGCAAAAGATGTAGACGGGTAGAAAGGTAGAAAATCCGTCGTTTATGTCATAAGCGTGCGTGATTTCGGTGTGAGATGAGGCCAAAGCAGTGAAAAATAATGATAAATAAATCATTAAAAATTGTAGATATCACTTATTGAAAAAAAAAGATAAGTTTTCACTGAAATGCAGTAGTATGACGTCATAAATATAATTTTTCTTGAGACTGGAACCTTTTACGTGCGATTTCTCAACAAATATTGAGGTGGCTCATAATTTTTATTTTTTTAATAAATATCTCAGATATTAAAGAATACCATAGTGGTTTCCAAATATGTGTTGGGTTGTTAATGTTATGATATAATATTTTCTGATAGTTATATTGGCTTGTCACTGTCCATGACTTTACTATCTTAAAGGCATAATAATTCTACAAAAAATTATAAGATAATAAAACAAACGTCAATTATTCTCATGAAAGTCTGTGTGTTCTCGTATAAAACTACCGCTGGGCTGCGCACCGTACAAATGTGAAAAAGAAAAAAGGACGTAAAAAGAATAGCGCACAACTTGTCCGTGTCGACTAACAAATAAAACCTTTTTAAATCTTTGCAAGTAATATCCCCGCTATTTTTTCCTCCAAAAACGCGTTCCACATAAAAGAAAGAAAAATTAAATGTTTTTGTCACTGGAATTGAGGTTACATATCGCATGTGTCTGAACGGGATGCTGCTAGACGCTGGGTTGGGTGTAGGGGGCGAGGGGGGCACAGTCCCAGGTCATGTAGCGGTGTTCGCCGGCCGACACGTCTCCTGCATCTATCTTCACATACGTGGAGGCTTTTTGTGCCCCGAATTAAAAACTGCTGAATTGAAATAAAACCCTAGTGTTGCTGCAAAAGAATTGCTAGTTTTTACAAGGTTTTAATTAGTTTTTGTAGCTAAATTTGTGTGCTCAAGCCAGATTTGCTTAAAATAACACTGATAGAAGATTTTTTAACATATTGCTTTTACCCACACAATTTTCCTAATGCCCTGTTCACAAGGAAGGTGAAATCGATTGGACGCATTTACGTATATCAAATATCTTAAGGTTATGTCTTTTATAAATAAAACATTGTTTAGCGACTTGAAGGAGTTAATAGCACAATGTATTGGATATCTGTCAGTTATAATTTTCGTAATATAATCTTCTTTCTGGATAAAAGCTGATGATTAGTTTTGAATGTGAGCTTTGAAGCGCGGAATGGGCAATTTAAAAGCACATAAACTATCAATAAATCGCGCAGATGAAAGCTTTAAGCTGAGAAGTTGAACTTTGAAGCCAGTTTATTTCTTTCAAGCAATAACACACTACAATTGCGAACGTATTTTTACGTCGTCGCCATAAATAATTCTCTATCAATGCGCGTTTCGCACACTACTAACGATTCATACGGGGACCTTTGAAGAAACCATTGAAAGCGGATGTCCAGATCGGGAATCAGGACAATTTTGTATCGACAGGCATCTTTAATTTTGTGTAATTTCATTCGTAAGACTTTTTGATAAAAAGAATAAATTATCTTGTAACAAAAATATTACAGTAACCAAATATTTAAATACAGGGTGATTTACAACTTCGTGCATACAGGATGATTTTAAAATTAATGTTATAAATTTAAGGGTAAGTAGTATGACACGTGTAGATTACGAAACAGAAACAATTTTTTTTTAATTAGAGAAATTAAGGGTAGTTTACCTGCAGTATTTTTGTAGTACTGCACTGGATTCCTTTTCCTATTAAACAATACAATAGAAATAGGTAATCAACATCTGAAATTACATAATAGTAGTAAAATAATCAAACAAAATTTAATTATTATTAATGAAACAATAATTACTCCACTCAGTGGCAATGGCAACGAAAAATTTTTGACTGGGAAACATGGAAATTAATTTTGCGATTTAAAAAAAAATCTGTTTTGTAATCTACACATCATGTCATACTACTTATCCTTCAAAACCACCTTGTATATTTTGTTGGCATAGAACTCAACTCAACTGATCATGGAATAATAAGAATTTTGTATATATTGTAGTGTCTGTATTAACTGTAATCATGTAAGAGTAATAATTATAATAAGTATATCCGGCTCGAAGAACCACATGTTTTCATTTTCGTTAGCCCAACCATGATGAAAATCGAATATGAAATATGTGACGTAGACTGCTGCCATATCTCCTATACAGATAATGAGCTCAGAATTTTATTTTTTTACCTAAAACCGAGCCTAAAACATATATTTTGAATGAAATTTATTTTTTTACCTATGTGTTTCCACCTAACATTAGGTACCTAATGCTAGAAATCTCATTTTCAATACCATGCAAATAGCATATTACATTATTATATATCCTAAAATATTACATTCTTATAATGAAGCAAGCTTTGTTGAATTTTGCTGAATCCTACCCTGTGTAAAGCAATCATTAACGGTCGTCGGCGTCGCGAAATGTCACCGAAGTCGTTTTCAGGACGTATGTACGTACAAGTACAAGGTTCCAGCAGATTAAAGTTTCTTTCAGCGTGGAATTGCTGTTTATATATTTTAAATTGAAATTTCAATTCCCAACAACTTAATAAACGATCACGGAATATAAATTGGGGATTAATTGAAGCACCCGGAAAAATTAATTCAATTAAGAATTTCAATACTTTTCAGATGGAATCATTTACATAATAAATAATATCAAAAGGCCAACGATGAGAAAATTTAATTGCCATATTCGCAAATCTAAAAATAAATCCTTGAAAATTTTCTAAACTTCTGTATAAAGTTGTTTAAGATTCTTTAGTAGTAGTGTAGTTACTTATTATTATATTTACTTCCTTATTGTGTAATCTTCAATACAAACCATAATGTGTTTTGACAGTTGATATAACACGGTGTAATATTATTTCGAAAAATTTGTGTGTGATGTATGATGAATTGGATCTACCACGTCTTTTTTCCCAACTTCATTTTTAGCTGACTTCAAAAAATGAAAAATTATGTGTATGTAGTATAAGTTTTTAAAAAATTGTATTTTATGGGTCCTTTCAGGTTATTTGGACCCCGGTACATTCGATATTAGATTGTTCTTGTAACAACATTATTTAAGGGTCCCGTCTACGTAACAAAATATTGCGTGTTTAGAGGTGTAGCAGTTTCTGCTTTACTCATTGCATATTAAAAATTTGATGGAAAAACAAGTACTAGATGTTTGTAAAAGAATTAATCTACGTTTATGTCCAATTAGAATTCTGAAATAATCTTTGGAATCCATGTTTTATGTAATTTTTACATGCTTTATGTGATTAAGAGATATATTAGAAAATGTAATCCGGAATAAATCTAGTTCCATTCTTCGTCACTCTTGTAATTTTTACATCAAACCATCAAACTTTAAATGTCAACTCACTAATGTTTGTATTTTCATGTGAAATTTCCTGTTAACATTACGTTGTGTTGTAACTGTGCCGGACAGTGAAGTGACATGGGACTTGCAAGTCGTCGTCTCCCGTGTCACGAATGTACAATGCACTCACTTGGCGGCCATCTTAATTCCGCGGAATCATTATAACAGTACAACAACATCGTACAACGTGTAAGACGTGTACGCTTCATCGACTACCGGTTTCAAGACCCGAGGCTACGAGAGAAAGAATTTTATTCAGGAGTTACTGATTAAGTGGATCGCTTTTTGCTGTTTTCGAAATTGTTTAATTATCTTGTCTAGAGAATCGTTAGAATTGAAATTAATTAAGTTTACCAGACTGATGAAGATCGGAATCTTGTTTTTTATTTTTTGATGTTTGCTCTAACCCAGTTATATTTTAAAGGTCCATACATTTTTCTCAGCTCGTATGTGGCAACCTTACTATGCTATGAGCACGAAGTATAATACATTCGGCAAAAAAACGCACCACTTGAAAATGCACCACAATTTCCGAATTTTCAGACCGTCATAACTCGGTTGAATTTGGTCGAATATGGATGAATCTTTTGAGTTTTAAGTATTTTGATACTTTCAGTAACACAGAAAGTAAGAGAAGAGCACTATTCAAGTTCTTTTGAAATTAAACTGTAATATTTTTTGAGGTAGGATGTAAGATCAAATCAGAACAAAGTATAACTTTTAATAAAATCTATTTAGCAAAAAGGAATCTTATATCTTACAATTCCACAAGCATAAAATATTCAAAATCAAAAGCTTATTCATACAATTTCGTAGTATAAAAATCCAAGTTTACACCATCCAATTGTCAAACATTTCGTACGAGAAAATATATCCTCCTTCGAATGTTCCGGTTCGTTCAGATAACCCATAAAGAGTAAAGTTTATCTCTAGCTACAAACATTTCTGTTCTTCTTCTTGTGCATATCATTGTGCGAAGGTGAAAGTTAGTGTGAAGAGAAAAACCTGCGTTCGCGACCCTAGGGTGGCATTACCTCCGCATTTAATACGGAAACTTGGAGTTACTTCCCCACCCCAGTCGACGTCATAAAGTGTGCGGCAAGACGGGTTAAACGACGAGACGCATACGTGGATTTTTGGGATTTGAAGCACGTAAACCAAATATTCCCGGACATATTTTCAACACTTGAGTTTTTCTGACGACATAAAGAGTAAACTCTGGGGAAGTTGTTATTGTTTATGTACAAATTATTACGTAGTCTTTCTTGAACGGGGTTATATTTATTTGTACTAAAGTTCACACAAGAATTTTTCATGTTTCCGACTTTTGAGAAAAATAATTCTGGTGAGGATGCCTGTCAAATACCGGTGCTGCTAAATTTAATCTTCAATAAATATCCTTAGAAATTTCTAATACTTACATTGAAAGCTTTAAAACAGTAATTTAATTTTTTTTTAGGATTCTGAGGCATATGAAAGTATCCTGAAAGAATCTATGAAATGTTTTGAATAACAAATTTATTTATGTTATTCAATTTTGTAGACCTTTGAACATTTATCGAAATTGTCTACAAACGTAAATTGAAGTGCTTTTTTCGTTTAATGTTCTCTCGCTTTAGAACTTATCAAAATGAGTAAATTTCAAAGAAGACCATAGCTTCGGATAAAATCAGCGTAGGTAATAGAAATTTTTCAAAATTTACCGAAAAATGAATAAATTTTATCGCCAAGTTGATCAATTGGGTAGAAAACATTTTTTATCAACAACATTGTAGAGGAAACTTCAATCTTGTCACAATTTAAAAATTCATTGATATCTCTGCAACATTAGCCGAGTTATGACCAAAAAGGCACAAACTGTAAATCGTAACTTCGCGCCAAATCATCGGAATTAGGTACTCGATTCTTTCCCCAAAAGGAAAATGAATAAACTTTATCGCCTTGGTAGTGGATTGAATCAACAATTTTTTTGCACCCGGTACAAGTAGTTGTCAAAGTTTGACAATTTTGACATCAAGAACATTTTTTCTAAGGCGGGTGGCAGAGGACGCAATGAACTTGGCATTAGATTTACTTTTTTTTGGCTGTAACCAAATTCTACGTTAGATCTATGGTTTTTGAACACAGAAATCCGTGAAGCCTCAACGTTCTCGCTGAAAAATTAACGTATCAACTTGAAAGTTCATGTTCTTTACACGAAATTGTGTGATCTATCGAACGCCTTTCCAAAGATTGGAAAATTTTTGCGTTAATCGACGCTTGCGCGCGTACGAAGTTGCGAAATTTTTCATCCAAAAAGTAACATTTTTCGAATGTCTCTCAGGGGGCAGGGGATGGAGATTTTCTAACAGGTTTGAGACGTTATGTAGAGGAAGAGCTGAGCTTTCAAGTGGCGAAAATTTCGTGCATATCTGATTTAAATTTTAAAAGTTGTGGCAACTTCAAAATTGTCAAATTTTGGTCCCGTTCAGGGTGGGTCTTTTTTGGCCGGCAGTGCAAAGCCGGGTTTATACAGCACAAATTACACTAATTATATTTGAAACTAACATTAAAAAGATAAATGTACACAAGTATTATGTACCCGTTTATACACAGAATTAGGAGCTAAGTAAATTAACAATTAAACTAAGAAGATGACCAGCTTTTATCTTTCTAGTTTAATTCTTAGTGTAAATTACTCTACGCATGCGCACAGTTGATGACTGTGTTTTTGACGTTTATTTTGCAGGTTAGTTTAGCATTTTTGGGTATATTTAATTGTAATAAATAAAAATAGATGTGTAATCTTATAACACTGTATTAGTATTTAGTTAGTTAAATATAGCAATATTGTTGTTTATAGAACACACATTATAATTCATTTTAAATCTTTCATTAATTTTCTATCTAAACGCCTTAAGTTTTTCTTAGTGTTAGCGCTTATGCTAATGCTAATTTAGTGTTGGTTTAGTTGTTGATGTGAGCTGCATAAACCCGACTTATGTCAGAATTGATTTAATTGTTAATCTGTTACATTAAAATACGAGTATGCTCTAATTACACCAAAGTAAATGATTATCCGCCGCTTTGATTTGATCCCAGCGTTTCCCGGCTGAACTGTTTTGAAAATCAGAAACGCAGGAAGAAAAAGTCGGTAAATCCGCGTGAAACTGGCAGCTCGGCCGAGCTAAAACAAAGGGAAATTGTCGCAGAGCAAATCAAAGAGCGTGAAGGTTGCGCGGATAGGCGGCTGTGTTTGCCAAGCACTACATAAACAACTTGAAAAAACTTGGCGCGTGCGCATAACCGCGAGATAAGCTCGTGTAAAAGAGCTTAACCGATTGGCAGACCGGTAACGGTAACCCGCTTACCGGAAACCAAACAAGTGAATATTAGCGGAATATGCCAAGGGATTCGTCACTTTTTATGTGTGTAAGTTTTCTCCTGTTATGAGTGAGACCGTTTTGCGAAGTTCGACATATTCTAAATTCACATAAGTATTTAGTTTTAAGGTTTACATTTTATGTTTACGTTTAAGAAAGTTTAAATTTACATAACTAAATACGAACATTCACACTTCTCACGTTCAAGCACTGTGAATGATCGATTTTAGTTTAGATGTTGTCGGATGTTGTATTCTAAATTCTAACATAAATTTAAACCTTAAGGGTATCGTCTCCAAGTAGCTCAACACCGCGTTTGTCCTATGTTAATGCATAGAAACGCTCGCTAAAAATACGTAAAAGCAGTCTAGCAATTTCTAAAATACTCACGAAGTTTTATAGATAAATCTAAATTTTATAAATTTATTTACAGACGAAGAATGCAACTAGGATTATGCCGAGTTACATTTTTTAATAAATCTCTTAATAATAAGATAAAGCGTGTAAGAAATTGCTGAAAACATACTTTTTCATTAATTGTTTATATAAATTCCAAAGATTTTTTCATAATTCTAACTCGGCATAATCCTAGATTAATTCTTTCACATTGAGTAAAGCAGAAACTGCTATATACCTCTAAACACGCAATATTTTGTTACGGAGACGAGACCCTTAAAACTAAACGCTTATGTGCATGAGGTTTGACGGCTTGACCAAAGCAGCATATTCCTACCTACTAACTCAAAACCTACTGAATTTGTATATTATACCAAGCTCATGCCATTATGATTATTATTTAATTAATTAATTAATTAAAAGTCATTAGATTAGGAGCGGTTTAATTGCAATAATAAAAATTAATTACTCCGTTTTATTGTTACTCTCGAAATGGTTAATTATAAGACTGCTGAGTTTGTATATTTAAATGACACTAATTATTTTTTTCTGTTTTAGGTAAGTACCTACCTCCAGTTTCCATGAATTTGCGGCCTTTACGAATTATTGGTAATGTAATAAATATTTCAATATAAAATCATATTATTTACAGTTACAATAAACTAACACATAGGTACATTTTTGCTCAATTTGTGTAGCCTCACATATTGTTAGTATATTTACAGTTTGTCATCTGACAGCTAGAATTTATCATTTACAAATTCAGTAACACTATAATAATTATTATTCTTTGTTTTTAGTTCTGATTTAAATTTTTTATTCTTTATTCAGGAGTGAAATTATCATATATCAAAATTTACATAGTTTGAAAATACAGCAGTTTATTGGCTAGAGAGGTGCGAAAAAATTTGTGTGAGGATGTTTTGTCAAAATAATCCAAGGTAACTAGGTAAAATCATAAATTTTTGTTGGTATAGAAATGTATGAGTGGAATACTCATTTTTAAATGTGCTTTTGCACGAGGATCGTAGTTCAAAAGAAAAATGTAATGAAATAAAATGTTTGTTAAATCTATAATACCTCTATTGATGTACAATTATTGTGCACTATAATTAAAGTTGATTATCCCTCGGTAAAAAATAATAGCAAAACAGATTTGAACCCTGCCTGTATATAAATTCAAAACTTGCAAAATTGGCTAGCATCCAGCTAAAATTCAAACAACAGGCTTTATTGTAGTGAAGTATGAATAACCCTTTGACAATATATCTCCATAATGGGATTGCAACCCGGTTCGCGGGGTTGCAAATTCATCGCACGTAGCGCTCTCCTCAATTGTGCGAGCGCAACTGCAAAGTGGAAACCAGAATCCAGAAATCAAAGTTTCAAAATTGCCAGCGAACTTTGATATGCGCTGTCTACGATGGATATGTTACATAGCGATGTTGGATGCTGCTCCGCTGTACCATATTTTAGCTAACTAGATTAGGTGGCTGTGGAGCTGTGAGCCGTGTCGCCAGGCAGTTGTTTTCAGCACAAAGCGACTGTGATGAGCGCCAAGCAGCACAATGAAGAGTAATTTTTCATTGTGGAAGGAATGGATTTTTGATAAGAGTAAACAAATTTGCTATACTGGTATTTTTTATAAATAGGTTTTGCCAGGGAGAGAGTAGAATAACTATGGAAATTCAGCCCATAGTTTAACAATCGTTGAAAAAAAATCTTATTTAACTATGTGAAAATGCAATATGGCGTTTGTTTAAAATAAGACAGTTTTTATCAATATCTCGAAAATCGCCATCTTGAATTTTAACATCGCTGTCGTTGATGATACGATTAAGCTTTGAATATATGCGCGATTTAAGCCCCCTTGAATGTTCAAAGAGACACTGTTTCACCTCGTCGGTTAGCAACATCCTCGGTATTATAAATCTCATAATATTCTTGTTAATAGCTATTAAAATACTAGTACAGTAATTTTACATCTTACGTAGCATCAAATGGGGTAGTTATGATTTTTTGGTATATTTTATAACGGTAGGCTTATTGAAAAATCCACAAGTTATGACAGAGGAAAGTGGTGCACTTTTTACAAATAAAATCAAGATAAAAAGCGGCTGTAACTTTCCAACGGATAAAAGTATCGCCGTCAGGTTTCAAACATTCGATTCTACAGGTTTTTGTCTATTTACTATAAAAAATTTATAATTTTTGAGGCCCCAGTTTAGCCGAAATCTTATTATTATTTTTAAAGTAATTTTTTTAAATTTTGTGCTCAATCAACTATATATAATTTCTGAACGAATAATGATATTGGCTTCCGGTTTGCAGCATTGAATTCGTCGGACTTTTTTCTATGAGATACATTGTGTCAAAAACTTTTAAAGGTCTTGGTCCCCGAGAGAATATAGTAAAATTTTTGTTTATTGTGTTTAATCAACTATAATTTCTAATAACAAATAAAGATATTGACTCGATTTTTTAAAAATTATATTCTTGAAACATTTTTCTATAAAATGCTGTAAACCTAAATTAATGCTACAAGAAGTTAGAAAAAATACCACATAAATGCCATTGAATGATTTTTTTTCAAATAATTACACATGTTACAGGAAAGTAATTGTTGACCAAAACAATTTTTGTTTATACCCTAAACAAAAAATTATTCTCCCTCCCCTTTCTGCTAATCACAATTATCGTATTCATTTGTTTTATTAACCGCTGTAGGTAATTATTGTACACATAATTACGATTTGATTTTTAATTACAACTGTTAAAATTTAATTACACAAAAATACCAATCAATAATTACACACGCAGTTAATTAGGGTAACCTTCGTGTTATTGAGTTTTTTAATCGATATACTCATATGTGCTAAGATTATTAATTAATGAAAACTGACAGGTTAAAAAATGAAACGCGTGTCATATATCTTCAGAGGTGACAATGTGGCATTGTGTTCGTGTCCTCCTTAATGCGGTTCTGTGTCGTGTTAGTTTAGCCACTGGCAGCCAGGGCCGGCATAGGCGGGGGGACATTTTTAAAGATTTTATTAGTCAATAGGTCATTCTATTAAAAATAATTTAAAAATATAATTTTCTTATACCGAATCAATTCCGGAAAGAATTAATGCAAATGTGAGATTAAATTTTTAGAAAATCCAAAATATTACACAAAAATAACATTAATTTTACCTTAATTCTGGCAGTTTTAAATTTTGTATTTTATGTAAATTATTTTGGGGGGCTAGGCCCCCTAGACCTCTCTAGTTGCGCCTATGACAGTCTCACATAATATTGTGAGTCTTCGGTGTACAATATTATAATTATCTTAAGCTAGATTCAGACCTACTCAATTATGAGTATAAGTGGCTATTTAACCAATCAGCACTCAAGGTTCGCACTTATAATTGAAATTGGAACTTTGTGGACGCGCTTGTTTGTTAATTTAGCACTTATACTTAATTGGGTAGGTCTGAATCACGGTTAAAGAATAATTAGGTTTACGTTTTTCATTACCAAACCCCGGTCAGAAGTTGTAATTAGTTCATAGGTTTCTAGGTGTCTCTGCTAGTCACTAGTTGCTTGACTATTTGTACAAATTCATTCTGCCACTTGCTGTCTCTGAATAGTATTTTTGAAATGTAATAATTTGTGCGTTATATAGTGATATAAATATATGTAATATATATATATATATATATATATATATATATAAATATAAAAACACGTAAGCTATAATATTACATTATAAAGTAACAGGTAAATATTGTTGTGAAAATATGAAAAGTGTTTCAGAATAACTGTCAATGTAGATATAGCTTATTTTAATTTTAGGAGAATTGAGTAAAAATCGACATGTTTTATAAACTAAATAATGAAGGTGAATAAATGCACTACGAGACTGTATTCATGTATTGTGAAATTATTTATTTATAACGACGATCTCACTCGTAGAAAATGAAGATTTTCAAACATGTTTTGTATTTTTAATATTAAAGTGTATTTATACATTTAAATCAGTGTCTATATAGTATAACCTGATACAGCAAGAGATACGCATTCTGACCGCGATCATGTTGGCAAATTTAATTATGTTTTAACCGTGGTCTGGCTGTAGTTTTATTCTCTAGTACAACTAATTTCCTACCAGTCGCGCATTCCATCAAAACAAGACAACAAACCCCATTCTCATGTTAACCCTTCCTGCAAAGGCTAATAACTCACAATCAAATGAAGCTACCTCTGCAACATTCATCCGAACTTTGAATACATGACATGTCGACACACAACACACAGCAAGCCGTGCATCATGTGTAATATGTCACACGTAGTTGTGTGGTGTGCGCTAGTCGCCAGACTAAGACGAGCGACGAGAGGATGTACTGGGTGTCATGGCGGACTGAGCACACACGAGACAACAATACACGTCGTGGGAACCTGTGAGAACCTGCCACAATGCGTGGCTAGGCAGGGATGAAGAATGTTCCTGCTTGGCGCATTGGAGGAGGAACGACTTTACCCAACTTGGGTAAATGTACTTGTACCTATAATTATTTTTTACTTCCTCGACTTATATTGTAACCGTGATTTTTTGTCAGTTCGAGATTTTGATGAATCAAGATATAGGCAACATTATACAGAATTACTGAATTTTCTGATAATTTTAAATTTATGTTGTTATAAATACATCTATATCTGTTCGATTTTTAAATGTAACTGTAAATTCAATAAAAATTTTCACTAAATGTTCGTTGTATAAGTAATGTTAAATTGAAGTTTGATCTGATATTGACCCAAATCTTTTATTGTTATAATATAAATTACAATTTTTAATTCGGAATTTGAATTTTCATATGAAAATTAATATTGACTTTCAACAAAATTCGAAATCCTAACTTCGAATTTCCACAAAAATTCGAATTTGCGTTAGACGAGGTATTCGACATTCGAACTTCGTATTTAAGAGAAAATTCGAATTTAAGGGAAAATTCCAAATTTTGATTTTAAGGGAAAATTCGAATTTTCGAATTTCGAATTATTTTTCAAATGAAATCTCGAATTAATTTTTTTTGAAAATCAACAGCATTAATTCAGACCTTTCTGAACCCAAAAATCATGATTTTAAAAAAGTCTGCCTGTTTGTCTGTAGGTTTGTCTGAACGTTGGATAATTTTAAAAAGCGTTGGAATTTTGGACTGAAATTTTATATTAAAGATCTTAAAGTTCGTTAATGAACTTTATTCAATCAGTGGTCATTTTTTTCTTATAAATTATTCGAATTATACCGATTTTGGTGTCAATTTAAAGCTCTCGAGATAAGTTTAGTAAAAATTTAAAAAATGACATTTATGTGATTATTAATTGTTTCTCCAAAAATTATTCAAATTTTTTCAAGTGTATTTTCAAACTAAAGCTCCCTGGAAAAAAATCTAGTCGAAGAAGTAAGAACAACGTAATCTCACTTTTAATAATGCTCTCTAAAATCGTTACTTAGCGAACTGTGTGGAGTCCACAAAATAATATTTTAGCACTGAGCTGTTATTTACATTTCATAGGCATATTTTCATTGTTTCATCGCGTACGTTTTTCAAAATTATATTTTAGAATGATTTGGTATAGTTACTATAGACAAATTTTGAGAGCATAATGCTAAAAATATTTGTATGTACGCAAACTGAGTTTTAGAGGACTCAATATATTTAAAGACTCGGCTTGTTCCTCGTCCGTACTAGACTCGTCCTCTAAAACCCTATTTTGCGTGGTACTTGTTACACAAATAACTATTATAGTACCATGCAACTAGCCTATTTGCAGGTTCATGTACTGTCGTTCATTAATATAAACTCGTCAACACAGTTAGGGGAACACTTGAAATGCAGTGAAATTTGCCGAGTTAAGTTTTTTAAGATTAATCTAAATCGACTGAAAATATACCGAGTTATGACGATTTGAAAATAGGTGAAATTTCACCTTTTCAAGTGTTCCTCTAAATTGAAATAGAACATAGCAAATGAAATATGAATGTATTTCTAATAATTTTAGAAATGAAAAAAGTTGCAAGAAATATAAACATTTAATAGATATTGTTTCAGTATACAATTTATAACAAATTCTCAAATACACGAAATAAATCAGATAGGTACTTGTCTGAGGCTAACATCTGCATTATACCAACATATCATTTTGCACCTTTTCTTCAAGTGTATACCTTATTTTCAACAACACAACCCTAATTGACAGGTAATATTAACTTGATAATGACAGCCTATGTTCTATTTTAAATGAATCGCTCTAATACATTGCTGTAACCATGGATATGAAAGATCCCATGTTTCACGTTAAATAAATCTCACGGTATCTACCTACTAATGGTTTTATCTTATTATATAAAATATAAAAACATTAGAGTCTCAAAGTAAAAAAATGAATGCTTAATGTATCTATATTTAGCTCTTTGAATATGTTTTGTATTTCCTGGCTTACTCCTCTTGTCTTCTTTGTGTTCTCCTTTTTACCGTACGAATCTTCCTGAAGGATACATTTAATGACCTACTTTGATAAAGTGTATTCAGGAATAAAATATAAGTAGTAGAAGTGAAGTGTACTGGACTCGGGTATTTTCAATTCTCGTTTTCCAGTTGGTCGCACATGTAACATGAAGTAGTCGAAACAAATTGTGCAATTTTATTGCTATTCTTTACTGTTCAATGAAGCTCGATTTGAATTTGATCAAAGGGCTAACAGGAACGAAAACCAATCGACAGAGGCGGACTTGGACATATCACAGCTAATCTTATACCTACACAATTTTGCATGACATTACTTATATATTGTACCTCCCGCCTAAAATGGTGGTATAGGGATCGTGAAAATAATCGATGTCGAGATAAATACGTTTTAGTACCTTTAGAATCTATTTTGACTATTTTAACGAGGATGTCTGTGTGTGTGTTTATGTATGGAAGTCTACCATGCGCTTTCGTTCTGATTCATTCTCTCAAATTCTACTTAACATAATAATTCTATATTTTGCATTATACATTTGTACATTTTAACGAAGAGTTGAAAAGATTTTGACAAAAATCTGCCAACCGGAAATGGTATTTTCTTGAAGCATTCTAAAATTTTGTAAAAAATTAAGAAATACTGCGATAATTACAATTTGTCATACAACATTTATGATTTACAAATCGTGGTATAGGAAAAATTACAGAATTTTAGAAAAATAATTTTCCATTTTTGGTAAGAGACATAGAAAAGATGTTATAATATAATAATATCGTATGACAAATTTTAACTACCGCAGTATTTTCTATATTTTTTGCAAAAAATGCCATTTCCGGTTGGCAGATTTTTACCAAAATCTTTTCAGCTCTTCATTATGATGTACAAATGTATAATGCAAAATATTAGTATTGTATATTTAGAAGAATTTGAGATAATGAATCAGAACGCATAGTAGGCGCACATACAGACTTCCATACATACACACACACAGACATCCTTATTGACAAAAATCTCGACATCGATTTTTTCACGATCCTTATACCTCCCTCCTTCATGAAAATGTCAATGTAATAGATGAACTACAAAAATGTATAAATATTATTAACTTGATTTGAAACTAGTAGGTACCTAGGCGCCGAAATATAATAATTAGAAATCTGGCTGAATTTCAGTATTTTTTTATTCTTCCATTAAAAATATCCAGTCAAGAAGCTTAATCGATTCATTATTAAGTTTTAAATACAATTTAACGACTGCACACACACTGCCGACAGAGAGGCTTGAACCACGGAACTCCTGGTCCGTACGCCATCACAAACCCACGCATGTCTTGAATTTCGCTGAGTCCGATCCTGGGTGGTTTTGCGTAGGCAAGTCACGGTTGTGCAGATTCGTCTTGCGTTTTCGAACCGAGTGACCGAGTCAGGTTTCCTCTGAAAGTCCACCGCTCGTGTTTGTACCACAAAGAACTGACTGCACGTTTCTACTTCTACTTCTCTATGTGACGTTGCTTCAGAGCTGACGTCGTTGTCGCACAATATTTACCTGCAGTACGACGTGATATTTTAACGATTTCGACTCGACTGCGCCAACCCACTGTTACTTCATACGAATAGAAACGGTAGCAGAAATAGTGACAACTATTTCCAACGACATTAGTATAATTTATAATACATACATTTCTTGGTTATTTTTTACTTCAGGGTCCCGTCTATCTCCTAAAATCCAGCTAAAATGTACTAACGTAGCGAATGTTTTGAGGCCAGTACAATAATGGTAAAATTATACTTAAAGGATCAATTAACAGTTGTGCCTTTTTAAAATTTTAATAATAATTGTAAATTTTCGAGGTGAGAAATTTAAGTATTCTCGTCATGGTCATTTTCCGCCTGTGCAATTCTCGCCTCATCTCAATTTCTCGATTTTTCTCAATTTTTCTATTAAATTAGCACTCAATTCTTGTTTTAGAAATAAAAATATTTATATCAAAACCAGAAATGCTACGTACAAAGTAAATTTAAAAAATTGACATTTTCGAAGAGAAAAATATAAAAAAAATTAAAAGTTTTAGTTTTGAGCAGGATTGGCACGTTTAAAATATTATTTCGTTTTAAACAAACGTTTAACATTTGTTTAAAACAAAGCAAATGTTAAAACACGTTTTAAACATTTTTAATAGGTACTTTTTCTCCGTAATCAAATAAACAATCAAAATTCCTATAGCTATAATATATAATACCTATAGTATATAATTTCTCACTAGATGTCACCAATATCCATAACCTGATAATAAATAATAAGTATAAATAGGGGAATCGTCAGTATATTTATCGGCATAGTGCGTAATAAAGCATATTTCAGAACTCCTTGCTGTTTAAAACACTGTTTCTTATTGTTTAAAAGAATTTTTTATCAAAAAAAAAATGTTTTATACAAATAAAACAGTTTTAAACAAAAAAATAGTTTATTTTGTTTAAAATAAAAAACATGTTTTTGCCAACCCTTGTTTCGAGAATTCTCGATTTCTCGAGAACTATTTCTCGTCTCATAGTTTTGAATTCTCGTTTCATCTCGAAAATCTGAGACAAGAAATTTATTAGTTCTCGTCTCGTAATTTCGAGAATAAGACGAGAAATTTCTCGTCTCGGCGTCATCACTAATTAAAAATGAACTACACACAGACTTGTAGTAGTTTTTGAGAAATCGGTTTAATACACAACTATAAAAAGTTTAAATAGTAATTAGTGTGTTTTTTTTTCATGTTAAACAATCCGAGTAAAACGCACTGTTCAGTGTCTTCTATCTATATCTTATTTGTTACGCTGTTCGAGTACCCCATGAAAACTGCATTTATCCGAATAAAAACTGACTGTTCGGGGTATAAACTAAAGTCGTTGTTATTCAGTGCATAGAATTTGGTCGTTAGTACACCGTCAACAAGTATCCGTGTCTAACGTTTACCCCGGTGCACCTCGCGTCAAAATATGGCGACATGACATGACTCTCAACGAGGGGCATTTGTTTCAAGCAAGTTAAAGAAGACAAGTGTAAGTGTCGTGTGTCGTGTTCGTGTACTTTACAAGGGCTGCAATATTTCTGTCAGGACATTTTTGTTACTTTTTATTTTTCTGCCTGGTATTATTCAATTTTTGTATCAGTAAAAGCGCAGGAACTCGAACCGCACGAAATAACGTTTCAGGTTCGCTGATCACTGTGCTCAGTGCTGGGCAGTAGCTAGCTACTTTAGTAGCTAAGCTTCTAGCTTGGCTACTTTTACCTTCTAGTAGCTGTAGTTTAGCTACTTTCTAAAATTGGTAGCTTACATTTTTTAAAAAGGTAGCGGTAGCTTTTAGATTATGAAGTAGCTAAGATACTAAGAAAGTAACTTAGCTACTACAAAAGTAGCTTAGCTACTACAAAAGTAGCTTAGCTACCCAAAAATTAAACTTATAGCTACCAGGAAATACCTTAGATTATAAACGTAGCTCTACGAGCCTCCCCCACTATATTATTTTTAATTCAATCAAGTCTATTTATGAAAAACTAATTGAGTCTAAAAAATTGCTACATAATTTTAAATAATTTAATTATATTTATTATGAAAAAAGTTAATACATAACAGAGTGTATATTCATTTAAAAAAAAACTCAAATCGCTTGAAAATTATTTATTGAGGCAGTAACTTTTACAGAATTATTTGTCTATAGATAAAAATTAAATGCATCTGCAGATGTCGTCAGATTAGGTAAATTTCGTTATTTCAAGAACCACAACATGTTACATCGGTGGTGTCAAACACAATAGTGCTAACTACATGAAAAAGAACTTTACCTCTAACAGCTAGTTACAAAGTTAACTGAATAATTTGCATATGTGGCAGTAGATGTTGTTGAGATCTTCAATATCAGTTCTGAAATTTACATTTTTGGCGTCATTTTGAATATTTATAGCATTTCCAATAACAATCTTTTGTTGAGGTAACTCGCTCTGTCTAATATTTCAACATTGTCAAAGTCGAAAGTATGATTTAAGTCAATACTGTGCTGTGTTATAAGATGCCACAATAATTGCTGGCGAAACATTGGCTTTTGAATTGAGTTAATGTAATAAACAATAATCAACCAGACTGCATTCCCGTTTATACAACCCTTAATAACAACAATACAGTCGCTTTATAATAACTTCTAGTTATTATTAGTGTTTTGTGCATTAAAAATTAAAACTGGAATATGTACCTGACTGAAGTCGAACCTGAGTTGTAAAAACCCCAGTCACATTACGCTGTCAGATATGTACTCCATTATTAATCTAATAGCGAGATGGAAAATTTATAGCATTATTTTAACTAAAAACATGTATATAATGAATACATTATTTAATATTATAAATAAATTTGGGTAGGCATTGTTCGTTAATCAAATTAATTATTTATGAAAATAATACATTCTCATAATTACTCGACGACAGCATTTTCATGAATACATGAAAAGTTTACAAATATTTAATAAACATAAATCATCATTAAAAATAATCACATTAATGAATATATTCGATACGTTTCATTCGTTGTGTAGGTATAGGTTATTTTTCACAATTTCAACGCGTGGTTTCAGAATAATAAAAATCATTTATTTAGCTTCGAAAAATAAGCAGAATTAATCCTTAATTTTCATTACCCTTTAAATAAAAAATATGACGTTTAATTGTCTTTTTAATTAGAATCACTCTACATTTTTCTACATTAAAAGTTAATTACGTTTTTTATGGTTCCTCGTAATTTTAAAAACAGCTGACATAAAATTTTGGAACGAGAAGAAAACTTTATACTCATTTTATTTCTAATTTCGCGCAAAAAGTTTATGTCGACACTTTGGCCGCGTAGAAATATTTGATAAAAATGTTAACAGCACATTTTGATATTTAGCCGAGTGAGTTATACCCATTACACGTCAGGTAAACACTACTAGTAATAATATAATATGTTTTAAAATTTCAAATGATAGTTGTCATATCTATTTCTTACCTAAGAAAAATGCAGATGGCAATGCGAATGCAGTCTGTTTTACACTCATATATTTTATCATTTTAAAATTTGGCTCGAAATTAAATACTTATACAAAATAATGACGACATAGCAAAATTTGTTTCTGAATTTACTAAAAAAATATAATTTTTTTAAAATAAAATTTATATTTTCTACCTATTAATTACAGTGATAAAATAGTTAGGTATTTGTTTCATTAATACAAAAAATGCATGAATTTGGGACGAGTAAGACGGTTGCCGGACGACGCGCAGCGGAGTTCGGCGATCTTACGAGTCTCAAACAAGCATTTTTTGTATGAATGAAACATAATATTTTTTCGCTAGCCGCTTAAATAGATGTAATTTCATTTAAATTGACACATCCTCATATTACGCAACAATTAAAATGTAAACATACCTACTAATTTGTTTTTTCCCATGACAACAATCATTTTTTGTATTAGGGCGAATAGTTTACTTTTTGTACAGTTGCTGTAGTGATCATAAACAATCCCCAAATGGCCTTTTTACAAAAAAAAAACAATAACACAATTGCATCAAATACGTCCGGTTGGCGAAAAATCTAATTTTCAGTAGGTACTATTCAAATCAACGACTATCAACGTTTTTAAAATTGAATATTATTTTTGCTTAAGTATGGGTATCACAGTAAATATAAATAAAATAGTGCATTGTGCTAAAAATACGGAATATGCATAATAAATATATTGTTAATAATATTTAACATAAATACTGCTATTGTTTATTTATAATTATTTATTCAAATTATTATGCAAACAGATATTTTTATGAAATTGATAATTTAATTTTTGTTCATACAATATTATAATTTATAATTACCTACCTATATTATTTGTACTGATCATTGGTTGATATTCCACTGAAAATATTGTTTTAAAATTAATTATTTATGGATAACCGAATTATGTGTAACCAATTTGACAGATGTAATCCTAATCAGGAATCTATTGATCATCTAATTTTTCGGGAGCACCTGTTGTCCAATTTCAATTTATCATCAGTTAATTCTGTGGGTTTCTCGTCTCATCCGTAAATGATCCATCGTCGATTTCCCGCCCAATTTCCCTACGAATTGTTCTCCAATTATCGTCCTGAACAAAGAGAGGAGCATCCAATCCCTGCAGGATAGACAGATATCGATGATAACCTCTCAAACTCCAAACTGAATAAACTGATTCTGAAAAAAATCTGCTATGGCTTACCACGACTACCACAGTACTTCCCCGACCATAAATTTAACGTAGGCGATGTCAAAGTGACAAACGTCAATGCAAAAGTGAGAGTTGTCATTGTCAAAGTTAGAGTTGTCAGTGTCCAAGTGATATCTGTCAATATCAAAAAAAAGATAATTATGTAATTTCTGTTCTTATTTTAATTTCAATGTACCTTCTTGTGTTTTATATCATTGAAAAGAGAAAAAATCTCTATTAAAACGGGTCAGCCTATGAGCTTCATATGAAAATTTAAATTTGGTTTGAATCTGTACAAGGCAAAAAAAGAGACTGCTGTGAATTCCTTGTAAAAAATTGCCTGTAGAACGTGCAAATTAAAAACATGTACTTATATGAATTCAAACAATAAAGTTATGTCAAAAATCATATCGGCAAAAAATTAAATCGCTTAGTAATCTATGCATTTTTTCGGAAAAGCAAATGATCACTAAAATAGTCTCTTAAGCGGCTCGTCTACATTTTGTGCGAATTCCTAGAATACTCGCGATTTAACTATTTTTTATTCCACTCTTTTCTCCATTACGACAGCTGCCTGAAATCAGCCCGAAACTCGTACTTTGCCGCATCCTAGCTATGCAATGTCATTTTGAAGTTGAAAAATACTGTAAAAGTGTTTTCGTTGCGAGTAAACTGTCAGATTATTATTGACTTCAGGATCAATAAACATTTAATAGAGAAAGAATTGATCTACAAATGTGCCTTTTTAAAATTTTGAATAAATTTATAATCATGGACAATTTTTTAATCAAAATTTTAAAAAGGCACATCTGTAGATCAATTCTTTCTCTATTAAATGTTTATAAAAACATGATCCTGAAATCAATAAAATAAAATTTTACTATTCTTGTACTGGCCACAAAATACTCGCTACATTAGTACATTTTATGCTGGATTTTAGGAGGTAGCGAGCCTCTGAATGTGGCAACTTTGCACCAATTTAATCGACCTCGTATCTCTTAAGGTTCTCGAGATCCCAATGGTGGGGCTCGGAAAACGGACATCCTGTATACGAGCAATATATAAATTAAATTAAGAAATAATTGTAAAAGCGCAAATGTTTACAATATTTTCATCAATTTAAGTACTAATTTAAAAAATTAATCAATAAAGTTGATACTACTGACATTTAATAAATAATACTTCAATAATGGCAACCTATACCTAAGAATTGTTACGCTAAATCAAGTACTTACAGATACAGAGCCATCTATGTAAAAGTACATTGAATATTATTTTTCATAATCGGTAAAGCAGAATAGCAGAATACTGTATTTTGGCTAAGACTGTATTAGACGTAGGTACGTAGAAATAAGTTTTGATGTCAGTTCTATTTTAATTCAACTTATGAGCTAAACAATACTTTGCTAAGTACTTTTATTATTATTATTATTATTTCTTGATATTATTTATTTATTGTTTACCAGTTTCTGCTCACTATACACGAAATTACATTGATACGAACCTGAATATTTGATTGTTGACAACAATATGAGTGTTGTAAATTTCCTAGAATATATCTCCAACATAAAAATGAGCTTAACCGCCTCTGAATAGATATAGGTATAGAAAAGTATTTATTGCTGACTAGTAGTTCGTACAGAGTTTTTACAATAATAATAATTATGTGTATCTACATATCTGGGCAAGCCCATTTCTGTAGTCTTTTAAATTAATACATATTTACATTAATAATTTTGTGGTTCCTTTACATATATTTTGTAGGAAAAAACAATTTGAAGCAAAAAAATCTACACAGGGTCTGAATAAATAGTATTTTTTCTAATACTTGCACGTTCGTGCTTGTTTGTGTGCGAAAAGTGCCTCATTTCTAAACTATGCGAATATTCGTGCGCAAATTAGATGCGTACACGAATAAACGTGCGCAAATTTTTTCACCGCTCGCGAGTCGCGGCTCGCGAGGTCGCGAACGCGAACGCTCGGCTTTGCTGCAAACCCCTGCCCTCGCCGTTCCGCCGCGAGCAACTATCGGTCGACTTCGGCTCTGCCTCGGAAGGCTTCGGGCAACTATTGTTCAGGCTGCATCTCGCCTCGCGGCATCCTATATTATTTGTTGTGCACGTATTGAAAAAGATATTTTTATTGGAAATATAATTTAAGTAAACTTTGACGAACGAGGTGAAACCGAGTGAGGCAATATACGAGCAATACGATATTTACTTTTGAACGAGTCATGAACGCTATTTTTTAGACGATCACAAAAAATAACACACAATTTTTCAGTTTCACCTTTTAAACACACACAATCTTCAAATGACATATTTACTGTTATTTCAAACAATCAACAAACAAAGCAAATGCTGCCTAGCTATGTTAATTTGGTCTCATAATTACGATATGACCATATCATGCTAGCACGATAGTCATATCACGTTAGTTAACTATTATTTTCTGTAGTGGTCGTCTAAAAATTATTTTTTTTATAAAACAACTTTTTTTTCAAGAGTGTCTTGATTACAAAAATTCGTGTTATTTATAAAATTTACATATCTTGTATTTTGTTAACCAGAAGGAAACAGGCGCGGATACAAGGGGGGAGGGGTAACGGGGTAATTAGACCTCCCCCTCCCCAAGAATCCTAAAGTTAGAACTTAAGAGTGTCGTTTACCTAAATGACCAAAACATGCTTCGCACAAGTTTTTGATTTATTTTCATGTCTGATTTATCGAAGACTATGCGTGGAAGTAAAAATTAAGTTTTAATTTATTTTTACACATAAAAAAGACTGTTATTCAAATCCGAAATTTCATATAGAGGCATTTGATCTTGAACTAAAAAAAATTTTCGCGTGCGGCGCTATTCTATCATTCCATTTGTCAAAATTACCCCCCCTAAGAACATCACCTGGATCCGCCGTTGGAAGGAAACGGGTCTAAGTTAAAAGACATTTTTTGCTTAAAATGGGCTCAGTAATAAGCTGTCACACTAGTCCTGAAACACCCTGTATTTTACAAAATGCAATTCGTATTTTATTAAACCCGGATTTGTCTCGTGCGAGTAGGTACTTATGATAGTAAGTTTTTTAGATAGTACTTATACTCTGTGCAATTCACTGATTGTTGACTTATTATTAAAGTGCGTCCTGGCGTAAATACAAAAAAATATATTTTTCAGTTCTCTAAATGAAAATACTTCAGATGTGGAAGAAGACGGCACCGAAAGTGGCGAAATAGAGAGTAAATATCAAAGTAAAGAGAACGAAAACGTAACAATTGAAGATGTAAGTAATTGTTACCAATTTTGAATTAAATATCATATCATATTTTGCTGGATACCTTATTCATAAGTGTGAGAAAAAATTTAAATGCACTTCTTGTGCAAATTCTTTAAAAAAACATGACGAAATATACACAAAAACTGAAATTTTAATATTTTTAAGAGATTATGGTGAATCTGAGAGTATTGAATTTTTATACAGACCAACAGATTTGGTTGTGGATATTATTTTAGTTGCTTTAAATTTTTTTACAAAATTTTATGCAGAAAATAAACATATATCTTAAAAAAAAACACTTTTGGCAAAAATTATAGAAGTTATTAATAATAAACATCCCGGCTGGTTTCAAAACGATCAATGCTATCAGCACAAAAAATATTTAATTGATTTATTAATAACCATAAACATTTATAAAATGTTAGCATCTATTACAAAATCTTTTAAATTTGCAAAAAATATAGGTAAGTACCTTCTTACAAAAGGAAGGTCAGCATTTTACAAAATAAATAGATTATTAAATAAATAGATTATAAAAATATGTTGCTTTCGTCATTGTCATCAATATTATTTAAGAAATTTATTTTGTGATGAATTTGTCATTTATGTTCTTATTTTATATATTGAACTTATTTTCTGATGAAGATTCAATTTTAATATTATGAAACGTTGTATTTTTGTTAATAAAATATTGCATAATATAAATGAAAAGTTTTATTGAGATATTTTTAAAGTTATTTCCAAATGCAAATTAAATACATCAAAACTTCTTTCCAGTTATATAAGCTCCTCCCATGCTCCCCCACCCATTTGGAACTCCAAATAGTTCCTAATATGCACTACAGGGGCAGCACTTTCTCAGGTACACAAGTGCGAACGATTCTTCTCATTAGGTTGCCATTATTGAAGTATTATTTATTAAATGCTACTGATGTATAAAGCTCATTAACGAACTTAAAACTAACTTTTTTGTAAAAAGCTTAAATATAAAAATGTGTACGCGATCTCAAGTTATCGTGCTTACAGACCGACAGACCTACTTTTTTAAATTATATTTTTGGGTTCAAAGGTCTAAAACGTGAAGATTCATCAAAATCTCGAACTATCATAAAATCACGATTAAAATACTTCCCCTATTATATAGGCCTGGAAGTAAAAACCTTTTGTATGTATATATTTATGTTGATTGAGTTTTATTCGACCAATTTTGTTTTTGTTTTGAATTGTGAATATTGGACTCTATTCTGAAAGCTTTCTTTCAGCTGTTTTGTAGAAAACGTATGCGCAAAGCGAAATAAGAATTTGTTCCATTATCTAAAGGAGACTATCTCCAAAGTGATAAGCTTACAAGTTTATTAGCAATCTTGTATCTTATTCTTGTTGCCTTTTGTTTGCTAGTTTACTACACTCATGATATAAATTTGCTTGTTTACTATTTCAGTTAACTAGGAAAGTAACTTGAGAATTTTAAAATAATAATGTTATTAGTAAGTTGAGGATTTTTAGGCACAAAAAATCTAAAAAAGATAGGACAAATTGGCAAAAGATATTTAAAATGCCAAATAGTAAATTCATTATCAAATAGATGAATGGGAAAATTTTTTAGTCAATAGTAGGTAATATATAAAGGGACCACTATTTTACTGGAAAAATTTATTTCAAAAGACAAATGTCATGATTCATGATCATTTTATCATTCAGTTTGTCTTAAGAAATCTTAAGAAATAATTTTATCTGCAAAATAATGAGACCGAGATATATTTTATTAGACTATTTCCCAAATAAACAGACACCAAATATGAACTAAACTAATCGAACTTACGCTGGAGTGTCCTAATATTTTTATTATTAAATGTTTTCTAATGTCGGAGTAAGCAAAATTTGACACTAGTATACAGACCGATTAGAAAAATAAATTATTCGTGGTTTTTCGTGTTTTTAAATCAAGACTATTTTTTTGTACGGAAATGGTTGCTTATTTTGACATTTAATTTTTTTACTATCCTTTGAGTGTTAACATTTTAGTTTCTTTATTAATTGGTTCCTAAGTACCAAAGGTTGTTGACGTAACTGTATTTTTTGGCGTTATATTTTATAATTTTTATATTTCATCATAAGAAGTTGTCATAAAATAGTATGTTAAGTATCAAGAACGGTAAGGACAGTTTACCGTTGGAAAACAATGTTTTGAGACTGAGCGAAGCGAAGGCTCCAATATTGTCTGACATCGGTAAATCCTTAACGTTCTTGATGCTTGTATCATTTTTTCACCATTGGTCTTTTTTATCCATACGCAAATATTAATTTCTTCGTAATTAATATTAAATTTACTTACCGTCCTGTTAATTTACTTACCGTTTTGTTTAGCCTAGCAACCGGTAAGATCAACATACTGTCTTGGGAAAGGCATGGTTAGTTGATAAAAAAGACCAATTGTTCAATTTTTTTACCCTAGGTACCTTATTTAAATTGTTTATTGCTTGTTTGAAATGTCAGTATAAATGTCAATAAAATGTGTGTATAAAAATTGACTCATTCGAAAGTAAATATCATACTGCTCGTGCGTTGCCTCACTCGGTTGCACCTCGTCAAACTTTACTCGCACGCTATTTCTCACTTTCGAGCCTTGTTATTAAATATACTATTATTATCTACATTGTTTATACGCTAGAAGTACATATTATTTTCTGTATTTATTTTATTTGGTTGTACTGGCTTCAGCTTTCTGCAAAGCTATTTACGTTCATGTTACTGCAGCGCACCATGTCATAGATTATTAACAACAATTCCAGAAAATGGAACATCCATGTAATCCTATCGCCCGTGATCTTGTAAACTCTGGAGCTTAACAGAGAGCTGAACTTTACACTCTACGCACGCCGTCCGATAATTCATAAATTAACAAAACGAGAACGAAAACGACAACTTTACCGTCACTGCCATTGATGGATCATGTTATGTTTTATGGAGGACGACAATTAAGGGTTATGTTTTAGGTGAATTTATTGATGAACATAATTTAATGGCCTCTTCTGAAAAAAACATCTCTTTTTTTATTAATTTTTTTTTAAATAAATAATAGGCAGTATATTATTTAACGAGCACATAATAATAATATAATTCAATTATATAAAATAATTATAGATATTATGTGCAAGTCAGATACGACGTTTTATCTACAACTTTTTAAATAAAACATTTCTTTACAAATTTTGATTCATTAAAATATTAATCTAACCTCATATTTATGTGACGACAGATGCCAGTTGTGGTGAATAATGGACTCATAATACAATAGTGTGTCTTATGGACGGGTTTATTAAATTAAAAAATAACACTAGTTTGCAAAATAATATTATTTTGGGTACCACTGTTTGTCAGATTTAAATACAAAAAGTTATACAATAGTTATGCAGTATTCATTAGCGTAATTTCATTAATGTAATAATAATTTTACAAACAAGAAAAAATGAAATTTGTAAGTAGGGGAGACCGGGGATGAAAGTAACAGAGGTAGGTTGTAACATCGCCCATAGTTTTCGTAGTTTTTGGGAAATGACACTATAAGTGCTATTATAGCATTTAAAGACATGAATCTGTCAACACGAAGTAGAGTTTTGCCATTGTCGTTGAGAATACGTTCAAGACAAAATTCGTATCTTCTTTTCGGCTGAAAGTAAATTCGCTGTGTTTCCTTATGAGTGGTTTTACCAGAAGCTCTTGAATAATAATCAAAATGTAAGTAAATAATTTTAATCTATTTTTAGTTAGCTATCAATCGGCATGATACAATTCACCATTGAAATTGTGGTTATGTGTAATTTTCCTCTAAACTTCTTTAGTTTACCATTGGGGCTGATAGTAACACAGTGTTACAACCAAACCCAACATATATTTGATATTTCCATTATTATATTATTTTTATTATATAATTTATGTTGCCACTTGCAGATGAGAACTTATAAACTGAAAACAAATCGAGGAACTGTCTCCTCAGATTTGATAAAAAGAGTTTCTTTGGTCATGAAAACAGGCCGATTAGAGCAGTAACAAAAGAGTTAAATATTTGTCACGTTACTCTCTTTTGCTATGTAAGAAAGAAGCGACAAACTCATTCATGAAACGAAATCCCACTCTATCAATTCGCGTACCTGAGGCTTCAAGTTTAAGCCGGGCCACATCTTTTAATAAGACTAATATCAATAATTTTTTTGATAAGTTGGAGGCTGTTGTGAGAAAAGTCAAATTAAGTATATCACAAATCTGGAATGTGGATGAAACCGGAGTGACCACAGTCCAGAAACCTAAAAAGATTGTCGCAACATTCTGCCTCATGTGTTGTGAACCCTATTCATCCAGTTTGCCTGGGGAGCAGTGGGTGCAGTGTCTCCAATGTAAATTATGGGCCCATGTTAACTGTGTTAAATTTAAAAAAATGTTCTTATGTAGAAATTACGACTCGGATGATAGCTTTTCAGATTAAATAGTTGTCTTTTATGTTTCTTTATATTTTTCTATAACAGTTTTGTTGATAAATTATATGAAAAAAACTACATATTCTTGCTAATTATTGCAATAATCAACTGTTACATCTTACCCCAATGACTGTTACTTTTTGCCCCAACATTGAGGTTGAAAGTAACACATGTCTCTGCCCACATATATATTTTTTTTGTTAACTTGCTTGACAAAACATATCTAATAAAAATTTCCAATGTAACTTGAATGTCTGGTCTATCGTTTAATAAATATGGATGCCCAAAATTTGCAAAGGTTTAGACAACAAAAATTAAAAACGAAAAAATGTTACTTTCATCCCCGGTCTCCCCTACTTATAGAATGTCTCATTTGCTTGGACCCGTATTTTTATTTGGCATGATCAGTGCGTCCAATACTATACAATACACCCTTTAATTTTGTTAAACAAGTTGGGTTACACCCTGTTATCATATATAATAAACACATACTTTTTCTCAAAAATATAAAAATACTTATATATTTGAATGATTATTTATCTGTCATCTCTGTCAAAAAAGACAGCCAATTAAAATTTGTAGAAATAATTATTTTTTACTAATAAGGTTGTGTCGACTATTCACTACATTTTAGATGACCTTTTAACAAATGATTTTTTTTAAATAATCTTTATTTCCATTTTTAATGCACTATTTCTATCTCTGGGTTTTCTTTA
This sequence comes from Agonum fuliginosum, assembly GCA_947534325.1. Taxonomy (NCBI): domain Eukaryota; kingdom Metazoa; phylum Arthropoda; class Insecta; order Coleoptera; family Carabidae; genus Agonum; species Agonum fuliginosum. The sequence continues at coordinate 44,987,062 of OX384029.1, forward strand.
AAGTTCTAGAACACATAAAACTCATTTGACGTTGACGTCAAATTATTTCAAAAAAATTCTTTTCTGTAATCATGAATAACTGCATTTTTTGGCATTTTAATTTAAAACTGGATTTTGAATACCATTCGTATTCATAGTTAAGTACATTATTTTTCTCGTAATACACGCATGTGCCTTGTGCTTGCGAATATTACGAGTGCTGCGCACTCGTAATATTCATATCCAAGCACAAGGAACATTCGTAATACTACCTGAAAAATATTCACTCCCTAAACTTGGATTAAATTTGCTGTCAATATGGCAATTTCACGTTTCGAAAACGAGTGAAAATTGTATTGCAGCAATGCACGACAATAATTTTTTTAGATATTAATCCAAGCCGAGGTGTAAAATTATTACTTACTTTTAAAAAATGTCTACAGAAATATTTGCGGAAATATTTCTACTAGACAATATTTCCAGGAACCAGGAACAAATGTGAGATCGACATAACTATGATTATGAATCAAGATCTGTATTTAAAATTAGTCATTTTCTTTTAGTGGTTCGACCTTTATGTATATTTCTGCGCAGTGTAATGAAATTAAACCGAAATTTCCAAAGTTGTCACAAAGAACGAATATCTGAGTATGGCTAATCTGATTAAATTCCAGTTTAATAGAATATGAACTGGAATATCTCTCTTGATGTTTAATCTGAACTTTAATACAATATTAAATAAGGTCCTAATAAAAATTTGGGTGGAAGTTTTGGGTACAATTACGCGGGCACTTGTAATATCTCGCATGTGGAACGGCAGAGCTGAGTCTGAATTATTGAAACAGTGGTTAAGCGGAACTTTCTGACCCCATTTGGAAGCCAGAAAAACGAAAATGGTTCGCAAAAACGAGTATGAGTATTATTATTGTAGCTCGATACGCGATAACATTTTTTCTAGCTGATATATGACTGCACCTACACTGAAATCGAAATTGGAACAGTGGCGGACCACGCCAAATACATTTTTGTACTCATAACCTAGGAAACGACACATTAAGCACGCAATTGACAATCGGAAATATCAATTTCCCAGTGTAGTCAATCGGGAAAAATGCAAAGAACACTGGGTTTCTAGAACATACTATAATAAAATCATCTTCAATTATTTTAATAAATGTTACTTCCAATGATTTGCATGTATTAAAACCCACAAACACCATCGATATATAATAATTTTGAAATAAATATATACGCGTTGCGCGCTGTCTATCGGTAGTAGCGAGTAGAAAAAACATCGTAACCTCAAATTTAATTATCAGACTACAACTGCAATGAAAACGAAAATTACTATTTCGTACTAAATAATTGTACAAATCAACAAATTGTTTAGCAACTGGTGACTGGTATGACACGTGTATCACTTTTTATAAAATTTATTATAGTCGTAACTTGAATGAATTTTATTATAGTTTTATTCGTTAAATAAAACATTGTACAAACCTCATGTGGGATAAAAAATCTTCCTGCATTTGGTTCGTAAATAACTATTTCCTAAAACTAAGTTATTTTTCGTAATATACCACAAATAGGAGCCTTACCACTGGGGGCTAATTGGACAGTTTTAAATATTCCCACTTGAAGAAAGTATAGCTCATATTAAATTAAATTTTCTATATTTGAATTTTCTTGTGTATGAATATTCTAGAATTTTTTTTCTGACGTTGAACCCGTTCCCGTATTTTTTGTATCTTCCTGTGTACGAATATTCTAGAATTTTATTTTCTGGTGTTGAATGGCCACCCCATTTTGTATTGACTATAAAACATCGCAACTCATTTTATTAGAAATAGTAGATTACCCCAGACACAGACATATTAAATTTGTCTGTAAATGCCAGTAATATCAGCTTTATATTTAAATGCATAGTCTAATGGGCGAAATAAAATGACGCGATTGAATGCATACCTCGTGAATTCGATACAATACTATCAGAACCAGTTGTACGCAGTACGAGTTTATTTAAAACGTTAGTGCTCCGATTTAAAATGCATTTTTCCTTCACAAAGGCGGCCTTTAGCTCCCCTGAATACAAATGCAGCAGGTGACTTCCACTCGCTGTTAGGAAAGAATTGGATTTTAACACAACGGATGTTTACGATTTCGATAGAAATCGGAAGCGAATGTTTAACTAGAGCAAACAACAAGATGGAGACGAACTTTCACATACATTCACTGCCTCTCCGGGTAGCAAACGTCAAAATATTTTGCACATATATGTTTTATTTACCTTCTGGGACGGAGTTTCATCTCGAGACATATTTCCTGGACGTAAAATGTTGATGTGCAAGATATTAAACAATAATAGAATAAAGTTTCACATTCTTGGAAACAACGTTCCACTTTTATTAAAAATAGTTGTGGTCTATTAAGTGTTTAGCCCAATTGGCAATTGTACTTTTATTAAATAATAATTTATAATGATACATAAACAAAGTTTGTGTTGTTTTTATTTTGCTGGTAATCATTCAACAAGATTTACTCCAAATCATATAATGGAGATTATAGTGGAATCCAACCACTTCCACCGACGGTCTTTGGAATTCAAAGCGGCAACGGAGAGATTCTTTTGCAACCATGACTTCATTTAAAACGATCAAGTGGTCAGCTTGAAGCATCCAAATTCGATCACACTTCCGGGCAACATATTGAACCACAGAACTTCGGGTTCGTACGTCATCACATGCACAGAGTAAATGCTGGTTTATAATGGATGTAACTGGTGACTTCTTCTGTGTACTGTTAATATGAGCTACCTATATGTATTTCTATATAAATATAAAGCCACTATGTTACATACTTTACTCGTCACTCTTTTCCCAACAAATAGCAAGCAAATCCAATTTGTTCTTTGTTTATCTTTGTTTACATTTTGATGAGTATTTTATATTTCGCTACAATATTTATTGTCATAAACATTGCAGATTCAACTATATAACTTTCAACAAAATGATCTATTTCTGACAGTTATAAGAAAGGTTATGTCGTCAAGTTAGCAGATTATTGAAATGGTTATGAACCACACATTCTCATTCGTATGGTATAATGAACTATGAGGCATGCTGATGATTCATAATATGTGATACTGCCACACTCAAGTTTGGCAAAAGACATGCTGCATGTATTTATAAAAATATAAGCTTTGTGCCTGGGATAAAGAGTAGACAATCACAATTTACAATATTATCTGACCCATTTATGCAACTGCACCGTTGCACAACGTAGATATTTATTTCTATTGTCAGCTGAGAATAGAAAGTATCCTTCACACCTACTAATTGTCGTGTAATTAATTAAACATATTCTTTCTTTCCCACAAAACAATTTGTACAAACTAAGGAACGATCCTTCTAATTCTTTGGAGAAAGAAACACTTGGAAAGTACATCAAGAACTTGGACGCGCTGGATCGGTTTCCAAAGATTTAATCCGGAAACTTTTCCCAAAGTCGAGCACTTGGTTTCAACACCTAGATCAAAGATTAATAATGAAGAAGAGGAAGAACTAATCGCGGCAGTAATTGAGATGAAGAAGAACAAAGATTTTAACTTCTTTACTCAAACATTTTACATATTGATTAGTATGATTGCTTGGGCGAGTCATTTTGAATTGAATGAAGAAATATAAATTTGTGATTTTTCTTGTGTAGCTTTAATGTAAATAGAAAATACACCTCAGGAAAAAAATTTTGAGCAACAAAACTGCTTTGAGTACCTGAATTATAATATAATTAATAATTAGGTACTGTACGTACGTGCAGCCAGAGTTGGCCTGAACGGTAAGGAAGGGAAAGAATATATTTATGTTCTACACAGAGCTGAGTCAACGTTCGCAAACTTATTACTCGCCTAAACGTAAGTTAAGAGAAGTCAAGTCAAGAGAAAAACCAAGCTGGACGACTTCTCTACACTATTTCTAGGTAGCGAAGCGGTTTTTGCCAAAAAAATCACGATAATCTCTTACTTCGCATACTGTGTACCCAACTTGAGTGTGGCAGCCTTACATACTATGTGTCTCTGGTATAGGTATATATTAATTTTATCGTGTGTGCGGTTACCAGCCGTCAACTCATGGGTATGGTATGGATACCTGAAATATACAGGGTGATTGACAACTTCGTGCATGTGCTATTATATTAATGGCAACTTACTGATCATGAAATAAACCTAATTTTTTTAAAATTCGTAAATTGAAGGACAGTTTTCGCAAGAATCGCATTTTTAAAACCACTGGATTGTTGGTTATGTAATTGATATTTGAGTTACTATGAATGGAATAAAAGTAAATTTTAATTAATTGTGTAATGGCAATAATACTGAGTAAAATGAAATTCCATTTGAAAAGAGTGTTTCAATACTGTTTAATTAAAAAACCTGTAAACTAAAATTTCGAATTTTGAATAAATTCTTACAGTGAACGTGAACATCCCGGCTTGTTACTTGCTATTTTGCCCATTAACATCATATTATTATCCTAGCGATTCCTAATGTCCGCCCATCGTAAAATTATCTATGTAACATTCCAATGTTAATAATTTGATAATAATATCCCAATTGTGTATCCCATGTAATTCTCTGAGATGTATTATTTTTTATCGTATTCAGAATATAGCTAGGATAGACTTACGTACTATCACTTAAAGTACAAGAATAAGATATTTTTCAACATCCCATAGACGATTCATGTCAAATGGATCGTTTCCAACGAACTTTTAATCACAACTCTCGTTTGCTCGCAATCCGGCGTAATCTTTTCGTGTCTGCGTCAACAGCTCACCTCTTCTGTCTCTCTCTTTGATCATGGCGGCTTATCACTGCTACATCTTGTATGATAATCAAGTTGGCACATATGAAAAATTCACGAAATAACGCAACAGACGAAAACGTAAAAAACCGCCCCGCGAATTCACAGACAGAATCTTAAATAAATATATCATCATCCCAGACTCAATTTTGGGCCACTGCAGTATTTTGCGCAGCTACGCAAAATTGAATGAAAATTTGCAAGATTTATAATACACTTTGCGTGTAGAATTATCTCAACTGCTGAATAGACAATGAAATTTTTGTAACGTTCAGAACCGCCTTCTTTGGAGCCCTGTTACTCATGAACGGAGAAAGATAATTAAAATTATTATTTAAAATAGGATTCATTGCAGTATTTTGTATATGTATGCATAACTTTATTACAATTGAATAATTAATATAATTTTAAAGAAAGTTTAAATTAAATGTGATATTACTTTTGAATATTATATGTAGGCACGTTTCAGAACTCATGTTTTATAAAGAAGTACCTAAAATTACATATTTTGGCCAGATTTGGGTTCCTGGAACCATTTTGAGCAAGTATACCAGTTTTTGTTGTCTTTTTTGTAATATTAATAACAATCACCTATGTAAGTATTGTAGTACAAGAACATCAATAAAGTATTATTATTATTATAAAGAAAGGTAGCGTTATTGCAACTTAAATTTGAAGTTCGAATTTTTTATGACACCCACATGACTTCGTGACGTCACCAATAATTATATGATTCAAATTTAAGATTTTAGTTACAATTTTACTCGATTATTGCCGCAATCGATTTATAAATAGCTGTCAAAGTTAAATATTTTGTTTATGAAAATATGAAAAACATGTGCTCTCTCCATTATTACTTAGTATAATTTTCAAATTGTTCCCATTATTTAATTTATATTACTTCGGATAAATGTATCTGTAATTTCGAATTGTAAATGTCAGTTTGACAGAATTTGAAACAATTGATTAGCTAACTTGGTCTGTCATTGGGAGCTTAAGCCACGCCTCAAGTATTTGAGAAGAGTGTGTGTTAAACAAAGATAGAAAGATGTGTTGTTTTGAGTACACAGTACAGTGCACCCCTTATAGTCGCCCCTCTCGTGGCAGTCCCAGAAGCTTTGCGCAGCGGGATGTTCAATATGTTAGGTTCAGTATAGTTTAGAAAGCCCACGGCGAGTTGGTTGTCACAAGTTTTACATAAAAACTATTGTTTCAGTGCCGGTGGTAGGTAGTACAACAATAATTTACCACCACCGCTACAACCGATTAGGAAAAATTGCGTTTAGTAAAAATTACGAGTAGGAATAATTGCGTTTAGTAAGTATGACGAGCAGGAATAACTATGTTTGGGAATAACTGCGGTTTGAAATGTTATTTTTAAAATTGCGTTTGGGAAAAATTATTGGCCGCCATAGATAGTATCGTAAAATCGCTAATGAACTGTAATTATGTACCCCTTAGGATTAGGTCAAAAATTTTGCAGCATTATTGAATTAAATTGTGTTTTTCTGTCTGGCACCAAATTAAAGCAATGGTCAATTGTTTTAAAAATTGAGGTTGTAAGAGACAGGAGAATTTGTAAACACCGCTCAAAATAATTTGTCTTCTGCGTAAAACCATTTTTGTCGCGCTGGTTCTATTTTGATGATTTTAATTATTCCGCGGTTTAATTACATAAATATTTAGCTTCGTACCTGAGAATGAACCGCGTATCGTCTCCGTGCGCTAACAGCTAAAGTTCCGTAGCAATTTCCGAAATTATGAGATAAAAGCTTTCCTTCAAAATAACATCCTCGCCTCGCTAAAGTGTTTAAACACCGGTGTCTGCCGAAACTTCGTTACCCTGTTTCTCAGCCATTCGCAGATCAACGCCAACTCTTTTCAATTTATTAAATTTATTTCAGTTTTATAATCATTTCCTTGTGGAAATTTCCCTTGGGAAAGAGATAAAACTCTGCCCGAAACCCTTCTTGTTCTTGACAACTTAAATTTTGTTACCTACATGCCCAGAAACGCGAGAATTTCGCCATAAAATTTGTTTGTCCGAAGTTTTTTGTTTTCGTGGCTTCAAAACACAAAATACTTAAATAAAACTGTAAAACCTCGATCACATAAGCATTTAGTTTTAAGAGGCTCGTTTACCTTTTTTTCGAATTCCTAGAATACTGTCGATATTACTTTTTTTCTATTTCACTCTCTTTCCCACTACTACGGCTACCCGAAACAAGCCCGAAACTCGTACTTTCCCGCATCCTAGCCATGCAATGTCATTTTTTGAAAAATACTGTAAACATGGCTCCAGTATTCCCGAGAGTATTCCCATAATAACTTCTGTAGTTTAAAAAAAATTAAGTAAAACAAAAGAAGCGTAGCTGCATGCTTCTTGCTTTTTACATTTTTCTTGTCAAAGACAAAAAATAAAAATATAGAAGCATTAAGATATCCTTTGTTAATACACTCATATGTAAAAGCATCATATATTTCAATTATAATTAAAGTAAACGTGGGAGGCGTACACCTCTGTAACGCTGTAAAATTTTAGGGTAGACGTACACCTTATGGTTTACATTTATGTTTAGGTTTACGAAAGTGCATAATCGGATTTTATAGACCCGCCTTAATTATCAGCATAGCTCGCTCTGCTATAAACTTCGGCTCGTCCTAAATTATGCACTTGTTACATAATAGCTATTATAATAAACCAAAGCTTGAAAAATCATGTCATTCTCTAACTAAGGTTGGCATGATTCTCTCACAAAAGTAATGCCATTAAAACATTTACGCAAAATAATTTCGGGGGCCCAAGGCCAGATTTAGGTGATATTCTCAATGAGGAAATTTTTTTATAATTTTTTGATTTTATAATAATAATAATTCATCTTAAATACCTATGTTAAAATTACAGACACTGTATTTAAGTATCTTGTTAAAATCAAATATTCAACCAATAAGTTTAACAAATCCTGAAATATTTGCAACCCGAAATATAAAGCACTAATAAAGTAGGTATGTCCTTTTCATTCATTAATGACTTAGTTTCCAAATTTACATTAGGTATCTAAATAAATAAGAAATTTATCAGAATATCATTTAAAACAGTTAAATATTCAAATACGTTCAAATATGAATCGAAACTGGCGCCATCTGTAAGGAGAATGTGCAAAACAAACCTGTAAGAACATCAGTGATATAACAATCAACGCGTGGTGATTTCGTAGTGCTTTACTTACTAAAATCTGTTGTTATTTCGCGATATATATTTACAAAACTTCATTTTCAATTCTACATATAAATCTGAATCCAATGATGTATCACAAGTCTAGATTACATGCAAAATGTTTCACGAAAATAATTAAACTATCAAAGGTTTAAGTATTATTTAATGAAATACAAACAAAAGATAACAAATTAAAAATTATAGAAGATGTTCAAAGTAATCACCATTTTCGTTTACATATATTCTAGACTTTATCTATTGCTAATAATTATTTTCACTTATCGCATGTGAATTGTTTTTACAAATGTTCAATTTTGTAACCTTTCTTGATTTTCTTTATTTCGACTTTTTCTTGAGATATTTTTCATGAAACCTGGACTCAGAATCGTACGTAGAATTCAAATATGTAATAATAATAATATATACGTAGTGTGTTCTATTTGAAATATAAAAGTTGATGTCATTTTCGGTTTAACCGGAAGTGATATTTATATAAATAATATATGTTTTGATGTCTCCTTATGTCTAATTTACATATATAAAATTTCATAAGGATTGCTGTATTAATAAAAAATTTATATCGAGCGTACCATTTTTTCGGGACACCCGGTATGTATAACAATTCTCAGACCTTCTGGTGTCGTATCTCACCCATGTTCATCATCTTTCTTTTCTTCTTCTTCTCCTTCGTTTAAAAAATGAATCACGTGTCCGTACATCATGTGCCATTTGAAATTCCATAGCCAGTGCGATGTGCGCGCTGTGTCGAGCAGATTGAATATTGCATCAAGCACAAATGAAAATGGTTAATTTGACAATGAATAATAACAAGTGGCGGGAGCTAAGGAACAGCCGCGCATCAGCAAGATACAAATGTTCGAGATGCAGACAGAGATAGACAATGCATTTTGATTAATGTTGATGCGGCCCAAACTTTTAGTTGACGGGTAAATATTTCAGTAGATATTTGCATTTTGTTATTTCAAATGGAATTTTAAACGAAATGCACTAGAACTAGAATGATTTTAATGCATTGTATCTACACTTATTTAACTTCATTACTGATTAGGAATCAAATAGAATTTTTCAAAAATTCTAACATTTACTTACATTTTTAGTATCAATGGATTTGCATAATTACTATTAAAATTAAATTAAAGTTACTCTTCAAATGAGACCTGGGAAAGAAATATTTCTAATGGAGATTTTCACGATTTTTTGATTTTAAGTATGTTAATCTATACATTAAAATATTAGACCCGTATTTTTACTTCCTTGTACGAAGTAAGGAAGTATTGTAATCGCGAAAAATTTCGGTTCTCAGATTTCGACGGAAATATCCGTTTTGACCTTTTCTGAATCCATTATGACTAGTTTCGACGTGACGTCTGTACGTACGTACGGACGTATGTGTGTCGCATAACTCAAATACGGTTAGACGTAGAAAGTTGAAATTTTGTATTTAGGACTGTTATAGCATCTAGTTGTGCACCTCCTATTTTTGGTTTCAGTCTACAAACCGGAAGTAGTACTTTTAAAAAATATTTCGATAAATATTTAATTTTAGACAATTTTTTTTATTTTAAATGAAAGATTATGTGATTATTACCTACAATCGGTATTTTATAAATATTTTTGTATCTGCTATCATTTAAAAATAATTAAAATATATATTTATAATTTATAGTATTTCGGTATCTTGTAGTCCATGATCGATTAACATTTGTTACTACGTAAAATTTAAATGATTATGACATGACAGTGACAATAGTAAAATATGCTTTATATCTTCTTCTGCAGTTTAATTCAAATGACTAAAATATATTTGTGAGTATACTAGTATAATAAGTTAAAAGAATTTTTAATATTATTTTACATTTTAGTTATTAAGAAAAGTATGAACACACAAGGCGTACAAGGAAGTCATGTGGTGTCCACGTCAGATTTTTTCTTTTTACCAAATTGATAAAAAAAATCATAAAATTTAAAAAATAGGTGGCGCGAAAAACAATGCCGCTTGTGACGTCACCGACTCTGAGAACATACGTTCAACGCGCTTATAAGGACCGAATACGATACGTAGATCTTACCTTATTTCAACACAAGTCTGTCATTCATTCCATAGTCAAAACGACAAAAACGATCTTACACGAACTAATCTACTCACGGTTTGGTTTCAATGTTTTCTACGTCACACATGTTGCATTTCAATGCACGTATCAAAAGAATTACATTTTTATTTCGATAAAAAGAAAATAAATCTATTAAATTTAACAATTATAATCATTTTACTACAACTTATATATGCTGAAAATTGATATAGGTACAATAAGTATTTTTTTAAATGCCGTAGGATTGAAAACCCCCATTATTCATTCGTAGCTTCAAAACGCTTCTAAATAATGAATTTCTTTTTTTCTAAGATTCAAAAGCATGAAAGATTTCTTTAAAAATGTATGTGTGAACAAGGCTTCATATGGCAATAACGACACTCGCCTGCAGCTTTTATTCTCACGAGATTTTTCTTTAGTTATCCTTAAATTTATATACCTACGTACTATTATTTTCGATTATTTTAATAATGTTACATGTAAACAAATTCAATAACGTTCTGACAACGATCACAGAGCAATTAAATGCCAGTGTTACAAGTGGGGGGTCGTAGGGTAAAATATTTGATCGCATTCCAAGCAGGAATTTAAATGTAATTAGCAGGATAATTGCAGCGAAATTAGCGCATGTATGCAGGCCCACTAATTTACAATCTAAATACACAACACACTGCGATCCTGTGTGATCAGCATTGAGCTTCTGCGGCAGCAAATTGTTATCCTGCAAGATATTCCATTGTTTTGTTGCATTTGTCCACAAATTACACACACAAGTACAATTAATTCATTTCATTATTTAGGTAACTAGATCAAAATAAATGAACAAAAATTTGCTGAAGCCCACTACAGTACTTTCCGAGTACTTTCCGACTATAAGTTTTAATAACTATCTTTCGTAAAAGCTTTAGTTTTATGCATCATTCATAATAATGTAAAACAAATTGAAATCAATGATATTTGTAAAGGTTTTGAAAACCGGTTACCCGGTCAGTTTAAGAAGAAAAATGAAAACCGGAACAAAACCGAACCATATAGAGAATAGTTTCTTATTACAATACTTCTCCCTATTATCCTGTATAATAGGGGGAAGTATTGTTTCGGCCCCACGTGGGTCATCTTCAAGAGGTGACATCTGTCAAAATGATTACTTTACTGTCGCTTTTTCTTCACGGCCGCATTTACTTTACGGCCGCTATTGCTTTGCTCGTTTCTTTAAATAACAAATTTATTACGGTTAGGTACTATTTATAAATGAAATTGATCATTAGAAAATTGGGAAAATTGCAACTTGCGGTAAGAAAATTAGAACAAAATTTCAACATTTTCAGACCCTGAAAAATTTACACCCTCAAAATCTCAAAATTTTGTCACGAATGAAATCCTCGCGCCGAATTAGGTACATGGATTTACAAATTTTCAGCAAAAATTTCCCGCTGGTACATTTTTTATGAGGGATTTTTAAGATCTTAAAAAATCGCAAGGGGTACTCCTTAATAAAATCTTGATTTTGAAAATCCTTCATAAAAACTGTAGCAGCCGGCTTTTTTGCTGAAAATTTGTATACCCCATGTAACTCGGCGCGAGGAATTTATTGGTGACAAAATAAAAACCGTGCCTCTTACCATTTTTGAAATATCGAGAGGAGTTTAATTTTCAGGACTCAAAATTTTTGGAAATTTTGAAAATTCTGAAAATTTGGTTATAAGTCAATCTAAATTCGAAAAATATAATGCCGCAAACCGCAGTTCGATAACTTGATTAGTTCTTGAGATATCGGTCCTCAAAGTTGGAAAATTGAAAAATTACTGTATAGGTATACCTAATATATGTAGCAGAAGTAGGTACTAATTGATATTAATTACCTACAACATAACTATACATGATGTTCCACAACTTAGGACAAAAAATTAAAGGCTATAACTGTACGACGTCCTGATCATGAAACAAAAAGATTTTTTTTTTAAATTCACAAAGTTAAGGGTAGTTTTCTTGACGTGTGTACATTTTAAATATTACTACTGTTTTGATGGCATATTTGGTAATTTGACATTTATTAGTATTAGATGTAAACAATTACTTTCATTGTAGAAGATTTGAAAAAAATTATTAAAAATAACTACCGACCAGTGGCAAAAAAATGTTTGCTTGATGAATTACTATGCAATTTTTATTTTTATTTTTGTTTCATGATAAGCACGTCATACAGTACCTATATACCATTTAATGTTTTTGTCCTAAGTTGTGGAACACTCTGTATAGGTCAAAGTAGTAAAAATTATTTATGTTTAGGTAAGTATGCAAGTATAAATTAGTTTATTGGCTAAAAACCATACTCAATATTTATACGATTAAAAGTGCATATTTCAGATATTTCACCGTATAAGTAATGATTAATTCCCAGTAAGTAAATACAGTAAAATTCAAATGAGTTTTTAATAGTTGATAACACAGTACATTTATTTATAATTACAGTTCGCGAGTAACATTTAATAGCAGTTGTATGTAACAGTACATTAGTATTAGTAGCAATTCCGCCAACTGATTACATTCTCAGTAACGAGTCAACATGCTGCATAGTGTTGCACTTCATTCTGCATATGATTCTTAATACATACGTTGGGAGTTGAAATAACAAGAGTGGAGAACAAATGAAGTGTCCATTAGCTAGTAACAAACAAGAGACAGTCGCGCGACAAGAAACAATGGCAGGCGAGGCGCCATTATACAACAAACAATGGCAGGCTGCCGTTGCCACTGGATTGGGATGTTCTTTCATTTTGTTTTCTCTTCCCGGAATCATATTAAGAGCGCACTGTTGAAAAGATATTGGTTTGCAGTCTGTCGAAATGTGCTAAATTTGAAGAAAAATATCAGTCACACAACATAAAAATCTGCTGTGGACACCACAGTACTTTCCCGACTTTAAGTTTTAATAACTTACTTTCGTAAATATGTATGACTCACAGTACGTGAGACTGTCACACACCCAAGTTGGGTAGATGACTATAAAATAGAATACTAAGTATGTCTGTATTGTAAACGATTTCAGTTGCCCTTTTCTCACATTTCAAATGAAACAACGTCATAATTACGCGCCAGAAAGTTTTTGGATTAAAGAGAAAAATAGCAGCTTGAAGTTAATGTGAAACAATTTCAAAATACTTAAGCAAGCAAAAAATTTGTGTTGCTTTAAATTTCATTACAAATAACTTTTTTTAATTAAAACTTTGCTGTTACACGTACAAAGAAATCGACTTTCAAATTAATTTTAAAATTCCAGAGCGCTTAATATTAATATTAAGCACGCATACAAATGGGGATTTATTGTTACACAGGAAAATCTTCATAAATATAGACACATAATACTTTTCAATTACTGTAACAACAACTTATAATAAAGGGTTATAAAAATGTGGACGAAATTTAAGTGTGCATCAAAATGAAGTTAGTTATCTTGTCATTTTAAATAGAAATAATTATATAATTTTTCCTGTTGTCAGTATGTTGGAAACGCCTGGTCTATTTTCAATAGTTATATCACAAGTGCATGACAAATACTTGAAATTTTTTCGAGTGCACGAACGTGCACGAGTTATTTGTCATGTACAACTGGTATATTTGTAGAATATTCCTCGAAGAAAATTCAATATTTTAATTTCAAATAATTTATATTTTTTGTTACATCAATCACATTGACACTTTGTCCTATACAATTTTTCAATTTTTTGATAAAAAGTATAAATATAATTTTAATAAATAACTTATTTCTTGACGATTTGTTTCTTATGTTGACAGCTGTCAAAAATACTCGGGTATGCACTTGTGCAAATACTTGCGGGTACACTGCACTTGTGCACGTACTCACTGAGACTTGATTGTTCAGGCTCGAAATTTAAAAAATACTGTAACCTGATTGGTTGAAATTTTTCGAGGGAAATATTCACTGATACTTGATTGTTTTGGCTTCTCATTTATATTATCAGTATTGTTTATTTATCCGATATGACATTTACCAACTTTTTATCCAACTGTGAGTAATTTGTTATGTACTTTTTTTGCCATGTATGCGGTTATCAGCCGTCAAGTCATTCATAGTTGTGACAGGACACCAAATTTTTATGCAGTTAAACTGCACCAGACTGGATTCAAACCTGGGTTGTCAGAACTGTAATTGGTCACATAACGCACTCGGCTATTTGCTCCGCTTTAAAATATAGTAGGTACCTACCTGTTTTTTCATCAAATTTTTAATACGCATTCAGTAAAGCAGAAACTGCTACACCACACCTCTAATCACGCAATATTTTGTTATGGAGACGGGACCCTTAAATCTTCGCTTAAATATAAAACCGCAGTGGTACAAATGGCCATTGGTGTCCGACGTGGGAACAAATATTGCTCAAGTATAAATGATCGTAGTTGGATTTTGAAAAAGGATAAAAAGATTGCTATAGAAATGTATACAAATTAAAGCAGCACTTTTGTTATGTATAATAAAGCAATAAAGGGCTTATATAAATTCATAAATTCAATCCGAATATCCGATGAGAATTAATTGTTTTGTAGCTACGTGGGCGTGACAGTAATTGGCGCTGAAACTCGGAAGATCGTAGGTGGCGCCTTCAATTGAAAAGGGTTCAATCTCTGTTGAAAGCGACGAGAGAAATCATTGCTCGTGAATAATAAATAACCCGTGGAGATTTTTTCACATTCCGCTGCAAACTTCTTCAAAGTAAATCTATTTTGTTTTGGTCGTTTGTTAAAAAAACAAAAGTTAACTCAAACAGTTGAGCGCTCAAACCTAGCAGAAAAATGATTCCAAAACAATGGCGCCGCCTTGATTTATACATAAGAGGGAATGTTGTCCACGAGGTACAACTTCCGGGTTTTGTTTTATTAAGTGTAGCTCATATCTTCCGGTCATTTCAAGCGAATTCCCTTAGTCCGGGTCAAGAGTATAAAAACAGCGGACCAGACGAGTTCTCACAGAATCATATTAATAATACAGCGCCAATAGTTTCTACCAGTGCCCCCAAAACGGGAGCACATTCTACACCAGAAAATACAAATCTGGAATATTCATACACAGGTAAATGTAACATCAGAAGATGCAAATCTAGAATAAAATACCTGCATCGAAAGAATCATAATATGCGCATTTTAAACATTAACTTTATTAATATTTTTGACAATTTTATTATAATTTGTTCAATAATTTGTTTACCCTACTTGAAAATAGAGATCTATGACGCTGATGCTAAGTAACATCGATTGAATTTTATTGAAAAGTGACATTTAGTCATTTTACTAGTTGGAAAAATATTTCCAGCTAGTGTTCAAAGTGTTTTTGGCCTTCATAAAAAATCGCAATGGTGAAAAAATTACGGTATAGCTACTCCCGTCTTTCATTTGCAAACTTTATCTCGAAAAGAATTCGCCGAAATTTTTTATTAGTGACACCATTGGATTCCTCGGGTCCAATATAAGGTATAACCAAATTTTGAGCGAATAGAAAATTTTGAAAATTTTCGACATTTTAAAAAAATTTCAAAGTGCATTTAAAATTGTACCCTACAGAATTTTGTATAGTAGTAAAAAGAGTAGGTACAGTATGGTGGAAGATCATGTGCTGGCCACATCAGATTTTTTGTAAATAATTTTGAAGCACTCTTTACTCTACACCGATGACTTACAATATTGGGGCTGCTACACCCAAATTGGATAAAAAAAATATGATGAGGCCAATAGGCGAGTGTTTTATGTGACTGACTTCAAGTTTAGTCTGGCCTACTCTGTCTTCACGAATAATAATGAGCAGCTTGAGTCTGGTAACTGCACACACGTTGATGATATGTGAGACTGCCACACCCAAGTAGAATGAATAATAATAATAATAATATAATTTATTTTTGTTGACAAATAAAATTTGTATAAAAATCGTCACATATATAATCAGCAGATATTATATTATAATAATAATCAACATAGATAAAGTAAAAATATGATGCCATAGCAGCTATGATTGCCAGTATTCTTCCATACTGTAGAAGGAACTATCTAATAAAAATGATTTTAGGTGTTTTTTAAAAGTATGTATTGTATTGTGCATTTTGATATGATTTGGTAATTTGTTGAACACAAGTCTAATCCAATGCAGTGTGGCGCATTAAGTGCAACTTTGTATCTTCGAAACGTTTTCGAGATTCCTGCAAGACATCGTATATGTTGAGAATCTCTCAATTCTGATGTTTTGTTAGTGACAACTTTGCTGGCCGGTCGGTGTTCTTACACCCGTTATCACTCGGGAATTTTCTGTCCGCTTATTAAAGAAGAAAATACGGCCCTGTCACGTACTGCTGGGCCGGTAGCACGGAAATCGACTATATCCGGCTTCCGAAATATCCCATTATCTCGACTTGCCTTCGCCCGCACTTTAATTAAATATCACTAACTAATGCTACCAAACTACTGACTACTCCTTGATATCTTATTTTCCTTTTGTTACGACGAGTTAGACTTGTACGAAGTTTTTATTGATTTTGTTATGGCTTATGCAATTGAGAAAAAGAGAAAACTCTTTGTTATGCCGTTGGGGTAATGGATTTTAAATATTTAGTCTGGAGTTCGATAATTCGTTCTACTTTATATGGTACAGTGTAATAATCAACATTAAATTTAATGGCAAACTTTTTTCAACACATTTTCAAATGTCTTGATTTTATTGTAGAGTTCCTGATTTTTCTATCCGAATTGAAATCACTTTCCAAAGTGGGTCAGTTTTTTTTTAAATCAATTTTAACCAATAACATTTATTGTATTATATCCAAACATAATGCCCAGTTCGCACGAACAAAGTTTTTCCTATTAATTTTTTTTTTGTAATAAGTGCTTGAAACTGTCATCAAATTTTTAAATTTCGCTGTTACGGGGAAACTAATTTGGTATTTCTATAAAATATATTAAAACTGTTGATTCTTAAATATAGTTTATATAAATATTTCCCGTATGATCGGTACCTATTGATAGTATTTTGATGACAATTTCTAGCACTTACTTGTTATTTATTCTTTCCAACACCTCTTAAGCAGCCCGTCTAGGTTTTTTCCGAATTCCTAGAATACTTGATTAAATTTTTTTGTATTCCACTCTTTTCTCCACTATACTACGACTGCCTGAAACCAGACCGAAACTCATATTTTGCCGCATCCTAGCTATGCAATGTCATTTTGAAGTTGAAAAATACTGTAATAGTTATTTTTCTACTCCCTACTGGATATTGGCAACATACCTTCATACTATCATGTGTGGATAGGGATGTCATATCCACACCAGGTGTGGATATGAAATTCAAAGTCAAATACGTCAAAAAATTGTTAATGCGTCCAAATTATGTCTTTATTATGACAAATAATTACTAAAAACATTAAATCAACTGTTATTTAATAATTAATTATGTTTAAAAGCATTATTTTATTGCTAAAAAAGCAAATAAAATTGTCATATGTCACAAAATAATTGATGTAACCCTACATTTAAATAATTTTTGGCATCACATTGGGTGCATTTTATTGCAAAAACCATATTTCGTAGAAAAAATAGGCTGTACAAGTTGAGTGGATTGCCTATATCGCACGCGAACGTTTGCAGACACTCCCCCTGTGGGGTCGTGACTGCAAACTCGTTCTCGTGCGATATAGGCATCACATCCACTCTTGTTGTACAATATACTATTGTATAACAAGTTTTGAAAATATAGTTTTGTCGAACGTGAACGAAAATTGCAGCTCGAGCGAAGGGAGGGTTGCAATCGTTTAAGTTCGACAAATATTTTCAATACGTGTTATACGTACTTACTATTTTTTCTACTCCTGCAAAACAATGTTAAAATGTTAAAAATATGAAAATAACCATTCAAGAAAAAGCAAAACTGTGTTGCAAAGTGCTCAAAAGTGTGCGACAAAGTACTTTGCAACACACTTGCTTTCAACAGTAAGAACAATGTAGAAACATGAACTTTCTAACTTTCAGAAGCAGGCGTAGAAAAAAGTGTTTTCGTTGCGAGTAAACTGTCAGATTATTATTACATTCAGGATGATATTTTTATAAACAGTTAATAGAGAAAGAATGTATCTACAGATGTGCTTTTTTAAAATTTGAAAAATTAATTTCTATCATGAGATATAACCGTGTACTTAAAGTTTGCATAAATTAGAAATTTTTTTTGAATTTTCGGCATTTTTATAATCATGTACAATTTTTTAATCAAAATTTTAAAAACGCACATCTGTAGATCCATTTCTCGAGACGAGAACACATTGAGGTGGCAAAAATAAAATAAGCGATGTGGCACGGTCAATCATTTATTATCACTCTGTATTAATTGCAATACTGAGTTAGACTGAATACTGTCCAATATTCTAACGTGTGAAACATGTAACTTTCGTTGAAATTAAATTCCATTTACGGCCGTTAGGGAGTAGCTCATGCCAATTCTAAAATTCAAATTTATCGGCCGTGTTGGAAACAGCGCAATAATAATCAAAGTGAGTAGAATTGGCAACGGTGCAGAACCGACTCCAAGCCACAGAACTGAGTGTTAATGTGTACTCATGGAAAAGTTCATTTGCACATTCACTCAGTCGTAACAACGGCAACACCGCACTTTTCCAACGTAGCTGCTGGTGATCGAATCACTGCGCTATCGTTGCACATACATCATTAGCCATTTTGCCACATTTACGTAAATAGCGAGAAGATTCGCTAAAAATTATGAAAAAAATCTATTTTTAAAATAGTTTGATTCCACAAGTAGGTAATTCAACCCTTCCCAATCCAAAATATAAAATTTGAATAATTCATACTGTTCAATTTTCCGAAGACGAATGCTATCACCTATATGATTAATCACATCCCGAGTTATATTTGGGACGAATATATTATTCAAATGAATGAGTTCGAATGTTGGGTTATGTTTCTTCAATAGCTGTCAAAAACGTTTTAACTCTTTCTACCTTTCTCAATTTGGTGATTTCTTCTGTATTATCTCTATATCTTAAAACATTCTAAGTCTCATTTTTAAGAAACAACAATTTCTGATTGACAAATTGACAGTATGACTAGTAAACAAAAACAGTTGACATTGTAACAGCGGTGATAGAAATATCATCGATTTGATAGCCTCTTACTACCCTATTTCAGCCAATCAAATTGATCAAATATGTATACCAAGTAATACATGAGTTATATATTCGGTTATGTAACCAAAATAAATTACCGGTCATTTTAATATTACTATATTATTATGACGTATATATACAGAGCATGGAACAAAAATATTTAGCTCTCGCCTCATATTCTATAAGAGAGGTATTATAATAGATCAAAATTTTCGAGTATGTGTTTTTTAGATAAGCACGTTTCAGGTAGAATACGAATTTACTATTTTCACGATGATGTCTGTGTGTGTGTGTGTGCGTGTGGATGTATTGATGTCATTTAATTTTTCCCGATACGTAGTATCACCCTGTACAATTATGTATTTTTGTGCAATTTATGTATTCCTCCGTTGTGAAAATTTAAAATTGATGCTGATATTACTCATGAAAATTTATAGTCATACGCTGTTTCCATATCACCTCTTAAATTTTGCTCATTGCTCACAAGATATCAATAACACTCATAAATCTCATGAATTTATTGTCAGTCCTGCCCTGTAATTCACTATCGATGTCTCGTGATATCTTCGTGTCTTCAAAACATGAAAACGATGAAAACACAGCCCAATCACTGGCATTTTCGATTAAACGCATGCTTACTTTATAGAGTTATTACTCGTTGCGCAGAGATCCATTTCGTATAATAAAAGCTTTTATCTTCGATATAAATTACCGTTATGGTTCCAACATGCATTATGGAGATATTTAATGCCCGCCCAAGAATTCAAAATCATTTATTACTTAAATAGCTACAGATAAAGGTATTAATAAAACGACATTTATGTAGATTCAAGATAAAGATTTGATTATTGATTAATTTTGTGGAAAAATTAATTGAATTTCGATGTAGGTCACCTAAATAGGAAACTTTTGATAAGTTGCCAAATTTTGGGGGTTGTATCATAAATACAGTTCCGCACCCTTAGCTCGTTCAGAACTGTTCAGTGAAATTATTATTTAATTTTTAGGCCATTAACCCTTATTCATGATTATTGTTTTCCTAAAACAGTAGCCATATACAAGGTGTATCATAATTCATAACCCACTTGACAAAATGAAATATCCATAACATTTCCAGAATGTGACTTGTTACTGCTATTTTTGTCCATTAACATCCTATTAATATCCTAACTATTGCTAATATCCGACCTTAGTATTTCCCCTCTTGACAAAATAAAATTCCCAGAACTTTTCCAGAATGTGACTTGTTACTGCTATTTTTGCCTATTAACATCCTATTAATATCCTAGCTATTGCTATAATGTCCGCCCTTAGTATTTCCCCTCTTAATAAAATAAAATCCCCAAAACATTTCCAGAATGTAACTTGTTACTGTTATGTTTGCCTATTAATATTCTAGCTATAGCTAATGTGCGCCCTTAGTATTTCACCTCTCTTAACAAAATAAAATCCTCAGAACATTTTAAGTATGTGAACATCCCGGCTTGTTATTTGCTATTTTTGCCCATTAACATCCTATTAATATCCTACCGACTGCTAATGTCCGCCCTTAGTAACATAATTTATGTAAAAAACCCATTGTTAATAATTTTGTAATTATATTCCAATTTTGCATCCCATGTTAATCTCTGAGATGTTTGTATTGAGTACTCCAGGATGTGGCTAGGATAGACTTACGTAACTTAAAGTACAAGAATAAGATATTTTTAAACATCCCATGGACGATTCACGTTGAGGATGTACAGGTGACTCACAACGTCGTATATATTTTAATGGCATATAGAACTCAACTTACTGATCATGGAACAAAAAGAATTGTTTTTAATTCGTGAATATCGCAAGAAGCACATTTTTTAAATCATTGGATTGTTTATTGTATAATGGATATCTTATAAATGGAATAAAATAAAATTTTAATTATATACAATGGCTAGAATAGTAACTATATGAAATTTTATTTGAAAACAGTGGCTCGAAATTGAAAAATGCTACTTATGCAAAAAATTTCAGTTTTGTGATAAGTAAGTTGATCATTATATGTCATTAAAATACATGCATGAAGTTGTGAATAAAAAATCATGATTTATTTAAAAAAATCAAAAATCATTGATTATTTTGAATTAATAAAAAAAATTATTATTATTTTAATTATTTTTTTTAATTTTATGGCCAATATTTACAAGAAACAGTTTGGGTATCACTGATTTACTAAAGTAAAATCTAATAATGTTTTGAGCACAATATTTTTACAGACAAATAGACTGAACCTGTCCAAACCTCAGTTGCGCTAAACAAGAAACCAATATTGGACAGTTCAGTTCATCGCAGCCTGTCGTAGTGCATATATCAATGTTTATAAGATAAGATTCATAAATTTGTGTATAAATGTTGATGTATTTAAATACAGAAATGTGTATAAATTGCGTGTAATTGAACTTTTTAATGCGTAAAATGATATAAAAATTAATCACGACTATTTAAAATTTAATGTGTAGTGCCATAAGCAATTTAAAAACTTTCTGAGACACCTATTCAGGATGCACCATCGTCAGAGTACACCAAAGGTTAACATTTTTATTTATAGTTTTATAAAATATTCTACAGAGTATTAATAAATGATGACCGTGCCACATCGTCCTGATTTTATTTTTGACACCTCAATGTGATTGCTGCTAAATTTTGCTAACATTCTAACCTTAAAATGTCAAAAAATTCCATCGTAATAGCACTACATAAAAACTACTTCCGTTATAATAATGAATGAGTTTATCAACTGTAATTACACAAGAATTTTGTATTTCGCCGGATAAATTTATGTTTGTATAGAAACCTTGTTGCCTAGCAATTTGAAAAGAAATACTGTTTAATAAAATCACAACACTGTAGGTGGAGTGATTTTATTTTAAAACAATTTTTCGAGTCAAATTGCTGTCAGGTGAAAAGGTTAAGATGTCAAACAGAAATTTATTCACAGGAAATAAAATGCTCGAGTGTAATTCAAGAAGATAATTTAACAACTCCTTTGGTTCTTCTTCAAAATTTAATCATTTCATTGACAAATATTAGAAATATGAAGCAAATGACATTTTAGTGTTTTGTTTATTGTTTGGTTGCTAAGAAAACGATAAATAAGGTTTTATCACTTGCAAAAAGTTACCTTCCTTTTTATCCGCTGTCAAAGCGATAAAATTGTATTTTGTTTATGGGTTTGTACAGGAGTGGAATTATCATAAAAAACTGTCTGTCCGCAATAGGCTTCAAAACCCCCCATCAATCTTTTTTTCTGGGCCTAATATTAATAATTAATCTGTAAGAAAAACTAAGATATTTTTTCTAACGATGTTCTTTTTTTTTAGGTAAGTACCAGCTCAAATATTTATCCACGCTCCAAAGTGGTGAGTAAACTCAGCAAACAACTGACTGTCTGCAGTCGACAACGAGGTCAGGTATCGAAGTAGGCACTGATCGATTAACACCCCACCCTACCGACCACACGGAGTAAAAACATCTCCGGTAAATCCTTTAATTAATCAGATAATAATTGGGAAACCCTCTAATTAATTTTCAATTATTGCTGGGGGGAGGTGGGTACTAAGCTGTAAATGCGGAAATAAGGCGGAAATTTCTTAAATCAGCAAAGCAAGAAAACAACCCTTTGCGTTTAATTTAGACTGTCGAGTCCGATAGCGGGGCGATTATAATTTAATAAATTTGCGGGAAATCGAAGGTAAAATATCAAGTATCATTCGCTGGGAATCGAATTTTTAAATGAGAAATAAGTAATTAATTATTTTCTTTTTCGTTTAAGGATATTCACTCGTCATATCAAAAATACAAAGAATTGAATGTAAATTGAGAATATCGTTCTTTATGATGGAAAAATGAATTAATAATTTCTTCAGATTTTTTTACGGCTTAGATATAGAGAAAATTAATTTTAAAAATCGAGTTTATAGCATAGGATTAAATGTAAAATCGCATAAATAATCAAAAAATACTGACGAAAATCTGAAAATTTGCACATTGTAACTACAAAGCCTTATCTATTTCTTAAGATTTTTACTTCAGTTAAAAAGTAGGGTATGGCGGGTGGTCTTGTGATGGCCACATCAGATTTTTTAAATCGAGCTTTACCGTGTTGGCGAAGATTATTTAACTATTAATTAAACTCTAAACTGAAGTCGGTGACAGTAAAGACATCATGATGTATAAACGTTGCAACATTAATTTGTTGACAGATTTCATATTGGCAAATATTATTATTAAAAAAGTCAATGGTTCTAATTAATTAATAAGTTATTAACTATTTTGTTTATATATTAATTAAATAAATAATTATTGTTTTTAAATTTCAAATATGTAATGAGAACAATGTTAAAGATGTTAGGTGCCACTCAGGCAACCAACTGTGCGGAGCGAAAGCATGTTCTACGTTTTACATTGTTGCCGTTGTTTGCATCATTATGTCAGTATATTTGTTTGTATTGCAAAATTTACTGCATATAAATTTAAATAACAATTTCACGTAATAAATTATGACATTAGATAATGAATTAACTATAAAGTGTCGAAGAAAAATTTAGATAAATGCATTTTTTCGAAGTAAATTTCACATTTAAAAGTTGTCACCCAGTCAACCAGCATTTTAAACAAAATATTTTTTAATAATACCAAATTATTTTTTAATAATACCAAATTATTTATTGAATATATTTTTTACAGTACCTATTCACTACGCCTTGATATAATAAACTATCATTTTATAACAGACTTTATTACCTAACGTGTTCGGTGAATATTATTTATTTTATTTTTAATTATTGATTCAGGTATTAAAATTCATATCGAGACAAAGAAAAATTAACAATGAATAATTTTTCCAGTGTAAATGAACACACCTAATTCGATTATAAATTTGCAACAATGGTGCGAACAAAAGCTCGCATTCGTTCCACATTTGTTTTATAAATTATAACCAGCAGGAACTTTTCTGTTTAGAGTGTTACCTGCCTGTCTCGTAGTTTATTTATAGCGGTAAAGTTTTATCTAGGACATGCGGAATTTTTATCCTTTGTGAGGAGATCTTTTGTTAATTATTTTGCAAATTTAATTCGAAACGCCGGAGAGAAAGAAGTTTCAATATTAAATATTAATTTTGATCATGGAGTGGTAAATTTTAATTGCCAGTAATATTTCGTTAATGTCATTACTTAGCTCTTAGAAGAAATCAACAAATATGGAAATAAAGTATATCTACGATCATTGAATAATTCATTATGTGGGTGTAGGTAGCTTTAATAAAATAAACCCTTCCATAAGACACACTATTGTATTATGAGTACATTATTCAACACTACTGTCACTGTAATTACATCAAAATGTGAGGTTAGATTAATATTTTAATTAAAAAAGTGTTTTATTTAAAAAGTATTTGACTCGCACATAATGGCTATAATTCACTCGGATCATTATACACTCGCCTTCAGCTTTCATCCTGTTAAATTATAGACTACATTATGTGCATGTTAAATAATATACTATTATCCTCGACTGTTAAATAATACATTCATTATACAATTGTTTGCAGTGAGTAATGTGCCCCATTACTTACTCGTGAGTTTTTTTTATAATTATTTATTTGGCTCTATAACCGATAAACCTTCTATTATCAGACAAATATTCCGTTGCTATACAGGGTGATTGTTGTAAGTCCGGCACTAGGGATATTTCGTTAATTTCAAGAGATATAGAAAATGTTTATAAGCAAAGTATAGATAAAGGGGCTCGTAAAATGGTCACAATAAGAACTTTGTATCATTTTCGGTTTAACCTATATGCTAGATTAAAAGTTGTACCCATTTCCGTTAAAACCAGAAATGACACAAAGTTTTTATTGTTACCATTTTATGGGTTCCTTTATCTAGTTTAACTGTGTTTATAAACATTTTCTGTATAAACGAAATATTCCTAGTATCGAACTTACGACAATCACCCTGTATACCTAAACGTACACAAATTTCAAAAATAATACATTTTTGACAACTACTGTCAGTGCAAATTTTTAAACTTAATGAACTACCTACATATTTAGTATAGTCGTGGATGGTGGATGAAGTATAATATTCTTGTTCTTGTTCTTTTCGTTGTCGTTTTAATGCTCTTAGAGCATACCGTAATTGAAGTAAAGTATAGAAACCGCAATATTATACATACCTAAAGAAGTAAAATAAAACAAAGTAAACCTCCATCTTTCTAGGTTGCTCTTTCTCCTTTGAAAGTCTCTACAAAGGATATTTTCATCTATCCAATTTCGATGCCAACAATGGCATACCTTCCATTCAAGCTTTAATTATACGCAACATCTGCTAGAGATAAAAATTATTTGTCAAATATTGCGAATTAAATTGAAAATTTTTCAGTGAGTTTAATATGCAGATTAGTAATAATATTACGTAGGTTTTCATGGATTTCTCTTTAGTGTAATAAAACGTATATTCGCTAGTTTAAAACGAAACGAGATGCAAATTCTAGAATTATAATTTCAAAGACCAAAATAGTTTTACTACTTCGCATAAGTAGTTGGGAATTTACATTTTATAACTGAATTAGAATAGTAGTTGGCAGATTTTAATATAAATAGCAACAACTTTTAATAAGAAAAGTGCCGTACTTCTAATGGAAAAATTAAATGAATGAAACACCTATACATCACACAGTTCCAACTTTAATATGAAATATTTACTAAGAAAAAAGTCAAGTTGAAAAATTTATGTTTAATGTATTTACATTTTACCTAGTCACAATAGTATATTAAAGAACAAGTTTTATAAGACATGATTTTGTCGCACGCGTCCAAATTTAGTAAAACGAGCCTTTAAAAATATAAAATTTTAAATAAAACTGTCCAAGTTGATCTAGAGAAATGTGTGTTTTGGTTGGTGACTTAATATTGCCATTTATTTAACTGCCACTGCCACTGTAAAAGTATATATAATTACTGAACTATTCTTCTGGGTGATAAGTGAAGACATTACAGAAAATATTGAACTTTCATTACTTTTATTGAATAAAAACCATAAAAACTAATTAATTAAGCAAAAAAAATTTGGAGGTTATGCTGAAATTTGTACGTTCTCAGATGTGACGTTTGACAATTGAAGTAAATATTATCTGATACTGTGCTAATATCAACCTTCTAAAAAAATATATTGTGTTTCACAAAGTTAACTTTGTGAACGCCAAATAGAAAAATTCTATTAGAACTTGAATTTGTTAAGATTTTTTGTTTGTGAAACTTGACGACTTAATATTTTACACGTTCATACATGAATTCTTTGTGGATTCTTTCATGCTTATAAATCATGGAAAAAAATAATTCACTGTTTTGAAGCTATCAATGAATTAGAAATTCTTCTTTTCCAAGAAGGTTCAATTAGCGGCAATGCTATTTTACTGGAAATTCCACCATGATTATTTTTCTTAAGATTTAAACATGAATGAATTCCCAAAGAATCATTATTTGAAGAGGGCTGTAGTTTATTTTATATAAAACGATTTCAGTATTCGAACAGAATAATTCGATATTTAAAATGGATTTCAAAAATGTCATATAACTATTGAAAATATGTTTTCTATCATTTTGTGAGACGGATTTGAGAAAATTCGATTGGTTTTCAGTTTCAGTGGTCTTCCGTCAAGTCAAATCGTCATCTGCGTCTTTCTGACGTCACATCCTGTCAGACACTGCAGTATCAAGTAGCCACTGCACTCACAAAAACTAAAATCATCTGCATTTCCAGTGAAGTGTTTCACATTCTCTACAAAAATAAATATGTTCCATCTGTCTGTTCGTCTGTCTGCAAATCACACGCGTCGTTAATTAGCACAGGGCCGACCCAGGGGGCGGGATGTAGTCCTTTATTTTTGCGAATTTTGAAAAAAATTGATTATAAAGTGTAGTTTATTTCGTACAGGGTAAAAAAAGTAAACAAATATGGCATTACCGCACCACAGAGGCACATAAAGTATTAGTAAGGAAATAAGTTTTACGTTTGAAATGTCTGGTCAATTGAAATATCGTTGCCTTTTTGATACTTCATAACCTCAATTCGTCGATAAATTGACTTTTTTTAAATCTGATGTGGCCAGCACATGATTTCTCGCCTAATTCTGCTTATTCTACTAATCCAATAAATAATTATACTTACATTTTAATAGTTTCATGTTCATGTAATATGTAAACGATAATGTAAACCAAGATGCAAAAGATGTCAACTATACTGTTAGGTACTGTCATAAATTGAAATTCAAATTTTGTGTAGAAACATCTTTTATATGACCATAGACAACAAAATACTGGAATTTCAAAAAAGTAGAATATTAGTTTTATTTTATTTTATTGCTAAATACTACCAGATTAGGCAAATTTTATTTAAAATTATTTGTACCCATAGATATTTTTTTTTCTTTTTAATTTCAAAAATTGTCATAAGTAAATAAGTATTGTAGGTACCAATTTATTTAAGGAAAACTATATACCTATAAAGCATTACTTCCGGTTTGCGAATTTCTACCAAAATCGTGTTTAAATTCTTATTAATACCTTAAATAATATGAAATTTGGTTATTAAAGGTTTGATACTTTTTAAGATATCGTGGACGAAAAATCGTCACATGTCCATAATCCATACATCTATCCGCACACACACAGACATCATCGTAAAAATAGTAAATTCGTATTGTAGAGACTCTGAAACGTGCCTTTCCACCGAAAATATTTACTCGAAAATTTTGACCCATTACAATACCTCTTTTATAGAAGAGACGAAAAGGTAATTAAATATAATTTTTATAAAACTGACAATTCCCTTGAAAATTTAATACATACAATCTTCTTCTATATTCAAATTGTGCCAGTTTTTCGTTAAAATGTCGTCTAGTTTAGATACGCACTGATATAATAGCGCACGATTTCAAGTCACCTTCCTATGCTTGCAATGTAAAAGAGGTCAACTTTTCTCATAATTCTAAAACGAATTACTAAACGAAACTGACGATTGTCTTGATAATTTATATTAAGATGTATTATTACCATATAAACGCCCAATCAATTTTTATTTCTTTCTTTCGTTGTCGATTTTGCTACACTACAACTTTGCTGGTAACCGCACACACACAACCCAATATACTAACAGTATGTGACACTGCCACACCCAACTTGTTTAAAAGGCGTCCTTTTCAAAATCAAAACATCCCCCGCAAATCACACCGTCGATAATTAGCACAGGGCCGACCCAGGGGGGTGTAGCGTACAGTGCACAGTGTAATCAGGGCCGGCGCGGCGGTGTTTCCGGCCCCTAAGTGATTTATTGTGTTGCGGCGGTTGTGAACGCTCTGCGGATGATGCATGGAGTGATTTGGGGAACCACCGACATCGACGCCACGGTTTTTAATCGCACGTGAGATATGTCAGGAAGAGAACACAACGTGCGCGGATTTGTGAGTAACGACGAACGGTCAATCGGAAATCATCCGCTGGGAGGAAAAATAAAAACAAGGCTCGAAACGCGCTTCAAAATAATCATAAAAGAAAAATGGTACAGTTGCAACCTAGTTTATGCTTTGTAACAATTCATTTCATTATTTATTATATTTTGATGATGTGATAAGAATGTACATTAATCTCAAAAATGAAAATGAGATCAGGAAATTATTATTTGAAGCTGAATGTTTATTTATTTTAATAGAAGCATCATAACTTTGGTGATTTTAAACAAGCAAAGTATTAAAAGATTATACCCACTTGTGGATAAATTGTTCTTTGCTTGTTGATAGTCACCATAATAAATAACAATGTTGTAGGTTGGAACTTAATATTATTAAATGTTTAAGCAGTGTTGGATAAAACGTTATACTTCACAAGTGGGCAAAAAGGAATGACCCACTCGAGAGTTAAGATTTCCCTCGTGGGTAATTCCTTACTTTGCCCACTTGTAAAGTAAATAACTATTGTCTTTGTTGTTTATCTACAACTAGACCAGTGATGCTCAGACTTTTTAAATCGCGGGCCAATAAAACATTTCATTTTCCCAATGGCCACATTTATGTAAAAAAAATAACTTTGAATTCTAAATTGTAAAAATAGGTGGACAGGAAGCACACCAAAACATTTTATTGCATAAATAATATTGATTGAATTTTAATAACATATAGTTAGGTAACAAAAAACTGACATATTTATAAATTTAAATTAAACAACTTTTCACTTTTTTCGAAGTTAAATGACTAACATTCGAAATGATGTTAACGGTCGCAAGAAGCAAGAGATTTTAAATTGCCATCTTTTAATCGGGAATTTTGTTTAATTTTCATAATTTTAAATTTTCATGGAGGAAAACTCCGATAAAGCGAATAAGGTCAGCGCGTAGGTAGGCACTTACATGTGTGCAAGATTCGTAAAAAAATTCGTTCCATAAAAAGTAAACATAATAAATAATACAAACGTATAAATATAAATTATACTTTTCTGCTCTTGATATATAATTTTTTTATGATTTAATTTTTAAACTTTTAAAAATTCATATTTTTTCAATTTCATGAAAGACCACTCAAATTTCGTAAAGTTTGTATGTTCCTCTTGAAATTTTTCAGATTGAATCGCTCTAACGTAGGTATATTATGTTTGATATCATATTCTTAAATGGATACAACTGTTTTACTACGAAATTAATTTCAGGAGGAACTAAGTCATAGGTATTCCTTCAGCAGTGAAAAAAAATTCGACTCGCTTCGCTCGGCATACTTCTGTATTTTTCAAAACAAAAATTTTACTATAAAAGGTGTAGCCCACTTTAATTTTTTACTGGCCCACCTAAAAAAACAAGTTACGTCCCTGGTTTTCTCAGTTGCGTTTAGGCGAGTAATAAGTATGCAAATTGTGACTCAGCTCTGTGTAGAACATATAGGCATATTCTTTCTTTCCCTTACTGCTCCGGCCAATTCTGGCTGCATGAACAGTCCTATATACCTACGAGTAGTATCTAGCGTTATAATAAAATATGAAATTTTTTCGGGCTACGTTGGTTACGACCTCAGCTAATCTCAAATAATTTGGTTGCTAGATAAGGTAGTAATGTGATCTTCTGTGCATTTTATTGAAAAGTAAACTATCAAAGTTTATGAGTCCCATACGACATGACATAACTCCCCCGCGCCAATTAAGTTCTAAAATAGTTTATGTACTGTAAAGTTAGCGTAGTTACAGAACAAATTGGTTTGTGTAACGGCCGGCGATCGAGAAAAATCAGCGTCGATTCGGTCAACAAGTAACTCTGACTTTACGACAGCCATTACCACAACACAGCGAGTCACTTTAACGATAGCAAATAAACGCTACGGAACACAAACTGCTATAAATAATTTTCGCGACGTTAATGTACGTTTCTCGTGTCGGAGAAACAGACGTTGTGCATAGACAACGCCGTGCAGACAGCGACGATCTGTCTTCCTGAAGAACACAATGTCTAACTGAAGATTCATAAATAATTATTAGAAATACGAGAATGTCATTGAGAATGAAGCATGGAATAAAAATGCGACATAGATATGCTATGGTAATTTATTTAAGGACTAATGAAAATATCAAACTGTGTTTTAGGGGATTTTTCATTATTTTTATTAAAAATTTTGAAAATGATACAAAAACTTTGGATACGTATTTTGTATTTCAATAAAATGTTTATTAAGAAGCACAATTATAATTATTAAAAATTTGAATATTTAATATGACGTAGAATGCATCCATTTCTCATAATGGACTGGAAGCTCATGACAGGTGATGGTCTCTGATTTCACACAGCATGCCTTTTGGAGGATAGAATATAGACCCTATGATAACAAAGAAAAGCGGGTTTTAAACCCTTGCACACTATCCGGTCATATGAAAAATTGCATTTTTCACTTGCACAAAAATTTTGTGTTTTTCTCTGATTTAATAATGCATGCCCTTTTATCAAAAAAAACTTAAACACATTTAAACAAAGTCTTAAAAATTATAGGCATGCGATACGTCCGTGAAGATAGCACCGCCATTAAAAGCTCAAAAAATAAAACATATATGTAAATATTGAGCTTTTTATGAGCTTTCCAAATACGTTCTCCAATTATTTTGAGCTCGATCCATTGTCTTTTAATTCAATATACAAATATGGCGCGCTAAAGTGACGGTCGCACCGCCACGGAAGGCTCAAAATTTAACAGCGCGTCTACAATTATGAGCTTTTTATGAGCTTTCTAGAAAAGCAAAGGGTGATTTTTGAGCTTTCTCCAATTTCCAGATACGGCTAATGCTATATGCTGCATTTGGTGGTGCCAAATTCACGTTGGCACCACCATTAAAAGCTCAAAACTTAAACATATATGTAAATATTGAGCTTTTATGAGCTTTTCAAATGCGTTCTCCAATTATTTTGAGCTCGATCCATTGTCTTTTAATTCATTATACAAATATGGCGCGCTAAAGCGACGGTCGCACCGCCATGGCAGGCTCAAAATTTAACAAAGGGCCTACTATTATGAGCTTTCTAACAAAGTATAAGCTGATTTTTAATATTTCTCTAATGACCTGTAACCTTACTAACTTATTAAAAGTCTCATTCTCTGGGATACAATCTTTGTCTTATTTTGAGCTTTTCGAATAATTGCACTATGATATAAGTATCTAACTAATTTATTTCTAGCGTGTCAGATCGACGATCACATCCTAAAATTTAGGCACGATCAGTGCCATTTGCTGTGTTTGGCAGTTTCAAATAAACATTTGGTTAGAATAAATTGTATTTGAATCTTAAGTTTGGGATCATGTTAAAGACCATATTTAAATTAGAAAATGATATTGTCAAATCGACATTTTATGGTTAAATTACTAAATCGTAAATCGCGGTAAAATATTGACAGTCACTTACTTGACTATAATATACTCGTAGGTAATATTCTTTAAGGTGTTGGAATCAATATTTTCAAGAATCGCTACATCCGATTAAAAGCTCAAAAAATCAAACATATATGTAAATAGGTTCTTTATTTATATATGCAAATATTGAGCTTTTTATTAGCTTTTCAAACGCGTGGTTCTTATAGAAAAATGTCTAAAAAATTTAATTTTTAAAACCGGAAGTCGATATCTCTATCCGTTTAGCAGATACAGTTGGTTAAATTCAAAATTTTAAAAATATTCTATCGCCACCAAAAGCAGCATATAACATTAACCGTATCTAAAGATTAGAGAAATCTTAAAAATCAGCCTTTGCTTTCTTAGAAAGCTCATAATAGTAGACCCTTTGTTAAATTTTGAGCCTGCCATGGCGGTGCGACCGTCGCTTTAGCGCGCCATATTTGTATATTGAATTAAGAGACAATGGATCGAGCTCAAAATAATTGGAGAACGCATTTGAAAAGCTCATAAAAAGCTCAATATTTACATATATGTTTAAGTTTTGAGCTTTTAATGGTGGTGCCAACGTGAATTTGGCACCCCCAAATGCAGCATATAGCATTAGCCGTATCTGGAGATTAGAGAAAGCTCAAAAATCAGACTTTGTTTTTCTAGAAAGCTCATAAAAAGCTCATAATTGTAGACCCGCTGTTAAATTTTGAGCCTTCCGTGGCGGTGCGACCGTCGCTTTAGCGCGCCATATTTGTATATTGAATTAAAAGACAATGGATCGAGCTCAAAATAATTGGAGAACGTATTTGAAAAGCTCATAAAAAGCTCAATATTTACATATATGTTTTATTTTTTGAGCTTTTAATGGCGGTGCTATCTTCAAGGACGTGCATGCGATTCGCGATTCCCAAAGAACTCAAACGGTACCTAACGTGAACTTGTAAAAAAAATATATGATTTTCCGCGTTTTCGTACAGTATACCGATGAAAAGAATTAATATTTGTGCCATAAAACACCTATAACCAAATTGGCATGCAGTTCTCGTTCTCCCAACGGTGGAAAATTTCGGAAAAATTTTGTGCAAGTGGAAATGCATATGACCGTAAAGCGTGTAAGGTTTTAATACCCGTTATTCTATGTTGTCATAGGGTCAATATGTTATCCTTCAAAAGTCATGCTGTATGTCTATATACAAAATAATTCCGGCACAGAAAAATTTCTTTCTCAATTTACTAAAAACATCTATTTTTTTTAATAAAATAAATATCATATTTTTGTGCCCTGAAAATAATTAAACTACTCCCTTGTAAGCTGTGAGGGTTTTCAATAATTTGATTTTTATTAGTAATTTATTATAAATCGTAGCAACAATATAATATACATTCTAGATTTATGTTGAAGTAAGACTAATGCATCTTTATTGCGAGTGGTATTGTGTTTTTTTAAATCTTTAAGATTATTTCTTACAAAAAGCAATAGATTATAAAATATAAATATTTATTGAAATCTCTTAGTCATATACGAACGAGGAAGTAAAAAGCATGAAATTATTTATACTGTTTTCCTCAAAGATCCTCTAGAACCAGTGCGGCATTTAAATTTATAGCATTTTAAAAATCTCCTCGTTCATAATTCAGCCGAAACCGCAGAAATAACTTCTCTCGCGTGGGTACAACTTCACACATCAATTTCACAGTGTCATGGCTTCATTTTTAAACACTTCGCTCTTGATATTTAATAGTCTGACTTCCCAGAGAGAAAATCCTGATCGCGGCTGACGTCATCTCCGGAAATGCTTGCCAGATATGACGCAGACATGACAAAAAGATGCGAATAACTTAGTGAAGACAAAAGGAATTCTGCTTTACGGATGTTATGAAACTGGGTGATCAAGACGGGCAAGACTTTGATACTTCGATCATACAGCGACAGCGAATTTTAGATGGGTATAGGTTTTTACTTTTAATAAGTAACTGTCTACAATCTACAAAAATCTGCTGTGGCCACCACAGTACTACCCGGACTTTTAATAACTTGCTTTCGTAAAGGCTTTAATTTTATGCTTTATGCAGTAATTTTTTTTTCCGAACTATTTAAGTTGATACCAACTTCGGCATAATTTGAATAACATGTGAAAAAACAACTGACCATCGTTTAAATTTAAATGTTGTTTTTGATTCTTTGACTACCTAGATTTTTTTCCCAGGGAGCTTTAATTTGATAATACACTTTAAAAAATTGAATTATTTTGTGAGCATCAATTGAAAATCGGATAAATGTATTTTTTACGTTTTTACTGAACTTATTTCCCCGAGATCTTTAAATTGACACCAAATTCGGCATAATTTGAATAATTTATAAACAAAATGACGATCATTTATTTTTCTACTAAAATTCTATTTCCGGGAGCTTTAATTTGATACCACACACGATTGTATTGTAATAAAAATACAAAAACTTCAGTTTATAAAGTTGGTACCACTGATTGAATAAAGCTCATTAATGAAGGTACAAGGGAAATGGAGAAATGGTGAATAATTATTAAATTAATTTTTTGAAAATGAACTTGAAGACAGTTTTTACCTCAAGATCTTAAATATAAAATTTAATGTGTTATTTTTAATATCCAGATAGACTTACTTTTTTTAATATCATGGTTTTTGGGTTCAGTAAGGTCTAAATCGAAAAGTCAGCCTATTTTAATGGAACATAGTGCTCAACTTACTTAGCACAGACCTGAAAGAATTTTTCAAATTAGTTTCCAGGTTTTTTAATCAAACAGTTTTGATCCACTGTTTTCAAATAGAAATTCATAGATTTACTATTCTTGCCAATACACAGTTAATTAAAATTTTATTTTATTTCATTTCATAGTTTATCAGATATCAATTATCACTATACAAATCTCAAAACACTTACAATCAGTTAAGTAACCTTCGAATTAATAAAACCAAGCACATCAATGTAAATCGGCTGTCACAACAAACACAATAATAATAGAAGTCAGCAACGTGCAACACTCCACACAGTTATCCATCTCCTTTCCCCGCCTACATCTGTTACTCACCGCTACCGTACTTCTTGCCTTCACAACACTGGGTAGTACAGCATTGAGTGTTATCTGTCTATCCTATTAATGGTCGAAGGTTCAGACAATGATCCATCAAGTTTTATTGAAACCTAAAACGCAGTGTACCAGAATCAAATGTAGGATAGAAAGGGTAAAAGTTCCATCGCATTCAAATTGTTTTTCTTCCGAAGTTTGGTTAACTAATTTCACAGGATAAAAACGCGTAATTTTTGTGGCAAGTTTGTCAGAGTTAATCAATCATCAAAGAGTTTGCTCGCGATCACTTTCATCCACATCACTCGAAGTTGAAAACAACGATAATTACGTGTAACAGCGACGCGGGCTCTTGTATTACATTTAATCTTATTAGAGCGACGTGCCTAACAACAACGCATTGAAAAGAGTCAGCGTAATTTGGAAATTCTCGCGCTGGAGATAATT
Source organism: Agonum fuliginosum (assembly GCA_947534325.1). NCBI lineage: Eukaryota > Metazoa > Arthropoda > Insecta > Coleoptera > Carabidae > Agonum > Agonum fuliginosum. Next base: position 45,022,859 of record OX384029.1, read on the forward strand.
CGCGACACAAAGGTACGACTGATTGTCAGGAAGAGAAGGCTGAGGTTGTCTAAGACGGGTTTACATTCCCTCAACATGCCGCTAATTTACACTGATGTGATTTACATTAATATGAGGTGTTCGACGAAGTCTTATTTACCAGAGAGAAATTAGTGGAATCTGTGCAATGGACCAAATAGCTTCAAAAACAATTATAGTTAACAATATTTATTTTTATAACAAATTTTGTAAATATAGTTTTGTCGAACGCGAACCAAAATTGCAGCCCGAGCGAAGAGAGGGTTACAATCGTTTAAGTTCGACAAAATATTTTCAATACGTGTTATACGCACTATTTTTTCTACTCCTGCAAAACAAGGAAGTTAAAAAAATACAAAATAACCATTTTGACATTTACTGTTGTTTCGAAAACAATGAACATTTAAAAAAAGCAAAACTGTGTATGCGACAAAGTACTTTGCAACACACTTGCGACAAACAGCTGCTTTCAACCTTAAAAACAATGTAGACGTAGACACAGAACTTTCAGAAGCAGGCGTAGAAAAATTATTTGATATTGTTTACCGACCTTATTTGAAACCTTGCCAAATTAAATATCTATATAGATATAAAATGTGTTCTCTTTCTCATAAATCAACAATTATCAATAAAAACAAATGAATGTATTTATTTAAATTTATACAACTTTTTAAATTCAAAACTAAACTATTATGTGCTATTTTTAAACGGTTTTCTGATCTGACTCTTTCGAGATGTTACAAAGATATTACCCACTTTTTCTACTAAAATATAATTTCACATACTGTGAGTCATTGCTGTGGTTTTGAGATCAAAGCTATGAATACAAAACTTATTTAAAACTAAAAACTATATAATATATGAGACCTCAGCCTTAATTTATTGTTACTTATGGTTGTTTAGTATTACTGGTTAAGACGATCCTCTACCGCGCCAGAAAACAGCCAGAAACACACAGCGTTTATTGTTTTATTAAATACAATAATCGAAAGATATTGTTGAAGACAAAATATGTGGATACCAATTTTGACAAGTTATTTTTGAACACAAATATCTTCTATTTTAAAACGAATTTAATAAATTCGATTTGTTATTTTGCAGATCCAAGCTTTGATGACAACATATTAAAATTTGAAGTTAATTTACATATAAATAAAAGCTGTACAGTACAGTGGCCATCTTTTTTACAAATATTGCAGTTTTTTTTACAAATATGGGTACCGAAAATTATTTGTTATTATTATGGTTACCAAAACAATATGCGCTATGGAATAGCGTGCGGAATCAATGTTTTTGATTGTCTCGTTGTCTGCCACTTTAAGTACAGGATACAGGACAGAATTTAGTGCTGTTAAACTGGAATATGAATCTGACTGGATTCGAAACTGATTTGTCAGAATAAAAGTTCATTAGCTATGCGCCCCATAATATCAATTTATTCCAAAGGACGTATATAAATATGCGGCATAAGTTGAGCTTGAATTTGAATTTGGATAATTGAAAACTGTTATTTATCTATTTGTAGTTTAATCCTATATTTTAAAGGAATTATTATAATAAACCAAATATGTAATTTAGCAAGCAATCAATTTGTACTTTGAATGTACAGCATAGAATCCCTCCACAATACGTGCAGATATTGCGTGTAACAAAGCGCCTGCCTGTGTGTTGTGCGTCAGTTTCTTCGCACTGACAATTTCATTTTCCACTCATGTGTCAATTTCTATGGGAGCGTTCACAATACACTCGCAATCGTATCGACTGCGCCATCGGTTACGTGTTGGAACAATAGGCACAGCTGCCTTCTCACTACACACTCAGAATAACAACCAACCGACAAACCAAAAATATCCCTACAAAACGCGATATCACTGCTGATATGAGCATTCCGTGAGACGCTGATTGCGGCACGGAATTAGAGTAGAGTAGATGCATGTTGCCTGTAATTCACAGGGAATTTTGTACCGGGTAGTAAACTACTAGACTTATGATTTTTCTTTTTGTACAAAAGTACAAAAGATTTGTTGCTGGTATTTGCTTACTGATTCCGAATGAGATTACTGAATAATAATTAATTTTAACATGAAAGGCAAAATTACAACCCAGTTGATGCTATAGATTGTACTGTAAAAAGAATTCACAATTATCTTGAAATTAAACTAGCAAACTATTTTAATTTCCTGTTTTCTACTATACCAAGTGTCCCAAAAAATTGTGCGCTCGGACTAACTTTTTTATTAATAAAGCAATCCTTATGAAATTTTATATGAGTAAATTAGGCATATCACTTCCGGTTAAACCGTAAATGATGTACCACCCAAATTGGGCTGACAACAGATTCCACCGTTGCCACCAATATGTAACACCCTAATTGGGCTGACAACAGATTCCACCGTTGCCACCAATATGTACCTCCCAAATTGGGTGTACAAATAATAAGTTGTTGGGTCCTTGTCGAGACTGGGAAACTAGTATCAATTAATACTCAAAGGTTACAAAAGTATAAAAGTATATTTAATGAATAATAATAATAATAATATAATAATAACAGTAATAATACCATCTTACGTTAACCCTTATCTCTATGCTGTCACATACTGGAATCGGAACGCAACTGAACTGGAACTACCTATTACCCTATCTCTATCTTATTTATACTAATGTACAAGTCCTTAGTCAGCAAAACTAGTATTAGCAATACAAACATATTTATTTATATTTATTTGGTAACTCTGACCTAGTAAACTAATGACTGACGTCGCACATACTTAATTGTGATGACTAGGACTTGCTACATACCTCCCAGCTTCAGAAATTTGCTTCCTGAAAGGGGCACAATTTCCTTAAACTACACTTAGTGTCTCCTAGGACCATAACACTTCACACTTTTTCTGTATTGAGGGAGACGTCTTCTTCAATGAATCGTTAAGAGCCGGACTCCTCCTTCCTTGATTTGGTATAATATACCCATCTGGTTGCTCTGCAGAACTCCATCTTTTTGAGGGTGGTCCCGCATTGGCTCTTGTCTCGGGTCTCGCCTCAATATTGGATGCTAGTGTCTGGTCTCGTTCTTAAAACACTAACAAAAATAAATTAACTTTTAACTAAGCTATCTATTAATTCCTTACGCCCGATTCCATTTAACAACTAAACTTTAAAAATATCACAAAATTAATTATATTTAAATCCACAGTAATCAAAAAACAAGTTCAAAATTGAAAATTAAGTATTACAAAAAGAAATAATAGTAAAATTTTAAATGCAAACAACGTTTTAAATTGGGTAATAATACTCCGTTTTTCGTGCAGCCCTCGAACCATTTACTTTATTGTCACACCTATCTGTGCACAATTTCACAAATTTAAACGTATTATATTGGCCCGCCTGTAACTTGTACATTAGCTTTATACCGCCAAAAATCTATAATACCGTTTTCGTCAATTTAAATTCCTCTATCACATTACGCTTAGCGCTTAGCTTGCGTTTTTTCAGAATTTAAGAGTAAAATTCTGTTGCAAATTTTACTTCAGCGCTGAGTTCTCCTGACTCATGTGGAATCATTTACCACACATTGTTGTCACACAACCCCTGTGTACAACTTTAAAAAATACTACCTCGTATTAACTCACGTACTCACGATTCCTTCGTGTTTCTTCACAAACACCTCGGTTGCTTGGTTGTCACTTCAATTGTCATCTTAATTATTACCCTCGTTGTTGTTATTCATATTTAGGCTCTATCATCCAATCGTGACCGGGATTGATCAGATCTTGATCACTGATATGACGTTTTACCTTAAATACTTGCATTTTCGCAGTTCTTGACCTATCTCTTTTCTACGTCATCGGCCTGTTCTACATTGTCATGTGTGATTACATCATCTTGTGTCGTTGCGTTAATATTTTTGCTGTTCTCAGCAATTTAGTCTTATCGTTGTTACGTGTTTCATAGTTTCATAATATAAAATTTTTGTAATGTTATAAATTAAAGATCGCGATTAATTCAAGTTACAACAAATCAATGATTGATAAATTCAACGCAAAAATTTATTATGGTTTTTTGTTAAGCACAAAATTTTAATTTTTACTCAATTTTGAAAATAAACTGTGTTTATATATGTGACAACATAAATGTTTACACTTACCAAATGAGTCCCAATTCCTTACGTCCCGCCAGTGGTAACAGCATAGACACAATTTAAAAATCAACAATTTCAAAAACAAAATCTGAATTAATCAAAATCACTCAGTCGTGCCAGGTTTTACGGTTTAAAAATAGAATAACAACATATTTCCACATATCTTCATATTTCTCTTTAAATTCACTTACTGCCATAACCATAATACATGGAAATTTTCTGACTTTACAATTGTTCAATTCCTTACACCCAGCATAATCATTACCTGTATAACTCACATTTAAATTTTGATTGTCACAAGTACCACTAATTTTGAAATTGAATAGGTACTATAAATTCTTACTAAATTTTGAAATAAATACTTCAATTTGAACTGGAATACTATAGTCTCCCGCGAGTGAAACCAAATACAAGTGTATCGGCCATTCTGGTCTGACAAAAATCCGAAACCGCTGCCACCAATATACAAATAATAAGTTGTTGGGTCCTTGTCGAGACTGGGAAACTAGTATCAATTAATACTCAAAGGTTACAAAAGTATAAAAGTATATTTAATGAATAATAATAATAATAATATAATAATAACAGTAATAATACCATCTTACGTTAACCCTTATCTCTATGCTGTCACATACTGGAATCGGAACGCAACTGAACTGGAACTACCTATTACCCTATCTCTATCTTATTTATACTAATGTACAAGTCCTTAGTCAGCAAAACTAGTATTAGCAATACAAACATATTTATTTATATTTATTTGGTAACTCTGACCTAGTAAACTAATGACTGACGTCGCACATACTTAATTGTGATGACTAGGACTTGCTACAATGACATCATTTCAAATAGAACACCCTATATATTTTTACATATTTGAATTGTACTTAAGATTCTGAATCAAACAAGTCCAGTTTTCATGCAAAATATGTCAAGAAAAAATCTGACGTGGACACCACATGACTTCCTTGTACGCCTTGTGTGTTCATACTTTTCTTAATAACTAAAATGTAGAATAATATAAAAAATTCTTTTAACTTATTATACTAGTATACTCACAAATATATTTTAGTCATTTTATTTAAACTGCAGAAGAAGATATAAAGCATATTTTACTATTGTCACTGTCATGTCATAATCATTTAAATTTTACATAGTAACAAATGTTAATCGATCATGGACTACAAGATACCGAAATACTAAATTATAAATATTTACTTTAATTATTCTTAAATGATACCAGATACAAAAATATTTATAAAATACCGATTGTAGGTAATAATCACATAATCTTTCATTTAAAATAAAAAAATTTGTCTTAAATTAAATATTTATCGAAATTTTTTTTAAATTTACTACTTCCGGTTTGTAGATTGAAACCAAAAATAGGAGGTGCACAACTAGATGCTATAACAGTCCTAAATACAAAATTTCAACTTTCTACGTCTAACCGTATTTGAGTTATGCGACACACATACGTACGCCCGTACGTACATACGTACATACGTACAGACGTCACGACGAAACTAGTCATAATGGATTCAGAAAAGGTCAAAACGGATATTTCCATCAAAATCTGAAAACCGAAATTTTTCGGGATTACAATACATCCTTACAAGGAAGTATAAATCTAAAATATGTAGGGTCTTTTGTTTCGGATAATATTAGAACTACGTATTATCCTCAATCGGTAAACTGTACTTACCGCCCTAGATATTTAATATACTATTATTATTTAACAACGTATACTCCTGGAGTTAAAGCAAAGCAATAATTTTTAACTCCAGATTTTTATTCTGTTATTTGCAATGTGTTGCTCTGCAATGTAACGTGTTGAAAATTGCATCCAGCAAATTGGGTTAATGGACGTTGATGTTTGTTTAATTATAGTTCCTTGTAAGCAAATAAATATCAACAAGCACACGAGTAAATAAACTCGTAATTACATGAAAGGAAAAAACCTTTCATCAAATTCTCTAAAAGCATACGCGTATGAATCCCCAGATACAGCATTCGTAAGAGCAACCAAATGTAAATATATTTCCAAATCGGTAGAATAAATCACTGAGAAGAAACCACTCGAAGGGTCGCGTTTACACCTTTGTGGGGTTCGACTTGAACCCAACTTGCTCCATAAACCACGAGTCTGGAGTGTTGTGTTTTAAAAACTTTTTGTTTTCACGCCACATAAAAAACTCCGCTCTTAAAAAACGGAGCGGCGAGTTGTTGTGTTAGAGTATTTTCCCCAGAAACAATGTAACATTTTTCACAAATATAGTTGCAGTGAAGCTTGGTGCACTTATAACTGTAAATAATAAACATGTTGTGAAACATGTGCGTTGGATGGAATCATTAGAAAACCGGACACATTGCTTTTTACCACGACACAAGAAAAACATTCATACATATCCTTCACGCCTTTTTTCAAATTTTGGTGACGCAACCTCACATACTGTGAATCATCGTTAAGGCACACACGTGCCAAAAATATAGTGAAAAAGGAACCTTGCTATATTACAAACTGTGCTCTTGTTAGTAATACACTGTTCATATTTTATATACTTATAGATAGGTAGTTAAAAGATGACTCTAGAGTGATAAGAAATTATATTTTTGAAATATTTAATGGTATTTTAGTAATAAATTAGTAAAAATAGTCAATTTTGCCGATTTTTTACTAGTTTTTTCGTCAGATATGTAATTTTCTTGACAAAAATATTTTCTTAGCACTCTCACGAACAATGCAAAGAATGGACTATTTAAAACAAAATTATTAAATATGCAATAATAAGGCCATAATTTGTAATATTAAAATGCATAAATTAATAATTACTTATTATTTTCTCTAATTGTTGTCGCAAAAATGTATTGTATGAATTTTTATATCAAATAATGCTTCGTAATTACTTATGGTAAATTACTTATGGTAAATTTTTATTTTAAGCAATATAGCCACAATCGTAAATTCTGATTCTATTACAGCAATATTGCGTTCAACAAGTGTAGAGCCTTAAAGATATATTTTACTGTGTGTGCGGTTACCAGCAAGCAACTCACTCATGATAGTTATGGGGGACTATTTAAGGGTATTGACTACAAGTAGCTCAACACCGCGTTTGTTCTATGTTAATGCATAGAAACACTCGCTAAAAATACGTAAAAGCAGTCTAGCAATTTCTAAAATACTCACGAAGTTTTATAGATAAATCTAAATTTTATAAATTTATTTACAGACGAAGAATGCAACTAGGTTTATACCGAGTTACATTTCTTAATAAATCTATTAATAATAAGATAAAGCATGTAAGAAATTGCTGAAAACAGTGAAAACACACTTTTTCATTAATTTTTTATATGGATTCCAAAGATTTTTCAGAATTCTAACTTGGCATAAACCTATATTAATTCTTTCACAAACATCTAGTACCTGTTTTTCTTCAAATTTTTAATATGCAATGAGTAAAGCAGAGCCTGCTACACCTCTAAATACGTAATATTTTGTTTTTTTGTTACAGAGACGAGACCCTTAATATTCCATCCTTTCGCTAATTTCAATAGATTCAGCAATGTCAGCCTGATATAAATGCAGTGCATTTTTCACTAGCTGATTACATTTCAGCATTAAAAAATTCTCTGTTTGCGTCTGGCTGGGAATTAATTAACGAGTGAGGCATTTCTTGGGGTGATAAGGCGAGAAGCAAGGCCGGTATCAACACATCGTGGCTTACGTTGCACTTGAGGAAAATAATTACCGGTTAAATGAAAACGTGAAGCGTGTTACGCTTTTCCTTTCAAGCCCGTGGTGTGGGGGGAGGGGTCATTTTATAATGTGATAACTTCATATGTGCAATTACTTTATAAGGAGAATTTAATTTAATGGTATAAATTAGTGCATGCGACATAATTAGTAATTAATGTATTAATTATTTAACAAAATACGGCCATAAAATTAATTAAATACACAGTGGTGCTAGGCTCTGATTGCAGAAGTCGTGGGTTCGAATCTGGGTCAGGTTTGAAATTTTCACAATCTGGATTGGATCGGACCTATTCTCGGTACCATCTCAAGTTGGGATACAATCAGGGTTTCCACGATTTTTTTGTTTTTTATATTAATCCATACATTAAAATATTAGACCCGCATTTTTTCTTTTTGCCAAAAAGTTGCTAATAAGCCAGAAAAAAATTCATTAAGTTTAAAAAAATAGGTGCCGCGAAATACGATGAAGTGCATGACGGTGTAACGTCATCGACAGTGAAAACATACGTTCACCGCGCTGACAAGGACCGAATACGATCCGTTGTCCATTTCGTAGTTAAATCGACAAAAATCGAACTTACACGAACAAATATACACACGGTTTGCTCTCAATGTCGCTTGCGTCACACATGGTGCATTTTCAAAGGAGCAATAAAACTATCAAATTTAACAATTATTATTACTTTCATATAACTTATATTACGCTGAATATTGATAACCAATAAATATTTCTTTAAAAGCCGTTGCCGTATTAAATTTTAGTAGAATACCTACTATACTTTATTATCTACAAATACATTGAATCATTAATTTTATTTTATATCATACATTACCTAGCTAGCAACAACCTATACAGGGGAGGAACTGGAAGAATTTTTTTAAATAACAATTTTAATTTCCAGGTTGTTTCGTCCTCGTTTCGTCGAACAGTTTTGGGCCTTCTATATCAAATTTTATTTCAATTAATTGTTGGTACCTACAATTATTTAATTAAATACCTACCTATAAAATTCATGCCATTGCAATTTCTTAAAATTTAATTTTACTCTATTTCAAAAATGGACTCTTTTCGAAAGTTGCCCTTAAATTTACTAATAAAAAAATTGTTCCAGCCAACAACCCAACCCAATACCTTTTCTGAGTTTTTCATACTCGGTTTTGGCTATAACTTTTCTATATTTGCATCTTCCTGTGGTTGCATTCATGCGAAATAAATAATTCTAGATTTGAATTTTCCTGTGAATGAATCTTTTAATACAGGTTTTTTGTTACTTGTGAATATTCTAGATTTGCAGGTTCTGGTGTTGCATTTTCTTGTGTACTCGTATGAACATTCTAGTATTTTATTTTCTGGCCGAATCCATTAAAATATGTGCATTAAATTATGAAATTATATTGGCTAAGCCAGCTCAATTTTTATTATAATATACTAAAATTTGAGTGGGTCGTGTTGACAACTACCTCATGAATATTAATCTAGTAAAGTTTGCGCTAAAATGTCACGAAGTCCACAGCCCGTGATCAAACCCGGAGTCTTAGGACCCATGGACTATTTTAATCATTTATCATTCATTATCAGAAACTCTGCGACTCTTAGTTCCCGGCTTGGCCACTGGCGCTGCAGTGTCCCATTTATCAACAGCTAGCTTAGATAGCAAACGGTAACGTGCTTATCTCTCTCTAACACCAGTCCCTCTCTATAACCCCGTCTCTGTCGTTGTAGAAAAAACACTCACTTAATCACTGTTGCCTTGATAACGTCGAGTTTTGTTTATAACAATTGGCGCTCTGACTCATGCTTTATATTGTTTGAGATTGCGAAAGTTGCGCATGGAAATTGATTCGCAAAAAGTGGGATTTGTTTTCATTACCGAGATTTTAATTATCGTCTTTATCAACGCGATTTATTACTTTTTGTTGGGTTATCTTTGGGAGTTTATAAACAACTAAATAGTTTTTTGTTTATTTTTTGGCGTTCACTGTCCTAGGAAATTTCTTTAGAAGATTTTATCCTGATACACTTCTTTTGCCGAGGCGTTTATCATTAACTTTTTCAGAAATGCTCTTTTTTGCACGATCGGTCATTTTTTAGCGTTTACTGGTATTTCGCATTCATGAATATATTTTGATGTCAACTGTCACTGTCGTAATTTTAATTTTGCGAAGAAACAAATATACAAGATTTTCAACAACAAGAACATAAATTCTATTTAAATTATACATCATACCAGATACAGCAAAAGTACTACTTTAATTTATGTGGATAAATCACTATTAATGTCGTGTTTCTCCATTTTAATGGAATAATGCAATTTATCATGAAATACTGGAGCTCCGGAGAGCTGAAATACGTCGATTATCACTGGAAATTTCTATAATCTCAAAATTAAAATTGATTTATATTAATAATTGCTAACAAAATATTGCAATTTATTATATTTTTTTTAAATACGTGAATAAAAATGTTATTATCTTGATTATTATTAACGTTATTACAAAAAATTTATACTTTATTTTTATTTTGATATTAACAATTAATTAAAAGCGAGATTAAAATATATTCAATACATTTGAGATGACCGTCAGAAGTTTCCAGTGAAAACCGCCGTATTTGCAGTTTTTAATTTAATTTAAATAAATTTCTTCTTTTAGGAAATGTTCTCAATAAATATTAATCGAATCTTTACAGTTCCTACAAAATATGATTTACAATAATTACAAACGTCTCATTTTTGTCACTGTTCTTCACTGGGTACTGTATACTTTACTTTTACTGTTATTTGTTACCAAATTTAATGAATTCATCCCTTGTAAAACATATTTATTTCAAAATAATTAGATGATAATTTACGAATTTGACGAAATAAATTCAAAATTCGGCTACATATTCAAGAAAAGCACGTTCCCTGCATACTTATCTCATATCTGTCACTTCGGTATCATCGCCATAGATGTATTTTTCGGTGTGTACGGTTACCAGCTGTTAAAAAGTAAATGTAAAGAGTAAAGTTTTAGAACTCTCTATATCTCGTATAGTCATTTGGGTGTCATCGCTATAGATATTTTTTCGTGTGTGCGGTTACCAGTCGTCAAAAATTAAGTGTAGAGTAAAGTTTTAGAACGAATACCTACTCATGTAAACTTTGGTGGCGATAATTCCAAAGTTCTGGTTTCTGTGCTAGTATTCGCATATTTCGTATTTCGGTTATGAGTTTGTTGATGTTTCGCTTTTACGTTAAGTTTATATGAAAAGCTATTCGACACTAATGCATTCCACGTGTTTACTGAGAGCTCCACATCCACAGCCACCTTTCTACAGCCTGGAGATTTGGTTACCGTCACGTGACCGTTCATGGATATCTAGATTTTGTCCTTTCAACCCTGGATTTACGTGCCTGCTCGGTCGGCATTTGTTACAAATGGAACACGAAGGATTCTCAACTTTATATCGAGGATATTTAAAGAGAACTGGAAATGTATTTCAGATGTGCATTTGTTCTGTCATTCAAAACCAATCGAAATATTTCACGAAAACTGTTCTTAGTGGAATGGTCTGTGTACTCCCATTTCGGATACTGAAATTATTATTTACTGTGAAAAAATCTGATGTGGCCAGCACATAACTTCTCGCCACAACTCTACTCCTCTTATTTCTATGTGCTTATTATAGTATACAGTTTTCTTTTGGCTCAATTGCTTTCAGGCAAGTAATAAGTTGTCGAATTTTGACTGGCTGCATTAACTGTACGTAGGTACTTACAAAAATATTCATTTTTATGAATATTTTGGAACAAGATGTAAATTATGTCACCAATGTCACATCTGCTGTCACGGACAAACATTTCAATTTTTCGTCATTATAAATGTTTCGATCATGGATTACAAGATATCGAAGTTTCAAACACAAAATTATAAATTTAATTTGTAAATGGTGCCAGATGCAGAAAATTTTATATTAAACCGATTTTACGAGTAGATAATAAAAAATTGTCATAAGTAGGTACTTTATTCATACATATTTTTTGTGTGATCTTTAAGTAAAGTACTACTTCCTGTTAATGAACTGTTACCAAAATTTAATGGGCTCTTCGGTTCTAATTAAAACCCTAAATATGAGATTTGGTAATTTGATGTTTGATATTTTTTAGATACCGTCGAAGGAAAAATCGTAACATACGAAAACACGCACAAACGCACGCATGCACAGATATCATCTTAAAAATAGTAAATTAGTATTCTAGAGATCCTGAAACGTGCTTATCCACTTAAAAAAAATTTGACCCAATACAATACCTCTTATAGAATACTGAAATCTTTAATTTCACAGCAACCCCTGTCAAGTTTCACCTTATTTTAAAGAATATGTATATGAATCCATGTATATAAAAGATGATGCGAGAGGTAAAAATATAGGTACTATTAATTTGACATTTTTAAAATTTAAATTATAGCTATTATACTGATTTATATCTTAATGTGGTAAAAAAACGTGATGTTTGATAATTTTGCGTAAACGTGTCGCGTTTTAGAGAAAAATGCGGTGAAAATTGTAAAAGTTGGAGTAAAATTCTCTCTGGGAACAGGTTGTATATTATTTACATTTTTTACACCGGCTATTTTTAAACTTCACGTTTTTGTGCTTGAGTTCAGAGGAAGCCGTTTAAACTATTTTTGTAAGTCGTACATTTTTCTACTTCTTGCTTTCAGCATGTTTGTTGACAGTAAAAAATGCTTCCATATTGTTTTCAAATTGCATAGTAAAAACTTTTATTTTTCAAACTTTTCCAACAAAGAAACAATATTTGATAAAAGCATGAGCAATTTCTCTCAGTAACTTTGTCGATAAATAACAAATAAAATATTATAAATTCAAGGAATTAAATTACATATCAAGGCCAGCTGACGCGATTTACAAACATACTAACATTTCAAATGAATGTTGACTTATAAATAATAATTTAACTTGGGAATAGTTCAACAAGATATCGCATATCAAATTGAAATTGTGTAAATAGCTAGAAGCTACAACTTAATAAGATGATATGCAACTAGGAAAATCAAATATTATAGTTGATTAATTGGTGCATTATTAACTTCCTAGACTTCGAAACACACTCTACAAATATCAGGGAATATTTAGAAAATGAAGTAGATTTTATCCTGCAAGAATATTGAATTATAAACATTATTAGGTAACAACAAATTATTAACAATCGATTAGAGTGTTTTAAAACCGTCAAATAAAAATGATACATCTATAGGCCTCCCTAATTATTGTACAGAAAAAACAAAATATCGATAGCCTTAGCAATAGAATAAAATTGTAAACAAATGATTCACGATATTATCTGCCTGAAGGAACAAATTTTTGTTTCAAGAATGTGTCTGTAAATTATTTATCAGAATAATCAATGTATAAAGTTTATTAAAAAATACAAGGTAAACATATGTACCTACCTACTCAATTAGCGAAAAAAATCAGCTCTAGCATACAAAATTAATTTTATCCGCACATATATTGAATAATACATATTCATTATACAATGTGTGCCATTACTCACTACTCACTAGTGAGTTTTTTTATAATTATTTATTTGGCTCTATGACCAATAGGTACAACTTCAATAGTATAATATAGTAGGTATATGACGAATGAAGTGTGGCCTTTGTTTACCTTTTAGAGAGAGGCAGAAAATACGGGCCAGCTGACGATAAACAACATAATGATAGTAACGTGATCTTTTTCTCCCGCACAGGGTAAACAAAAATGGCAGGAATCTACAGTATTGCTAAGATATGAAGTGTCCACTCCTGTGTTTATATTATACTTCGTGGTCTTGAAGTCTTGACATAGTCCGGTTGCTATAGATAACGTACTACACAAATAATTTCAAGAATAAAATATTACCTAATAATATTATCAAAAAATTGAGAAGCTCTGAAAACGTTGTATTATCGGAGTATCTCCGTCACTGTTAATACTTTTCTTCTCGGGATTTTCTTGGTCGATCATAAACCTCCCCGGATTACTCTATCAAACGAATGTTCCCTCGGCAACGCTCGGGATTCTCCGGGGCCATTCCGGACTCCGGTAAGACAAATATATGTAGTGTTAATATTTAAAACTCCCTAGGAACGACTCTGAATTGCTCCAGAAATTTATTTGGACGACCCTCTACCAACTACGTTCTTTTACATTTGAATCTTATGTGCGTGAGCTAATGGAATAAATAAATAAATAAGTCGTGCTCAGACATGCTTTATCCGCAAGAAATGAAAGATTACGAGGAAGATTTCCACGAAAAAAACATCCTACATTATTCCAATTTTCTCTTTCGTCGATAAGTTCATTGGGACGCGAACAAATTCCATATTATTTTAAATACGCACATGAATTCTTTGATGATTCTTTCATGCTTCTGAATCCCGATTCATATATTGAGAATTTCTTGTGAAATAGCGGCGCCGCTAAATTAAATCTTCAATGAGTCTTAGAAAAAGAAGAATTTCTAATTCGTCAATAGCTTCAAAACAGTGAATTTATTTTTTCCTTCCTTTTACCTTCATTATTAAGGTGATAGATTCACATACTATTTTTACTGTGTGTGCGGTTACAAGCTATCAACTCACTCATGGTTGTTAGTAAAGCATACATCACAAGGAAGATTGTGTAGTAGTACCTGACTGAATTCGAATTTGACTTAGGTACTACAGAATAATTTTTTTCGTATGTGCAGTTACGGCACGAGTCTTGTCCCACTTGACAAAATAAAATCCACAGAAAATTTTATTTCAACAAGGATTACATACTTAAAGGATCAATAAATGGTTGTGTCTTTTTAAATATATTATATATTTTAAAAATTGTACTTAATTATAAAAATTCTGCAAAATGTCCAATTTATGCAAACTTCTCAACTGACAAAATAAAATCCATAGAACATTTCAAAAAATGTGTACATCACGCTTGTTACTTGCTATGCCTATTAATATCCTAGCGAATGCTTGTTTCCGCCCTTAGTAACATTATCTATGTAACATCCCAATGTTAGTAATTTGGTAATAATATCCCAATTATGTGCCCCACGTAATTCTCTGAGATGTTTGTATTGAGTATGTACTCAGGAATAAGATATTTTTAAACATCCCATATGGACGATTCATGGGATCTTTGATTACAGTTATTACAAATATATCAACAAATGCTCTAATGTGTTACGTTCTGAAGTAAACAATTTATATTAGAACCATGTTGTGCGTGAGCTAATGGAATAAATAAATAAATAAGTCGCGTTTGTATCTGCTTGACTCCACAAGAAACGAAGGATTTTCCGGTAAAAAATCTATCCTTTGCTACATAATCCAATTAACTCTTTCGGCGGTGAGAGACTAAAAAATGTCGGTTTTTTACCGGGCCGCAAAACGTGTAAGAGTTCGAGTTCCCTCACTGAAATTTATTAGTTCTTGTGTAAAATATGTGCTTGTTGGTCTGTCAGTATATTCCTTTAATACTTTTTTTACACTAAAAATTAATTCTCTCTTGGGAGGGACCAGAAGTTCTTTTCGGGAATTTAATTTAAATTCTGACACACCTATGCCATTAAAATATGGCAGAGATAATAAGCAGGAACGATACAAAGAACATAGATCTGTTGAGATAAATTTACACCCCTTAGATGTGCTTCAACGGTGGCAGAAGATAAATTTAACTTGGGTACACCTACTTCATAAAAATTAAATGCGGCTAACACAAAATTTCTTCCTCTACCCATGATAGACAACAGTCAAAAACATTGATTCCGCAAGCTATTCTTTAGCGTTTATTGTTTTATTAAAAAATTGCAATATTTGTAAAATAGAGAGTTTTCACGCACCACAGCTTTTATTTATAAGTGAGTTATCTTCAATTTTTAAATGTTGTCAATCGGTTGTCAACAAAGCTTTTCTAAATTTAAAAGGGATTTTATCGCTCAGCGCTTCTAGCTCACAAATCCCCGTTATTTCAGGTACCCGCGCTGACAGCCTATGTTTTATGAGCACATGTTGTCTCTATTTATCTAATTGCTATGTTTCGCTCCATTTTTATTTAGAAAATACTCAATTTGATTGTCTAGCGCGCATGCAATTTTTAAATTTATTTAACAAATTACTCGACTACTATTTGAAAATTTTAATGTGATACAATTTAATTTACAATGCAATAAGACTTACAAAGAGTTTTTCTCAGAATTATTATTATTTAATTGTTTATAAATAATAATAATAACAATTTTAAAAATACGACATCGTAGCTATTTTTTATTGCCTTTGTCTTTATATGGTATTTTTTAAAGATTTTTTATAGTATTAATAGGTTGGGAGTAATTTGTTAAATACTTTTTTACTGTGAATTAAAAAATGTATGTTATGGATTTGCTGAAAATATCCCTTATTTGTTCGCTAATTTAACCAAGCCTTTATCTGGGGAGGCTATCCTTATCGTTGTTAAATTGCGGATTACCAGAAATTAATTTTCAACTGTGGACCCTGTGGACATAACGCATTGTATCAGGAATATAAATATTGATACTCCCTTCTTGGGGTCATGGATGTTCTCTCCAGGTCTCTAAATCAGAATTAGCGGGTTTATAAACGACAAAAACACCCGAGACCTTGGGCACAGTTTCGAATAATTTCTCTTGCTCGAGACTACAGCAAGAGAGAGACTGGAGCTAATAGTAAACATGGAGAACACATGTGTAGAAGAGAGTTTTGAGCTTTTACTTGAGCGCCACGCCCAGCTTGGTTTATTTCCTGCATTCTTTATTGGTAGACAAAACTGGTTTTCTATGACCCACCTAGTTTAAATGTCTTGAAAACCACACGTGACCATAATAGATATTTAAACAACTTGAAGTATACGTTGTTGTCCAGAAAGAATTAATGCACATTTGAGATTAAGTCTATATTACAATTTTTTTATAAACATTATATACTCGGCAAAAAACGCACCACCTGGAAAAGCATCAAAAATTCTGAATTTTTAGACCGCCAAAACACGGTTGTATTTGGTCGAAAATGGATGAATCTTCGAGTTCTGACAAAATTGAAGTTTCCTCTTTAAGGTCATGCAAATAAATCTAACAAGTTAATTTCACCCCCTGCCACCCCCTTAAGAATTTTTTTCTTGATGTCAAAAAAACTTGTACCGAGTGCAAAAAAATCGTGGATTGAATCCACTACCAAATTGAGTATTTCCGATGATTTTTTGCTTATAACTTGGCTAATTTTGCACAGATATTGATGAATCTTTGAATTGTGACAAGCTTGAAGTTTTCTCTTAATAAAACGGTATGCAAATTAATGTAACGCCAAATCCAATTCACCTCCCTAAGAAAAACCAATGTAAGAAAAAGAAATGTCAAGCTTTGACAACATGTTTGGTGTACCAAAAAATATTTTGGACCCAATTGATCAACATGGGCTAATGTATTCATTTTTCGGTAAATTTTGAATAATTTGAATTACCTACGATGATTTATCCGGGGCTATGGGCTTTTGAAATGTACTCAGCATATTGTTTTTTGATTTTTTCATAAATCTGCTTAAATTTTGATAAGTTTGAAGCGAAGTTTGAAGTCTAAAGCGATCACGAGAATATTAAACGAAAGAAGCATTTAAGCTAAGGTACCTATACCTTGGAGACAATTATTTCTATAAATGTTCAAAGATCTAAAAAATGCTTTTTTTCAAAAATTTATAACCGCGCCAAATCGTGGCAGGTACTCATTTTTTTTCCCCAAAGCAAAATGAATTAACTTTAATGACTTGGTAATGGATTGAGCCCACAATTTTTTTTGCACCTGATAACAGTTTGACATTTTCACATAATTAAAAGATTCATCGATATCTGTGCAAAATTGAGTCCACGATTTTTTCGCACAAGGTACAAGTTGTCAAAATTTGACATTTTTCGACATCAAGAACTTTTTTTTTCAGGGGTTGGCAGAGGGTGAAATGAACTTGGCGTCAGATTAACTTGCATGACCTCAACGAGGAAACTTCAAACTCGCCAGAACTCAAAGTTTCATCCATTTTAGACGAAATTCAACCGAGCTATGGCGGTCTAAAAATTTTGAATTTTTGCTGCATTTTCAAGTGGTGCATTTTTTCCTTTGTCGAGTACATATTGTGAATGTGAATCATCGGTATAAATATATTTTATTAGCCGTCAACTCCTAGTGGAAAGTATACTACACTATAGGGATTTGTGTATACCTAACTGGATTACGAGTTAGATTCGAACCCGATTTGTCAGAACCACAGTCGGTAATATAACGCACTTAGCTATTCATCTTATTTTCTTCTCAAAATATATTTTTCAGGTGTGATAATACGGCTAGAGCCATTTCTAGACCATCTTTTATTACAGATTCAATTTAAAAGTAATAAACCCGGCACTTGTAAGTAGAATGTTTGAATACCTCTCGCTTCTTGCAGTTGCAAAACGAGACCACTTATATTTCTATTTCTGTTCTGGTTAGTTAATTTCACGAACTTCTCTTTTCAAGTGGATAGAGTCTTTTCATATTTCCATCCAGACTATTTTAATACACTTCAAGTGCAATTTTAGTTGCTGAAATGTCGAGGGAAACATTCAATTTGACTACTTATAAAATCTTTTTAAACACATTCCATTATTTTGGTTCAGACAATTTTAATTTCAAATCATTCATTTACTTATTGTTTAAGATGAATAAATTGCAAATTATAACAATATTAAAATTTAAAAAATCACTGCAAAAAAATCTTCCCTGTCAAGAAAATTTAAAATATGTAAAGTTTTCAATAGATCAGAGTTACCAAATTAATAAACACCTACTATAGTTTTGATGACTTAGGACTGCGGTACAGGTATACAGGATGATTGTTGTAAGTCCAGCACTAGGAATATTTCGTTTATTTCAAGATATACAGAAAATGTTTATAAGCAGAGTTAAACTAGATAAAAAGGCTCGTAAGATGGTCACAATAAAAACTTTGTGTCACTTCCGATTTCACTTTTAATCTAGCATAGGGAATCGGTAATATATTATTTTTTTTAGAATGTACATAAAATAAGATACCATAATATTATAGTTTAACTCCAATCATTTCAAAATAGAGGCGAATTTCCTTCAAAATATTTACCTACTAATAAAAAGCCATTAAAATAAAACATGGCAAACAATTTTTATTGTAAGTATGTTCCATGATCAGTGAATTCAGTACTATATATGTACGAAGTTATGAATCACCCTGTATATCTGCGATGATTTACAGTATCTAAGACTGTCACATCTAAATTGAGTAAAAGGAATGATAGGTACTCGGATAGATATGTACGTATGTTATATCAGAATTACCTAACTTATTGATTTGTAAAATAATGTCTCTAATGGCCATTTGCATCGCTTCCACTAAAATTTTAAGTGTCATTTATGACAGCAAGGATGATTCTACGTTTGACAATTTGATTTTGGTTCGATATTGTTTATTTAAGGGACACCTAAAATTTAAGTGGAAGCGGTCCAAATGTCTCTAAGCATCTAAGCAATTGGTGTATTTTAATAAGTTGGTGACAGGTCGGTTTTGTTGGTTTATGGTTAGTTCTTCTTCTTCTTTCGTGTTTTTGTTTCGACTTTATCGTCCGGGAATTGAGATTTATCGCATGTTCTGTAAATCTTCTTTCTTATCTGCTGAGATTTCGTCGCATGTGATTTCGCCCGTAATAAATTTAAACACATTTAAAGTACGCCCTGTAGATCTGCCCTCGTCTAATATTCTTTAAACTTCAGTTTCTTTTCCAGTAGGTTTTTGTATCACTGAATGTAATTTTAAGTTTTAATTAACTTTTATACTTGTATACATAAAGTTTGTAGTTATTTAGAAATTTTCTGTTATGAATTAATGAAATAATAATAAGATTATAATTAAAATAAATACTTGAGAAAAATAAACAATGTTTCGTAATTTGTCGGTGGTATTGATTTTATGAAAATAGAAACAGTTGTTTTATAATTAAGTGGGTGGAACGTACATATACAGAGCTAATCTTCTCGTGTTGAACTTTGCATAAAGAATTTGCGAAACTTTGCAAAGAAAATTATGTCCAACAACTAAAATGCAAATATAGTAGGAGGAAAAACGTGGAAATGACAACTTAAAAACTTTACACAACAATGCTGGAATTTAAATATACATTTCTACCGGGGTTTAGAAGATTTTTCTTCTCTTTTCTACTGCGCATTTTACTTACACATTACACATTACGATCATATTAAAATGCAATTTTAGTTAATTTGTACTTTACAGAAGATCCACAAATCTACGTACCTATAACTTATGTTCACATGGAAATAGAACGATAATTTTTATTAAATTAGCTCCTGTTTCGATTTCACTTTTTTATATTCCATTCCCTTTTCCACTATTACGGCTGCTCTAAACTTTGCCGCATGCTAGCTATGCCATGCCATTTTAAAGTTGAAAAATACTGCAAAAGTGCTTTCGTTCCCAATAAAGTGTCAGTTTATTATTGACTTCAACATAATGTTTTAATGTAAACTTTTTAGAGATAAAGAATAGATCTAAAGATGTGCATAAAATCAGTTTCTATCATGAGACAACCGTATAATCCGAAAGTTTATAAATATCTTATTCTTGTACGTTAAAGTTTATCCTAGTCACATCGTGAATACGATCAAAAATTTCATACTCCATACAAGCATCTTAAAAAATTACATGGAATGCCTACATTATTAGAATATTATTACCAATTTGTTGACATTGGGATGTTACATAGATAATGTTACTAAAAGCGGATATTAACAATCGCAAGGATATTAATAGGATGTTAATGGGCAAAGATAGCAAATAACAAAGCGAGATGTTCACATTCTTAAAGAGGTTCTGGAAATTTTATTTTGTCAGTTGGGAACTTTGCATAAATTGGACATTTTGCAGAATTTTTATAATTAAGTACAATTTTGTAAATACATATTAAAAGAGGCACAACTTATCATCATCATTGTACTGTCCACAAAACATTCGCTACGTAATTTTATATTTTATGCTGGATTTTTAGACATTTAAAAACAGTGTTAAGCTAGATTCAGACTTACACACTTATAAGTATAAGTGCTAAATTAACCAACCACCGATACCATAAAATTCCAATTTCAGTTATAAATTAGCCACTTACACTTATTATTGGGTAGGTCTGAATCTAGCTTTAGTGATCTAAGGGAAATAATGGCAAATTAAAGTAAACTAATCCAGGAAAAGTTTCAAAACTATTTGAAGTATAAAAGTGTGTTCTCGTTTTTAATTGCAGCCCACAACGATAAAATAAAATCTCCCCCGTGGATAGAAATTTGTAACCGAGGAATAATTCAATTTCTGGCGGTTATATAAAGAAAGCCCTTGTGGATCTAGTGGCCTATGGCCTTGTTTCTGCTCCGGGGGAATTTGACCCCTGTGGACCACATAAATAAGGAAGATAGCATCAGGTTCTTCGGACATATTGTTGGGGGAAGGTGGTGGGTACCTGCTCCATATTAGAAGCGTCGAAGCGGGTTTTGCTTTTACTGCGTCAAGTCGGGCGGTTAAGGTGATTTTCTGACACAAAAGGCGGCAATAAGTGTTTGTCACTTAAGACGAAATAGAAAACCTGAGATTTGCCAAGGAATTCTCACGAGAAAAGTTTGCACATGCATTGACAATAAATCAGCAAGCAGTTCAGTCAGGTGCTCATTTCATTTTAACTGCACAAAATGTTCCCTGTGGTGTACTATCCACTGACAATCAAAAGTTAGTTGACGGTTGAATTGAATTGAAGCGGTTACCGGTTTTCAAAATAGCGTTCAAATTCCGGTTTAGGGCAATTCACAACTTATTTCATATATTTTAATGGATATACTGATCATGGAACAATTTTTTTTTAATTATTGAAATTCAATTTCAAAACAGTGAACCAAAACTGGAAACTAACATTTCGAAAAAATTCTCGTCCTGCGGACTCGAATTTTTATCAGAAACAGATTAGGTGCGTTCAATGAACTTAGCAAATCTATCGAAATTTCTTTACGTTGATTGGTGAACAAGTGAAAATTTGACAGTTTTATTAGCAGCAAATTATGTCAATAGTACTGGCAACAAATATACTGCTACTTCTGCTGTGCTAGCGATATTAAATAAGATAGACAAACCATGGCAACATTTTCAAATATACACTGTTGCACCAATCAACATAAAGAAACTTCGATAGATTTGCTAGCTTCATTTAACGCAGCTTTTGTTTCGTCAAATTACTAGCAAACAAGTTTTTGTTAAATATGAATGTTTATCCGATAAAATAAATACTTCTAGTGTGATTACAATTGAGGAACTAAGTTTTATGTTTGAAATGCCTGGTAAATACTTCATAACCTCAATTTTTCGATAAATTAACTTTGAAATTAAATATAAACTTTACAGCTCCATAGTAACCAAACAAAACTGACTATTGTCCTAATAATTTATTTTAAATTGTATGATTGTCAGATAAATGTCCTATCAAAATTTTATTTATTTCTGCCGTCACCGATTTTGGTAGGCAACAACCTTAAAATAGAGGCTGTTCAATATTTATATGGTGTTTTTGGCGTGCAAATTCCTCATTTGGTTTACATTAAATCACATGTAGAATATTCCGGGCAAACAGGAACTGATAGGATCCTCAAACAAATTAATTAGGTTAGGAATTCATCAACTCGTAATAACAAACAATCCAAGTAATAATTATCAGGTAGCGGCGCATGTTGGCTAACAATAACTCAAGGAAAAACTAACTCGGCTCCCATATAATAACAAACAACAGCATTTCGCGGTGTCCGGACAATCCCTGTAATTATACGCGATCCATCTGAGCCTAATTTCGGTTCTAACGTTGGCCCAATCAATTTGACACGGAGGGGCAATGTTTTTATAATGAGCGAAGAACGAGCAACGAAGCAAGCTAACATAATCCTTATGGATATTCACATAAGGCGGAGAAAAAGATAATTAGTACCTAGAGAAGATAATGGATGGTGCGGTAGAGTTTCTACACTTTAAAATGGAGGAACCTAATTTTGTTTCTGGACTTCTCAATAATTTGGTGTTTTCTCTCGACTAAAATATTACTAATGGACCACCAAAACTGCACTAATGGTTTTATTAATAAATGCATTTTGGTACCGACTAAGCAACTTTGGTTTTATCCACTCAGAGACACATTTCACTTTGACTGCACAAAAATCTTTCCTTTACTTTGGCAGGTTTAGAGGATTTTGACCGATTTTCGTCGCGTTTGTCCTATGATTCACTTAAAATACGTAAAAGCAGTCTAGCAATTTTTAAATTGCTCACGAAGTTTTACACATAAAACAAAATTTCAAAAATTTATTTACTGATGAAGAATGGATCTAGGTTTATGCCGAGTTACATTTTCTAATAAATGTCTTAATCATAAGATAAAGCATGTAAGAAATTACTTATATGTATTCCAAAGAATTTTTGAGATTTTTGTCATTTCCTCATTTCCATAGCACTCCATGAATTTTATAATAATTATAGTTACTCATAACTGTCATACACAAACTATAAAACAAATTATTAAGTGTCATTTTCATAGCACTCTATGCATTTAATAAAACATAAAAATATTATAATCTATAGTTACTAACTTTAGAACGATTTATTCAAATATCAATTTATTGACATGACTGTGTAGCATTTTTCAAGAGATATCATTTGATATGCCACAAATGGTATATTGCCATTTAAGATTTTAAAATTGAGAGTGTTGGAGATGATATGAGTGATTTAAAAATCAAAAAATATTAGTAAAATGTGTCCCCGAAGATGTTAAAACATATAGCGCAAACCGGGTATACCTATCACAATTCTTTTCCAAGTTATTAAGGGTGGATCGTCATAAACGCGCCACCCTGTATATTTTTTGTCTGTCAATGAAAGTAATATTCGGTGTTCGGCCGAATTATGAAAAACCGGCCGAATAGGCAGAATACCGAATAGTTGCCTAATATTCGTTGTAACTCTAAATACCTATTACATTACATCTTATAATCAATGACTCACAATATATAATGTACCATGTACGTATGTGTATTGTTTGTGTGTGTATGTGTGATATAAAAATGATCGCCTACACTAGTAGCAAATCTTGTAACAATAAAAAGTATTTGAATTAAATCATGTTTTGGTCTCTCCTCTCATGTAAATTTTATTCTCAGGGCAGCTGCTGCAAATAAAACGTATGAATCATAATAAAAACAATGATATGAGGTATAGAGCAGCCCGCGGCATTGCTATCTTACCCGTCAAACAACGAGAAATTGAATCCCAGATTCGCTGCTACCGCGATATTACTTTCTGTAGAGACTTGAATAAAAGTCCGCTTTCCCTTCAATTTTATTGCGATATTGTGATACATTCGAGGAACGAATTGCGACCTAATGTTTCACCTGATGTTCGTGTTTCCAGTTTCTGTCTTTTGGGATTTCAAACGCCCCGAGACACAAAAATTCTAATTGATTTCTGTTCAAGAGGAAGCTTTTATTGTTGTAATTTGTTGTATTGTTTTTCTGCGATGAATTATATTTTATTTGTTTTTGTTTACCTGACATAACATGTTAAAGGTTAAACGTTTATACAAATTTCATTTGATTGACAAAACATTACTCCATATTTTTTTCAGGACAAGAAATTTGTGCATTCAGCTGTTATTATAAACTTCCAAAGTTGGAAAATGGAAAAAGTGAAAAATCGAGATAACTTGAAAACTAATCGAGATATCAAACTGCGGTTTGCGGCATTTCTTTGGACTTGAATCACCTAGAACCAAATTATTACAATTTTGATTTTGAATTGTGGCTGTGTTCGTGAATCAATAGATCACATTAATCTCATCAAAGCTTCTAGATTTCCAGATTGATCATATTGACATCTTATGTTATGAGTATAAATCTTAGTTTGTCAGGTAAATCCCTAGACTACAGACACAACTCAATCAATTATGGATGTCGCAATTAGTGCGAGATAGATCAGACTGTCACACGAAGCGAGATTAACCCCACCACTGTACCTCTTACTCCACCTTCAACCCTTAATGCACAAAGATTACAGGTAGTGATAGAATCAGTGATATATTTTTAGCTATAAAAATATGATGTTCTGATTTTTGATCGTTTCAATAATTGACCTTTCTATTATTTAAATTTAAATAAGTGTGGAAAATGTGCATATTTTAGTATAAATAATTATGGTTCAAATTTTTTGGATGATTTTTTAACAAGTTATTCATCAACCCAACTAACTATAATTCTGAATCCGATAGTAGTACTTTTTACCTTGGTAGATAAACTGATAAATATGAAGTTTTAAAACATTGATTAATTTTATTTTATATTTTTATGTCTATGCGCAAGTGGTATAGTTTTGATCTTGATTATTTACTTGTATTGCGAAAATGTATAGATATGGCATTACTAAAATGTTTGAGTGCTAAAGATAGTGCAAATTCAAATAATAAATTATCTGAATGTACCTATTATAAACATGAATATGCTTCGAATAATATTAAATAGATATTTAAAATACATTTTCGATTAAATGAATAATTCTATTATATGAATTGCCCTGGTTTTTATTAGTTCATATAACTGAGCGCCTACTGACTGTACTTATACTATTTTAATGGTATGATTAAGTTTCATACTATTATTAAAAGCTACAATTTCCTTTTACAATGGTATATTTTTTGCGAGTACTTACATTAACCTACATAAGTACTTATAATACTTGTATTAGTAAAATAAAAATTGTAGAGTATGGCGAGAGATCATGTGTTGGCCACATCAGATTTTTACTCCGGGTGAAATGTCAGTTATTAATTGATTTAGTTCAATCATAATTAAAACTGGTTCTAAAAATGTGTAGGTGTAGGTACTTCATACAAAGCGAAACTAATTTTGGAAATTATGTAGTATCTTCATTTAATTTTTATCCAAAAATTGTTTAACATTCTATATAAAAAAATTATTTTAGCTACAAGAGTGCCAAATCCTGCCACCCTAGGCTACGCCACTGCCATACCCCCTCCTAATTCCTCAAGCACGAGGTATTGAAGTCTCAACCTAACCTCTAATTCCTCGTAGGTCGTTTTTCTCTCGACTCGATGGCGTGCAGTCACGGCGCGGAGTTGTCTCACTGCAAACTCATGTTGGACGTTTTAGTTTCGTTGCGGGGTTGTTTTTTTGTTGTTATTCGTACGTGAATCAAGGATGTTCGTGTTTGGAGAAACCTGGTGGTCTTTTTCAGGTACTAATGGCGTTTTTACCAAATTTATCGAGATATAGAGCCCCAGGAATCATTTGCTTGATGAAGATTCAGCTATTTTAAGCCTTATTCACATAAACATTTAGTTTGAAGGTTTATTCATATTTAAGTTTAAGGAACATAGCATTCATATAATAAACTTAAATAGCTTGTGAAAGTGGTAAAACTTAACCCAAAGTTTGGAGCTTTCAAACTGTGCAGTGCTGGAAAGTGAAAAGTGTGGATGTTCGTACAGTTACATGAATTTAAACATTCCTAAACGTGAACATTGGTGGACGTTTTGGTTTAGTTGCGGGGTTGTTTTTATTGTTATTCGTACCTGAATCAAGGATGTTCGTGTTTGGAGAAACCTGGTGGTCTTTTTTAGGTAATGGCGTTTTAACCAAATTTATAGAGATAGACCGTCGAGAATCATCTGCTTGATTGAGATTCAGTCAGAAACTTATGTTATTTTAAGCCTCATTCACATAAACATTTAGTTTAAGGAACATAGCATTCATATAATAAACTTAAAATAGCTTTAGTAAGTGATAAATATATACCTAAAATTTGGAGCTTTCAAACTTTGCAGTGCTAGAGAGTGAAAAGTGCGGATGCTCGTACATTTAAAAACATTAGTAAACGTAAACATAAATGTAAACCTTAAAACTAAATGCTTATGTGAATGGGGCTTAAACTTGCTTTGTTTATAGAGTAACTGGATAGTATTTATGAACCTATTAGTTTCATAGAATTGAGTGAGTGAATTTGAAGAAAGTTAGTGCGTCTACATTAAAAAGTTGCAAAGTCAAAGTAAACAACTTGTTCAAGTTCAAGTAGTGTTTATTTCAAGAGAGGCGTCCAAAATTTCATTTACCAAATCAAATACAACCGATGGACACACATTTAAAAATCTGTCTACGCAGGTTTAGTTAACAGGATAGTAGGAGTATAAATGCCACTTGTTCCAATAATATTCACTTGACTGGAATTATAACTAAGATGATGGAATTTAGTGCTTATATCTGTCTATACCGTCCAAAACTAAATTTTAGTGACTTAAACAAGTTAGTGGCACCGTGTAATGTCGTCTTTAGTTCTGTAATTTAATTTGAACCATGTGCTTTCCAGTTATGGTGGGGGCATACAACAACTAAATTTATTATAAAATTTAAAAATCAAAATAAGAATTATTTATATAGCCTGTTTAGTTCGTTTATTTAGTTGCCTAAATAATTATAGGAAACAAGATGATGATGATGTTTACTTTCTTAATTTAATTTCATAATGTTATTTCTTAATTTAATTTAGTTGTGTACATAAATCTACTTATACTTTATAAACTAGTCAAGATTGACTTAGCCCTTACATAATTTGACTTATAGAATTGTCGTATTTTATAATGTCGATTATTATTTGAGAGACCAGCTAGATTATTATTAGTTATGATACCTACTGCTTAATTTAATGTTAATACTAATAATTATTTTTTGTTCTAGGTAAGTACCTACCTCCAGTTACTGTGATTTACGCGGTTTTTTGGCAGTTGGGTAAAGTTCTGAATTATATACTTCTAGTAAACATTGGTTATATTGTCTTATATACGAGTACTAATCCATAGACCATAGGAAGTGTAAATTAAAAGATCACTACATTCGATGGCAGCATTCTTTTGAGTAATACCATCGTTAAACTCTCATTAAAGATATTTTTAGGTAAATATCAGTGTTATTACTGGACCTGAAAACATCATTTTGAAACAGATCTGTCGGTCTACCTGTCTGGACTCCCGTTAATTTAAGAACGCATTAGAATTTGTAATGAAATTCAATATTAAACATTTAACGTACCTACCCGAAATACCAATTTAAAATTCAGTAATGGATCATATTTAATAAGTTGACTAATGGGCTTTTAAAAATTAGCATATAATTGCCAAACATAATAATTTGATGTCAACTGTTAATTTTGTCCTAAGGTTTTTTAAATCTTATGGAGTAAGGTCTCTATAATGGAGTCGTTTATACTCCCCATTTAATGACATAATTTTTAATGTTAGAAATACAGGTCATTTTAAAGGTTAAGGAAATCAATCAACTTGGGTGTAAAAGCCTCACATATTGTGATTTTATTAAATATTTTTCACGTGCCCTTATTTATTTTTAAATATCAATCTTATCAGTAGCCTTTTAGGCGGCCCGTCTACTTTTTTTCGAATTCAATACTCTCGATTTTACATTTTTTTTTATTCTTTTCTGCCTGACACCAGCCCGAAACTCGTACTTTGCCGCCCGAATCTATGCAATGTCAGTTTGTGGTTGAAAAATACTGTAAAATTGTTTTCGTTGCGAGTAAACTGTCAGATTATTGACTTCAGGATAATGTTTGTATAAACATTTATTAGAGAAAGATTGGATCTACAGACGTGCCTTTAAAAAAATAATTTCTATCATTCATGAGATATAACCGTGTAAAGTTTGCATACATTTTTTTGAATTTTTATAATCATGTACAATTGTTTAATCAAAATTTTAAACAGGCACATCTATAGATCCATTCTTTCTCTATTGGATTCTTGTTGAAACAAAATTTTACCATTCTTGTAGTGGCCACAAAACACTCGCTACGTTAGTACAATTTATGCTGGATTAGGAGGTAGACAGTCCTTTCTTTCTTTCTGTCCAAAATTTGAGATAAGCAAATTTGTAATATTATGCCACGCATTTTATGCTTTCTAATGAATATTTTCCCTTGCCTTTATTAACTATAACTTCGAACCAACTATGACTTTTGACTTATCAATCTTTGCAATTGCATTTACCGTCTGTCTAACCTCCGTGCTCTGTACAATCCTGTCAGAGTCAGTCCAGCTTTGCACTGCGGGCCATGGGCCAAAACAAATCAAACTTGGGAACTAGAGTCACGTGTACGTGAGACCGGCAACAGCGCACTGACAGGTAGACCGTAGCCGTAGACTTGGCAACCTCGCTGTGTTGAGCTACCCATGCTGTGTGCTGTGTGGACCCCTGGCCCGGCAGCTGGGCTAAAATCTAAAATCTCAGTAGGCTGACGTCCAGTAGAATTAGAAAAGATGACGTTCAGGTAGAGAAGGTAGAATGTTCCTAGAAGTTGCAAAAGTAGGTTCCGAGAAAAACTGATTGGAAATTTGACCTTTTGTGGATTTATAATTATTGGGGATCAGGTATCGAATATTGGTTTTTTATTTTTGAAGGTTGATATCATCGTTGAAGTTATAGGTTTAAAATTAATATTAATTTAGGTCTGTGTAAACCCTATTTAGGGATCTTTATCCTAATCTGGGTGTATTCTTATTGTTTTCGAACCTGAATTATTAGAACCACCCTATTCGCGCGAGGATTCTTTGCAGATTCTGAATCTTGGAAAAGTTTCAACATTCTAAATCTTGAAAAAAAAATAATGGTTTTGAGAAGCAATCAATAAATTATAAATTCTTCTTTTCCAAGACTTGTTGAAGGTTCAATTTAGCGGCACCGTAATTTAACAGGTAATTCTCACTAGAAAGAAGAAAACTTCTTCTTTTCCAGGATTCAGAATATTGGTAGAATCTTTAAAGAATACTCGTGCGAACAAGGCTTCATATAACGCTGTTGAATACTGCACATATTTTTGTATCGATTAGAAAAAAAATCAATCGGCATAAACTTAAGGTAATTCTACAGTAGGTACACTATACAATGCGCGAAATAAGAGCTGGCCGATTTAGGAATTTTAAATTGGTAAATAATATTAATCGGAACATTAACAAATTTTTGGCAGAAACCGCTTCGCTACCTTTCGGTTTTCCTCTTGGCTCAGTTGCGTTTCGGCAAGTAATAAGTTGAAGAACTTGGATTTAGCTCTGTGTAGGCCATAGGCACATTCTTTCTCTCCCTTACCGCTCCGGCCAATAAAATGTGTATTTATTTATATTAACAACAATCCGTGTTGCATAAGGTGTCTTTCGCCGCTCCGCCAATTTATCCATCTTGACGTGTTTCATATAATCTGACATGAAAATGTTATTTTGTCATTTATTTAAACTATCATTAATAGTTTTTTTATGGTCACGTGATGAAGATTGCATGAAAACTTTGACAAGAAACTTGCATAAGCACAAAATTTGAATACTGTAAAATGAGCTTTAGATTAATTAGAAACCACAAAATTAATTTGTAAGGAATAATGCAGAGACCGCTACAGTTTTATACTCAAAATTGTTGCGAAGATGAAACCTTAAGCATTGTTTTCAAATCTCACATTTTCTAGCGGGTACTGATCTCAGTGTTAAAAGTGTGTTTAGTGTTAGTATTTAATTAATAAAACAAATTCAACCTGTGCGAAATATAAACTCCCGTTGGTATTATCACATTCCATGTATGAAATTCATTGTATCGCAGCCCAACGTATTTATTTATTTACTCGCTCATGCCGCAGATGTATAGGAACAATTTTAATAAAGAGTAACCGTTCGCTTTCGCTCCTATGGGGTTGTTAACAAAGACTTAACAGTTCTATTCTATTGGTTTTGGCTGAGTTTGCTTTCAACCCTTCTGGGAATTAACCCAGGCTTAATGTTCAAAATAAACTCGACAAGCACGCGCTGCATTTACATTTTAAAAGACCGAAGATGTTTTTAACACCTGCGAAGTGAAAGAATCGTAAGGTGGCGTTAGACCGGTAATGGGGATTCATTAAAAACGAAGTTTTCTATAGCTCTAAATATCAGAAAAGATTTTTAATTGACGGTTTTTACATAAACAGTGCTATGAATATGTTAGGATTTCTCTTAAGGCCCATCTCTTGCTATCAAATGCAAAACAAAAAAGCGTTTTACAATAAATTATTTTGTGACTTTGGTTTTGAAATCGATGACCTCATATTTTACAATGATGTACTTATAGGTTGTGCTTACATGGCTATAAAATGAAATTTATTTTTGTGCATTAATCGACGTATAATATGGATTATTAATTGATAAAAATTAGCTCCAAATTTTACTAATTGATGTCACAGAAATTAATAATTTGCATTTATTGATTCACTAATAAGTCCTGATTCTTCATGTTAAATTTCAATTTGAAATTTGTTATAATACAGCCAGAACTGTTCAAATTGTTAATCTTCGGGTTTAACAAGTGTAGCGTCTTAACACAATTAGCAAAATCTTAAATGTAACAACAAGACTCAAGGCTGGTTTATAATGGATGTAACTGGTAACTTCTTCTGTGTTCTATTTACATGAGCTATTGGTATTTCTATGTTACGGATCATAATGACACTGGATTTGACGTTTACCTATACTGCTGTAACAGTAAGGTTCGCCAACTTTGAAGAATTTATCTAGATTACTTATATATAAAAAGAGAGCAAATAAGTAGCCATGGATTCATACTGTAAAAAAATGTAGAATTAATTAATGTTTAGCTGTACCAATATGATATCCAAAAAAAATCTGCTGTGGCCACCACACGACCTCTCGCCTAATTCTGCTTGTTGTACTAATCTAATAAATAGTTTTACTTACATTTTAATAGTTTCATGTTTATGTAATATGTAAACGATAATGTAAACCAATATGCAAGAAAAAGATGTCAACTGTACTGTCACTGTCATAATAATTCAAATTTTATGTAGAAACAAATTTCATATCATGGACAACAAGATACTGGAATTTCAAAAAAATAGAATATTAATTGTACTTTATTTTATTGTTAAATACTTCCAGATTCAGCAATTTGTATTTATAATTAACTGTACACATAGATAATCACAATTTCTTTTATTTTTAATTGCAAAAATTGTCATAAATAAATAATGTACCAATATATTTAAGGAAAACTTTTCCAAACTTCTAAAAGTACTACTTCCGGTTTGCGGATTTCTACCAAAATCTTATCCGGTGTGAAGATACTTATTAAAACCTTAAATATGAAATTTGGTTATACACGGTTTGATACTTTTTAAGTTATCGTGGACGAAAAATCGTCGGTTCATACAAACGCACACACACACACACACACAGACATCATCGTGAAAATAGTAAATTCGTATTCTAGAGACCCTGAAACGTGCTTATCCACCAAAAACTCATACTCGAAAATTTTGACCCATTACAATACCTCTCTTATAGAATATGAGGCGAGAGGTAATTAGTTCAGTATCTAACTTTTAAACTCTGCATGTATTCCCAAACATATTATTTTATTCAAATACATTTTTATTGAAGTCAGCCATACTCAAAGCCACTCTATTACTTATTTCACTCTTTCCCAACAAATAGCAAGCAAGTCCTATTTGTTCTTAGTTGACCTTTGTTTACATTTTGATGAGTATTTTATATTTCGCTACAATATTTATTGTCATAAACATTGTAGATCCAACTATGTATCTTTGAACAAACGGATTCATTTCTGACAGTTATAAGAAAGTTTATGTCGTCAAGTTAGCAGATTATTGAAATGATTTTGAACCACACAATTCTCATTCCATCAAACATCTTACAGAAGGCAGAAGAAGTGACCGATTCCATTATAAACCAGCCCGAAGGTCTATGTTTTCCACTTATTTTGCAGTCAGTGTCCTAAGAAATTAATTGTTTCCAGCATTTGTAATTCTGCCCAACTCTCAAATCTTCTCGATTAAATCGTTGAGCTTTTGTTTCCTAGCACTTGGCGTGGAAACATTAACAACTGGCCAACTGCGACTGCAACTTGCGACTTGAATGGTTCAATGCAGTATGTTGTCGAACAGAACAGACGATTTTCAAACACTTGGCAAAGATTCGGCACTTGGTGTTACAAGAATACAAGTAGTTTGATAGTTGGAAATTAATTTTCTTTGGCGTTGATAGTGAGTAACGGCTTCAGAAGCTGGAGGCGAAATTCTTGCGCTCAAAACGCGCGAGAAAAGAGAGGGGACTAATCAGTGGCGGCGCGGAAAAGGGGCAATCATTTATTTATTTATTTGAAAAATCATTACATCCTTATTACAGGACGATTATACGAATCCCTAATTACAAAACAACAATAAAATGATGTATTGACAAAAGTAAATGTTGAACTAAACATTATTTTAGTAGATAAAGATCAGTAGGACAGAAGCAGTTTCAATACTTCTAATGAAAGAAATTATAATGTTTTACTTGTTACTTACCTACTACTTGTAATAGTGATTTATATTATAAGTGCGGTAGTTAATTTTAACACACCAGGTTCCATATTAAAGTACGACGCGAAGCGGAGTGCTTTAATTGTGCAAATACCGAGGCAAATACCTAACACACACATTTTATAGGTATTATATTTTTGGTCGGCATACTTATTTATTTAAAATATCGTATTTCCTATGAGGTTAAGTGAGATGCATTTGACATTTGCACTAAAATTTCCTATTGTTTACAGTTCAAGAGGCCGAAAACGTCATTTAATCAATCCCTTTATTGAAAATGAATCTTTTTCTTTTACTATCTGTAATAGTTGTTCATATGTTAAGACAATTTTTGACAAAACAATTGTCTTTGAATGATGACATACCTAATTTGATAATTTGGTTGTGATTTTTAAATTTTTCATTTTTTCAAAATTCGCAATTTGAGTTTCCTAGTCTTTTAATCAAACAGTTTTGGGTCACAGTTTTCAAATGGAATTTCCTAATTATGTTATTCTTGCCGTTGCACAATTAATTAAAATCTTATTTTATCCATTCACAGTAAATCAGATACCCATTATACAATCAATAACCCAGTGATTTCAAAAAATTTGCTTCTTGCGGAAACTATAATAAAATTATTTTTGTTCCATGACCAGTAAGTTGAGTTTTGCCATTAAAATATATGCACGAAGTTGTGAATCACTCTGTATATTTTCCGTGTGTGCGGTTTCTTGTTGTCAACTCACTTTGTCTGTGGACGGTACCACAAGAGTGATTTTTTATTCTGAAATGCGTACCTGATTACAATATTTTTAACCCCATTAAAACGTTATTATAATATAATCGAGTAATATATCTATGTCCTCGACTAATTGTACAAACAATTATGTAACAAAACATTAACACACATCACACTATCTCTGCATGTCTGCATAGATAAAAGAAATATGAACACACTGTCTTCACGGTGGTTGGCTTCGAATACGAAAGCCTGAACCTTCTCCTATTTTGCTATTTTTCAATATGCAGGTAAATTTCCATTTTCCAATGCCTGTTTAACAAAGCATGCGATCACAAAGCCGCGGAAATGGTATATTCTTCACTGTCCATCATGCAGTGTGTACGTTCGAGCCCCATTGTCGACGTCTATGAAGTATGTTGACCCACCTCGGCTTGACAACGTCCGCAGCTACCTCATTCCATGACCCCTTGCCCCGTACCCCTCTCGCCAAGTTGAGAAAAGCGACGTTGCCAAGCAACGCAAGAGTTAACTGTTTAGAAGATGGAGGATGCTTGGAAAGGTTTAGATTTAGATGAAAATATTTGTTTCTTCAAAAGACAACGCTTTAAATTTAGAATTATGTGTTTTGTTAATTATCTGAGGCCTTATGCTAGATTCAGACCTACCAAATTATAAGTAAGTGCTAAATTAACCAACCAGTGCTTCCACAATGTTCCAATTTCAATTATAAGTGCGAACCTTGATCTCTTGTTGGTTAAATAACATAATGTGCATCATTGTTACAGTACATAAAAGTCTTTCACGCCTTACCCATCTTGGATGTGCCAAACTCACATTGTGAGATATATTTACCGTGTGTGCGGTTACCAGCCGTCAACTCATGGATACTCATGGTTATAGACGTATTTTTCATGCAAAAAAATAAGTTAGCTAAATCAGATCAGTTGGTTAAATAAAGCGTACTTTGAATATCGTCAAATATTGATAAAAACTTGGGACTCGTATTTATATTTTCACAAAAATCAACAAGCCCAAATATAATTAACGAAAATTTAATAATATGTGATGTAACGTATAATGCTGCCATATCTCCTGTACAAAATAATGACATCACAGCAAAATTTCTTTCTCAATTTATTGAAAAACATAATTATTTTTAAATATAATTTGTATTTATACGAATAATGTTTTAGACCTAACATCAGGTTCATAGACCCCATTTGAAAATATTACGCATGAATAAGACAGCAATTTATTGTTAAATTCTGTCCTACTCATATTTTAGTTCAAGAATAAAATGTCACTCCATATATACCCTTAAATATAAAATTATAAAGACATTTATATTCGACTGCATCATATGATACCTTGTTTTATGACACTGTTTACTGTCCATAAACGGGTAATTTATTGAACTAGTACGATAAAAATCCAAATTGTACTGCTGTCAATATCATTTCAAAATAAATGTTATATAATTTAATGCATTTTATTAAATTAAATATATATTTTCTTTTATACTTTCTTTGAATCTTGTTCCATTTCTTGGATAGTATATCTTGAAATTGAGATAATTGCGAAGACCGAAGAACTAGAACATTTTTTCACAAATTTAACAATTAAAAATTATCAAAATATTGTTAAACAAAACAGCAACACTGCACACTATGAGATGCAAATGTTTCAAAATATATTAACATAATTTAAAAGAAAATCTCATCTTGGCAGTCGAACATAAAGCTTTGTATGCAACTCGTGCATAGTCCGACTTTATAAACTCGCCTTAATTACCAGCCTTGCTCGCTGCGCTCGCTCTGCCATAAACTCCGGCTCGTCTAAGAATAAATATATAATTTGGACAATAGAAACTGAAGTTTTGAAATATAAAAGAAATTCTGTTAAAAAAATCGTATTTGCCTACTGTACCACAAAAATATGAATGTGGGTGAGATACAAACACTCTCAATCTCACAGTATGTACCTACACGTATGTGTGTATACACTACTTTACGTAGGAAGTAAACAAACAAAAAAATCTTTGACCATTCTTCCACAATCCCTCAAATATCTCCCCCACCCTTTCGTCTTTCCCCACCAACTCACAGGTACCCCTGATTCTCGTCTAAACCCTTGTGACTCCTTTTGAATCCGTGCAGAGTTTCCAGATGGTCGAACAGCGCGCACAAGAAACCGCGCAAGTGTTGAAGACGGGAGACTCGAACGGGCGGGTAAGCGGCGAACCTACAGTTCTACGGAGTTTGTATTCCTTACAGCGGTCAGCAAGATGGCTGACTTGGAGCAGGGAGGTAAGGGGAGGGCAACCGGTTGCAGACGACAAAAACATGCGGCGTTGCCAAGCGAGAAACACCTGCCAGCTGGAGGTTTAAATGCCGCGACCGAGGATGTTTGAAAGATAACTGAACTAACTCAAGTTGTTGTGATAATAATAAATCAAATAGTTTTGACTGCTTGTACTAATTAATTGCCGCTTTTTTTAAAAAATGTCCATTGGCATAATTTAAGCACTTTATGTATGAGTATGAGTGCACATATTTTAGAAAGAATGAAGACTCACAATGTTTGAGTTTGGTAAAAGGTATGAAAGATATGTTATTAGTTTAATTTTACTGAATTTACTCACCTTATTGATTTAAGTAGGTATTTGAGATGAAAATTATAAATACAAAACTTGTTTAAATTAGCTTGTTATAGTTCTCGAGAAAAACGGAAAAAAGTGGAACTATTTTTATAGTCATGTACAATTTGTTCATTAAAATTTTAAAAAGGCACAACTGTTAATAATCCTTTTGTTGTTGTTGTTGTTGTCCTTTTTGTTTGAATTAAATTTTATAATTCTTGTATTGGCCACAAAATACTCGCTACGTTAGTACATTTTATACTAGATTTTAGAAGGTAGACGGCTTAAGCAAATTATTTTGCATTATTATTAATGAACACAAAAAGGAAAGTATTTAAAAAACCAAACAATCATCCCTAGCCCTACCTCGATGATACTCTAATGAAATAATGCTGCAAATGGCTACCTATTTTCTTTTGCTTTTTTCTCAAGAACTAACTAAGCAATATGCTCGACTGTGAGTTTATTCATATTGTGTGGTTTTTTATAAGTTTTGTATTCATATTTTTTATCATGTAACTACAACTCAATTTTAAAAAACAAGATTTCAAGTATATGATACACTTGTAAGTGTAAGTAGCTAATTTAACCAACCAGCGCTCAACGTTCGCACTTACAATTGTTACAAAAATGTTTCAGTTATTTACGTTTCTGCGAGTTAGCCCGAGAGATAATTTGCCGACCACATTAAAATTCACCTTTTGCGTGCGCAATAATTGTTTTTGTTCTTTAGAAACCTCAACAATCAAATTGCAAGCATTTCCGTAATAATACAAGACACTTAAGTTAAAAACTTTGTATGTTGATGTTGACTTTCTTTCCCTAATTACAGTTGCATCCGGTGAAACAACCGGCGATCTAAGTAGGCCTCGCTGGAAACTGTCAAACAACACACAATCTTCGACCGTTAGGCATTTGTTTCATCCCTAGGCTATAATTTTTAGTAATTTCGTTAGGACGAAGGGTCTGCGTATAAAAGCCCATCAACATCGGGATTAGTTCCTGAAATAGCCGCACTCGATTACATTTTTAAATTGCTAATTAACTCCAGGTAGAAACGGCGCTGTGATCGCCTTATTTTTTCCAAGTTAATGAGATGAGCTAAAACACTTTGTTCTTTGACTCGGGCGGAGATTGTGGATTCTCAATAGCATGCATCGTTTCACAGACGATAAATAATGCTGCGTTTGATGCTCCATCGAACAAACGAACACTTTTTCATTGTTGTGAGCTTGTTTTAAATCCATAAACACATAAACTATCCATTGATACGCCATGTAACTTTCAATAACTACTCGGAGCAATTGTTTTTATTTATACCTCAAAAATAAAACAATTGTCAACATCAAACACAAATTTATAATACTTGATAAATAAAAATTTTATGGTTTACAGTAGGCGAAATAAGAGATGGCTGTATTAGGAATTTTAAATTGGTAAACAATATTTATCGAGATAACATAGTGTAATACAATAGATTTTATCAGCAATTTTTGGCAGAAACCGCTTCGCTACCTTGAAATAGTGTATAAAGAAGTCGTCGGTTTTTCTCTTGACTCAGCTGCGTTCAGAAAAGTAATAAGTTGACGAATTCTCTCACTTACCGTTCAGGACAACTCTAGCTGCACGGACAGTACCTACACTTCTAACAACTGAGTAGCCAGGGTGATTCACTTCGTGCATATATTATTTGAATGGCGTATAGTACCCAACTTACTGATCATGAAAAAAAACTTCGTAAATTTAATGTCAGTTTTCCCAAGAAGCACATTTTTGAAACCACTGATTCCAGTTTACTGCACAAAAATCTCTTTTGTGATGTACTCTCCACTATCAATCATAGCTGAGTTGATACACGGTATTTAATAGATAAATATTAACTAGTTTTATTGGTCAAAAAGCCAGTCTACGTTTTTTCCGAATTCCTAAAATATAATCAATTTTTCTTTTTTTTTCTATTTCACTTTCTTTCCCACTACTATGGCTGCCTGAAACCAGCCTGAAACTCGTACTTTGCCGTATCCTAGCTATGCAATATCATTTCGAAGTTGAAAAATACTGTAAAAGTGTTTTCGTTGCGAGTAAACTGTCAGATTATTATTGACTTCAGGATAAAGTTTTTATAGACATTTAATAGAGAAAGCATGGATCTACAGATGTGCTTTTTTAAAATTTAAAAAAATGAGATATAACCGTGTAAAGTTTGCATAAATTGATTTTTTTTTAATTTTTCGGAATTTTTATAATCGTACAATATTTTAATCAAAATTAGCACATCTGTAGTTCCATTCTTTCTCTATATTAAGTCCTTTGAATTTTTTTACCATTCTTGTACTGGCCGCAAAACACTCGCTTAGTACATTTTATGCTGGATTTTAGGAGGTAGACGGGCCTCTTAAATACCTAATTTAATAAATCTATTAATGAACAGAGGAATTGAATATGTACGTTAACATGATAATTTTTATTAAAATAACTCATGATATTGATGATTAGCTTAGTACCATTTTTATCTTTCCTATTTCATAGCGTCCTACTTTAATATGTGCATAAGAAATGAGAATATAAGTAATGAGAAAGATGCACATATCCCATTCTGGGACTAATAAAACCCGGAAATTATTAATATTTCACAAAATCTTATGAATAAATTATGCACATGCATCTTGATGGCACTAGAGGGGTTTACGGTAATCTTATAACTTGTAAAACATAAGAATCACATTGTTGATAAGTTTAAAACGCTTTTGTCAGTAAATTACTCAAGGAATATGATTAGATTACCTAACCAAGGAGTTTGAAAGAAACATTCTTTTTCTTTTTGTACACAGGCTGATTCACAACGTCGTGCATATATTTTAATGCCATATAGTACTCAACTTACTGATCATTATACAAAAATAATTTTCTTTAAATTCATAAATTTTAGGGCAGTTTTTATGAGGAACACATTTTTGGAACTCTACACAATTTATTGTTGAATATAATTTGAAATAAATAAAACAAATTAATTTTAAATGTGACATTTAGGTACTGGCGACATCTCAGAGCAGTAAACTCGCCTTGTAAAATTAAACCTACCGCACTTATAATGTAATAGTTATTTACGAACAAAATGCGGGAAGAGTTTTATCCCACATGAGCGGTTTCCATTTACGCGAATGCTGGGATAGTGTCTTCCCGCAAGAGGTTTGTACAAGTTCTTTGTAATGAACAATGCTATATTAAATACATTCAAGTTGTAGTTGTAGTCTGATCATTAAATTTGAGATTACGATGCTTTTTCTACTCACTACTAGCGACAGATGGTGCGCTAGTAGCACATATTTATTTCAAAATTTGTATATATCGATGGTGTTTATGGGTTTTAGTACAAGAAAATTGTGGGAAGTAACATTTATTAAAATAAATTTTGTTATTTAGCCAGTGTTCTTTGCATTTTTCCAGATTGACTACACTGGGCAATTGACATTTCCGACTCTCAATTGCGTGCATCATATGTCATTTCCTAGATTATGAGTACAAAAATAACTATTTCAGTACCATGCAAGTAGGTAGCTTATTGAATAAACTGCATTTCCATTGCAGCTAAATTTATTTATACGCTGTATCAAATAAAAACACAATACGCCGCAGAAAATTAAATTTCCCTCTTTTTTCTATTTCCCCCTGACTCTCCCCTGCAAAATCAATATGCGAGGTCTTCACAGACGACACAACTTTAATCACAGTACATCGATGAATCCTGAGTAACTTTAGCTCGGAAAAAGCAAAAAGGAAAAGAATAATAAAAGAAAAAGTCATAAAAAGTCGTAAGTACGTTGGAGGAAATAAAAAGCTAGTGTTACCATCTGATGGCAGATTAGCAAGATCGGGAAAATGGCAGTATGCATTGATGGAAAACAAACATTAAAGATAAAACGCCGACACTCGTCCAAGATGGCGCAGCCATTGTCGGGAGGCCACTGATGAAGAAGAATAATTAATGAAGCTTTGTCTTGTTTCTTTCATTCTTTACCGTACTGTTATCAGACACAGTTATACTACTGTACCGTTTTTTACTTTGCTCTGGGGTTTGACTGTTGACGGAGAACTAATTAATATTTAGGGTATACTACAGCAGAAAATATACTCTTATGTGTCTAAGTATACTAATTATTTTTCGCAGTGTGTGCGTGTACCAGCCGTTATCTCTTTCATTTTTGTCCATTTAAATCAAAGTTAAATATTGTAATGTTTATATGTGGTAGGTAAATTAGGCTGTTTATAAAAAATTTAGGCATTTAGGCATATTATAAAACACATTTTATTTTACTCAAAAAGGGTATTTTAGGTTCTTTATTTAGTTCAGTTCAATCAACTGAGTATATGGGACTCACGAAGGGTTTTAAGTTTTTTATTTAGTTCAGTTCAATCAGAGTTTGTACAAAAACCGAATACCGGTATACCGGGTTTTTTATTTTAGGTTGCGCTCGAAACCGTTTTCAGATACCTAATCATTTTTATGCATGAATTTCTGCAAATAAGAACAAGTAATAAGCTTAAATAATATATCAATAGAATCATTATAGTTTCTAGATTGCCTTATGCTCAATAAAAATACCTACCTGAAAATAAATATAATTTGCTTTAGAAATGAAAGAAGAGGGAGCAAAATTCATCAAATTGCAATGAATTTTATGCAAAATAAACTATTATTTAATTAGGAATTAATATATTTTCATGATTCATGTATATTAGTGATGGGTCTTTCGTTCATTTTTAGTGAGTCAGTTCATTTCGCTCCGCTCAGTAAAGTGAGTCGTTCACACTGAGTCGTTCATTCGAACGACTCTGTAAAAGAGCACTGTGCGTTTCAAATGACACCGTGCTAGTGTGCTGCTCAGCTGAGCTGCTCTGCACATGCTCACAGCTCACCGCACTGTGCGGTGTGCGCTCGCCGTGTGTGCATATGCGATGTGGCATGTGCACATGTGCCAAACTGTATGAACCTGAACCTGAGCATTTTAGTTGTTAGTTGTGTTGCTTATAGTTGTTGTATATGTATATTGACAATGGAAAATAAACAAAATAAAAATTTAGCAAAAGGAGTACTGTCTGGCAACATTTTGAAGAATGTTCAACAAATTTAACAAAACGTTTGTTGTTGTTGTCCAGTCCTACATTGTTCCCACTTCCCATATTGTTGATTATTTTCATTGTTGGCCGTACAACAGAAACGCATGCATTCTTCTCAGAATACACTGCACTCAGTCAAGCCAATAGTGCTCTGAAATATGTTATGTACCGTGCGCTGTCTGTATGTTTCGTTCGTTTCGTTCATTCCACTCGCACTCGTTCGTCTTTCTGCGTTCAGCGAGCGGAGCGGTGAGCGGAGCTAGCACCTTCGAGCATATACTGACTAGAGAAGTAATTCCCTATACCAATGCATAGCTTGTTGTGATCGGAAGATATACAGTAGGGGGGACTTGCGGGGCTGGAAGTCATGGTGTATTGCGGGCAGCGTTTTGCTGTTATTCTTTGTTACTTCTTGTCACACATATCATTTTACTATAACCCTAAGTTCTGCGTTTACTTTGTGAAAAGTTTTATGAGGTTTTGTGAGTATTATTTTACTTTGTGGAATAATACTAAGAAATTACGCATCCCTCAATACATCACGGCTTCCGACCCCGCAAATCTCCCCTACCGCATATCTTCCGATCACAACAAACGTCGTAAGGCGGCCTCTAGTCAGTATATGCTCGAAGGCTAGCACGGTGCTAGTGTGAACTGGTGTGCCGTACTGAACGAACTAAAGAGTCGTTCGTTCACGGCACACTAAAATGAGTCGTTCATTTTGAACGACTCGTTCATGAACGACCCATCACTAATGTATATGACTGTGTAAATTTTGATTGTATAATATTTCAAATATAATAAAAAATTGTAGGTAACCAATTAGCCACAAGAAGTAATAACAATTAAATGCATATTCTTGCTTATTTTTATTGATTTTTATGTAATAATATTTATATGTCAGCGTAATTTATCAACTACTTTTATAACAGAAACACGTTCTTAAAAGTCTGCATTGTTTCATGTATACAAAATTTGTATTCTACGTTTATATTTTCTGTGTTGTGTTGAAGATTTATAGTGATGTGAATATTGAACATCTTGTAAGCATTTTTTAAACCTACATCATGTAAGTACCAAAAGTTAGAAATCAAATAAGTTAAATGGTTTTTTATAACCAATAACATTGTGTATAATAAT
Organism: Agonum fuliginosum; assembly: GCA_947534325.1. Taxonomy (NCBI): domain Eukaryota; kingdom Metazoa; phylum Arthropoda; class Insecta; order Coleoptera; family Carabidae; genus Agonum; species Agonum fuliginosum. The sequence goes on from OX384029.1 coordinate 45,065,961, forward strand.
AATTTTTCTTCGTTTTAAACTGATAAGTATTATTAATTATTTATCTACATGGATAACGCGAAATGTATGAGTCTGCGTTAAATTAAGCTCTTATCTATTAACTAAGTTAACGTTTATCTCTTATCAAGATTATTCAAATCGTTAAAACTGCATCCGAATGTAAGTTATTCCAGATAACTGGGCCCCCATTAACTTTCACAATAAACTGTGCTCGCTCTACGATCGTAGATAAACTTTAAAACTTGTGCATTCACATATTTTTCTAGTCCATTAGAGCCTTTGCTTCCCTTTAGATTTAAATATAGTTCCATTTCTCGTAAAAAGAACAAAACTAAAAGTTAGAAAAGTTAGTGCAAGAGACACGAGAAGCTACTTACATAATGCCTCCATTATTAGCTGCAGATAGGAAACCGCGTTATCTACTTTAAATGGGGGAAATCTAATTTCAAACTTATTACCTATACGTAGTTTTCTCATCAAAAACGAATTACAACTCGCTGGTTTTTATCAGGCTAAATAAGCGCTCACAAAACTACGTCAGTAGCGCCACCACTTTTATTTTTATTTTACTTCATGATGGTCATTCTTCATTCTTTGTAAAGCCCTGTTCACACAAGGATTCTTTAAAGACTCCTTCATGCTTCTAAATTTAGAGAATTGTCTGTCTAATAGCACCGCCGCTAAATTGAATCTTCAATGAGTCTTGGTCTTGGAGGAAAATAATTCTTCATTCTTTATAAAGCCCTGTTTACACAAGAAATTTTTGGGGGATTCTTTCAAGATTCCTTCATGCTTCTAAATTTTGATAATTAGGTACCTGAATCTTTAATGAGCCTAAGTGACGAAGTATTCTTCATGCATTAATGATTAATGTTTACACATGCAGAAGCATGAAAGAATCCTCAAAGAATCCATGTGTGAACAGGGTTTACAGGGATAAAATGAACATACAGACATCATCGTGAAATTATCAAATAGTTATTTGTGTATTAAGAGCGTAAAGTGATTCTTTGTTACTCGCGCACGGCAAGAGGAACAAATACACTTTACGCTCGTAATACACACATAATTTTATCTACGACTAAAATTATTTGTTATAATAATAATAGTATTCAGATAGTTCAATTTCCGTTCAATCAATTTATGTTATATTCGTAACCATGACGATACCAATAATATCGAAATAAATAAATTAAAAAATTTGTTTGATTCTGTCATATTCTTTTATTTTATGTAATCAAAAAGTACTTTATTGCGCGTTGTCATAGGAGACGCACAATAAAATGTTTTTTGCTTGGTCCTCAGTAACAATCAACATTACGATGACAATTGAAAGCATAAATATAAACTTTTCATAGTAGTCGTAGATAAAATTAGTTGTAAGGACCCTAATTCGTGCTCATCCACTAAAAACTCACTACCCGATTTTCAGCATGATTTCAATACCTACCTTCCTTTACAGGTATGGCGGAAGGTAAAAATACAGTTTAATTTCCAATTTATTTAAATTGTGTACTTTCTGCTTTATTGAAATCATGTATGGTCACTGTCTAGAATTCAAGTTATTAAGGGTTAATTCCGATCCATTTTCGAAAGCAAGTATATGTTTGTAACGCCCTCAGAAACCCCATTCCAGCCAGCGACTTTTCATCTCAGTACGCCCCTGTTTTCTAACTCCTGCAGCCAGTCCTGCACATCCTGCAGTGAGTTACTGTTACATCTCGCCATTGTACAAGTTCCTGATGCACATTTCATGAGGAGTTTTATCTGTGAATACTGAATCCGAATATAATAACCTCACCAGTAATGTTGTAAAGTTTCTAGACCATAGACAGTCCTCGAGTAGAGTAGGTACCTAGGCACTATGCATTTTTCTTCAGTATATCATTCTTAGCATAGACGGTTTTCATGTTTATAAAACACTTTGGATGTCTCATCGTATCAAGGATAAGAAAATTCCGAGAAAAAATGTTCAAGTATAAAAATTATTTTTTGAATTAATATTAAGTTGAGCAAATGCGTGGACGACCGATGAGTAAGTAAACACTTACGCAACTAGTAATTATATTTTTCCTAGAAACTTTGACAAATTTTATATTAAATTTTAGAATGCAAAATATGATAATGTAAAACACGAAAATCCATCCCCATCCAAGTTTCATACTAAAATGGTTATTTTTGATCCTAGATTACAAAATGGCACTTTTGCATTCGAGGATGAAAGTTTTTTTGCGAGCACAGCTAGCAAAAAAATTCATTCGAGAATGCAAAAGCATTTCGCAATCGCGTATCATAGAAAATTGTTTCCCGATATTAGTATAAATATATTTAAAAAAATTTGACACTTATGATCAATCAAATTAATAAATGTGACATGTAATGTTTCCGTGACAACAAACCAAACAAACGTTCTAATATTTTCTATAAATGTTCTGTCATTTTTGCATTATGAAGTGAAATATTTCAATTCTACTAAAATGATATCAGAAAGCGACTAAGACAATCTGCCTCCTGAGAAGTATTTATAGTATCAAGTGTAATAATTTTATTAAATTGTGGCTCTTTCTTCTGTCAAAAAATTGCTGGATGTAAAAGTCTTTTGCGTTCTGTAGATAAAATACTATCATTTCACGTATTGATAGTTGACATGCAAATCTTAACTTTTTATGACATTTTCGAAAAACATCTTTTTCCGATATCAGAAGTGACAGAAGTTTAATGATTTTCAAATTTGTTTGTTATTTACTTTTTCCATTCATATTATTTCTAATTAATAACAAAACGTCAAAATTACGGTTTAAAAATTTGGTCTATAGAAACTAGAACAAAACTATGCTGTACTTAATTCTAGACCAAGAAAAGTCAGCAATAGTTCCAATTTTTAACCGAAAAAAGTATAATGTAAAACAGGCTCTAGGGCATGTACTACAGGGAAGATTTTTGTGCAGTTAAACTGGTACTAGATTCGAATCTGAGTTGTCAAAAGTCGGTCACATAACCTCGCATTATTAAATATAATAGGTAATCTATGACTAAGTAATGATATTTCCTATTCGTAGTACCCGTATTCTTAGTCATTCATTAGTAAGCCAGCTCGTAGCCAATTCTAACTTTCACAAAAACCCGTCAGGAAAAATTGTAACGCGGTTCGTTGATGACTCTACTAGCGCTTGGATTGGTCAACACCGTTGAATTATTTTTATTTGATTGTTGACTCGTGCCAACGGTCTACCAGTTCCGCGATTCATCAATTGCTCCAGATACTTAGCGCCGGATTACCTCTTAAGACGCTAGCACGGAGTGGTCATATCTTAAGAAGGTTGGTCCGGTGATTGGCTACATTCTCCTGATATTACGCTCTCTTCTAAAGCTTGACACGGATGAGCGAAATTACTTTTAATTAACGAAGGGAATATTTCTTTAAACTACAGACTATTCGATTTAAGACTAGGGCTGTGCGATTTTGACTGTTCGTAATCGATTAATATCGATGATGAGAAATAATCTATTTTTTCTATTAATCGATGATCGGTAATCGAATATTGATAATGAATTTTTTGATTATCGATAATCGATTATTTTGATTATTGATAATCGATTTTTAACTATCGATAATCAATTATTAATAGAGGTATTCGATAATTGGTTATCGATTTAATTTCGATTAATCGATTATTTTTCCCAGACCTATTTAGAACGGATAGCCGAGTACGTTGTGTGACAATACTATTTAATGTAGACACCAACTTCGCCAACTTCTTTCAAAATCACTCACTTTGAGTAGGTACTAGATTTTAGCGACTTGAAGAGTTACTAAGCACCGTGTAACGTCGCCTTAATAATGAGTGTATTATTTAAAGTCTAAATTAATACTGAAAATAAATTTAAAATTATAATCTGAACGCGTAGTGAAAATGACAGATGGTGTTTCCCATGAAACTATAGAAGTTTACCACATGCTGATGTTTTATTCAGTTTATAAATATTTCATTTTGCAATATAATACTCTTGTATTGAGGAAAATCTCATACATTATTTTCAAACTTACAAACTTAAAGTTTCACGAATATTGAGAGATAATAATGATGTTCAGGAACAAACGACGTTGCGTTCTTTGATGATGATGTTGCTCCAAAAGATTTTGTTTAAATTAATTTAAAGGCTTTTAACTTTACTCTAGTATTGCTGCCACACACGCACACAGACATTCTCTCGAAAATACTTTATTCCTATTCTATTAATCCTAATGGCCATTTGCACCGCTCCCACTTAAATTTTAAGTGTCACTTAAATGAAAAATATCGAATCGAACCCATGACAGCAATATTATTTCTACGTTTGATAATTTGATTTTGATTCGATATTGTTCATTTAAGGAAAACTTAAAATTTAAGTGGAAGCGGTGCAATTGGTCGTAAGACGTGCTTATCCACTAAAAACTCAACAAATAAAATATGAGGCAAGAGGTAAAAACAATAATTTTCAGGATGTGAAGAAAATCATTGACTCATCTTAAAACAGGCACGTATCGTATACAGATTGCAATTACTACATGAGGGGTAATGTGTAAAGACTTAAAAAGAAATTGAATCAATATGCGCCGCAGACGAAATTTTTTTATTCAAGGTCAAATGCTTTATAATTGAAAGTAACCCTTGTATACCTCTTTGTCCTTGCCTGCCTTAATTTATAAAAAGTAAATATAGATAAAAACACAAAAAAGTTTCAGTTTGCAATTTGGCCCTGAAATATTTGGCCCTTCCTAGAACCATAACCTGGCTACGATCCTGGTTCTAATTCTAGTAAAAATTTTGCACTTGGACGCTTCAAGCTGACCACTTGATCATCCTGGTTACAAAAATAATCACTCCGTTACAGCTTTGAATTACAAAGGTCGTCGCACGGATTGAGATTCTGACTGCACCAAGACGAATCAGCCGAAGTGGTTGGATTCCACTATAATTGAGAGTAAATCCAGAATAAAATAGTTTTGATTGCGCCCTACACGAAAACTTCTCTAACGTTCTAAACATCTCTATCCCGTTATTTAAACCTTCTCGTCTGCATGAAGCTTTACTCGGTGTAACCTCGACTCCTTGGGTGCGGTCACTCCGCCCAGCAAGAACCCAGCATAACGAGAGCAAGAAGTTCAACTTCAGAAGTCGAGAACTTGAATCCGTTTCTTACAGAGGCGGCCATGATTTCCTACCGTTCATTTGTCATCTTATCGTCGCCGTCTTTCTAAAACACCGAACACTATCATTGTATTGTCGCTCGGTAATTTGGAAACAAAAGACTTCCGAACAATTGACGGTGACGCTGTTGATAATAGTTTGTTAGGTGATTATTTACGAAGGAGTAATTTAATTAAATGGAAGAGATTTTTGTAGAATTTAACTTCAGCTTACCGTTGTTATCGATTTGTCTAAGTGCATTTATGTTGTAGGCAGATTGTGCTTTTTATTAAAAGCATAGGCATGTAGGTATATTATAAAACAATATGTCACAGTAAAGGTATTTGGTTCTTTATTTAGTTCAGTTCATATATCAGGGCTCCAACTTATAAGAAATGATAATAAACATTTTTTATTATATGTAAACGCAGTCTATTTGCATTTTTTCCTAATAAAATGAGATTTAAATCAATTAATTAAAAATATTATTAACTTTTATTATGTAAAACTAGTTTATTTTACAAGATTTCATTCGGCTGTACCTATATGTCATTTTTGCGTTCTTATGTCATTCTGACAGATAGTAAAAATGCAAGGTGAAGAGAATACAAATCGGTAGGTATAAATTATTTATCATTTGTACACATTACCTATCATTCTTGTGAAAAACGTACTTATAGATAGATAATGCTTTTTTCCCGGTTCAAATTCAAATTTCGCGCTTTCAAACGTTGCCGTGTTTATATTATGTTCTCGCCAATATTCTCCAGTAGGCATAAACGTCAGACTTTCGATTAAGAATTCTTGTTTATTACGTGGTAAATGATGCTTGTATTACTTTTATCCGGTCTTTGAGATAATAATCTATGTTTAAAAAAAACAATTGGTATTTTCTAGCATTTCGTTAAATGCTTTTTACGTTGATTTAAAAGTAGTCCCATAAGAGGCCATGTAAAATGTAGTTTTTAATATTTGTTTTTGAATAACCTAAGTGGTGAAAAATTCTGGAAAAATTCAGGTAACATTCTTACAATGTTTTGATTAATTTAGCAAAGTTTCATTAAACTCTTTCATTATTTCGAATGTCGAGTGTGCACTACCTACTGCATTATTAATTATTAAATTTTTATTGTAATAAATTTTTGCGAAGGAATCTCGGTAAATAAAGCAAAATTTCATCTCTGCATTCCTGCAAAGCATCTCTTCTTATTGTTGCTGTTAATTGCAGCTGCAGCGCAAACCGTAAACCATAAACCGGTTGCAGTGGTTCACCTCAACCACGGTTAGTACGACATACACGTTTACCAGGAGTGCGGCTCGCGAGGCTCGCATGTAATATGAAATCGAGACGGCGGTACGTGATCTTTGCGATGGTTTTTACAGAGTAACTTGAACCTCGATATAAAATACACCCACATGTTGTTAGTAACTCAACTCGACATAACAAAGACTGATAGATGTTGGAGAATTTAATAGGACAGGGCACTTTCTCTCAAGCTTATACCAGTTTCTTTGTTTGTTGAGGTAAGAACTGATCATTAAATTAACTTCAAGTTGTTTCCAATTTAGTCTGTAATCTCCAATATTGTTTATTTGAGGAATAAGAAATACAATCCCCGAAAGAGGCGAAATTAGCCTCGGATCCAGTCAATAGTGATGCCGCCGAGACGAGAAATTACTCGTCTCGGATTTTCGAGATGAAACAAGAATTCAAAACTTCAAAACGAGAAATAGTAAATTCTCGGCACTAAAACTTTTAAAAATAAATGATATTTTTCTCTGCGAAAATCTCAATTTTTTTAATTTTGCTTTGTTCGTTGCATTTTTGTTTTGATACATATATTTTTATTGCTAAAACAAGAATTGGGAGCAAATTTACTAGAAACGTAAAAAATAGTTCCTAAATTTACTTCTATAGCTTTTCAAAAAATATAATGCCTTGTTCACACGAGAAAAGTTTTTACTAAAAAGTTTCTTGAAAGTAAAACAAGTGCTAGGAGCTGTCATAAAAAAACTGTCAATATAGGTCATACGGGGAAACCGTGGCGGAAATTCTATCATTAAAATATATTGAAACTAATGATCTCAATTATAATAAAAATAATTACATTCTCCGTATTTTAGACAGCTCCTGGCACTTGTTTACTTTTAAGAAACTTTTTAATGAAAACTTTCCTCGTGTGAACATCTATAAGGCAGCAAATTTTTGTTCTTTGAGACGAGAATTGAACAGTCAGGAAATGATCGAGACGAGAATATTTAAATTTATCGTCTCGAAAATTTGAGACGAGACGATTATTAATTATTTCTCGTCTCACGGCATCACTAGATCACTACCAGTCAAATACACATGGTATTAGGGCTGGTTTATAATGTATGCAATCGGTTACTTCTTCGGTATTATGTAAGATGTGTGATGTGAATGAGAAGTGTGTGGTTCATTATTATTTAACTAATCTGCTAACTTGACGACATAACCTTTCTTATCACTGTCAGAAATGGATACATTTGTTGAAAAATACATCGTTGGATCTGGAATGTTTATGACAATACATATTGTAGCTAAATAAAATATGTGGAATTTAAAACAAACGATTATATCTTGAAGCAATCTAAATATCATTATTATTTTTTATTTTTCAATCTCATCGCTCATTTCTTCCTCGCAATCGCAAGGTAAACACGGACCTTAATACACAAAAACAAAACAATCGAAGTGAGCGATTATCGAAAAACGTACAAAAATAAACACGAATCGCATGATAAAACAGAAACAAAAGAACAATCTCGTTTATGTTTTTCCTGCGAGCGTCTTTTTTTATTTTTCTCAAGCCTCAATTACATTCAACCACAGAGAACAATTACTCGACAGATGAATGTGCAGAAAAAATGACAACCATTAGAGGAGACCGTTTAAAAATTCGTGAAATATGATAATCCACGCTTCCTGTAGGAAATAGTCAAAAGCGGGTAAAAACAAGAGAGTTATATATCATAATAACGCTATAATGGCTATCATAAACTGATTCTCACATCCATATTGTTTACAAATTATCTGAGAAACTAAATCTCCTTCTTAATGTCTCTGATGTAAAGTTAATGTTGGGAGTTTAGATGCTTGGGGTTGGCATAACTTGTAACTTGTACGAGAGAGACAGAAACCTGGTGGTTTGTTTGCTGTTATTATAATCAGATTTAAAATTTAAAATGGTTTACTTTACCGGCTATTGTTTTAGATTATGAAACGTTATAATACAACAAAGGGGTTTTTCACCGTTTTTATTTTGAATTCTTTGCTACATTTTAAAATTGAATTAAATTAAAACGTTTAAGTTATTCATTTAGAGCTACAATGCAATCTTTGAAATCTGCATCTACATTTATTCAGATAGGTTGTTCTAGTTTTCAGATAGTTAATAAAAAATCTACAATATGAATTCACAGGAAAATGCAACAACAGAAAATTTATAAGCAATAAAATACCTGCATCAATAGATTTATTCACAGGAACATTGAAATCTAGAATTATTTTAAATTCGACTTAAATTCGAACACAGGAAGATTCAAATCTGCAACACAAGGTGGATTGGATTCTGAATCTTGGAAAAACTAATTCTAGTGAGAATTACCTGTTAAATTGCGGTGCCGCTAAATTGAATCTTCAATGAATCAGGGAAAAGAAGAATTTATAATTTATTGATTGCTTCAAAATCGTGAATTAATTTTTTTTTCAAGATTCAGAATCTTCATAGAATCTTCGTGTGAACAAAGCGATGTTCCAGCCAATCATAAGCATAAAAATTTCACGAGGATTTTTGTTTGTACTCCTTCAAGTTTAAGTTTTCTAGATTTGAATTATTTTTTGCAAGTATTTTATTACTTATAAATTGTCTAGCTTTGCATCTTCTGGTGTTGCATTTTCATGTGTAAGAATATTAACATATTTATTATCTGGTGTTGAATCCGTTTGAAATGTGCTTGCAGTCTGTGTTTGTCAACAATTTGACTGACTTCTTCGTGTTGTTGCAGGTCTGCTGCTGACGCTGGCGCTCTGCGAAGACGCCAAGGACACCAGAGAAGGCGAAGATGTCACCCTGGAGTGCCGCTTCAACCCCCAGCATGCTAGATCGGCAGAGTCGCTCACGTACTGGTGGGCCAGGACCAACAAACAAATGCACGACAACGTCGCCATCGGAGAGATCCCTCTCGACAATAACTACAAGTAAGTCGAGAAAAAAGTCATTCATATTTTTTCATTTTGAAGTTATGTTTCTACAAAGGTTCATTCACAGCTATATGAAAATTGGCTAAAGCTGCATTCACATAAGTATGAAGTTTACATTTATGTTTACGTTTAAGAAACTTTGAATACATCTAACTAAATATGACCATTATTCCCAGTGCTTGAAAGTGGGAAGTGTAACGTAACTGTAATAGTAAACCCCTCCATAAGACACATTATTGAATATGAGTTCATTATTCAATACTATTGTCACTGTCATCACATCGAAACGTGAGGTTAGATTAATATTTTAATGAATACAAATTTGTAAAGAAATATTTTGTTTAAATAGTCGTAAATAAAACGTCGTATTTGACTCGCACATAATGGTTATAATTAACTCGGATGATTATACACTCGCCTTCTGCTCGTGCATAAACTTTATTCTCTTGAATTGTAGCCTACATTATGTTAAATAAATTAAATTATTAAATGCCAGAGTTTCCCAAAAGTCCCGAGACGGAGCTATAAGTTTTGAACGAGTGAAGAAAAAAAAATGAAAATTTGGTGATTACTAAAGAGTCATAAAAACTACGTTCTTAGATAGTTTAGAACTTCCATGCAACGTGGAGTTTTTTTAGGGGATGATCACCCCAACATTTTTTATATAGCAACCCCTGCCGAGTTTCACCTTATTTTAAAGGTAATGAAATAAGAAATACATCCCTATAAACCAAAACCGATATCTTTATTCTTTCCAGAATTTAATTTTTTGCACTTTTATTACGATTTTTATAATAAATGTTCAAATTGTCGACCTTCTTTGGTCTCGCAATGACCTAAACGCTTTAGGGATCCCCAAATTTTCTATTTTTTTACTTCGCTCGTTCAAAACTTATATAGCTTCCGGACTTTTGGGAAATCGTGTAATTCAATTAAAATTAATATTGTGCTAGTTTTTCATAAAAATATGTCGTTTAGTTTATACAAAATGTGAGGCTAGATTATAATTTTAATGAATAAAAATTTGTAAAGAAATGTTTTATTTATATAGTCGTAGATAAAACGTCGTATTTGACTCGCACATAATGGCTATAATTAACCCGGATGATATTATACTCGCCTTCAGCTCGTGCATAAACTTTCATTATAGCCTACATTATGTGCTCGTTAAATATTATTGAATGCCAAAGCAATGTATCAGCTGAGTTTATCAATTAAATAATTCGTACAAAATTTCACTCTGTATATAATTCAGTAACAGGTGAATCCAACTATTCATGAAGAGTATAACAAATTAAGGATTGAATTTCTCTCCTATATATCCGGGCTTACATATGTACCGCTCTTATTCATTCAACCCCGAATCTCAGTTATAATTCTCCACAATTTATGATTTCCCATCGCGCGAGGCGTTGGAAAAGGAAACAACAAAAACTCGCGCGCTCAGGAACGGAGATTCAAACGGGCGATGCGAGCACAAAACACAATACGCACCATTCATGTGTCAACGCGTTAGGATATCTGTCACACGCCGGACTATTGTACACACACATTAACAGAACCCTGATGGGCTTAAAAACAGCAGGATAATGGAATTTTTCAATTGTTTACCAGGGGAAATGTTTCCAGTGCTAACTGGGAATAATTATTAGATACGCTGCTAATGTTTTAATTAATTGAACTGTGCATAGTCGAGAAAAAATCATTAATATTTTGTTCATTTCCAAGTTATGTTTCTACAAAGGTTCGTTCACAGATATGAATATTAGGCTAAAGCTGCATTCACATAAGTATTTAGTTTTAAGCGGCCCATCTGCCATCTACGTTGTTTCCGAATTCATAGAATACTTTCAATTTTACTTTTTTTCTATTCCACTCTTTTCCCACTACTACGGCTGCCTGAAACCAGCCCGAAACTCGTATTTTGCCGCATTCTAGTTATGCAATGTTATTTTAAAGTTGAAAATTACTGTAAACGTGTTTTCGTTGCGAGTAAACTGGCAGAACAATGTTTTTATAAACATTTAATAGAGAAAGAATGGATCTACAGATGTGCTTTAAATTTTTTTTAAATGTTTAAAGTTTACATTTATGTTTACGTTTAAGAAACTTTGAATATATCTACTAAATATGAGCATTCACAGTGCTTGAAAGTGGGAAGTGTGAATGCTCGTATGTAGTTTATTAATTTAAACTTTCTTGAACGTAAACATAAATGTAAACTTTAAATCTAAATGCGTAAGGGAATGAGACTTTCAGACTCGTGTTCACAGCTTCAAAACAAATCACGTATTGTACGCAATTATGTAAACAATCCTCTTACAATTACTTTTTTAATTTAAGGATTTGTCCTATTTTAACGCATGAAAATAGAACATTCGCATAAAATACGTAAAAGCAGTCTAGCAATTTTTAGAATGCTCCCGAAGTTTTACAGATAAAGCAAAATTTCATACATTTATTTACAAACGAAGAATATAACTAGTTTTGTGCCGAGTTACATTTTCTAATAAATCTCACAACCGCATATGAGATTATTATAAAGCATGTAAAAAATTGCTTAAAACACACCTTTTTATTAATTTTTTATATGGATTCCAAAGCAATGTGCCATCGGCAATATTTAGAATGAACAATATTGCCGCTTTGGGAATATTAGTTGTAAAGATTGCAAAGAATTAAAAATGCCAATATTGCCGACAATATTCCCAGCAATATTGCCAGAAGTTAAATTATTGTGACATTTTAAGTTTCTGGACAAGACGGAAGGTTGTGTGCTGGACGCATCAGATTTTTTAAATAAAAAGCTTTGTATTTTATTTTGTAAATCAAATTTCGAATTTATCCATCAAAATGGAAACTGTGAAATTGGTGCGTCGTTTTTCACAATTTTGCTGACGAATATGGCGCCTAAACTAATGAATATTAATATCTTTTTTATGTGTGATGTAACAATGTAAACTACAGAGTAATATAAATTTTAATTTATAAAAATGTGTACAATGATGTACATCATCGCTTCAAATTTGTTTTTAAAATGTATGAGGCATGGCGCATTAAAATTTTAATGAATTAATACATATTCATAGAATAAAAATTAATTGGAAAAGCTGTAAACATGCATGAAGCATGGCGTTTCCCTGTCGTTAAAAAATTTTCATCAAACACAAATTAAATAATTAAAGACGTAATCTAGCAAGATTTCTCATAAACTTTTGTTCTACTTTGCTACTTATTCCTGCCGCTAAAACCGGTTGCTAGCTACTACAAAATGGCGTCCAAAATCACATACATTGTACGACAAACACACTATAATTGCAGTCATCTGTGATTGGGGCAAAAACTGCGTTATTCAAAGATAAAAACTTGGTAAAATATCGCTTGACTCTCTCACGTTTTTCACGGCAGAGCACTGAACAAACGGACGTTTTTCTACGTCAAGTTATAGGTTAAGTTGCCAGTTTACTTTTTAGTTTGGAAGTTTTGGTCTTATTACACCGCTTAACCTATAAAACTTTGGATTTGTTTGTAGTTCGCCACTTTGCTCTCTTTGAGCGTAATTATAATTTGTAATTTGCCTTCAGATAGTTTTAATTATAACTACAGGAAGATTTTGATATTGTTAAAGCAGTTATTAATTTCCGACAAAACTGGAAGACTATAGAAACCTTTGATGCTTGTGATATAGCTGTGATAAGATACCGCACTAAAAAACATCGGTTAATGCAGAAAATTGTAATTACGTTATTGAAAAGTTATTTACCGATTATTACAAAGGAAGATTAATTACTCGTTACTTAATTTACTCGTTGTTACAATATCAATTAATTATTTTATTTTTTTCACTGAGACTTCAAATCTTATTGGAATTATACATTTATTTAATATATTATTTAACAAGAATATTAAGTAACATATTTTATATTTAAATCTGAAATTAGTAATCGACGTGATGAGATAAAAATAAAATTACATTATCTGAACACGCTGTGACGTCATTATTTTGTAAAGAAGATATGGCAGCACTCTACGTCACATCTCATATTATTCATTTTTTCTTACCTAACTATTTTTGGATTTGTTGATAAAAGTTTTGTGAATATAAAAATTCGAGTTCCAAATTTGTATTTCTTCATTCCTAAAAAATATGTGCAAAAACAAAATAAAGAACAATGATACCTAATAATTAGTACCTACTATTATTATTTTTATTATTTGTTTCACATTTTTGTTATTTTCATAGCATTCCATGCATTTAATAAAACATACAAATATTATAAATTATTGTTGCTAAATTTAGAACGGTTTATTCAATTATCAATTTTATTGACCATGACTGCGTGTAGCATTTTTCAAGAGCTATCATTTGATATGCCACAAAGCGTATATTACCATGGGGGTGAGACGAGTGATAAAAAAAATTAGTAAAATGTGTCCTAGATGTTAAAACATATATCGTAAACTGGGTATGCTTATCACAATCCGTTCCCAAGTTATTAAGGGTGAGTCGTCTTAAGCGCGCCACCTGTATATTCAATAAAGTGTAACTATTTTTAATCAATAACAAAAAGTCAAAAATTACGCTTTCAAAATTTGGTGTTGGTAACATTGATTACCTACATTGAGTAAAAACTCGGATATGATTCTAGGCAGAAAAAGTAAAAAAAAAATTTCTAAAATTTAGTTCCAGTTTGTAGCCGAAAAAAATATAATCTAAAACAAGCTTAACAGTATTTTATTTGGAACATACTACATCTAAAGTAATTTACATTATTTTTTTTAGTTCATTGCTTGAATTAGTACCTATCATTCAAGATCAATACATAAATATATCAAATTTTTCTCGTATTAAAATAAATAATAAACCACATTATGGTATAAAAAATATGTCCAATTTAAATAATAACTTTCGGTAAAACAAAGAAACTTGTCACAAGAATATCAGATAAATACTAAAATAAATATATCGTGCACAAAACAACAAACCCAAACATTATTTGATAATTATATTCTAATACTTTGAAGTAAGCAAATATTTACCAATAAACCCACAAAAATATCCAATGTTTCCGTTGCTAATTGCGTGTGTTTTTGAACGACATTATCCTTCAGGTGATTAAAGGATCAAAGGCATCGTTTACCACGCGTGGAGTATAGAAACGCGAACGTGTTTGTGATGCATGCATGTCAAAGCTAATAGACGCGTAAGTATCACAGATACGATGAGAAGTTTGTTTTCTTAGATGGGGGGGGGGGAGGGGGGGGTGTCTTAAGACTGGATTTGAGCATAACCAGGTGAATTATTAAAGCAAAGGCTTCGCAGGTCCGTAGAACTGAAATTTTGGTGGAAATAATTTTGTCACGACTTTTACCCAATTGTGTGGCAGACTCACATATCAGAGTGTTGAAAAAGTTGAAAATACTGTAAAAGTGTTTTCGTTAGTTTATTATTGACTACAAGGTAATGTTTTTATAAACATTTAATAGAGAATGAATAGATCTACAGATGTGCCTTTTTTAAATTTTAAAAATGTTTATCAAGAGATATATACCCGTGTAAAATTTGCATAAATTGGAAATTTTTATGAATTGTTTGGAATTTTAATAATCCTTAATTGATCCTTTAAGTTATATAATCCTTGCTGAAATACAATTTTACCATTCTTGTACTGGCCACAAAACACTCGCTACGTTAGTACGTTTTATGCTGGATTTTAGGAGGTTGACGGGTCTCCTAAGACAAGTGCAACCATATGATTAAATTAAATGGCTCCATTCTCCTGAGCGTCTTTCCTGCTGGGTACGGTCCTGTTCCTGCTGATTCCTGCGTTAGCGAATTAATTTTTGATAACCGCCATCTCTCATAATTAGACGATCGATAGAGCTGGGAATCCTGAAGCTACTACTGCGCTACTAAGAGTTGTAACACCTTGTCGTTTAATTATTCTCTGCTAATTACTATTCCATCGTTTCCTCTTGTGCTAATTAGTACAAGATGATTAAACTTGTACTTGTACTAAGACGATAAATTCAAGTAGCCAACGTAGCTATATTTTCATGGAGAGGGAGTTTATTAAATATTTAGCTAATGTAACGATATATGCTCTCATGTTATAAATAATTATAGTAGTAGATGTGTAACTTTACAATCATAATATTATTTTAAAAATAGCCGAGTATCTTTACGTTACGTGGTTTTGACAACTTATAAGTTCGAATTGTTTAAAACCACGGTTAAAGAATAATTAGGTTTACTGGCTGGTCATGATTTTCATTGACAACCCCGGTCAAAAGATGTAATTAGTTCATAGGTGATCCTAGATGTCTCTGCTGGTCCCTATGTATACGAATTCAATCGGCCAGTTGCTGTCACTGAATATTATTAAGTAAAATATAAAGAACACGTAAGCTTATTATTACATTATAAAGTAACAGGTAAATATTGCTGTGAAATATTGAAAAGTGTTTCAGAAAAACTGTCAATGTAGGTTATTATATTATATAATATATAGGTTATTTTAATTTTAGTCTGAGGTTGGAAATATGAATATATCCTATTTATTTGGACGACTGGCTTTATTGTAAAACAATTTTTGCGGCGTTTCGACCAGGATCTTGATCATTTTCAAGCAGAAGTTAACATGTTGATAAATTGAAACGTTATATGAAATATTACTTAAAACTAAAAATTTGGAGTGTGTACCCCAAGAGTCCAACAGTGATGTCGCAAATATTATAACTATGTTTTACAATAAAGCCAGTCATTCAAATAAATAGGATTTATTCATATTTCCAATCTCAGAATTCCAATTTCAGCTTAATTAACAATTCAAAAATTTTAATTTTAGGGGAAATGAGTAAAAATCATGTTTTATAAACTTAATAATGAAGTTGAATAGAGACTGTGTTCATGTATCGTGAAATTATTTATTTATAACGACGATCTCCCTCGTAGAAAACGGACGATTTTCAAACACGTTTTGTCATAATATTTTCGATCTAAAGGTAAATTATGTAACATAGCCGCTTAGATATATCTAATATCTTCAACAGTATGATTAATTATCAACTGTAATTTCACAAGAGCTTTTTATTTGGCCGGATTTTATGTTTGTATTGAAACCTTGTAACCTAGAAACTTGAAAGAAAAATTATTTAATAAAAAGACGACACCGTAGGTGGAGTGATTTTATTTTAAAACATTTTTCGAGTCAAATTGCTGTCAGGTTACAAGGTTGAGATGTCAAACAGAAATTTATTCGGCGGAAATAAAATGCTGGAGTGTAATTCAACGACATAATTTAACGACTCTTTTGGTTCTTCTTCACAAATATTCTCAAAATGCAAATGACATTTAAGTGTTTTGTTTGGTTGCTAAGAAAAAGATAAATATATTTTATCTACGACTACTATGAAAAGTTTATATTTTTGCTTTCAAGTATTTTATTGTTTGCATAAAATAAAATAAATTTGCAGAATCAAACAAAATTTTGTGTTTATTTATTGGTATTGTCATGGTTACAAATATAACATAAATTGGTTGAACGTAGATTCAAATAACTGAATATCAATTTTTTATTAATAAATAATTTCAGTCGTAGATAAAATTATGTGTGTATTACGAGCGTAAAGTGTCTTTGTTCCTCTTGCACTATTGCAGCTGTCGCCTGCGGCTCGTGTTGCAATTACCATGAACGAGTAACAAAGAGTCACTTTACGCTCTTAATACACAAATAACTATTACCACTTTCAAAAACTTTCCTTTCATTTTATCCACTGTCAAAACGATAATACTGTGATTTGTTTATGGCTTACTTATCAATTATCTATATTAATAGATTAAATTAAAATGGATGATTATTCCATGTCATCAAAATATAATTTGTAAGGTTTTTGAATTCAGTCTGCATCAGAGGCAAACTGCGATTATTGAATAATTTTTCATGCAAAATATAATATCAGTTTTCTGTAATTCAATAGTGCACAATTTCAATTAATTGTTTGAAATAGTTCGCGAACTTTTAATTAAATTTTCACTTTATTACACAACGGTGTTATTTTTCAAACTTTCCGGAACAAAATTAATTATTTTCGATAGTGTTCCGGTGCCCATAGCGACATTGCTGAATTACAGACGTATAGGAGATGTATTAATTATTGTAACACTTGTTAGTTGTTACTTCAAGTTGACAGGTTTTGTTTTTGTTCGTTCTGCGCGTCTTCTGCTGATGAACTCACTCTAGACTTCGGTTTAATTATTCTAATTATATTTGTTGCTGACTGCTGTACACAACTACGTACTCTAAGTAATAGAGACGCTTGAAATGCGACAGCGTCTGCAGAGAAAAATAATATACTTGATAGCTAGATCTACAACAAGCAAAACTGCAGTTTAATCTTAATCAGATTTTCTCACTTTACAATTTATCACTTCAAATTAAATACTATTGTATTACTGTGTAGGTACAGTACGCGAAATAAGAGTTGGCCGGGCTTAAGAATTTTAAACAAACAATATTAATCGAGCAGACATGATTACCAGCAAATTTTTTGGCAGAAACCGCTTCGCTACTTTGAAATAATGATAAAGAAGTAGTCCAGCTCGGTTTTTCTCTTGAGTCAGTTGAACTAGAAAATTTTTATATGGGTTCGGCGACAAAATTCAAAGGCAATATTTTTTCATAGGAATGTTTGTAATTGACTTCTCAATTAACATACTAAAAGTCCCCATCGAACCGCCGTGTGCTAAGTCCACCATCTTGGAAAAATGGTGGAACAAGACGATCTTGGGTATTTTTACGCAAAAACGCCACATACCAAACAAAAAGAGCATAAAATTTCCTTCAAGATAGTCTCTTTTGTTTTGACGTTATTCATACAGTTTTTGAAAAAATCGTAAATATATAATCATGATTTTTTTTCTCTACACAAAAACGACTGTAATTTATATTAACGGATAAAAATTTCGAATTCAGGATTTCAGTAGTCGATTCTTAACAATAATTTAATAATAGGCATTTTAAGACACCAGTTTAGGAAAACCATATTGTGTTTAATTTCTGTCCGGATTAAGATATTGACTTTCGGTCTCAGACACACCAATTTTTAATCCTCGTGTAAACTATGGGCATAACAAAATAACAATACTGAATATTGTATCACTCTATGATAACAATCTGAATGATATCTCAAGAGTCATCGTATTCAAGTATCATTCAGCGTCTCACCGCATGGAACTTAACCCTTTCCCGTGTGTGTGCGAGTCAATTACTGATTCATTAGTATGTGTTGTTGGTTATTGGGATGAAATAAATTACATTTGGCCGGGGGTGATACCAGCGAGTATTGTTTTTGGTTGGCGGCGCAACGCAACGCTTGAAAGGCTTGAAACACAATCCCACTTGCAAATACTAAATTGCTCTTAGACTCTCACAAGGATATTTATAGACTTGAGAAGGTATTAGATGAAATTAGGGCTGATTTCTACGCGAAATCGAATTTGGAACAATTATTCTTGTACTTGAAACACGAGTATTTAGAAGTCGATGCTGGTAGAAGTATTGAAATTCACAATATCCTGTGTGGATGCCACACTTAATTACTACATACCTACAGGGAATGGGCTATTTGCATGGTAGTATTGAAAATATGATTTTTATCACTATGAACCTATAATTAGGTCTAAAACATTAGTAAAAATACATATTTTATTTAAAAAAATTATGTTTTTCAGTAAATTGAGAAAGAGGTCTTGCTGTGAAATCGAATTTGGAACAATTATTCTTGTACTTGAAACACGAGTATTTAGAAGTCGATGCTGGTAGAAGAATTGAAATTCGAAATATTCTGTGTGGATGCCCCACTTAATTACTACATACAGGGAATGGGCTATTTGCATGGTAGTATTGAAAATATGATTTTTATCACTATGAACCTATAATTAGGTCTAAAACATTAGTAAAAATACATATTTTATTTAAAAAAAAAATGTTTTTCAGTAAATTGAGGAAGAGGGCTTGCTGTGACGTCATATTATTTTGTACAGGAGATATGGCAGCTTTCTCCGTCATATCTCATATTATTCAATTTTTATTAATTATTTTTGGGCTTGGCGATAAAATTTTTGTGAAAATAAAAAATACGGCTCCCAAGTTTTTATCTCTTCTTCAAAATTATTTAACAAAAAAATCATGCAAGTAGCCCATTGCAATACTAATTTATATGGCAGATATTATGACACACTGATTACAAATCAAGAAGAATTTATGGTGTTTGGAGAGCGATTTATTTGGAAACTTTAATAATTTCTTTTTGACTAAGTTGTGAAACACCCTGTATAATATAAGAAATATGCAGTATATTTATAATAAATAATACGAAAAATAATATTAAAGAAAAGTACCTATACCTTTATTATTAAATAACTCATAAGAATAAAATTTTACTGCACAAGCCGTATGAGTGAATGTCATATTTATTATTAAAATAAGTAATAGCAATAGCTACTGTATTCAAAATAAAATATTACACTTTATTTACGACTTATAAAGAACTTAAAAAATTATGAGATAAATTTGAAGTTACTTCTCTCGTTCTCTCAGGTTATGATTTTCCCTATTTCTACGATTTCATATTTGGGATTATGTATAACAAAATATAATAATTACTTATGTTAGTTATACAGGGTGTAACCCAACCTGTGTAACAAAATTTGAGAGTGTAAGTATTAAGCCGGGGCCAGACATGCGGCATTCGCCGAATCTCGAACGTTCGTGATTTGCCGAACGGTGTTCGCCTTTGTGTTCACACATGCGGCATTCGGCGATTAACGAGCAAAAATATGGGAAAAGGCCGAATGTTCGTCTAGTTGAATATTCATTTGCAAAAACAACATTTCTACATTTTTCCGAATTCTTGTCAGGGGACAAAATGGCATAATTTATTTCATTTATTTATACAAAATATAGAACTATAAGAACAACGAGATTATAAACCTTTTGTAATATCCATCAATGAGATTAACAACAACAATAATAGATCATCGATTGAGGCCGTGTGGGAGTCTAGACCAGTACTTTTAAAAATTATTTATAGTAATAATTTGTATTTATAATAAAATATATTGCTACTACGAATAAGTTCAATAACTTATTTACTCGCTACTGAGCTGGAACTGAAGTGAGTTATTCGACAGTTCGCTGTTCGCCGAATCCTGAATGTGTGATCGGTAGCCCGAACCCTTTCTAGAAGAACGTTCGCCCACTTTGATGTGTGCAAGTTTACCGACTCTGGGCGGGAAGAGGCGAACAGTTCGCCGAACGATTCGCCAAATCACGAACTCCCCATACACACTGAGTGAAGTTCGGCGAACAGGTGCTCGGGATTCGCCGAATGCCGCATGTCTGGCCCCGGCTTTAGACACACTGATCATTAATCAAAAATAATTTTGTTGAAATTCGTAAAATTAACAGTAATTGGCAAAACAATATCATTTTGAGTACATTTAAATACAAAAAAGTGAAACAATAGTTATACAGTATTTCGTAATTACATGAATGTAATAATAATTTTACAAACAGGAAAGAATGAAATTTGTAGTTACTTACAGAATGTCTCATTTGCTTGGACCCATTAATTTGCGAATTTTTTTGATTCATGATCAGTGCGTCCAATACTATACACCCTTAAATTTTGTTACACAGGTTGGGTATAGGGCATAAACAATAACAAATTAAATTTTATCCAACATCTCTTAATAAAAGCATCATAACTATGATGATTTTAAATAAGCAAAGTAAAAGATTGCCCACTAGTGGCTTTGATCAAAATTATACCCACTTGTGGGTAAATTGTAACTTTGCTTGTTGGAAGTCACCATAGTAACGATGTTTAAGCTGAGGACCATAACGAATCCAGTATGATAGGTACTCAGTATCATAATGAAATAACATACAACTCGTTACTAAGAAAATTTCAAAAATAGCATACCTGATTTTTTTTAAATATAATTTATTTTGTTGACTGCATTCCCGTTTATTAAAAGTGTCTCCCTACCAAATAATTATATTAGTTCTATAGGTCGAATAATAAACTATTACTCACTAGTGAGTAATTGGATTAAAAATTACAATGATTTTTCTTTTGATGATAAGGAATTTCTGTCTCCTGTTCGTAGTTCATATTTCAGCAAGAATCTCGTGAAAATATGAAAGATAAGTAGAACAAAATCTGAAAAAATACTTCTAGGTGTTGTAATAAATTCTACTTAATGGGCATTTGTTAGAAGTGGACATCTTTCTTAAGAAGGACATTTTCTAAAGTGTCTGTACGATATTTCATCGTTCTCTTAATCGGACATTAATGGCACAGTAAAAATACGACGCGACCTAAAGGTGAAAGAAAACGACAGAAAGTACGGAATCTTTTCAGCCTTTATTATTATCATCTGGAAATTGAAACATGAGTTAGATAACACTATGACTATAGTTTCCTCGTTTATAATAATAAATGTGAATACCTACTAAATTTATATAATGTCGCACAGACAGTATTAATAAATTTAATTATTAATTTAACTGATATCGACAAGCTTAATCACCATTTTAATAGTTGTTCAACTGTTCAAAACTGTTTAATTATTGCCAATAAACTAATGGACATGTCAACAAAACAAATTTAGTACATTCGAACATCGAACTACTACAACTAAAACTAAAGTTACAAGTTTCTTGTTACGTAAATAAGTAACGTTAAGCCTTGGTCATTCTTGGATAGGTGACCACGTTTGGCCATTAGTTGTGATGTGATCGAGGTTGTGATCAAGTATTCAATTAATTATAAAATTATTTAATTTTATTCCAATGTATGTACCTATGTATGTTGTATAGTTAGTCAAATATCTATTTTTCATATCTAGTTGCCCATCGCTTCCAGTTACATTTTTAATTTCCCTTAAATGAACAATATCGAATCGAAATAAATTTAAGGAATAGTTAAGAACTTAACTAGGGAGAGGAAAGTAAAATTTTAACGTTTTACGTTCTATGTAGGATCGAGATAGACGGCTATATTCTCTATGACAACGTCAAGGATAACACATTTTTGTGTAAATTTTAACATTACCGACCATTGACAGCAATGTTTTCAGGTAAAAAATTAGGAATATGTAGATACCGTGTACAAATAATTTAAAATTTCATTTTTATGCAACTGGTCATATGTAGGGATAGGGATGATATTCCACGTTCCACGTCAAATATCGATATGTCTTAGGCAGATTTTAAAATTAGGCTAAAATAGGCACGGTAGGCACATTATATAACATAATGTCACATCATGTTATTACACTCAAGAAGGGTATTAGGTTCTTTATTTAGTTCAGTTGAATCAACCAAAACTGAGTAGGTATGTGGGACTCACTACGGTTATTGGGTTGTTTATTTAGTTCTGTTTAATCAGAAGTTTGTACTAAACCGAGTACCTATTTCAGGCTCAAGAAGGGTATTGTGTTTTTATTTAATTCAGTGCAATCAGAGTGTCTACCAAAACCGAGTCTGTGGGCTTCTAGAACGATATTGGGTTGTTTATTTAGTTCTGTTTAATCAGAGCTTGTACTAAACCGAGTATTTAAGACTCAAGAAGGGTATTGTGTTTTTTATTTAATTCAGTGCAATCAGAGTGTCTACCAAAACCGAGTCTGTGGGCTTCTAAGAACGATATTGGGTTGTTTATTTCGTTCATTTCAGAGTTTCTACCAAAAGCCCCGGCATATTGTATAATAAAATAATATGACATTACATGCAGACCATTTAGAAATCGACTAGGCACAAGTATTTAATGATTCTTGTTTGTGTTCCAGACTGGACTACCGTCCCGAGGCAGGCCGCTACGACCTGATGATCTCGAACGCGTCGTACACGCGGGACAACGGGCGCTTCGAGTGCCGCGTGAAGGCGGGCGGCAGCGGCGCCTCGCTGCACTCGCAGAGCTACTCGCTGACGGTGCTGACGGCGCCGCAGCCGCCCCAGGTGTCCCCCGGCACCCGCGTCACCGCCACCGAGGCGCGCCGCCAGGAGCTCGCGTGCAGCAGCAGCGGCGGCAGCCCCGACCCGCTCATCCGCTGGTACCGAGAAGGTAGGAGCGACAGGAGTAGTTGTAGCACACCGGTTACTTATTCTGCATTCTGTTAAGTCAAACAAAGGAATTTCAGGTTACAACGCTAAACGCCTGTAGTTCAGTTTTATAGAATACAGAATAAGTAACCGGTTACATCCATTATATACATAGAACTCATTAAAATACACAAAGGTACTCTGAAGGGCGCCGAAAATTTGCTTAGAATTGCGAAAAACACAACTCCAAGCAAGATACGAGCGTTTGAATTTTTTTAAAATATTTCTGACGCAGATTCGCAGTTCAGTATGTAAAAAAACTACACTCCTCAGGGTAAATTAGACACGTATCTCAGGAGCAATGTTGTAATTTTATCTAGATAAATCATCTAGATAATATATTTTTATCTATTATCTTATCTAGATAATTTTTTCTTATTTATAAATAATCTTATCTAGATAAAATTACAAATTATCTTTTTCTATTTTTTAAATATCATCTAGATAATAATTTTTGTAAAATTAGAACCATATTTTTTCATTTGTAAGTTTTCCAAGCGAGATATGCAGATTAGCAGTTTAGTCCTTAATAAAGTATGTAAATAATAATTAGGAATGATTCTAATTTTACTGAAAAAACGACGTTTTGACATACCCCTGTGTCTTCCTTGGGGTGAATTAGACACGTATCTCAGATGGTACATGACCACCGAAAAACACCTATAGCTCAACTTTACAAAATACATAATAAGTTACCGATTACATCCTTTATAATCTAAGGGTAAAACTTACTAAAATTCAGGGAGGCGAAAAATCAACTCCAAGCGAGATATGAGCGTTTAAAAATTCTATCATTAACGACACCACGTCTCAATTTTAACCCGTATAACATAGAAACGCAAAACAACTATAGTTCAACTTTACAGAATACAGAATAAGTAACTGGTTACATCCTCTACATACAAGGTAGAGGTAGAACTCATTAGGTAGCAAATTTGTTCAGGATTTTGAAAAAATAAACTCCAAATCCAAACGAGATAAGAGCGTTTGAAAATTCTGTAATAATATATCCAACGCAGATTCGCAGTTTAGCCCTTAATAAAGGATATAAATAATTAGGAATGCAGTCAATTGATCCTTATTTTACATTAATCGTAATATAGAAACGGAAAACGCATATAGTTCAACTTTACAGAATATAGAATAAGGAACCGATGACATCCACTCACTAAAATTTATGGAGGGCGTTCTGAGCGTTTGAAAATTCTATTATAATAAAACCGACGCAAATTCAATTCAATACACGTCGATTTAAAATGTTTTTTTCTACAAAAATCAAAATAAAGTTACAAGAGTTTATGTGATAAAATGACTTCGTCTGAAATTTAATTCAATAATATCAACATAAAGTCGAGGCAGTAGCTACACGCTCTCTGCATGCGATGACGTTCGAACCCGGAGATCCGTGGTTCAAGTCTCTCGGCAGTGTGTGATTATCTATGAAATTTTAAAACATCTTGCAATTAAATCGCACTTGGATGATCCAAGCTGACTACTTGATCGTTTTAAATGTAGTCTAGATTGAAAGAAATATATCCGTTACCGCTTTGAATTTCACCAAGAATATGCCGAATACATCAAGATTTCTTAATGAATAAATTATTTTTAATTCGTAATTCTGCTCTGTCCAATTAAGTTAATAAATCAAAAAGGTATTAATGACGTATTTATATAATTTTTAAATATATTAAAAGTCGCAATATTTTTGTTGGTTTCTATGTAAAAACAACAACATATGCGTTTCCAATTTAGGAGTTTAGGTAATCCATTTTTGAATTAATGACATTCTTGAGAAAAATGTCTGGTTGGGCAACGCGATTAACATAATTTAGAAAGGTGGTCGTGGGTTGCAGTTTGCATTCATTTGAAAAGGTAAATATCACGTTTAAATAATTCCGTAAATTGCGAAGCAAACTACAAACTCAAGTGTGAAACTCAACAACTTACACAATTACGTTTCACTCGAAAAGCAGACACCGAGAAAAACGACAGCTTTTTTATTCACTCTTTTCACTAAACTGGAAAATAAATAGATGATGTTTTACAATCAGGGAAGTTTACACAAGATAAATTTTTAATATTCTTAACTTATTCATTTTACTATTCCGTTTATTTTAACGAGCAAAATTACTTACCACTGGAGACGATTAAGCTCAATAACACACAGATGTCAGAAACTTAATCCGTACGACGACCTTTGAAATTCAAAGCGGCAACTGAGAGATTATTTTGCAACCAGGTTTACATTTAAGACGATCAAGTGGTCAGCTTGAAGCATCCGATGGCCATTATACAGGCTGTTTCACAACTTAGGACAAAAAATTAGAGCGTGTACCAGTGGCGTATTTACGGGGGAGGATAAAGGGGATATATCCCCCCCCCCCCCCAAGCTCTACGAAAAATTATATATTATATATTATATATTATACAAATTTATCATAAAAATGTTTTTTTTTATTTTGCACGTAGAAGAGGGAAAAACCTTGATGTTATGTATATCTGAAAATTCATTTTTAAAGTATTTGACCTTATAAAACATAACATTTTCGCCTGCGGCGCTTTCTCTTATAATATAATTTATAATTGTAAATAAACATCATCACCACTGAAAGGACTGCAAGATATCTGATATCGCAAAATTTGTTTTAATTATTGTACAAAACATTTTTATTTTCATACCCCCCAAGATTGATGTTTGAATACGCCACTGGCGTGTACCTATAGATACTGATGAAACAACCTTTAAATTTTTGTAATAAATTGTGGTATATCCTATATATATATATATATATATATATATATATATATATATATATATATATATATATATATATATATATATATATATATATATATATATATATATATATATATATTTCTATCCCACCTTTTACCCAAATTGGGTGTTATGTATCGTTTATAGTATGTTTGATAACTAGTATCGAAAGTGAGAAATATCGTGCGAGTGTAAAGTTTGACGAACTAATACGATATTTACTTTCGAACGAGATATGAGCATTATTTTTAGACGACCACAAAAAACACATAATTTTTCAGTTTTTAATAAACACACAACATTCAAATGACGTCTTTACTGTCATTTCAAATCGATAAACAAAGCAAAAGTTGCCTGGCTATATTGATTTAGTCTCATAATTACGATATGACCATATCGTGCTAGCACGATAGTCATATCATGTTAATTCATTATATTTTCAATTTTCTTAAGAAGACTGCTGCTGCGATATCTATTATTATCTTTTTTATTATTATTGTACAACAAAAGATAATCAAATGATACTATAAAATAATAGTAGTTTATGCTGAATTTTAGTAAACAAGCGAGTTCCTGAAACAAACCAAAACAAATCGTGTTAAAGGTAATTGTTTTATCCGGTCTTGGTTTTTTCGTCTTTCCGGTAAAGACGTCTTTCTTCTGTTTGGGCGAGTGTGTCCCTGCGGTGTTCAAGGTGCGTTAACTCCTAGAGGAAGTTCATAATCACGTGGGATAATTAATTCTTCTTGTGTAGTTCCCCACACAACTGTATATTTATGATTCATCTGTTTATGTAAAATACACTCCAATTGTTGTAGTCTGTTCCCATGGATATGTTTGTTCCCTAACTAATCTTTTGTCTTCTGACGAAGCAAGTAATTGCTTCTAGAATACGCAAGAGATTTAAAAAATGAGTCGGTCTCACTTACCAGGGCTCATCTGTGAGTAAGATGAGACGAAACAATCAAAACTTACTTTGTTTACGTTGATGAATAAATAATAACTGTTATGAACTTCAAGACAATTATATAAACACAAAAAGTGTACGTACAACTTCATCAGATGTAACACAAATGTCCATATTCACCTAATGGATTAACATCTCAGTTACATAACTGTGTAAAGTCTCATTCACATAAGCATTTAGTTTCAAGGTTTATATTTATGTGTACGTTTAAGGCGGCAGTATACCTACCTTCACACTAATAACTTGCTTTAAATTCAACTAAGAGAAAAATTTTTTTATAAAAAAGTACATAAACTGTTTTTAATTTTTTTAAATTTTCGAAAAAAGTAACATCTAAAATTTTATTACTAAATTTTAATAAATGTGGAATATTTAAAAAAAAAAATTAACAGTTTGATGTTAAAATAGGTGTTAGGTATAGCAGATAATGTGTGTTTTTAAAAAATATTTTCCAATCGACAAAAGAGTTATTGGTAAGCTCCGATTTTTGATTAATGTTCCATTATTCAAAACAAGTGTGGAAAATCAGAAAAGATGATTTATATTATTACACATTAAGTTTACTGGCCCCTTAAGAAAGTTCAAATTCATCTAACAAACAAAAAAACTAAATACGAGCATTTACAGTGCTTGAAAGTAGAAAATATGATTGCTCGTATTTAGTTAGAAGAATTTCAACTTTCGTAGACGTAAACATAATTGTATACCTTAAAACTAAATGCCTATGTGAATGAGGCTCAAATTATTTATAAAGATAAACAAAGTTCCAACTTGTAATTTTAATCTCTGGGTACTACATATCTTATATTTTCAGAGACAAAAATGACTCATAGCTACCGTTTTGTTCTATTTCTTATTTCATTATTGTGTATGTCGTAGACGAATTATAAAATTAGGCTCAATAATTTTATTTCTCTCAAGAATGGTATTGGGTTGTTTATTTAGTTCAGTACGATCAGATTTTGTAGCAAAACAATTATTTCAGACTCAAGAAAGGTATTGGATTTTTTATTTAATTCAGTGCAATGAGAGTGTTTCAGAAATTCTACCAAAACCCGCGGCATAATGCATAATAAAATGCATTTAAATAAAACGACTGATTTTATAATTAGCCTACGACATGTTGTGATTTAAAATTAAATTAATATCTCCATTTCATTTTTCTCTTTTAAATTCCCATGATTGAATATCCCCTTATACTTGGTGTGTATTATATGAACAGTATGAACATTTTGTTATTTATAACAAATGCAATGGCGGTAACGAAGTCTCCAAGTCTCTATTGTATCGTTAACAATGTCTAACATGAAAGACCACAACATATGACCTAGTTATATTTCCACACGCTATGATAACGCTAGCGCTAACGCTATGCCGCAAAATAATACAACCAAAATACCTTCTACGCGCACAGATGCAGCCGATAATATTCATAAGTGCGCGAGATTAAGATACTGTTCAAATACTTGTAACTTGTAAGTCTAATTCTATTTTAATTGCACTGCGGAGAGAATATTACCCAACTTGGGTATAGCAGCTGTACATTCCGTGTGTGCGTTCCCTTTTTGATACTTCATAACTATAACCTCAAATCTTCGATAATGACTAAAATTAAATATCATTTTTTATAAAACTGACGATTCCGTTGGAAATTTAATACAAACTTCTTCTATATTCAATTAATATTGTGTTAGTTTTTTCATTAAATTCTGTCGTCTGGTGTCTGGTTTAGATACACTAATTTAATAACGCACTAATTCAAGTCATCTTTCTATGTTTCAAATGTAAGAGAAGTCAACTTTACAGCCTCATAATTGCCAAACGAAATTGACGATTTTAAATAGTATTATTATCGGGGGTAATATAACTAGTGCTATGATTATCATCGGTGATAGCATGAGTTAGTCGATGAAAATTGACCGAGTGCACAGTACGAGTTCAATTTTCTGAAGACTAAAAGAGCTACGAAGTGCACAAATTAAGGGACATCATAGTGACATGTGTATTTTTCTGACGTGGTGCTTAATAATTTCTTTGATTGTCTCTTATTATGTACATAAAGTACCAGAAGTAGTAAAATAAGTCACTTAGTACAAGTTAAAACATTTCTTTAAAATAGCGCCCTGTTTGAAATAACTCGGATGCAAAATTATTTTGAAGTCAAGACTTGAATTAACACAAAAAGTCATTTCTGGCAAGTGGTAAAATCGGGCACGATTTTATATTACGACTCTTTAGCTATACATTTCAGTAAACTGTACAAAAATATATCTGTGGTGTACTATTTACTATAGTATACTGTCAGGCTGTCACAAAAAGACTTTTAGAATACCTGTACAAAAAGAAAAATACGGATCCTACATTTCTTTAAAGAAAAAGATCCAGTCTAATGGTAGTCTTTGAAGGATAACTTGTTCAACTACAAAGGAAAATACAAATGACCATTGCAATCGATTCTCGTTGGCAAATTGCAAATAGGTCCAGGCGGGGTTAGACTCCCAGCTGGGATTCCCCGGACGCCGCGCCATAGCGGCGAGTAGAGGAACTAACTCCAGCAGCTGCAGGCAGAGAATAGAGAATTTGCATGTCCAGTAATCAAACTTCCCTAGCAGAGTGTTCACTTCACGTTCACGCACGATTCAATGTTAATGTAATGAAAATATGATTACCAATGATCTGCATAATTGGGAACATTAATGTTGCGGCCGCCATACTGGATTTAGTTATCTCAGTTGTGAACTATGTCGCCAAGTGAACATTTAGTCGAGTTTGCTGGGAAATTTAGCGCTCATTACGCAAATGTTGCTTTTATGGAAATTTACTGCCGGCTTAAGTATTGTTTAAATATTTTCACAACAGACGAGAACTACTTGCGAGATTCTGTTATTCTGTCATTTTCTCACGGTTTATATAAATAAAACTACAATATGGCGGAGATTCTTAATTTAATAAATGTTATTTTTGTAAACTTTATCATTAGTTACCTGAAACATCGTCATATAGGTAAATAAAATATTGCACAGAACTATTTCCCAAATAAATAATTTATATTTTATATTCTTATGTAACACAATTGCAAAAAAGAACGAGACACTTGAAATTCGTGAAATTTTGCCAATTTTCAAACCGTCATAACTCGGTGTATTTTCCATTAATTTGGACGAATCTTCGATGGCGAGATGTTTTTAGCGGAAACAACTTCTAACTTTGACGATCTGTACACTGTTTAAAATAAGAGTACTTGTTGGTACCCTTTTAAAAGAGCGTTCTAATTTTTGCTCTTATAAGTGTAAAATAATACACTTTATAAAAGAAACATTACTCAAAAATGTATTCTTATAAAAGGGCAAGAGTAATATTTTATTGAATTTTATTGAGTACTAATTTTTGAGTATTTATTATACTTTTTAGTATTTGATTTTACCCTTTAAATTATAATTTTGGTTATTGTATACTAATATAAGTATTAAACTACCCAAATTAGTGCATATGTTACACTTTTGGTGTAGATTGGTACCCCTTTAAATGTATTACGTTTAATGAGAAACACTAAAAACAGCACAATGTACACCATGAAAGGGTACTAATTCCTTTAGTAAGCAAATCAATTCTTCCCCTGGTCAGATCTAGTCTAGCAAAGTAACTGGAACTAGTCTGACTGACCTACCTAGATACTTAAATACAGACAGCGTTGTATGTAACCATACTAATATTGATAGTGAAATAGTTATTGTGTTTCTGGTTGATGAAGAGTGATATTTAGTCTTATATATATATATAACTAAATATAATTTTTGTGAAAATTTGCACGCCTTTGAAATAGTTAAAGATAATAATATTTCCACTGAACTTCATATGCTGCAAAAAATGTTAGAGAACCATTTGAACTACACGGTGCCAAATTATTAAGCAAAAGTTTATATTTAGTGCCCAAGGTACATATTTTTGTAATGTTATTAAATAATCAACTTATATTGATATTCTTGTGTAGTAAACTTTCATGTATAATAATGTAATCTTAAAAAATACAAAATTGTAATTTAATAAAGAAACTTATTACTCGATTAAGTGCAAATTTTATACATTTTTAAGAATACAAAGTACCTATAATTGATTAAAAATAATTACATTAAAAGAATTACATTTAACCCATATTAGTTTAATTTAAAGAACCTCTTTTAGTTTACTATATTTTTATACAAAAAAGTATTATTTCGTGTTTTACCCTATTTATATTACTGAATTAAGTGCCCTTTTTATTTTACCCTTATCATAGAGCGTTATATGGCCTTGGTCTTATATAAACATTAATAAGGGTAAAAAAAGTGCTCTTTTTTTAAACTGTGTACAGTGCTGGAAAAAATTTGTCGACTCGATTAACCATCAGAACAATAAAGTTCAATCAATTTCCTGTCAAGGATATAAAGAAGGAAATGTTCTGACTCAAAGTTATGGGTGTTTGAATTAGGAATTTTTTTTAAGGAAAAAACCTCTTTTGCCTCTTCTTTGAGTGAGTGTACGCGAAATAGGAATATCCTTTTTTAACCCCTCAACAAAAAACATGTTTTTAGCCCAAAAAAACGTCCAACTTTGACGATCTCTACAGGGTTGGAAAAAAATCGCGGGCCTCATTCACCACCATGACAGTAAAGTTCATCCATTTTTCTGTAAAGAACAAAAAAAAAAAAACTTTCTGCGATGATTTGGTGCAAAGATATTCAAGGTTTAAGATGTCGATGCATTTTGGCTTTTCACCACCGACATTACCGGTATCCAATGTGCACTTCAACTTCAAATACCCATAACTTTGCATCAAGACACTTCGTTCTTTGCGTCCTTGACAGGAAATTGATTGAAATTTATTGTTCTAATCGGTAATCGAGTCGACAAATTTATTTCAGCACTTTACAGATCGTTTTCTTTTCGCTAAAAACATTTTTTTCATAGAGGGGTGGAAAATACGCTGTTTTGAGGTTTCACGAATTTCAATTGTCTGGTTTTTTTTTCAGTATATTTAAAAAATAAAATTTTAATTTTGGTGACAAAGATTTTATGCACGCTCCTGGTTGTAATACAATTCGTTTCTTCGATAAACAAACTTACACCAACACCATGTCCTTTATTTGTATTTCTTATTTCTCTCTTGTTCTGTCGCTTCGTGACACAGTTTCAACTTTTCAACACGTACAGCAGTGTTTGAGGAAGATATTAAGAGTTATTAAAATCTCAGCAAATACACAGAGCACTGCATCACGTAGGAATTATCCAGGGATTGAAAAGTCTTGTAATAGGAGAATATTCTGTCTCTGTAGACCAGAAAACTAATTTGTTACCGTGGAATTTTAATTCGCAAAAAGAGGAGAGCATTTTTGTAATTTAGAAATTGAGCTGTGTATATAATGCAGAGAAATTCGAACCAAATAAAATGTTCTACTTTTTTAGAAGCTTTTGAATCAAGAAGAAATTTAACATGAGGAATCATCAAAAGAGTCATGAATTATTAGTGAATCGATGATTGCAAGTTTTAAATTGCTATAGTACATCAATGAACAAAACTTGTAGCTAATTGTTATCGTTCAATAATCCAATTTATACGTTTATTAATACACAAATATATTTTTATTATGAAAAATCAATAATGTATTACTCCCGGAAGACGCCTATAGACATATTCTTTTAAAATAGTTAAATAACTCTAAAAATTGTGTACAATTCGCCTTTTTAGTATGTATGTAGCTGTATTTGAACTGTTTTGTTCGTTCCAGGAACAACATACCCTCTGGAAGCAGCGCTGAAGAACGGCGGATCTCGAGACCAAGCCACCGTGGCCACGCTCGTGATAACACCAGGTCGAGAGGACGACGGCGCCATCTTCAGATGCGTGGTGCGGAACCGAGCCATGCCTGAAGGAACCAAACTCGAGACCACGGTCACGCTGTCCGTTAACTGTAAGTTCACACCTTCATACTCAGTCTCACTTGATGCAAACACCAATTTCTAATTGGTGATTGGATTTTAATCGGATTTTAATTTGTTAATGATCGTTTAAAATGAGACGAAAAGCTCACAACTCTGGTTTATCCAGGGATAAACTAGACAAAAATGTAGTCACCACTTAGAACTATCCGTGAGTTGACGGCTGGTAACCGCACACACGATCAGGGAACCGAACCGTAGCCGAAAACCGCACCAATATTTAAGGTGCTACTCTTCTCACGGTGATAGCATCAGAATTTGGTCAATTTCAGCTATATTGTTCAAAATAAAAATCTGAAATTTAGCATGAGTAATGACAAAGCATTACTTAATTGAAAAATTCATGTTGTAACAACAATAATTAGAGAAAATAAGAATTCATTTTTGCATTTTAATATTCAAGATTCTTACTTTATTAATGCATACAATTAAATTTTGTTTGATATAATCGATTCCTAACGTTGTTCTGAAAAGAGTCAATAGCATTTTGTTTGTAAATATTATACTTCAAGTTAAAAAATATTTTAAAATTGCTGAAATTGATTGTTTTCTCTAATTAATTATCAGTAGACTATTGGGCAAGGGACAATTTTTATTAAAAAAAGTCACAACCTTGAATATTGTAACATCCTATTTTGCTTTGAATTTCATAGCAAGAGTACATAGTCTTAACATTTCATAAAACCGTAACCGAAATCCGAAACCAATAGGAAACAGAATGAAAAATGAGTTTATTTGTAAACCGAAAAGTTGACGTAACTGATATTATTTCGGTTTTAATACCGATAATATAATATTCAATGTATCTGATTTAAAATTTATGTTGAAATAAAACTAGGGCTAAAACCGAAGTCGTAATGAAACTGAAATTTTAAATTTAAATTTACCCAAAACTGTTAATAAATAAACTTGTAAATTAAAATTTGCGAATTTTGAATAAATTCTTTCAGTTCCATATTCAGTTATTTCAATATATGCACACGAAGTTTTGAATCACCGTGTATAAACCTAGTTTAGTTATGTATCTACCATATAAATTTAAATTAATATCTATAACTAATATCTAATGGTTTTCGATTGAAAAATGTTTTTGTCGAATTGCCATGATTTGTCCTAATATGCGCGCACAAAATTTAATGCGTCTTTTTGTAAGATTGCAATTTCAGATAAATATTCCACGATTGCATACTATAGTTTTTAAACCTTTACATGTCGTTTGGCAATTTAAATTTCGATCAAAAATCTCATTCCAACGTTTCATTTCAATTTCAATCGCAAACCAAAAACTAAAAACGATTAGCCACTAAATCCATCGGAAATGCTTCTTCATTCAATCATCTTTGACAAAAAACGGACGATCGCATGCAATATATTTTTAGTAACACAAATAATTTAACTTGTATGAAGATATTAAACCTAAATACATTTAGCATAAACATAGTAGAGCCATGTGGTATGTGTTAAAGTAAAAAAACTGATCTAAATTTAGGAGTTGTTACACACAAGTTTCTCTTCGGTATAGAGCTGTGTTTCTTCCATCTTTCTGCAAGTAAAATTACTGTTTACTCTGCGCAGTTCATTAGAATATTGTGTTATGACATTTGATGATATACTCTTCCTGTTAAACTATAAATATTATCTCTATTTTACTCTCTAAACCCATCAACCGTGCAAAATTGATTAAGCAATTATTTCATATTTTTGGAAGTAGGTTAGCAAGTTTATAACTTGATAAACAATTATTAAAAATTCTATTTCGGGGCCGGAAATGGGACATAAAATGTTTTATCGTTTCCAGTAATATTTGAATTGTTAGTGAAATTATTAATTATAGTCGCATGTCTGTTATGGCTGTGCGCTGTGTGTTCTTAGTCAAACAAAAGGAATTTCAATTCGGCACGAATTTGATTACTGGAACCAAACCGATATTCAATATGGAAGGAATTAACCCTAGTACCAGCCTTTTTATTAGTAAAGCCCTGTTCACACATGAATTCTTTCATGCTTCTGAATTCTGGAAAAAAAGAAATTCACTGTTTCGAAGCTATCAATGAATTAGAGAATAATCTTTTCCCAAGACTCATTAAAGATTCAATTTAGCGCCGCCGCTATTTGACAAGCAATTCTTACCATGATTCTTTTTATTAAAATATTCAGAAACATGAAAGAATCATTGTGTGAACAGTAGGGCTGGGAAAAATATCGATATATCGATAAATATCGATATTATTTTTAAATATCGGATATCGATATTAAAAATAAATTATATCGATATATCGAGTTATCGATATTTATCGATATTAATCGATATTTATCGATATAAATCGATATTATATCGATATTTATCGATAAAAATCGATATTTATCGATAAAAATCGATATTATATCGATAATATCGATTTGTCGATATATCGGAAATTATCGATATTATTTCGATATCGAATATCGATATTAAAATTTGAATATCGCGCAGCCCTAGTGAACAGGACTTAAGGACCTAAGTTTTATTAGAAATAAAATCGCGAATTCTTTCTAGAAAAATCAAAATATTGCCTCATGTTTCGTTGAATCTGTGTTACACGCCTAAACCTATTACGTGAATCTTGAGGATTACATTGTTTCGTAAATTCTCACGTTAATTAATGAGTGCATGTTTTGTATTCTTGCGTGCAACAAAATATACTTAATTATGAAAGTAATTCATTCAAATACAAAATTGGTTTAATTTATATTATTACATACAATTCGTTGAAAGGTTGCTTCTACATCTATTATTATTGTATAATAATTGAATAAATTTTGAGAATAATTATTTTAAATGGAGCAACATAAAGAAAAAATAAGAAAGAGGAACCTATCATAAGATATGTCCTACTAATTATTGTATAAAATGTTGCATTGATTAAGTTATTAATATTATTTTTTATTGTTGGTAACCATTCAAAAAGATAAATTCCCCATTATTATAGTAGAATCCAACCACTTACATCGATTCGTCTTGGTGCAGTCAGAATCTCAATCCGTGCGACGACCTTTGAAATTAAAAGCGGCAACGGAAAGATTCTTATGTAACCAGGACTACATTTAAGAAGATCAAGTGTGGTCATCTTGAAGCGATTTTATAGCAAGATGTTTTACAATCACACACTGCCGGCCAAGAGACTTGAACCACGTAACTCCGGGTTCAAGTCCCTCGGCCGGCAGTGTGTGATTGTCGTTAAATTGTTAAACATCTTGCAATTAAATTGCATTTGCTGACCACTTGATCGTTTTAAATGTACCTACCTAGTTCTTATAGCAAAAAGAATCTGTCCGTTGCCGCGTTGAATTTCAAAGCTCGTCGCACGGATTGAGATTCTGACTGCACCAGGACGAATCGGCCGAAGTTGTTGGATTCCACTATAATAACATCTACCATTCTATATCTAAATAAATAATACAAAGTCGGGTTAGTTACACCATTTATAACTCAAGAATATAAGTACCTAGTCAAAATGAAAATAAAATAAATATTTTTGAGAGTAAACCTATGATGTGAATCTGGAGTTATAACAACCTTTCCTATCGATGACAGTTTCCAGTTTCTAGTTTCCAGTTTGAGCGATTTAAAGTTTAATTCTTTTATAACGAAACCAGCCCGGCATCGTTATAAAGAAGTTCCGTCGATCTGTAGAAAATTGCAAACTAGGACGAATTTATTTTTCCTATCAAAGTTATAAACGAACTTGAGTGATTCAACGGAACGAGTTAACTTATATAAAGTTTGATTCAGCAAATCAGATTGAACACACAATATAACGAAGACTAAATCCGTATTTGAATTCGCTAAAAATGACCCAGACAGAAGAAAACTCTTTTATTTAATTAGGATGGCATGCGCTTTGAAAATTCTCTTTGATGTTTTGTGTCAACTACAGGTTCACTACTTTATGATTTGTCAACTGGTTGATTATTTTTCGTGGAAAATTGAAATATTTTGGCTTCAATGTAATATGTATTATAGTTTATTGGAGTTGATTACGTTTACACCGCACTAGTTAAATCGGTTTACGGTAATTCGATTGGAAACTAATTTTATTGCAAATTTAAATTGTACGTTTGAGTGGGTTTATTTGTCGCGGTTTTATTGCCCGCCAGATATAAATGAAATATTCTCGACAATTCAACAGGAGGGAATTCATTCGTTTGTTAACTGTAAACAATTAAATCAATCCCATTTATGTAATCATTCAGTGACTACAGACATTTCACGTCTACTATTTTTTAATTAATATACACGTAACCCTCCTTTCCCCCTCACCCAACCCGGGACAAAAATTTATTAATTATTTTAATTATATAAAACCAATTCAACATCAAAACGCCAGTTATTTCCAGTAGTAATTTATTTATTTTGTTTTGATACACATATTATTGACTGGTTCACTTTCCATCGATGTAAAAAAATTATTATCCGTCATAAAATTTGGCTCAAAATTCAAGTAGGTACAAGAAAATTCTTATCCAGTGGACACATAAAATTCATGTAACGGAATATTCAAATCAAAACAAAATAAGCTTGACTTTATCAACGAGAAGCATGTCAAAAAAATCTGATATGGCCAGCACAAAACCTCCCGCCATACCCTACTCTTTTTACAACTATACAAATATAATTTGAGGTATTTACTATTTACAAATATATTTTAGCCATTTAATCAACTAGAAGAAGATAAATACATTGTCGCTGTTACTGTCATGTTCAATTAAATTTTTCGTAGTAACAAATGTTATACAATCACGGACAACAAGATACTGAAGTTTCATACTCTAATAATTATAAATAATACTAAATTACTATGACAGAACAATTTATAAAATGCTAAAAAGTGTAGATAATAATAATATAATCTTTCAATTGAAATAAAAATTATTGCGATAAATTAATTATCTATCAAAATATTTAAGAAAAGTACAACTTCCGGTTTGAGGATTGCTTCAAAAAAATAACTGGGTTCTTAAGATTTATATTAAAACGTTAAATATAAGATTTGATTGTTAAATGTTTGTAATTTTTTGAGTTAAAGTTATTATTTATAGTTTATTCTATGTAATATATTATTTTCTATTTTGGGTGGTACAACTAGTGTTGTATTTGTAGTTAGTAAATCAATGATGACAATCTCCAGTAAAGTTCCATTGTTTCCCGCTAGGAAGAATACCTAATGAGATACCCTCACTTCACACTAATTAATCAAACAAAGTACCACCGAACAAGTGTAGCGACACTTATAATATATGCAAATATTCATATACACGTTCGTACCAACTTCTCGAACTTAAATAACTTGGAATTTTTCCTGCATATTTCATTAAACATTGCCCGAAAGTCCGAAATAGCAATCACGTTGTTCGCCATTAAATATTTTAAACTTTGTACGTGGACAATAAATGACGACAGAGATACAGATACTCGGGCGTACACATAAAAAGATAAAGTTATAAATGCTGCGTCATTTTTCGACGAGTTTAATGAAGACATCTGAAACATTGTGTCATTTTCGCTAATTTTTCGGACGTCCGACATTTTACGAGCTACGAGATAAGATTGCGACTGCACAAATTTATTTTTAAAGCAAAATTAAAGCAATTACATGGCCCTCTTCAATTTGGAAGGCTTCGGAGAGAACTGCACTACATCCGTAATGTAACTGCAGGTCAATAGTTTAAACGGATTTCCCGCGAATCAAGTAAACTAGAAGCAATACAAAATTCGTTACGGGTATCAGCTTCTGATTCGCTTATTTCCACGTTGTGCTCCTAGCACAGTACGCACCAGAGCCGGACGTACAAGTTTTTAAATTTCGGGCCCTTTTATTTTCTTCTATTATCGTATATAGTATGTATGCAATACGCATGGCATATAGTACTAAACTTACTGATCATGCAACCAAAATAATTATTTTAAAATTCATAAATTTAAGAGCTGCTTTCGCCAGAAGCACATTTTTGAACCATTGGATATCTGATTAACTATGAATAGAATTAATTTATTTTTTAATCAGTTGTACAATGGCAAGAATAGTAAATTTATGGAATACCATTTGAAAACAGTGACTCAAAACTCTTTAAAAAACCTGGAAACTAAAATATTAAAATTGTGAATTTTACAATCTTTATTAGAGTTATTTCCAAAACCGAGTATGTGGGACTCAAGAATTGAAATGTTTTGTTCATTGGCTCTAGTTTATCCTAAAATAAATAAATGTAGGTAGAACTCAATAGAAGGTAACATGCTGGAAAAAATCTGGTCGGGTATTTAATTTTTCAATAACGGCCCCGAACCGAACGTTAAACCACGCCTCTTTGGGATTTTAATTTTTTGAACATGGCCCTACGTTCGGGACTATCTTATAAATTTTCTTAAAAGTAAGCATGTGTTATTCGTTTTTAACTATTTTTTTCGAATTTTTTTGTCAGAAAAGTTAATTTAGACATTTGTTGGTGGCATTATGCAGTACACAGAAAGACGTGTCATAATAATTTTACAAAATTATTATAATATAACATAATTACAACATAAATTCGGTTGCTAGACTGACCAAAACCTGAGACCAAACTTGTAACATTACCTATATTATTTTTGTTTACACAAATATAAATTTTAAAAATTATTACTTAAATTAATTGCATGCTTTTATTGTGTAGTTCAACATTTCAATACTAATTACACTCAGTTCTTGAGTGAATTTTAACATCCAGGGCTCCAGTCGATATAGAAAGCTCCCCCTCCTTAGTGCGCGCCTGTAGACACAGGTCAGGACGGTTGCGATTACAATTCACTTCCGTTTCCTTCGTAGACTTGAACACTCGTTCCGCGCGAATAACCCGATAGATAAGACTCACTCAAGTGAATATTTACTGTTGAATATTTGTCTGTAATATAAACTTTTCTCGATAATCTAACACTCTCCTTAATAAAATTCCTAATCTTGAGTTTTCTTTGTGTTTGCAGATTTCCCTCGAGTGGATGTAGGTCCGGAAAACCCCCTGAGAGTCGAGCGGGACTCCACTGCTTCACTTCAATGTAACGTCGATGCTAAACCGAAAGTTTCGTCTGTGAAATGGACCCGCAATGGCAGATACATCAGCAACTTAAACAATCACGTGCTGCATAGAGTCAGCTTACAAGACGCTGGAAAGTACACCTGTAGTGCTGACAACGGCCTCGGCAAAGTCGGAGAAAAAGAAATCACCCTTGATGTGCTCTACGGCCCCATTGTTACTCTGGAATCAAAAACTAAAGAAGCAGAAGAAGGAGAACATGTCAGCATTAAATGTAATGTTAGTTCTAACCCGATGCCTACTAGCATTGAGTGGCTCAAAGAAGGCAAACCAGACTTCAGACAAAATGGAGACACACTTCGTTTGAGTCATGTGCAAGCAGAACATTCCGGAACTTATGTTTGCCGCGCTACGAATATTATTACACCTAGTTCATCGCCGGTTAAACGCACAGAAAAAGTTGGTAACTCTTCCATAGCTCTCTTAATTCGCCACCGACCTGGCAAAGCACGTATCACACCTGAAAAACCTATTGCAATCGAAGGTTCTGGAGTTACTTTAACTTGTACTGCTACGCCACCTGGTTGGCCTGCACCTCAGTACCGCTGGTTCAAAGTTGGTGCTCAAGATGGTCCTCAAACAGTTCTTGCTACTGGTACCAAATATACCATACCTAATGCACATCTCGGAAGCGAAGGAGTGTATAACTGTCAAGCTACTAATGAACTAGGTCATGGAGAAATGTCTTCTATTAGTTTAGAAGTCCATCAACCACCAAGATTCATTCAAAAACTTGCGCTGTTGGAAACCAAACGAGTTGGCGAAAGCAACTTCCAGGTTTCTTGCCAAGCGAAAGGTAAACCAAAACCGAGCATCAAATGGTTGAAAAACAACGAAGAGATCACAGCTGACTTAAACTTATACGAAGTTAAGACTGAAATGTCTGAAAATAACAATAATGGAGTTGTTACCATAATGAGTACTTTGAAATTCTCTGGATCGAAACGAAATGCAAATAAACTACAGCCTGATGATAGAGGAATGTACGCATGCGCGTTTGAGAATCAAGTTAAAAAGGCTGAATCCTCAATGCAACTTAGAATCGAACACGAACCGATGGTCCTGCACCAATACGACAAGGTCGCGTACGATATTCACGAAACTGCTGAAGTCTTGTGCAAAATCCAAGCCTACCCTAAACCAGAATTCAAATGGTTCTTTGAGACTTCAAACTCTCCGATTCAAATGTCGTCCGAAGGACATTACGAAATCAGCACCACCGTTGATGATAACGACATTTACACTAGCATTTTAAAGGTTTCCAATATCAAAAGCCACGATTATGGCCAATACAACTGTCAAGTTGTTAATAACTTAGGAACTATTGAAGCTAAAATACGCCTTCAGCCTAAAGGTCCTCCTGAAAAACCGAAAGAACTTCGGGCTGAACGCGTTGGACATAATTATGTTTCGTTAACCTGGGCATCTGGATTTAACGGAGGAATAGTTGATACTAAGTACTTTATTAGCTACAGAAAAGTACCGACAAATGATGATGTTTTAGTGGAAGGCTGTGGAATTGTACCAAAGACTCAAGAATGGTCCGAAGTCGATTGCCAACAGAAAATACCGTGCAATGTTAGTAACTTGGAACAACATCAAAGCTACGTTTTCAAGGTATTATAAACAAAACTTTTGTTGTATTTATTGTACTAATTATTATTTCTCTTCAGGTTAAAGCTTTGAACACAAAGGGCAAAAGCGAAAACTCAGAAGAATTCACT
The DNA here is from genome assembly GCA_947534325.1 of Agonum fuliginosum. Lineage (NCBI taxonomy): Eukaryota > Metazoa > Arthropoda > Insecta > Coleoptera > Carabidae > Agonum > Agonum fuliginosum. The sequence continues at coordinate 45,108,078 of OX384029.1, forward strand.
TCAATAACAAAAGTCGACCGCATTCCGATTCCTCACCGAGTAGCGTACGATCCGTCCACTCACGGTCTTTCGATAAACATCCCACCGACCTGCCTCGCTCTTAACGCAGTAGTAGAATCAATGACGAACGAAAATATGCCGATTCCGACTTGGCAATACGTAACGACCTTGCCGCTTCAAATTTCCGGATCCGGAACTTCTTACAAAGAAGTTGTACTAGATAACATGGGAGGAAGAAGTTACAAGAGTACCGGAAGATCATTGGCTGATGAGGAACCAATCGGCGTAGCCGATGAATTTAATGTTAAAGTTAGAGTCAAGTTCTGCTTGCGGGCCCATCATGAACATTGCGGGGACTATGTCATTGCTGAATGTAAGTTTGATAGACAATCATCTATTTGACAGATTATTAATTGATTTGTTTTAGTGGGAACTACCATAAAAGATGTCGCTTCCATTGCAACACCAACTTTAATCGCTATTATCGTCTCCTGCATCGTGTTTATTCTCTTCGTGTCTCTTCTGTTGATGTTCTGTCGGTGTAAGAAGAATCAGACAAAGAAGAGCGCTTCTAAAGACTATGAAATGGATTCAACTCGGCCTACCATTGTTACGCAACAATCTCAAGCCCCACCGCCGTACTATGCAACGACTGGAATGGAAAACAAGGCATTGGAACATTCCATGGACTTGGCTTTAGCGATGGAAGATCCTAAAAACCCGGTTTACGCCACACAAAACGGATACGGGTATCACGTTCCCAACTCGAACATGCAGGGACATCCCACTCATCAAAACATCAACGGGGAATGTAAGATATACACCTTTATTTTTTTTTAAACCATACACACATAAATCACGCTTTATTTAATTTTTCATTCATTCCATACATCTATCATCATTTTAAAACAACAATTATTTACAATCCGGTCTTCCAGCTGTTATAGTTTGTTCAATTTTTGATAGTAAAATATGGCAATATTCTAAACTGCCTTCTAAAGCCGTGTTCACACATGGATTGTTTGAGGATTCTTTCATGCTCTTGAAACCTGAAAAAAAACATGGTGACATTGCCTGTCAAATAGCGACGTCGTTGAATATTCAATGAGTTCTAGAAAAGAAGAATTGATAACTTCAAACCATCAATTTTTTTCCAGGATTTAGAAGCATGAAAGAATCCATGTGTGAACAAGGCTTGAAGGATTCTTTCATGTTTCTGAATCCTGATAAAGAAAATTCACTGGTTTGAAAGTTTGAATAAGTAACAAATTATCCTTTTCCAAGACTCTTAAAGATTTAATATAGTGGTGTTGCTATTTGACAGATAAATTTTTGAAATCTCAGAGCTAGAAAATTCATCTACAAGAAAATTCTTGTCTAGAATAATAAAACACCCAATAATTTAGAGACAAGACAATGCATAAATTCAAGTCTAGAATTCGATGCATGCAGAAAACTCATGTAATAGAATATTCAAATCTAGAAAAAAGTTGTACTAGTGTCATGATGCTTTTCCTCAGGATTCGGAAACATGATAGAATCCTCAATAATCCATGTGGGAACACATTAACTCTAACCACGAAGTATAATATATGACAGGAGTGGACACTAGGGCGGATGAAGTGTGGCCTTTCTGTTTACCTTTTAGAGAGAGATAAAAAATACGGGCTAGCTCGGAGCATGCATTCTACAGTAACGATGGTAACACACGAGCTCAGTAGAGATCTTTATCTCTCACACAGGGTAAACAAAAAAGCCAAGAATCCTATATATTATACTTCGTGACCCAATCATTCCTAACACGTTCATATTCATTATTCTTTTCATTTACAGATTTACTGTTTGTTCCAGGGGTAAACATGGGTTATCTCGAGAACAGCTACTCTAACTCAAACAACGGAGGAAGCGTGAACTCTCAAGATTCGTTATGGCAGATGAAAATGGCGGCCGCAGCTAACAATTCCGTGAATCAAATCCCACAGCATCATATGAACGTCGAGCGCCAGAATTCTTACGGCTACGACCCCATTACGCACGGTGGTTACGGTGCCGTGGACGACTACGCCCCCTACCCCCATATCACAACACAGAGTAACCATGGAGACGACTACATGCGTAATAGCAACAACCCGTCTAGACAGGAATACTGTAGTGACCCCTACGCTGCTGTACATAAGCCCAAGAAGCGCATTGAGCAACATATTGGTGAGTTCTACTATGCGAGTTAAAGTTTTTGCCTCTGTTAGCCAGTATAGTGTTAAGGTATAACGATATAAGAGTGTAGAATTCACCGTTTGGCGTTTTACACTATTCACGGTTTTATATTGTGTATTTTTCAAGTCCTGACTGTGTATATATTGTACAGATATTAGTAGCGAGCGCTGAAGAACTTTTTTTCGAACTACATATCAATGTTATAGCGACACACTACTATGTTTTACTCATTTTTTCATCATTTACTTTTCGGGGAAACTCACTATATTTTTGTAGACCAATAACGAGATTATTAAGCCTAATTATTACCTAATTGTTGAAGTCCCAGTGGATTTGATTGTTTACATGCACAAGATATTCTTATAAATTTTAATTTTAATTAATTCTTTCTATAGTAAATTCCACACTCTAGGTTCAGTATGGACTCTTATAGAGTAGAGTACTTACCACACTGAACCTATTGCAACTAAATTGGCTATACTATATTTGAAGTCTTTTAAGATAATTTTAAATGACTGAATAGCGATTGATTATAACTTTTTATGACTATTGTAGTGAGTTACCCCTAATATAATTGATATGATTAAAGTTAATTTAATATTATGTTGTTTATCGCACTGTTGGTACAATTATGATTTCCTTGGGTTGTTTTCTTATTATTTATTTTTGTTTTTCGTTACAATTTGTTTAGATTCCCCATACCACGATGTCAGCGGCCTGCCAGACCCTTACCTAGAGCAAATGGACGACGAAAAACCTCCACAACACATGTCACTTAGTTACGAGGAAAGCTTAGAATCCGGTTACTCTACTCCAAACTCGCGAACACGGCGTGTCATTCGTGAAATCATCGTCTAACCCACACACAAACATACTCTCATACACAGACATCATCCCCTATCCCTTGCTTCGTACCTGAGGGACGGTTCATGATCATCATCGTTTCTTTGTCATCGTACATCGAATAAACTGCATTATTTGTTAACTGCCATTGTGTAAGTGTATATGTGTGAAGTGACTCCATGTTGTGATAAAATGAATGACTATTTCTAAGATTTTAACGAATAATTTTATGAGGGAATGGGTTCAACACCAGAAAATTAAATTCTAGAATGTTCATACCACGAAGTATGACATAACTACTGGGCCCATGCGTTACCATCCTTACAGTTGTTAATCGTCATAGAATGCATGGTCCGAGGTGGCCCGTATTATCTGCCTTTCTCTAAAAGGAAACAGAAAGGTCACGCTTCATTCGCCCTAATGTCCAATCCTGTAATATATTAAACTTCGTGGTTCATACACAGGAAAATGCAACACCAGAAGATGCAAATCTAGAATAAAATACCTACCTGTAGTATCAAAAGATCACAGATCTATATTTAAATTGACAGCTTGTTCAATGTATTCCGTTCATGCCGACATGTAGGCCGGGTAACGTACGTATAATTCATCCAGCGAATCAAACAATTATGTCACAATGCACAACCATTGTTACTACATTGTGACGGAATCGGTTTATTCTTTGGATGGACTATACCATCAACGCGACTGAACAGTTAGTTTTATCACATGACGTACGACGTTAGTTTCAACTAATCTGATTGGCCAATAATTTTACGTGACTCAATATGGCAGCTGAATACACCGTGCCTCATTTTAAAGGGATATTTATCACAAAACCAAGCTATCTGTCAATTTATATATAGATCTGTGCAAAAGATTCATTCATATGAATTTTCAGATCTAGAATTTAGATTTGGCATAAATGCGAACACAGAAAGATGCAAATCTAGACAAGTTATACTTAAAACCGAGTAGGTACGTGAGTATCAATGGTATTGGGTTGTTTATTTCGTTCATTTCAACCTAATTCATGTATCCTCCTTGTGTTGAAAAGACAAACTAGTTTTCTAGATTTGCATTTTCCTTTGAATGGTATTTTGAATCTTCTTGTGCTTGCATTTTTCTGTGTATGAACATTCTACAATTTTATTTTTCGGTGTTAAATGGCCTCCCATTTTATGATATTATTATTGAAGATATATTGATAATGAAATATTACCATGTTGGGTGATTTTAAATACAGTTTTCGGACTGCTAAACTGTATTTAAAATACAATAAATGTTGTCATTGCTAACATGGTAGTATTCCATGGATTTTAATGGTATGAAATGTGGGTTCGGCATTGTTTGCCATGGCAATAAGCATCAATTTTCAATTGTTATGTGATTGAAATAATTTGCAATAATTTAGAACTCATTTTGTTGTGTTAAGTTGTTGTATATGTAAGTTTTAATGTGTTTTGAAACATGCCATGGGATAAATTCTTTTCTCCCCCTTCGACAGTGTTTATTACATTGTTTTGTTTCCTAATAATCATTGCAACATTACTTTCTGTATTTTAATATTAATTTTAAATGGTTTATTTTGAATTAATGTAGGTATTGTCGTAATGATTGAAATATTTGTGCCAAATTATAAAGTAAAAAGAATTTAACGCATGGCATGTTGTACTGTACTTAATATTATGTACTTATGTATGAGGAATTTTGTACTTTTATACTCCAATGTTATTATAATACTCAAAGTTCATGTTTTTAAAGAATGCCTCTTTGAAGAAATGAAAGTTTAGTATTATGGCGAAATGCTCAAGAATTTTATATTTGAGAGTTGCCCACCGCTCGCATGGAATTTTAAATCAGAAATTTTGAAATTGTGATCTCAGACAAAGGTTTTTATTTTGAATGTTTTGACTGCACAAAGACTATAAGGAATGGCTCTAGTATATATTTAAATTATTTGACAATTTTTAATTTAGAAAACAAATTGTATTATCTTTGTACATACGAAATAATTGCAAAATGTTTATTCTTAAGATAAAGTAATTATTGTAATGTACTTGTTAGAAGGCACTCTTATTTTTATTATTTTTTTGTAAATACATATTGATGGATTTTTAATGTATTTGACTCTTTGTAAATAAGTGTATGTTTTAAGGAAAAAATATATATTTAAAAAAATCTGACATTGTTAAAATTCGACATAAATGAGTACCTATTGGAATCTAAGGGTTGCAGGACAAAATGGGGCGCATATTTGGATTCAGCGGGTCCTAATTGAGGGGTTAAATTACTTCTTTTTATCCTACTATCCTTATTGTACGAGATATAGCATTTTAAAATTTTTCTAGCATAGTGTTGTAATTTTGCTGCAAAATCGCCAAAAAAATTAATACTACGCTAGGAAAATTTAAAACTGCAAATAACTGAAAAACTAAGGGTTGTACGACAAAACCGGGGGCTTATTTGGATTCAGTGGGTCCTAATTGACGGGTTAAACTACCCCTCATTATCCTGCTGCCCTTAGTTTGCGAGATATAAGCATTTTAAAATTTTCCTAGCGTAGTTGTAATTTTGCTGCAAAATCGTAACACAATTGGAACTACGCTAGGAAAATTTTAAACTGCGTTTATTTCGAAAAATAAGGGTCGCACGACAAATTGGGATGCATATTTGGATTCAGCAGGTCCTAATTAGGTGTATATGATACAAACCACCCTTGAAATCAACGTAATTTTGGTCGATTTTGGTGAAATTTTGATTACTTTAAATAATTGTTATCTCGTAAACTAAAGAGCTAAGGGCCAAAAGTTAAATACAAACGATGCGTACCTTTTCATTCTCTATCTGCCTGTCTATAGATAAGGCCGTTTTGGTCGATTTTTAATTATTTTTTTGATCTCCCACCATTCATGTTATCCTGATACAAACTTGGTGATTTTTGTTCGATTCAAATCTGAAGACGAGTGAGTGTGAAAATTTTAAAAACGCGATTACGTAAAAACTAAGGATTGGGGAGTGATTTACGGGTCATATTCGTACTCTACGCGTTGAAATACACCAGTATGCATATTGAAACCCCTAAAAGTTCATTAGCACCCGGGATATTCAACCCTTATCTGTATCTTCGGTACTAAGGGTCGTATCGAAAAAATTTACATTGCAGTCGATAGGGGATGAAAAACGGAGCATCTTTTATATTTAACTTTTTCGTCTACGACCCTTAGTTTACGAGTTAATGACTATGTTTAGACGACTTTTTCATCACTTTGATTGCTCATATTCCTTAAAATAAGGGTCGTAGAGGAAAAAGTTAAATATGAAAGATGCTCAGTTTTTCATTCCCTATCGACTGTAATGTAGATTTTTTCGATACGACCCTTAGTACCGAAGATACAAATAAGGGTTGAATATCCCCGGTACTAATGAAATTTTAGGGGTGGTAATATGCATACTGGTGTATTTCTACGCGTAGAGTACGAAAATGACCCGTAAATCACTCTCCAACCCTTAGTTTTTACGTAATCGTGTTTTTAAATTTTCACCCTCCCTCGACTTCAGATTTGAATCGAACAAAAATCACCAAGTTTGTATCAGGAGAACATGAATGGTGGGAGATCAAAAATAAATATTAAGAATTGGTCAAAACGGCTTTATGTATATACAGGCAGATAGAGAATGAAAAGTTACGCATCCTTTGTATTTAACTTTTTGCCCTTAGCCCTTTAGTTTATGAGATATTAATTATTTAAAGTCAGCAAAATTTCACCAAAACCGACTAAAAACACGTTGATTTCATGAATTTTTTGTATCGAATACAACAAGCATGATTTTCTGACCTACTGAACAGAAACTTATGGACGTCATTACCAAGGGATGGCAGCACTAGTCTCGTTCACCGATTTCACCCCTAAGAATTTAATTTTTACCCCTATATAACGGGACGTAGGACAATTATAGGTTATAAATATAATAAATAGTTAATTAATTTAAAAATAATTTATTTTCTCAAAGAATTTACATTCAATTTGAAAAATTCATACAACAAAACTAATTTTAATAAAAACTTAAAGAAACATGGGAAAATAAATAAATACTGTTCATTTTTATTAATTTTACTTAATATAAAGTACAATAAGTACATAAGATAATTATACAATACTCTGACACAGAAACATACATGCATAAATATCACGCCATTTTCCAAGTTGGGTTGGCACGAACCCTGCCACACATTTAAACTCAACCAACAAGCAATCGTTATCACACATAACAATTCTGACACACTTCTTTTGTCTACTTGTCATCATGCTTTTTATTCTCTCCACTCGGAATCATTTGCACTTGCAACAAATCATCAGACATATCAATCCACTTGTTCACAAGACGTCAAAGTCATTTATTCAACATTCATTTTGCACTCTATCAACCATATTCGTCATAATTTGCATTCTTCATACATACATTTATTCCGCATTCAACACAGCTAAATAAATTAAAACAAGCATCCCTTCAAACATTCACATTTCATAAATAAACTTCTTTAACGCACTTTTCAATCAGCAGATATTCTTCTTTCGATCTTCCAGTCAATCATTCAACCACAAGACATCACACATCTCATTCGCTCACTCAATCATCTCTCTCAAACACCAACACAGTTACAAAAATTATATTTATATACAAGTTTTTATATTTTTATTACAATATAACATAATGACTTGCCCTGTAAGAAATACAATAAATGATTAGTTACATTTTGATACATTACAATTGAATTTTATTGCCAAATGCTATTACAAGTCTTAATTGTAATAACTATACATATAGCACTGATAACTCACAGTATGTAAGGTTCCCACATCCAAGCTGACTGATAGGCGAAATAGGTACGTATGTTTTGAATACAATTATATCAAAGATTAAGTTACATTTCATGGTAATGACTGAATCGAAATATTAAATGTCACTGAAAGTATTTTCAACTATCAAAATTTTTCTAAATGGACCTTTTTATAAAAAAATTAGTGGAGAAGAGAACCCAACATACAACCAACCAACACGGTTCTTTCTCCACGTAAATGGACCTGTACATAATTCATAAAAGGACCAGTTAACAAAGAATAAACCACATATATTTTACTATTATCAGAGTAATAAGTATTGTCGTACTTATGTAAAATTGAATAACTTGTTTAATTATAATCCAAATAATGTAAATAAAACTCAATAGGTACTAAAGTATGCACATTTCTACGTTATTGTATATAATTTCAAATTTTTAAATGTATATGTGTAGAAATAACAACAATTTATAGCAAAAATGAGCTATGATTTTGACACATTTTTAGAAACTGTTAACTTTAATGACGTCTACTGTCAATATACATCATGCAAAAAAATTCAAATTTTAATATAGTATAATCATAAGCTTTGTTAAGTAATTTGTTCACGTAATTTTTTTAAAATGTTTATATTTTGTTTATAATAATGCAATAACTGAACATGTAAGATCTTGGTTACTGGTATCTTATAAGATTCAAATTTAGGTTACCGATGCCTTATTATATAAAATAATGCCTTATTATTTAAAATTAAAATGATTAACAATTGAATTGTTAATTATTTTTATTTTAAACTTATTACATGAATTATAATAATTGTTTTCTGAAATTTATGGATCCTGAGGTATCACTTTTCAAGTCTTTATTATTTATGTAAAGTATTATTTCGAGTTAAAGAATGATTCACGCCAAGGGAAAACCCATGGCAAAAGACTTGCAAACTATCTATGATAATTCACTTATCACTAAGTCCCTGGAAGACGGCTGGAGTTGATGTCGCCTGCAGAATATCCTTCGATGGAAGTTGAAGTTGTCCAGTGTAGTCCCTTGACGACTTTCGTAGTTGATGTCATGTGCAGAAAATTCTTCCACGTCCTTCGAAGACTGCTTGACATATTCACATTGCATATGATACCTAGGAACCACAAATCATTTATTTACATTTGATAAATACTATTTGTTTATCCTGAAAGTACTAGTTAATAAGTAATAAAACTTAATATTATTTAATACAGGAATATATACATAAAAATCCTCTTTGTGGTGTAGGAACTCTCCAATAACAACTATAAGTATCCATTATTTGACAACATAACCGCGCATACGGTAAACATTTATATCTACACCAATGACTCACATAAGTGCGAGGCTGTCAAACCCGAAATTAATCAAAGGCATAATATATTAATAGGGAATTATTTAACTGAATCGGTCATTTCAAAAACAACATAAGTCACAATGTTAATATTTCACAAGATTAAATAAAAACCGTATAATATCACAATTAGCATATTGTTTTTGCAATAATTCCAGTTTTTAAACCAATATTTAAAACGTTAGGAGCAATGTAAGTTGTGTTGTTTTTACCATTAATGTCTGTTTACCCATGTACAATAAAAATCTTGCAAAAACGCCGATTTGAAAAAATACTGACTTACGTTGTTTTTGAAATGAGCGATTCAACTATACTAATACTTAAAATGAAAAATGGTTGATCCACGCAAAATATATAATGAAAAAGTAAAAAACGGCTTAGGGATCAGCGAAAAAAAAATAAAAATGACGTGCCGAAAGGACATTCCTTCACTAGACCACGTCGAGAAGAAACTTCTCAAAAACGAAGAAACAGTAACGCATTTCACAGTTCCCCAGAAATACAACAGACGGAGTACAATCGTAGACTAACTGTAAAATGCGTTACTGTTTCTTCGTTTTTGAAAATTTTCTTCTCGACGTGGTCTTGTGAAGGAATGTCTAATACTTCTAAATCTAATTTTATTTCAGTTTAATTGCATACAAATAATGTCCTCTGTAGCGTACACTCCAATAACAACCATGACAGAGTTGACAGCTGGTAAACGCACACACGATAAAAATATATTTGTACCATATTCGCATTATATATAATGCTGCCCCACCTAAGGTGGGAAAGGCATTGTAAATAATTATATGTCATATGAAATGAAAAAAGTATTTAAGCAAAACTAAAATAAATTGTAACAGTCAAAATATACAATGAGAACCCATTAGTTGACGGATGGTAACTGCACAAACTGTATTATCGTTATCCATATCACTCATTCACAATATGTGAGGCTGCTGCATCCAAGTTGAGTAAAAGACGTGATAGATGTTTTTGAAATAAAATCAACAATTTAAATTGGGTGCATAGCTGATTATGTTAGGTGACCGATGTGGTTCTAACAGTTTCAATTTACTGCACGAAACTCTTTCCTGTAGTGTACTCGCCACTAACAATAGTTATGAGCACGCACAGTAAAACATATATCTATACCGATGACTCGCATATGTGAGGCTGCCACACCTTAATTTGGGTAAATGCGCGATGATAAAAAGAGTAAAGAAACTCACCGAAAAAATCCTCCCATGTTCTTTGAAGGCCGCTGCAACTACTTTAGCACGACAATTCTATAAGTTTCTCCATGCATATGCGATCCTCGAATATCTAGAAAACACAAATAAATTCTTGGTGTTAGATCTAAATTAAGTAATAACGATAAGTTTAATATCTTTGTAACAAACAGTAAAAAAAGTAATGAAAATTTAGTTTATGATCTACTGTATGTATAATGAGACTCACACAGATCTGTGAGGCTGTCACACTACACTTAAGTTGAGTTAAAACGTTGAGTTCTAAACAGAATTAATAAAGTCAAAGACTGTAATTCAAATTATCAATCAAATTGGACAATAAAATAGTGATTAATGTTTACTTTTTTAACTGCAGTATCTATACTGACGTTCACAGTGATCTATAGGCTGCCACACTCAAGCTCTTCACTCGCAATCATGAATGAAGTAACGGCTGATAACTGCACACACGATATAATGCATATATGTATACAAGTGATTCACACATGTGAGGCTGCCACACCCAAGTTGGGTAAAAGATGTAAAGGTATACGAATGTGAGTATTGTTAAGAAATGAGTAAAGAAACTCACAAAAAAACCCTCTCATGACTTTTGAAGGCCGCTGCAACTGCTTTTGTGTCCTTAGAAGATAACACAACACTTGTACAAGTTCCTCCCATGCGTGAGATCCTGGAGTACTTACCTAGAAAACATAAATAAATTAGCTACATTCATATCACAGTGATCTTTCATGCTGTCACACCAAAATTAAGTAAGAACATTAAGTTTAAAATCTATTAAACAAAGTAAAAAAACTGACGTGGACACCACATGACTTCCTTGTACGCCTATTAAACTGTTCATACCTTTCTTAATAACTAAAATGTAGAATAATATAAAAATATAATAACCGTATTTGATTTATGCGGAAAATACCAAAAAATACCTAGAGTAAAGTGCCCTTTTCGCAACCAAAAATATTAGGTGATCAACTATAGAAGCAACATGAGTCTCAAATACAAAATTTCAACTTTTTACGACATACCGTTTTTGAATAATGCGAAAAATACCAATTAGTGCCCCTTTGGCTTTGGCACGGACGATCGCAATCAAAAATATGAGGTGATCAACTAGATGCAACATGAGTCTCAAATACAAAATTTCAACTTTCTACGACATACCATTTTTGAATAATGCGAAAAATACCAAATAGTACCCCTTTGGTACGGACGATCGCAACCAAAAATAGGAGGTGCACAACTAGATGTTATAACAGTCCTAAATACAAAATTTCAACTTTCTACGTTTCACCGTATTTGAGTTATGCGACATACATACGTCCGTACGTCCGTACGTACGTACAGACACGTCACGACGAAACTAGTCATAATGGATTCAGAAAAGGTCAAAACGGATATTTCCGTCAAAATCTGAGAACCGAAATTTTTCGCGATTACAATACTTCCTTTTTACGTTTTTACTCCGTACAAGGAAATAAAAACCAGTAACTCACATATTATTTAAGAGACATGTAAAATAAAATAGAAATGAACAATTTATTAGTTTACGATCTACTGTATGTAGGTATACTGAGGACTGAGACTCACAGAGATCTGAGATCTATGAGGCTTCCACACGCAAATTGGGTTAAAGCAATGAGTTCTAAATACACTGAGCGAAAAAAAATGAGACACTTGAGATTTGTGAAAATTTAGGTGATTTTCAAATTATGATAACTTCGATTCCACTCAACCAATTGCCCATAAGGGCAATAAAAGTCAATCGATTCCCTTTAAAATTAAACTAATACTCGGAACCATTCATTCATTCATTAGCAATGAAATATGATAGAAAACAGATTTTATGATATTAAAAATGTCAGTTTATTAACAAAAATAAATAATTTAATAAGGAATTGCAAATCAATTATATTAATTATATTAAATTTTCAAAATGGCCTCCATTTTCTTGAATACCTACATAGCAAAACTCTTCGTATAATTTCTGTTTTCTATCATTTATTTCATAGCTAACTAGGAATGATTCGATTTATTGTTTCTGTAATATTTTAATTATTATTTTACTTAGAAATCTACAACAAAAAAGTAGCTTTTTATACATGGTTGTATTCAAAATTTTATGTAGAATCAAAATCTTAAGAAATATACGGTTCGTTCCATTTAAAATAAGGAAGTTGATGTCACTTCCGGTTAAACAGGAAATAATAAAAATGCATTATTGATGTAGTTTAATGCGCCTTTGAATGTATTTTACAAACCTATAATATAAATGTAATTGACTTTAAAAACACATTTTTTGGGGGGGTGCGCCTGTTTCAGGAAACGCCCGGTATGTCCACTGCACGCCACTGAGCGGATTATACTAATAATTATATTTCGGGTTCTATATTTTAAGATATATAAGCTACCAAACTTTTATAAATTTATTAAATTTAAGAATGGAAATTGGAAAATATAATTACCTTTGACAACTAGTATTCTACCAAGAGATTTATTCCTCTTTCCCCTTATCCATTTGGGTGGGTTTCAGCTTCCAAATGTTTTGTGTAGATTCTTTCGTAGTTTTTTGAAAAGTATTCATATTCAAAAAGGTTTCAGTATATATCCAGCAGGCTCAAAATTAACCAATAGCATCAGAAATCTTCTTTATAAAGGTGGTTCAGAATTCTTTGGAATGGAGCAACCCTTAAAAATATAAGAAAATTACATAAATATATTGTTTATAAATCTGGTACTACTATTGTCACACATTGGCAAGTTTCTATATTATGTATGCAACATGAAATAGGGTTCTGTAGGATTGCCAAACAAAATCGATATTTGAGAGGGTTGTTTAACTTCGCCACCCTCCGAAGGATGGCAGCAGTAGGACTACGTTTGCAGGACGTTTTTAAAAATGTAAGTACAGTAAATAAAATACTGTCCACTAACAAATAGGGGAGAGTTGTAACGCACTGTAAAATATATTTACAGGGTGTTTCAATCCATACATCTGCATCTACACGAAACTTTAATAAGTAGGTTATATAATTTGCTATACTGATTACAGAAGAAAATAGTTATTTACATTATAAGTGCGGTAGGATTAATTTTACAACGCGAGGTTCTAAAGTACGACGCGAGGTTCTAAAGTACGACGCGAAGCGGAGTGTTTTAATAAAACCGAGCGTTGTACAAACACCTAACGCACACATTATGTATTTTATTTTTTTGCCGACATACCTATTTATTTAAATATTTAAAATATAATATTTTCTATGAGGTTAAGTGAGATGCATGATGCATTTAACATTTGTACCAAAATTTTTGTCAAGTACCCTTGAGATTTCACCAGTAAATGTTACATTTAAAATTAATCTAGGTATTTTATTTATTACAGACTCTATCGAACAATAAATTGTGTAAAGTAGCGTTTTTGTAGGCGCTCTTTTTGATTTTAAAGTTACCTTTTTATTTAATGGCATACCTATTAAAGAAATAAAATTCGGTGCATATTAAAAAATGGTACGTTCGAAATAATCATTTTATGAATAAAGCAATCAAAATAAAATTTTATATAGGTAAACTAGACATGAAAATAACATTATTTACAAAAATATAACTTTCGGTTAAACCGGAAATGACATCAATTTTTTTATTTCAAATGGAACAGCCTAATATTTTTACATATTTGAATTCTACATATATATGTATCACAAGTTTAGATTTCATGCAAAATATCTCACAAAAATAAATAAACTATCAAAGGTTTAACTATTATTTAATGAAAAACAAACAAAAGATAACAAATTTAAAATTATAGAAGATGTTCAAAGTGACCACAATTTTCAATTACACACATTCTAGACCTTTAACTGTTGTTAATAATTATTTTCACCTATTGCATGTTAATTGCTTTTACAAATATCAAATGTATGTAACCTTTCAAGATTTTGTTTATTTCGACTTTTTCTTGAGATATTTTGCATGAAATCTAGACTTGTGGTACATCATTGGATTCAGAAACGTACCTAGAAATCAAATATGTGAAAATATATAGGAGATTCCATTTGAAATAAAATTGTTGCAAGTTTAACCGGAAATGATATTATTGTAAATATATTTTGATGTCTCTGTATACCTAATTTACTCATATAAAATTTCATAACGATTGCTTTTGGGACACCGTATATCGGTGGTGCTAAAAATGTTGATTTTAATTTAAATAAGGTATTTCTGCAAATTTTCAAAAATTCTTTTTGTTTCATGCTCAGTACGTCATGTAATATAACTCTTAATTTTTTTCCCATCCTGTATATCTATTACAGCTTACAGCTTTTACTCAACTTGGTTGTGTAAGTTTTTAAATACAATCTTAACATAAATTGGCTTTAAACAAACGTACGTTCGCCTTTAAAATATCCCAATGGATATTAATTCCCTCGGGAACTTCGGTCCACATACAGGCATCTCTCCTAGCAGGACACGCCAGGATACACATAGTTAGTTCCCGGTGATTAGGTCCCATCCCTGGGAATCCGAACCACGCCGATTTGAAATCCATTGTGGAAAGTCACACGAAGATTTATACAATGTGAGTCTGATCCCCCGCCGCCTTAACCTAATTTATATCGCGCATTATTAGTTAATATATTGT
Organism: Agonum fuliginosum; assembly: GCA_947534325.1. Lineage (NCBI taxonomy): Eukaryota > Metazoa > Arthropoda > Insecta > Coleoptera > Carabidae > Agonum > Agonum fuliginosum. The sequence continues at coordinate 45,123,228 of OX384029.1, forward strand.
GGGACTGTCCAGGAACTTCGCGAATTAAAGGGACTTAGGGCCGCCGCAAACGGACAACGACACTTTAAGAGAATGTTAGTTAGGAAGGGAATGTTCCAATGTTTTCTGAATTATACCGCGACCTTTGCAACTGTTTTAGTTGACATAGTGAAATTAATTTAGTTTCTAGTTGCTGCTATTAATCTTGGATGACATAGTCAAATATGAAAACTCTCTGATAATAATTATAATTCATGAAACATTATCTTTTTGTTTGTATTGTAGAGTTATCTTCCATTTTCGTGTGAAAATTACTTGCCTGTGTAAATGTAAATGATTGGTTACAATCCGTATTGCATAGGAAAGAGAGGGGTTAGTGTGCACATATTTTTTTAAATTCTTGAATATTACGGGATACCAGTTAATAAAATATACTTTCAAATATTTTATATGAAGTTTGCACTATCCACTTTATAAACTGTATTTTGCGATGAATGTCATCTACAGAAATAATTCTGATAAAAAAAGGTTTTTTTGTCCATTTTAACGGGGTTACTGTGGACATCTATTAAAATATAATATTAAGCTGCATATATTAATTGAAACAATAACTGAAATAAAGAATAAACTGTAAAATATTAAGTTTTTCTATTTGGCGTTCACAAAGTGAACTTTCTGAAACGCAACTGAATATCGCAGAGGTTCACTTTGTGACACGAAACATATTTTTTAAAGGTTGGTATTGGCAGTATCAGATGACATTTACTTCAATTGTCAAACGTCAAACTCAGAAATTTCAGTATAACTATAACCTCTAAATCTGTTTTGCTAATTACTTTTTATACAATAAAATAGAAAACATATAAGTTCAATATTTTCTATATTGTCTGTACTTATCACCTAGAATAGTTCATTAATTACCATTTACAGTGACAGTGACAGTTAAATAAATGGCAATATTAATGTCACCAACAAAAACGTTAAAAACATAAATTTCCCTAAATCGACTTGTGTATATTGCGGCAGTTTATTTTTGAAATTTCTTTATTAACGAGTTGTTTGTTATTTAATTATGGTACTGAGTACATACTGGATTCATTATGGCCCTTGGCCAATAAATTATGGTCCTTAAATTGAGGCTTATAATGTTGTTATTATGACACGGCACCAGATAAAATTCCAAAAATAAATTATAATGCATCTTAAAAAATAATTTTCGTCCCACTGGATTTATAATTATTATATTCAATTCGAACCTGAATTGTCAGAAATATCGTTAAGCTCTGTTCAAATTATAGATATTCTTTTATGCTTCTAAATCCTGATAGCTTCAAAACAATGAGTTTTTTTCCAGGATCCAAAAGCATGAAAGAATCCTCAAAGAATTCATATGTGAACAAGGCCAAATGGAACATTGTGAAGGGTTGAAATGCGATTGTGTGAATTCTCGCGGTGCGCGCCTTTGATGTTGAGAGGTTAAATACTTCGATAGACAGGTACCGGAAGCTGAACGCGAACCGGTAATTACGTAGCATTTCAATTATTAATACCGGATACAAAAGCCACTTCCGCTGTTTGTGATGTTTACAGTACGTCGAATGGACTCGACGTTCGTCCATGCCACATCCCTCAAAGCCCTGAATATTCAATTCTGTAACACCCTGTATTATACAAGCCTCGGCGAGATTAAATACAACCCAGTGTTAATAAATTATATTTGCATTATTTTTAAACTGACGAACAAACATTTTAAAAATGTTACAAGAGCATTTTATTTTAGGGGATATCTATCATGATTGTCAAGAGGCAATTAAAGTCAATAAAATAAAAATCTAATGTGGCCAGCACAAGACCTCCCGCCATACTTATTTTATTCTTTTTACTTATTATACAAATATATTAATATTATAGCTACTACTATTACTACTACTACTACTACTACTCACAAATATATTTTAGTCATTTTATTTAGGTACTGCAGAAGATAATTTACTATTGTCACTGTCACACTGTCACGTCATAATCATTTAAATTTTAAGCAAGGAGGATTTTAAGTAAGTAGTAACAAATGTTAATCGATCATGGACTACAAGATTTCGAAATACTAAATTATAAGTAATAGGCGTAATAGGTATACTTTAATTATTCTGAAATGATACCAAGACACAAAAATTATAAAATACCGATTGAAGGTAACAATCACATAATCTTTCATTTAAAAAAATTGTCTTAAATTAATTATTTATTGAAATATTTAAAAAAAGTACTACTTCCGGTTTGTAGATTGAAACCAAAAATATAATGGCTTATTAAGATTCGTATTAAAACCTTGAATATAAAATTTGAAATTTTAATGTTTGATATTTTTTGAAATATCGCATCCGAAAAAATTGTAACACACACATCATCTCGAAAATGTTAAATTCTTACTCTTAGGGACCCAAAAACGTGCTTATCCACCAAAAACTCACACTCGAAAATTTTGACTCATCACAATACCTCCCTTATACGAAATAAATAATATTATATATTATACGGTATATTTCTTCTTACCATACAATTTTCGTCTGCCTATTAAATCCTATAATCTGTGAGGATAATGACCTTGTTTTGTTGAAACCACATTGAAACTTGGCGTAAAGTCCAAGGTATTACTCTCCATAGAGTCCGTATTACAAAGGAGAAAAGGTTTCTTGTTATCCTTGTGTCCTACGCGTTGCGTGTCGTACTCCTTGTCTTGATACTTGCTTCATTTGACAGGAGGAAGAGGCTATCCTGCGAACAAAAGAATTAGTTAGGAGGATACAAGAACTCAGGACAATAACAAGAAGGAGGAAACGTTAAATAACGCATGAGTCTATGGTCAGTAGAATAATTTGGAAATGGCTTCAACATCAGAAAATACAACACCAGAAGATGCTATTCTAAATTTTATAAGTAATAAAATACCTGCAAAAAAGATTCATTCACAGGAATATTAAAATCTAGAATTTATTTTTGATTTGTCATAAATACAAACGCAGGAAGTCACAAATCTAAAAAGTTATAGTTAAAATCGAGTACCTATAGAGTAAGATCTAGCGGTCAAATTAGTGTGGTCATTTTATAAGTCGTGAAATTGAAGGGCTTGGGCCTTGCATATCTACTGAAGATGGAATGTCCAGTCTGCCATTCCTAAATTGGCCGGATTTAGCTTCCGCGCAAGTAAAAAAGTTGAGTTACAAAAATGTAAAATATATAAATTAAGAGTTCTGGAGTATGTAGAAGTGGAAATAAACGACATTTCTTATTTTTTTAATAAAATATATTGCCAGAACGTTTCTACTGCTCCAATCTTAAATATACCGAATAAAAAATAATAAATGACATTTTTGTCACATGTGCCCGCAAAATGAGCCGAAACGTGCTTGTTTAGAGGAATCAAAACGCGTTTTTGCTCCCTCTAAACAAGCACGTTTCAGTTCATTTTTCTGTGCACTCGTTACAAAAATTATCTTATGCACTTCGGGAGGAACGCTTTTGCTCTCTCGGGTGAATTGACAACACGAGACTGAATCGAATTTTCCTCCCTTGGTGCATAATGTGCTATTGAAATTTTCATAAATGTCAAAAATTTGCTTGTTATCAGTTTTTATCTGCTTACCTATGCAAAAAAATAATAAAAATATTTAATCATAAGTACTAATAACCCGAAAACAAGCAAATTTTTGACAGTTATGAAAATATAAAATGTAATGTATTATTATTTTACTTGAGGAAGCTTAATCCGGCCACATAGGACTTCAATTCACGACTAATAAAATGTCCACACTAATTTGACCGCTAGCTCTTGGACTACTATGTGGGACAAGAATGGTGGGTGCTGGGTTATTAATTTAGTTTAGATCAATCTTATTTGTGTACCTTTTGTGTTGAAGAGAAAAACAATTTTTCTAGATTTGTCTTTTCTGGTGTTGAGTTGGCATCCTTATACCATGAATTTACCACATCGCATAAATTTTTTTTTGCTTTTAGAGGTTATTGAAAAAGTTGCTTTGTAATAATAAAAGAGCAGTTGTTTCAAGGATAATTAACAAAATGAAATTTTAGTGCAAATGTCTAATGCATCTCCTTTAACCTAATGCCCAATTCACACGAGGAAAGTTTTTCCTAAAAGACCACTGACGATAATAATTAGTTTGTAATTTCCCATTAGAGAACGGTGTTTTATGACAGCTCCTATAGCACTTGTTTTACTTTCAAGAAACTTTTTAGGAAAAACTTTCATCGCGTGAACTGGGAATTATAAAAAATATATCGAACCATGGAATAATACATTCATTATGTAGGAAACTTTTGCAAGATAAACCCCTCCATAAGACACATTATTGTATTATAAATTCATAATTCAACACTATTTTATTATGAGTCAATTATTCAACACAACTGTCATCTGTCATCACCTAAATGTGAAGTTAGGTTAATATTTTAATAAACAAATTAGTAATAAATAGGTAGTTAGTTAACCAAAAATATAATACATAATGCGTGCGTTAAGTATTTGTACATCGCTCGGTTTTGTTAAAGTACGACGCGAGGCGCAGTGCTTTAATAGAAGCTCGCATTGTAAAATAAAAACTACCACACTACAAATACAAGCGAAGCGAGGGTTTCATTTACGCGAATGCTATATATACGAATAAAACTATAATCAAATTCATTCAAGTTACAAATATACAATAAATTTTATAAAAAGTGGTGCACGTGTCATACCAGTCACCAGTTGGCTAAGCAATTTGTTGATTTTCGTTTTAATTGTAGTTATAGTATGAGCATTAAATTTAAGGTTACGAAGTTTTTCTACTGACTACTACCGATAGATGGCGCGCAACGCGCACATATTTATTTCAAAATTATTATATATCGATGGTGTTTGTGGGTTTTAATACATGGAAATCGTGGGAAGTAACATTTATTAAAACAAATTTTGTTATTTTAAAGATTATTTTATTGTAGAATGCTCAAGAAAGCCAGTGTTATTTGCACTTTTCCCGATTAACTACACTGGGAAATTGACGTTTCCGATTGTCAATTGCGTGCTTAATTTATGTCATTTCCTAGGTTAAGAGTACAAACTATTTTAGTACCATGCAAGTAATCCATTCAACCTTTCACAGAATTTAATAGTGAAACTAGTTGGTCGTTAACATTTATGACATATGAGAATTCCACCCCATGGGACAATGTACAGGGTAACGAAGGTAAAGCGACCCCGTATCAATGTGTGTACACAGCGGGTAATTTATCAAATTAGCCGGACGGACGCGAGTGTGTCCACTGCCGGTGTAAAATGATTTTTGTTCCCGAAGGTCCAGCACACAAACACTTATTTGATTTGCCTACCCTTCATTAATGTTTGTTTCATTGCTTCTCTATTTTAATTAGCCGCCATTTAGGGCAGAAATTTAGTAGGGCGCTCATTAGATAGTCAGAAAACTGTTCTTAGGTTTAGAAAGTGTCGCTTGCTTTGCTAATAATATTACTAATAGATCTTAATTTAATTGACTGATTTGTGAAGAAATGTACTATATTGTACCAGGATACAAAATAAAAATCTGCTGCGACCACCACAGTATTTCCCCGACTATAAGATTTATTTTTCCCCAGAGAGCTTTAATTTGAAAATACACAAAAAAAGTTTGAATAATTTTTGAAGAAACAATTTAAAATCGCATAAATGTTATTTTTAAATTTTTTACAATATTACTGCTTACCCTATATCCCCCAGAGTTTTAAATTGACACCAAACTCGGTATAATTTCAATAATTTATATAAAAAAAATTGACGATCGTTTACATGTTATTTTTATTTTTCTACCAGAATTCTTTTCCAGAGAGCTTTAATTTAATACCATACACGATAGTACTTTAATAAAAATAAAAAAGTTCAGTTTATAAAGTTGGTACCACTGGTTGAAAAAAGCTCCTCACTGTAGGGTGCTTCAAAATTATTGCCAAAAAAGGGTTCATATTATTTGATGTATACTGATTACAACGCAAAAAGAATTTTTCTGAAATTCACAAAAATAATTATTGTACATTACTTGGAGTTTTAAATATTCAATAATTTTTATATTCATTACTGTCTCCTATTACACCAGTAGCACGAAAAATGTTTGCTCTAAGTAATGTGCAATTATTTTTGCGAATTTCGGCAAAATTCTTTTTGCGTTATAATCAGTATATCAAATAATATGTAGTACCTACCCTTAATTTACGTGTCAATAATTTTGAAGCATCTGTACAGGAAACAATGATGTCTACTTTATTTATTTAATGTCATGTAATTTCTTTCTTAATTTTTCATTGATTGCAAATACGAACCATTTTTTTATTGTAACAGGTTCATAACTGAAATATAAAAGATATTATAAAGTATTTTGCTATAAAATTGTCACTTCAGTTAATTATATCATTATAGGTAATTAATTGCACATAACACCTTCATTGAATAAGAAGTATGTGAGCCTTAAAATTTTAAGCATTTACTTCCCGGAGAACTTCAATGGATGAAGGTGTTATGTGTGGCACATAGCACGTTCTTTCATGGAATTTCTACATTATTATGCGCACATAACACTTTCTTCCAATTTATATTTTGTACAAATTTAGGGACATAGCACCTTCTTCTATAAAATATCTCTAAAACTATGCGTTATAGCAACTCTAGACTTTGTGCGAGTCTTTCATAACAAAATTTCAATTTTTATAAAAATGTTACTTAGCCTCTTCATCCACTTGCCCCTTCAATTATTAATTACATTCGTTAAAATATTATTGAATAATACACTAATTCAAAGTTTTCCAAATTTTTCTTTCTCGCAGACAGTTTTTTCCCTCCATATATTCTCAATTTAAAGTCATCTCCTTCAGCAATAAATATTTATTCCCCAAATACAAATGCACCGTTCGTGGTTACTTAGCAGTGCCAACCCTGCAAAATAAAAAGCCTAAGCCCTGGTATCAAGCCGTGTTCTCAATGCAGGGCACGCCGATGTCTAATCCACTTGGTTGCAGTAGTTCTGCAAATTGCCGCCGCAGCCGACGCCGGCGCTGCTGTCGCGGCCACTGCACTTCCGGTCAACCCGACTTCCGCCATATTTCATCCCCGGAAAGGGGAAGAACAAGAGAAGGAAAGTTTGAAGACATAATTGAGAAATAAGATTTTGATTTTGTTCTCTTGTAAATAGTGTTAGTAGTACTAAAAGATACCCGTGAGTTCACATGCGGTGATCTGTGAGGCTGCTCCAACCCAGTTCGATAAAAAGCATACTATCATACATAAAATATTTCGTACCTATACAGGGTGATAATTTGATAATTTGACATTTATTGTATTAGATATTATGTAAACAATTACTTTCATTAAAAATAACTACCGACCAGTTGCAAAAAAATGTTTGCTTTTTTGTTTCATGATCAGCACGTCGTAAATTATATACCTATCCTATAATTTTTTGTCCTAAGTTGTGGAACTTTGTCACAATCTTCTTTTTGTTATGTTACCGTGTCAATTATTCAAAACCCTGAAAAAACATTTTTTCTGTGAAGTTATGTTCGCCTAAAATAGAGTGAAAGATATTTTGAATGACACTGGTTGCTTACTTATTGGTCAAATGTTTGACGTCACACTGGCTGCCGCTGTGTTGCTGTTTGTTGACGTATATAAATTATCAATGAATTGTTATAATATGCGTAGAGCGTGTGAAGCAAATCTTAGCTGCCGTTAAATCCTAATCCTTTGATGTCATTCCGATAATACATAATAAATGATCTCTCTGGTAATCAAAGCTAGCGTTATGCTGTAATTCGGATGTGACGACAGACATTACGTCTATTTTAACATTTTAGCAGATATGCAAATCGGCACTAGGCAACATTTAAAATTTAAACGCGCCACTATGCTCCTTTATTAACTTTGTGTTAAATTTGCTGGCATCAAAGCTATGGTGAAATTTTCATTGCATTTACTAAATTGCAAACACCTGGGAGACATTATAAATTTTCATTGTTTATAAAATATTCATTAAAGTTTGTATAAATTTGTATTATTAAAGTTAGTGGCTGGTTTTAAATGAAATTTTAATGCCGAAGTACTGGAGTTCGGAATGGATAGTAAATTTTTCAAGTTGCTATTTTTAATTTACATTGCGAGGCTTGCGTAATTTATTGTCGTAGTAAATTAAATTTGTTCTAGTGCTATTTTTTTATTGCGCGCAAAAAAGGGATGCCAACTGTTTGCTTTCTTAATTGGAAAAGCTTTTAAAATGGTGATTTCTGATTTTAAATAAAGGTCATAAATGATTGAAATTAAATTGCACTCGGATGCTTCAAGGTGACCACTTGATCGTCTTAAAAGAAGTCATGTTTTTTTGATTCTTCGACTAAAATTCTTTCCCAGATAACTTTAATCTGATAACAATTGAAAATCGCATAAATGTCATTTTTTAACACTTCTACTTATCTATTTGAATAATTTATTATAAAAAACAATTGACGATCGCTTAAATGTTATTTTTATTCTTCTACCACACTCGTATTTTAATAAAAATAAAAAAGTTCAGTTTATGAAGTTGGTACCACTGGTCGAATAAATTTCATTACCGAACTTGAAGTTTTTGGATCAAAATTACAACTCATTTCTAAAGTTGTCCAACATCCAGATAAAATAATAGACCCACAGACTTACAAATCCACAGACCGACTTTTTTAAATTCTACAAAAATTCTTTTCCCAAGAGCATTAATTTGAAAATAATAATAATAATTTTTAAATAACTAAAGTAGCCGAAACGTCGACTGTATGAATAAATAACAAAATTACCTACAACAATTGCGGCTGGTGTACCCGTTATTCGACCTGCCAACATCAAAATTTCAACAGTCAAGATTCAATTTATAATAATTTTTATGTTAATGTTAAGTACGGTCCAAATCGTAAAGATTCATCAAAATCTCGAACTGTCAAAAAATCACGATTACGTAGATCAGAGAAGTAAAAAAATTAATAAACGCAAATATGAGGTTGTAATTTTAAGTAAAAATATGTAGAAGCCGAATTAAATTATGTAAATATTTTTTGTTTGTTTATAAACTGTGTCGAATATGGAATGCGAAATGCAATTGCAGATTCTAAATCTAAATCAAATATCCATCTTTGACAGCGTTCTCCGGCCATCCCAGTGTATGTATGTTTGTGTGTTTACGGAATGTCTGCAACATTTATTCTCGTTTAATGTACATGTTCACTCGAAGGTAATTAAATTACAAATATACACATGCTGGTACATTAAGTACAGAATTTTATGCAAATTATATGGAAATGCTCAAAGCGAACATGTTGGCTGCAGATTTTCAGAACAATGTGTAATAAAACGACCAGCAAGGTTACTATTTTACTATTTTGAATTATATTTTACTCTTTACCGTGATATATTACGCAAATGTCCACAGGCATAAAAGTAGGATTTGCTTTTCATTGTTGTTCGAAACGCGGTTTGAAAATTCTATTCCACGTAGATTATTCTTGTCTGTATTATTGCTTCTTTGTCACATCTCAGCAAATACTACAAAATAATTGTTTTTCCTATTATTCTGATAAAAAAGATCTCATGTAAACACATCACGATATCACAACACAATAACTAACATATAATAGACTTATGTAATAGTACAATACATATTATTTACGTTTCAGTTTAATTGCATTCTTTTAAAATCTAATCACTTACTAGAGATTAAACAAACCCGACAAACAACTTATTAACAATAATCATAAAATCACAATAGACATTTTGAAAATTTTACACGTACACAAGTGCTAAAAGTTGACCTCATTAAGAAGTAGGGCTGCCAACGGATTCCGGATATCCGGATTTTAAATTATCCGAAATCCGAAATTTTTCAATCCGGACAAACCGGAATCTGTTCTGTATCCGGATAAATCCGGTATCCGGATAAATCCGAAATCCGGATAAATTCGATATCCGGATAAATCTGATATCCGGATAAATCCGATATCCGGATACAACTATATTAATTTAAAATTAAAACTTAAAACAAAACTAACAGTAACAGTTTTCGCATGGATGAAAATGTCCCAATGCGAGCCCTGTGGTCTTCAATTGAAAGATTTAGACATTTTTATCATGTTACCGCACGCCGCATACAAAGGAATTTGGAGGCAAATATCAAACAAGTATAGAAACATAATAATTGAACTAACGTAAACAGTAGGGCTGTCAACGGATTCAGGATACCTGGATTTTAAATTATCCGGAATCCGAAATTTTTCAATCCGGGTAAACCGGAATCAGTTCGGTATCCGGATAAATCCGGTATCCGGATAAATCCGAAATCCGGTATCCGGATAAATCCGAAATCCGGTATCCGGATAAATCCGGATTTCGGATTCCGGTTATATCCGGATTTCGGATACCGGATACCGGATATATCCGGTTACCGGATTTTTCGGATTCCGGATAGACATATATCCGGATATCCGGATTCAATTTTTTTCGGATTTTGACAGCCCTATTAAGAAGCATTGTAAATTAAGGAAGGACTAACTTCTAAGAATTTAGAAATGACTAATTTATAACTAATACTTGTAACTCCGTACAAGTTAATAGCAAAATCTTTTTGTCAAAATATATTATTATATAAACGATGTAATTTTGAACATAGAACGAGTAAAATTATAATTCTCATAAAAATTAATTGTTTGAGCTTTGGGCACTAGGATCATTTAAAAACTTTAAAAATTAATATCTCGCATACTAAGTAATCTTCGTGTTTCATTTATACTTATGCTCATGGCGTTTTTACTTCCTTGTACGAAGTAAGGAAGTATTGTAATCGCGAAAAATTTCGGTTCTCAGATTTTGACGGAAATATCCGTTTTGACCTTTTCTGAATCCATTATGACTAGTTTAGACGTGACGTCTGTACGTACGTACGTACGTACGTACGTATGTGTGTCGCATAACTCAAATACGGTTAGACGTAGAAAGTTTAAATTTTGTATTTAGGACTGTTATAGCATCTAGTTGTGCACCTCCTATTTTTGGTTTCAGTCTACAAACCGGAAGTAGTACTTTTTAAAAATATTTCGATAAATATTTAATTTTAGACAATTTTTTTTATTTTAAATGAAAGATTATGTGATTATTACCTACAATCGGTATTTTATAAATATTTTTGTATCTGCTATCATTTAAAAATAATTAAAGTATATATTTATAATTTATAGTATTTCGGTATCTTGTAGTCCATGATCGATTAACATTTGTTACTACGTAAAATTTAAATGATTATGACATGACAGTGACAATAGTAAAATATGCTTTATATCTTCTTCTGCAGTTTAAATAAAATGACTAAAATATATTTGTGAGTATACTAGTATAATAAGTTAAAAGAATTTTTAATATTATTTTACATTTTAGTTATTAAGAAAAGTATGAACACACAAGGCGTACAAGGAAGTCATGTGGTGTCCACGTCAGATTTTTTATAAACTATTAAATAAAATTAAAACAAATAAATAGTTGATGAAAAAACAGTAGAGAGTCTTGTCAAGACTCAAGAAAGTCTCGAATTTTTTTAGACAAAACCAGATGATGTCTGGTCTCGTCTTGAAAAGTCAAATCAAGACTGGTCTTGAGTCTTGTGGCAACACTAACTAAGACGAATCGGTCAAAGTGGTTGGATTCCATAACATTTTATTATAATTGGGAGTAAATCCTGTTGAATGGTTACCAGCAAAATAAAATAATATAAAAATAAAACACACCACACTGCTTGCTAAAAGGTTATATCGTCAATCAATACCAACTAATTATAATAAACGCAGCAAAAAGTGGAGAAAAATATCCCTGTAATTTATTTTTACGCTCAGTTCCCGTTTGTAATTACTAAACCTACCTCAACGCAAACAAATGTTGGTTTAACTCTAAAAAAAATGTGAAAAATCTCATGTGTTGTGAATATTTGCGTTTCCCGCTCCGTGTTTCCGGTCCCCCGGAACTCAACGCGGTTCACATTTCCGGTCGAATGTAAAACGAGAGTCTTCATAGTCTGCTCTATCAATTTTGTCGCAGATTGTTTTGTTTTTGCTGTGCAGGTTAATTGGGTTTATCGATTTTGGTTGACGTAAATTATTTTCAAAACAGTTCAATCACAAACAAATGCAATCTACCGCACAGTGAACTATTTTAACGAGCCCAGATTTAATTTTTTTTTGCTGGTAACCATCCTACAGGATTAACCCCCAATTACAGAATGGTAGATGTAATTATAGTGGAATCCAATCACTCGGACCCAGTGGTACTATTATCAAGAGGAGAAAGGGATATTATACATAGGAGAAGGCAGGCTTATTTTTTGTCATTTAATGTTTTTTTCTACGTTAGTTGTTAGTATTAGCCCAACATGATTTTACCAACTTAACCTAAAATCGTGTTTTTCAAAAAATTTATCTAATTTACTTATTTAGTATCTAAATTATATATTTTTTAATATACATAAATTGTGTTTATATTACATTTAAGTTTTTAATTCTCCTCAAACACATAATATACAGGTATTTGTAATTTTGATGTTAGTATGTATTTTTATTATAATATCAAAAAAAATTGAAAAATTATTAAAAATTTGTAACGTTAAAATATATTTAGTACCTAAAACAATTTTTTTCTAATTTTAGGTACCTGCTATTTTTGCAAATTTTAATTTTGTTATTTTCAAATAAATAATTAAAACTCCTAAAACTTTATACTTACCTATTTTGAAAATACTTTTTGTACCTAATTTCAAATATTTAGTACCTAAATTTAAAAATTTTTAAACCTATTAGGGTACCTATTAAATGTAGGTATAATATCGGGAAAAGTCATGTGACGTTTAATTTTTTTGAAACCATGTCACCATGACGTCTCTCAATTTGCGCACTTCGAAGCACTTTGAAGAATGTATGTACAACCGGTAAATTTTTCTGGCGTGGTGCTTATAATAATTTCTTTGAATACCTCTTATTACCAGAAGTAGTAAATAAGTCACTTAGTACATGTTAAAACACTTCTTTAAATAGCGTCCTGTTTGAAATACCCCGGAAGCAAATGTTATATTTACATTTGCTTGAAGGCAAGACTTTAATTAACACAAAAAGTCATTTTTTTGGCAAGTGGTAAAATCAGGCACGATTATTACGGTTCTCAAGCTATTAAAATTAACTTTTAAAAACACAAAATAAGCAGAAACTTAATTTCTATTTAACATTTTTCAGTTGCTTTTACGTTCACAAATACTGTTTTGAGGTTAAAACAAAAGAATGTGATATGTCCTTGATAAATAAATAAATGTTTAAATATGTTTTACTTACATTTTTCAGGATGAAATATAATACGTTTGTAACTTTGAATCACTGTTTAAATTGTATAAAACACATTATTTTGTTTAAACTTTAAATCTTATAATAATTACGACATAAAACTTTAGAATGTTCAGCATAAACTGATAGGTAACTGTAAAGTGGGGGAGAAATATTTGGTTGCTGGTTTGTCAGTGGTTCTCAAACATTTTTAACTGAGAGTTACATTATTACAAATAAATACGATAAAAATTGTTTAATTTTGTGTATTGACACTTTGAATTGCATTCCATTTGGAATCTAACAAACACAATTAAATTATATATTCAGTTAAGCCTCATTCACATAAGCGTTTAGTGTGATGGTTTACATTTATATTCAAGTTTAAAAAACACAGCATTTCCATAATAACTTCGAAGCACTTTGAAGCATGTACGACCGGTAATTTTTTCTGGCGTGTTGCTTAATAATTTCTTTGAATGCTTCTTATTATGTACCGCAAGTACCAAAAGTAATAAAATAAGTCACTTAGTACATGTTAAAATACTTGTTTAAAATAGCGTCCTGTTTGAAATACCCCGGAAGCAAATTTTATATTTACATTGTTTTGAAGGCAAGACTTGAATTAACACAAAATGTCATTTTTCTACTCCCTACTGGACATTGGCAACATATCTTCATACTATCATGTGTGGATAGGGATGTCATATCCATACCAGGTGTGGATATGAAATTCAAGGTCAAATACGTCAAAATAATTATTAATGCGTGTTAATTATGTTTTTATTATGGCAAATAATTATTAAAAACATTAAATGAACTGTTATTTAATAATTAATTATGTTTAAAAACATGATTTTATTGCAAAAAGAACAAATAAAAGTTATTACGTTGAGGTTAAAACAAAAGAATGTGATATGTCCTTGATAAATAAATAAATGTTTAAATATGTTTTACTTACATTTTTCAGGATGAAATATAATACGTTTGTAACTTTGAATCACTGTTTAAATTGTATAAAACACATTATTTTGTTTAAACTTTAAATCTTATAATAATTACGACATAAAACTTTAGAATGTTCAGCATAAACTGATAGGTAACTGTAAAGTGGGGGAGAAATATTTGGTTGCTGGTTTGTCAGTGGTTCTCAAACATTTTTAACTGAGAGTTGCATTATTACAAATAAATACGATAAAAATTGTTTAATTTTGTGTATTGACACTTTGAATTGCATTCCATTTGGAATCTAACAAACACAATTAAATTATATATTCAGTTAAGCCTCATTCACATAAGCGTTTAGTGTGATGGTTTACATTTATATTCAAGTTTAAAAAACACAGCATTTCCATAATCACTTCGAAGCACTTTGAAGCATGTACGACCGGTAATTTTTTCTGGCGTGTTGCTTAATAATTTCTTTGAATGCTTCTTATTATGTACCGCAAGTACCAAAAGTAATAAAATAAGTCACTTAGTACATGTTAAAATACTTGTTTAAAATAGCGTCCTGTTTGAAATACCCCGGAAGCAAATTTTATATTTACATTGTTTTGAAGGCAAGACTTGAATTAACACAAAATGTCATTTTTCTACTCTCTACTGGATATTGGCAACATATCTTCATACTATCATGTGTGGATAGGGATGTCATATCCATACCAGGTGTGGATATGAAATTCAAGGTCAAATACGTCAAAAAAATTATTAATGCGTGTTAATTATGTTTTTATTATGGCAAATAATTATTAAAACATTAAATGAACTGTTATTTAATAATTAATTATGTTTAAAAACATGATTTTATTGCAAAAAGAACAAATAAAAGTTATTACGTTGGCTACAATTATTCAAATGTCATATATCAAAAAATAATTGATGTAATCTCACTTTTAAATAATTTACATGCACATTGAGTGCATTTTATTGTAAAAACTATATTTCGTTATATGATCGTAGAAAAAATAGGCTGTACAACTCGAGTGGATTGCCTATATCGCACGCGAACGTTTGCAGGCACTCTCCCTATGGGGTCGTGACTGCAAACTCGTTCTCGTGCGATATAGGCATCACATCCACTCTTGTACTACAATATACTATTCTGGCAAGTGGTAATATCAGGCTCTCTAGCTATAAATCCTGTTGAATGATTACAGCAAAATAAAATAAATGAATTTACGTTTTGTATTGCGTACCTATCTAATGCACTATACGTGCTGCTTTATGTGATATTAATTTTGAAACGAGTTTTCCCTCTAATCTACTTATATGCATTCAACATTTTTGATTGGTGGAAGGCATTTTTATTTCGCAGTACCTATTTCCAGATTTCATTGTTTATAGTGTGTGCTTTTGCGTATTCATGATTCACATTTCATATTTCAACATGTAGGTAATCTGATATATTTTACTGCTAATTCATCACGAGGGGACTTGAAATTATTATTGAAATAGCAAATTGTGAAATTGAAATAAAATAGAGGAAAATGTTTCACATTTTTTAATTAAAATTTTCGACAATGGCAGATGAATTCATTGTAAATGATATTAAAAATCAAAATAAATAATTGTGAGATAGAAACATTAACCATTCAACAACAAAAATAAAATTCTAGAATATTCATACACGGAAAATGCATGTACAAGAAGATTTATACGTAATAAAATACCTGAATTAAAATATAAAAAATCTAAGTACTTCTACTCACAAATATATTTTAGTCTGTTTATTTAAACTGCGGAAGAAGATATTTTACTATTGTCACTGTCAGTGTCATCTCATAATCATTTAAATATTACGTAGTAACAAAATTGTTAAACGATCATGGACTACAAGACACCAAAATAATAATTTATAAGTAAGTATATACTTTAATTATTCTTAAATGATACCAGATACAAAAAAAATTATAAAATACCGATTGTAGGTAATAAGCACATAATCTTTCATTTAAAATAAAAAAATTGTTTCAAATTAATTATTTATCGAAATATTTTAAAAAAAGTAGGTACTACTTATAGTAGATTGAAACCTAAATTTAATGGCTTATTAAGATTCGTATTAAAACCTTAAATATAAAATTTTAAATGTTAATGTTTGATATTTTTTGAGTTATCGGTTCCGAAAAAAATTGTAACATACTTATTTTGAATTAATAAATAATTATTTTGAAGAGACAAACTAGTTTTCTAGATTTACATCTTCCTATGTTTCCATTTATGCCGAATCTAATATTCTAGATTTGCATTTTCCTGTGAATGAATTTTTTAATGCAGATTATTATATTACATATAAATTTTAAGAATCTTCTTGTGTATGTATTTTCTTGTGTATGAATATTCTAAAATTTTATTTTCAGACATTGAATGGCCATCCCTAAAATTCTAGATTTGAATTTTCTTTTGCATCTGCTGATGTTGCATTTTCCTCTGTATGTAACAATCTAGAATTTAATTTTCTGTTGTTGAATCCATTCCTGACAGAAATAACGTTATTGGTGGGTAGTTTGTGAGGTTAAAATTCTATTTGAAATTTCTGAAAGTGATTATGAAAGTTTCGAAGTCGATTATATCTAACATTGTAAGGTCCCATGAGAAATGTTCCAAGTGCTATTTTAACTTTGATGTAACTTTGGTGATTGCTAAAGTAACATCGTTTTCGGTTCTTATATTGTTAAAAAATATCTTTACTTGGCTTTAGTAAATGTATCACCTTTATAATATTTACTAATGCGGTTAATTATTTAATAATTAAATATTTATTACCAGCTGAATTTATAAAAACTATGATACTAATACTAATAAACATAATAAAAGCGATTGTCGTAATGCGAGAGGACGATTACGTTGTTGGTATTTAAAATATTTGATTCATTAAGGAGGTTGCTCACCCATGCAGTAGCGTATTCAGACATCACCTTGGGGACGGATATGAAAATAAAAATATTTTTATTTATGTAAAACAAAATTCGGTCAACGGGTGTTGTTGATATTGCAATTCGTTCAGTTGCGGTGATATATTTTTACAATAATTTCTAATTCACTAATCAAAAAATGCTTGAAGATTTTGTAATAAATACAAGTTTCAATCGACAATATTGTTACAACTATGTGGTCAACCTTCTTCAAATTTTGGGAAATTGATGCCCGTGCTTGCATACGTTTATATACCAAAAATTAAGCAAATAGAACATTTCTAACATCTTTTTTTAATCAATTACTGGAAAGCCATAAGAGCCCATGTACAATATTAAAATTTAACAATTAATTTCGTTCAAACTACGTGGTCAAAAATTTCCAAAAAATTCGGGTATCATTTTTATGACACAGACAACATAAATTCAAAGATTGGTTGCATTAGAACATTTTTTAAAATGTCTAGGAAACCTCCTTAATATAAAAAATCTGACGTGGACACCACATGACTTCCTTGTACGCCTTGTGTGTTCATACTTTTCTTAATAACTAAAATGTAGAATAATATAAAAAATTATTTTAACTTATTATACTAGTATACTCACAAATATATTTTAGTCATTTTATTTAAACTGCAGAAGAAGATATAAACCATATTTTACTATTGTCACTGTCATGTCATAATCATTTAAATTTTACGTAGTAACAAATGTTAATCGATCATGGACTACAAGATACCGAAATACTAAATTATAAATATATACTTTAATTATTCCTAAATGATACCAGATACAAAAATATTTATAAAATACCGATTGTAGGTAATAATCACATAATCTTTCATTTAAAATTAAAAAATTTGTCTTAAATTAAATATTTATCGAAATATTTGACAAAAGTACTACTTCCGGTTTATAGATTGAAACCAAAAATAGGAGGTGCACAACTAGATGCTATAACAGTCCTAAATATAAAATTTCAACTTTCTACGTCTAACCGTATTTGAGTTATGCGACACACATACGTCCGTACCTACGTACAGTAATGTTCAGAAATAATGCCCAGACTCCCTACTCCAGTGCTGACGATTTATGAAAAATTCGAAATACGTCTGCAGTCGTTGATGAACAGAGGCAAAAGATACAAAGCAAAAGATAGCTATATTCCCAATTTTCTCGGAAAAACAACATTAGCTACGGTAAACAGAGGCTTCAGATTTTGAAATATTTTGTAAATTAGGATTCACTACTTTCGATGATACCTCGGATAGATACTTTCTTATTGAATCACTTGTATTGTCAAAATTCTGCATTAAAATTAGAACTCATTAATTCATATCTATTTATTTTTAAAACATATTGTAGTGAAGTAACTCAAATAAAATTAGTAGATCATGCAATTATGCGTTAAGAATTATCATAAAAAAATAATTAAACGATGCTTTTTATATTTACATATATCTATTTCTAAACTTTGTAACACAAAGACAATAATAGGTAAATTAATAATAAAACATATTTCAGAATAATGTAATTTAATTACATTATAACGATACATTTTTATAGATCTTATATTCAAATTAATAAATAAATAAATTTCTTACGTTGTAGGTTACAGTTTAACTCTCTGGTTCAAAATTCATTTCGAATAAAAATGGTTAACTATTCGTTATTAAAATTTAAAAGTGGAAAATTATGGAGTAAAAAATAAGATTCTCTGCATTCGATGTAAGTTTATCTTTTTTTTGGCGCCATAAGGGTGCAGAATATTCGCTAAATATTCGGTTATTCGACAGAAAATCATACATTATATTCGTTATTCGGCACATTTACTATTCGTTATATCTCTAATAATAATTAAAAATAAATAAAAATAATCTAAATAATATATTTTGGAATCCTGCATAAAGCGGGAGGAAAAGTATTTTTTCTCTAGAGAGAAGAGTGGATTTCCGCATAAGGCGAGAGAAAAAGTACTTTTCCTCCCTAAGGAGAAAAAATAAAGTGGATACCCGCATAAAACGGGAGGAAAACTACTTTTACTGCCCAGGGAGGAATATTACTGACCGGTCAGAAATACCTCACTTTCGTCCCCAATAATAGGGACGAAAGGTGGCGTTTTCGGTGCAGGTATTGAAAAAATAATTTATTGAATTAGATTTGTTAATTAAATCAGATTAAAACTGAAACAAAAATCTAAACATTTTTATTTCTTACATTGTATAGGTTACAGTTTAACTCTCTGGTTCAAAATTCATTTGGATTTCATACACTTGACGAAATTCTAAATCAAGGTATTTTCTTGCCTCTCAGGTAAAGAGGATACTTCTAAATTTGGTTCTATTTTCTTGGAATAGAAGCAATATACCTTTCCTTTGCTACTTATCTCTCATCACCCTCACTCAATCGAACGTATATCGAATTTTTCATAAATTGTCAGCACTAGAGTAGGGAGTCTGGGCATTATTTCTGAACATTACTGTACATACGTACAGACGTCACGACGAAACTAGTCATAATGGATTCAGAAAAGGTCAAAACGGATTTCCATCAAAATCTGAAAACCGAAATTTTTCGCGATAGTAAAAATGCATGATTTTGGGACGAAAAAATTATCGAGAGGGAGCAAAATATCTCAAAGGAGCAAAAACGCGTTTTGCTCCCTCTAAACAAGCACGTTTCAGCTCATGTTGCTGTGCACTCGTTACAAAAATTATCGTATGCACTGCGGGAGGAACGCTTTTGCTCTCTCGGGTGAAATGACAGCACTCGATTGCTTTCGGCAGCCCTCGATTCAGTCTTGTGCTGTCAATTCACCTGCGGGGGCAAAATCGAGTTTTCCTCCCTTGGTGCATAATGTACTATTCTTGTTGTAATTCTGTGGTTTCTTAATTCGTGTTTTTATTTTTCTCGTTGCGTTCGCAATAACAAAACACAGGTTCAGTAATCATAATAATTAATAACACATTTTTTATTGACGTAAATAGTATGTAGTTTTATTTCTCGTTGTAATTTTGTGGTTTCTTAATTCGTGTTTTTATTTTTCTCGTTGCGTTCGCAATAACAGAACACAGGTTGAGTTATCATAATAATTAATAACACATTTTTTATTGGCGTAAATATGTAGTTTTATTTCTCGTTGTAATTCTGTGGCTTCTTAATTCGTGTTTTTATTTTTCTCGTTGTGTTCTCAATGACAAAACTCAGGTGGGGCTGGTAAAGCGTCTGCCACACGTTATATATGTATAAAGAAAGACAACACAAAAGCGAAAAGACAAAAAGACTAATAATATGAAACCCAAGAGGAAAATAAAGTGAAATACGACAATAAAAAACAGCACTACGTGATACTGAATCTGGCGGAACAAAAGTTAATTCAAGTGTATGCCTCCAAATATTTCCACCATGTAAAAAATTCATTTCGCGAGGCCGGAGAATACCGGAATTGTTACAATTGCGAAATCAAAACCTACTTTATATTTCACTGTAATGAAAAGCAAACAGAGTTTTATAAAACTACAAATTGTGTTGGAGAAGTGCAAATTCAGGATTTTTTTCTTCCATGTCTGTGAATTTTGTTAAACGTTTCGGTTTTACACTTTCGACGATTCTTGCTATATTGTTGATTGTACAGGCTGAATCATAATTTCGAGTACATACGTTAAGGTTATAACAGTTTGATAATATGCTGATTACAATTTTCAAGAACTTACAAATTTTACTTATACAGGGGCTGTTTCTATCTCTGCACGCAACTTTAATAGGTTACATAATAATGTACTGATTACAGAAAAGAAAGATTTTTTCAAAATTCGCATAAATAATTGCACTGAAAATATTAGTTCCATTGGTTAGAACGTCTATTTAATTGTTTAATTATTAATTATTATATAAAAAGTGACTATTTGTAGATAGTCTGATACTATTTATAATTTTATATTATAAATAATATAATAAATTTACAATTAAATGGACGTTCAAACCATAGTCCAGTAACCTAGTACACCGTAAGTTGCATCAAGTGGTGGTAGTAGGTTTCTATTTTTTTTCTTGTATAGGATGTGACTGAGATGCAAAATCCAAGTTTTAGACCTCGGCGACCCTCCGGAACACTTTTGAATATCTCAAAAACTACTAAATTATTGCACTTTTTTCGGTTTCTTACCATTTTGACTATGAAGGAGCACGATTTCGACAAAAACCATTATATACATTTTTAAACTAGATTAAATTGTCTGAGACCAGAATGGGTTCGGTAGCCCTAATAGTTTCCGAGATACAGCTTTTCAAAATTTGGCAAAATATACAAATTTGAAACTCCAACCGTTTCTCTTCTACAAAAATTTTACTATATTCTCTCGCGGAAGAACTTTAAATTTCAGCTCAAGGAAGACCATTGAAAATTTTTGACAGAATGTATTTTATAGAAAAAAGTACGAGGAATTCAGTGCTGCAAACCGGAAGTCAATATCATTATTCGTTCAGATATTATAGTTAATTAAACACAATAAACAAAAGAATAAACAAAGTTTTTTACTATGTTCTCTCGGGGAAAAACTTTAAATTTCAGCTCAACCAAGGCCACTGAAATTTTTTGACACAATGTATCTTATAGAAAAAAGTCCGAGGAATTCAATACTGCAAACCGGAAGTCTCTATCATTATTCGTTCAGATATTATAGTTGATTAAAAACAATGAACAAAAGAGTAAACAAAAATTTTACTATATTCTCTCGCGGAAAAACTTTAAATTTCAGCTCAAGGAAGACCATTGAAATTTTTTGACAGAATGTATCTTATAGAAAAAAGTACGAGGAATTCAATACTGCAAACCGGAAGTCTCTATCATTATTCGTTCAGATATTATAGTTGATTAAAAACAATAAACAAAAGAATATGATAAATCATGAAAACTAGCTTAAAATTTTCAACATTGGAAAATTTACCAAACTTTGAAAAGCTGTATCTCGGAAACTATTAGGGCTACCGAGCCCATTCTGGTCTCACATTGTAGACAATTTAATCTAGTTTAAAAATGTATCTAATGGTTTTTGTCGAAATCGTGCTCCTTCATAGTCAAAATGGTAAGAAACAAAAAAAAGTGCAAAAATTTTGCAGTTTTTGAGATATTCAAAAGTGTTCCGGGGGGTTGCCGAGGTCGAAAACTTGGATTTTGCATCTCAGTCACATCCTATACAAGAAAAAAATAGAAACCTACTACCACCACTTGATGCAACTTAGGCCCATTATAACCATGACAAGGCTACTGGACTACCAATGGAATTAATATTTTCACTACCTTTATTTTTGCGAATTTTGAAAAAAATCATTCTTTTCTGTAATCAGTATATCAAATTATATAACCTATTAAAGTTGCATGCAGAGGTATAGAAACACCCTGTTACACTCTCCATTTTAACACACAAAATGCAATTCTTTTTCAAAAATTCATAACTTCGCGTCAAATCATCGGAAGCACTCAATTATTTATTTCTCGAAAGGAAAATGAATGAACTTTATCGCCTTGATAGGGGATTTTTTTGACACCCGGTACAAGTTGTCAAAGTTTGACATTTTTTGACATCAAGAACTTTATTTCCTAAGGAGGTTGGCAGGAGGGTAAAATGAATTTGGCGTTAGATTAATTTGCAGCCCTTAAAGAGGAAACTTCAATCTTGTCATAATTCGAAGATTCATACATTTTCGACCAAATTCAACCGAGTTATGGCGATCTAAAAATTCGGAATTATTGGTGCATTTTCAAGTGGTGCGTTTTAATTTTTGCCGAGTGTACTATTTCAATACTTTTATTCACTTCTCTCTAGTATAATTATGCACTTGCGTTATCTTTTTCCATTTCATGTAACAGTGTGCTAAGTGAATCTTAATTTAGTTAATGAAATTAATCGAGAATGAAAATAACCTCCCTAAAGCAAAATTCATGTTCAGTTTGCTTCTCGCTTACCATTATTTGCATAAAACTCTATTAAAAGTTTGCACGTTCAAATACTTATATCCTCTATACATATTGTGCCTTTGTTACGATCTTTTTATGCAGAAACTTTTCGCGAATTTCAAGATAGAATCATTGTACTGTTGCCTCTTATTCCGCGACACTTTCACAAACAAAGATGATGGAAAAAAACACAGGCGAAGCTGTAAGTAAATTTATTTTATCTCTTTATAATGACGACATTATTTATCTTTGACAAAACGAAGACTTTTACTTTAAGGCGATTTGAATTGTGCACATTTTACTACAATAGTGAGGACTTAGTTGTTGAATAACAAGCAGAAACTTAAATTGTATAGAAAACTATTGTGGAATATTTTTGATATAAAATGTTATATTTTAGAAAAAAAATCTGATGTGGTCAGTACACATTCTCCCGCCATATCTAGACTTATAAACATAAACATAAGCTAAGTTTCCATGCATGCGTTTCATCCGTCGAGAGATCTGATTCGCTAAATTTAAATTCGTCAAAATCAAGACAGTTACGGATCAACGACGGACTGAGTTCGTCTACTTTCTACTCGATCCGTAGAACGGATACGTTTCAGTACCGCGTCGTTTTTTTTTGACAGTTTAGTATGGGTATGTAAATTCTACATATAAAATTCCGTGTTTTTAAGGTATTTTATGATTTGTTATATTATAAAATTGAATCATAATGAGATAAAATAAATTAATTTAGTTGACATTAAACGTCAAAACGGATGAAACGTTCAGTTTACGAACATCCGTTTTTACATACGTCATTACGCGTGCGATTGTGTCCGCGCAGTTACGGATGAAACGCATGCATGGAAACTTAGCTTTATACTTACAATCCGGTGCCCATTTAAAATATACAAATAAAAATCTAAAATATTCAAACACAGAAATTTGCATCACCTGAATCAAAAGATTCATTCACAGGAAAACTCTTCTGTGTTGAAGCCATCCTCCGTTCAATTACTACATTTAATATCTTACTTATGACAAAAATCAACAAAAATCAACTAATCATGCATTACAAGATTCACATTTTATTTGATAAATTTGTTTTAAATTTTATTACAGTTCTTTAATGCTGTCAGATAAACACAATTCTTTTATAACGTAAGTTGCAAATATCTTTTCTCCTTATTCTTATTACAAATAAATACCTACTATATTTATGCAAATTTATAGAAAATCTTGACAATAAATATTTTTAATTTTCAAAAAATATCACTTGCGGTGAAGATATTTGTACCAAAATCTAATGAGCTATTCCAATTTATATACATACAAATGTTAAATACCAAATATCAAAATTTTTGGGTAATTCGTATGTGAGTTATCCAACAGACAGAAATCCGGCCCTGACCAATATACCTACACACATACACACACAAAATTATCAAAAATGAATTGTAAGGACCCTAATTCATGCTCATCCACTAAAAACTCACTACTCGATTTTTAGCATGATTCCAATAAATTCCTTTACAGGTATGGCGGAAGGTAATATGATTTAACTGTTACCAAAATCTCTCTTGTGCCGTCGGTCATAAGCGTGCGTGATTTCGGTGTGAGGTGAGGCCGAAACAGTCAAATAATCAGAAATAAATCATTAAAAATCGTAGATTAGGATGTAAATTACAAATCATAGGTATCCAATTAAATAAAAAAATATAATTGAAATTTAAGTTTACACTGAAATGCAGTAGTAGTACGTCAAAAACATAATTTTTCTTGAGACTGGAACCTTTTGCATGCGATTTCTCAACCATTATTGCGGTGACCCATATTTTTTATTTTTCTAATAAATACCTCAAATATCAAAGAATAACATATTCGTTTTCCAAATATGTGTTGGGTTGTTATGATATAAAATTTTCTAATCGTTTAGTAAATCTACTGGTAACCTCCATATACGCAATGTATTTTAGCGCGTTTTTGTGTCAACTTTAAATTCAATTATCTTCGTTATTTCAACGGTTACCTATAAATTTTAATTTTTATTCAAATTCTACGACTTGTAATGAATGCTGTATATTAATTTAAGTCATATTTTGGATTGTCACTACCCATGGATTTACTACCTTAAAGGTTTGCATTTATATGTTTACGTTTAAGAAAGTTTGAATACATCTAACTAAATATGGGCATTCATTTTGCTTGAAAGTGTAACGTGTGAATGCTCGTACTTATTTAGTTATATGAACATAAATGTAAACATTAAAACTAAATGCTTATTTGAATGAGACTTTACGCCTAGTAAACATAATTTAATTTCGAACAAGGCAAACGCAGATTTATGTTTTATTTAAGTGCTATGTTTACCAGTTTGTTTTATGACACTAATATACTATAAATAGTAATAAAATTTTGGTCTTCATTAATTTATCAAATTTTAATAATTGTAATTAATAAATATTCATTATGACAATACCTGTTATCACCTCGTATTGTGTGAAATTTCTTTGGTACAGGCGTTTCGCGTATTTTCTGCAACAAAAAAATTTCAAAAATAAATTTTAATTCTTACATACTATATGAGTGCAAATTCAAATTTCAAATTCAAATACAAATTCCTCTTTATTTCTCTAAATAAGATAATCTAATATTCAAATAAAATAACATACGTTCAACTCTGGAGAATTCTATAAAAGCATAGGTTGAAATTCTGGTAAAATATTAATGTAGACGTTTCATATTTCCTGGCATGAACATTCATTATTTGTAGTTATTTTTATTCATCAATTAACTTGACTTCTGTTTAATTTACAATGCATTTAGTTGAACTAATAATTAATATAAATATAAAAGCCTTAGGGAATCAATTATATGAGGAAAATAATAAAAGTATATAGAGGTTTATAAAACATTAAACAAATACCTACTGTTGCTTTTTGCTTAATTGTATAAATTATTAAATGATAAAGTAGAACTGATGATTTAGTAGTTTTGTTTAACACTACATTAATATTACTGGAGACTGGGTAAAATTATGTATATAGAGTTTAAAGTTTGTGTCTGACTTTCTGACAACTTAGATTTGAATTCATAGTTTGGTACACATTTCATTTGAACTACCGATATATGTGTACTTTCTACCAATACCAATGACCAAACATTAAGTAAAATCCTGTATTTTAATTTTCATTACCACGAAGTATAATATAAACATGGTATCCGGAAGATTCTTCGACAGCAAATTCTTCGAAGGAAAGTTCTTTCGTAAGGAAAATTCTTCGAAAATAAAAGATATTATATTTTTTGTTAACAACGAAACATCGCCTTAAGATAAACTGATTTTCTAAATAAAAAATGTAATTATTTTGATTAAATTATTGTTAATTTCCATATTAATGTTAGAATCTGTTATATGTGGGACTCAAGAAGGGTAAGAGGTTCTTTATTTAGTTCTGTTCAATCAGAGTTTGTACCAAAACAGAGTATATGGGACTCAAAAAGGGTAAGAGGTTCTTTATTTAGTTCAGTTCAATCAGAGTTTGTACCAAAAACGAGTATGTGGGACACAAGAAGGGTAAGAGGTTCTTTATTTAGTTCAGTTCAATCAGAGTTTGTACTAAACCCGAGTATGTGGGACTCAAGAAGTGTAAGAGGTTCTTTATTAGTTCAGTTCAATCAGAGTTTGTACTAAAACCGAGTATGTGGGACTCAAGAAGGGTAAGAGGTTCTTTATTTAGTTCAGTTCAATCAGAGTTTGTACCAAAACAGAGTATGTGGAACTCAAGAAGGGTAAGAGGTTTTTTTATTTAGTTCAGTTTAATCATAGTTTGTACCAAAACCGAGTATGTGGGACTCAAGAAGGGCAAGAGGTTCTTTATTTAGTTCAGTTCAATCAAAGTTTCTACCAAAACCGAGTATGTGGGACTCAAGAAGAGTATTAGGATCTTTATTTAGTACAGTTCAATTAGAGTGAATATTGTGAAATTGTGATTTATTGGTCTGCAACGAAGAATTTATAAGTCATGAATTAGGTAGGTATTACTGAAATTAATTTTTTGACGATTAAGTATCCTCGCGATGAACTATACTTAGTGTTGTTTCGTATAATATCTTTTATTTTCGAAGAATTTTCTTTTAGAAGAATTTTCCTTTCGAAGAATTGCTTTTAGAAGAACTTTCCTTCGAAGAATTTTCCTTCGAAGAATTTGCTTTCGAAGAATCTTCCTAGATCCTATAAACATATAGGAGTGGACACTTTGTACCTTACCAATACTGTAGATTTGTAGTATTTTTGTTTACCCTGTGTGAGAGAGAAAAATAACAACTGGGCTCGTGCGTTACCATCGTTACCATTGTTCATCGTCGTATGATCCGCGCTGGCCCGTATTTTCTGTCTCTCTCTACACTTCATCTGCCCGAGTGTCCACTCCTGTCATATATTATACTTCGTGGTCCATTACTAAAATTTATGAAATGTCATATGGAAACGGTGGCAAAAAACAAATAAAATACGATGCTCGTCACCAAACAATAAAATATGCGGTTGTATAAAATCGCAAATACCATAGACGTCAACGATGTGTGATTGTTATGTTTATATACATTTCAGGAGCCAAAATGGAATTTCCTCATTCAAATTCACATGAGAACAGTAAAAAATGTTGATTACATCCAATTGTTTATATTGTAATATTGTGTGAAAACTGCGTATTTATTTATCAAACACCACGTTTAAATATATATTTACTCTAACTCGTAGCAATCGCAAGGGGTAAACAACCCGTGCAAACCACGCGTTTAAAATTAAAACCGGGGCTTGTGGTCTGCCACGCGTCGTTTACCTTTCAGCTGAAACAAAGTTGAGAGCAAACAAAATTTAAATTTTGTATCAGGCGTCAGACGTTTGATGGTTAATGCAAAATCCGGGTTTCGATTACTTCAGGGGGGAGGGGGTTACAACTAATCACAGGAAATGCAGGCGCAATGTACACTAAGTACGATTAATTAATTACTAAGATGGGTTTGTTGATGGATCGACTCAGATTTCAATGATTCGATCATCCAATCAAGGATTACTATTATAGCAGTGGATGACGTTAATTACTATCAGAGCTGGTTATAACTTCAAGTAAAATTACTTTAAGTACTTTTTTGCAAGTATTGTGTACTTCAAGTAAAGTACCTACTTCAAGTACTTTTTAAAATTGGTACTTGTATTTGGTACTTGCACTTCTTCAACAATTTACTTGATACTTGTTTATTTCATGAGTACTTGAAGTAAAAATATTTACTTCAAGTAATTTTAATACTTGAAATATTTAAAGTACTTGAACAATTTACTTGGTACTTGCTTAAATATATTTAGTACTTCAAGTACTTTTTAGTACTTGAAGTACCTATTTAAAGTATTTGAATTAACTTGGTCAGTCATTCGTTGTACCTTCGCAAGTCGTATGTTTACTTCTTTTTTATATATCAATAAAATAGAGATGGGCGCCGGTAAAGTTACCAAAGGTAACTTACCAAAATTTGGTAACTTACTGGTAAGGTAAGATTATAAATTACCGGTAATTTTTAAAAATTACCAATTTGTATTTCGCGCCATTTTTAAAACCTAAAATATTATGACAAGTACACAAATATTGTGCTGAAACGTGTCAGCTTCATAATTAAAACACAATATTATCTTGATATAATTACGTATTTTCGTATAACAAGTCAAAAATGAGTAAACAAGATTCTTTAATATGGAATTATTATAAAAAATTCACTATACATAATAAAAGATACGGTGAATGTACATTTTGTAATGTTTCTTATATTATATATTTATATGTACGTATTTGGTGTCAAAATAATGTACCGCTCACGACAAATTTATTTTTTTAATAAAAAAAATAATTTTTATTTATCGGTAAAGTTACGGTATCATATGAATGTTACCTTACCAAAAATAAGTTACGTTACCAACGCCCATCTCTACAATAAAATATTAATTTTTTACTTGCAACTTTTCAAGTGCCTACTGTGTAAAGTAGTTCTACTTGGTACTTAATACTTCAATATATTAATTTTTACTTGCAGCTTTCCAAGTACCTACTATGTAAAGTACTTGTACTTGATTTTCCAAGAACATTTTGAAATTACTTGATACTTGGTTATAGAAACTATGAAGAAAAATATTTTTACTTTAAGTACTTTCCTTAGCTATAAGGTACTTGTTACTTGTACTTCAAGTACTTTTTTGTGGAACTTTGCCCAGTTCTGATTTACTATAATACTTAGTATCTCATAAGAAGTTATCACTTCTTATGGGAGGGTAAACCGCTAAAGAATTCAGCCCAGGAGATTAAATTATAAGTGCTAAACCAGCGCTTTCGTAAAATTCCAATTTCCGGGGATGCAAGGGGTGCGGGCACCCGGGCGCCAAGCCAAAGGGGTGGCGCTAGCCGCCAAATTACATAGAAATTAAATATTTTTAGAAATTTACCCAATCAGCGCAGTACATTATTTTGAGTTAGCTAGCTGCCATTTTGTTCCAAGATATAAATATATTTACCCACTTAACAAAATAAAATCCCCAGAAAATTCCGTAAATGTGAACATCCCGGTTTGTTACTTGCTATATTTACCCATTGACATCCTACTATTATCCTAACGATTACTTATATCCGCACTTACTAACATTATCTATGTAACATCCCAATGGTATTCATTCCGTGTACTTCTCTGAGATATTTGTATTGAGTATATAATTTTTGATCGTGCTCAGGATGTGGCTCGGATAGACTACATAATATCACTTAAAGTATAACAATAAGGTACTCGTATTTTTAAACATCCCATGGACGATTCATGTCAAGTGGGTAGAATTTAACACGTTTTCGCGAAAACATTGTAGAAAACTCGTGAATTTCTGTCTGAAACTGAAGTGTAGCAGTCTTCTCATCGCTCTTAAATCACTTCTCCGGTTAATTACAAGTAACAACAGCTAAATCTTCTTTTTATGATTCCGGACGATAGGACGTGAAGTGCGCGACTGTGACACGTACTTAATGCACATAATCGCGGTACTTTAAATGCATAGAAAAATGTAAAGACTCCGCTGCGCTGCGGTGATAAATGAAGTATCAAGACCGCGCTGTTCGAGGGGTAAATGAAACGCCATTTAATCACTAGACAAGAAGACAAGGGTTGCCAACACAACCCTAGCTCCCTAAAATCTTGTACTGTAGTATGGTCTGTCTGTTGAAGAACCAACAAAAAATCCTGTAGTAATGATGATTAAAACGTACACTTACCGAACATTCACCTTGATACCGAAAATTGATAAATGCTTTTATCTACGACTTCTATGAAAAGTTTATATTTATGCTTTCAATTGTCAACGTAAAGTTGATTGTTACTGAGTACCAAGCAAAAAAACATTTTATTGCGCGTCTCCTATGACAACGTGCAATAAAGTACGTTTTGATTACATAAAATAAAATAAAATGACGGAATCAAACAATTTTTTTTTATATATTTATTTCAATATTATTGGTATCGTCATGGTTACGAATAAAACATAAATTGATTGAACGCAGATTGAATTAACTGAATACTATTATTATAACAAATAATAATTTTAGTCGTACATAAAATTATGTGTGTATTATCGGTGTATTACGAGCGTAAAGTGTATTTGTTTCTTACACTATTGCAGCTCTCGCCTTCAACTCGCGCTGCATTTACCGTGCACGAGTAACAAAGAGTCACTTTACGCTCTTAATACACAAATAACTATTATGTTCGACTGCATCATATTTATTTGTTTTATGATACTGTTTACTGTTCATAAACGGGTACTTTATTGGTCTAGTGCGATAAAAATGATAAATTGTACTGCTGTCAATATCATGTCAAAATAAATGTTATAATTTGATGCATTTTATTAAATTAAATACAGTGAATTTATTTTAATGAGAAACATGGTATTTTTATCCATGGTGACAAATTTGACAGCAATATATTAGAACGTTCTTTTAAAAATGAAACATAGGAAATAATTTTCAATTTGTTACTTAGTGTCACACTGCTGCTACCTTAGAAAAATTTAAAGTTAAAGTTGAAAACGTCCCTAATATATTGCTATAAAATTCGTCATAATGGATATGAAAAATCCCATTTTTCATCTTAAAATAAATTCACTGTACATAATTTCTTTTACTTTCCTCGAATCTTGTTCCATTTTTTGGATTCCATATCTTGAAATTGAGCTAATTGCGAGAACGAAGACAATTTAAAAATTATTGAAATATTGTTAAACAAAAAAACAACACAGCCCACAGCACATTATGCTGCAAATATTTCAAATATTAACATATTATAACCGAAAATCTCATATTGACAGTCGATGAAACTCGTGCATAATCGGACTGCGCTCACTCTGCCATAAACTCCGGCTGTCCGGCTCGTCCAAGAAAGTTCTAAATTATGCACTTGTTACATAAATAGCAATTTTACTAATAATTAATTAAAATTTTCTGATCTTGAACATTTGTAGATTTAAAAAGAAAATCTCAAAATTGAATATTGTAAAACATACAATTTGCGGTCAGTTTTAAAAATACCAGTTTCACTAATTTAATTAATCAAGTTCATATATACTAAATAATGCTAAACCTATGTCATATCAGTATGTTTTATATTTAAGACACATTTAAAAATTGATCAAAAAACTCACTAGAAAATTATATTAAAAATATTCCTAATTAGAAATACACAAGCATGACGTATATTCTCGTCAAAGACAAAACTCATACTACTGATTAATTAATAAATTGAAATTACATTGAAATATTACATTATGTGATAAGAGAATAATTAATTTTAATGAAACATAAATTTCATAATTAAATGTGTGTAGTTCTGTATATTTAATTTATTAATAAGCAACATTTCAATACACGTGAGCTAACCTTCTATAAATATTAATAACATTATAGTGCCTATGTTTTATCATTTAAACGTAGTCGTATACAGGGTGATTTACAACTTCATGCATATTTTTTAATGGTATAAGTACTCAATTTACTGATCAAAACAGGAGACAAGAACAAAAAATGTTATTTTTAAATTCATAAATTTAAGGTTGTATAGAGAAACTAGTGACATCGGACGGTAGGCTTAAAGAAGTGGAGCTTATTTCGGAGAGAGTGAAAAAAGGGAAATAAATTTGACAATACCGCACCACAGAGGAATAATGTATGTATTATATTATTAGTGAGGAAATAGGTACGTTTTACGTTTGAAATGTTTGGTCAATTATAGAAATATCGTTGACATTTTGAATGTTAAACAAACTCCTTGAACAAATAAATGGAAATAACTTCTTCAATTATAATTTTCGACACTGCCCTACATTACTTTTATGAAGGAAAACAACACTGTAAATTTTTTTAAAAATCTGATGTGGTCAGCACAAGTCCTCCCGCTATATACTCTACCTACTCTTTTTAGTATATTATTGGTAGGTACTCACAAATATTTTAGTCATTTGATGTAAACTGCAGAAGAAGATATAATCGATGTGTCACTATGTCACTGTCACTTTCATAATCAATTAAATTGTATGCAGGTAGTAACAAAAATGTTAAACAATCATGTACTACAAGATATTGAATACTGAAGTTTCATACTCTAAATTATAGACAATAATTTAATTCCAAAATTGTGGAGAAATAAATTTAAAAAATTTTCATTTAAAATACAAAATATTGTGATAAATGTCGAAATATTTAAGCAAAGTACTGCTTCCGATTTGTGGAATGGAACCAAATTTTAATGAGTTCGCAAGATTCGTATTAAAACCTAAAATATAAAAATTGGTTATGAAGTGTTTAATATTTTTTAGTTATCGTAAAAAAAATTATAACATACAGACATTACTAACACACACACACACGCACAAACATCATTTACAAAAAGTTAAATTCGTATTCTAGGGATTTACATTCGCCAATTTTGACATGACACAATTCCTCTTCTTATAGAATATAAGGCGGGAGGTAAAAAAGAACAGAGATGAATCATCCTGTATATCTATGATCTTAATAGAGCCGCCCACCCGCCACAAATGAGCAAAACATTTAATTTGTCAAAACAGTACAGATATACTTCAACCCCTCTCAGTAAAAATATGTCAGTGCTCCCTAAAGATTCCTAACCCCATTTCTATCCCCTGCGTTTCCCTATATTTTCTCTTTCTGTGGGTCAGTGTGTGACTCGGTCTCGTGGTGACTTGTGACCATTTCTCACAACCTCCCCCACATACACGAACCCCCCCCCCCCCCTCTACCGTTCCCATATCCGATGCATTACGATGCCACCGAATCGTATTTATCACTTTTATGTCGACAAGTTTTTCACTTCAAACCTCGGACCCTTTGTTGATGGCCAGTGGGAAGCCACTGAAATGAGGGGCGAATATTTAGAGGGCAAGTTTAGGAGGGAGGGTTTGTGATGGTCTGGTTCGAAGTTATTTTTAAATGGCTAGTTGGTAGTATTTTATTCCCGTTTGGGTTTATCAAAATGCGCCATTGTTTTTATATCAAATTACTGATATATCAATCATGTTAGATGTGTCGCAAGCTAGTTATAAAATCAGTCGTTCTATAAATGGATCTGCATATAATGTCATATCATTTTATTACATGCCGAGGCTTTTGGTAGAAACTTTGAACTGAGCTAAATATACATGCCTTCTCGAATCCACAAACTCGGTTTTGGTAGACACTCTGATTGCACTGAATTAAGGTTGTTGTCTACCAAAATCGATGACGACAGAAATAAATAAAACTTTTATAGGACATTTATCTGATAATAATATAGTTTAAAATAAATTATTGGGACAATGGGCAGTTTCCTTTAATAACTATGGAGCTGTAAAGTTGACTTCTTTTACATTGCAAGCATAGGAAGGTGACTTGAAATCGTGCGTTATTAAATTAGTGTATCTAAACGACAGATTTTAACGAAATACTAACACAATATTAATAGAATATAAGTATGGAAGAAGATTGTATTAAATAGTCAGTTTTATAAAAATGATATTTCCTCACTAATACTATAATACATACCTACATGTACCTCTGTGGTACGGTAATGCCAAATTTGTTTACTTTTTTTGGCCTCTCCGAAATAAGCTACACATCATTAAGTCTACTATCCGATGACCGATGTCTCTAGTTTCGGTAGGTAACAACCTTAAACAAAAACCCAATACCCTTCTTGAGTATTAAATACTCGTTTTTGAGTTCTTGAGTGAAATCAAATTATGTGACATTGTTTTAGAATATTCCTACATGTCTAGGCTTTTTATAAAAAGCCTAACTTTACAATCTGCAATAATAAGAACCTCTAATCGGTGTATCAGTCAAAGAAAGTACAGCAGTTTTGTGATTTATTTAGCTTTAGCATAACGTTTCGACTGACCTGCAGTCATCATCAAATGCACAAATCAAATACAATAAAAGACAAAAAGGATATAGTCCACTTTTTAACACAAAAACAGGACACACCTAGAAACATTGGCGACATTTTCAGAACTCAATCTGTCTGTTTAAAATGATTTAAATAAAATTCTACTTTTTGACAAGGTGAGAAGAAATATACCTACTTAATAAAGACAAGACGCTCTAGTCTTGTTTAAGATTTCGGTAAAAATCCTTCGTCTCCACTATTGCATAGTATAATTTAATGTTCATAACTAGTAATAAATCAGTAGGCCATGGTCGGTGGTGGGGGAACAGTGAAGGAAAGTGCGATAAATCACACGGCTGGCGGACATCCTACACCAGAACACGAATAATAAAACTAACTCCACTAAGAGTGATAAATAATTTCGCAATTTTAAACCAGACACGCGGCTGGTGTTTCAACGTTCAATTTACATACAGTTTGTGATGTTTAAGGGATGCATTTTTTTGGAAGATTTTTACAACTTTTTATCAGTATACTTAACTTAGGTTAAGAGGGTTGTCAATTATTTTCATGTCAAGGAAATTGGAATATTTTAATACAATTTTTAAGTTCGAAAATGACTGCAGCAAACAGTTAGTGTTGTTCATGAAATTATCAACTACAAAATTATTGTGTAGGATTCGTAAGTCACATTAATAAGTTTATCTGGTTTAACATTAAAAACATTGACAGTTTGTTGAGAAAACTGATTTTCTGTTAGTCCAGGCGAACTAGCATCTATCGGCGACAAAACTCAAAGAGATTTTTTTTTTCATAGGAATGTTGTAATTGACTTCCTAATTAACATACTAAAAGTCCCCATCGATCCGCCTTGTGCTAAGTCCACCATCTTGAAAGTGGAACAAGACGACCTTTCTCCTGCTTTTTGCAATTATCTCGAAAATGGGCAATCTTAAGCAAAAATGTCACATACCAAACAGAAAGAGCATAAAATTTTCTTCAAGATAGTCATTTTTGTTTTTACGGTATTTATACAGATTTTGAAAAAATCGTAAATAAATATTTTTATAATTTTAACAATCTAAGCCGATTTGATTAAATCATGATTTTTTTCTCATATTTCACAAAAACTGCTGTAATTTATTTGCGGATAATAATTTTGAATTCAGGATTTCAGTATTCAATTCTAAACTTATTTTTCTATAATAATAATTTAATAATAGACATTTTAAGACGCCAGTTTAGAAAAAACTTAAACATATTTTCAAAATCACAAAAATATATTTTAATCACTTATTTAAAATTTTGTATTTAATTTCTCTCCGGATTAAGATATTGACTTCCGGTCTCAGACACACTAATTTTTAATCATTTTTATAATACGCAAAATTATTAAAAAAATTTCAAGGGCCCTGATTAAGTTGAAATTTAAAAAATTTGTACACGGGAAAATTAAGAAATTTTAATATTTTTATTATTAAATATGATTAATCACCTGTAATTTCTGAAGTAATTGAGATATCGATTTGCGGTTAGTGGCATTGGATTTTTCGAGTTTTTTATAATAAATAAAAATTATTTTTAAACTTAAAATGGTTTGAATTATGTAGAATTTTTAAGATTTTCTTGGAGAGAGATCAATAAAATTTTAATATATTTTTTAAAAGTTGTTTTTCCTGAACGGACAAAGATATTCACATTCAGTTTTCAGCAACATATATTTGAAACATTTCTTTCTAAGATTTTGAAAGCCGGAAGTCAATATCTTAATCCGGACAGAAATTAAACACAAAAGTGACTAAAATACATTTTTGTGATTTTGAAAATATGTTTAAATTTATTCGAAACTGGCGTCTTAAAATTATGAAATTATTATTATAGAAAAATATGTTAAGCATCGAATACTGAAATCCTGAATTCGAAATTATTATCCGTTAATAAATTACAGTCGTTTTTGTGTAATATGAGAAAAAAATCATGATTTAATCAAATCGGCTTAGATTGTTAGAATTATAAAAATAATTATTTACGATTTTTTCAAAAACTGTATAAATAACGTAAAAACAAATGGGACTATCTTGAAGGAAATTTTATGCTCTTTCTGTTTGGTATTTGACACTTTTGCTTAAGATTGCCCATTTTCGAGATAATTGGAAAAAACCGGAGAAAAGTCGTCTTGTTCCACCATTTTTTCAAGATGGTGGACTTAGCACAAGGCGGATCGATGGGGACTTTTAGTATGTTAATTAGGAAGTCAATTACAACAAAAAAAATATTCTCTTTGAGTTTTGTCGCCGACCCCATATAAAAATTTTCTAGTTCGCCTGGACTATACGGCTTTATGATACTATAATAAATTAAGTAACCTTTTTGTTTCGTTTTGCAACATAGTAAACAATTCAAATGTGCGAATTCATAATCTGTTCTATTTAGAAGGTTCGGGACTCCTGTAAAATGAGCGTAATTTCAACATTCAATCACTCAAAAACCGGAAATTTAAAAAACATTTTTTTAGAATCTCAATAGTGTAATAAATGCACTGTATAAATTACAGCCTCTCATCATCATTGTAATATATAGTCACCAACCTCCTTAAAATACAATGCATATACTTATAACCACAAACTAAAAATGTAGCAAATAAATGATATTAACTGATTTCCTTCTCTGGACCCCACTTAAATTCATCATAAAAATGTACAATACAATATGAAATGTTTCGAAAAAATTTTCGCCTGCGGTTTTCTCTTTTCAAAAACTTTTTTCATAATTTCCCTTCACATTATGACATGTCAATAGTACCTACTTATATAGTATAAAACATAAGTTTTGTACCGATTTCAGGAAAAAAAAAATGGTTACTCTACCTTAAGATGTTTGACATACGTATGAATGCAGTTGATCGTTTACACCTTCGACAAAAACTTTTTAAAACAGTAGATGGAAACGATCAGCCGCAATTTTCGTATGTCAAACACCTTAAGAGGCGCGTACGGAAAATACCGAACTCCTGATCGTCAGTCGTCATTTCCAAAGTGTGGTGGGTTCAGGTGACGTTAAGTCCTTCTTTTTGCAGTCAATTGAACAAAAAATGTAGGTAAAGAAAACTGAACATAGAATGAACTGTCTAACTAGAGAATTTACAAGTTCAACAGGCAACAGCGAAAACATAGCATCGTTGTCCCATCATATCTCATTTAATTTAAAACACTTCTTATTAACAAAGGTTCAATTTATGTCTCTCTGTTTTCAGAAATTAAAAATTGCTTTTTGTTCACGAGAAAAAAAATCAAAAAAATCGACAAAAATGACTGATTTCAAAGTATTTGAGATTTTACGTATCGATACATCTACGTCACAATAATGCGTTTCAAGTTTATTCTTACTTACAGGCTTACAGTAATAAAGAAACTACCAAATTGTATTTTATATTTTGTAACATTTAGAAACAGTTGATTTTGCATGAGTACATTTTAATTCCAGCCCCATGGTTTGAGAAGATTTTCAGTTATACATCTACGTCACACAAACTTTAAAAATTAATTACAGCTTTATTAAGAACAATTAATGCTTATCAGTACTCTTAATCGCTTTCAAATAACATGAAGTTTCAATAAAAAACTTTTTTTTAAAATGGTAAACTACCCTATTGTTCGTTCATTCTAAGTATACTAACTACTAAATATTCCCGCAAACAGGTTGCAATTCAACCATTGAATCCACCTCTTAGTAGTTCCTCCCTAGTGGAAGTTTCGTTGGTTTTATTTGGTTCCTTGTAAGTGTTTGATTCAGGGAAAACCTCTGATTGGTTTAGTCGGTGGTGGTGGTCGTCCTGGTCTGCTACAGATTTACTTCTATCTTAGTTAATCCAAAGAGTGTCGAGAACCACTCACTGGGACCATTAAAACCCGAACAAACCCACACGCATCTGCGATGTATGCTGCCCAACCGTCAGAAGCACTAGTACACTACAGCCGAAGAGAATTCGAAAAAAGGAGATGGATCGAGATCCATTTTCAGATCTAGATCTATCTCACCTTTTATTTAATTTGGTATCAGTATCACATGCAGTGTGTTTCCCTTTTTATTTTTTATTTGTCAATTAATTGTAAAATAAACACAAATAGAAACAATTTTGATTTTATTTCCGAAGCTTATAATTTATCATATTGTTTATAATTTAACAGCTATTTATTTAGTACCTATATTAAGGTTGGATATGCTTTGATTTAAGAAATAGAATAATTATGTGGTCAGCATACAAACTCACAAATACATTTTTGTTCTAATATTTCAAAATATTAAAAGATTCACGTAGAGTGGATCAAAACGTTTGTATTTTAAATAAAAATATATACAGAATTTAAACCAACAGTTTTATTTCAATAAATTTGTATTTATATAAAGCACAGAATCATAAGATCTACACGAAATTGTTGAACGTTCATGGACTAAATTTAAAAAATATATTATATCTTATAGAGAAATGTTTGTAGAATTTAATGAAAAAACCGGAAGTCAGTTCATTCAGAAGTTACAGTTCATGAAAAAAAGGTAAAATTTCTTAACTTTTTTTCGGAGGAAATCTTTAAATCTTCGCTAATTAAGACCGTTAAAATTTTCATTGTTAAATGTACCTTATAGAGAAATGTAAGAGAACTTTTGCAAGAATCCGGGAGTTGATATTTTATCCGTTCATAAATGACAGTCGTTTTCGCTTAGGGGGACATAATTTCGGCTTGGTTCTTAATGATTGAAATGTTAGAAAAAAAATTTACGATTCTCTCGAAAACTGTCCCACTTGCATGAAAATCGTTAAGAAAAATGTTGTGATCCACATTTTCTTATATCAGTTTTTCACCTAATATAAACAGTTTCTGAGATAAATGATTTTCGGACGCAATTTTCGTCTGCCATCTTAAATTTCGGGCACAAGAGAATTCGAGAAAATAACAAATCTAGGCGTGTGTTCAAGCGGGTTTCAATGCATAAGATTCAACCTGTTAATCAATTGTTACACGATGTGCCGTTAGGAGTGATTTTTAGGCATCTTTTGAAATTATTTTCCTGGTCTAACACGTCAAAATACCCTCATAGAGTATGAAAATGTGAGGTAAAACCATGACCCATGACTATTTAGAATGTTATAATTTTTTTCTCCCCGGGTGTACAACCCTCGGCTTGATAATTCCGTTGCTTCGATTACCTCGGCTGCTTTGTAGTCTAGGTGCGTCGCGACGCCGTCCTAGAGGGCATCCCGACGGATTCATCACTTCTCTGTTCCCTCTACCCCCTGTACACCCGGTCCTAATGGGCATTAATACAATTACCCGCGGTTCGGCCCTGGCTACATGCAAAACCCTATGCACTCGTTATCACGATGCTGCTTGAAGTTAGTCAGTTATGGGTTCATTACACCCTTAACAAGGTATGAATGACTTAAATAGGGGAGAAAGGGGAATAATGTTTAGTTTATTCCACGAAGTATAATATAAACACAAGAGTGGGGACTTCTTAGCAATAGTGTAGGTTCGTGGCTTTTCTGTTTACCCTGTGTGAAAGAGAAAGATCGTTACTGGGCCATCGCCTACGTTATTATTCAAGGGCTTGAAATACAATTTTCGTTGCTAGGGACAATTGAATGCAAAATTTTGTCGATTGAAGGCACTTTTAAGGGACCCGGTTGAAGACCGGAAGTGTGAATTAAGAATTAAGTTTTCTGTGAAATATGTTAAAACAGAAAATAATCTGAACAACCTTTGTATTTAATAGATCACTAAGTATACAAAAATTTAATTTTTTTTTTCTATACAGTGAATTTATTTAACGTGAAACATGCGATATCCATGGTTACAAATATAGCAATCTATTAGAGTGTTCTGTTTAAAATGAAACATAGGGAATAAATTTGAATTTGTTAATTCATTGGTGTCACACTGCTGCTAACTGAAATACGATTTATACTTTGAACAATTACAAGTTTATGTTGAAAGCATCCTTTGGAACTATTGTAGCTGCCCAAATATCTTATATGGTTCAAGAATATTACAGTTGAATTGTTTCCCTGTTTCATTTTAAAAAGAACGCTCTAATACATTGCTGTCAGTCGTAACCATAGATATGAAAAATCCCATATTTCACGTTAAAATAAACTCACTGTGTAACAAATTTCAAACAAATACATGGAATTTTATAAATTTATTTTATATTTGCCTGCCATTGCATAATTAATTGATGCGTAATTTTATTGTATTTTTATGCACGAAGTTATAATTGAGATGCAAAAAATGGTTGTCTTTATAATAAAAACAAAATTTCGACACTCTCGCTTGTGAAATTATGATTCAATAAAAATATTCCCATGACATTTTATTTATAGGTAAAATATTGGTTAATTTGTTGCGAAACAAAATTGTGGTGCACTTCATTGAACTAATTTAACCGTTGAATTGCAGCATTTTGTTTAATACTCGGCTGATGCGATGATCGTGTAAACCGGGCTTAACAACACTAAGCGCATCACACATAACAAAGTTACTAATTAGCATTAGCTGCACGCCTAATTAAACATATCTACAATACAAAACAATCTGGTAGCCAACTAAGCATTTCTGTTCTTGCGCCTTATAATTTATAAATCCACCGCTCTGTTATTGGCACGGCGTAAATTCTCAGTAGACATAATGATGTCCTTTCTGCCTGGAGGATATAAATAAAGGACGACTTTCTATCCTCGAGTCCTTGAAATCGAAGGAGGCGCAAAAACCGTGGGAACGCGATGCACAATCTCTAGGAGGCTACGGTGGTCAGTAAAAGACGATCGCAAAAACAGGAACATCTGGATTGAATTAGGGGGAGAAGAGAAGGGATGAATTCATTTCTGACGCAGTGTTATAGTCTACTAACAAACAGGAGTACCCGTGAGTTTACGGCTGGTAACCGCATACACAGTATAACATATTACATACTTCCGATGATTTGGCGCGAAGTTATGAATATTTGAAAAAAAATTGCATTTTTTGCCTTTTCGATCATAACTCGGCTAATTTTGCACAGATAACGATGATTCTTAGAATTCTGACAAAATTCAAGTTTTTTCTTTAATGGTATGCAAATTAATATGACGCCAAATTCAATTCACCCCCAGGTACCCCTTTAAAAAAATCTGCTGTGGCCACCACACGACCTCTCGCCTAATTCTGCTTATTCTACTAATCTAATAAATAGTTTTACTTACATTTTAATAGTTTCATGT
The DNA here is from genome assembly GCA_947534325.1 of Agonum fuliginosum. NCBI lineage: Eukaryota > Metazoa > Arthropoda > Insecta > Coleoptera > Carabidae > Agonum > Agonum fuliginosum. The sequence continues at coordinate 45,165,196 of OX384029.1, forward strand.
TCATGTAATATGTAAACGATAATGTAAACCACTATGCAAGCAAAATATGTCAACTGTACTGTCACTGTCATAATAATTCAAATTTTATGTAGAAACAAATTTCATATCATGGACAACAAGATACTGGAATTTAAAAAAAATAGAATATTAATTGTACTTTATTTTATTGTTATATACTTCCAGATTCAGCAATTTGTATTTATAATTAACTGTACACATAGATAATCACAATTTCTTTTATGTTTAATAGCAAAAATTGTTATAAATAAATAATGTACCAATATATTTAAGGAAAACTTTTCCAAACTTCTAAAAGTACTACTTCCGGTTTGCGGATTTCTACCAAAATCTTATCCGGTGTTAAGATACTTTATTAAAACCTTAAATATGAAATTTGGTTATGAACGGTTTGATACTTTTTAAGTTATCGTGGACGAAAAATCGTCGGTTCATACAAACACACACACAGACATCATCCTGAAAATAGTAAATTCGCATTCTAGAGACCCTGAAACTTGCTTATCCACCAAAAACTCATACTCGAAAATTTTGACCCATTACAATACCTCTCTTATAGAATATGAGGCGAGAGGTAAAAACAATGTTTTTGACTCAAAAATGTCAAACTTTGAAAACATGTATGGTGTACCAAAAAATGTTTTCGACCCAATTGACCAACATGGCCATAAAATTTTACCTACGATGATTTTATCCGAAGCTATATAGGCTTTTCAAATTTACTCAGCATTTTGTGGGATTTTCATAACTCTGTTTGAATTTTGATTAGTCTAAAGCGATCACGAGAACATTAATCGAAAAAATCACTTAAATTTAAGGCAAGGTATACAATTGTAGACAATTTCGATAAATGTTTAAAAGTCTAAAAAATGCAATTTTTTCAAAAATTCATAACTTCGCACCAAATCATCGCAGGTACTCAATTTTTTCCCCCGAAATGAAAATGAATAAACTTTATAGGCTTGGTAATGGATTGAGTCTACGATTTTTTTGTGCAGCTGGTACAAGTTGTCTAAGTTTGACATTTTTTGATATCAAGAACATTTTTTTCTCAGGAGGCTGGCAGGGGGTAAAATGAACTTGGCGTTAGATTAACTTGCATGACCATAAAGAGAAAACTTCAAACTTGTCAGAACATGAAGATTAATAATTTTCAACCAAATTCAATCGAGTTATATCGGTATAAAAATTTTTGGTGCATTTTCAAGTGGTGCGTTTTTTTCTTTTGTCGAGTGTATTATGGGCTGTGTGCAAGTGGGCGGAGCTAAACATTTTCCGATTGTAGCGCTCGCGGCGACGAAATAAAGAAATTTGTGCATCTCCCAGCGTCAACGATGTCAAAAAAATCGGTTGGAAATAAGTGTTGTGTTGTAGGCTGCAAAATAATAGTCTTAATTCACCAACTGCACGATTCTACAGTTTCTCTGTGAGACAATGTAAGCGTGAGCAAAGAGAAAAATGGATCAAAGCTGTCAAAAGAGTCAAGTATGATATTTTACTGCATATGTGCAGTACAAAGTAATCCGCTTGATCCGAGCTTGATTTTATATACTATATATTATATTATATAATATTTTTCAATTTGTTTTAAGGTGGGTTTATGCTCAAAATTTTACGCCTTATTTTTAAATCTGACAGATGACATAACTTAAAATAGCCTGAAATCTTTATCGATTTTTGCGAATAGGGATACATTTCTTCATATAAATAAATAAATGTCAATTATCAAGGTCTGAGCAACATCAGATTAACAAATATAATCACGTTTCACTTGAGTAAGTTGAAAATTATTCTTATTTTTATTACTAATTCTTAAATTTTTGAGCATAAACCCACCTTTAAATGTTTCAATTTATTTTAAAGCATCCAATTCTCACTTCTAAGGTCACAGTGTAATCCGAATTTGTCACCGACGTTTGTCGAATACAGGCACTGGTGATGATTATTTTACCATTTTTCACAGTTTCCACTACATTTAAAATGTGACAAAATGCTAATTTCTTGCCTTTTTCGACAGTAGATTCTTTAAAGTCGATAGAATGCGTAATGTTCTCAAATCCAGTCTACAAAATAATATTCATTCTAATTTTAAAAAAATAATTTCCTATTTATTTCATTTCAGTTTGATTCAAAATTGTGAGAACCTGGGTAAAGTGACGCTAAAAGTAAAATTTAAATTAAAAAAACTTACTTTACAAACATCAAACAGAATTGAGCCATAACAATTTACCGCAGAAATTATATATTTATTATTTGCGTCAAATATGACATGTAAATAATGGATGCAATTATTTTCAAATATTGTCACCAGACAGCGCCACTTGTAGACTTGCACATAGCCCATAACTTCTCTTATGAACATTGTCACAAAAAATATCGAATTGAACAATGACAGCAATGTATTTTTTCGTTTGTCAATTTAATTTCAGTTAAAATTTAAGTGGAATCAGTGAAATTAATTAATGAATAAAATTATAACCTGTTATTTTACCAATTAACCCTTCTTATTCTGTTGATAGTGCGAAGCATAAATGTCTGATGACTTTGAAGGCAAGGAGAACAAGGAAATAAAGTTGATGAAAGAACACTGCAGAAGAAAAGAAAACACATCCATTACCGATAGATAGCTTTCCACGCTCTTTCGCTCTTTGGCCTTTCGAGAAAATTCTGTCTTTATCTTTGTTTTGTTTAATGGAAACTCGGAAAACTGATAAGAAGAATTTTCCATGCAAGACAAATCACAAACAATGGGATTGGGGTTTATGATAAATTGAGAAGAAACAAGATTTCAATCTGTATAAAACTTGTACAAGTTGCTTAGATTGGCATATTAAGGTGGTAAATTCTGTACATTTTCGTCACAAAAAGATACAAAGATTAATCTTTTATATTATAGTAGTAATAGTAGTAGTACAAGTACAAATTTTCGAACATTTTCAAATACTATATTGCAATTTTAGCTCGTGATTGTATGAATTTTATGCATTAAGACCAGAAAACAGCCAAAAACATGGATTTCGTGCGCCACTCCACAGCGTTTATTGTTTTGTTAAATATAATAATCTAAAAAGTTATTGTTGAAGATAAAAGTACAATTTACAAATGGTCGATGCAATTTTTTTTAAACGAAATATGTTAATTTGAATTTTGACAATTTTTGTTATTTTTTGAACACAAATATCTTCTATTTTAAAACGAATTTTAAAAAGTCGATCGGTTATTTCGCAGTTCTAAGTTTTGTTGACAACATATTAAAATTTGAAGTTAATTCATTTATAAATAAAAGCTGTACAGTGGCGCGCCAAACCCCTCGTTTTTACAAATATTGCAGTTTTTTTTACAAATATGGGTGTCAAAATTATGTATTCCCCTTAAACATAAATAATTTGTTATTTTAATGTTTAACAAAAAAATAAACGCTATGGAATAGCGTGCGGAATCAATGTTTTGACTGTTTTCTGCCATGCGTAGAGGATCACCTTAAATAAATAATGAAAACAGCACTACAAAAGGTGAATTCATTTCTATTCCCAGTCAAATTTAATTATGATATGAATTGGACGACGACAAGATCAAGATGAATCAAAATTAATCAAATATACGATTTAATATTTCATGTGAATAAAGTTGTTTAGTGATACCGTAAAATTCAATGTTGTGTTAAAAACTACTCGTACTTTTCACGTGAAACCCTCATGTATTTGTGCGAAAAAATATTAACCATTTGCCCTCTCTTTTATATAGTGAACAATTTTTGATGTAGGTTTCAGACATCATCGACTGTGAATCATATATCTGCGAACGACTTGCCATTTAAAAATGATTACCAGTACCAGTAAATAATACATTCAATTTATTTAATATAAAGTGTTAAAAGAAGCGAAATTACAATACAATTTATTAATGTGTGCGGTTACCAGCATTTCAAATGTGAACAACAAACCATCAGTCACCAGATGTCAAAACACAAATTCGCTTCTCGTTTTCTACTCTGAAAGGTGCAGTTCTTTTCTTCTCCGTTTATAAAATCGCAAACTGGATTTATTTAATGTCTTCATAAATTACATCTCCGACAAATTTTATGATCAGTTTTATAACCAAACTACACATTTTTCATCGACTTTATTATATTTATTTCCGACATCAAACCGTACAATACAAAACGTTCAAAACTCATCCCATGCAAATGCGTTGCGGCAGCACTATGCCACATTGATTTTATTGTATTTATAGACACCTTCATAATAGTATATTATTTAACGAACACGTAATGTAGGCTATAATTCAAGAGGAAGAGCTGAAAGTGAGTGTAATCATCCGAGTGAATTATAGCCATTATGTGCGAGTCAAATACGACGTTTTATTAACGGCGTTATAAATTAAACATTTCTTTACAAATATTTATTCATTGAATAATTTAACCTCACATTTTGATGTGATGACAGATAACAGGAAATAACTTGACATATTGCAAAATATAGTGTACTTGTACGTAAAGTGTCTTTTTTACACTTGTTACTCTTAGAACACGTGTAAAAAAGCTTAAGGCTGGTTTATAATGGGTGTAACTGGTGACTTCTTTTGTGTTTTGTTTATATGAGATGTAAGTATTTCTATGTTACGGTTCATAATCACACTGGATTTGACGTTTACCTATACTGTAACAGTAACAGTAACAGTAAGGTTCGCCAACTTTTAAGAAAATATCCTAGAAATTTTTTAGAGTATCACTATACTGGGTGCTTCAGACCACCCGTACCCCCCGATTATCTCGCGAAAAACAAAACGGTTCTATCGAATTGCACCAAATGAAAGTTCCCCTTCACCACTTCGTTATCGTAAATGTAACATCCCCCACCCCCGCGAAAATTGACTACAATTCGTAACAAATTTTTTCTTGCGAATTGATGTCAATTTTTAGGAACCGAAAAACTTTTTCAGACACATCCTTCATTTTTTATATCACGGAATCCGAATCTGCAATAAAAACTGGGGGTTACCATTTAAGATAACGAAGTGACCTCCTCCTCACCTCAGGGGGGTGAGGGAGACTTTAATTTGGTGTCATTCGATAGGATTTTCAAAAATATTTTGAACGTATTTTTTTGTTTCTCAATCCGTTTTGTTTTTCGCGAGATATTCGGGGAATACGGGTGGTCTGAAGCACCCCATATATAAAGCGTGTGACCATATTGCAAACAATAAGTAGCCATAGTTTCATAGTTTAAAAAAATATGGAATTAATTAATGTTTAATTGTAACAATATGATATCGAAAAATTAGTTCAGTATCTAACTTTTAAATTCTCCATGTATTCCCAAACATATTATTTTATTCAAATTCAATTTTACTGAAGTCAGTATAAAGACAATCTTTACTCTTTTCCCAACAAATAGCAAACAAGTCCTGGTTGTTCTTTTTTGATCTTTGTTTACATTTTGATGTGTATTTTATATTTCGCTACAATATTTATTGTTATAAACATTGCAGATCCAACTATGTAAATTTCAAAAACGGATCCATTTCTGACAGTTATAATAAAGGTTATGTCGTCAAGTTAGCAGATTACTGAAATGACACACATCTTACAAAATACAAATGAAGTAACCGATTATATCCATTATAAACCAGCCCTAACTTTACGAACATGTATCATAAACTACTATTTTATAAAATATTTAATACAAATCTTATTTTTCATCTACAATAATTTACCAATGCATTGCATTCTTAACTGTCTAAGGAACTAAGTTTCATTAGTATTAATACGTTTTTGTTTTAAAGTTTTGATGAAAACGACGTAGTAATGGAGTTCTCCGGAATATTTCTCGCTAATATCACAAATAAATGAATGAAAAGTTTATCAAGTTGAATTATAAACACGATCTTATAAATATTGACAAGAAAACAGACATTAGCTTAAAGACTTTTTTTGCGAGCGAGAAGTTTTACTTTGAGAAACTTTCAACTAACTAATGCCAATTAATATTAAAATTAATTTTTGCTGAACTTGATGTTTTTGTTTTGTCATTTATGATTCCAATAATACCGCAAATAGCCCATTACATTTTAATTAATTAATTTTTAATCTTCATTATTATTACATTCAATTATTGCCGCACAAGTAGAATTAATTACAATATACATTTTTAAACATAAATCAAGTTAAAAATAGATTGATTAATAATAAATTGGTTCTCAAAATAATAAAATGATATGACATTGTGTTTTATAATATGCCTACATGTCTAGGCTTTTTTATAAAATGCCTAATTTTACCAGCTGCCTACGACAATACACAAGTCAGTTTTAAAACGTAGACGTAGGTTCCTTCTTTTCTTAAAGATAAAAACTCTCTGGAATTTGTTTTAATTTTGTCAATTTGTTGGTGTCACCGTGAAAAATTCAGCTCGTTTTAAAAAGTAATTCTAGCTTGTTTTAACGATATTCTTTCGTTGTTAATACAGTTCTCGACAAAACGTATTTGTAAACTTTGTTAAAGAATTTTTCACAACAAGATAAATTGCGAACAGAACTTTTTATCTTTTCATTTTCGTTTGTTCCTGACAAATTTACTTTAAACTAAGTATTCAGTATTTGCATCATGAGGAAAATTCTATCACTTGGATATGAAATATTTTACACTTAAGAAATAATTGTATTATTTTAATTTAGATGATTATAAAAACATTAAGACAAGACACAGACACATAAGACTTTCATCAAATTTTGTTTTTAGGATCTGTACTTTTTTAAATGAAAATCGTGATATATGCAAACACAGGACAATGTAAATATAAGAAACCTAGTTTATAACTTAAGGCGTGTTTGATCATGCTTTAAAATCGTCGATTTTAAAGAAATTTCTATGATTTCAAATTTATTATAATTGTTTTTTATTCATTGCTAATATCAAAATATTGAAAATTTTCATATTTTTTTTAACAACGTCAATAAAAATGTTATGTCTTGATTATTTATTGACGTTATGAAAAAAAATTTATTTTGATGAGCAATTAATAAAAAAAGAACGTTTTAATTAGCTCGAGTCATATCACGAGAGCTAATTACGTTGTTGGAATGCACGATTAAAAATTTCCTGGACAAGAATTAATGCACGTCGAGTGCATGTATTCGGTGACTCCGCCGCTCTATTTTTAAATTCTTTTTACAATAGAAACTTGAAATATTTACTAAATTTGTATTATTTACTTTATTAATTGCTTATTTACACACAAAATGATATTTTAACCAATTTTTAATTTAATGTCAAACTGACATATATGACAGTAAAATTTCCTCTTATTAATTTCAGTCAAGTTACTCAAGCTACTAGTAAAAATTGCCGCTAAATTTTTATATAGTAACCATGGTTACTATTATTGTAATCAATTCTTCCATTGGCTGTTATTTCTGTCATTCAATTTTCACTGGAATTTCCTGACGGTGCTAATAAAAAAATTATTAATTGCTGACGTCATAATAAATTTTGTTGTTAAGAACAATTTTACTTTTAACATGTTTTGCTATTTAACATATTTGTGCTATTTTTTCGGTGTATATGCACCTTTAGCAATATTTAAATTTGAAAAAAATCCATTGACATTTTATTTTAAATTAATTAGACAAAATTAAATTATTCAATAACCTCACAAACCCTAAGTAGAGTTCTCAGCAAGTTAACATAAACATAATCCTCTAACTGAAACTTACACACTTCCGGTGAAACTACTTCCCGCATCTCTTCCTCTTCGCCTTCATGGTAAACTATTCCGTCGCGTCAAGTGTCTGTAACTCATCCTGTCAGTAAATATATGTGAGAGGCGATCACATGATAAATTTGACATTCAGGATTAGACGATTCACGTCCCACAGTCTCTTATCAGAGTGAGGATCTCAGATCTGTGTGGCGTGCTCTGTGTGGCGTCTCGACGTCTAGTGGCGTCGTTCGCAGCCGACGTCAAGCGCGATATTGATGAAGACGCCGCCATTGAGGTGATAGATACGCCCACATAAAGGAAACGATCTCAGATCTCTGAACTATTCGACAGTGAGAGGAGGAATGCGATGTAATTTGATTGCGTTTAATCTTGGTGGATTATATAGTTAGCTGTGATGCTGTTACACCCAAATACACGAGACGCCGAGAGTGTTATGTGATCGACTGTGATTCTCACAGCTGAGGTACACTTTCAGATTTTAGTTTAATAGTTTAGAGGGGAAATGTATTTGATTGCACGAAGTTGTGAATCACCTGTATTATACTTAGTGTTGTAACTTATCTAGATAAATCATCTAGATAATATACACTGCCGGAAAAAAATGAAACACTTTGAAATTCGTGAAATTTCGACCATTTTCAAACCGCCATAACTCGGCGTATTTTCAATCGATTTCGATGAATCTTTGTGGGCGAAAAACTTTGCAGTGTCTACTTTAAAGTCATGCCTGCGAATTTTAGCGCAACCCCTTCCGCCCCTCTCCAGCACCCCGGTGAAAAATAATAAATTTTAATTTTAAAAATGTCCATCTTTGACGATGTGTATGGAGTTTAAATTTTTTTTTGACTTGATCCATCAAAAGGGTACTAAAATTCACTCAATTCCCTGTGCAGGACTCAAAGAACGAAGTTCCTACGATGATTTGGCACAAAGTTATGAATTTTTTTTAAAAAAGGGCATTTTTTGGTTTTTTGCACATAACTAAGCGACTTTTCAAAAAAATTAGACTATTCTTTCGGGGAAGAACCAAATTGTGGGTGTACTTTAAGGGAATAATCTCAGATTAGGATGATCTCTTTTCGTACCCTTTAAAACCCGAACAAAAAAACAAGTTTTTTCGCAAAAAAACGTCAAACAAAAAAAATTTCAAACAAAATGTTCACAATCGTAGTTTGAGACCAATTCGACGCAATAAATTTAATAGTTTTATGTTTTTGTCGCACTAGTGCAACAATTTTGTACATATCCTAACTAAAAATTGTATAACAATGTTCATATAACAATTGAAGACAAAATAAATTGGCTAAGCATAAATTATTAACATGCAATAAAGAGAAGTACCGCATCAAAATATAAATCGTAGTGCAGGGATATTAGTCCTTAAATTTTTTATAACATTTGATTCGAACGCACCTTATAATATTTCTACTGCAACACATAATAATTCACCACGATTCCCTTACAACTCATACGAAGTGACCATTCTTCCATTCCATGTACAATCAATACAAGAAGCGTTGTAACAATCTTACGATTCTATCCACTCTATCGCTGTGTTAGGCATCGTGTTCCATTTAACCCGCGCTCCAGAGTTCCAGGGTGGAGGCTTCCAGGGTCTTCCAGGCCATATATCGTTCGGAGCGAGAGCCTGTTTGTTTTTCTCCAGGAATAGCGCGAGGATATAAATAAATAAAGTCATAAATGACGCCTACAGATCGTCGAGAGGTTACTATGTGTAGTACATGTGTTGTGATGTTGTACAGATTGTTCTGATGGTAAGAGTGATGTAGGTTTTAATTTTGGTTGGTATTTTGGTATGAATACATGTTGTTGCTTGAAAACAGAAATGAGTTGTATTCCATGTTAGATATTGTTGTTTTAGGAGTGTTTTATAGTAAATTATAAATGGGCGAGGAAAGTGAATGATATCGTGTGAGTGAGAATGTTGATGCACGAGGCTTGTCGAGTTCGGAAATCTCACGAACATTCGATCAACTGTCATATTTTTAATTTTACAAAGAAACAAATATTCCACCATCATAGAAAACATGATACTAGATTTTCAGTAACATGAATATAATTCTATTTTAATTTTTGAATAATACCTGATACAGCAAAAGAACTACTTTTATTTGTTTGGATAAATCACTTTTAATGTCGTGTTTGTCCATTTTAATGGAATAATGACAGGAAGAAATTATCAAATATGCCAGAAAGATAATACCTATATGCCTTCTAAAAGGTGAAACAAAAATTGAAACTGTTCGATATGACCTGTTCGATAACATTATCGAACGGGTTGATCGGATGTGTATATTGTTTATTTCGTAGCTAGATAAATATGTATGGCAATTGTTAGTTTCTTATATGGTCGTTTGAAATTATTTTTAATACCTAAATAAATATCTGATTAGACTATTTTGCTTGGTATTTTAATTAAATATTTTTAGAAGAGAGAAGAAATTGAGACTTGTATTTTTAATTTATATAAGAAATTTATTAACAACAAATACAATCCTTAAATGCAGCTGATCATTTAAGAATAATTTATTAAAGTATATATTTATAATTTAGTATTTCGGTATCTTGTATAGTCCATGATCGATTAACATTTGTTACTACGTAAAATTAAAATGATTATGACATGACAGTGACTATAGTAAAATATGCTTTATATCTTCTTCTGCAGTTTAAATAAAATGACTAAAATATATTTGTGAGTATAGTAGCAGTAGTAGTAGTACTTATATATTAATATATTTGTGTAATAAGTTAAAAGAATAAAGTAGGTATGGCGGGAGGTCTTGTGGTGGCCACGTCAGATTTTTTTATATTATTCTACATTTTAGTTATTAAGAAAAGTATGAACAGTTTAATAGGCGTACAAGGAAGTCATGTGGTGTCCACGTCAGATTTTTTACATATAAAAACTGTGTTTTTATTTGTTTGTTATTTTTAAACTAGCTTCTTTAACTTAGAGAAGAATGTTGAGTTCGGCCGAATATTATATTTTCCCCAAAAATAATCTACCACAATACATTTCAGTAAAGAAAAAAGCAGATGGCACAATGAATGCAGTCCGTTTTACACTCACATATTTTATAAGTTCAAAATTTGGAGCGAACTTACAGAAGGTATGTTTTGTGAATAAAGCTGTCATCTATAGAATAATGTAGTACTTCGATGGAGCTATGAAATTCAAAATAAGATAGGTATAAGTAATGTAATGGAAATAACAATGTTTGCTGGTGTAGACTAGAGTACCTAAATAGACTAAGAGTACGGACATGGAGTCCAAAATGGTTTAGCTTTTGTTTTCACTTGTAACTGTATTTCTGATGTATACAAATATACAGCTCTGTCAAGATGACATAAAAAATTAAAAAATTATTCTTAATACGGTTTAAACTTAAAAATATTGATAGAAAATGTATCTACATAGTTCTAAATAATTAATTATGATTACCAGAGCGCAATTATTTAGTTCCACAGGTAAAATATTATACCGTCATTTTTGACAACGTCAATCACTTAAAAATTTATAAAATAGTAACCAAAGAGCAACATAAGAAAACAATATGTAACTAAATATTGACATAAAAATATTAAATTCTGAGAGTTAAGTAAGCTGAAAAACAAGTGCAAACACAATTTGGACTACCAATAGAAAATGACCAGTGCCTTGTCCGAAATCTTAGTCTATTTAGGTACTCTAGTGTAGACCATTTCGACCAATCAGATTCAAAGATATCATCACCCTATCTTACACTTTTTTCTTAGCTGAAATGAGGTATAGGTACTAATGAACGCACGAAACCTTCTGAACCTTTGATATTTGTATTCCATTTGTCCGATATGACAACGAGACGCTAAAGGGCTTATCACACAACGCGTGTGATGTCGTGGAATAGCTATAGGTATAGCTATATATCTAATTACACATTAACATGTCAACAAAATCCACACGATGTGGCAACAGGGCACGTGTGTTTGTAGGTTCGTGCTGATAGATATTTCAATGCGACTATGCCAGAGCGCACCGGGTAATTGTCTGTCAGATCGGTATTAACTTGTGTTTAGGATAAACTGTAATGTTATTCGTTACTCGGCTCATTTAACACACAACTGCGAGGCAAAAATATTTCATGGAGAATTAATTAGAGTCATTAATTATTAAAAGGGTGCTATTATTCCCGGTGCAATGGACCAGGTAAATGTAGAGCGACTGGTCAATGAAAAATTGACTCAGTGATAGATGCATTAGAGTTCCCAAATTAATAAATTGAACTGTACGAATAAAAATATGCTATTTCAGAAGGGAAAAAAATTGTTCTTTAATATTGACTAGATGTTCAGTTAGAAGTCTTTAAATATATTATGTCGACATTTCGACCTTACTAGGACCTTCTTCAGGACTGATATATTAAAAATTTATAATTAATCAACATCATAATAATCTTACATCTGTGTACAGAAATTTTTCACAGTTCTATGTTACTCCTAGCGAGAGTTCGACGTTCGAGAAATTATTACTGAAGGAGAAAGAGAGAATGTAGTAATAAGCTAGGAATGCCTTTGTGTCTGATACGAAATGCAGACAGAAATTTTTGTTGTTATACAATAACTAAATAAACTAATTTGTTTACTTGTTGGAAATATAAATCTCAAAGCCTTTTAAAAACAATGAAATTAAAAGTAAAAATAAAAATATAATAGGTATTTTCTACAATTAACTTCTTGCCAACAACTAGATTATAAACAGGATAATATAATAATAATAATAATTCCTTGTTTAATTTTGATAAAACATCCTCACATAAATTTTTTCGCATCTCTCTAGCCAAAATAGACTGGTGTTATCAGGGGTAATACCATAAGAGATTATATTTTTTTGAGAATTGTTTTGTCGTTTCCACGGCAACTTATTTCTAACAATTTCACGACACAAAACATCATCTGACAATTTCCCGAAACGAAGTTGAGGGGAATTTTCCGGGATGTTTTGTGGAATGAAATTGCAATAAGTTGCCGTGGAATAGACAAAGACAACAATTCTCTCAAAACATTATTATCTCGAATGGTATTTAGGAAGAATATTTTTCTTGTTAAAAATACTACCAAAACGATTCATATTGCTAAACATTTTTGACGTTTCATGTGACAAATTAATTTATTTTTTGTAACTAACGTAACAAAATAAAACCTAATCTACATAATTATGTTCTCAGATACATCATTTTACATTTTCAATTCTATTGGTTGCATTACGTCATTTGACGTCATCATTACGCAATATGATTGGTTAAACCATCTGTCAAAAAATATTCATGCGAATATCATTCGTGTTCAATTTTTTCTTTCTTGCAAAATTTTCAGATTGTTTTACGAGTGTTTGTTCCAATTTATTTCCTGACATTGATTAAAAATCACTCTCTTGACAGCTCGTGATATTTTTGTCAATGTCACTCAATAAATTGCTAGAGAACAACTCTCGTAACAATCTGATATTTTTCCAGCATTTAAACACTTATGATTATTAAGTATACAGTTTTTTTTAAAACGAGACACATAGGATTTTTCATAACCATGGTTACGACTGTGAAAGCAATGTATTAGAGCGTTCATTTTAAAATGAAAAAAAAGATATTTGGGCAGCTGTAATAGTTCTAAGAGACGCCTACAACATAAACTTTTAATTGTTTAAACTATACCTACATCGTATTTCCAGGTAGGATCAATTTGACTCCAATTAACAAATTCAAATGTTGCTAACCTGGAAAAACTGCTGCTACCTGGAAATACGATGTAGGTATAATTAAACAATTAAAAGTTTATGCGTCTATTATTGAAACTATTGCAGCTGCCCAAATATGTTATATTGTTCAAGAATAATACAGTTAAATTGATTCCTTATGTTTCATTTTAAAATGAACGCTCTAATACATTGCTTTCAATTCGTAACCGTGGATATGATAAATCCCATGTTTGACGTTAAAATAAACTCACTGTATATGAATAAATTTTTCTAATTTTCAAACTTTGATTCATTAAATTTTGTTATATTAAATTTTGACTTTTTAATTTTGATTTATTAAATTTTGACTTTTAAATTTTGATTTGTTAAATTTTGACTTTTAAATTCTGATTTATTAAATTTTGACTTTTAAATTTTGATTTATTAAATTTTGATTTTTAAATTATTATTTATTAAATTTTGGCTTTTAAATTCTGATTTATTAAATTTTGACTTTTAAATTTAGATTTTTTAATTTAGATTTATAAATTTTGAATTTTAAATTATATTTCAGTATTAGGAGACGGGAGGTTATGTGTTGGCCACATAAGATTTTTACTACTCTATCGCACGTATCAACTAATTTGAGTAAGCAGATTTTACGCAGCAGAATTAACCCAACCTAAATTCAATAACGTTCACCCTGCTCACAAAACCTTCTCGGTCGGCTCAGTGAAGCCAGTGAGTATTTAGTGTCGTTTTTACGTGGCTGTCACCGAGTCAGAGGTCAGAGTTCACAGTAACAAGCTCTCACAAGTCCTGCTGCGGACACGTGAAGGTTTTGTCCTGTTTGTACGTGACTGTGTATGCGTTCATGTAGGTGTCACTGCGCCAGGGGTGGTTCGGAGCCCTCGTTGCGGTGAGAGACAGACTTCAAGACGTGGAGATGTGAGGAATAGTTGAGAACACGTGATGCTTGAGTTAGAGAAGTATACCACGGACCACTGGGGTACTGGGGCTTAATTAGGGTAAACAGTGCAGGAGTAAATGTGCAGTTATATTATTATGTATTTTGAACTTCGCAGGGTTTATTCTAAGCTTTTTCCCACTGCACACCTACCACAAAATTAATACTTCTATTATTATTTTTTTATTTGGCACATACCTACTTTTTATTATATAGGTACAGTGCCATATTTTCAATTTTTTTCGGGGGAGCGGTACATTATTAAAAAGAAAAGACAGTTAAAACATACAATTAAAAAATCTGATGTGGCCAGCACATGACCTCCCACAATACTTACTTTATTCTTTTTATTTATTATACAAATATATCAATATATAACTACTACTAACAAATAATATATTTTAGTCATTTCATTTAAACTGCAGAAGAAGATATAAACGATATTTTACTATTGTCACTGTCATATCATAATCATTTAAATTTTACGTAGTAACAAACGTTAAAAATTAAAATCAAATTATATTTTGAAGATAAAATTTTTACTTTATTATTACCTTATTACATTATGTCCAGTTAATAAAGAATCGATGATGCTTCTTAACTGGATACGTTTAATGGAAGGATTAAAAGTTAATGAAATTCACTCAGTTTTTAATTATTACAATTTCGGCTCCTAGTAAATAAATCCAGTAAATAATATTATTTATACATTTCTTTAACAATAGTGTCACAAAAATTTCAAAAACTGTGTACTTATACGTCTGTTCATCTGCCACATTGACATTTTTTTTCCTATATTATGATTTACAAATCGTGGTAAGTAAAATTACATATTTTTGAAAAATAATTGTCCTTTATTGGTAAGAGATATAGAAAATATAATATTGTAATAATTAATTTGTTCTATCAAATGTCATGACAAATTGTAACTATCGCAGTAGATATTTCGTATATTTTTTGCAGAAAATGTTAGATTTCTTCAAGAAAATACCATTTCCGGTTGGCAGAATCTGTTCAGCTCTTCATTAAGATGTGCAAATGTATAATGCAAAATATTAGAATTTTATGTTTTATTTTATTGCATAATTTTTAATTCAAAGCTTATATTATTTACTTACAGTTCTTGTTCATCATGAATGACTGGTTGAGAACCTGAACGAGGTCAATTAATTTTCCCCTACCTAAAAATTTAAGAGGTCCGTCTACTATCCAAAATTCAGCATAAAATGTATTAACGTAGCGAGTGTTTTGTGGCCAGTACAAGAATGGTAAAATTTTATTTCAACAAGGATTTAATAGAGAAAGAATGGATCTACAGATGTGTCTTTTTAAAATTTTGATTAAAATCATATTCCGACAAATTACAAAAAGTCCTATTTTATGCAAACTTTACACGGTTATATCTCATGATAGAAATTAGTTTTTTAAATTTTAAAAAGGTACATCTGTAGATCCATTCTTTCCTATTTAATGTTTATAAAAACATGATCCTGAAGTCAATAATAATCTGACAGTTTACTCGCAACGAAAACACTTTTACAATATTTTTCAACTTCAAAATGACATTGCATAGCTGGGATGCGGCAAAGTACGAGTTTCGGGCTGGTTTCAGGTAGCTCTAGTAGTGGGGAAAAGAGTGGAATGATACAAAAAGTAAAATCGAGAATATTCTAGGAATTCGGTAAAAAGGTAGACGAGCCTCTTAACCCAGACGAATATGTTTGATGACGTACCGTTCACCACAACGCGGACAAACTATATTATGTAAGTCTGCTATTATTTATAAGTAAAATAAGACAACATCCGAATAAACTTCGCTATGAAACCTTCTTCGGGTTATAATTTCTTCTTTCCGCTATAATTCTGCTCAATCCGCCATTATAAAATCTTCGGGCACGGAGAGATAATGTAAACAATGTATGCCATTCCGGCGCTTAAATATTTGAACTTAGTACAGGCGTGTTAAGCATATTTTATGGTGTAATATTTTCTGTCTCAACATCTGCTGCTGTGGTCATAACTTTTGGATTCCAGACACAATAAGAGCGCGGTAAACTTACACACAGTGCAGAGAAGATGAGAAGAATCAGGATATCAAAATCTTGGAAGAGAAACAGATAGAAAGAAGATGTGAATAAATAATTTATTTTGTAATATTTACAGATTTAATGAAATCTTAAAGACATAAACACATTATGAAGTGAATTGTATTACGTATATTGTTAACGTCAGAACTGAAGCAAGTACCTGGAAGATTTTTTTTTTTAATATTAGCCACAAGTATGAATAATGGGCTACTTGCATGGTAGGTACTTAAAATGATATTATTATTATGAAGGGCAAAAATACAAATTTTATTGAAAAAAATATACGTTTTTTTTGTAAATTGAGAAAGAAATTTTTCTGTGACCTCATTATTTTGCATAGGAGATATGGCAACATTCTACGTCACATCATCACATATTATTCAATTTTATTTAATTATTTTTGGGCTTGTTGATAAAAAATTGGTGAAAATAAAAATACGGGTCCCAAGTTTCTATCTCTTCTTCAAAAATTTATAATAACAAAAATCATGCAAGTAGCCCATTATTGAATAATGACGATAAAATCAGTACGTGACTATAGCATCATTTTTTGACAAATATTTAAGCGTTTAAAAACGGGTTTTATAATTTATTTAACTTGTTTTCCAGTATTTTTCTAAATTAGTTATTTTTGTAGGTAGGTACCTATCTACATAGCGAAAAGAAAAAGAAGGTCGTATCATCTCGCTCTAGCATATAATAGTTATTTGTGTATTAAGAGCGTAAAGTGATTCTTTGTTACTCGCGCACGATAATTGCAGCGAGAGCCGAAGGCGAGAGATGCAAGATGCAATAGTGCAAGAGGAACAAAGACACTTTACGCTCGTAATACACACATAATTTTATCTACGACTAAATTATTTGTTATAATAATAATAGTATTCAGTTAGTTCAATCTGCGTTCAATCAATTTATGTTTTATTCGTAACCATGACGATACCAACAATATCGAGAAAAATAAATAAAAAAATTTGTTTGATTCTGTCATTTTCTTTTATTTTATGTAATCAAAAAGTACTTTATTGCGCGTTGTCATAGGAGACGCACAATAAAATGTTTTTTTGCTTGGTCCTCAGTAACAATCAACTTTACGTTGACAATTGAAAGCATAAATATAAACTTTTCATAGTAGTCGTAGATAAATTATATTATAGACCATACCAAAAACATTATCAAAATAAAATATACCTACAGGGTGATAACTGATAATAGATATTTATACACCAAGTGAGGTACATATTCGTATCTCACGCGGTTTATACAATATTTTATTCAATTTTGACGAAATTATTTCAAATTTATATGAATTATAAATTTATTTTGACATAACAAAACACTAATCAAAGTAGTCGCTGGTGGCAAGTTGTCACTGTTTTTTTGACAAAATAATGACAGTTTAAAACGTCATTAGAGAGATTTAAAAATGTGTTGAGTGATTTTAAAAAAATAATTCTCTTGCTAATAAATAGTTGTTTAAAGTTGTTGCTATGGAGTTAATAATAGCAGTGATTGAATAAAAATATTTATTTTTTAAATTTGTGTACGATACCATCGGACTGTAATGTTTGAATATCCTTGACAAGAATTTCTATTGGTCAAAAGCCCTAGTACAAAGTTTCATTGACCAATAAGCCAATTGAATAATTATTTAAAAACTCAATAGTGAATAATGGGGCATATTGTTCACTCCAAACAATTGTACAATTATTAATGTATTATTTGAGTCGTAGATAAAATATCAGATCATTGCAGATTCAATGTCAAAGAATTTCTTTTTTTTCTGACAATGAAAAAATAAATGTTACTTAATTATTCGTAGATAAAATAAAGTATTCCACTTATTCATTGCAATGATTAAGATGCTTGTCTATGGCTCACACATTTTTCATGAGTAGGTAATTCTCAAAGTTAAACTGTTATTGAATCATAAACTATTGTTAAACAATGCTAGTCAAATATTTGCTAATCATCATTAATCTTTATACGAATACTTGATATTATTTTCATTTTTTTTAAAAACTTACATTGTAAAGAAACGACATATTCAAATCATAGCCCTGAAGCAATATAAATTGAAATTTGTTATGATATAGTTGAATAGATTCATATTTTACCTAAAAAGTTTTTCATTAATATATTAAAACTTATAAAATTTGTAATACTTACAATTTCTCTAATATTATGTCTATTTTTTATTTGAACATCATGTAAAATAGAGACAAATAAATTACCCTAAAATATATTAATATATTTTTGTATATTAGTATTTAATTAAAATCTGTATTCTATATAAAATAGTTAAAAATTACCTCAGAGCATATATCCGCAGAACATTTGACAATTAATAATAAATTTATAATATGAATAACGAAAAATTTTCCTACTGAAAAAATATGTACTTCCCGACCAACCTCTGGAGTCATATAAAAACTAAATAATGCACTAACTATACCAGTTATAAACATGACCATTTGAGCAAATAAGAATATCCAAATAATTTCATTAAACTCTTTTGTGACATATTTTAGTTGAAAAAAAACTTTATACAGCAAAATAATTTCATTCTTATGAGATGCTACTCGCAATCGATTATTTATCACGCTTAATCTGTCAGATAGTATCCAACAAATAGAGCAATAGATAGTAATGCATAAATTGATTAGATATTTAACTGCAACACTATATATTAAACCGTTAAATAAGTGTTTGATTTGTTGCATGCATAAAATCAATGAAATTATAAAATATAACAACATTGTAATTGTTACAATTATTTTTGTTTTTACGTAATTAATATTTTGTTTTAATTGCTGTTTAATAATCATGTCTATATTATAAATTTTTTCATATATTTTTATCAAACTTTTGTTTTTTATAACACCCAGTAAAACAATTGCCACTAAACTGTTTGTAATATTTATTATTATTAATACAAAACTAATAATTTTTTCTATTTCAGCAATAACACTTGTTGTTGTTTTTGTTAATCTTAATGCGATGTTATTAATTGTACTTAAAGGAAAAGCTATGATGAATACAAACCAAAGCATGCACATTATTTTGGATAATTTTGAATTGTTTTTTATAAGTGGTATGCCGTAAATTCGTGTTAATAAATGCAGAGATAAAATTGCTGTATATACATTGTACGGTTTTCCCAACATTTTAATGGCGGAATTTTTATGCACTACCACGATATTTATAGTTGAATACCTATTAAATTATTTATTTATTAATTATACCGAAAAGTAAAAAAAATATGTTTTACAGTAACAATCAATAGTTATATCTCGAGTACTCTGAACGTAATCGATTAAATTAATTGAAATAAATTTAAAGTGTTTGAGTACATATTAATTTGAAAAAAACTGGAGCCCGCAGGTCGAGGGATTTTATCTGAAATTATTATGTAGGTAGGTACCTACGATAATTTTTCAATAAGCTAGACATCAAATTTAATCGATTCAATTCTTTAGCTCGAGGAGTATTATCAAGATTATTTCATGAATTCATAGATTGTGTACTTACAGTAAGTTGTTGCTATGGAGTTAATAATAGCAGTAATTGAATAATAGTATATTATTTAACGAGTAAATAATGTAGGCTATAATTAATGAGGATGAAAGTTTGTTCACGAGCCGAAGGCGAGTGTATAAATCATCCGAGTTAATTATAGCCATTATTTTCGAGTCAAATACGACGTTTCATCTACAACGTTTTAAATAAAACAACATTTTCTTACTACAAATTTGTATTGATATTAACTTAACCTCAAACTTTGATGTGATGACAACATATACAGCGTTTTACAAATTTTTATTATTTTTACTGTTTCTGCTTACAACGTCATAAAATGATAACTTGATGTAACACTAATATTAAAACAGATGTGATGGCAGTTTGACAGTTCGAGAGAATAAAGTTCTCATTATTTAACAGTGTGAAATAATGAATTCATTATTTCATAATGTGTCCTTATGGAGGGGTTTATTATACTACTTTCACGTATATAATGAATACATTATTCTATTGTTGTAGATAAAAACATTAATTTTTTTATATTTGTGCACTATACCATCGGACTGTAATACCCAGTGCACACGGAGAAACATTTTGACAAGTTTCCTGAAAAAAGTTTCCAAAAAATGTATATTTTTTTTGAAAAATTCTAAATATGTTTATTATCACATGTCACATTTGACGATTTGACAAATAAGAAGTTAATTGCACTTCACAACGTTTCCTGAAACCGCCTCATTTATATAGGCGCCGTTAAAACTTTGAAGTTTCCGGAAACTTTTTTCAAGAAACATGTCCAAATGTTTCTCCGTGTGCACTAGGCATAATGTTTGAATATACGTGACAAGAATTTCTGTTAGTCAAAAGCCCTAGTGTAATAAGTTTCATTGGCAAATAAGCCAATTGAATAATTATTTAAAAACTCAATAGTCAGTAATGGGACACATTATTCATTTCAAACAATTGTACAATGAATGTATTATTTGAGTCGTAGATAAAATATCAGATCATTGCATATTCAATATCAAAGAATTATATCTTTTCTTTCTGGCCATGAAAAAATTAATGTTACTTAATTAGTCGTAGATAAAATATAGTATTCCACTTATTCATTGCAATGATTAAGATGCATGTCTATGGCTCACACATTTTTCATGGGTAATTATCAACGTTAAACTGTTATTGAATCATAAACTATTGTTGAACAATGCTAGTCGAAATCATCCTTAATCTTACATTGTAAAGAAATGACATCTCCAAATCATAGCCTTGAAGCAATATAAATTGAAATTTGTTATGATACAGTTGAATAGATTCATATTTTATCTAAAAAGTTTTTCAATAAAATATAAAAACTTTTAAAATTAGTAATACTTACAATTTCTTTAATATTATGTCTATTCCTTATTTGATCATCGTGTAAAATGGAGACAAATATATTACCCTAAAATATATTAATATATTTGTGTGTATAAATAATTAATTAAAATCTGTATTCTATACAAAATTATTAAAAATTACCTGAGAGCATAGATCCGCAGAACATTTGACAATTAATAATAAATTTATATTATGAAAAACGAACAATTTTCCTACTGTAAAAATATGTATTTCCCGACCTACCTCTGGAGTCATATAAAAACCAAATAATGAACCAACTATACCAGTTATAAACATGACCATTTGAGCAAATAAGAATATCCAAATAATTTCATTAAACTCTTTTGTGACATATTTTAGTTGAAAATAAACTTTATACAGCAAAACTATTTCATTCTTATGAGATGTTACTCGCAATCGATTATTTATCACGCTTAATCTGTTAGATAGTATCCAACAAATAGAGCAATAGATAGTAATGCATAAATTGTTTTGATATTTATATACAAGACTAAATATTAAACCGTGAAATAAGTTTTTGAGACTTGTCATGTATAAAAACAATGAAATTATAAAATATAACACCATTGTAATTGTTACAATTATTTTTGTTTTTACGTAATTAATATTTTGTTTTAATTGTTGTTTAATAATCATGTCTATATTACCAATTTTTTTATATATTTTTATTAAACTTTTGTTTTTTATAACACCCAGTAAAACAATTGTCACTAAACTGTTTATAATATTTATTATTACTAATACAATACCAAGAATTTTTTCTATTTCAGCAATAACACTATATAGTTGTTGTTTTTGTTATTCTCAATGCGATGTTATTAATTGTACTTAAAGGAAAAGTTATTATGAATACAAACCAAAGCATGCACATTATTTTGGATAATTTTGAATTGTTTTTATAAGTGGTATGCCGTAAATTCGTGTTAATAAATGCAGAGGAAAAATTGCTGTATATACATTGTACGGATTTCCCAACATTTTAATGGCGGAATTTTTATGCACTATCACGTTATTTATAGTTGAATACCTATTAAATTATGTATTTATTAATTATATTGAAAAGTAAAAAAAAAATATGTTTCACAGTAATAATCAATAGTTATATCTCGAGTACTCTGAACGTAATCGATTATATTAATTTAAATAAATTTAAAGTGTTTGAGTACATATTAATTTGAAAAAAACTGGAGCCCGCAGGTCGAGGGATTTTATCTGAAATTATTATGTAGGTAGGTACCTACGATAATAATTTTTCAATAAGCTAGACATCAAATTTAATCGATTCAATTCTTTAGCTCGAGGAGTATTATCAAGATTATTTCATGAATTCATAGATTGTGTACTTACAGTATTCATGGGAATATCTGACATCCTATTTAAAAAATTCAATATTGTTGTTATACATAACCATTTAACAATAGCAAATTATTTGTTATTTTTTTACATATGTCAGATAAACAGCAAAAATTAATAAATTTTTGTTTGAAATGAATATTTCGGCATGTTTAAAATAGAATATCAGTAAAAATAAAAATCTTATAAATATCTTGCTCTTACGAATGATTATCCGGCTAAATATTACATAAAAGAGCTCAAAAAATATCAGCTTCCGGTTATGGCCATTAGATTCTGCAAACGATTCTCTATTAGAAACAGTTTTTTAAATATATTTTAGAGGTCTTAATATGGCTTAAATGAAATAATTTTCTCTTAAATGAAAAATATAAATATTATTAGTATTCTATAAAATTAACTATGTTTGATCAACTGTCAGTTATAAAAGGATTGAATTATCAACTATATATATATATATATATATATAAGTAAATCGTTGATAACGACATACTCGTAGATTATAGTCATAGCGTTATAGTTATTTCTATTTATAGGCCTTTTTTTTTTACTATAAAGAGCGCGGTAAACTTATACACTAACTATGCAGGTGTGCAGTGGAGAGGAATCTGGGATATTAAAATCTTGGATAGAGACAGAAAGAAAGAGAAAATTATTTATTTTGTAATAGTTACAGATTTAATAAATTGCAAAACAAATAAATATATATTATGAAGCGAATTGTATTACGTATATTGTTAACGTCAGAACTGAACCAAGTACCTAGAATAATTTTTTTTAAAATATTGTATACACAAGTATAAACAAATATTGTATAATGACGATAAAATAAGCAAAACTAGCATTATTTTTACGAAATATTTGGGCGTTTTAAAAAAATTATTTTTACTCACAATCGGTTAGTAATTATGTGCGTTTCTAACCATCTACACAGTTGTGAAGTGAGTCATTTTAACTTCACCTCCCAGATAGCTGGAAATATCTTTGCGGCTAGTTAAATGTAGCTTTTGTTAAACGATGCCAGTCAAATACTTGTTAATCATCATTAATTTTCATATGAATACTTGATATTTATTTTTCTTGTAAAATACTTACATTGTAAAGAAACGACATCTTCAAATCATATCCTTGAATTAATATAAATTGAAATTTGTTATGATACAATTGAATAGATTCATATTTTATCTAAAAAGTTTTTTCAATAAAATATTGAAAGTTTTTAAATAATTATACCTAGTGCTTACAATTTCTCTTATATTATGTCTATTTTTTATTTGAACATCATGTAAAATGGAGACAAATAAATTACCCTATAAAATATATTAAAATATTTGTATATTAATAATTAATTAAATCTGTATTCTATATAAAATATTTAAAAATTACCTGAGAACATATATCAGCAGAACATTTGACAATTAATAATAAATTTATATTATGAAAAACGAACAATTTTCCTACCGAAAAAATATGTATTTCCCAACCATTACTGGGAGTCATATAAAATCCAAATAATGAACCAACTATACCAGTTATAAACATGACCATTTGAGCAAATAAAACTATCCAAAAAATTTCATTAAACTCTTTGGTGACACTTTTTAGTTTAAAATAAATTTTATACAGCAAAACAATTTCATTCTTATGAGATGTTACTCGCAATCGATTATTTATCACGCTTAATCTGTCAGATAGTATCCAACAAATAGAGCAATAGATAGTTATGCACAAATTGTTTATATATTTAACTGAAAGACTAAATATTACACCGTGAAATAAGTTTTTGAGACTAGTCATGTATATAAACAATGAAATTATAAAATAAAAGAACATTGTTATTGTTACAAATATTTTCGTTTTTACGTAATCAATATTTGGTTTTAATTGTTGTTTAATAATCATGTCTATGGTATCAATTTGTTCATATATTTTTATCAAACTTTTGTTTTTTATAAGTCCCAATAAAACAATTGCCACTAAACTGTTTACAGTATCCATTATTCCTGTTGCTCTAGAAACAAATTTTTGTATTTTTTCAATATAACCAAATGATTGTTTCATATTTCTAGATATGATGTAATTAATTAAAAATAATTGTAAAGTTATTATGAATACTAACCAAAGTATGCACATTAATTTTGATAATTTTGAATAATTGTTTTTAATAAGTGGTATACCGGCAATTTTTGCTAATAAGTGCAGAGGTAAAATTGTTGTATATACATTGTAAGGTTTTCTCAACATTTTCATGGCGAAATTTTTGTATACAACCACGTCATTTATAGTTGAATACCAAATAAATTATTTATGTCATTAATTATATTGAAAAGTAAAGAAATTATGTTTCACAGTAATAACAAAAAGTTTATATCTCGAGTACTCTGAACGTAATCGATTAAAAATGACATGTCTTGCTTATGTAATAAAATAAGTTTTCTTAAAAGTGTTTAAGTACATAATAATTTGGAAAAAATTGGAGACCGCAGGTCGAGATATTTTATCTGAAATTATTTTGTAGGTACGATAATTTTTTAAATAAGACAGACATCAAATTGAATCGATTCAGTATTTTAGCTCGATCAGTGTATCAAGATTATTTCATGAATAATTGATAGATTGTTCACTTACAGTAGGTACAGTATCAATGAGAAAATTTTTGTAACCAAAACGTTGATTCTGGCAACTTAATTAAATAATTCATCTTTGTAATTATACATAATCATTTAACGATACCAAATCGTTTGTAATTTTTTTCTGTGAGATAAATGTCAAAAATTGATAAATTAAGTTTACTTGAAAAAAGCTAGATTTCGGTTATGAACGTATTGAAATATCAACTTCCGGTTACCGGCATTAGGTTCTGCAAACGATTCTCAATTAGAAGTAGTTTTTTTATATTTTTTAGAGGCCATATAATAAGGCCAAAATTAAATAATTTTTCCAAAACGAAAACTTTAGTATTCTTTAATATTAATTATATTTGATTAACTGTCAGTTATAAACGGATTGAAATATCAACTTTCAGTTTCCGGCATTAGATTCCGCAAAAAAAATTATAGGCCTTAATAAGGTCAAAATTTGAAGATATTCTCCGATAGGAAATACATTTTTTAGAATATTCTGACTTAATTTAGTGTCTTATAACAAATATAATCAAATAAAAAAATAAATTTAAAACAAAGATAAGCAGTAGTGATGCCTCGAAAAGAAACACTCACATATGATATTTTGCCGTAGTTGTCGGCCATTTTGGATTATAGTGTTGTACACGTAAATTTTTAGAAATGCCAGAGGTCTCCTAGGCTAACATTTTTTAGTATACCAAATTTGGTGTTTTTATCCGCCAGGTAACGGCAATTTCAATAAGCCAATTCACTTATATTGTGAGGGCACGGAATCAGACGAGGTACGCCATCCAAATAAGTCTTTTATATCGTCATAAACAAACATTATCCTGTAAACATATTCGTTGATGACGACATAGAACATAGTCATAGCGTTATAGTCATTTATAGGCCATTTCTTTCGATGACGTACCTCGTCTGATTCCGTGTCTCTACTATAAGAGCTTATACACTTTGCAATGGAGAGGAATCTGGGATATCAAAATCTTGGATAGAGACAGAAAGAAAGAGAAAGTTATTTATTTATTTATTTTGTAATATTTACAGATTTAATAATTTGTAAAAGAAATAAATATATTATGACGCGAATTGTATTACGTATATTGTTAACGTTAGAACTGAACCAAGTACCTGAAACAATTTTTATTATTGACCACTGGCATAACAAATGATTGATTAATGGCGATTTTTCAAAAAGAAGATCCTATCATCTCGCTCTTGCATGTAAATTATTGCATAGACGACACCAAAAACATCAAAATAAAATATACCAACAGGGTGATAACTGATAATAGATACTTATACACCAAGTGAGGTACATTCGTATCTCACGCGGTTTATACAATATTTTATTATTTTATTATTTATTATTTCAAATACATATAAGTATAAATTATAAATTTATTTTGACATAACAAAACACTAATCAAAGTAGTTGCTGGTGGCAATTTGTCATTATTTTTGAAAAACGTCATCAGAATGATGTAAAAATGTGTTTAGTTAGTTAAAAAAAAAATTCTCCTGCGAATAAACAGTTGTTTAAAGTTGTTGCTATGAAGTTATTAATAACAGCAATGGAATAAAAACAATTGAGTAATTATTTAAAAACTCAATAGTGAGGAATGGGGCACTATATTCACTTCAAACAATTGTACAATTAATGTATTATTTGAGTCGTACATAAAATATCAGATCATTGCATATTCCATATCAAAGAATTTCTTTTTTTCACGACATGTGAAGAAAACACAATTTTCTTCTCGCGAAATAGTGAGGAAAGTAGGTTTTCCCTCTCTAGAGAGGACAGTAAGCAGTGTTACCACCAGTGTTATTTTACGATGAAATATTTTAAAAATTGTAAGGAAATTTATTATTTTATTGAAAATTCTGATTTTATAGTTATATAGGTACTGATTTTACAATTATTATGTTTTATACTTTCCTTTTCTACTATTTTACGATTTTACAACTTAAATTTAATTTGGCATATTGGCTGAATTTCGTTGTTTTCAAACAGATGGCAGTTATAACCTAACCTCTAGTTATGTGTTTCTTTACATTTACTATGTTTTTAAATATGTCGTGAAAAAAATGTGTCTAACACGAGAGGAAAGCTCTTTTCCACTCTTGCTCGACCTCGAGTGGGAAAAGAAGCGCTTTCCTCTCTAGTTGGACAAATAACTATTCTTTCTGGCCATGAAAAAATAAATGTTACTTAATTAGTTGTAGATAAAATATAGTATTTCACTTATTCATTTAAATGATTAAGATGCTTGTCTATGGCTCACACATTTTTCATGAGTAATTCTTAACGTTAAACTGTTATTGAATCATAAACTATTATTAGACAATGCTAGTCAAATATTTTCTAATCATCATTAATCTTTATACGAATACATGATTTTTTTTTTAAACTTACATTGTAAAGAAATGACATCTCCAACTCATAGCCTTGAAGCAATATAAATTGAAATTTGTTATGATACAGTTGAATAGATTCATATTTTATCTAAAAAGTTTTTCAATAAAATATAAAAACTTTTAAAATTAGTAATACTTACAATTTCTCTAATATTATGTCTATTCCTTATTTGAACATCGTGTAAAATGGAGACAAATATATTACCCTAAAATATATTAATATATTTGTGTGTATAAATAATTAATTAAAATCTGTATTCTATATAAAGTAATTAAAAATTACCTGAGAGCATAGATCCGCAGAACATTTGACAATTAATAATAAATTTATATTATGAAAAACGAACAATTTTCCTACTGAAAAAATATGTATTTCCCAACCATCCTCTGGAGTCATATAAAAACCAAATAATGTACCAACTATTCCTATTATAAAAATGACCATTTGTGCAAATAAGAATATCCAAATAATTTCATTAAAATCTTTTGTGACATATTTTAGTTGAAAATATACTTTATACAGCAAAACAATTTCATTCTTATGAGATGTTACTCGCAATCGATTATTTATCACGCTTAATCTGTCAGATAGTATCCAACAAGTAGAGCAATAGATAGTAATGCATAAATTGTTTTGATATTTAACTGCAAGACTAAATATTAAACCGTGAAATAAGTTTTTGAGACTTGTCATGTATAAAAACAATGAAATTATAAAATATAACAACATTGTAATCGTTACAATTATTTTTGTTTTTACGTAATTAATATTTTGTTTTAATTGCTGTTTAATAATCATGTCTATATTATCAATTTTTTCATATATTTTTATCAAACTTTTGTTTTTTATAACACCCAGTAAAACAATTGCCACTAAACTGTTTACAGAATTTATTATTCCTAATGCCCAACCTATAATTTTTCTTATTTCAGCAATAACACCAGTTGTTGTTACTGTTATACTTCTGAATCTGATGTCATTAATTGTAACTAAATGAAAAGTTATTATCAATACAAACCAAAGTATGCACATTATTTTGGATAATTTTGAATTGTTTTTTATAAGTGGTATGCCGTAAATTCGTGTTAAAAAATGCAGAGGTAAAATTGCTGTATACACATTGTAAGGTTTTCTCAACATTTTCATGGCGAAATTTTTATGTACTACTAGGTTATTTAAAGTTGAATACCTAATAAATTATTTATGTCATTAATTATATTGAAAACTAAAGAAACTTTGTTTCACAGTAATAATCAATAGTTATATCTCGAGTACTCTGAACGTAATCGATTAAATTTGACATGTCTTTTTACCTTCCGCTTACCTGTAAAGGAAGGTATTGGAATCATGCAAAAAATCGGGTGGTGAATTTTTAGTGGATGAGCACGAATTAGGGTC
Organism: Agonum fuliginosum; assembly: GCA_947534325.1. Lineage (NCBI taxonomy): Eukaryota > Metazoa > Arthropoda > Insecta > Coleoptera > Carabidae > Agonum > Agonum fuliginosum. The sequence continues at coordinate 45,194,440 of OX384029.1, forward strand.
CTTACAACTCATTTTTGATAGTTTCACGATGATGTCTGTGTGTATGTGTGTGTGTGTGTGTGTGTGTGTGTGTGTGTGTGTGTGTGTGTGTGTGTGTGTGTGTGTGTGTGTGTGTGTGTGTGTGTGTGTGTGTGTGTGTGTGTGTGTGTGTGTGTGTGTGTGTGTGTGTGTGTGTGTGTGTGTGTGTGTGTGTGTGTGTGTGTGTGTGTGTGTGTGTGTGTGTGTGTGTGTGTGTGTGTGTGTGTGTGTGTGTGTGTGTGTGTGTGTGTGTGTGTGTGTGTGTGTGTGTGTGTGTGTGTGTGTGTGTGTGTGTGTGTGTGTGTGTGTGTGTGTGTGTGTGTGTGTGTGTGTGTGTGTGTGTGTGTGTGTGTGTGTGTGTGTGTGTGTGTGTGTGTGTGTGTGTGTGTGTGTGTGTGTGTGTGTGTGTGTGTGTGTGTGTGTGTGTGTGTGTGTGTGTGTGTGTGTGTGTGTGTGTGTGTGTGTGTGTGTGTGTGTGTGTGTGTGTGTGTGTGTGTGTGTGTGTGTGTGTGTGTGTGTGTGTGTGTGTGTGTGTGTGTGTGTGTGTGTGTGTGTGTGTGTGTGTGTGTGTGTGTGTGTGTGTGTGTGTGTGTGTGTGTGTGTGTGTGTGTGTGTGTGTGTGTGTGTGTGTGTGTGTGTGTGTGTGTGTGTGTGTGTGTGTGTGTGTGTGTGTGTGTGTGTGTGTGTGTGTGTGTGTGTGTGTGTGTGTGTGTGTGTGTGTGTGTGTGTGTGTGTGTGTGTGTGTGTGTGTGTGTGTGTGTGTGTGTGTGTGTGTGTGTGTGTGTGTGTGTGTGTGTGTGTGTGTGTGTGTGTGTGTGTGTGTGTGTGTGTGTGTGTGTGTGTGTGTGTGTGTGTGTGTGTGTGTGTGTGTGTGTGTGTGTGTGTGTGTGTGTGTGTGTGTGTGTGTGTGTGTGTGTGTGTGTGTGTGTGTGTGTGTGTGTGTGTGTGTGTGTGTGTGTGTGTGTGTGTGTGTGTGTGTGTGTGTGTGTGTGTGTGTGTGTGTGTGTGTGTGTGTGTGTGTGTGTGTGTGTGTGTGTGTGTGTGTGTGTGTGTGTGTGTGTGTGTGTGTGTGTGTGTGTGTGTGTGTGTGTGTGTGTGTGTGTGTGTGTGTGTGTGTGTGTGTGTGTGTGTGTGTGTGTGTGTGTGTGTGTGTGTGTGTGTGTGTGTGTGTGTGTGTGTGTGTGTGTGTGTGTGTGTGTGTGTGTGTGTGTGTGTGTGTGTGTGTGTGTGTGTGTGTGTGTGTGTGTGTGTGTGTGTGTGTGTGTGTGTGTGTGTGTGTGTGTGTGTGTGTGTGTGTGTGTGTGTGTGTGTGTGTGTGTGTGTGTGTGTGTGTGTGTGTGTGTGTGTGTGTGTGTGTGTGTGTGTGTGTGTGTGTGTGTGTGTGTGTGTGTGTGTGTGTGTGTGTGTGTGTGTGTGTGTGTGTGTGTGTGTGTGTGTGTGTGTGTGTGTGTGTGTGTGTGTGTGTGTGTGTGTGTGTGTGTGTGTGTGTGTGTGTGTGTGTGTGTGTGTGTGTGTGTGTGTGTGTGTGTGTGTGTGTGTGTGTGTGTGTGTGTGTGTGTGTGTGTGTGTGTGTGTGTGTGTGTGTGTGTGTGTGTGTGTGTGTGTGCGTGTGTGTGGTCAAGGGGTGTTAGTCGCATAACTCAAATACGAAGTACCCGAAAATTTTGATATTTGGTATTTAACATTGAACGTAATCGATTAAATTTGACATGTCTTTTTATTTACCTATGTAATAAAATAAATTTTGCTTAAAGTGTTTGAGTATATAATAATTTGGAAAAATTGGAGGCCGCAGGTCGAGGGATTTTATCTGAAATTATTTTGTAGGTACGATAATTTTTAAATAAGCCAGATATCAAATTGTTTCAATTCTTTAGTTCGAGGAGTACCTATATCAAGATTATTTCATGAATTCATAGATTGTGTACTTACAGTATTCATGAGAACATTGTTAGCAAAGAAAACTTTGATTCTGACATCTTATTTAAATAATTCAATTTTGTTATTATACATAACCATTTAACGATAGCAAATCATTTGTTATTTTTTTACTTCTGTCAGATAAACGGCAAAAATTAATAAAATAAATTTGCTTGAAATGAATAATTCGGCGTGTTTAAAATAGAATATCAGTAAACATAAAAATCATGTAAGTTTCTTGCTCTTACGACTGATTATACGGCTAAATATTTCAATAAAAATGCTCAAGAAAGCTGTCACTTATGTACGTATTGAAATATCAACTTCCGGTTATTCTTTAAAATTAATCATGTTTGATCAAGTTATGAACGGATTAAAATGTCAACTTCTGGATTTCGGCATTAGATTCCTCAAATGATTTTTTACAGGCCTTAATATAAGGTCAAAATTCGAAAATTTTCTTCGATAGAAAATATTTTTTTTTTGAATATTCTGACTTAATTTAGTGTTTTATAAGGAATATAATCAAATAAAAAATAAATTTAAAACAAAGATAAGCAGTAGTGATGCCTCGAAACGAGCCTCGAAAAGAAAGACTCACATTATGATATTTTTTGTACTCATCACCTAGGAAATTACATATTAAACACGCAATTGACAATCGGAAATGTCAATTTTCCAGTGCAGTCAATCAGGAAAAATGCAAAGAATACTGGCTTTTTTAGACATTTCAGAGTAAAATCATCTTAAAAATAATAAAATTTAATTTATAAAGTGTTACTTCCGGGAATTATAATTAGTGAAGATCACCGAAAACCGCCAATATTTAAAAATAAAACTTGTGTGCAGCGCGCCATCTGTCGGTAGTAGTGAGTACAAAAAGCATCGTAATCTCAAATTTAATGACCAGACTACAACTACAACTTGAATGTATTTGATTATAGTTTTATTCGTTACAAAAAACATTGTACAAACTTCTTGCGGGAAGACACCATCCCAGCATTCGCGTAAATGAAACCCTCGCTCCGCTCGTGTTTCAAGAAAACCGCTCATGTGGGATTAAAAAATCATAAAATCGGTAATTTTTACTCAAAAACAAACTTATTTAACGATTCGGGTTCGCAATGAAATAGCATCCGTAAATAAATTTGTTTTTGAGTAAAAATTACCGATTTTATGATTTTTTAAAAACCATTCGTCCTTTGTGCCGCACCCTATATAATAGAGGCACGGAATCAGACGAGGTACGCCATTAAAATAAATGGCCAAGACGCTATGACTATGATCTATATCGTCATAAACAAAAAAATATCGTGTAAAAATATTCTACGATGGCGACATAAATTATAGTCATAGCGTTATAGTCATTTATAGGCCTTTTTTGATGACGTACCTCGTCTCTACTATAACAGCGCAGTACACTTATACACTTTGCAGTGGGGAAGAAACTGGGATATCAAAATATTGGATAGAGACAGAAAGAAACATAAAGTTATTTATTTATTTATTTTATAATATTTACAAATTTAATAAATTGCAAAAGAAATAAATATATTATGAAGCGAATTGTATTACGTATATTGTTAACGTCAAAACCGAACCAAGTACCTAGAAGCATTTTTTTTTTAATATTGCCCACAAGTATAAATAATTATTGAATAATGACGATAAAATCAGCACGTGACTAGCATTATCTTTTGCCAAATATTTAAGCGTTTTTGAATTATTTTTACGTACAATCGGTTAGTAATATGTGCGTTTCTAACCTTCTACATAGTTGGGATTGGGAAGCGAGTTATTTTTAACTTCACTTTCCAGCTAGCTGGAAATATCTTTGCGGCTAGTTAAATGTAGCTTTTGTTAAACGATGCCAGTCAAATACTTGTTATTCATCATTAATTTTTATATGCATACTTGATATTTATTTTTCTTGTAAAAAACTTACATTGTAAAGAAACGACATCTTCAAATCATAGCCTTGAATTAATATGAATTGAAATTTATTATGATACAATTGAATAGATTCATATTTTATCTAAAAAGTTTTCCAATAAAATATTAAAAGTTTTTAAATTAATATACCTAGTGCTTACAATTTCTCTTATAAAATGTCTATTTTTTATTTGAACATCATGTAAAATGGAGACAAATAAATTACCCTAAAATATATTAAAATATTATTTTTACCTCCCGCTTACCTGTAAGAGAAGTATTGGAATCGTGCAAAAAATTAGGTTGTGAGATTTAAGTTTTATGTGTGTGTATGTGATCAAGTCCGGATAGGTGGAGGTCGGACAACTCAAATACGAATTACCCAAAAATTTTGATATTTGCTAAGATACTTTGACCGGAAGTGGTATTTTCTTGAAGCATTCTAACATTTATTGCAAAAAAAAAATAGTTACAATTTTTAAAGGAAAACTATTTTTTTAAAATAGGTATGTAATTTTACCTACCACGATTTGTGAAGAACAAAATAGGATTTTTTTTTTAAAAACAAACTTGCAAAATCAATATAGGTACCTACCTAAAATTTGTGAAATATTTGTGGCACCATTTTGAAAGAAATGTATAAATATTATTAACTGGACATGGACATATTGTGATAAGATAATAATGAAGTAAAAATTTTATCTAAAAAGAGCTAATTAAATAATTTGTGAATGATGAAATTTATAGCAAAATTATAATTTAAGAAAGCCTAACTAAAACCAAATTCACATATTACAGTGTCAATGCAGGAGGTTATGTGCTGGCCACATCAGATTTTTGTATATTAATAATAATTCATTAAAATCTGTTTTGTATATAAAATAATTAAAAATTACCTGAGAGCATATATCAGCTGAACATTTTACAATTAATAATAAATTTATATTTTGAAAAACAAACCATTTTCCTATCGCAAAAATAAATTTTTCAGAACCATCACCATTAGTTATATAAAAACCAAATAACGAATTAGTTATACCAGTTATAAACATGACCATTTGAGCAAATAAAAATATCCAAATAATTTCATTAAACTCTTTAGTAACATGTTTATCTGCAAAATTTCAGCTCGATAGGATCCCGGGAAGTGGGTCATTTTTGACTTTTGTTTTTTTGCCGTACGTAGACGTCTTGTCTGTGAACTGTGAAGTTAATATAAAGGATTTAATAGTATATTACATTACAAGTCATGAAAATGTTTCATTGCAGACGAGGAGGCTAATTAAATAATTTGTGAATGATGAAATTTATAGCAAAATTATAATTTAAGAAAGCCTAACTAAAACCAAATTCACATATTACAGTGTCAATGCAGGAGGTTATGTGCTGGCCACATCAGATTTTTGTATATTAATAATAATTCATTAAAATCTGTTTTGTATATAAAATAATTAAAAATTACCTGAGAGCATATATCAGCTGAACATTTTACAATTAATAATAAATTTATATTTTGAAAAACAAACCATTTTCCTATCGCAAAAATAAATTTTTCAGAACCATCACCATTAGTTATATAAAAACCAAATAACGAATTAGTTATACCAGTTATAAACATGACCATTTGAGCAAATAAAAATATCCAAATAATTTCATTAAACTCTTTAGTAACATGTTTTAGTTGAAAATACATTTTATACAGCAAAATAATTTCATTTTCATGAGATGTTACTCGCAATCGATTATTTAACAAGCTCAATCTGTCAGATAGTATCCAACAAATAGAGCAATAGATAGTAATGCATAAATTGTTTATACATGTTACTGAAAGGGTAGTTATTATACTGTGAAATAAATTTTTTAAACTTGTCATGAGTAAAAACAATGAAATTATAAAATATAACAACATTGTAACTGTTACAATTATTTTTGTTTTTACATAATTAATATTTTGTTTTAATTGTTGTTTTATAATCATGTCTATATTATCAATTTGTTCATATATTTTTATCAATCTTTTGTTTTTTATAACACCCAGTAAAACAATTGCCAGTAAACTGTTTACAGTATCAATTTTTCCTAATGTTCTAGCCATATTTTTTCTAATTTCTGCAATATTACTAGTTGTTTCTTTTATATTTCTAAATGTGATTTTATTCATTGTAGTTAAATGAAAAGTTATTATGAATACAAACCAAACTATGGACATTATTTTGGATAATTTTGATTTGTTTTTTATAAGTGGTATGCCGTAAATTTTTGTAAATGTGTGTAGAGGTAAAATTGCTGTATATACATTGTAAGGTTTTTTCAACATTTTTAGGCAGAAATTTTCAAGTAGGTACTACTACATCATTTTTGTTTATTGTTGAATAATTAATTATTTATGTCATTAATTATACTGAAAAGAAAAGTAATTACGTTTCACATATTATTATTATTATTATTAAATATTTTAATATTGCTATATGTTGTATTAATGTACCTACCTTATTAGTGTTTAATAAATAAAGAAGGTACATTTTAGTATATTAATCATATCGTCAACTGTTATTACCTTTTTTAATATGCAACATTTATTAATAATTATAAACAACATAATACGTTAGTTACCTACTTATAATACGTTAGATACTTATGATTCATTAGTTACGGATTTAATACGTTAGATAAATCCATAATAACATCAAAACCTTCCATAATCTGCGAACTGTCAACTAATTGACAGAAAAAAAACGAACCCGTAAAAACAAAGTTTTTCACTATAAATCCTTTATAATGAGACTCGATCGATATTTATTTAAATTTTTGGTTTTGAACCAGATCGGTGCAGTACATTTTGAGATGTCTAGCTGCCATTTTGTTTCAAGATGGTGGACTAACATTTTAATATACTTATGTTTCAAGACAGATTCTGAGCTATTACTGTACCAAATTTGAACGCAATAGTTACAGTACATTTTGAGATATCTGTCCGCCATTTTGTTTCCAGATGGCGGACTGACATTTTAATATATCTATAGGTATCATAAGTTAGATGCTTGACTATTACTGTACCAAATTTGACCGCAATCGGTGCAGTACATTTTGAGATAGCCGCCATTTCGTTTCAAGATGGCGGATAATCTGAAATTTCGCCAAAGTGCATTGTTAGGTGACAAAGTCTATCTGCAAAATTTCAGCTCGATAGGATCCCGGGAAGTGGGTCATTTTTTACTTTTGTTTTTTTGCCGTACGTAGACGTCTTATCTGTGAACTGTGAAGTTAATATAAAGGATTTAATAGTATATTACATTACAAGTCATGAAAATGTTTCATTGCAGACGAGGAGGCTTGTTTGAAGAATGCGAGGATGCGCAGCGTCCGAGCGTTTCTTTAAAGCCTCCGAGTCTAGCAAAGACATTTTTATGACGCGTGATGTATTTTTTTTTAATTCGGCAATTATAGAGGCTTAAAATTATAGAAAAAATTAGGTTTGCATAAATCATCAGAGCTGTGACAAATTTTTGAAAACGTTGTCATGACAAGTGTTTGTACCTACAGACAGTGGAAAGTAAAAATGACTATTTTCATGCCTAGTCATTTTACTTATTTAATTTCATGCCTAGTCATGGAAATCTTACTTTCAAGACTCAAATTAGTCAGGAAATGAAGATTTTCATGCCGATTTTGAAAAAAAATTGTTGATTTGTTTCAACATCGCTGTCGTAGATGATACGATTAAGCTTTGAATATAACGCGAATTATGTGATTTATGTCCTGTTGGATGTTCAAAGAGATTCGGTTTCACCTCGTGGCTTAGCAACATCCTCGGTATTATAAATTGCATATTATTTTTCTTTAAAGCCCTGTTCACACATGGACACACAGCGGACATATACATAGACACACACATGCGACACAGAGGCAACAAAAGCTAAATGAAGAACGTGTGGAACCTTTGTGGCCTCAAAATTTATTTTTTCTTTACTTACATAGAAGCCACAAAATAGCGGCGCTTCTATTTCACAAGCAACACATACAGTATTTTTTTACTGTTGCGTGTGTGTTACTTATGTGTGAACAGGGTTTATAGTAATTTTTATGCACTTTATCTGCATAAATTTCTGCAAATAGAAACAAGCAATAGGCATAAACAATATATCAATAGAATCATTAGAGTTGCTAGATTGCCTTATACTATACTAATTAATAATATCTGAAAATAAATCTAATTTGCAGTAGAAATGAAAGAAGGAGGTGCAACATTCATCAAATTGAAATGAATTTTATAAAAAATTAAATATATTTACAGACATTATTTTTAGCACATAGCAATTAAAAACACATATTTCTATTGTGCAATATAATTTTCATTGTAGGTTACATCGTTTATCCGAAATTTATACACAGTGCAGAGTGAACAATAATCTACGAGTATAAGTATAAAAATCTTGAAAACAAATCTGATGTGGCCAGCATATAACCTCTCGCCTTGACACTAATATGAGAATTTGGTTTTAGTGAAGTTTTCATAAATAATAATCTTGCAATAAATTTCATAAATCACAAACTTTTTGTACTCGTTATTCATATCCAAGTACAAGGTACATGAGTGTAATATAACTACCAGAAAAATAATCTACTTAACTATGACTACGAATGGTATTCAAGAGAATATTAATTGAATCATATCCAGTTTTAAATTAAAATGGCAAAATGCAATTATCCATGATTTCAGAAAACAAATATTTTGATAAAATTTAGACATAACGTCAAATGTGTTTTGTGTTTTTTTGTGTTTCCTTACAAATAAAATAGTGAATTTCAAGTGAAAAATATTTTAGACCTTTGAAGAAATCCCAGAAATAGAAATGGTGCAATAGTCAACACACAACCGTACTAGTACAAAATAATCAAGTCTACTCATTTTGATTGGCTGTGAAATTCAATATTCTGCATTTTTATTGGTCTTTTTTGACAGATGACAAATGATGTGAATAATCAATAAAATGTTACAAATTTTTAAATTAATAATAGGTAGGTACTTACAATTTCTCTAATATGAGGTGTTTTTTTTATTTGAACATCATGTAAAATGGAGACAAATAAATTACCCGAAAATATATTAAAATATTTGTATATTAATAATTAATTAAATCTGTATTCTATATAAAATAATTAAAAATTACCTGAGAGCATATATCAGCAGAACATTTGACAATTAATAATAAATTTATATTATGAAAAACGAACAATTTTCCTACCGAAAAAATATGTATTTCCCAACCATTCCTGGGAGTCATATAAAATCCAAATAATGAACCAACTATACCAGTTATAAACAGGACCATTTGAGCAAATAAAACTATCCAAAAAATTTCATTAAACTCTTTGGTGACATTTTTTAGTTTAAAATAAATTTTATACAGCAAAACAATTTCATTCTTATGAGATGTTACTCGCAATCGATTATTTATCACGCTTAATCTGTCAGATAGTATCCAACAAATAGAGCAATAGATAGTTATGCACAAATTGTTTATATATTTAACTGAAAGACTAAATATTACACCGTGAAATAAGTTTTTGAGACTAGTCATGTATATAAACAATGAAATTATAAAATAAAAGAACATTGTTATTGTTACAAATATTTTCGTTTTTACGTAATCAATATTTGGTTTTAATTGTTGTTTAATAATCATGTCTATGTTATCAATTTGTTCATATATTTTTATCAAACTTTTGTTTTTTATAAGTCCCAATAAAACAATTGCCACTAAACTGTTTACAGTATCCATTATTCCTGTTGCTCTAGAAACAAATTTTTGTATTTTTTCAATATAACCAAATGATTGTTTCATATTTCTAGATATGATGTAATTAATTAAAAATAATTGTAAAGTTATTATGAATACAAACCAAAGTATGCACATTAATTTTGATAATTTTGAATAATTGTTTTTTATAAGTGGTATACCGGCAATTTTTGCTAATAAGTGCAGAGGTAAAATTGTTGTATATACATTGTAAGGTTTTCTCAACATTTTCATGGCGAAATTTTTGTATACTACCACGTCATTTATAGTTGAATACCAAATAAATTATTTATGTCATTAATTATATTGAAAAATAAAGAAATTATGTTTCACAGTAATAACAAAAAGTTTATATCTCGAGTACTCTGAACGTAATCGATTAAAAATGACATGTCTTGCTTATGTAATAAAATAAGTTTTCTTAAAAGTGTTTGAGTACATAATAATTTGGAAAAAATTGGAGACCGCAGGTCGAGATATTTTATCTGAAATTATTTTGTAGGTACGATAATTTTTTAAATAAGACAGACATCAAATTGAATCGATTCAGTATTTTAGCTCGAGGAGTATATCAAGATTATTTCATGAATAATTGATAGATTGTTCACTTACAGTAGGTACAGTATCAATGAGAAAATTTTTGTAACCAAAACGTTGATTCTGGCATCTGATATCTTAATTAAATAATTCATCTTTGTAATTATACATAATCATTTAGCGATACCAAATCGTTTGTTATTTTTTTCTGTGAGATAAATGTCAAAAATTGATAAATTAAGTTTACTTGAAAAAAGCTAGATTTCGGTTATGAACGTATTGAAATATCAACTTCCGGTTACCGGCATTAGGTTCTGCAAACGATTCTCTATTAGAAGTAGTTTTTTTATATTTTTTAGAGGCCATATAATAAGGCGAAAATTAAATAATTTTTCCAAAACGAAAACTTTAGTATTCTATAATATTAATTATATTTGATCAACTGTCAGTTATAAACGGATTGAAATATCAACTTTCAGTTTCCGGCATTAGATTCCGCAAAAAAAATTTATAGGCCATAATAAGGTCAAAATTTGAAGATATTGTCCGATAGGAAATACATTTTTTAGAATATTCTGACTTAATTTAGTGTCTTATAAGAAATATAATCAAATAAAAAAATAAATTTAAAACAAAGATAAGCAGTATGTCAAAAAAGCTAGTACCCCCACTTTACCCAAAACAAATTTTTTTAGGTCGATAATTTTGTACTAATTTTGGACATTTTTGAACCATAAAAATCAAATTTTGACCCATCGTCATTTCAGAGATTGGACAACTCTATATCAGAGCAATAAAGCTGGTACCCCCACTTTGACCAAAAAAATTTTTTTAGGCCTATAATTTTGTACTAATTTTGGACATTTTTGAACCATAAAAATCAAATTTTGACCCATCGTCATTTCAGAGATTGGACAACTCGATATTCAGAGCAATAAAGCTGGTACCCCCACTTTGACCAAAACACTAATTTTGGACATTTTTGAACCATCAAAATCAAAATTTCTGTTGGACCCAATAGTTTAGATTAAAAAAACGGTTCACGCTAGGTTCGCGCTCGTTCACGCTCGTTCACGCTAGGTTCACCTAGCGTGAACCTAGCGTGAACTTAGCGTTTTTTTTACATAAACTAATCTATGCTAACAAAACTCTTCTTGAGTCCAACAGAAATCCGTTTTTTTGACATAAACTAATCTATGCTAACAAAACCCTTCTTGAGTCCAACAGAAATCCGTTTTTTTGACATAAACTAATCTATGCTAACAAAACCCTTCTTGAGTCCAACAGAAATCCGTTTTTTTGACATAAACTAATCTATGCTAACAAAACCCTTCTTGAGTCCAACAGAAATCAGTTTTTTGACATGAACTAATCTATGCTAACAAAACCCTTCTTGAGTCCAACAGAAATTTTGATTTTGATGGTTCAAAAATGTCCCAAATTAGTAAAAAATTATCGGCCTAAAAATTGTTTTTTTGGTCAAAGTGGGGGTACCAGCTTTATTGCTCTGAATATCGAGTTGTCCAATCTCTGAAATGACGATGGATCAAAATTTGATTTTTATGGTTCAAAAATGTCAAAAATTAGTACAAAATTATCGGCCTAAAAATTTTTTTTTTGTCAAAGTGGGGGTACCAGCTTTATTGCTCTGATATCGAGTTGTCCAATCTCTGAAATGACGATGGGTTAAAATTTGATTTTTATGGTTCAAAAATGTCCAAAATTAGTACAAAATTATAGGACTAAAAAAAATTGTTTTGGGTAAAGTGGGGGTACTAGCTTCTTTGACATATAAGCAGTAGTAATGCCTCGAAAAGAAACACTCACATATGATATTTTGCCGTAGTTGTCGGCCAATTTGGATTATAGTGTTGTACACGTAAATTTTTAGAAATGCCAGAGGTCTCCTAGGCTAACATTTTTTAGTATACCCTAAGGTACCTTCATACCAAATTTGGTGTTTTTATCCGCCAGGTAACGGCAATTTCAATAAGCCAACACTTATATTGTAGAGGCACGGAATCAGACGAGGTACGCCATCCAAATAAATCTTCTATATCGTCATAAACAAACATTATCCTGTAAACATATTCATTGATGGCGACATAGAACATAGTCATAGCGTTATAGTCATTTATAGGCTATTTCTTTCGATGACGTACCTCGTCTGATTCCGTGTCTCTACTATAAGAGCGCAGGACACTTTACACTTTGCAATGGAGAGGAATCTGGGATATCAAAATCTTGGATAGAGACAGAAAGAAAGAGAAAGTTATTTATTTATTTATTTTGTAATATTTACAGATTTAATAATTTGTAAAAGAAATAAATATATTATGACGCGAATTGTATTACGTATATTGTTAACGTTAGAACTGAACCAAGTACCTGAAACAATTTTTATTATTGACCACTGGCATAACAAATGATTGATTAATGACGATTTTTCAAAAAGAAGATCCTATCATCTCGCTCTTGCATGTAAATTATTGCATAGACGACACCAAAAACATCAAAATAAAATATACCAACAGGGTGATAACTGATAATAGATACTTATACACCAAGTGAGGTACATTCGTATCTCACGCGGTTTATACAATATTTTTTGACGAAATTATTTCAAATTTATATGAATTATAAATTTATTTTGACATAACAAAACACTAATCAAAGAAGTCGCTGGTGGCAAGTTGTCATTGTTTTTATGCATTTTTGACAAAATAATGACAGTTTAAAACGTCATCAGAATGACGTGAAAATGTGTTTAGTTATTTAAAAAAAAATAAAATTCTCTTGCGAATAAACAGTTGTTTAAAGTTGTTGCTATGAAGTTATTAATAACAGCAATGGAATAAAAACAATTGAGTAATTATTTAAAAACTCAATAGTGAGAAATGGGGCACAATATTCACTTCAAACAATTGTACAATTATTAATGTATTATTTGAGTCGTACATAAAATAAAAGATCATTGCATATTCAATATCAAAGAATTTCTTTTTTTCACGACACGTGAAAAAAAACACAATTTTCTTCTCGCGAAATAGTGAGGAAAGTAGGTTTTCCCTCTCTAGAGAGGACAGTAAACAGTGTTACCACCAGTGTTATTTTACGATGAAATATTTTAAAAATTGTAAGGAAATTTATTATTTTATTGAAAATTCTGATTTTATAGTTATATAGGTACTGATTTTACAATTATTATGTTTTATACTTTCTTTTTCTACTATTTTACGATTTTACAACTTAAATTTAATTTGGCATATTGGCTGCATTTCGTTGTTTTCAAACAGATGGTAGTTATAACCTAACATCTAGTTATGTGTTTCTTTACATTTACTATGTTTTTAAATATGTCGTGAAAAAAATGTGTCTAACACGAGAGGAAAGCTCTTTTCCACTCTTGCTCGACCTCGAGTGGGAAAAGAAGCGCTTTCCTCTCTAGTTGGACAAATAACTATTCTTTCTGGCCATGAAAAAATAAATGTTACTTAATTAGTTGTAGATAAAATATAGTATTTCACTTATTCATTTGAATGATTAAGATGCTTGTCTATGGCTCACACATTTTTCATGAGTAATTCTCAACGTTAAACTGTTATTGAATCATAAACTATTATTAGACAATGCTAGTCAAATATTTTCTAATCATCATTAATCTTTATACGAATACATGATTTTTTTTTAAAACTTACATTGTAAAGAAATGACATCTCCAAATCATAGCCTTGAAGCAATATAAATTGAAATTTGTTATGATACAGTTGAATAGATTCATATTTTATCTAAAAAGTTTTTCAATAAAATATAAAAACTTTTAAAATTAGTAATACTTACAATTTCTCTAATATTATGTCTATTCCTTATTTGAACATCGTGTAAAATGGAGACAAATATATTACCCTAAAATATATTAATATATTTGTGTGTATAAATAATTAATTAAAATCTGTATTCTATATAAAGTAATTAAAAATTACCTGAGAGCATAGATCCGCAGAACATTTGACAATTAATAATAAATTTATATTATGAAAAACGAACAATTTTCCTACTGAAAAAATATGTATTTCCCAACCATCCTCTGGAGTCATATAAAAACCAAATAATGTACCAACTATTCCTATTATAAAAATGACCATTTGTGCAAATAAGAATATCCAAATAATTTCATTAAAATCTTTTGTGACATATTTTAGTTGAAAATATACTTTATACAGCAAAACAATTTCATTCTTATGAGATGTTAATCGCAATCGATTATTTATCACGCTTAATCTGTCAGATAGTATCCAACAAGTAGAGCAATAGATAGTAATGCATAAATTGTTTTGATATTTAACTGCAAGACTAAATATTAAACCGTGAAATAAGTTTTTGAGACTTGTCATGTATAAAAACAATGAAATTATAAAATATAACAACATTGTAATTGTTACAATTATTTTTGTTTTTACGTAATTAATATTTTGTTTTAATTGCTGTTTAATAATCATGTCTATATTATCAATTTTTTCATATATTTTTATCAAACTTTTGTTTTTTATAACACCCAGTAAAACAATTGCCACTAAACTGTTTACAGAATTTATTATTCCTAATGCCCAACCTATAATTTTTCTTATTTCAGCAATAACACCAGTTGTTGTTACTGTTATACTTCTGAATCTGATGTCATTAATTGTAACTAAATGAAAAGTTATTATCAATACAAACCAAAGTATGCACATTATTTTGGATAATTTTGAATTGTTTTTTATAAGTGGTATGCCGTAAATTCGTGTTAAAAAATGCAGAGGTAAAATTGCTGTATACACATTGTAAGGTTTTCTCAACATTTTCATGGCGAAATATTTATGTACTACCAGGTTATTTAAAGTTGAATACCTAATAAATTATTTATGTCATTAATGATATTGAAAACTAAAGAAACTTTGTTTCACAGTAATAATCAATAGTTATATCTCGAGTACTCTGAACGTAATCGATTAAACTTGACATGTCTTTTTATTTATGTAATAAAATAAATTTTGCTTGAAAGGTGTTTGAGTATACAATAATTTGGAAAAATTGGAGACCGCAGGTCGAGGGATTTTATCTTAAATTATTATGTAGGTACGATAATTTTTAAATAAGCCAGACATCAAATTGTTTCAATTCTTTAGTTCGAGGAGTACCTATATCAAGATTATTTCATGAATTCATAGATTGTGTACTTACAGTATTCATGAGAACATTTTTAGCAAAGAAAACTTTGATTCTGACATCTTATTTAAATAATTCAATTTTGTTATTATACATAACCATTTAACGATAGCAAATCATTTGTTATTTTTTTACTTCTGTCAGATAAACGGCAAAAATTAATAAAATAAATTTGCTTGAAATGAATAATTCGGCGTGTTTAAAATAGAATATCAGTAAACATAAATATAATGTTAGTTTCTTGCTCTTACGATCGATTATCCGGCTAAATATTTCAATTAAAAAGCTCAAAAAAGCTGTCAGTTATGTACGTATTGAAATATCAACTTCCGGTTATTCTTTAAAATTAATAATGTTTGATCAAGTTATGAACGGATTAAAATGTCAACTTCTGGATTTCGGCATTAGATTCCTGAAATGATTTTTTACAGGCCTTAATATAAGGTCAAAATTCGAAAATTTTCTCCGATAGACAATTTTTTTTTTGAATATTCTGACTTAATTTAGTGTTTTATAAGGAATATAATCAAATAAAAAAATAAATTTAAAACAAAGATAAGCAGTAGTGATGCCTCGAAAGGAGCCTCGAACAGAAAGACTCACATTATGATATTTTTTGTACTTTTCACCTAGGAAATGACATATTAAACACGCAATTGACAATCGGAAATGTCAATTTTCCAGTGCAGTCAATCAGGAAAAATGCAAAGAATACTGGCTTTTTTAGACATTTCAGAGTAAAATCATCTTAAAAATAATAAAATTTAATTTATAAAGTGTTACTTCCGGGAATTATAATTAGTGAAGATCACCGAAAACCGCCAATATTTAAAAATAAAACTTGTGTGCAGCGCGCCATCTGTCGGTAGTAGTGAGTACAAAAAGCATCGTAATCTCAAATTTAATGACCAGACTACAACTACAACTTGAATGTATTTGATTATAGTTTTATTCGTTACAAAAAACATTGTACAAACTTCTTGCGGGAAGACACCATCCCAGCATTCGCGTAAATGAAACCCTCGCTCCGCTCGTGTTTCAAGAAAACCGCTCATGTGGGATTAAAAAATCATAAAATCGGTAATTTTTACTCAAAAACAAACTTATTTAACGATTCGGGTTCGCAATGAAATAGCATCCGTAAATAAATTTGTTTTTGAGTAAAAATTACCGATTTTATGATTTTTTAAAAACCATTCGTCCTTTGTGCCGCACCCTATATAATAGAGGCACGGAATCAGACGAGGTACGCCATTAAAATAAATGGCCAAGACGCTATGACTATGATCTATATCGTCATAAACAAAAAATTATCGTGTAAAAATATTCTACGATGGCGACATAAATTATAGTCATAGCGTTATAGTCATTTATAGGCCTTTTTTGATGACGTACCTCGTCTCTACTATAACAGCGCAGTACACTTATACACTTTGCAGTGGGGAAGAAACTGGGATATCAAAATATTGGATAGAGACAGAAAGAAACATAAAGTTATTTATTTATTTATTTTATAATATTTACAAATTTAATAAATTGCAAAAGAAATAAATATATTATGAAGCGAATTGTATTACGTATATTGTTAACGTCAAAACCGAACCAAGTACCTAGAAGCATTTTTTTTTAAATATTGCCCACAAGTATAAATAATTATTGAATAATGACGATAAAATCAGCACGTGACTAGCATTATCTTTTGCCAAATATTTAAGCGTTTTTGAATTATTTTTACGTACAATCGGTTAGTAATATGTGCGTTTCTAACCTTCTACATAGTTGGGATTGGGAAGCGAGTTATTTTTAACTTCACTTTCCAGCTAGCTGGAAATATCTTTGCGGCTAGTTAAATGTAGCTTTTGTTAAACGATGCCAGTCAAATACTTGTTATTCATCATTAATTTTTATATGCATACTTGATATTTATTTTTCTTGTAAAAAACTTACATTGTAAAGAAACGACATCTTCAAATCATAGCCTTGAATTAATATGAATTGAAATTTATTATGATACAATTGAATAGATTCATATTTTATCTAAAAAGTTTTCCAATAAAATATTAAAAGTTTTTAAATTAATATACCTAGTGCTTACAATTTCTCTTATAAAATGTCTATTTTTTATTTGAACATCATGTAAAATGGAGACAAATAAATTACCCTAAAATATATTAAAATATTATTTTTACCTCCCGCTTACCTGTAAGAGAAGTATTGGAATCGTGCAAAAAATTAGGTTGTGAGATTTAAGTTTTATGTGTGTGTATGTGATCAAGTCCGGATAGGTGGAGGTCGGACAACTCAAATACGAATTACCCAAAAATTTTGATATTTGCTAAGATACTTTGACCGGAAGTGGTATTTTCTTGAAGCATTCTAACATTTTTTGCAAAAAAAAAATAGTTACAATTTTTAAAGGAAAACTATTTTTTTAAAATAGGTATGTAATTTTACCTACCACGATTTGTGAAGAACAAAATAGGATTTTTTTTTAAAAAACAAACTTGCAAAATCAATATAGGTACCTACCTAAAATTTGTGAAATATTTGTGGCACCATTTTGAAAGAAATGTATAAATATTATTAACTGGACATGGACATATTGTGATAAGATAATAATGAAGTAAAAATTTTATCTAAAAAGAGCTAATTAAATAATTTGTGAATGATGAAATTTATAGCAAAATTATAATTTAAGAAAGCCTAACTAAAACCAAATTCACATATTACAGTGTCAATGCAGGAGGTTATGTGCTGGCCACATCAGATTTTTGTATATTAATAATAATTCATTAAAATCTGTTTTGTATATAAAATAATTAAAAATTACCTGAGAGCATATATCAGCTGAACATTTTACAATTAATAATAAATTTATATTTTGAAAAACAAACCATTTTCCTATCGCAAAAATAAATTTTTCAGAACCATCACCATTAGTTATATAAAAACCAAATAACGAATTAGTTATACCAGTTATAAACATGACCATTTGAGCAAATAAAAATATCCAAATAATTTCATTAAACTCTTTAGTAACATGTTTTAGTTGAAAATACATTTTATACAGCAAAATAATTTCATTTTCATGAGATGTTACTCGCAATCGATTATTTAACAAGCTCAATCTGTCAGATAGTATCCAACAAATAGAGCAATAGATAGTAATGCATAAATTGTTTATACATGTTACTGAAAGGGTAGTTATTATACTGTGAAATAAATTTTTGAAACTTGTCATGAGTAAAAACAATGAAATTATAAAATATAACAACATTGTAACTGTTACAATTATTTTTGTTTTTACATAATTAATATTTTGTTTTAATTGTTGTTTTATAATCATGTCTATATTATCAATTTGTTCATATATTTTTATCAATCTTTTGTTTTTTATAACACCCAGTAAAACAATTGCCAGTAAACTGTTTACAGTATCAATTTTTCCTAATGTTCTAGCCATATTTTTTCTAATTTCTGCAATATTACTAGTTGTTTCTTTTATATTTCTAAATGTGATTTTATTCATTGTAGTTAAATGAAAAGTTATTATGAATACAAACCAAACTATGGACATTATTTTGGATAATTTTGATTTGTTTTTTATAAGTGGTATGCCGTAAATTTTTGTAAATGTGTGTAGAGGTAAAATTGCTGTATATACATTGTAAGGTTTTTTCAACATTTTTAGGCAGAAATTTTCAAGTAGGTACTACTACATCATTTTTGTTTATTGTTGAATAATTAATTATTTATGTCATTAATTATACTGAAAAGAAAAGTAATTACGTTTCACATTTTATTATTATTATTATTAAATATTTTAATATTGCTATATGTTGTATTAATGTACCTACCTTATTAGTGTTTAATAAATAAAGAAGGTACATTTTAGTATATTAATCATATCGTCAACTGTTATTACCTTTTTTAATATGCAACATTTATTAATAATTATAAACAACATAATACGTTAGTTACCTACTTATAATACGTTAGATACTTATGATTCATTAGTTACGGATTTAATACGTTAGATAAATCCATAATAACATCAAAACCTTCCATAATCTGCGAACTGTCAACTAATTGACAGAAAAAAAACGAACCCGTAAAAACAAAGTTTTTCACTATAAATCCTTTATAATGAGACTCGATCGATATTTATTTAAATTTTTGGTTTTGAACCAGATCGGTGCAGTACATTTTGAGATGTCTAGCTGCCATTTTGTTTCAAGATGGTGGACTAACATTTTAATATACTTATGTTTCAAGACAGATTCTGAGCTATTACTGTACCAAATTTGAACGCAATAGTTACAGTACATTTTGAGATATCTGTCCGCCATTTTGTTTCCAGATGGCGGACTGACATTTTAATATATCTATAGGTATCATAAGTTAGATGCTTGACTATTACTGTACCAAATTTGACCGCAATCGGTGCAGTACATTTTGAGATAGCCGCCATTTCGTTTCAAGATGGCGGATAATCTGAAATTTCGCCAAAGTGCATTGTTAGGTGACAAAGTCTATCTGCAAAATTTCAGCTCGATAGGATCCCGGGAAGTGGGTCATTTTTTACTTTTGTTTTTTTGCCGTACGTAGACGTCTTATCTGTGAACTGTGAAGTTAATATAAAGGATTTAATAGTATATTACATTACAAGTCATGAAAATGTTTCATTGCAGACGAGGAGGCTTGTTTGAAGAATGCGAGGATGCGCAGCGTCCGAGCGTTTCTTTAAAGCCTCCGAGTCTAGCAAAGACATTTTTATGACGCGTGATGTATTTTTTTTTAATTCGGCAATTATAGAGGCTTAAAATTATAGAAAAAATTAGGTTTGCATAAATCATCAGAGCTGTGACAAATTTTTGAAAACGTTGTCATGACAAGTGTTTGTACCTACAGACAGTGGAAAGTAAAAATGACTATTTTCATGCCTAGTCATTTTACTTATTTAATTTCATGCCTAGTCATGGAAATCTTACTTTCAAGACTCAAATTAGTCAGGAAATGAAGATTTTCATGCCGATTTTGAAAAAAAATTGTTGATTTGTTTCAACTTCGCTGTCGTAGATGATACGATTAAGCTTTGAATATAACGCGAATTATGTGATTTATGTCCTGTTGGATGTTCAAAGAGATTCGGTTTCACCTCGTGGCTTAGCAACATCCTCGGTATTATAAATTGCATATTATTTTTCTTTAAAGCCCTGTTCACACATGGACACACAGCGGACATATACATAGACACACACATGCGACACAGAGGCAACAAAAGCTAAATGAAGAACGTGTGGAACCTTTGTGGCCTCAAAATTTATTTTTTCTTTACTTACATAGAAGCCACAAAATAGCGGCGCTTCTATTTCACAAGCAACACATACAGTATTTTTTTACTGTTGCGTGTGTGTTACTTATGTGTGAACAGGGTTTATAGTAATTTTTATGCACTTTATCTGCATAAATTTCTGCAAATAGAAACAAGCAATAGGCATAAACAATATATCAATAGAATCATTATATAGAGTTGCTAGATTGCCTTATACTATACTAATTAATAATATCTGAAAATAAATCTAATTTGCAGTAGAAATGAAAGAAGGAGGTGCAACATTCATCAAATTGAAATGAATTTTATAAAAAATTAAATATATTTACAGACATTATTTTTAGCACATAGCAATTAAAAACACATATTTCTATTGTGCAATATAATTTTCATTGTAGGTTACATCGTTTATCCGAAATTTATACACAGTGCAGAGTGAACAATAATCTACGAGTATAAGTATAAAAATCTTGAAAACAAATCTGATGTGGCCAGCATATAACCTCTCGCCTTGACACTAATATGAGAATTTGGTTTTAGTGAAGTTTTCATAAATAATAATCTTGCAATAAATTTCATAAATCACAAACTTTTTGTACTCGTTATTCATATCCAAGTACAAGGTACATGAGTGTAATATAACTACCAGAAAAATAATCTACTTAACTATGACTACGAATGGTATTCAAGAGAATATTAATTGAATCATATCCAGTTTTAAATTAAAATGGCAAAATGCAATTATCCATGATTTCAGAAAACAAATATTTTGATAAAATTTAGACATAACGTCAAATGTGTTTTGTGTTTTTTTGTGTTTCCTTACAAATAAAATAGTGAATTTCAAGTGAAAAATATTTTAGACCTTTGAAGAAATCCCAGAGATAGAAATGGTGCAATAGTCAACACACAACCTTACTAGTACAAAATAATCAAGTCTACTCATTTTGATTTGCTGTGAAATTCAATATTCTGCATTTTTATTGGTCTTTTTTGACAGATGACAAATGATGTGAATAATCAATAAAATGTTACAAATTTTTAAATTAATAATAGGTACTTACAATTTCTCTAATATGAGGTGGTTTTTTTATTTGAACATCATGTAAAATGGAGACAAATAAATTACCCTATAAAATATATTAAAATATTTGTATATTAATAATTAATTAAATCTGTATTCTATATAAAATAATTAAAAATTACCTGAGAGCATATATCAGCAGAACATTTGACAATTAATAATAAATTTATATTATGAAAAACGAACAATTTTCCTACCGCAAAAATATGCATTTCCCAACTATTCCTGGGAGTCATATAAAAACTAAATAATGAACCAACTATACCAGTTATAAACATGACCATTTGAGCAAATAAAAATATCCAAATAATTTCATTTAACTCTTTTGTGACATGTTTTAGTTGAAAATAAATTTTATATAGCAAAACAATTTCATTCTTATGAGTTGTTACTCGCAATCGATTGTTTATCACGCTTAATCTGTCAGATAGTAACCAACAAATATAGCAATAGATAGTAATGCATAAATTATTTATATATTTAACTGAAAGACTAAATATTAGACCGTGAAATAAGTTTTTGAAACTTGTCATGTATATAAACAATGAAATTATAAAATAAAACAACATTGTTATTGTTACAAATATTTTTGTTTTTACATAATCAATATTTTGTTTTAATTTCTGTTTAATGATTATGTCTATATTATCAATTTTTTCATATATTTTTATCAAATTTTTGTTTTTTATAACACCCAGTAAAACAATTATTGCCACTAAACTGTTTACAGTATCCATTATTCCTGTTGCTCTAGAAACAATTTTTTGTATTTTTTCAATATAACCAAATGTTTGTTTTATATATCTGATGTAATTAATTAAAAATAATTGAAAATTTATTATAAATACAAACCAAAGTATGCACATTATTTTTGATAATTTTGAATAATTGTTTTTTATAAGTGGTATGCCGGCAATTTTTGCTAATAAGTGCAGAGGTAAAATTGCTGTATATACATTGTAAGGTTTTCTCAACATTTTCAGGGCGGAATTTTTTGTATACTACCACGTTGTTTATAGTTGAATACCAAATAAATTATTTATGTCATTAATTATATTGAAAAGTAAAGAAATTATGTATCAATTATGTAATCGATTGACATGTCTTGCTTATGTAATAAAATAAATTTTGCTTAAAGTGTTTGAGTACATAATAATTTGGAAAAAATGGAGACCGCAGGTCGAGGGATTTTATCTGAAATTATTATGTAGGTACGATAGACAGACATCAAATTTAATCGATTCAATTCTTTAGCTCGAGGAGTATATCAAGACTTTCATGAATTATTGATAGATTGTGTACTTACAGTACAATATCAATGAGAACATTTTTGCAACCAAAACGTTGATTCTGGCATCAATTTGATATCTTAATTTAATAATTCAACTTTGTAATTATACATAACCATTTAACGATAGCAAAGCATTTGTTATTTCTATATTTAGATTATGTCAAAAATTCTTAAATTAAATTCGCTTGAAAAAAAGCTAGCTGTCGGTTATGAACGTATTGAAATATCAACTTCCGGTTCCCGGCAAACGATTCTCTATTAGAAATAGTTTTTTTTAAATATTTTTAGAGGCCATATAAGGCCAAAATTAAATGATTTTCTCCAAAAAGAAAATTTTAGTATTCTTTAAAATTAATTATGTTTGATCAATTGTCAGTTATAAACGGATTGAAATATCAACTTTCGGTTTCCGGCATTAGATTCCGCAAACGAGTTTTTAGAGGCCTTAATAAGGTCAAAATTCGAAGATTTTCTCCGGTAGGAAATACATTCTTTTGAATATTTTGACTTAATTTAGTGTTTTATAAGAAATATAATCATAAGTAATATAATAAGAGCCATAAATTTATCGGTAAAATTTACGAATAGTTGTTG
This sequence comes from Agonum fuliginosum, assembly GCA_947534325.1. Taxonomy (NCBI): domain Eukaryota; kingdom Metazoa; phylum Arthropoda; class Insecta; order Coleoptera; family Carabidae; genus Agonum; species Agonum fuliginosum. The sequence goes on from OX384029.1 coordinate 45,218,160, forward strand.
CGTAGAAACGGACAAACGAGTGTCAAAATTGTTAATTAAGAGTCAATTTTGACCCGAGTTGTCGTTTCTACGCAATTAAATTTATGATTCAAATTATATTTGTTTGATTATTTCACGAACGATAATTATTATTTTATTTTTGACGTTTGCAACATTAAAAACATTTAATAAAAAAATGTAACCATGGTTACCCTACTGTGGTTTCATCAAATTTTATCGCTGAAAAACTGCCCGCTTCGAAAAAGTTATGCATTCTTATTGGCCAGAAATGACGTGTGTAAAATAATCAAATAAACAAATTAATTTAAAACAAAGGTAAGCAGTAGTGGTGCCTCGAAGAGAAAGACTGACATATATTTTGCCGTATTTGTCGGCCATTTTGCATTATAGTGCTGTATACGTAAATATTTAGAAATTCTAAAGGTCTCCTAGGCTAACATTTTTAGTATACCCTAAGGTACCTTCATACCAAATTTGATGCTTATATCCGCCAAGTAACGGTAATTTCAATAAGCCACCTCACTAATATAATAGAGGCACGGAATCAGACGAGGTACGTCATCAAAATAAATGGCCTATAAATGGCCATGACGCTATGACTATGATCTATATCATCATTAACAAAAAATTATCGTGTAAAAATATTCGTTGATTGACAGAAAGAAAGAGAAATAATTTATTTATTTATTTTGTAATATTTACAGATTTAATAAATTGTAAAAGAAATAAACATTTTATGACGCGAATTGTATTACGTATATTGTTAACGTCAGAACTGAACCAAGTACCTAGAACAATTTTTTTTATTAAACACTGCCATAACAAATGATTGATTAATGACGATTTTTCAAAAAGAAGGTCCTATCATCTTGCTTTAGCATATAAATTATTGCATAGACGATTCCAAAACATCAAAATAAAATATACCTACAGGGTGATAACTGATAATAGCTAATCAGATCATTGCAGATTCAATATCAAAGAATTTCGGTTCTTTCTGGCCATGAAAAAATAAATGTTACCTACTTAATTAGTCGTAGATAAAATAAAGTATTCCACTTATTCATTTCAATGATTAAGATGCTTGCCTATGGCTTACACATTTTTCATGAGTAATTCTCAACGATAAACTATTATTGAATCATAAACTATTGTTAAACAATGCTAGTCAAATACTTGCTAATCGTCTTTAATCTTTATACGAATAATTGATTTTTTGTAAAACTTACATTGTAAAGAAACGACATCTTCAAATCATAGCCTTGAAAAAATATAAATTGAAATTTGTTATGATACAGTTGAATAGATTCATATTTTATCTAAAAAGTTTTTCAATAAAATATTAAAACTTTTAAAATTAGTAATACTTACAATTTCTCTAATGTAATTTCTATTTTTTATTTGAACATCATGTAAAATGGAGACAAATAAATTACCCTAAAATATATTAATATATAAATAATATATAAATAATTATTTAAATATGTATTCCATATAAAATAATTAAAAATTACCTGAGAGCATATATCCGCAGAACATTTGACTATTAATAATAAATTTATATTATGAAAAACAAACCATTTTCCTACCCCAAAAATATATTTTTCCCAACCATCCCCGGGAGTCATATAAAAACCAAATAACGCACTAGTTATACCAGTTATAAACATAACCATTAGAACAAATAAAAATATCCAAATAATTTCATTTAACTCTTTTGTGACATACTTTAGTTGAAAATAAACTTTATACAGCAAAACAATTTCATTTTTATGAGATGTTACTCGCAATCGATTATTTATCACGCTTAATCTGTCAGATAGTATCCAACAAATAGAGCAATAGATAGTAATGCATAAATTGTTTTGATATTTAACTGCAAGACTAAATATTAAACCGTGAAGTAAGTTTTCGATACTTGACATGTATAAAAACAATGAAATTATAAAATATAACAACATTGTAATTGTTAACATTATTTTTGTTTTTACGTAATTAATATTTTGTTTTAATTGCTGTTTAATAATCATGTCTATATTATCAATTTTTTTATATATTTTTATCAAACTTTTGTTTTTAACAACACCCAGTAAAACAATTGCCACTAAATTGTTTATAAAATTTATTATTTCTAATGCCCAACCAATAATTTTTCTTATTTCAGCAATAACACCAGTTGTTGTTTCTGTTATACTTCTGAATCTGATGTCATTAATTGTAGCTAAATGAAAAGTTATTATGAATACAAACCAAAGCAAGCACATTATTTTGGATAATTTTGAATTGTATTTTATAAGTGGTATGCCGTAAATTCGTGTTAATAAATGCAGAGGTAAAATTGCTGTAAATACATTGTAAGGTTTTCTCAACATTTTCATGGTGAAATTTTTATGTACTACCACGTTATTTATAGTTAAATACCTATTAAATTATGTATGTCTTTAATTATATTGAAAAGTAAAAAACTATGTTTTACTGTAATAATCAATAGATATATCTCGAGTACTCTGATCGTAATCGATTAAATTAATTTAAATAAATTTTGCTTAAAAAGTGTTTCAGTACATATTAATTCATAGATTGTGTACTTACAGTATTCATGAGAAAATCGCATGACACAAATAACAGCCAATGGATGAATGGATTACAATAATAGTAACCATGGTTATATAAAAATTTTCTCGGAAATTTTTTACTATAGTAACTGAAATCAATAAGCGGAAAATTTTCGTCATCTGTCACTTTGACATTAAATTAAAAATTGGTTAAATTGTCATTTTGAGTGTAAATAAGCAAATAATAAGGTAAATAATACATAATTTATTAATGTTAAATACAAATTTAGTAAATATTTCAAGTTTCTGTTATAAAAAGAAAACAAAAATAGAGCGGCCGTGTCATTGCGATTTTCTTACCGAATATGCACTCGTGCATTCATTCATGTCCAGGAAATTTTTTATCGTGCATTCTAACAATGTAATTTGCTCTCGTGTACCACTCGAGCTAATTAAGACGTTGGTGGAAAGCATTCAAAAAAATTTCCGGAAAGAATGAATGCACATGTGATATATTACAAGTGAACATTTTTTGCAACCAGAACGTTGATTCTGACATCTATCTGACATCTGATTTAAATAATTTAATTTTGTTGTTATACATAATCATTGTAACGATAAAAAATCGTTTGTTATTTCTATAGTTCAGATAAATGTTAAAAATTAATATATTAATTATTATGCTTAAAATAAATTATCCGGATAAATATTCCATCAAAAATTTCAAAAAAGCTGTCAGTTATGTACGTATTGAAATAACGACTTTCGGTTACTGGCATTAGATTCTTCAAACGATTCTCTATTAGAAACAGTGTTTATATATTTTTCAGAGGCCGTAATAAGGCCAAAATTTAAAAATGTTCTTCAAAACGATAACATAATTTTTTTTATTTCATCCTGTGTCAAATTCAAACGTCTTACTCGTACTGTTAAATATGAATGCCCGGACTTGTAACGTTAATTACTATAGTATTCTTTAAAATTAATTATTTTTGATCAACAGTCAGTTATGAACGGATTGAAATATCAACTTCCGGTTTCCGGCATTAGATTCCGCAAACGATTTTTAGAGGCCTTAATAAGGTCAAAATTCGACGAGTTACTCCGATAGGAAATATATTTTTTGAATATTCTGAATTAATTTAGTGTTTTACAAGAAATAAAAAAATAAATTTGAAACAAAGATAAGCAGTAGTGGTGCCTCGAAAAGAAAGACTCACATATGATATTTTGCCGTATTTGTCGGCCATTTTGGATTATAGTGCTGTACACGTAAATTTTTAGTAATTTGAGGGGGCTCCTAGGCTAACATTTTTTAGTATACCCTAAGGTACCTTCATACCAAATTTGATGCTTTTATCCGCCAAGTAACGGTAATTTAAATTAGTGATCTTAGCCGAGAATATTCTCCAGAGAATATTCTCAAGAATATTCTTTATAATATTCTTCATAATATTCTTCCGAGAATATTCTTAAGAATATTATTGTTCTTGAGAATATTCTCGATCGATATTAAAACCTAGGGATTCCCCTATTTAACTTTGTCCGATTCTAGAATATTCTCTGAAAATATTCTCGAAAAGAAAATTCTCGAGAATTTTCCATCACTAATTTCAATAAGCCACTTCACTGATATTGTAGAGGCACGGAATCAGACGAGGTACGCTATCAAAATAAATGGCCTATAAATGGCCATGACGCTATGTCGGCATAAACAAAAAATTCTCGTGTAAAAGTATTCGTTGATGACGACATAGATTTATAGTCATAGCGTTATAGTCATTTATAGGCCATTTCTTTTGATGTCGTACCTCGTCTGATTCCGTGCCTCTACTATAAGAACGCGGCAAACTTATACTGTGGAGAGGAGAAGAATTTGGGATATCAAAATCTTGAATAGAGAAACAAAAAGAAAGAGTAAGTGATAAATTAATTTATTTTGTAATATTTACAGATTTAATATATTGTTGAAGAAATAAATATATTATGAAGCGAATTGTATTACGTATATTGTTAACGTCAGAACTGAACCAAGTACCTGGAACAATTTTTTTTATTGACCACTGGCATAACAAATGATTGATATGATTAATGCCGATTTTTCAGCACATGACTAGAATTTTTTAAAGAGTTTATTAATATAGGTATTTGAAAAAAGAAATGCTTAAAATATATACGAAATTATTTGTGTTTTACTATCATCCAGCATGAGCATATAAATTCTTGCAAGAAATTCATCAAAATCAAATAAGGATGTATCATAACTTCTAGTACATACGTTAAGGTTGAACCTATACAGTTTAATAAACTTAAGGAGTTGGTGACTATAATTAAAATGATGACGAGAGGCTGAAATTTATACAGTGCCTTTATTACACTATTGAGATTCGATTTTTTTTTTAATGTTCCATCTGGTTAATGAAATGAATTAATGAATGAAATTACTTTCGTTTTACATGGCCTCTTATGGCAATTCACTAAATCTTTGGTTTGTATGTTTTAAACTATATAATAAAATGATGAAAAATTCATATTTCCAATAAACCTTTAAAAATTAGTAGGTAAGTAAAGGTTTTGTGTACTTTTTCTAAACCATTTGCAAGATATTAAAAAATATATAAGCATACCAAGCATTTTTTAATTAGTAAATTATTAATTATTGCAACTTAACGAATTGCAATGATATCACCAACCTCCTTAATAATTATCCGAATACTGGATTTTTTTGTAAAAACTTACATTGTAAAGAAACAACATCTTCAAATCGTAGCCTCGAATTAATATAAGTTGAAATTTGTTATGATACAATTGAATAGATTCGTGTTTTATCTAAAAAGTTTTTCCAATAAAATATTAAATTTTTTATCTACAACAATAGAATAATGTATTCATTATATACGTGAAAGTAGTATAATAAACCCCTCCATAAGGACACATTATGAAATAATGAATTCATTATTTCACACTGTTAAATAATGAGTACTTTATTCTCTCGAACTGTCAAACTGCCATCACATCTGTTTTAATATTAGTGTTACATCAAGTTATCATTTTATGACGTTGTAAGCAGAAACAGTAAAAATAATAAAAATTTGTAAAACGCTGTATATGACTAGCCCATAATAGTTCTAAATTACTCGGATAAATTGTCATCACACCAAAGTTTGAGGTTATGTTAGTATCAATACAAATTTGTAGTAAGAAAATGTTGTTTTATTTAAAAAGTTGTAGATAAAACGTCGTATTTGACTCGAAAATAATGGCTATAATTAACTCGGATGATTTATACACTCGCCTTCGGCTCGTGAACAAACTTTCATCCTCATTAATTATAGCCTGCATTATTTACTCGTTAAATAATATACTATTAATTTATCCTATCTAATAATTACAATATCTCTAATATTATTTCTATTTTTTATTTGAACATCATGTAAAATGGAGACAAATAAATTACCCTAAAATATATTAAAATATTTGTATATTAATAATTAATTAAAATCTGTATTTTATATAAAATAATTAAAAAATTACCTGAGAGCATACATCAGCAGAGCATGTAACAAATAATAATAAATTTATAATATGAAAAACAAACCATGTTATTACTCCCGTGTTATCAAATACTTCCGAACCATCTACAGTAGCTAAATAAAAAGCAAATAGAGTATAAGATATACCAGTTACAGACAAAACCATTTGAGCAAACAAAAATATCCAAATAATTTCATTAAACTCTTTTGTGATATATTTTAGTTGAAAATAAATTTTATACAGTAAAATAATTTCTTGTTTATGAGATGTTACTAGCAATAGATTATTTATCAGGCTTAATCTGTCAAATAGAATCCAACATATAGAGCAATAGATAGTAATGCATAAATCGCTTATATATTTAACTGAAAGAGTAAATATAATACCGTGAAATATATTTTCTATAGTTACCACGTTTAAAAACAATGAAATTGTAGAATAAAACAATATTGTCATGGTTACAATAATTATTTCTGTTTTTACGTAATTAATATTTTGAAATTGTTGTTTAAAAATCATGTCTATATTATCAATTTGTTCATATATTTGTATCAAACTTTTGTTTTTCATAACACCTAGTAAAACAATTGCGAGTAAACTATTAACAATATCTATTATTCCTTAAGCTCTAGCAAGAAAATCTTTTATTTTAAAATTTTTTACCAGATTCTTTTATATTTTTAAAACTGATGTAATTTATTATTATAAATAAATTAAAAATTATTATGAATACAAACCAAACTATGCATATTATTTTGGATAATTTTGATTTGTTTTTTATAAGTGGTATGCCGTAGATTTTTGTTAATAAATGCAGAGGTAATATTGCTGTATACAGGTTGGTGGAGGTGAAATGCGGACATAGGGAACATACATGACAATCGAACTTTCATGCCAGGTATCTTGATATATTTTGTAGTAAACAAAACGATGTAATGTGAAGTTTTGTGACAAAAAGAGTAATCAATAAGAGAAATAATAATAAAATATAAAAGTGCATGTAAACTTTCTCGTTCTGCTCGTACATATAAATTATTATGCAAAGAAAATATTTAATGAATATAAAAATTTCAATAATATGACAGCTACTTTGACATTGACAGTACTTATTCCACGTAAATCAAGATGCCTAGCATGATAACTCCATTGTCATATACTTCCCTATGTTCGCATTTCACCTCCACCAACCTGTATACATTGTAAGGTTTTCTCAACATTTTAAGAGAGGACTTTTTACTTTTGCATTAGTAGTTATAGTTGAATTTATGTCTTTAATTATATTGACAAGTAAAGTAATTACGTTTCACAGTATATAATCATTATTAAATATTTTAATATTGCTGTTAGAAATTAATAAATGAAATATATTTCACTTACAGTCAAATGACATACCAATCTGATGACGTCACAGTCTACGTTTACATTGTTTTTTATACTAGTGTGTTAATTGAGAGATGCAAACGCGTTAATTGTCGAGATTATTTATGGCCTATTAACACATGAGTTAGTTACAATATTTTTTTCACAACATGCGGAGAAAACACAATAAGAGTAATGTGTTAGACAAAGATGGAGAATCCAGAGGCAGATTGTTTGTTTTTCGCTTACTTGTACTTTTAATAAATTATGCTGATTATTTCTTGATGTTTCACAAAACCAATAAAATGTTTAATTCATTGAATACATTAATAAGTAATCAATTGATATGCATCCAATTTAAAATCTTTTACTTAGAGAAAAAACTCTGGTTCCTCTAAATTAAATTTGTAAGTCAAAAAATAATCTAATTAAATATAATTCGAGAATTCGATAAATTATACAATAATTCTCCAGTGTTTCAATTTATTCTCACCCTCTTTACTGATAATTTTTCTCGTTTAATATGAAGGATACATAATTAAGTAAAATATTAAATTAATATAAATATACAATTTTATTTTATTTTTTCGATAACAATGTAACAATAAAATAAACACAGCCAAAGACGACCATCAAGTCAAAATCACAAATGGCGAGTAATACAAATATATACATGTTGTTTAAAAGACATAACAATTAATGAACAAATGTTGTCAATATATACATAGCATAAAATACAATTACAAACTTAAAGAAAAATATCACATACTAAGTACATTGAAAATTTGAAGTAAGGTCCTGGACCTGTTTACATTTAAATTTCTAGAAAGGTAGCTAAGCGTAGCAGCGGTACTCAAACATACAACTCATGCGTTACATCTTCATCGCTTTCAGTATCACTGTCGTCACTTGCGTCATTAGGATTAATAATAAAAGGTTCCATATCATCTTGCAATTGATCAGCTTCCCAAAATCTTTTTTCTTCATTTACAATGTGCCATGTGCCTATCATAAATTGTCCATTTTTCTTCGGAAATTTTTGAATATGCTTGACATATTATGGCACTATGTTAGTTGGGATTACATTAGAAGGTAGTTACAAATACATTACAAGAAATGTAATTAGTATATGTCTTGAAATAAGATTACAGGAGTAGGTATAGTTATTATATCATTTCTTAAGTAATGTGAAATCAAACTTATAATATTTTCAAACTGTTTCATAACTGCTGACTTCTTTTCCCATCGGCACCACTCCACCGCTATAAGATTTACAACCCTATACTAACATTTCATTATGAAATTTAACACTGCAAAATAAATGTGTTAAAGCATGAAAACTGAATGGTGTACCATGAAACAATGTAAGTGTAAAACTGGCAACAAGGCCGAGTTTATCTCCATAAGAATAACATTGCCTATCTTTGCCATACTGCCAAAACTTGTGATTTTCACTATAGAAATGTCGAAATAATCTCGTTTAATTCTGTTAAGCATTTTTCTACAACTTAGTGCTAGCTAATATATACAGAGTGATCAAAACAATCTGATAGTCACGTGACCCGCAATTTTCCTAAATGACATCAAAATTTGATTTCAAGGAAGAAAAGTTTGATATCCAAGTTCATGGGCGTGCGAATTAGGATACCTAATAATAATTTTATTTTAGTCAGTATTTAAGTACCCCTGATCGAATATATGCTTCGATAATAAACTTATAGTGTTCGCCTGTTAAAACCATTTCGGGTGGTAAACTTAATATAAACACATTTACAACTTACAAATAAAATGACTTTTTGACATGAAAATACATGCCACTGGATTGACAGCTAATGCTAATAATTTTTTCCGTGGAGTAAAAATTGAGCACTACCCAGGTCACTTGATTATCACTTGGTTTTGATCACACTGTACTATATTGCGTGTGTTGAACATATTAACAAAATCGTTGATAATTATAAATTATGCATTAATAGGAGGTCATTAATGTATGATTTTTTGTACATTAATGATACTCATTAATAAACGATCAACGGAAAAATATTATCAAGTCGGTTAATTTTAACGTCACAATTGGAATTGTATTTAATTTAATACTTATTTAATAATTGTAATTTTGTAGGTACTTTAGATTCGATTGTGCAGTGTGGCAATACAATATTACATAATGAGCACGCATTGGATTCTGCAAACGGTTCTCTAGTAGAAACATATTTTTATATTTTTTTAAAAGCCTAAATAAAGCCAAAATTAAATGTTTTTCTCTGAGAGGAAAAATTAAAATTGTAGAATTCTTTAAAATTTATTATATTTGATCAACTGTTATGAGCGGATTGATATATCAACTTCCGGTTTCCGGCAATAGATTCTGCAAACAATCCTTAATTAGATTTCAGATTTTTGTAGAGAGCTTAATTAAGTCAAAATTCGAAGATTGTTTCCGCTAAGAAATAATTTTTTTTAAATAATCCGACTTATTCTAGTGTTTTATGAGAAATATAATCAAATAAAAAATATATTTAAAAGAAAGATAAGCAGTAGTAGTATCTCGAAAAGAAAGACTCACATTTGATATTTTGTCGTATATGTTGGCATTTTGGATTATAATGATGTACATGAAAATTTTTACAAATTCTAGAGGCTAACATTTTTTAGTATACCCGAAGGTACCTTCATACCAAACTTGGTGCTTTTATCCGCCAGGTAATGGGAATTTCAAAAAGCCATTTCACTTATAAGCGCGCGGTAAACTTATACACTTTGGAGTGGAGAAGAATCTGGATATAAAAATCTTGGTAGAGAAAGAAGAAGATATTAATTTATTTATTTTGTAATATTTACAGATTTAATAAATTGTTAAAGAAATAAATATATTATGAAGCGAATTGTATAACGTATATCGTTAACGTCAGAACTGAACCAAGTACCTGAAAGTATTTTTTTTAAATATTGACCACAAGTATAAACATTTGAATAATTACGAGAAACAGCACGTGACTAGCATTATTTTTTGCCAAATATTTAAGCGTTTTTTAAAAATTATTTTTACTCACAATCGGTTAGTAATATGTGCGTTTCTAACCTTCTACATACATAGTTGGGAAGCGAGTCATTTTTAACTTCACTTCCCAGCTAGCTGGAAATATCTTTGCGGCTAATTAAATGTAACTTTTGTTAAATGATGGCAGTCAAATACTTTTTAATCATCATTAATTTTTATATGCATACTTGATATTTATTTTTCTTGTAAAAAAACTTACATTGTAAAGAAACGACATCTTCAAATCATAGCCTTGAATTATTATAAATTGGAATTTGTTATGATACAATTGAATAGATTCATATTTTATCTAAAAAGTTTTGTCAATAAAATATAAAAACTTTTAAATTAATATAGGTACCTAATACTTACAATTTCTCTAATATAATGTCTATTTTTTATTTGAACATCATGTAAAACGGAAATAAATAAATTACCCTAAAATATTTGTATATTAATAATTAATTAAAATCTGTATTCTATATAAAGTAATTAAAAATTACCTGATAGCATATATCCGCAGAACATTTGACAATTAGTAATAAATTTATATTATGAAAAACAAACCATTTTCCTACCGCAAAAATATAGTTTTCCCAACCATCTCCGGGAGTCATATAAAAACCAAATAACGCACTAGTTATACCAGTTATAAACATGACCATTTGAGCAAATAAAAATATCCAAATAATTTCATTAAACTCTTTTGTGACATATATTAGTTGAAAATAAATTTTATACAGCAAAATAATTTCATTTTTATGAGATGTTACTCGCAATCGATTATTTATCAAGCTTAATCTTTCAGATAGTATCCAACAAGTAGAGCAATGAATAATAATGCGTACATCGTTTATATATTTAACTGAAAGAGTAAATATTACACCGTGAAATAAATTTTTGAGAGTTGTCATGTATAAAAACAATGAAATTATAAAATAAAACAAAATTGTCATTGTAACAATTATTTTTGTTTTTACATAATTAATATTTTGTTTTAATTGCTGTTTAATGATCATGTCTATATTATCAATTTTTTCGTATATTTTTATCAAACTTTTGTAAAAAGTAAAACAACTGCCACTAAACTATTTACAGTATCTATTATTCCCAGTGCTCTAGCAATAAATTTATTTATTTCTGCAATATTACCATTACCAGGTGTTTCTATCATATTATTTGTATATCTGATGTTATTAATTATAGTTAAATAAAAAGTTATTATGAATACAAACCAAAGTATGCACAGTATTTTAGATAATATTGATTTGGTTTTTATAAGTTGTATGCCGTAAATTTTTGCTAATAAGTGCAGAGGTAAAATTGCTGTATATACATTGTAAGGTTTTCTCAACATTTTCATGGAGAAATTTTTATGTACTACTACATTATTTATAGTTGAATAACACATTATTTATGTCAATAATTATATTGAAATGGAATGTAATTATGTTTCGCAGTAGTACCTATATATTGTTAAATATTTTCATATTGTTATTGTGTATACATACACCTATACTTAAATAGAGTTTAATATATTTACCTAAATATATTTTAATATAATTCATGTATGACCTAGTACTTTTTGCTTATTACATAAAAATAAATATCGAATTATTATGTTTTCTCTGTTAAGAACTAATTAAAATATATATTATATTAAAGGCCTTAAGGTAGAAAATCCGCCGGTCATAAGCGTGCGTGATTTCGGTGTGAGGTGTGGCCGAAGCAGTCAAATAATCAGAAATAAATCATTAAAAATCGTAGATTTGGATGTAAATTACAAATCATAGATATCCAATTAAATAAGGAAGATAATTGATATTTAAGTTTACACTGGAATGCAGTAGTATGACGTCAAAAACATAATTTTTCTTGAGACAGGAACCTTTTACATGCGATTTTTCAACAATTATTACGGTGGCTCATAATTTTTATTTTTTAAATAAATATCTTGAATATCAAAGAATAACATATTCGTTTTCCAAACATGTGTTGGGTTTTTATGATATAATATTTTCTAATCGTTTAGTAAATCTACTGGTAACCTCCATATACGCAATGCATTTTAGCGAGTTTTTGAGTCAACTTTAATTTCAATTATCTTCGTTATTTAAACGGTTACCTAGAAATTTTAATTTTTATCCAAATTCTACGACTTGTAATTAATTTAAGTCATATTTTGGGTTGTCATGGATTTACTACCTTAATAATGTCAAAGTTAAATGATTTTCTCTGAGACGAAAAATAAAAATTTTAGTATTCATTAAAATTTATTATGTTTGATCAACTGTCAGTTATGAACGGATTGAAATATCAACTTTCGGTTTCCGGCATAGATTTTGCAAACGATTTAATTAAGTCAAAATTCGAAGATTTTCTCCTATAGTAAATAATTTTTTTGAATATTATGACTTAATTTAGTGTTTTATGAGAAATAATATACGAGTATTAAAATAAAGAATATCCACTATTTAGAGTTTTCGGAGTAGTGGTGCCTCGAAAAAAAAGACTCACATAAACAGGGTGTTTCATAACTTCGGATAATACGTTAAAGATATTATGTTGTTTGATATGCTGTTTACGAAACAAAAATAATTTTTTTAATTCGGAAAATTAAGGGTACTTTACCTCCACCACTGAATTCGTTTTCCTATTAAACACAATTATTAATTACATAATTATTTACATTATTAGTAGATATTTATAATAGATATTTTATTTAATTATTAACTTTAACATAACCACCCACTCAGTGGCAGTGGCAACGAAAATTTTTTGACTGAGAAACATGGAATTTAATTTTGCGATTAAAAAAAATTCTTTTTGATTCGTAATCAGCATGTACCCTTGACGTATGTACCTACCCAAAGTTATGAAACACTTGTATGTAATATTTTGTCGTATTTGTCTACCATTTTGGATTTTAGAAATTCCAGAGGATTCCTAGGCTAACATTTTTAGTATACCCTAAGATACCTTTATACCAAATTTGATGCTTTTATTCGCCAGGTAACGATAATTTCAATAAGCCACCTCACTAATATTGAATCAGACAAGGTAAGTAATCAAAATAAATTGCTCATAAATGGCTATGACGCTATGAGTATGATCTTTGTCGTCATAAACAAAAAATTTACGTCATAGTCATTTATAGGCCATTTCTTGTGATGACATACCTCGTCTAGATTCCGTGTCTCTACTTTAAGAGCGCAGTACACTTATACACTGTAGAGTGGAGAGGAATCTGGGATATCAAAATCTTAGGGAGAGAAATATAATGAAATAGTAAGTGATAAATTAATTTATTTTGTAATATTTACAAATTTAATAAATTGTTAAAGAAATAAATATATTATGAAGCGAATTGTATTACGTAGATTGCTAACGTTAGAACTGAACCCAGTACCTAGAAGTATTTTTTTTATTGGCCACTAGTATAACTAATTATTGCTTAATGACGATTTTTCTGCACGTGACTTGTAAGTTCTGTCAAATATTTTTGAGAAAAATGCTTTAAAAATGTACGGATTTAAAATTTAAACAACTTTCATTTCCGCAGAATATTTATATTTATGAATTTGACATTTTTGTCCCGCTCTAGCATATAAATCGTTGCAAGGACAATTCCAAGAAATTCATCAAAATAAAGTATACAGAGTGTATCATCTAGTAGTACATTATGTTAAGGTTGTACCTATACCTACAGTTTAATATGCTTAATACCTACGTATTAAAAATAATTCGAAAAATTAAGGGCAGTATACGTACACGGTTAATTTTTAAAGCCAGTGGCCTGAGATGATTATTAAAATACGTTGAAATTTATTTTTGGAATTTAAAAAATTCATTAAATGTGATCAGTTTTTCAATGCACCCTCGAATGTATTCGAAGTTATGATACACCCTGTATACAGCGTGTCTCTGTACTTCGGGAAAAAAATTAAAGGGTATATACTATATGACGTACTGATCATGGAACAAAAAGAATTTTTTTAAAATTCGCAAAATAATATGCATGGTATTTAAAGGAAACATTTTGTTAGCCACTGGTTGATAGCTATTAATTTTAAATTATTTTATTTAAATCTACTAATAATACAAGTAGTAATTGTTTACACTACGCCAAATAAATGTCTGATGTTGTGTAATTAAAAATTATGTTTCTTTTAATAAAGTACGCTGTTTCAGTGGTTCTAAAAATGTTCATTCCAAGTAAACCACCCTTAATTTTGCGAATTTTAAAAAAATTATTTTTGTTCCATGATCAGTACGTCTTACAGTATATACCCTTTAATTTTTTTCCCGAAGTACAGAGACACCCTGTATATCATATTCGGATCAGATCATTACAGAATCAATTTCTAAACATTTATTTCTTTTCTGGACATGACAAAATAAATGTTTCTCGACTTTTGAAGAATAGATTCATTGCAAATTTGTTTCCAGATTATAGAAAATATAGTATTCCACTTATTAATTTGAATGATTATTTTGGAAAGTGATACTTGTCTCCAAATTATGTAATAAAAAATTTACATGAGAAATTCCGAACTTTAAACTATTGTTATACAATGCTAGTCAAATACTTGTTAATCATCATTAATCTATATATGAATTTTTGGTATTTTTATTTTTTGTAAAAACTTACATTGTAAAGAAACGACATCTTTAAATCATAATATCGAATTAATATGAACTGAAATTTGTTATGATACAGTTGAATAGATTCAAATATTACCTAAAAAGATTTTGCAGTAAAATATTAAAACTTTTGAAATTAATAAATAATACTTACAACATTTCTAAAATTATGTCTATTTTTTATTTGAACATCATGTAAAATGGAGACAAATAAATTACCCTAAAATGTATTAAAATATTTGTATATTAATAATTAATTAAAATATGTATTTTATATAAAATAATTAAAAATTACCTGAGAGCATATATCATCTGAACATTTAACAATTAATAATAAATTCATGATATGAAAAATAAACCATTTTCCAACCGAAAAAAAAATATATCTCGAACCATTTCCGGTAGTTATATAAAAAGCAAATAACGAATAAGTTGTACCAGTTATAAACATGACCATTTGAGCAAATAAAAATATCCAAATAATTTCAGTAAACTCCTTTGTGGCATATTTTAGTTGAAAATAAATTTTATGCAGCAAAAAAATATCATTCATATGAGATGTTACGCGCAATTGATTATTTATCAAGCATAATCTTTCAGATATCATCCAACAAATAGAGCAATAGATAGTAATGCATAAACCGTTTATATATTTTACTGACACAGTTAATATAACACCGTGGAACAAATTTTTCAAAGTATTTATGTATAAAAACAATGAAATTATTAAATAAAACGAAATTGCCATTGTTACCATTATTTTTGTTTTTACGTAATTAATATTTTGTTTTAATTGTTGTTTAATAATCATGTCTATATTATCAATTTGTTCATATATTTTTATTAAACTTTTGTTTTTTATAACACCTAGTAAAACAATTGCCACTAAACTGTTTACAGTATCAATTATTCCTAATGCTGTAGCAATAATTTGTTTTATTTCTGCAATTTTACCAGTTGTTTCATTCATATTTCTCAATGTGATATTATCAATTATAGTTAAAGAAAAAGTTATTATGAATATAAACCAAAGTATGCACATTATTTTGGATAATTTTGAATTGTTTTTTATAAGTGGTATGCCGTAAATTTTTGTTAATATATGCAGAGGTAAAATTGTTGTATATACATTGTAAGGTTTTCTCAACATTTTAATAGAGAATTTTTTATATACTACTGCATTATTTATAGATGAACTTATGTCAATAATTATATTGAAAAGTAAAGTAATTTTGTTCCTCATTATTTTATCATTAATTATTAAGTTTTGTAATATTGCAATTGCGTATAAATATACTTAATTTTACTTTAATAAATTAAATAGTTATTGAACTATCTAGTGTGTTAATGAGGACGATTAATAATCGAGATATTAATTGTTGATATTATAATTCATAGGGAAACAGAATGAAAGAGTAAGTGATAAATTAATTTATTTTGTAATAATTACAGATTTAATAAATAAAAAAAATAAATAAATATTATGAAGCGAATTGTATTACGTATATTGTTAACGTCAGAACAGAACCAAGTACCTGGAAGTATTTTTTTATTGACCACTGGTATTATTGATTAATGACGATTTTCAGCACGCGACTAGTAGGTATTCTTTTCTGTCAAATATTTTTGAAAAACATGCTTTTATAATATACGAAAATATGTACACGTGTATCATTACTTCTGGTACATACCTACAATAAGGTTATACATTACAGTTTAATATGATAAAATTGAAAGACATCCCTTGTGAATCAATTTTGGAATTTAATTTAATTTAATTGTAGTTCGACACAGGGCTTGAAGATGTCTCTAAAGAGTTGAAACCGGTTGTTCATTATTTATTGATAATAAAAAGAGTTATGTATTATATATATATATATATATATATATATATATATATATATATATATATATATATGAAAGGGTCAAGATTTTGTTTTTGAATAACTTGTTTCTCAAACGTAGAATTAATATGAAAATTTATTTATAGATACCTTAAACCTTTATTTAAACAATTTTATTAAATTACAATTTCAATTAATACAGAACACTGAACATGATCAGTCAGAACAAAAACCTGCGAAAAATAAAGTGTAACAATTGAACATTTAGTAAATTTTTATTAGATTTATTTCTTATTTACAACTTTAATAAGGTGTATTACCTCCGTTAGCATTAAATACAGCTTGGCAGCGATGTGGCATGCTGCGGATAAGCCTGCGTTTGTTTTCTTGTGGAATCTGTTGCCATAACTCCACTAGAGAATCATCTTTCAGTTCCCGTATTATCTAAAGCGGGTTAACTCGACTTTTGATGCGTTGTCCAAGTTAATCTCATAGGTGTTCAATATGATTGAGGTCAGGGCTATATGCTGGCCATTCCATTTTTTCAAAATTGTTGTCCACAAGGTACCGTGTGACTAGTCTAGCTAAATGAGCGCGGGCTCCGTCTTGAACTAAGACAAACCTGTCACATCTGTTCGGCGTTAAAAGAGCAAGCGGTTGTACATGAACATTTAGAACATCATCTACATAGCGCCGTGCAGTCAAAGTGCCGTTTCGAGTGATGACAAGTTCGGTTTTAACACTGATGGATATTCCACCCCAGACCATAACTGAACCTCCGCCAAAAAGTACATGTGGCAGCATATTGTGTTGGATTTATTCGTCTTCAGACTCGAAGAGGTCCATCAAGCTTGTGTAAATTGAATTTTAATTCATCAGTTAAAAGTGCAGCACTCGAGTGTCTCAGTTGCTATATTCGATGTTGTCGTGCATACAGAATTCGGGCTCTTTTATGCTTCCTGGTTAATGAAGGTACTTTAGCAGGAATTCTAGAAGACAAATGTCCCTCAAAAATCCTATTTCGTACGGTCTGATCAAAAATTCTTTTACCATTTGCTCGAGAGAGCTCATTTTGTAGCTCTCGAGCTGTAGCGAACCGCTTAATTAGGCCTTGGAATCTTAAAAATCAGTCTTCATTGGTAGTTATTGTATTTCCTCGGACTTGCAAAGTACGTCTAGTTATAACCCGGTCTCCTAGTGTCTCTTCCATGCCATCCAGATAACTGATTGTGTAACTCCTAGACGTCGAGCTGCATAACGCTGTTTTCGTCCTTCTGTTGCAAAGTTATTGCTTCAGACATCTGAACTTCTGTAAAATATCTTCTGTGGCCTTTGTTTTGATCCATTTCATAAAATTTCAGTGATACTTAACTGCTGTACTTTAGTAAATGCTTAATAAAATATAGAAATAGGGCAAATTTCATTCCAGTTTCGCTCATTTTTTATTCATAGCAGTAAGAATAAATAAGGACATAAGACAAACAGATCAAACTAGTTCAGATACTTAAACAATACATAAGGCAACTTAAATACTTAATATAGGTGTGTCTGATATCTTGCAACCATTATTTTTATATAATAAAATCTTGACCCTTTAATTGTTTTGAGCAGTGTATATTTCTTCGTATTTCATAATGATTAATGTTTTTTTGTAATTTACATTTTTAATGCATATTTCTAGTTAATAACAAAACGTCAATATTACGGTTTAACAAATTTGGTGTTGGTAACATTGATTACCAGCTTATCAAGAAACTAGTACTGACCAGAACTTGGATCTGATTCTAGACAAAAAAGTCAGAAAAAGTTTCTAAAATCTAGTTCCAGATTCTAGCCGAAAAAAATATAATGTGAAACAGGCTTTATGTAATAAAATATTCATGAGAAATTCCGAACGTTAAACTATTGTTAAATTATAAACTTTCAACAATACTAGTCAAATACTTAAATACTGTTAATCATCATTAATCTATATTTATGAATATTTGGTATTTTTATTTTTTGTAAAAACTTACATTGTTAAGAAACGACATCTTTAAATCATAACCTCGAATTAACGTAAATTGAATTTTGTTATGATACAGTTGAATAGATTTATATTGAATCTAAAAAAAATTTCAATAAAATATAATTACTTTTAAAATTAGTAATACTTACAATTTCTCTAATATGATGTCGTTTTTTAATTTTAACATCATGTAAAATGGAGACAAATAAATTACCCTAAAATATATTAAAATATTTGTATATTAATAATTAATTAAAATCTGTATTCTATATAAAACAATTAAAAA
Organism: Agonum fuliginosum; assembly: GCA_947534325.1. Lineage (NCBI taxonomy): Eukaryota > Metazoa > Arthropoda > Insecta > Coleoptera > Carabidae > Agonum > Agonum fuliginosum. The sequence continues at coordinate 45,237,430 of OX384029.1, forward strand.
TTACCTGAGCGCATATATCAGCTGAACATTTGACAATTAATAATAAATTTATAATATGAAAAACAAACCATTTTCCTACCGCAAAAATATATAATTCCCAACCATCGCCGGTGGTTATATAAAAACCAAATAACGAATAAGTTATACCAGTTATAAACAGGATCATTTGAGCAAATAAAAATAACCAAATAATTTCATTAAACTCTTTAGTGACATGTTTTAGTTTAAAATAAATTTTATACAGCAAAATAATTTCATTCTTATGAGATGTTACTCGCAATCGATTATTTATCACGCTTAATCTGTCAGATAGTATCCAACAAATAGAGCAATAGATAGTAATGCATAAATCGTTTATATATTGAACTGAAATAGTAAATATAACACAGTGAAATACATTTTTGAGAGTTGTCATGTATAAAAATAATGAAATTATAAAATATAACAACATTGTATTTGTTACAATTATTTTTGTTTTTACGTAATTAATATTTTGTTTTAATTGTTGTTTAATAATCATGTCTATATTATCAATTTTTTCATATATTTTTATCAAACTTTTGTTTTTTATAACACCCAGTAAAACAATTGCCACTAAACTGTTTACAGTAGTTATTATTCCTAATACACCACCCAGAATTTTTTTTATTTCAGCAACAGTACCCGTTGTTTCTGTTATATTTTTGAATGTGATGTCATTAATTGTAGTTAAATGAAAAGTTATTATGAATACAAACCAAAGTATGCACATTATTTTGGATAATTTTGAATTGTTTTTTATAAGTGGTATGCCGTAAATTTGTGTTAATAAATGCAGAGGTAAAATTGCTGTATATACATTGTAAGGTTTTATCCACATTTTAAGAGAGGAGTTATTAAATACTACTGCCTACATTAGTTGAATAATACGTTATCTATGTCATTAATTATATTGAAAAGTAGAATAATTATGTCCCACATTATTTTATCATTATTAATTACTTACTTTAATATTGCGCGAGTAAATATACCTAATTAGTATTTAGTAAATGAAGTTTACAGGTGATTCATATCTTCGTGCATATATGTTAATGGCATATAGTACCTATTCAACTAACTGATCATAGAACAAAATAATTTTTTGAATTCGTAAATTTTAGTGCAGTTTTCGCAAGAAGCACATTTTTTAACCACTGGATTGTTGAATTACTATGAAACTAGGCGAGTTTCCTAAAGAATAAGTGCGATAAAACTCTTACAAAATGAGTTCTTTATACTATTTTTCCTATTTGGCGTCTTTTACTTCCTTGTACGAAGTAAGGAAGTATTGTAATCGCGAAAAATTTCGGTTCTCAGATTTTGACGGAAATATCCGTTTTGACCTTTTCTGAATCCATTATGACTAGTTTCGACGTGACGTCTGTACGTACGTACGTACGTACGTACGTACGTACGTACGTACGTACGTACGGACGTATGTGTGTCGCATAACTCAAATACGGTTAGACGTAGAAAGTTGAAATTTTGTATTTAGGACTGTTATAGCATCTAGTTGTGCACCTCCTATTTTTGGTTTCAGTCTACAAACCGGAAGTAGTACTTTTAAAAAATATTTCGATAAATATTTAATTTTAGACAATTTTTTTTATTTTAAATGAAAGATTATGTGATTATTACCTACAATCGGTATTTTATAAATATTTTTGTATCTGCTATCATTTAAAAATAATTAAAGTATATATTTATAATTTATAGTATTTCGGTATCTTGTAGTCCATGATCGATTAACATTTGTTACTACGTAAAATTTAAATGATTATGACATGACAGTGACAATAGTAAAATATGCTTTATATCTTCTTCTGCAGTTTAAATCAAATGACTAAAATATATTTGTGAGTATTAGTATAATAAGTTAAAAGAATTTTTAATATTATTTTACATTTTAGTTATTAAGAAAAGTATGAACACACAAGGCGTACAAGGAAGTCATGTGGTGTCCACGTCAGATTTTTTAATATTTAAATTTAAAATAAACTGTCATATACACCAAGTTGATTTAGGAAAATTTGCATGTGTAATGTTTTGGTTTGATGACATTAATATAGCAATTTTTTTAACTGTCACTGTTACTGCAAAAGTAATGACTTAATTATTTCAGGTAATATGTGAAGGCATTATACAAAATAATGAACTTAAATATTCCATTAATATATTCATTAATTTTAAACTGAATAATAGTATATTATAGAACGACGCTATAATGGATGCTATTATTCATGAAGATGAGCGAGGGAATTAATAGCCATTATAGCGAGTTGTGTACTGTACCTTATCTACGACTAATTTAGTACGTTGCAATAATGTTTTTCTAAAATCCCTGGATATATGACGTTTCAGCAACTGACAGCAGGTATGAAATGTCATCATTTTATACAGGGTGTTTCTATAATATAATAGGTTATACAATTTGATATACTACTGATTACAGAAAAGAAAGATTTTTTTCAAAATTCGCATAAAGAAGGGTACCTAGTGAAAATTTTTTTTGCCACTGGTTTGCAAGTCAATTTAACTGTTTATTTATTAATTATTATATAAAAAGTGACTATTTGTAGATAGTCTGATACTATTTATAATTTGATTTTATAAATAATATAATAAATATACAGTTAAATGGACGTTCAAACCAATGGAGGTAATATTTTCACTACCCTTATTTTTGCGAATTTTGAAAAATATCTTTCTTTTCTGTAATCAATATATCAAATTATATAACCTATTAAAGTTGCGTGCAGAGGTATAGAAACACCCTAGGTTATAGAAAAAACACTGTTTTAGTTTTAAGTGCGGCTAATCGTTTCCACCTTCGACAAATACTATGACAATATTTAACACAGTAGATGGAAACGATTAGCCACATTTACGTTTGTCAAACATTTTAAGATTATGTCTTAAAACTAAAACAGTGTTTATGTTAAGAGATCGAAACGTAGCTAAAATGCTTCAAAACAATGACAAAAACGCTTAGAACGCAAGTAGACGCGTCTCTTCTTAAACATAAATTAATGAACCACCTTTTGTTTTCAGCACCTCCCAGCAGTGTAGCCAAGTTTCAAGTAGCAAGTAACTAACTATCAAACTGAAACTGTCTCTTGTCTTATATAAAACAAACAAACATCGCCGTTCCGCAGCTTTACTTCTTGCCAGATATTAAATCAGTTTACTTTGCGGTATCGATTAACAAATGCCTTCTAGCGGGGGTGAGGGTGTCAAACAAACCCCCCAGTGTCAACAGAGCAAGGGTGGGGTGGAATTGCGTTAGCAAATATCTGCAATTAAGTAAGTATGAATTAAGTTCAAACCACGGTTAAAGAATAATTATTAGGTTTACCGACTGGTCACATTTTTCATTGACAACCCCTGAAAAATGATATATTTTTTCATATACATTTACAGTCTCCTATAGTTTTTATGTGTAAGTTTTTAAATTTATTATATATTTTGCACTTTTCTAATTTAAATTTTTCTGTCTTTTTAGCCTCCCAGAAGACCTATTCTAATTCTTAGCGACCGGTCGCCCGTTGTCTCGGTCGCTAATTCAATCAAGTCAAATTTTGAGTCAAAATCTTGGAAAACGAATTTTATTATGTTGGTATAAAAATTATTTTGTGTTGCTACTCATTATTTATGTCAGCTTTTTACCTTCCGCTTACCTGTAAAGGAAGGTATTGGAATCATGCAAAAAATCGGGTGGTGAATTTTTAGTGGATGAGCACGAATTAGAGTCCTTACAACTCATTTTTGATAGTTTCACGATGATGTCTGTGTGTATGTGTGTGTGTATGTGTGTGTGTGTGGTCAAGGGGTGTTAGTCGCATAACTCAAATACGAATTACCCGAAAATTTTGTTATTTGGTATTTAACATTTGTATATAAATTGGAAGAGCTCCGTAGATTTTGGTACAAATATCTTCATCGGAAGTGATATTTTTTGAAGATTGAAAAGGTTAATTGTCAAAATTGTATATAAATTTGGAAAAATATAGTATTTATTTGTAATAAGAATAAGAGGAAAAGTTATTTGCAACTTACGTTATAAAAAAATTGTCTTTATCTGGTAGCATTAAAGAACTGCAGTAAAATTTAAAAAATAAATTTATCAAATAAAACGTTGATATCTTGTAATCCATGATCGGTTGATTTTTGTTTCTGCGTAAAAAATATTGACAGGTGAGACGGGTGACAAGTTGGCATACTAGCGCTATATAAGTCCTAAGTAAGATATTAAATGTAGTAATTGAACGGAGGATGGCTTCAACACAGCAAAGTTTTCCTGTGAATGAATCTTTTTATTCAGGTGATGATTTTTATTTGTATATTTTAAATATGTTTAAAGTCTAGATAAGGCGGAAGGTTGTGTGATGGCCACGTCAGATTTTTGAGATTAATTTCTCAAAAAAGTTGTCAATTTTTGAATATTGTTTTGCAATCCGTTTGTAATTTTGTAATCATTATGAGTGCACGTAAGCTTGAAAATAAGATGCCGACGGAGCAAAAATGTGTCTCTTAAATTATTATATATTCAATAACAGTTTATTTTAAAGAATGCAAAATTTATTTTGATAATATTATGTATAATAAATATATTACTCAACCTTTTTTTAATTTTCCAAATAAAAAACAATCAATTTCAAACACTACGCGACTGACAGTACTACTTCGCAACTGCCTAGTTGCAGTCGCCAAGCTTGAAGCGAACTATGATGTCATATACGAACTCTTTGACTATACCAATAGATGACATAAGTATACAGTCGTTAACTATGACGTCATAAAGTCGCCAACGAATTAGAATAGGTTTACTGGTTTTTACCTTGAAAATGATTGAATTTTTATAAAGGAGTAGAAAGGAATAGATAAATAAATAAAATATCCTTGTGTCTTAATCACACTGTTCTTTAATGAAAATATTTTACCGACCGGTTTCGATCATTTAATGATCATTTTCAAGGTAAAAAACCGGGGAGACTACAAAGACAGAAAAATAAAATTAGAAAGGCGCAACATTTAAAAATTTTTACAAATACTTTTTTTAAAAATAACTTACACAAAAACTACAGGAGATGTTGACAGGAATTGAACAAATAATATAAAAACATTTTATATTAGTCTTAGACTTAGAATTTTTATTTACTATCCATTCCCTAATCAATGATTTTTTTTAATCACTTGACTTAAATCATTATTTAAGCGGACCGCCTACGTTTTTTTCCGAATTCCTAGAATACTCGCGACTTTTTTCTATTCTATTCTATTTCACTCGTTTCCTCACTTACAGCTGCCTGAAACCAGCCCAAAACTCATACTTTGCCGCATCCTATCAATGCAATGTTATTTTGAAGTTGAAAAATATTGTAAAAGTGTAGAGAAAGAATGTAAAGTTTGCATAAATTGGAAATTTTTATGAATTTTTATAAGGATGTACAATTTTTTAATTAATAATTTAAAAAGGCACAACTGTTAATTGATACTTTAAGTACCTACCTATAATCCTTCTTGAAATAAAATTTTACCATTCTTGTTGGCCACAAAACACTCGCTACGTTAGTACATTTTATGCTGGATTTTAGGAGGTAGACGGGCCTCTTAAATCGTAATTTAAAAAGATAATAATGATTCCTGTGGAACGCATCTTATGCAGTGTACTCACCAGCTCAGTAATTAAAAAAATTGAAATTTGAATATTACATGAAATCTAATTTCAAACTTTAGTAAACTTTAGGTGGTTGAAGAAGGCTTAATAAAAATTTAAAATCTTATTAAAAGTATGAAATTAACTACCTCGAAGAAAGATGCCTTAACAAAATATTACCTGAGTCGGAATATGACAAACATAAAAGTAAAAACTTGGAAACAATTCTACTATAAAGTTTGCGATTATTAACAATGGCTAGCTACAAAAGCCACAAAATCTTTTGTTTGTGAAAAACAACGACAGGAAAAAAGGAAATCGGTCCGCGTTTTTGTCAAGTCTCTGTGTTGTTTTTCAATCAGCTTTTTTAGATTTCGAAGAGTAACACTATAAACGAACGCGCCATGACCTTTAGTGGTTTACTGTACACAAACATAAGCAGTCAGTTTGAATAAAAGATCTTGAAAGAAATCCATCTCGAGCCCTTTATATTGTAAAGATATGGAAAAGACTAAATTGGTCTCAAACGTCAAAAAATTATGGATTATACAGAACCAGTGAGGTAGCCTCAGGAATTGATAAGGATTATGCTGCGATTCTGTGCATATCTATAAGTTTTACAAATTTGTAAATATTTAGATATTGAACAAAATCAGATCAATGTTTGTTGACATGTACCTACACAATTATGATTATAGCTTTCATAGCCATTTTGTTTAATATTTACTGTTTTATAATTCTGTAGCAACTACAGATTTTCATTTCACAGAATTGCAGCATTAGACTATGTTACATTACGTAACTAGGATTTTTTTTGGTGGGCTAAGGATGGGCCAGTAACAAAATTAAATTGGAAAACACTTTTTATGGTAAAATTTTGGTTTTTGAAAAATCGAAAAATATTTTCACTGCTCAAGGAATTTGATTTAGTTCCTCTTGAAATTAATTTAGTAGAAAAACAGTACCCAGTTAAGAATATGATATCAAATATGTATGCATAAAAACTAACAAGTTAATACATTTTTATATCTATTCAAAAATACATTACCATTTTTTAAAAGCAAATAAATCTATATCTGTCCGCTATTCATATTCATAAACGTTTTTTTTTTTGCCTCAATTAATTATTATTAATCTATATCTTTTCCCTAGTATTATGTACCTAATATTTTAAATGTATTTTGTATATATTATGTAATATTTTAAATATAGGTATCTCTTTCGTAAACTAATTTAAAAATATTGTAAAATTTTTAAGTGGGCCTTGGACAACCCAGGCCCGTCCTTAGTTACGGTCCTAATTACAATTTTTATTAAAAATATGTAACTGCCTATAATAGTACCTATGTAATGTAGGTTATTTTAGGTATGTTATTGAAATTGTTTTTAAAATACCGAGAATAATACGATCGCCCCCCGATGACGAATTCTAAGATTTTTTTTAACAAAAAATTTGACAGGTTGAAGCTGGATTCAGAGATTGCGTAGTAAACACAGCATAGGAATACACAACACAAGAAAACACAGAAACATAGAACCAATTCAGAGATAACATAGCATTGCTATAGTAATGACAATTTATTATTATGACAGTTGTCAAATATTGAGATTTGTGAACGAATTCATTTGTATTTACTCGTTATATTTAAATAAACAGTTCAATTTAATATCAATTGTGTTTCTACAGTAAATCACAACCACAGCGCAGTCGCGGTAGATGTGGTTTAACAAAGAGTACTGACAGCGTACATGTCCGAACATAGTAAAACGTAAGAAACACAGCTTCGAAATAAAATATGGCCAATTCCCATGTTGTGCTGTGCTATGCTGTGCTATGTCTGTATTCTATGAATCAATGCATGCATTCCCGTATGTTCATTTTCTATGTTTCGCTGTGCTATGCTATGCTGTGTACACTACGCAATCTCTGAATCCAGCTAAACACTTTTCCTTATTTTTTCATGTGTACATTAATGATTAATAAAAATAGATACCTAATATAAACGATAAATAAAAGCACTTTTAATAAGTTACAAACATAAGTGTGTCTCATAACGTCTTTAAAATTCAGTTATATAAAATGTTTCAATTTCGATAACTTTTTACTCCGATTGTTCCTCCAATACATCCTTAAAATCGCCCCTCATGCAAAAACTTTCTGGATCCGTCACTGTATTACCGTGTTTGCAGTAAATATTTATTTTATTATTTAATAGCTGCTTGCCACAGAACTAGTATATTTATTCTTGTCTCAAGTTTTATTTCACAATACTTCTTTCTACTATTTATATAAAAAATCTCCTTCTACTTGGGAAAAAATGCCCGCATTTCCTAATGATGGCAAAAGGGGTAAAAAATTCGCAGCCTCAACAAAAGGCACTTTAGTCTCTCTGCGCTGCGGTTAAATGTTTTTAAAACACGAAAGTATATTTCACAAGGCAGCCGGGGGGTGGAAACAAAGGATTGAGTGACAAGTGATTTGGGCAGACACCCCAATAACCCAGAGGCACTTGGCACTGGCCCTGCTCAAGGGAATACGTTCAAATGCGAAAAATCTAGCTAATGGCGGGCGGAACACAATGATCCTGGGAAGGGAAGAACAGTAGGTATAGGTAACAGCAAATTGAGTTTGTCAATAATTATTAAAACTTGAAGTTTTATTACACAGAAAACTAGTTGAGTAATTTATAATTATTTACTAATCAGGGACTAAACGTAAAATATTTCGTTTGTTTTCAATCGAAACAAAAACGAAATATTTCTTTTCGTGTTTAACGTTCTAGTCCAAAAATTTAGTTTTCGTGAACCGAAGTTAAAAACCGGTCAAAACGGTTATATCATTTTACGTTTTATGGTAGAATATATAATCCAAATTATACATTATATAATCATATACAGATATTAAATTCCAGTATATAGATTAAATTAAGGAAACATAAAAAAATCTTATATTAATCTCGAGATTAATCTTAAACGCAACAAAAGTAAGTATACCGCATTTTGAATAAAATATACCTTTAGTGGAATTTGTTTATACTCGTATTTAATTATGAGTACGAGTATATCCTTAAGTTAAAATTTCTCAATTTTACTTTTTATTAATTGATCAAATAGAATATTATATATTAAAGTGCAGTTTATTTCACGAGCCGAAGGTGAGGGATTATAGGCACTTTAGCACAAATGTAATAATAAAAAATTCGCGATGTACCTACATTCTATTCTTTCATGTCTGATTTATCGTAGACTATGCTTTGTGAAACCAAATGTGTTTATTAAAACAAGATCATTTAAAACTAGTGAATGACCATTGGTCATTCAAACTTGAAGCATGTTTTGGTCATTTAGGTAAACGACACTCTTAAGTTTCGGCAAATCAGAAAATGCAAATGGGCCCCTTTGTAACGTGGGCCCCAATGCACCACATTGGCTGCAATGGCTGCACTGCTCTGCACTTAAAGCCCTATTCACATATAATTTCTTTGAGGATTCTTTCATACTTCTAAATCCTGGAAAATAAATTCCTGGTGAGAATCGCCTGTTAAACAGCAGTGCCGCTAAATTGAATCTTCAATGAGTCTTGGAAAATAAGATAAATAATTTATTATTCTTTGGTAGCTAGCATAGTGAATTTATTTTTTTCACGACATGCGGAGAAAACACAATTTTCTTCTCGCGAAATAGTGAGGAAAGTAGGTTTTCCCTCTCTAGAGAGGAAAGTAAACAGTGTTACCACCAGTGTTATTTTACGATGAAATATTTTAAAAATTGTAAGTAAATTTATTATTTTATTGAAAATTCTGATTTTATAGTGATATACCGTAAACTATTAGTTTACAATTATTATGTTTTATAGGTAGGTACTTTCTTTTTCTACTATTTCACGATTTTACAACTTAAATTTAATTTAGCATATTGGCTGCATTTCGTTGTTTTCAAACGTCATTCTGACACTGAAAAAACAGTTGTGTTGGGAAGAATAAATCCAAGTTGTAGCAATTAAATCATAAATTTGGATATGGCGAAATAAACATATAATTACGGGAAAAACTCAATATCTTTCAGATCTTCAAATCAATTTGTTTCACACAAATAATTGTTAATGTAATTTGAATGAAATGATTATTTCTGCAAAAAAAATATTTCTTTGTGGTAAATAAATATTGAATTTAAGAGAGTAAATGATAATGTACACAAATTTTCGATTTATTTGTGACAAATAAATATTTAAAAATATATAATCGCCTTCAGTTAATATTTGTTTATAGAAAATATTGTATTACCTACCTCATGAAAATTATTGGTTTTTTTGTCACAAAAAAAATAATTGAAATAAACTCTTATTGTATATTTCACGCCAAATAAATACATATTTAAAGTAGGTATCTCAGTTCCTGATCCTAAATAAATATATAAATTAAATATAATATATATTAACAAAAATAATCAGTGTTTTATTTAAATATAACTATATAAATAATTATAATATTGTTATTACACTTATTATAATAAAGTAGTACTTACAAAAAATGAACTAAAATAAATTACTTTTTCAGTTAACAAAAAAACACTTATAGTTTTATAAAATAATAAAAAAATAAAAAACAATTCTTATATAAAACTATGTAACGAAATTAAGTTTTAAATTACATATTTCAATTTTTCCATCACCAGATTTGTGTATGTTGTTTGGAACATTCGAAACGAGATTTTTATATTCTATAACACAATAATCTTCGCGTTCCATGTGTTCAACAACCCCACTGTTTCAATAGCAGTTTTTCAAAATTAGCGTCTTCCATACTACTAATTGTAATATTCTAATATATCAAATGACCGACAAATAACACTAATATTATAACACTACAGTAGGTACTGCGATATTTTGCCACTGAGAACACTTGAACAGTGTACACGCATTCATACAACTCAACGATGCTTACCACGTTCGTGCAGGTTCTAGCATGTTGTTGATGGTTTCATTTAGTCTTCGGAAATATCATTTATTTGTGACAAATAGATATTTAATTTTATCAAGATTTGTTTATTTTGCGGAATCTTTTATATTATTTATGCAATCGCAGATATGTTTGAGACAAACATGTAAGTTTGTGTCAATATATATTTATTAGACATGAACCAATAAATTATTTACCGAAAATTTACAATAATGCAGTTGCATGAATCAAAAAATTATTCATTGCAAATATACATATTATTCGATGCCTCAAACGAAGTCAATAAATTTATGAGAATTAAATAAATAATTGGATGAAAAAAATACTGTTCAAACAAACGGAATTTTTGATTTAAACTTACTAAGATTTTGATAATAGTTAATATTTAATTTGCTGAAACATTTTAAATTTGATGCAATAAATTCATTATAAAATATGCTTGTAAGTTTGCCCTAAGAACTTTTTTTTTTCAGTGGACAGATGGCAGTTATTATAACCTAACTTCTAGTTATGTGTTTCTTCTACATCTACAATGTTTTGAAATATGTCGTGAAAAAAATGTTGTGTCTAACACGAGAGGAATGCTCTTTTCCACTTTTGCTCGATTGCCTCCCTCGCTTCGCTCGTGACACAAACTTCGAGCTCGAGTGGGAAAAAGAAGCGCTTTCTTCTCTAGTTTGACAAATAACTATTTTTCGAGGATCAGAAGCATGTAAGAATCCTCAAGCATAGACATATGTGAACGTCACTTAATAGTTATTTACTTTACAAGTGGGCAAAGTAAGGAATTACCCACGAGGGAAATCTTAACTCACGGGGCCGAAGGCTGAGTGAGATAATTTTCTCGTGTGAAGTATAACGTTTTATCCAACACCTCTTAATAACTGCTTAAATATTTTAAAAATATTAAGTTTCAACCTAAAACATCGTTTCTATGGTGACTTCCAACAAGCAAAGTAACAATTTACCCACAAGTGGGTATAATTTTGATCAAAGCCACTTGTGGGTAATTTTTTACTTTGCTTGTTTAAAATCACCATAGTTATGATGCTTTTATTAAGAGGTGTTGGATAAAAGTTCTAATCCTTATTTCATTGCCCTAGTTGCACTTTTCCATTGCAGAGTCATTATGCAAATCCCTCTCCTCTGCCTATGATGACGTCATTGTGTGTCTCACAATTCAGAGATCGACATCGGATGTCGTGATCGTGAATATCTCGGCGCTGATTGGCTGGGCGTGTGAGTGATGCTCACATGTTCTAGTCACGTTCCGGACACACATATGTGTGAGTGCGTATTGGGAATTCAGACTAACACATTCGAGTTATACGTTTACCTATTCGTGATATGGAAATGTGCGAGGGAACAGACAGACATATTTGGCGAAGGCGTATTGTTGAGTAATTGGGAAATTCGGAAAATTGCCGACGTCGAACAAGCTTGTGGGAGTTTACTTTTGTTCTTAAAAATAAATTATTTGTTGAAGAAGAAGAAAAGAAACATTTTTCTATGTTGTCTACTTTAAGAAACATTATTTATGATATCAAAAATCATTTTTCTAAACTAACAGTTTCCATACAGTTACTAAGCTACGAAAATAAACAATATCACACATCCGTTCAACCTGTTCGATATGTTATCGAACAGGTCTTGTCGCCACAGTTTAAATTTTTGTTTAACCTTTTAGTAGGCGTGTGCTGTCTTTCTGATATTTGATAATTATTTCCTGTTATTTAAGTACTTACTTATTTCGTGATAAATTGCATTATTCCATTAAAAATTGACAAATACGACATTAAAAGTAATTTATTCACATAAATTAAAGTACCTTTTGCTGTATATGGTAATTTAAGATTTCTAATAGATATATTCCTTTGTTAATGAAAATCTTGTATCATGTATTCCATGATCGTCGTATATTTGTTTATACGTAAAATTAAAATTATGACAGTGACAGTTGATTTCAAATTATATTCATGAATAAAATATTTGATATTTATATCGAATGTTCGTGAGATTTCCGAACTCGGCAAGCCTCGTGCGTCACATTCTCACTCACCGATATCATTCATTTTTCTCGCTTATTATTTGATATGTACTATTTTCAAACACCTTTTTTAAATTTTTTAAATCGTCAATACAGTTGAGATAAAACAAAAAAGTTGACACCGAAGTAAATCCATTCAATTTATGAAGTGAATTAGTACAATTTACCTATTTTATACACCTCGGCTATAATTTTTTATTTATTTCTTACTTAATTATTTTTCTCGGCTAACATCTCTATAATAATACCTACACCATTACCTATGGGTAGGTAAGGTATATACTTAATCAATATTTTCTAAGTAATGGACAAAGAAACAAAAATTAACCAGTATTGTTATAGTAATTTCTTAATACTCTAATAAATTTAATAAAATGTACTAAATTATAACATTTATTTTAACATGATATTGACAGCAATACTTGCATTTTTATCGTACTAGTCCAATAAAGTACCTACCTACCCGTTTATGGACAGTAAGCGGTGTCATAAGAGAAGGTAATATGATGGGCAATCGAACATAAAATTATTAAGAACTATACTTGATGTCAGCTTAGAACATAGCGTTGAGTAAGATAGGACGATGATATCCTTGAATCTGATTGGTCGAGACGAGAGGTGGATTTACATCAGCGAACATTGGAGAGATTCGCGATTTCATTTCCGTTTGACATTTCAAGTTTATATAACATGAAAATAGTAAAACAACGTGTGTTTCTTTTTTATTTTGACAATTTTTATTCATCTATAGGATATTCATGATAGGAATACGTTATGTCTTTGTAGTTCGCGCCAAAGTTTAAGTTAATAGAATGTTTGGGTGTAGAACGGACTGCATTCGCAGTGCCATCTACTATTTTCTAAGCTGAAACAGAGTATAGGTGCTTTAAAGTCCTAAAAAAATATCGTAACAGAGTTTGCAGATAGAGTTGCAATATAAATTTTAAATAAATTTATGTGTGAAATCTATCTCAATTATAAGCTAATCTCAAAATCGATAAAATATTAGTGGTAGTCGAAATTTGGTAATAAATACTAATTTATCGAGTTTGATTTATTTATGGACGTCATATAACGTGGCTCTGAATATTTTATAATTTAACATTAATGCGCGGAGTATTATCATAAAATTTACATATTTACATATTTGAAATTTGTGCTAAATGTTACCATGGAATTATTTATATGTTGTTCAATGAATAATATATAAATTTTGTACGTTTCAAACTGAACCTTTTCTAAACCGTCAGAGGGAAAATAACATCATTAATTTAGAACACTCAAAGTTGGTAAATTGGTAATACAATATTTAATATGAATATTCTCAATGAAATGTGGTTCTCTTATCCTTTCAGAGTAAACTTAACTTAGTACCTAAGTGACTAAGAAATAAGGAAATACTTTATGTCTATAGATTCAAGATAATAAAACATGTGAATTTTTTTTAAAGTAAACAATCTGCTGTGGCCACCACAGTACTTCCCAGACTATAAATTTTAATAACTTGCTTTCATAAAGGCTTTAATTTTATGATAATATAAAACAACACATTTACTAAATCATAAACATACAGCAGGTAAAATTGAAGACATCATGTCAATTTGTAAACAACAAAGTAAAAGTAATAGATTAAACATAGCCGAAAATTTAGAAATAGTATTTAAAGAAAAAATTAGTCAACCGGTAATAAACATTCAAATTAATAGCCAATCGGACGTAATCTTTCAACCGTTAAAATTACTAATATAAAACCCTACCCTCCAGTCACCTGATGATGATCAAAAGATCGAAACGCGTCGTGATCAACCTAGTGTCGAGTCTTGTATCCCAGTTAGTGTTGTGTTTTGTTTTTTGCATTGAATCATACATTTTATCGATCTTTGTATCAAACCTTACACCATACACTAATCTGGATACATCACTCATTGACGAGTTCATGAACGGAACGATTTTGTTTTATATTATTGTGACAATGAACTTCGGAAATTCAGATATCATTAATTTTAATTTTATGCTTTATTCAGCAAAATTTAAATAAATTTATCTTCTTTCCCGAACTATTTAAGTTTATACCAACTTCGGCATAATTTGAATAAGCGTTTAAAAATTGCGAAAAATTGTTTGTGATTCTTCGACTAGAAATTTGAATAATTTTTTAAAAACCAATTGAAAATCGCATAAATGTCATTTATACTAAAGTTATCTCCCCGAGAGCTTTAAATTGACACCAAACTCGGTATAATTTGAAAAATTTATTTAAAAAATATTGACGATCGTTCAACTGTTATTTTTATTTTTCTACTAGAATTCTTTTCCCGAGAACTTTAATTTGATACTACACACGATAGTATTCTAATAAAAATAAAAAAGTTCAGACTACTGCGGTATTAACGCTCTAACCACTGAGCTACACTTGAACTTGAAATCGGATTTTGCCTAGAGATTTTAAATATAAAATTTCAGTCAAAAATTCCAACGCATTTTTCAGTTATCCAACATCCAGACAGACACACAAAATCATGATTCGTTACAATTCCGAACTATCAAAAATCACGATTACAATACTTCCCTCTATTATATAGGTCGGGAAAGTAAAAACATGAAGGTTATAGCATCTCCTTAAGACTATATTCCAAAATAAAACTAAATTTTGTTAATTGGCAACAGTCATGATTTAAAAAAAAATAACAGAGCCTAAAGTTCGGCAATAGGGCAGTTACCTAATTAGCCTTGAAATTTCCATATTATATGGTTTGAATGGGTCCTGCTAATTTATAAGATGCGCCAATATTTTGTAATATAAATAAAAATGCTAACCTTTGGTGTACTCTGACGATGGTGCATCCTGTATAGGTGTCCCAGAAAGTCTTTAAATTGCTTATGACACTACACTTTCAATTTATAATAGTTGTTATTAATTTTATATCATTTACGCATTAATAGTTCAGTTTCACGCAATTTTTAGACGTTTCTACGTTTATACACATCAAAATATATACACAAAATTATTAATTTTATCTAAACTGTTTTAATGATATTGTGTTGAAGTTGATAATATAAATGTGATCAAATATATAAATGTAAAATCAACATTTTATTTTTTACATTCTATGGTTGTACTCACGAATCACTTTATAGCGCAGTGCGCCATAAAAAACGTCAAATTAATGCAAACAGTTTAGATTTTCAATTTTCCTCACATAAACTACTAATAATCTTATAGATAACAATTTTTTATAATTAGTTGTACAATTTTTTATTTAAATAACATCATTTTTACTTACATTTAACATAAATTATCTTGTAAATTGTAGAAAAAAACGCGTAGATGCCCACAAACGTAAAGTGTAATTATATGAAGGTAGGTAGAAGGAATCCAAAACAGGTTTTCCAGCAAAACGTCTTTCTTCACTTTCTTTATTAAATTATAAAATAAGTTGTTGTTGCTCTGTTGTGTTGGTGGTTGAACACTTGGCGACTCGAAGTCTGTTGTTGGGCTTCTTGAATTAGGTTATCGATGATTTCTACTTTAATCACACGTGAATAATGATTTTTTGTGACTGCTTCAACATCATCAATTAGTCTCCTATGCTTTTTTTCATGTCCTGAGGATGGATGTACTAACAATAAAGTGAAGAAAAAAAAAGAAAAGTGAAAGTGAAGACGTTTTGCTGGAAAACCTTTGGATTCCTTCAACCTACCTTCATAACATTTAGATTTTTGTTTATTTTCGGAATTTTTTTGCTATCTTAGTGATAGTTGTGTATGTACCACGGACGTAACTTGCTTTTATGGCTCTTGACGTGTTTGTAGCCCTCGGCTAACGCTAGGGCTCAAAATCACGTCTCAAGCCATAAAAGCTTCCTACACCCATAATAACTATTACATTATACTTTTTTTCGGATAGAAATTGGAACAAAATTTATTAACCAACACCAAATCTTTAAACCGTAATTCAGACGTTTTTATATGTTTGCATGATTATATCTTATTAGGTAAATATTTTTGAACCCCAAATTTTCTAGCCGAAAAAGTATTATAATTATGAAACAGAATTTTCACATTTCTAGATCTGCCTCTGCAGTTATGACGGGAATGCTACACCCAAGTTTCTTAAAAAGCATACAGTCTTATGAACAATTTCTGTGTCTACAACTCTTAAACTCCGGTTAACAAATATTCTCCGGATCTGGCTCCGGTAATGTTCCGGTTAGTGCGGTGTTCTCCGGAGCTCGGCATGTAACTCGTGGTTTATTACACAGGGCGAGTCAGACAAACCGCAGAATGTGAAATGACCAACCAAGCCGACGACTGGTAACGCTACAAAGCCAAGAGAAATGCGCAAGAGCTACAAGATGCCGAGATGGATCTTCATTTCATGAATCACTGTACATTTTTGTCAAGGAACGAAGATTAACCTTTTATAATATTTAACGCATACGAGTACAGACTTCAGCAAATAATTGTTCAACCTTTTCGAACACTGCTCAATTTTAGCTCGGGACTATATGAATTTTATACATTAAGGAACTTCTCTCACAGTAAAATACGCATTTAACAAATTATTCCGAACCTATTAAACCTATAAATATAAAAAATATCTATAAAGACAGAGACAGTAAAATTTTTACCTGCCGCCTTATATTCTATGAGGGCAGTATTGTGATCGGTAAAAATTTTCGAGTGTGATTTTGTAGTGGATGAGCACGTTTTAGAACTCATAGAATACGAATAAAGTATTTTCGAGATAATGTCTGTATGTATGTAAGTGTGTGTCTGTGTGTGTGGGGGGTGTATGTATATTCGTTAGGTCGTATGTCACATTTTTTCCGGGTTCTATAATTCAAAAAGTTATTAACATTTAACAACCATATTTTATATATAACTTTTTAATACAAATTTTAAGAACCTGGTTATTTTTTGGAAGCAATCCCTAAACCGGATGTAATACTTTTCTTAAATATTTTGTTAAATAATTAATTTATCTCAATATTGTTTATTTCAAATGAAAGAAAAATATTACTGTCTACAAAAATTTTACCATTTTATAAATTGTTCTGTGATATTACTTTAGTATTATTTATAATTTAGAGTATGAAACTTCAGTATCTTCTTGTCCATGATTGTTTGTTACTGCGAAAAATTTAATTGATTATGACATTATGACAGGGACAATAACTTCTTCTACAGTTGACTAAATGACTGAAATATATTTGTAAGTACCTACCTAAATATTTGTATAGTATAAAGAGTAGAGTATAGTGGGAGGTTTTGTACTGCCCACATAAGATTTTTTAAATTGGTATTATTTTAATTACAAAATAATAATTCTGAAAGAACTCTTTGTAACTTGGATTGCATTGTTAATTAAAATGTTTGTATCACATCTATATATATATATATATATATATATATATATATATATATATATATATATATATATATATATATATATATATATATATATATATATATATATATATATATATATATATATATATATATAAAGTAAAGTGTCCTGACTGACTCATCAACGCCCAGCCCAAACCCGTAAGCCTAAAAATGTGAAATTTGGACAGTATATTCGCTTTATGATGTAAGCGCTCACTAAGAAGGGATTTTTTGAAATTCGCCCCCTAAAGGGGGAAAAGGGGATAAAATGCGTTTTTACGAATTTCTCAATATCTCTTTACTCAGACGAGATATCAACTTGATTTTTACATACAATGGTAGCGCATCGAAATATTTAAGACCCATGTTTCAGGATTTTGTCCTAATCAGCTTCTTTAGGGGGGAAATTTAATTTTTGGGGAAAAATAATTTAGTTTATAAGTTGCTTTGGAAAACAAATAAAAAATTGAAAATAAAAACATGTCACACTATCGTGATTTAGTTATAAACATGTATGTGTCAAATACATGTGTCAAATAGATATCTATTCATAAGAATGCATAATAAATAAGTTAAAATAAATTAAATAAAAAGGGAAAATAAGATTAACAAATATGAAGCCCTGAAAGAGTAATTAAATTAAGGTTTGTAATTTTATCGTGCAATTTTAATTTTCAAATGTTTATTGGTTTATAAGGAGATGGTGATTTTTGCCTTTTATATTTTCAGCACAACTATTCATCTATTTCATAACACGCCTTTTACCCACATATTGTGAGTAATTGAAAAAGATATACAAGAAATTAATCCGTGTGTAAGGTTTTACTAGCACTAGAGTGCACAAGTACTAGCTGTTAATTCACGGGTACTCATTATGGTCATAAAGTAAGAAGACTTTATGCTCATGGTTATGGTAGTTATTGGAAACTACACACGAAAGAATGAGATTTTTGTACATGTGTCAAAAGCGCACGTTAACCTTTAATAAAAATCTGCTGTGGCACTCATAACAGGCTTTGCAATAAAGTGACAGCTGTTAATGTCAAAGTGACAGATGACAATATCAAATTGACAGCTGACAATGTCAAAGTGACATCTGTCAATGTCAAAGTGACATCTGTCAATGTCAAAGTGACAGCTGTCATTTTGCGACGTTTAAAATTCGAGAATTAAAAATTATTTTTTTGTAAATAAACAAATTAAAAATTTGAGCCGAAAATTCATACGCGTTCTCAAGTTATTGTGCTTACGGACAAACCGAGGGAGAGACAGACAGACCGAACTGATTATTTTTTAAATTATGGTTTTTGGGTTCAGTAGGGTCTAAAACGTGAAGATTCATCATAATAAGTGTTAATCAGGAGCAATCTTCATAAGAGTTCCTATCAAAACCGAGTATGTGGGGCTCAAAGTAGGGTATTTTGGATCCCTTCCCCCCACGTCTTCAAATTAAAATAAACCGTAGCGAAGCACGGGTAAAACGCTAGTTATTATATAAAATTTTCAAATAGAGTAGTCGAGTAATTTGCTAATTTGTTAAATAAATTTAAAAATTGCATGCGCGCTAGCCAATCAAATTGAGTATTTTCTAAACAAGAACGGAGCGAAACATAGCAACGAGCATAGCAATTATATACAGACAACATTTACTCATAGCACATAAGCTGTCACAAATAATCTATGTCCAACCATGTTTCGATAATCACAATTTATTACTTTTTCTAAATCGCAATTGTGGGAAATTTAAAATGTTTACGATTTTGGTATTTGATCATGATTCTCTAATATTGTAATATTTCGCTAAGATGTCATTAACGTAGTATAGTTTTCTACCAATTATAATCTAGCTCAGATATTCGCAAGCCAGCCACGTATGAGGAAATTAGCAGCGCATATTCTGCATTCATCTATTATTCGTCATTGTTTGACTTTACGCAAGCCGAGTGCATATGCGTTATGCATGCGTTACGTTTCTGTGCACTCTGGCACTACTCTACAATTTCACACGCTTTGCTGCACATGAAATACAAATATAACCAGTCACTGATAACCACACAGGTCTATTTAGTACATTCCATAGCCCAGGGTTTAGAAGAGATGGAATTCATCAATTTGAGATTTGAGGTTCACTATTAGGAGATATTGAATTGTGGGAAGTAATGAACTGATAACTGATGTACTACATGCTTCTACTATTTCCTTGTGCAAAATTCAAAATCAATATCTGAATTCATCCAGAAATAATAGTTGAATAAACACAAAAGTTACTAAATTTTATCTAAGAAAATGATCAATTTTTGACTAATTCAGAGCCTAAATAATAACAAATATAAAGAAAATTCCTATAAAAATCCGTTAAAATATGGCAGTTGCTATTGTGTTGAGTGCGGATTATATGCATTTGCATAATATTGTATTATTGTGCATATTGGTATTTTTTTTACAAATGTTTGCATTTCATACAAAAATAGATCAAACTATGGTATACAATTGTTGTATATTTTGCTTATTTCAATATTATTTATCTATTTTCAAATTTTGTGCACATATTTATTAAAAATGCATATAACTGCATATTTTGTACATTTGAACCCCAAATTTCAGTTTTTAATTTTTTTTGAGATTTATAAAATTTATAATCGCTCAAATTTGATACCACCCATAAAAAATTTACAATTATTTTCTCGATTATTTTAAAGGTAGGTATAGGTACACAAGTCGTATTGCAGAAGTTATACGTTTGATTTGTTTATTTTATATGATATTCTTGTGCAATGTTGACAAAATGTAGTTTTTTTCTGATTTATAAAAATAAATTATTACTAAAATGATTAAAATTATGTTGCATATCTGCATATATTTGTAAAATATTGCATATTTGTTTAATTTTCTGCATATATTGAGCATATTTTGACCTTATTTCAATGCATATTGTATGCATATTCTGATCATATTTGTCTGCATATAATCTGCACTCTAGTTATGAGAAAATGTTACCACTTTATTTAAATAATTTAAAATTTCCAAAACGAATTTTTATCAGTTTTTCAAAAACACGTTAAATGACATAAAAATCCCATGCATCTTTTTATGGAGAATTTTGTGCTCTGTATAAATGTTTCTTTAAGTAAAACTTAATAAATATAAATAACTGGGTTCTTAAGATTCGTGTTAAAACTTTAAATATAAAATTTGGTTGTTAAATGTTTGATATTTTTTAAATTATCGTCAACGAAAAAATTGTAACATAGGGACAGACGTACAGACACACACACATCATTTAGAAAAAATTAAATTCGTATTCTAGGGACGTGCTTATTCACTAAAAGCTCACACATTTTAAACTTGAATTGAATATTTTTACAGTACACCTTACTAAACTAAAAGCAATAATATATGACATGTATTATTTAAAAACCCTGCATAAAATTTGTATAATAAACAGTGAAATTTGGTTTGGTACACTCTGCAATCAAAAATAAAATTTTGCAATTAGCCAAAGCCCTGAGTAATGTTTAATTAACAAGAATTGCATATTCATGTAGAAAATATAAATAAATGTATTCTCATTAAAATTTAAAACTGGACAGATTCAAAATTCTGCATCATTTGTGTAAAAATACGAATGAGTTCGTTTCATATCGCACATTTAATTTTTCATTGTTTTCAGTTTTCATTCTATTCCGCTTAATAGTGAAACAAAAGCACTCGACGTTGGTAACGAGGATATTCATTAAAATGGTATTAATCTAATTAAATATTCATTTCTATTGGAGGAAGTATTTTACATGGGATTAAAAACGCTCTAAAACGTAAAAACTGAGAGTGGGTTTTTTGTCGAACGCATTTGTGCGTTGATATAAATTTTGTTATCTGTGACATGTAGTAAATTGGCCGTTTGGTAGTTAAAGTTATCTTTACGCTGGTATTGTAAATTGTAATTACAAATTGGCTTTAAATTTAAAGCGATGTATATCTTTAAATTCTCACAGATTACGCTATGAGCATTTAAATGTATTTATTAATATTATACTCAGAGCTAAAGCTACTTGGAAAAAGTAGCTTCGCTAAGCTACTAGCTACTTTGCAAAAAGTAGCTAAAGATATACTGAATAGCTTAGCTACTTCACCAAATATGTAGCTAATCTACAAGCTACTAAAGTAGCTTTTAAAGAATATCAAGCTACTTTTTATAGATACTTCCATTTATTAGTATTATGTAGGGTCAAAATCAAAGTTTCCATTCATTTATGACTTCACAATATTCGAAAGCCTTGTTGTACACTGGCGGAAAAAAAATGAAGCACTTGAAATTCGTAAATTTCGACCATTTTCAAACCGCCATAACTCCGCGTATTTTCAATCGATTTCGATGAATCTTCGAGGGCGAAAAACTTTGAAGTGTCTACTTTAAAGTCATTCTTCACGAATTAAATTTGCTTTCAAAGTTTCTAATTTTTCGGCAATTTGAGTTGTTCACACGAAATATCCAATTTCATTTTTAAAGAAGTAAGCAAATCTCACGAGTTCTCGAGAAAAATGAAATTAGATATTTCGTGTGAATAACTCAAATTGCCTAAAACATTAGAAATTTTGGAAGAAAATTTAATTCGTGAAAAAAAAACAACTTCCGACTTATGAGTCAAAAAACCACAAAATGCCCATAACTTTGTGCCAAATCGTCGTAGGAACTTCGTTTTTGAGTCCTGAACAGGTAATTGCACAAATTTCAATGCCCTTTTTGTGGATCGAGTCGACAAAATTTTTCCAACTAGGTACACATCGCCAAAGTTGGACGTTTTTTTGCCCAAAAACGTGTTTTTTTTTGTTCGGGTTTTGAAGGGTACGAAAAGAGGTCATCGTAATCTGAATTTACCAACTTAAAGTAGAGCCACAATGGGTCTTTTTCCCGAAAGAATCGTCTAATTTGGTTGAAAAGTCGCTGAGTTATGTGATGTGCGAAAAACCTAGAAATGAACTTTTTTAAAAAACACCCATAACTTTGTGCCAAATCATCGTAGGAACTTCGTTTTTTGAGTCCTGCACAGAAAATTGAACAAATTTTGGTTGATCAAGTCAAAAAAAATTCAACTCCGTACACATTGTCAAAGTTGGACATTTTTAAAATTAAATTATTTTTTTTACATTAGTGCTATAGGGAGGGGAAGGGGTTGCGCTTAAGTTTGCACGCATGACTTTAAAGTAGACACTACAGAGTTTTTCGCCCTCGAAGATTCATCGAAATCTATTGAAAATACGCCGAGTTATAGCGGTTTGAAAATGGTAGATATTTTTACGAATTTCAAGTGTTTCATTTTTTTCCGCCAGTATATTTTAATAAATTACAAGAATAAATAAGGAAGTAAAATCCGATGCATGTATTTCTTATTTTTTATTCATATTTAGACAGTAATTAAATATTAAATCATACCTTGGTTGTTATTATAAAAAGTAGAAGTTGGGTAAAAGGCGTAAACCATAAATCCACATAAATCATAATATTGCTAGTGTTTCTAAAATAAAATTTCCACTATAAAACTAAAGATCTCTTTGATAATTTCTGAGGTAGGTAAGTAATTAAATAAGAAACTTCTTCTTTTAATAATTAGATCCCTGCAACAGGATTAAAAGAAAAAAGAAAATTAGTAAAAGCAGATACTTTTTGCGAACAATGTCGGTTCATAAACTTTACTTTGATCTTAAGAAGTATTAAATCTTACTAAAACATTAATATCATTAAACGAATACAAATTTATAAATAAAAAACTTGACCGCACAAAAGACTTCTTATGAACTTAATGAAATAAACTTAAAAAGAAACAAAACTTTTAACAAAAGTTACTTTTATTAACAACAAAAATAAGAAAGTAAATTTAATTAATGTTTTCTATCGGTGTAGAATAAATTGTTAAATATTAAGGTTTGATGTTTGTTAGTTTTTTTATTCCCTGGCGGTTTAAATATTTCTTACTTGCTCAACCAATATTACCTATACAGGGTGATTTGCAACTTCGTGCACATAATTTTAATGGCATAATATTCGACTTACTGCTCATAGCACAAAAATATATTTTTAAGATGTTCTGAATCGAAATAGTCCTCTGAAAAAAAGTTCGAAAATGCCAGGTTTCCGAGTTTATTAATTAAGATTTTGTGGATTCTCTCGAATAAATCATTGATATGCTTAAATCATATATGCAAATGTGTCATGACGTAGATTACGCGCCCAACACTGACAATTTCCCCGTCGTTTCGAACTCATTTTGTGACAGTTGTCAAAAATATATTTTTTATTTAAATAATGATTTTTGATTCCTACCGAATTGTTAAAAGTTTCTAATGGATACCAAAAAATAATTAAATAAATAAATGTTGTCATGGATACATACTATATTGTCACTTAGGTTAGCAATTTTGAACGTTGTGATTCGCTGATTTTTGAAATAATTGTATTCTCAATTGTATTTTTTTGAGTAATATAAAATAAAATTTCCTACCTTTACGATGTCATCTCTGGATGAAGCACAGAAGCACACTGCAAAACCACCTGGCCAAACAAAAAATAAAAGAAATAAAAAATCTTCAAAACTCATATTTTAATCAAAAACCGTCCATTGTGATTATTATTGTAAGTAGTTATTGTTCGAAACAGATATTCAATCCCAATGAACGCTTACTAATTAAAGAAATAATGACTCGATCGTATCAGATAAAACGAACACATTTTATTGAAACATTTTATTATACAAAATATTAAATGTCTTATTCTGTATCGTAGATAGTGAAAATTTAAAAATACATACAAGTAGTTGAACTCAAAAATAGGAACTAATATAAAAATAAAAACTCATCGTAAAGATAATTATAGGCACAATGGTAATCTTTAATTATCACCTTAACAGAGACGTTAGGATCTTAAATGAGATGTAAAAGTAAAAACGATAGATAAGATTCATTCAAAAATGATTTTCAGAGAGGATTTATCACAAAATTATTATATTTAATTCTTATACGAAAACAGATAATTGCTGGTGAACAACAATTAAATAGAAATCAAATTTCATTTTCAGTTAAAAATTTATATAAAATTAGACTCAATTTTATAATAAAACCATGAATGTATGGAATACAAAATTAAATTAGGATTATAATTTTACTTTGAACTATAAATCAGTTCTATAGTACTTAAGTACAAGGTGTTTACCTTCATAGCTACAGAGCCATAGGTAATATAAAATCGTACCTGATTTTGCGACTTGCCAGAAATTACTTTTTGTATTAATTCAAATTTGCCATCAAGAAAATGAAAATATAAAATTTAATCCGGGGTATTTCAAACAGAGCGCTATTTAAAGAAGTGTTATAACATGTACTATGTGATGTTACATAGTACGGGGAATTCAAAGAAATTATTAAGCACCACGCCAGCAAAATTTACCGGTTTTACATGTCTGATAGAAGCTTTAAAGTACTTCTAAAATTAAAAAGATTAAACGTCATGTGACGTTTAATTTTTACTATGACGTCCCTCAATTTGCGCACTTTGAATTTGAAGCATGTACAACCAGTATATTTTTCTAGCGTGGTGCTTAATAATTTCTTTGAATACCTCTTATTATATACCAACATCAAGTACCAGAAGTAGCAAAATAAGTCACTTTTATTACATGTTATATTTACATTTTCTTGAAGGCAAAACTTGAATTAACACAAAGTCATTTTCTGGCAAGTGGTAAAATCAGGCTTGATTATTACTGAAGTGGTAAAATGAGGCTCGATTATTACTGCTCTCTAACTAAAAGACTATTAAAAACAAAAAATATGCAAAAATTTAATTTCTATTTAATATATTTCAGTTGTTTTACGTTCACAAATACTGTTTTGAGGTTAAAACAAAAAAATGTTACATGTCCTTGATAAATAAATAAATGTTTGGATATGTTTTTACTTACAGTTTTCAGGATGAAATATAATACGTTTGTAACTTCGAATCACTATTTAAACTGTTTAAAACACATTATTTTGTTTTAAACTTTACATCTTAATAATAAATACGACATAAAACGTTAGAATATTGAGCATAAACTGATAGGTCTAACAAAGTGTTGGGAGAAATATTTTGTTGCTGGTTTGTCAGTGGTTCTCAAACATTTTAAAATGAGAGTTGCATCATTACAAATAAATACAATAAGAATTAATTGTCTAATTTGCGTATTGACACGTTGAATTGCATTCCATTTGGGTTCTAACAAACAATTAAATTATATATTCAGTTAAGTCTCATTCATATAAGCGTTTAGTGTGAAGGTTTACATTTATATTTAAGTTTCAGAAACACAGCATGCACATAATGAACTTAAAACAACTTTAATAAATGGTAAACACGGTAAACATAAACTTTAAACTTTGTAAGATTCAAACTTTAATGCTAGAAAGTGAAAAGTACGGATGCTCGTATAGTTACATGAATTTAAACATTCTTAAACGTAAACATAAATGTAAACCTTCAAACTAAATGCTTATGTGAATGAGGCTTAACTGGACGGTTACAAAATAAATTATTGTTTAGTGTTACTGTAATATTAAAAAAATAATTTTCTACATCACATAAATGTAATTATTTTTAAGATAAAGTAAGTAGTCACGAAATATTTGTTGCTAAAATAAATTAGTAACTGATCTGAATTTAGTGAATTGATTGATTGATTTAAACCGATTGGATGAACTAATTTTGTACGGAGTAGGTAATCATAATAATTAACCGTCACGTGACTTTTTCTGATTAAAACTATGTACGAAAAAAGTACTCATTTTTTGTCAAACGAATATTATGTGGTGTAGTAGTACTTTAGTTAAGCAGAAAATACCTACTATTTAAGTATTTTTGAAATTAAACTGTAATTTTTGTGACATTTTGAGGTTAGGATGGTGAGCCCAGTTCAGTATGCAATCACATCGAAACGGCAAAGATAAAATCAGAACGAAGCGGCACGATCAATCATTATGATCACTGTATAATAAATTGTAATATTATTCGATGTAACTAAATATTGTAAGATATGTAAGAAGGAATTTGTTGTATTTAATGAACTAATTGAATCCACAAGTGAACCAATATTTTATGTGATGTTTTGAAATTAATTTCCTGACAAAAATTATCTCTCTCTGAAAATCGTTTTTGTTGAAAACTTAAAATCGCCTTCACCTATAATACGGTAACTAAATTACGAACACATTAAAATAATACTACTCAAACGGATGGAATGATTAAATCTTAAACTATCGATATATTATCACAGATAAAATCAGTTATGACAGCTGACACCAAAATAGTCAAAGGAACGAATCATTCGAACCTCATGTTGCACAAAAAGTCATCTTACCCGATATGTTCCAGCTATGAAATTGACGACGAAAAGGTTTCTTTTCTTCTATAATTTTTTCATAATTGAAGACGGAACCTTGTTGGTTTTCTTCAGTGTTTTTTGTATTTTAGGTGTTGACGACTAGTTTTGAAGACATACAGTTTTTGCTTCCGAATGCATTTTAGAAGATTCGTCGACCTCTTTGATTTATTTTTAATTTGAAGACGGAACTTTAATAGTTTTCTTCAGAATGTTTTTGTATTTTAGGTACTTTCGACTAGTTTTGAAGATATTTTTCTGAATAATCTTTAGAAGATTCGTTGACGTATTTGATTTGAAGACGGAACCTTACTGGTCTTCTTTTCATAATTTTCAGCAGACATGCAGTCTTAGCTTCTGAATAATCTAAACGAAGTTCTTCGTTTTCTTTGATTTCTCTCATAGATAAAGATGGCAGTTTATTGGTTTTTATCAAAGTGTTGTTTGGTTTTTAGGTATCAACGACTGGTTTAAGAAGACATTTATTTTCAGTAGCCAGTCTTAGCTTCTGAAGAGTTTTCAGGAAGTTGGTCTTTCTTCATTAATACTTTAAGAATAATGAAAAAATGAAGCTTCTTTAAGGCTTTATGTTTTTGGTAATGATTACAGTTATGACGATTATCTCAACAAGCAACTGACAGTCTAGCAGTTAATCTTCAAGAGATCTCCTTCTCAAACTGTTGTGTTATTTCTGGTATTAACTAGAAAATGATGTTGACTTCCAGCAAACAATTTTGGTTTCGAAGATATTATTTGGTTTGTAATACTTGAAGACAGAAACTTACTGTTTTTGACTTTTGGTATTGACTACTGGTTAATAAGATAATCTTAACAAGAAGATGATGTTTACTTTCATCAAACAATTTTGGCTTACAAAGATCTTCTGAAAATTCGTGAGAAATATAAGTTTCCACAGAATTTTCTGTAGCTTCTTCTTTCTCTTGATTTGTTTAATAACAAAGAATCTTAAGAAAGTTGATCTTCCTCTTTAATTTGTTTAATAATCAAAGCAGGAATCTTCCTGATCTTCCTCAGGAACTTCCGGTTTAGTAAGTCGCAAAAACAGTTTTAAATTCCAAAGAATTCTCAAAAAGTTCATCTATATTTTACATATTCAGAAGGTTCGTGTTATTTCATAATTTGTTAAAATGCCAAGACATAACCTTACTAATCTTCTTCAGGGCATTATTCTGATTTCCGGTTTAAAACATCTTCACAAAGAATTGAAGAAGTTAAAGTCGGAAACTTGCTGGTCTTTAAAAAAAACGGTTGATCAGTTGAAGAATTTATAGGTTCTTGTTCTTTTATAATTCCAAGACAAAACCATACTAATCTTCTTGAAGATGTTGTGTTTCTGATGCTGATATCCGGTTTAGATCATCTCAATAAACAATGAAGAAATTTCAGGACGATTGTTGGTCTTCTTCAAAATGTTGTGCTTCTGTTGTGACTTCCGGTTTACCAACTTCAACTTCAACAAGCAGTTTTGGCTTCTGTAGAATCTTCAACGGGTTCGTCTTCCTCCTTAATCTGTCTTATAGTCGACGAAGGTCCCTTACTAGTTTTCCTGAGAGTATTCGTCGCAGGAGTAATCTGTATTTCAGGTATGGAAGATCTATTTAGAAGATAATCCAGATCATGACTGATCCGATCGAGCATTCCGTCCAGATTATCATCTTCGGAGACAAGTTCTCTTCCTTCCGGTTGCTTTCTTTCTACCTCTTCAACGTCCGGCAACGGTAAATCTTGTCTAATCGGTTCGCTGATTTCTATACAAGGTTCAACTTCAACATTGCACAACAGAATCGAAGGAGCTTCAACTAGGATATTAGCTTCTACTCCAGGGTTTGGTGTAACCAAACCAAGTTCGACACAAACTCTAGTGGTTAGGATGTCTGGTGGATGTGGCATATACTGCCCTTCAGGATGTCTCAAAAACCAATGTTCCGGGTACATCTTTTCGGACTCGCTGTACAACGCGGCATCTATCGGCGATTTTCGATACTTCTTCGGGCTACTGTTGTACAGCTCAAGGTCGACATCTTCTTTTCCATCTGGGTGAGTCTCTGCTTCGTATCTTTCTACAGAGTCCTCGGAGATGCTATGGAGGTATGTTTCTATTGTTGACGGCGCGCCCTCTGACGATGGGTACTTGAGCTTGCGCTGGGAGTTGCTGAGAAGTAGACCCTCTGAGGAGTCTATACGACCCACGCCCTTGCCGCGGGATGATCTAGGTGGCGCTGATTCGCTCTCGGCGTCCGGGTCTTGCTTCGTGAAGACTAAAGAAGATTATTAGATGAGGAGAAAAAAAGTTTTGAAGAATATTTTTCAAGGACGAAATTTTATGTACCTACACCTACAGTAATGTCTGGTTTTATGATATTAGGTAGTAAATAGACAAAGCGGTGGACGAGTATTATTATCTTCAGCCATATTTAACTTGAATAAAATAAAAGTATTTATTATTCAGTGAGAGTTGAACGATAGTCATTACTCACGAGTTGAAGTGTGTCATAATCATACGAGCGAATAATTGCCATCTTAAACTCGAGTATAATACGTTACTTTATCCACGACTATACTAAATAATACATTCATTTTATAAGATACATTTGCAATAATAGTTAGCTAGTTAATAGTCGTGGATAAACTATTTTTCATCTACGGCACGACGATCTACTGGATGATTAATTATTTTCATTAAGTACATTTGGAGTAACGGCTGTTAAAATACAGTTTGCATAAATAATATAATAGGTACGGAAAGTTCTATTGGCTAAAACATTGATACAAATTAGTTTCATTTATCAAAAATTAAATTCTCATATATAATACCATTAGTGACTATGATTTTGCCGTCTGATCACGACTGCTTGTTGCGTCGAAAATAAACACGAGTGCGTAGCACAAGTGTTTATTTTCTAAAGCAATAAGCAGGAGTGACCAGACGGCAAAAATTACCAAAAAATCATAGTCACGTATGGTATACGGCTTGACAATTTCTCGAATTATTTTATTTATTCCAAAAAAAGTAATGTATCTTTAAAACAATCATCAATTGACATAATATCTAAGCAACGCTTCGCGGCAATTTTCACTAGTGAAAATTGTCAGTGTAATTTTCACTAGTGAAAATTGTCACTGTAGTTCGTCTGGGATTGGTACAATTCAGCAAAATACTTTGTTTTGATTGAATGAAAAACTATGAGTGGAATTGTCGAATTTATTTTAAATCATTAATGAACATTGGTGTTGTTACATTTCTTATGAAATTATAGTTCGTTCTTATAAAATCGATTCGTTCTAAGCAGGCATTACTGTAAAATGGCTTATGTTTTCTCTTTTAAATTTTGTTTCGTCCCGAAAAATATTCAACCAAACTGTTTAAGTATTCAACAACATCAAACTTACAACTCAATGGGCTGTTAGCAGAATCGGAACTAAAGTCGTCATCATTCCCATGTAGCTTCAATTTCTTTGCAAGATGCGCGCGCATCGAATTCTCACACTTAACGACGTAACAAATGAGTTGCAAGAAACCCTGACAACATGCAACAAACCCTATTAGAATGTTCAACTAACCCTGGATTCACGAATTATCGCCAACATCAATCTATAATTATTAATAAAAAATAAACACTTCATTTTTTTGCTGATAACCATTCAACAGGATTTACTTCTAATTATAAAATAGGAGATACATCTTCGACTTATTCGTTGGTGCAGTCAAAATCTCAATCCGTGCGACAATCTTTGAAATTCAAAGCAGCATCGGAAAGATTCATATGCAACCCGGACTACATGTAACACGATCAAGTGGTCAGCTTGAAGCGTCCGAGTGCGATTTAATTGCAAGATGTTTTACAATTTAACGACAATCACACACTGGCGGCCGAGAGACTTGAACCAAGGAACCCCGGGTTTGTACGTCATCACATGCGGAGAGCTGTACTACAGCTACTGCCTCGACTGTAGAATGGTGTTAGCGCTAACCCGTTTTGTGAATCTAAGGGTTCATAGTGAAGGTTTCACTTACCAATACCGCGCAGCTTATGGAAAAGACGTAATGCCATACGATGTCGTCGATGATGTTTATGTACATGATGCTGGCGATCACCATGGTAACCATGGAGATGTAAATAAGGGCTGAACGACGTAGTAGGCCTATCCTGAAATAGAAGAAGAAAGGATTGTTTGAAGATTTAGGAATATAAACTTATAATTAATGATATCTGAATTTCCGAAGTTCATTGTCACAATAATATAAAACAAAATCGTTCCGTTTATGAACTCGTCAATGAGTAATGTATCCAGATTAGTGTATGGTGTAAGGTTTGATACAAAGATCGATAAAATGTATGATTCAATGCAAAAAACCAAACACAACACTAACTGGGATACAAGACTCGACACTAGGTTGATCACGACGCGTTTCGATCTTTCGATCATCATCAGGTGACTGGAGTTGGAGGATGGGAGGTAGGGTTTTATATTAGTAATTTTAACGGTTGAAAGATTACGTCCGATTGGCTATTAATTTGAATGTTTATTACCGGTTGACTGATTTTTTCTTTAAATATTTCTAAATTTTCGGCTATGTTTAATCTATTACTTTTACTTTGTTGTTTACAAATTGACATGATGTCTTCAATTTTACCTGCTGTATGTTTATGATTTAGTAAATGTGTCGCGTAATTTGAATCACTTTTAAGATTTTTAAAGGAATTAATGTGTTCTTTATACCGATCTTTAAATTTACGTCCCGTTTGTCCGATGTAGTTTAGGTTGCAAGTTAAACATTTAAGTTTGTATATACCGCTTTTATTATATTTATTGTTAATTTCAATATTATTATTTATTTGATTTTTAAGGTTATCTTCAGTTTTTAAGGCGATTTTAATGTTATGATTTTTAAATAGTTTGGTTATCATGTGGGTTGATTTACCGATGTATGTGAATTTACTCCATTGTTTAATTTCAGTATCAGGTTTAGGTGTGTTATTTTTATATTTAATTTTATATTTTATGTCTTTATGAATTTTGTTTACCGTGTTTTTAGTGTAACCGTTGTTAGTTGCGATTTGATGAATAGTTTTTAGTTCTTGTTTATAATTTTCTTTATTTAGCGGTATAGTTTCAAGACGATAAAGTAAGCTACGAAATGCTGCGAATTTATGATGTTTAGGGTGTTCTGAAGTCGCGTGTATTATATTATCAGTTTGAGTTGGTTTACGAAATATATTATAATTGATTTTATTTGATGATTTAGAAATGGTTAGGTCAAGATAATTAATTTTGTTATTAACTTCTTCTTCTAAAGTGAATTTCGTTTAAGATTTCATTAGTATTTTCATAGTTAGTTATACACAATATGTCGTCAACGTACCGAATCCATTTAACGATTTTATATTTTATTTTTATGTTATTAAGTAAATTATCTTCCATGTTTTGTAAAAAGATTTCCGAAAGTATGCCAGAAAGAGGGCTTCCCATGGCTAAGCCGTTATTTTGTTTATAGTATTTATTATTAAATTGAAAATAATTTTGATTAAGTACTGTGGTTAAAAGATCAGTTAGTTGTTTTATAAATTCCGGGTCAAATTCTTTATCGATTAAGGTGTTTTTGATTATTTCTACTGTGTCTAAGATGGGTATATTAGTGTATAGATTAGTAATGTCGAAGGATATTAGTCGCGTGGTTTCGTTTATTGTTAGGTTTTTAGTTTCATTTATTAGTTCAATGTTATTTTTGACCGTGTATTTATTTTCCAAATTAAGTGTGTTTTTAAGAATTTGCGCGAGTGTTTTAGATAATTTATAAGTCGGAGCTTGAGTGAAGTTAACAAGTGGTCGTATAGGTACATTAAGTTTGTGAATTTTAGGAAGAGCTTTTAAAACCGGTGCTTGAGGGTTCATATTTAGTTGTAAGAACTTTTTATTTTCGTCGATTATAAGAGGTGCGTTTTTAATGGCCTTTTTTAATTCAAGTTGGTATTTATTAGTGGGGTCGGTTTTTATTGTAGTGCAATTATTATTGTTTATAAATTCTAATGTTTTATGAATATAGTCGTCTTTATTTATTATTACAATGGTGTTACCTTTATCAGCTTTTGTTATTAATGCGTTGTTTTCTGATATTTTATTTTTAATAGATTTAACATTTTGTTTATGTTGTTTGAGTAATTCATTATTTTTATCGGTTTTGTTATTTTTGATTATTTTTTCGAACTCTTTAGCCGCGAAATGTCTTGTTTTATCTTGTTCATCTTCCGGTAATTTTTGAATCGCTTCTTCTGTGTCTATTATTAAATTTTCGATATTTTGTTTAAAATTAGTAGGTTGATTATGTTTAAGACCCTTATTAAGTGTGTTTAGTTCCGTGTCGCTAAAATTTATACATGTGAGATTTTCGATTCTTTTATAAAATATGTGATTATTAGATTCCGGTATTATGTTGGAATTTATAAAACAACTAACTGATCTTTTAACCACAGTACTTAATCAAAATTATTTTCAATTTAATAATAAATACTATAAACAAAATAACGGCTTAGCCATGGGAAGCCCTCTTTCTGGCATACTTTCGGAAATCTTTTTACAAAACATGGAAGATAATTTACTTAATAACATAAAAATAAAATATAAAATCGTTAAATGGATTCGGTACGTTGACGACATATTGTGTATAACTAACTATGAAAATACTAATGAAATCTTAAACGAAATTCACTTTAGAAGAAGAAGTTAATAACAAAATTAATTATCTTGACCTAACCATTTCTAAATCATCAAATAAAATCAATTATAATATATTTCGTAAACCAACTCAAACTGATAATATAATACACGCGACTTCAGAACACCCTAAACATCATAAATTCGCAGCATTTCGTAGCTTACTTTATCGTCTTGAAACTATACCGCTAAATAAAGAAAATTATAAACAAGAACTAAAAACTATTCATCAAATCGCAACTAACAACGGTTACACTAAAAACACGGTAAACAAAATTCATAAAGACATAAAATATAAAATTAAATATAAAAATAACACACCTAAACCTGATACTGAAATTAAACAATGGAGTAAATTCACATACATCGGTAAATCAACCCACATGATAACCAAACTATTTAAAAATCATAACATTAAAATCGCCTTAAAAACTGAAGATAACCTTAAAAATCAAATAAATAATAATATTGAAATTAACAATAAATATAATAAAAGCGGTATATACAAACTTAAATGTTTAACTTGCAACCTAAACTACATCGGACAAACGGGACGTAAATTTAAAGATCGGTATAAAGAACACATTAATTCCTTTAAAAATCTTAAAAGTGATTCAAATTACGCGACACATTTACTAAATCATAAACATACAGCAGGTAAAATTGAAGACATCATGTCAATTTGTAAACAACAAAGTAAAAGTAATAGATTAAACATAGCCGAAAATTTAGAAATATTTAAAGAAAAAATCAGTCAACCGGTAATAAACATTCAAATTAATAGCCAATCGGACGTAATCTTTCAACCGTTAAAATTACTAATATAAAACCCTACCTCCCATCCTCCAACTCCAGTCACCTGATGATGATCGAAAGATCGAAACGCGTCGTGATCAACCTAGTGTCGAGTCTTGTATCCCAGTTAGTGTTGTGTTTGGTTTTTTGCATTGAATCATACATTTTATCGATCTTTGTATCAAACCTTACACCATACACTAATCTGGATACATTACTCATTGACGAGTTCATAAACGGAACGATTTTGTTTTATATTATAAACTTATAGGTAACTATCTTATCCCAACCCAAGTAATAGTAAAAATGAGATTAAAAATTAATATTTTTTACGGTGTAATTTCACACAAAGTATAATAATATGACAGAAGTGGACACTGGTGCGGATAAAGTGTGGCCATTCTGTTTACGTTTTAAAGAGAGACTGAAAATATGGGCCAGCTCGTAGCATGCATTCTATGATGATAAATTGATAAATAACGGTAATGATGGCAACGCACGGGCACGGTAGTGATCTTTCTGTAACACACACACACACACACACACACACACACACACACACACACACACACACACACACACACACACACACACACACACACACTCACACTCACACTCACACTCACACTCACACTCACACTCACACTCACACTCACACTCACACTCACACTCACACTCACACTCACACTCACACTCACACTCACACTCACACTCACACTCACACTCACACTCACACTCACACTCACACTCACACTCACACTCACACTCACACTCACACTCACACTCACACTCACACTCACACTCACACTCACACTCACACTCACACTCACACTCACACTCACACTCACACTCACACTCACACTCACACTCACACTCACACTCACACTCACACTCACACTCACACTCACACTCACACACACACACACACACACACACACACACACACACACACACACACACACACACACACACACACACACACACACACACACACTCACACTCACACTCACACTCACACTCACACTCACACTCACACTCACACTCACACTCACACTCACACTCACACTCACACATGGTAAACACACACATGGTAAACAGAAAAACCACGAATCTATACAGTAGTGCTAAGGTGTCCACTCCTGTGTTTTATATTTTGTCAATTTCAAGAATTGTTAATATTCATTATCCATATTTTAATGATGGGAATTACTTATGAGAACGAAAATATACTGCATGAGCCGTAGGCGTGTATCAGAATAAAAAAAAAATTAATTATTCACTCTACCCGTAGTGAACACTCGGTGAACACATACGCATGTTGATTCTGATGTTTCCAGTAATTTATCAAATTATCTTGATGTATCTGTTAACATCCACAATTTTATAATATTTGACTTCATCCTGGAGAAGTAGCATTTGGCTACGAAACGTAGATGTTCGTCAAATAATAATTCTAAATTGAAATACTGACTGCATTCCTGTTTATTAACATTTTCAACATCTTTACCAGTCGCTTAGCAAGAAAATTATTAAATACTATATTTGATTTACGATTTATGTGAAATGATAGCTGTTAATAGTATATTCTGCAACAAGTGTGGAATGAAGCATATTCCGCTCGAGTGGAAAGTTTGTGAGACGAGCCATAGGCGAGTTTCACGGTTCCACGAGAGCGGAATAGCCATTCCAAACGTGTTGCAGACTATACTTTCTCTACTATAAATTTAATTGCATTAAAAACATAACCTTAAACTACTAAAATATATGTATATATAAAATAATATTCTACATAAAATTCATAAATGAATAAATCTAAACGTATTTTAAAGCTAAACACCAACCAAAAACTTTGAATAAAATTAAATTATTTGAACTCGCCACATTTCATTCCATCACTAGTGACGGAATGAATCCATTCCGTAACAAGTGATAGAATGTAACCATACTATAGTTGAAAATGAGGTCAGAATAACTTTCTAACAGTCGTATAGAAAAATATTTTCTTTTTAAGAATTATGGAAGTCATAAGGACCAAATTATTATATTTGTATTCCTAGTAGGTACAAGAAACCAAAGTATAAAAATATACTAGTCAAATGTTACCCTCACAAAAAAAAGTTTTACTAGTCAAATGTAATTCTCACAAAAAATGTCCTGTTCGTGAATGAAGAAAATAATGTAAAAATCTCGACAGCGATAACATCCTGTAATCGGTTCCGGTGATATTTATGAAAGCCTCGCACTATTTTGATTTATCTCTGGTTGTTAATCACACTTGTTCACACGTGGTCTTGCTCTATTTGCTCTTTTCCTTGTAGCTCAATTTGTGTTTTTATCTTCCCGGGTTAAATGAAAAACGTTCACGTACATTAATCACAGTATAAATTTTCTCTCAAATATTTTATTTATGTGGAAATATTTTTAAGACGTCAAGTGATCTCGGGCATTCATCATCCGTTTAGTAAATAATCCGGACAGTGATTTATTGCAAGTTTGGATTTACTAAACTCTGAATTTGTTTTCAGAATGGGCAGTGCATTGAGAGAAAATACTCTACTTGATTACCTGTTTACCTACATTGCAAGAAGAGTAGGTCTTATTCGCCAGAGTGTTTTGAACAAAACAAAAATTTCCAAAATTTCACTTACACATGGCCCCTTCCCTTCCCCCTATTGATTTACCTACTGGAATTTTTATAAAATATATCAGAAAATATAAAAATTATGCACATTTCAAAAAATCTAAAAAAATCCAAATCAATTTTTTAAATTTGTTGAGTCTGAGACGTTAAACTTAAAATAACAAGAAGTATTATCCCGACCGCAAACTGCAAACTCTATGTAGGTAAGTAAATTGCGTGTGTGTGTGTTAGGGATTTTTCGTCTACCATACATACCTAACTAAAAATTTAGAAACACATAATTACCAAATTTTATATTTAAAATTTTGATTTTAGTACTTTATTTAGCGAGCAATAAGATTTTTTCCAAATAACTTGAGGAATAGTAACTTATGACTGTTAATTATAGTAAAAATTAAACCAAATAAAAAGAGCTTTCTTCTCGTGTTGGACACAACATTTTTTCACGACATATTTAAAAACATTGTAAATGTAGAAAAAACACATAACTACTTAGAAGTTGGGTTATATCTGTCAGAATTGTGAAGTAAAACATAATAATTGTAAAATAATAGTTTACAGTAGGTATATACCTATACCTATTACTATAAAATCAAAATTTTCAATAAAATAAGAAATTTATTTATAATTTTTAAAATATTTCATCGTAAAATAACACTGGTGCTAACACTGCTGACTTTTCCCCCCAGAGAGTGAAATAGTATATTACATAACGAGCATCGAAAGTGTAAGATAACAAGCGAGTGAAATTGAGGAATGAGGCGCATAGCGCCGAGTGGTTCAATTTCACGAGCACTGTTATCTCACTTTTGAGCGAGTTATGTACACTATTTTTCAGACGACCACAAAATATTTAAAAAAATGTTCAATGAACTAAATTTATACAACTGTTGAAGATGAAGCACTGACGTTTAAAAGTTAGGTTATGCCTCGATACCAACTGTGCAACTATAATCTGAAATGTCAAAAATACTAAAGAATACACAATTAGCCAATAAATAATTATTATTAAATTGAAAAATGAAAATTTGTTTCTATATAATATTACAGACTGTGTCAAAATGTCAATTTATTGCATTAATATACTTTTTTTCCATTTATTTGAATTGATTTTTACTCGTAACGCCATCTGTTGACATATAGTGCAACTCGAAGCGTTACGTTATAAGTGTGCGTTAGAATAACATGTTAGTTTGTGTTATTTGTTTGTTTCCATTGTAGTTTATAACATTGTTATGGCAAGTTTCCATAGTGGTCGTCTGAAAACGTACCTTCCTCACTATTTCGCGCGAGGAAAATTGTATTTTTGCGCATGTCGTGAAATAAAGAGTTTTCCTCTAGGCACAACATTTTTTTCACGACATAACACAGAACCAGAATTCATAACTGTCATCTGTCAAAATGAAAATTAAATAATAATTTTTAACTGCAACCAATGGGACAAATAAAATTTATGTTATAATAATAATAATAATAATTAGTAGTAACGTAGGTATTTCACAGTTCACCTCAGAAATTCAACAGATATAGCATAGTTATTGGATATGTTGTATATGTTGGATTTCTGAGGTGAACTGTGAAATACCTACGTTTATTATTATTGGTAGTACGAGAGGGGCAGTCCTCGTGTCGCCGCAGACGAACCACAGTGTCAAGCCATTCTAATGGCCCTATCTGGGAACGATGCTGCATTTAGACACAGATACTTTGCACGTTTTCCATTTGAAATTATTGTTACTTCTTTGTTGAAAATGTTGTTAATTTGTGAAATAATGTAGAAAAAGAAACTATAAGACAATTATTGTAAAAAATAAAATATATGTAAAATATAAGTAAATATATGGTAATACTGCCTACTTTCCTCTCTAGAAAGGGAAAACTTACTTTCCTCACAATTTCGCGAGAAGAAAATTGTGTTTTCGCCGCATATCGCACAAAATTACTTAGGTAACTTTCCTTCACTGTTTGATAAATGATTTTATACGTTCGTCAAATAAATGAAGTAGTTAATAAAATATTAAGTATTCTGACAGACTTAATAAAAAATGAGAAAAAAATAACAAACTTTGTTAAATGTAAATAATATTCCTACCTTTTATGCAGCGCCTTGCTATTAGTCAAATGCTTAGTAACCAGCACCTTCAGCTTCCTCATGACGCTGACATACAGGAACAAGAACAGCACCAACATAACAGCCGCGGAGATAACGAAGATGTTGAAGACCAGCGAGCCGACCACGAGCCACCAGGAGTCGTGCTGGCGGCCGATGGAGCGGTGCGCCAGATGGTTGCCGCAGATAGCCACCAGCGGCACGCCGGAGATGATGCCCACCACCGTCGGCTTCAGGCTGCGCACGCGCGTCAGCTGCACCAGCTCCGTGTACACGATGAGCAGCGAGGACAAGTGAGAGGACATGCCCACCAGGAGGAAGGTCTCGAGGAGTGTCGCCACGTAGGGGAAGGCGTCCTGGAAAAAATACATTTTTTTGACAATGAACGAGATTGTTCCATCTTACCCTCTTTCGCAACAACTATATTTTTATCCACGGACTATTGAATAATACATTAATTCTGCAATTGTTTGCAGTGAATAATAATAATAATAATAGTTCTTTATTGGCCAATAGTTTACACCAATAACAGGACAATGTAACAAAAATCGTATACCTATATGAGATACAAAAAAGAATTAGTAAATAAAAGAAATATAATAATCCGAAAAAAAAAATAATAATATGCCCAATAGGGTAGTTTACCATTTTTTTTAAAAGTTTTTTTATTGAAACTTCATGTTAATTGAAAGCGATCGAGAGTGCTAATAAGCCTTAATTGTTCTTAATAAAGCTGTAATTAATTTTTAAAGTTTGTGTGACGTAGATGTATAGCTAAAAATTTTCTCAAACAATGAGGCTGGAATAAAAATGTACTCCGTGTAAAATCAACTGTTTCTAAATGTTACAAAATATAAAATACAATTTGGTAATTTCTTTATTACTGTAAGTAAGAATACACGTGAAAACGCATTACTGTGACGTAGATGTATCGATACGTAAAATCTCAAATATTTAAAGACCTTTTGAAAACTTTTTTCATGGCAATAACTCATTTTTATGGCGTCCTTTCAATATAATTGACTGGATTGCTAGTTTGCTACTATGGTAAAGGACCATATTGTGTCATTGTTTTTTGTAAAAAAGGAGGCCATTTGGTGATTGTTTATGATCACTATAGCAACTGTACAAAAAGTAAATCTATTCGTCCTAATACAAAAAATGATTGTTGTCATGGTAAAAACAAATTAGTAGGTACGTTTACATTTTAATTGTTCCGTAATATGAGGATATGTCAATTTAAATGAAATTACATCAATTTAAGCGGCTAGCGAAAAAATATTATGTTTCACTAGCTGCGTTCAGTGAAGCTAGCAAGCTAGCGCTAGCAAAAACGAAACATCA
Organism: Agonum fuliginosum; assembly: GCA_947534325.1. Classification (NCBI taxonomy): domain Eukaryota; kingdom Metazoa; phylum Arthropoda; class Insecta; order Coleoptera; family Carabidae; genus Agonum; species Agonum fuliginosum. Next base: position 45,278,529 of record OX384029.1, read on the forward strand.
CTGAACGACTATAAATGTGACATCTGTCAGGAAATGCGCGAAATTTTGAATGTTTAGCTGTAGACCACCGATTAGCGATTACTAGTAGATATATTTTAGATGTGATTAGAAGAGCGACGAAACCGACTGATTTTCTATAATCCGGCCGGAACCGGATATATGGACAAGAGGCCGGATTCGGTATCAAAGCCGGAAATAAATAAATAATTTAATAAAAAAACTCTGTTTACAAAACGTCAATTCTCATATTGCACATATTACAAAGAAAAAAATCTGATATATCTTTGTTGAAGGCTCTTCTGATTATGTTTTTATGTGAAATACTTCAAAGAATCTTCCACGATATTAGCTGTGTGTCATGTATTTAATTTGTTTGCGTTTGAAATAAAATGCTACGTGAATAAATGGAGACAACGTTGTCATTATGAATTCAAACATTCACTCTGTACACGTTGAAAATTTAATTAAATTCTACTGAAGTCTTTCTTTTGCCTCTGAATTTTTCATATGAGGTATGAAGAATTGAAATGTAAATTAATTATATTCCAGAAAAATTCATACTTATAATTTATAATAAGGTAGATAGATTTTGATTAATATGAATAATTATTTTATCTACGGTTCGTACAAATAAATTCAGTGATTCCGCAGAGATGATAAATTTCTCGTCTCGTCTCGAAATTACGAGACAAGAACAAATAAATTTCTGGACTCGGATCCTCGAGACGAGACGAGAATTCCAAACTACCAGACGAGAAATATAGCTCTCCAGAAACCGAGAATTCTCGAAACTAAAAATTGAAAAAAAAAAATATTATTTTCTTCGACAATGTCAACATATTTCTTTATTTTACTATGTTCGTAGCATTTTTTTGTTTGGTATATATTTTTTATCTCTAAAACAAGAATTGTATGCAAATTTAACAGAAATAGAAAAAGGATTAATTAAGTTCATTGATGCAATGAAAAAAATCATTGACAAAATAAACCCGCATGGCTACTGCCTCGGATTGATACAGCCTGTTAATGACGTAATCATTCGAATAAGTAATTGCAATGTTAAACTCAATAAAAAATATATACTTTATCTTCTACCTATCTAATTATTATATTTAATAAATCAATAAATTTATAAATTATTTGGATGACATAATGTATATGTCCAGGGTTAAATTGGGATAGGTCAAAATTCCGGTGACAATTTTAACGGTAGAGTTGGCACATAACCGTCGTCACTCCATCAAAATGATGTTTGAACAATCGATATGTAGCTTACCCGGAAAATGCCCGGAAATCTATCGACAATTGTCAAATAACAACGAAACTACACATTGCTTCAACCAGTCAAGCGGTGTAATAAATAGTTTATTATTCAACGAGAGTATAATGCCGGAAATAACACATGGAAATGTATAATCATTCGAGTAGATTGACACTTGAGAAGAATATTATATTTTATTTTTGCTGGTAACCATTCAACAGGATTTACTCCCAATTAAGAATGGTACATGTTACTATAGTGGAATCCAACTACTTCAGGCAATACGCTTTGGTGCAGTCAGAATCTCAATCCGTGCGACGACACTTGAAATTCAAAGTGGCAACGGAGAGATTATTATACAACCTCCTGGACTGCTAAGACGATCAAGTGGTATCTTCGAGTGAGATTTAATTACAAGATGGAGATTTGAACCACGGATCTCTGGGTTCATACGTCATCACATGCACAGAGCTGCGCTTAAACACGCATGGCTACTGCCTCGGATTGATAAATAGAATACCTTTAACTAAAATCTTGAGTGTATGTTTTAAAATTTAAACAAATGTCACGTTTGAATCGGAGAGTCTATTGGTGCTAAAAAAACGATCTCGATGATAATTTGCGTTTTATTGACACTTCTGAATTTTACGATATTTTGTTCCCTCAGCATATGGCGTTATAAAAACTGACAGAGTTATTGAAAAGCCATTCCTACAATATTTGAATTCGTAATTGTCATGAAAATGGATGAATCTGGAATTATTAGCAAATTTATGTAAATATGAAAGAAACGTAAACTGATTTCAACCAGTGGCGTAGCCAAGGATTTTCTGCACTAGAGAATAATAATAGTATTTAGAAAATATTTTTTAAACAAACATGAAGCTGTAGGTAGACTTACGATTATTAAACACATACAGGGTTTTCCAAAAGTCCCGGGACGGAGCTATAAGTTTTGAACGAGTGAAAAAAAAATTAAAAATTTGTAATAACTAAGGAGTCATAAAAACTACATTCTTAGATAGTTCAGAAAAAGGTGAAGTTTTCGAAGTGGTTGGATTACACTATAATAACATCTACCATTCTGTAATTGGAAGTAAATCCTGTTGAATTGTTACCAGCAAAAATAAAATACAGGGGTTCCCAAAAGTCCCGGGACGGAGTTCTAAGTTTTGAACGAGTGAAGAAAAAATTTGAAAATTTGGGAATCACTAAAGAGTCATAAAAACTACATTCTTAGATAGTTTAGAACTTCCATATATAACGTGGTTATTTTTAGGGGATAACCGCACCCAACATTTTTAAATAGCAACCCCTGTCGAGTTTCACCTTATTTTAAATGTAATGAAAAAAGAAACCCATCCCATAAACCAAAACCCAATATCTTAATTCTATCAAGAATTTAAATTTAATTATTTGTTTGCACAATTGGTCTTTTTTATCAACTTACCATGCCTGTTTCCAAGACAGTGTGTTAATCTTACCGGTTGCTAGGCTAAAAAAACCGGTAAGTAAATTTAATATTAATTACATAGAAATTAATATTTGCGTATGGATAAAAAGACCAATAGTGCAACAAATGATATAAGCATCACGAACGTTAAGGAATTCCCGATGTCAGACAAAATTGGATCCTTCGCTTCGCTCAGTCTCAAAACATCGTTTTCCATCTGTCCTTACCGTTCTTAATATACTATTAATGTTTTTTTGCATGTTTAACAAAAAAATGTTCAAATTGTCGACCTTCTTCGGCCTCGCAATGACCCAAACGCTTTAGTGATCCCCAAATTGTCAATTTTTTTCCTTTACTAATTCAAAACTTATAGCTCCGTCCCGGGACTTTGGGAAACCGTGTATATTCATGGAATGCTGGTTTTTAGTTTTTTTACTCATGTAATATTTTACTCACTAGTGAGTATAAAACCACATTACTCAACTTAAATCTTGACCAATATAACAAACCTATTTGTAGGTATTATGGTTTTTATCTCTAGTTACACAATATTTTTTGTGTTGCTATCAAATTTGTAAAAGTTAAGTTTTTCCATATTTTATCATTTTTCACGAGTAGAAAGTAAAATAAATAATAAATTTTAAACATGAATGAAACGATATCTTAAACTTGTAAGTTCATATTTCCACCCAACCCCACCTCCGCCCTTGGATACGCCCCTGTTTCAGACCGAGGCTAGAAATTACTAGAACTTTTATTCAATGTCTATATTCTAGAAATTTAAAACCAGTTTATAAATACATTATTTACATTTAAAAAAATGTTCCTAGTTAATATTTCCTCCATCGTATTTGAATAGATAAAAAACGGACAATTGTCGCAATTCTGGCTACGGCACTGATTTAAATTTATAATTCAACGTCCGAAAAAAATTCTATCCGTTGAATGATTCCCCACTGGCAAAACTATCAGATTTTTATGAAATATATTATCGAATGGGCGCGCACCTCGGCGGAACGATATTACTTTTCCCGTTTTTCTTTTACGTTCCCAATATTTTTATCGAGAACTTTATTCTTTCCGTGAAATAAAAACGCAACAGTCGTCGATAGAATAAAAATTGAAAACATTGAATATTGATCGAGGCGGCGGATGGAACGAGGAAAAAACGTAACCGGCGAACCTCGGCGTAATAATATCATTTGATTTACGAGAGTCACTCACTTACGCGCCGCCCTCAATAAACGTAAATCACGGGATTGTTTCCTTTTGCGGGCTCCTTAAACGCACCAGAGAATTTTTGTCCAGAGACAAAACTCAAGCTGTTGCAACTGTCAAATTTTTTACCAGACTGTTTTAAAAGGAGAAGAAAAATCAAAGCGCTCATTTGCGATAATATTCACACAACAAAAATAATGTAAATGTTCCGGAAACATGTTTAAAAATATTGTTTTTCTACGCCTATCACTGAAATTCACCCTTCTGACATTCCCCACTCTTCGAAAATCTCATCTTACAATCAATAGAACGGCCGTGTAGGAATGTTAATCGAAGACGCAGCATGAGCGTATCGTAATGATTTAAACATGCATGTTGCTATGGTACCGCATTATTCATCAAAAATAAATAATGTCAATGTGTCAAAGTAAAATGTCATATAGTGCATGTAAATTAATAATTGTAAGTAAATATGAGTAAAAAAGTATATATGCAACACTTGTCGAAAATGCTCTTACATGCTCATGTTTTTGCGGAAATGAAAATATGTCACTATTACACAGAATAATAATGCTTAAACCATGAAATGGGATAATGTCATTTACGTCCTTAAATAATTAACAAATTAAATATTTGTGTCGATATTTCTGTTAAACATAGGTACTATTTTTGGAGTAGATATTCGTATTTGCAATAATCTCAAAAATAGAAAATTTTGAGTTATGTCACAATTCCCGAAAATAAACGAAAATTAATAAAAAATAATAATTTAAAATAATATTCATTATACGAAGAATACACAAACGACATGTTAATTTGTTTTAATTCACAAAAACTTTCCTGGCGTATACTTAACTACATATGAATAGATTGACAATTGGGTAAGGGAAAATTTATACAGAGGGATTCACAACTACAAATATTTTAATAGCACCTTACTGATAACGGAGCTGGAAGAATTTTTTTTAATTTGAAATTTAATTTCTATAGTTTTGATCAAACATTTTTAAATTATTAATTATACAAGCTAATTGATTAGAAATTTAATTAAAATTTAAATTTGTTCCATTCATAGTTAGGCGGAAGGTCATTATGCAATTTTCAGTCTAGTGCTGGGTATTACAAATTTAATCAACTTTAAAAAAATTATTTTTGTTGACCTTGCTGGTAATGGAACAATAATAATCATATGCTAATATGTCGTTAAAGTATGTGTATATTTATAGTTTATGACACACAGTATGCGAGGCTTCCACATCCAAACTGGATAAAAGTCGTAATAGATAAGCATTTTTATGTAACAATAAATAAAACAAATCATAATTTTTTCCAGACTTACCGCCTCCAGTTCGTTGCAAAGCGCGTACAGAAAGACAGCCATGGCCCCGATAGTAGCAGTACAACATTGTACCTTTAGGTACACCAAGCAGGACCGGTGGTACCACCAGTACAACAGCAAAACCCCTAGTGCCACCAGGACTTGCACCAGACAACAAACACACCCTAGTAGAATTACAAGGTGGTATTGCCGGACTGTTGCAAGCGCCATCTGTAACAAAAAGTATAAACTGTAAAATTTATGTAATGAAGATATTCTTAACTAGATACTGATAAAGAAGACGACAGGAAATTTAATGAAATTCAGTTAGATTTTGAATAATTTATTTCGACTTCATGAGATTTCTACCCCACATGGATCTCTTCAAGGACTAACAGTCCAGTGGAAAATGATATTAAGTAATTAATTAATTAATTATAATTTAGAATTTAGTTTGTAATTTGGACAACACGTATGTAGGTATTTTGAAATGACATATTTAAATTAGATCCTGGTCAAAATCATAGTGCGACAACTAACACCCTGAGTTTTTAAAATTTTTGAAGAACTAAAGAATTTCTGCTTTCTAAAGAATTACCAAAATTAGCAAAATGTCCTTGAGATTCTTAAAGAATTATCAGATTTATTAAAGAATCTACATAAATTTTTTTGAATTACAAAAATTCTTGGACCCTCAAAAAGGCTACCAGAATTGCTGAAGAATAATTAAAATTAATAAATTTATTATGTCAGAATTTCGACCTACACCATTAACAACCACGAGTACTCGTGAGTAGATGGCTGGTAACCGCACACACGGTAAAAATGCAGTGTATTAAAAAAGATTAAAATTTTTAAGGGTAACATTTTAATGATCAAAATATTAATTTATTGTATACCTAGACTGTGAAATGATTGTTTAGCGTCCGAGAGAATTTTTGGCAGAGGCGAAAATTTTGCTAGTATACTAAATATATTTCGCAAACGAGTTAATTTGTAAATACAATATTTTTAGTGCATCTGCAATGTATATGAATATAATAAAAACCACACTTTTTAAACAAATGATTCAATAAATTCAACTTCGGAGCCGTTACTAATAGCAACTGCTGCAAAATGTATTGTACACAAATTTTTTACTTTGTGGCCTGCATTGCGTACGTCAAAATCAATTTCATTTGACAGTTGCGCAAATTTTTTTATTTATAAATCGCAAAATTAAGTAGGTAAGTGGACATTACCCATTTACTGTCACTTGTCGGCAAGAAATCTTTGATTAATATTGTAATGAATTCATGATGTACCTGACTAACTAAATAAATAAATGATTTTAATTAACGTAACCCTAAACATATTCATTTGATAAATGTATCGAAATGTATAATGTATATCCTTTGACCTTTATTTAACATCCTGTGTATATCAATACTGACGACTACCACACCCAAATTGAATAAAAAGGTGATTTAACATATAACACAATACTTCCACTTACATAAGCCGGCCTGGAGGTCATCAAGACAGCGAACGTGCCCATCCTGGAGCAGGTGCACCGGGTGACGCTGTCGTTGTACTTGACGGTGGTGCAGGCCTCCAGGTCCCAGTGCGAGGCTGTGGCGACGTCGGCCACGGCGCACGTGGTGTTCCACGCCGGCCACGTGGAGTTGACGACCGCGTGCTGCAGATCCAGGTCCAGCCACACGACCCCCGGGGCCAGGTGCAGCACGCGCCCCCGGTCGCGGGATATCCACACTGAGAGTACGGAGGAGATGAGCTCGTACTCGAAGTCGTGGCCGGTTCTGGGGAGAGAAGAGAATAGTCGAGTTAGGTTTTGCTTCCTATTATGCTGGAATTACGCCACTTCGACCGATTCGTCTTGGTGTAGTCAGAATTTAAATCTGTGCGAAGACCTTTGAAGTTCACAGCGGCAACTAGAACTAAACTCGGCGTCAAAAAAACCCGATTTTTCAAACCGTCGTAACTTGGTTCAATTTGGTCGGATAACTCCGAAGTCTTATCTTTAAGGGTAGGTATGCAATTCATTTTAACCCCAAGTCCAACCCACCCCCCGCAACAACACGATGAAAAAAAATGTTTTTGATGTGCAAAATTGTCCATCTTTGACAATTGCTACCGTGTGCAAAAAAATCGGGGGGAAGTTTCACTACAAGGGCGACAAAGTTCAATAATTTTCCTCAAAATTTTCCGAAGAATCAAGTCATTTCGATGATTTGGAGCAAAGTTATGAATTTTTGAAAAAAAGTGATACAAGTTGTCAAAGTTTGACATGTTTTTTCATTCTGAATATTTTGTTTTTAGGCAAACGAAAGTGGCAAACTTTTTAGATCGCAAATTAATAATAAAAGAAAATAGAATTATCTATGGGTACAGTTAATTATTAATACAATTTGCTGAATCTGGTAGTATTTAACAATAAAATAAAATACAATTAATATTCTATTTTTTTCAAATTCCAATATCTTGTTTTCCATGATATGAAATGTGTTTCTACATAAAATTTGAATTATTATGACAGTGACAGTACAGTTGAAATGCTTGCATCTTGGTTTACATTATCGTTTACATGTTACATAAACATGAAACCGCATGAAACTATTAAAATGTAAGTAAAACTATTTATTAGATTAGTAGAATAAGCAGAATTAGGCGAGAGGTCGTGTACTGGCCACAGCAGATTTTTTCTTGTATAGAAACATAAATGCCTGGCTCAATTTTCTATTCGAGATTCGTACTAGATTTGTCTACGTATATAGTTCGGAAATAAAGTATGAAACTCGAACGAATCTCGGATGGAAATTGAACTAGAAATCTAGCATGAATCTAGATTTAAAAGTATAAATTACACTGTGTAAAATTGTAAATTAGGATACAACTATAATAACAGAATAAGGATGATTTTAAAATAAACTTATCATCGAATCCGGCGTTCGTGTTCATTGCAGATAACAATAACTACCCCCTTGGCGATTTCCGCAAATCGAACGTTTTGCTATGTAAACAATGGGGTGTTCTACCACTCGCTACAGGGTACACAATATCTGATAATATTAATCACGCAGCTAATAATAGTTAAGGAAATAATCCTGGCAGTAAACGCTTCTATCTTAGCACCCCTTTCTACTAATCTCATGGGAGAACGAGCACATTACATCCCGCAAACCAGATAGACAAGCGAGAGAGACACAGAGACCGCACACTAATGACGCAACGTTGTGTTTGACGCCCGCATTGCCCGGGGAAAAAAGAACACTTTATCACGAGGAGAGACATCCATGTGCATTCATATTCACTAGTTTGATTAACATTAATTTTTAATTCATACAAAAATAATAATGTGGATTATTTTGATTGATAAGTGGAATTAAAGGGTGTGTTCGTTGCTATAATCATTTTGGGGATATGCGTGATTTTTACGTATGTATTCGGATTATAAAATAAATGTATTTACCTCTCGCCTTATATTCTATAAAAGAGAGGTATTTGCGACGGGTTAATATTTTTGAGTGTGTGTTTTTGTGTGGATAAGTATGTTTAAGGATCCCTAGAATACAAATTAAGAGTTTTTTCTAAAACCGGGTATGCAGGACTCAAGAATGGTAATGGATTGTTCATTTAGTTCAGTCATGAACATATACATTTTTTTAATAAAACCAAGTAGGTATACAGGTTGGTGGAGTTGAAATGCGAACATAGGGAACATACATGACAATCGAACTTTGATGTCACGTATCTTGATATATTTTGTAGTAGTGTCACAAAACGAAGTTATGTGAATTTGTGTGGCAAAAAGAGTAACCAATAACAGAAATAATAATAAAATCTAAAAGTGCATGTAAACTTTCTCGTTCTGCTCGTACATATACATTATTATGCAAAGAAAATATTTTTATGTAAATAAAAATTTAAATAATATGACAGCTACTTTGACATTGACAGTACTTATTCCACGTATATCAAGATGCCTAGCATTATAACTCCATTGTCATATATTTCCCTATGTTCGCATTTCACCTCCACCAACCTGTATACACTCGGCAAAAAAACGAACCACTTGACAATTCACCCTAAATTCCGAATATTTAGACCGCCATAACTCGGTTGAATTTGCTCGAAAATGGATGAATTCTAAAAAGATTGAAGTTTCCTCTTTAAGGTCATGCAAATTAATCTGACACCAAGTTCAATTTACCCCCTGCCACCCTCCTTAGAAAAAAAAGTTCTTGATGTCAAAAAATGTCAAATAATTTTGAAAACTTGTACCGGATGCAAAAAAATCGTGGACTTAATCCATTACCAAGCCGATAAAGTTCATTCATGTTTCTATCGGAAAAAAAAATTGAGTAGGTAGGTACTTCCGATGATTTGAAGAGAAGTTATGAATTTTTGAAAAATAATTGCATGTTGTGTCTTTTCGGTCATAACTCGGCTAATTTTGCACAGATATTAATAATTCTTTGAATTGTCACAAGATTGAAGTTTCCTCTTCAATGGAATGCAAATTAATGTGACGCCAAATCCAATTCACCCTGCAGGCACCCCCTAAGAAAAAATAATGTTTTTTAAACAAAAATGTCAAACTCTGACAACATGTATGGTGTACCAAAAAATGTTTTCGAGCCAATTGATCAACATGGCGATAAAATTTATTCAGTTTTAGGTAAATTTTGAAAAATTTCAATTACCTACGATGATTTTATCCGAAGCTGGGCTTTTGAAATTTACTCAGCATTTTGTGAGTTTTTCAAAACTTAAATTTTGATAAGTTTGAAGTCTAAAGCGATCACGAGAACATTAAACGAAAAATGCACTTCAATTTAAGATTTATCTATTTTCGACCAAATTCAACCGAGTTATGGCGGTCTAAAAATTCAGAATTTTTGGTGCATTATCAAGTGGTCCGTTTTTTCTTTTATGGAGTGTATATTTATATTAATAATTATAGTTATATACAAAATGGAAATAAAAAATTATAAAAACATCTTACCTTGTCTGGGCGACAGCTCTAGCAGGAAGCATCTCACTTAAGTTCTTATACGCGACAACAGCGACAGTAAACGACCCATTCCCCAAAACTTCGCCACTTCCGGTTCCCCCCATTCTGCTTCCGGCTTCAATGTGCAGGTAGACCTTGTCTCCGAACCATCGCGGGTAGCTGTACCAACATTACAAACCACAATGTCACTAATAGTAACACCAATAACGTTACTAGGACAAAATGCTGGAAATAATCAAGTACCTGTTCCGTCTGAAAGGAACCTGCAGGTTGTGGATTGTGACGGTGTCTAGGTTGGCCATGTCGATTGTGAAGCTGTCGAAGTTTTCGTGGAGTTCACCAGAGGTCCGCAAATGTGAGCCCATTAAGAGGGCCTGGCTGCGGATTATTCGTTGGAGTTCTGCTACTTTCTGCAAGAGTTTATCAAAATGTTTTTTTTTAATAAATGTTTTTATAGTAACGCATATTGGGACTTCGATTATACGAGCCCCGTCTCATTGAAGTTGGCCCAGACGTGAAAAAAGTCTTTTTTTGTTGTACAAATGTTTAAATTAAAATCAAAATTCAAGTATATTGAAAACTGCAATACATTTTACACAATTTCAAATAAAATTAACAGTCGAAACTTTATGGAACCGAATAAAAAAAAATTGAAAAATTGTCCTATGCAAGGAGAATCAAAGAATTGTGATACAGACTGTAGAATATTTGGGATTTATTTCTTCAGAAACGTATGTTTAGGATTTGTAGATACTATGGCATAACGAATTGAAACAGTTGTAAAATTAAGGCGGAGTTACACAGTGGCAAAGTCGTTTATAGTAATGAGAGCAATCAATAGTTATTTGTGTACAAAGTACTGTTTTGTACTTGTGCGACAATTTTGTACCTACATATCCTAACTAAAAATTGAATAACAATGTTCATATTGTACAACGATTGTAGACAAAAATATTTTCCAGTTGTATACTTTATTCTCTAAGTTATATTTAAGACGCGCCAGGAAACAGCCAAAAACATGGATTTCGCGCGCTACTCCACAGCGTTTATTGTTTTTTTAAATATAATAATCAAAAGATTTGTTGAAGATAAAAATACAATCTAGAAAATAATCGATGCAGAATTTTAAAATTTTGCTTTAAAATCGAAATATCTTTATTTTAATTTTGACAATTTTTGTTATTTTTTGAACATCTTCTATTTCAAAACTAATTTCAAAAATTCGATCAGTTATTGCACAGATCCAAACTTTGTTCACAACATATTAAAATTAATTTGTATTATTGAAATAATATGTGTGGTTAATTACCTAACAGAAAATAACTATAAAATAAAAGTGAAGATGATCTTCATGCTGAAATGTCAAATTTAATTTTGTCGCAAAAAATCTAGGGATATTTTTCTTGTATTTACACAGTGTAAATATGGCTTAAATCGCTGCTCCTAGTTTTTAAATCAAGTGTAACTATCAACTATCACTCCCTACCTCCATCATGAGGATCGAGTTCTGATGTTTCAACAACACATCAACAATCTTGAACAGCTCCTTGGACACGTTCCTAACTTCATCGTAGGCTTCTGTGGCGTTGACATAGTCCACGACTTCTTGCACTAGCCTGAGGATCATTTCACCTTCACCAGAGTACAGCACTGGTCTGCCGAGGAGGTAGTTCCGGTACTCGGACATCGTCTCCGTGGCTGTGGTGTTCTGGTAGCCGTAGGTGAGCTTGAGGAACTGCAAGAAGAATTAGTGAGATAGGGGAGGCTGGGGAAACACTGTCAGTTGTCAACGAGCCAGGGAAATATTTAATTTTAATTTTGCGGGCAACCATTCTGCAGGATTTGCTCCCAATTACAGAACCACTTCGACCAATTCATCTTGGTGCAGTAAGAATCTCAATCTGTGCGACGACCTTTGAAAGCGACAACGGAAAGATTCTTTATGCAACCAGAACTACATTTTAAGACACTCAAGTGGTCAGCTTGAAACGTCTGAGTGCGATTTAATTGTAAGATGTTTTTACAATTTGAACCACGGCACTCCGGGTTCATACGTCATCACATGCAGAAAGCTGTGCCGTGCCTAAACTCGCGCAGCTACTGCCTCGACTGATGGAAATGGTAATACTGCGAAATATGGTGCGTGTTTTAATTAAAACAGTTTTAACTTAAAGTTATGTGTATTGTGAACTTTACGTTTTACAGTACAGAAAACGTCAATATTCCTTTAACTTTTGATCTAACCTAGACTCACAAAACAGTTATTAGTATACATAGGCTCCGAAATGTCTGTTTCGCGTTCGACAGAAATTTTGGTGGAGGCGAAGGCGAATGTTTTACTTCGCGGTCTGAATTGCGGACATCAATGTCACCATTTTTTGACAGTTGCGTGGTTATGAAATTAGTATAATTGACTTTTTGATCAATATAATTTTTATTTAGACGATACTGTTGTTACTGTTATATTGCTGCAATAGCACCAGAATTACACGATCTCGGCTATATTACTCAAAATAAAAATCTGAAATTTGACATGAGTAATGACGAAGCATTATTTAATCGAAAACAATAATTATAGGAAAACTCTGATATTGAACTGAACTACATAAACAACCCAATACCCTTTCTGAGTCCCATATATTCAGTTTTGATTGATTGAACTAAACTAAATAAAGAACCTAATACCCGTCTAGGCTTTTTATAAAAAGCCTAATTTTATAAACCTGCCTACGACATACATTATTTCATGGTAACGGTTTCTACTAAAAAATTCGATTAATATTGTATACCAATTTGAAATTTCTTACTTTGAACACTTTGAACCATGCAGTAAATGGAATAAGTTATAGCAACTCTTTCCTTGAATATAGGAACATAATTTCAAAACTATCAAAACGAGTAGGTAGTAAGGATATTAAACCTTAGTCCCTGAACGTTATAACTCTATTACGATGGCATATAAAGCGATAAAATTCTCAAAATTGTTATTGCAATAGCGTTTCAAAATCACTAAATAAATCTTTAAAACAATTTTTCTCTTTAGAGCTCCAATAACGTGAAAACCGACCTTAACTTGTTTCATTTCGTAATAAAGTTGCGGAATTCTCCGGTCAAATAAACTTAGTGTCGATGTGGGAAGCGTAAGTGTAAGTAGCCTCATAATTGTAAAAAGTCGCAAGTCGGAAAGGCGTAGCTCACCGCATAAAAAATCCGTAAACCCAACATAAACTTTCAGATTACCGGGTAAAGCACCGTTTAAGCTTACAAACTATCGCTCTGGCGCCACTAGCCACACTGCGGTACCCAACATTTAATCAGCGAGGGAAATAAACCACATTTTATTAGGACTACTGAATAATACATGCGTTCGTTAATCATTATTTTGTTATGTGACCGACAGTACAGTAAAAGACAGTAGGGGAGATCGGGGCTGGTTGTTACACGGCATATTACAGATAATTTAATAGACTTAGAGATGTGTTATAAAAACACAAACGATCATGGCAACGTCTGCTATCGCTTCCAGTACTCTAGTGGCGTCTATGTAGTCATACTGAGTACATCTTCGTACGTGGTGACAAAAAACAGCATGTTTGTAACTTTGATTCTTTTTCGTAATTTTTGTCTCATGTCGTAGATAATTTATTCATATATTGGAATTATCTATGTCATTTTTTGTTACTTTAAGATCAATCACATTGTTTATTTAAAAATAATTGCGTAGTTTTTATTTATTTAACCTCAAATGTTTCATTTTGCTATTGGGGCAGAAAGTTACATACGCATTAAAATCTGCCCCGTTATTTGTTAGAAATTTTTGTTATTTTCAAGATAAGGACTAAATTATCGTAACAATGATAAAGCAACTTTGGCTCCAAAAATAATTACAGATTTTATCCAAAAGCTTCGTCAAAAGTAAAGAAGATCACACGTAATAAAAGAAAATCAGCAATTTTGACAGAAAAAAATATTCATTGTTAATCAAAAAGAAATCAACATTGAAGACTGACAATTAAAATGATTCCATTGATTAAAATTAGAAATAATTGATTAAAATGTCCAAGACGCTTTCTGTGACTTTTTACCCCGTAATAAAAAAGTAGAATACATTTTCTAAAAAATGTCACAACCGACCCCGGTATCCCCTATGTAAATTTCAAAAATTTATTTACGGGCGAACAAGAACTAGGTTTATGCCGAGATACATTTTTTAAATAAATCTCTTAAGATAAAGCATGTAAAAAATTGTTTAAAATACTTTTTTCATTAATTTTTTATATGAATTCCACAGATTTTTTCAGAATTCTAATTGGGATGAACCCAGATTCATTCTTTCACAATCATCTGGTACCTGTTATTCCTTCATATTTTTCATATGCAATGAGTAAAGCAGAAACTGCTACACCTCTAAACACGCAATATTTTTTTACGGAGACGGAGAATTAAATAAATATTTAAACCGATGGTTCACAAATTTGAGGCTGCTAACAATTTTCCATTCGACACTATCTAACTGTTCGGGAACCACTGACATCTCCCGGAAACAGGAAGTGATGTCATCTAGTGGTTTATTGAAAACATTACGCCGGAACAAACGACCCTTTCATTAACTACGACCCACAAAATTAATAACCCTTTATTTACTCATTTCACCGCGGGCGACACCAGCACTCTGCGATCATGTTTACAAACTCGATCAAAATATTGTTTTTGTTTTAATTTTAATTCATTTGTGATGACCGTCAACCGTAAAAGTTAATTGTTTTCCTCTAAATAGTAGATTGAATGACCGCATAACAGAGGAAATAATAGTATCTACGAGTACGAACAACAATTTTATTCATGATTCAAATTATTATGCAAGTGTGCTCGGTAAACGACTTTGGCTCTGACAACTCAGGTTCAAATCCAGTCAGGGACGTATTTCTGTTCAATGGGAACGTCTTCAACACTAGAATATTTATAAATTGAAAATTACGGTCGCGCTCGAAACCGTTTTCAGATAGTCATTTTTATGCACTTTATCTGCATAAATTTCTGCAAATAGGAACAAGCAATATGCATAAATAATATATCGATCGAATCATTAGTGTTTTTACATCGCCATATGCTAAATAATAAATAAGAATAACCGAAAATAAATACAGGGTGTTGCACAACTTAGAACAAAAAATTAAAGGGTATATACTGTACGACGTTCTCATCATGAAACAAAAAGATATTTTTTAAATTCGCAAAAAATGCATCGTATTTCAAGCAAACATTTTTTTCCACTTATCGGTACCTAGTTATATTTTTTATTTTTTTTCTTCAAATCTTCTACAATGAAAGTAATTGTTTACCTAACTAATAAATTTCAACTAATAAATGTCAAATGTACACATGTCAAGAAAACTACTCTTAACTTTGCGAATTTAAAAAACATTATTTTTGTTTCGTGATCAGAGGGAGCAAAATTCATCAAATTATAATAAATTTTATGCAAAATGAACTATTATTATAGACACAATTTTTAGAATAATTATTTTCATTGTAGGTTACATCGTTTATCAAAAATTTATGCAGAAAGCATGAATTAAATTTTCTATGTCAAAGTTTTAAAGTGTCGCTGACGTGGAATTAGTAGTTCAAAAAACATTTTTTTGTGTGAATTTTGTTCCGGTTTCGGATAATATTGGAAACCTCGACTAAGTCTCGGTCATCATCAAACATTACCCTCGACCGGTAAACTGCACATATCGCCCTTGACACTTAATATACTATTATTGACTTCATCAGAATCTAGATTTGAATTTTCTATTTAGGTATGCATTTTTTAATGAATGTATGCATTTTCTTGTCTCTGAATTTTCGGTGTTTTATGATTCTACGCAAGAATTTTCTTGTAGTGCTTGAATTTTCTAGCTCTGAGTTTTCAAGAATTGAGTAGGTAGCCACAATGCACAATGCACAAAAATCTCTCTTGTGGTGTACTAACATCCATAAGTTATAAATGTAAACGCAAGCATTACTATTCTCTGTTGAGAAATTTGTAATGACATAATTAGTTAAAAATATTCCCAATTAAAAACTATCGATAAAAATACTGATATTTCCATCGCTTTGGTGTATTGAAGCTTGGGCAAATGGAGATAAATGTGACACGGGAAACAAATTCAATTAAAGTGTAGCTCATGCGATGCGATGATTCCGATGCAAAAAATCCATTTCCAACCGAACACAAATTACACAGCGACCAACATGTTTGGTTAATAATTTGATGGATTGTTTCTCTCACAGGTGTATTTTACACCCGGCGACAAAATGTGATTTTAAAAATGCATCCCTTCCATTACAACAATACGAGGGACGGACATAAACAGCGAATGGCAAAATAGAGAGAACATAATTATTTACTTTTTAGCTTGATTCAGAGTTGCCGTAACTCAATCGTAATAAGTATATCGAAGTATTTCGCAGTTTTTACAACAAAAATATTTCAAATTAATTTAATGAAGTGTAACTTGAGCAATTCCTTTTTAATTGCCAAACAAAAAATTTGTTTCTAACAGATTTCTTTCCGTAATTTTGTCGCAATCCGTAACGTCAGGAAATAAATTAAATAACTCAACATAAAAAATAGGCTTACAGTAATTTTGCTTTACGCATGAAAATATTACAGTAATTAGTCTGAATATGCCTTAAAATAAAATTAAAATAAAAGCTACGAGTATAAACTGTACCTACCTACTTCTTAGGATTTCGTCAAAACATTTACCTACAAGAATTTTTAGTAAATGACCAGAAAATTAGATAGTTAAGATTACATTTTTTTACAAATTACAGATTTTACATTTTTTTATTCCACTCTATACCCCACTACTACGGCTGTCTGAAACCAGCTCGAAACTTGTACTTTACCGCATTCTAGCAATGCAATGTCATTTTGAAGGTGAAAAAGTGTTTTCGTTGCGAGTAAACTGTTAGTTTATTATTGATTACAAGAAAATGTTTTTATAAACATTTAATAGAGAAAGAACGGATCTACAGATATGCCTTTTTAAAATTTTAAAAATATATTCTGACGTATAACTGTGTAAAAATTGGAAATTTGTATGACCTTTTCGGCAATTTTATAATAATGTACAATTATTTATTATTGTTAATTGATCCTTTAATTATATAATCCTTGTTAAATGTTTGTAACGATTCGTGTTAAGCGGCCCGTCTACGTATTTTCTGAATTCCTGCAGTACTCGCGATTTTACTTTTTTTCTATTCCACTCTTTTCCCCACTACTACGACTGCTTAAAACTAGCCCGAAACTCGTACACTTTACCGCATCCTAGCAATACAATGTAATTTTGAAGTTAAAAATACTGTAAAAGTGTTTTCGTTGCGAGTAAACTGTTAGTTGTTTATTATTGACTTCCAGGTAATGTTTTTATGAAGAGAAAGAATTGATCTACAGATGTGCCTTTTTAAAATCAGGAGATATAACTGTGTAAAGTTTGCATAAATTGAAAATCTTTCTGAATTTTTTTAATCATATACTTATAATTTTTTAATTAAAATTTTAAAAAGGCACAACTGTTAATTGACCCTTTAAGTATATAATCCTTGTTGAAATACAATGTTAGGAGGTAGACGAGTCTCTTAATAGTAAAATAATCTCACTCACATTAACGTGGCTCTCCTGTAGCGCCCTCGCGAAGCAGCTGCCCAGGTTCGGCGTTTCCCACTCAGGCAGATTGACGTCCCTGAGCGTGCAGAGCCGGCTCACGGTGCCCGTGAACCCGGGCGGGCACTGCTGCACGCTCTCCACGCCGGGCCGCGTCGCGGACCACGTGACGTTCTCCTGGACCTGCGCCGCACAGAGCGGCACTAAGGGGTTGTTCAGCACCTCCACGGACACGGACACGGATGTGCGCAGCGAGCCGTTGTGGGCTTGGCAGGAGTACCGAGCTGATTTCTAAGGGGGGATAATAAGTCTTTAGAACTGCAAGATTTTAAAATCGTTTGTATAAAAGACAGTTAAAAATCATAGATGATTGGAAAATATGTTCCATTCCAAACTAAAACATTTTAATTATACAGGTGTGTCTGAACTTCGGAAAAAATTAAGGGTACTGATTACAACGTAAAAAGAATTTTTCAAAATGCGCAAAAATAATTGCATATTACTTGCAGCAAACATTTTTCGTGCCACTGGTCTGATAAGTTACAGTCCAGTGATCTAATCTATAAGGTACTTTGTATGAAATTTTTTAAAGCTTTAGTCATATCGATATTCAAATATTTTTTTCTCGGAAATACAGGGTGTTTCATAACTTCATGTAGGTACATACGTTAAGGGTATATGTTGTTTGATATGCTGATTACGAATCAAAAAGAATTATTTTAAAAATCGCAAAATTAATTTCGATGTTTCTCAATCAAAAATACTGGGTCGAGTAATTAAATTATTGTTTCATTAAAAATAATTAAATTTTGTTTGTTTATTTTACTAGTATTATGTAATTTAAGATGATGATTACCTACTTCTATAGTTTGTGTTTAATAGGAAAACGAATCCAGTGCAGTACTACAAAAAATGCTGCAGGTAAACTAGGTATCCTTAATTCTTCGAATTTAAAAAAAAAGTTTTTGATTCGTAACCAGCATATCAAACAACATATAGCTTTAACTTATGTACTCGAAGTTATGAAACACCCTGTATAGTAAAATTTTAAAAATATTTTTATTTATTGTATTTGATTTACTGTAATTTGTGAACGGATCAAAATATTGACTTGAAACTGCCAGCATTCAATTCTTTGAAGATTTTCCTATAAGAAACATGTCAATATCAATGATCAAACACAATAAAAAAAAATAATTTAAAATTGCACTATTTTATCGAGGAAAAAATATTTAAACATCGATTTGACTAAGGCTTCAAAAATTAATACAAAGTAGGTACCTTATAGAGAATTATTTGGAAAATGAAATGCAGGAATCCGCAGGTCAAGATTTTAATTCGTTTAGAAATGCCAACTCAATAAACACAAAAAGTACTCAAATTTCACTATTTTCTCTAAGAAATGTTGAAAATTATGTACATAAAATATATCTAAGAAATCGAATGTTGAAGAGGTACAAAATATGCAGTTATATGCATTTTTAATAAATATATGTAAAAAATATAGGAATATGCAAAAATGTATACCATAGTTTGATCTATTTTTGTATGAAATACAAAAAAATACTAATATGCACAATAATACATAATAATCTGCACTCAGTCATGGTGTATGTAAGATTAATTCCTACCTGAACATTGGTGATTTTCAGGACGCTTCCCCCAGGTCTAAGTTCCTCCCAGACCTCCGAGCCGGCCTTCATGGCGAAGAGGCTCTTGTCCTTGGTCCAGTTGTAGCCGAACGTAGTCGGCTGGCGGTCGTTGGGCGAAATACAAACTATGCTCACGTTGTCGCCCTGGAACAAACACCACCCAACTACTCTTACACAAAGAAACAAGAAACAAATCCGTACTCCTGTCATAGTTCCGCCAACTTGCGGTGAGATAGAAATATCATATAGTGAAAAGTTACTGGTGGAAATGGACCGCGAAAGTTTTACCAAACTAATATTTGAAAATGGTTCGGAGAGGAGAGAGAATAGTTTGCCACGTGAAAAGCGAAGAGTTTTATATTTTGCCAAGTAAACTTTATTTTTAGAAACATAAATATATTATATTTCAGTCTGTGATATAAAGCAACATTTTTCGGACTATTTATAGACCAAAAAATAGAATTTAAAAGGTCTAAACCGCGAAATTTTACTCTAAAGGCATATAAATTAGATATTCTAACCCAACCAGTGTGCCAAAATATAGTATACGAGATGCACTTGTTCATGAATCAAAAAGAATTTTATCTACGACTACTATGAAAAGTTTATATTTATCTATGTTTTCAATAGTCAACGTAAAGTTGATTGTTCTGAGGAACAAGCAAAAAACATTTTATTGTTTACATAAATAAAAGAAAATGATAGAATCAAACAAAAAAGTTTGTTTCTGTAAGTATTTCGAAATTATTAGTATCATCATGGTTACAAATAAAACAACAAATAATTTCAGTCGTAGATAAAATTATGTGTGTATTAAGAGCGTAAAGTGTATTTGTTCCTCTTGCACCATTGCAGCTCTCGCCTTCGGCTCGCGCTTACCGTGTGCGAGTAACAAAGAGTCACTTTACGCTCTTAATACACAAATAACTATTGTTGAAATTCGCAAATTAAAAAATGGGTCCACGCAAATGAACAGTTTTTGGCCACTGGGTTGATAGAAATTTTTAATATTACAATATTTGATACAAACATTAGATACCTAATTAATAAGCTTTTAATAGAAGATTGAATAGATATTGTGTAATACACAAATTAATATGTCTAATAAAGCTTGTTATTTTATATTATTATGTTATAACATGATAATAATTATGAATTAAATAATTTTTTGGGCAGACACAAACTAATAAATGTTTCTTTGTCTACCTTTTGCAGAGTGACGCTATTCGGTATAACGTTCACAACAGGTGGAGCTGGGACATGTATCCTCACAGATTTACATTGTTGGATCCCCCAGTCTTCTACCTGACAGGTAAAGATCCCCCCGTCCAAAATGGTGGCGTGAGCTATACGCAGACTCGCTCTGTAAGTGTCAGAGATCTCTTCTCGATGTAATTGTGTCCACATTACCCTGAAAAAATAAATATACACTCTAGTAGCAAATGAAGGATATAGATATAATAATAGCTATTTATGTAACAAGTACATAATGTAGGACTCTCTTGGACGAGCCGAATCTTATGTCAGAGCGAGCGTAGCGAGCGAGGCTGAAAAATAAGGCGAGTCTAATAAAGTCCGATAATGCACGAGTTGCATACAAAGCTTTATGTTCGACTACCAAGATGAGATTTTCTTATATAATTATGTTAATATATTTGAAAATTTTTTATCGCATAGTGTGCGGTGTTGTTATTTTGTTGAACAAAATATTATGATAATTTTCAAATTGTCAAATTTGTGAAATAAATTTGCTAGTTCTTCGTTCTTCGCTAATAGCTCAATTTCAAGATACAAAATCCAAGAAATGGAACAAGATTCGAAAAAAGTAAAATAAATTGTAATATTTATTTTAATTTACACAATTATTTTGACATAACATTGACAGCAGTACAATTTTGCATTTTTATTGTACTAGTCCAATAAAGTACTCGTTGATGGACAGTAAACAGTGTCATAAACAGAGTGCGGATTATATGCAGGAAAATGTGATGCAATATGCATTGAAATAAGGCCAAAATATGCCTAATTATGCACAAAATAACACAAATATGCAATAATTTACAAATATATGGAGATATGCAACATAATTGCATTCATTTTTACTAATAATTTTTTAGTAAGTAGAGAAACAAATTTTTCTATGACATATAGGACATATGGCAGATTTCTCTGTCACATCACATATTATTCAATGTTCTTTAAATATTTTTGGGCTTGTTAACAATAATTTTGTAAAAATAAAAAATACGGGTTCAAAGTTTAAAAAAATATTTAATAAAAAATCATGCAAGTTGCCCATTACTGCATTAATGTTTACTGTATGATACGCCGGCCATTATTCTCGCGAGTGAGTAAATAATATTGATCAAAAACCTATGACTTTTGAAATTTTACGCACAACTGTGAATTAATTATTATAGCAATATTTAACAGAACAAAATGTACAACTATTAGTGTATAATAATTTAAAATTCATGTCATAGAAAAAAATATGTATAATTATATTCGTCAATGTGAAATATTAATATCATTTACAAAATTGGCAATTTGTTCAATTATGCGTTAAAATATAATATAACGCTGTTAATATATCTATCAATAATTTGCATATTAGTCTATAATTTAATGTTAACTATAAAGAGTGCTAATTTTATTAATAGATCCACAAATAATAATTGTTTAATTATTTTGTACATTATTATGCATCGATAATGGCAGAATAAAGTGCATAAAGTGCTAGTAACAATTATTGTTTTGTGCATGTTAGTAATAGTAATATGTGTCATATTTAATTCAGAATTTCATACAACTTGAATTTATAATTAGTTTACCTACAGAAACCACATTATTTTCACAAACTGTTCGGCGAAATTACGAAAATAATTTTCTAACACCGAATACCCCTGCGGGGTATTCTCTACAAATAACCATGAGTGCATTGACGGCTGGTAACCACACACACGGTTATAATAATTATATCAAGTTGGGTAATAGGCGTGATAATTTATGAATATGTAGGTAAGTACTTATAATAATTCTTACCTGGTAGATTTGGTAGTGTTGACAAGGACGCCATCTTTGTACCACTGGAAGGTCATATTGAATGACCCCTGGGCCACACAGGAAATTATGAACTCTTCACCTTCTCGTACACCCTTTGTGATGTTTATATTTGCTTTGACGTCCTAAATAGACAATAGTAGCATTAAAACGAAATAAAAGAAATGAGCTAATTTAGCGTTAGGTATTTCTTTAATTTTAACCATTAACCTCTAGATTCACAAGACAAATTAGCTATTTAGTTGTTGATAATAATAGACTATACCTCATTTCAACTAAGAAAAATCTGATGTGGACACCACATGACTTCCTTGTACGCCTATTAAACTATTCATACTTTTCTTAATATCTAAAATGTAGAATAATATAAAAATATAATAACTATTTGATTTATGCAGAAAATACAAAATTTCTACTTTCTACGTATAACCGTATTTGAGTTATGCGACATACATACGTCCGTACGTAACAGACGTCACGAGGAAACTAGTCATAATGGATTCAGAAAAGATCAAAACGGATATTTCCGTCAAAATCTGAGAACCGAAATTTTTCGCGATTACAATACTTCCTTTTTACTCCGTAAAAGGAAGTAAAAAGCGTTGGGTAAGATGCCGATGATATTCTTGAATCTGATTGGTCGAGATGAGCAAACATTTTCATTTCCTTTAACATTACTTATACCTTCTTATTTTGAATTTCATAGTTACATCGAAGTACTACATTATTCTATAGATGGCAGCTTTATTCACAAAACATACCTTATTTAAGTTCGCGCAAATTTTGAACTATAATAAAATGTGTGAGTGTAAGACGGTCCGCATTCGCAGTGACATCTGCTTTTTTCTTATCTAAAATAATGTGGTTTTATAACTGTAGGTTCTAAATTTGTCGTGTAATTTAAAACAAACACTTTGATAAAATAAAATCCGCACAACATTTCAAGAATATGAACATCCCGCTTTGTTACTTGCTATATTTGCCTATTAACATCCTATTAATATCCTAGCGATTGCAAATGCCCACCCTTAATATCTAACATCCTAATGTTAGTAATTTGGTAATAATATCACAATTATATGTCCCATGTAATTTTCTGAGTATGAGTATGAGTATGTAATATTTGACCGTACTCAGGATGTGGCTAGGATAGACATATAGGTACGTAATATCCTTTAGAGTACAAGAATAAGATTATATTAAAACATCCCGTGGACGATGACTATACGAGTAGTAACTGCAAAAAAAGGTCAAATATATCTATACCGATAACTCACAGTATGTAAGGTTGTCACACCCAAGTTGGGTAAAATGCAACAATATTAGTATCGTCTAAAATCATCGAATAAATTTTTTAACATAAAAAAATATATAAAAAATATGTGAGGGTTAAGAGTCGAATCCCAGTTGGACGAAACGATATTTCAATAAAGTAGATCACCCTCAGACAAAGCACAGACGTCGTTACAACTTTTTATGTCTGTTATTTATTACTTTGAAGTCATAACTGAACAATTTTATTGTTTATTTATTGACAACACAAAGATATTTTGATAAAAACTTCTATACCGTTTCTTTTGAAGATATTTCTAATAAAATGTTTTTAATAAACCGCAACGTAATTCGCAAAGTTTTTACATAAAACAAAACGGTATTATTTGCAAATTTTCGTGAAATTTAATTTAAAGTTATACGAGTGCGATATATTAAAAAGCCGTATAACAAATATTAAAATCCGAAAAGTGGTTTACGTATTCTGCACGAAGAGAAGTTTGCAAGTGGTTGCGATAAAATTGCAATAAAATTTTTACAAAATATTCGGCAGCATACATTCCTTGTCGTGAAAAATATTTCTAAAATTCAAATGTCTGGTTCAAGATCTTGTTTTATTCAATAAAATGTTGAGAGTTCTTGTTCTTAATATTAAAAACAAAATCTCCGGCACAACCCAGCTCATATGAGTGCGTTTTATTGTATTTTTTTAAATCAAATTTCAGATCTTTTTCAATTCAGTGAACTTGAACATTTGTTTGAAACGAAATTGAATCGCTCACCTTATTTCAAGAAGATATTGTTTTGTAAAAAAGATACTGAACATAAGTAAGTTATAAGGTGAAAGTTGAGTGCATGATGTGACCGACCGAAAATATTTCCTGTAGTGTAGGCTCCTGTTAAGGTTGAATTACATTA
This sequence comes from Agonum fuliginosum, assembly GCA_947534325.1. Taxonomy (NCBI): domain Eukaryota; kingdom Metazoa; phylum Arthropoda; class Insecta; order Coleoptera; family Carabidae; genus Agonum; species Agonum fuliginosum. Next base: position 45,303,355 of record OX384029.1, read on the forward strand.
TACTTTTTTCGTCTATGTTAGATACTAGTTCAATTTCCATCCGAGATTCGTTCGAGTTTCATATTATTCATATTCAATTGGAAATCTTCGATTTTTTCCAAACTAAAACTTTTAACGGTTGGTCAAACTGACTGCACACTGAACTGAACATATGCGTAGACAAATCAAGTACGAATCTCGAATAGAAAAATAGAGCCAGGCGTATATATTTCTATACTAGAAAAAAGTGTGGAAATCTAACGGAACTCGAATGGGAATTTTAATAAGTTAAACCTAAGAAAATTTTCACTTATAATAACGAAAGTAGTCGTAGTTATGTCGATTATTTTTCTGGTAGTATTACGAATGTTCCTTGTGCTTGAATAATGTTCGCAAGAACAAGGTATATGAGTGTAGCATAGAACTACCAGAAAAATTATCTACTTAACTATGACTGCGAATGGTATTCAAGAGATTATTCATTGAATCAGATCCAGTCTTAAATTAAAATGCTGAAAATGCAGTTATCCATGATTTCAGAAAACAAATATTTTGATAAAGTTTAAGCTGGATTCAGAGATTGCGTAGTAAACACATTCCTATGCTGTGTTTACTACGCAATCTCTGAATCCAGCTTAATATGGCCAATTCCCATGTTGTGCTGTGCTATGTCTGTATTCTATGAATCAATGCACGCATTCCCGTATGTTCATTTTCTATGTTTCGCAGTGCTATGCTATGCTGTGTACACTACGCAATCTCTGAATCCAGCTTTAGACGTAACGTCATATGTGTTTTATGTGTTTTTTTGTGTTTATTTGCAAATAAAATAGTAAATATCAAGTGAAAAATGTTCTAGACCTTTGAATAAAACCCAGTGATAGAAATGGTGCAATAAAAATGGGAAATATAGATTATAATAAAAATGTTCATTTGTTAAATAGTCACCTTAAAGTAGGGACTATACTTGATTTAATAACTAAACGGACAAACTTGAAGTTGTCTCGCTGAGCCATATTTACACTGTGTAAATACAAAAAAAATATCACTAGATTTTTTCTGGCGGCAAAATGAAATTTGACTTATCATCGGGAAAATTCGATACAGTCACTGACAACAGCTGACTAGACAAGATGCAGAACATTTCGTTTGTTTACATTACAAAGTTTGTGTGGTGTAAAAAGATCAGTTTTTGCATTCTAACTTCAGTTTTGTCCGATTAGTTTTTAAATAGAGTATAGTAGTGAATAGTCGACACACAACCTTACTAGTACAAAATAATCAAGTCTAGTGATTTTGATTGGCTGTGAAATTCAATATTCTGCATTTTATTAGTCATTTTTGACAGATAATGTGAATAATCTCTGATATTTTATTAGAAATCAAACCATGAAGATAAATGTATGAATTAGATTTTTGTTCTAAATCATATGATTCCAACTAATGCAATAAAAGTTAGGATAACCCGTTTTGTGATTCAGAGTTAATTAATAATAACATCAATCCTTACCAGCAATAACAAGCCCGGTTCCTGTCGAAAAGCGATTTGCGTGGACGCAAACGTCAAATTTCCCAGAACTCCTTTCTTCACGAGCTTATTCAGCGCCTCCCGCGTTTTGTTGCCGTCTTTTTTGGAGCCAAAAAAATGAAACGTGACTTCTCCGCCCATCCTGAAACAAAACACCACTTCCGGTTGCAGTTCCCGTGAGGCAATTTCCGATCCTGCGCAGGTAATGACGTCACAGACTGCAGCGAAGATTTTAATAAATGATCTCCGCCTGAGAAACTGGTTAATTTCGTGGTTTTATTTCAAAAGTGAGGTTATGTATCTCGGGATCAATCTGCGGGATGATATGATCATGCTGAACATATGAACTCGATTTACTATACCAGTGGACAACAACATGTTAAGGGAATAGTGTTTCCATACACATAATAATAAATATTACGCTGACAGTTGGCAATGGTGTTGTTTACTCAGGTAAAATTTTCAATAAATTTTACTAAATATTGAAAATAAGAACATAATATTACTATTAGTAAAATTAAAGTTCTCGAAAATTCAAAGATACGCTAGTATTTTAAAACAGAAACATAGCGTCAGCAAGCTAGAGATTAAGCCACGCCTGACTCACAGGACCACACCCTTTTATTTGCGTTTGGTGTTAAGGTGGGTCGATACCTAAATGCTAGATTTCACTGTGCGGCATGTTACACATGAATAAACAAAGAATAAAATTATTTATTTAAATAAAAAATACAACTTTTTATGAACTATTTAATTCAGAAAATTAAATTACAAATGGTTCAATACAAGCCGTCAAAATAGCGAAAAACGATTTTCACTTTTTCCCTTAAAACTTGTTTCAATATTAAGAATTTTTAAATATATAATATATTTTTTAATAGCTAAAGGTTGTCCTCAAGTGCGTCTAATGCAACTTTTTTTAAATTTTTTGTTTTTGTGATAAAATACGTACAAAAAAGAAAAATGTGGCATTAGACGCATTTTTAAGAAAATCTTAAAATCCTACCTATTGCCATTTAAAAAAGAAATTAGTCAATATCAATTCAAATTGTTGTTTTAAGTAAATTCGGCGAAAGAAATTAAATGTAGGTAACTGATGAACTAATAAAATGGATGAAAATAAGGACTTTCCATTAGAAACATCAATTATATAATATATTGAGACAATTTAGAGTATTTTAAATTGAAAATGTTTGGGAAGCACTGTGCAAAACTAATCGAGTAATCTAAATTCATAACATATGAGTCCCGTGATTTCGTGACGCGTGACTGATGATCACTACCTAGTACATTTTATGATACGAAATTATTTTCAGAACATACGAAGTTCTTCATTACAAAATTACATGAAAAAGAAAAATGTTTAATATTAAAAAACAAATATAATATTTTTTTGTACTTTCGTTAGGTAATAGACACTGTATTTCACTAATTAGAACTAGGAAATGAATTTCATTATTTCACGAAATGGTCATTATTTTACTCTAAATAAAATGTACGCCATATAAAAGTAAACTTATTAAAATAATTATAGACCACATTGTAAAGAAACTTCAATGTAAAATAGTTTTGACTTTTATAAACCCATATTTTGTGCATTTGAAATTAAGAAAAACTCGAATACCTACATATGTCGTTTGTAGATAACCTAATTTGGATGTTCATGTTCAAAGCTTAATCGTATCATCAACAATAGCAATGTCCAAACAAATCAACAATTTTATTTGTCAATTAGTTGACAGTTTGCATATTATGGAAGGTTTCGATGTTATTATGGTTGTATCTAACGTATTAAGTCCGTAACTAATGAATTATAAGTATCTAACGTATTACAAGTAACTAATGTATTATGTTGTTTATAATTATCAATAAATGTTGCATATTAAAAGGTAATAACAGTTTGTTGATGATACGATTAAAGCTATGAATATAAGAATAATATTATGCGATTTATAATACCGAGAATGTTGATTTTATTATTTGGACGAATGAGATTTTAATTTTTTACCACTGGATAAATATTTGGCTAAACATTTTATTTTTAAGATCATAGCAAAAGGAATGATAAATGACACAGTAATATTCCAATTGCGCGATTTCGTTGTAATATTTTTCTATATACCTACCTGCATACTTATCTGGATATATTAATAAAATACGAGTATTATAATATATACTTTAAGTTCACTCTTTAAAATAACTTATTTCTTATTCATCAGATAAGTAAGAATGTTGGATTCAAAAGAGTCAATAAATGTGTATTGCATTTGCATTATAATTTTGAGGCGACACTTTTCACTTATCGTATTTAAAAGATAGGTATAATTTTAAATAAAATATTAATTAGATACTTACGTAATATTTAGAACTCTGAAGTCATACACCCTGGTAATACTCGAACTATTCTTCAAATAATGGGACAACTGTAACAAAAAAATAACAATTACCATCCAAACACTCCACATATATTTCATTCTGTCTCCAATTCATTTATACAAAATTTTAATATACTTTTTAGCCCTCATCTATCCACCAATCGTATATTTTGGTTAGGAAAAGCGCGGGTATATGATGATATACGTGTAAGTGGGTAGACAGAGACTATATTCATTTCGTTGAGCGCGGAAATAATATGACTCTATAAATATTAGAAAAATATTACCCAGGAAGAAGAGGACCTATTATCTGCGCTACGAAAGGATAAATTTAATCATAACTTGCAAAGACCTCGCAGGGACCTCAGAAAGAGATTGTAAATTGTACGAGAAATTTAGACGCAAAATAGAGAAAGAAAGAAGTTCGCGAAATTTAAAAAGAAACTAAATTATTATTATTATTTTGTCAGTAATATAAGACAATTTTCACACTTTATCATTAAAATAATGAACTGTTTTCAATGGTAAATAATTTGTATTTGTTAATCAATATATACTTTCAATTCAATTTTAACGTATTTTGAGTACCTACTGTTTCCGCATTAGGTCGCTAATACGCACCGAATTATATTTCTTTAATATGTCATTAAATATTAAGGTAACTTTAAAACTAGAACGATTTTTAATAATTAATTGCTTGTTATTTAATAAATCGTTGAACAGAAATCGGAACTTGAACCACTTTTTTGAAAACCGGTAGGGGAAAGAGGGGTACTACATTGATACGACTTTGACAATTTATTTTTTTGTGATGACCACGCGTCTTATTTAGAAGTTTTTAATATATAAATTATTATAATAATTATTATAATTCTTAAATTGCCTTAAATTCAATTTTAAAAAATTAAAATTATGTAAAAATATAGGTACTGGCGAAAAAAATGAAACACTTGAAATTCGTAAAAATATCGACCATTTTCAAACTGCCATAACTCGGTGTATTTTCAATCGATATCGATGAATCTTCGAGGGCGAGAAACTTTGAAGTGTCTACTTTAAAGTCATGCATGCAAACTTAAGCGCAACCCTCTCCGCCCTCTCTAATTTTAATTTTAAAAATGTCCAACTTTGAGGATGTGTACGGAGTTCAAACATTTTTTTGACTTGATCCACCAAAAGGGCACTAAAATTTGTTCAATTCCCTGTGCAGGACTCAAAGAACGAAGTTCCTACGATGATTTGGCACAAAGTTATGGATTTTTTTTTAAATTGCATTTTTTGGTTTTTCGCACATAACTCAGCCACTTTTCAACCAAATTAGACGATTTTTTCACGTCCGTGAAGATAGCACCGCCATTAAAAGCTCAAAAAATAAAACATATATGTAAATATTGAGCTTTTTATGAGCTTTGCAAATCCGTTCTCTAATTATTTTGAGCTCGATCCATTGTCTTTTAATTCAATATACAAATATGGCGCGCTAAAGGGAAAAAACCCATAGTGGCTCTACTTTAAGGGGGTAAACTCAGATTAGTATGATCTCTAAGTAAGTAAGTAAGTATTATGCCTAGTTTACCCACATAAAATTTTATTGCGATTAAGTACTTGATTAATAATAAAAGTTATTTCAAGCGTACCATTTATTTGGGACACCCGGTATACTATACTACATACCTACTATAAATGAATTAGAAATTCATATTTTCCGGCGCCGCTACAATTCTCTTCAAGGTTGTTTTTCTCAGGATTCAGAAGCATGAAAGAATCCCCAAAGAATTCACGTGAACAGGTCCTATGTCATTTCTCTCACCGCTTAACAATATTACTAATCTCTCTTTGCTCCGGTTAAACCAGGATCAACGTAGCCCGGAACAAGACAAGTGACAATATCCACTCTCGGGTAACCGCACACACTGATCGCTGGTCACATCATCATGTCACTGCGACCTTAACCTGTGTAACCAGTGGTGACCGGGTTAAGTAGCGGTCACACTCACCACTGATCGGGTTATGAGAGTTATTATATTCGTGTGGGAATCAACATTCGAAGCGTAGGAAAGTTTCCTAATAAAATATTGATGGGGGTTTTATGGATCCACGATTGTAAATATGAAACAAATATATTTTTATGACAGGATTTATTAAAAGTTTGCATTTGGAATACTGAGATAGAGGGAATTTTATATTAGTTGGGTTTAATGACTAATGAATAATGTAAATGATACAAGTTTTTTATACATGTCTTTATTCTGTTCAACTCTATTTTAAATTCTGCAGAATGAACATAAATGTTTGACAGTCATGTGATGTGACTTGGAGAAGTCTGTTTCTACTTCCCCGACCTATACAGGGTGTAACCCAACCTGTGTAACAAAATTTAAGGAGTATTGATCGCAGTGATCATGAATCAAAAATAATTTTGTTGAAATTCGCAAATTACAAAATAAGTCCAAGCAAATGAGACATTCTGTAAGTATCTACAAATTTTATTTTTTCCTGTTTGTAAAATTATTATTGCATTAATGTAATTATTATTAATTACGCTGCATCATTATTGTTTAACTTTTTTTGTATTTAAATGTGACAACCAGTGATACCCAAAATAATATTGTTTTGTTAGTTACTGTTAATTTTACAAATTTCAACAAAATTCTTTTTGATTCATGATCAGTGCGTCCAATACTATACACCCTTAAATAGAAATATGTAATTAAACAAATTATTATTATTTTTCTTAATAAACTGACATTTTTACTATCATAAAATCTGTTTCTATCATTTATTTCATAGCTAACTAAAAATAATAATTATTTTACTTAGTAATCTACAACGAAATGTAGCTTATTATACATGGTTGTATTCAGAATTTTATGTAGAATCAAAATCTTAAAAAATATATGGTAAGTTCCATATAAGTTGATGTCACTCCCGGTTAAACAGACAGTAATCAAAATTTATTATTTATGTAGTTTAATGCGCCTTTGAATGTAGTTTATAAACCTATAATATAAATGTAATTGAATGAAAAATACAATTTTTTGGGAGTGCGCCTATTTCAGGAAACTCCCGGTAGATACAGAAAGTATTTTATATTATTTTTTATAATTACAGCCATATATAGAAAACTTTTTATGGTTTTTCTTTTCATATACGAAAATAGTTGACGGTTATGTTTTTAGGGAACAAATGAACAAAGAACCGTAGTTATTTGTTTTGGACATGTGAACAAGTGATGGAAAAGAGTTCGTTTGTTTTCTGAAATACGTTTGAATTCAATTTGTTCGTTTGGTTCGTTTCTAAAAAAGAGAGAACTGTACCTTCGTTAGTCCTGTCATTAAGGCGCTACATTTGTAACTTCAATATTGCTGCAATATCATCAGAATTCCACGATTCTGTCCTCGATTCGGGCTATATTGCTATCGAAAAAGTCATACAATACATAGCTGTCACAACAGAGAAAATTAGAATTAATTTATATATTTTAATATTTTCCTTATTAATTAAACTTAAACACTCGGTGATTGTTTCAGAAGTATATATTTTTGAAACAATCACCGAATGTTTAATTTTAATTTCAACGAGTGCCAACAGTAACCTCTATTAAGGTTTTCCTTATTAATGCATAGTTAATTTTGGAGTAGTCGATTCCTTGCATTTTTTATAAGAGTGCTATGGAAATATATTTAGCAAAAAAATTACACACCTGACTAAAAAATTTGAAAAAAACTTTTTGAACTTTTTTTTCTTGAAAGAATACGTCGAACTTGATATATGTATATTTTATGCTCCATAAGTGATTAGTTCAAAAAGTATGTTATTTTAAAACGACTTTGAAATATTGAATTATTTTAGTATAACTATTGGTGTTTATCAGTGTATGCAACGTAACTTTCTTGTTTTATTATTTAAAAATTTGTAGGTTAGGTTCACAAATCGCGGGAAGTGTTTGACGTTTTCACGTTTGATGTACCTATCTATTGTGGGTTGTCTATACTTGAAATGTGTATGTAAACGTTATAGTTGTATGTGTATGAATCAAATACGTCAAAGCAATAATTGACCCGCGATACTTGATGCACAAAATTATGAATGAAATGTGCGAGCTTTTTAAATAATTGACCATAATATTTTATCTATGCATTCAATTCATCAACATTTTTTTTTGTGAACTACCCCATTGCAGACTAATATTTCTTTGAAGCTAATAGTGACGGTATAAACATATTTTCAGACCGCTGCTAATAAAAATCTGTTCCAGTAATCATAAATAATTTATATAAATTTTTATTCGTATTTAAATTTTCAATTGAAATTCTTTCTAAATGTCAAGTTTATTTACATTTATGTTTGTTATTTACTTAATGTTTTCTACATTCGTTTCTTTACTTCTGGCTAAAAGTATTTTTGCAGATTTCGACTAGTTACAGCCCATGGCATACAAATACATTTATTATTGATTTGAACAGTTACAAGTTACATTTTCAATGACATTTACAAATATTCGATTGTATACTTTATTATTCGTCCAGCGCCATGTTTTGTTTGGTAAATCCACAATGAAATCAAACTCATTTTAAAGTTGATCGTTAAAGCTCTATGTGGTTTACAGGCTTGGTTCCACAATAACTAAAACGAATATACTGACAGGACAGCACTTCACAAATCACAACTTCCATTTGTTCAAAAATCAAACAAAAAACCCGCCTACCGAAATTGCATTTCTCTCCGCACACAAAATATAAAATTAATAAAATTATCTCTGCAAGCGGATACCTTTTCATATAAAAATAAAACACGTGTGTGTTTTTTAATGTTATTTGTTAATAGAATCTGCATAGCGGATGAAAAAAATTGAAATCTGGATGAATATTATGTCCATGTATGTGAAATTTGCATAAAAAGCGAGATAAACTAATGAATAGTCAACTGACGAGCGTGTGTTGGTTACTACATGTTGTGGAATTTCAGATAAATATATTTTGAAGCGTTGGTTTTTTATATTCGACAATTTTGTGAAAATAAAAAATCTGATGTGGACACCACATGACTTCTTTGTCCGCCTATTAAACTGTTCATACTTTTCTTAATAACTAAAATGTAGAATAATATAATATAATAACCGTATTTGATCGCAACCAAAAATATGAGGTGATCAACTAGATGCAACATGAGTCTCAAATACAAAATTTCAACTTTCTACGACATACCGTTTTTGATTATTGCAAATACCAAAAAGTGCCCCTTTGGCACGGCCGATCGCAACCAACAGACATAATGACGAAACTAGTTATAATGGATTCAGGAAAAGTCGAAACGGATATTTCTGTCAAAATCTGAGAACCGATATTTTTCGCGATTACAATACCTACCTACTTCCTTTTTACTCCGCAGAAGGAAGTAAAAACTTGAGAAGGTACTCTGCTCATTATAATAATTATTGCAATCATATAAGTATAAATAGTTTTTTTTTTCTACTCCTACTATGAAAACATTATTTCCATGGCGCTAAGTAACATTTTAAACACACCTCGACTAGCCGTGGCGTTGGCCGTATTTAGTCACGGGCTGAATATAGCAACTGACATTAAGCACGGGGTGAAGTTGGCTCCAATATGTGTGAAAAACTGATGAAAATTAATTATTTTTTTCAACAATTGTCAATTTTTTTCCCATATAAAAATTGAATACTTATGTACCTATACTTGCCTGAATAGAACATTGTAGCTATGTACTCGTATTATAATATCATTGCTTTAACCTAAAATTATAATAAATATAATTTTACATATTTATGTTGTTTAATTTGTGGCCGAAGAAAAAATATAGTATGTATATGTATATTTTTATGAAACATGTACGCAAAATAGAGTTTTAGAGGACGAATTTGTTTACGGACGAGGCGCAAGCCGAGATGGAGGTAGGGGATCGAATTTGGTGTCATTGGATGCCCCCTCGAAAATATTTAACAAATCTTTTTTAGATTTTTGATGCGTTGTTTTCCAGATATTCTCAAACGCAATTTAAATTGGACCACCGCGTATAACATAAAGGACCGAGGTTATTCAATCTCAGCTTAAACTGCGTTCCTGTCAAAACCATGGTTACATAGTTTTCCTATTGTATTGTGGCTTGTGGTTAACTGCTTTCTATTATCGGTATAGTTTGGTTGGGAAAACTCAGTTTAATTAATCTTGAGTATAAGTTTAAATTGACACTAAACTATAGAAGTGTACTACCGGACCTTAAATACAATTATGAAACACGTTCTCGATGAAACAATGAAAACCAGTGAAAATAATCCTATAAAATGTAAATAACAGCTCATTGCTTAAGGTTACATTATTTTAAAGGACTGGATTTGCTAAAATATTATTTTTTGGACTCAAAACAGTTCGCAAAGTAACGATTTTAGAGAGCGATACCAATTTGTTTTTACCATGACATGAAATCACAAAAATTAAAATACTTTCTATACGACTGTTATTGAATGTTATCATTCTTAAATCATTTTCAATTATGGAATGGTTATATTCTATCACAGAATGGATTCATTCCGTCACTAGTGATGGAATGAAATGTTGCGAGTTATAATAATTTAACTCTATTCAATGTTTTTGATTGGGGTAGCTTTAAAATACGTTTAGATTTATTAATTCATTAATTTTATGTTGAATATTATTATAAATACACTCGACAAAAGAAAAAACGCACCACTTGATAATGCACCAAAAATTGTGAATTTTTAGACCACCATAACTCGGTTGAATTTGATCGAAAATGGATGAATCTTCAAATTCTAACAAGTTTGAAGTTTTTGCAATTATTTTACAAAAATTCATTACTTCGCGCCAAATCATCGAAAATACTCAATTTTTTTCCCGACAGGAAAATGAATGAACTTTATTGCCTTGGTAGTGGATGGCATTCACGTATTTTTTTCCACTCGGTATACAAGTTGTCAAAATTTGACATTTTTTGACATCAAGAATTTTTTTCTAAGGAGGGTGGTAGGGGGAAAAATGAACTTGGCATCAGATTAAGCTTACATGACCTTAAAGAGGAAACTTCATTCTTGTCAGAACTCAGAAATTTATCTATTTTCGAACCAATTCAACCGAGTTATGGCGGTCTAAAATTTCGGAATTTTGGGTGCATTGTCAAGTGGTGCGTTTTTTTTGTCGCGTGTACATATATATATATATATATATATATATATATATATATATATATATATATATATATATATAACACGTTTGGAATGGCTATTCCGCTCTCGTGGAACCATGAAACTCGCCTACGGCTCGTCTAACAAACTTTTCTCTCGAGCTGAATATGCTTCATTCCACACTTGTTACAGAATGCTATTCTTGATTGAAATAAAACGTGGAAATAAAAATATATCAACTTTCCGAAGCACTAAACGCTTAAACCAACTATAAAATATTCCAGAGAAAATTCTCCTGCAAACAGATAATTAAATCTCAGTAGAAAATAAATAACAATGAAGCTGAAGTAGGTATCATTCATGACTTCGTACGATGTTACGTGCAGACTTAATTCCCAGCATAAAACCGACACTCAACTGTTCTGATATAACAATAACAGCACATAGAGAGCGTGGAGTACCGTTGCTCGATAGGCGGTTGTTTTGCCAGGACTACAACGACGCTCACTTGTTTCCATCGCCAGCTATACAGCGGAATGTCTTTGGAAATAATGTTGCTTTTAATATTTATACAGACAGTGCAGCTTTACTCTAGAGTATAGAGGCAATAAGAATATAGGACACGAGACAAGATTAAATTAACTGTTAAATTGGATAGTGTTTTGTTTGCTCAATAATGGAATAAATCTATATTTATTTTTATACAGTGAAATAAATTCAGAAATTTAATGAGTGACAGTGACGGACTGGCTCATCAGATCGACCCGGGAAAATAATATTAAACCGGGCTCACATAACCTAGGTCAAACATTATCTCGCAGAATTATTTTTTAGAATAATAGAAACTATAAAAAGGTGATTTTTTTATTTGAGATGAAATGTTAACTTAAAATTATATTTTTAACCAGGGAGTTAAGACTGCATTTTAACTTCTATTTCTGCGTCAAGTGAAGCCTAATATAACCTAATATAAAATTTTAATTTTTGTCGTCTTTTTCCTGAAATTAATTTTTGTTTTACTTTCTCTTATTTATTTATGTGAATTTTCTGCAGGTTTTTTGTGCAAGAGTATTCAAATTTCCGAGAACCAGTGAAAAGTAAAATTGGAAGTAGAAAAAATGTGCGCCGCAGGCGAAAAAAATTATTGCGTTTAATGTTAAATTCGTACGTAGTCTACATAAATAAGTCAGACAGATAAATTTGGTAGACCGTCCCCTTAAGGATTGCGTTCAAAGTGTCTGTTATTTCAAACATACTTACAAATCTTGGAAACTTTAAAATTAAAAAAAAATAATAAATTGCAATTATCTTTAAATATTTTAAGCATACTAACGATATATGCGACGAAAGCTCTCTTCCAAGACGCTCGTTTGCTAATGATAATTTCTCACGCTATAAAAAATGTCGTGAATTTATACAGTATTATGTATCCTATATTATAGCAAAAAAAAATAAAAATTCGTACCGTACTTTTGATGCACTATTTTTTAAAATGGGAACATATATTTTTATAGTTTTGAAAAGCACATATCTTTCTGAATTCAAAAATGTGTAATTTTTTTATTTTTCAATTAAATTTTTTTTTAAACTAGAAATCTGAAAATATAGATTTTTTTGTTGATATATAGGTAGAAATTAAAAACAACAAAATAGAGAGTCTGTAAATCGCCCGAGGGCTATAAACATCAATGATGGCCGTGGCGCATAATATTTTATGTTTTACTATTTTATTTATAATAATTATTCAGCGTGACATTTCGCTTTGACGATTCAAATTTTGTTAATATATTTGGTATCTTAGTACGGACAGAAAATACATAAATTTTAGAAGAAAATATTTCTCATATGTGTCAATATTACCATGGTAATTTATTAATGCTCTAGGGTATAATGTAGTATATAATGTACCTCGTATCCAAGTTTTACGTGAATAGAACTTTAAAACAGAGCAGATAAATTTTCACAAATTATTTTCTTATAGAATCTAATTTAATTATTATTTCAATATTTTAATATTTTTGAATTGATTTCTTGGTGATAAATTAAAATAAAATTTAAAAGTGCAATAGTTCTCACTCCCTCTTATTTCAGACACTTTTTTATTTATTCATTTTTTTGCTGGTAACCATCCTACAGGATTAACTCCCAATTACAGAATGGTAGATGTTATTATAGTCGAATCTTAGCACTCGGACCCAGTGGTATTATTGTCGGTTGCGCTGGGAATCGTAATATTTAATATTATTAGGAAATAAATCGCTCTTTTTAATGACCTGGCTTCAAAATAATATTCCTTGTTCAAGTTTAGTCCACAGACATAACTATAAATAACCCCCAGTAGTTCATATTCAAACGACATAACCGACAATAATTCCTTCTTGTAGGTCAGTTGACCTACGTCGCATTAAATCACGAACCATAACTAACGTCGGACGCTAATAACGCGTGCAGTACAAATATAAATTAAGAGGAATAATAATATCCCCGCCCCTTCTGCTACATAAATCTTCCTTACTCCAGCCCCTGTCCCCCCAGCCTCGAGCCGGCCCTGGCTGCCCAGTGCTGACACACTGCGGACGGATTATTAATCAGACGGCCGAGGACAAAAGTAAGCAGGAATTCTGCCAAAATAGGAAAATGGGAAATTGGAAAATGGTTTCAATTTAATTAATTGTGTGGGATAAATGGGCAGTGTTTCAAATAGAATATCGGCCTAAAAGCTTTCTTAAACAATCAGCAAAAAATATAAGTTGGGATAATATTTCTTTTAGTTTTGAGAGTTTCAGCAATAATTAAAGAATAACTAAAAAATTAATAATGAGAAAAACGTTTGCTTAGAATTCAAAAAGCTTTTTGACAAATAGATAACAATGAGCTATAAATTACTACTATAGCCCATTTCAGTTAAGAGGCATGTCTACCTCTTAAAAGCCAGCACAAAACGTACTACGTGTTTTGTGGCCAGTACAAGAATGGTAACATTTTATTTCAACAAGGAGTATATACTTAAAGGATCAATTAACAATGCCTTTTTGAAATTTTAATAAAAAAATTGTACATGATTATAAAAATTCCGAAATATTTATAAAAATTTTCAATTTATGCAAAAAAAAATTAACCCACCACCTCTTACAATAAATGGAATCATAGTTAGGTTCGAAAATTCAGCAAAATATCTTGGCATGACACTGGACGCCAAATTAAAATGGAAGGAACACGTAAACAAGAAAAAAGAACAACTAAACATAAAATACCGACAATATAGATGGCTTATTGGAAGATACTCCAATCTCTCATTGTACAACAAAACGTTAATATATAACCAAATTATTAAACCTATATGGGTGTATGGCATACAGCTCTGGGGTTGTGCGAATGACAGCAATGTCAAAATGATTCAGACGTTCCAAAATAAAGTTTAACGTGACATGGTGAACGCACCATGGTATATCAGAAACCATGACATCCATAAAGACCTTGGTATCCCAACCGTTAAAGAGGAAATCAAGAGGTATGCTGGCAAACACAGAGACAGACTAAACCATCACGACAACATAGAAGTCCTTCAGCTACTGGATAACCAACATCACATCCGAAGACTAAAGAGGACCAAACCGTTCGACCTTGTGTAGTGTGAGTGTGTAGTGTAAAAGCAGAGCACTGTGCGCGGGTGATATAGTGTATATGCGTACGTACGTAATACTAACCATAAACAAACTTAGGACATTGATTGAATGGACTATGTATTAAATAATTAGTCTTTAAGAAACATCAGATTAAAATTAATGGTTGGTCTTGCAGACCAGTTTTAATACAGCACTTCAAATAAAAAAAAAATTATGCAAACTTTGCACGGTCTATCTCCTGATAGAAATTAATTTATTAAATTTTGAAAAGGAACCTCTGTAGTTCCATTCTTTCTCTTTTATTAAATTAAATCGATTATTTTAACCGGGTAATTAAATAAATTAAATTACTTTATTGTTCTTAACTACAATAAAAATAATTGGTTATTTATTTAAACCAGTTATGTATACTAGTTTAATTAACCAGTTATGTAAACCGGTTAATTTAAGCGGTTAATTTACCAGCTTATAAAATCCAATCTAGCTATTAGAAAACCGGTTATTGATCAAATACTGTTACAAAAATTCGCAATTTCGGTTAACCTAAAACCGATTTTTTCCGGTTTCTTGTCCCGATTATATTCGCTTTAAATGTGGCAATAACTCGTGAGAATCTCGGAAAGTTTCTTCTAATTCCAATCGTAAAACTCTCGTAAATACTATATTTTAATCTTTTATAAAAAACTGACTCATCTACTACCAAAAAAGTTGTCTTTCTGTCATGTAAACTCATTATTTCGTCTCTCTTCTCGTGTAACAGTTCTCGACGTTGCCTTCGTCTATTTCTCAATGCGGCTTGGATTTATACCAAACATTCCATTGTGTTAAAATGTAACGATGGCCGCCATAATGCCTTACTCTCAATAAAAAATAAGTACCCGGGGGTAGTTTCCAGCGATAGTGGCGATATACGGCAAAAGCGCGCGCTGCCTGCATTGCAAGCATTTT
Organism: Agonum fuliginosum; assembly: GCA_947534325.1. Classification (NCBI taxonomy): domain Eukaryota; kingdom Metazoa; phylum Arthropoda; class Insecta; order Coleoptera; family Carabidae; genus Agonum; species Agonum fuliginosum. The sequence goes on from OX384029.1 coordinate 45,318,976, forward strand.
ATAAAGAATTCACGAAGGGGTGGGTTAGGTACTGCATCAGATGTTCAACGATTGTGAAATTATTAGTGGAAATTACCGATTGGTATCTTGCAAGAGGAATTATTAATTATTATTTAATCGATGAAATAAATCATTTATACTGGGTGTCCCAAAAAACTGGCTCACCTCCAAAAAGTAATTTATTTTTAAAGCAATTACATTCATTTTATAGATTTAGAAAGTACATCAAAAACGCATTAAACTACATAAAAAGTGAAAATATTCTATTTCTGGTTTAACCGGAAGCGACCCCAACTTTCTTCTTTTAAATGGTACATCCTGTATACTTTTCAAAATGTGGATTCTACGTAATATTCTGAATTCAACCATGTATATTAACTGCATTTTTAAAATTATGAATCACGTATTCCATGATCGTGGTTTTGTTTTTCTTAAAATTAAAATTATGACAGTGATAATAGGTCTAAATACATTCATAAATACAAGATTTAATATTTATGGTCGTGGGAAAAATAGTCTACACAACTCTCAGAAAAGTGTCTATCGAATATTCGTGAGATTTTCGACATTCTCACTCACACTTTTCTCGCTCATTTATGTAATAAATAACTTCCCACGACCATATACGAAACTAAAAGATTCCGTACAGTTACCTAGCTACGAAAATAAATAATATAACATTCGTTCAACTCGTTCGATATGTTTTCGAACAGGCTTTATCGCTACAGTTTAAATTTTTGTTTCACCTTTTAGTAGGCGTTAGTTGTCTTTTTGACATTTGATAATTTTTTCTTGTCCATTAAGTATTTCGTGATAAATTGCATTATTAATTAAAATGGACAAACATGACATTAAATTTAATTTATCCACATAAATTTGCCTTTTAATTTTTATCTGGAAGTTGTGAAACACACTGTATATAGAACTTAACTGATATTGGTACCTACTGATCAAAAGCACCTACTTAGATTATTGTTTTAATATCGCTTCTTTTTCTAGAAGCAATGATCTCACCATCCGAAGTGGGAATAAATCTGCTCTAAATAATATTAAACTGTTGATCATTAATGATTGACCGTGCCACATCGTTCATATTTTAATTTTTTGACACCTCTCGATGTGATTGCTTCTAAAATATGCTCACTATCCTAACCTTAAAATGTCAAAAGTTACAGTTTTCTTTGAATATTAATTAATTGCAGTGTTCTTCACTTGCTTTTTGCCTTACTATAAATGCCGAAAATAAGAAAAAAACTCCCAAATTGCATACCTAACGTTCGTTTGACAAGCAATGAGTACAATTTTTTACCGCGGGACGTTGTTTTGATACAAAATCGAACTTCTCGAAGTCACGTGACGGTTTTATGATCACTCTGCATTTTGGAATGTAATTAACAGTAAGTACAAACAAACAATAATTAAACCTACTATAATGGTTATATAATAAATTAACGTCGGCGCCATCAATTTAATGGCAATATGAATGATTAACTAATTGTGAATTCTGCATTAATGTTTTTACGTCATATTAATGGCTTCAATTTCAGTGTTCAGCGTTCTACGGTTCCATGTTCTCATTTTCATGTTTAACTAGAATTATTATTATTATCAGCCTTCAATATATTTACAAAACAAATTGAAATTACGGTGTATAATTACATAAAACAACAGCATGTCATTTAAAACCCAATTTATTTACATTGTATTTTTATATCAAATTAATAATGAAAAGTCTAAACTGCTAAATAAATAAAATAATTGCCGCAGTGGTACGGAATAATAATAGGTGAATTAAAATTCAATCGGATTTCATAAAAAAACTATGTAAGGTACTCATAAAAATTTAAAAACTAGGTAATTGCTTTTATTGTCATTTAATTTTTTCGCGAAGTAAAAAAGCACCTGTATACAGGATTATTCACAACTTAACTCACTTAGCACGAAACTAAAATTTTTTTTCAAAATTTACAATTTTAGTTCCCAGGTTTATAAACAAACAGTCGTGAGTCAATGTCTTCAAAAGGAATTTATAAATTTGTTATTCTTGCCATAGCACAATTAATTAATATTTAATTTTATTCTATTGATAGTTTCAATCTGACAGTAGCGTATCTTCTGCGCAAACTCTGCCTACGTATGCCGGTTTAAGCAGTGGTGGCACCAACTACATAAAAATCCCGCTATGCCACATATTAATCCCGCAGGGAATAATACCTGTATAATTAATATAGGTACTATTACTTATGCGAATTTTACAAAAAATATTTCTGTACCATGCTCAGTACGTCATATAAAATACCCTAATATAAAGAGTGATTCAAAACTTCGTGCATACCGGGTCTCCCAAAAAAAGTGGTACGCTCGAAATAATTTTTTTATTAAATAAAGAAATCGCAATAAAATTTAATATGGGTAAACTAGTCATTAGGAGACATCAAAATATAAATATTATTTATCCAGAAATGACATCAACTTTCTTATTTTAAATGGAACATTCTATATATTTTTACATATTTGAATTCTACGTACGGTTCTGAATCTAATCATGAATCACAAGTCTAGAATCCATGCAAAATATCTCACAAAAATAAGTAAACTATCAAAGGTTTAAGTATTATTTAATGAAATACAAACAGAAGATAACAAATTAAAAAATTATATAGAAGATGTTCAAAGTGACCACTATTTTCGTTTACACACATTCTAGACACTTGAATGATTGTTAATAATTATTTTCACGTATTGCATGTCAATTGGTTTTACAAATGTCAAATTTTGTAACCTTTCTTTATTCTCTTTATTTCGACTTTTTCTTGAGATATTTTGCATGAAATCTAGACTTATACATTGGATTCAGAATCGTACGTGGAATTATTGAAATATATAAAAATATATAGGATGTTCTATTTGAAATAAGAAAGTTGATGTCATTTCCGGTATAAATGGATGTGATATTTTTTGAAATAGGTAATATTATGTTTTTATGTCTCCTTATACCTAATTTGCTCATATAAAATTTCATAACGATTGTTTTATTAATAAAAAAGTTATTTCGAGCGTACTATTTTTGCATCTAAGTTGGAAAAAAGACGTGATGGATAAAGTAAAAAATTATAATAATTCTGCCTTCCATTTCCAACTAATCATTCCAAAATCCTCATTATAATTACAATTCCATCCTCGATCATTTGATTGCAGTGTGCCATGTTGCCGTGCATTGTCCCGCACATGGGCGGCGCATGTAGGGCTGTAGGTACAAAGTGAAACAAGTGAAAACGTCCGGCCATTAGTCACGCTATCAGCCGACGCTCGCCCGGACTCACCGGACTCACCGGAGTTGATATGGACACGCATCAACGCGCGCTAATTTCAACACGAGGGAGGGGGTGAGTTATAGGTGGACAGTGTTGCCAATGTGATGCGCGAGGCAGTGACATTGGAATTTGATTGCAGGGGCTGTGATTTTTATTTAGTGATTAAATTGTATTGGATTATATTTTTGGGAAACGAGATAGTTGCCGTCCTTTTAAAAGGACACTAGGACTATAAGGGGTCTAGCCACCTGATCATTAACTCTGTAAATTATTTATATCTTTCTAATTATTTGTATTGTTGAAATGAAATAAAAGGATATTTAATTTAAAAAATAGTTAATAATTTATATTTTAACAAATAAATATATAACCGTTTATATAAACGAGAATATAATTCATATGTCACGTGACCTGTTTTCCGCCAATCATCATCGAGATCACATCGAGATCTGCTTAGTTACATGTCTATCACAGCGATGATAAAAAACAAAGAAATTATCACCTTGTTTTGGTCCGTTGCTAAGGGCATTTTTTCTGTATTGACAGTTAATTTCGTAATTATTGACTATTAAAAGGTGTGCTAATCGTTGAAGTGATGCTAATAACGATTAAATTAATCAAACAATTAAAAAATTGAGGTAACGCATCTTGCAAAATGCAAATATACTTGAACAGCAACTAATAAAGATCACCGGTTATTCCAATAGGTACTAATTATTCAATTCAGTCTTATTTAAATATCCAATCAAATCATCATCAATATTATAAATTCCTTAAGAGGAAATAATCCAGAAACACCTAAAAATCATACTACAGTATCTAATTCAACAGTTTACTCGTATTCATATACACAAGATACAAACCCACACCGCAAAAAATACAAGTATATAGACATGTGTAGGTTATACTTCAAATTGTAATTGTGTGTGTAATTATAATTACAAATAAAATGCCTGTTTTAATCTTTTAATACAACATCTAAAATTACTTAGGTTAGGTTAAAACACACCCAAACACCCGATGTGATGTGTTGCGTTCAGTAAACTACCGAAACTACCAACTCTAAAGTGCGTTCTCTATGGAAAGCCATTTTACTTTTTAATGTGAGTAACGTTTTTTTCTTAATATAAATTCACATATCCGTAATTCAATTTAAAATATCAGAAATTCAATTTCAGATATCACAAATTGAATTTTTGATATCTTAAAATAAATTATAGATATCTTAAATTTGTCGAATTCATGATATCAATAATTCATTTAGTGATATCAATAATTTATTTAATGATATCAATAATTCATTTAGTGATATCAATAATTCATTTTCAGATATCAATAATTCTATTTAAGACATCTTAAATTCAATTTGTGATATCTGGAATTCAATTTCACATATCATAAATTGAATTACGGATATGTAATTAAGGATATGTACATATCCATAATTCAGTTTATATTGTTTCGTAGGTTATTTTAGAATGTTACTAGACCAATTATGGATATCACTAACTGAATTACGGATATCACTAACTGAATTAAGTATATCACTAAACGATTTACGGATATCACTAAACGTATTAGTGATATCACTAAATGAATTAAGGATATCACTAAACGAATTATGAATATCACTAAATGAATTAAGGATATCTCTAAATAAATTATGGATATGTAAAATGTGTGGAAAATTGAACTAAACAAAATTAAATTAATGATATCTGCAATTTAATTTCACATATCTCAAATTGAATTAAGGATATCAAAAATACAATTACAGATATCAATAATTGAATTTAAGATATCTTTTATCCAAGAAATTTCAGATATCTAAAATTAAATTTTTGATATCTGTAATTTTATTTTTGATATCTTAAATACAATTTGAGATATCTGAAATTAAATTGTAGATATCATTAATTTAATTTTGTTTAGTTCAATTTTCCACACATTTTACATATCCATAATTTATATAGAGATATCCTTAATTCATTTAGTGATATTCATAATTCGTTTAGTGATATCCTTAATTCATTTAGTGATATCACTAATTCGTTTAGTGATATCCGTAAATCGTTTAGTGATATCCTGAATTCAGTTAGTGATATCCGTAATTCAGTTAGTGATATCCATAATTGGTCTAGTAACATTCTAAAATAACCTACGAAACAATATAAACTGAATTATGGATATGTACATATCCTTAATTACATATCCGTAATTCAATTTATGATATGTGAAATTGAATTCCAGATATCACAAATTGAATTTAAGATGTCTTAAATAGAATTATTGATATCTGAAAATGAATTATTGATATCATTAAATAAATTATTGATATCACTAAATGAATTATTGATATCATGAATTCGACAAATTTAAGATATCTATAATTTATTTTAAGATATCAAAAATTCAATTTGTGATATCTGAAATTGAATTTCTGATATCTTAAATTGAATTACGGATATGTGAATTTATATTAAGAAAAAAACGTTACTCACATTAAAAAGTAAAATGGCTTTCCATAGTTCTCGTTCTCATTGCGCGCGCCTTGCGCATCACTACAAATTCATTATATTCTCTCATTAAATATAAGCTCGGGATATGATTATTAATCGAAGATATTGCTCGTGAAACCGCAGCAGAACATTCCACTCGTCCTTCGGATTCGTGAAATCTACAGCTCGGTTCCACTCGAGAATAGCACCGATAATAATCATATCACTTGTTATATTACGTATGATTATTGTATTTGGATGACTATTGCCCTCATTATATTTCAACCAATTAAAATGCACTATTTTTCACAAAAACCATAGAAACTATCTATATAAACAACTATTCCAGTACATATATTTTTGAATATTGACATAGTATGCGCATATTCACTGTAACCATGACACAACAAACAATAATAAATATTATTTGTTTATTTTTCAGTAAATGTCAAACTTTACAATGAATTTAAAAATTATGTTAATTAATAAAATTGTGTTATTTCAAATTGTTAAATTTGTTTTATTCATGAAATAGTCAATGCGTATACCACTCGATCATCAAAAATAATAGAAAATACGTTTGCCTCCTGGTTCGACGTATTTCCGCAAAACACTTCTCGACCTCCGGCTCGAGTTGTTTTTATGGAAATATGTCTCATCAGTCGGCAGTATTTTCGATTATTTTCGAAGCTCTTGTGGTATAATAACTAAGCTTTCATAAACTTGTTTTTAATACCGTAAAACAGATTCAACACTTTCTCGGAATATCAGATATATTTTGATCATTCGGTTCGCAGGCTGTGCAATTATAATCTAATAATAATCTAATAATGCCGGCTCGGACAAATTAGATTTTCCAGTATAAACTTTTTCTAGATATTGGCTACCCGTCAAATTACTAATTATTTCAACATCTTTGTTCCCAAAATCTTAATTAGGTATTGTATCACATGCATTTTTGTGGAGGGGAATATGTATATCTGTACGGATAACCCCCTTCATAGCTTTTTTAGCAAGTTGTTACAACAACTTTTATTAATTCTCTGGGAGAAACTAAACATTTTTCTGATATAACAGTAAGACCTAGTATTAAAAGGACATTTAACTTTTACAAGTAATTATACAACTCCGCATAAATTAATACCTTCTAAAATATTTAATTATTATAATAAACAATTTATTATTTTCAGAATAATAACTGTTGACTTGAAAATTTGTTTAAATATAAGAAATAACCCCATCTCCATAAACACATGTCGAGACAAAAAAAAAACACAGCCTATTTGTTTAACTTACAACAGCACCAATTGAGTTAAAATTAATAAAAATTGTTTTCTTGCATAAAACATTAATTAATAGATTACAGTAGATGTATCTGTAAATTATGAGGCCTTTAAAAAAATTAAAATCTAGGTCTATCTGGGAAAAAGTTGTCTGATAAAAAATCACGATCAGTTCTATAACCCTTTCCAAATTGAATGGTTCCAAATTTCGATTCATATTTTCTCTGTATCAATATGTATAGACCATGATATAAAAAACGAAATTTTGCCATGTCCTATATATGGATAGTGTCATATTTCTACTGTAAAATTAAATAGAAAAAAACCTCACTTTTTAGAAAATAATTACTTGCCATCGAAGTTTTAAGACAGTTCAATCCTTAACAACATTAAACCAATTAAACTCTTTTTCTGCCACTCATCTTTTTCCAATCATATCGTCATCTGTCATCCACACTATCACTACATCGATAGCAATTTAGTCTCCCCGAACATTGGTTAACAATCTAGTTACAGGTTCCCGCCGGTCGTAATGTGATCTGTGACGTAGACAAACACAGCGACACACACACACGGACAAACAAACAGCAATTACCTCTAGTTCGATGAGATTGGCGAGCGATGACAAGTCGGTGGCGTGACGAGACAGAACTGCGAAGTTTGCGACGCGGACTGTACCCTCGAAACGAGCCCGTCCTGAAAGAGGAGAAGAAGAATTAGTTTGAGGAAGGGTATCTACAGTTTTGTTAGTATTTTAGTCATATTTGTACCTCCCATCCAAAAGGGAGATAGATATACAGGCTGGTTTGGTTGCCCGTGTCTGCAACTGATATTTCGTATACTTACTAAACAATGAAGAAATTTTTTTCATATGAACGCATCCATAGCAAGAAATTTTTTTAGCAACGCTCTTTTGTTACGCAATTATTTTATTTAAATTTTTTTTAAATGATATTTTTTTTTACAGAAATGCACATATTTTTCTGAATTCAAAAATGTATAATTTTCCATTTTGTAAATATAAATGTATAATTTTCCATTTTTCAAATTCATTTAAAAAATAAATTACAAATCTGAAAATATCGATTTTTTTCTAGTGTACAAATTAAAAACAACAAAGTATTACCTATGTGAATAGGACTTAAAAAGAGAAGAAGAAGATAACATTTCACAAATTCGTACTTACATCCTCCAAAGTGCTTCTAAGTGCGCAAATTGAGGGACGTCATGGTGACGTGACAAAAAAATAAATGTCACATGACGTTTCCCGGTATTATGTGCACTTCGAATCACTTTAAAGCTTCTTGCAGACATGTACATATGAACAACCGGTAAATTTTTCTGGCGTAGTGCTTAATGATTTTTTAAAATTCCACTTATTATGTACCTACATCAAGTACCAGAAGTAGTAAAATAAATCATTTAGTAGGTACATATGTTAAAACACTTCTTTAAAATAGCGCTCTGTTTGAAATACCCCGGATGCAAATTTTATATTTACATTTTCTTGAAGGCACAAATTGAATTAATACAAAAAGTCATTTCTGAGAAAGGGTAAAATCGGGTACGATTTTATATTACGGTTCTCTAGTTATGTGTGTATGTGTGTTGTGTATTAAGAGTACTTAAATTTTTGTAAAGTTTTTTAGAATGTGTACTTGATTGAATTCGAACCTGAGTTGTTGAATCACTTTCGGTCACATAAAATTATTATTCAGTCAGTTTATAAAAAAATAGTTTTACCCAATTTTTGTGAATAGTGTGTATGGCATTAATATTAAAATAATTTTGTCGATGCGTATTCAGAGCACTGGACCAAAAAGCAGATAAAAAAGTAAACAATAAACAATGCCGTGGTGATATGGTTTCATGTATTTTAAGCCGGAAAACTGCATTGCGTATACATGCGTAACAAAATACCAAAACAAAATTTGAGTATACACGCCGTATTTTCAAATGTAAACATAATTTAAAAAATATTAGATAAAAAAAACAACAACGAACAACGAACAGTGTAAAACTGAATATTATTTTTCAGAAATGAAGACCAATTTATACATTCAATTTTTGGTATCTTGAATTATAAGTAATTAGAAAATTTATTTTTAATACGCTCCTCCAGTGTATTTTTTTATTTTTTACAAAACTACATAACGATTAGTTAAAACATGGTTATCAGCCATCAATTTCAGGTTGTTAGTTGTTTTGTGCAACTAAATTAAATAATTATCAGAATCGTAGTCAGGCAATTATCTACCAAATAATAGCAAATATTTGTACAACCAAATATTATTTTCAGAAATAATTAACTAATTTATATATCAGTTCCTGTTATCATAAATTATTAAAAATAATTATTGTTTATATTTGCCTACCGACATTTTCCAAATTTAGATAATAATTGAATTTTCATTCAAGACTTCTGGTTATTATTATTCGAAATAAATTGAACGAAATTTAATTAAAAGCCAGCAAATATTATTCAATATTAATGCTCATTAAAACACATTTAATAAACAATTCAAACAAAACTATCACGTTTGAAAAAGTTTTTCAACACAAATTAATTAATTTTCTACAAAAACGTGAAATAAAATATTAGTAACACGACAAATATTGTTGTTGAGAATATTTTTAATTTTATCTGGAATTTCACAAAATATCCTATAAAGTGGAAAAAATTTCATCAAATGAAACGAAGTCATGTGAAAATGCAAACGACCGCAAAATTCGCAAATTAAAGAGAAAAATTCAGTTACATAAAAAATGCTATAACTGGTATTAAACCTTATTAGCTGAAAAAATATCTTTAAAAGATGGAATGGCAAAGTGTGCAATATTTTCCGAAACCTAAACACACATAGTGATTCACAACTTCGTGCATATGTTACCGTTTAAACCCAAAGCCAGTTAAAACTAGTTTAAACTAGTCAAAACTCAAAAAAATTAAGGCTAATTGTACAAATTAACCTAACATAACCTTACGTAACTTGCGCGAATTGACTATTCAAAACTAGGGTTTAGTTAGGTTAGGTTAGTTTCGAGTTTTTATTAGTTAAATATAGTTTTAACAGACGATAACACATAATATTTTAAAGGCATATTAGTGCTCACTTATCACGGAAAAGAATTTTTTTCCAAAATTCGCAATTTTAGTTCCGAAGTTTTTTAATGAAACAGTTTTGGGTCATGTTTACAAATGGAATTTCATAAATTTGCTATTCTTGCCATTGCACAATCAATTAATATTTAATTTAATCAGATATCGAGTATACGTAAAAATACAGTGGTTTAAAAAATGTGCTTCTTGCGAAAACTGCCCCTCAATTTACGAATTTAAAAAATAGTTATTTACTTTACAAGTGGGTCAAATAAAGAAATCTTTCTCGAGTGGATTATTCCTTTTGGCCACGTGTGAAGTATAATGTTTTTTTCAAAATCGGCATGAAAATCGTCATTTCCAGACTAATTTGCGGCATGAAAGTAAGATTTTCATGACTAGGCATGAAAATTTTATTTTCATGCCTAGTCATTTTTACTTTCAACTTTGTTTACTTGTCATGACAACTTTTTCTAAAATTTGTGACAGCTCTGATGATTTGTCACAGCTCTGATGATTTATGCAAACCTAATTTTTTTTATAATTTTAAGCTTAATTGCCGATTTAAAAAAAATCGAATACATCACGCGTCATAAAAATGTCTTTGCTTGACTCGGAGGCTTTGAAGAAATGCTCGGACGCTGCGCATCCTCGCATTCTTCAAACGCCTCCTCGTCTGCAATGAAACATTTTCATGACTTGTAATGTAATATACTATTATCCAACACCTCTTAAAACTGCTTAAATATTTAAAGACTAACCTAAATAATCGTTAACATGGTGACTTCCAACAAGCACAGTAACAGTTTACCCACTAGTGCGTATAATTTTGATCAAGCCACTAGTGGGCAATCTTTCACTCTGCTTATTTAAAATGACAATAGATATGATGCTTTTATTAAGAGGTGTGGAATAAAATATTTTTGTTTCATGATCACTGATCATTAAAAGGTATATGCCATTAAAAAGCAAGTGAAGAACACAATTATTAATTAATACAGGCTGTTTCATAACTACGTGTAGGTACCTACATACGTTAAAGGTATATGTTGTTTGATATGCTGATTACGAATCAAAAATATTTTTTTAAAATTCGATAAATTAAGGGAAGTTTATCTGCAGCATTTTTGTAGTATTGCACAGGATTCGTTTTTCTATTAAACACAAACAATAGAAGTTCAACATTTGAAATTGCATAATACTGGTAAAATAAAAAAATAAAATTTAATGATTTTTAATGAAACAATAATTACTCCACCCAGTGGCAGTGCATCGAAAAAATTTTGACTGGAAAACATGAAAATTAATTTTGCGATAAAAAATTATTTTTGATTCGTAATCAACATAATATCATACAACATATACCCTTAGAGTATGTATCGGAAATTATGAAACACCCTGTATAGAAAGAAAACTGTAATTTGACATTTTAAGGTTAGGTTAGTGAGCACAAGTTTAGTAGCAATCACATCAAGGTGGCAAAAAAATTATGATCACACTGTGTATTTTTTAATAATAGCACAAAACTAAATGTAAATATTTCCACTAATTATAAAAGTTACGCCTTTGGCTCCATTCACTCTGTTGTTTTATAATTAGAATAATAATTTGAAAAGTTTTATTTACAGAACACTGTACCAATTCTACAAACTATACAGAATATGCAGAGAAAATTCAATTAAAAATTAAACAAACTAGGTAGCTTGCACCTCGAAAATAAATGAACAAACTTCATAACAATTTATGCTTCACAAGATCACAAGTGGCTCTTAACTCAATTTCGCGGATCTGTCAGCAAAATAATATTGTAACTTTTCACTGACAATAATAATTATATACTACAACACGGGAAGTCGAAGACGTGAAACATTTTAAATTATAAGAAAAAAATAAATAGTTATTTACATTGTAAGTGCGTAGGCAGAACTAGAACTCTAAACACCGAAAATTGCTTGTTAGTACTCCTATTAAAATCAGCTCTAAATAAAAGATTTTTATGAAAACTAATATATATCAAACGATAGATAAAAATTTTCTCTATGCTTGCTTAATGGCAGGTTTTTCGTTTTTTTCCAGCATTTTTACTTCCTTGTACGGAGTAATAAGGAAGTATTATAATCGCGAAAAATTTCGGTTTTCAGATTTTGATGGAAATATCCGTTTTGACCTTTTCTGAATCCATTATGACTAGTTTCGTCGTGACGTCTGTACGTACGTGCGTACGTTCGTACGTACGGACGTATGTGTGTCGCATAACTCAAATACGGTTAGACGTAGAAAGTTGAAATTTTGTATTTAGGACTGTTATAGCATCTAGTTGTGCACCTCCTATTTTTGGTTTCAATCTACAAACCGGAAGTAGTACTTTTTAAAAATATTTTGATAAATAATTAATTTTAGGTAATTTTTTTATTTTAAATGAAAGATTATGTGATTATTATCTACAATCAGTATTTTATAAATTTTTCTGTATCTTCTATCATTTAAGAATAATTAAAGTATATACTTATAATTTAGTATTTCGGTATCTTGTAGTCCATGATCGATTAACATTTGTTACTACGTAAAATTTAAATGATTATGACATGACAGTGACAGTAGCAGTGACAATAGTAAAATATCGTTTATATCTTCTTCTGCAGTTTAAATAAAATGACTAAAATATATTTGTGAGTATCACGGTACAAAAAGAGTAGGTAGGGACACGACGTATGCATACCATTGTTGTCGAGTTCCACTAAAGTGCCGTACTTCAGTAAAATTCTCATAGATGGCTCTTATCAAGAATGTCTGACAGATCTGTCATTACTATGTTGACATAAAAAATATGTAATATTTGCACCAGTACTAGGTGTAAATCTGATAAAGTTATGAACTAAAATCTTACTCTCATGCCATGAATCTGTGAGTTGACGGGGGTTAATCCGATAATCGCACACACGGCAGAAATATTTATTTCGATGACGCACAGTGATCTGTGGGCCGCCAAATCCAAGTTGGGTGAAAGGCGTGATAGATTTATTAATTACTTTATTTTAATATAGTACATATTTACTATTGTTACTAACATTATTTACTTCGATGTGTTTAATTACATCAGAAGGACTACAATGCTTCTCACAGAGAACATCATTTGCAGTTAATAATTTATCCATTCTTTTAATTATATTTCCCCATTTTTCTCTCTCACTTGCCTCATTGGGAGCTTTAAATAAGCATTTTGTCCTTACAGGTGTCGTACCCACTTTTACAACCCGGTACAAAACATCTTCTGTATCTTCCCATATTTTTACGTTACAATTTACTTGTCAAACACAAAATGTCACAACACGTCATAATTACGTCACAATTCACATCTAACTTCACTACAGACATTCCCGGCGGTCATATTGGAACACTTAAGTGGCACTCTGAGAGCGGCTCGTGTCCCTACCTACTCTTTTTGTACCGTGGTGAGTATACTAGTATAATAAGTTAAATTTTTTTTTTATATTATTCTACATTTTAGTTATTAAGACAAGTATGAACAAACAAGGCGTACAAGGAAGTCATGTGGTGTCCACGTCAGATTTTTTTATTTAGTCCATTAAAAAATCTCATTTTTATTACGGATATAACATAGTTTTGACATACATTTTTGGAAAACTGACATTAGAGGAGCATAGTGTGATGAATTTTCTACCAAATTATTACAAAGTTTGTACAATTATCTCAATATTTACCATAATTTTGATAGGATTACGAAAGTCATATTTAACGAAATTATCACCCACAACTACGACAAAGACTCCTGAACTAATTAAACTCTATGAGACGTAGTACATAGACTCCTATGTAAAAGAAAATTTAACGTGTCTAAATTGAATGACACAATACGCCGGTTGTCGGCTGTAATATTTTTGTCTCATACTATACAAAGCAGACTGGGCATGTTATTTTATAAGTAGGATGGCTTACTTTCTACTTCCCCCTGTACACCTACAAACCCTGAGATGGTTGTTGATTGGAGGTGGCCCGCCTTAAATTACGACTCGTGTGTTGAACGCATTAAAAAATAATTTATAAATAAAAATCATGCATTAATAGGGGTTATTAATATATGATTTTGTATACATCAATCATTAATAAACGATCGACAGAAAATAATATTTGTTTTCTTAAGGCGGTACACTTGACAAAATATAGTGAAAAAGTGACTTCGCTATATTACAAATTCTATATATATAATAATATATATATATATATATATATATATATATATATATATATATATATATATATATATAAGGATATTAAAAAGATGACTCTTATCGTATGATGAATCGTATCTAGCTATATTTTTGAAATACTCAATAGTTTATAGGTAAAAAATCTGATGTGGCCAGCACACGACCTTTCGCCAAATTCTGCTTATTCTACTAATCTAAAAAATAGTATTAGTTACATTTTAATAGTTTCATGTTCATGAAATAAGTAAACGATAATGTAAACCAAGATGCAAGCAAAAGATGTTAGCTGTACTGTCACTGTCAAAATAATTCAAATTTTGTGTAGAAACAAATTTCATATGATCATGGACAACAAGATACTGTAATTTCAAAAAAAGTAGAATATTAATTGTACTTTATTTTATTGTTAAGGAGGTTGGTGACCGTTTATTAAAATGATGATGAGAGGCTGAAATTTATACAGTGCCTTCATTTCACTATTTAGATTCTAAAATTATTTTTTTAAAATTTTCGTCTATCCGGTTTTTGAGTAATTAAATGTTGAAATTCGCTCGTTTTACGTGGACTCTTATGGCAATTCACTAACTATATGATAAAATGATGAAAAATTCACAGAACTTGTATTAATATTTCGAATAAACCTTTAAAAATAAGTTCTTGAAGATTTTGTGTACTTTGTCTAAACCATTTGCAAGTTATTTAAAAAAAATGTAAGCATGTCAAGCATTTTTGATTAGGGAATTAGTAATTATTGTAAAAATAAATATCACAGCAATGCAATGACATCAGCCAACGTGCGTTGAGGCGTTGAACTAATTTTGTTTTACATTATCAAAAATATTTTTATTTTCATATCCTCCCTCTAAGGCTAATGTCTGGGTACGCCACTGCAGGCGTCCCCAACCTCCTTAATACTATCAGATTCAGAAAATTGTATTGTATTTTCTTTTATTTTTAATTGCAAAAATTATCATAAAGAAATAATTTACCAACTTATTTAAGAAAAACTATATCAAGTTTCAAAAAGTACTACATCCGGTTTGCGGATTTCTACCAAAATCTTATGCGATGTTAAGATCCTTCTTAAAACCTTAAATATGAAATTTGGTTATTATAAAGATTTTATACTTTTTATGTTATAGTGGACGAAAAATCATCACATAATTCATACATATATATATATATACATATATATATATATATATATATATATATATATATATATATATATATATATATATATATATATATATATATATATATATATACGTCCATAAGTAACAATACACACACATCATTGGGAAAATATTAAATTCGTATTGTAGATACCCTGAAACGTGCTTATGCACCAAAAACTCATACTTACTAGAAAATTTTGACCCATTACAATACTTCTCTTATAGAATATGAGGCGAGAGGTAAAAATTAGTAAAAAAATATACAATTTGGTCAGTTTTTAACTATTTTTTTAGTCAGCTGTGTTGTTTTTTTTTACAAAAATCGTTTCATACCACATTTAGCAACAATGCAAGGAATAGACTATTTAACACAAAACTAATTAATATGCATTAATAAAGTCACGATTTGTAATATTAAAAAGCAAAAATTAATTCTATTTTCTCTAATTGTTGTCGCAACAATATATTGTATGAATTTTCCAATTAAACAATGCTTTGTCATTAATTCTGTAAAATCCCAATTTTTTGTTTAATGTTTTTTGTTTAATCATTGAGACGAGTAATACTTATTTTGTTGTTGACATTTTGAAACAAATATTATTAAGGTAAGTTGAACTGAAAAACAAACAAGTAATTATTTGCGTATTACATAACAAGGATATACTGGAAAAATAATAGGCGGCTGGAAAAATAATAACATTTTTTTGCAAAATTAGATAAAAAAAATAATCGGCTTAACTACTTTGTATTTAAGAGTGCAAAAGTGCGATTTATTTTGCGAATTCTAAAATAGAATATATCAGAACGAGAGAAATATCGTGCGAGTGTACAGTTTGATGAACGAGGTGCAACGTGCAAAGGAGTGAGGCAGCACACGAGCAATATAATATTACTTTCGAACGAGTCACTTTTTGATACACACCCAACATTCAAAAATGCCATTTCAAATAATCAATAAATAAAGCAAAAGCTGCTTTGGTCTCAAAATTACGATATGACCATATCGTGCTAGCACGATATTCATATCATACTATACAGTTCATGATATTTTCAACTTTCGTAGGCGGCTGCCGCGATATCTATTAGTTTCTGTAGAGATAGTCTAAAAAATTATATTTGATTCGTGATGTTTATTTTTATCCTAAAGTTGTAAAACAG
The DNA here is from genome assembly GCA_947534325.1 of Agonum fuliginosum. NCBI lineage: Eukaryota > Metazoa > Arthropoda > Insecta > Coleoptera > Carabidae > Agonum > Agonum fuliginosum. The sequence goes on from OX384029.1 coordinate 45,335,736, forward strand.
CCTGTATATTTTGGTTTCGGAATGTTTACTTTGTCACATTTTGCCAATTCGCCAACCATATTTATACATTTTTGTTATTCTAACTTGTAAACCATGTTTTATAATTTTTTTACATTAACTAACAAACACAAGAGTTACTTGTTAAAGTTATTTTAAAGACAATTCCATAAGCGATACATTTTTTGACAAAACTTTTGTTACATACGTTAAACGAAACACCTGTTTCTGAGCCCAAAAAAATTAAACAAACTTTTTTTAATTCATCACAAATATCAGCTCAGCTCAACTTCGCTACAACTTCTTAAATATACTCCGTCATATTCGTGCCAAGAATAAACTAACAACGTAACAACCCTTAGCTTCTGTGAATTTACATAGAGTTTCAGATGCTTTTGAGAATTTCAAACCGAGTACCTGAGCAGTTAGTAACTGTGTCCCTACGTTTCTATGTAACTCTCTTCATCTGAGTTATATTAAATTTAATTAGGTTGTTTAGATGAAGACAATTGAGGTGAAACAAATGCTGTTCTGTTTATCAAAGTTAATTAACAAGTCCGATCTGCAAATGTTATTTCAGGGATTACTAGATTTTGAAACGTTGATGAGATATAGTTAAGTATTTTGTTTATCAAAACAATTATCAATTAATAATAATTATATTTTCTGGCAAACTACATGTAATAGTATATTATACAACGACGCTATATAATGTTCTAAGTTTAATCTTCGGAAGGAATAATAGCCATTATTGCGAGTTGTAGGTATACTGTACTTTATCTATGACTAATTTATTAAGTACCAGATTTTATTAAAATATGTCAATTCTCTATCACCATAGTTACATCATTAAACATTTCAATGTTTTAAAAAATAATTTGAACATACAAATTGATTCACGCAAAGTAATTTTCTGATTGGTGTATAGGAGGGAATCATGGCTGGATTAATATATGGTATTATGTAGCAAACATCAAACATTTAAGGAGATTGGTGACCATAATTACAATGATGATGAAAGACTGAAATTTATACAGTGCCTTCTAAATTTGTTTAAAAATATTCGTCTATCAGGTTTTTAAGTAATTGAACGTTGAATTACGTGGACTCTTATGACAATTCACTAAATCTTGTTTTTGCATGCTTTAGATTATATGACAAAATGATGAAAAATTCAAAGAACTTGTATTAATATTTTCTATAAACCATTAAAATTAAGTTCGTGAAGATTTTGTGTACGTCTTCTAAACCATTTGCAAGTTATTTAAAAAAAATTTAAGAATATCAAGCATTTTTTGATTAGTGAGTCACTAATTATTGTAAAAAATTATCACCGCAACTGAACGAATTGCAATGATATCAGCAACATTACATTATAAAAAATATTTTATATTTTCATATCCGTCCCCAAAGCTCATGCATGGGATCGTTACTGCATGTGTCACCAACCTCCTTAATGTTCATGTTAAAATAAATGCGGTAGGTTTTACTTTGTAACGCGAGGTTTTATATTAAATTACGAGTGTGCTTTGAGAAAACCGTCCACTTGACAAAATACAATCCCGAAAACATTTTAAGAATGTGAACATCACACTAATTACTTGCTATATTTGACAAATAATATTCTATTAATATCCTAGCTATTTTTAATGGCCCTTAGTAACAGTATCTATGTAACATCCCAATATTAATAATAAATTTGGTAATAATATCCCAATTATGTGTCCTATGCAATTCTCTGAGATGTTTGTATTGGGTATGTAAGTTTTGATCGTACTATGTGGCTAGGATAGACTTACGTAATATCACTTAAGTACAAGAATAAGATATTTTTAGACATCCCATGGACGGTTCGTGTCAAGTGGGGGAGTGATGTTCAACGCATTATGCACCTATTATATTTTTTGACCGACATACCTATTTGTTAAAAATAATATATTTTCTATAAGGTTAAGAAGGACGCATTTTGAAATTTGTACTAAAATTGCCTTCTGTCAATTAAGTAGCCTTACAACAACTGCTAAGAGATGTCGCCAGCAAATGTCAAATTTAAAATTAATCTGTTTTATTTACTTTAGATTCTATTGAACAATCAGTTTGTTGTGTAATTATCTCTTAAAGCGAAACAAATTCGAATTCGAAGTTCTATTACTAACCTAGCTTTACTCTTGTCTATTTGACCGTTACTATTTCTCATTGTAATTTCTTGCTCTCGTAACTAATGCATTTTGCATTGTGTCATTGAACATCAAAGTACATTGACCGCTTAGTACTGATTGTGGTTCCAGTAACAAACGACTGCAATTAGATCCGATGTGTTAATGCTTTAATGGGATTCATGAACATTAACAAGAGACTAGTGACGTCCAGACGAAACATGAACCGCCAAAATGGACAAGGAAAGAGAATGAGAAGAAGAGGATAGAACTTACAGATTTTTTACTTTTCCAAAAATAGAAATATTTATTTATGACTATTCCATACATTTCTCCCACAAAACTAACAGTTTCCATAGCTAGCTAGCTAGCTACGAAAATAAACAATATTACACATTCGTTTAACTCGTTCGATATGTAATCGAACAGTTTTAATTTTTATTTTACCTTTAGGCGTGTGTTGTGTTTCAGACATTTGATAATTTTTTCCTGTCATTAAGTTTCATGATAAATTACATTATTCAATTAAAACGGTAAAACACGATATTGAAAGTGATGTATCCACATAAATTAAAGTAGCACTTTTGCTGTATTCTAATTTAAAAATTTAAATAAAATGTATAGGTTTTCTTGTTATTGAAAATCTTGTATCATAAAAGTGGTATATTTGTTTCGTAAAATTAAAATTATGACAGTGATAGTTGACATCAAAATACATTCATGAATAAAATGTTTACTAAATGGTAGTAGAAATATAGTGTATATGACTTCCTGGAAAGTGTCTATCGAATATTTGTGAGCTTTCCGAACTCATGCACGATATCGTTCACTTTCTTCGCTCAGTATTTAATAATATACTATATCATATTAGTAGGTATTTAGTAGGAAGAGCAAAATTAGGCTAGAGGTCATGTGCTGGCCATATCAGATTTTTTAGTACAAAATAGAATTAAGAAGAAAAATACACAACGTATATATTTGAGGGGAGGGGATAGATTGCCCTTTGGTCTTAAATAAGTACCTGCTCTTTCTTTTCTAACAAGTGGCTCACTAACTTGTTCACTTACTCACTGACTCTTTTTCTCTTTGCTCAGTTGTGTGGGTGAGTGTAAAGAGCAATCAGTATGCACGTTAGCGAAAACTGGTGGCAGCGGCGGCTGAAAATCAATAGCGTTGAAATAGGAGACATTTAGAGCAGCAGCAGCCAAGCTGTTCTACTTTACATGAGAACACTGAACGACTGAGCGACTCAACACTGATCAGCTATGAGCGCTAAAGCTAATCTCTACATGTGTAACGTGCAACGTGCGAGGATAATCACTATCTGTCATGTAGTAATCATAGAGTGCTGAGTGCGCTATGTGATCCACTCAGGTTCGAATCCAGTTATCTGCACAAAGTCCCTCAACATTAACAACCATGTCTTGATGGCTGGTAACCGCACACACGGTTAAGGCTGGTTTATAATGGATGTAACTGGTTACTTTATATGTGTTCTGTTAATATGAGTTATATGTTATTAAGTGAGGATTATTATGCACATTGAAATAAGGGCAATATATGCCCAATATATGCACAAAATAACACAAATATGAAATATTTTACAAATTCAGATATGCAACTTAGTTTCATTCATTTTTACTTCCTTGTACGGAGTAAGGAAGTATTGTAATCGCGAAAAATTTCGGTTTTCAGATTTTGATGGAAATATCCGTTTTGACCTTTTCTGAATCCATTTTGACTAGTTTCGTCGTGACGTCTGTACGTACGTATGTACGGACGTATGTGTGTCGCATAACTCAAATACGGTTAGACGTAGAAAGTTGAAATTTTGTATTTAGGACTGTTATAGCATCTAGTTGTGCACCTCCTAGTTTTGGTTTCAATCTACAAACCGGAAGTAGTAAATTTAAAAAAAATTTCGATAAATATTTAATTTAAGACAAATTTTTTAATTTTAAATGAAAGATTATGTGATTATTACCTACAATCGGTATTTTATAAATATTTTTGTATCTGGTATCATTTAAGAATAATTAAAGTATATATTTATAATTTAGTATTTCGGTATCTTGTAGTCCATGATCGATTAACATTTGTTACTACGTAAAATTTAAATGTTTATGACATGACAGTGACATAGTAAAATATGCTTTCTATCTTCTTCTGCAGTTTAAATAAAATGACTAAAATATATTTGTGAGTATACTAGTATAATAAGTTAAAAGAATTTTTTATATTATTCTACATTTTAGTTATTAAGAAAAGTATGAACAAATAAGGCGTACAAGGAAGTCATGTGGTGTCCACGTCAGATTTTTACTAATAATTTATTAATGCAAATCTTAAAATTAACTACATTTTGTCAACATTGCACAAGAATATCGTATAAAATTAACAAAAAAACCTATAAATACGACTTTGTGTTACATATTTTTAAAGTATGTAAATAACCAAATCATTGTTCAAAAGAGCGGCATACATTACTTGAGTCATCGTTTACATATTCCGCAACGTAACATAAATTACTGTAGGTCGTATCAAATTTTAGTGAACATAAATTTTATATACCACATTCCACATTTTAAATAAAAATTGGGTTAGAAGGTATAAAATATGCAGTTATATGCATTTATAATAAATATATGAAAAAATTATTAAAATATGTAAAAAATATTAATGTGCAAAAAATTTATACCATATTTTGATCTATTTTTGTATGAAATGCAAACATTATTTGTAAAAAAATACTAATATGCACAATTAATCAATTATGCAAATGTTATATACATTTCCGCACTCTAGTGGAGAGAGAAAATTTACACGACCGCCGGGATTTGAACCAGGGACTTCTCAATCGCTAGTCATATATTATGAGTCATCGGTATTATAGATATACACGGTGTATCATAACTCGAATATACCTACATACTCACTCATAATTGTAGTGTCATTGTTATTAAAGACAAATGTAATTTTGCATGAATAATATAATTATAATAATTAATTAATTAAAGATTTAGGAAAATAGTTTTGACACTGTTGTATTATATTTTGTCGTTTCTTCAAACTTGTGCCTGCGTAATCTCATTAAAAACCGTTTAAATCTGTCAGTTTTTCCGAAATGAAAACGAAACAATTTAACTTGTAATTCTTGTTCTTTTCATTTTTCTTCTTGCGAACTCTCATTAAATAATCTTGGCAAATATAATTACATTTTATCTTAGGATGAGATTCTTGATCCATATTTATTTACGTAGCGCAATCTCTAGAGATAATTGAAACCTCGAAAAAGAAAGAAAATTATATAAAGTAATTAAAACGAAATAACATGGTTTTAATTCAAACATTTGGTAATTACTTTTTACATAATTTATCACGTAATTATTGAAATGTGTAATTTTCAATTGTCAATTTACTTTTGCCGACAGCAGAATTAATTATTATTTTAAAAGTTTATGAAAATCAGCAAAAATAGCTGATTATATGTTTTATAGTAATTTGTAGCAGTTGAACCGTAGTATTCAATTTATTCTAAAAACAGCTATAGTATATCAATCCCCAAGAGAGTATTTGTAAATAAAAGTATTAAAAATTATTTCCTAACAACTGAATTATTTATTTACTGTACGCATAGTTTAAATATGTAAAAAAATAAAGATCAGAAACAATTATTAAGAAGAACGATAGAATTTATTATAAATATCAATTTGCTTAATCACATAATATATTCAATATGTTATATTAACATATAATTTTACAGTATTTTTCAACTTCAAAATGACATTACATAGCTAGAATGCGGCAAAATACGAGTTTCGGGCTGATTTCAGGCACTCGTAGTAGTGGGGCCAAGAGTAGAATAGAAAAAAAAAGTAAAATCGAGAGTATTCTAGGAATTCGGAAAAACCTAGATTTTTCTCAACAAGTCATTGTGAATTCAACAGTAGATTTTTTCTCCAAATTTTGCACACATTTTTCACTCTATATTATTTATCAAAATACGCATAAAACACTAGATATTTTAAATGTATTCAATTTTTTTACTGGTTGTACTTCACAACAGGTAGGTAAATTTAATGCAATTCATTTAATATATTCAAAAGAAATTGAACATATTCCAGTTCAATCTATTTTGACGAAGGTATATCACTTAAATGATTATTCCAATTTTCTTTAATTCCACATTCAGAAATTGGCGGCATTTGAAAGACTTTAATCGCCATTTCAGGAGCAATTCCATCATGAAATTCGCGCTAACGTATTCGTTTCTGAAACTGAAATCTTAAAGAGATCTTTGAGCCGCACGAAGTCGAGAAGCCCGCCAGTTAATGCACTGTGCAACACATTCAAAAGAACCCGAAACGGAAACGGAATCCGAACCGGAAAAACGGTTTTATATATCGCAACGTCGAGTGTATTAAACTCTAAGCCCTGAGTGAGGAGATATTTTATGTTTTCATTAGATGCTTTTATTAAGACACTATAAATGAAAATTGTGTCATACGATAGTATTTTGAAATTACTTAAATTTCTTTTAGACCATGTAGGCCAGTCAAAATAGACAATCAATTCACAATAATTCCAAAAGTTTTCAAACTTTAATCCAAGGTCCGGATAGGTATAAAAACAAACTAAAAAATTTTGCAACCTTTTCCGAAGTCCGGAACATTGTTAAAATTGCAATTAAGTTGAATTTTGCTTTGTGCTCGTGAAAAAAATTCCAAAAGTTTTGCAAACTTACGGTAGTATTAAATATATTATTTCTCATAACGTATCAAATTTGCAACCAATTTATTTAAAAAAAAAAAAAGTAGTATGAAAGTTAGGGCACAAGCGATAGCAAGTTTTCCTATCAGTTTTTCAATGACCCTTCCCGCAAATAATAATTTAATAATAATTTATTTACTATCATTTGAATAATATACAAGAAAATAATACAATATCACTAGAAAAATACTTGACAATAAAGTAAATGTGTTACATAAGTACTATTTTTTCTACGGCAGTAAGAAATATTCAAAATTAATTTTAAAAAATTGGAAATATGATATTTACAAATTTAAGAAAAACAAATCAGGTAGGCTTGCTGTCAGAGCTGAAAACAACAATATCTAAAAACTGACAGTTCAATTTTGCAATGTTGCATTTATGGTGATTTATGATAAAAATAATGATATTTCATGAAGAATGTTATAGTGATAATGAAAGTGAGTTTATTTGTAACCCTTTGGGCATTCTACGGCAATTGTGAATCTAAACTGTTGTGTTTGAAGTCAAAAATATCCTGACGGTTTTGAACTTCCAATAACTGCACAAATTTCTATGATTTATGTCTCAAATTCAGTTAAAATCCTTCATTCGAATATTGATGACGTAGATTTCAACAAATAAAGTGTTTTAGGTATGAAAAATGTACTTTTTGAAAAATTCGCACTCAGTGCACAAAATGAGTGTGGAAATTATTTTCACCCCAAATGTTTCAAAAGCCTGCTTTCACTATCAATTTTATATATCTGAAAACATGTAAATTCGCACTTTCGTAGAAAAAGTGAATTTCTGCATTCTATTCCAACGTCATAATCAACCAATAATTGGAGTAAGTATAATTCGAGGGACTGTTGTGTATTCAGGTGAAAATTCAGCCTATAGCGTTTTCAATAATCAGTATCCAATTACCGAAAACGGTTCAGGTAACCACAACCCAACTCAACCAGGTCACATTGACCAAACACTAGAAACATAAACAATAACATTGATAGGCTAAATTAATTACCTACAACTTGAAATAGCTTCTCAGTGGTTAACTCAAATATGAGTTTAACTTTACATTCTCGTTGCTGGTTTCCAATTTAACTTATAATGAAGTCCGGAGTGGACAGAGGTTGGAGATCTGAGATTTGTGATACTCCGGGTGCATACAGCCGAGATAGCATCAGCTAATACTCCGGCAAGCGCTGTGAATCTGCCTTTATAATGAATATTAAACAGGCGGTAATTTGTATTTACCTCTGAGGTGGGAGCTAAACAGGATTGTTTGGGTTCACATGTTGACTGACTGACGAGAAGTTGGGTGGATTTAAGTTGTTGATGTTTAAGAAGAAAATGCAAACAATGTCGGGAATTTGCGAGATTTCATTATGTTTTGAAGATTAAAATATCCTGTTTATTCTCTGAATATTTTTGAAGGTATTGTATTTAGTCAGGTAAACACATTTCAGTTTAACTTCACAAAAATTATTGCTGTGGAATAATATCTAATTTTGTTTTATTGGATAAAGATAGCGACTTCAGGTTTTAAGCATTCGATTTCTGAAAGATTTTTTCTATAAAAATCATAATTTTAAAAATTTTGTGGGCTCTGCTGTAGCCACATTATAATTATATTCTACGAGAAAACAAAATAAATATTAGTCATTTTTGTGATTATTTATCTGTCATTTTTAAACGAATAATAAAACCTGCTTCCGGTTTTCAGCATTCGATTTGTCGAATTTTTTTTAAATGCATTACTTAAAAAATTTAAGAGGCCGTTGTTAAGTCGAAATTTAAAGAATTTAGATACTTATATTTATTCATATTTTGAGTTTAAATAGCTGTAGTTTTCGAAATATGAACTGCTGGCCGTCAGTACTGAATAGAAACATGTTTGTGAAAACATTTATTATTTATTTTATTTGATCAACTGTGATTAAACAAAACCTGTGGAATGAATGCTTGAAACCGAACGGCGATATTTTTATCCGTTCGAAAGCCGCTTTTTGTGTGTTACAAAACGAAATAATATGTAGGTCCGTGAAGGTGGAGTCCCGACATCAAAATTACAATATAATAATAATTCTATAATTTTTTGCTAATTTTGTGCTATTTTTTGCTATATTTCACAAATTTTGTGCTATGCTCGTTTTTGTTATATTCTCAATTTTTCACTTGGGACTCCAGGTTCACGCCTAGTCCCGAATGAAAATATATACATTTTTGGTATGTCTATAATTTTTTGCTAATTTTGTGCTATTTTTTGCTATATTCCACAAATTTTGTGCTATGCTCGTTTTTGTTATATTCTCTATTTTCACTTGGGACTCCAGGTTCACGCCTAGTCCCGAATGAAAATATATACATTTTTGATATGACTATAATTTTTTGCTAATTTTGTGCTATTTTTTGCTATATTCCACAAATTTTGTGCGATGCTCGTTTTTGTTATATTCTCTATTTTTCACTTGGGACTCCAGGTTCACGCCTAGTCCCGAATGTAAAAATTTTATTATACTATAATTTTGTGCTCATTTTGTGCTATTTTTTGCTGTAGTAAACAAATTTTGTGCTCATATCAAGTTTATTTGTTTCTTAGAGATAATAAATTGGGACTCCAAGTTCCCGGCTAGACCCGGGTGTTAATTGCTAATGTTTTGTTGCACTATAATTTTGTGCTCATTTTGTGTTATTTTTTGCAAAAAGAAATAAATTTGGTGCTCATCAACTTACCTTGTGTTTACGACAATTTTAATGGGACTCATAAGTTTACGTTGAATAGCGAAAATAAGTGACTGCACTGGATGTAATATGTATTGTATAGTAGTTATGCTATAATAATTATTTTTATCTCATTTTTGCTATTATGTTTATGTTGCTAAATGATACACATTAAATAATGTGTTATTAATTAGTTTACAATATGTACCTACCTATATACAAAATTTATTTTGAAAAAATAGTTATAAACAAACTAGGTATAGGAGTATTATTATTATTATTTCATCAACAATTTTTTTAAAATTTTATTTAATAGTTTAAAAAACGCTGAGCATAAGTGCAGTGCGAAAATTATTTATAATATGCGAGATATTAATTTTTCAAAATCTCAAATAATGGATTTTTAGAAGAATTATAATTATAATTTGTTTCATTAATGCGTGATTTTGGGACAAGTAAGACGATCTAACGAGTCCCAAACAAACATTTTATGTATGAATGAAAATTATTTTCTGTATTAGTCCGAGAAATGATTTACTTTTTATACAATCCCTAAATGACCTCATTTTAACAAAAAACAATGACATAATTACATCAAATGCGTGGGTACTCGTGGCAAAAAATTATTAAACAATTTAAGACAGTACAAAAATAAAACAAATAAAAATATTTTAAACTAATACACAATTACCCAAGTAGTACAGGTGTATTATTGTAAATCTAAAATGAATTTGAATCGATTCGTTACGTATGATAATAACTGTGCAATATATTTTTTAAAAACGCTTTTGTAGTATAAAGTAATATATCAACTTTTTGCCAATAATTCACACTTTGATTTCATATTTCTCTTTTCTGTCATTCCGAATAATTTTACTTTTATTTAAGAAGAAGCTAATTTTTGTAATACAGTTTTAATGTTCCTCCTAATTTTCTACCTGTAAAAATAAAGATGATTTACAATGTTCGGTCCTTAAAAGTGTTAATCTGCTTATGAAGAAAATAGAGATTATAGTTTCAAAGGAATATACCTACACCCTACAATGTTCTAATCCAACTAGGAACAGTTATATAGAGCTCTTTTAAGTATATTCGCATTTGTCTTTCGTTTCGAACGAATTACATGTCCTAGCGTTGTTGTGTCCTGTGATGCTAATAAAAATCAGTTAAACTGTTAACCTCCAGAATAAAAAACAAAAATGAAAAGGTCAATCAATGTTAATCTGCGGTACCTAATTCACAATTTTCTCTATACCGAAACAAGGAAAATGTAAGATTATCTGTTAATTTTAATAAAATTAGTAATGTGTTGTATGGAATTAATAGTTACTGTTTTTGTTTGGTCCACAAAATTAAACAATCTATTAGTTATGCTATATTACTTAAATGTACTTAAGTATGATATTTTCCAGTTCCGAATAAAGAAGCATAATAGACTATAAATTTCAAGCTCAATTCACAAATAATGAAAACATAATAAATAAATATACCTATTTAAAATAAATTTTTACCATTTCGTTTACCATTGATGAATTTTTATTTTTTTTAAAATTACATTATAGAGTATAGGTATTTTGCGAAGTTCAAATTGTACAATTATCTACAAGTAGGCAGTTGTAATTATTTAACGCAGAAAATAGTAACTAAAATGTGAATTTTGTAAATTAAGTGACATTTTAAATTATTTAAAATTAATATCTCTTTTACTTTAATAAAAAAATACAATCGTAGTTTCACTGATTATGGATTCAAAAATACATAAATTTGATAATTAATGAGAGGCCTATTACCAAGAGTCTTGTCGATTCTCAAGACCAAGACGAGACTTACATAAAGTCTTATCAAGACCAAGATGAAATCCAAGTTGTCGCGACCAACTTAAGACCAAAACAAGACCAATGTCAAGTCTCGTCTTGTCTCGCCTTGTGGTAACACTAACAATTTTACATCCATCAGTACAGTCACCTATTTTCGCTATTCAACTTAAACTTATGAGTCCCATTGAAATTGTCGTAAAAACAAGGTAAGTTGATGAGCACCAAATTTATTTCTTATTGCAAAAAATAACACAAAATGAGCACAAAATTATAGTGCAACAAAACATTAAACATTTAACAGCCGGGTCTAGCCGGGAACTTGAATTTATTATCCGTAAGAAACAACTTAACAAGTAAACTTGATGAGCACAAAATTTGTTTACTACAGCAAAAAATAGCACAAAATGAGCACAAAATTATAGCATAATAAAATATTTAATATTTTACATTCGGGACTAGGCGTGAACTTGGAGTCCCAAGTGAAAAATAGAAAATATAACAAAAACGAGCATAGCACAAAATTTGTGGAATATAGCAAAAAAAAGCACAAAATCAGCAAAAAATTATAGACATATCAAAAATGTATATATTTTCATTCGGGACTAGGCGTGAACCTGGAGTCCCAAGTGAAAATAGAGAATATAACAAAAACGAGTATAGCACAAAATTTGTGGAATATAGCAAAAAATAGCACAAAATTAGCAAAAAATTATAGACATACCAAAAATGTATATATTTTCATTCGGGACTAGGCGTGAACCTGAAGTCCCAAGTGAAAAATTGAGAATATAACAAAAACGAGCACAGCACAAAATTTGTGGAATATAGCAAAAAATAGCACAAAATTAGCAAAAAATTATAGAATTATTATTATATTGTAATTTTGATGTCGGGACTCCACCTTCACGGACCCATAATATGTTGATTTTATCTGTTAGCCCGAAAACAATTGATCTGAGAAAAAATTGTTAAATATAAAAGATGTAAAAAATGTTATTCTATTCCACTCTGCATATTGCTATTTTTGACGAAAAATTAGTCCTTAATGGTCGCTATTATTTTATTTCCTGTTATTATGTTATTTCCTGTTCCTCTGGTTTTCAAAATCGATGATCAAATGTTAGGAGACTCAGAGGGTATTTGATGATCCCCTCGAACCCCATTTGAAGCTCGGGTTCGAGTTTATTACATTTGATGAAACCCCAGTAAGTTTTACACAGCTTAACAAGTTAAAAATGGCGAAAAATGGCAAAATTTTACAAAACGAAATCTTGAATAGCTATATCTCGGACACTATTAGGTCTAAAGATATAGTTCTGGTCTCACATTGTAGTTTACTATACAAAAGTAATTAATGATTTTCGCCGAAAATTAGTCCTTCGAGATAAGAATTGTCAAAAACAGAAAAAAAGAGGCGAAAATTTTGCTGTTTTTTGGATTTTTGACAAAGATCCGGAGATCTGTGTGGATAGAAAACTTGGATTTGGAGCAAGGTAACACACATTTTAAGTGACAAAATTAATGGACTAAATTGCATGGAATTTATTATTTTCGTAATTTAATATCCTAACCTAACTTTAATACTCTTCCTCCACCTTGTCGCCAATTACACCACCCACGATTTGCGACTTGTAAGAAACCAATAAGAGTCTCACAGGTGTTGTGCAAAGTTGTGGACAGTCTTCCCTGAGGACCTGCCGTTGATCAAGCGTGCATGCTCGCTCGCGCGTCCTGTGGGATACACGGCAGAGGAGAGGGAATCTCTGGAAGACACTGGAATCGCTGGGAACGTGGCAAGATTCGTTATTTGCTCTTTTGATTGATGTCAAGGATGGGAGGTTCCATCATGGATTTCACTGATGTTGCGATTTGGAAGTTCGCGGTAAACAAGGAAAGAACGTTGTTAAGAGAATATAAGAGTTGTTATGTAAGTTCAAACCGCACACATGGCAAAATATGTATTTATTCTATACACCAACTTGACAAAATTAAATCCCCAGAATCGAGAATCACGTTTTTACAGCTATATTTACCTATTAACATCTTATTAATATCATAACGCCCTTAGTAACATTATCTTCGTTACTAATGTTATTAATTTGGTAATAATATCCCAATTATGCGTCCCATGTAATTCTCTGAGGTGATTGTATTGAGTATGTAATTTTTGATTGTACTGAGGATGTGGCTAGGATAGACTTACGTAATATCAATTAAAGTACGAGAATAAGATATTTTGTAACATCTCATGGACGATTCATGACAAGTGGGTAATTATTGAGAGGTTTAAGCACAGCTCTCTGCATGTGATGACGTACGAACCCGGCGTTCCGTGGTTTAAGTCTCTCGGCCGGCAGTGTGTGATTGTCGTTAAATTGTAAAACATCTTGCAACTAAATCGCAGTCGGACGCTTCAAGCTGATCAATTTATCGTATCCAATGTAGTCTTGGCTGTACAATAATCTTTCCGTTGCCGCTTTGAAATTCAAAGGTCAACGCACGGATTTAGGTTCTGATTACACTAAGACGAATCGGTCTGGATGTGGTTGGATTTCACTTAAATATCGTGAGTTGATTTAAAAAATTGCCAAAAAATTGTAAATCCTTACTTACACAATTTTTTATAGAAAATTTTTATTTTATGATTTATCATAGAATAAAATATACACTCATACGAAATATTTTAATGAATAATTGTTTGTAAAGAAAATTCAGAGGTACAGCGTCACAGGTAGGTACACGATATATAGAAATTTAAATTTATTTCATAAGTGACATAGATTATCCTATGATTATCATATGCGATATTTTAATATTAAATAAATTAAAATGTACACACATACAAAATGTTTTAATCAATTGTTTGTAAAATAAATTTCGGGGTACAGATATAGAAACTTCATAAGTACCTAACATAGATTTTCCTAAGATTCGTATATAATGTACCTAACTAATAAATTTGTTGATAAAAATTTATCTACGATAATTCAACTCCTCTATAAAGTAGGTCATAAACAAAACAAAATTTTATCGCTTTGAAAGTGGATAAAAAGGAAGGTAATTGTTTGTAAGTGATAAAACCTTATTTACCTTTTTCTTAGCAACCAAGCAATAAACAAAACACTAAAATGTCATTTGCTTCATATTTCTAATATTTGTCAGTGAAATGATTAAATTTTGTGAATATTTGTGAAAAAGAAACAAAGGAGTCGTTAAATTATCTCGTTGAATTACACTCGAGCATTTTATTTCCTCCGAATAAATTTCTGTTTGACATCTTAACCTTGTCACCTGACAGAAATTTAACTGGAACAATTGTTTTAAAATAAAATCAAAATTAAACAATTTTTCTATTTAAATTGCTACGCAAGAAGGTTTAGATACAAACATAAATTTATCCGGCGAAATAAAAAGCTCTTGTGTAATTACAGTTGATAGTATCACATTAATGATGATAAATTTGAAATTCTGCTTTAATGTTTAACATTAACAACAATGTTTTGTAAATAAAATAAAATTTTGTGAACATAAAAATACAAATCATAGCACATTTAAAAATATTTACCAATGTGATTGTAAACTACATTTGTTCAACTTTTGATGTTTCGAACAGCGTTCATTATAATACAACTCATACCGAATTTCAGGCACGTCAAATAAAAATAACAAGTATACATTTCCATCCCTATTCCCGTAACAAAATAACGCTTCGTTTTATTTATGTCACTCAATTTACACCTAACTCAAATTGACAGCTGTTAATAAAAACATTCTTCTTTATTTATTGTAATCAAGTATTTATTTTATTTTCGTTTGGGGATTTGTTTCCTGAAAACATCGTCGCTTATGTTGTCGGCGTCAACACCAAAACAGTTGAATGTCGAATTGTCAAATTGAATTTAAATGACAGAGATGTTTCAGGAGAAGAATCAATTATACCATGAAAACGAAAACAAAAACAAGCCGGAAAAAGAAAATATTTATTTTGAAATACTTGGGAATGTACGAGCTTTGCAGGAGCTTAGTGGGCTTTTAATCATGCTTAAATCAATACACGTAGGAATACTTGCTCGTTCAAAACACTTCAATGGATGATGAATATCCATTGGTTCCAAAACTGTTCCAGGAAGAACAAAATTCGATGTGTGCATGATTTTTTTTTTCAACGGACGTAATACTAGAATATACCTACACTTAGAAAACTGGTCCTTTTATTTAAAAAAAAAATTGTTGTTATCCTCTGATTAATTTATACAGGGTGGTTTTGAAGTTAATGTCATAAATTTAAGGGTAAGTAGTATGATATTTGGAGATTACGAATCAGAAAGAATTTTTTTAAATCGGAAAATTAATTTTCATGTTTCCCAGTCAAAAATTTTTCGCTGCCACTGCCACTGAGGGGAGTAATAATTATTGTTGTTTCATTAAATTATATTTGTTTATTTTACTAGTACCTATTATGTAATTTAAGATGTTGATTACCTATTTCTATTATTTGTGTTTAAACGAATCCAGTACTCTAGGGACCTTAAAACGTGCTTATCCAGCAAAAACTCACACTCGAAAATTTTGATCCATCACAATACCTCTCTTATAGCATATGGAACGGGAGGTAATAAGTTTAAAAAAATTACAAACACATAAATAAACACAATACGTTTATACTTATAACGCGTGTTCCCTCCGCGTACTCTTATGACCTGGGTCAATCGTAAAGGCATACTCAAAATGAGGTTCCTAATGCCATTTTGAGGGATTCTACGCTTCTCTGAGTTATTTCAACGTACTAAGCCTACTGCTAATAATTATTATTTAGGTATGTTTAATTACAAGAAAAATGTATTTCTATATTTCCCAAGTTAAACAATTATGACTCGTTTCGCGTTTGTGTTTTATTAATGCTTTATTTTCATGTCAGAATATTCTATCTCGTTATAATTACCTTCTCCAACTTATTTAAATTTATTTTGAATTACTTGAAGTGTAAATAATTAACTACAAAAACTTAATTATGCTGTGTAAGCACGATTCATTTCTTTATTTAAATCGTGATAATTATTACAACAGAAGCTTTCATCAAGCAAAATTCAAATTATAAATAAACATATTCATCACTTTTTACGTTTCAATTTATTTTCCAACAAACATTCATAACTAGAACTTTGTAAATTATTTTTATTTAAGACTATTTCACTCATACATTTCTAAACCAACAAAAATTAATGATTTTCCCTAGTTACCTTGTTTTATTTTGACAAAACACCCTCACACAAATATTTTCGCATCTATCCAATAGACTGCTATATTTTCGTAACTATGTTAGTTTTGATAAGTGAAAAGTTTTTGACGTTTTAATAACTTCCTTAGCAACATGTTATTTAATTAGTGCCAAAATTTACTTTTTCATTCGTGAATTAGTCATCCGAATATCATTCGTGGTTAAATTTTGTCTTGGCAAAATTTTCAGATTGTTGACAGCTCGTGATTCTTTTATCAACGTCACTCAATAAATTGCTAGGCAACAACTCTTGCAACAACCTGAAGTTTACCAGCAAAATTAATGCTGCAATTCTGTGAAAATCTGTAGTTGCTACAGATTTATAAAACTGTAAATATTAAACAAAATCGCAATGAAATCTATAATCATATGAACATTTTTGTACATGTCAACAAGTATTGATGTGATTTTGTTCAACATTTACAGATTTACAAATCTGTAAAACTTATATAGATCTGCACAGAATCGCAGCATTAACCACTTATGATATTATATATGAATAAATCTTATTTTGTCATTCTAAAAGTTCGCAAGACCCATTATTTTTAAATAAATAACATAGCTTCAAATTGTGCAATTAGGCAGTTTTAACCTTAAAATTTCCATATGGTTTGAAGTTATTCTGCCCAATGGTCCTGCTAGCTTAAGATGGATCAATATTTTTTTAATAATATAAATGAAAATGCTAACCTTTGGACCTCCCTTCCGCTAGCGGTACCAACTCACAAAATTTGTTTTAAAAAGATATGGAAAATAATAGGCTAATTATAGGCTAATTAAATGCCTCATTCCCCAATTTTAGGCTCTTTAATTAATAAAAAATTCCGCTAGCAGAAGGAATGCCAGCGGAACTTACTGTAGTAACAACAAAAACTTAGTTGATAATTAAAGGCTGTACAAAATACATTATATAAATAATTGTTCTGCTACTGCAGTTAAGACACAAATTGATAAGCCCCGTCCCTTATGACATACGATATGCGAATAGATTTATACGAGTAATATGTGTAAGAAAGAGATAGCTTATTTTGTGAACGTGGTGGGTAGAATTTATCTGATATGACGTCACTCCTATACGGATTTGAAACGTCTATATGCTTTAATACAATATATGGTTGGATAATAAGAAAGTTCGCAAAAGGAGGCATACAGCGGTCAAATCTTCCAGTTCTTTATTTTTTTAATTGGCGCCAGTGCTGTGCTCAGTTTTATATCTCCATTAAGGGAAAGTTGGAAGTTTTTTCCAGTCTCAGCTGTTCTGTCGCTGGTAAGAGAGACGGAGCAGTTTGAAGTTCTCGTTCTCCGCGTTTAGCCAAATCTCTCTCAGAGGAAATCAGCGCTTTATTAGCGAATATAAGACATTCGGATACCGCAACATGGCGCGGAATTAAGCTCGGATATTCGCCGTAAAGAAGCGGGGCTTACCTGGGAAATCTATCACCCAGGCGGGGATAGATTACCGAACCATCAACATCTATTACTTTTTACACTTTTTTAAGCTTCGTTTAATTGTCTTCCATCATACATTATACTTCAAAAGAAACAAAATCATTTAATCATAATTTCAACTGCCAAAAAATGATGATTAAATAATATAATATTATATATTAAAAGGACTAAAGTGCATGATTTAATCCTAACGGTGAAGTTTATTTCACGAGCCAAAGGTGAGGGAAATAATCACATGAGGGATTAAAGATACTTTAGTCCTGTGGTATATACGCTATTTTTTGCACTTCATCCTCAAACGAATAGTTTTTTTGCAATTTTGACAGTAAACTTTATGACAAATATTTATTGTTACCATAGATACTCTGTAACAAATAGCACGTATTTATTTGACAACGGGATTAATTAATTCAATTCCTTGACAACGGGATTAAATATGAAAAATAATCCCTTGGGATCAAATTAAGAACCTTCGTTCCTAAATAGTATATTATATAGTAAAAGACTAGAGTCACTAGAGTGCATGATTTAATCCTAAGGGTGAAGTTTATTTCATGAGCAGAAGGTGAGGGAAATAATCACCTAAGGGATTAAAGATACTTTAGTCCTGTGGTATATACGTTATTTTTTGCACTTAATTAAATACGAATGATATCAGAAAGCGACTAACATAATCTGCCTCCTAATGTATTAGAATCGTAGTGTCAAGTGTATAATTTTATTAAATTGTGGCTCTTTCTGCTGTCAAAAAATTGCTGGATGTAAAAGACTTTTACATTCTGGATGTAAAACTCTTTTTTGTTCAGTAGACAAAAAACTATCATTTCGCGTGTTGATAGTTGGCATGCAAATCTTAACTTTTTGTGAAATTGTTCGAAAAATTAGATTTTTAGACGACCACTATGGAAAATAATAAATATCGTGGCAGCGGCCACATATGAACTAATATCGCGCGAGCTCGATATGGTCATTTGGTAATTATGATATCAAATTAATATAGCAAGGCAACTTTTGATTTTTTATGTATTGTTTGAAATTACAGTAGAAATGTCATTTAAAAGTTGTGTCTAAAAAATAGCGTTCATGACTCATTCGAAAGTAAATATCGTACTACTCGCTCGGTTGCACCTCGTTCGTCAAACTTTACTCGCACGATATTTCTCACTTTCGCTCTTCGTTATGAAATATACTATTTTATTACTATGTATCTAATGTAAGGTCTTAAACATTGGTATGGGTGTTGACAAAATTTTTGTGAAAATAAAATTACGGGTCCCAAGTTTATATCCCTTCATCAAAAATATTTAATAAATAAAAAGGAACGATTAAATATTATTGGAGTGATAGATGACATAATATCAATATTTGGTTTGACGTTTTTATACCTCAGTGAAAAAAATGTTTTAATGTCGATAATAGGTACAAGTTATTATTATGTGAATACACCGAATTTACAACATCTTCCTTATAAACAATGCTAATTTAAATTTAAAGCATATTCCAAAATTCGCCAAATATTCTAAAGTACACATTTATCATTTATCAATAAAATGAAAACGTGGGAGTTCTGCATCTCCTGAATGTTTGCAAATAAAACAAAGCAAGACATTCAAATTACAATCTCGTATTATATTCCTGCAAATAAATATCACGTATTGAAACTCTCCGGAACGTACTACACTATGTAAATATGTCCAATAAAGAATTCCTGCGAGATACGGCAGCATTGCACTGTGCCGGCCAGCAATACGGCAACGCTGCATTCAATATGAAAAGCACAAAAGCTCATGGAACTTACGACTGCCGTGAAAATAGCCATAGGCGTCCAAGGGGACGGGGCTCTTGTATGAAACATGAAATTGTAATAATCATTTTTGGACTCCTGACCTGTAAACATAACAATCACACATCGTTGACGTCTATGGTAGTTGCGATTTTACACATGCCATGAGTTCGTTAAAGAGCATAGGTATATAAAAAGTTGCTTTGTAATAAAAAATGGAGCCCACAATGTTTCCGTTTAAACCCGAAGCCAGTTAAAACTAGTTTAAACTAGTAAAAACTAGAAAAAATTAAGGTTATTTGTACAAATTAACCTAACCTAACCTTACCTAACTTCGCGTATTGACTATTCAAAACTAGGGTTTGGTTAGGTTAGGTTAGTTTCCAGTTTTTACTAGTTAAAACTAGTTTTAACTGACTTCGGGTTTTGACGGTAACATATACAATTTATTGTTCAGTAGAATCTGAAATAAATGAAAGAGATTAATTTTAAATGTGACATTTACTGGCGACATCTCAGAGCAGTTGTTACAAGGCTACTTGATAAAAGGAAATTTTAGTGCAAATGTCAAATACATCTTTCTTGACCTCATAGGAAATACGATATTTTAAATAATTACGAGTATGTCGGCAAAAAACTATAATGTGTGCATTAGATATTTGTACAACGCTCGGTTTTATTAAAGCACTTAAATACCTAACACGCATAATGTATTATATTTTTTGGCCGACATACCTATTTATTTAAAATGTCTATTTTCTATAAAGTAAAGTGGTTAGCTCAGCGGTAGAGGGATCGATTCCCAGTGCAACCACCGACAATATAACCATTGGGTCTGAGTATTTGGATTCCACTATAATAACATCTACCATTCTGTAATTGGGAGTTAATCTTGTAAAATGATTACCATCAAAATAAAATAAAAATATTTGAATTTGAATTGCCTTTTGTCAATTAACCTTGGAACAACTGCTAAGAGATGTCATATTTAAATTTAATTTGTTTTATTTATTTCAGACTCATTTGAACAATAAATTGTGTCAACTAGCGTTTTTGTATGCTCTTGTTTATTAAAAAGCAACAAATTTTTGAATAACCTCTTTGAATAACTAAAAATATTTCTAGTTTCTTTACCGAATCTTCATGCAGTCAAATCGTAGCATGTGTAAAATCGCAACCATAAACGTGAACGATGTGTGATTGTTATGTTTACACTTCAGGAGGCCAAAACTATTTTAACTTATTTGGAAATAATTCTGCGGACGCCCATGCCGGAAAATAAATATGTTTATAACAACAGAGCATCTCCAGACAATTGATAGCGAATGACGCACAGATTTATTCGATTCACACTACTTTTTGTTTGTTCGTTTGTTTGTTTGTTATTTGAGAGATAACACTTTTATTGACTTTTAATCAGAAGATGTTTATTTGAACAGGATTTAATGTCATGGCAACAAACAATGTTTTAATTATGATGTTGGATTACCTAACTATTTGTTTTTAATTAAAGTAGCTACTAAAATAGTGTGCTACGTTGGTAAATAAACTAATTACAATAGTTGAAGATCTGGAAAAATAAAAATAAGAGTCCAGACGGTATTATGTTTCTGGAATTTAATTAACACTTTTGAATTTTATATGTCGTAACAAAAGCTTACTAATTAAATATAATATATTACATAATGAGCGAGGAAAGTGATTGATATCGTGTGAGTGAGAATGTTGACGCAGGAGGCTTTCCGAGTTCGGAAATCTCACGAACATTTGACAGACACTTTCCAAAGAGTTGTGTACATTATTTTTTCCCACAACATTTTATTCATGAATTACAAAAAAATAAATATATGACGACCATGGAATACGATACAAGATTTTTAATAACAAGAATATAAATTCTATTTAAATTTTTAAATTATACCAGATACAGCAAAAGTACTACTTTATTATATTGACAGGATTTTTTAAATCAAATGTCAGAAAGAAAACACACACCTACTGAATGGGGAAACAAAAATTGAAACTGCCCGATAAACCTGTTCGATACCATATCGAATGGGTTGAAGGATATGTGATATTGATAATTTTCGTAGCTAGGTAACTGAATGGAAACTGTTAGTTTCGTATATGGCCGTGGAATTTTTTTATCATAGCTCCTACGTCCATACAACTTTTTTCACATCTGTCATCCAGATATTTTACTATAGGCACTTGTTCTCTTTTTTTCCGAAAGGAAAATGAATGAACTTTATCGCCTTGCTAATGGATTGAGTCCACGATTTTTTGCACCTGGTACAAGTTGTTAAAGTTTGACATTTTTTGCACATCAAGAAAAAATTTTTTAGGGGGTGGCAGGGTGTGAAGTGAATTTGGCGTCAGATTAAGGTATTGGAATCATGCTAAAAATCGGGTAGTGAGTTTTAAGTGGATGAGCACGAATTAGGCTCCTTACAACTCATTTTTGATAGTTTCACGATGATGTAGATATGTGTGTGTATGGATGTGGTCAGGATTTAGCTCAAATATGAATTACCCAAAAAATTTGATATTTGATATTTAACATTTGTATATAAATTGGAAGAGCTTACCTATTAGATTTTGAAACAAATATCTTCATCGGAAGTGATATTTTTTGAAAATTGAAAAGATTAATTGTTAATTTTTTATATAAATTTCAAAAAATATAGTATTTATTTGTAGTAAGAGTAAGGGGAAAAGTTCTTTGCAACTTACGTTATAAAAAAATGTCTATATCTGGTAAACTATAGTAAAATTTAGAAACTAAATTTATCAAATAAAACGTTGAAATATTGACAGATGACAGGTTGGCATACTAATGCTATATAAGTCATAAATAAGATATTAAATGTAGTAATTGAACGGAGGATGGCTTCAACTCAGAAGAGTTTTTCTGTGAAAGAATCTTTTGATTCAGGTGATACAAATTAGATTTTTATTAGCAGGTATATTTTAAATGGGCACCGGATTGTTTTTTTTTGTCGAGTGTATTTCTGTTCCTATCAGTTTCATATTAACCAATCGATACTCACTTCTACAGTGTACAATAATTTTAATTTAAAAGTTTCCGGGCGTACCTAACAACAATATCAACAGCATGAGGTAACAACCAACATCGCTTGTTGTATAAACTAACTATGCTAGCTTAACAATATTGATTAGTAAACGGTATAATTAGTGTGAATAGCGAAGCAGTTGCAGCCTGTAGATTTCAGAGGACGCTACGCTTGATTACAGAATATTATTACATACATAGATGTAGCACTTTGATGAAAGAGGAAGGCAATCTGCATAAATTGCTTCTATCGGCAGATGAGAGGTATCGTCGTATATGATAACGCTGAGGTGTATGGGTATCTGTTACTTATATAGTTTACTCTATTACTGTGTGCAGTGTCTCGAACTATGCTGTATGCGATAATACCATCAAAACAGAAATAGGGATAGTGTATTTAACTAAGAGGAGAAGAAAATGTTTATAAACAAAGTTAAACTAGAGAAAGGGACTCGTAAGATGGTCACAATAAAACTTTGTATCATTTCCGGTATAACCGGAAATGGGTACAACTTTTAATCTAGCATAGAGAATCAGTAGTGTCATATATTTTTTAGAATGTACGTGGAATAAGCTTTACAACGATACCAAATATCATAGTTTTACTCCAACCATTTCAAAATGGCGGCAAATTTTCTTCAAAATATGTATTAATAAAAATCGATTACAAATAAAACAATCCATGAAAAAGTTTTACTATCAGCTATAATAACCCAAAGACATTGATAATTACGAAATAATTTTGTGACATTCCGAAAGCACGTTGCTTGGTAACCGCCCGACGCCGCAGGCGGAGGGCTGTTAACCTAAAACGTGCAAATGACATTTTTATTCAATTATTATTATAAACATAAAAATGAACATAAATAATTGTAACCTAGCAACACATTGGTCAATATCGTACACGTGATCAGAAATGAAAGAATTTCATTGGATATTTAGTTAACCTAAAAATTTTCACAACAATTAATTTTGTTTTCAAGTAGGTAAAAATTGATTTTCATAGTTTACCATGTATTATTCTTAATTAATTTTTATTAGTAAATATTTTGAAGATTTTTTTTTAAATGGTTGGAGTAAAGCTTATGTTCTGTACATTCTAAAAGAATATTATGACATTACCGATTTCCTATGCTAGATTAAAAGTTGTATCCATTTTCGGTGAAACCGGAAATGACACAAAGTTTTTACTGTGACCATCTTACGAGCCCCTTTATCTAGTTTAACTTTGCTTATAAACATTTTCTGTATCTCTTGAAATAAACGAAATATTCCTGAGCCGGACTTACGACAATCACCTGTATACCTACACTGAATTTATTTTTTCAACTAAATATTAGCAACATATCGTTATACTATTATTATTATTATAAACAGAGCTTAACTTTTAATGAAACAGCCACTGACCTTGAACTCAAAAAATCTAATGTGGCAAGCACATAATCTCCCGCCTTGACACTGCAATATGTGAATTTGGTTTTAGTTGTGCTACTTTTAATAGTTCTTCAAGCAAATTACTGATTCTGATTGGCATTAAAATTATGTCCAGTTAATAATGAATCGATGATGCTTCTTGACTGGATACGTTCAATGGAAGGATAAAAAATTACCTGCTATAATTCAGTCAGTTATTTATTAAATTTTGGCTCGTAGGTACTAGTTTCAAACCCAGTTAATAATATTTATACATTTCTTTAAAAATACTACAACAAAAAATTTAGAATCTATGTATACGTCTGCTCATCTGACATATTGACATTTTCATTTTTGTTTCAATTTTTTTTCCTATATTATGATTTACAAATCGTGCTAGACAAAATTACATATTTTTGAAAAATAATTTTCCTTTATTGGTAGAAAAGATGTTTAATAAATTAAAATTGTAAGAGGTAATTTGTTGTTTCAAATGTCGTATGACAAATGGTAACTATCGCAGTATTTCCTATATCTTCGTGAAAATAGTCAAAATAGGTTCGAAAGGTACTAAAACGTGCTTATTGATAAAAATCTCGACATCGATTTTTTCACGATCCCTATACCTCCCTCGGCGGGAGGTAAAAATGATAAACCACACCAAGCATTTTTTTAACTTCAAACTGCTGTAAAAAATTCTATTGACACAATTCTTCCCTTGCACCTTCGGCAAGCATAATTAAGGACCTCTTTGAGTAAAGTGCAAAGTCCTCCTCTTTTCCCTGAAGGATAATATCGTTCAAGGAGTTAGCTCCAGTAATCCAGGCTCGGCTTAGCACAAATCGCCTCTGCAGCAAGAAAACTCACAAAAACAACTGACTCGCGGATATAAACATCACCCGTGGAAACGCTGCCATGGAAACCAGCGAAAAAACACTAATAAACATCTTTTCAATACACTTTGCGAACGACGACGTAAGGTCTTTATTTTTCGAGGTTTTAAGAACTTAAGGAGGGATGCGTAATTTAGATAAATTACGATGAAGTTAAGAATATTTTTCATTGTTTAACTCAGTCTCAAAATCTTCTTTGTTAAATAGTTTTTATTGAAATATGGAATTTTGTAACCATTTTGATTTAAGTATTTTCATTTCCATACTTTATTAGCTACATACACGAAGTATACTATAAACACAGGAGTGGACACTCTGTATCTTTGCAATAGTGTAGGTTCGTGGCATTTCTGTTTATCATGTGCGTAAGAGAAAGATAACTACTGGGCTCGTGCCCCGTGCGTTACCATCGTTACCGTTGTTCATGCTGTTAAACAAACTCGAAATCTATTAAAGATATTTAAATTCTGATTAAACCAGCAAATTTCTTTAAAACATTCCAAATAATTTACTTATCTTTTAACGATTAGAAATTAACTGGGTAAAAATTAACTGCAATGGTACATCATGCGTAAGAATGATGAATTTTAAGGTTCTTATTCTAAGTAATAAAATCTATTAAAACAATTATCGTCACTTACCAGTCGGAACCTTATGCCCCCTAGGACAATTGCAAACGTTGCTAGGGTGTCCATCAAACGGGCACTGGGACAGGCAGCCAACTTCGCTGCACCCTGTAACAAGAAGCAACAATAACAACATATTCCCTGCAAACGCAACTGTTTTTACTCTCTCCGTGGCTATCTTGCCTGCGTTGTGGTTGGCTGGTAATTTTTACGGCAGTTTTTTGTTTTGTTTGGAATAGCGACAGTGTCGCAGTGGCGGTAACCATGGTGAGTTGTTTATGTTTCATAGAGGTGAAAAACGCGAAAACTGAATTGACTTCGGTAGAGATCGGTATTTGCTTTGGGGAAATTTTATGCAAATACGAATTATTAAAAAATGATATATCTGGCGGAAAATAAACAGATATATTTGGATTATAAATTAATAGGGTAAATATTGGCTTTTATTTAGATTAATGGAGTTTATTTACAAATATTAAATCATGACGTGTGTTTTTTGTCGGAATAGGTCACCGATAAATTTCGAAAAATGAAAAGTAGATCGTTGATTATTGTAAACCCATATCACGCTTACAACGGGTACGGCACTCTTACAACGAAAAAAATCTGCTGTGGCCATCACAGTACTTCTCCGACTTTAAATTTTATTAACTTACTTTTATAAAGGCTTTAATTTTATACTTCATTCAGCAAAATTTATGAAATAAAGCTTTCTTTTCCCCGAAAAATTCTTCGGCATAATTTGAATAACATGTAAAAACACAATTGCACCATCATTTAAATGTTGCTTTTGATTCTTCAACTAGAAATCTCAGAGAGCTTTAATTTGATAGGTAGGTACACTTTGAATAATTTTTGGAAAAACAATTGAAAATCGCATAAATATTATTATTAACATTTCTGCTAAACTTACCTATCTATTTTAAAACGTTATTTTTATTCTTCTATTATTTTGATACCACACTCAATACCTAGTATTTTAATAAAAATTCAGTTCATAAAGTTGGTACCACTGGTTGAATATAGCTCATTAACTTTTTTGTAAAAAGCTTAAATATAAAATTTCAGTCCAAAATTTCAACGCGTTTTTGGGTTCAGTAAGGTATAAAACGCGAAGATTAATCAAAATCTCGAAATGTCACAAATAACGATTACAATATTTCCCTCTATTACATAGGTCTGGGAAGTAATAGCACAGAGGTAGAGTGCTTGGTTCTGATTACACAAAACTATCTAGCACCAGCTAGTGGTTGTAACAAGAACTTGCGCCCATTTAGAAAAAAAATACTATAACTTCTAAATTTTTCTCGGATGAAATCTTCAAATTTTGGCTAACTCACAGATCCAAAAATTTTAAAATATTGTTTCTTATAAAAAAATGTAAAAAAATACATTTTTAAAACCGGAAGTCGATATCTTTATCTTTTTAGCAGATATAATTGGTTAAACACAAAATATAAAATTTTCTATCGAAGAATTTCTGTTAAAAGTGCATACACTGGAAATCCAAGTTGTTTGAAAATAAATGTTTCTTATTAAAATGTGTCCTAGAAATTGAATGCTGAAATCCGAAAGTCGATATTCTAATCCGTTAATGAAGTTATTTTGGTGTGTTGAGATACAATTTCGACTCTATTTAAAACAATTGTAAATTGTTAAAATATATTTTCACGATTAACTCGAAAACTATGCGATTTCATGAAAATCGCTTATGACCTATCTTAAAGAGAATTTTCCGCTCGACAAATAAGTCTGTTGATTTTTTCAGTTAATCTTAACGGAAACGGAATAATTTAAAAAATGTGATTTTCATCCCCTAAAAGGGGCAGTGGTAGGCGAAGCACAGGGGGTAGAGCTCGAGATGTTGACTATGTTCTTGAAGAAGATGTCAATACCTATCTTCGCCCTTTATTTTTGAGGGTTTTTTTCTTTATTTTACTGGGCTATTTGGGGTTTTTGACTCATAACTCGGCAACTTTTTTTCCTCCAGTGATAGAACGAAACCATTGTATAACAAGTAATAAAATGCAACCCTCACATAATTAAAAATCATGAAAGAAAGATACAACATTTTGTAACAGTCGTATTGTATAAAAAAATATTCAATTATTGCAAGTTACTTTGGGTAAATACTATTTCGTTGAAGATATTTAATCAAAGCTCAATTAAGAATATGAAGATATTCCCCACCAAGTACATTTTGCTTTTCAGCAAATGGCAAACACCGTAACATTAAGAAAATTAATTAAAACTCGTAGAAAAGTGACATAAAAAACGGGGGTTGAATTAAGGGCCGGCCACAACGAGATCTCCAATAAAGCGGAAGTTAATTACACGGGAACAAGAACAAGGGAAGATCGCAAGAATAACAAAGTATACGAACAAAACACAAACGGACGTTCTCAAATCGTCAGAAATTAACTTCGTACAATTAAAAAGTATTTACCGAAGGGAACAATAACGACGGAGTATCTGCCTCTTCTTTTAATTCATCTCGTTGTCTTTGTTTAGCTTGTGTAGATATCAGACTTTGTTTTTTAATAAAGACAATACAAGAGATCTTAAAATTTTAATGCTGCTATATTTTATGATTTTAATCTCAAATTTTGGTACGTCTTACAAATTTTAATTTGTATTATTTTATAAACATCAGTAATCTCACTGTTTGTTGGTTTACAACAAATATACAAGAAAACAATTTTTGTTTATAGGTATACTGTTGAAAATAATAACAAAATCAAGATATAGATATAAAATTCTCAAAAAATATATAGAATGTGTAGGTATGTGTATGATATTATGCTGATTTCGGATCAAAAATAAATTTCAAAGTATCTTGACAACATTTTTCATGCCACTGAATTGATAAATTATTTGAACATAGTTTCTAATACTAAATTCAAAAAAATTCTTAATAAATATTATTTTATTTAGAAATTCAAACAAATAACGTCAAAAATATATAAATTAACACTTTGTTTATATATTGATTGCAAAATAATTTGGCGAAAAAATATCAGTAAATTCGACCGTATTAATTTGAAAAATTGATGTAGTCTTAAAATTTTCGTTTTGTTTTTGGAATATTTATTTATATAAAACATTTATACGGACAAATTTTCTGTATTTAACCCAGATATTACTGAATTAATTTTAAGATTTTTTTTTAAATTTTTCTCTCAAAAATTTTTTGTCGTAGTTTAAATTCATCGAAATTACTCATTTTTATTTTTTTTTATTTATCTTTTATCAAAATATCGAAAAAACTTGCGTCCTTTTTAAAGGCCACTAGTAATGTAGATTACATATAGACATATAAGTAGATTACTAATTTTTTTGTTATAGCTTACAAATTAAATATCAAAATTTTTCTAAGTGTAATAATTTTTAAAACATTCTATGGAATGAAGGCCAATATCACACGTTTTTACATCAAAATTGCACTTTTTTGTGACAGTAGCCACATTTCGTTTCCTTCTCTTGATATATTATGAGATGGTCGATTCTATCATATTGGAAATTAGCATTGTACATTATTAGATGATCTGGAACGTCTTCTTTTTGGTAGCATATTTTGCGTTTCTAAGATATTTGTTGCAGCTGTCCTTTTAAAAGTTAATTTCTACCTCTTGTAGTCTATGAATTTGTCAGTCATTTTGAACTTCCATATCAATGTAATGAGATATGACATGAAAGTACATTTCTTGCCTAGGATTGATATTTTATATAGCCCAATGATCTGGTACAACTGATCAACAACCCCCAAAATTTGAGTTATAAAGTTTTATCATATCTGGTAGATCGATAAGTATGTATGAGTATCGTTTCACTTGACGAATCGGCTGAAAAGAACAGGCAATACTAACTATTGGTACTACTTCATTTTCATTCTATTTACCTACATACAAATATATTCGCAGTTTCTAAATTTTTCTAAGAGGTTTCTAATTTGGCTGCCAGAAATATTATTTGCAGTTTCAGGTCGAAACGCGTCGTGATCAACCTAGTGTCGAGTCTTGTATTCCAGTTAGTGTTGTGTTTGGTTTTTTGCATTGAATCATACATTTTATCGATCTTTGTATCAAACTTTACACCATACACTACTCTGGATACATTACTCATTGACGAGTTCATAAACTATTTTGTTTTATGTAATTTATGTTTTTATCATAAATATTCTTAATTTCGGTACCTAATGGTGAAGAAGCCTACGTAAACAACACTCTTCATTTTTGGAATTTCTGAAAAATTATTTTTAATTCGTAATCAGCATATCAAACTCATTTTTCATGATTACAATAAGTATGTCTGTACTTCAAGGAAGTAAAAATGAGTATACTCATGTTTAAAAATTCAATAAAACTTTAAGTAAAATTTATTACCACTTCGCTGAGTAAACTTACATAAAAGTATATTCATAATGTAACTTTTACCATTATAACTAACAAACTTTTAATTATAGTTTCCACGTTATTTTATGTCACCAAATATTATAATAGTTAAACAAGTTTAGTAAGAAAAAGTTTGTAGAATATAATCTTAACTTTAACCTTTAACCAGAACCATGCTGCATAACTAAGTTAAAATATATTTTACTCTGTAAGTAAGACTTGAACTTATTTATTAATTTAAGGACTGAGTAAAATAAAATGTAAGTAATATTTTATATAATGAAAATAAAAATACTAACCTTTGCTGTACTCTGAGGATGGTGCACCCTATAATATAGATGTCCCAGAAAGTCTTTAAATAGCTTATGGTACTAAACACTTTAAATTTGTAATAATCTTTATTATTTTTATATCATTCTACGCATTAAAAAGTTCAATTATACACAATTTATACACATTTCTACATATAAATAGCTGCGTTCAATGAACTTAGCAAGTAAAAATTTGACAGTTTTACTAGCAAATTATGTCAACAGTGCTAGCAAAAAAAACGGCTGCTTTTGCTGCGCTAGCGCTATTAAAAAATAAACCATAGTAACATTATTAAATTTACACTGTTGCACCAATCAGCATAAAGAAACTTGCTACAGTAGAATCGAGGAGACAGCCGAGGTACGTCATCAAAAAATGTAACTAAATTATGTGACGTCAGCTGTGAACATGTTTGCATTAGTTCTTTGAATCGTAATGTTATATGATGTGCATGTTGCAACAATGTTGCAACAATCACGAAATGTTGTTTTTAAAAAGACAGATTTAAGAAAAAAGATATAAACCAAACTGGTAAAAAAGAAGCCAAAAGAAAATCAGAAACTCACACAGTAAATCAGGCATATAAACGTACTATAATTCAGTGTTACCACTCGAAGAAAAAAAATTACAATTGATGGATTCATATACGGTAATTAAAATACATATATAAACTAATTTATATTGATTTAATGATAATATAACACGTAGGCATATTTATAAAACTCATTATTAATTTTTGTGTACATTTGGTACAATTTTTGTTTTCGTTTCAGTTACTTTAATATTATAAAGTTTTTCATAAAATGATGACGGACCTCGGCTGTCTCCCCGATTCTACTGTAGCTTCATTGAACGCAGCTAATATATCAAAATATACACACAAAATTATTAATTTTATCTTATAAGCATTGATACATGCACTACGACAATCCACGGTGTACTGAACTTGCATACATCGGTGCCAAGTTCAGCGCAAATAAGGTTTCAACAGGTTCAGTTTATTCCTCTCATAAGAATATTATGTTCAAAATATTATTTGATTTTAGCTTAATAAATCAGTGATACCCAAACTGTTCTTGTATGAATATTGTGTGTTGATAACATTAATTTAAAATACCTACATTATATCAAATATAAGCGAGCAAACTATGTCTGTGTTTTAAAATAATTATCATATTTTTAACGTCATTGAAAATTAAAGTAATAAAGGTATTAAGTGTTTTTCTATGTCAAATTAAAATTATAGAATAAAAATTATCATGAATATTGTTAACTGATTATTAGGTAAGTATTATAGTATTAAAAATGGAAGTATTTCTGTTAAACCGCATATGCAAATTTTACAAATAATAGTTATGTGTTATAGGTATTAAATAATTATTAAATACTGGCTGAACTAAATATAAATTTAATATGCTTATCATTGAAAATATGTTAAGAGTATTAAATACCAAAATTCCATTTGAATTAAAATATTAACCCGCAGTGGTCATATGTTTATTAACAACGCATAGTAATCCACTTCCATTTGACACATTAAAAATTAATAAATAAATCCTATTAAAAATATTTAAAAACATCGAAAATTCGCGCAACTTAAAATTGCCGCATTTATTATCACATTCATTTGTAAACAAAACAAAATAAACCGTTTTTACGTTACCGTGGTACCATAATTTCATATTCTATGTAATTAAAAATAAGCAAAAATACACACAACATTTCCAGGATTTGAATGTCGCAAAAAGAAATTATCTACAAAAAGTCGACGGTTCGTCGGCTCGGATTAACCTCTTAATATCCCTTTAAATCCATAAATTATGCTTTTGCACGCACACATACAGAACGTATCAAAATTTCTAGTACACTCGTTAATGTTAAGGGTATACAGGGTGATTGTCGTAAGGAATATTTTGTTTATTTCAAGAGATACAAAAAATGTTTACAAGCAAAGTTAAACTAGATAAACGGTCTCGTAAGATGGTCACAATAAAAACTTTGTGTCATTTCCGGTTTCTCCGAAAATTGGTACAACTTTTAATCCAGCAAAGGAAATCGATAGTCATATTTTTTTAGAATGTACATAAAATAAGCTTTATAACGATACTATAATATCATAGTTTTACGCCAGTCATTTCAAAATGGCGGCGAATTTTCACTTATAATATCACATGTGCATTTATTCTTTCCGGAAATTTTTTTGAGTGCTTTCCGACAACATCTTAATTAGCTCGAGTGGTACACGAGAGCTAATTACGTTGTTGGAATGCACGATAAAAAATTTCCTGGACATGAATGAATGCACGAGTGCATATTCGGTAAGAAAACCGCAATGACACCGTCACTCTAATTTTGAATTCTTTTTACAACAAAAATATGAAATATTTACTAAATTTGTATTTTACATTAATAAATATGTATTATTTACCTTATTAATTGCTTATTTATACTCAAAATAACAATTTAACCAATGTTTAATTTAATGTCAAAGTGACAGATGACGGTACAGTTTCCGCTTATTAATTTCAGTTAAGTTACTCAAGCTACTAGTAAAAAATTGCCGAGAAAATTTGTATATTACCATGGTTACTATTATTGTAATTAATTCATCCATTGGCTGTTATTTGTGTCATGCGATTTTCTACAGAAAATCTATACTATTTTTCTGACAACATTCTATTATTTTAAGTAAACAATGAAATAGAATTTTGGAATTTGAATTTAATAATAAATTATAATATCCTTGGAAATTTTGAATGCATTTTTACCATGCAGCAAAATAAAGTACAATTGAACGCAATATTAAAATAGACTAAAATAATACTTGTAGAATATACTTTTTGCGAACAAATATGGCGCAAAAAAATTTCAAATAACCCGAGGATATATCTAAAAAATTAAATCGCAATGTTTTCAACGAGTTTTTAATAAAAAATGATTTTATTTGCCGAAAAAGAAATAAATATTGGAGGAAAAGTTGTAAACAATGCCGAAACTTTGGCAGTACGCGTGGAATTTATGATTTGATTAAATCAACGGAAAAAGTTGAATTGAATTGGGAAGTTCAGCGTTAGTACCGCGTTAGTAGCAGTCAGTCATGAGAGCAAATTTCACGAATTGTTTTGTTATTAGATATTATTGCCAAATTGCCGAAATTCATGGCGAAGATGGGTTGATATTAATTAGTTAATATTGTAATTTCGACAATTATTTCATTATCGCATACCTATTTTATTACCTAATTAAATTATAGTAGCGCCTCGACACGACATAGACAAGTTACAAGTTAAATGCGTTCAATCTAAATTAATAATATTAATTATAAAGAGGAATATTTAAGCTGTATTCATATAAGCATTTAGTGGTTACATTTATGTACGTTTACGAAAGTTTAAATTCATCTAAGTAAATACGAGCATTCACACTTTCCACTTCTAAGCACTGTGGATGCTCGTGTAAAACATTCTTAAACATAAAATAAATCTATATCTTAAGTGGGCGGTCTACGTTTTTTCCGAAATCCTAGAATATTTTCGATTCTACTATTTTTCTATTCCACTCTTTTTCCCACTACTAGGACTGTCTAAAACCAGCCTGAAACTCGTATTTTACCGCATCCTAGCAATGAAATGTCATTTTGTCAAGTTGGAAAATACTGTAATAGAGTTTGTCGCGAGTAAACTGTTAGTTTATTATTGAGTTAAGGTAATGTTTTTATAAACATTTAATAGAGAAAAAATGCATCTACAGATAGGTACGCCTTTTTAAAATTTTAAAAATAAATTTCTATCAGGAGATATAACCGTGTAAAGTTTGCATAAGTTGGAAGTTCTTATGAATTTTCGAAATTTTTATAACCATGTATAATTTTTTAATTAAATTTTTTAAGAGGCACAATAATTGCTAATTAATCCTTTATAGCTATTAATATAACAAGAATATTATGCGATTTATAATACCGAGGATGTTGCTAAGCGACGAGGTGAAACCGAGTGTCTTTGAACATCCAAGGGAGCTTAAATCGCATATATTCGCGTTATATTCAAAGCTTTTGATGTTATTGTGGTTGTATCTAACGTATTAAGTCCGTAACTAATGAATTATAAGTATTTAACGTATTATAAGTAACTAATGTATTATGTTGTTTATAATTATCAATAAATGTTGCATATTAAAAAGTAATAACAGTTGGTGATACGAATAAGTATATAATCCTTGTGGAAATACAATTTTACCATTCGCTACGTTAGTACGTTTTGTGTTGGATTTTAGGAGGTAGACGGGCCCCTTAAAACTAAATGTTCATGTGAATGAGGCTTGAACGTTTTAGATTGTTTTAGATCATTTTCATCTATACAGAATAATAAATAAATTCGTGTAGGTATATAATTATTTAATGACATAATAGTACTCAATTTAGGTACCTATTGAATAATACGGAACTGAAAGAATTTTTTCAAAATCCACCATTACAATTTACAGTTTTTTTAATCAAATAGTTTTGGGTTACTGTTTAACAAGTGATTTGATGTAACCATTCCTTAATTTAAAACGATGTAAGAATGATAACATTCTATAACAGTAGTATAGAAAATGTATTCCTAAGTTTTTATACCTCGCTTTGACACATCTTCGCGGTTACCGTCACTTACCGCCCGTTACCGTTTGTTACCGTTTCGTTAGCTACGCCTGTTAACATCGTGACAAACGTCAACCTGGTGGGAAGTTTGTAAAGTTGGTACAAGTTGTTCTTATCGCGAAGCAGGAAGAACTTTGTTTCTTTGTTTCGCTTTGTGAAATAATAACGCTAAGATAAATGAGCTTATTCTGCCACGTTTTAATGTTATTATGAAGTAATGGTAACTTCGAAACCAGACGATGTGGTTGCTGACACTGTGTTCGTACTAAATAAATTTTAATATGAAAAGTTTTGGAAATTGTTGTATTAAAATGTATTACATAATTTTCTCGGCAAATTTTCACATACATATTATAATTATAATATTAATTTCTCAAATGCTGAATTCGTTCAGCTGTTGAAACTTTGTTGCTAAATAAAATAATGTTTTGAATTTCAAAATTAATGTTGCCGCGAGACGAGAAAATTGAGGTAATAAGTGCGGTAGGTTTATTTTACATCGCAGTGTTCTATACTAAAGTACGACGCGAAGCGGAGTGCTTTAATAAAAACCGAGCGATGTACAAATACCTAACGCACATATTATGTATTATATTTTTTGGCAGACATACCGTATTTTATGTGAGGTTAAGTGAGATGCATTTGACATTTGCATTAAAATTTCTTTCTGTCAAGTAACCTTGAAACGGAAACAGAGATGGCGCCAATAAATGTGGCATTTGAAATTAATCTGTTTTATTTATTTCAGATTCTATTGAACAACAAATACAAATACCTAACGCAGGTAATATGTTTTATATTTCTTGGCCGACATACTTTTTTATAAAAAATATTTATTTTGACATGTGACATTTGCACTAAAATTATTTTCTGTTAATAAGAACAACTGCTCAGAGATGGTACCTACCAGCAAATGTCAAATTTAAAATTAAACTGTTTTTATTTACTTAAATTCTATAAATTGTGTAAACTAGCGTTTTCGCTCTTTTTTACTGCCCTGTATTATTGTAATCGATTTTTTGACGAGTTCATAAACAGAACGATTTTGTTTTATATTATTAAAATTTTTATGAAAGCATGTTATATTAAAACTTATATAGCCGGAAAAGTACTGGGCTGACCACAGCAGATTTCTAATTACCTCTTAAAGTTAAAAAATTTCAAGTTTCTTTACCGAATCTACATGTAGTAAAATTATAGTATGTGTAAAATCGTAACTGGGCAAAATGATTAGGTACCGATGTAGAAAATTTAATCCAATAAAGGATAATATCTTGTTTAGGTACAAATTTATATTTCCGTAAAATATTCTCATGTAAATTAAGTTTATCCTTGTAAAAAGTTAAGCATCATGTGATAGGTTTTTAAGTTTTTTGTGCATTTTGCGTGCAGTGTAAATATTCATATCTCCCGGAGAATCCGGATAGAAATTATCTTCGAGCGAGTTTTTTAGCCGGCGTAACAAAAAGTATGTGCATTAAGTTTGAGAGGTTTATTCCGTTTTTTATGTTTTATCTTCTAAGCTACGACTTGCGCCGGTGCCGGTGTGACGCAAACTGAAAAACTTTCTTTTTGTTAAAAGCACAAGTGACAAATATGATTTAAAAGATGGGGAAGAAACTGAGGTTTCTCTTAGTATCATAGGAAAAAAAATATCACATAGATACCAGTTTTTTTTTAAATGTCAATGTTTTGATTGTCAATTGTCAAATTACTGAACGTAGTTTTGTTTTCGCAGTCTTCAGTTTTGAACGCTATAAAAGTTTTTTGACAATGATCTTTCTTTAGATTCAATTAAAATTTTAAGTTTATACAGTTTGTTATGAAATATATAGATACCTGACAAAAAAACGCACCACTTGAAATTGCACCAATATTTAAACACTCAAGTAATATTTGAAAGAAACTTGTACAAATTTCAGTATCAATTAGACAATGTTAAAGCATTCTCGGAATATAAATAATAGTTTTTCCCCTCATTGATAGATAACCTCTTTTGCCCCGGAAACGCGGGCATCGACACCGATATCTTCCTTAATATCCGGTCTATTCCGTGACGTATAGCCGCCGTGATTAAAATTCCCGATTTGTTTTTGCTTCGCTAATAGACAAAGCGATGCCATTTATCCACACAACCAAGATAAATACACAGAATCGTTTATCGCACAGTCAACCACTAACGAACCATTTATCTCCTACTAAACGAGAAACGAGAAATTATAACGGGAGTTTACCATACCAAGAGAGAATGAAAATAGAGGAGAGGCTACTTGTCTTTATATAAACGATAGATTTCTAGAGAAAATATAGAAAAACGATTAAATAAAGATTTTTAAAAATTCTAACTTATTGTCAGCCTTAAATATACTTTGAATGATGTCAAAGCCAGAGGGCAACCTACTATTCCAACCTCACTTTTGTATATTTTTGATTAAATTTGGAACAGTTACTATTTTCATGATAAAAAAAACCTATAAAACGGTATATAACATTGTTTTATGGTGACAGTTACATTTAAAGTTAATATAAAACACCATTTTGACAGCTGCCACCTGACAAATTCATTTGTTATGGATTCGTCTAAGCGCAGAGAAGTTCCGCACATAGTGATTTTAACCTTATACATTTAAATGTCTCGCAGATACCTATACAATTGACATATTGACAGTAAAATAATAAAATAATGCTATAATAAGTGATGGATGTATTTAAAAATACTGATTTTCGTTATTTACGTATATTTCATAAACAATTTTTTCACGTTTTACTGTTAGAAGGTGGTAAATTTTATATTTATTTTTAATTATTATAAATGCTAATTATTCTGAACAAATAAAAATTAATGCAAGTATCCGAGTTTATTTAAATTTACTTGTTTTCCTAATGTAATTTTTTTCTTTGTTTTGGTCTTGAAACCAGCCCCCCACACCCCTAAAACAATTACTGCGTTCGCCTATGGGAAGCAACAGAATAACTGTCACCAACAAAGCAACCAAAAGATAACCATGTTTCAGTTTAGTTTCTGTTGGATTACCTGAAAATTGGTTGCGAACAATTGACCGCACACAACTGATCGCCAGGAAAATTGGGCGCCACCTCTACTACCAACCCCTTTTGAAGAATCAGCAAGAAATATAGTCAAAAATAGTATTATTCCTCGCACTAAAAATAATATATACACTGCAAAGAACAATGATAACTACTTCTCAAGTAATCATTCGCTGTTCGAAAGCGCCCTCGATGAATTCTCGTCTCATTTTATTATTTATCTTTCTCTCGAGCTAAAGTTAAGTTCTTCGTCTCTTTCTTGGCGGCGTTGAGCGTTGTCAAAACTTTCCGATTGCAGCACTTGCTATCAAAAAACTTCTGTAATGACTGAGGCTCCGAACGAAGGGTGGTTCGGGTTGTAGACTCGGCTCGACATCTGTTTTGAAGTCAAGACACTTGTAATTTATTATGTTTGTAGTTGGGGAAAGCACGTCGTCGATGTGAAGAATGTGATAACTAACTACTTTATTGTGGAGGTTTTTTATTGCCTTAAAAGCTACCATTTTTTGTTAAGAGCTCTTTATCATATTTTATTTTCGAAAGATTTGCAGTCAACGCGGAATCGGTGAAAATAGAACCGTAAATCGTTTTTTCTTTCCTTGTCGAAATTTTACTGTTTTTCTTACGAACAGTAAGTAAGTTAAACGATGAAAATTACTCACGAAAATGAGTTTAGAGCCATATATGTGTTTCATAGTGATTCGAATGAGTAGTTATTGTAATAATAGTCCAGTCAATTTAGACAAAATTCGACTAACACGAGAAAAGATATCGACTTCTGGTTTATTATTTATTTATTCGATTTCTTGAATAATTTTTTATTAGGAACGTTAATTTTTTTAAATTTTGAGCCCATTTAAGGCACAGTTAAAATATTTTCTCATTATTTAAATTTTTTTGTTTAATCAACTGTAACTTTTTAACGTATTGAAATATCGCATTTCGGTTTAAAGCATTCGATTCATTGAACATATTTCATTAATCAAAAGTCTTTGGTTAAATCGAAATATACCTACATATTTTTTACGAGAAAAATAAATATTTTTTTGGTAATTTGGTTAAAAAAAATTGTGTTTAATAGACTGCAACTTTTGAACGCGTAAAAATATTGACTTCCGGTTTCAAGCATTCGATTCCTTAGACATTATTAGCTACATTATTTATTTATCATGACTAGAATAAATTATTGTTTTAATCGAAATTTGAAAATTTTCCCGAGATCATTTTTTGCACTGTCTCGGAGAATTCTTTGAATTCCGACTGAAACGATAATACCGATTACGAAAAATGAATATGTAGCTAATTAAAAAAATGTCTAAGGAATCTAATAATTGAAACCGGAATTCTATATTTTTATACGTTTAGAAGTTACAGTTAATTAAACGCAAAATTAAGAAAAAAATTAAATTTTTCTCTCGCAGAAAATTTTAAATAATGGTCTAAAAAAATTATCCTAATTAAAATCGAAACCGGAAGCCCATATTTTTGTTCATTATAAAATGATGTTCATTTTTCCGTGATGATGCAATTATACATACTTGTTTTAAGTAAATTCATATTTTCAAAATATGTTTTTACGATTTTCTAGAAAACTATAATACACACATGAAAATTGATAAGAATATTTTTATATATAGAAATTTCTTTCTGTACAATTTCATTACCGCGGTCTTACGTCTACTTTGTGAGGTACGAACAGTGTACAGGAATATAAAAATAATGCACATAAAATTTTGATAAAAAATCAGTAATTACGTACCTAATTGATTTAAAACTCGTATAGAAAAACTAAAAACTAAACGTCCAATTAATAATTACGATTTAAAATAGGTACATCATCACGAACAGCTAACAAACATGAAAGCAATGGCAATTGAATGAAAATGATATCTGATTAGAGTTTTGAGAGTTGCATTAGTGACACACTATCCGAGTAAATAATGAAGCTCTAATAGAGAAAGTTCATATCAGCGTGACTGTTGAGCGCTTAACAAACGAGCAAATGAAACAGCAAATAAACTAAAATCACACATAAACAAAATTACTGAGAGCTGAAATGATACATGCCGTGTTGTTTTAGCTGTTTTTGTTCACTCATTTTGTTAATAGAATTATTCGCTTGAAATGAAGGGACGTCTCTATCTAACACAGACAAACGCACGGGGATTTTGCAGTGGCGCACGGGAAATTACCTGTGGGGAGCCACAGAAACTAAATTAATTTAAAAAAATTAATAAGCTTTTTGTTAAGCTTGACATAATTTCAACCACTAAAATGTCATTCAAAAATATGTGTTTTGGGTGCATTTTTAAATTAAATAATTGCGTTTTAGCGTTGGTCGAGATGAGAGGTGGATTTACACCAGCAAACATTTCAATTTCCGTTAAAATTAGGTACTCATTAAGTTTCTTTTGAATTTCATAGTTACATAGAAGTACTGCATTATTTTTTAAGTTCGCGCAAAATTTTGTAGTGTAGAACGGATTGCATTTGCAGTGCCATCTGCTTTTTTCTTACGTGAAACGAGATATAGATTTGAAATTTGTTAAGATATGTTTTCGTAAATTTATTTAAAAAATAATTTTGGTCATTTTTCTTATATTTAAGCATATTTTTGTTAAAAAATTGCTAATGTTTGGAGACCATCTTAGGATTATTAGTTTTTAACAGTGCTGCGCGAGTTTAAGCACAGCTCTCTGCATGTGATGACTTCCGAACCCGAAGTTCCGTGGTTTAAGTTTTTCGGCTCTGGCAGTGTGTGATTGTCGTTATTGTAAAACATCTTACAATTAAATCGCACTCGGTCGCTTCAAGCTGACCACTTGATCGTCTTAAATGTAGTCCTGGTTGTATAAGAATCTCTCCGCTGTCGCCTTGAATTTAAAAG
This sequence comes from Agonum fuliginosum, assembly GCA_947534325.1. NCBI lineage: Eukaryota > Metazoa > Arthropoda > Insecta > Coleoptera > Carabidae > Agonum > Agonum fuliginosum. The sequence continues at coordinate 45,376,974 of OX384029.1, forward strand.
GTCGTCGCATGTATTGAGATTCTGACTGCATCAAGATGAATCGGTCTAGAAGTGGTTAGCATCTACCATTCTATAATGGGCTACTTGTATTATATTTTTTATGAAATATTTTTGTAGAAGTAAAAACTTGGAATCCGTATTTTTTATTTTTACAAAAATTTTATCAACAAGCCCAAAAATAGTGAAAATTGAATATTATGTGATGTGACGTAGAATGCTGCATTATCTCCTATAAAAAATAATGACGTCGCAGTAAAATTTCTTTCACAATTTACTGAAAAACATATAATTTCTTTTAAACAAAATTTGTATTTTTAACAATGGTATAATGTCATAGTGATAAAAATCCCATTTTCAGTACCATGCAAGTAGTCCATTGGGACATTGGGAGTATGTGTTGAATGGTTACCAAATAAAATAATAACAAAGAAACATGTAACTCATACAACCCCTAACTATAATGCGTTGTTAACAATTAAGGGGTAACAACCCCCCTGCCCTAACTATCCCACGCCTCTGGCTATATCCTTACAATTTCCCCCCCCCCCCTTTGCTGTGTGCTGTTTATATAGGTAGTTAAATTGCAAAACATAATTTAACAAAGGATGCTTCATGAATACGAAGCTGTAAACACCCCTCCCTCCTCCACCGCCCTCTTGAACAAACGCCGGAGATAACCGCATTGTAAATATGTCAAACACTAGCGAGTGCTACATACGCTCACACACACATACCCACACACAGACTTTGTTTATTCTTACGTCAAACGAAAACGACAAAAAACTGAATCTATTTCACGAACAACCGAATTCCGGAGATGAGAAATGTCTCAAGAACGTACGGAAGATCAAGGAGAATGACTTGTAGCATAGATAAGCCGGATTATTTATTTTTAAAATAGTGTTTCAGGTTTAGAAAATATATGTTTGAAACAATCACTTTGCTTGTGTCATTCAAAGCAACGTACGTATTCAGTACTGTGTCTATCTTTTGATATTGAAAAATGAAATTAAAATATTTTACATGAAACTACTTAACTTAAAAGTTTCTTCTAGGGTCTCTGTAAGGTGCCAAAATATTATAAATTGTAGTACAAGAAAGTGTGGAAAGGCTTCATTGAAAAACTAGTATACTTACTTATGAGACAGTTTTAGCACGAGCGTTAGCGTTATCATACGAGTTTTTCAATGATCTTTGCCGCAAGTGTTACACACTATTTTTTCTAAGAAAGTGGGAAATATTTAAAATTAATAAAAAAAATTGGAAATACAATATACAAATTTAAGAAAAACTAATCAGGTAGGTTTGCTGCGGCTTGCTGTCAGAGCTGAAAACAATAATCTAAAAACTGACAGATCAATTTTGTAATTTTGCATTTATGATAAAAATAATGACATTTCATGCGGAATGTTGTAGTGATAGTGTACAGCAATAGATTTTACAGCAATTGTGAATCTAAACTTTTGTCTCTGAAGTCAAAAATTGCCTGACAGCTTTGACCTTCCAGTAGTTACTGGAATGCACAATTTCTAGTTCAGAAAAATGATTTAAGTCGCAAATTCAGTGAAAATCGTCCATTTGAATACTTATTACAGATATTACAACAAATAAAGTGTTTTAGGAATAAAAAATGTACTTTTTGAAAAAATCGCACTCAGTTCACAAAATGACTCAAGCCTACTTTCACCATCAATTTCAATATCTGAAAACATATGAATACGCACTTTCGTAGAAAAAACTTTTTCTAAATATCTTTTGTAATTAATCATTTACATTATAAAAATATTGTGTTTTATGTTAGTTTAAGATTGTTGTGTAGCAAAATCAACAACAGAAATAAATAAAAAATTTATAGGGCATGTATATAAAAATAATACACTGTAAAATAAATTAACGTGATAATCGTCAGTTTCGTTTAGGAATTACGAAAGTGGTCAGCTTGAAGTATCGGAGTGCGATTTAATTGCAAGATGTTTTACAATTTAACGATTGCACACGCTGCCGGATGAGAGACTTAACCACAAAACTTCGGGTTCGTACGTCATCACCTTAAACTCGCACAGTTACTGCCTCGATCAGCAGTAGGTAAATACAAAATTTCAAGATCACTTCTTACTTTTAAACAATGCATTGCATTTTCCAACTTGTAATACTCTTAGTAATTTAGGAATTCCCGGTTCATGCCTCTTTACGTTGGCAACAAGTTTCCCAGCGCCGCCGCGGCGTCGTAGCGGTTTAAACCGGTAAAAACACCAACCGGAACTTTGTGCATAACGTTCAACATCGTAGACATGAGATGCGACGCAGGCAACTCCATTAGACCAGCGGTGAACAAAAAACACACCAAGGGACATGGAGAAAAACCACATACAGCGTGACTCAAAAGAGAGCAGGTTTCAATTAGCGACTCTTTAGATACTAAGATTATTTTTCTGTCAATAGAAGAAATTGTCGCACTTTACCTATTTACAAATTTTCCCTTCGAATATTGAAAACTTTACTTATAAATTTGCACTGACAGCTGTCAAAAACATTTTATTTTTAAAATTTTAGTACGTTGCCTAGTGACAGACTATTCTGTTTAGATAATGTTTTAATACAAGTTACAAGAAGTTCCATTGGTCTAAAGTCCTAATACAATAAGTTTTATTGAACAAAACCCAATTAATTAGTTATAAAAAAAACTCACTAGTGAGAAATGGCACGTTATTCACTGAAAACAATTGTATTTATTATTCAATAGCCGTCGAGATAATAATACAGGTTGTTTCACAACTTAGGACAAAAATTAAAGGGTATAACTGTACGACGTGCTCATCATGAAACAAAAATAATTTTTTTAAATTATTGACGTGTGTACATTTTAAGTACGTATCACTGTTTTGATGGTATATTTGATCATTTGACATTTATTAGTATTAGATATTATGTAAACAATTACTTTCATTGCAGAAGTTATTATTAAAAATAATTACCGACCAGTGGCAAAAAAATGTTTACTTTAAATACAATGCAATTTTTTGCGAATATAAAAAATATTTTTGATTCATGATCAGCACGTCGTACAGTATTTATATACCCTTTAATTTTTTGTCCTAAGTTGTGTATATTATTTATCGAGCACGTAATGTAGGTTATAATTCAAGAGGATAAAAATTTATGCACGAGCTGAAGGCGATTGTATAATTAATAATCCGACTAAATTATAATCATTTATGTCAAAATAGTTCCAAAATATAAATTTTGTTACCAAAATAAACGTGGAGGTAAAATTATTCTCTATTAAATTTGTAATTTTAATCTTATTTGATAAAATTGTAATATGAAATCGAAAAAAAATGAATTAATCCTTAAATGAACACAGGCAATATAACTGTTATTTCATTATAAATAAATAATGAAATAATGATGTCAGCTGTCAGTGTCTAAAATAAAAAACAAATATGGTAAAATTTGACGAAGCTTTTTAGAGCAAATTTTAATTTTCCATCATTTTTTGTAATTATTCAACTGTAATTACACAAGAGTTTTTTTATTTCGCCGGATAAATTTCTGTTTGTATTGCCTAGCAATTTGAAAAGAAAAATTGTTTAATAAAATCACGACACCGGAAAACAATTTTTCGAGTCAAATTCGAGTCAGTTGAGATGTCAAATAGAAATTTATTCGGAGGAAATAAAATGCGACGATTGTAATTCAACGAGATAATTTAACGTCTCCTTTCTTTCTTCTTTACAAATATTCTCAAAATCAAATCATTTCACTGACAAATATTAGAAAAATATGGAGCAAAAATACATTTTAGTGTTTTGTTTATTGTTTGGTTGTTAAGAAAAAGTGTTCACTTGCAAAGAGTTACCTTCCTTTTTACCCGCTGTCAAAGCGATAAAATTGTGTTTTGTTTATGGCTTACTTTATACAGGAGTGAAATTATCACTTATAATATCCCAAATACATGGATTAAATAAAAAAAAATTCGTGCCGAGGGATATTCGGAAAGAAAATCGCATTACTTACTTTTAAAAAATAACGTTTAAAATGTCTACAGAAATATTGCTACTAGACAACATTTCCAGGATTTTCTGGATATATTTCCCATCCACCCTGTACTCTTTCTCATTTCACGTACAAACTCTCGCGCGACAGAGACAACACTCACCGTCCTCCTCTAGCGGTCGCAGTTGCACATCGCAATGAGGTCCTGTGAACCCGGCAGGACAATAGCACGTTACAGCGTTGGCCCCCAAGTGACTGGAATAGAAAACAACATTTTACTTACTGGTATTCGTTACAACACACAAGATACAAGATAGAGGAGATGGAACTTGTAGGAGGAAAGATTGTTTAGATTGTAGTTTAACTTGTGCTGCGTTATTGGGTAGAATAATGGGGCAGTATTGATAATTGATGGTTTGTAGCTTTATGGGTGGTGTAAAGCAGTTTGTTTAATTCGTAAGTGGCTATAATTTTTAGTTTTAAATTAGATCTTTCTAGAAACAAACTATTTTATCTAGTAGGTAATGGAAGTGTGGTTTAAAAAATTAGTTGAGCGCATTATCAATTGAAAATTTTTCATAATTCATACACAATGATGATGGCTAATCGGCAATGATTCGAAAGCCAACTGAGTGATTTTTTTAAATAATAAACAACCATGAGTACCTACTATTCAGTTGATGGCTGATTACCACACACATAAGTACACGGTAAATATGCAGGGTGTTTCAGGTCGAAAATAACAAACTTTAACAGCTTATTCCTGAGATTATTCTAAACAAAAAATGTTATTGAACCTAGGTCCAATAGGGTACTTAACATTTTTTTATATTGCAGAAATTTTTATTTTTGTACAATATTTGACTTATAAGAAGATAATTAATGTTAAAAAAATCAACAATTATGTTACCAATGTTTATAAAAATTGATTTAAAAGTTACATGCTTCAAAGCATCCCCTCTAATGTGACGTCACGTGTGCTAGCCATAAGCCGCAGGTGCGTTGATGTTTTATTTGGGAGAGATGTTAGGGAGGTATTTTGTAATGTCAAAGTGACAGCGATTTTAAAGTTTATTTTATTTCTTACCTGAAACTACTCTTTGCACAAACAATATTGTTGTAAAATTAATACTTATATCGCTTATATCTCAAAATGAAGACAAAACACGCAGAGGTTCTATTTTGATATCTTCAAAATTTCAAAATTGTCACTGTCAACACAATCACAACAAAAACAAACTTCCCCTTTGCCCGACAGACATACGTAGCAAAAAAAGTATAGCTGTCTTCGTCTAACACTACGACGGCACGTAGAAACTTAACCCAAACATACGAAGCACACGTGACGTCACATAAAAATACCTAAATTTTCAATAATTTTTTTCTCCTGTAATAATAAAATTTATGCAAAATAAAAAAATACGTCAAACTTAGATTCAAAAATAGTTTAACATATAAAAAAATCAGCATAGGTGTTAAGTACCCTATTCCTTCTGGTTAACAAAGGTTAAAGTTTGCTAAATAACAAACAAAACAAAATTTGTTATAAAGACACTTGTGAAAAGCAAATCGTGTTATAGAACAATTTATTAGTTTGACAGTTGTCATTTAGTGACATTTACAATTCGAGATTAAAAATGCGTTTATTATTATTAATAGAAATATAACTTAATATAAGTGCTTAAGGTTCCTCTTCTGCATACGTGCACCATCTGTGGTTTTGCAAGTGTAAAGAAGGAATGCGCCAGAAAGAGCCCAGAAGGCTGGACCGGAGCCTTCGATAGTCTAACGAGCCTGAACCTGTATCCCCACCACCGCTGTAGTGGCCGAAAGAAAATTTATGTTTTTAATCTTTATATTCTAATATTTGGTAAACTATTTAAAGTATTAAGATGAAATTTTAAACATACGTAGATATTACTATCTATTTTGACAGTATTGTGTTCAAAGTACTAAATTGTTTATAACAATTATTGAGAAAATGAATTATTAATGCCGTAACGCACATTTTGTTGTGTTATCTGCTGCAAAATCGCGTACGGTTGAGAATTTTGGTATACATTGAGTGAATGAATTGTTGAGAAATGTTCAAAATTATTATTAGTGAAGAAATCACAGCTTTATGTTGACCAAAGTTATGCATTTTTTAATATAGAACTAGTCACGTCCAACATAGTAGCCGATAATAGGTTTGCCGTGATCTGTGGCGCTCTGGCCGTGCGTTTGCGGACTGAAGTATATTAATAGTATTTATATTGAAATTACAAATATATTCATTGTAAGTTAATTATTATATTCAACATTATTGTTATTAACTAATTTTCCTGCAGGAAATGCCTTCCAGTTGTTGTGTACCACGCTGTACTAGCAATTAGATCGCATAACAGTATTTAAGTTTCCAAAAGATCCTGAACTTCATTTTCACAAATAAAACAATATATTGGCATATTTTGTAACATTCTATTAAATAATTACACGAAAGTAAAAAATGACACCTTCAAAGAAGGAACATCGAAAAATAGAAAGTTACAAAAATTTACCAAAGATAAATCTAAGCCAATATAATATCTTTAAGGATTTTGATTTTGTATAATATACTTATTAGTACCTATGCCATATTTCATTTTAAGTATTAATGTATCCTCAGAGGTTATTTTTTTAATGAAAGTTCTACAAAAATTTGCTTATTGATAGGTAATTATTATATCATAAATACAAACCACAATAAGTGTTTCTTATCTACTATGTAGAAGATTTTTTATTTTGAATTTATTAGACGTTTCTTGTATTGTAATGTTTTTGTTTGGGAAACTTCCATTATGTAAATAATACGCTTAAATAAATAATTTACGTACTATATATTATATTGTTTATTGTTACAAACTACACTATACTGTTTCTGTTTCTAATAAGAAAATACAGCCCAGTTATGCATGCGATACGTCGTACGGGTAGACAGATTGCGCGGCAGCCGGCCTTGTTTTATATTTAAAAATCTGACGTGGACACCACATGACTTCCTTGTACGCCTTGTGTGTTCATACTTTTCTTAATAACTAAAATGTAGAATAATATAAAAAATTCTTTTAACTTATTATACTAGTATACTCACAAATATATTTTAGTCATTTTATTTAAACTGCAGAAGAAGATATAAAGCATATTTTACTATTGTCACTGTCATGTCATAATCATTTAAATTTTACGTAGTAACAAATGTTAATCGATCATGGACTACAAGATAAAGAAATACTAAATTATACATATATACTTTAATTATTCCTAAATAATACCAGATACAAAAATATTTATAAAATACCGATTTTAGGTAATAATCACATAATCTTTCATTTAAAATAAAAAAATTTGTGTGAAATTAAATATTTATCGAAATATTTTTAAAAAGTACTACTTCCGGTTTATAGATTGAAACCAAAAATAGGAGGTGCACAACTAGATGCTATAACAGTCCTAAATACAAAATTTCAACTCTCTACGTCTAACCGTATTTGAGTTATGCGACACACATACGTCCGTCCGTCCGTACGTACGTACGTACGTACGTACGTACGTACGTACGTACGTACGTACAGACGTCACGTCGAAACTAGTCATAATGGATTCAGAAAAGGTCAAAACGGATATTTCCGTCAAAATCTGAGAACCGAAATTTTTCGCGATTACAATACTTCCTTACTTCGTACAAGGAAGTAAAAATTGATAACATTCGTAGTGATCAACATATAGCTGTGATTTCTTCACTAAAAATAATTTTGAACCTTTCTTAACATTTCATTCACTGAATGTATACCGAAATTCTCAACCGTACGCGATGTTGCAGCAGATGACATTTTTCACGATTTTTCGCTACACAAAAGTGTGCGTTGCGGTGTAAATAATTTATTTTCTCCATTGTTATAAATAATTTAGTAGTTTCAACGCTATAGTATCAAAATAGATAGCTATGCCTACGTTTGTTTAAAATTTCATCTCGATACTTTAAATAGTTCACAAGATATTAGAAGATAAAAATTAAGAAACATAAAATATTGTTTGGTAAGAAATAAACAAGTTTTACTATAATCAAAGTTAATTTTTATTTATATATGATACTGATTATAAGTAAATAATATTTGTATATAATAAGAAAGAAATACACACATATAATTAACACATAATAAGAACAAATTAACTTATTCTTAAATGTGCAAATGTTCGTATCGCCATACTGAGTCTATCAATCGCTGCGAGAACTTCGGCCACTGTTGTGACGTCACAGAATCTACTTCCAGGCTCGTTAGACTATCGAAGGCTCCGGCTGGACGCAAACGTTCCCCCACTCTTAAAACTAGGCACACTAGAGGCGGAAAGTCAGTACTCAACGTTCACGGGAAGTGGAATGTTATTTCTACTGTTCGTTCTACGATGTGAATATACACATACATGCCTATACATTCTTAAATAACGCAAAATATAACCATAATTAATTATTTTTTTATTAGGTGATATTTTGTGTGTGCACTATCAAGACGCAGGGAATAGGAGAAATTAATTTCGTACCTCTATTATGAATACGATGTTAACTTGTTTAAAATAAATAATAAATAAATAATAAAATAAATTTTGTAAATACCTAACATAATGTTAATAAATTATAAATAATTTGTATATATTATGTATTTATATAAAAATTAAGTTAAGCATTGTAGTAATATACCTACGGAATAAATAGTCAAAAACATTGATTCCGCACGCTATTTTATAGCGTTTATTGTTTTGTTAATCATATGAAAATAACAAATAATTTTTGTTTCAGGGGAAAAAATAATTTTGGCAGCCATATTTGTAAAAAACTGCAATATTTGTAAAAATGAGAGTTTCGCGCGCCACTGCACAGCTTATATTTATAAGTGAATTAACTTTAAATTTTAATATGTTGTCAACAAAGGTTGAATCTGCGAAATAACCGACCAATATTTTTAAAATTCGTTTTAAAATAGATGATATTTGTGTTAAAAAAATAACCAATTTTTTAAAAATTATTCAAATTAACATATTCTGCATCGACAATTTTGTAGATTGTACTTTTATCTTCAACAATATCTTTAGATTAATATATTTAACAAAACGCCGTGGAGTGGCGTGTGAAATACATGTTTTTGGCTGTTTTCTGGCGCGGTAGAGAATTGTCTTAATATAATATAAATATTGCTGGTATTATTATATAACTTATAAAAATGCATTTTAATCTCGAATTGTAAATGTCACTTAATTACAGCTGTCAAAGTAATTAATTTTCCTGTAAAATGATTTGTTTTCTAAAGTGTCTTGATTACAAAAATTTGAAAAAATTGGCGTTCAACCTCTTGCATTTTGTTAACCAGAAGGATTTGGACCTATGTTCAATGACATTTTTTGTTTAAAATACCCTCAGGAGTAAGCTGTTAAAGTTTGTTAAACTCAAACAGAAACACTCTGTATACAAACTGATTGGGATCTCGGAAACTATAGAAGCTACCACGAAGAATATTTTTCCTGTTAAAAACACTACCAAAACAACTCACTTTGCAGAACATTTTTGACGTTCAATTTGACAAATTAATTAATTAATTGTAAAGGACGTTACAAAATAAAATCTAATCTACATCATTTTACATTTTCAATTAGTTGCATTACGTCATTACGCAATATGATTGGTTAATACCATCAGTCAAAATATATTCGCTTATACCTAATATCACATGTGCATTAATTATTTCCGGAATTTTTTTTGAGTGCTTTCCAACAACGTCTTCATTAGCTCGAGTGGTACACGAGAGCTAATTTCGTTGATGGAATACACGATTAAAAATTTCCTGGACATGAATTAATCCACGAGTGCATATTCGGTAAGAAAATCGTAATGACACCACCTCTCTATTTTTGAATTCTTTTTACAATAGAAACTTTAAAAATTTAGTAAATTTGTAATAAACATTAATACATATTTATTATTTACCTTATTAATTGCTTATTTATACTCAAAATAACAATTTAACAAATTTTCAATTTAATGTCAAACTGACATTATGATAGTAAAGTTTCCGCTTATTAATTTCAGTTAAGTTTCTCAAGCTACTAGTAAAAAAATTCCGCTAAATATTATATAACCATGGTTAGTAACTGCGTTCAATGAACTTAGCAAATCTATCGAATTTTGTTACGTTGATTGGTGTAGGTACGTGAAAATTTGACAGTTTTACTAGAAAATTATGTCAACAGTGCTAGTAAAAAAAAACTGCTGCTTTTGCTGCGCTAGCGATATTAAAAAAGATAGACAAACCATAGTAACATTATTAAATTTACATGCACTGTTGCACCAATCAGTATAAAGCAACTTGCTAGCTTCATTGAACGCAGCTACTATTATTTTAATTAATTGTTCCATTGGCTGTTATTTGTGTCATGCGATTTTCTGGGTATCAACAATATTATATACTTCGTAGTTCGTACTTAATATTCAAATACAATCCTGAGTTCAAAACTTCGCTCCCTTCGTTGACATCTTGTAATATAACTTCTTAAACAACTAACTAGCGAACTGAATTTCGCGTTTTCGTTTCTGCTGTCGAACTGCGCGTTTCCAAATTCCATTCGGAATTCGAGTTGTGAATCAAAGTCACAAGTCATGGCCAGCTAGATGTGGGTCGCACTTATTCATCGCGCGCTTTTGTCGTTAAATGGCGGCCAGACGGTCTTTGATATCCCACAACTGCAACATCTAGCAAGCGGGCGACCAGTGCTGTACGCAGAATTATTTTAAGGGATGATTTTTTAACCGCTCAAAACCGAATCCAGTCAGGACATGTTTTAGTTTAATTGCACAAAAATCTCCTCTGTGATGTACTGTCCACTAACTGTCATGACTGTGTTGACGTCTGGTACCCGCACACACGGTAAAATGACTAATGGTCAGTTGCTCCGCTTCCACTTAAATTTTTAGTTTTCCTTAATTGAACAATATCGAATTAAAATCAAATTGTTAAGCGTAGAAATAAAATTGCTGTCATGAGTTGGATTCGATATTTTTTATTTAAATGACACTTAAAATTTAAGTGAAAGCTGTACAAATGGCCATATAAGTTGGGTAAAAGATGTCATAGGATTTTACTAACATCATATTATTATTAATAATAATAATAATGCCGTAGAAATGCTTTTCATATACTCGAATACCTAATAATTTTGGGCCAGCATAATAATTTGTGTTGACATGAATGAAGGGATTCAAAAATTAAAACATCATTTAATAAACAGGTTTCCATGGCGCTAAATAACATTTTAAACACACTTCGACAAGCCGTGGCTTTGGCCGTGTTTAGTTACGGGCTGAACAAAGCCATATTACATACATATTTTTCCAAATTCCTAGAATACTCTCGATTTTACTTTTTTTCCATTCCACTTTTTTCTCCACTACTACGGCTGCCTGAAACCAGCCCGAAACTCGTACTTTGCCGCATCCTAGCTATGCAATGTCATTTTGAAGTTGAAAAATACTGTAAAATTGTTTTCGTTGCGAGTAAACTGTCAGATTATTATTATTGACTTCAAGATAATTTTTTTAATAAAATTTTAATAGTGAAAGAATGGATCTAGAGATTAAAATTTTTAAAATTAATTTCTATCATGAGATATACCTAACCGTGTAAAGTTTTGCATAATTTGCAACTTGACATTGCAAACATTAATCATCATCGTCGTCATTAAAGTTTTTACTATTTTTATTTTTTATTTGGTTGGAAACCGTTTAACATGATTTACTACCAAATATAGAATGGTAGATTTTATTATGGTGGAATTCAACCACTTTAACCGATTCGTCTTGATGCAGTCAGAATCTGTATCCGTGCAACGACTTTTAAAATACAAAGCGACAACGGAGAAAATTTTATGCAACCAGGACTACATTTGAGACGATCAAGTGGTCAGTTTGAAGTGCATCCGAGATGTTTTACTATCACACACTGCTGGCCGAGGGACTTAAACCACGGAACTCCAGGTTCGTACGTCATCAGGTCATCACATGCAGAGAGCTGTGAGAGATTCTAACGCAACCAGGACTACATTTAAGACGATAAAGTGGTCAGCTTGAAGCAACCAAGTGGACTTCGTACGTCATCACAAGCAGAGCGCTGTGCTCAGGGTGGGGCAAGTGCCCCTCCTGAGGACGCCTCTGGAAGCGTCTCGACGTCGACGCTAGTGGCGTCGCTATAAACCATAGATACATTCATTTAGTTTAATGGCGAGCGCTAAAAGATTGCAAGAAGTTTTATTTATGCAAGATAGTGGAGACTCTGATCATTAATAGCCGAGAAGAACGATGTCCGCTGAGATGCAATAACTCGGTTATTACGTCGTTGATGGATCGGAGAACTAATATTTCTGTCGTAATAACAAGATATTTAATTATCTCGTCGAGAGACATATTCTGTCATCATCCGCGGAAGAGAAATATGTCTTCGGTTTGGAAACACACACATTGTTACCTCCCATCTCATAATAATACTATACTTTGTTCAAAAATTCGGAGGAGCACCTACAGAACTCATTTATATCGGGAAAACAATTTTTGTGTGTAGTTTGATGGCAAATTTGAATCATGTGAAATTCAATGTACCTAATACGAGCCCAAATTCACATGAGTTCGCCCGTTCGTAAAACAAATTTTTTATACAAAATACAATTTAATGTAATGTTTTCCCAAAAGCCCCGGGACGGAGCTAAAAGTTTTAAACGAGTGAAGAAAAAAATTGAAAATTGTTATCATTTTAATAATGTTAACAATACCCACTTAGTTATTAATATATTTGCTAAATCGTATTACAAATTTAAAAGCATGTTACAATTTTAATATCGTTTTGCTTCAAATTGTTTATAAATATAACTTGTGAAATTCAATGTAATACGAGCCCAAATTCACATAAGTTTGCCCGTTCGTAAAACAAATTTTTTGTACAAAATACAAATTAATACGGAGCTTAAAGTTTTACACGAATGAAGAAAAAAAAATGAAAATTGTTATCATTTTAATAATGTTAATACCAACTTAGCTATTTATACATTTGCTAATTCGTATTACAAAATACAAATTTAAAAGCATGTTACAATTTTAATATCGTTTTGCTTCAAATTGTTTATAAATATAACTTTTACATTATGTATTTTTAAATTATATTCTTATAATTCTTTTTCTTATATTTCAAATTTTTATAGTTTATGTTTACACATTTGTATATTATGTTTATAGTTATAATCGTCCTATAATTGGAATTTTAAATCCTGTAGGATCGATTTTTATAAATAAATACAATAAATAAATCACTATGCATATAACGCACAAATTGTTACATTTAAAAAATACTATTCAGTGACAGCAAGTGACAGAATGAATTTGTACAGCTTGTCAAGCAACTAGTGACCAGCAGAGACACCTAGAAAACCTAGAAACAGCTATGAACTAATTACAACTTCTCACCGGGGTTTAAAATGAAAAACGTGGCCAGTCGGTAAACCTAATCATTATTCTTTAACCGTGCACCCAACACATCTAAAATGTCAGATTGTTGTGTTTTGTTTATGCTTAGAGGAGAGAGAGGTACATTGATACGATTTTGACATTTTATTTTTTTGTGATGACCACGCGTCTTTTTTAAAAGTTTTTAATAAATAGACATAAACTTCAATGTTTTGTCTTATTGTTAGTATTTAAATTAACAATAATTATAATTTTTAAATTGCCTTAAATTCAATTTTAAAAACCCTCTGTAAGTGTATCAAACTGCCCCTCTTATGGGGCAGTTTGATGGTCTAAAAATGCACAAAACAAGTTATATGCAAAATGAAAATATATACTTTACTATTGTTTAATAAATTACATTATATTTTTTCTTAGTAATTAATTTAAATCAATCAATATCAACTGAAAACAATATAATGACGTGGCCCGAGTGGTACTTTTTTAGATAATGGTACTAGAAGCTTCATTACAATATTTTATATCATAATTAAATTTATATCATCTATTTTGTGGAGAGACAAATTTATTTTATGTTTGTTTTCTAAGAAATTTAACTTCTATGCCCCTGTCCAGCGCAATTTCGTCATTACGCCAAACGTAATAAATAATAATGTCATTCTAGTGTAAAATTTTACAGATACAAATTTTTTTTATTTGAATTTTTCATCATAACATAAAATATGAACATTGATACGCTGAATCAATGTGCCCTCACCGGTCTTTTTTTTATTTATGTCAAGTCATAACCTAAGTTTAAATATTTCACATGTAAATATGAAAACATACACTATTCTAATACTACAATAAACATATCACAAGAGTGTTTGCCAAATTAAGTTGAATATCTATTGAGATATCGTGCATTTAAAAACATGAAAAAATTTACGGACAACGCATAAAAAACACTTATCCCGATAAACAACTGCAATTGATTTGAATTTTTTATGGGAGGTAGATTTTGTTATTGCCTTCAAGTGACAAGACGCCCAATTAATAATAATTAATCCAGCGCAAAATTTCAAATCTGTATCAATCTGCCCCGTGTATCAATGTACCTCTCTCTCCCCTACTGTCAAAATTTATATTTGGAAATTCATTCTACAAGGTAAATGTAATTTGAAATTCGTTAAAATTTGATAACAATTATAATTAAATAACTTGTGAAATACAGTCAAAATGATTCGAGACATTTTGACACAAATTTGAATTTAACGGAAAATAAATTCTTGTGATTTTCTTGTTTATACTCTTCCTAGTTTAATAAAAACGGCCCATAGCTAAAAACAAAGTATAAGTAGGTACTTATATACGCTTCGTAAATAATATTCAATACCTACATAACTAGTTATTTTAAAGTATCATATTCTAAATGAATGATAAGGCAACTCATCCTGATAACGACCTCACTAATCTCGTGTAATCGTAGCCTAACACAAACCGTAAACCGTGGCAGATATTACTCTCCCGGTACAAGCAGATTTAAATGAATTAACCCTGTTGGCCGGTGCTTAAAAACTGGAAAAAAGGGGCCACCCACTGAGTTATTATACTCGTACAATCAGAACTGCCAACTTGCGGACAAAATCACCACCGAAATGGGGAGGAAATTTCTAACTGAAAATTGAACCTGTTTTTATTTTGGTAATTAATTTATTTATTCTCATCTTCAAATCACTAGAAGTAGAAAAAATTTAAAATCCAGGAAATAATAGCATTTTATTTTTAATGTCTTAAATCATTAAATTAATTCACAAGATATTTTATTACACTGAAATCAAATTAAACAATCACAAACGTAGAAATTTTGTTTTCACTCCTAGTTAAAAAATCTGATGTGGACACCACATGACTTCCTTGTACGCCTATTAAACTCTTCATACTTAATAACTAAAATGTAGAATAATATAATAACCGTATTTGATTTATGCGGAAAATACCAAAAAAATACATAGAGTAAAGTGCCCTTTTAGCACAGACGATCGCAACCAAAAATATGAGGTGATGAAACGTGAGTCTCAAATACAAAATTTCAACTTTCTAATCGTATTTGAATTATTACGTACAGACACGTTACGACGAAACTAGTCATAAAAGAAAAGTCAAAACGGATATTTCCGTCAAAATCTGAGAACCGAAATTTTTTGCGATTACAATACTTCCTTTTTACTCCGTACAAAGGAAGTAAAAACAGAATCCAGAAAAAAGCTTCAAATCGAAGAATTGATTAAAATAATAGTAAGTAGTACAATACAAATTTATAGAAAATGTTTACTCCTAGCTTAAGCAACCTAACTGAAATTAAGAAGTAAAAATTTTTGACACATGTCAGTTTGACATTTAAATTAAATCTATATAAAAAATGTTAATACACTACACATTAAATATCTATTGTCAAATTTTCTCAAAAATAGAGCGACGGTGTCACGGTTTTCTTACCGAGTTTTTCATCGTGTATTCCGTAACAACAACAACATCCAGCTCTCATGTGCCACTCGAGCTGATTAATACCTATATTGTTGAAAAACATTCAAATAAATTTCCGGCAAAATAAATGCCCATAATAAGAGATTAGTGAAAATTTACGAAACAAATTGAATAAAATGAACTAACATTCTTGTTGAAAAAAACTAAATAATTTTCTTGAATATGTCGCTCTGAGAAAATATCTAGATTGTATCTCTTCATTTCCGGCGTTAGCATTTCTAATGACTTTTAAGTGTAATTTAATTCTCACTTAGAAGTAATCAACACTTCATCAGCCGTAAAATGTGCGAGCCAACGTGTCTAGCATCAAATGCAAGAGTCAAACATTCCGAGATAAACTGAGTACGCAACCAAATTAAAACCGAAACCTTCCTGGCATTCCAAAGATAGACAACATTCAGCACCAGTGACACCCAACGTCAGTTTTAATACTACTTTAAATTTTAAATATCAACAATGTATAAATATAAATACATACAGGGTGTTCCAGTACGTACGTTACTGTTAATTAATTAATTAAGTATTCCATAGATATACAATTCGATTTTTTAGAAATTAGAAAAATTAAGGGCAGTTTTATTTATGTTCTAAATTGTTTTTAATGTTGAAAGCAGCTGTTATTGTCGCAAGTGTGTCGTACACTTTTGAGCACTTTGCAACACAGTTTTGCTTTATTTTTTAATGTTCATTGTTTTCGCAACAACAATGATATTTCACAAAAATTTAAAAATTTGACAGTAAAAGTAAACTAATTAATGGTTCTTTTTGTATTTTTTTAACTTCCTTGTTTTGCAGGAGTAGAAAAAATAGAGTGTATAACACGTATTGAAAATATTTTGTCGAACTTAAACGATTGCAACTCTCCCTTCGCTCGGGCTGCGTTCGACAAAACCATATTTTCAAAACTTGTTATACAAATAACTATTTTCATTAATTAATTAGTTCATATTAAAAACATATAATTCTGGTTGTAGCCTCTTAAGTTCAGATTATGATATTTTTCTCATTATTTGAATTTGTTTTGTTTAATAAATAGCCCTTACAAATATCTTGCATAATTCTTAAATTAAAAGCGATTTTAATTGTTAAGCAGGAATTATTTGATTAGCCTCCATTTTGAAACGATGCTTCATTGTTTGTTTTAAAACGAATACCATTCAGATAGAAAATTTTCTATGGAATCTAATGGTTGAATCAGAAATTGAATATCGTTTATAGTTCACGAGTAATTCGTATTTAAAATTTTTAGCAGGAACGACAAAAAAAATTATACTGCATAACCTACAAATTTTTTCATGAGTACTAATTATTGAAACATATTTTAATAATTAAAATTAAAAATTGGGTAATTAGATGCTATATTTGGTCACAGTTCGTGTTTGAGTTATAGCAAAAAATATATTACTTATATGCCTACCCACTTCACGTGAATCGTCCATGAGATGTTTCAAAATATTTTATTCTTGTACTTTAAGGGATATTATGTAAGTCTATCCTAGCCACATTCTGAGTACGATCAAAAATTACATACTCAATACAAACATCTCAGAGAATTACATGGAATGCATAATTAGGATATTATTACCAAATTATTAACATTGGGATATTACATAGATACCTAGTGCTAATGTTACTCAGGGCGAACATTAGTAATAGCTACGATATTAATAAGATGTTAATGGGCAAATATGCAAATGGGATGTTCACATTCTTGAAATGGGATTTTATTTTATCAAGTGAGTATCAAGTATTTTTGGTTAAAATGGAAATAAAATATCAACAAAACTCAAACAGTTTGATGTTTGAGAACCTCTGTCTTCCTCATTGATATTCCTTTCTCCAGAGAGTCTTCAACCCTGGATTCAACCCCTTTCCCCTCTAACCCCTATTTCCGCTGTTCGTTTAAAATTAACACAGTCAATACACAAGTTTATTTCAGGTTTGTTTTTGTTTCCTGACTTGTTAGTGTAACTGCACAGACAGGTTCGCACTGGCAGGATTGTTGCAATGTTGTTACGTCAGAATGGCTCACTGCAGCCAACCTGCGAGTGTTGCAGTTGATTTTCCCTAATAATCAGACGCGGAATTAGCGGAGATAGTTGGAAATGTAGCAAATGCAGACGAGTTTGACGATTGCTGAAGTTCAGTTGCAAGATTAACAGCTAATGAGGAGAATGCTGTAGGTTTCTTTATGCTACGAGTATGAAGCTTGTAAAGTAACTATGCAGAGAGTTTTTGATTTTATTAAGTTCGTGGATTCAAAAAAAATCTGATGTGGTCAGTACATGACCTCTCGTCTAATTATGTTTATTCTACTAATCTAATAAATAGTTTTACTTACCTACAGTTTAATAATTTCATGTTCATGTAATATGTAAACAATAATGTAAAATAAGATGCAAGCAAAAGATGTCAACTATACTGTCACTGTCATAAATAATAATTCAAATGTTGTGTAGAAACTTTCATATGATCATGGACAACAAGATACTGGAATTTCAAAAAAGTTGCATTTTACCTTAGTGTTACATACTACCAGATTCAACAAATTGCATTTAAAATTATCTGTACCCATTGATAATAATTATATTTTCTTTTATTTTTTATTGCAAAAATTGTCATATTATATAATATCATAAGTGGTTAAATTTTGCTGGAAAATTTTCAGATGGTTACGAGAGTTGTTGCCTAGAAATTTATTGAGTGACATTAACAAAAAAATCACGAGCTGTCAAGTGAGTGATTTTTAATCAATGTCACGAAATAAATTGGCAACAATCTCGTGTAAAACAATCTAAATTTTTTGCCAAAACAAAATTTCACCACCAATGATATTCGGATGACTATTTCACGAATAAAAAAGTCAATTTTGACACTAATTAAATAAAGAAGTTGTTGAAACGTCAAATTTTGTTCACTTATCAAAACAAGCATAGTTATCATGAATTTTTGTTGGTTTAGAAATGGATGAGTGGAATAGTCATAAATAAAGAATGTACCAATTTATTTAAGGAAAACTATATTAAGATTCAAAAGTACTACTTCTGGTTTGCGGATTTCTACCAAACTCTTATGCGGTGTTAAGATCCCATACAACATCGTAAGAGGTACATTTTGCTACACTCTTATAGACGTCATAAGGAGACTAGTATTCGTCGAATTTTAGACGTCTTATACGGTAGTCTTTTACTCGTTATTATGTTGTCCAGTTTTAAATATCCCGCTTACAATACATAGGAGTCCTATATTTATCATAATTTTAATAAAAAGGACATCATTTGACTGTCGAAAAGGTATTAAATAGACGTCATTTGCATGGAAGAAAATAACATCTGTTAAACATCCAGAATGGAGGACATTATAAAGACGTCTTAACGACGTATTTGTGTTGTATGGTATCCTTAGTTAAACCTTAAGTATGAAATTTGGTTATTAAATGTTTGATATAGAGATGCGCACTGGACGTGAAATTTATATTTGCTTACGGTGGGACGAAACAAATAATTATCTACTCGAGAAAAATAATTCAATCTCATCGTCGCTAAATTAACACTTTTCGACACTTTTCTCTCGTCGTCTCGTCAATAAATTACAATTTTTCGTCTTGTAAAAATAACTAATATCTTGCCCGCTTTCTCTTCTGCGTTTTCTTCGTCAGTTTCCCGTATGAAAACTTCTAAAACCCCAGTAATACGTGCCCCGGTCCAGGGTCTAGCGTAGCCTCTCCTGCTTGACTGAATCTCGTTATCAGAACATGTCGGTAACTGCATTACCGCGTATTAGAAAGCGCGATCCCATGGGACCCACCTACTTCCGGTTTCCGGAGGAGCTCTCAGTCCCTGGACGGAGACAGGAGAGGGAATAATACAGCGCCGTGCGTGTGAGCAAGATATAGAGTTGATGTGACACGTTAGAGAAAATAAATAAATAAGTGTTGGTACAAGAGACCTATTCTAATTCTTGGCGACTGGTCGCCTGTTGTCTCAGTCGCTAAGTCAATAAAGTCAAATTTTGAATCAAAATCTTGAGAAATTAATTTTTCTATGTTGGTATTGGTAATAGTTATTTGTGTATGAAGACCGTAAAACGATTCTTTGTTACTCGCGCTGAAATTATTTGTTATTAATATGATAATGCTGGTATTCAGTTAGTTAATAATATCGACATAAATAAACAAAAAATTTGTTTGATTCTGTCATTTTATTTTATTTTATGTACGCAAAAAATATTTCAAATACAGTAGGTATCTACCTTATACTTTAGTTTTTTCTAAAGACCTTTTTTAATAAAAATAGTTATTTTTAGAACGGCGTCAAAATGGCTGTCCTGTTTTGTTTTTATGCTCTATATTTAGTTTTTGTATAAACTTCAATATTTTAGGTACAATAAATATTTTATGTTCAACTGCATCACATTACCTTGTTTTTTTGTATTTTACTGCCCACAAATGGACTTTATTGGACTAGTACGATAAAAATGCAAAATTGTACTGCTATCAATATCATGTAAGTAAAAATAAATGTTATAATTTAATACATTAAATTAAATATATTATAATTTCTTTTACTTTCTTTGAATCTTGTTCCATTTCTTGGATTGCATATTTTGAAATTGAGCTAATCGCGAAGAACGAAGAACTAGAACATGTTTTTCACTTTAATAATTTGAAAATTATCTAAATATTGTTAAAGAAAACAACAACACCGCACACTTTGAGATGCAAATTTTTCAAATATATCAATATTAGAAAAGAAAAACTCATCTTACCTGTATATTCAACTCGTGCATAATCCGACTAATTACCAGCCTTGCTCGCTGCGCTCGCTCTGCCATAAACTTAGGCTCGCCCAAGAAAGTCCTAAATTATGCACTTGTTCCGCAGGTAAATAGCTATTATAATAGTTGTTACCTTGTACAGCTAGAAAGTTTCGGGTGAGCGTATTTTAGAATATACTCAAGTCTAAACTAAAAGTCGATATTCCATTAAAGAACATTAACATATTTTCTTAGTAGGCGGCGACAAAGTTTCCAAACTCTTGCATCTGATTACCTCTGAGTAAACAGTTAAGTACAGCATTAAGTAAAGTGGCTCTTTCCTTCTCCTGAACTACATATCGGCCTATTTGAGAAACCACCCGTGTTACTTGTGCTGCGTTTACGTGCGCTACGCTTTGATAATTGAAAACAGCGCTTAATTATCCTCCGGATGTGAGGAATTCTACCCGGAAGTGGGTGGAGGGGGAGGGGAGGAAGCCGCACATAAATCAATGGAAGAAGAAGAGAAGATAAATCAACAAAACACTGCCGCGATCAACAAAATAATTAAAACGTAAAGAAATCTCAACACCAGAAAATAAAATATAAACAGGAAAATGCATGCACATGAAAATTCAACTCTAGAAAATTACGTAATAATATCTTGCAGTAAAAGATTCATTCACAGGATGATTTATTAACTCGCCTTCGGCTCGTGAATAAACTTTCATCCTCTTGAATTATAGCCTACATTATTTGCTCGGTAAATAATATACTATTATTCGGAATTTTTTTGGTATCTTAGCAACAGTCCAAGAATTTAGTAATTTTTGGTTATTTGAATAATTTGAACAAGTAAATTAAATTAATTAATTTGTTAGAACATATTCAACCGTGCATAAAGTTGGGTATGCTATGCACCACGGGCGTAACTTTCTTTTATAGATCTTGACGTGTTTTTAGCTCTGGGCTGACGCTCGGGCTCAAAATCATGTCTCACGCCATAAAAGCTTTCTTACACCTTTAATACATAAATAACTATTCGTATTATTCACGACTGTTGAGTATAATTCATTCTACAATAATATTTGCAGTAAATACTTTTTCGTTACTCACTAGCAGGGTTGTTATGTTTAAAACAATTTGTTTTAAACAAACTGTTTTAAACATGTTTTAAACACGGCCTAATGTTTTAATGCATGTTTTAAACTGTGTTTTAAATCAGGAGTTTAAAACTGTTTTTAACATGTTTAAAACAACAATAAAAAAATAAACATGTTTTAAACCAAAAAAACAGTTTTAAACAGTAAAAAACAAATGTTTTGTTTAAAATTGAAAAAAACATGTTTTTTTTAACCCTGCTCACTAGTGAGTTTATTAAAATTCAACTGGTTATAGTTATATTTTTTAGAAAGGTGATGTTTTGCAGAATTATATAATATGACTGTTTGAGTAACGATCGTAGGTGTATTACTGTGCTGTGCAACTAATAAAAAATACTGTTTAATTTAAAAAATATATATATATATATATATATATATATATATATATATATATATATATATATATATATATATATATATATATATATATATATATATATAAATAATATCGCAAATTAAGTTCATCTCTAATGAGATAATCTACTGCAGAACAAAATGGATATAAATCAAACCCAATGAATTGTTGTTGTTTTTTTATGTAAAGTTCCTGTTCCCGTCCCCGTAGTATTTGCATATTTTTAATCTACGTCCCAGAATTTGAAAACATACCGGCATCGTTATACAAGCATCTGGCAACATTGTAGAGCTTTGGCACAGTGTTGCAGGCGGACAATAGCGACAGCAGCGCTAACTATCGGTTGCCACGCTAGATTGCCATGTTGAACTTGAACAGTTGAGCAGTTCAAATGGGCGTACGGCTGACATTTGCCCTTTACGTCAATTGCAATAAACACACTCGGGTTTTAACGCGAAAATCCAAAAATCGACAAAATTTGCTAATTATTGTACATTGTACAATCATATAACATAAAACGGTAATTATGTTTTGCACAATCGGTCGTTTTTTAGAGTTTATTGTCTCTGTTTCCAAGGTTTTGTTTACAAATTAGAAGGCGGTAAGCACTAATAAACAATAGAAGGCAATAGCATCAAAATGCAAACTAAATCTGCCTACTTGACAAAATATAATCCCCAGTCCATTTCAAAAATGTGAATATCCCGGCTTGTTACTTACTATATTTGCCTATGAACATTCTATTAACATCCTAGCGATCGCTAATTTCAGCCCTTAGTAACATTTACATCCCAATGTTAGTTATTTTGTAATAATATATCCTAATTATGCATCCCATGTAATTCTCTGAGATATTTGTATGAGTATATAATTTTTGATCGTACTCAGGATGTGGATAGGATAAACTAGCGTAATAACACTTGAAGTATAAGAATAAGATATTTTTAAACATCCCATGGACGATTCATGTCAAGTGGGTTCATAACCAAAAATAAACATTACCTATTTTCAAATTTATTTTTATTGTATCGATCGGGCAAAAAATATTATGGAGCATCACGGACTTTATGTTCATTTTGTACCGGTTTCGGATTATATTGAAAACCTCGACTACATCTCGGTCTTCAAACATTATCCTTAACCGATATACTGCACATACCGCTCTTGATACTTAATATACTATTTTCGCCTCCTGAAAAAAGTAGTTATTTGTGTATCAAGTACGGATAGAGCTTTGTTGCACGCGGTGAGAAATTTGTTCAGTCGAGGCGTTTTATTGTTTTGGTAAGAATAAAATTAACAATTAATGTATGGTAGAGGGAAAAAATTATTTTGGCACCCATGTTTGTAAAAAAGAAGGTTTTCCCGCGCCACTGTACATCTTTTATTTATAAGTGAAATATCAAAATTAAAATTAACATTATTTCGATTTTAGAGCAAAATTCTGCATCGACCATTATGAAGACTTTTAGCTAGATAGATTTTTAGATTATTAACAATAAACGCTGTGGAGTGACGCGCGAAATCCATGTTTTTGGCTGTTTTGTGGCCGGTAGAGGATCATCTTAAGCGACTCGTCTACGTTTTTGCCGAATTTTTAGAATACTCTCGATTTTACTTTTTTTTTCATTCCACTCTTTTCCCCACTACTAGGGTTGCCTGAAACCAACCCAAAACTCGTAATTTGCCGCATCCTAGTTATGGAATGTCATTTTGAAGTTGAAAAATACTGTAAGTATTTATAAGTGTTTTCGTTGCAGTTAAGCTGTCAGATTATTATTGACTTCAGGATAATGTTTTTATAAACATTTAATAGAGAAAGAATGGATCTACAGATGTTCCTTTTTAATATTTAAAAAAATAATTTGTATAATGAGATATAACCATGTAAAGTTTGCATAAAATAGGTTTTTTTAATTTTTCTGAATTTTCGTAATCATGTACAATTTTTTTAATCAAAATTTTAAAAAAGCACATCTGTAGATACATTCTTTCTCTATTAAATGCTTGTTGAAATAAAATGTTACCATTCTTGTACTGGCCACAAAACACTCGCTGCGTTAGTACATTTTATGCTGAATTTTAGGTAGTAGTAGACGAGTCTCTTAACTTAGTTTTTATTTGTGAAAGAATAAACTTGCTCCAGATATGTGTATTTATTTGGGTTGTTAAAGTTAAACCCAAATAAGTAAAACCCAAACCGTAAAAGATAAAAAAGTAAAAATCCTCCTCTTAGTGCTTGCTCAACATTCAGTCCACGCGGGTCACGTAAATTCGATATCTCTTTGTCTTATTTACCGTGGGTATTTACCAGGACAACAGAACTATCCTGTGCAGTATGCACTGCACATTTAACTACATTCCCAGCCAAAAGTAGAATAGTAGAAATACCATCCCACGCTCGGGATTGAATAAAACATTCTCATCTTAATACCGTTTAATCCTTCAAAAGTTTTCAGAAATATGAATATTGTTCTTAATCGTCAAAGAAGAAAAGTCGTGGAAATTAACAAAATTGACACTTAAATAATCAGGGGGTAACCGTAAGAAATATAAATTTCTTGAGAATTGTTTTGTCGAGATAATAATTATTTAAGAGATTCGTCTAAGGGCAGTTTTCGCAAGAAGCACATGTTTGTAATCACTAAATTATTGATTGTATAATGAATATCTGATTAATTATGAATGGAATTAAATTAAATTTTAATTAATTATGCAATGGCAAGAATAGTAAATTTATGAAGTGGCCCAAAACAGCATAAACCTGGAAACTAAAATTGCGAATTTTCTCAAAATTCATTCAATAAATTATCCTATTGGAGTAGTTCCGTATATTTATTTTTATGCTCATAACCTAGGAAATGACATATGAAGCACGCAATTGACAATCGGAAATGTCAATTTCCCAGTGTAGTTAATCAGGAAAAATGCAAAGAACACTGGCTTTCTTGAGCATTCTACAATAAAATCATCTTCAAAATAACAAAATTTATTTTAATGAATGTTACTTCCCACGATTATCATGTGTTAAAACCTATAAACAACATCGATATATAAAAATTTTGAAATAAATATGTGCGACTAGCGCGTCATCTGTCGGTAGTAGTGAGTAAAAAAAACATCGTAACCTCAAATTTAATGATCAGACTACAACAAACTACAACTTGAATGTATTTAATTATAGTTTTATTCGTTACAACAAACATTTCACAAACCTCTTGCGGGAAGACATCATCCCTGCATTCGCGTAAATGAAACCCTCGCTTCGCTTCTGTTTCAAAAAACCGCTCATGTAGCATAAAAATCTTTCTGCATTTGGTTCGTAAATAACTATTTTTTATACGAAAATCGCATTTATTTCGGAAAATATTGTCTAGTAGCAAAATTTCCGGAAATATTTCTGTAGACATTTTTCAAAAGTAAGTGATACTGATAATGCGATTTTCTTTGTTGTCGTGCATTGCTGCAATACAATTTCATGAGCCGAAGATGAGTGAAATTGACATTTTGACAGCAATGCACTTGAAATAGTTTTCAGACAATAATCCATGCACTTAGGATATTACATGTGAAAATTTCTATCAATATATAAAAACCTTCTCAGTTACGTTACAAATGAATTAAACACTATATAGGTACTATTAAAATATATGTACGAAGTTGTGAATAACCCTGTAATTTTGTTGTTTTGCTAGGAATTCATTTTTGCAATCATTACACTGGTTTTAAATTAAAATCTTCTTCTACAATTTCATGAATTTCTGTCTTATCTGACAGATAGGCTATACCTACCCGGAATTTCATTAAAAAAATTCTGCAAAAAGTTTTCATACTCGATGCAAAAGTATGAAATATTTTACTATGTAGTAATAAAAACCCCGGTGTAAAATTCGGCGCGGATGAAACTTCAGCCCATAAACAACTATTTGAAATTTAATATAAAAATATGGCGGATATTAATGTAGCCGCGTTAGCTACGCAAACTCACAGTTTGCAAACTTCCCGGGAATATGTGTACAGGGATAAAGATAAAGCCATATTATAATACAAATATGAATAGTTCAGAACTTTCATTGTAATTTATTGATCGTTACTTAGAATCATACTACACTTTAAAACTTCTTACGCCGTGTTCACAAATCGAAAACAAGGAAAAAGTTACGGGCCCAACTGCTCTCAAGGTGGATATTATCCAATGAGGTGTCGCGACTTTGTATTAAAAAAATGAGACAAATCTGCGATGAGAAAATCAAGGATAAAATGAACACGGCCTACTCAAGTAGAAAAGCCTTTCATTTTGTTCGGGATTCGCTGACTGTTTAATATACAGTTAACTGAGAGGACGTTTCAGTATATAAGAAATTTACTAAAATTATCAAAATCCCTTTTTCCAGATCACAACTTTAAGGACGCATTGTGTTTCTCGCACTTTGATTGACTTATAACTATAACCAATGTTTTATGATTTCCTAATTTTCAAACTTTTTGGGCTCTTGAAAATTTCTTACTTTCCATATCTCGAAAATGGTATGAGATAATGGACTTGATTTGTTTACAATACAAGGTTTTTCAAAATCTCACATTTTCTTAAATAATGCACCGATCGGTATTTTCCGTTAAAAATTTGTATACCCATGTAATTTGACGCGAGGAATTCAATGACGACAAAATCAAGTACATTTCTGTTACCATATTTGAGATATAGAAGGTAGTGTTTGATCGGGAAACCAATAAATTTCAAAATTTTGTTTATGTCATTTAAAGCTCGAGAAATACAATGCCTCAAACCGCAGTTCGATATCGAGCTTAGTTTTTGAGACGTACGAGTACAAGAATGTTAAAATTTTGTTTCAAAAAGTACTATAAACTGTCAGGTTTAATAACAGTTTATCCTTTTAAAAAAGTTAAAAATAATGTATATTACGTCAAATTGATTCAAACTTTACACGGTTATTTCTCATGATAGACATTTATTCTTAAAGGCAAGTCTGTATAGATCCATTTCTGTATCTAATCGTAATCTATAAAAGCATTATCTTGAAGTCAATAAGAAACTGAAAGTTTACTCGAAACGAAAACATTTTTACAGTATTTTTCAAATTCCAAATGACATAGCATAGTGGCCATAGTAGTGGGAAAAGGAGTGTAAAGTAAAATAAAATAAAATCGACAATATTTTTGGAATTTGGAAAAAAGGTAGACTTAACTGCTATAGTATAATCATAAATGGTTGAGCGTTATATTTTACAGAAAAGTCCGTTTTCTGATCAAAACTATTAGTTCAGTCAAATTAGATTTTTTAGTGGAAAAAATTAGTAGAAAGCTGGATTTTGATATAGTTACACCTTCCCAGTAGATTTATCAACGACATACTAAAAGTCTCAATCGATTGCACTGGAGCTTCGTCTACCATTTAAAAAAAATGGCCGCCGTCTATTGTTTTAAATTTTTATCTCGTAAATGATTAATATTACGAAAAAACAGTTAATAACAAATTGTAGAGCACAAAATTTGCTATAAAATGTTATACCTACATATATTTTATGGAAGTGGTACAGTTTTCGAGAAAATCTTAAAAAGTTATTTTGAAAAAAACTATAAATGTTGATTAAGTAGTAGTGTATGTCTCAACATACGACAACGGCTGTAATTTTTTTATGAATATAAATATGGATTTCCTGATTGCAGAATCCAATTTCCTGAATAATCATCTGTGAGTAAAGTTAATTTCAATTTTTTTCGTAATATTAATCATTTACGAGATAAAAAAACAATAGACGGCGGCCATTTTTTCAAAATGGCGGACGTAGATCCGGTACAATCGATTGAGGCTTTTAGTATGTTGTTGATAAAGGTATTGTGAAGGTGTATACTAAAATCCAGCTTTTTACTAATTTTTTCCACTAAACGACAAAATATGATCTAATTTGACTGGACTATTATGTTCCTCGGAGAAAATTTAGTACTCATTTCTTGCCAAACAAATTAATATTGTGTAGTGGCATTGCGACAAATTTGAAGTTGATTATCACATTTCTTGATACTTTCATTCCCAGTAAAGCAAGTAAAGGACACTACTTATACGTAATATGAAGTTTGAACTTTTGACATTTAGGGCCGGTTGTTCAATCTCAGCTTAAACTACGTTTATGCCAAAACCATGGTTACCAAGTTTTTCTGTTGTATTGTTGCATCTCATTGGTTAACTGTTTTATTTTAACGCTGGAGATTGGCTGGGAAAACGCGGTTTAACTAAGCTTGAGTTTATGTTTAAGCTAACACTAAACTCGAATTGTACAACCGGGCCTTAGAGATTCGAATGGAAAGCTTCGCACAGTATGCAATCAAATCGAAGCGGCAAGGATAAAATCAGAACGAAGCGACACGGTTTACTATTTATGATCACATTGTATTATGATATCTCACAGTATGTGAGACAGTCACACCCAAGTAGAATAAAACCCACGACAGATACGTAATTTTCGTATATATTGCGCCAGCCTCCAGACAATTTCCATTTGGCCGTTTCTCTTTCTGTATCCTTCCCGGCTGTCCTGCGTCTATTGCAAGGTGTTCCACGCGCTGTAGGGTGCCCCACCCCAGCCACAAATCACAGCCAGCTTGTCGGATTAGCGCGGCAAGACACGATTGGATGTTTGATAATCGTTGCCTGTTTCACGCTCGACACGAATTTAATTACTAGGACTTCTTGATTATAGTTCGTCTTGCGCTACGTGCCCGACTCGAACCGACGTCGCAGACGCTCTACGTCGTGACGTCACCAGTGACAGCGACGTGCATACCGGAATAGTTTCCGGAGTATGCAAGGGTTGTACACCGGTAACCGGATACTGGTTAATGTCGAAAAATTCCTCCGAAAAAATATCGGCAGATCGTAAAGTCAGTCGTCGGTCTGTCTGTCTGTCTGTCTGTAAGCACGATGACTTGAGAACGTGTACGAATTTTCGACTGAAATTTTATATTTAAGCTTTGTACAAAAAAGTTAGTTTTGAGTTTGCTAATGATCTGTACAGGGAGTTTCATTTATATTATAGGATTATAAACTACATTCAAAGTCGCATTAAACTACATAAATAATCCATTTTTATTACTTCCTGTTTAGCCGGAAGTGCCATATCAAACTTCCTTATTTTAAATAGAACACCTCGTATATTTTTTAAGATTTTTCTTCTACATAAAATTCTGAATACAATCATGTTTATTTATATTTATTTGGTAACTCTGGCCTATTAAACTAATGACTAACTTCGCATATACTTAAGGTCGCGCTCGAAACCATTTTCAGATAGATAGTAATTTGTATGCACTTTATCTGCATAAATTTCTGCAAATAGGAACAAGCAATAGGTATAAAAAAGCATTTTTGATTTTTGTGAATTAGTAATTATTGTAAAAATAGGTATATCACCGCAACTGAAGTATTGCAATGATATCAACCAACGCGCGTTGACCGCGTTTCACAGTATCAAAAATATTTTTATTTTCATATCCGCCTCCAAGGCTAATGTCTGGGCACGCCACTACAGGAACAGGAGTCCCCAACCTCTTTAATTAGTTGCATATTAACAAAATTGCCAGTCTAATATATCAATATTATCAGACAAAATATTCAATTTAATATGTTGAAATGTATGTCATGTACCTACCAATGTAAAATAAATATTTATCGATAACATCTCTTGTGACCGGATGTTGTTTGTGGCAATGTACAAATGTTAGTTTCGTTACACAGAATTACAAAATCAAAATACACTAATTATCAAAATTAGTTTGCATCCTAATTGACTGGGGTCTAACTGCCGAGTTTATACACCAAAATGTAAATATCACTCTACATACATAACTCATGCAAAAGAACAAATTTTGAATAATTCATAGCAAATATTCACGCACAATTTGCCACCAAATCTGCGGATAAAATCACAAAAACGTCCAATAAAGTCCAGCTGTTTCTTTTCGCAAAAATTCCCCAATTCATAAATAACTTTAATTCATAACTTCCACGGCATAAAGTCACATCAAATCATCCCGGCCCTGCATAAAACAAAAGAATATCGGCAGAGGGTATGCACTCACAGTCTAAACCCCCCACAGTGGACGCAAAGTGGGGTTATCCATGAGACTGTGACGGTGCGGGATGAAACGTTCACCGTAAGATGAATTTTTCATTTCGTTTAAAGTTCGAGAGGTAGCCTAGCCCAGGGTCGGACTGACCCGGCGGGCAACCGGGCAAATGCCCGGTGGGCCAAACGATTTAACAAATGGGGGCCATATGTTGTTAATAAATATAATTTGTTAGTTTGTAATATAACTAAAATTTCAGTTGATGGTAAATTTAAATTACCTAAACTGACATACACTCGACAAAAGAAAAAACCACCTTAACTCGGTTGAACTACAATGGATGAATCTTCAAGTTCTGGCAAGTTTAAAGATTTCTCTTTAAGGTTATGTAAGTTAATCTGACGCAAATTTCATTTCACACCCGGCCGCCTCCTAAAAAAATGTTTTTGATATCACAAAATGTCCAACTTTGACAACGTACCAGGTGCAAAAAAATCGAGGACTAAATCCATTACCGAGTCGATAAAGTTTATTCATTTTCCAAGTTATTATGCAAGTTAATCTGAAGCCAAGTTCATTTCACCCCTGCTACCCCTTGAGAAAAAAAAAGTTTTTTATGTTAAAAAATGTCGAACTTTGAAAACTCGTATCAGGTGCAAAAAATCGTGGACTCAATCTATTAGCAAGCCGAGAAAGATAAAGATTGAAACCAAAACTATATTGGGTTATTTAGATTTGTATTAAAACCTTTATTTTATTTTATTTTAATGTTTCATATTTTTTGAGTTTCCGAAAAATTTGTATCACACGGCTTTACAAACGAACGAACGAACACACGCACTCTAGGGACCTTAAAACGTAATTATTCACCAAAAACTCACACTCGAAAATTTTGACCCATCACAATACCTCCCATATAGAATATAAGGCAGAATATATAATTCATGTGTCACGTGACACATATTTGACTAATTTGATTGGCTAAAATAGGGCAGTAAGAGGCTATCAAATCGATGATATTTTTATCACCGCTGTTACATGTCAACTGTTTCTGTCAATTAATTTCCTACTATCAGTTCCATATTTAAATATTGCTGTTTGTCAAAAATAAGACTTAAATTGAATAAACCTGATTGTATTCGGTGGAGAAATGTCAGTGAAGACAAAATTGAGAAAGGTAAACAGAATTTAAAACGTTTTTGATAGCTATTGAAAAAATATAACCAAACATTTTGGACTCATTCATTATATATTCTCCCCAAATATAACTCGGGCTATGATTAATCATAGGTGATAGCATTAGTTAGTCTTCAGAAAATTGAACTCGTGCTGCGCACTCGGTCAATTTTCACCGACTAACTCATGCTATCACCGATGATAATCATAGCACTAGTTATATTACCACCGAAGATAAAAATATACTTTGGCCGCTGGGCCAAAACTTGTCA
This sequence comes from Agonum fuliginosum, assembly GCA_947534325.1. Taxonomy (NCBI): domain Eukaryota; kingdom Metazoa; phylum Arthropoda; class Insecta; order Coleoptera; family Carabidae; genus Agonum; species Agonum fuliginosum. The sequence continues at coordinate 45,408,819 of OX384029.1, forward strand.
GTCCGTCACTGGCCTAGGCTAGCCTAGTAGCAGGATATGAACGTGGAGGGGGCAGGAAGTGACCTCCGGAAGTCGTCTGTGACGTAGGATAAACGATGCGCGCGAAAATTGAAATGACCGAAACTGTGTGCGGAATTTTGATTACAGCATTAGTTTAATCTGACATTCAGACTACTGAGACTGAGTTTGATATTACAGGCCAGTCACGTGAGTTCAAATACGGAGATCTTTCACTAGACAACTCAAATGCCCTCATATTTTCTTACGCAATTTCTACGCAAAGTCGTAAATTTTAAAGAAATCATTGTTACAGACTTATTTTTGAGACAGATATTTTCAGTACGAGACATTCATTGTTTTTCCTTCACCCTTTCACTATTCCATCAACAAGTCGGTCAGTGAAATCGGTGAAATTTCGTTAAAATTATTATACTGATAATTCCACTCCTGTATAAAGTAAACCATAAACAAAACACAATTTTATCGCTTTTTGCAAGTGATAAAACCTTTTTTTCTTAGCAATCAAACAATAAACAAAACAACTAAAATGTCATTTGTTTCATATTGCTAATATTTGTCAGTGAAATGATAAGATTTTGGGAAATTTTTGTGAGGGAGAACCAATGGAGTCGTTAAATTATCTCGTTGAATTACACTCGAGCATTTTATTTCCTCCGAATAATTTTCTGTTTGACATCTGAACCTTGTCACCTGACAGCAATTTGACTCGATAAATTGTTTTAAAATAAAATCACTCCATCTAAGGTGTCGTGATTTTATTAAACAATTTTTCTTTTCAAATTGCTAGGCAACAAGGTTTCAATACAAACAGAAATTTATTCGGCAAAATAAAAAGCTCTTGTGTAATTACAGTTGATAATTAAAACGCATTGGATTCCTCGTCATTTAATTGAAATAACCCGCTAAAATACAATTTTCATGCCAAAAAAATTACAATAAGTGGTTAATCTTTTTTTCGATTTTGGACCTAAGTTTTAACCGTTCATGTTTCGGAAACTAAAAAAGATATTTTAATGCGGTGTGCGCTGTTTAAGTTAATCTGATATGTTTTAGAAAAATCAAATATTCGTCTTCCTTAATAAAAATAATAATTATGAAATTTCTGCCTTATTTTAATTTCAATCTACTTGTGTTTTATATCATTGAAAACAGAAAAAAAATGTCTATTAAGATGGACCAGAGCCTACTAAGAGCTCCATATGAAAATTTGAATATGATTTGAATTTCTCGAAATTTATACGAGATAAAAACAATTTGAGGACTGCTGCGAATTCCTCGTAAAAAAGTGCATGTAGAGCGTGCAAATTAGAAACATGTATAAATTCAATCAACATAGTTATAAGCCAAAAACTAAATCGGCAATAAAATTCCTTTATCTAGTTACCAATGCATATCTTCGGAAAAACAAATACATCACTAAAATATTCTCTGAATGCGGCAACTTAGTCCTAATTTAACCGACCTCGTATCTCTTACGGTTCTCAAGATCCCAATGGTGGGGCTCGAAAAACTGACACCCTGTATATAGTACAGTAAATTTAAGATTTTTCCTGGAAGATTTTGGAGAAGTATTTTGTCCATTCACCCTATGTTTTTTGGAGTGCTCAACACGAATTTCAGGTTCGTAAAATATTGACTTAAAACTTGAAGCATTCGATTCCTTGAAGATTTTTCTACAAGAAATAATTTGACCCGTTCAGAAACTACAGTTGATCAAATGCAATAAATAAAAATAATTTTAAAATGTTACTATTTTTCCGAGGAAAAAATATTTGAACATCGATTTGACTAAGGCTTTAAAATAAAATTCATACAATGTACCTTAGAGAATTATTTGGAGAATCTAATGCAAGAATTCGCAAATCAATATTTTAATTCGTTTAGAAATGCCAACTCAATAAACTCAAAAAATATTAAAATTTCACTGTTTTCTCTAAAAAAAATATGTTTGATCTAAACTAAAATTAGGTTGTGTATGAGCTAAATGTTGAAAATTATGTACCTACATAACAAACAAAAAATCTAAGAAATCAAATGTTGAATACCGGAAGTCGATACCTTGATTCATTCAAAATAAAAACAGTTTTTATTTTAAAAAAAATACCTACGGTTTACTTAAAATGACTAGAAATTGCTCAATTATATTTTAACAATTTTTTCGAGAACTATTCATTTTAGAATTTTTTTAAATGGAAAATGTAGAAAAATTTCTCTAGTTTAATTTGTTGTAATAATTTTTTCAAAACAGTTTCAACACTCTTCCATATACACGGGGAAAACCGAGAAAATTCCGTTTTTTCATGGTTTTTTGGTTATATTTTTTAAGTGTCGTTTACCTAAATGACCAAAACATACTTCACACAAGTTTGTAATTTATTAAACAACAAACAAATGTAATAAGCATCAATGACCATTGGTCATTCACTAGTTTTGAATTATCTTTTTTAATAAACACATTTTGTTTCACAAAGCATAGTCTTCGATAAATCAGACATGAAAGAGTAAAGTCACCTGGATTGTACGAGTACGTCGCGAATGATTGATTATTACATTTGTTTATTGTTAAATAAATCACAAACTTGTGTGAAGCATGTCTTGGTAATTTAGGTAAACTACACTTTTGAGCAGGAAAGTTAGGAGGTGGCAAATCTGAAATTCGTGTTCAGCACATAGGATGAACGAAAAAAATTCTTCTCCAAAGTACTTCTAAATTGACTGAAAAATATTTTATTTTCCAAAAATAACTGTCCATTTTTCGAATCAATTTCGCCCCCGCAGAATCACTTACAATGCTGTATTCCGTGCGTGAGAAACTTCCCTCGAGTCTAGAACCCGGTAACTCTGACCAGTGACCAACTCGGTCTCCCGGACAATAAATCTGCGGTTACATTAGAAAACATATTCCCGCAGTTGAAATATACTCGTGCGTGATATCACGTGCTGTATAGATTTTTTCCCCGCCAGTTCTGCTCAATGAGAGAGTTTCATTTTAATTTATAATGCTCGATGATTTATCGACTACGGGCATTTAATTGGAGACACATGTTTAGCCGGTTATTTATGACTGGATATCCGCGGCATATGCACAAGACTTGCATAAAAATGCAATTTTGGATGCAGTGATAATGACAGGAAAACATATTGAATATTGGGTTCCTGGTTAAATGACTATTTATTTACATGCGTTTTGGGGAGGGAATACTCTATTGAACATCTGTGTTATTAATGAAATAAAGTTGTAATTGTTTTTGTCCTGTCCTGATATTAGTATGTAGTTTGTGAACATATGTTCAACTGATGACAAAATTAATATGAAGTGTTTTCATCCTGGTAAAAATAACGCCGAAAATGTACAAAGGCAAATTAAATTTTAAAAACCTTTTTACCTCTCACCACTCAGTACTCTAAGAGAGGTATAGTAATCATAATAAAATTTCGATAGTGAGTTTTCAATGTATAACCACGTTTTGAGGTCCCTAGAACACGATTTTGATAATTTCGGGATGATGTCTGTGTGTGTGTTTGTATGGATGGATGTGTGGATGGGTGAATGGATGCTGGAAGTACGATAACTCAAATGCCACTGAATATAAAAAATTGAAATTTTGTATATAATATTCTGACATCCTAGATTAGATCTGATTAAATTTTGTGTTGATCGTGCAACCGTAAGTGCAATAGTTTCTTGAAGATCTGAAGAGGTTTTCTGGAATATCCTCAAAATTTGTGAATTAATAGGAACTTTTTAAATAACATTGTATATTAAATATTACGGTATTCAATTTGTATTCAAAACGTTGTTTCGTTGTTTCTATCTAGCACCATTTTCCAATTACAAGAAGTTAAAAATTTATCTGCCTACCTATAAAAAATAAAATATTAAAGTGTTAGTATCATAAATTTTTGACTTTTTGACAAATTGAAATGGCAAATATGAAAAGTTCCTATAAGGTAATAATAAACTTTAATAATTTTACTACAGTTCTTTAATGCTACCATTTAAAGACAATTTTTTTTATAACATATGTTGCAAATTAACTTTTCCTCTTTTTCTTATTGTAAATAAATTCTAAATACCAAATTTATAGAAATTTTTGACAATAATTAACCTTTTCAATCTTAAAAAAATATCACTTCTGGAGAAGATATTTGTACCAAAATCTAATGAGCTCTTTCAATTTATATACAAATGTTAACTACTAAATATCAAAATTTTGGGTAATTCGTAATAGAGTTATTCGACCTCCATCCCGGCCTTGACCACATTCATACACACATACACATACATACATACATACATAGATACAGATATCATCGTGAAACTATAAAAAATGAATTGTAAGGACCCTAATTTCTTCTCATCAACTAAAAACTCACTACCCAATTTTTGCATGATTTGAACACCTCCCTTACAGGTAAGCGGGAGGTAAAAATATTACTTTATAACAGGTGTAAACGGTTTTGAAATAAATAAATAAATGTGTATGAAGTACATCATCAACTTTATTCATATATCTACATCTGAAAAGCGTGCATTAGCCTAGATCTATATTACGTGTAATTTTTAACCTAAAACTATGATAAAACCAGCAAAACTAGTGAAAAATCTTCTCGAGCCATTTCCCAGTCACTTTTCTCTTAGGAAACCTGCGCTTATCTGAGCTGCAAGTGCAGGCTCAGAACAAATGCAGTCTGATTTCCACTTGTCTTCCATCAGCGCCTCTACCGGCGGAAATACGAGCCAACGCGGTTTTTACTCCCATAACTTCGACAGAAATTGAAAATGACGTGATATATTTTTCTGTAATGGCTTATAAATGGATAGAGAAAATTTTCATGAAGGGGAAGTTTTTTGGCGGCTTGCCTATCAAAAGTGTCCTTTTCAGGATACTTACTTTATATTTTGATAGCTGATAATTTAGATAAAAACATTATTAGGTATGACTAATACAGAAAAATAAAAGTTTTTAAATAAATTCATTTAAAAGATACGTTTCCATGATTTAGATTGTACATATTAGGCGTGGTTTGTTTCATATGAAACGTTGTTATTGTTATTGCTTGTAAAAATTTTCGCGCGATGAGAATATGAGAAAAAGAGACATGATGCGGCAGAGAATGTAACTACTATCTGTCATTATTACATTATTCGTGCTTCTTTCATTTGTGTTTGATTTTATTTTATAATTTTAACTGCTACACAATATGTATTTTAGCATAGCAAGGCGACTTTTTTATATAAAATAAATAAATAATTTGTTTTAATTAAAATTTTAGTGAAACAAACTGATTGAGTACCACTGGAGGTTTCACCGACGTCACCACTGAATACCAAACTTTAAAAAAATCATATCTGGCTTAATAAGCGGAATTTTTACATCGCGTTTTCATTAATCATCTAAGTTTCTTATGTAGTTTTATAAAAGAAATAAATAAAATACAGTGGAAGAGCCTATTCCTCTTAAAATTTAAATTAAAAGTAGGTAGTACATTTTTAAAGCGATTTTATTATTTTTTAAAAAGATTATTTGGAATAATCTTATTCTGATCCACCTACACGTTCAGCAAGAACACGAAAAAATTATTTTATAGAAAAACGTAGTTACTAATTACTTAAACAAATTAAATCATGATTCATATCCATCTAAATCAATAGTTATATGCAATTGAGATTATTTTTAAAAGTTGCAGTTTTTAACAAGAACCAAGAAAAAATCGGCCCAATCAGCAAATTGTGCGCTACTTCAAATATTAGTATAAAAATTTCAATTCTGCATTTGGTTTAATTTCGGAAGTGTTTATTTTCCTTGTGTCCACAGAATTTCATTGAGTCACTTAATTGAATTAGTAAAAAATACGAATTAACCGCGCTAATGCATTTCGTTTTAATTACGTTTTAAATGACATTTAATGGACAAATAAATAAACTTCGTTTGCTGTTTACTGTATTGCAGATGGTAATTTTACAGCACTGTTTGTCAACAGGAAACCAGGAACACATTTTCAACTGCATCAATATCAATATTTATTTAGTTTCATGTAAATATGTCACACGTTTACTTAAACTGGCTGTGGCAGCGTCACATACTGTGAATCATCGGTATAGATAATTATTGCTTTCAGCAAACTCATTGTTGTAAGTGGAAAGTACACCACAGAAGTTATTTTTGTGCAGTTTACTGGAATATGTTACCGTCAAAACCCGAAGTCAGTAGTAGTATCTAAATAAATCTTCGAAGGACAAAATGCTTAAATATAATTTTTCATATATTTATGTTTTCTTTTGCATTTTGAATAAAAATTTGACTTCATTGACTTAGCGACTGAGATAACAGGCTACTGGTCGCCAAGAAATTGAATATGTCTCCGCAGATTCCAAAAATAAAATAAAATATCTAATTTTATTCCAAAATCCTGAGAAACTAATTTTTTATGTTAGTATAAAAATAATTTTTTGTTGGTACTACCACTGGTACCAAAAATTCAAAATCCTGAGAAATTAATTTTTTATGTTGGTATAAAAATAATTTTGTGTTGGTACCACTGGTATTCATTGTTTCTTACAATATTATATCTCTTATCAATAAAGGAAAACTATTTTTCTAAAATATATAGGTAGGTAATTTTACCTACTACGATTTGTAAATCACAATATAGGAAAAAAATTAAAATGTCAATGTGACAGATGAACAGACGTATACACAATTTATGAAATGTTTGTGGCACCATTTTTAAAGAAAATGTACCTAGGTACCTATAAATATTATTAACTGGACATAATGTAATATGGTAATAATAAAGTTAAATACTATACACATTTTTTCAAAAAATTTGTAAATTATGAAATTTATTGCAAAATTAGAATTTCAGAAAACCTAACTAAACCCAAATTCACATAAATTACAGTGTCAAGGCGGGAGGATATGTGCTCGCCACATCAGATTTTTTTATATGGTTTTACCCCAGATAATTCATTCCAATAATTGTTTTAATAAAATATGCTACTTAAGTGGTATCCTTTAATTACTGAAGTATAATCACCCTATTTCCCAAAAACGGTTGGAAAACACCCTACAAAACAAAAACATTCAAGCTCAACCAACTAGCAATCCATTTCCGCCAAACATTCTTATCCTGACAAACTTCACACTTCTAATAATAATTAAAAAGTGTAAGTAGTTACATCAGATAGCATCTAGCAAAGTAATGTTCCACGGCGTTATTTAACTAACAACCTGGTCATTACACAAAATCACCAGTTAATTCCCCGCGATATGAGCGTAATTAGTGTAAACAGCCGCCATTTATTTCCACATAAAGTCCCGCCATGGCTTCCTGAGCAACATGTCATTTTAAAAATACTGCATCGTTAGCTGAGCGACGCCAGGACGACTTGTACAGTGTGATGCAGGCTCTGTGAGGTATTAGAGTTGTGTGTGGCACTATGTTAAAGGTGTCGTTTTTGCCTCAGGGCGTATCGCTAATGATGCCATCTAGTCTTACCGACGCCGCATAAAACGACGACGACGGGCGTACGTCAGTGGTGGAGGCAATGTTGCCAAAAACTATGAAATTATTTTTACCTCCCGCTTACCTGTAAGGGATGTATTGCAATCATGCAAAAACTCAGATAATGAGTTATAAATGGATGAGCACGAATTAGGGTCCTTACAACTCATTTTTGATAGATTCACGATGATGTCTGTATGTATGTGGTCAAGGCTTTTTGGAGGTCGGATAACTCAAATAATACGAATTACCCCAAATTTTTGATATTTGGTATTTTACACTTGTGTACTAATTGGGAGAGATGCTACGATTTTGGTACAAATACCTTGACCGGAAGTGGTATTTTCTTGAAGCATTCTAACATTTTTTACAATTTGTCATACGACATTTTAAAGAACAAATAATCATATCTTACAATATTTATTTAACATCTTTTCTATATCTCTTACCAATAAAAGAATACTATTTTTACCACTATTTGTAAATCACATTATAGAAAAAAAATTAAAAACTAAAATAAAAATCTGACGTGGCCATCACACAACCTTCCGCCATATCTAGACTTATAAACACAAATGTATAGGTACGTACAATCCGGTGCCCATTTAAAATATACAAATAAAAATCTAAAATATTCAAACACAAATTTGCATCACCTGAATAAAAAGATTCATTCACAGGAAAACTCTGCTGTGCTGAAGCCATCCTCCGTTCAATTACTACATTTAATATCTTACTTACGATTTATACAGAGAGTTTTTTTTATAAGTAAACATAGGGCATGTCATTACCATAGTTACAGTGTTACAGGATGACAGCAATGCATTAGAGCGTTTTTACCTCTCGCCTAGAGAGGTATAGGGATCGTGAAAAAATTCGATGTCGAGATTTTTGTCAATAAGCACGTTTTAGCACCTTTAGAACCTATTTTGACTATTTTCACGATGATGTCTGTGTGTGTGTGTGTGTGTGTGTGTGTGTGTGTGTGTGTGTGTGTGTGTGTGTGTGTGTGTGTGTGTGTGTGTGTGTGTGTGTGTGTGTGTGTGTGTGTGTGTGTGTGTGTGTGTGTGTATGAAAGTCTGTATGTACGCCTACTATAGCCTTTCGTCCCGGTTCATTATCTCAAATTCTACTGAACATAAAATTCTAATATTTTGCATTATACATTTATATATGTTAATGAAGAGCTGAAAAGATTTTGGTAAAAATCCACCAACCGGAAATGGTACTTTTCTTGTAGCACTATAACATTTTTTGCAAAAATTGTATAAAATAATGCGATTGTTACAATTTGACATACCACACATGAAAGAAGAAATTACATTGTACAATATTTAATCTTACTTGTTTCTATATCTTTAACCAATAAAGAAATATAATTTTTTTAAATATATAATTTTACCTACCACGATTTGTAAATCTCGAAATAGAAATAAAATTTAAAACAAAAATAAAATTGTCAATGTGACAGATAAACAGAAATAATATAATGTATGATTATTTTATATTATTATATCAAATGTTATACGGTGTTGTTGTATTTTATTTAAATTAAAGCTTAATATTTGGTTAAATACGAGGTTAAATAATAATACTTCAATGTCAAGGCGAGAGGTATTGTAACGGCCACGTCAGATTTTTTTATCAGTAAACATAGGGATAATGAACATACGAAAATAAATATGAAATATAAATTAAAGAAATGATAAATTATTTATTTATGTTTTCTACACTTAAGAACTAGGTAGATACATTAAACTAATGAGAATTTAAGAACTAGGTAGACACTTAAAAATAATGTGTACAATGGTGATAGAATGAATGTTGAACAATTAAAAAATCGAATTAGTGCTGCTTCCCAAAATAGTACTCTCCAGCAAATGCTATAAATTATTTTTATAATCGTTTAGGATATTGTTTAGAAGTTAATGGTTCCAATTTTGAGCATTTAATTCGATTTAAAAAATTCTCATTAGTTTAATGTAGGTATCTACCTAGTTCTTAAGTGTAGAAAATATAAATAAATAATTTATCATTTCTTTAATTTATATTTCATATTTATTTTAGTATGTAATTATCCCTATGTTTACTGATAAAAAAGACGCTCCAATACATTGCTGTCATTCTGTAACACTGTAACTATGGTAATGACATGCCCTATGTTTACTAATAAAAAAAACTCCCGGTATAGAGCTAGTATGCCAACTTGTCATCCGTTTCACCTGTCAATTACGCAGAAACAAAAATCAACCGATCATGGATTACAAGATATCAACGTTTTATTTGATAAATTTATTTTTTAAATTTTACTGCAGTTCTTTAATGCTACTAGATAAAGACAGGTTTTTTATAACGTAAGTTGCAAATAACTTTTCCTCTTATTCTTATTACAAATAAATACTATATTTTTCCAAATTTATATAGAATTTTGACAATTAACCTTTTCAATCTTCAAAAAATATCACTTCCGATGAAGATATTTGTACCAAAATCTAAGGAGCTCTTCCAATTTATATACAAATGTTAAATACCAAATATAAAATTTTTCGGGTAATTCGTATTTGAGTTATGCGACTAACACCCCTTGACCACACACACACACACACACACACACACACACACACACACACACACACACACACACACACACACACACACACACACACACACACACACACACACACACACACACACACACACACACACACACACACACACACACACACACACACACACACACACACACACACACACACACACACACACACACACACACACACACACACACACACACACACACACACACACACACACACACACACACACACACACACACACACACACACGCACACACGCACACACACACACACACACACACACACACACACGCACACACACACACACGCACACACACGCACACACACACACGCACACACGCGCACACACACACACACACACACACACACACACACACACACACACACACACACACACACACACACACATACACACACACATACACACACACACATACACACAGACATCATCGTGAAACTATCAAAAATGAGTTGTAAGGACCCTAATTCGTGCTCATCCACTAAAAACTCACTACCCGATTTTTTGCATGATTCCAATACCTTCCTTTACAGGTAAGCGGAAGGTAAAAATGGTAATGTGACGGACGAACAGGCATATACACAATTTCTGAAATGTTTGTGGCACCATTTAAAAAAAATGTATAAATATTATTATCTCGACAGTTAATATTTTATGGAAATTCTAAAAAAATACGATATTACCTATGCTAGATTAAAAGTTATACCCAATTTCGGTAAACCGGAAGTGACATAAAGTTTTTATTGTGACCATCTTACGAGCCATTATATATATGTACCTATAGTTTAACTTTGCTTCTAAACATTTCCTGTATATCTTGAAATATACGAAATATTCCTAGTGCCGGACTTACAACAATCACCTATATTATATGGATCTAACATGTCCAAATACGTAGATATTTAATATCTACTTAATTTATAACCATTGATCGAGACATTCGAGACGTCTCGTCTCATCTCGACCTTATCTCAGTATCATTTATCTCGTCCCGACTTTGTCTCGGTAACTTTTATCTCGCCTCGTCTCGAAAATCGGGATAAAATATCGTCGAGACGAGATAAACCGTAAACGAGACGAGACGAGACATCTCGCGACAACACTAGTTACCAGCAAAATAAGAATTTTTTGTGCACAAATAATTTCCTCCGGTACGTTGATGTGACCCTCTCTCCAATTAAAGGCAGCAACTCGAGGTTATTTACGCCATCATTGCTTCTCCGAGTCCGGAAATTCGAATTAAACCCGTTCGGAAGCGCGCGAGTTCTCTGTGTTTGTGTCTTCTTCTTTTCCTTTTTCTCGTCCGTTCGTCGGTTCTCAACTAACACTTTATTATCTCTGGAAAAATCAAGAGTGCCGCGCTGTTGTGAGCTTTATGCAAATATATCATCACACTCATTGTCAAATTATTTATGCGAGTAGTGGAAATCAGTTTTTGTGGCGAGATAAACATAGCACAAGTTTTTGCATTGGGAAATTTTGTTTTTGCGGCGGTCCTCTTCAAAAAAAATTTGCTGGAGGGATGCTGTTTTTACTTCCTTGTACGAAGTAAGGAAGTATTGTAATCGCGAAAAATTTCGGTTCTCAGATTTTGACGGAAATATCCGTTTTGACCTTTTCTGAATCCATTATGACTAGTTTCGACGTGACGTCTGTACGTACGTACGTACGTACGTACGTACGTACGTACGTACGTACGTACGGACGGACGGACGTATGTGTGTCGCATAACTCAAATACGGTTAGACGTAGAGAGTTGAAATTTTGTATTTAGGACTGTTATAGCATCTAGTTGTGCACCTCCTATTTTTGGTTTCAATCTATAAACCGGAAGTAGTACTTTTAAAAAATATTTCGATAAATATTTAATTTAACACAATTTTTTTTATTTTAAATGAAAGATTATGTGATTATTACCTAAAATCGGTATTTTATAAATATTTTTGTATCTGGTATTATTTAGGAATAATTAAAGTATATATGTATAATTTAGTATTTCTTTATCTTGTAGTCCATGATCGATTAACATTTGTTACTACGTAAAATTTAAATAATTATGACATGACAGTGACAATAGTAAAATATGCTTTATATCTTCTTCTGCAGTTTAAATAAAATGACTAAAATATATTTGTGAGTATACTAGTATAATAAGTTAAAATAATTTTTTATATTATTCTACATTTTAGTTATTAAGAAAAGTATGAGCACACAAGGCGTACAAGGAAGTCATGTGGTGTCCACGTCAGATTTTTATTATTTATTTAGTAACTGTTACTGTACCTCTACTTGTGTAAATTTTTGATCAGAATAAAAACTGATTTACCAAAATAATAGTATAGCTGAGTGCGCTAGGGACGTCAGAAAAATAATAGAATCGACTTTTTGTATATTCGAGGTTTCAATAATACGAATCTTAAGAACCCAGTATATTTTTGATGCAATCCACAAACCGGATCTCGATAAGATTATGAAACTATTTTTTATTTCTAATGAAAGAGATTATATTATTTACAATTAGTATATTTCATATATTTTTCTGTATATGGTACTATTTAGGAATTATAGTATATTGTACAACAAGAGTGGATGTAATGCCTATATCGCACGATAACGAGTTTGCAGTCACGACCCCATAGGAGGAGTGTCTGCAAACGTTCGCGTGCGATATAGGTAATCCATTCGAGTTCTACAGCCTATTTTTTCTACGATCAAATAACGAAATATAGTTTTTGCAATAAAATGTACTCAATATGATGCCAAAAATTATTTAAAAGTAGGGTTACATCAATTATTTTTTCACACATACCTATGACATATGAATAATTGTTGCCAACGTAAAATCTCTAAATTTTATTTGCTCTTTTTGCAATAAAACCATGCATTTAAACATAATTAATTATTAAATAACAGTCAATTTAATATTTTTAATAATGATAAAACATAATTTGCACGCATTAATAATTTTTTTGACGTTTTTGACCTAGAATTTCATATCCACACCTGGTATTGATATGACTTCCCTATCCACACATAATAGTATGTAGATATGTTGCCAATATCCAGTAGGGAGTAGAAAAAAGTATTTTTATAATGTACAGTTTGATTATATCGCGAATATATGCGATTTAAGTCCCCTTGGATGTTCAAAGAGACTCGGTTTCACCTCGTCGCTTAGCAACATTCTCGGTATTATAAATCGCATAATATTCTTGTTATATTAATATCTATAAGATAAGTTCGTCATGTAATTTTTTTCCGAAGTAAAGTAGGTAACACCCCGTAAATTAAAGCTATTTAATATTTTTAAATATACCTACGGTACGAAAACTAAAATATTCTGTATCGGGAAATATATCATCTTTAAAAATTTAATTATATCTAAACGTTGATTATATTATTTTAATAAGTAAATGATTTTTCTTAATTAAGTTCCCAATTACTTTTGCCTGGACTTTTACGATATATTCAGTTGAGTAATTTATATCTTTTATAAAATATCTTATAATATTTTCATGCATGCAAGTCACGAAATGCATCCAGCATAAACTACTTCATTCCTCTTTTCCTGCTTAATTAATGAAGAAACAACGCGGCGTGTGCAGCTTGCATCTCTGACGTCACTAAACTAACGCTCACTAACCTAACGACGACGTAAGCATTACAATTATGATTAAGTTCCAGATTACAGTTTCACTAAAACCGAGCAGTAAACTCACTAACTAGTTCCAGACGTTCGGCACACTCACACCCGTACGTTTACAGACATGTGAACTGTAATCACGTAACAAATGTTCGCTAACTTTAAACTGACGGATTTGTCTTCCACACAAGATCGTGAGGAGCGTCGATTATTTCACGCTTACGAAATTAATAACGAGACAAATATTGGTTCACTGTTTTCAAATGTTTATTGGTTTATTTTAATTGAATTCACTACCTGAGGTGGGTAGGTACTCGGCGTTGCTCGAATTAGAGGTGGGTACGGGTCGTGAGATTTTCGGGTCACGTTGTGACCCACGTGAACGTGAGCGATTTTGAAACGATGGATCGTGAACGACCGTGAGCGTGAGTGACATGTACCGTGAATGATCGGGCGTGAGCGGATTTTTTTCGGGCGTGAATAAAAATCTCAAGTCACTAGATAATAAAAAATCTGCTGTGTTCACCACAGTAGGTACTTCCCCGACTATAAGTTTTAATAACTTACTTTCGTAACGCCTTTAATATTATGATTCAGTCCAAAATTCCAACGCGTTGTTAGGTTATCCAACACACAAACAAGCCGACAGACTGACAGACCGACAGATTAACAGATCGGCAGACCGACTTTTTTTAAAATTATGTATTTTTGGGTTCAGTGAAGATTCACCAAAATCTCAAACTGTTAAAAATAACTATTACAATACTTCCCTCTATTACATAGGTCGGGAAAGTAAAAATCATGAATTTTAAAATTTCGAAGAACTTGTATTACCCTGTTGCCAATATCCAGTAGGGAGTAGAAAAAATAAATATTGATATTGATGCAGTTGAAAATGTGTTCCTGGTTTTGTTGACGAACAGTGCTGTAAAATTACCATCTGCAATACAGTAAACAGCAAACGAGGTTTATTTATTTGTCCATTACATTTCATTTAAAACGTAATTAAAACGATTTGCATTAGCGCGGTTAAATCGTATTTTTCACAAATTCAATTAAGTGACTCAATGAAATTCTGTGGATACAAGGAAAACAAACACTTCTCAAATTAAACCAAATGCAGAATTGAAATTTTTATACTAATATTTGAAGTAGCGCACAATTTGCTGATTGGGCAAATTTTTTTTGGTTCTTGTTACCAACTGCAACTTTTAAAAATAATCCAAATTACATATAACTATTGATTTAGATGTATATGAATCATGATTTACCGTGAGTTTTATTTAACGTGAAACATGGGATCTTTCATATCCATAGTTACGAATCTGACAGCAATGTATTAGAGCGTTTCATTTAAAATAGAACATAGCAAATGAAATATGTATGTATTTCTAATCATTTTAGATATGAAAAAAGTTGCAAGAAATATAATCATTTAATAGATATTTTTTCAGAATACAATTTATAACAAATTCTCAAATACACGAAATAAATCAGATAGGTATTTGTCTGAGGCTAACATCTGCATTATACCAACGTATCATTTGCGCCTTTTCTTCAATTGTATACCTTATTTTCAACAACACAACCCTAATTTACAGGTAATATTTACTTGATAATGACAGCCTATGTTCTATTTTAAATGAATCGCTCTAATACATTGCTGTCAAATTCGTAACCATGCATATGAAAGATCCCATGTTTCACGTTAAATAAAACTCACGGTATAGCTATTAATATAACAAGAATATTATGCGATTTATAATACCGAGGATGTTGCTAAGCGACGAGGTGAAACCGAGTCTCTTTGAACATTCAAAAGCTTAATCGTATCATCAAAGATAGCGATGTTAAAACAAATCAAGAATTTTATTTGTCAATTAGTTGACAGTTCGCATATTATGGAAGGTTTTGATGTTATTATGGTTGTATCTAACGTATTAAGTCCGTAACTAATGAATTATAAGTATCTAACGTATTATAAGTAACTTACTAACGTATTATGTTGTTTATAATTATCAAAAAATGTTGCATGTTATAAGGTAATAACAGTTGATGATACGATTAATTTGTTTAAGTAATTAGTTCGTGTTCTTGCTGAACGTAGAGATATAGGTGGATCAGAATAAGATTATTTCAAAGAATAATAAAAACGCTTTTAAAATGTACTACTTTTAATTTAAATTTTAAGAGCAATAGACTCTTCCACTGTATTTTTACTTCCTTGTACGAAGTAAGGAAGTATTGTAATCGCGAAAAATTTCGGTTCTCAGATTTTGACGGAAATATCCGTTTTGACCTTTTCTGAATCCATTATGACTAGTTTCGACGTGTCGTCTGTACGTACGTATGTGTGTCGCATAACTCAAATACGGTTAGACGTAGAAAGTTGAAATTTTGTATTTAGGACTGTTATAGCATCTAGTTGTGCACCTCCTATTTTTGGTTTCAGTCTACAAACCGGAAGTAGTACTTTTAAAAAATATTTCGATAAATATTTAATTTTAGACAATTTTTTTTATTTTAAATGAAAGATTATGTGATTATTACCTACAATCGGTATTTTATAAATATTTTTGTATCTGCTATCATTTAAAAATAATTAAAGTATATATTTATAATTTATAGTATTTCGGTATCTTGTAGTCCATGATCGATTAACATTTGTTACTACGTAAAATTTAAATGATTATGACATGACAGTGACAATAGTAAAATATGCTTTATATCTTCTTCTGCAGTTTAAATAAAATGACTAAAATATATTTGTGAGTATACTAGTATAATAAGTTAAAAGAATTTTTAATATTATTTTACATTTTAGTTATTAAGAAAAGTATGAACATAAGGCGTACAAGGAAGTCATGTGGTGTCCACGTCAGATTTTTTTATTTCTTTTACAAAAGTTACAAAACTACATATTAAGTAACTATGACGATTAATGAAAACACGATGTAAAATTCCGTTTATTAAGCGATATATAATTTTTTTAAAGTATGGTATTTAGTGCTGCTGGTGACGTCGGTGGTACCTCCAGTGGCACTCAATCAGTTGGTTTCACTAACATTTTCCTTAAAACAAATTATTTATTTATTTTATATTAAAAAGTCGTCTTGCTATGTTAAAATACATATTGTGTAGCTGTTAAAAGTATAAAACGATATTAAACACAAATGAAAGAAGCACGAATAATGTAACAATGACAGATGGTAGTGCCGCATCATGTCTCTTTTTCTCATATTCTCATCGCGCAAAAATTTTTACAGCCAATAACAACGTTCCATATGAAACAAACCTACGCCTTATACCTACAATTTGAATCATGAAATCGTAAATAATTTGTATCTTTTAAATGAAATTATTTAAAAACTTTTATTTTTCTCTATTAGTCATAACTAATAATGTTTTTATCTAAATTATCAGCTATCTAAATAAAAAGTATCCTGAAAAGGACACTTTTGATAGGCAAGCCGCCAAAAAACTTCCCCTTCATGAAAATTTTCTCTATCCATTTATAAGCCATTACAGAAAAATATATCACGTCATTTTCAATTTCTGTCGAAGTTATGGGAGTAAAAACCGCGTTGGCTCGTATTTCCGCCGGTAGAGGCGCTGATGTACGACAAGTGGAAATCAGACTGCATTTGTTCTGAGCCTGCACTTGCAGCTCAGATAAGCGCAGGTTTCCTAAGAGAAAAGTGACTGGGAAATGGCTCGAGAAGATTTTTCACTAGTTTTGCTGGTTTTATCAGAGTTTTAGGTTAAAAATTACACGTAATATAGATGTAGGTTAATGCACGCTTTTCAGAAGTAGATATATGAATAAAGTTGATGATGTACTTCATACACATTTATTTATTTATTTTCAAAACCGTTTCCAACTGTTAAAGTAATATTTTTTGATTTTATTTTGCTGGTAACAAATCTACAGGATTAACTCCCAGTACAGAATGGTAGATGTTATTATAGTGGAATTCAACCACTCGGACCTAGTGGTATTATTGTCGGTTGAGCTGGGAATCGAACTGGGGACCGCTAGCATGCCAGGCGAACCCTCTACCGCTGAGCTAACCATATTGGTGTATATGTCGGGGTTGGCAATCATGTTGATTTAAAAAAATAATTAATGATATAGGAATGTAAGTGTGCTAATAAAGTTATGATCGTGTTTCTTTGTTCGATTACGTTAGTACACTTGGACGAAGTCTGGGATTACGTGCTAGGTGTGAGTCGGATATCGGCAGTTTTGAAGATGCTCTGATACGAGTAGTCTGGGAATTGCCATCTTTCCTTATCGTCACAGTTTGTATACTTATCACGTTTAAGTGGTCCATGACGTGAGTGGTGAATGTGTGATTTATTTGTTGATTCGATTCGTTAATTATTCCAATAATTGCGCCTTTTAGTAGTTTTATTGATCACGTAACTGATCATCTATAGTCCGCTCCGCTCGTATTGTCGTACTCTGACATATTATATTTATGCTGAGGAGCGTGTACCTCCTAAAATCCAGCACAAAATGTGTACAAACGTAGCGAGTGTTTTGTGGCCAGTACAAGAATGGTAAAATTTCATTCCAACAAGGATTATATACTTAAAGGATCAAAACAGTTGTGCCTTTTAAAATTTTAATTAAAAAAACTGTACATGATTACTAAAATTCCGAAAAATTCATAAAAATTTCTTTATGCAAACTTTACACGGTTATATCTTTATCTATTAAATGTTTAAAGAGAATTACGAATACATGGTTGAATTCAGAAAAAATACTGTATCGAATACTTAATCCTAAAAATATGTAGGTACCTATATTCCCATTTTAAAAAAATATAACTTTGTGTTGTAACTTGAGAACCACTGGTTTAAAAAATTATTTTATTCTTTAATCAGATCTCCCCCTTGATCTCCTACAACTTTGCTTTATAATATTTTTTTCTAACTATAATAATATAGAAAATATAGGCGGTGGTTGGTTTCGCTGCTACACCCTGTATACCTAATATAAAAGATTTTAGATTATTGTTTACTGTTCAAATATATTTTCTTCTAAATTTTACAGTACCATTTTTGTTTGCATTTAGCATATATTACCCGCCATAACAAACAAGTACATAAACTCTAGTTTTACATTCTCAAATCGAAAATAAAATAAATTCTCCAATAGTAGGTAATCAAGTAAACATAGGTATAAACATCGAAGGATAGAGCACCAAATTCAATCATTTTATCTCTTTGCTACGTTTACGTTATTCGCATCAAAATCATTGCAAAAGTTCATCTCGAAATTGTTATTTACAAAATAAATTCAAAAAGAAGGGTGATCGTATAAAAAGTCATTTTACCCAATGAACTTATTCATCTACAACTAATTTATAAATACACTCCCCCAATTGACATGAACTTATGAAACGAAAGAAACTAAAATTTAAAATTTTGACACTCAAACACTCAAAGGTTAGTAAAAAAATTAAATGTCAAAATAAACAACCGTTTCGGCACAAAAATTAGTCTGTATTTAAAAACACGAAAAACCACGAATAATTATTATTCTAATCGGTCTGCAGCAGTGTCAAATTTTACTTACTCCGGCATTAGAAAACATTTAATAATAAAAATATTAGGACACTCCAACGTAAATTTATTAGTTATTAGTACATACCTATTTTATGTCTGTTTATTTGAAATTAATAAGCGGAAACTTTACTGTCATATGTCAGTTTGACATGACATTAAATTAAAAATTGGTTAAATTATCATTTTGAGTGTAAGTAAGCAATTAATAAGGTAAATAATATATATTTATTAATATTAAATACAAATTTAGAGAATATTTCAAGTTTCTATTGTAAAAATAATTCAAAAATAGAGCGGCGATGTCTTTGCGATTTTCTTACCGAATATGCACTCGTGCATTAATTCATGCACAGGAAATTTTTTATCGTGCATTCCAACAACGTAATTGGAAAGCTATCAAAAAAATTCCGGAAAGAATTAATGCACATGTGATATTATAAGTGAAAATTTTTTGGTTAAATAAATATGCAATGAAATTCTTCCATTTCTGATCACGTGTGCGAAATTGGCCAATGAGACCAACATTAAACTGACAGCAACCCATGGGATATTATCACTATGTCAAAATGACAGAATGACATATATGACAGAAATATTGACGGTTATGTAATTTAATAGTATTGTTTTAAATTACTTTCTTGTTTTCAATATATAATTAAAATACAACTGCAAAAGATTTTCTAGCCGAATAACCCTCGACCATTGATAAATAACCTGTATAAAGTATACCATAAACAAAACACAATTTTATCGCTTTGACAGCGGATAAAAAGGAAGGTAACTTTTTGCAAGTAATAAAACCTTATTTACCTTTTTCTTAGCAAGCAAACTAATCACTAAAATGTCATTTGCTTCATACTTCTAATATTTGTCAGTGAAATGATTAAATTTTGGGCATACCTATTTGTGAAGAAAAACCAAAGGAGTCGTTAAATTATCTCGTTAAATTACACTCGAGCATTTTATTTCCTCCGAATAAATTTCTGTTTGACATCTCTGTCTTGTTACCTGACAACAATTTAACTCGAAAAATTGTTTTAAAATAAAATCATTCCACCTACGGTGTCGTGATTTTATTAAACAATTTTTCTTTTCAAATTGCTAGGCAACAAGGTTTCAATACAAACAGAAATTTATCCGGCGAAATAAAAAGCTCTTGTGTAATTATAGCTGATAATGTTACTAAGGGCGGACATTAGCAATCAGAAGGATATTAATAGGCAAATACAGCAAATAACAAGCGTTATGTTCACATCTTGAAATTTTCTGGGGATTTTATTTCGTCAAGTGGGCTATTACCTGACGAGATTCGATCCTGAGTTGTGAGAACCACATAACGCACTCGGCTATGAATAAAGCACGTTTATATTTTGTCGCAGAGACGAGAGCCCTAACAGCGTTTTTATGTAATTTCCCGTTGAAGAATATCCTTGTGATGCGGTACTTGCGCACGAGAGGCGCTGGCGTAGCAAACAAAAGCTAACAAAAGCGTATCGGAGTAACGGTTACGCCTACTTACGCCCGATTTTTAACAATCGATTTCGTTTCATATTTGAGAGTTTACCCTAATCAGCTGACATGCCACATAAAAATCACATTTATTATAGAAAGGGGGAAGTTTTCGAGAACGTGAAAAAAGCTCTTGAAAAGTTCCTGAATTTTATTCACGGGCTACAAACACTGGTAAAATGAAAGAAGTTTAAATTTTTCAATTTTTTTCAAAGTTGTATGTACTGGTATACCGATGTCCCAAAAAATGATACGCTCAAAATAACTTAATTATTAATCAAGAAATCGCAATAAAATTTTATATGGGTAAACAGCCATCAAAATATATATATTATTTACAAAAATTAAAGTTCCGGTTAAACCGGAAATGACATCAACTTTCTTATTTAGAATGGAACACCCTACATATTTTACTTATTTCAATTCTACATATAATTAATAAATAAAAAAGTTATAAATTAGGTATGTGTTTTGTGGTCGTCTAAAAAGTTCGAAAGTAAATAACTTTTGACAGTGTCAAAATTATGACACCAGCATATATTTCTACATGCTTAGTTATTATTCAGCTTTAAATTATTGGCGGTAAGTTTTTTGTTTTATATTTTTCATTTAAATTCGATTCAATTTAGTCAAATTTTCCAAACTGTCAAAAGTTATAGCACGTGCTAGACTAAATCTATTTACAAAATTTATGATATAGGAACATTTGTTAATATTTATAAATTTTATAATTTTTACTTACGAAGATAATAATAAAAAATTGTACATTACCGCTTGGCCTGATGGTTTATGTAAACGAAATCGATCGCCAAATAAATAAATAAAATTTACTTAAATCAACACTGTACTTTCTTAAAGTTATAAATAATAAATAAATAATAATTTTTCCGCCAACCGGACGTATTTGATGCAATTATGTCATTGTTTTTGTAAAAAAGGAGGCCATTTGGGGATTGTTTATGATCTCTATAGCAACTGTACAAAAAGTAAATCTATTCGTCCTAATACAAAAATGATTGTTGTCCTGGTATGTTTACATTTGAATTGTTGCGTAATATGAGGATATGTCAATTTAAATGAAATTACATCTATTTAAGCGGCTAGCGAAAAAATATTATGTTTCATTAATACAAAAAATGCTTGTTTGAGACTCGTAAAATCCGCTGCGCGTCGTCCGACAACCGTCCCAAAATCATTCATTTTTTATTAATGAAACAAATAACTATATTGTTCCATTGATACACATACAGCGTATTGGAAAGTCAGATATATGATTATAATTATGCAAACTGCAACAGAGGAATCCAAAATTTATGTTATGTGTAATTTTATTTTATTTTCACAACTGCGAATGAATCTAAACAAAACCGACTGCGGAAACCGTTCATAATTTTTCGACTGAAAGTCTAAAAAATAAGAAAACATTTCAAGCCCGTCAAAAATCTCGATTAATCACCAAACTCCGAATTGTTTGAGTTCCGAATCCCTATTGGCCGTTTTCCTCCTCGTTTTGAAGCATTGTGAAGCAGTGTGAATGATTCGATGGTGAAAAATGAGTAAAACCAACGCACAACTCGCTGCAGGCATGCGGTGTAGGATGTACAACGTTCCAAGCACGTATCAATGTATTGATTATTAATTACATCGTGCGTTTCCCTCGTAATTATTTACACATGGCGTAATTTTTGTTTGGTGGAATGATACATATTTGTTGATTAAAAGATTTATTCAGGGGAGCTAAACGCATGATTGAGAAGTGTTGATTGTTGTTGATGCATTTTTAATTAGCTTATTGATAACACAAACATGCTGGAGCCGAAAAAATGGGTTCTGATTTGACCCTCATCCCGCTCTTATTTGTTGTTTCAACTATATATCATGGCATACTATAGAGGTACCTTATTCTAAAAATAAATTATAATTATATTTAAGTGTTAAATTTAGTTTTAATATGTGGTAGTCTAGTGGTAGGTACCTACTTGAAAGTAAAAGATTTTTTAAATAAAAATTTATTAAATTTATAAAAAGCCGTATAGAGATAAAATCCCAAAACTATTTGATTAAAAAAGTAAGAAATTAATAATTGCAAATTTTGAAAAAATCTTCTAGTACCATGGTCAATAAATTGATATCATTGAAATATACACGGTTTCCCAAAAATCCCGGGACGGAGTTTTGAACGTGTGAAGAAAAAAAATTGAAAATTTGAGGATCACTAAAGCGTTTGGGTCAACAATTTGAACATTTGTTATAAAAATCGTAATAAACGTTCAAAAAACATTAAAATTAAAATATTATGTAACAACTATTAGTATTTGGTCTCATAATTGAGTCCTGAGCTGTTGTCTTTAATAAAATTCCATGTAGGTACCTCAAAAAAAAAAATTGAGATCACAGGTTATATTTTCTGTTAAATTTAAAAAAAACTAATTATGGTTATAACGCACCTATGAATAGGATGTGTAATTTATATAAGTAATAAAATAAGAGTTATGCTCATTTCGACTTCATAAATTGCATGATATATTATTTATTAACTATTATTTTATTGATATTGTATATTCTAATAATTTTAAATGTAAGCCATTTGTAAAATGGGTACGTCCGGTGTATATCTTAATTAATAAATAAATATCTAACATTAAATTCTTGAAAGAATTAAGATATCGTGTTTTAGTTTATGGGGATGTGTTTATTTTTTCATTACATTTAAAATTTAAAAAAACAGTCGTTTTCAACTTCAAAATGACATTGCATTACTAGGATACGGCAAAGTACGAGTTTCGGGCTGATTTCAGCAGTAGTGTGGAAAATAGTGGAATAGAAAAAAAAAAGTAAAATCGAGAGTATTCGAGGATTTCGGAAAAAAAAACTAGACGGGCAGATATTTCTGTCTTTTGAACCACAATTGGCACTAGTGATAAAATAAGTGAACTGATTTAGAAGTTAATGATCGTTGTAGCAAATGGAATACAATATTGTACCAGTTTCTTAATGATTCTCATTGTGTTTGTAAGTTATTATGTTGATAATCTCTGTTAAAATGTCGGTATAGTTGTTAACAGATTCAGTTGTATTTCCTGTCGGAAACTCGCTATCTTGAACCATCTTCCTAATGTCTGCACACATTACAAATCATTTAACGTTAGTACAAAGCCCTCAGTATAACCATAACCAACTAGATATTATTTATTCACATTCGCCAGTACAACATAATTGCAATATCAGAGCTGGCGCTGCTGAATATAAACAAATGAAGTTATACAACAATGTAGCTTGTTATTTATTGAATTGGATTTATTCGCTTTGCCTAGTGACAATTCAAATCCGGGTAAATCGATTGATTACTGCCTGTCAAAATGTAACGCGCGCTTACGTGGAATTTATTGCCTTCAAATGGTTAATCGCGCTAAAAATTCTACAATCGTGTGCGTTAATTCATTATTTACTGGCTGCCTTCAAACATTTTAACACTGATTTCAACGGACACAATTTATACCATTTTTCATCCGACGAGCTACCTACCATTGTTGTAAGATTAAAATTTCACTGTAATTGTAACAAATTGTTCTGTATTTTGTACGGACACACATTAATGCCAAGTTACGCGTCGTGTGTGATTATTAATGAACTGTTGGGCCCCATTTTCACTTGATCCATCACAACGAAAACATCACATACTCTCTGCTTGTAACATATTATAGTAAAAGACGATTTAGAAAATCAAACTGCACAGATCGTATGTTGGAGTTGCATTTTTTTAAAATAACAAAACACAATATGATAATCTATTATACATATAAAGCTTAATATTTTGTTTCTGTTTGTCTGTATGTTTTTACTTCCTTGTACGGAGAAGAAAGGAAGTATTCTAATCGCAAAAAATTTAGGTTCTTAGATTTTTACGGAAATATTATTTTTCTTTTCCTGAATTCATTATGACTAGAAATCTAAATTCGTTTGTGTCAAATCAGTTTTCGTTAATGTGAAATCATATTTCAAAAGTGTGAAATCTGTTTTCGTTAATGTGAAATAATATTTCAAAAGTGTGAAATCTGTTTTCGTTAATGTAAAATCATATTTCAAAAGTGTGAAATCTGTTTTCGTTAATGTGAAATCATATGTCAAAAGTGTGAAATCATTCGGTAAAAGGTATAGATCTAGCGTTTGTCCGATCCTCATGAAATTATGTATGCAGGTCTTTCCTTTTTCTACGATCGGTATTAACCTTCATATTATCCCGAAATAAATGTCACACATTTGGTGCTTAGGTCATATTGATCCAGACCAAAAATTGTTATCTTTTTGAAGGCATTAAAAGTTGCGTATGATATTTTTATTATAATTAATTAATTAAATAGTGTAATACAATACCGAATACGATTATATATACACAAAAAGAGTAAATAAAGCTTTTAGTTCAGCATCGCTCAAACTACGCCGAGCGATGTTTATTTCACCAAAGTTCAGTTGTAATTGAATCCATCTGAATATAATATAATACGCAGTATATTGGGAAACCCTTAAATGTATCAAAAAGCAATACAGAAAGTAAGGGGAAGCCCCCAACAACGACACTGGTTCTGTAGGTACACAATTATAATATTTATATTTATGAGAATAACAACAATGGATTAAACTAACCCATTTACCACACATGTTACTAATTAACTTTATTTATAAACAAATGTAATGAATGATATGAAATATAAAACACATTAACTACTGAGCACATTTGACGACTACATGTAATATGAAGCCATAATTTTCAATAGTCCCAAATATCTACTTAGTAATAACATAAAAAATCTGACGTGGCCATCACACAACCTTCCGCCGTATCTAGACTTATAAACATAAATGTACACGTATACAATCCAGTGTCCCTTTAAAATATACAAATAAAAATCTAAAATATTCTAACACAGAAATTTGCATCACCTGAATCAAAAGATTCGTTCTCAGGCAAACTCTTCTGTGATGAAGCCATCCTCCGTTCAATTACTACATTTAATATCTTACTTATGACTTATATGACGCTAGTATGTCAACTTGTCACCCGTCTCACCTGTCAATATTTTTTACGCAGAAACAAAAATCAATCGAACATGGATTACAAGATTTCGATGTTTTATTTGATAAATTTATTTTTTAAATTTTACTGCAGTTCTTTAATGCTACCAGATAAAGACAATTTTTTTATAACGTAGGTTGCAGATAACTTTTCCTCTTATTCTTATTACAAATAAATACTATATTTATCCAAATTTATATACAATTTTGACAATTATCTTTTTCAATCTTCAAAAAATATCACTTCCGGTGAAGATATTTGTACCAAAATCTAATGAGCTCTTCCTATTCGTATACAATTGTAAAATACCAAATATCAAAATTTTTGGGTAATTCGTATTTGAGTTATGCAACAGACGGCATCGGCCCGGACCACACACATACACACACACACACACACACACACACACACGCACACACACATACATACAGACATCATCGGGAAACTATCAAAAATGAGTTGTAAGGACCCCAATTCGTGCTTATCCACTAAAAACTCACTACCCGATTTTTTGCATGATTCCAATACCTTCCTTTACAGGTAAGCGGAAGGTAAAAATGGGTCAGTTTAACACATAGATAATAGGAAGGTAATAAATAGGCTTTTTAGACTACACTTGGTTACTAAGGATATTCACTCGTCATATCAAAAATACAAAGAATTTAATGAAAATTGAGAATATCGTTCTTTATGATGAAAGAATGAACTACTAATTTTTTGTTTGAGAATCAGGACACTACTCTTTTTTAGCAGCCTGTATATCAATGAAGGACTTACTTATCCCTCGGCTAATATTTACCCGTTGATTTATTCCTACTATAATCAGTCAATAGATCGCAACCCGGCTGTGTTTGCGTTCGATCCCTAAACTTGTCGTGCATATCAAGTTGTATAGAAGTTCCCATCTTGTGCCTTGAGTCGCTTGGCCTCGGCACGGCGCCTTGTTCCACATCGACAAGGAGTTTGGCGCCGCCCGTTTTCATCACACGACGATCATGGGTTTAATCATCAACCCATCCCCACCCCCACCCCCTCAGAAGGGTTGGTAAGCACTTGTGTCAAGGTCGAGAAAGATAGACAGAGGAGAAGGGAACTGATAAATATTTGGAAGTCGTTACTTTCTTTGGTTTATTCTTAACCTCTCGCCTCATATTCATAAGACAGGTATTATAATGTGTGTATGGAGGTATGGATGTATGGACGTATGAATTATTATGTGAAGAAGAGAAAAGGAACTAACAACCAAAACATAAGACATACCGTAAACTTTTATTTTTAAATTCGAGTAAGAAAAACTACTCTGATTGAAATCTGTCTTAATGTTGATAGATTTAACATCAGAATTAATGTAGAAACTTTCACTTTTTCCAGCCACATGTTTAGCGGACACTGAGTTGATAACGTAGTTCTTCTTCTTATTGAGTGTCAGTTTTTGTAGAGGTCACCACAGCTCAGCTGTTATAGATTTTGTTTGTACAATTTACGTTGTTTTGAAGTTAGTCTAAGTTTGACTCGTACGCAGTTACCATGTTTACCGCCTTCAAGATTTTTTTGTATTATCTATTTTTGACTCATTGATCAAATTCAACTTGATGTAACTAACATGTAACATCTTTAATTTATAATTAAGGTAAAAACAAACTAAATTCGTACTTTAAGAAATTTTAATTATTATAAATTTCAATTGTAAACTTGATACTTGACCCCATGTGCCGAAACGTCATCTGTCATAATCAAAACATTTTAATATAATACTTTTTTTTTCAAAATCGGCATGAAAATCTTCATTTCCTGACTAATTTGAGTCTTGAAAGTAAGATTTCCATGACTACGCATGAAAATAAATAAGTAAAAATGACTAGGCATGAAATTAAAATTTTCATGCCTAGTCATTTTTACTTTCCACTGTCTGTAGGTACAAACACTTGTCATGACAACGTTTTCTAAAATTTGTCACAGCTCTGATGATTTATGCAAACCTAATTTTTTTTATAATTTTAAGCTTCTATAATTGCCGATTTAAAAAAAATACATCACGCGTCATAAAAATGTCTTTGCTAGACTCGGAGGTTTTGAAGAAACGCTCGGACGCTGCGCATCCTCGCATTCTTCAAACAAGCCTCCTCGTCTGCAATGAAACATTTTCATGACTTGTAATGTAATATATACTATTATTTCGCAAAGCCTACATTCAATAATTCTCATTAATATAATTTATGGCTTATCCTTCCCTTATTGATATCTACTTAATATATATACATAACCTATTCGGCCGAATAGTAAACTAAAATTCGATGTTCGGCCGAATAAAGAAAAACCTTCCGAATAGGCAGAATATCGAATAGTTGCCTAACATTTTACAATAATTGCAGTTACCAGCGTTGATTCACTCATGGGAACTCTACTAGAATTTCATCATCGATATTTGTTCTACTCGTATACAATATGTACAAATTTAAACAAACATATCTTTACTGTTCCTCTCACAGTTGTTAACCCAGTTCCGCTGGTAATTTGGCAACGTTTCCTTGTAGTAAAACTCGTTCCGCCCAAATTGGACGTATTTAGAGCATAATTAGTGGCCCTTTGAATAGAGAAATTGAAACCATTGACAAAGTTGATCCCTGCCGTGAATGTCGCATTCGAAGTCTGTCACCCCGAACTACGAACTTCATCGTTGTTTACATTGTGCCGCTCTCACAACCCTGGACAGGACTTTGTGTTTTGTTTACGTTGATTAGGTGGATACAAATCTACATGAGTATAAAGTCGAAAGTTGGAAAGAGTTTGTTGATGGTGTTTAGTTTTAAACTGATTTTAAATGACACACCACTACCACTGATTAAATTGATCCTGTTTTATAAAAAATATCCAAAATAGTAAGGTTTCAGTTTCTAAAACGTAAACAGCTTGTTTTATAATCCAGGTAAAAATATACCATTTTTCCCTAAATAACTCGTCAACAAAATTAGGGAAACACTTGAAATGAGGTGAAATTTCATCCATTTTCAAAACATCATAACTCGGCGTATTTTCAGTCGATTTCGATGAATATTCTAGGGCGAAAAACTTTGAAGTGTCTACTTTCAAGTCATGCATGCGAACTTTAGCGTCACTCTTTTAGCCCCCTCCAGCACCCCTGTGAAAAAATGCTTTTAAATTGAAAAAATGTCCAACTTTGCCGATGTGTACGGAGTTGAAAAAAAATTGTCTGAACTCAAAGAACGAAACTCCTACCACGATTTGGCACCAAGTTATGGGTGTTTGAAAATAAAGTGCATTTTGTGGTTTTTTGACTCATAACTCCGAATTTTTTTGACGAAATTGTTAAATTTTTTGTAAAAATGTATTCTTTTCTTCTCTAGAAATGGTTTAAATGGTGAACAAAATTTATCAAGAAACGGTAAAATCTTCAATTTTGATTATGTGTTTCTGTGTGTGCCAACAGTTAGTGAAGACAATTTATGTGTTAAGCTATGATTAGAAAGTAGTTTTGACATTATTTTAAAATGATACTAGGCAGGTATGCAAATATGCAGAAAACAAAAAAATATGAAAATCTGCAGATAGGACCATTTCCTAGGAAGAGCCGAATAATTGCCCAAATAACTGTTTGTACTTCCTAAAGAATTACCTACCATAAATAATTTCAAATTATTTAATTTTCAAATAAAATACTCAAGTCAACTGTTCCGCATTAAATAAATCACCCAAATTAATTCCACCATTCCAACAATTTTTCCTCCATTAAAAACCCTAAAAAACAACTAGCATAATAAAGCACCGTCTATATTCAGAAACAAACATCACAATATCCATAAATTCATCTGGGGCTCCAGGATTTCATTATCTCCGGGCAGGCACCACAAACGTACAAACACACAGCGCGGAGTTCTGTCTGTGCGCGCCCGCAACAATAACCATGAGTTATTGGAGGAATACTTGTCAGTCAGGAACAAGTGAACAACGCACACAAAAACGAACAAGGCACACTAACAAACTTACAAGAAAGGGAAGTGGGAAGAAGATCTTCGCAGGAATTTAGGGAATAAGAAATATTTATACACGGTTTCCCAAAAGTCCCGAGACGAAGATATAAGTTTTGAACGAGTGTAGTGTTGCCGCGAGAGTCGAGGCTAGTCTAGTCTCGTCTCGTCGAGAAATCCGAGATGAGACCATGAGGCAAGTCTCGACTACAAATTTGAACCGAGACGAGATCAGTATCAAGTCTCGCCGAGAGTCTCGTCGAGACTCTCGAGTCTCGTCTTATATAATTGATTAGTAACTATTTGCTTAAAATTAAAATTAACAGAAATATGCTTGTGTGAATATGATAGGATTAAACGTTATTCTCAAAAAATTTTCACCTCTTGTCCGTGACGCATTTTTAGATGCTAATGATGCTGGAATATCGGGATCAGATCATAAATGGGATCTTTCACAAAATTAAAAAAAATAAAATATTTTAAACACTTTTGAACAAAAAAAATTATTAAAATAGGTACTACCAAATTTTAAGTAATATTCCAATGATCAACAAACAATAAATGTACTTATACAAACGTACATGTTTATACATAAAATCTTTATTTTAATATACATTAATCAATTAGATATTTAATAAAAATAATACCTATTCCTAAAATTATGTATCACATTTTAACAAAAATTAATTTTAATTATAAAAGTTATAAATTTAGGTAACTAGTCAAGTATAGATGAAGTAGGTATCGTGGAATAAAATAAACAGGTGTTAGAGTTAAATATATCACAAAAGAGTTATTTCGCACAAAATACGTATAAGTAATCCCATAAGACTGGCCCTAGGCCGCACTAACACAAACAAACTAATGCTGACTTGTTTTGCATGTCAAATAAATTAATACCACACAACCCAAGTTGATTCGAGATTTTCGAGACTCTCGACTCCATGTCGAGATTAATCGAGAAATTTCGAGACGAGACGAGAGTGACTTTTTATTAGTTGTTGAAATTCCGAGTCGAGACGAGAGTCGGGTGCACTCTCGACTACTCTCGACAAACGGCATCACTAAACGAGTGAAGAAAAAATATAGGAAATTTGGGGATCACTAAAGCGTTTAGGTCATTGCGAGACCGAAGATGGTCGACAATTTGAACATTTGTTATTTAAATCGTAATAAACGTGCAAAAAACATTAAAATTAAATTCTTGAAAGAATTAAGATATCGAGTTTTGGTTTATGGAGATGTGTTTTCTTTTTTCATTACCTTTAAAATAAGGTGAAACTCGACAGGGCTTGTTATTTAAAAATGTAGGGGTGGTCATCCTCTAAAAAAAACTCCACGTTGCATGGAAGTTTTAAACTATCTAAAAATGTAGTTTTTATGATTCTTTAGTGATCCCCAAATTTTCCATTTTTTTCTTCAATCGTTCTAAACTTATAGCTCCGTCCCGGGACTTTTGGGAAATTCTGTATACATAAATACACTCACAACATATTTTGTTTAATAATTTTCTAATCTTAAAAGGACATTTCTACTACCGCTAGATTTATAATTATTTTCAACATATTGTTCTACGATAAATGTATAACATGAACATTAAGTGTGTGATATTTGCTACATAATGCTAAATATTAATCCCGCAGGGAATAATAGTCAGTTCCTCTTCTGCACCAATCAGAAAATTACTTTGCCTGAATTAATAATTTCTCCGTGCAAATTATTTTTTTAAAACATTGCAATGTTTAATGATGTAACTATGGTGATAGAGAATTGACATTTGGAAATGTCAAAATTTTTTGCATATTGGTATTTATTTTATTAAAATCTTGTACGTATAAAAATTAGTCGTACGAGTAGATAAAGTACAGTATACAACTCGATATAATGGCTATTATTCTCTCCGATTTAAAACCC
The DNA here is from genome assembly GCA_947534325.1 of Agonum fuliginosum. Lineage (NCBI taxonomy): Eukaryota > Metazoa > Arthropoda > Insecta > Coleoptera > Carabidae > Agonum > Agonum fuliginosum. Next base: position 45,440,665 of record OX384029.1, read on the forward strand.
TCGCACGCTCGTGTTGTAAACTTCATCTTCAGGAATAATAGAATCCATTAGCGTTGTATAATATACTATTAATGAATTCATTTTTTTAGAATTTAGTATGTATAATGAACAAACACCTAATAGTCCTTTTCTGGTTATGATATACACACGCGTATGAAATCCCATTAAACTTAAAACCAATTAAATCTTAGAGTGACAGTAATAAAACCAATAAAATGAAACAACTCACGTGTCAGCTTCACAATGGCATGAGCCCAGCGTTTGAAGCGCCTCTCACGTCAATTGCACGAGTTAATTTAGGTTTTCGTCGAGTGTATGGCGGGGGGGTAGCTACCGGATTCGTACCGGGAACTCCGGGTCGCACGTGCTAAACGAAGCGACGAGGAATTAAACCTTGGTAATAGGAAACACACAAACCGAGCGCACTCTTGTTGTATGAGCAAAGATATGTAGGGATGAATTTTGCTTGAGTGCTTGCAAGAAATTATTAAAATAATGTTTTATGAAAAATATACCTGTTTTTGTAATTGGATCATGTCACGGTTAAAGAATAATTAGGTTTACTATGTTTTCATTTATCACAAAATACTTAATGACAGGAAAAAATTATCAAATGTCAGAAAGACAACACATACGCTTACAAACTGAAATTTAAACGGTTCGATAAGACCTGTCGATAATCAAACGACGGATGTGTGATATTGTTAATTTTCGTAGCTAGGTAACTGTATGGAAACTGTTAATTTCTACGTCCTTATTTGGAATGTTTACATTCCTCCTTGAAATTCAAGAGCATTGCAATAATTTCAATCATAATTCAAGCTAATAAAAGTACGCGAATATGACATTAACCGTAACACCGCCATTATTTTTTATTAGAACAACAATCAAGCAGCAATTTAAAATAATTTTAGTTTATTCCGTGAGTAAAAAAGTCAATAGAGCTAGGTTTAATTTAGAATTTACAGCTACGGCGGCCATTTCTACCCATTTTCACAGCAATGAAAACAAACTACGAGTAGTAAACACCTAACAATTGCAGTCGGAGAACAACTTGAATAGCGCTTAATAACATGCCGTCCTAGCCGCCTACGACTCGCATTGGCGTACGCAGGGAGACAAAGGAGCATTTAGCTTCCCGAATTCAGTTGATGCAGAGATAGCAGGGAATAAAATAGGAAGGCCATTACAGAAACTAATAGACAGAAAAAATACTGAAAACCCATGTTGAATGTACGGGGAGTGCACAAAATACTACTTTATACTTTATACTTAAAGTCAAACCGAAACTATTATTTACATAATCAAAAGATTTTTAATTTTATTATTAACCTGAACTGGAGTTGAATAACCTGAACCAGATCTGAATCCGAACCAGAACCATTGAAAATTTGTTGAGTTGAACCCGTTCCGAACTTATACCTACTTTTTCACCTCTGAATCTGAACCTGATCCGAACCCATGTTTTGGCAGTTTCCGATCCTGATTTGTACAAACATAACTTCAAACAAATGTCTAAAATCCAAAACCATAAAACAGCAGAGATCAAATCCTAAACTGCCGACTCCTTTGACTTGAGGTGCACCCCTTTCAGTCGCCCCCCTCGTGACAGTCACACAAGCTGCGCGCAGCGGCGTGTTCAATATATTAGGGTCAGTATAGTAAAGCTTACAGCGAGGTTTTTTTATTCACCTTTGTTACCCCGTAAGTACTACAGACGGGTCAGTGTGACCCACTTGATATTTGTTTCCTTAAACATTCTATTGTTATTTGATCGTGGGGGTTGTCCTTCTAGTTATTCCAGTGTTTTATAGTGCACTATTTAGTAGGAGCAAAGAAGTCGTGGTGAGACGTACTTTTTTATTGTAGAGTGTATTTCGGGTTAAAATGACCCGTCTATAGTAAATACGTTCTTGAAAAACCTGGTAAGTTGTTTTTAAATTACTTAGTTATGTTACGCTGGTTAAAATAAAATAAAATCGTTTAAAAACTATGTGAAATTCATTAAATGCTAAGAATTAATCTGTGTTTACTGTAAAAATCAATATTTTGTTCTTATTTTTAAACTTTTAATAAATGAGTCATTTTGACCAATAGGTAGTACTTTTATTTATTTGTCCGTAGTAGTTGTGGGTTATGAATGCGAACCAGGGGCAAATTTTTTACTAAAACAAGGGTGCGATTTGAATTGTATATTCTTGAATCCGCCATACATCTCAGTTTCACGATTTCCACTTATTGAATTAGATGTTACTTGAACCGCGCTTTAATATGTGAAAATGCACGGTGCAGCGCTGCGCCTGTCAGCTGTCACCTGTGCTGGTATATCTTTATACTCTAGCACGCCATGGAATAGGAAATGTGTCGCCGGCTTTATACAGAATGGAAAATGGAATGTAAGCGCGGCGATGACACATTGTGAATTGCAAGGTAAGAGAGAACTTCATTTGAGATATTTTACTAGAAGAAATTTATTGGCATTATGAAAGACGGTAAAGAGACGTTTAATATTGTGAAAGAAAAATTAGAGAGATTAAATTAAAGTTGGAAAATTGTAAAATGTTGTAGAAAAAAAAGTATAACACATACCTATTGGTAATTGTGAAATGATTTTGTGCAGTAAATTAATTTACATTTTTGGGTATATCTAGTCACCTATGCATTTTTGTGGGAAAACAAAAACATTTCTATATTGGCCCCCAAGAGGGACAACTTTTGTCTAATTTAACCAACTTCGTATCTATTATGGTTCTCGAGATCCCCATACTTAAAAGTTTCATTGGACACCTGTATAGGGTATTCTATTTGAGATAGAAAGTTGATGTAATTCCGGTTTAACCGGAAGTGATATTTTAAAACATAATATAATATATTTTGATGTCTCCTAATGGCCAGTTTACCCATATAAAATTTTATTGCGATTGCTTTGTTAATAAAAAAGTTATTTCAAGCGTACCAATTTTTTGGGATACCCGATATAGTTAAATACAATTCAACCGTTTTAATCTTTTCCGTATTTCTTTCCGCCCTAAATCTTTCCTCCTGCAATATTTCTTTCTGGTTTCGTGTTTGTGAGACTTGGTGCCGACTTGGAAATGGAGTTGATATGAAGTTTATCGACATTGGTTTCGCGAGGTGCGAGGTGTGTGTGTGCGTGAGTGTGTGTGCGTTTGATAGAAAGAAGTAAGTCCTACCTGCACGTAGCTCCGTTCTGACACATGGATCGGCCGGGTGCGCACAGAGGGCCTTGAGAACAGTTGTCGCCGGAGTAGCCCTCGAAACACGCGCACCAAAAACGCCTGAAAAAAGAAAGAGAAGATTGAATTAAAATAATTATAATGCCTGTATTTTAATCAATAATATAAAAATACTTATAGATAATTAAACTGTAGCTCAAAAATGATATATACGGAGTGTATCCCAACTTCGAGTACATGTACGTTAAGGATATACCACGGTGTGTATTATATATAAGATGATGTCACGACCCTATAAAAGCATTGCGCAAGGTGAGGTCTTAAGTGGGCTAGTTCAGATATTCGACCGCTAGATGTTTCTCTTTACCGGGATCCGGTTTATGACTACTATATTTTTAATTCCTAACTGTCAAAATACTTTTCACACACGGCATCCCGTGAAGATAAATTTCAATCATAACAGCTTTTGTAACACTTCTTATTTACACATGCAGATCATGTATCTTGTATTGTCAATCTGTAAATTTGGTATTTTTGTTTCAATTGTATATCAAGGGTTATTACAACTTGTCTCATTTTTTTCGGCGCTAACACCATTGACCAATCAAAAGGTGGGTTCGTTTAGCGGCCATCTTGTCCCTTAATCCATCTGTTTTCAGTCTCTCGTGATCTCACCTATAGTTATAGACACCGTGGGTATACCCATATAGTTTTATATGCTGATGTGATTACTGATCAAAAACAATTTTTTGGCTAATCAAAAAGGGCAGTTTACTAGAAATCAGGGATGTAAAATTACGGTACCTTATTTTTTACAATAATTTACCATAGATAATTCACCGAATTTTATTAAATATACAAATTACTGAAAAAATTTAATATACCTAGGTAGGTACCGTAAATTACCGAGAATACAAAAATATATTTTAAATTGAAAAATAAATTACGCGAGGCATTTTTTTGTAATTTTAAAAAATACAAATTTGGGAAACTACGGTAAATATTTCTTATAATTTACCCCATAATTAACACATGTACATCCCTTACATGTCATTTTGCGATCTCTGTTGGTAAATATTGTAAATACATTTGTGTCGATATTTTGTTAAAAATAGGAATTATTTGGAGTAGATATTTGCAATAATTTTAAAACTTCATTCTTCTCACAAATGAACTGTATTGTGTCGTGTTCGGCGATCATCCTTCCTCATTTTTCATACCTTTTACTCAAATTGGGTGTAACAATCTTAGTATAAAACTATAGATATGTGTGCCGTCTATTCATTCACAACATTCATATTTAACAAAGTAGGTACACTACAAGAAAAGAGGGATTTTTCTGTTATTAAACTGGAACGTATCTCACTAAACTTCTTACTAAATTTGAGTTAAAATTTTCAAAATCACAGTCGATCACATTACCGTACTCATTGAACCACCACCACCCCATGATACACAAAAAAAGTGCTGATTCTAATGAAACATAACCCAAGTTTATAAAATAAAATTTTCAAATATAAATTATTTCGAATTTATATTTTTTTAAATCCCCTTTACACACTAACCAAATTTCCAAACACGTGCAAAATTTTATTATTCAAAAATGATAATCGCGTCATCCTCATTGTCGTCACAAGTGGGGGCGGGGCTACAAATATAAAATATAATCAGTTTAACGCTTCGAGCGCCGAAACTCGGCGGTACGCACGTTTTACGACACTTGGCCGGGATAAGATCGTTGCCATGGCAACCCGTATTTACTCTGTGTACGCAGTACGTACGCCTCGATGCGTAAACTTATAAAATCACGTAGGCAATGAAACAAATGAAACGACCGCCGGTTTTGGATTTTTTTTCGCGCGGCGCCAGGAGATAATAAGATTTATGAGCACGGAAGGTAAATGTAGTTCACATGTGAGCCGCTCGAAACGGGGGGCGTCAGTCGAGTTTAATTATATATGGGGATATGGTTACTGTTATGATATTTTGATTTATACATGGTGTATGGTGTTAAAAAAGAGTAAAAACTTTGAGGATATTTATAATATACCAGTACATTTCGTTGTCCTACTTTTTAGGAAATTCGCAAAATTAAAAGATTTTTTTAGGTGAACAATGATGTTTTTTAATGTAAATTATATATCTCCACACACTGTATTTCACCATATTTCATCACACCCTATATATGTTTCATCAGCATCCTTGTCCTTGGTAATTTTCCATACGATAAGTAAAGAGATAAATACGCTCGCTTCTACAGAGACGGAGTCAGTCAGTCAATCTGCTTCCGTACGCTTGTATATCAAATTGTAATATTATCTATCAATATAATATAATAAAACTGTATCAACGAGAAATAAAGTGTTTTTAAAAACCTAATTAAATATCTCCGATACATAATTGGCGCAGTCTTGGTAGGATTGATAGATAACAGTGCCGACACAATAAATACAATATTGTGGTGAATTTTTAAATTCTTTACCGCATACCTACACACCTACAAAAGAAGATAAACGGCTTCTACCTGTAGCCCATCAGGGTCTAACCACGACCCATCTTTAAAAGAAGATCACGTCTCCTGTTTCTGTCTCACCTGGTTCACGTCTCCGGAAAAAGAAGACTTGCTGTACCCGAGAAATCACCTTTAAAGCAGACTTGCTGTTCTTCACAACGACGATATCAAGCCAAGCAGTACTACCCTAGGAATGCTCCTAAAACTGTGGACAACTTTCCTAGTATTCATATTTACTTTGTAAGTTACATTTTTAAAATATAAAAATTGTACTTATAATAATTATTACACAAAGGGGTAGCTCTAGACACGATCTAGTAATAAAGCTATCGTGGTACCGGCACAGTACCGAACACACAAAATATTTTAAAATTTATGTACGATAGTGACAGTACACTAAGTACTATAAGTGAAAATTCTGATACAGAATTAGACCCAGTGTCAAATTTCAATTTAAATTTTAAACTTAAACCAAGTAACTTAACAGTCAGAAAAATGGCTCTTACAACAATTGGAGAAATTGACCAATTTCTCAAAACAATTCCAAATTATGATGGTAACATTAAAGTTTTACCAAGTTTCATAAAACAAACAGACATAATTTTAAATTTACTAAATACGTTTGCATTAACAAACAATCAAAGATTATTCATTTTTAGTATGATAAAACTAAAATTAAATGATCAAGCAATGGAAATAATAAGTAACAATAATAAGTAAAATTTCATGGACAAAAGTACTCCAGAAACGTTAATAATAGAGATTATGGAAATTAAATTTCAGAAAAATGCTGAAATCACATTGAAGAAAATTATGGAAAAATTTTCACTCTATAAATCAAAAATATTATTAATGAATTATACTCAATTACAAAAAAATGCAATTACAACCGAAAATCAGAAATTCATTGTAAAACGATTTATTTCACTACTACCAACTTCAATTAGAGGTTCATTTATTGTCAAAGATCCTACAACTTTGGAACAGTGTGAAAAACTACTCAAAAATGAATTTAGTTTTATTAATAATCCACATCTTCCAAATTTATCTAAACCACAAGAGAATTTTAACCAAAGAATAAATATTCCACCTAAAAAATTCCCTGGACAAATGTTCCCTCAAAAACCATTTAATCCTCAACAAGGAGCCACTTACAAACAATTCGCTCCAAAACAAAATATTAGAAATGCCACAGAAAATAAAAGACAATACAACACACCTATGTCACAAACAACTAGATTAACACAACCAATGTCAACACAATCAATAAGACAAAATTATCTTTGTAATGAATCAAACACAGAGACTGAAAATTATATTGACGAAAACGACGAACAATTATTAGAAAATCAAAATACCGAGAATGATTTTTTAGAATTAGAACCGACAACGGACGAGGAAACTACGTAATGTCTTCTATCACAAAAAATCTACCTACTTTAAAAATTGGACCATACGTAATACTTTTTGACACCGGTTCCTCAATTAACTTTATTCATCCAAATTTAATTAAACAATATAAAATAAAGACATACAAAGAAAATTTAACATTTAAAACTGTCAATAGTAAATCAACATGTGATACTTACGCGATAATAAAAATTCAAAGCCAACCATTAAAATGCTATGTCTACAATTTTCATAAAAATTATAATATACTTCTAGGTATAGAAGCTTTCAAAATATTAAATATTCAATTAAACTTCCAAAATAATGAAGTACAAGTAGGAAAAAATATTTATAAATTACAAGAATTAGAAAAAATAAAAATTGAAGTAAATAACATTCAAATTAGAGATACTCATTTGAACGAATTTGAAAAAGGAAAATTAAATAAATTAATAAAACAATATGAAGATCTGTTTCCCAAAGATAATGAAAATCTAACGTGTACTAGTACAATAGAACATAAAATAATTCTTAACGACGAAACACCCGTCTATACTAAAAACTACAGATTACCTCAAATATATGAAAAGGAGGTAGAAGAACATGTAAAATCACTTTTAAAAAATAAAATTATTCAAAAATCTTTTTCACCCTGGTCTTCCCCAATATGGATTGTTCCAAAGAAACTCGATTCATCCGGAAAACAAAAAACTAGAATGGTTATAGATTTTAGAAAATTGAACGCTGTAACAAAAGATGATAAATTTCCCATCCCGAATATAGATACACTTTTTGATCACATAGGACCATCTCAATATTTTACAACCCTAGATTTGCACTCTGGTTTCCACCAAATTAAAATGCGTAAAGAAGATAGAGAAAAAACTGCATTCTCTACAAACTTAGGACATTTCGAATTTACTCGAATGCCCTTTGGCTTAAAAAATGCACCTGCCACATTCCAACGAATGATTAATAATGTCTTAGGTGACCTAATTAATAAAATATGTCTAGTCTATATGGATGACATAATTATTTTCGGCAAAACATTTGATGAACATACTCAAAATCTAAAATTAGTATTCGAAAAATTAAGACAAGCAGGACTAAAAATTCAATTAGACAAATCGGAATTTTTTCAAAAAGAAGTAAAATATTTAGGTTACGTAATAAATGAACACGGGTTAACAACAGACAAAAATAAAGTAGAAATAATACAAAATTTAAATTTACCAAAAACAAAAAAGGAAATAAAACAATTTTTAGGAACATTAGGATGGTACAGACGATTCATACCCAATTACGCAGAACTAACAAAACCTTTCACAAACTGTTTAAGGAAAAATACTAAAATCGACATAGACAATGACGAATATAAAAAAGCATTTACCAAATGTAGAAACATACTAACTGAATCACCAATATTACAAAATCCCAATTTTGACAAAGATTTTATTATCACTTCTGACGCAAGCGATTTTGCGATTGGAGCTGTTTTGACACAAGAACATGATAATAAAGAATTACCTATCTGCTATGCTTCAAAAACATTAAACAAAGCAGAACAAAATTACAGTACAATTGAGAAAGAATTAAAAGCTATAGTCTGGGCAGTAAGAAATTTCAAACCCTACATTTACGGTAGAAAATTTATTATAAAAACTGATCACAAACCACTTATTTGGCTATTTAATATGAAAAATCCCAATCAGAAACTCATAAGATGGAAAATTGAACTTAGCGAATATAATTTTGATATAAATTATCTGAAAGGAAAAGATAACGTAATCGCAGACCTTTTATCAAGACAAAAACCTAAGTATAAATTAATTGAAAAGATTGGAGATGTATTAGAACAAAACCCTTTTGGTCATTGTATATCACAAGACTGTAAAATGTCTAAAGGATTAGCTAAAATAGTCAATGAAAAATATCAAAGTAAAAATTACTGTAAAACACAAAATAACAAAAGTTTAATTATTCAAAATTCAGATGAAAAACTCATATTCCATTTAATTACAAAAATAAACCATTATGATACTCCTTCATACAAAAATTTAGACAAACCTTTAAAAGAATTAAGAGATTACATGATAAAAAATGATTTAGAAATTATTAATATTCCAAAATTAGGTTGTGGCTTAGACAACTTAGAATGGGAAAAAGTAAAAGCAAAATTAAATAAGATATTTGAAGACACTAATATAAATATAAACGTTTATTCATTGCCGTGTGTAAACAAACACGAAATCACTAATGATAGCGAACAAAATAATGTTGACGAAAACGAAGATCAACAAACAATTCATAGCTCTGATGAAAACCCAGTCGCAGGCATAAAATACTCAGACGACAGAATAAACATTGCAGATAATCAAATCATATTTTATAAAGTACCCGATGACACAAACATCAAAATTGAAAAATACTTTAATAACAAAAAACAAAGATTTATTTGCAAATTTAACGAAAACACTTTTGAACAAGACGTTACTGAATTTATAAAAACCTATTTGATACCAAAAATCAGATATTTAGCACTCTTTCAAAAATCTCTAGATAAAGAAGTTTCAAAGATCTTACAAAATAAATTTCAAGCAAATTCTATAAATATTATAGCCTGTACAAAATTAGTAGAAAACATAGAAAACGAAGAAGAACAATTAGAAATAATTTATGATTTTCATACGGGTATAACAAATCATAGAGGAATTCTAGCCACTATCAGAGAGTTAAAAGAAAAATATTATTGGCCTCGAATGAACAAGGACATTCAAGATTACATTAATAACTGCGAAATATGCAGATGTAACAAGTATGAAAGAAAACCGATAAAGACCACCGACAATCTTACACCCACACCAAAGACTCCGTTCGAAATCATAAACATAGACTTATTATCATTAGATAAAGAACCGTACTTAACTATTTTCGACCAATTCTCTAAACACGGACAAATATTAAAAGTAGAAGATAAAAGCGCAAAGACTGTAGTAAAGAAATTACAAACTTATTTTGAAACTTATAAAATTCCAAAAGAAATAATAATGGACAACGGAACGGAATTCAATAATAATTTAATTAAAGACTTATTAATTAGAAATAAAATAAAAATTCATATCATATGCGTAAATAATCCTAAAAGCAACGCTGTAGAAAGATTTCATTCTACAATAATCGAACAAATTAGAATATTACATTCAAAACAACATATTAAAGACAAGTCTATATCAGAAAAAGTTCAAATGGCTATACTAGCCTATAATAACACAAAACATAGCATAACACAATTAAGCCCAAACGAAATACTTTTCGGCATCTCAAATGAAAACATTTTTAATAAAGAAGAAACAGATAACATAATAGATAACCACATGACAAAACAAACCGAAATTAGACAACAAATATCGGACAAAATTGAGAAAGAAAAAATTAAAAGATATATCGAAAATGACAACCCATTAGAAATTAAAAATGAAGTTTACGTAAAACAAAACCCGCGAATTATTCACAAAATAAAAAAACCCTTATTTAGGAAATATTCAGTAAAGAACTATAATCCTTTATTAGGAAAAATTCAAATATTAGATAAGAAAAATAGAGATAAAAATATTAGAATCAATCAATTAAAAATTAAATAATAATTACAGATGCTATGGACAAATTCAAGATATATCCAACAATAATGGATTCCACCTCGCCGAATTGGGAGACTGTAACATAAAAACAGGAGAGCAACTCATTTATTTTAATTATAACATAACCCCTATTTATGAAGAATTTTCCAAAATTAGTATAAATAGAGAAATTCTTATTAAAAACCTAGGAAATAGGCAAAACTCTTTCAAAACCTATATTAACATATTAGATTATAACTTCCAAGACTTAACTAATCAAATTCAAAAACTATTTAATAAAAGACAGAAACGTGGACTCATAAATGGAATAGGCTCAATTATAAAATCAATATCTGGAAATTTAGATTCAACTGATGGAGAAAAATACGAAAAAATGTTTGACCAATTAAAAACAAATCAAAAGATTCTACAAACGCAAAATAATCAAATAGTTAAAAATAATAAAGAAATGACAGACAAATTCAACTCACAATTACAAAACATAATACATAACGAACAGGAACTGAAAAACCAAATAAACACAATAATTAGTGCTTTAAGAGGTAACTTTGATTGGAAAATCTATATAGATATAGAAAATAAATTTCAAAAATTAATATTAATCATAGAAAATCTGAATGAGTTGTCTAAACAAATTCAAAATAGTCTCACATTTTGTTCATTACACAAATTAGACACTAGTATAATTTCTTATGAGAATTTGAAGCAAATAACACAAGACACAAATATTTGGAATCTAAACGAACTAATTGAATCACACTGTGAATACCATGAAGGACAAATATACTTTATCCTTACTATTCCCACATTTTCCCAGGAAAATTATAAATTATACCAATTCACACCGTTACCGATGATTCAAAATCAAAGATTCTTGATTGTAAATGAAATTCAACAATTATACTATTTACAGGAAAAATACTATAATATTAATCAATGTACTTATATTAATAATAAATATTTATGTATTACACAATATTTAGAAATAAGTGAATGTCTAAATAATATTTTAAAAAATCAAAAGAATGATGATTGTAAGTATCATAATATAGAAAAGAGAAATACTGTTGAATTAATTAAAAATACGAATGAATTAATTATAATTAGTCCCAACAAGCAAGAAATAAAATTATCTTGTGACGATAAAACAACAAACCAATTTATAAAAGGAATTTATAAAATAAAAATTAATAAAGATTGTCAAATAAATAATTTCATATTTAAGAAAATTATACAGAAATATAAAGAAATAGAATTTAAAAATTTTGAAAAAGATTCAATTACTTTAAAATTAAATAACACAAAATTAAATAACATCTCTAATATTATACTTAATGAACCAGAAATTACTCAAATAAAAGAAATTCAATTAGAAAGTAACAATCATCACTCTTATATATTATACTTAATTGTAATTATAATAATAAGTTATTATATTATAAGAAGGTTTATAATACCTAAAATAAGGAAATGTAGAGAAAAACAATGTACTTTGAATAGAGAAAGAACTTTAGAGTAAAATATGGCGAAAACTAAAAGGGGAGGAATTATATATCTCCACACACTGTATTTCACCATATTTCATCACACCCTATATATGTTTCATCAGCATCCTTGTCCTTGGTAATTTTCCATACGATAAGTAAAGAGATAAATACGCTCGCTTCTACAGAGACGGAGTCAGTCAGTCAATCTGCTTCCGTACGCTTGTATATCAAATTGTAATATTATCTATCAATATAATATAATAAAACTGTATCAACGAGAAATAAAGTGTTTTTAAAAACCTAATTAAATATCTCCGATACATAATTTGTATCTAATTTGATGTTATAGAACGTTAGTTTTTAAAAATTTCTTGTCGATAAGGAAAAATTCTTTTTGATTGAGAATCAGGATATCGAAAATTAACAACAATTTGTAAGAAAAATTTTTTTTATTAAACTTTTTTTTCAAATTGCTAGGCAACAAGTTTTCAATACAAACAAAAATTTATCCGGCGAAATGAAAAGCTCTTGTGTAAATACAATTTAATTAAAGTAAAAAGGTAACTTCTGCTATATCCTGTTTATACATGGATTATTTGTTTCTTTGAGGATTCTTGCATGCTTCTGAATCATGGATAAATATAAATTAACAATTTTGAAGCTATCATTGAATTAGAAATTTTTCTTTTTCAAGACGTATTGAAGATTCAATTAAGCAGCGCCGTTATTTGACAGGTAATTCTCATCTAATTATTTTCTCAAAATTCAGAAGCATAAAACAATCTTCAAAGAATCCATGTGTTAACAGGGTTATTTTAACAGCTTTTTTTCTCATCTAAATTAATAAATAATCCGTGCAAACTCTCCTTGAAAAACTAGAAATTTTGTATCGTCGGAGCATACATTAAAACATAAATGAACACGGTGTACATTTAATAATTAATAAACAAGTCTTCCATGTGGATATGTGAAATATGAAATTCTCTTGATTCAGTGTCAGTTCGGTGAAAGCAAAAGCAAAGCAAGGCGCAAGTGTCACTCGCATGGCTGTCAACTTCATTCGTTCATTTCAAGCGCAATTAAATTACGGAAACAATGGGGAAGTATCCGCGTCTAGTGTCCACACACTGATATGGGACCAACATGACGTCATGGCGACATTTCATTTTACACGCGAGGATTCAGAACCGTTGAACTTAATGCGATTGTAGTCGAATGTGCGGTTCAACACTCGAAAGTCGAAAATCAAAAACGATTTCGAGATGAAACGTGATTTAATAATGTCGGAAGTTTTGGTTCAAAATTTGTTGTTTATATTATATAGTATAATATGATTATTACGTGTGAAATTTTTATTATACAGAGCGCCTATATTTCGAGAAAAAAATTAAGGTTATATCGGATTTTTACTAGAGGCAACTACGTGGTATTCTGCCTATTCGCCAGGTTTTTCATTATTCGGCCAAACACCGAATATTAGTTTACTGTTCGACCGAATACCTAATAGTCTGCAATTGCCTTTAACGGTCTCCTGAAAGTACTTTATTTAAATATTTCATTGACAAACGAAGACACATGGGGTGTCGAAACTAGTAGAGAGTGAGATAATAAATAATTTGACTGCATCCCAGTAATTTCTTTCCATTCCTAACAATAACATCAGTCAAGAAAATTTTTCCTTAATAATGAAAAATATTTGTTTATTATTGAGTATTTTAAAATTATTATTTGGTACTAAAAAAAAGTAAAATAATGTCGAAAACTTTATTAAGTATGTAATTTTTATCAAAATAGAAATGATAATCTGTCCGTTACTAAAATTTAAAAGCGGCAAATTATGGAGCAAAAAAAATAAGTTTTCCTGAATTCACAGCAGCCTCATCACGAATGAATCCATTCCGTAACAAGTGACAGAATGTAACCATTCCATAATAGAAAATGATGTAAGAATGACAACAGTCGTATAGAAAATGTTATACTTCACACGTGGACAAAAAGGAATTTATCTCGTGGGTAATTCCTTACTTTGCCCAATTGTACCTAAAGTAAATAATTATTGATTTGACTAATTCGTTTTATGTCTTATGGCACTCTGTAAACAGCTCACGGCTCAAATATGGAAAATTTAATTTACGTTTATTTCGCGACAGGAACGTTTTATACCAATAATGCTCATTGGATGCCAGTTTTTGTTCTGAACATCTTTTTAAATACAGTTTGGTCCTAAAATCAGTAAAAACTTAGAGCGAAATTAAAATTTTATCATTGTATACACTAGGTAAACAATTATGTACAAAAAATATTGAGTTTAATCTGAAGCCACATTGTATTTTGTTGTTGTGTTTTTTAAAGATTCCTCTTAAGAAAATTATTCCTTTTTGATCATCAACCACAAAAGTAATTCCACAATACAAAACAAACCAAAAAATAAATTGTTCGAAATTCGAATGTAGAATACTTTCTCTGGGGATAATTAAGTGCGAGACGGCGGTATATTTTTAGAGCTGCAAATTCTTTTGTGCGCCGTTTCAGGCGTCGCGGAAGAGAACAAAGAAATGAGCGGAAGTAGAATTTGTTTCACGGAGCACATCCGGTGCCCGGTAATTCGTACAGGCTCCCGACCTCGAGGAAAGTTCATTTAGCTTTGATAGACATTTATATGTTCCGGCTAATTTTACACAAACGAACTTAATTCCTTTAATTTACTGACGAATGCGAATCATTACATGGGCTGCATTGTACACTGATTTCGTAAAGAATTGTCTTCATAAACTAAAACAGTCTCCTGCAAGTACCTACTTCATTTTAGATATTTCATTAAGTAATTTAAACAGACAAAAAATATACATTTATTCTTACATTTCAATAATTATTATTACATTACCTACTTTTAAAAAATAATTTCAAAATCTATATTTTGTAATTTTGATAAAACTAAAAATAATGAACTACTATTCGTTATTAAAATTTAAAAGAGGAAAATTATGGATTAAAAAAGTTTCTCTTCAGTCGATGCAGCTTCGTCAGTCTTTGTAGGTTTATCATTTGGCGCCAAAAGGGTGCAGAATATTTGGTTTTTCAGCAGACAGTCCATCACAATATTTGATATTCGGTACATTTACTATTGGTTGCATCTTGCATAATCTAAATGAATAAAATAACTTTTCGCTCAAACCAAAGTCCCTGGTGACTACTTTTAAAACTTCGTATCCTGGTCACAGCACCATTTGTAATGCGTCGAACTATATGCACGGTAGTTTGGTTTCCAGTGATATTATGTAAACTAATAACAATTGAGAAAAAATTTTCATGTCAACATACTTAATATTATGTTATTACATTACATCAGTACAAGATGCAAGAAAAATGGCGAAACAATGGGCGAATTTTGTGCACAGTTAAAAAACTAGAACACCCTATACCTTATGGTAAATGGGTATACGACTATATATATATATATATATATATATATATATATATATATATATATATATATATATATATATATATATATATATATATATATATATATATATATATACATTATATTTATTTTTAAAGATTCGTAAAGATCATATTTTGCACAATTCAAAAACGTTTTAAGTAAATTTTTTATTTTTCGCTTTAATTTATAAACAAAAAATCAATTCAAAAATCTTAAAATATAGAAATAATAATTAAATTGAATTCTAAAAAAAGTAGTTTGTAATATATGAGGGAAATAAATGACGATGAATCGTGAGATGTCTTGCATGAACAATGTTCACTTTAAACTATTAAGGACATTTTGTTGTGTACTCAATGAATTTTTTTTTTCTGTAGGTATGTTCTATTATAATTAACCCTGAAGAAGACGCAATTGACGCCGAAACGTCAAAATTAAATAATTACATTGACTGAAAACTGTTGTTTATTTCCCTCATATTACCAATCCAGTCAAGAAGACCTTACTAGTTATACAAAAACAATAATCCAATCAACTTACGACATATCCCTCTCCGCATAGCAACTCCCAAGATAGCTACACTGCAGCACTCCGCAGCTCCTGGGCACCTCCTTCCTATCGCTGATCTCGTACGTGATATTGAACCCGTAGACATCCATGAGTCCGTTGAGCGCGCGGAGGTGGTTCCCCTCCAGCTGCTGGAGGTGGAAATCGAGCACGAGGTACTTGGTGTGGCCGCGGATCCACGACAGCTGCGTCACGTTCTTCTCCGTCACCGTGAACAGCCGCTCCTTGCCCCAGTCGTTGTCCAGGAACATGCGTGACGTCACCGTCAGACCCTTCATGACGTAGAGCTGCGTGAGGTACACGATGATCTCCACGTCCACGGGGAAGGCGGATGCGTCGATCGTCCACTGACATCTGCAAGGGAAGGAGAATATTTATGAGATGGTTATGGAAATAGATAAGCACTTCCAAATTTTTAATTGAAAGATTTGACGATTATTAGCCCGAACGAATTGGGATGAAATATTGGATTTAGGGCTTACTAATAAAAATTAATAGTTTTTTGGTCATTTTCAAACACTAAAATTTTTTTTAAATATACCTACACCAAGTAATAACTAATAACTAATATCAAAATAAATTGACAAACAAAAGTCAAAAAAATTTTGAAAAAATAAGGCGCAAATGGGTGGCATGTCAAAACTTTGCTCACACGCAGTACAAGCATACCGGGCAAGGGCGGATCCAGGTGATGTTCTCACGTGGGTAATTTTGCAAAATAGAATGATAAAATAGCGCTGTAGGCGAAAATGTTTTTAGTTCAAGGTCAAATGCCTTTATATGAAATTTCGGATTTGAATAACACTCTTTTTATGTGTAAAAATAAATTAAAACTTAATTTTTACATCCACGTTAGTTAAAATAGTATTAACTTAAGTAGAAATTGAAATAATATTCGATTTTAAGATCTAACTTTAGAATTACCCCGTTACGCCCCCCTTGTATCCGCGCCAGATACCGAGCGTTTCCTGAAACAGGCGCACCCCACCCCCCAAATTGTATTTTTAAGTCAATTACATTGAACTAAATTCAAAGGCGCATTAAACTACATAAATAATGCATTTTTATTACTTTCTGTTTAGCCGGCAGTGACATCAACTTTCTTATTTTAAATGGAACACCCCGTATATTTTTTAAGATTTTGATTCTACATAAAATTCTGAATACAACCATGTATAAAGCTACTTTTTCGTTGTAGATTTATTTAAAATCGAGAGTATTCTAGGATTTTTAAGGGCGGCAGAAGTATCCGCCTGTGACACAAAACCTAGACTAACACCATCCTCCTCTCACCTGATGGGCACCGGGAAGCGGTTGGGGAACCCAGGCGTGTGTATGACGCCGTGTCGGTCGGTGAGCGTGCCGCCACAGTTGCGCGCGGCGCGGATAGTGGGCAGCATCACCAGCGTGGACGCCACGACGCACAGCACGGGCCAGCAGCGGCGCCAAGGAGGCATCGCACCAATCACTCCGGCTGGTCACGGCAGCTTCAGGCGCATCCTGGGGCTGAAACAAACAGGAAGATTAGTGAAGTGACGCAGCGGAAGGAGTTTCATTGATAATTCCACTGTCGTATACAGTAAGCCATAAACAAAACACAATTTTATCGCTTTGACAGCGGATAAAAAGGAAGGTAGCTTTTTGCAAGTGATAAAAACCTTAATTACCTTTTTTTAGCAACCAAGCAATAAACAAAACAATAAAATGTTATTTGCTTCATATTTCTAATATTCGTCAGTAAAATGATTCGATTTTGGGAATATTTGTGAAGAAGAACCAAAGGAGTCGTTAAATTATCTCGTTGAATTATATTCGAGCATTTTATTTCCTCCGAATAAATTTCTGTTTAACATCTCAACCTTGTCACTCGAAAAATTGTTTTGAAATAAAATCACGACACCGTAGTTGACAATTTTTCTTTTCAAATTGCTAGGTAACAAGGTTTCAATACAAACAGATATTTTTTATCCAGCGAAATAAAAAGCTCTTGTGTAATAATTATAGTAGACAGTTTTATATTGATTAGGTAGAGCGAGTTATCAACTTGCAGCGAAATGTGATGCAAAAGAACAAAATATAGTTATACTTGTATTTTTAGAATTAAAAAATTCACAGAGATTTGGTCAGGCCGGAATAAATAGTAGGTATATTACATATTAAAAAGGACTAAAGTGCATGATGTAATCCTGAGGGTGAAGTTTATTTCACGAGCCGAAGGTGAGAGAAATAATCACCTGAGGGATTAAAGGTACTTTTTGGACTTCTGGGACTAAAACTCTTCTTTAGTCTATATTTTTGGGGTTAAGGTTCTTAATTTAATCCCAAGGGATTATTTTTCATATTTAATCCCGTTGTCAATGAATTGAATTAATTATTCTTGTTGTCAAGTAAATACGTACTCATGGTACAAAGAAGACAAGGTATGTTCTTGCGCATTCTCTTACTCTCTCATGCTTGGGTAATCTCTCTCGCACCGTGGGCCAGCCGCCGCCATATTAGTTTTTTGTTTACATCTGTCACTGTCACATTCAAAGAACATGAGTTTTATAATCTTCGACACGTAATATGCCATAATAACTGTGGTCATAATCAAGAAGAAATTGTAGTTAGAAAACGTTTTTTTGTTAATGGACACAAGAATCGCTGAAAATCTTCATTAACATGTTTTACAACATTTGAATAGGAGGCGGGATAAAACTAAGATGGCGTCGGCTGGCCCACATGCGCGAACTGAAAGAAAACGCGTCCGCCTGACGAACATACCTTGTCTTCTTGTACCATGTACGTACTATTTGTTACAGAGTATGTATGGTAATAATATAAATATTTGTCATTAAGTTTACTGTCAAAATTACAAAACGTGTATTCTTTTAAACTATTTTGTATTCGTTTGAGGATGAAGTGCAAAAATAGCGTACCTACCACAGGACTAAAATACCTCTAATCCCTCAGGTGATTATTTCCCTCACCTTCGACTCGTGAAATTAACTTCACCCTCAGGATTTTAACATATAATATACTATTAGTCCTGTGATGCATACGCTATTTTTTGCACTTCATCCTCAAATTTCATTTTTTTTGATTGTATAATGCTATGGCAAGAAAATAAAATTTATGAAATCCCAATTGATAACAATGACCGAGACAATAACTCGAAACTGTCTGGCTAAACACACGGAAACTGAAATTGCGAATTTAGAAAAAATTCTTTCAGTTCCATGATAAGTGAGGTGATCACTATACTATTCCATTAAATACACTGGCGGAAAAAAATGAAACACTTTGAAATTCGTGAAATTTCGACCATTTTCAAACCGCCATAACTCGGCGTATTTACAATCGATTTCGATGAATCTTTGTGGGCGAAAAACTTTGAAGTGTCTACTTTAAAGTCATGCCTGCGAATTTTAGCGCAACCCCTTCCGCCCCCCTCCAGCACCCCGGTGAAAAATAATAAATTTTAATTTTAAAAATGTCCAACTTTGACGATGTGTATGGAGTTTAATTTTTTTTTTTACTTGATCCATCAAAAGGGCACTAAAATTCACTCAATTCCCTGTGCAGGACTCAAAGAACGAAGTTCCTACGATGATTTGGAACAAAGTTATGAATTTTTTTTAAAAAGGGCATTTTTTGGTTTTTTGCACATAACTCAGCGACTTTTCAACCAAATTAGACGATTGTTTCGGGGCAAAACCAAATTGTGGGTGTACTTTAAGGGGATAATCTCAGATTAGAATGATCTTTTTTCGTACCCTTTAAAATCCGAACGAGAAAACACGTTTTTTCGCAAAAAAAAGTCTAACTTTGGCCATGTGTATTAAGTTGGAAAAAATTTGTCTACTCGATCCACAGAAAAGGCATTGAAATTTCTTCAATTACCTGTGCAGGGCCCAAAGTACGAAGTTCCTACGACGATTTGGCACAAAGTTATGGACATTTGAAAAAAGTGCATTTTGTGGTTTTTTGACTCATTTTTTTTTCAAATTTATATTAGTTTAGGCAATTTAAATTATTCACACGAAATATCCAATTTCATTTTTAAAGAAGTAAGCAAATCTCACGAGTTTAAAGTTTACATACCTGTAAGCAGATCTTCAATATCGAGAAAATTTAAACTTTAAACACGTGAGATTTGCTTACTTTTGGCCAAAGTTAGACGTTTTTTTTTGCGAAAAAACGTGTTTTTTTGTTCGGGTTTTAACGGGTACGAAAAGAGATCATCCTAATCTGAGATTATACCCTTAAAGTACACCCAAAATTTGGTTTTTTCCCGAAAGAATCGTCTAATTTGGTTGAAAAGTCGCTGAGTTATGTGAAAAAAACCAAAAAATGCCCTTTTTTAAAAAAATCCTAACTTTGTTCCAAATTATCGTAGGAACTTCGTTCTTTGAGTCCTGCACAGGGAATTGAGTGAATTTTAGTGCCCTTTTGATGGATCAAGTAAAAAAAATTTAAACTACATACACATCGTCAAAGTTGGCCATTTTTAAAATTAAAATTAATTATTTTTCACCGGGGTGCTGGAGGGGGCCGGAAGGGGTTGCGCTAAAATTCGCAGGCATGAATTTAAAGTAGACACTTCAAAGTTTTTCGTCCACAAAGATTCATCGAAATCAATTGAAAATAGGTACGCCAAGTTATAGCGGTTTGAAAATGGTCGAAATTTTACGAATTTCAAAGTGTTTCATTTTTCTTTTCCGCCAGTATATATGCACGAAGTTGTGAATCACCCTGTATAATAACAATAAGTAAGAAATGTATGTAATTTACAGCAGTAATTCTCAACTCATCAAATAATAGTTCAAAATCCCTTAAATTTCCCTCGTTTAGCATTAAATGAACCGTAAATACAACAGATAAAGCAGTATCAAATCACACAAGTACAAGTACAAGTACACTAGATCATTAATATATGCTTGAATTCCTCCATAACACATCCACGGCACCTATCTAGGTACACACAACATCGCAACTTGTGTATACCTCAGCAGCCGCCTAACGTAAATGACTTGTCACAAGCTCGTCCCGTTGCTTATAATGTGTGAAATTTAATAACGCGAAGGAAATTCGCTCTGACAACGTCGAGAAGGAGCTGAAAATGATATCACTGTCTCTTTTCCACCATCGGGAATGGGAAGACTTGTCTCTGTTCTCGTATATGTTGTGGACAAGATATTTAATTAGTTCAAGAACGTATGTTGCTGATATGAAACTGTGAGCCTTTTATCCAGAAATGATTTTAATTGCCTGAATTTTGGTTTGTTGTCTGCCACTCAACAGGATCTTAATAGGCAAAGTCTACAATATGAAAATCACTGATCTAAACCTATGTTATTATGTTGTTAAAGATGTGAATACTAAAAAAACGTATGCAATAAATATCGATTATTGTTTCGAGTAAGTTACGACATGCATAGTTTGTCCGCGTTGTGGTGACCGGTACGTCATGAAACATATTCGTCTGGGTTAAATTTTTTAGGTGGTGGAAAATTAATTGACGTCATACAGGTTCGCAACCAGTCATTTATGATGAAAAAGAACTATAAGTAAATATAAACTTTAAATTAAGAATTACCTATGTAATAAAAAAATTAAATACTCGTAGTAATAATTTTTCATGCTATTTATCATTATAAATTACCTACAAATGAATTCTGATGGCAATGAGTTAGTTTCATTTTTAACAACGAGAACTATTGTTTTAGATTCACTGGTATGTTTTGACATTTGCAATTTTCTATTTGAGGTTATTAGTATTTAGTAGTTTACGGTTGTGTTATGATTTCTGATATGAGTATCGTTTTATTATTATTATTTGTAGTTTATGTTCCTTGTACAACGTTGTGAATATTCTTAAATATTCTACAACACATAACCTGAAATGATAATCAGTGTTTGGCGTTATTTGAATTACTTAAGTAATTAAAAACTATTTTACTGGCATATTGAAATTAATAAATAATTATTACTGATGCTTTGATAGCAAAATTGAACATTGGAGCCGTTTTGTATTGAAATTTCGCAATATGATAATTACAGTCCAGTATAATATTTCAAAGCTAAATGTACATCCCCTACAACATAATCAATAATACCTACTGGTAAAGTTAACAAAGGCGCAAACTTTATTTTGAAACCTGATCCTTTGACTAGACATAACCGACATCCAAAATTACCGACAAATGATAAATTCAAAAATAAATATTTATCACGCCTTTCCCCTAACTACTACTGAATTTGCATAATTATTATTCAAAATAAATGTACTGTACACCTAAATATAATTACATTCATTCAGAATCAGAATTATTAGAAATTACTTGCTGAAGTACCCGGCCTTGCCTTTGTCCCCTATGCCTCCCTATATTTTTTCTCGGCTGCTCAAAATGATAAAACGACCCGCTACGCAAAATCCATTTAAATTGGTAAAGTAGGTTTTGAGATATCTGGCCGCCATTTTGTTTAAAGATGGCGGACTAACATTGTTATGCCTGTCTTAAGTTAGATCCTTAAATTTGAACCCAATCGGTGCAGTGCATTTTGAGATAGCTAGTCGCTATTTTGTTTCCAGATGGCAGACTAACAATTTAATATGCCTATATTATAGGTTAGATCCTTAACTATTACTGTACCAAATTTGAACCTAATCGATGCAGTACAGTAGTAATCCGCCATTTTGTTTCAAGATGGCAGACTATAATTTTATTATAATTGACCTATCCTATGTCTCAAGTCAGATTCTTAGCCGTACTGTACTAAATAAGAATGTAGGGGAGACTAGGGAGGGTTGATACGTTTTGACATACCTAACATACCTAACATACCTAACCTAAAACTATTAAAATAAAAATATATAAATAATTATATAAAATAATAAATCTAAACGTATTTTAAGGCAACCCACCAACTAAAAACATTGAATAAAGTTAAATTTTTATAACTCGTCAAATTTCATTCCATGGAATGGATTCATTCCGTAACAAGTGATAGAATGTAACCATTCCATAATTGAAAATGATGTAAGAATTATAACTTGCTATAACAGTCGTATAGAAAGTACTTTTTGATTACATAAAATAAAATAAAATGACAGAATCAAACAAATTTTTTATTTATTTATATCGATATCGTCATGGTTACGAATAAAACATAAATTGATTAACTGAACTAACTGAATACTATTATTATTATAATAAATAATTTTAGTCGTAGATAAAATTATGTGTGTATTACGAGTGTAAAATGTCTTTGGTCCTCGGCTCGCGCTGCAATTACCGTGCGCGAGTAGCAAAGAGTTGCTTTACTTTACTTAATACACAAATAACTATTTTATATAGATGATATATTAGTAATTTATTTAACAAGTACGCAAAATAGAGTTTTAGAGGACGAATCTATTTACGGACGAGGCGTGAGCCAAGACTTTAAATTAGGTGAGTCCTCTGCCACTGCGTCAAATCGTCGAAATTATTAATAATCTTCTTCCATGATTTTTTTAAAAAACCCTGAAAAAAATATCTGATTGCGCCTTTGGGAGGTATGGCAGCATTCTACGTCACATCACATTCATAATATTATTCAATTTTCATTAATTATTTTTGGGCTTGTTGATACAATTTTTGTGAAAATAAAAAATATGGCTTCCAAGTTTTTATGTTACCCACTAAATTAGATAAAAGATACATAATGTAATGTTTCTTTGAAAGTAAAAATGTCACATACCATTCATAACCTAATTTGTAAATAATTCTCATTTTACACATTATCAGCTCACTATCAACTGTCCCGGTATTCACTAATCACTACTACACTACTAAGAACTGAATTAAACCACTATCCACTAACCACGCAACTAAAGTGTGTAGTATCGTAGACACAGACATAAACAATAAATAATTACTAGCTTAGTAAGCAAAATACTGATATACGCTAGACATAGGTGAACAAACTGAAAATCCCTAGTCATATTTTTAACAGAGATAGACGTAAGGAATTTGCAAGAACTAGCTGGAAAAAACGAACAACGTTCGGGGAGATTCGTAGATATTGTTGCTAATAATAACCAGTGACTATCAAAATGTGGGGTTTATGTATTTAAATAAAATCTAAATAAGGTTTTGTTTGATTTGTACAGGTGTATTATAACTTCGCGTGCATGGTATACCTAATGTACTTGTATAACTTGAGGTACATATTGTAATGGCATAATAGTATTTTTCTCTTTGGCGTTCACAAAGTTAACTTTGTGAAACGCAACTGGATGTCGCCAAGGTTCAATTTGTGACACGCAACATATTTTTTAGAAAGTTGGCATAAGCAGTATCAGATGACATTTACTTCAAACGTTAAACCTCAGAACTGACAAATTTCAGTATAACCTATAAATCTGTTTTGCTTAATTAATTACTTTTTTATTCAATAAAATATTAATTAATCTAGTAATAGAAAACATATAAGTTCAATATTTTCTATAATGGCTGCACTTATCATCTAGAATACTTCATTAATTATATTTTTACAGGGGCAGTGAAAGTTAAATAAATGGCAATATTAATGTCACCAACATAAATGTCACACACATTAATTTCCCTAAATCGTCTTGTGTGTATTGTGGCAGGTTAATTTAAATTTTAATATTAAAAAGACACCAAATAGAAAAAAAATTGTAAAAGAACTCGTTTTATAAGACTTTTTAAACACCCATGGACGATTTATGTCAAGTGGGTTGTTACATTAGGTAGGTACATAAATAAATATTTTCGAAATTTTTAGAAATAAGGACTCACGATAAAAATTTTAGTAAGTAGTACCACTGGGTATACTATTTTACTTATTTTGAATTTGAATAAAGAGAATATCAATTATCATTTTATCTCATATAAAACGTACCTGCCTGTTACATAAATAACTATTTCAATATTTCTAAAAATAAATTTAATAATTATCTCAAGAGAACATTTTTCATGCCACTGAATTGATGATTATTTTTACATAACTTCTAATAGGTATGTAGCAATATCAAAATGAAAAATGTGTTTGCAACGAAATACACATACCTAACACATGATTAATGTAAATTTTCTTCATTATTTATAGTCTAGTATGTGTTTGACAATGCATATAGTAAATTTTAGAATATTTTTACTTATTTGTTTTATCATAATATTTTAAAATATAATGGCATACCTCATATTTATTAATAACGTTACGATAAAACACGATAAAATTAAATTATAAAATATCTAATATAAAGCTGAATGTTTGTATGTCTGTCTGTTTTGTATCTACATCTAGACCGTTTGCCCGCTTCTCATGAAATTTTGAATGCAGGTCTCTTTTGACCGGGTCAAATTTTGACTTCGATCTGACATTTAGCTGTGGGGATAAAAATTAAAATTGATCTGACGGACGCAATTTCTGTTTCTTTTGTAACGAAACTTTGTTCGGGTAAACCCTCGGGTAAACCTGTTTGTATAAAACATTAAAAATTTTAAGTCGGTACACTAATGTTCTTCAAATGAAGGCTGTTGTTTTGTTAATTATCGGATTAAAAAAAATTTTGTACCGTGTTCTGCTTTGATACCTAATCATAATTAAATAGTTTACTTGTGTTTTATTGTTTGTACATTATTATCTTTATATTAAGAGGAATGTCCACCCCTACAAAATTAAGCAAAAATATGTTCTCGTTGGGCCCATGAAATTGACTTTAATTTTGGTCCGATTTGTTTGCTCTTTTTTTAAATTTAAAGATAAAAGATGTCTCTAGGTCTGTCTAGTGCCATTTTTTTTAAATTTAAATTTTTACATGTATATTTTAAGCTCCAAAGTTAGTAAAATTTTGAGAACTTTGAAGATAAAATATTACAAAACTAAAGTAAAAATTAAAAAAGTGACACTAAGCGGACATAGTCTAGACTTTAATCTTTCATTTAAAAAAAAATTGTTTAAAAATATTTAAAATTAGTGGTAATTTCATGTGCCCAGCGAAACCCCTTTTGTTGTAGAAAATGGCTAAATACGGTTCATTCATCGAATCAACCGATGTCGTCACAATGGGTAACAATGGTTTGTGACGCCATCGCTTCATTCGTTAAATGGATCTTCAAAACTAGTGGGGATTCCTCTTAAATTAATATAATATGTATGTAGGCATACATTAATAATTTCTTTGAGTCATATTCCTACTGAAAAATTCCATCAATAGTAAAAAGGTGTAGGTATTTCCTGCAATGCCGATACAAGTATTGCATTCTTTCTTTTATTGCATTCTTCGTGATTTTCGCGGCAGGAATATCTTACTGATCCTGCAGAATTATTTCATTATTTCAGGATGTAAACACGCTGGATTTACCAATGGAATTTCAGGTTTGCAGGAATGACAGGAATGTCATATTCGTAGAAAGAAATGTTGACGACGTAGAAGACCTGCATATATTGAATGATTTCGTGTTTTCTGGGGGTGGATGTGGATTTATTGCTGGTTTATTGAAATATCACGGGGAAGAATTTCAATAATTTAAATCATTTTATTATTCTGATAATGGTGTCCACTTTAATAGTAGGATTCTGTTCAAATCTGTAGTTGCTACAGATCTATAAAACTGTAAATATTAAACAAAATCGCAATGAAATTTATGAGCATATGAACATTTTATATTTGTCAACAAACATTGATGTGATTTTGTTCATTATTTAAGAATTTACAAATTTGTAAAACTTATATAGATTTGCACAGAATCTCACCATAAGAATATTTCCTTAAATATTCAAATGGCATTTCTACTGTCGTTTCAATCAAACAATCAATAAACCAAGCAAAAGCTGCCTGGCTATGTTGATTTAGTCTCATAATTACGATATAACCATTCCGTGCTATAGCACGATATTCAAATCGTACTAGTTCATGATATTTTCAGCTTTCTTCAGTAGGTAGTAGTAGTATCATTTAAGAATTATTATAGTACAATTAATATTCCCGTTTTTGAAATTCCAGTATCTTGTAGTCCGTGATAATATTTGTTTCCTCACAAAATTTGAAACCTAGTTAATATAAACAACCAATCAGAATCTAGAATGAGAATTAATTTTGACGTTTAATGTCTATGATGACATTAATATTTTAAAATACGGGATTACATTAGTCATAGAGAAATTAAAATTTTACACCATATTTATAAATTTTCTTCAGTCAAGGATTTTTATAAAAGGCAAGTAAATCAAACATAAAATAATACCTATAAGTGAACAAACTGACAGTTCTGACTTCTAACGGTAATTTTATAACTAGTTTGTTTTACTAGGCTACAACATTATAATTTTGTAATTGTGAACAACAGTAGTCAAAACTATCTAATCAACTATAACTACTAACTATACCTACTGACTACAAGTACTAATTTCGTATTGTGAATCAGGCTTTACATTATTGTTTATGTATTACCTACCCGGACAAAAAACTTTTAAATTTGACATGTAAGTAATTATTTACTAGATTAAAGATTAGTAGAATGTAGAATGAGCAGCTTTAGGCGAGATATTATGTGCTGGCCACAACAGATTTTTTAAAGGAAATCTTTCCTCGTATGAACTAGGAAGTAGTTACTGAAAAATTTACCGTGGACGTAATGTGGTAAAAATCACATAATAAGGACGAATCATTTTTGATATTTTATATTCTTCCGCTTTTATTTTCGCACCATTTCCCTGATTCGTCTAAAACATCTTTTTATTCACACACATCTGTAAATTTCCTCAGAAATTCCTTTCATATGATTACAGCGATTGTGCATTACATTTATTTATTCTCCGGTTCTTTTCCTGTAATCGTCATTGCCACATCTTTAGGACTCTCTGCATTATTCATGTAGAATTCTCGAGGGGGGGAAGGGGTTGTTGTAAAGTGCAAATGACTCACGTTTATTCTGAGTGTTCAGCGATTTCTCCCGACTTCGTAAATTAGATATAAATCAGTTATATTTCCGGGGGCGACGAGTCTTGTGCCGCTCCGGCCTGATATTGAACTTCCGGTTTCCGGAGTATCTTTGTATCGACCCGCAGGAGAAAAGCCGAGGAAATTATTGAATTGAGAGGATTTATCACTAATAATTTACGGAAATATTTCAACTCCTGTTTATATGACTGTTAAGTTTGAAATAGTTATTTACATTATAAGTGCGGTAGGTTTTATTATTCAACGCGAGGTGCTAATAAAACCGAGCGATGTACAAATACCTAATGCACACATTATGATTGTATTTTTGGCCGACATAGCTATTTATTTAAAATATATTTTTTATGAGGTTAAGTAAGATGCATTTCATATTATTGTACTAAAATTTTCTTTCGTGATGTGTTCTTGACACAACTACTAAAAGATGTCCTCAGTAAGTGTAATATTTAAAATTAATTTGTTTTATTTATGTTAGACTCTATTGAACAATATATTGTGTAAAGTAATGTTTTGAGTTCACGATTATTTTTGCACCCGGTACAAGTTGTCAAAGTTTGACATTTTTTGACATTAAGAACTTTTTTTCTAAGGAGGGTGGCAGGGGGTAGAATGAACTTGAACTTCAAACTTGTCAGAACTTGAAGAGTCATCCAGTTTCGACCAAATTCAACCGAGTTATCGCTGTCTAAAAATTCGGAATTTTTGGTGCATTTTCAAAAGTGGTGCCTTGTTTCTTTTGCCGAGTGTATTATACTTCGTGGCCAATTAATAACTATAAAGCTGCATTCAGACCGACCCACTTATAAGTATAAGTGACTAATTGATCAATCAGCGCTCAGCGTTCGCTTCGTCAAAATTCCAATTTCACTTATAAGTGTAATCTGAAAACCTCCCAAAGTTCTATCTTTTCCAATCAGTCCACTAAGTGAAGAGTGCGATAGGTATATCATGTCATCTTTATCATCGAACTGTCACTTGCAAGCTGCGTTTTATTAATGACATACAAAATAGATATTAATTTAATTAAATTATTATAAATAGTAATTAATAAAAATATCGTATGCTTGTGTTGTAAAATATTATTACTGAATATGTAAACATATTTAAAAGCATATAAATTCTACTTTTTAATTTACATGTGTATGGAAATCCATTTTCTTTTAATAATAATAATAATAATTTATTTATACTGCAATACAACAGGATAATCCCAGAACAATATTACAGTGTAAAAAAGAATCAAGAAAACAAATATGAAATATCAAATAACAAACACAAACCAGATTCAAACCGTAGGCCGTTTCTAACCTAACTAAACGAGCATAGCGGATATTATAAGATAAAAAAATATTTTAATATGCAAATTGTAAAAATCACACAACAAATTGTACTTAATAAACAATTATTATGTATTTAAATTTAAATATTTTCATAAGTTCTAAATTTTTCCAATTGGTGTTCATCCACTAATTTGGTAGGTATGTATGGTGCATTTGATTTATACTTATAATTGTAAATATTTCACTTATAAGTGGGTCGGTCTGAATGCAGCTTTAGACGAAAAGTTTTTTGTTCAGAAAGTAAATTAAGGAGGTTCCCTAGACATTTTAAAAAATGTTCTAATGCAACCATAAAAATGATACCTGAATTTTTTGACCACGTAGTTTGAACGAAAATAATTGTTAAATTTTAATATTTTACATGGGCTCTTATGGCTTTCCATTAATTGATTAAATAAAAAGATGTTAGAAATGTTCTATTTACTTAATTTTTGGTATATAAACGTATGCAAGCACGGACATCAATTTCCCAAAATTTGAAGAAGGTTGACCACATAGTTGTAACAATATTGTCGATTGAAAAAAAAATCTTCAAGCATTTTTTGATTAGTGAATTAGAAATTATTGTAAAAATATATCACCGCAACTGAACGAATTGCAATATCAACTAACATCCGTTGACCGAATTTTGTTTTACATTAATAAAAATATTTTTATTAATTAAAGGCTGATATCTGAGTACGCCACTGCATGTGTAGGGAACCTCCTTAAATATTACTCAATTTTTTGCTAAGGGTGCAAACCTCTTTATACTATTAATATTCTTAATTATTAAGTACCTAACGTAACATAACTTCTTCTGATCTTATTAAAACTGAAGTGTTTGTAATGAAATGAGCGCGGGAGTAAATTGCCTCCATTTGATAAAAGAATCTTTTGCACCTTGTAATAAACCGCTCGAATTTCCTGTGTGGAATTTCTTTTTCAATAGAGCGCCGCACATTTACAGCCTTAAAAGACTTCCAGCATTCCCGATGAGTAAATGAGTTCGGGTCAACTTTGACTTAATTAAAAATTCTCAATCCTTTGAGGTTTCCAGACATGAAAATTCATTTTTCATTATTAGATAATTAAATTTCACCAGGCAATTTTCCAAATCGTCATCTGATAAGACAGAAACTCGTGTCTTTGAACTGGGGAAATATTTGAGCAAAACAAACTCGTCAAGTGCTTGCAAAATATATAATTACCTCTCGCCTCATATTCTATAAGAGAGGAATTGTAATTAGTCAAAATTTTCAAATACAAGTTTTTAGTCCACTGTTTCCCAAAATTTTTTAAACGCGACACATAAAATTTTACATTTTGTACGGCACACCAGATTTTTAAAAAAATAATAAAACAAAATTCAAAATAAATATAAATTGGATGAAGTTTAGTTTTGAACAGTAAATTGTAAATTATTACCTACATGCTTCTGAGTCATGAGTAAAGAATCTGTCAAATAGCGTCGTCACTAAATTTAATCTTCAATAACAATAAGTCTTGCGGAAAAGAAGAATTTCTAATTCATTGATAAGGTTATAACAGTAACTTTTTTACTTCCTTGTACGAAGTAAGGAAGTATTGTAATCGCGAAAAATTTCGGTTCTCAGATTTTGACGGAAATATCCGTTTTGACCTTTTCTGAATCCATTATGACTAGTTTCGACGTGACGTCTGTACGTACGTACGTACGTACTTACGTACGTACGTACGGACGGACGGACGTATGTGTGTCGCATAACTCAAATACGGTTAGACGTAGAAAGTTGAAATTTTGTATTTAGGACTGTTATAGCATCTAGTTGTGCACCTCCTATTTTTGGTTTCAGTCTACAAACCGGAAGTAGTACTTTTTAAAAATATTTCGATAAATATTTAATTTTAGACAATTTTTTTTATTTTAAATGAAAGATTATGTGATTATTACCTACAATCGGTATTTTATAAATATTTTTGTATCTGCTATCATTTAAAAATAATTAAAGTATATATTTATAATTTATAGTATTTCGGTATCTTGTAGTCCATGATCGATTAACATTTGTTACTACGTAAAATTTAAATGATTATGACATGACAGTGACAATAGTAAAATATGCTTTATATCTTCTTCTGCAGTTTAAATAAAATGACTAAAATATATTTGTGAGTATACTAGTATAATAAGTTAAAAGAATTTTTAATATTATTTTACATTTTAGTTATTAAGAAAAGTATGAACACACAAGGCGTACAAGGAAGTCATGTCGTGTCCACGTCAGATTTTTATTTATTTAGATTTAGAAGCATTAAAGAATCTCATGTGTACACGACTTAGGAAATCATGAGTATGTGTACCTTGCCACAATAATTTAAAATAAATAATAATAAGACA
Organism: Agonum fuliginosum; assembly: GCA_947534325.1. Taxonomy (NCBI): domain Eukaryota; kingdom Metazoa; phylum Arthropoda; class Insecta; order Coleoptera; family Carabidae; genus Agonum; species Agonum fuliginosum. Next base: position 45,472,555 of record OX384029.1, read on the forward strand.
CAAAATTTAAGGCACATCTGTAGGTTCATTCTTTCTCTATTAAATGTTAAAAAAAGCATTATCTTGAAGTCAATAATAAACTAACAGTTTATTCGCAACGAAAACTCTTTCAAGGTATTTTTCTTCAAAATGACATTTCATCGCTAGGAGGCGGTAAAGTACAAATTTCAGACTGGTTTCGGGCAGCTACAGTACTGGGGAAGGGAGTGAAATAGATGAAAAAGTAAAATCGTTAGTATTCTAACAATTCGGGAAAAAACGTGGATGGGCCGCTTAAGACAAAACATTGATTCCGCACGCTATTCTATAGCGTTTATTATTTTGTTAAATATAAGAATAAAAAATAATTTATGTATTAGGGAAAAAATTATTTTGGCAGCCATATTTGTAAAAAGAGGGGTATCGCGTGTCGCTGTACAGCTTTTATTTATAAGGAAATTAACTTGTTGTTTGAATTTGTTTTAAAATAGAAAATATTTGTGTTCAGAAAATAAAAAAAAAATTTCAAAATTAACATTACCCATTTCGATTTTAAAGCAAAATTTTAAAATTCTGCATCGACCATTTTGTAGATTATACTTTTATCTTCAACAATATGTTTTTTTAACAAAACAAAACGCTGTGGAGTGGCGCGCGCGAAATCCATGTTATTAGTTGTTTTCTGGCACGGTAGAGGACCCTCTTAAACTAAATACTTATGTGAATGATGCTTGAGAAAAGAAGAATTTGTTATTTATTGATAGCTTCAAAACAATGCCCAGGATTTCAGCATGAAAGAATCCTCAAAGAATCCATTAAAAATTCTCAATCCTTTGAGATTACACAGACATAAAAATTAATAATTAAATTTCCAAGGCAATTCTCCAATTCGCCATCCGATAAGACGTAAATCGCGTTTTTGAATTGGTGAAATATTTGAGCAAAACAAACTCGCAAATATTTGAAGATATCAAACAAAAATGAAGGAATAAACGAAAGAGGGTAATTCCCTTATCAAAGACACTATTCCATTCCACTGACTGCGCTCCTAATTAGCGAAATTAACAATAGTATTTAATTTCCCCATCAACAATTCTAAACTAAGTTGGCAGCGCTGGCGGAAGTGACGTCGCGAGCATTGTGCACCGGATACGCGGGGGAATTTCACTTCTCACTGCATTCTTCGCTCGCATTACGACGGGGCGAGTTAGCGACTTAACCGCCGCATCCCGCATTGAGAAATTGGGTTACGAAACCGGAAGATGGAACATTATTATTACGAGAGAAAGAAGAAGCATAAAAAGGGCTGTAATCATAAGTACCAGTTATATTTTAAAATAGTTACCGCGTTTATAACACAGAAAATCGCATGACACAAATAACAGTCAATGTATGAATGGATTACAATAATAGTAACCATGGTTATATAAAAATTTTATCGGAAATTTTTTACTAGTAGCTTGAGTAACTTAACTGAAATTAATAAGCGGAAATTTTTCATCATCTGTCACATTGACATTAAATTAAAAATTTGTTAAATTGTCATTTTGAGTGTAAATAAGCAAATAATAAGGTAAATAATACATTATGTATTAATGTATTAATGTTATATACAAATTGAGTAAATATTTCTAGTTTCTATTATAAAAAGAATTCAAAAATAGAGCGGCGGTGTCATTGCGATTTTCTTACCGAATATGCGCTTAAAAGTGAAAAAAACCGTAACACGAAGTAATGTTTTTAACCCCATAATAGTCAAAATCTTATTATACGTCATAATTTGAATTAAAAAAATGTTTTTTTTCTGTAATTACCTACTAGTGCGACGTCGGCGACTAGGGATGTAACTAGGATTTTTTACTTAGGCCAAGGGTGGGTACACTTTTTATTGTAAAATTTTTGTTCTGAAAAACACAGGAGTATGCGAAAAAAAAACACTGCTAAGGAATTTTACTTAGTTCCTCCAGAAATTAATTTCGTACAAAAACAGTATCCAATTAAGAATATGATATCAAATATGTATGCATAGATATAGATTGCACGAGCACACAGACTGACAAGTTAATTCATTATATCTATTTAAAAATACAACATGTACCAGCACTAAATTTATATCTATCGCTATTCATATTCATAAACATTTCTTTTGCCTCAATTAAGTATAAATCTATATCTCTTCCCTAGTATTATTATAGCTATTAATATAACAAGAATATTATGCGATTTATAATACCGATGATGTTGCTAAGCGACGAGGTGAAACCGAGTCTCTTTGAACAGCCAAGGGGGCTTCAATCGCATATATTCGCGTTATATTCAAAGCTTAATCGTGTCATCAACGACAGCGATGTTCAAACAAATCAATAATTTTATCTGTCAATTACTTGACAATTTGCATTTTATGGAAGGTTTTGATGTTATTCTGGTTGTATCTAACGTATTAAGTTCGTAACTACTGAATTATAGTAACTAACGTAGGTATTATGTTGTTTATAATTATAAATACCTAAATGTTTCATATTTACTAAGTTTACATGCAGTTTTGAAAATGGTTTGGGTTTTCAGTCAAAATTATGTAAAACTGTTTACATGCAGTTTTCAAAACATGTGATAACGAAGCTTCGAAAACAGTTTCGGCGCAAGCGCATTTAGATCTTGTAAATGGCCAAATGTTTCGTTGTGGCATTTTTATTTTCAAATTTACGAAAACACTAAATAAGAAAACAACTCAGTTTTAAGTCACAACTGACAATTGGTGTTTGTACTTTGTAGGTTAGTACGTTCAAAAAACGGCAGAAATCTCTGTGAAGTACGCATGCGCAATCTCAAAACTTAATTTTACCTGTTTACATGACTAGTTTTGAAACTAATTTTCAAGTCAAACCCAAGAATTTTGGTTTTGGTTTGAGTTAACTCAAAACCGTTTTGACACTGTTTACATGGAGATTTTAAAACTTAAAACGTTTTGGGAACGGTTTCAAAACTGCATGTAAACATAGTAAATATAAGGTAATAACAGTTGATGTTACGATTAAATATTTTAATTAAGTTAATGTAAACATATTGTAAATTTTTTGGATGGGACAGTGGGGGGCGGGGGTCAAGACTTTGTAGAGTGGACCCTGAACCACCCAGGCCCACCCTTAGTTACGTCTCTGTCAGCGACACTTTAAAACTTTTACATGGCTTATTTTGCACATTCTTTCTGCATAAATTTCGTATAAACGATGTAGGTAACCTACAATAAAAATTATGTTACACAATATTCCTATATTCCTAATTGCTTTATTCTAAAAATTTTGTCTGTAATTATAGATCATTTTGCATAAAATTCATTTGCAATTTGATTAATTTTGTTCCCTCTTCTTTTATTTCTACTGCAAATAATATTTATTTTCAGGTACTCTTATTTAGCATAAGGCAATCTAGAAACTCTAATGATTGTATTTATTTATTTTTTATGCCGATTGCTTGTTCCTATTTGCAGACATTTATGCAGATAAAGTACATAAAAATAACTATTTGAAAACAGTTTCGAGTGCGGCCAGAATTCCGGATTCGGTGATACGTTTCATTTTGTATAATAATCAATGAATTCTATTAATTATTGAATTGTGATTATTTGGCGTTCAATGAAATTTTATGCAAGCTTAAAATGTCACCTCATTATTTTAACTAGAGCAATTAAAAATTGAATGAAACTGAATCAGCAGAAAAATTTCTTTTCACATTAAAATAATTAATAGTTTGAATTACGCGGCGGAAAAAACTAACACACAAAAGGTATTCTTCTATTCTCTAGAACTCCGCAAATCCTCCTTTCCACAGAAATAATTACTTGAAATATATTCATCGGCAGTGTGGCAGGTATAGTCGAGCGCGACTGTTTGTCGGTAAAAAATAATATTTATGAGACTGTCGGTGCATCGCAGGATCTATTCGTTTCGCTAAACTCATTTGAGACGGCAATAGCGCCTGGCGACTCGTGAAATCGACCATTCTATTCGTTGTTTTGCCCCGAGTGCGGTGGGTTTTTATTTTTATTTGGTGTTGTGGTACGACTGGAAATCTACAATATCTGCAGAATACTCTAAAGATGCTTTAGGTTCAAACAGTTTTGATAGTAGCTATAAGATATTGCTGCTTTTATTAGTTATCTATGAACAGATTTTCTTGTTTTTATTTTGTTTACGTTTCTTAATCGATATTAAAGAACAAGTTTTATAAGAATTGATTTTTTCGCCCTCGAGCGAGTTTACTAAACGACAAGTGCGAAAAAAGTCTTATAAAATACTACCTATTTTTACCTCTCGCCTAGAGAGGTATAGGGATCGTGAAAAAATTCGATGTCGAGATTTTTGTCAATAAGCACGTTTTAGCACCTTTAGAACCTATTTTGACTATTTTCACGATGATGTCTGTGTGTGTGTGTGTGTGTCTGTATGTGCGCCTACTATAGTCTTTCGTTCTGATTCATTATCTCAAATTCTACTGAAAATAAAATTCGAATATTTTGCAATATACATTTATATATGTTAATGAAGAGCTGATAAGATTTTGGTAAAAATCTGTCAACCGGAAATGGTATTTTCTTGAAGAATTTTAACATTTTTTGCAAAAAACATAGAAAATACTGCGTTAATTACAATTTGTCATTCGACATTTGAAAGAACAAATTATCTTTTACAATATTTATTTAACATCGTTTCTATATCTCTTACCAATAAAGGAAAATTAATTTTCAAAAATTTGTAATTTTACCTACCACGATTTGTAAATCATAATATAGGAAAAAAATTAAAAACAAAAATGAATATGTCAATGTGACAGATGAACAGACGTATACACAATTTCTGAAATGTTTGTGGCACCATTTTAAAAGAAATGTAAATATTATTAACAACTGAACATAATGTAATAAGGTAATAATAAAGTTAAATTTTTATCTATAAAGAGCTAATTAAAGAACTAAGAACTATAAAATTATTTTCAAAAAGTTTGTAAATTTATTGCAAAATTATAATTTAAGGAGGTACACTCGAGTGGTGGGAGGTTAGGGGCATCTCCTATACTCGCAATGTATTTCATATCAGGGTTTCAACTTATAAAAAATAAAAAATAAAAATTTTTATTGTATGTAAACGCAGTCTATTTGAATTTTTGCTAATAAAATGAGATTTAAATAACTTAATTAAGAATATTATATATTTTTGTTATGTAAAAATTGTTTATTTTATAAGATTTCATTCGGCTAAATACCAATGTAAACTACGGCAACGCTGTGCTGTACATGTCATTTTTCACGGTCTTATGTCAATCTGACAGATAGTAAAAATGTAAGCTGAAGAGAATTCTGCACTTGAAATTTCATTTAAATCGTTGGGTATGGATTATTATTTATTATTTGTGCATATTACCTTTCATTCTTGTGAAAAACTTGTGATTATAGATAGATAAATTTTTTTTCTGGTTAAATTCAAATTTCACGCTTTTCAACGTTGCCGCATCTATATTATGTTCTCGCCAATATTCTCCAGTAGGCATAAACGTCAGTCTTTCGATTAAGAATTATTGTTAATTACGTGGTAAATGATACTTGTATTACTTTTATCCGATCTATGAGATAATAATGTACGTTTTAAAAAAGCAATTGGAATTTTCTGTCATTTCCTAAAATGCTTTTTACGTTGATTTAAAAGTAGTCCCATAAGAGGCCATATAAAATGTAGTTTTTTAATATTTATTTTTGGATAATCTACGTGGTGAAAAATTATGAAAAAATTCAGGTAACATTTTTACAATGTTTTGATTAATTTTGCAAAGTTTCATTAAACTCTCTCATTATTTCAAATGTCGAGTGTACCTCCTTAAGAAAGCCTAACTAAAATCAAATTCACATAAATTACAGTGTTAAGGCGAGAGGTCGTGTGCTGGCCACATCAGATTTTTTAATTTAAATTAAACTGCCACAATACACAAGTCGATTTCGGGAAATTTATGTGTGTAACGTTTTTGTTGGTGACTTAATATTGCCATTTATTTAACTGTCACTGTCACTGTAAAAGTATATAATTAATTAACTATTCTAGATGATAAGTGCGACATTACAGAAAATATTGAAGTTATATGTATTCTATTACATTTTGAGCATAAATCAAATACGATTATTATATTTTTATATTATTCTACATTTTAGTTATTAAGAAAAGTATGAACAGTTTAATAGGCGTACAAGGAAGTCATGTGGTGTCCACGTCAGATTTTTCTATCTTTAATGCTACCAGATAAAGACAATTTTTTGATAACGTGTAAGTTGCAAATAACTTTTCCTCTTTATTGTCATTACAAATAAATACTAGGTATATTATTTATCCAAATTTATAAAAAAAAATTGACAATTAATCTTTGCACTCTTCAAAAAATATTACTTCCAGTGAAGATATTTGTAGGTACCAAAATCTAATGAGCTCTTCCAATTTGTATTCAAATGTATAATACCAAATATCAACATTTTTGAGTAATTCGTATTTGAGTTATCCGACCTCCAGAAATCCCGCCCTTTACAGGTATGGTGGAATGTAAAAAGCAATTTTTTGTGGGAAGCTCAGTTTCCGGCCAGAATTTTTCCTTAGTATACGGCTATCTCTTACTTAGTGCTTTAAAAAAAATTCCTTATAACTCCAATTTTAATGCAACCAGTGTATTTTTTTTAATACCACATAATACAAGGACCATTAATTTAATATTAGAAGAATATATAAGTGAAACCTATATCTACTGACTTTGATTTTACCTATTCGGATGAATTATGTAAATTACTGCTATATAAACAAAGCGCAAAAAAAAATAAGAACGGAGCAAAAGAGCGCAATACATAATAGATTTAAGTATTTAAGTAAAAAATAATATTATTACATTTTTTTTTCTCGTCAACTTAGCCCTGCCAAATTAAATTTTTAATAAAACGAATTTGGTGAAAGCGCAAAATTTTATTTTACTGGCGCAATAGAGCGCATATGAAGGGTCATTCATACAATAATGAAAATTGTTAAATAGTCAAAAGGGAAGGCTACCGTCAATTTGGCCCTTCCTAACTAACTCTTCCAATTACTACTAAATAAGAGCAGCGCAAAAAAAAATATTTATGGAGCAATAGAGCGCAAGATATTTATATTAAAATGCAATACAAAAATATAATAACAATTAACTTTTTTTTTGTTGTCAACTTGGCCCTCCCAATTTTGATTGTTAATAACATAAAATGTATGCTAGCGCAAAATTTTATATTTATGGCGCAAAAGAGCGCATACGAAGAGCTATTGAAATAATTATGAAAATTTTAAAATTTTCATAAAGGAAAGGCTAATGTCAACTTGGCCCTTCCTAACTTGTTCTTTGAATTACTGCAAAAGTAGAGCAGCGCAAAAAAAATATTTGTGGAGCGATAGAGCGCAATACAAGCGCAAACCGATAATATAATTTTTATTTATAAATATTTATGTGGTAGGGCCAACTTGACTTAGCCTACATTTACGTATATAAAAAGCAGTGTTGTAAATTATCTAAATAATTTTGTCTAGATAAATCATCTAAATCATATATTTTTATCTATTATCTTATCTAGATAATTTTTTCTTATTTATATATTATCTTATCTAGATAAAATTACAAATTATCTTTATCTTATTTTTAATTATCATCAATCTAGATCTAGATAATAATTTTAGTATAATTATAACCAGATTTTTTCAATTGTAATTTTTATCGAATTCAAAAATGTAATCAAACTATGCAAGCATACAACGCACAGCTTCCTAAATAATTCTATAATATTATCTATCTTATTATCTATCTAGATAATAATTATGTATCTTTTATCTATTATCTAGTTTATTTTTCAATGGTTATCTATTATCTTATCTAGATAAATAAAAGGATCTTATCTTTATCTAAATAAAAAATATTGTTATCTATTACAACAATGTATATAAGTCAGTTTTCTAGATACGACGGGATGTTGTGTGCTGGCCACATCAGATTTTTTTAAATTAAAAACAATACACAACATTGAGTATTGTTTTGTTTGAAAACCAAATATGATATCATTACACAAATGCACTAGTAAAAACTACAAAACATTATTTCATTTCATATTTAAATCTATTGTGTTACATGCTATGAATAAATTCGGAATTTTAGCATACGTCTATTGAAACTAATCTTCATATTTATGATTTTGTCGTAAACAGTTTCTAATTACATTAAGTAAAAACTCCCGTCCTTGCGTAAGCAACTAACTCTATCTGGGTTTATAGCTACTTAAATTAATTCCTGCAAAATGCTTCGCCAACACCCAGCGAACTAAAGGCCCGTATAAACCCCATAAACAAAGCTGCTGTACTTTTCTAGGCTCTATCATCGTCAACATTAACTGCCAGACACGATGTGATGACGAAATGCTACTGCCATTACTCATTAAAGTCATTTCAAATCATTGATTTCTTCAGCATATTTATAAACTTTATTGAGACGTAAATTACGTGTGAGTTGTAAACCTAGTTACCTATTATGAAGGAACAAAGTGAAGTTAATTTAAGTGATACGAGGTTGCTAAATTGTAAACAATTTTATGAGTAGGACTAGAAGCTATTATTAGATTAACAATTATTGTTAATTGCTGTTGATAACTTTACGGTCGCCATATTGTATGTGCAGTGTTCTTTTATTTCTTTTAATCTGGAACTTGAAATTAAACTCATTTTTGAGAAGAATTTATAAATGAACATCATTAATGTAGGTACAAAATCGTACTTTATGCACGGTCATATCATAATTTGACATTTATACACGAATTTCTTTGACATAAACGTCACTTTATAGTCCACGAACCACTTTATAACGCAGTGTGACATGAAAAACGACAAATTAATGAAAACAGTTTAGATTTTAAATTTTCTGCATATAAACTATTAATAACCCTATAAATAACCATTTTATGTCATTAGTTGTACAATTTTTTAATTTAATAACACCGTTTTTACTAAAATTTAACATAAATTATCTTGTAAATGTTTAATTGAATAATGGCAACTTTCACATTTAGATTTTTGTTCATTTTCAGTCAAAAAATTTAGTAATTTTTGGTAATTTGAATAATTTGAACTAGAAAATTAAATTAATTAATTTACTTATTGTTTCACATTCATTCGCACTTCATCAAGTTTAGTACCGTTTAAAAAAATTATTTCATATTGACTGTTATTTTTTATGTAAGTTATAGAAATAATACGAGCAATATTTAAATTATGTTAGGCACTTATATTAAGTATTCTTTCTTTAACTTAAATGCATTTTTATCTCGAATTGTAAATGTCACTAAATGAGAGCTGTCAAACGAATTAATTTTTCTAAAAACCAGTTGTTTTCAAAAGTGTCTTTATTACAAAAATTTTAAAAATCGTGATATTTATAAAACTTCAACTTCTTGTATTTTGTTAAGGTCGCGCTTGAAACCGTTTCCAGACAATCATTTTGAGCACTTTATCTGCATAAATTTCTGCGAATAGGAACAAGCAATAGGCATAAATAATATATCAATAGAATCATTAGAGTTTCTAGTTTGCCTTATGGTAAATAAGAACACCTGAAAATATAATTTGCAGTAGAAATGAAAGAAGAGAGAACAAAATTCATCAAATTGGAATGAATTTTATGAAAAATGTATATATTTTCATTGTGTAACAATTTTCATTGTAGTTTACATCGTTTATCAGAAATTTATGCAGAAGAGATGTGCAAAATGAACCATGTAAAAGTTTAAAAGTGTCGCTGACGTCTCACTCACTAGTAGTTACAGAAAAAGAAACATTTTTTTAAACCTAGAATAAGATTTTAACAATTATCGGTTTAAAAACATTAACATTACAGGTTTCTTTTAAGCGCGCCCTTAACAAGAAGAAATAAGAATATAAAAATAAGTTACACTCGAACTGAACACCTTTATTTAGTTTAAACCGACTACAATAGTACCTAAGACATTTTTCGCCTTAATTTTGATGCGCACTATTTTTGATCCCTGACATTCAAAAACTTAACCCACCTTTAAGAAAAACAAACTATAAATTAAAAATATTGAAGTATCCTGAGTTTACAGCTATTAACTATCGTACTGGACCGAGTGGGAACAAAATCTTATTGTCTGTCCTATCTAAAGTGAGAACACTGGGACAAAGTAGGCATACCTACGACCTCACATAAACGTGTTAACTTCTTTATATGCGTCACAACCTGTCAAATAAATTACAGTTCATAAACATGTCACCGAACACAAAATACCATATCTTATATTTCTAAAAATACTTTCATAGTAAACAAAATTTACAGCTCCAGCTAAAAAGTTACAATTTAGTCAGTTCTCAGTTCTCGTCAATCGATTTTGCTCGCGGATTTTATGACGCGGATTCCCCGTCACCCTGCAGATAACATTTGCGATTTTGCAATTCTAAATTTGAACAAAGGATTAGAGAAGATCAAATTGTACAACTTTCCACTTACAGGAGAAGGCGATGGAAGACGGAATGAAAACATCGCGATATGCAAATACCGGAAGTGACGACTGCGCTCGCATATTTTAAATCCGCGCTCAACGAGACGCACTTTCATTACCAGGAAACTATTTTGTTTTTATCAGGCGATATACATTTAAATTGAATTTTACACGGAAACTTTGTAGCGAATAATGGAAGATTTCGTGACGGTGCATTCGATTAGACGAAACCTATTTTCACTGGGAAATGCGGGATCACTCACCGGCTTTAACTTAAATTATTTATTTATAATATTCAAATAGATGTTTATGCAATAAATAAAATTGGATTTACACAGGATTTTTACCTCTCGCCTAGAGAGGTATAGGGATCGTGAAAAAATTCGATGTCGAGATTTTTGTCAATAAGCACGTTTTAGCACCTTTAGAACCTATTTTGACTATTTTCACGATGATGTCTGTGTGTGTGTGTGTGTGTGTCTGTATGTGCGCCTACTATAGTCTTTCGTTCTGATTCATTATCTCAAATTCTACTGAACATAAAATTCTAATATTTTGCAATATACATTTATATATGTTAATGAAGAGCTGATAAGATTTTGGTAAAAATCTGTAAACCGGAAATGGTATTTTCTTGAAGAATTTTAACATTTTTTGCAAAAAATATAGGAAATACTGCGATAGTTACAATTTGTCATTCGACATTTGAAAGAACAAATTATCTTTTACAATATTTATTTAACATCGTTTCTATATCTCTTACCAATAAAGGAAAATTAATTTTCAAAAATTTGTAATTTTACCTACCACGATTTGTAAATCATAATATAGGAAAAAAATTAAAAACAAAATTGAATATGTCAATGTGACAGATGAACAGACGTATACACAATTTCTGAAATATTTGTGGCACCATTTTAAAAGAAATGTAAATATTATTAACAACTGAACATAATGTAATAAGGTAATAGTAAAGTTAAATTTTTATCTATAAAGAGCTAATTAAAGAACTAAGAACTATAAAATTATTTTCAAAAAGTCTGTAAATTTATTGCAAAATTATAAGAAAGCCTAACTAAAATCAAATTCACATAAATTACAGTGTTAAGGCGAGAGGTCGTGTGCTGGCCACATCAGATTTTTTTAAATCATATTTGCGAGTGAAACTGGTACAAGAAGTTTAATTTGCTGAAAAGAATTCTTACTGGAATACATTTTAATTTGCGCCACTGTATAAGTTATTTATTCGATGAATTTTTAAGTAGGTACTATGTTATATTTGTGAATACCCATGAGTATTTTTTATGCAGGGTGTACCATAACTTCAATTATTGTATAAATAATAATAATAATAATAATAATAAATTCAATTATTTGTATTATGCAAAATCAAGATGGGTTTATACTTAAAAATTTAAGAATAAAGAATAAGAACAAAATAAATTTTAAGAATAACTTTAACTTAGCGGAGTGAAACGTGATTATATTTTTTTGTTAATCTGATGTTGCGGTAACTTTGATAATGTACCTACATTTATGTTTTTTATATGAAGAAATTTATCCACATTCGCAAAAATATGTCATACAAAACATTTTCTGACAGAAATAAGAATATGCCGTGTTGTAATAGATATCCGTATTTTTCATCTAGAAAGATAAAGATAACTAACTTTTTATTTATCAAGATAAGATAACAGATAACCAGTACAAAAATTATCTAGATAATAGATAAATAATTATTACGTATTTATTAGATAATTTATACATAATTTGAAAATACATTACAAGTAATAAGCGAACTTGTGTGTGGTACGCTTGCACATTTTGATTACATTTAAATTCAATAAAATTACAAATGGTTGTTATTTTACTAAAATTATCAACTAGATGATATTTGAAAAATATATAGATATTTTCAATTTTTATCTAGATAAGATAAGAAATAATTAAGAAATTTTTTATCTAGATAAGATAATAGATAAAACTTTATTATCTAGATGATTTATCTAGAAAAGTTATAAATTAAGCAGTTATAACGTTATATTTAACATTAAAACTACCTATTCAACCAGTGCCCCAAAACTGTTTCCATCGCAAACCTCAAAAATTTGTTTTCAAATTTTGAAAAAACAATTGTTTCGTGATCAGTACGTCAAGTTATGGTACACCCTGTATAGAGGTGTTTCAAAATTATTTACCACAAAATTAAGAGTACCTACATATTATTTTATGTACTGATTACAAACGCATAAAGAATTTTTCCGAAATTCAGAAAAATAATTGTATATGTTTCATAAACGTATTATTTAGTTATTGGGTTAAAAAGCAAAAAATTACGATATGTCGACAATGCCGCAAACCGCGTTTCAGTATCTTACTGAGATTTGGATTATATTTTTTATGAAAGGACTATAATTGAGTTGTGTATGGGTGTACCAATTTCTATCGATTGAATAACCTATTTAAAACAACAGAATCGCAGTAATCCCCCTTTTCTTTCTATATTCTATTACCGAAGAACACAAATTCAAACAAGACATTTCCACAAAGCCCAATTTACACCCTCCCATATGTAAAACGTGGTACATTGTCCGTGTGTCGTTACAATGCCGGCTACAGAAGCATTCACACAGAGTATCACCCGGAGTTCCCGGACTTATCCCGGACTCCAGCTGTGAGTACGCACTCCAGAGGACAAACACATTTCTCACTGTCACCGGCGACCAATCAATACCCGACAATCATGAGCGTTGTCCAACGGCGGCACTAGGACGGAGTCGAACGCCGGACTAATGGGAAGTTAGCTGGAGTCATAGTTACGTAACGAAACAAATATCTGCTGTGGCCAGCACAGTACTTCCCCGACTAGGTTTTAATAACTTACTTTTGTAAAGGCTTTAATTTTTAATATTTAATATTTTAAATTCAATTCTACGATTTTTATTGAAATATTTCTAATTATTTGACATTGGCCTCATCTCACCCTGAAATCACGCACGACTATGATCGACAGACTTCGCACCGTAATATATTATTAAAAGAAAGTGTCTATTGGCACAAAAAAACGCGAAACGCGAAACGCGGAAAACGCGGAAAAACGCGATATGCATAATACAGTGTTGCCGAGTTTATGTTAAAAAAACGGAGTTCTGTTGGACTCAAGAAGGGTTTTGTTAGCATAGATTAGTTTATGTCAAAAAAACTGAATTCTGTTGGACTCAAGAAGGGTTTTGTTAGCATATATTAATTTATGTCAAAAAACGGAGTTCTGTTGGACTCAAGAAGGGTTTTGTTAGCATAGATTAGTTTATATAAAAAAATAATCGGCAACACTGTATTTTGCGTATCGCGTTTTCTCGCGTTTTTCCGCGTTTTTCGCGTTTTTTTTGTGCCAATAGACACTTCCTTATTAAAATCAGTCGTAGATAAAGTACAGCAATACTCGCTACAATGGCTATTATTCCCTCCGATGATAAATCCTTCGCTCGCTTTGCTCACTTGTTTTCGAGTATAATAGCATCCATTAGCGTCGTTGTATAATATACCTACTATTATTTGTCAATATTTTAATTCATTTGGTTTTTAATTTGTTACTTATTGTAATTTTAATATAGTTTCCTGAAAACGACTCCTGGTAGAGTCGAAACATAAGTTTTTTTATAATTGTTTATATTTTCCAGTCAAAAAGTATGTCACAATAAAAAATTTATAATTTTTTTTTATCCGATACAAACAAATATATAAAATACTTCGCGTACAAAATACTTAAAAATTCATCGAATGAACAAAAAATAAACAACAGCTTCCGTTATTCGCGCACAACAGCAAATTAAAATGTATTCCTGCAAGAATTCTTTTCAATTATGTATCTGCTGTATTTGCGTCTCCTCTGGAGAATAAAACGGTAAAACAATTTAACAAACACCACATAAATCATTTAAAATCGATTACACTCGTGCGTTACATCCGCACGCACGCACAGACGTCTACACGACCGGCTCCGGGTGTTCCGGAGCAAGTCCGGAGTATGCCGGAGTGTTCCAGACGACAAGTCCAGACCAGTAACGTCGCGCACGGATGCCAACCTAAGAAACTTTAATAAAAAGAAGATTGATAGACAAACATGAACAAGAAGACAAACGCCCACAATGGAATTGTATTTTATAAGTGCAGAAAAATTAGTTTAAGTAAGTGTAGCTTGGTTGGATGCGAATTGGGCGTGGTAACCTTAAAGAACACCGTGAGTTAGGTACCGATATATAGATATATTTAGGCTAGTTCCGTGGTTCAATCTTTCGGCCGGTAGTGTGTAATTGTCGTTAAATCTTGTAATTAAATCGCACTCTGACGCTTCAAACTGTATTATGCAGTCCTGGTTGCAAAAGAATCGCTTCGTTACCGTTTGAATTACAAAGATCGTCACACGGATTGATGTTTTGACTGCACCATGCAAGACGAATCGATCGGAGTGGTTGGATTCCATATAATAACATCAATCGTTCTATAATTATTGGGAGTAAATCCTGTTGAATGTTACCAGCCAAATAAATAAACAAAACTTGCTTAATGTTTTAGGTCACACTTTGACTTGACTGAATGATGTCAATTACCATAGTTACATCATTAAACATTGCAATTTTGTTTTAAATAATTTGCATGGAGAAATTGATTCAGGCAAAATAATTTTCTGATTGGTGCAGAGGAGGGAATACTGACTATTATTCCCTGGTATTATTCCCTGTGGGATTAAATATATGGCAATCTGTAGCAAACATCACACATTTAACGCTATACATTAGTCGTAGATAAAAAATTTATTATATTTTATTTCAGTTGAGTATGGCTATCATAATCAATGATTATTAAGTAATAATAAATTACTCAACTGATTTTAATCAATACAAGTGTTCGTATTATGGTTTTAGACTAATTGAATTTTCTGTACTGCAGAATATAACAAAACAAAAATAAAAAATATCAAATTGCGTAAAAAAAGTTCCAAAAATTGATGCAGTCTCTGTACATAGGTAGTATGAATATTAAAAATAATGATTTTTCTAAGTTAAATAAAAATAGTATCATAAGTAAAAATAGAAAATACGAAAACTAATTTCAAAACATCAAAGAAAACATCTCATATTCCAGTTTGAAATTTCCCGTATCTATCGCGCGATGCATTTCTCGATAGCTGCGATTGCAAATGTCGGATGGAAATCAAAATCAAAACAAATCTATTTAGTAAAAAGTAAAATATTCAAAAGTCGCGAGAAACAAATGGCTTTAAAATGGCGTCACTTAATCAAAACGTCAGAAATGGTTCCGTCGAATTACGTATCGGATTAAATAAATCTATCATTTGTCAAAACAAAATCGCATCGGAACGCGGCGCCCGGAGCGACTGTAGCGCCAGCAGGAAACAGCGGCGGTGGAATGAACTCACACCAACACACGACGGAGTTTTACACCGCAAATTAAAAGATAACGGGAGAGAAATCGAAAGGGAAAATATTAATTGGCTATTATTCTTTTTATGCCTAGTAGTATATTATTCAACGACAGTTTCTCGATCGAAATTATTCATAAGTATTAATACACTCGAGGAAAAAAACCCACCATTTAAAAATGCACCAAAAATGACAAATATTCAGAGTGCCACAACTCGGTTGAATTTTGTCGTAATTGGATAAGTCTTTGAGTTCTAAAAAGTTTGATGTTTTCTCTTTAAAGTAATGCTAGTCAATGTGATACCAAATCCATTACACCTCCTCACACGCTCTAAAAAATAAAATGTTCCTGATGTCAAAAAATGTCCAACTTTGACAGCTCGTACCGTGTGCCTAAAAAATCGTGGACACAATTGACCAACAGAGCGAGAAAGTTCATTCACTTTCCTTTAAAATTATCCAAAAAATTCGAGTACCTACGATGATTTGGCACGAAGTTATGAGTTGTTTTTTTTAAGTTGCGTTTTTCGCGTTTTTTGCCATACTTGACTCATTTCGTACCAAAATCGTTGAATATTCGTGAAATGGTCGGTTAAATGAAAAAGCAATAATTTGTGCGCGTTAAATGTCCATTGATTGCGTTTTCATTAAATCCCAATGAGTCGCGCATTTCCGGATCCTGCACTTTCGGTCAATGCATTTTTGGGTTTTACATTTTCAGTCGAAATATTTTCTGAATTTGATTCATTCGGTTTTTGCACTTGCTGTCAATGCATTTTCGGCTTTTGCATATGCACCCACTTGGAGAAATGGTTTGGAAAATGTGTCATACAATCCAAGAAGTCAAATAACGCACTTTAAAATGAAACTAGTATCTATTACGCTATTTAATAATAATTAAGGGGGTTTTTCGCTCAGCGCTGCTAGCTCACAAATCCCCGGCATTTCAGGTACCCGCGCTGACAGCCAATGTGCTATGAGTACACGTTGTCTCTATTTATCTAATTGCTATGTTTCATTCCGTTCTTGTTTAAAAAATACTCAATTTGATTGGCTAGCTCGCACGCAATTTTTAAATTTATTTAACAAATTACTCGACTACTATTTGAAAATTTTATATAATAATGTGATACAAACATTTTAATTTAAGTAGAATTATTAATTTTTAATTGTTTATAAATAAAAATAAGAACAATTTTAAAAATTTGACATTGTAGCTAGTTTTTTAATGCCTTCGGCTTTATATTGTATTTTTTTAGATTTATAGGTTGGGAATAATTTGTTAGATACTTATTTTACTGTAAGAGAAGCCCCTTAATATTCCCGAATTTCTCAAATATTTCCTCCCAAAGTTATCATAACCCTCGGCCTGATTATTGAGTGAAACAATCTCCAGTCGCATTGTCACATTTCCACGTCAGAGCCCTCTGTCGCCGGAAATGAATTCTTACGAATTCGTCATCCGGCTGCCGGTGTCTGTTTGAGTAATTAGTACAGGTGAACTTCCTCGGCCTCCTTCATTTACACATTTAGCTTTGTGCCTCTGAATAAATTACTTTTGCTGTGATACACTTATCCGAACATTCTCTAACCAATTTCATACGGTAAACGGATCAGAGAACAGTAAGATGTATTTGTTAATGTTATTAACTTAAATAACTGTACCATTTTTGGTAGGTATTAGAATTAATTAAGAGTTGAATTAATTCAAAAAATATATACAGAGTGTAACATAACTTCGAGTACGTACATACCTACGTTAAGGGACTCAGCAGAATCTCAGATAGCCTTTGCTGAAACCGCTGAAACACAGTTGTAGTTCCCCTCGGCAAATATAGATGGCATTCTTTAATAAATTATCGGTAAAAAGATAATTATTTATTTTATCAAAAAATGTGAAATAATTGTAAAGTACGCGTTATAAATTTTTTCATGTTACATTATTTCTAATTTTGAAATTTTCTTAGTGCAAGTATTTTCTACACTTGATAACCACACATTTTGACTATAAATGATACTGTACGTAATTATTTATTAAAAATCTGACGTGGCCATCACACAACCTTCCGCCATATCTAGACTTTAAACAGAAATATATACGTACAATCCGGTGCCCATTTAAAATATACAAATAAAAATCTAAAATATTCAAACACAGAAATTTGCATCACCTGAATAAAAAGATTCATTCACAGGAAAACTCTGCTGTGTTGAAGCCATCCTCCGTTCAATTACTACATTTAATATCTTACTTAGGACTTATATAGCGCTAGTATGCCAACTTGTCACCCGTCTCACCTGTCAATATTTTTTACGCAGAAACAAAAATCAACCGATCATGGATTACAAGATATCAACGTTTTATTTGATAAATTTATTTTTTAAATTTTACTGCAGTTCTTTAATGCTACCAGATAAAGACAATTTTTTTATAACGTAAGTTGCAAATAACTTTTCCTCTTATTCTTATTACAAATAAATACTATATTTTTCCAAATTTATATACAATTTTGACAATTAACCTTTTCAATCTTCAAAAAATATCACTTCCTATGAAGATATTTGTACCAAAATCTAGGGAGCTCTTCCAATTTATATACAAATGTTAAATACCAAATATCAAAATTTTCGGGTAATTCGTATTTGAGTTATGCGACTAACACCCCTTGACCACACACACACACACACACACACATACACACACACATACACACAGACATCATCGTGAAACTATCAAAAATGAGTTGTAAGGACCCTAATTCGTGCTCATCCACTAAAAATTCACCACCCGATTTTTTGCATGATTCCAATACCTTCCTTTACAGGTAAGCGGAAGGTAAAAATTTATTATAATATTGTTACGATTGTTGACAGGAAATTGATTCTGATGGTTAATCGAGTCGACAAATTTTTTCCAGCACCGTACAGATCGTCAAAGTTGGAATTCTTTTCCACTAAAACATTTTTTTCATAGGAGGGTTGACGGGAGCGGAAGGGGTTACGAATAAAATTGCATGCATGCCCTTAAAAAAGAAACTTTAAACTTTCTCGCACTCGAAGATTCGTTCAAATTAGTGGAAAATACGTTATGACAGTTTGAAAATTGGCAAAATTTCTCGAATTTCAAGTATCTCGTTTTGTTTTTTGTCTAGTGTAAAATCTGTCAGCGATTGCCTGTTTTTATTGAAATTTAAATTTTATTTTGTTAAATGTGAATGTAACTTGATAGCCTTTATATTTATAGTATGTACAATGAATAAAGTTTTCTTATCAATCTCCTGATACTGACCTGACTCACTCAGATTTTTATTAGGAAAAAAACACGTAGGGATTCTAAACTTCTTAGTATTGTATTTGTAATTTTATATCTCAAAAATATTTTGCAATTTAATTTGCAGAGGTGACTTTGCAATGTTAAACGATAAATATCACGTAGAATAAATTTTATGTATTTAAAAATACTAATCATTAAAATGAAGAATTTAATTTTGATTTTTAACATACCTAATTCTTGTTGAGAAAAGACTTAATTTACGTGATTCTGACAACACAGGTTTAAATCCAGTCTGGTAAACAGAAATCATTCAAAAAATAGTTATTTGTATAAGTAACAAGTTTTTAAAATATAGTTTTGTCGAACTCGAACGAAAATTGCCGGCCGAGGGAAGGGAGGGTTGCAATCGTTTAAGTTCGACAAAATATTTCAATACGTGTTACACAAACTATTTTTTCTACTCCTGCAAAACAAGGAAGTTAAAAAATACAAAAATTAATATTTATTTGTTGACATTCACTGTCAAACTTTTAAATTTTTGTGAAATATCAATGCTGTTGCGAAAACAATGGACATTCAAGAAAAATCAAAACTGTGCTGCAAAATGCCTCGAATTCAAATTTTATATTTACATTTTCTTAAATTAACTTAAATTAACACAAAAAGTCATTTCTGGAAAATGGTAAAAAACAGGCACGATTTTAAATTATGTCTCTCTAGCTATAATAAATCATGACTTTGATTTAATTAGCAGCTCAATCATACACTATGACCTTTTATTATAGATGTATAATTATATTTTATCTACGCCAGTGATATAATAGTCATATAATTTTCATTATTTGAGTGAGGTAATTAGTTATATTACTCCACTAGTGAAGTAATATGATGTGCTTTTGTCTATTACTTCACTCGTTCGTAGCCATGGATACTACTAATAAAAATAAGATTTTTGTTAATATTTGACAGCTGAGTTGAGGTTATAAAAATATACTTGTCTACCTATTTATTCCTTAAATATTCTTGGAATAAATCAATTTTGAATTACTGTCCCATAATAAATAATTTATAAACGAATAATAAATAAATATCACGTATAAACTTACAAATTAAATTTTTTTGAAAATAAAACTGACAGGATATCCTGCTTTCAAACAAATTGTATGTACCATGTTGCATTGATTTTCAATCAAAATTATAGAAACTGACATCTATCAATTGTCAAAATATATAATTTTTAAAATTTCAAAACATTTAAACAAAAATATAAATTTTTAATAGTTTTGAGCAGTCGTGGATAAAATTTTGTATATCAAATGGGGGCTAAAGCATATTACAGCACTCATGTGATTACACGACTCGGTCTACGACCTCATCGTGCAATGCTCTTATCCCACTTGTAATATAAATAACTATTACTCCGGAGTACTCATGGTTGTTAGTGGAGAGTATACCACAGAGGAGATTTGTGTGCAGTTAAACTAGCATACACTTGATTCGAACCTGAGTGGGTCACAAAACGCATTGAGCTACTATTAGGTATGTACCATGCGGTTTGCTCTGTACGTGTCCATAGCGCTGTTGCAAGCGGAACGATGAATTAAATTTTCAAAGTTGCTTCTGCAAAAGAAATTTGTATGCTAAGTGAAAATAAGTGCTGCTGTATTGTCTAGTTTCGTTTGGGCGGCAGAAAACAAACTAAGACTAGAGATTGCTCCGGGAGATTAGATTTTAAAATGTAAAAACTTCGTACGGTTCTCTCCATTTGTTGTTTCTTTTAAACCGTAAAGAGATATAAATCGGATGGATATAAGGCGGAACTTTATTTTGTTTCCGAGCTTCAAAGGTTTGAAAAATGCGACCAGCAGGAAGTCTGGAGTCGTTTAATGCGACTTAACAATAAGACAAAGAAAGAGACACCGGAGTAGCTCAGCTAATCTACCGTAACTTTTACATACTTCTTACATCTATTGAAGTTTGTTACAATTTTTCCCAACAAATTCTGAACACTCTAACACATTTTTTGTCTTCACTTTAACTTTACCAAACAATAGTAATAGACATTAGATTAGTGACTAAATTAATTTTAATTCAATAAAAAATTAAAAAATCTATCTAACTAAGTATACTTATAGTACTTATGCAACGAATTTATAATGTATACCTTAATGGACAAGTATGAAATTTACGATACCGAGCCATGGAGAGTAGTACGTCATACGAGTGTATTTAATAGCCACTATACACGAGTGAAATTTACGTGTGTGTATGATAATGAAAATTTGTATCAAAATGAAAATTTGTATCGGAATGGATTCATTTCAACTTTCGTACATAAGATGATACAGATGAAAGATAACAAAATAGTTATTTATGTTACAAGAACGAAAAATGCAAGTTCTCGTACGACTATGGAAAATTGCCGAACGAGGCAAAGCCGAGTTCGGCAACTTTAGGAGTACGAGAGCTTTTTCGTCCGTGTAACATACACTATTTTTTATTCGATTGTAAGTGAGAACTTAAAATAACTAGAATATTAATATTTTATTATAAATTATTCTAAATTTTTGTTTAGTTTGCTAATTGTAGTTATCTGCGAAACAGACAAATGAAACAAAAAAGAACAAAAAATTATTCGACTGTGTCTGTTTGCTTAAAAAAACGCGTTTGCGTACGAAAAGTACTTCTCGGCCTAAGACGAAAAGTGGGTCACCTAGCAACGGCACAAATATTAATACTCTACCTAAAAGGTTAGCTTTTCGTCCGAATATCTTAACCAAAAAAACGTCACTTTTTGACATAATCGAATAAAAAAAATTTACTTGAAAATGAACAATAATTTCTGACCAATGTCAATCCTTCCCCTTCGTTGAAGACCGTTGCTAATATTATTATTAATATTTCAAATTTCTATCAAAATTCTTTCTAAATGTCAAGTTTATTTTCATTAATTTTGTATTGTTTTTTATATTCAAAATTTTTGATTTCGTAGTGCTACATTCAACATTTTCTAATCTCAACTTGAGTGATTCTTTTTATTAAATATTTTTGAAAAAGAGATAAAAACTTGAGACCAGTATTTTTATGTTCACAAAATTATTAATGAAAATTGAATAATGTGATGTGAATGCTGCCATATATTTTATACAAAATATTGACGTCACGTCAATTTACTAAAAAAAACATATAATTACCTTATTAACTCACTTAAAAAAATATATCTGGCTTTACCAGTATCTCCACTATCACTATCACCGCTATCAGAATTAACTATTAACTATTTCTTGACACTTCTTGACACCACCAGCGCCACGTATCAACTGCGGCGTGGTGTGCAACTATGTAAGTAGCTACGCGACATGTTCGCATCAACGCATTTGTTTCTGCGATGCATTTTGCGTTGCACTGATACTGCGACCTTGGTCGGTTTACGATTGTAGGGTAGGCGGGGGAACGGTAGAGCAGGTCAGTTATTCAGTGCACAATTGAGTTTTAATTGTGGTATTGGGAATATTTGATAGTGGAGTATTGACTTTGTTTGTTTGATGTTTGTTGTTTGCTGGGAATATTGTTTTGCAAATCTGAAATTGGATATTCGAGCAACAAGTTTTGTCTGGTGTGTGTGTGTGTTGGTGGGTCAGGGTAAATGTGTGACGTAGTATGTACTAACTCCAGAAAAAAACACGACTTGAGCAAAAGAATAGAACGATGTTTAACTTTTTATTCCTCATTTATTTCTGAAGTGTAAATAATAATATACATACAGAGGTATTCTAGCGACAGTAAAATTGTATAAGTCATTTAGAGTGCAATTTATTTTCCGAATTTCAAAAATAGTTATTTGTATGCCAAGGGCTGAAAAAAAGCTAGACATAATTTTCTACAATAAATTGATTTTTTTTAGGAATATTTCGTTTATTTCAAGAGATACAGAAAATGTGTATAAGCAAAGTTAAACTAATAGATGAAAAGGCTCATAAGATGGTCAGAATAAAAATGGATGTACAGAATGTACATAAAATAAGCTTTATAACGATATCATAATATCATTTCAAAATGGCGGCGAATTTTCTTCAGAATATTTATTAATAAAAATCCATTAAAAATAACACATGGCAAACTATGAAAATCAATTTTTACCTACTTGAAAACAAAGTTTTAATTATGACCATCTTACGAGCGCCTTTATCTAGTTTAACTTTGCTTATAAACATTTTCTGAATATCTTGAAATTAACGAAATATTCCTAGTGCCGTACTTACAGCAATCAGCCTGTATATAAATGAGAAACACCTAAGAAGCTTCCTTATTTGTTTACTAGAAATTCTTGCCCATAATCCCCGTCCATTTTTCCCTACTCCCGCTCTGTAAACTTAATAACCCTGCACAAGTGTTAATAATGTCCAAGCTGCATCAAGCGTACCAACCCACTCGGTCTGAGAGTCCTGCGAGGATCACATCAGAGGTAGCCGTGGCCATGGCACGCTAGATGCTAACGACTGTCCTTAATAAGCTTTGTCATTGGGGTGGCTGTGGACACTGTAGCAGGGGCGGGGGGGGGGGGGTAGCATTACATGGAGATTATAATACAGAGACGTCCGTGGTACGAGATGAACAGGACTTATGAACTTGCGCGAGGATTGTCCTGTCAAATGGACAAGATGCAAATGTCTGTGCATTTTGTGTGCAGTCTGATTCACTTACGAACTACATTTTTTGAGCTCGATTCTAATTTAAACTATGGTGGGCATATAAAAAAAGATTTACGGAAAAATTTGCCATTAATTTTCATTTCATTACCTAAAACCAGAGAATCGAACCGGAACAGGAACGAAAACCGGAACGAACCGCAGCTACACTCGGCAACAAAAAAATGCGCCACTTGAAAATGCACAAAAACACGAATTTTTAAATCGCCATAACTTCAATTTCGACGAAAATCGATGATTTTTCTCTTTAGGGCCATGCAGGCGGATATAACGAAAGTGACACAATATCATTCACTTTTCTCTCTCATTATGTAATTTACTAGTTTTTGTTCAGATTTAGATTCCTGTTTTCATATGAAATTTCATAAATTTATTGTTCTTTCCATTGCACGATTATCTAAAACTTAATTTTCGTTTAAAGTTATTGGATTTAGGATTCAAAACTTTTTGGATTAAAACTTCATATTTAGTTACAAAAATTTTATTTTATAGGTGACGTTTCGGTCTGGTTTCGACCATTTTAAAGCCTAAAAATTGAGCATGCAATACATAAAAGATTAACAATTATTGAATTGTAGATCTTAAATTCATGAACTTCAGTCACGACGAACCAGTTGGGCACCATCTTGCAAGATGGTACACCTAAATTTTAACAACATATTTCATTCAAAAAAATGTATTTATTATATTATCATGTAACATTTAAGAACTTTAACGTATATCAATTGGTAAGATATACAATTCAATTGTTAATCTTTTAATCTGATCGAAACCAGACCGAAACGTCACCTATAAAAAAAAATTGTAACTAAACATGAGGTTTTAACCAAATAAGTTTTGAAGCCTAAATCCAACAACTTTAAACGCAATCTACATCCATGGCTTACTATTCAAAATTCTCAACAAAACTTAATTTTATTCTATTCATAGTTAGTCAGACATCCATTGATACAATCAACAATTATGTGGTTTAAAAATGTGCAACTTGCGAAAACTGCCCTTAAATTAACGATTTAAAAAAAACATTATATTCATGATCACTGATCAGTAAGTTGAGTACTATTCCATTAAAATATAGGTATGCCACGAAATGTGAATCACCCTATATTGCGTGTTTACGGTTACCAGTAGCCCTATATTATGTAGATATAGAATTAAGTTTAATATGTAACCCATAATAATTATAATAAAAATGCGTAACTTCAAATTATTGCACTAATTAAAAGGGGTTAGAGTACG
The DNA here is from genome assembly GCA_947534325.1 of Agonum fuliginosum. Lineage (NCBI taxonomy): Eukaryota > Metazoa > Arthropoda > Insecta > Coleoptera > Carabidae > Agonum > Agonum fuliginosum. The sequence goes on from OX384029.1 coordinate 45,497,746, forward strand.
CCCTTCATATATCAAATTATTCCTCCAAAATTCGTCCTTTAATTACCTTCCCGTCGTAAAACAAATGACTCTCGCTAAATAAGGACAAATTCACCCTTAGTACTTATTTCTCTCATTAGTCGTTAGAATTAAATAGCATTATTTTCCTTACGCCGAACAAATTTCAAACAACGTAATAAATTAGTGATGAGTGACTAGCTTGAAAAATTCGAGAAAGTTTTTTAAATTTGTCAGATATTAAAAAAAGTTTTAATTAAAATGTTTCTGAAACAGAACCTGTCTACATAAACACTACGGACACTATGTAGAAGTGAACTTCAACATTTTAATTCAATAAATTAAACGTTTATTTACATCACGATGAAAATTTTTAATGAAAATTGTCAGATTTTTTAATTGAATGAAAATAATGATGAAGGAGATTATGTGAAATATGGGGTTATAAGCCTTAATTTTTATTGGATTTAAAAATTTCCAGGGATCAAATTAATTTCAGGAAAGTGAAATTTTTAACTAAGTTAAGAAAATCAGGTTAATATCCCTTCCATACCAATTTCCGAACGGGGGCAAACTTAATTATAATTAAAATTGTTTTTAATTTAATTAAAACAAGGTAACTGACTTTGACGTTGATGTGTATAAAAATATTTTACACAAAAAAATTCTATTTGCCTCTAAAATGTGTTAAATTTTATCTTTATTTTTAATCATGCTTCAACGGAGTAATAAACAATTAAATTTATTTTTATCTTTAAAGTGCCCTTCATAAATTATTAATGAATGGTAAGAACACATACAGGATGGAAAACCATACATCTGAGGCGATTAGCATTGCATTTTCAAATTTTGACAGAGATGTCAGATTTATTTTGTATTAATTATAAAAAAGATTTACATAAATGTTATAAAGCATTTTATTAATAAACAAAATTCAAATTAAATTGGTTAATTAAATACAAAATAAATCTGACATCTATTAAAAATCAATTTTAAAAATTTATTGTACCTAGTTACCATAGCAATGTAAGTTTAGACTTGAAAATATTGAATTTCAAATTGCCTAATTTTGTTCATTAAAATTAAATTTGAAGGAAATTTTATTTGCATCTGGTGTGAAATAATTTTACCTTTCGATTGATACCTTTACCATATTTCTACGTAGAAATGGGGAGCAGGAATCTACATAAATGTAAAAAGCAATGCTAATCGGCTATGTACACAATAATGGTGTTCCACCCGGTAGATTCTTTGAGGATTCTTTCATGCTACTGTATTCTGAAAAAGAAGAAACTCACTCTTTTGAAACTATGAATGAATTAGAAATTAGAAATTCTTTTTTTTTGACAGGCAGACAGGCAATGTGATCGTTTACCAATTTTGTTTTTATGAATCTTCAGGTATTTATGTTACTAAATATATATTTTTCCGTATCCATGGATGTAATTGACAGATTGTTTACCTTGTTTGAGGTTAAAAATTGCGGGTAAATATGAAACGCGGGACGTACCGAAAATTGGCGGGTTTATAACGATAGAATTAGAATCAAAATAATTTGACTGTTTGACTATCTGGAAAACTTCAATATTTCAATGATTAATGTGTGTTATTATAGTATAAAGTTGAAGTAAATACGAATATAACTTCAAATTAGTTTAAAATAAATTTATTATAAAAATTATTTTTAACACGAAAATTAGACACTTGAAATTTGACAATTTGAGGTTAGGTGTCAAATAGATACGTACACTGTGCGTACACACATTTATTATTGTGTAATCCTCTGGAATGATGTTTATAACAGCACTTTATTGTTGCCAATTAATTTAATGAACAAATCAACATTACAAAAGAAGTATTTTTTATCCATACTGTAAGTTATCAAAAAACATTTATTAAAAAAGGTATTACTGTCAGAATTATTATTATTTTTAAGGTTATTATTTTCAAGGTATGTTGCCATGGTTTTGGTTTCTGTGTTGTGAACAGGAAAGCGACACACTTTCATAGGATTGTATTCCATATTACAAAATTACCTTTTTTATTTAATACGTGCTTTTCATGAATGCGGAAAATATCTTGTGCCCTACGGGAATCTAACGGCTTATTACATCCCTCAGCTTTTGCTGACAAATCTTCGGGATGTAATATATGCCTATATCATCCCTTATGACGCAATATTTCACCGTTGAAAAGTGCAAAATTGAAATAAAAACATAATTTTTTGAATCGCTCTGTTTAAAACACGGGATCCACTTATTTGCCCAAACTGTTTTACAGTCAAACGGTCATTTGACCAAACTTTTATTCTTATAACCTGTTATTTCACCAAACGAAGTTTATCTTACACGGGTATTTCGCCGAACTGTTATTTGACCAAACTGGTATTTTACCAAACTGTTATTTAGCCAAACGTTTGACCAAATTGCCAAAGCGACAGGCGCTAGTGACATCTTTAGTACACTAGAAGATTCACTTATTTACCCAAATTGTTTTCCAGTCAAACGGTCATTTGACCAAATTTTTATTTTTATAACTTGTTATTTCACCAAACGAAGTTTATCTTACACGGGGTTATAAGAATAAAAATTCGGTCAAATGACCGTTTGACTGTAAAACAGTTTGGGCAAATAAGTGGATCTCCTAGTGTACTAAAGATGTCACTAGCGTCCGTCGCTTTGGCAATTTGGTCAAATGACGATTTGGTGAAATGGCGATTTGGTCTAATGACGATTTGGTCAAATAACGTTTTGGTTTAACAATGTATGGATTAATATTTCATAACAAGAATTGAAAGTGAGAAATATCGTGCGAGTGCAAAGTGAAGCAACACACGAGCAATACGGTATTTACTTTCGATCGGGCTATGAACGGTATTTTTCAGGGTTGTTATGTTTAAAACAATTTGTTTTAAACAAACTGTTTTAAACATGTTTTAAACACGGCCTAATGTTTTAATGCATGTTTTAAACTGTGTTTTAAATCAGGTGTTTAAAAATGATATCGAAATCCATTCACGACGCATAACACAAACAAAACAAATTCAACTACCGACCATCGGTGACTCCTAGCTACGCAGCTAGAGCGATGTAAATCCCCGTCCTCGCACAAAAAGTAGCATTGGCGACATATTTCGATGGAAATAATATTTATTTAAAACAGATATCCTGTTTAAAACATGTTTTAAACATGCTTTTTTGTTGTTTAAAACATGTTTTTTTTGTGCAGAGTTAAAAACATGTTTTAAACCAAAAAATCAGTTTTAAACAGTAAAAAACAAATGTTTTGTTTAAAATTGACAAAAACATGTTTTTCTTCAACCCTGGTATTTTTAGACGACCATAAAAAACACATAATGTATAACTTTTTAATACACACACAACATTCAAATGACATTTCTACTGTCAGTTCAAATAATCAATTTCTTTTGAAAATGGCGAGAGGTCTATTTTTACTAAAATTTATTTAGTGAGATTATAAGTAAAAATTAACTATATTTTACATAATTAGATAAAACAGTATCAGTTTTAATAGAACCAAAAAAAACTCCCTAATATAATCTGAGTTCACCGGCCTTATTTACATTTAATTTAAAATTTTTAATAAACCTACCCCTCTTTCATTTAATACCCCTTATAATAACAACCCGTTGTACAGGTCCGTATTTTACGATTTAGGGCCATTGTACTGTAATCCCCTCCCGGCATTGTGTCGTAATAAAATTACGTCCTTATCAGGCCAACAAGGACCCTTCACTCATGTAATACCCTAGTTCGCGTGGCTGCCGCATTGTTAGTAGTGTCGCTAGTTGTATTCCGTCCGCCATCTTGTTTCTCGAGGCGCGTCATTGTAAAGTTTCGATAAACGCTGAAACAATAGATGTTTACGACTGTCTAATGTTTTACGGTTTTTTAACGCGCGCCCCGGCCTTGAGTTAAGTTGAAAACAACTGCAGCACGACGTGTATGTTTTGTTTTATAACGCTGTGCTTTTGTTTCACGGCGATAGCGGATATTTTAATAATTGTTTTGCGCTGTACGCATGATGGTTTTAATAACAAACAAGGAAGGTAAATATCAATATTTTGATGGTATTTTTATGCAGTTATGAATTAATTATTAGTTTGAAATTTGATGTTTTTATTGCTTGTGTTGCTAGGATTTTTGTCGCCTGTATTAAAAAATGAACCAAGTAGTAGGTAGTACTGAAAAACAGAAAAACTTCTCCAAGAAATTTATCTTTACCTCTTGCTTCATATTCTAGAAGAGAGGTACCTATTATAATGGGTCAAAATGTTCTAATATGAGTTTTTAGTGGATAAGTACGATTCAAGGGTCTCTAGAATACGAATATACTAATACCGGGTGGGCCATTTTAAGTTGCGTTTAGGAATATCTCGAAAACGAAGCATCAGATGAAAAATCCAAAAAACACGACTAAAATATTTTCGAGGGGGCCATCCAATGACACCAAATCTGCCTACATTGATAGGTAAAGAAATGCAAACATAAATAATATCGAAACCAGATAAATTTTCGTGGACCCCCACTTACAACTTGTGCACCCCCCATAGTCGAACGTGACATTTTATTTCCTACAAAAATTTATCCCTATTTTGTTTCAAAATTACGGATAACGCCCTATAAAGAAATGAAAATAGTGTTGACTGTTAAGAAACAAGTGAAAATCTTTAACGTGTCAGCTCTGCATCATAAATCATAAGCAAACATCTTATGAATAGACGCGCCTCGCCAGCCATTCATTTACTTTGTGAATATGCGCTAACTACATTAAAGATCGCTTTAAAATAATTAAGTTAGTAATTAGGTTTCCATTAGCTCTCTTATCTCTCATTTATTTTATCACGAGCGACTTGAGCAGCCGCCTTCGCCGCCACCACTTAGCGGTAACAGAACGAAGACAGTTGCGCATCGGTTGCGGTTATACAATGCCCAAGTGTCAACAGAAGTTTGACAAGTGACAATCTAATGAAATTAGAACCATCAGAAGCGAGAGACACAATTGGCACGCGATAATCAACTTATGGAAGAAGACACCAAACACATAATTGCGTATTATACTCAAATTGTTATTTTTATTTGTTCCTTCGTTTCGGTTTCTTCCGAATTCCTAGAATACTTTCGATTTTACTTTTTCTTCTATTCCATCTCCATTCCTGCAGCTGCCCGAAACCAGCCCGGAATTTTCCCGCATCTAGCTATGCAATGTCATTTTGAAGTTGACATGTACAATTTTTTTATTAAAATTTTAAAAAAGGCACAACTGTTAATTGATCCTTTAAATATATAATTCTTGTTGATATACAATTTTACCATTCTTGTACTGGCCACAAAACACTCGCTACGTTAGTAGATTTTATGCTAGATTTTAGGAGGTAGACGAATATTTTTACCTCTCGCACCTCATATTCTGTAAGAGAGGTATTATAATGGGTCAAAATGTTCGAGTAGGGTCTCTAGAATACGAATTTACTATATTAAAAAGTATCAAACCGTTTAAAACCAAATTTCATATTTAAGGTTTTAATAAGGATCTTAACACCGGATAAGATTTTGGTAGAAATCCGCAAACCGGAAGTAGGACTTTTTGAAGCTTGATATAGTTTTCCTTAAATAAATTGATACATTATTTATTTGTGACAATTTTTGCAATTAAAAATAAAAGAAAATATAATTAGCTATGGCTATAGTTTGTTAATTTCAAAAACATTGCTGAATCTGGTAGTATTTAACAATAAAATAAAGTGCAACGAATATTCTACTTTTTTGAAATTTCAATATGTTGTTGTCCATGATCATATGAAATTTGTTTCTACACAGAATTTGAATAATTATGACAGCGACAGTTGACATCTTTTGCTTGCATCTTGGTTTATATTATCGTTTACATATTACATGAACATGAAACTATTAAAATGTTAAAACTATTATTAGATCAGTAGAATAAGCAGACTTAGGGGAGAGGTCGTGTGCTGGCCACATCAATTTTTTTTTTGCTCAAATTAGTTATTTATTCTTATTGTTCACACCAAAATTTTAAAACATATACGACAGTATGTCAATTGAGTTATGTTATACCTACGAGTATATTTAATTAAAATAAAAACGGCGAAAAAAAGAAATTTTGTAAAATATATCAAGATTGCAATTTTTCAATTAAAATTAAATAGCTAATTTATAATCTAATGTCCATTAAAAATACAAAATTAAATAGAACTTGCCACGCTGTAGGTACTAATATAATATGAAATATAACTTCTTATTGTCAATGTATTTCGAGCGTATTTAACCCACATAAAAATAATTTTAGTGGTAGAATTTCCTTTGAAAATTGCGTTCAAAATTACCTCCATCTGACTTATCTGTTCTGCTACAAAAATAAAAAGTTTCATTTTGTTTCTATTTATAAATATCTGTCTAGTGTTCAGTGAATACTACCAACTCCGTTATTTCGCATTATTTTTATGTCACTCCTCTTACGTCACAATACAATGTGAAATATTGTCCCAAGAACGCAGAAAAATGAGTAACATATCAAATTTCGTGCCATATTCCACTGGAACTCAATTTATTTTATGATGCTTACATTTTTTATGACAATACAATTCCGTATAGCGTACACAACAAATTATTTTATTTTGTGTCGGGCTGTCAAATTATTGTCATAGGATCAGTATATCACGAAAAGATATATAATCATTCTTTTAATATAAAAGTTTGGTTTAAATTTACCTAAGGAAACATTTAAACATTTTTGCTTATAAAAATTAATACATAATAATATGTCTGCATTGAAAAATTCATTCGCAGGAAAATGCAAATTTGGGATATAAGATTCGGTATAAATGCAAACATAGGAAGATGAAAACACAATAAGATGTTAATCTAGAAAACTAGTTTGTCTCTTCTACACAAGATCACAAATAAGGTTGAACTGAACTAAATAACCAATCCAAAACTGGGAATTCATATACAGGTTGGTGGAGGTGAAATGCGAACATTGGGAAATATATGACAATGGAGTTATCATGCTAGGCATCTTGATATACGTGGAATAAGTAGGTACTGTCAATGTCAAAGTAGCTGTCATAATATTGAAATTTTTATTTTCATTAAAATATTTTCTTTGCAAAATGTATGTGTACGAGCAGAACGAGAAAGTTTACATGCACTTCTAGATTTTATTATTATTTATGTTATTGATTACTCTGTTTGCCACACAAATTCACATTACTTCGTTTTGTGACACTACTACAAAATATATCAAGATACCTGGCATCAAAGTTCGATTGTCATGTATGTTCCCTATGTTCGCATTTCACCTCCACCAACCTGTATAAAGGAAAATTCAATACCAGAAGATGCAAATCTAGAAAGATTATAATATAATAAAATATCTGTAACAAAAGATTCAAAAAATTCAAATCTAGAATTTTATATCCAGTATAAATACATATACAGGAAGATACACTTATACATAGGAAGATACAAATCCAGAAATATTATAGTTAAAACCGAGTATCCGGGACTCAAGAATGGTATTGGGTTGTTCATTTAGTTCAGTTCAATCTCTAATGTGTGTATCCCCCTTCTGTTAACGAAACAAACTAGTTTTCTAGTTCTAGATTTGCATCTTCCTATGTTTGCATTTATACCGAATTTAAAAACTAGATATTCTATGACTGAATAAATTTTCTAAATTAGAATTTTCTTATGCATTTTCTAGTGTATGAATAGAATTTTATTTTCTGGTATTGAGTTGCTACCCCCCAAACCTATTTTGAATCTCACATACTCAGTTTTGACTAAGTATAACTTATCTAGATTTGCATCTTTTTGTGTTTGCATCTTCCTATGTTCTGTGTTTAAATTTATGTTAAATCTAATATTCTAGATTTTCCTGTAACTGAATCTTTCAAAGCAGGTAATTAATTTAATAGATTTTAATCTTGTGCATGCATTTTTCTGTATAATTTTATTTTCTGGTGTTGAAACCATTCCCTAAATTTCCACAGTTCAATATAATTATATATTTTTAATTTGCAGCAATTTCAGAATTTATCTACTTACCTATATCATAGCAAAAATTTCGGTAACACCCCTGTATATAGGGGGCGAAACCACAACTACAGATTAATATTGTAATATTCTAATGTTAATAATAAGCCCCAAAAATGCAAATGTGCGGTAATAACGAATAAAAAATAAATCTTAGCAAAATCTGGGCGAACAACAGAGCCGCGCTTAAAATTTAGCGGGGCGTGATATTTAATTTATGAGGCGGATTAAGAGGGATTTATGCCCGCGAATCGCACTCGAGCGTCACTTGTTTATTGGAGTTTTTAGGTTAAGAATTTGACTCTGATAACATGAACGTGAGGGATTTAAATATGGCCGGCCTTCGCCTTTTTTGCGAGATTTTTTACTATAATTCATGCGATTTTGTTTATCGTGCCAGCATGTTGATATAGTTTTTTTGTGGTGAAATTTTTAACATATTCAGGTTTATAAATGTGTGAACAGATATTCAATTTACATGATAAAAAGTTTCGAATTTTCATACCTATGCAAAATTAAAACTGCCCGAACATTTTAATTGCGACAAATTTATTTATATACCCCACACAATAATTATCCATGGCAACTCACATTATATTAGTAGAGTGTGAGAGCGCCTTAAGGAGGTTGAGGACTCCTGCACTGGCGTACTTAGACATTAGCTTTGAGGACGGATATGAAAATTAAAATATTTTTCATAATTTAAAACAAAATTCGCTCAACAAGCGTTGGCTGATATTGCAATTCGTTCAGTTGCGGTGATATATTTTTACAATAATTACTAATAATTCACTAATCAAAAATTGCTTGGTATGTTTACATTTTTTTTAAAATAACTTGCAAATGCTTTAGAAAAAGTACACAAAATCTTCACGAAATTATTTTTAAAGGTTTATAGAAAATTATTAATACAAGTTACCTATATGAATTTATAGAACATGATGTTTATTGTCACTTTCTTGTCGACAATTAATAATAGGTACCTACCTACCCTGTATAATTTTTCGTGTGATTGGTTACAAGACGTCAATTAATAATTTATTTAAGATTGGTATTAGACGGTACACACTTGAGATGAATCTTGTATTTTATGTGATATTACGTAAGTCTATCCCAAAATTACACACTCAATACAAACATCTCAGAGAATTACATGGAATACACAATTGGAATATTATTACCAAATTATTATTCACATTGGGATGTTATATATGTTACTAAGGGCGGACATTAGCAATCGCTAGGATATTAATACCTATAGGATGTTAAAGGGCAAATATAGCAAAGTAACAAGCCGAAATGTTCACATTCTTGAAATGTTCCGGGAATTTTATTTTGTCAAGTTGGGGTGATTTTTAAACAAAAATGAGCACCTGACTGGATTCTAATGTGAGTTACTAAAATCGAAGTCTGCTACATAACACTAGGCTGCCTGTCTTCAATTACTATAGGTAATTGAACAAGTAAAGGAGCTTATAAATATGTAATCCTTAAATTACAAAACGCACTACTACCCTTTTATAACGAGCTCTATATAAACAAACCCACTAACCTATCTAATAATGATTCAAACAGTTTCAAATATTTATCTCCCCTTTGCCTTTTCCTTGGCGTTTCACATCGGCGCCATTACCCCCTCCCACTGCTTCCGGTTCCTGCTGTCCTAGAGCCGCAGCAGGAACAGGGCCGGCTTCAGCCCAAACCGCAGGGGCAGGACGCGAGTCGCAGTTGTTCGCGATCATTCAATAGTTCCAAGATTCAATTAGTTACACTGAAATGTTCCCCACCAAATAGGGATGATAATTTAGATGAATTTATTACTGAATGAGGAAATAATAGAGCATTAGTAAAGGGTCGGTCGTAAATTAGTTTATAGTAATTGTTAGGTTAGGGTTGCCAAGTTTTACTGTGTAAGAATGGCTGAAAAATTGACTAGAATGAGGTTTCCTACAGAAAAGAATTTTGACAGATAAATTATTTTGTGATTCTATTACTCACTACGTGCTGTTGTCAAGAGCGGTTACATAAAAAAAATATTATGTCAAGAATTGTCAATTATTATTTCATCCTTTTAAGTACTGTGCGAAATTTGTTGTTGTTATTTTCCGAAAAAACATTTTTCTCTTCGAAAAATTCAATTTCCTTTTAATATATTTGTACCAAAATCTAATCAGCTCTGTCAATTTGTATACAAATGTAAAACACCAAATATAAATTTTTTTGATAATTCGTATTTGAGTTATCCGTCTACTTGAAAAATAAAATCCCCAGATCATTTCAAGAATGTGAACATCCCGGCTTGTTACTAGCTATATTTTCTCATTAACATCCTAATAATATCTTATCGGTTACTAATGTTCTCCCTTAGTAACATTATCTGTGTAACATCCCAATGTTAATAATTTGGTAATAATATCCCAATCATGCATTCCATGTACCTAATTCTTTGAGATGTTTGTATTGATAATGTAATTTTTGATCGTATTGAGAAATCCGAACATGACATACAGACATCATCGCAAAACTATTAAAAATGAGTTGTAAGGACTCTCATTTACTAAAATCTCACTACCCGATTTTAGCAATACGTTCCTTTACAGGTATGGCGGCAGGTAAAAATAGACAAAATAATGATCATTATTTTGTAAGGGTCTTGTTTTGTGAATATATTCGTTACAGACCTGGAAGGGCAACTATCTCTCCGAAGAGCAACCAGAACTTCCTATCTCATCCGTTGACGTTTTTGTTTATCTTCTGAATTTCCTTTCACCCTGTTTCGCCTTCTATCTTTGTCTTTCAATGTTTACCATTTGTTTTATTTATTGTCACACATGATTTGTCACAAACAATCGTCACGTCTTCAAATGTTTAAAAAGACTCACTGGATCATTAATTTACAAAGAAAGCAATAATTGGAAATTATGTGTTATTTTTGAGGTCGCCTAAAAATAGCGTTCGAAAGTATCATATAAATAAATAAATAAATAAATAGTAATAGATTCATAATTTTTTACTGGCGAAGGACTGATTTTTTAAACAAATTATCTCAGCAATTTTTGTATTAATTTTTTTAACCATGGTCATTGGTCATTATTCCATGGTTTATTTGTCACTTTGTTGTAACTTTAAGATAATTTGAAATGTTGCATATTTTACCAAATAATGAAGATCGATCCGGTGGCCGGAATTCCGGCGATCCGGTCTAAAAAGAGGCCGGAATTCCGGTTCCGGTGATCGGCCAAAAGGCTATCCGTTCCATCACGACTCACTAGCAGTGTTGTTATAGATAACAATATTTTTTGTTTTGATAAAGATAAAAATAACTACTTTTTTAATTATCTAGCGCAACCGACAATAATACCACTGGGTCCGAGTGGTTGGATTCCACTATAATAATATCTACCATTCTGTAATTGAGAGTTAATCCTGTAGAATGGTTATCATTAAAATATAATAAGATAATAGATAACCATTAAAGAATTTATCTAGATAATAGATTAAAGGTAAATTATTATTATCTGGATAATTTATAGACAATATAAAAATATACATTACATGTTAAAAGTAGTAAGTGATACAAACTTGTGTGTTATACGCTTGCAGTTTGATTAAATTTGAATTCGATTTAAATTACAAATAAAAAAATTGGTTATAATTTTACTACAATTGTTATCTAGATTATATTTAAAAAATAGATAATGATAATTTGTATTTTCAGCTAGATAAGATAATAGATAAATAGGAAAAATTATCCAGACAACATAATAGATAAAATTATATTATCTAGATAAAATTATCTAGATAAGTTACAATACTGCTCACCAGGGTTGTTCACGTAGTCTACGCGTCGAAGATTACGTGTAATTTTACGCGTAGACAAACATGTAATCTACGCATGCAGTACTGTGTAAACAATAAAATAGTGTAGACAAAGAACAAATCTCACCGAAAACGAATAAAATTATAGGTTAGATTTTCTGACAATTGAATTATTTACATACTTTACGCAAAGTCAACATTGTCTACATTTTTATAAACCAACCTTCATTATTTGTACCTATTCAAATACATCTGAGATTTTTTTTGCTGAATTTAAAAGTATGATCCATTTTATTTCTAGTAGAACGTACGTAATCACTCAATTTTCGAATAAATGAATTTTTTTAGACAAACGTATTCATTTTTGTAAGCGATACAAAACAATGTAGGATAGAGACAGGAGTAAGTACATATCGTTTGTTAGTTCGATAGATAATATCAGGAAAAAGAACCATTCTTGTTCTTGTAGAATTGTTTTTGTCAAAGGAGAAATTGAGCTTTGTCAAGGGTATTTTTCTTTTTAATTTCTGAAGCTCACTGCTCACATAAGTTGAATTCTAGTGCTCATGTAAAGTGGAACAGAAAACAATGCAACAAGAATGCGTATATAAAGTATTCTCTTTATTTTTGAAGCAAACACAAGACTGGGATTAGAACAAATAGTTTTACGAGAAATTCTTCGAATGCACCTGTGACTCTCAAACGAAGTTTTTAATACTTGGCTGTTTTAAAATAAATTAAAATTACTTTATTCCAAAGCAAAATCAGGTATTTTTCAACAAAAGTTTAAATTACTTTGAAGACAAGTTATTTTTAAGTTTAATTATAATTAGTACTGGAAATTTTTTACTTCGACTATGTTGGATAATTTTATTAGTTTTAAATGACTGCTGTCAAAAAAATTCTTACTTGGAATTTATGTAGATAAATTATTATTAAGCACCAGACGATTTTAGGCAAAAACATCATTCCAGAAGTTTTAATGATTTATAAACAAATCTGATAACAAGATGTTCGTTTAAAAACATCAGGACATCTATAGTAGCTATTTATGAACCAAGTGCATAATTTAGGACTTTCTTGGACGATCTGAAGTTCACGGCAGAGCGAGCGCAGCGAGCGAGGCTGATAAGGCGAGTCTATAAAGTCCAATTATGCACGAGTTGCATACAAAGCAAGACTGCCAAGATGAGGATTTTCTATTATAATATGTTAATATATTTGAAAAATTGCATCTCATAGTGTTTGGTGTTGTTGTTTTGTTTAACAATATTTTGATAATTTTGAACCCAACCCAAGAATTGAAACAAGATTCAAAGAAACTAAATAAATTATGTATTTAAATAATAAAATATATTAAATTATTTTAACATGATATTGTCAGCAGTACTATTTTGCGTTTTTATTGTACTAGTACATTAAAGTACCCGTTTATGGACAGTAAACCGTGTAATAAAACAAGATTAATATGCTGCAGTCGAACATAAAAATTTAAAAAGTGTATCTCGCTATAAATTTTGAGGAGTAGAACTGTTGAGAAGCATCGAAAATGATGAAGCGACAAGCGCGTATATTGGTTGTTTTTTCCACAAGCGTTCAGTTTCAAAGGACCATTACAAGAAACAAAGATAAAGAGTAAATTCTATTCTTGAAGTCCGGGTTCTAGTGAAGTCTGCAGCTTCTTAGTTCTCGTCCTCAGTTTTCTCCACTCAGTTCTGTTCTTATTTCCCGCCAGTGACAAAAAGCTATCTGCGGGTAATGGATGTTTCTTTTTCCCACGTCATTTTCACTTCCTTTATCGCATTTTACTACACACGAGACGAGACGAGAACGCAATCATTGTCTTCCTTGCTTGTCCCTAATTATTTTGTACAAGATATTGATCATTCCTTGACCGAAAATCGCCGGGAAAACAAAAAAAACTCATTAGGAGTTGTATATTTGCCAGATGATGAAGAAGAAAAACAGGTTATTTTGAAATAACAGTTTTTTGATTGAACCAAATAGTTTGTCCGAAGCCGCCCACTTGACAAAATATCATCCCCAGAACATGTCAAGAATGTGAACATCGCGCTTGTTACTTGCTTTGCCAATTAACATCCTAGCGATTGCCAATGTACACCCTTAAAAACATTATATATTGTAATATCCCAATGTTAGTAATTTGGAAATAATATCCTAATTATGTGTCTCATGTAATTCTCTGAGATGTTTGTATTGAGTATGTAATATTTGATCGTATTCAGGATGTGGCTAGAATAAACTAACCTAATATCACTTAAAGGCGAAAAGGCGATTTTCCGCATAGGTATAGTTCGTTAATAGGCACCGAATTTTATTTCTTTAATATGCCATTAAATAAAAGGTACCTTTAAGATAAAAAAATACTACTAATAACTAAAATGTAGAATAATATAAAAAATCTGATCTAATATATAAGTACTACTACTACTGCTACTATACTCACAAAACATATTTTAGTCATTTTATTTAAACTGCAGAAGAAGATATAAAGCATATTTTACTATTGTCACTGTCATGTCCTAAATACAAAATTTCAACTTTCTACGTCTAACCGTATTTGAGTTATGCGACACACATACGTCCGTCCGTCCGTACGTACATACGTACGTCCGTCCGTACGTACAGACGTCACGACGAAACTAGTCATAATGGATTCAGAAAAGGTCAAAACGGATATTTCCGTCAAAATCTGAGAACTGAAATTTTTCGCGATTACAATACTTCCTTATTACTCCGTACAAGGAAGTAAAAATCTTAGTAATTTATTACATTTTTTGAGTTTAAAAACAGACTAGCTCAGATAAAACAAAAGTAAGTTAATAAAATATTAAAGAAACAATTATAGTGCTACTTAGCGTTTCTTCTTCAAAGTTAAACGAAACTACTTCAACTTTAAAATTAATAGAGTTAAAGTTCCGGTAAATATTCAACCCCAACTAAAATGAAATTCCATTTCCGCTAATTGCGGCAAAACCGACGCAATTTGATTTCAAAGTAAAATAATCGAAGTTTTGTTCGCTTTAAATAAATTAGAAATCAGCAGAGACCGAAGCTTCTTTTGCGTCTGGCTCGGTTTCCCGGTTCGCGTTTTTCTGCGGCATTTTTATCTTCGTTGGGGGCGTCACAAATAGTAAAACAAATTTTTAATTTATTTTCGTTTCTTTCTGCGCAGTACATCAGCGGGCGACAGCCGGGAAAACGTCCATGTCGCTAATTTTAAAATCCGACGTTGGCGGTGCTGTTGCTGCCTTCATGGCAAAGATTATTTTTCTTATTTATTTTTTACTTTGCAGACGTTATCTTTAGGGTAAAAAATTGACAGACAGGCGATATCTATTACGAGATCTTGACAGGAGAGTAAAATTATGTTTCCTTTTTATCTGCGACAGGTCTGGAGTCTGGGACTTAGCTACATTTAGACCGACCCAATTATAAATATAAGTGACTAATCCCACTTGACAAAATAAAATCCCCAGTATATTTCAAGAATGTGAACAACGCTTGTTACTTGCTATATTTGCCTATTAACATCCTAATATTATCCTAGCCCTGCTTGTAAAAACTCTTGCCCTTCCTGGAGCTGAAAAGTTGATTTGTACCTACTTGTACTTTCATCATTTTACAGATAAAAATATTGGAAAATTAATATTATATTATTTATTTTGTACTTAATGTTAAAAATTGGTTTTATACGTTCATTTTCAGTAGATAAAGTATTACTTTAACATCGAGGGTAGATAAAATAAAATTTGAGTAGATAAAGTAAAATTTGAGTAGATAAAGTAAAATTTGAGTAGATAAAGTAAAATTTGAGTAGATAAAATAAAATTTAAGTAAAATAAGAATATTTTTACACAAATTAACATTAAGTACAAAATAAAATAATATATTGTACACGACGATAAAGAGTCTTTATCGACACGTGAAAGATAGCCCACTCGTTCCTTCGTCACTCGTGAACTAACATCTTTCACTTTTCGATAAATGATCTCTTTATCGTCTTGTATTATAAATTACTATTATTTGCAAAAAAATATCGATGGAATACGAATTATATCTTCGAATTAGAAACTGTGATTCGACAACTGGCATACCGTCATATTCTCATATTACCGACGCTAGGCTTTGCGCGTCGACGTTCGATTTGAATTGGTAAAAATCTGATGTGGGCAGCACACAACCTTCCGCCATATCTAGAATTTTTAAAACTAAATGTTAAGCGAAACTAAAGTTAAATCCACCATTGAATGACTTGAAATGACAACCGAGATGACAATACTATTTTTATTACTTAAATAGAACTTGACAATGTGGATGCTTTAAATGATTAGGTATAGAAATAAAGTAGAAATAATGCAGTGTGCATGGAATAGAACAAGAAAAATTACAAAATATTTCAACTTATAATAATAAACTTTTAGACAATTTTACACATCATATATCTTTATTTAAAATAACATTGTGAAAGGATGAATGATTCGTTAAATATTTTGAAGATCCAATCCACATATTGACATTTGAATCGTTGTAGCAATAACTTCCGTTATCGTTTTGCATCAGAAGACACAATCCACGATCCACAAGTACACTAATAGTTTACATTCGTGAGTCTTCTCTCAAATATAATATTTTTTGTATCATTTGGCCGCGGATTTTTATCGCCATACTCTGTTTCATACATCTTTATCAGACATCGTTGACATTTATGACATTAACACGAAACAAAGGTAATCACAGGAATGGTAAGTTGATATTGAATTAAACGCTGATTATGTGATCACACCTCACACATGACCACGACAAAAATTTACGCGACGACTTCCAGACTTGTGATTAATACATTGTTGTAATCATAATAAATAGAGATATTTGAAATATTTCATAAGTTGCTAATGTCTTTAAGAAAATATTTGTATAGTTTCCTTCCAAATAATGTAAATAATAAACTATTGCCAAATATTTGTATCTAAAATGGTAGGAGTTTTATTAAATGATACGAATTTTGCTTACTTCAATGTATGAGCTTGAGCAAAAGAGCAGTGATTAAAGATTCACAAAAATGATCAGCCATTCTTTGTGATAAATTTTTGTTTTATTTTGAATAATTTAGTAAGAGTCGTTGATATTTTGAAGCTACTTAAGAAATAAATGTACTTACGGTTAAATTTCATTGGCAAATGAAACTTCAGTTAGTAAAAGTAGAGAAATATGTCTCAATATTTAAAATCAGCGATCTTTTACTAGTAAGAACGTAACAACGATATAACCAAGCTACCTCTCTGTCGGCACAATAGCTTCCGTGGACATCAGATCCGTAAATAAACGTAAAACGTAATTTACTTTTAGAAATAAATTTTATTTCATGGCTGCAATTCCGCTTCAAATATATTGAGCCATTTCCTTCGAAAGGAACATAAACATAACAATAATAAGTTTATGTCACGTTTACTAACCTAGTTTTCAAAGACAAATCAAATTCTGGTTGTAAATCTATTTTCTATTTAAATCTGTTTACATATTTGTTGGTTTATGAGTACTATTTATAGAAACTAGGACGTACGCATTTGATTCAAATGAAAACAAATATTGTTATGAATAATATAGTTACTATTATATGTCCTAGAATACGAGTTTGTTTATTATTAGAAATTACAACTGCAGCGAAGTGCATTTTGTTTAGTCTAGACAAAATTAAATCAGGCCATATTTTAGAGAACATTTAATGTTTGATGGGTAGATGGTATTACATTGGAATCCAACCATTTCGAAAGATTCGTTTTGGTTCAGTTAGAACCTAAATCCGTGCGACGGCCTTTGAAATTCAAAGCGGCAACGAAGTGATTCTTAGACAACCAGGACTACATTTAAGACGATCAAGTGGTCAGCTATACTAAACTGCCGGCCGAGAGATTTGAACCACGAAACTCCGGGTTCATACGTCATTCAAAGCGGCAAAGGAGAGATTCTATATAACCAGGCTTACATTTAAGATGATTTACTGTTTTCTTATTTGTTGGATCTAATAAATTTTTGCACATCAAAAAATGAACTAAAACATTACAACTTCTCATCTTTGAAAAATTGTAACTTTCAATATAAAGGTATTTGACCATGAACCATGGGCCATTGTATAATAATATACCTTACTAATAATATATTGCCTGCCCTTCAAGATTACATCTAACCTAACAGCTGAGCAATAATCTAGGATGTTCACAAATAAATTTAAAATTTACACTGACAGAATCAAGCACATGTTTCCAGATCGATAAGAAAAGTATCAGTAATACCGATTTATACCGATATCTCGTAAACAACACATAGCTGACACTGACACTACTCTCAAAAACTTAAATATTTGATTTAAGTATGTGAATGCAGTCAAGTAGTATACTAAAACGTAAACCCACAACATAAAACTAATTTTGATTTGTGAATAAAGCCTTAAGCTGCATTCACATAGGCATTTAGTTTTAGGTTTATTTTTATGTTTACGTTTAAGGAAGTTCAAATTCATCTAACTAAATACGAGCATTCACAGTGCTTGAAAGTGGAAAGTGTGAATGTGAATTTAAACTTTCGTGAACGTAAACATATTTGTAAATTTTAAAACTAAATGTTTATGTGAATGAGACTTTAGTCAAGTCATCCTCAAATTACAACCTGCTAAGCATACTTCGAATTCTCCGTTGTTTTTCTCATAATAAAAATCTCGGTGAGCCAGGTCAGTATCGCGCGTTTGATAAGAAAGAGCAACAAATCTCTCTCCATGCGGGGGGAGGGGGGTGTTGGCAGTAACCGCGTCATAATTCTGTGTACCTTGCGGAGAGTGTTCAAACACGACACCGTTACTGCTGGAGATTACACCGCGTAACTTTGACGCAGTCGCGAGTTATCAGGACGAAAGTTAATCCTGGTCACGTACGGATATAAACACGAGATTATCTGCAAGGCACAGCGGGGAGGGTAGTGGGTAAATACGCAATGAGAACTGGAAAGTTTGTTGTTTGTAGTTAGTGGTCTGTACAAGCCAAACTTTAAATATTAGTAAGAAATAGATCCATGTCTTTCTTTCAATTTGGTTTGAATGTAGGTCAATAAGTATAATATTTCTTGTTAGTCTCACGCCGAACATCATGGCGGAGGTGTTTTAAGTTTTTTTAAACCATGTTAAACAACACTGTTTAATTATCTCTTGTACTTGTACTGAGAAGATCCAACATTTTATAAATGTAACATGAATGCTGATGATGACCACGTTGATGGTCGAAACGTCCAAATGATTCAATAAAGAATAAATTTGTTTAAAAAATGATCCTGAATTGACCTACATTAAAATATAATTAAGAGATTTTTAATTAATGATGGAAATTGGTAACAATTTAAAAAAATCTGATGTGGCCAGCACAAGACCACCCGCCTTACTCGACCTACACTTTTCACTGTACTATAGGTACCTACTCACAAATATATTTTAGTAATTTTATGTAAACTTCAGAAGAAGATATAAACAAAGTGTCACTATTGTCACTGTCATAACCAATTCAATTTAAATTTTTTTTTCAATGGGTAGGATCCTCCACCATGTTTTTAAAATTACTTAAATGATATTTAATTTTGGTTGGAAGCGGGTAGTTGCATTTTTATGTCTTCTTTATTTGTAATAATACTGTAATCAATTTTTAAAGTTTGTGTGGCGCAGGTGTATTTATAGAAAGAATATTTTTAAGCTGAGGAGCTGGCATAAAAATATACACATTTTTATTATACTATTTGTTGATTTCTAGATATATAAAATAAAATTATGTTAGAATACATTTGCAAATTCCTTAGAAATATAACGAAATGGTTGCATTTGAGTTTAAATGAACTACTAACAACTAATTTTCATAAAAATGACAGAAAAACAACCCTTATTAGATTTTGCTTCGCTTTACTTGCCGTATTTAATAATATATCCTTGCTTACTGCAATCTAACCGTTAGAACTTAACTCTTATTTAACTGTGTTTAAAGTAACCTACTACTTGCTATTTACTCTTTAATAAAATCGTATCTAGTGACGTCTTGGTAGAAATTAAACGATTGCTTCCAAAGCAGTTCTATAAATAACCCATGTACACCTACACACACGTACGTGCAAACACACCTACACACACGATCTTGTGTGCAATATTGCACCGGAAACCCGGATCCGATTCCCGGAGGGCTGTTCCGGGAGACAGGCAGTAGCTTCACCTAAAATTAGTGTCATTCATGTCTATTGATCAAGATACACGCATTTGTGGCATTTATGTAAGTAAAGAAAATCAATTTTGAGTCCACAAACGTTCCACAAGTTCTTCTTCTTCATTGTGCTTCTGCTGATTGTGTGTCGCATGTGTCTTCTATGTGTCCATGTGTGAACAGAGCTTTAGGCAGAATTTCGTCCACTAACAGAGAAGTCAAGTAAAGTAAATAAAAACATATACATAGTGAATCATCGTATCATCACTTAAAATTGTTAAAGATTTAGGTTAAAATAATTTAGATTATACGGATACGCTACGCAAATTCTGAACTGAAATAGGAGACATCAGACAATTCAATTTATTTATGTTCGACTGCATCATATTACTTTGTTTTCTGACACATACCTGTTCATAAACAAGTACTTCATTGGACAAGTACGATAAAAATGCAAAATTGTACTGCTGTCAATAATGTCAGAATAAATATTATAATTTAATGCATTTTATTAAATTAAATATATAATTTCTTTTGCTTTCTTTGAATCTTGTGCCATTTCTTAGATTGCAT
Organism: Agonum fuliginosum; assembly: GCA_947534325.1. Classification (NCBI taxonomy): domain Eukaryota; kingdom Metazoa; phylum Arthropoda; class Insecta; order Coleoptera; family Carabidae; genus Agonum; species Agonum fuliginosum. The sequence goes on from OX384029.1 coordinate 45,518,462, forward strand.
GTCTTGAAAAACTAGAATATTTTTTCACAAATTTGATAATTTAAAAATTATCAAAATATTGTTTAGGTTCGAGGCCGTACGCCAATTATTTTAAAATGATCCTAGTAAGAGGGAACGAAAAGGTGACTGGTGACAGTATGACAGTTTGTGGTAATCTCATAAAAATTTTGACTTGTGGTTGTGAAGTTTTTCAAATGAAATCTGGGTATATAGAAAATATCATAATGATAAAAGTGTAATAATAGGTGCGCTCGTTTTTCAGTTCTGTGCACACATTGTGAACATGTTGCACAATATCCGTTCGTTTATTTACTTCTGTGCACTTTGTTCTGCACAGAATGCATTCGGAAAATACTTGGTTGTACATGTGCATCATGCAAAACAAGCCCAAGCTCCGACTGTTTGTCACTTTTGGCGGTTAAAACAATCATAATTATGGAGAACGAAGACTGTATGGTGTATATTCGTCAGATAATGTATTATAATTAATTTCGACTATGCTTTTCGCTTTAATAAGTCTCTTGTCAATATCTGAAAATTTCGACGTTCTTAATAAATAACTCTTATGTCATCAGCATTGCACAGAATTATAAGGTGTGACATGAGTATTATCCAAATTGTGAGTCAATGAATGATTAAAGTCAAGATGAAACGGTAGAAATATCAAAACACTGCACACAAGTTCAGAGACCGTTCGTTTATTTGGTTTATACACGAAGTGCATAGTTTATCATACGTGACTCATCTTATGCCCAGCTCAAGCACACAAGGAATAAACGAACGCACCTAATGAATTCGTTGCAGGTTAAGGGGGAACTAAATAGCATTGTCACTGATTTTCATTTTTCATCTGTCATATGATTTGACCAATACATCCCACCTTCAAAAAATAAACTTTAACCTGCCCTACTCTTGTCAAATCCCCCACCCTCTTATGTCCCGAGATAAATCTCGGTCGTCAAGTGCACATCGCAGCTCCGGTTCTCATTTCGGCGGCACGTGGTTCGCGGCACAATTTCTTTTCCTGCTCTTTGTCAGCCGCATAAGAAGCCTTGAGAGCAGCTCCTGATTCCTGCTTGGCTCCTACGGCTCTAACTCCTGCCGCCGCCGCCAGAGAACTCCTGCTGAGCTTTGCGCAGGAGAGAGTGTGAATACTCTTCGACGGTTATGAAAGATGGTGAGTTTGTCATCTCGTAGAGCGGAGAGGAGAGAGGGGAAGATTAAGGGTGGTGTTGGAGAGAAGAATAAAGGGTGAAAGAAAAAGAAGTGTCAACTCACTGGTACTCTCATCAGTTTATGAAGATAATATTTCTGATATTAACTAGTTGCAAATTATAATGATGCCGCCAAGACGAAAAATTTTTCGTCTCATTCTCTTCTAGTCTCGAAATTACTGGGCGATAACCTATAAATTTATCATCTCTGATTTTCGAGGTGAGACGAAAATTCAAAACTACGAGACGAGAAATAGCTCTCCAGAAATCGAGAATTTTTGAAACTAAAACTTTAAAATTATTTTATATTTTTCTCTTTCAAAAAGGCCAATTTTACTTTATATTTTACTTTGTTCGTAGCATTTTTAGTTTTGATATAAATATTTTTATTACTAAAACAAGAATTGAGTTCAAATTTAATAGTAACGTACATACAATAGGTTCCTAAATTTACTTTTAGTTTTTCAAATATATAGCAGAATTGTTTTTCGAGAAATTGAAACGAGACGAGAATTTAACAGCCGGGATAGTCATTTCCTACGACACAAAGCAGAGTGCTTTAATAAAACCAAGCGATGTAATAATTCCTAACGCAAGCATTATTACTTCCTTGTACGGAGTAATAAGGAAGTATTGTAATCGCGAAAAATTTCGGTTTTCAGATTTTGATGGAAATATCCGTTTTGACCTTTTCTGAATCCATTATGACTAGTTTCGTCGTGACGTCTGTACGTACGGACGTATGGACGGACGTATGTGTGTCGCATAACTCAAATACGGTTAGACGTAGAAAGTTGAAATTTTGTATTTAAGACTGTTATAGCATCTAGTTCTGCACCTCCTATTTTTGGTTTCAATCTACAAACCGGAAGTAGTAATTTTTTCAAATATTTCGATAAATATTTAATTCAAGACAAATTTTTTTATTTTAAATGAAAGATTATGTGATTATTACTTACAATCGGTATTTTATAAATATTTTTGTATCTGGTATCATGTAAGAATAATTAAAGCATATATTTATAATTTAGTATTTCGGTATCTTGTAGTCCATGATCGATTAACATTTGTTACTACGTAAAATTTAAATGATTATGACATGACAGTGACAGTGGCAGTGACAATAGTAAAATATCGTTTATATCTTCTTCTGCAGTTTAAATAAAATGACTAAAATATATTTATGAGTATAGTACCAGTAGTAGTAGTACTTATATATTAATATATTTGTATAATATAATTCTACATTTTAGTTATTAAGAAAAGTATGAACAGTTTAATAGGCGTACAAGGAAGTCATGTGGTGTCCACGTCAGATTTTGTGTATTATATTTTTAGTCGACATGCTTATTTATTAAATATATCTATTTTCCATAAAGTTAAAAGTAAGATGCATTTGACATTTGCATAAAAATTGCAATCTGGCAATTAGCCTTGGAACAACTGCTACAATATGAACATTGTTATTTAATTTTTAGTTGAGCTTATCGCACTAGTCCGACAAAGTACTGTTTTGTCGCACTAGTGTAACAAAAACATAAAACTATTAAATTTATTGCGTCAAATTGGCCTCAAATTATGTACGATTGAAAACATTTTGTTTGTCTATAGGATAATAATTCAAACATGATGAGTTGTCAGAATCAGAGTTACGAGTATTTTTTAATTGAAGTTAGAAATAAATTACCAGATTTAAAGGTCCTCACTAATTAATGTAACATTCAAAAACTAATTATCACATTATTAGAAAAAATAAAACAAATTCAATTATTTTCCGAAGATCGTAAAAATCGTCTGCTTTCTCAGCTGTTTTTTTGCGTTGAGTGAAAAAGTTTTGTATTCTCTGTTGATATCTCTTAGTTTGTTCCGGGTAAAGTTTTTGTAATCAGCTAACGGATAATTGCGAATCATGTCTGTAACTTCCGGATATTATCTTCACTTCCGCATCTCACTATCACAACCAACTGGGATTTTTCATTAAACTTTCAAACTTCAAATAAATTATGACAGAAATGTTCACGAGTGTAACTTATTACGAAAAAACTCATTATTACTGATTTTATAAGGATGGAACATTGTAAAAAAATAATACAGTTTTTATAGCCATAGAATATTTATAGGTACCTTTAAGAACACAAAAGAAGCTTTCTGGTGCTGAAAGCTGAAAAAGGTGAGAAGGTATAAGATTTTTCTCAATTTGCAAATAATATCTGCTGAGATATATTCGGAAAATGTTGCGAAATGCTTGCGACGATTCCGAGTTTTATATTGGGAATTTCTGTGAAGCGATATAAATATAAAATATGGCAGAATACCAGAAATGCGTACATTCTTCAGGAATAATTATCAGATATTAACGGAGAATTCTTGTCACATGATAAATTGACAACATGATCAAAAATATTTAAAAAATTCAGGATCCAAATTAAAGAAGATATTTTTTCTATAACCTATACACGGTGGCTTTGAAGTTAATGTCATAAATTTAAGGACATAAAACAGAAAGAATTTTATTTAAATTCGAAAAATTAAGGGTAGTTTACCTGCAGCATTTTTGTAGCACTGTACTGGATTCGTTTTCCTATTAAACACAAGCAATAGAAGTAGGTAATCATCATTTTAAATTACATAATACTAGAAAAAGTAACAAACAAATTTTAATTATTTTTAAAGAAACAATAATTACTCCACCCAGTGGCAGTGGCAACGAAAAAATGTTGACTGAAAAATTGGAAATTAATTTAGCGATTTAAAAAAATTCTTCCTGTTTCGTAATCTACACATGCCATACCACTTACCCTTAAATCGTTGACATTAACTTCAAAACCACCTTGTATAAAATATAGAAAAAAATATCTTATTTGATTTTGGATCCTGAATTTTTTAAATATTTTTGCTTATATTGTTAATTTACCATAGGCACAAGATACATCTAGCTTACTAATCCAGGTTAACTCTGAATTCACAGACAGTATCTGTGCAATTTTTAAAGGGAAAAATTTGTAATAATTTATAGGTTAGGTACGTATCTTTTGATAATAAAGTAAGTATAGTACTTATCTATTCACAAAAAAATAATTTACATTCTTTAATAATATAATGCCAACACCCAAGTGTGGTAAAGAGTTGGTCGGAGCGGTGAGGAAGATAAATAAAGTGCCTATGTTCTACACAGAGCTGAGTCACAATTCGCCAACTTATTACTCGGCTGAAAGTAACTAAGCCAAAAGAAAAACCGAGCTGGACGACTACTAATACTAGTCCAGGGAATTTATAATTTAACTAGAGTCAATATCTCTATTTGTTAAGAATTGCCAGCTAATTAAAAACAATAATTTTCAAAATATTGAAATATTTAGACTCGTATTTAGATTATATCTTGAAGAAAATGTTTAAATCTTGGCTAAACCTATAGTGTACTTCAAAAAAAAGCATGTAATAGAAGAATGCTCGAAAAATTGAATACTGAAAACAGGAATTTAATATCTGAATCCATCCAGAAATAACAGTTGAATAAACACAAAAATTACTAAATTTTATCCGATTTTATCTATATTTACTTTAAGAAAATGTCTAATTTGTGACTAATTCAGAGCCTCAAAAATTAAAAAAATAATGGGTCTTATAGAAAATTGTTATAGAAATCATATGCTGCAAACCGGATGGAGATATTTTTGTCCGTTAAAATATGGCAGTCATGATTGTGTTAAGAGAAAATATTACCACTTGATTAAAATAACTGAAAATTTCCTAAACGCATTTTTATAATTTTTTCAAAAAACAGGTTAACTGACATAAAAATCCCATGCATCATTTTTATAGAGAATTTTGTGCTCTATAACGTCATATAAATGTTTTTTTCGTAATGATAAGCTAAACATGAGTTAGACTAGTGGTCATTTTATCAAATTTAAATGGATTCCGGTGAGGTGATTTCCGGAAACTTTGGATGTGTTAAAAAGCACATTTTTCTGTATTGGATTCCGTCGAGAAAGCTTTTGTTGCAGTTTTTTCGAAGTTTGAGGCATTTTACAGTAAATTCCCTGAACTATACACTATACTAGGTATTTCAAGGTAGTGGAAGCTGTTAATACCAAAAAATGTCATAATAATCTATGTCCGCTCGATTCTCTTATATGGCGTACTTATGTATGTACAGCAGGATCTTTATAATTTTTCTTGTTATCTGGTTTAAATTGGTCAATATCGATGACGTAATAATCTGCTAAAAGTATGACATACAAAAATATAAAACTGAACTAGATTATAAAAACAGTTTTTTATCATCTTCTCTAAACAAAATCTCTAATGCTTACATAATCCCTTATCACGTTGTACTTTTTCCTCGTGAAATACATACACTCTTACATACACTCGACATGTTATCTGAAATAACAAAATCTGTTTCCATGTGAAACATCTGCGAGTGCTGTCGAGATGAAAAGATTTTGTGAAACTTTTCAACTTGATTCTCATTTGTTGGTTTATTCGAACCACGATACATTTCATTTCCTTCCCGGAAAGGATATGCGTGAGTAGTTTACAAAGTTATTATTATCAAACGACATAACTATGCACTTAATGTTGCCGGAGTATTCTTGCAAGGGCCTGAGCTGGTGGTTGGTGGCTTGATAATGCCCTTGAGGACCAAAAAGGGCGTTGCATAAACCCTTTATTATTACTACTCGCAAGAAATACAAATTGTTATACTAATTCTACAATATACTGAAAAAAGATAAACAAATCCGAGAACGATTCAGATTCGAAACTAATCTGAAACATTTCAGATTAAGTGGCTCGTGTAGGTTTTTTCCGAATTCCTGTAATACTCTCGATTTTACTTTTTTTATATTCCACTCTTTTCTAAATCCAGCTCGAAACTCGTACTTAGCCGCATTCTAGCAATGCAATGTTATTTTGAAGTTGAAATATAGGTATACTCGTACTACAAAAATGTTTTCGTTTCGAGTAAACTATCAGTTTATTTTTGACTTCAAGATAATGATTATACAAACGTTTAATAGAGAAATAATGGATCTACAGATTTATCTTTTTAGAATTTTAAAAATAAATTTCTGTCGAGATATAACCGTGTAAAGTTTGCATAAAGAATTCTTCGGCATTTTTATAATTAAGTACAATTTTTAATTAAAATTTTAAAAAAGCATAACTGTTAATTGATCTTTGATTATAGAATTTTTTTAGACCTATTCACCAAAGGGTTCTTTGAAGATTCTTTCATGCTTGTTAATTTTAAGAATAATAATCCTGATGACTGATGAGAATCGCCTGTCAATTAACGGCATCGCTAAATAGAATTTTTAATATTAATGAATCTTGGAAAAGAAGTATTTGTAATTCATTGACAGCTTCAAAACAGTGAATTTCCTTTTTTTCCAGGATTCAGAAACATGAAAGCATGAAAATGTCTTTTTGAGTTTATTTATTTGTTAAGCTGATAACCATTTAAAAGGATTTACCGCCAATTATGGAATTGTAGATGTTTTTATAGTAGAATGTAACGACTTCGAACGTTTCGTCTTGGTGCAGTCAGAATTTCAATTCGATTGCGACGATCTTTATTAGCAATCAAAGCGGCAACGGGGGGACTTTACTACATTTAAAACGATCAAGTGGTCAGTTTGACGCATCCGAGTACGATGTAATTATGTAAGATGTTTTACAATCACACACTGCCGACCGAGAGACTTGAACCATGGAACACCGGGTTCGTACGTCATCACATGCAGAGATCTGCTCACAGCTCTCTCTCTCAAGATTCTTTTGCAACCAGGACTACATTTAAGACGATCAAGTGGTCAGCTTGAAGTGCATCCGAGATGTTTTACAATCACACACTGCCGGCCGAGAGACTTGAACCACGAAACTCCGGGTTCGTACGTCATCAGCTGTACTAATGATTTATTATTATAATTTAAACACCAATGTTATTCTTGTAAAACATTCGGTGTTTTTGGTTTTGTGCGGTGAAGTCTGGTATTTTCGCCAACTGAAGTTCTCCATCTTGAAAGTGTAACATAAATAGCGGCGATTTCGAGCAGCAGAGGTCAAATTCTCACGATTGTTTTCATCTCTGAAATGAAACCGTATAAAGTTTATAACGCAGAGCTCTTTGCAACAAACCGCAGAATGTTAAAGTTACAGTCGCGGCAAACCAGATGTTTAAATGGGAAATACAGCGCCGTAAAACAACATTACACACTATCCGCCGTTACTGTTTGCACTGCTGTATTGTTATTACTCACTTCGCACAATATTCTTCAGTTTTATTTCATCGGAGTATCACATTCAAATTTAAATGTTTTTTTAAAAATAAGTAATAGGTTTCGCCTAAAATTTGGACTAATTATTACTCACTTCGCACAATATTCTTAAGTTCTATTTCATCGGAATTATTTTTGAGTGATGAATTATAATTATTATTCACCAACATTATAAGTGCGGTAGGATTTATTTTACAACGCGAGGTTAAAGTACAACGGGAAGCGAAGTGCTTTAATAAAACCGAACAAGTACAAATACAGGGTTCGCCAGTCAAATGGAAAGATTTGATGTGGGGCTTAGAGTTCGTAGGGCGGTGGTGGGGAGGAAGATCGCCGACTCAATATTATCAGCGTGGTCTACCATTTAGTTTACAATGTATCGTTGGACGGGTGAACAGCGTGGCTACGCAGTTCAAGCGTACTAACTCAGTGGCGAAAGTTTAGTACAAACGCGACGCGATTTTAGACGTCATTTTAACGTATCGCGCAATCAGCCTATTCCGTCGAATAGGGCGATTCGAACGTGGATAAACAATCTTGAGCAAAGTGTATCGACGTGTAAAAAAAGTGCTGCGAGAGGTCATGCTGAACTTCCAGACCCGACTTCATGAATGTATCAATGGATGAGTCGGGCCTGGAAGTTCAGCATGACCTCTCGCAACATTTTTTTACACGACGATCCACTTTGCTGAAGATTGTTTATCCACGTTCGAATCGCCCTATTCGACGGAACAGGCTGATTGAAAAGACGTCTAAAATCGCGTCGCGTTTGCACCAAACTTTCGCCACTGAGATAGTACGCTTTAACTGCGTAACCACGCTGTTTACCCGTCCAACGATACATTGTAAACTAAATGGTAGACCACGCTGATAATGTTGAGTCGGCGATCTTCCTCCCCACCACCTCCCTATGAGCTCTAAGCCCCATATCAAATCTTTCCATTTGACTGGTGAACCCTGTACCTAATGCATAGAATATGTATTAGATTTTATGGCCGACATACCTGTTTATTAAAACTATCCATTTTCGATAAGGTTAAGTGAGATGCATTTGATATTTTTGCTTCATAAGAAAGCTCACCTAAATAGGAGTTTGTCCACTCTTTTACTTTAAAGTATATTTCTTGTTTTTGTTAATGTATCTCTGCTTTTTAAAATAAACGCTCTGCAGTTACTGATGCTGCTGGAATTATGTAGTATTTTGCGCTTTTTTATAAGAATGGTAATTAATTTTCATATCTTCCCAGTGCTGCAATGGTTCTGACTCTAGTGGGACCACAATGAGCACTAGATTCAAAAAACTGGTTTTGCCGTAACTTGTGTTGTGAATGTGATGCCGTTTTGTTATTATGTATTTAAAATTTGTGTTCTAATCAAAATGTAGGATTTTAAATAATATGAGTATCGAAATAAAAGTATCGAGTATAAAAAGTACTAGTATCGAATCCAAAATATCGATACTAGTACAGTATCGATATGACAATTGCTTCTCCTAGAATATAGTCTTGTTCTCAGTGCCCCAGATCTAACTTTCTTCATTAGAGAGAATTGGCAATTCCAATCACAGCGGGGTTCGAATTCGAACCCGGTCGCTCCGTGTCCGGCGACCAGTAAACGGTCACCGCAACCGCGATGTGACCGCAACTAATTAAACGCATGTTATGTGACCATGTGAGTGTTATTGGTTAAATGAAATCGGGCCAATGCTTGGAAAATGCACTTTCCGTGTTCAATTTCAAAGAGGTTTTATCAACTAACAAGGGGTTGTAAATTAATTTTTTTTAATAGTTGATTATTATTTAGGTATTTGAGTTGTTGCATATATACTGAATCTACCTTTTTTCGAATTTCTAGAATTCTCTCGATATTTTTTTTTGTCTCGCTCTCTTCCCTACAACTACGGCTGCGTCCTAGCTAAGCTATGCAATGTCATTTTGAAGTTGAAAAATACTGTAAACATGGCTCCAGTATTCCCATAATATCTTCGAAAATTATTCGAAAAAGGAAGCTTGCCTGCATGCCTCTTGCTTTTTAAATTTTTCTTGCCATTTATAGTGACCGAAAAAAATCATATCAAATAATGAAAAAAAACGCAAAAACGTGATTTTTAAATTTTTTAACTTCAAATTCCTAGGCCAAAGACAAAAAATAAAAATATAGAAACCATTGATTAGGTCAGCGGTAGAGTCCGCCTAGCATGCTAGCGGTCCCCAGTTCGATTCCCAGCGCAACCGACAATAATACCACTGGGTCCGAGAGCATCATATATTTCAGTTATAATTAAAGTAAACGTGGAAGGTGTACACCTCTGTAACGCTGTAAAATTTTTGGGTAGACGTACACCTTACGGTAGCAAACCACCACATTTTCGACGTAATAAAAAGAACGATTAATTTTTAAAAATATTTATCGTAAACGTGTACAAATTTCAGCAGCTAGTGAATTTTATACATTAAGAGGCCCGTCTACCTTTTAAAATGCAGCATAAAATATTATTAACGTAGCGAGTGCTTTGTGACCAGTACAAGAACAGTAAAATTATATTTCAACAAGGATTATAAATACTTAAAGGATCAATTAACAGTTGTGCCTTTTTATAATTTTAATAAGAAAATTGTATGTGATTATAAAAATTCACAAAAATTTCAAATTTATGCAAAATTTACACGATTATATCATATGATAGAAATTTATTTTTAAAATTCTAAAAAGGCACATCTGTTGATCCATTATTTGTCTGTTTATAAAAACATTTTCTTGAAGTCAATAATAAATTAACAGTTTACTCGCAAACGAAAACACTTTCACAGTATTTTTCAACTTCAAAATGACATTGCATTGCTAGGGTGCGGCAAAGTAGGTACTAGTTTCGGGCTGGTTTCAAGCAGCCGTAGTAGTGAATATACAGGTTGGTGGAGGTGAAATGCGAACATAGGGAACATACATGAAAATCGAACTTTCATGCCAGGTATCTTGATATATTTTCTAGTAGTGTCACAAAACGAAGTGATGTGAATTTGTGTGGCAAAAAGAGTAATCAATAACAGAAATAATAATAAAATCTAAAAGTGCATGTGAACTTTCTCGTTCTGCTCGTACACATACATTATTATAAAAAGAAAATATTTTAATGAAAATAAAAATTTGAATAATATGACAGCTACTTTGACATTGACAGTACTTATTCCACGTATATCAAGATGCCTAGCATGATAACTCCATTGTCATATATTTCCCTATGTTCGCATTTCACCTGCACCAACCTGTCAGTGTTATAATATTAATTTTACAAAAAAACAAAATACCACGATCATGGATTACATGATACAAGATTTTCAATAATAAAAATATACTAGATTCTATTCAAATTTTTAAATTATGCCAGATACAGCAAAAGTACTAATACTTTAATTTAGATTAATAAATCGTGTTTGTCCATTTTAATGGAATAATACAATGTATCACGACATTCTAATGACAGGAAAAATTTATCAAATGTCAGAAAGACAACGCTTACTAAAAGGTGAAACAGAAAAATATTGAAACTGTTCGATAAGAACTGTTCGATAACATATCGAATGGGTTGAACGAATGATTCTTTTTTTTAAATCTAGCATTGTTTCTAGCAGTTTCTTGAAAGTAAAACAAGTGCTAGGAGCTGCTATAAATATAAACTATCAATACCGTTCATACGAGGAATGTAATTACTTTTATTAAATATATTAAAGATCACTAATTTTAATATATTTTTAAAAAATAATTAGTTTCCCCCGCGGTTTCTCCGTTTAACCGGTGTTGACCGATTTTTATATGACAGCTCCTAGCACTTGTTTTAATTTCAAGAAATTTTTTAGTAAAAACTTTCCTCCTGTGAACAGGGCATTATTATAATAGGTGAAAAAGTTATTTTCTTGCAAGAAATTCATAAATATTCTTAGTAAAATTATAAAATGGAAACTAAAGCACTTTTTAATATGACGTTTAATTATGTGCTTGAATTAATATTGTTTAATATCAAAGCATTTTATTTTACAAAAGCATGATTCAATAGTTACAGCTTATTTACCAACGCAAAAAACAAACGCTTTGTTTATTCTGTGCCTCTTTGTAATTTTAATATAGAACTTACTATTTCCCAGTTTTAATATTCGTTTTTGTGAATAATTCTAAGCGCAGAAATTCCATTAATGAAATGAAACAAGACAAAAAAAAGACAATTTAAAAATTGTACGTGTATGCTAATATTTAAATGATGTGCATTTTTTGTCCACGAATTTCGTTGTTAAGAATTGAAGTTTTAAAATATTCAAATTTATTCCGGTTTCCCAGATTTTTAAAGGGAGCACTAGATGATTTTTCCAGTTAATATATTTTTAGCCGGCATAGAACATTTGCAAAAAAATCAATTTTGGAATAAATTTATAATTATTTGAGAGATAACACACAGCTGTTTGTGACGTTTAATTTATATTTAATTTAACAATTATGTTAACATTATTTCAAAATAAACATTCATCAAAAATGTTCTTTGATTATTTTATATTAATTATCATAATATATGCCTGTATGGCTGATGAAAGTAATATTGTACCAAAAATAATTGATCAACACATGTAATAAATATTATTATTACATGTTTAAAAGGGTTCCCAAACTCCAAAATGCCATTAATAAGGTATCAACTAACCCTTAAACTCTTTATTAATATCGTTATCTAAAACCATTGAATAATACATTCGTTATGTAGGTACCTTAATAATAATTCAACACTATTGTATTATGAGTCCATTATTCAACACAACTATCATCTGGTCATCACACTAAAATATGAGGTTAGGTTTATATTTCAATCAACAAAAATTTGTAAAAAATATTTACTTTAATAAATCGTAGATAAAACATTAACTCGGATGATTATATATACACGCCTTCAGCTCGTGCATAAACTTTCATCCTCTTGAATTATAGCCTACATTATGTGCTCGTTAAATATAATATACAATTATATAAGACCATTGAATAATACATTAATAACACACTATTGTTCTTATTATGAAATCATAATACAACATTATTGTATTATTAGTCCATTATTCAACACTGTTGAAAAATGATGAACAATCATCAAACCAAAATGTAAAGTTAGGTTATGTAATGTTTTAATGAATAACAATTCGTAGATAAAAAATATTTTATTTCAAAGTTGTATTTGACTCGCACATAATGGCTATAATTAACTCGGATGATTATACACTCGCATTCAGCTCGTGCATAAATTTAAATCCTACTAAATTATTGCCTACATTATGTACTTATATATAACACACGCATGTATTTTTCAAATTCTTATAAACAGTATTGTGTATTTAAATAATGTGTCTACCTATGTCAATAAAACATTTCTACACATTTAAATAAAATTTGTACTCACTTTAAATTATTGTAAACACCCTCAAATAACTGCAGACGACACATGAAGCACCCACAATACTATTAAAATAATCTAAATATTATTATTATAACTATACACATTAAAGTACAAACGTCATTTCGCAACAAGAATCATACACTAATTGAAAGGAAACAAGTTTTTTCGAGATTATTGCAATGCAGATAGACACAGATATTAGCTGTGTGCGTATGCATTAGTGATCAATTTCTTTTCTAGTTTTTTAACAATTATTATATTATTAATTTTTAAGTCAGCCTGCAAACGAGTATTATTATAATATTCAAAAGAGAATACTGTATTTTATCTAGGATATATTTAAAAAATATTCAGTTTATAAAATGAATTAAAATAAAAGCATATTTTTAAAGATAATATAATAATTATTCAAAAAGAGTTTAAAAAACAAAGCCAACGGGAAGTGTTGAAATATTTTAAATGCAGTTTATGTAATAATCTTGAGTAAGAGAAGACCAGACTTCAAATGATAGGTGCCAGGTTCAAATTGTCTACATTTCCAATATTTTAACTTTGAGATTAAGGGTATCGACTCGACGTAGCTCAACACATGGAAACATTCGTCTAAAATACGTAAAAGCAGTCTAGCAATTTTTAAAACGCTCACGAAGTTAGATAAAGCAAAATTCCATAATCTTATTTACAGACGAAGAATGGCACCAGGCCACTAGGTTTATGCCGAATTGCATTTTCTAATAAATCTCTTAATCAGAAGATAAATAATGTAAAAATTGTTAAAAACACACTTTTTCATTAAATTTTAATATGTAAGTATTTCAAAGAATTTTTCAGAATTCTAACTGGGCATAAACCTATATTAATTCTTTCACATACATCTAGTGCCTGCTTTTCCATCAAATTTTTGATATGCAGTGAATAAAGCAAAAACTGTTACACCTCTAAACACGCAATATTTTGTTAAGGAGACGGGATCCTTCATGTACGATACAAACAACAGACTATTATGTTTGAATAATATAAATGCTGTAGTACAGAAAGTTATTGGCAAATAACCATAATAAGTTTCATTGATAATGATGACAAAGTAAGTAACAATTTTTTTGCTCATTACAGAGTATTTAGGTACAACTCTTCGTAAGATACTTTTGTCAAAGCGATTGTGAACAAACCTTTGTGCCTCTCTGACCTGAATAAATCCTTCTTTCCGTCTCGCTCGCAAACATAATGAAACAAATCTCCCCACACACGTAATTTCAATTCTCACAAAGTATAACTCCACACTCATTAAGATCAAAAGTTTCAATGGCATCTCGACTTAAACTCGGAAATCTTCAGCTTCTGAAGTTCAGCTTCCAGAGCTTAGAAAGCTCATGCAGTCGAGATAGCACGATGAATTTATACACGTGCCTATGCTAATGTTCATAATTAAATTGCGAGCTTTGCAAGTTGGAATCGGAAATTTTATTTATTTATGAGCTTTTTAGTAATCGGCCCTAATTGTACAGATTCTGGCATTAGAAAAAAAATTGGATTCAAGGCCGTACGTCAATTATTTATACGGAGACTTATTAAAATGTTTACTTTTAAATCATTTTGACTTGAATTTTGTTATGAAATGTAAAAATTTCTTAAAAGCAATTAGAGTGTTTTTTGAGTAAGTATTGGTTGCCATTGCCACTGTATAGGCAGTGCAAAGTTAGAAATGTATTTTGAAGGTTATATTGGGCCATATTAAAAAAAATTGTTTAAATTATGGCGCAAAGTATACCTTAGAAGTGATATACTTTGCACCGTTTGATAAATAAATTATGTTTAATGTAAGTATTAAAATTTAGTAGCATTTTTTAAAAATTTTGTTGAACAGGTGATAAAAAATATACGTTGTTACTAAATAGCTTAAATCTGAACTTTAAACATTTTAAAAACAAATAACATTCTACCTTAAAATTATTTATGTTTCTGACATTGCGTTGCTAGGATGCGGCAAAGTACGAGTTTCGGGCAGATTTCAGGCAGCCGTAGTAGTGGGGAAAATAGTTTAAACAATTCTCTCGACTTTGACCTCGAATATTTTTTCTGAACCTGCTTTTTTCTTCTCTATTCCATCTGCTAACCATTTCCACCTCCTGTGTAGGGCTGAAAGGTTTTGATCGGATTTGGACTGGGCAACTGAACTTCAGTTACCTTTCTATTGAAACCGAGCTCGGCGTTACAGTAACCAAGGTTTAACATTGTTGTTTGCATGGCGTTGTACTTTGAACTTTAACCGCTGGTCAAACATCTCATGAATGTACGCGGGGCGTATTATTAATGCGTTATCACTGGAAAGTTAGGGGGGGAGGGTTGTTTCAGCAGGAAATTGTGCCGGTAGGTATAGGTCGATACTCGAAATATGTTTGTTTTTAGAACAACAAAAGGGGTGGTTTACAAATTAGGTTATAGTAACAATAACAAGAACCTAGAATATTTATAAGATACTTGCCTTAACAAAATCTTTAAGGAGGTTGATGACCCATGCAGTGGCGTACCGACATTGTATGTTAAAATTATTTCAACTTTTTGTCACAAATTTTATGCCACATTATTGTATCAAATTTTAGACCTAATATGATTTCTCTCTCTGATATGATTTCCTATAAGTACATGGGTTGTAATATCCCAAGTGCATGGATTAAATCCGAAAATCGCATGACACAAATAACAGCCAATGGAAGAATAATTGATTATAATAATAGTAACCATGATTATAACAGGGTGGTGCGTCGGCAAACGCACCATAGGGATTTCAATGTTAATTTTAAAATGTGCAAATATTGGGTCCCCTAATAGTTTCTCAGCAAAATAAAAAATAGGTTTTTGTAGAGAAAAAAATTCTGCATCTAATGATATCCTTACCAACTCATAATTTCCTTTTATCCGGAACAGGGAAAATTATTTTAATAAAAATTTTTTTTTTATCATATCACTAGTGCCATGAAAAACGAAAACCAAATACATACTTATACAATTAAATACATTTGACATTTTATAATAAACATTCATAGTAAAGCAGAAAAGAATAAAATATTTATTCTTTTCTGCTTTACAAGTAGGTACATACCTTCTGTGTCACGCATTTTTGGTCACTTTGCAACAGAGTTTTACTTTTTTTAAATGTTCATTGTTTTCGCAACAACGTTGATATTTCACAAAAAAAAATCAAAATTTGACTGTAATGTCAAAAAATTAATGGTTATTTTTATATTTTTTCACTTCCTTGTTTTGTAGGAGTAGAAAAAATAGTGTGCATAACACGTATTGAAAATATTTTGTCGAACGAAACGATTGCAACCCTCCCTTCACTCGGGCTGCAATTTTAGTTCGCGTTATTGTGTTCGACAAACCTATTTTCAAAACTTGTTATAGAAATAACAATTGTTTAATAAAGTTCATTTTTTATTTATTAAAATGAGTAGTTTCAAGTCGATACATTAAAAAAAAACTAGATTATTAATTATTATTATACCTACACATATATTGATCAATTTTAATTATACTTACGAGGGTTTTTCAATAATAGTACCTCACAGAAAAATATTTAGTACCTAGCTTTATTTGTAATTTGTTTTAATTAGAATAGTAATTACGCACACGTGCAGTGTTGGCTGTAAAAATTGTGCATTTCAGTATATCATTACACAATAGGCTTTTGTTCCATTTGTATCCGTAATGAATAAATATTAGCAGTAGAAATAATGTGCGCGCATATTTAAACAAAATTATATAAATTTGTAGCAGCGCTATGCGGGTAGAATTATTACAGCTGACGTTTTATATTTTGCATTTATTCTGGAACGTCAAATCCAGTCTGACTATTAATGAATTAAATTTCTCTTTCGGCCTGGCTAAATAAATGTAACTTTGTTGTCCTCTGTTGTCTCGAACGAATTTAAAATTAATAAGCGGACTAAATCCCTCCGGAATTTCATAACTAAGAGGATTTCAAGGGCCTTCATTAAAATTTCACGAAGATTATACCTACTTGTATAATTTTTTTGGTAAAATTCTCTGTACATAGATCTTTCTAACGAGGAAGTACAAAATACACTATTGTAGTATAAATCTATTATTCAACACAACTGTCATTTGTCATCACACCGAAATATGAGGTTAGGTTTATATTTTAATAAATAAAAATTTGTAAAGAAATGTTTTATTTAAAAGTCGTATTTGACTCGCTCATAATGGCTATAATTTACTTGCTTTTAGCTCGTGCATAAATTTTCATCCTCTTGAATAATAGCCTACATTATGAGCTCGTTAAAATATATTATTATCCAAATTATTTGATGTAGCAACCGCATATACTGTGAATATATTTTTATTTGACTGTGTCAGGCCCGTAGCCAGGAATAATTACACCAGCACAGCCTGCCCTGTCAATTTGACAAACGACCCTAAAGTTTGTGTTATTTATTAAATTATGCCTTGACTTAATAAATAAGGCTAAATCACAAAAATTACAATTTCAGACAAAGCATAACATAAAATTAATTAATCTATTTCACACAGTTCGTTTGAACTAAAAAGTCAACTATTCACTAAATATATTTTTTGCACAATTGGTATTTTTTATCAACTTGCCATGCCTGTTTCCAAGACAGTATGTTGACATTACCGGTTGCTAGGTTAAACAAAACGGTTAGTAAATTCAAACTGAAAAGTAATAAAATTCACAAAACGGTAAGTAAAATTAATATTAATTACGAAGAAATTATTATTATTTGAGTATGGATAAAAAGCCCAATAGTGCAAAAAATGATATAAGCATCACGAACGTTAAGGAATTACCGATGTCAGACAAACATAGTCCTTCATCGGTAAACTGTCCTTCCCGTTCTTGATACTTAATATTATATACTTATTGTTTTCTAAAATAATGCTTTCATGCTTCTTTGATATTTTGCACGTGAAATGGGTGAAAAATGTAACTTTAAATTAAAAAGCATTTGACCTTGAATGAAAAATATCACCTGCGGCGCATTTCTGCTCCATTTTTAACTACGGTTGAACCTTTATTAACACAACAATTTGTTTCGTTATACAGTATTTTTTACGCCAAAGAATTTCGTCTTTTTATTTTCTTAAATATATTAAATTTTTGTAATTTCAACCAAAATATTTTGAGCATCACATTCTAGCTACAGCCCTAATGGACTGTACAGCAAAAGGTAGACTTAACTTGAATATAGTTAAAATCACTCAGCTATTTTTCAGTGAAAATGAACAAATGGGCGCGTGTCCCCTCTCACCCCTATGATATCAGCTCGGTTATCAGGCTGGCAGCTGACGAGAGATGCTCCATATTTCAGCCGCAGTTGTGTGTTGTGTGTGTGTAGGTATGTGTGTAAAGTTATTTATTTCTTTGTCATTTTACGCGTTTACCCGGAGATTTGTTCTGGGAACACGCGGACGATGTAATGCATACACAAAATCACGTATTTCACATATTTATAACAACAATTCTCCAACAAAAATAAAATACAGCAAAGACAAAATCCTTCTTTTTACACATTATCATTCAAAGAGACAAAGATTCTACCAATAACAGGATGGATCAAAGTATTTTATATTTCGTATTTTTTATTTTGACAAAAAATGTATTAACAAACCCAAAAATAATTAATCAAAATTGCATATTTGACATACTTGACATGAATCGTCCATGCAATATCTTATTCTTGTAATTTAAGTGATATTACGTAAATCTATCCTATAGCCACATCCAGAGTACGATCACAAATAATTACATACTTGTACTCAAACATCTCAGAGAATTACATGGGACACATAATTGGGATATTATTATCAAATTACTAACATTGCGATGTTACATAGATAATGTTACTAAGCAGGGCGGATATTAGCAATCGCTAGGATATTAATAGGATGATAATGACAAATACAACAAGTAACAAGAGTTCATGTTCTTGAAAAGTTCTGGTCTGGGGATTTTATTTTGTCAAGTGGGTAATAGGTGATGGAAAATGCTTTCATCTCTCCTATAAAGAATAATGACGTCACAATTCACTAAAAATATTAATGATCTTAAATTTATTTTATAGAAATAATTATTATAGTTTTTCTGTATAAACGGTATGGACAGTTTTTCAAATGACAGCTGCTAGCACTTATTTTACTGCCAAGAAACTTTTTAGGAAAAATTTTTCTGGTGTGAACTAGGCTTCAAATTTGAATTTTGGAATTTTAAATTGTACATATAATTTTAACTGATTTATTTAATAATAATAATTTATGGCAATGTGATTTTGATTCGATATTGTTCATTTAAGGTAAACTTAATATTTAAGTGGAAGCGGTGCAAGTGGCCATTATTGTTATGAGATGAGTTCTGAAAATTTATTTCAATCCATAAATGAAATTTTTATTAAATCGTGGACAGTAGGTACATTTTTAAAATTCTACATTATTATCTTAAACTTAAAAGATAATTTACCTCTAATGTATTATAGCGAAGATTTTCACTATATAATATTTAAATAATTAGTGCACATGTCATAATAAACATAATTTAGTGGGCTTTAGTAGCGCGAGATTTCCATAACACTACTTTAATTAGCCGTATATTATCCTCGTATTATTCTGACACATATAAATTATCCCCGGTAGTTGGTAAAGTTTCACAGGAGCAAACTTACTGAAGTATCACTCAAATAGAAGTTTCCAGACCACAAAAACACTGTTACACCTTTATAACATCTGTAATAACGTCGCGGTGTCTGTAAAAGTTGTCATTGTAATAATCGAGAATTAGAATACCCAACCTTTTCAGTGTTAATGTATTTTTAAAATTTAAAAAAAAAACATAATACTACTAGAATACTAGTATATAACTTAGTTCCGACTATATACGCTATTTTTATTATAACTGCATTCTAATTTGAAAAATAGAGCTGGAAAGCAGCATTTTAATTGGTTCATTCTATAAATTAGTTTGGTGATGTGTCAACAATTTTCATTGTTATTGCTTAGCAACCTATAAAACACACCGTGTTTTTACCTCGCGCTTACCTTAAGGGAGGTAGGTATTGGAATCATGCAAAAAATCGGGTTCTGACTTTTTAGTGGATGATCACAAATTAGGGTCCTTACAACTCAGTTTTGATAGTTTCACGATGATGTCTGTATGTATGTGTGTGTGTGTATGATCGTGCGTAAAAAATATTGACAGATGAGACGGGTGCCACGTTGGTACTAACGTCATATAAATAAGTCGTAAGTAAGATATTAAATGTAGTAATTGAACGGAGGATGGATTCAACAAAGAAGAGTTTTCCTGTGAATAAATGTTTTGATTCTGGTGTTTCTGTTTCTGTGTTTGAATATTTTACAATTTTATTTGTATTATTTTAAATGGTCACCGGATTGTACGTAGGTATACATTTATGTTTATAAGTCTAGATTGTGATTTTGCACGCATTTGCGAGTTCTAAATATCGATTATGATAATAATTAATAATATATAATATAATACATACATTCTCATATTAAAATTGAAAAAAATATTTTGTTTATCTAGGACTTCATTTAACACTTTTTTGTAAAATTTGAAATAACAGTGTTGTCTTGTTACACGATTGCTTATTTTATTTTTGTAATTATACAATATGTATGTTTCTTAACAAACAACAGATCAATTAAGAAATTGACCAAGTTTTGTTTTCAATAATTTATTATACAAAAAATGTATTTAATTTTTTCTTCGGCAATATATTGATATTGATATTGACGAAATAGAAACCGTTCTATTTTTCTACAACTTTTAGAGAATTCTACGAATTTTTTTTTATTAGTTTTGTCGTTGCCAACCTTTGTGTTAAAATCAGCTTTAGACGTAATATAGCAAAAATAAATCTATGAGTATAAATTATTGTCAGATTTGATCACGCAGTATGTATGCCTAAGCTAAAAAAAATAGTACCACATTTTTGCAGCCACATGAAACCTCTCCTGAAACCTGAAAAAAAAACATTGAATCTTTTCTGGAGTGCAGACGCAATTTGGTCTCCTCTACTTAAACACGAAACTCTCATAGTTCGTACACCCACGTACACACACACGGCACACACGGTATTTTATATAAGTTAGGCGAGCGAGAAACCGCTGAAATTACTGAAACGCGCGACGTCGCCGCATATACGAGGCGCTGCCGCTGAAACTGAAAACCAAATCTCGCGAAGTTTACCAGCACATCCTGACAAAATTTTAATAAGTTTTATATGAGATGTAAGATGCCAAGAATTTATAATAAACACAGCAGCGAAAATGTTATTATTTTTAATTTGTTCTAAAATTTTTCAAATATGTAAGGTGATGAATTATGATTCTGACAACTCAGGATCGAATCGTGTCGAGTACACATTCCAGTTATACTGGATAAAAATAATCTTTCCTGTAGTGTAGATATTATTGAAGAAAAAAGTACAATCTACAAAATGGTCGATGCAGAATTATAAAATTTTGCTTTAAAATCGAAATATATGAATTTGAATTTTTTTAAACACAAATATTATCTTCTATTTTAAAACGAATTTAAAAATTCGATTAGTTATTTCGCAAATCCAAGCATTGTTGACAACATATTAAAATTTCAAGTTAATTTAGATATAAATAAAAGCTGTACAGTGGCGCGCGAAATCCCTCTTTTTTACAAATATTGCAGTTTTTTATAAATAAGGGAGTCGAAAATAATTTTTTCCACTCAAAGATAAATTATTTATTATTTTTATGTTTAACAAAATAAATCATTACCTACTTCGATTACATGCGAAAAAGTTTCATTCACATAAGCATTTAATTTTAAGGTTTACACGGGTTTACATCACGAAGTTTAATATAAATACAGGAGTGGACACTCCGTATCTTAGTAATTGTGTAGATTCGTGACATTTCTGTTGGCCCTGTACGAGAGAGAAAGATCACTACAGGACTCGTGCGGTACCATCGTTACCGTTGTTTATCGATAGTCATAGGATGCACAGAATGCTGGACTCGAGCTGGCCCGTATATTATGTCTCACTCTAAAAGGTAAAGGCCATACTAATCCTAGTATCCACTTCTGTCATATTATTATACTTCGTGGTATTTTCGTTTAAGAAAGTTTGAATACATTTAACTTTATGTGATATTATGTAAGTCTAAAAATTACATACTCAATACAAACATCTCCTCAAACATCTCACAGAATTACAAATATCTAACATTGGATGTTACATTTATAATGTTGCTAAGGGTGGACATTAGCAATCGCTAGGATATTAACAGGATGTTATTAGGCAAACGTAGCAAGTATCCAATAAGCGTGATATTCACATTCTTAAAATGTTCTGGGTGCCTATTCTAATTCACATATCAACTTGATAAACCAAGAGTATCTTGTTATCCCTCTAGCGACTTTTGTTAGGAAGTATCATGTGACATCATTAATGACGTACTTGTGTCGCTATCCATAACGAGAGAGCTGTCTGTCTCGCTATCGTATCAAGTTGATATTTCGTTGACGTTTGTTGTGACAGTTATAAAAGTAAGTTTTTAAATATTTAAATTAAGTATTAATATAAAGTACTGAGGCAAGCTGCATTGTTAAATATTTTTAATAATTTATGTATGTTGCTTGTACCTATATATTCAAGTTTACATTTGGATAAAATGATAACTTTACAATAAATAATATGCATTTATATATTTACCTACTTTTTTACTTCATTTTAATTTTTATAAAAGCGAGACTTTGGTGAAGAAATTTTAATTAAATAAATTTTGAGAGACTTGAAATAATAATTAAATATTACGAAATTGCGAAAATAATGATTTGAGTTTTTTTTAGGTCCAATGAAAAAATTAAATATGAAATTTAGAAAATAAATTATTTATAATAAAACCAACGAAAACGACTGTATTATGATTTTTCACAATTTTACATTTTATTATTTTATTAAATTTTCATAAAGTTCAACAACTTATTGTCAAACTTCCAGATGGACAACACAACACAATATAGTTTGTCCGCGTTGTGGTGACCGGTACCTCATTAGTTTCTGAACTAATAATATGTATATCTCTCTTTGTCACATGCACGCTTGTTCAATAATTAATGTTAATGTTAAGAACATTTACAACGTTGTACAAGGAACAGAATCTGCAAATAATAATAATAATAATAAAACTATACTCACAGCAGAAAGCATAACAAAACACAATCGTAAACTACTAAATACTAATAACCCCAAATAGAAAATTGTAAAAGTCAAAACATACCAGTGAATCTAAAACAATGGTCTCGTTGTTAAATATGAAACAAACCCATTGCCATCAGAATTCATTTTTAGGTACTATTTTATTTTTTTATTACATAATTCTTCATAGTTACATATTTGTTATGACGTCATCAATTTCTCAGCAGATAGCGATATGAGTTCTCGCTATGAATTAGAATAGGTACTCTGGGGATTTTAGTGTGTCAAGCGGGCATGCACATAACGAAACAAAAGTGTAATGTAAATTATAAGTTTTGTTGATAAACATAATATGTAGGCATAATTCAATGTAAAGAAACATAATTATCAGTTTTAAAATATATATTTTATCTCTCACTAATGTCGCGAACTTATCATGTCTGTAAAATTTACAGTTTTCACATTCATAAAAATTAAATACCCCATTCAACTTTACGTCGTAAAACGCGCGTCGAATTGTCCCGTCCTGTTTTGTTTTTAACAGCTTAAGATTTCCTGCAGCAGTTTATGGTCTGTTGCGATAAAACGTCGATTGGCGAATTTATGTTTTCAACTAAAATGTGACTACAAATTTTGCAGCAATATCTCGTTCATTACTATCATAATTTTGTTTGTACGATAACCAGTAGTTAATGGATAATTTGATAAATAATAATATGATTATGAAGTACATATTTCATATTTGCTAGTTATCTAAATATTTATACGGTCGTGAACGTGCAGAACCGGATCTAGAACAAGTTTTTGTTTTACTCGTTTCAATTTACTGATTAATAAATTGACCAAGTTTTAATTTGGATTTAGTTTTGTCATAATTATTTATTTGTATGCACGATCATATCATAATTTGACATTTACATTTTTGACGTAAATGTCACTTTTTAGGCCACGAACTGCTTTATAGCGCAGTGAGCCATAAAAAACGTTAAATTAATGCAAACAGTTTTCCTCATATAAACAACTAATAATCCTATAAATAACCATTTTCTATAATTAATTGTATCATTTTTTATTTAAATAGCATCATTTTACCTACATTTAACATAAATTATCTTGTAAATGTTTAATTCAATAATGAAAACTTTGACATTTAGATTTTTGTTTATTTTCGTAATTTTTTTGGTATCTTAGAAGCAGTCAACGAATTTAGTAATTTTTGGTAATTTGAACAAGTAATAGTATATTACATTACAAGTCATGAAAATGTTTCATTGCAGACGAGGGGGCGTTTGAAGAATGCGAGGATGCGCAGCGTCCGAGCATTTCTTCAAAGCCTCCGAGTCAAGCAAAGACATTTTTATGACGCGTGATGTATTCTATTTTTTTTAAATCGGCAATTAAGCTTAAAATTATAAAAAAAATAGGTTTGCATAAATCATCAGAGCTGTGACAAATCATCAGAGCTGTAACAAATTTTAGAAAAAGTTGTCATGACAAGTAAACAAAGTTGAAAGTAAAAATGACTAGGCATGAAAATAAAATTTTCATGCCTAGTCATGAAAATCTTACTTTCATGCCGCAAATTAGTCTGGAAATGACGATTTTCATGCCGATTTTGAAAAAATTATTATGTTAATTAATTTATTAGAAAATATACAACCGTGCATGAAGTTATGTATGTACCACGGGCATGGGCATAACTTGCTTTTATGCCTCGACGTGTTTTTAGCCATCGTGCCTGATTTTACCACTTACCGGTTGCCAGAAATAACTTTTTGTGTTAATTCAAGTCTTGCCTTCAAGACAATGTAAATATAAAATTTGCATCCGGGATATTTCAAACAGGGCGCTATTTTAAAAAGTGTTTTAACATGTACTAAGTGACTTATTTTAATACTTCTGTTATTTGATCTACTTAATTAGGGGCATTAAAAGAAATTATTAAGCACCATGCCAGAAAAATTTACCGGTTGTACATGCTTCAAAGTGCGCAAATTGAGGAACCTCATGGGTGACATGTGTCATGTGTCAAAAAAAATTAAACGTCACATCACATTTTTCGATATTATGTGCATTTCGAAGAACATGTACAACACTGTAAAACAGTTTGGATATCACTGATTTACTTAATTACATTACATAATTAGGGGCATTAAAATAAATTATTAAGCACCACGATAGAAAAAGAAAAATTTACCGGCCGTACAAGCTTCAAAGTGATTCGCAATGCGCAAATTGAGAGACCTCATGATGACATGTGTCAAAAAAATTAACATGCCGTTTCCCAATATTATGCGCTCTTCGAAGAACATGTACAACGCTGTAAAACAGTTTGGGTTCCACTGATTTACTCAGCTAAAATAAAATAATATTTTGTGCGCAATATTTTTATAGAGGACTATTTCCCACATATTAATTAAACCAATCATTTGCTTCAATTTTTTAAATTCTGACCAATGACGTACAAAATATATCGGCAAAAATACCCTAGGGATTGTTCAAGTGACAATTTACCCGTTACATGGCCATGTATGACAATTTTATTGATTTTGTATTGTTATTAATTGAAATTAAAATTGTCAAATATACCTTTTTGCGACAACTTCTTACGATGAAATAAAAATATATCAAATATAACGCCAAAAAATACAGTTACATCAAAAATCTTAGTTTGGAAGCAATTATTAATGAACTTGTGAAACGAAAGAAACTAAAATTTAAAATTTTGACACTCAAAGGTTAGTAAAAAAATTAAATGTCAAAATAAACAACCGTTTCGGCACAAAAAAAATAGTCTTTATTTAAAAACACGAAAAACCACGAATAATTATTCTAATCGGTCTGCAGCAGTGTCAAATTTTGCTTACTCCGGCATTAGAAAACATTTAATAATAAAAATATTAGGACAGTCCAACGTAAATTTATTAGTTCATATTTTATGTCTGTTTATTTGGGAAATAGTCTAACAAAATATATCTCGAGTCTCATTATTTTGCAGGTAAAATTATTTCTTAAGATTGTTGCTTATAGGTAACATTCCTCGACAAATTGAATGAAATGTTACCAAGCAACAATCTTTTGAAATAAATTTTTCCAGCAAAATAATGGTCCCTTGATTAATATATTACTATTGAATAAACTAGACCTGTTGAGACCTTGATTGCGCTCAGGAACCGATGTTTGCAGGTTTAGTTCTCCCCGGTTTATCGTAGTGCATGTATCAATGCTTATAAGATCAAACTAATAAATCTGTGTATATATTTTGATGTATTTAAAAGTAGAAATGTGTATAAATTGCGTGTAATTGAACTTTTAATGCGTGAAATGATATAAAAACAATAACGACTATTTTAAATTGAAAGTGTAGTGCCATAAACAATTTAAAAACTTTCTGGAACACCTGTATAGGATGATAGGATGAACCATCGTCAGAGTACACTAAAGGTTAGAATTTTTATTTATATTATAAAATATTGACGCACCTTTACCCATTGAGCAGAATCACTTCAACCCATGTGGAAATTTATAGGTTACAACTGCCCTGTAACTGCATTTGAGACTCTTTTATATATTACAAAAACCTGGGTGTTGCCAACTTTTAGAATGGCGAAAAGATTTATTCTTAAATAAAAATAATTCACCAAATTTAGTTATTACTCTGGAATCCGGCCCTGTGGTAGTGTGCGTTATTAGGAGATATTTATCGTTGAAGTTTATTTTGATAGCAAAGTGGAAAGCATGGCATGGTTGTAATATTTAGATAGGTACTTAGTTTAGTTTGTATTTAATGTTTACTGAAACAGCGTGCAAAATTAGAACAAAATGTATGCTACGAACATATTTACACAACAGAATAGAATATATTTTTTCATTAAATTTAAGAGGGCATTATAGCATTATGTAGCTAACTAAGATGTTCGCTAAATAAACTACCCAATATCCTACTTGAATCTCACAGACTCGGTTTTGGTAGACACTCTGATTGCACTGAATTAAATAAAAAAATCCCTTCTTGAGTCTTAAATACTCGTTTTGCTACAAATTCTAATTGAACTGAACTTAATTAATAACCTAATACCCTTCGTGAGTCCCACATACTCAGTTTTAAATTGGAGGCGAGGAGGGCACATAGTCTGAAGTCTCTTAATTCAATATTGACGTTTCAAAGTTTTATTTTTAACAATTTTAAGTAACATCAATTTTAAATAAAGATTTATTCACTTGTGGACAAGATAGTTTTAAAATTATTTTGACGTTTCAGACTCGCAAAAATAAATTCATAACATGTTATTATTATGTCAAAATTAAATAAAATAGAATATGAACAATATAAG
Organism: Agonum fuliginosum; assembly: GCA_947534325.1. Classification (NCBI taxonomy): domain Eukaryota; kingdom Metazoa; phylum Arthropoda; class Insecta; order Coleoptera; family Carabidae; genus Agonum; species Agonum fuliginosum. Next base: position 45,545,957 of record OX384029.1, read on the forward strand.
TAAAGTTTATAAATACCTATGATAATAGAAATAATGGAGGTAATATTTATTTAAATTTTAAACTGTCAGCTCGCCACTAACTTCACTCATGCCCCCTCCGCTGGAACAACTGATTGAACTGATTCAAATATAACATCAATAATATAATTTTTCAATAGAATTTAATTTGTAGGTAATATTAAAACATTGTATTAACAAAATGAAAATATAACTGCAAATTGAAAACAAGTGTGTTGTATTTATAACAAAAAAACAAATGTAAATCAAATATAATAAATATTGTTTTATTTATCAATGAGTACTTTGTTTTGATAGAAGCTAAATATCTATACTATTTATTTAATACAAAACACAAATATTTATAAAAGCATTTTATCATTTTGTTATTTTTCAACGGTAATTCTCTTATCGTTTTTTTATACTGACAGGTATAGATAATTCAAAGAAATATATAATCATACAGTAATAATTTATGGAGTAATATTATGGGCTTTATTATATTTTAACATTAACAAAATGTGGCAATAAAGTGAATTTTATGGGCGGAAGAAGTGTGCAATTTGAACGTTGAGTTTTACGAGAAATTTATAACGTAAAATGGCCTCGAAAGTGAGTTACGACCGTGAAAAATTGGAATTTTTAAACGGCAAGTGCTGCGTGCTGCTTGCCTCCCAAGCGACCAATCAATTTTTAACTTCATTTCACAAGGAATTCATTATTGGCAGGTGTGAGAAATTCGCAGAGACAAAACAAAACAGTCATTTACTTTTTGATTCACAATGGGCTATGTGCATGATTTTTTTAAAATTTGACTTTTAAACTGTACCTAATTATTAACTCCATAGCAACAAGGAACAACTTTAAATAATGGTTTATTTACTTTTAGTTTTAAATCACTGTGAAGTTTTAAACTGTCATTATTTCCTCAAAAAACAATAGTAAATTATGTATCAAGTTTTATAAACGTCATTTCAGGCACGAGTTTTTTAGGAACGAGCGCAGCGAGTGTATAAAAAACGAGTATCTAGAGAGTTAATAAAGGAGTCACATATACTATATTTTTTCTACGACCACAAATTAAAGAACAAAAATTCATAAATATGTTAAATTTCATTTATAATATTTTTGGTTAAATTATAACATAGCCACAAAATTGTACTTAGGTAAGTGAATTTAATGTTATATGGGAAAAAAATTAGTCACTCACGGGTCTTAAAACACTCGCTGCGCTCGTGTTTCAATTCGAACCCGTTCGTGACTAAATATTTGCTTTACGTACTTGTATCGTAAATAACTATTAACTAACTAGTGTGTTAATGAAGGCGGTTAATAATTGAGACATTTTAACGCGTAAGAGAAGCAAATGTGTTAATTGTCAAGATTATTAATCGCCTATTAACACATGAGTTAGTTACAATAATTTTTTTCCGTTGATCATATCTTTTTAATCAGGAAAAAAACTAATTTTATTTCAAGAAAAAATCTATTTTTTTTAATGAGATTGTTTAGATTTTATTTTTAAATCATGATTTTTATCCAGCCTGATTATACACCATGTCAATATAAAATTTATATATTAAAAATAAATTGTATTTGAAACTAAACACACATAAATACGGCCTTTTGATGATATAATGCAAAATGTTAGTTCATTATTTTAAAAGCATACCAAAAGTTAATAGTAGAACATCCAATTTGGTTTTAAATTTGATAGCAAGTATAAACCTTTAATGTTAGTTAATTTATTGCTAAATTTTCATCAATGATATATTTCTGTCGTTCGCAATAATTAAAGCTGATTTACTCACCGTATTGGTACATCCATTATAATAAATATTAATTAAAGCATAACACATTCATAGTGTCTTTCAAAATATGCCATTAATTAACGAAAATACAAAAATACCTTACAGTAGGGATATTCATTAAATTAATTAGCATCTAGATATCTATTCTGAATTTGCTAAATACTGAATATACTAAAATAGAATAATTAAATTTCAGTAATGGTCGTTCTGTTATTTTATTCTACTGAAATTTCATCAAAATATAATTAGTTATTACTGGCGCTATCATTGGGCTCGAGCTATTTATGGCATTTATAATTAATTTAAAATGAGAAGCTGAAAATTAAATTGCAAGGTAAATATATTAATGGAACTGGGTGACACTGATCAACGCTGACCGCTGAAACGCTGCTGATCTGAGAAGAAATGCACAGATGGACGTAAAAACACGCTGATCTACTTTAAATTAGGACGTTCATGCGTGAGACTTGACAGTAGATAACAAATTTTATTCTTGAGATTTGACAAGTTTAATCACTTAATTATTTTCCCTCAAAAATTGAAAAGCTTTCATCGATCATATTAAACGAAAGATGAAACAAATTGAAAAAGAAAATCATGCAAAGTATCTGTGTCTAATTGCAGCATCGTTCCCAGATAGGGCCATTGGAATGGCTGTACACTATGCTCTATCTGTTGGATTTCTGAGTTGAACTGTCAAATACGTTACTAATTATTTCATCGATCGCTTTAGAATGTTATTAACGTTAAAAAAATTTAACATAGTGCCTTACGAGAAAACAGCATTTTTGTATTTAAAATTATAATAACTATATTATTAATATAGATACAATAATAAATAATGTTTAAAAATAGTGTATATATTTGCTTAAAAATAATAGTGCTGACGAACGTAAAAATTAATTACTAATTATTTTAATCAATATAATTAAAACTGTTTCGGTAGATTTTTCACCATATTGAAAACTGGCAACAGCGTGCCTTAAAAAATATACACAAACACACTGAGAACGTCAAGACATAATACAGGTCATTGTTGAATATGTTAAAAAATTAATAGAATTATGAGAATTACGTTTTTGCGAAACAAATTTTCTTTTCAAACTGCCATGATCATTCCTAACATTGCAATAATTATTGTTATTATCCATAACTGACAGATAAAGTAACTCTGTCATCAAAACAAATACATTGACATACAGCTGGAAACTACGGTGTCGCCAAATTTAATAAGCAATAAAAATGGAGTCAATTCAATGACTAATTTACATTTACTGATATTTTACAATAAATGCATAAAAATATTTGGTCCAGAATACATTTCGTAAAAATTTAGTACATATTTCACTCTAGCGTACCGCAGGAACGCTCTTAAATAGGTACATAAAGAAAAGTAACACGCTTTTCTTGAGTCCCACATTATCAGTTTTGGTATAAACTCTGATTCAACTGAACCAAATAAAAAAAACCGTATACCCTTCTTGAGTCCCACATACTCGTTTTTGGTAATAACTCTAATTGAACAAACTGAACTAAATATAGAAACCTTTTATAACACTTTTCTGCAATTTGTGTAGGTACACTATTTTTTCCACGACCATAAATAAAAGGTGGGCCAGAAAGAAGTACAAATTTGAAAAAATCATTAAAAAAAAACTGGCTGGGTTATTTAGATATCCCCACAAAAAAGTCTACTCCGCAATAACCCAGCCACGATTATCCAGTTGAAGACCAATATCCGGGAAGAAATGGCAGCTATTCCCCGTGCAATGTGCCAGCGAGTTTTTACCAATTTGAGGTTTGCAGCGCGATGGTGCACACCTGGATGACGTTATTTTTATGAAATGAATTTCCCAGATGTAAATTTTTATAGAAATAAAAATTTGTATGTGAATTGTACTTAGTTTTTTTTAAATGATTTTTTCAAATTCGTACTTCTTTCTGGCCCACCTTGTATTAAACATTTTATTCATGAATATATTTTGATGTCATCTGTCACAATTTTAATTAAAAAAAAACAAATATACCACGGTTATGGAATATATGATACAAGATTTTCAAATTCTATTTAAATTTTTTAATTATACCAGATACAGCAAAAGTGCTAATTTAATTTATGTGGAAAAATCACTTTTAATGTCGTGTTTGTCCATTTTAATGGAGTAATGCAATGTATCACGAAATACGTAATGAGTGGAAAGAATTATCAAATGTCAGAAAAACAACACACGCTTACTAAAAGGTGAAACAAAAATGGAAACTGTTCGATATGACCTGTTCAATAACATACCGAACGGGTTGAACGAATATGTGATATTGTTTATTTTCGTAGCTAGTTAACTGTATGGAAACTATTAGTTTCGTATTTGATCGTGGAAAAATACTTTTATAGTATTTTTCTACTTCAAAATGACATTGTAAAGCTAGGAAGCGGCAAATTACGAGTTTCGGACTGATTCAGGCAGCCGTAGTAGTGCAGAAAAAGTGAAATCAAGAATATTCCAGGAATTCGGAAAAAACCGCGCAGCTTCTGCCTCGATTACGACAGCATCTAATCAATTTGTAGATAGATATAATTTTGTTTCCCGCAAATAAGGTTTTACACCCGCAATCCAATTACACCTTCCGCCTGTAGACTTCCGGTGTTCCGGCATTCTGGCAACCGGAAGCAATGTCGAGGAAAATAGAAAACTCTTTCCGGATCATTTGCATAGACAATATTGTCGTAGTTGGCGTGCTATAGCAGCCGAGGGAAGGAATCGAGGAATCAGTGTCGGCTATGCTGTGTTCTTGTGTTTCTTGATATTGATGGGTCCTGCTCTTCCGCTCTTCCTGCTGATGGAATTCTCCTGTTGTGTTTAAAATTCCTGCGGCGCACGGAGAGCGAAGTTGGCGGTGACGTTGCCGTGCCTGTCCGTTGCTAGGTTGCGCGATGTTCAACTGTTGAGAATTTGCATAATACTCTGATGCCTTTTATTATATATGAGGAGAAGTGTACCTACCTACTAGGGATGCACTCCACGAAATATTTCAAAGTAATGCGAGTTCTTAAGAATGGAAGAGAAATGAATTTCTTCCGGGGAAAAGAAAACCGGAAGGGCAGTGATAATAACAACTGTGCTATACTCCATTTCTTGGTATTAAGTTATGGTTGTACGATTGGTCAATCATAAACCAAGTTCATATATCAAAAACAAATTTTTCAAAGAGCTAGCGGTGAAATTAGTGTGAACATTTTATTTGTCGTGAAATTAAAGGATTTGTGTCTTGCATATCTGCTGAAGATGGATGTCCGGTCTGCCAGTCCCCAGTTTTAAGTGGCCGGACTAGGCTTCCTCAAGTAAAATAATAATAAATGACATTTTTTATTTCCATAACTGTCAAAAATTTGCTTGTTTTCGGGTTATAAGCACTTAGGATTAAATATTTTTATTATTTTTTGGATAGGTAAGCAGATAAACACTGATAACAAGCAATTTTTTGACATTTATAAAGATTTCAAATGTAATTTATTATTTTTTTATTTCTTGAATTTTACTTACATTTTGTGCTCGTTAAATAACATATCTACTTACTAATAATATTTAACGATACTTATTCCCAATGTCTTGTTCACACAAGGATTTTTTGCAGATTCTCTCATGCTTCTGAATTTTGAAAAAAAATCATTCACGATTTTGAAGCAATCAATGATTTAGAAATTATTCTTTTCCAAAACTCATTGAAAATTTAATTTAGCAGCGCCGCAATTTGATTTGAATTCTCACTATAATTATTTTTCTTAAAATTCTAATCATCAATGAAACCTTGTATAAACAGAGCATAATAGAATTCATGCAATAAGGGGCTTGTGACAACAAATTAATTTCCTTAGAAAACATAGAAAAACTCTTTCAAAGCCATTCAATTTAAAGCTGCATCAATGCTTTGTGATTGGTGCTGGAGGGAGGGAGGGGCATCATAGAGAAGTTTCGTAACGGAAACGCCTGGAAACAAAGAGCATCGCAAGCTCAAGCGACTAGATCGAGAAAGAGAAGAGTGCAGTATTGCCGAGCACTAGTTGAATGCAGCGACATCGAACGGCAATCGGAACATGCACAAGAAACAGACGAGAAGAGGAATATAATCACTGCCAATGTCGCTGATGCTGTCACGAGAAGATGCGGCCACTTACACTGAACAGCGGAGATGCTTTCACAGAGGACGCAATGCGACATTGAAATATTTTTACGGGAACAAAAATAAAAATTTCTACTCTCATCAAATTCATCAGTTGTATCTGGTGAAACAAATAAACGGTTTGTCACCAAACTAATCAACTTCAGGTCACCACGTTTCATATATCTATAGTTTTCAGGAGAAAGATAGTTACAGAACGGAATACCAGAATTTAATACTTATGGATAGGTAATTACTGAACATAGTAGGAACCTATAAATTTACAATTTCAAAATAACAACACAAAATAAGTTAGAGATCGTGTGCACAGACAGCGCACTCATTCGTCGAAAATATCGTAGCTCCAGTTATATTTGCAGCATTTTGTGTTGTTAACATAAACTATTATGTATTATGTTACGGTTCATAATTACACTGGATTTGACGTTTGTTTATACTGTAACAGTAAGGTTCACCAACTTTTAAGAAAACTTCCTGGAGTATCTATACAGTGAGTTTATTTTACCGTAAAACATGCGATTTATCATATTACGAATTTAATAGCAATGCGTTTTTATTTTAAATGAAGCATAGAGAATCAATTTGAATTTTTTAATTGGTGTCGCACACCTGGAAATACGACTAGTTCGATCAATTAAAAGTTTACGTTGAAAGCGTCCTTTGGAACTATTGCAGCTGCCCAAATATCTTATATTGTGCAAGAGTATTACAGTTGAATTGATTCCTATGTTTCATTTTAAAAAGAACGCTCTAATACATTGATGTCCAAGTCGTAACCATTAATATGAAAAATCCCATGTTTCACGTTAAAATAAACTCACTGTATAAAGAGTGTGGCCATAGGCGCTATATTGCAAACAAGTTGCCATGGTTTCGTCCCTAAAAATGCGGAATTACTTATGGCCATTTGCACCGCTTCCACTTAAATTTTAAGTGTCACTTAATTGAAAAATATCTAATCGAACTTATGACAGAAATGTTATTTCTACGTTTGACAATTTGATTTTGATTCGATATTGTTTATTTAAGTGACACTTAAAATTTAAGTGGAAGCGGTGCAAATGGCCATTAATGTTTCACTGTGACAATATGATATCCAAAAATTAGTTCAGTATCTCTTCATGTACCTATTACCAAACAACCAAACATATTATTTTATTCAAATACAATTTTACTACAGTCAGATACTCTCCGTATAAAGACACTCTATCATATACTCGTATTTCACTCTTGACTCTTTTCCCAACAAATAGCAAGCAAGTTCTATTTGTTCTTTTTGATCTTTATTTGCATTTTGATGAGTATTTTATATTTCGCTATAATATTTATTGCCTAAACATTGCAGATTCAACTATGTAATTTTCAACAAACGGATCAATTTCTGACAGTTATAAGAAAGGTTATGTCGTGAAGTTAGCATATTACTGAAATGATTATGAACCACACACTTCTCATTTACATCACAATCACACATCTTACATAATACAGAACAAGTAAATTGAGAGCGATTTATGAGATTTCTAGGAACGATGAAATACCTAGTTAATTAGTTGCTGATGTAACATAGCTTCGTGTGCACAGGAAACTTTGCAGCGGTTCAAAATATTTCATACAAGAAACACAATGCTTTTGGACACTGAGATAATTAGCCCCTGGCTAAAATTAAAAATTTTGAGAAAAATAATCTGATCAGGAAATTTTGTATGCAGGTCTCTTTTGACCAAGTTCGGATATTAAGACTTCGATCGCACCATTAGGGTGAGAGTAAAAATCAAAAATCGCTCTGACCGAATCAATTTTTGTATCTTTTGTAACGAAACTCGGTACATACCATTGAAATGAAATAAGAAAGATAGTTTTTTATTAATCGGGTCATAAATTATCGGGACTATTTATCCGATCTTCATAATATATCCGTAATGAAATATCTACATCAAAAGATTTGTTTACACGAAAATTCAAATCTAGAATTTTATATTCAGCATGAATGCAAACACAGGAAGATGCTAATCTAGAAAAGTAGTTTTCGGGTACCTAGCCAATGCATGCTCAAGAAAAATGGAAGATGCACAGCCAGAAAACTAGTTTGTCTCTTCATTTCAACACAAGGAGATAAATTTGGTTGAACTGAACTAAATGAGCACCCCAATAATAACATGTCAAATATAAAATTCTAGAATTTTTCTGTGAATGAATCTTTTTATGCAGGTATTTTATTTCGTACAAATTTTAGATTAATTCTTCATGTATATTAAAATCCTAGAATTTTATTTTCTGCTGCTGAATAGCTATACCTGAAAACTACTTTTCTAGATTTGCATCTGCCTGTGTTTGCATTTTCTTATGTTTGCATTTATGCCGAATCTAAAATTCTAGATTTGAGTTTTCCTGGAAATGAATTTTTATATGTAGATATTTTAGTACGCATATATTTTCTAGATTTGAATCTTATTGTGCTTGTATTTTCCTGTATACGAAAATTCTAGAATTTTTAATTTTCTGTTGTTGAACCCAAAAAATCTATGTGTGAACAGAGCTTTAGTCACAATTTTTTTTGGAAAATTCGACCTAATACATTAGCTAGAAATTAAGATGAAAATACCTTTATCTCAATTTCAAAATAACAACACAAAATACGTTAGAGATCGTGTGCACAGACAGCGCACTCATTCGTCGAAAATATCGTAGCTCCAGTTATATTTGCAGCATTTTGTGTTGTTAACATAAACTATTATGTATTATGTTACGGTTCATAATTACACTGGATTTGACGTTTGTTTATACTGTAACAGTAAGGTTCACCAACTTTTAAGAAAACTTCCTGGAGTATCTATACAGTGAGTTTATTTTACCGTAAAACATGCGATTTATCATATTACGAATTTAATAGCAATGCGTTTTTATTTTAAATGAAGCATAGAGAATCAATTTGAATTTTTTAATTGGTGTCGCACACCTGGAAATACGACTAGTTCGATCAATTAAAAGTTTACGTTGAAAGCGTCCTTTGGAACTATTGCAGCTGCCCAAATATCTTATATTGTGCAAGAGTATTACAGTTGAATTGATTCCTATGTTTCATTTTAAAAAGAACGCTCTAATACATTGATGTCCAAGTCGTAACCATTAATATGAAAAATCCCATGTTTCACGTTAAAATAAACTCACTGTATAAAGAGTGTGGCCATAGGCGCTATATTGCAAACAAGTTGCCATGGTTTCGTCCCTAAAAATGCGGAATTACTTATGGCCATTTGCACCGCTTCCACTTAAATTTTAAGTGTCACTTAATTGAAAAATATCTAATCGAACTTATGACAGAAATGTTATTTCTACGTTTGACAATTTGATTTTGATTCGATATTGTTTATTTAAGTGACACTTAAAATTTAAGTGGAAGCGGTGCAAATGGCCATTAATGTTTCACTGTGACAATATGATATCCAAAAATTAGTTCAGTATCTCTTCATGTACCTATTACCAAACAACCAAACATATTATTTTATTCAAATACAATTTTACTACAGTCAGATACTCTCCGTATAAAGACACTCTATCATATACTCGTATTTCACTCTTGACTCTTTTCCCAACAAATAGCAAGCAAGTTCTATTTGTTCTTTTTGATCTTTATTTGCATTTTGATGAGTATTTTATATTTCGCTATAATATTTATTGCCTAAACATTGCAGATTCAACTATGTAATTTTCAACAAACGGATCAATTTCTGACAGTTATAAGAAAGGTTATGTCGTGAAGTTAGCATATTACTGAAATGATTATGAACCACACACTTCTCATTTACATCACAATCACACATCTTACATAATACAGAACAAGTAACCGATTACAATAATTATAAACCAGCTCTTAGGCTTTTCGGTTGCAATATTGTGTAATATAATATAAAAACCGTAAAAAATAGCAAAATTTATACATACAAAATAAAAAATAAAACATGAATGAAACTGAACAAAAATAATACCAACTAATCCTGTCTGCAGGAAACACTTGAAAAAGCTTCATCCTTGCGGGCGCCTTGCAGCGGGATTACGTCATTGTTTCGATATTTCCGGCTTTAATTCTCTACTGTGCACCGTGCTTTATGCGAATTACTCCTTTGTGATGCTGAATTATTTTCGCTGTTGCTGTAAAATTCCTAGCAAAAAATTCGCCAGCAAAATTTAAATTTTCCGCGAGATTATAAATTTTATAATATTAAAACGTGTCATGTCACAAGTTATTAAATGTGATTAATGTTCGTTATAAAATTGTGAAAAATGAACGCGGAGATAATAATTAAGTTTTTGTTGAAGGTGTATGAAAATTAATATCGGACTTTTCATTTTGCGATTATTAATTTTGCGTAATTTATTATTATCAATTGATTGCTTAACATTTTTTCAACAATGTTCGGTGTTTGAATTTTGAATTCATAATATAAAATACGGCACATTACAGTAAAATCTCTCTATATAGAGCGGGCATCTTCAGGACTGTGAAGAATTATTACAAGTGATGAAATCAAGTCCGTATCTCGTACTACCATTTTTGAGATATTAAGGGTAGTTTTATTCTTGAGAACACGAAAATGATCAAAATTTTGAAAAATATAATACATATCGTAATGCGTGCGTTAGGTATTTGTACATTGCTCGGTTTTATTAATGCTCACCTGGCCGCACTTATAATGTAAATAACAAACTATTAGTTCAAATTCAGATATCAACTTTGATACTTATACGTACATAGTTATAAGAGCATACCTAATGCAGATTGGCATACTCCGTGGGATTTTTTGTGAAGGGAAAAAATGATTATGTGGGATCCCTTGCTTATATGGTATATACATTGATGTAATACCGGATGTTCCTTTGAAAATGTTCGGTATGGTTTTTATGACGTCATCAATTCAATATGTCCGGTAATTAGGGACTTTACCTTGCACTTTTTGATAAAAGCACGAAATTTGGTACACATGTAGAAGAGACTTCGCTTTACAAGAGGTGGCGCCATGCTCTATCCTCCCTATTTCCCGCCCTAGACGCGAAAATGTGCCTGGTTTTGTTTTGTTTTTGCTATTAGTTCTGAAGCATAAGGTATTATTTGGGATATTTTGTGAGGGAAGGAATGACTATGTGGTATCCTTTGCTTAGATGCTAGACGTTGATATAGTACCGGGTGTTTTCTTTGAAAATGCCTTGTGTAGTTTTTTTGACGTCATTAATCCAAATATACTCTTCTACATTTGTACCAAATTTCGTGATTTTAACAAAAAATGCAAAGTAAAGTCCCTAACTGCTGGGCATATTGGATTGATGACGTCATAAAAACCATACCGGACATTTTCAAAGGAATCGTCCGGTACTACATGAATGCATACCATATAAGGGATCCCACATAGTCATTTTTCCCCTTCACAAAAAATCCCACGGAATACGTTATGCTCCTCCTCTACTATTAATTCAAAAACTTTTACTGGCATTTTTTGTAAAGTAATTTAATAAAATACTCCGTAACATTTTAATCCAGAATTTTTTATAAAAGAGGTACAAATTTGAGTACACAGAGTAAATGTTCACAAGCATTAAATAAATAAACACAGCAGCGTAGGGCTTACAGTTACAGTTATTGAAACACGTCAGCATTAAAATTAATTCCCTCACTCGCATGTAAGCACTTTATGCTTTATCCATTGCCCCTCTCATTTGTTTGCATTTGAACACGGAATAAATTGAGAGCGATTTATGAGATTTCTAGGAACGATGAAATACCTAGTTAATTAGTTGCTGATGTAACATAGCTTCGTGTGCACAGGAAACTTTGCAGCGGTTCAAAATATTTCATACAAGAAACACAATGCTTTTGGACACTGAGATAATTAGCCCCTGGCTAAAATTAAAAATTTTGAGAAAAATAATCTGATCAGGAAATTTTGTATGCAGGTCTCTTTTGACCAAGTTCGGATATTAAGACTTCGATCGCACCATTAGGGTGAGAGTAAAAATCAAAAATCGCTCTGACCGAATCAATTTTTGTATCTTTTGTAACGAAACTCGGTACATACCATTGAAATGAAATAAGAAAGATAGTTTTTTATTAATCGGGTCATAAATTATCGGGACTGTTTATCCGATCTTCATAATATATCCGTAATGAAATATCTACATCAAAAGATTTGTTTACACGAAAATTCAAATATAGAATTTTATATTCAGCATGAATGCAAACACAGGAAGATGCTAATCTAGAAAAGTAGTTTTCGGGTACCTAGCCAATGCATGCTCAAGAAAAATGGAAGATGCACAGCCAGAAAACTAGTTTGTCTCTTCATTTCAACACAAGGAAATAAATTTGGTTGAACTGAACTAAATGAGCACCCCAATACTAACATGTCAAATATAAAATTCTAGAATTTTTCTGTGAATGAATCTTTTTATGCTGGTATTTTATTTCGTACAAATTTTAGATTAATTCTTCATGTATATTAAAATCCTGGAATTTTATTTTTTGCTGCTGAATAGCTATACCTGCAAACTAGTTTTCTAGATTTGCATCTGCCTGTGTTTGCATTTTCTTATGTTTGCATTTATGCCGAATCTAAAATTCTAGATTTGAATTTTCCTGTAAATGAATTTTTAGATGTAGATATTTTAGTACGCGTATATTTTCTAGATTTGAATCTTATCGTGCTTGTATTTTCCTGTGTACGAAAATTCTAGAATTTTTAATTTGTTGTTGAACCCAAAAATTCCATGTGTGAACAGAGCTTTAGTCACATTTTTTTTTGAAAATTCGACCTAATATATTAGCTAGATGTTAAGATGAAAATACCTTTATCTCATAATTTTTTTTCTACGACAATTGAATAATACATTCATTATGTATAGAGCTTACAGTTATTGAAACACAGCATTAAAATTAATACCCTCACTCGCATGTAAGCACTTTATGCTTTATCCATTGCCCCTCATTTATTTGCATTCGGACACGGAATGAATTGAGTGAGATTTAGGTGATTTCTAGGAACGATGTAAACTCGTTTAGTTGCCGGTGTAACATAGCGTCGTTCGTGGAGTTTTATTTGTGCAGAGGAAGTTTGTACGCGGAGAATGGAGGAATAGCTACCCAGCACAACCGCAGAATGCAAAACGGTGAACCACGTCCGCCATTAACAAGAGAAACGCGGGGAACAGCGCCCAACGTTCTTTTTCCATTTCACACTCACGAGCACATGTGGGGACAGAGGTTCAAAACATTTTATAAAACAAACAAAGATTTTGATCCATCTCGGACACTAAGATCATTGCCCACTGGCTGAAAAAAAAATTAGAAAAAAACTGTCTTTTAGTGTCGGTTGTACAATCTCTGCTTAAGGCGGTTCACTGCTAAATCCGGCGCTACACGATGCTACGAACACCTTCCAACGTCGAACGTTTGATAGTTCGTCACATCGTGTGACCTACGTTCGAACCTACGAGCTACAAACGTCAAGCGTCAAACGTTCGCATTTGGACACGTTCCGGCCACTGTCGGTCTTTTTGACCCGAGTCAAAGGAATGCCTCGAACGTTCGTAGCAAAACATTCGTTGATTTGATGCACGGCTAGACGGATTGGTAGTTTGTAGTTTAGTAGGGCTGCATTAAATACTAAAAGTATCTTGCATTTGTATTTTTCATGTACATTTTTCGTTAAAAATACTCATATTTGGCAATTATTTAACTGAATTAGTGCATATTTCTTAAAAATTACACATTTAGTGATAATACTTGTCAATTATTTTATTGGAATATATGTTTACAACTACTAAGATCGACGTTATTATTTAAAATAAACCCTTCACAAAAAATCCCACGGAATACGTTATGCTCCTCCTCTACTATTAATTCAAAAACTTTTACTGGCATTTTTTGTAAAGTAATTTAATAAAATACTCCGTAACATTTTAATCCAGAATTTTTTATAAAAGAGGTACAAATTTGAGTACACAGAGTAAATGTTCACAAGCATTAAATAAATAAACACAGCAGCGTAGGGCTTACAGTTACAGTTATTGAAACACGTCAGCATTAAAATTAATTCCCTCACTCGCATGTAAGCACTTTATGCTTTATCCATTGCCCCTCTCATTTGTTTGCATTTGAACACGGAATAAATTGAGAGCGATTTATGAGATTTCTAGGAACGATGAAATACCTAGTTAATTAGTTGCTGATGTAACATAGCTTCGTGTGCACAGGAAACTTTGCAGCGGTTCAAAATATTTCATACAAGAAACACAATGCTTTTGGACACTGAGATAATTAGCCCCTGGCTAAAATTAAAAATTTTGAGAAAAATAATCTGATCAGGAAATTTTGTATGCAGGTCTCTTTTGACCAAGTTCGGATATTAAGACTTCGATCGCACCATTAGGGTGAGAGTAAAAATCAAAAATCGCTCTGACCGAATCAATTTTTGTATCTTTTGTAACGAAACTCGGTACATACCATTGAAATGAAATAAGAAAGATAGTTTTTTATTAATCGGGTCATAAATTATCGGGACTGTTTATCCGATCTTCATAATATATCCGTAATGAAATATCTACATCAAAAGATTTGTTTACACGAAAATTCAAATATAGAATTTTATATTCAGCATGAATGCAAACACAGGAAGATGCTAATCTAGAAAAGTAGTTTTCGGGTACCTAGCCAATGCATGCTCAAGAAAAATGGAAGATGCACAGCCAGAAAACTAGTTTGTCTCTTCATTTCAACACAAGGAAATAAATTTGGTTGAACTGAACTAAATGAGCACCCCAATACTAACATGTCAAATATAAAATTCTAGAATTTTTCTGTGAATGAATCTTTATGCCGAATCTAAAATTCTAGATTTGAGTTTTCCTGGAAATGAATTTTTAGATGTAGATATTTTAGTACGCGTATATTTTCTAGATTTGAATCTTATCGTGCTTGTATTTTCCTGTGTACGAAAATTCTAGAATTTTTAATTTTCTGTTGTTGAACCCAAAAAATCTATGTGTGAACAGAGCTTTAGTCACAATTTTTTTTGGAAAATTCGACCTAATACATTAGCTAGAAATTAAGATGAAAATACCTTTATCTCAATTTCAAAATAACAACACAAAATACGTTAGAGATCGTGTGCACAGACAGCGCACTCATTCGTCGAAAATATCGTAGCTCCAGTTATATTTGCAGCATTTTGTGTTGTTAACATAAACTATTATGTATTATGTTACGGTTCATAATTACACTGGATTTGACGTTTGTTTATACTGTAACAGTAAGGTTCACCAACTTTTAAGAAAACTTCCTGGAGTATCTATACAGTGAGTTTATTTTACCGTAAAACATGCGATTTATCATATTACGAATTTAATAGCAATGCGTTTTTATTTTAAATGAAGCATAGAGAATCAATTTGAATTTTTTAATTGGTGTCGCACACCTGGAAATACGACTAGTTCGATCAATTAAAAGTTTACGTTGAAAGCGTCCTTTGGAACTATTGCAGCTGCCCAAATATCTTATATTGTGCAAGAGTATTACAGTTGAATTGATTCCTATGTTTCATTTTAAAAAGAACGCTCTAATACATTGATGTCCAAGTCGTAACCATTAATATGAAAAATCCCATGTTTCACGTTAAAATAAACTCACTGTATAAAGAGTGTGGCCATAGGCGCTATATTGCAAACAAGTTGCCATGGTTTCGTCCCTAAAAATGCGGAATTACTTATGGCCATTTGCACCGCTTCCACTTAAATTTTAAGTGTCACTTAATTGAAAAATATCTAATCGAACTTATGACAGAAATGTTATTTCTACGTTTGACAATTTGATTTTGATTCGATATTGTTTATTTAAGTGACACTTAAAATTTAAGTGGAAGCGGTGCAAATGGCCATTAATGTTTCACTGTGACAATATGATATCCAAAAATTAGTTCAGTATCTCTTCATGTACCTATTACCAAACAACCAAACATATTATTTTATTCAAATACAATTTTACTACAGTCAGATACTCTCCGTATAAAGACACTCTATCATATACTCGTATTTCACTCTTGACTCTTTTCCCAACAAATAGCAAGCAAGTTCTATTTGTTCTTTTTGATCTTTATTTGCATTTTGATGAGTATTTTATATTTCGCTATAATATTTATTGCCTAAACATTGCAGATTCAACTATGTAATTTTCAACAAACGGATCAATTTCTGACAGTTATAAGAAAGGTTATGTCGTGAAGTTAGCATATTACTGAAATGATTATGAACCACACACTTCTCATTTACATCACAATCACACATCTTACATAATACAGAACAAGTAACCGATTACAATAATTATAAACCAGCTCTTAGGCTTTTCGGTTGCAATATTGTGTAATATAATATAAAAACCGTAAAAAATAGCAAAATTTATACATACAAAATAAAAAATAAAACATGAATGAAACTGAACAAAAATAATACCAACTAATCCTGTCTGCAGGAAACACTTGAAAAAGCTTCATCCTTGCGGGCGCCTTGCAGCGGGATTACGTCATTGTTTCGATATTTCCGGCTTTAATTCTCTACTGTGCACCGTGCTTTATGCGAATTACTCCTTTGTGATGCTGAATTATTTTCGCTGTTGCTGTAAAATTCCTAGCAAAAAATTCGCCAGCAAAATTTAAATTTTCCGCGAGATTATAAATTTTATAATATTAAAACGTGTCATGTCACAAGTTATTAAATGTGATTAATGTTCGTTATAAAATTGTGAAAAATGAACGCGGAGATAATAATTAAGTTTTTGTTGAAGGTGTATGAAAATTAATATCGGACTTTTCATTTTGCGATTATTAATTTTGCGTAATTTATTATTATCAATTGATTGCTTAACATTTTTTCAACAATGTTCGGTGTTTGAATTTTGAATTCATAATATAAAATACGGCACATTACAGTAAAATCTCTCTATATAGAGCGGGCATCTTCAGGACTGTGAAGAATTATTACAAGTGATGAAATCAAGTCCGTATCTCGTACTACCATTTTTGAGATATTAAGGGTAGTTTTATTCTTGAGAACACGAAAATGATCAAAATTTTGAAAAATATAATACATATCGTAATGCGTGCGTTAGGTATTTGTACATTGCTCGGTTTTATTAATGCTCACCTGGCCGCACTTATAATGTAAATAACAAACTATTAGTTCAAATTCAGATATCAACTTTGATACTTATACGTACATAGTTATAAGAGCATACCTAATGCAGATTGGCATACTCCGTGGGATTTTTTGTGAAGGGAAAAAATGATTATGTGGGATCCCTTGCTTATATGGTATATACATTGATGTAATACCGGATGTTCCTTTGAAAATGTTCGGTATGGTTTTTATGACGTCATCAATTCAATATGTCCGGTAATTAGGGACTTTACCTTGCACTTTTTGATAAAAGCACGAAATTTGGTACACATGTAGAAGAGACTTCGCTTTACAAGAGGTGGCGCCATGCTCTATCCTCCCTATTTCCCGCCCTAGACGCGAAAATGTGCCTGGTTTTGTTTTGTTTTTGCTATTAGTTCTGAAGCATAAGGTATTATTTGGGATATTTTGTGAGGGAAGGAATGACTATGTGGTATCCTTTGCTTAGATGCTAGACGTTGATATAGTACCGGGTGTTTTCTTTGAAAATGCCTTGTGTAGTTTTTTTGACGTCATTAATCCAAATATACTCTTCTACATTTGTACCAAATTTCGTGATTTTAACAAAAAATGCAAAGTAAAGTCCCTAACTGCTGGGCATATTGGATTGATGACGTCATAAAAACCATACCGGACATTTTCAAAGGAATCGTCCGGTACTACATGAATGCATACCATATAAGGGATCCCACATAGTCATTTTTCCCCTTCACAAAAAATCCCACGGAATACGTTATGCTCCTCCTCTACTATTAATTCAAAAACTTTTACTGGCATTTTTTGTAAAGTAATTTAATAAAATACTCCGTAACATTTTAATCCAGAATTTTTTATAAAAGAGGTACAAATTTGAGTACACAGAGTAAATGTTCACAAGCATTAAATAAATAAACACAGCAGCGTAGGGCTTACAGTTACAGTTATTGAAACACGTCAGCATTAAAATTAATTCCCTCACTCGCATGTAAGCACTTTATGCTTTATCCATTGCCCCTCTCATTTGTTTGCATTTGAACACGGAATAAATTGAGAGCGATTTATGAGATTTCTAGGAACGATGAAATACCTAGTTAATTAGTTGCTGATGTAACATAGCTTCGTGTGCACAGGAAACTTTGCAGCGGTTCAAAATATTTCATACAAGAAACACAATGCTTTTGGACACTGAGATAATTAGCCCCTGGCTAAAATTAAAAATTTTGAGAAAAATAATCTGATCAGGAAATTTTGTATGCAGGTCTCTTTTGACCAAGTTCGGATATTAAGACTTCGATCGCACCATTAGGGTGAGAGTAAAAATCAAAAATCGCTCTGACCGAATCAATTTTTGTATCTTTTGTAACGAAACTCGGTACATACCATTGAAATGAAATAAGAAAGATAGTTTTTTATTAATCGGGTCATAAATTATCGGGACTGTTTATCCGATCTTCATAATATATCCGTAATGAAATATCTACATCAAAAGATTTGTTTACACGAAAATTCAAATATAGAATTTTATATTCAGCATGAATGCAAACACAGGAAGATGCTAATCTAGAAAAGTAGTTTTCGGGTACCTAGCCAATGCATGCTCAAGAAAAATGGAAGATGCACAGCCAGAAAACTAGTTTGTCTCTTCATTTCAACACAAGGAAATAAATTTGGTTGAACTGAACTAAATGAGCACCCCAATACTAACATGTCAAATATAAAATTCTAGAATTTTTCTGTGAATGAATCTTTTTATGCTGGTATTTTATTTCGTACAAATTTTAGATTAATTCTTCATGTATATTAAAATCCTGGAATTTTATTTTTTGCTGCTGAATAGCTATACCTGCAAACTAGTTTTCTAGATTTGCATCTGCCTGTGTTTGCATTTTCTTATGTTTGCATTTATGCCGAATCTAAAATTCTAGATTTGAATTTTCCTGTAAATGAATTTTTAGATGTAGATATTTTAGTACGCGTATATTTTCTAGATTTGAATCTTATCGTGCTTGTATTTTCCTGTGTACGAAAATTCTAGAATTTTTAATTTGTTGTTGAACCCAAAAATTCCATGTGTGAACAGAGCTTTAGTCACATTTTTTTTTGAAAATTCGACCTAATATATTAGCTAGATGTTAAGATGAAAATACCTTTATCTCATAATTTTTTTTCTACGACAATTGAATAATACATTCATTATGTATAGAGCTTACAGTTATTGAAACACAGCATTAAAATTAATACCCTCACTCGCATGTAAGCACTTTATGCTTTATCCATTGCCCCTCATTTATTTGCATTCGGACACGGAATGAATTGAGTGAGATTTAGGTGATTTCTAGGAACGATGTAAACTCGTTTAGTTGCCGGTGTAACATAGCGTCGTTCGTGGAGTTTTATTTGTGCAGAGGAAGTTTGTACGCGGAGAATGGAGGAATAGCTACCCAGCACAACCGCAGAATGCAAAACGGTGAACCACGTCCGCCATTAACAAGAGAAACGCGGGGAACAGCGCCCAACGTTCTTTTTCCATTTCACACTCACGAGCACATGTGGGGACAGAGGTTCAAAACATTTTATAAAACAAACAAAGATTTTGATCCATCTCGGACACTAAGATCATTGCCCACTGGCTGAAAAAAAAATTAGAAAAAAACTGTCTTTTAGTGTCGGTTGTACAATCTCTGCTTAAGGCGGTTCACTGCTAAATCCGGCGCTACACGATGCTACGAACACCTTCCAACGTCGAACGTTTGATAGTTCGTCACATCGTGTGACCTACGTTCGAACCTACGAGCTACAAACGTCAAGCGTCAAACGTTCGCATTTGGACACGTTCCGGCCACTGTCGGTCTTTTTGACCCGAGTCAAAGGAATGCCTCGAACGTTCGTAGCAAAACATTCGTTGATTTGATGCACGGCTAGACGGATTGGTAGTTTGTAGTTTAGTAGGGCTGCATTAAATACTAAAAGTATCTTGCATTTGTATTTTTCATGTACATTTTTCGTTAAAAATACTCATATTTGGCAATTATTTAACTGAATTAGTGCATATTTCTTAAAAATTACACATTTAGTGATAATACTTGTCAATTATTTTATTGGAATATATGTTTACAACTACTAAGATCGACGTTATTATTTAAAATAAACCGAGAAAGTATATCAAAAATTAAAATTAAAGCGCAGCAGCAACAATGCTGCATGTATATTATTGTTTTTAGTTACAACTCTATATAAAATTAAATATTCTGGTTGAGTATTTAAAAAAAAACAATCTCGTCCTCCATTTTCATCAACTATACTCGTAGACAACGAACGTTTGTACCAGATGTATCGAAACAAACGTTCACCACACCGTGTAGCAGAAACATTCGTTACATCAACTGTCGAACTCATTTGACCCAATCGTTCGGTCCAACGTTCGTTTGAACGTTCGACGCATCGTGTAGCGCCGGTTTTATACTCTAAACACTGAAAATTGCTTGTTACTATTCCTATTAAAATCAGCTCTAAATTAAAGATTTTTATGAAAACTAATCTATCGATAGATATAGTTTTCTCTATGCTTGCTTAATGGCAGATTTTTCATTTTCTTCCAGAATTTTTTTATTTAGTCCATTAAATAATGCCATTTTTATTACGGAGATAACATAGATTTGGCACAAATTTTTGGAAAACTATCATTAGAGAAGCATAGTGTGATGAATTTTCTACCAAATTATTACAAAGTTTATACAATTATACAATTTTGATAGGATTACGAAAGTCATATTTCACGAAATTATCACCCGCAAATACGACAGAGACTCCTGAACTAATATAAGCTCCACATGTATAAGACGTAGTACACTGCTATGTAAAATATAATTTAACATTTCTAAATTGAATGACACAATACGCCGGTTGTCGGTTGTAATATTTTTGTCTCAGACCATACAAAGCAGACTGGACATGTTCTTTTAGAAGTGAGGGATCACTTGTAGGATGGCTTACTTGCTACTTCCTCCTGTACACCTACAAACTCTGAGATGGTTGTTGATTGGAGGTGGCCCGCCTTAAACTCGGTTGTTTTGAAGTTAATGCCATAAATTTAAGGGAAAGTAGTATGACATGAGTGTAGATTACGAAACAGAAAGTTTTTTTTTTAAATAGCAAAATTAATTTCCATGTTTCCCAGTCAAAAAGTTTTCGTTGTCACTGCCACTGGGTGGCGTAATTATTGTTTCATTAAATTTTGTTTGTTTATTTTACTAGTATTATGTAATTTAAGATGTTGATTACCTACTTCTGTTGTTTGTATTTAATAGGAAAACGAATCATGTGCAGTACTACAAAAAATGCTGCAGGTAAACTACCCTTAATTTTTCGAATTTAAAAAAAATTCTTTCTGTTTCGTAATCTACACAAATCTAAGTTTGAATAGGGCTTTTTTCTAGTACAACATTATGTTCATACTATCATTATATGGATAGGGATCTCATATCCATATCAGGTGTGGATATGAAATTAAAGGTCAAATACGTCAAAAAAATTATTAATGCGTGCAAATTATGTTTTTATCATGACAAATAATTACTAAAAACATCAACTGTTATTTAATAATTAATTATGTTCAAAAGCATGATTTTATTGCAAAAAGAGCAAATAAAATTAAGAGTTTTTAAGTTGGCAACAATTATTCAAATGTCATATGACAAAGAATAATTGATGTAACCCTACTTTCAAATAACTTTTGGCATCATAATGAGTGCATTTATTGCAAAAACTATATTTCGTTATTTGATCGTAGAAAAAATAGACTGTACAACTCGAGTGGATTGCCTATATCGCACGCGAACGTTTGCAGACACTCGAGTCGTGACAGCAAACTCGTTCTCGTGCGATATAGGCATCACATCCACTCTTGTTGTACAAAATACTATTCTATTTTGTCGTGTTATTACAAACGGATCAGACTGTATATTTGACCTGTGGGCGGTTATGGTTTTTAGTGACGAGGACTATACAAAGCAGATTCGAACCTTAATTTTCAGAACTACAGTCAGTCACGTCACGATTGGGAGTCACTGGTGTCGCCATCGTTTGTAATTCGCAAAATGAAGTCTTTGGCATTGCGTTGTGTTGTGTGCTTGTGTGCTGTCGCCGAGGGCCGAGTTTGAGCTTGCTTATTATCCGGACAAAGGCTCTCACTTAACCGGAAGTGGAAATCACCAGAGGCGATTCAACTTCCGCTGTACTCGGGAACTCATGTTCACACCTCACATGCACAGAGACCAAGTACTTACCCACCCCTAAGCTTAGCAGAGCATTAAACGAGAGGAAAAAGAACAAAAAACGTTTTTAAATAGAACAGGAATCAAAAGAATAATCTAATGAAAGGAATTAATCATAAAAGTATGGGATTGTAAATTAATTACCTAATCGTGCATCTGGTTCATTAGGCCTAGCACGCACTAGCAACTTGTTGAGCAAAAAGTTGCTCAACTAAAAAGTTACTAAAGTATTTGAGATGAAATAAGTCTGAAAAAGGTCATCGTGACACAATACGAAGTAAGATTTAAACTCCGTCAATAATAAAAATTTGCTGTGGCCAATAACTTTAATAACGTGCTTCCTATAGGATAGGTTTAATTTTAAGCTACTATTTAAATTGATACCAACTTCGGCATAATTAATTAATTAATTAATTAACATGTGAAAAAATCTGATATGGCCAGCGTAAGACCTCCGGCCATACTCTACCCAGTCGTTTGAGTTTTTACTCACAATTTTTGTTGTTTCATTTTACGTAAACTGCAGAAGAAGATATAAACTATTTTGTCACTGTCATTGTCATAATCAATTTAAAAATACTGAATACTGACGTTTCATACTCTAAATTATAATTATAAACAATAATTTATTTCCTAAATAGAACCATGTATAGAAAAAAATTTAAAATACGAATTGTACATGACAAATGGCAAAATATAATCTGTCATTTGAAATACAAAATATTGTGATAAATTAATTATTTATCGAAATACTTAAGTTTTTGGTTCAAGATCTTAAATAATAAAATTTCAATCCAAACATTCAGACAGACCGACAGACCAACTTTTTTTTAAATTACGTTTTTTGAGTCCAGTAGGGTATAAATCGTGAAGATTCATCAAAATCTTGAACTGTCAAAAATGAACTTACGTTACAATTATTAATACCAGTGTTGAGTGGAACGAGCAATGCTATGTTTTGCATGTCGTAACTTACTCGGTACAATACCTATGTATTTTGGAATTTTTTTATCAGCTCGTGATAATCTGTATACCTTTTTCACTTTTACCAAGCCATACTTTAAATTATGTACCATCGTATATGAATTGTATTTCATAAACGAAATAAACTCATAAACATTTTAGCAAAATGCGGCGTTTAATTCCCCCATATCTCCACTCCTAGTGGCATCTCATGCAAGAACTCATTAAATAAAAAAGAAAAAAACTAGAACAGTGGAATTCCTCCTCTAGGGAGCCTTTCGTTGGCAACACTGGCCCGGTGCCCTAGCTGGTACAAATGGGCCGTTTGTTTCAAGCCTACACTGCTGGTGTCTTTCTCGCTCCTGCAGCGGGCATTGGGTGAGGCGTTTTCTGTCTCGCTCTCTCTAACACAGCAGGAGAGTCGTGCAGGAAACTCCTGCAAAGTGCGTTAAAGAGTTTCAGTCCTGACAAATGTTGAATATTTATTAAATATTTACGCCGGCTCTTGTAGACGCTTTTAACTTTTTTCCTACTGTATTATTTATCCGGTTTCATATGGTAATAGTTTTTGAAGCGGATATTTGGACATAGTTTGCGAAGTTCAAGTTTGTTATATAAACATTAAGTTGCTCTAAGAATGGAATCTTAAAATTATTACTTTTTGTTCCACACTTTAAATCAATTCAGAGTATTTCACAACTCGTGGCTTGTCGATCGATTTTATTCGGCCCAATTTTGAATTTATTTCGTTACAACAAACTGTCAAATTTGTAAATTGTCATCTAATTATTTTGAATAAATACGTTGTACAAGCGATAAATTCATTAAATTTTGTACTAAATAATTGAAAAACGTTCAGTGTACAGTACCCAGTGAAGAAGATTACAATCGATTTGACGTTTGTAAATCACAGGAATAGCTTATATTTTGTAGGAACTGTGAATATACAATGGGGTCGTTTACTCCGGATTTTTTTGACATTTCGCAAGGTCACGCCGTTTTGTTCAGCGTTAGACGGAGACTTCACCGAAATGTTTGTCGTCAGAAGTTTGAGGTGTTTTAAACTGAGCGATATAAAAAAATATGTTTTCACTTATATTTAGCACTTTTAAAAGGTAAAAAATATTTTTTTGGGAATATTAATACCTGAAAATTAATTTAAAAATTAAAAAAAAATTGGTAAACGACCCCATTAATATGAATTGAGATCATTATTTCCTAAAGGAAGCATTGTTGCCCATAATTAACAGCTAATAACCCATTTCGAGGCGAATATATTTGTCGGTAGGTCGGTACTAACCGCCAAACAATGCATTCATATTATTTGCATTGGAAGTAGTTATCTACCGCTTCAGATATTGTTTTGTACGGGAGCTTAAGATATTTAAATAATAACTAATATATAGCAGATATAGTTTACTGCAATTTAGCTTTAGATTATAAATATGATATTTTTAAGTAATATGTATATTTCTAAAAACACATTTGACATTTTAGATGAAAGTAGTAAATACAAAATTTGTTCAAAAGTAAAAATAGCACAATACGAGACCACGCTCAATCATACTGCTTTATTAGTTCTCAAGAAAAACGCAAAAGAAAATAGGCATAACATTATTTTTTTCATAGCGCCAAGAAACTAGTGGTACATTTAATATGGAAAAATTATTAAAAACGTAACTAAATACAGAAAGGAAAGTAAAACAAAAATAATGATAAATAATGCAAAATATATCTTTTCTCTCTAGAACTACCAAAGCAATATGATCGAGCATAGTCTCATATTGTGTACATTTTAATTTTGAACAATTTTTGTATTTACAACTTTCGTCTAAAATGTAAAGGTCACTAACTACAGCAAAATTTAAAAAATAGCATTCTTACCATCACCCGATATACCTTTAACGTACTCGAAGTTGTGAAACACATGTTTAAATCCAATGGTAGCATCGAATTAAGAAGGTTTTACTACCTAGTATAAAGATATGAGAAATATTTCCAGATTTGGAAACCGAAGTACAAATATTTAGGTCATATGATTAACCGTTCGTGTTAAACCATTTTGTATATCTAGGGGGTTAAACATACGACAATTTAGACTGTATACTAATTACAAGTGAACAATTAGATAATAATTACTCAATTGAACCCTATTAATCTGCTAATATCAAATTTATTAGCAATTATCTATCATTTGAAGTACGAACCCGATGTCAGCTCCCATAAAAATGATATTAAAGTCATCATTGACACAGTTTCCAAGCTCTCATCCCCGCTTCTAAAGCCAAATGTAAATTACCTAGTCATAATGTAATATATTGCTACACAAATAATTTCAAATGTCCATTTAATCTTGGCTGATGCAAACAACCTCCATATTTGATGACTACAAATTGCAAATTTCTGTTATGAATTGAATTTACTAGATTACATTAATACGTACATATTTCATACGACATTTAAATGGACAACAATAGCGTAGAACCAGTGGATGTTATGGTGGTGGCTGATAATTTATTCAATATAAAGATTAATTAATGAGATAAACAGATGGGCCATTGTTGCTCGTTTTCATCAAGATGATTTCGAGAGAGAATAATATTATATTTTTGAAACCATTTTTGTCTATAGATCTGATTTTTACTTATCTCCACTCAGTCCTGTAAGAGAGGTATTTCGATAGTGAGTTTTCAATTAATAAACAGAAACACACTTTGAGGTCCCTAGAACACAATTTTAATAGTTTCACGATTATGTCTGTCCGTGTGTGTGGATGAATGTGAAATAAATTAGGTATTTTTTGAGTTTGGCATGGCAATTATAACTCACTCAAATGATAATTGGATATGACTCTTCCTGTTGAACTATATGATTACATATTACACCATTTTATACCGGACGTTTCCTGAAACAGACGCACCCCCCAAAAAATTGCATTATTAAGTCAATTTCATTTATATTATAGGTTTATAAACTACGATGAAAAGATGAATATTCGACTGGAGAAGTGATGTGGATAAGAAATATTCGGGGATACAGTCAACAAATCTTTATTTCCTACAACGCCGACGTTTCGACACCACTTGTGTCTTCTTCAAGGCTCTACACACATTAAAAACAGTTGTTATACAGTCAAATAATAATAATGAAGCAGTACTTACAGTAGAAAGGTTTAGAAATTATTATAACATGTGCATATAATTGATGCACCTAAATATAGTTTAAATTCTGTAGATACAGAATAGTCGTCATAAGGAAGAAAACAGCGTTAACTCTCGTAACGACATACAGGATCTTAGCAACATTTATTATAATCTACTTCAATTATTCACGACATAGATCTAGTTTATTGTTAGTTTAGTTCTCTTTTACAACCATAAATATTTTCAATGTATTTAGTTACTTATATCGGTACTTTGTCACCAAGGATAACATGTATATACATGCTTTCCCTTAAGTTATAGGTTTTAACGGTTATTCTGTGATTTTGGCTTGCACAAGTAACATGCGATTTTTGCTGACGTGTTTTATTTATTATATTTGTGACGACTATTCTGTATCTACAGAATTTAAACTATATTTAGGTGCATCAATTATATGCACATGTTATAATAATTTCTAAACCTTTCTACTGTAAGTACTGCTTCATTATTATTATTTGACTGTATAACAACTGTTTTTAATGTGTGTAGAGCCTTGAAGAAGACACAAGTGGTGTCGAAACGTCGGCGTTGTAGGAAATAAAGATTTGTTGACTGTATCCCCGAATATTTCTTATCCACTTTATAAACTACATTCAAAGGCGCATTAAACTACATAAATCAGGAATTTTAATTACTTCCTGTTTAGCCGGAAGTGAGATCAACTTCCTTATTTTAAATGGAACACTCCGTATATTTTTTAAGATTTTACTTAGAAATCTGCAACGACATGTAGCTTAATATACATGGTTGTATTTAGAATTTTATGTAGAATCAAAATCTTAAAAAAATATACGGAGTGTTCTAAAATATGGAAGTTGATGTCACTTCCGGCTAAACAGGAAGTAATATAAATTAATTAATTATGAGTTTAATGCGCCTTTGAATGTAGTTTATAAACGTACAATATAAATGTAATTGACTTAAAAATATTATTTTTTGGAGGTGCGCCTGTTTCAGGAAACGCCCGGTATATATTTACAGCTCAAAAACTAGCTTCATCTATGGAATAAACTCGAAACAAGATAATCAGGACTTTATCTACACTCCAAAATCAAACCTAAAACAGCATAAATATTTGACAAAAATATTTCCTCCAAAAAACTCTCGCAAAGTTCTCTCTTTGGTTCGTAAGAAATCAATGATTCACGACAATAAACCCGAACGTTACATCCGCTACTTCTCATCTACACTGCGTCGAGTGATGGTTCGGTGGGCCCCTGGTGGGCCTTGGTGGGCCCTGCACCGGACAATCACTGAAATATTCCTTTTAAAATGTATGAAAGTTTGAAACATGATCTCTTGAACGGCGGCCGAGTGTACGATCGCTGGCAAGTGCCAAGCAGTGAATAATAAATGTCTCGCAATGCGGACTCGTGTTATGGCCCCAAGAAGAAGAAGAAGAGGAAGATGTGGATGGTGCAGATGCTGATGGAAATTGGTGAACGGTTTTTCTGGATGACACACTTCAGCGGGAATTTTAAATCGTGGCCGTACTGCAGTAAGATACATTCGTTTACTTCAAACCACGGTATAATAAACTCGAGGGGGAAAACGCAACCCTTGAAAATGCACCAAATATGGCAAATATTCAGCCATAACTCGGTTGCATTTAGTCGAAATGGGATGAGTTCTATAAAGTTTGAAGTTTTCTTTTTAATGTGATTCAAGTCAATGATGCCAAATCGATTCCATCCCCTCCCACGCCTCTAAGAAAAAAAATGTCTGTGATGTCAAAAAATGTCCAACTTTCACACGATATTAACCAACATTTTCCTGTAAATTCCTGAAAATTTCGAGTACCTGTGATGATTTGGAGCGAAGTTATAAATATTAATATTATCATTAAGTGTAAAATAATAATTTTTTAAAATGTTTGACATCTGGTGACAGCAAGACAAAGAAAAATAATTATCTATCATGAGATATGACCATGTAAAAATTGCATACATTGGACATTTTTAAAACTTTAGAATTTCAAAAAAGCACAACTGTCTATTAATCATTTAAGCACAATTTTAGCAGTCTTGCACTGGCTACAAAAGACTCGCTACGTTACTGAGACGGGTCCCTTAAAAAGTCTAATTATTTACTGTCCGCATTAATAGACCGGGAGCTCATGATTTAATACAGCATACCTTTTGGAGGATAGCGTATTGACCCGATGACAACAAAGAAAAGCGGGTATTATACCCTTGTACGCTTTCCGGTAATATGGAAAATTGTATTTTTCCACTTGCACAAAAATTTTGTGTTTTTCTCTGATTTAATAATGCATGGCTCTTTTATCAAAAGAAACACATTTTAAAGTCTTAAAAATTATATGCATGCGATTCGCAGGAGCCCAAAGGGCTCAAACGGTCACGTAATATTGTAATAAAAATTTTTGCGCGTTTTCATACAGCATGCCGATGAAAAGAATTAATATTTGTGTCAAAAAACACCTATAGCCAAATTGGAATGCAGTCCTCGTTGGCCCAAGGGTGGAAAATTTCGGAAAAGTTTTGTGCAAATGGAAATGCAATTTTCCATATAACCGGAAAACGTGCGTTTTTTTACGTTGTCATAGGGTCAATATACTATCCTCCAAAAGGCATGCTGTATGAAATCGGAGACTATCACCTGTCTTGAGCTCCCGGTCTATTAGTACATTTTATGCTGAGACAGGCCTCTTAAAAGTTTAATTATTTACTGTCCACATTAAAACGTATTTAAGCTGAATTCATTAAAAGAAACAATATCAACTAGTAGCTGCCAATTTTCACGCTGTTGCCTTTTCAGTCTTCAATTCACTTATCATCCTCTGAAAAAAAATCCTGTTTCCATCAAACAGCGCAATCTTGGTCCTGGAAATCTGTCGGCTTATCCCGAGATAACGTAGTGGACATAACACAGCCTGCGAGTCGCGTAACGCAGCAACGCAGCTCGCAGCATTCGCTCGTAATTTGTGCTGCCCGACAGTGGCAGAACGTCCGTGGAAGCAGGGGAAACACTGCTTCCCTATTTACAATTTTTAAAATGTTTGAAAATCAAAATAGTATGTATCAAGAACGGTAAGGACAGTTTACCCATGGGAGACTGAGCGAAGCGAAGGCTCCAATTTTGTCTGACATCGATAATTCCTTAAGGCGGTTGCACAGTCAAATAATAGGTTTTTCTGAACGCTCTGTATTACTTTAATAAACAAAGATTTAAAATATATATCTGAATACATAAATTAAACACTTTTTGAATTTTGTATCGAAGAAAATTAAATTTAAAATGGATCAACACCAATCGTCAAAATAGCGAAAAACAACAAGCAGTTTTCCCCATAAAATTGGTTTAAACATTAACATTTTTGAAACAAATAAGACGTTTTCGAAAAGCTTGAAGTTGTCCTCTTTTTGCTCTAATGCCACTTTTTAGAATTTTTATGTAGGATTGTATTAAAATATACATGAAATATTCACAAAATTGGACATGTTTAACCATGCACATAAAAAAATTGAAGAAAAAACTATAAAAAAACTGGCATTAGAGCAAAGCAGGGTGTGCATGATTTAAATCACATGATTTAAATCGTTGATTTAAATCGTGATTAAAATCACATGATTTTTTAAATTAAAATCAATGATTTAAATCAAAATTTCCAAAATTTCATCCCATTTTATAAAATAGCTTAATAAAATGTCAAAAATTATTATAAGTTATTTTTTTGTTTCATCACCTATTATCACTGTTAAATTGTTCATATTAAAATTACAAATTTGTGTTGCATTTTTTAAAATTTTACAGTAGGTGTAATATTTATTTTGCAAATAATATATTTCACAAGAACTTATTACTGTATTGTTGAAAGAAAAGTTGAACACTCATAAAAATAATTATATTAGGTACCTATATTGTCGTGACTAAAACGTCGTATAAATAAATGAAAAATATATATTCAGAACTAAACCCAATAAGAAAAGTATCTACTATGTTTTCTACAGAACATCAATCTATACTATTCCGTTTTCATATAACATTAAATCATAAATAAGTAAACAAATAGAATAAAATTTGAATACTTTTACTGTTATGGTAGATGAAAAATTCAGAACAATACAAGCATTTTGATATGCGACTCGAAAAAAAATTTGATTTAAATCAAAAAAAATCGATTTTTTTCACACCCTGGAGCAAAGAGGGAGCATCCTTAAACTAAAATTTCAATTCTTACTTCAATTTTAATGGGAAAACTAAACATACTTTTCACCATTTTAACGGTTAGATGCCAACCACCGTAACGTCCGTGATGCTTATATCATTTTTTGCACTATTGGTCTTTTTTATCCATACGCAAATATAAATTTCTTCGTAATTAGTATTAAATATGCATTCGCGGTTTCATATTTGACTGTTCGCGTATATATGCTAACCTTTTGTTATTATTTATTACTAATTTTGGTATTGTTCATTGATGATGTTAGTAAATATATTTTTTATGTTATTCCCTGAAAAGAATATATTTTAAATTAAAAAAATCTTTCTATATAAAAGTTCATCCTTTCTTTCCAACATCACGCCACGCCACTGCAGCTCGCGGTCAAATAAACAACCCCTTGCCTCTACAACCGGCCCTGGCGAGCCCTTTGTAAACATTTCATATTTTTTGCACGTTCTAAGTTCGGGGAAATATTTTATTTCGAATTACGCTTTTGGCATGGCGATAAGCTTCCGGTCTGCTATATTTAAAATGCTGCGCATATGTTATCTGAGGGAGGGGCTAATTGTTATTTTAAACAAAACAAATACGAGATTGCGGTCTTGATTCTTGACCCCGTGAGCGAAATTTAATTCAAATTTAGGATATATATCAGAGCGCGACAACATGTTACGCATATTTTTCAGGATATGTTTTTTAAAACTGTATGTCCCACAATTTTATTATAGTCCATTTTAGTTAAGAAAAAAGCAGATGGCACTGCGAACTCAGTCCGTTTTACACTGACACATTTTATTAGTTAAAAATTTGGCACCAAGTTATTTTTGTGAATAAAACTGTCACTTATAATACTACCATTCATAAGTAGTCGTAGCTATGTCGATTATTTTTCTGGTAGTATTACGAATGTTCCTTGTGCTTGGATATGAATATTACGAGTTTGCAAGCACAAGGTACATGAGTGTAATAATATACTATCAGAAAAATAATCTACTGAACTATGACTGCGAATGGTATTTAAGAGATTATTCATTGAATCCAGTTTTAAATTAAAATGGCAAAAATGCAGTTATTCATGATTTCAGAAAACAAATATTTTGATTAAATTTAGACATCAAATGTGTTTTATGTGTTTTTTGATGTTTCTCTTTACAAATAAAATAGTGAATTTCAAGTGAAAAATGATCTAGACCTTTGAAGAAAATTCAGAGATAGATAATGGTGCAATAAAAATGGGAAATATAGATTATAATAAAAATGTGCATTTGTTACATAGTCACCTAAAAGTACTAGTAGTGAATAGTCGACACACAACCTTACTAGTACAAAATAATCAAGTCTACTCATTTTGATTGGTTGTGAAATTAAATATTCTGCAATTTTTATTTTTGTGACAGATAACAGAAGATGTGAATAATCATCTATATAATAATGTAGTACTTCGATGTAACTACAAAATTTTTATCAACAAGCTCAAAAATTCCAGTAACAATTTGTTTTACAGTGCAGGCTCATTCTTTCTCTCCCTTACTGGAGCGCTCAACTCTGGCTGCACGGACAGTACCTTTTTAATTTCTAGATCCGTCTTTCTATAAATAATATTTACATACAAAATATCAAATATTTTAAAAACCTGTCTTGATCAAAGAAATTCTAACCCCTAAATGCCTCAATAAAACTTAAATATAAAAATAGGTTTATCCTCAAAAAAATAATGTGTCACAAAATTCCTCTATCTCAAAAATAATATAAACCAATCTTTCAATTTTCGATAAGCATCTCATCTGATATGTTTACCCTACCGATCCAATTTGAATAAAAATCCTCTTCATTTGGTAAACATAACCTCTCTCAGTTCAGTCTCAAGTCAGCCTCAATCGAAATCAATAAAATTATGATTGAACAGCGGTACCGCATTTTAAATTCCCCATTTACACCCTGCTGCACAATCGACAAATAATAGACCCTTTATATTGCTGGGGGAGGGAGGGGGGCAATTATTCATCTCGGACCGGAAACAACGGAGCGGAAGCGGGAATATGGTGGTAGAGAGGGGAAAGTGGGGCATACTGAGCTACAAAGACGGTACCATGGAAGGGATGAACATTGTTACAAACCCGAGCATTGGGAAACAATGGCTAGGTTTAATTATCAACAGAACAGACTGAACAGACTAGATGATAACGATTGAAATTGGAGACTTACCTTCGTGTTTTGATCAAGGATGCTCTCTGTAACAGAAACTATGTGTTAAAATACGGAAACTACACATGTTTTAAGTATCAAAGGGTAACAATATAAAATAGGGATGTTATAACAAGTCGAGTAATACGAATATACAAATTTAAATACATAATACCTACTTCAACTACACAAATTCTCCCTTCCACTAACAATCAAGAGCGAGTTATGACGACTATACCTCATTTCACGTAAGAAAAAAGCAGATGGCACGCATTTTCGTGTTTTAATAGTTGATTATGCCCACAGATTTTTGGGCCTTTTAGCCGATATTCAGGTTCATAATTCTAGTACAAAAATTTAATTTGCTTCTAGAAAAAGAACGCTTTAACCCATTCAATGGAATTTTGTATGAGATTAAACATGGTTCATCTGTCAGATGATAATTGTTATTTTTAATGCTCTACTAACGCATGAAATGTGAGTATTACCACAATACTAAGCCAATAACTTTTAAGCGGAAGGTCAAATCACTTCAAACAAAAACAATAGGAAACTTTTGACTCTTCTTGTCTTTGACACGTTGAGTGTCATGGCGGACATCGGTGTCTGTTCGTTGATTTAACCACAGGGATAACGCAGACACCGGTGTCTCCTTTAATATTTGTCCAAATGTGCTTAATCTAGCCAGATTTCCAGGTAGAGTGTCTGTTTTGGCCCGTACGCAAATACTCCTCCTTTGGCCCACTGATGATATGATTTTTTCAAGTTCTACGATAGGACCAAAGCAGACACGGTAAAGTCATATTCATAATGCATAAATATGCAATATTGCAAAGCTAATTCTATCAGTCTTTTAGATCTGCTGCTCATCTTGGTGTTTTCTTTACAACTGCAGTCGTTGCTAACAAATTACGTATCTGCTAAAAGTGTCTGTTTTGGCCCTATGATAGCTTACGCTTTGTCTGCTTCGGCCTTAGAAAAGCAAACTTTTTCACAAGGCCAGCGTAGACACCGGTGTCTGTTTTATATATTTTTTAAAAATCAGCTTACGGATGTTATTAGTAAAAATTGGTAATAAAAAAAGCTGTAATTTGGAAGGTATGATGCGGATACGGATCTGACAACGTGTGATGAAAATTTCAAAATTTTCCTTGGCACTCGTCGTGTAAGAAAGAGACGAAAATTTTATTTGAAAAAATGTCTTTCATTATTCCCTTGATTTCATTTTTAAATGTGACAGCTATCATCAAATTTTTTTATTTTACAAACTTCTTTTATTTTGCAATGAATTTTTATGCAATAATAATTTAAATATTTGACAAACTATACCTACCTAATTTATTTTTATTTAATTCTTAAAATAATTTCATCCTTTGATAGAGGAAGCTTCAAAAAAATTTAACCCTTCGTGCTTCTAGATCCAGTATTTAACCAACATGTCAATTTGCCCAGTTGTTCATACAAGCCCTGGTTCATGTGGTGTACTCCTACACAATTAGAGCAATTACTCGCCTACAACAGAGTCCTTGACGCTATCCTCTTTCGTCCTGTTTACTTTGATTAAACTTTTAAACGGGTCCGTTATTCTAGCTCAATTCAATTCGCTCACAGTGCGGAATCAGTAATGAGTACTGGACATCAAGATCCTGTTTCCTCGTCCTTTTTCGTTGTGCTTTTTCGTACACTCCTCTTAAAGTCCTTTTTCCTCGTCCTTTTTCTTTTCTTCCTAAGTCCGTGTTGTTGTTTTGCTGTAAGATTTGTTTCTAAATGGATAATTGCAAGAAGATCCTTCGAGGAAATTTTATCCCGAGGATAAATAATAAATCTCCGTCTAATAAATCTCTAACTGGATCGGTCTGTAATTCTGTGAGCAGTGAAATCTATAAAATATTTTTTATTCTTTTGCTGTGAAATAAATTTGGCGAGAGCTTTGACGCGAAACATTTTTTTACAAAGTGGGGCGCTTTATTTTATCCTGTTGCAGGATTTCGACTGACGTTCATTAAAACTGATCCTGAATATTAGCAGGCCATGATCCTTTGTTGAATTTGTAGTTCACTCAGTGAGAGTCAAACATAGTTTTTTGCAAATGATTTATCAGTTTTAAAAGAGAATATTTACCTCTCAGTCTTGTAAGAGAGGTATTGTAATCATGAAAAAATCGGGTAGTGAGTTTTCAATGAATAAGCACATTTTAAGGTCCTTAGAACACGATTTTGATACGTCGCTTTCTGATTTCTGATAGTGCACCTATGATTTCGAATTTATGATATAATAATATTATTTCTAGATATGGCGGCAGATTTTTTAGGTTTAGAAAATAAGCAAAATTGTACCCCTTAGAATTTTTTCGTGAAAATTTGGATTCCTAGATAATTTGATCCTAGAAATCCAATGATGAAAAAATTAATTTTTCATTACGACCAGTTTTCGACTAAAAAAAATTATGTCGAAAAATATTGGTCGAAAAAAATTTTTGACGGCAGATTTGAAGTCCATTAGGTCGAATTTGTATATATACAAATTTTCAGCCAATTTTGGCCGAAAAAGTTAGTTTCATCAAGGGGAAGGACCTACGTCTTTTGACCATTTTCGAATACCCTTCGTAAAAATTATACCTACTCGTTGGAATTTTGTCGCGAAAATTTGGATTTTTATGTAATTCGACGCGAGGAATCCAATGGTGAAAAAAAATTACGGTCATAGCTACTCTCGTCTTTTACCTGCAAAAATTATTGAAAAATTTCGAAAATTTTCGACATTTTGAAAATTTTTCATAGTGCATTTTAAATTGTACACGACAGAATTTTTTAAAGAAAATACGTATTTATATGTATATGATACGAGGAATCCAGTGGTGTACATAAAAAAATATACAAAAATATTTGTAGGTATCTCTATTTTTTGTATAGTACTTAGTAAAAAGAGTGGAGTATGGCGGAGGGTCTTGTGCTGGCCACATCAGATTTTTTTATTAATTGTTATCTTTATCAGTTTTTTTAATAAGGTCAATAATATCCAAGATAATAACATTTTTATTTAATTAATATTTAGCCATTAATAAAAATAATTATATATAGTCCAGGAAAATTGCATAAAATAAACAAAAAAGTAGGAGACTTCTGAAAATTTGCAGAGTTATAAAAAAAATATGTAACATTGAAGATTCCGATGAGTCCCCATCAGCAGAAAGTGTGCTCGAGCCGCCATATTGGAAAAAAAATTATTTTTCAAAAAAACTTGGTAACTTTAAATTTTACGGTAAATATTGATATTATAATATTGTAGCTTATAAAATTTCCTACAAAAAGATGCTACCTATCACTTTTTTACATAGAACTAATAGTTTACGAGAAAAACGAGAAAATATATTTTGGTAGAACGAAGATAATTAAATCATGCCTGACACAAAAACGGCTGTAACTTACGAACGGATAGAAAAAACGACTTCCGGTTTGAAGCATTCGATTCTAAGACATATTTCTATCAAATATATTATTCTTCATTTTTCAGGGTGGCCCTCTCTCCCCAACCAATTTGATTGTTTTGGAGTAAAATTGTGTGACATGAAAACACATAAAAAATCAACAGTGTCGTGTCCTGTCTTATTATACTTGGTGATTTAAATGCTAGTAGCTAGAGAGAAAAATAGTATATAAACCACGGTTGAGAAGATCATTATTGACCAGTGTCTTCTTGACGCTAGTTCAATAATGACAATCTTCTCACCGTAGGCATATAATATACTGTGAAGAGTATTTAAATTAAATTATCAAATTCTACTAACGCTCTAAATCTTCTTAAAGTTGTAGCAGTAAAAATAAAACCGTGTGTTTTTATACATCACAATAAATAAGAAAACTTCCCCTTTGAACTATTCGTTTTCCATTTAGCTTTGAGGTAGTTGAGCGCGCGCATAACTCGTATTTATCTAATTGTACTCGTTACTCGGGAAAACATTCCGTAGTTCCGATGCAATCTAACCGGAAACCTGCCCGGAACTCCGGAACTACCGGAGCTGAATATTGGCGGCCGCTCAAAGCGTTACTGCTCTTTCATAAGACTCTTTACAAAAAGAACGTTAAATATATTGGATTTTGCCTCAATTTTGCCAGAGTTTGTAGCGGATAGGAGTGGCCGGCAAAATCTTCGTACTTTCGCTTAATTATTTTAGTTCTTATTGTCTAGTTGCACAACTAATTTACGGAATGGCTTCGACCACACATGAGAAAAAAGTTAGTGTTGGAAAGTTTTACAGAAATGCTGCACTTTACCGCAATTGTTGGATGGACTGCTGTGGATCTCGCGCAGCAAAGTGACATTAAAATGTTTTTGAACCATTTTCAGTGTTCTTTTTAGTTGATTTATTTATTTATTTTTTAAACCCTTATATTTTAAATCTCTTGAACCCAAACCCAAACCTGAACCGATTTTTTACAACTACAAATAAATATCGCTGCAGGTCCCTAATTCATTAACATATTAGAAAATCTTCAACCGTACATAAAGTTGGGTATGTAATGTACCATGGGCGTAACTTGCTTTTATGGCTCTTGACGTGTTTTTAGCCCTCGGCTGCAGTGTTGTAACTTATCAAGATAATATTATCTAGATAAAATTACAAATTATCTTTATCTATTTTTAAATTATAATCTAGATAAGAATTTTAGTAAAATTATAACCAGCTTTCAATTGTATTCAATTTTTATCGAATTTAAAAAATGTAATCAAACTGCACAACCTTACAACGGTGTCGACTCTCCAACTGGTAACGCTTATACTTTATATATATATATATATACAGGGTGTCTGTTTTTAAATGAACCAGCATTTATCTCGCTTATTTGTTGAGTTAGCGTTTTTTGTCAAATACATGATTTATATAGTATCATGTGTAGTAAATGATAGCGGATGTGATTCCTTGGTATCACTTCCGGTTTTTGAGGAAGTCATAGCAACTTTCAAATTTCAAATGGAACATTGTATTTTTTATTACGAATTTGAAAAGTACATTAAATTTGCTCTACGGTGGTATAAAAAAGTTATATGTTGTATTATTAAAATATTAAATTACGGGCACTTAAATTATGCACCTATGAACGCTGACATAAGTAAGCCTTGCCGCGAAACAAAAACAATAGTTGAAAACAGTTTTACCTGTCAACAATCAATGTAAATTACAATAAAATATCTCTTAAATCTAATTATAATAAAGAAAACGCATATTATGAATAATTAAGAAACAATTCATTTATTAGAGTACCTCGAGAGTACCTAACTTTAATTTAATAAAAGATGTTCAAAATGTTGACAGTTAACTGCTTTCAACTATTGTTTTTGTTTCGCGGCAAGGCTTACTTATTTCAGCGTTCATAGGTGCATAATTTAAGTGCCCGTAATTTAATATTTTAATAATACAACATATAACTTTTTATACCACCGTAAAGCAAATTTAATGTACTTTTCAAATTCGTAATAAAAAATACAATGTTCCATTTGAAATTTGAAAGTTGCTATGACTTCCTCAAAAACCGGAAGTGATACCAAGGATTCACATCCGCTATCATTTACTACACATGATACTGTATAAATCATGTATTTGACAAAAAACGCTAAATCAACAAATAAGCGAGATAAATGCTGGTTCATTTAAAAACAGACAGCCTGTATATATATATATATATATATATATATATATATATATATATATATATATATATATATAACATTGTCCTCTATATTTCTTTATATTATCTATAAATTATCTTGATAATAAATATTTATCTGTTATCTTATCTAGATAAATAAATAGTAGGTTCTCTTTATCTTTATCTAGATAAAATATATTGTTATCTATTACAACACTTGGCTGACGCTCGGGCTCAAAATAACTTTTCACGCCATAAAAGCTTCTTTACACCCTTAATACATAAATAATAATCCGCCCCCCCCCCCCTCACCCTCCCACAACCTGAATTTAAGAGATAATAGTTCATTTTTCATATATTCAATTTCAAATTGATGAATTTTGCTCTTCATTTCTACTACAAATTATACAGGTTGGTGGAGGTAAAATGCGAACATAGGGAACATACATGACAATCGAACTTTCATGCCAGGTATCTTGATATATTTTGTAGTAGTGTCACAGAACGAAGTAGGTAATGTGAATTTGTGTGGCAAAAAGAGTAATCAATAACAGAAATAATAATAAAATCTAAAAGTACATGTAAACTTTCTCGTTCTGCTCGTACACATACATTATTATGAAAAGAAAATATTTTAATGAAAATAAAAATTTCAGTAATATGACAGCTACTTTGACATTGACAGTACTTATTCCATGTAAATCAAGATGCCTAGCATGATAACTCCATTGTCATATATTTCCCTATGTTCGCATTTCACCTCCACCAACCTGTATGTTCTTTCAGGTATTCTTATTCACTATCAGGAATCTAGAAACTCTAAAGATTCTTTTGATATATTGTTTATGCCTTTTGCTTGTTCCTATTTGCAGAAATTTATGCAGATAAAGTGCATAAAAATAACTGTAAAACAATAGTTATCCTGCACAGTCTTAATATAAACCAAACCGAATAATTAAATTATATTATTAAAATGATCCGAACAAATGGAACAACATAAGTAGGTCTTGACTCACAAGTGCAGCTAATAATTTTCAACTCCGACATAAATAAGATATCTCCGACGACGTAACGTCTCCATCTTGTAAAATAACACGTCGGCAAGTCTTGGCAAAGTATTTACTATTTAGAAGCAAGAAGCATTAAAGTTGAGTGTATCAACGAAATAAGAAGCGAAAAGGGTAAAGTGCAGACGACGTCTTGTCGGTGAATAATCTTCAAAACTCAGACGTGGCCAAGAAACATGACGCCATACGCTGTGACGTCACGTCCGGAAAACGCCGGAAGAACCAGCAAACTTTCATAAAGACGTAGAAGACACTAAACATGCTTAAGGCACTACTGAATTTAAAGTTTAGAAAATAGAAAAATGCAGCTTATTGCATAGTGGTAGATTGGTAAATTTTTCGTAAAGTGGAATCCAACTACGTGCAACGACCTTTGAAATAAAAAGCGGCAAGGAAGAGATTATTTATACAACTAGGACTACATTTAAGACGCTCAAGAGATCAGCTTGAAATATACGAGTGCGATTTAATTGTAAGATGTTTTACAATTTAGCGACAATCACACTGCCAGCCGGGAGATTCGAACCACGCAACTCCAGGTTCATACGTCATTACTAGAGTATATGCATTTGCATATATTGTATTATTGTGCATATTAGTATTTTTTACAAATGTTTGCATTTCATACAAAAATAGATCAAAATATGGTACAAATTTTTTGCATATTTTGCAGTCAATATTTTTTACATATTTGAAAATATTTTGCATATATTTATTATTAATGCATATAACTGCATATTTTATACATTTTTACCCAAAACAATGTTTTGTTCATTTAAATTTATTTTGAAGGTATGTACATAAGAACACAAGTCATATTTCACAAGTTATAAGTTATTTTGTTTCATATATGATGTTCTTGTGCATTGTTGAAAAAATGTAGTTTATTTTGCTGATTTATATAAATAAATTATTAGTAAATATGAATAAAATTAAGTTGCATATGTGCATATATTTGAAAAATATTGCATATTTGTGTTATTTGTGCGTATATTGCGCATATTTTAGCCTTATTTCAATGCATATTTTAATCACATTTGCCTGCATATACGAGTAATTCGCACTCTAGTCATCACATGCCTAAATTATATTTTCAAACTGTGCTTACAATAGCACATAAATACCTCTGATGAATATGATCGTTTTGAAGATAATATCTAAAACGTCTGCTATTTCCAATATTCTTATATCTACGGCGTCTAAACATAATGTTAGTGTATTTTTCATTCTGAATCTCTCGGTTACGGGGCATAACAGACATCACAAATCGCACTTTTCACCTTCGACTGAAACTTTACATCGACGTAATAGAAAACGCAGTTTCAGTCTGGTGCTTTATGCTCTTATTTATGACTTCTCTGATATTTATTATAGTGACATTTGTGCATTCTGCCATTTTCTCTTATACACATTTTATGTAGAGAAATAAAATTTGACCTAATTTGGAGTATATTGATTTTGAGATTTAATCATGGAAGACAAGACAGTATAAGTTAATTATTTTTCAGAGTTTTCGTAACTTCTTCAGGAGACTAGATTTATATCAAATTGTCGAAGTTATATTAAATGATGAAAAAGATACCAGGAGATGAAATGATGAAAACTTTATTTACAATGATTGTTATTGTTTAGAAACAAAATCAAGTGATCTACAGTGAGTTTATTTTAACGTGAAACATATGGGTATATCATATCCATGGTTACGAATTTGACAGCAATGTATTAGAGCGTTCTTTTTAAAATGAAACAAACAGTAAATTTAAATTTGTTAATTGGTGAGACACTGTTGCTACCTTGATATACGGTTTTATACTTTGAACAATTAAAAGTTCATGTTGAAAGCGTTCCTTGGAACTATTGCAGCTACTCAAATATCTTATATTGTTCAAGAATAAGGTAGGTGCGGGTAATAAGGCCTGTCGCCTAATAAGGCCTAAGTAACAATACGATTTAAAATTATTGTTGTCGCTAAAAGTCACCCTCGTAGGTAGCTAACATTCATATAATGGCGCCTCAAACCTGTCGCAACATGTTAGTTCGCATACTGTCACCAGTGCGAAGTCATTCAGTTTGAGAGACGATCGCGCGGCTCGAATAATAAGATATCGTCCAAATCAATCGTAATTATTTTTTGGAATATTACACTTCTATATATAATTTTAGGCTATAGTTTTCTATTATTTAATGCTTCTACGGTCTTTGATGTTTGAATAATATATCATGGTCCGAATAATTTTTTTTTTCAGTTTTTCTTTTTATGTTGTCGGCGGGTAATAAGGCCTAGTAAATTCGACCGTAGGCCTTATTATCCTCCTTTTTTAAATCAACATTTGCCTGTTTTACAGTTTTATTTATATATTTTTCAAAATGTTAGTGACCAAAGACCTTCTTCACACAAACAAGGAAGAGAAAAAAATTAAAAATACCTCAACCCCAAAAGGTAGAAGTGGTACTAAAGAAAACCAGGCGAGTTTTTTTATATCCCGGTTGTAAAGAGGATAAGATGGCTGATATGAACAAATGTTCTAAATGCAACAAGTAGGGATGGGAAAATATCGATATATCGATAAATATCGATATGAACATCACTTTTCTT
Source organism: Agonum fuliginosum (assembly GCA_947534325.1). NCBI lineage: Eukaryota > Metazoa > Arthropoda > Insecta > Coleoptera > Carabidae > Agonum > Agonum fuliginosum. The sequence continues at coordinate 45,588,257 of OX384029.1, forward strand.
TTGTTATCGATGTATCGATAACTCGATATTGTTGATATAATATGTCGATAATTATCGGAAAATTTCGATAATATCGAGTTATCGATACATCGACGACAAACTAATACTAATATTGACTAATGTTTATGTCGATATTTGTCGATATATCGATATTTTCCCATCCCTAGCGACAAGTGGGGTGCATCGGCTTGTCAACGGATGATACAGATAATTTTGATTGTCCTGATGGCTATTAAACAAAGAAAATTGTTGTTAATTTTAAGACTTTAGCATAATTATTAATTATTGATTTGAATTACCAAATATAAAAAGCCTCTTTTGTTTATTTACGTATGTTAAAGTCTTATGCCTTATTATCCTACCATAGTATAATAAGGCCTACCGAAGAGGTTTTTTTAAATGTTTAATTGTCTTTTTGTATACGGCAGAAGTTGCCATTTTTTGTTTATATATGACAGCACTTGATGTTTAGGTTTAATTAACATTCAAATTTGTTGATTCAAGTAAATAGTTTTCATTTTATTTCAAATCTCCCTTACTAGGCCTTATTACCCGCACCTACCTTAATATAGTTAAATTGATTTCCTATGGTTCATTTTAAAAAGAATGCTTTAATACATTGCTGTCAAAGTCGTAACCATGAATATATGTTTCACGTTACAATAAATTTAAACCGTATTCACAACCCAAAATTTGCGATACATAAATTTGATAAAATTAAGTTGACCGTTCACAACTTCAAATTTATATTATTTATGCCTATTGCTTGTTCCTATTTGCAGAAATTTTATGTGGATAAAGTGCCTAAAAATGACTGTCTGGAAACGGTTTCAAGCGCGATCTTAAAATAATAATAATATATTCGAGTGAACCAAATTTCAGTGATGTGAACGCAAGTCTACACATTGCCATAATGACAAACTTCACAAAGTTCGTCAAATTTCACCAAATTTCAGTCTGTGAATGTATAATAAATTAATTGTTTAAGTTTATTCCAATCAGCATTCATTCTATGTAACGTAATTACTATCTCTGAATCTGACATTTTGTTATAATGTAGGTACGATATCGGCAGGCTTCGTTTTTCAGTTATAATATCTGTGTCAGGTAAAAGAACCTGGAGAAACTCCTTGCAATGTAATATTTCTGGTTGAAGTGTATATTTCTTTCGTTATCCATTCAGTAGTTCCTGCTGCGTCCGCCTGCTCGCTGGTGGCGCTGGCGTGCCGAGCTGTGATTTACTGCGGTAAACACACTTGGAAATAGTTTTTCTCGTGCGTTTCTCCACTTCGTGATGTATTTTGTTGAGAGGTTTCAGCCAGTCTCGCGGTTTCCCGCTGAAATTGTAGCCTGAAGTGTTACTAACTATGTATAAAAATCCTATAAATTCCCGGGATCTTTCCTCCCGCCTAATCATATATTCCTGAGTAGCGAAATACAAAATGGTGGCGCGGGACGCGAATGGCTTTATGGAGCAAATGGAGAGATTTTTTCTTATTTATTGCTACGTTGAATTTTCTTAGCACAATAAACACGTGCTGCGCCGCTAGAATCACATGATTGCTACATTTACTGCTTTATGATTTAGGTTTGTGGCATTGAACTATGTTTTATTGTAGTTCTACACGTGGAAACATTCAAGTGGAACATTCATTCAAGATATATTGCGCTATTACTGCATATTTTTTCACAATTTGCTTTGCAATGCTATATATCAAAATTCTACTGTGGCCACCACAGTATACTTCCCCAACTAATAATTTGTTTTCGTAAAAAGTTTAATTTTATACTTCATTCAGCAAATTTTGAATAAATAAAGAAAATAAAACTTTTAGAAAAAGTATCATTTTTTATATTTCAACTTGAAAGATTTGAATAACGTGTAACAAAAAATCTGATGTGGCCAGTACACAGTCTTCCGCCGTATCAAGAAAACTGACTTATAAAACCATTTAACACATACAAAATAAAACGGAAATCTGCATCACCTGAATCAAAAGTTTCATTAATGGAAAATTCAAATCAAGAATTTTGGATTCGGTATAAATGCAAGATGCAAACGGGATGTAGCAAACGCAGGAAGATTTAAACATGTAGGAAGGTGCAAAATAAAGTCGAATGAACTAAATAAACAACCCAGAACCATTCTCGACTCTCACATACTCGGTAAATGAATCTTTTGATGCAGGTTTTACATTACTTATTAATTTTATAGATTTGCATCTTGAAACTGCTGAACACAATGTTACCTAAATATTATTTAGCAAGAACTATCAAAATAATTTAAAAACACTCTTATGACTGGTTTATGATGAATTTAATTTATAAATTTAGATTTATAATTTATCATCCTTTTATATGGTCACGAGATTTCATATAAAATGAGATGACAGATAATTTTCTTCAAACCATTAACGAATTAATTATGAATAAAAAATTTAAAACTAGATAATTTTTTTTATGCTATATGTTCAAAAATGTTTTCTATAATCAATAATTTAAGTTATGGGCAGAGAAAAGCAAAATTATGACATTACTTTGTTTCATAATATACAAAAATGGCTTTAACTTTCTAACGGATACAAATATCGACTTGCAGTTTCAAGTATTCGATTCCACAAATTTTTTCTATCTACAATACAATTTGGAATTTAGAGGCTTCAGTTTACCACAATTAAGTAAATGAAAATAAATAAATTTTAGTATTTTAAAAAAATATCATAATATTTCAGTTCAACCAAGCCCTATAAAATTTTTAAAATAATGTGTCTTACACAAACAATTCCGAGATATTCAATGCTGGAAACCGGAAGTAGATATCTTTATTCGTTGAGAAGTTAAATTTGATTAAACACTAGATTTTTGAAAAATATTAAAATTTCATAATATTCCTATAGAATTTTCCAAAGAATTTCTTGTGAAATCTTTCAGGAAATATACCGAAAAAATTCTGATGATAATTTCCAAATAAAAATAAAAATGTCACCTAAAATTTTTAATTAAAATCAAGTAATAGATACAAAACGAGCAGAACTGGAATATGTACCCATCTGGATTCGACCCTGGGTTATTAGGACCACAATCGACCACGTTACCTATTCAGCTATCTGACGATTATTTAAAGCTTAGCAAACTGGAAACGATTCAGCATTAGTAGGTTAAACAGGCAGGCGCAGATATGCGACTAAGTAAATATTAATTTGAAAATCCAATACATCCGCGATTTGAGTCCGCATCGCAGTGTGCCGAGCATTTGTCGTTTGTTAACCTGCAGCTGTTTATTTTCAATTTCACTTTTACCGCTCACCGCCGCTATTGTAATTTAAATTTCACGAGAGACGGCCGCGCGCGCTTTGTTGTTGGAATGCTTTCAAATGTGACTTTATTGGATTCTTTGGCACATAATTAAAATCACACGCGCAAGGAATGAAACTAATTTCACGGCGAACATAAGAAAGCGCTGAATGCTGAAATTTAATCGAAGCAGAGATTCTGATTTTGGAAACGGAAACAATAAAGAGCGCGACAATTTCGAGTTTTGGCGCAGACAGCTGGATATGTTTTGAGATACAGAAATTTCATTATTTATCATGTTTTTTTTAAATCAAATTTGGGTTGTGAATCATCGCATCATCGGTATAGTATACCTATAATAGTAAAATACAAATTTTGTAAGATATGTTTTTTCGCACGCGTCCAAAATATAGGAAACGAGTAAGCTGTAGGCGAGTTTTCTAAAGTGCGAAACAAGTCTTTATAAAGTGCGTTCGCATAATATTATTTTTTCAATTTTGCGTCTTCTTACTTTCCTGATCTACAGAGTGATCCACAACTTCATTATGCATATATTTTTATGGCATATTAGTACTCAACTGATCAGTAAAAATATATTTTTTCTACTCCTGGTATTAAAATGTCATTTAACGAAAAAGTTTCTATGGCGTTATAAAACATTTTCCGTTGATCGTTTATTAATGGGTATCATTAATGCAAAAAAATCATTCATTAATGAGAGAGTGCGGATTATATGCAGGCAAATAAGCTCAAAATATGCATGCAATATGCATTGAAATATGGCAAAAATATGCTCAATATTATGCGCAAAATTAAACAAATATGCAATAATTTATAAATATATGCATGGCATATGCAGATATGCAACATAATTTTATTCATTTTTATCGATTTTTACTAATAATTTATTTTTATAAATCAGAAAAATACTACATTTTGTCAACAATGCACAAGAATATCATATAAAATAAACAAAACAACGTAAAACTTCTGGCATACGACTTTTTTACCTACCTACCTTTAAAATAAATGTAAAAGCTACTGTAGGTGGTATTAAATTTGAGCGATTGTAAATTTTATACATACAATTTTTTTAAATCTATTTTTGTATGAAATGCAAACATTTGTAAAAAAATACTAATATACACAATAGTACAATATATGCAAATGCATATAATCCGCGCTCTATATAATGACACTCATTAATGCACGATTTTTTCAATGCGCGATCAGCACACGTAACCACGTAAAGCCCTGTTCGCACGGCGATCTTTGGATATTCTACGGAGAGTCAAAGTCACGGCAAAGAAGAAGTTTTTTTTCTTTCTAGTGAGAATTATTTGTTAAATCTTCAATGAATCTTGGAAAATAAGAATTTATAATTTATTGATTGCTTCAAAACCACGTAATTATCACTAGAAAGAAAAAAAACTTCTTTGCCGTGACTTTGACTCTCCGTAGAATCTCCAAAGATCGCCGTGCGAACAGGGCTTTAGGTATATTAGCTAGTGTTAAAAGTTTAAATATTTCCAAAGAATTATCTTCGCTCGTATAATAGCTTCTCTCGTTTTCGTTTGTGTTTGATCAAGCCACGATTATCTTCTATCCCAGGGATTTTATTGAACAGTTTTATTGTATTTGTAGGAAGTTTTGTACACAAACTGTTATTGTAAATCATTGACAAATTCAACGGCACCACCGCAATATTAACGTCAGATTAGAATAATGGAACACAAACAAATAAATTCGTAAATGCTTTGTTGGAATATCGGACAAAGCTCGAAATTTATCTGGGGAAAATTATTCCTGCTGAAGAACAAAATTACAGAGAAATTCATATTGGAAATAATCAGCCAGTTTTACATTTAGTATTACAAAAAGAAAAACTATTATTCAACAATATACCTACTAATTGAAAACGTATGTTCAAATTTTATATTTTTTTCATAGCAGATGATAAACCGGCACGCTTTTTACTAATGTTCCAACAAATTTTTACTTTAATTTCTATATAATTTAACCAAACACTCATAATAGTTATTTATGTATTAAGGGTGTAAAGAAGCTTTTATGGCATGTGACGTAAAATCACGTCAAGAGCCATAACAGCAAGTTACGCCTGTGGTACATACCCAATTTTATTCAAGATCGAAGATTTTTAAATTGATTAATTAAATTTATTTGTTCAAATAACCAAAATTGACTAAATTCTAAGACTGTTGTTAAGATACAAAAAAAATCAGTAAATAAAAAAAAATAAATGTCAAAGTTGTCATCATTGAATCATTTACAAGATTATTTATGTTAAATTTAAGTAAAAATTCTATTTTTTTAATAAAAAATTGTACAATTAATTACAGAAAATATTTTTTATAGGATTACAAGTAGGTACCTATGTAGTTTATAAGAAAAATTTACAAATCTATACTGTTTGCGTTTATTTAACGTTTAATTATGGCGCATTGCGCTATAAAGTGGTCCGTAGACTATAAAAAAAAATCGTGTATGATTGTATATTTTACGCTATTATTACTAGAGTTGCCACGAATATTAGGCAACTATTATTCGGCCGAACACCGAATATTAGTTTATTATTCGGCCGAATACCGAATAATCACATAATAACATACAATACTTGAACTGCGACTGCCTTTAACGGTCTCCTGTAAATTTGGAATCTAAGAAATTAATGAAAGAAAAGAACATACTTTATTATAGCTTTGTATTTCGGGTTGCAAATATTTCAGGATTTGTTAAAATTATTGTTTGAATCGTTTTAACAAGATACTAAAATACAGTATCTGAAATTTTAACATATATATATATATATATATATATATATATATATATATATATATATATATATATATAAGATGAGTTATTTTATTATTATTATTAGAGTGCGGATTATATGCATTTGCATTATATTGTATTATTGTGCATATTGGTATTTTTTTATAATTGTTTGCATTTATGGTATATTTTTGCATATTTTAATATTTTTTACATATTTTCAAAGTTTGTGCAAATATTTATTATAAATGCATATAACTGCATATTTTGTAATTTGTACCTTTAGGTTTTAACCGAAAATTTCAATTAAATTTTTTTTTAAATGTACAAAATTTATAGTCGCTCTAATTGATACTACCTATAGTAATTTTTACATTTATTTTAAAGGTAGGTAGGTACACAAGTCGTATTGCAGAAGTTATGTTTTTTTGGTTTATTTTATATGATATTCTTGTGCATTGGTCATATAATTAATTTTTTTGATTTATAAAAATAAAATCATGTTGCATATCTGCATATATTTGTAAAATATTGCATATTTGTCTAATTTTGTGTATAATTGAACATATTTTGGCCTTATTTCAATGCATATTGCATGCATATTTACCTCCATAATCCGCACTCTAATTATTATAAAATCAAAAAATCTGACGTGGACACCACATGACTTCCTTGTACGCCTTGTGTGTTCATACTTTTCTTAATAACTAAAATGTAAAATAATATTAAAAATTCTTTTAACTTATTATACTAGTATACTCACAAATATATTTTAGTCATTTTATTTAAACTGCAGAAGAAGATATAAAGCATATTTTACTATTGTCACTGTCATGTCATAATCATTTAAATTTTACGTAGTAACAAATGTTAATCGATCATGGACTACAAGATACCGAAATACTATAAATTATAAATATATACTTTAATTATTTTTAAATGATAGCAGATACAAAAATATTTATAAAATACCGATTGTAGGTAATAATCACATAATCTTTCATTTAAAATAAAAAAAATTGTCTAAAATTAAATATTTATCGAAATATTTTTAAAAAGTACTACTTCCGGTTTGTAGACTGAAACCAAAAATAGGAGGTGCACAACTAGATGCTATAACAGTCCTAAATACAAAATTTCAACTTTCTACGTCTAACCGTATTTAAGTTATGCGACACACATACGTCCGTACGTACGTACGTACGTACATACGTACGTACGTACAGACGTCACGTCGAAACTAGTCATAATGGATTCAGAAAAGGTCAAAACGGATATTTCCGTCAAAATCTGAGAACCGAAATTTTTCGCGATTACAATACTTCCTTACTTCGTACAAGGAAGTAAAAACAATAAAAAAATTCCTTGGGCCTTGGGACCCCAAAATTATTTTGTTCCAGGGTCCCTACACACCTAGCTACGCCACTGCCTCCAATGAAACAGCAGAGACATCTGACCGCATATAATCACTGCAAACGGATAGGGAGTCGTATAACCTAATCTTCTTTGTCCGTGGATTCCACTATAATTACATCTACCATTCAATTATTAGGAGTAAATCCTGTTTCATGGTTATGCTATCGTAGACGAAGTTTTATTATTGCATACTTACATATTATTACACTACTATCGGATTCAGAATTATAGTCAGTTGGGTTTAAAGATGAATAACTTGTTAAAATATTATCAAAAAAATTTGAACTATACTTTATACTAAAGTATGTACATTTCTACGTTATTTCTACACAAATATATTAAAAAATTTATATAATAACTTTATATAATAACGGAGAAATATGGATACTTAAGTATAATGTGTGGTTCAATTTTCTTGGATTATTTTTTAACAACTTATTCATCTTTAAACCCAACTGAGTATAATTCTGAATCCGATAGTAGTTCCATATTACATTCCACAATTTCCATACACAAACTCATGCTTAGCAGCGATATAACCCTCTCGTCTCGGTCTAATGCTGGTTAATTTAATAGTAGAATCTGTCGGCAGTGCACACAGTGTTGCTAAGCAACGCTATTGTTTGCTGCTGTAGAACAGTAGATGGGTGGTCAAGCCAGTAATAATAAATCGCATGGCTTACTCTCTTTGCCTTTAGCTCTAGCGTAGCAGAGCACAGCTCGAGGAATGTTAAAGTACATTGCGATCATTTAGTGCATCGTTAAACTCGAATTAGGAATTTGCGCTTAAATCTTCCACGTCGGGGGCGCTATCACTGACACCTACAAGATAGAGAAGACGTAATGATGATGAGGTTTAATAGTCACTTATTATGCCACGAGTAGTCAATGTTCTTGTATTTATTGGTAATAATTAGAGAGCAAATATACCGAATACCGAATAACGAATATTATGCAGGACTGTCTACCGAATAACCGAATATTCGGCGAATATACTGCACTTATTTGGTGCCAAATGATGAACTTCAAGGATTAACGAGGCTGCTTTGAATGCAGAGAAACTTATTTTTTGCTCTATAATTTGCCGCTTTTAAATTTTGAAAACGAACAGTTTGTCATTTTTATTTTTACAAAAATTCCAAAATAAAGTTTCACTAGTTTTCTTTTTTCAGTAATAATAATATTAAGAAACTCAAGAATAAACTTATTTTTTCAAATCTAAAATCTGTAGTTCTTTCGCGATATACATTTACAAAACTATATGTAGTGTGTGTCTAAGGTATTCATTTAATCCTGGAAGAAATTGTCAAGATCCTGCGATGAATAATACAAGGTAAAAATCGATTTATAGTTGAACATTATAAACATAGCTCAGTGCCTAACGTGATCGACTGGATTCTGATAAATCAGGTTCAAATTTTGACTATCAAACCGGTCTAATAATTGCCTCGTCCATGAAACTCTAGCAACGGCAGTAAATTTATTATTTTTTGCCTAATAGTTAAACAAATAACTCTTCTTGCTATACTGTAGAATACATTATATCGACATTATACTGAATAAGTTTACATGAAAAACATTCTCAGTAGGACACTGGAAATGGAAACCAAACTACCCTGTATAAAAGCAATATGCCATCATTTAAGGTCGCGCTCGAAACCGTTTTCAGATAGTCATTTTTATGCACTTTATTCTGCAAATAGGAACAAGCAGTAGATATAAATAATATATCAATAGAATCATTATTGTTTCTAGATTGCCTTATTATACTAAATATGAAATCCTGAAAATACATATATTTTGCAGTAGAAATGAAAGAAGAGACAGCAAAATTAATCAAATTGCGATGAATTTAATGTAAAATAAACTATTATTATAGACATAATTTTTAGAGTAAGGCAATTTTGGAATGTATATATTTTCATTGTGTAACATAATTTTCATTGTAGGTTACATCGTTTATCCGAAATTTATGCAGAAAGTATGTGCAAAATGAGTCATTTAAGTGGCACTATAGTAGTTACAGAAAATAATAACTTTTTTTTTAAATCAAATTATGACCTATAATAAGATTTTGGCTATTATCGAGTTAAAAACATTACCATTTCAGATTTCTTGTTACGGTTTTATCACTTTTAAACGCGCCTTTAATTTTACTTCTTACAAAAATTATAGAAATATGCGCAAAAACCAAAGAGATGATATTTTATGCTGACTAAAATTCTATGCCCTTCAAGAAAAATATCTTCAGACGCCTATACGTGTTCAATTTCGGCAGTAATTCGATACGTTGTTCTCATGTTCTCAAGATATTATTTATTTATTGTACGCTTTTCCAATTCAATAAAAAATAAAGCAATAATATCATCTCTTCAAAATAATGTAATATCTTCCGAAAACCCGTCTAATAGCGCATAAAACTGACTGCCAAGCAACGCCAAATCAAATTTGTTAGAAATAATTGAAGTGCAAAGAAAACAAGATGAACATCGCCGTGTTTCGTCTGTCTTCCTTTGCCAGACAGTCGAACGTCGGGGAAAAGATCGAAAACTTCCGATCGCAGTCGCCTGATTGAAAAACAACAAAGAATTATGAGCGCGAAGTTATACAGAAGGCCATGGCCCAGACAATTGCCAAGACGACGACTGTTTGCCTAATATATTGTGCTGTTTGCCTACGAGTACTTTCACAGATATACGGGGCATTAATTCATTGGGCAGCCATTTATTTGCTGGATCTAATTAAGGGAAACATAATGAAAATTTAATTAAATTAAGTTGGCCCTTAGCGTTTTCAACATTGCATTTTCTTTGTATTTTAAAAATGGTTCACGTTATCATTTTAAATTAATCGTAGATAATAGCTATGTAATAAATGTCTTTTTTCTATTTGGCGTTCACAAAGTTAACTTTGTGAAACGCACCTGAATGTCACCAAGGTTCACTTTGTGACACGCAACATATTTTGGTATTGTATTAGTTGGTATTGGCATTGGTAGTATCAAATGATATTTACTTCAATTGTCAAACGTCAAATCTCAGAACTGACAAATTTCAGTATAATAATAGAAAAAAAAGTTCAATACTTTCTATAATATCTGCACTTATCACCTATAATCGTTCATTAATTATAAGTATACCTAATTTTACTGTGGCAGTTAAATAAATGGCAATATTAATGTCACCAACAAAAAAATTACACACATAAATATAAATCCACCTGTCATCTCGACAAGTCAGATTAAAGAATACCATTGCCCTATCTTACCCAACGATTTTTTCTTAGCTGAAATGAGGTATAATGTCATTCTCATGTTTTATATAAATATAATATTCCAAGCACAAAAACTAAAATTTTAAGATTGTACATAAATTTGCGTAAATGATACCCTCACTTCGCTCGAGTTTCAAAAAACCGCTCATGTGGGATAAAAATCTTCCCGCAAGATATTACATTTACTTATGTTCTTTATTTTTTTGAAATTGTATATTTTTTTGTATATTTGTATATACTTTGTTTGATGGCTTTGCTTATGTTTATTTTGTCCTGTAATTGGTTTCTGTTGGGCAGTAAAGTTATTATTATTATTATTATTATTATAAATTATTATTATAATCGATTGTTGAAAAAGTTATACTGAATATTGTAGTTGTTTGTAAATAAGTGTATAAATTTACAAGAGAAAAAATTGGCATTGTATTTTAACCACTTTCAAAATCAATAATGTATCAAAAACTTGGCATTTTAAAAACATTTTGCTTTCCGAAATTCAATAAACTTTTTTCATTATAACTTCCAACTCCAAATAATATTTCGTTTTGTATAAACCTTCAGTAAACATGCAAACAAAATTCAAAAAAATAAATTTCCCTTTTCAACTTTTTCAATTTTGCTGTACTGTCATTAAAAAGACAATTACACGCCAACAATATTAATTACTCTTCTTCAAAGTAAAAAATCAACACAGTCTTTAGCGCGACTGACAAAATGGAAGGCAAATAAACATAATTGTCAAAAATTAATTTCCTGTTGGTCGGGTGATGAGTTTTTTGCATTCGCAGGCACGTTTGTGGATCGCAGAGTGCTTATCTCTACCCAGTACACCACGCACACTAGATTGAGGGAATTATTTTGTTTTAAAGGAGTTTCCCTAATTTTTGCTTGGTTGTAATTACTTTTTTCCAGGAAATTTTGATGAAAATTAGCATGAAATGATGTTTTAGTTATTCTGCTGTACATAATTATATTTTGTTTTCTTTTTTGTTAATTTTTAAGGAGGTAAACATTTAATGCTGAAAATATATCGTAGATTTTCAATTTCGAATACTGAGATCATTATATAGGATTCTCAGTTATTATACCACAAGAGCTTCGAAAATAATCAAAAATACTGCCGACTGATGAGACGTATTTCCATAGAAACAACTCTAGATCGGAGGTCGAAAGGTGTTTTGCGGAAATACGTCGAACCAGGAGGCAACAGTATTTTCTATTATTTTTGATGATCGAGTGGTATACACATTGACTATTTCATGAATAAAACAAATTTAACAATTTTAAGTAACACAATTTTATTTATTAGCATAATTTTTTAATTCATTTTAAATATTTTGACATTTGGTGAAAAATATACAAACATTTATTTTGTCAATATTCAAAAATATGCACAATAGTTGTTTATATAAATAGTTTCTATGGTTTTTGTGAAAAATAGTGCATTTTAATTGGTTAAAATATAATGAGGGAAATAGTCTAAAATTATTGACAAAAAATTAAGGGTACATATTATTTGATGTACTGATTTTTCTACGCCTGCTTTTGAAAGTTCATGTTCCTACATTGTTTTTAATGTTGAAAGCAGCTGTCCTCTTGAGTTAGTGAAGAGACAAACTAGTTTTCTGGATTTGCATCTTCCGGTGTTTACATAAGTATTCCTATACTTGCATTTATGCCGAATCTAAAATTATACATTTTTTAAGTAGATATTTTATTACACATATATTTTCTAGAATTGAATCTACTTATTTTCTTTCTTCTAGAATTGTATTTTCTGGTGTTGAATGGCTATCCGTAAACTAGTTTTCTAGATTTGCATCTTCCTGTGTTTGCATTTGTGCCAAATCTAAAATTCTAAATTTGAATTTTACTGTAAATGAATCTTTTGATGTAGAAATTTTATTACGCATATATTTTCTAGATGTAAATCTTCTTGTCCTTGCATTTTCCTGTTTTTAAATATTCTATTATTATATTTCTGTGTTGAATGGCCACCCCCGATGACGCACAGTAATAATAATAATTTATTTTATTTTGCAGACACAGTACACAGTACAAAGTGTTTTGAAACGTCAGTGTGGAGGTGTAACATTAATTGACATACAAAAAATATCACACACCTAAAAAATAAAAGGCATGACGAAGGAACAACTTTTAAGACACCAGTTGTCAGATTTAATTCCCAATCCAACTGGCTTCAAAACTTAATTCATCTGAAAGTTGCACTTGCACCCCTACGTCATCTTGCATCCTTTCTCACTGCCTCAATCTAATTGAAGACAACGTGCAACTCCGCTGATGTATCACTTGCTGGGCAAACTGGCAACATTGCCAGGATGCTAGGTGCGTGTGTGTGGGGCTGTGAGGATCATGTGGTTATATTCGCTCCGAGCTTGGAGGACTCGGAGGTTTGTGTAGGTGTGTGAGTGGGTATGTGTGTGAATGGAAATGTGTTGAAGTGGTGCAGCCAATGTGGTTAGTGTAATCAGAATAAGTTTTGCTGGAAATTAACGAGAAATTGTACGGAGATAGTGAAACTGATATTTGTATAATGTTCTCGACTATTCAGAACTCAGACCAATTTAATTATTTATATAAAATATATTAGGTACTACAATTTAAAGTTTTGTTACGTCAGTCAAAGGATCAACATATATTATTTAATTTACTGTTTTAAATTTACATCAAATCACATAAGTGAGATTTATAAATAACTCAATTGGGGTACCCATTCATCAACAACAGAAAATAAAATCTAGAATATGCATACACAGGAAAAGGCAACATCAAAAGATGCAAATCTAGAATAATATACCTGCATCAAAAGATTCATTCGCAGGAAAATTCAAATCTAGAATCAAGAATAAATTCAAATATAGGTAGATGGATCCAAAGGAATATTTAAATCTAGTTAATGAGTTTGCCGCTTCATCACAAAATACATAAATTACTTGAATTGTACTGAATTATAAATGAACCGAAAATGAACCTGCCATTCTTGAGCCCCACATACTCGACTTAACGTATAACTTTTTTAGAATCGCATCGTCCTGTATTTGCATTTATGCCGATTCTAATATTATAGATTTGAATTTTCCTATAAATGAATCTTTTGATACAGGTATTTTATACCTATAATTTTACCTATTTTATGGACTTCATTACTAAAAATACGTGGAAAAAAATCTTAGTAAGGCACAAAAAATTATCTTCAACAAAAATTATTTATAATATATTATGAAAATAATCAGCGTAAGTAAACTTTTGGAAAAAATTGTTTACAAAAGCAATTAATTTGATTGTAAAATTAAGTAAAAAGAAACAAAAAAAATCACAATTTAGGCAAGAAATTATAAAATAGGCGAATTTTTAGAGAAATTCTTAAAAAATACATTTTAGGCAAAATCAAGTTCAATGACTTAAAAAACTGCGAAATAAATTTTGGTATAGGCCCAGTAACGGGTCTTTAAAATTAGCTATGAATTCGAGCCATAGGTATTATATTTTTTGGCCGACATACCTATTTATTTCAAATATCGTATTTTCTATGAGATGCATTTGACATTTGCACTAAAAGTAACCTGGAAACAACTGTTCTGAGATGTCGCCAGTAAATAACACATTTCAAATTAATTAACCTATTTTATTTATTTCAGGCTCTATTGAACAATTAATTGTGTAAAGAAATTGCAGCGCGAGGCGAAGGCGAGAGCTGCAATAGTGCAAGAGGAATAAAGACACTTTACGCTCGTAATGCACACATAATTTTATCTACGACTAAAATTATTTGTTTTAATAATAGTATTCATTTAGTTCAATCTGCATTCAATTAATTTATGTTATATTCGTTACCTTGACGATACCAACAATATCGAAATAAATAAATAAACTAATTTGTTTTATTCTGTCATTTTCTTTTATTTTATGTAATCAAAAAGTACTTTATTGCACGTTATCATAGGAGACGCGCTATAAAAAGTTTTTTGCATGGTCCTCAGTAACAATCAACTTTACGTTGACAATTGAAAGCATAAATATAAACTTTTCATGGTGGTCGTAGATAAAATCTATTATGATATGAAAATATCCGTAATGATTGCCACTCTTAGGGTTATATAATAACTGTCTGCTTAGTGTCGGTGTTTGGAGCTTTCAGGATTTAATAACTCTAATGAATCACTTAAACCACCCGCAGTTGGTAATTAAAATAAAATCCCTAAATTGGTTGACGCAGTGCGAACGTGACAAAGTGGTATATAAGAGACGCCGCCGCATGGCGTGCAAACAAACCGGATATGATAGCGCAGTGGGGGCTGTGGGCTGCTTCCGGGGATTCCCGGCGACTCCGGGGGGCTCCGGGAGGCTCCGGACACCTATTAGCGACTTCAGCACGTCGCGGTAATTGATTGAGTGCCACTGGATTGCGAGGCGTCTAATCGAGGCGATAAATACACACAGATACAGAACGCGTATCTTTTCCAATTCCAAGGAGGAAATCATAACGCGGTCTGGAATCTTATGAAAAAAAGAATTTATTGCAGGATAATTTAGTTTTATTTGTGTAGGTTGGAATCCCAGTCAACATGTTTCATATGTGCGATGTTACAACTAATCTCAAGATTGCAAAGATCGCAATCGCAAAGGAACATTTATGTGATATCACTAAGAGATCAATTTTGTGAAATCGCAGAAGATTCAAAAGTAATATTACCGAGGTATCAATTACGCGAGCTCGCAGAAGATCACAAAAGTGATATCGTTGAAAGATCGCTGTAGACATCAACAACATAATTAATAATATCTAATCTGCAAAGAACATAAATACTTAACTTAAATTGTTGTCAAAATGTGATGAAACTTATAAATATGTAGAGGTACTTTTCCATAATAAGTGAGTAATTATAGCAAAGTAATTTTAAAGTATAAAGCAACAAATCAACAAAAATCAATAACAATATATTTTTATTTAGTGTTGATTTATAATTATAACAACAATTTGCAGAAAAATAATAATCAAAACGCGTATTATTGTATGTACATATTTCCAGTACAAAGCTATTAACCTAGGTGTACAACGTGATCTAGTAACTCCATCAAGGTAGCAAAATTGTAATAGCAAAACAAAAAAAAACAAGGCCCATATTTTATTACTATTTTATTGCTATTTAATTACTACATTTAAAAATTTATTACCACAGTAGTTATAAGGATATAAGGTTTTTCTGGCAAAACCATATCGTAAAAACTTTAATATTACAGAAAAATTAATTACTAATTATTTACTACAACAAAACAAATTATTAACAATTTAAAATTGATTTATATTAAAAAAACCAAAAGGACTAAATATCCGAGTTTTGGCCAGCTTAAAATCTGCTTTGCTGGTTGCATAAAAGTAGTTGAATGTTAATTATTGTTAAATCTAAATTATTTTGCTTTTTTATTGCTAATTAATTACCGGATTAAAAATTGGGAGTGTCTAACGCCACACAGCGTGAACCTAGCGTGAACGATTTCTGCTGGACTCAAGAAGGGTTTTGTTAGCATAGATTAGTTTATGTCAAAAAAAACGGACTTCTGTTGGACTCAAGTAGGGTTTTGTTAGCATAGATTAGTTTATGTCAAGAAAACGGAGTTCTGTTGGACTCAAGAAGGGTTTTGTTAGAATATATTAGTTTATGTCAAAAAAACGGACTTCTGTTGGACTCAAGTAGGGTTTTGTTAGCATAGATTAGTTTATGTCAAGAAAACGGAGTTCTGTTGGACTCAAAAAGGGTTTTGTTAGCATAGATTAGTTTATGTCAAAAAAACGGATTTCTGTTGGACTCAAGTAGGGTTTTGTTAGCATAGATTAGTTTATGTCAAGAAAACGGAGTTCTGTTGGAGTCAAGAAGGGTTTTGTTAGCATAGATTAGTTTATGTCAAAAAAACGGATTTCTGTTGGACTCAAGTAGGGTTTTGTTAGCATAGATTAGTTTATGTCAAAAAAACGGAGTTCTGTTGGACACAAGAAGGGTTTTGTTGGCATAGATTAGTTTATGTCAAAAAAAAACGGTTCACGCTAGATTCACGCTGTGTGGCGTTAGCCCATGCCTTAAAGATTTCATTCCTATTTTAGTTATCCGGTAATTAATTAGCAATAAAAAAGCAAAATAATTTAGATTTGCTTAACATTGAACTACTTTTATGCAACTCCAGCAAAGCAGATTTTAAGCTGGCCAAAACTCGGAAATTTAGTCCTTTTGGTTTTTTTAATATAAATCCATTTTATATTGTTAATAATTTTTTTTTATTGTGGTAATTAATTAGTAATTAATTTTTCTGTAATATTAGAGTAATTTTCAATATTATTTATGTGTTTTTACGATATGGTTTTGTCAGCTTGATATCAATCTGGCAAAACCCTTATATCCTAATAACTACTGTGGTAATAAATTTTTAAATGTGGTAATTAAATAGCAATAAAATAGTAATAAAATATGGACCTAGTTTTTTTTTGTTTTGCTATCATAGTTTTGCTACCTTGATGGATCTTGATCTAGTGGTTGTTGTTCTGGCGTTTGGTTCTTAGTACTTTGTTAAGTCTCATTAAGTCTCAGAGATTAAGATTTCAGAGTTGTTGGGTTGACAAATCAACGCGTCGTATATAATTGTGCAATAAATGCTATCATTTTTAGTTTTGCTTTTAATTGGTCTAATTAATCTATTTTAAAGAATGTAACATATATCATCTATGTGAGATAACTGAAACATTTTTTAAAAAGATTATCTCTGCGACATTACAAAAAAGGTAACTAGAGGTGAACATTAGCAGTCGTTGCAGGTGGTCTGAGATGTTCTTGGGACATTTAATTGCATATCGCATGTGTAATATTAACATCTCTGCGACATTGTAGAGATTGAATTTTGTTTACTGGGATTTGGTCCCACTTTGGATAGTAAGAACAAATTAATATTTTAGGGGCGCACAACATAAATAGATATATTATTTATAAAATACTACAAAGATCATCCTAAATTTATTTACATAACATTGCTTTAATATTAAAACAGTACTGTACGAATAAAGGGCAACAATTTGTGGTATAATTTACATAACCGGAGGTTTAAAAGCAACGACAATAACATCAACTTCCATTCATCAAAACAGCGCGGAACAAATAATGTCCACAGCGTCGATTTTGTCAATAAAAAACACAAGCAAAACACTGCCTTTGCTGAAAGTGTATAATCAAATTAGCTCATTTTTGTGTAATTTCCGCACAATTAGCCCTTTATATTCGCGTTAGCCGCTGCAAATCTCGCGTTTGTCCACATGTGCTGAAACCGGCTGAAACTGAAGCTGAAAGGCTTCGCCAGGGGCGGCACTACGATTTTTTTCCAGGTGTTTTCAGATTTATTTTCTAACATGTATACAAATACAAAGTGATTTCCCAGTAGCCTTTTGCAGATTGAGACAAGAGAGTGTCACACGAATCGATATCAGCAAAAATACTTTCGGGGGTAATATAACTAGTGCTATGATTATCATCGGTGATAGCTTATGAGTTATGAGTTAATCTATTTCAAATGTTGGGTTATGTTTCTTCAAAAGCTGACAAAAACGTTTTAAACTCTATTTACCTTTCTCAATTTGGCGCGTTTTTGCCTATTATCTCTATCTTAACACATTTTAAGTCTGGTTTTTGACAAACAGCAATTTCTGATTGAGAAACTGACAGTAAATAAATAAAACAAATAAATAAAAACAGTTGACATGTAACAGCGGACAGCGGTGATAGAAATATTATCGATTTGATAGCCTTATTTCAGCCAATCAAATTTGTCAAATATTTACCACGTGATGCATGAATATATAATTATATATTATTAGGAATGAACCGATATTTTGTAACATTTCATGTTATATAGATTTTTTAATATAGAAAAACAATATGAAACACATATATAAACAAACTTCACAATTTCATAGAAAAAAATTTTATCAAAAATTTTAATCCAAATTTTAAAATCGTATATATTATGCAATGAATTTATAATGATAGCTATTAATACGCGAGTATTTACGATACGAACCATGTTTTTATTTTAAAAAATTAATTTGCATGATATACGTATATTATAATGAAAATCTGTATCGAAATGAATGTCATTCAAGTACAGACAATCAGACAAATGCATGTCATTTAATTACAGACACTGAATAAGTAAATAAAAATAGATATAGAAAAAAAAAACTATTTATGATTTCTGGCACAGATTTTTATTAGCAGCAGTCTGAAAATATTATCAACGGTACGAAAAGGTATGTAATTGTTCATTTACAAGTATAACAAAGTCCAAAAAGCCTACTTTTTAATACCAAACGTAAATTTTTTTATTTAAATTTGCACTTTTCACAAGAAACACATTTTTGTAACTACTGGATTGAAAATTGAATAATGAATATTTAACGAACTAGGAATAGAATAAAATATAATTGTAATTAATTATACAATTGCAAAAATTACTTGTACAGTTCAAAAGAGAATACATTTGTGAAATTCCATATAGGAATAACAGTGTCCTAAACTGTTTTATTAAAAAAAACCTGGAAATTAAAATTGCTAATTTTGAAATACTAGTTAAATATTTTTTAAATCTTCTCCATAAAGTATATAGGATGGGCCAAGACATCTACCACCCCTTGGTACGTCCCTGGTGTTTCCCCTCTTCGCGCATTGACAACACATGGCGGGCGGCTGTGTTGTCTATTAACCTCAAAATACACCATACTGCTGCCTTCAACAGTCTTTGTGTTGTTGAATGTATTTGCATACTCCGAAGCTGTAAAGTTTTTACGGCTTCCGAGAGGGAACCGAAATGCACTTTTGTTTCGTTGTTTCGTTCTTATTAGTGTGCAAAAACTTTATGAGTATATTCGCCACATTTTGTGGATATTGACAGCGTGGTTTTTACTTTTTAAACCGAAGAAATTGCCCTTGTTTGCAAATGACAACAAACTTTGGTTTACTTGCACTACAGCTAACGAATAATGGAGTAGTTTTTTTTTTCATAAGTATAAGGCCACTCAACACTCGGACAGAGTTTCAGTAACAAAGTGACCCTTACAAAAATATTACAAAACAGACACCGGTTAGGTATAAACAAACTAGTATAATAGTTATTTACATTTCTGGAACAAAAAGTGAAACATTAAGGTACAAGAAGAGCTTAGTAATTATCGAAATCAAAATACTATGTAAAAGTACCAGTACTATCTGTGGTACTTGTTATCAAGTACCTACATTTGCAAGTAAAGCTTCACAATACTTAAGTAAAGTATAAGTTTTCCTTGTCAAAAATACATAAAAATAAGTATTTTTCAAGTACCACTATCACTATTTAAAAATGAATATAATAAATTGCATTAATTTGTAACATTATTAACTTTTTTATCGAGGAAGATTATATCACAGTAAAAATGTCGTATTCTGTACTTTAACATTATTTCAGTATTATTGAAAAACTTATGTATTTAAAAAGTATTTCAGTATTATTTACGATTATGAAATGAAAATAAGTCTAAAGTAAGTACAAGTTTTTATTTTAGTACCTACTTAAAATTCAATAATGTCAAATGACACGAATATTTTCATAAATTTATTTACAGACGAAGAATGAACTAGGTTTATGCCGCGTTACATTTTCTAATAAATCTCTTAATCATAAAATAAAGCATGTACAAAATTGCATTAATATTTTGTATGAATTTCAAAGATTTCTTCAGAATTCTAACTGAGCCTAAACCTAAATTAATTCTTTCATAAATATTTAGTACCTGTTTTTCCTTCAAATTTTTAATATGCAATGAGTAAAGCAAAAACTGCTACACCTCTAAACACGCAATATTTTATTACGGAGACGAGACCCTTAAGCCTTTAGGTCCCTTGACCCCTGGCAACTATGGATTATTTCCCATTCTGTCCAAAATACACAGCACTAATTAAAAATAAATAGTCCGAGTCCCGTACGTGTTACGGCCGCTACGCTCAAATTTCCGAAGCAACCGTTGATATTTGCTTTGTGTGATGATAGACCGAAACATCATCTGATATTCCATCCCTTGTTAAATTTAAACACGCACGCCCATGACCTACACTCCCCGGTTAATTTATCATTAATTATAAGCCTAAACGATCTGGGGCAAAATAAGTTACTTGGATTCTACAAATATTTAAATAGATGATATTCGGATATTGTCAAGGCAGTATCTGCGCGGGTTTAAGCACAACTCTCTGCACGTGATGACGTACGAACCCGGAGTTCCGTGGTTCAAGTCTCTCCGCCGGGAGTGTGTGCACTCGTTAAATTGTAAAACATCATGCAATTAAATCGCAACTGGACGCTTTAAGCTGACCACTTGATCGTCTTAAATGTAGTCTTGGTTGCAAAAAGAATCTCTTACAGCTCTCTGTATGTGATGACGTACGAACCCGGAATTCCGTGGTTCAAGTCTCTCGGCCGGCAGTGTGTGAATGTAAAACATTTCGGATGCAATTCAAGCTGACCACTTGATCGTCTTAAATGTAGTCCTAGTTGCAAAAGAATCTCTCACAGCTCTCTGTATGTGATGACGTACAAACCCGGAATTCTCTGATTCAAGTCTCTCAGCCGGCAGTGTGATTGTCGTTAAATTGTAAAACATCTTGCAATTAAATTACACTCGGACGCTTCAAGTAGACCAGATCGTCTTAAATGTAGTCCTGGTTGCAAAAGAATCTTCACTCGGGGGAGGAAAGCAGTGTTTTCCTCTTGCTAATGGAGGGAGGGAAGCGAGTTTTCCCTCCCGCGCGGGAGGAAAGCAAATGGGTTCTTCCCGAGCGGGAGGAAAACACTGTTTTCCCCCGCTATCAAGAAAGGTGATTTCGAGACCCTCGTGGCGTAAAACATTGTGTGTCCCACGGGAGGGAAAGCTATTCCTCGGGCCGCCGCTCGGGCCGCCGCTTTGCCCGCGGGAGTAATAACCATTACTCCCTTGGGCCAAGCCGGCGCCCTCGCTCGGACTCGCCTGCGGCTCGCCTTCACCTCGGGTCGCCACTTCGCCCGCGGGAGTAATAGCTATTACACCCTTGGGCGAAGCCGGCGCCCTCGCTCGGACCGCCGCTTCCCTCCCTAGGTGCACAAAATACTATTGCGTTGCCGCTTTTAATTTCTTAGCACTTAGACTTAGCACGGATTGAGATTCTGACTGCATCAAGACGAATTGGTGGTTGGATTCCACTATAATACCTAACATCTACCATTCTATAAGCATAGGTAATAAATAAAATTATCATGAGTAGAGTGCGGATGCGGATTATACGCATTTGCATAATATACTAGTATTATTGTGCTTATTGGTATATTTTTACAAATGTTTGCATTTCATAAAAAAATAGATCGAAATAGTACCTATAAATTTTGCATATTTCAATATTTTTTACATTATTATTATTATAAATGCATAAAACTGCACATTTTGTACCTTTTATCCCAAAATTAAAAGGCGTGATAGAATTATCTGCGAATGTATTATCAATACAGGAATACTGACAATTATTACAACGTTTGTTATATCAAAAATTGTTAAATAATGATAAGTTCTATTTTTGTCATGTTAAATATGAACTCCATTGATAAAATAATCTCCAGTAATGGACAGAGCATCTAAATTTCTATTGAAATTGCCGTTCGATTTATCGAAAAAATGTTCCAACGAATTTCCGATGATATTTATGTAGCACGGCCGGTTTCACATTTTTTTATGCCTCAGGATTGGTACCCCTGGTCGTAATAGACATTATCCGCCATTGGGATATTGGGATTCTCCGGGTTCTCAACCAGGGATTGCCAACATAAGAAAAAAATTCTTAGAAAAAAGTTCTTTTTATCTTTGAATTATCGAATAACAAATAATAAAACTTTAATAATGATATAATTATTTTCATCTACGAATAATGTATCACATTAACATTACTTGCGTAATGTTTGCTTCATAATATCATATATTAATCACACAGGGAATAATACGAGGGAATAATAGTTAGTATTCCCTCCTCTGCACCAGTCAGAGAATTACTTTGCCAGAATCAATTTCACCGTGCACATTATTTTTTTTAAACATTTCAATGTTTAATGATGTAACTATGGTGATAGAGAATTGACATTTGGAATTGTCAAAATTTTTGCTTACCTATTGGTATTTATTTTATTAAAATCTTGTAATTAATAATTTAGTCGTAGATAAAGTACAGTATACAACTCGATATTTTATTTTAATGGTAACCAACCTACAGAATTAACTTCCAATTACAGGATGGTAGATGTTATTATAGTGGAATCCAACCACTCGGAATAATGGCTATTATTCTCTCAGATGATTAAAACCCTCGCTCGCTTTGCTCGCTCGTGTTGTAAACTTCATGTTCAATAATTTGAATATTAAATCATAATGATATTATCCATAGCTACAAAATTGTACTTAGGCAAGAAAGAATAATTTCATTCAGTTTTTCACAAAAATTAAATGTCAAATATAGGAGCTAACTTCACTACTTCACTACGTGTTTAATTATATCAGTGCTATATTCAACTCGTGATTAAATACGGCCAAAGCCACGGTTTATCGAGGTGTGTTTAAAATGTAATTTAGCGCCTGGAAAGCAGTTCGTTAAATGATGTTTTACTTAATACCAGGAGTAGAAAAAAATAATTATGTACGACCATTGAATAATACATTACCTATATATTATATGTAGGTAACTTTAGTAAGGTAAACCCTTCCCATAAGACACTATTTTATTATCAATCCATAAATTAAACACTATTGTATTAAAAGTCCATTATTCAACACAATTGTCATCCTGTAATCACACCAAAATGTGGGGTTACGTTAATATTTTAATGAATTCAAATTTGTAAACAAATGTTTTACTTAAAAAGTCGTATATTATAAAACGTCGTATTTGACTCGCACATAATGGCCATAATTCACTCGGATGATTATAAACTCTTCGACTCGCCTTCAGCTCGTAAACTTGCATCCTCTTGAATTATAGCCTATATTATCTGCTCGTTAAGTAATATACAGTACGAAATAAGAGATGACCGAGATTAGGAATTTCAAATTGTTAAACAATATTAGTCGAGCGGACGAATTTTGAAATAATGTATAAAGAAGTCGTCCAGCTCGGTTTTTCTCTTGTTTCAGTTGTGTTCAGGCGAGTAATAAGTTGGCGAACTTTGACTCAGCTTTGTGTAGATCATAAGCACTTTTTTCTCTCCCTTGCCTTACCGGCCAACTCTAGCTGCACGGACAGTACTATAAATAGTTACGATACTGGCCTGTCTCGTGTAGTAAACTTTCATAGTTAAATAATTATTCATCGTTGAACAATAATTTAAATTTGCATTGATCTCGCTTTCGCACCAGTTTCCGGTAACATTTCCAGGACCACTGTCCGCTATTCCGTTTCCGGTTGGTTCCAGGTTCCTTGGATCCTTTACTACGGTATGCATCATCGAACCTGCATTACTAATCTGATTTAGCATTCATATACTTCATCGCCAGTCCCGAAAATGGAAAATGTTTGCGATTAAATGAAATTGAGGTCAGATTTAACTCCACGGAATTATAGTTCACATAAACCGAGTCTTATATGACCATTAAACATTTAAAGACCCTGTTAAATCTCAAGGAAATGCATAAATTTAACTGCGGTGCAAGAATAAACAACTGAATAAATGTGAAGGATGAAGATTATTGCTTATTGTTTTTAATAATAAACTAGTAGTAAACAGATTTTTAAATTCATATTTAATTTACTTATAATATATGGCCTCATTTAAAAACAATAACTTTAGATATTTTAATTGAAACTGGAGTCATTAAAGAGTTTATTTTTAAGTGTCGTTTCTATATACGCAATTAAATTGTTTCACGAATGTCAAAATAATAGTTTAAACGTCAAAATATTCAATATCAACAAAAAGTAACCATAGATATGCCTACTACATCGCTAAAAGACTACCTTCGTCAAACAAATATAGTTATGTGTCCAACTAGAGAGGAAAGAGATTTCCTCTCGTGTTACACAATTATTTTTTTACGATATAGGTACCTATTTAAATATAATGTAAATGTAGAAGAAACAAATAAGTAGAAGTTAGGTTATAACTGCCATCTATCAGAATGTGTTAAAAAAAATGAAATGTTTCACTGCAGCCAATATGCCAAATAATTGTATAATAATAGGTCACAGTATATCACTATAAAAGTAGAATTTTCAATAAAATAAATTTACTTAGAATTTTAAAAATATTTCTTCGTAAAATAACACTGGTGATTACTTTCCTCTCTAGAGAGAGAAAACTTAGTTTCCTCACTATTTCGCGAGATGAAAATTGTATTTTCTCCGCATATCGAAAAAAAGCAAATTTTCTAATTTCGTTAGGTAATAGACACTTTAATTAGGTTATGAACTTCATTATTATTATTTAACGCAATAGTCTTTAATTCACGGATTATGTTTTATGTGTGTGCGCTGTCCGGTTCATAGCGCCATCCATTAATGGGTGCTCAAAATTACTATTTTACGTACAGCGTCAAATTATTTAGAGTCAGATGCAGCCCTGTACAATTTCTCTCTACTATATTTAAATATGCATCTTGAAAAATGAATTAAAACAAGTAAAACTTGAAAATGGCTCGGAAAGAATATGAATATTTAACGAACACGTAACAATATTTGCCATCTTTAAAACGTATGAATGCGGTAGAAAATTATAACAACGTTGTCAAAAGAGCTGCGAAAAAAGAATAAAAGCGATAATAAATCTAGAGGGCATCGGCCAACCCGCAACCCGCCACTCTTGGTCCTGGTCGTTGCACGAGGAAAGTAAAAAGGAAAACGGAAAATTTAAATGAGGCGTAATAAAAGGTTTAACAATGAGAGTAACAAGAAATGTATAAAAGTCACCCCCTCCCCCTGGGTTCCTAATTGCCTCGACCTGCCATTCAATCTACCTATGTAATTTTAGTTTTTTCTTTTATTTGTTAACAGTTCCAATTCGTGTAGTTTGAAAGAAACGAGATTTAATTGAAATACTAACACGAAATTGAATAGATTTTTTTCATTAAAACAAATAGGACACTGCAAGATTACCGAACACGTAAATGCCGCGCTAAACGGAGTTTCATTCCACAAATAAAAAAAATTACATAGAAAAAGAATTTTTAATTAGTTCACTTATTTGTTTATCCATTTATTTTTATGGTGACCTGAAAAATAAAATACGCAGTTTATAACAAAAACTTTAAAGCACGGTAAAACAGTTTTTACTGCTAAAAGGACGAAATGACCGGCGAGCCGATCAGGCGAAACAGTTACCTTGCAGGTTTGTGCAACATTTTACTTGTTACTCACTTGTAAATCAAAATAAAAATTAAAAAATTATTCACAAAAAACTGTTCTGGAAAAAATGCCTTACGAGTATAAAGGGTATAACTCAACCTGTGTAACAAAATTTAAGGGTGTATACTGTATAGTATTGGTATTGGGCGATCATGAATCAATTTTTTTTTTGAAATTCGCAAACTAAAAAATGGGTCCAAGCAAATGAGACATTCTATAAATACTCGTACCTACAAATTTTATATTTTCCCTTTTGTAAAATTATTATTACATTAATCATAAATGTAATTACGCGAATAAATACTGCATAACTATTGTTTAACTTTTTTGTATTCGAATGTGACAACCTGTGGTACCTACGCAAAATGATATTGTTTTGCAAACTACTATTAATTTTACGAATTTCAACAAAATTATTTTTGATTGTTGTGTTTCGTGCCTTTTGAAAAATTTTATAAAAAAATTGTACATGACTATAAAAATTACGAAAAATTATATCTCATGATAGAAATTTATTTCAAAAAGGAAAACCTGTAGATCCATTCTTTCCCTATTAAATGTGTACAAAAACACTATCTTGAAATCAATAATAAACTGACAGTATACTCGCAACGAAAACACTTTTACAGTATTTTTCAACTTCAAAATGATATTGCATTGCCAGGATGCGATAAAATACGAGTTTCGGGCTGGTTACAGGTAGCTATAGTAGTGGGGGAAAAGAGTGGAATAGAAAAAAAGTAAAATAAAGAGTATTCTAGGAATTCGTAACAAACGTAGACGGGCCGCTTAAAATGTGAATGCAGCTCTAGTTAAAACACATAAAAATATTATTAAAATTTAATAACCTGAATTGAGTGAACTTATTTCTAGTTTAGTGGGTTTAGTTTAATTATCTAAATAAAAAATTATTTTGACGTATAAAGGTCTGTTTTCCCTTGTAAAGATTAACGACTTGTTTTCAACGCGGTATAAACAGACAAATCCAGCGATTAAGAAAAAAATGCTGCAATAAATTCCCGAAAAAAATTTACGATGAATAATCTAGCCGCACTTTATGGAACAACAAGCAATAAATCCGCTATTGTAGGAGAGCAAACGGGGCTGACGTCGTAGTTTTCTTTCTGATAAACCTACAATAAAACCGGGGAAAACATGCAACATCCAAACTTCATAAAACCCCTAATCACTGTTCAAGTATAATTATTATAGTGATAGTGCTCTAAGAATTAAATTACAATCTATTCTATGTTTACATTTTTTAAATATTATCAAGTCGGTTAATTTAAATGCACACACTGAGCACACATAGTGACAGTACAGTTGACATCTTTTGCTTTCATCTTGGTTTACAGTATCATTTACATATTACATGAACATGAAACTATTAAAATCTAAGTAAAACTATTTATTAGATTGGTAGAATAAGCAGACTTAGGCGAGAGATCGTGTGCTGGTTACAGCAGATTTTTTTATAATATAATTATCTTTTTTATCGATAATTTATGAAAGAATGCCATCAATATTTGCCGAAGGAAACTATAATACTGTTTCAGTTAAGGCATCCTAAGATTCCGCTGAGTCTATATGTTTGTGCATTGTGTAAGTACTTGTCATTGTTTATATATTTTATAAAATATATTTTATTTATATTTATTATACAACATTAATGTAATTTTCAAGGATACAACAACATAGGGAATCAATTATTTTTGAACAATTTATTTGGGCAGCTGCAATAGTTCCAAGGGACGCTTTCAACATAAACTTTTAATTGTATATCCTGGTGGCAGCAGTATGACACCAATTCAAATTTATACGTTATACCCTATGTTTCATTTTAAAAAGAACGCTCTAATACATTGCTGTCAAATTCGTAACCATGGATATGACAAATCCCATGTTTCAATTTAAAATAAATTCACTGTAATACACCGTGGTATTCAGTATCTTGTAGTTCATGATTATTTAACATTTGTCACTACACGTTGACAATAGTGACACATCGTTTATATCTTCTTCTGCAGTTTACAGAAAATGACTAAAATATACGTGTGAGTACAGTACAGTAAAAATAGTAGGTAGAGTATGGCGGGCTGTCTTGGGCTGGCCACATCAGATTTTTTTAAATCTGATGGTCGTGGAATACAACAAACACACTAAACTAAACAACAAAACCGAGATTGATCCATTCCCTCATGTATTTCCTGAGATTCGCCCTAACATCGTCGACCCCTAGCGAGTTAATATGGATTCTTTTGAAATTCTTCGTTTGATTTTATCATTGAACATAACATTTGAATCTGCAGAAACAGAGGCTGGGCTAGAAGGTTGAAAGGAATGCGACGCAAATGTAGGGAATTCGTTCGGATGCGAGGCAGGCTGGGCTTTGTGACCGCTTCTGTTTCTTCAGATCCTCTGATCCGCTCTAAGTGCCGGTGTTTTTTACAAACAGCGCCGAGCCCTTTACATGTGTTTGGAGAGGTCGCTCTTGCCCCAGATACGAATAATGCACAACTAAAGGAAAGATTTTAAATCTGCTATAGGAAAGAAGATAGTGGTGCTAACGGCGGTGAAATTTCGAATTTTTGTTGTATTTATAACTAAAACAGTATCGTTGAGTAATTCTACTTAAGTTTTACAAATCTCATGAAATTTGATGAAATGTAGATGACATTTGTTACATGACATTTACTCAAAAATAGTAACCATTGTAATCTATCCTACCATTCTCAATGAAGTTTTAAAATTCACTATTTTATTTCTTCTCCGACTTATGTAATAGAGGAAAGTAGGTAAGTATTGCAATCGTGATTTTTTGATAGTTCAAGATTTTAACAAATTTAGACACTACTGACACTTGTTTCCACTGTCTGTAGGTACAAACACTTGTCATGACAACGTTTTTTAAAATTTGTCACAGCTCTGATGATTTATGCAAACCTAACTTTTTCTATAATTTTAAGCTTCTATAATTTCCGATTTAAAAAAAATAAAATACATCACGCGTCATAAAAATGTCTTTGCTAGACTCGGAGGCTTTGAAGAAACGCTCGGACGCTGCGCATCCTCGCATTCTTCAAACAAGCCTCCTCGTCTGCAATGAAACATTTTTATGACTTGTAATGTAATATCTCGTGTAATATACTATTTACTTTTTGACTAATTTACGCCAGCAAAAAAATTTTGTATGCAATAAGGATCATAACCAATATTATGGATGAAATTTAAGATAGTAACCAATCATTATGGTACATGTCGTCTTTACGACTAGTGTTGACGTTATGATCATTATAACATAAATAACTATTATTTTATTTTGATGGTAACCATACTACAGGATTGACTCCCAATTACAGAATGATTGATGATATTATAGTGGAATCCAACCACTCGGACACAGTGGTATTATTGTCGGTTGCGCTGAGAATCGAACTGGGGACCACCAGCATGCTAGGCGGACCCTTTACCGCTGACCTAACCACTGGCCTAGTTATTCTGGGTATTAAAATTCTTATATGTACATACAATTTATATTATGGCAGTGACAAGTTGACATCAAAATAAATTGATGATTAAAATGTTTAGTATTTCAAGTCGTAAGAAAAATAGTGTACATATCACGCCGGAAAGTGTCTATCTAATATCTAATCGAATGTTCTTGAGATTTGTGAACTCGGTAAATGTCAATATTCCCAGTCACACGACATCACTCACTTCCCTCGCTCATTATGTAATGTAATACTATTCCAATGAAATAGAATTGCAATAAAATATCAGCAAAATGTGTCAAATTCCTCCCTATTTAAAGGTTCGTTTACGTTCTCCCGGGTTGCTGTTATAAATCTACCCATCAGTTTCTCATAAATACTATATAAGTAATTCCTGGGAATTCCTGCTCCGGTTATTGCTGTTTTCACGTATAGGAGCAGCGCTAAAAAATTCATCAAAACTTCTCGGGATCGCCGGCCGAACAAGAATACAAATTTACATAATCCGAAGAGTATTTCTTCGTGTTCCTTTGTTGAATTGTTAACAGAAGTTCTTTTACTTGTGTCGCTCTCGACAAATACTGATCGTGTAGGAGGACACAAGAACTGAGACCAAGGATGGATAGTAAATAAAATTGGGATCCCTTTTGATTTTTAGATCCTTTGTTGAGGTATTTGACGCAAAAGATAAGCAAAATGGTCCAAAACTTTGAGGGTATATTGGAATTATTATGTAGCAGGCTAGTTATAAAATCAGTCGTTTCATTAAACGCCTATTTGATCTATAAATGAACTACAACCCAATACCAAATTCTTCTAACTCGGTTTTGACAGACACTCTGATTGCACGGAATTAAAAAATGATGTGACATTATTTTCTAATATGCCTACATGCCTAGCCATAATCCATAATACGATCTACCTGCAACATATATACATTTCAAAATCTTTAATTATATTTTCTAATTTATTTATTATTGAACGTTACTGTATCAGAATCTCAACTCGTGCGACGACCTTTGAAATTCAAAGCGGCAGCCAAGAGATTCTTTTGCAAACGGACTATATTTAAGCGTCCGAGTGCAATTTAATTGCAAGATGATTTACAATTTAACGACAATCACACACTGCCGGCCGAGAGACTTGAACCGCGGAACTCCGAGTTCGTACGTCATCACATGCAGAGAGCTGTGAGAGATTCTTTTGCAACTAGGATTAGGGTAAGGTGGAGATGGTTGTGTTTTTTTTTCGGATGCTTGTAACTAAATACTTATTTTAATGAATATACTAAAAAGACCGTTGGATATTTGATTTCGTAACATTAAATAATAATTTTGAATTTATACAAACCAACGTGGAACAAGTTACTCAATGTATCCCACTAACGTCTCGAAATTTCTCGTTTCATCGAGACGCGATTGATTTTTTCAAAAAAGTTCAAAACAAGATCACAATGTCAAGATTCTTGAATCTAGACATTTTTGTCGAGATTTCTCGAATTTTTAAAATTATTTACTTTACTCAACAATATGTTAATATCAAAATTATTAGGGGCATTTGTATTTGTTTGTCATAGTCAAACTAAGCTAAATTGTCAGGTCAACCTGTCATCATAAATATATAATTTTACTGTCATTGACCATGTAAAATGATTAGATTAAATTTTTATAGGTGATAATATAATTTATTACATCAATCCGTAAAAAACCGTAAATTACTATTTATTTTATATTATGTTTAGATTCATATCATAATAATTATGAATTTTAACTAGGTTTAGAACTTATATGACTTAAGAAATATAACAATTTACCAATAATTACGAATATTTGCCACACCCCGTAGCTTATGTAGTAAACTTATCAATTACCTATAGAAAATAATGCAAATATTATTAATAAACGTATCAACAAAACCAATTGTTATTTGCTTAACTAGATAAAAATATGACAGTTTTATAGACGAGGCGGTGCCTTATTATTAGAGATGAATGTGAGGTATTTCTAAACGATCATTACCTACTTTTCTTCCCTAGGGAGGAAAAGTCAATTGGAATTCGCATAAAGCGGGAGGAAAAGTACTTTTCCTCTCTAGGTAAGGTGCTGACCGGTCAGAAATACCTCACTTTCGTCCCTATAGTAATAGGGAGGAAAGGTAGCGTTTTCGGTGCAGGTATTGAAAAATAATTTAATTGCTTAGACACTAAAAGTGACATTTCACAGATTATCAGCTGTCAAAAAATAGCACTTTTAATGTCAATCGGCGAAAATTTGTTTGTAAAAATAGACGAGAAATCAAAACGAGATCGAGACGAGATCAAATTTTTCACATTCGAAAAGAGGCGAGACGAGAAATGAAAAATCTCCTTTCGTCTCGTCTCGACGCATCACTAGATTTAATTACAAGATGTATTACAATTTAACAACAATCACGCACTGCCGGGTCAGAGACTACTCGTAGAACCATGGAATTCCGGGATAAAACGGCGGAAAAGTTAAATAAGCAGCAACTCAATCAAATCTACACTTACGCCCTCAAAAAACCTTTTGTTCCATGGTCAAACAGCCGGCATTGTTTAACCCGCTAACAATATTTTCCACGCACGTTTCTGCTTTGCTGCTGTTTCGGTTTCGGTTTGTGTTGGAAGCGTTTGAGCACCGAGGCGCGTGCTTATTGTCCTAGGTTTCGTTTTATGACAACGCCATGGCTGTTCTCTCAGTCACGTTTGTCTCCACATAATCGTCTTTTTTCTTTACTGCGAGAGGACGATCTATAGAAAGAGTTGCGGGCAATCACGCCCAGAGAAACTTAAGAGGAACGGTTTGTGGTATAGCGCAGTAAAAGCAGGGTTTGTTTCACCTTCAAATCGTAGCTATTTATTTAAATATTACGATATTATAATAAGAGTAGGGGAAAGTATTGTAACTGTGATTTTTTGACAGTTCGAGATTTAGACGAATCTACAGTATCTTCACGATTTAGACCTTTCTGAAACCAAAAAATCATGGTTTTAGTGATGAAACAGATCGCCTTTTGGCCGGATCATTCTTAAATTATCGTTAAATTATTTTTAAAAATCTGATGCGGCCAGCACAAGACCTCCCGCCATACTTATTCTATTCTTTTTACTTATACAAGTATATTAATAGTATAATTTCTTATATGCATATAGATACTACTGCTCACAAATATTTTTATCATTTTATTTAAACTGCAGAAAAAGATATGAACGATATTTTGCTATTGTCACTGTCACTGTCATGTCATAATCATTTTTTACGTAGTAACAAATGTTAAACGGACTACAATATACCGAAATATTTAATTATAAGTATATTATACTTTAATTATTCTTAAATGATACCTGATACAGAAAAATTTCTAATATGTACCGATTTTATAAATAAATCACATCTTTCATATAAAATTTAAAAAATGTCCTAAATTCATTAAGTATAGAAATATTTTTAAAAAGTACCTACTACTTCCGGTTTGTAGGTTGAAAATATTTTTTTTTGTTAGAACAAATAAATATCTCAAATTAAAGTGAGTCAAATCGAACACAAAACACTCATGAATTTCCCTCATGTCAAGAAATGTGTTCCCGTCATTTCAAACATTCGAAGTAAAATTTCCCTTTCGATAAGGAATTTTCGTGCCATTAATATTTCTGTCAAGTGAGTTTGGTAGCAGAAATAAACATAATAAAGTATGTGGACCCGTCAACAAAGTCTATATTTGCTGTTTCTCTTATTGATTTTTGATAGATAGCCGCGCTGCGAGAAATTAACTTGTCATTTCCGGTTGATGGATCGTTGTTGTTCCGGTGTTTGGCTCCAGCGTCCCATAGGCGTCGAAGTGGGGGACGCTAGGGGCCTATAAAATTTAATTGATGATATTGACAGATTTATTAACATAATATGGAGCCTTGTTGCTTGTTGCAAATGCTATTGTGAGAGTTACATTGAAACAGAAATAATAATTAACCATCACTTAAGACCGTTTTTTGATCAAAACTATCTTCTGCGGAAAGAATTTAGTATTCATTTCTTGTCAAACAAATGTAATGTAGGTAGTGTAATTATGACAAATTTTGAATTGGGTTTTTAAACACCAGAAAATAAAATTCTAGAATTTTCATACACAGGAAAATGCAAGCACAAGAAGATTCAAATCTAGAAAATATGCGTAATAAAATATCTACCTCAAAAGATTTATTTACAGGAAAATTTAAATCTAGAATTTTAGATTCGGCAGATGCAAACACAGAAAGATGTAAATATAGAAAACTAGAAAATAAATTCTATACACAGGATTCAGCGTAAATGCAAACACAGGAAACATAGGAGGATGCAAATCTAGACAAGTTATAATCAAAACCGAGTATGTGGAACTCAAGAATGGTATTGAGTTGTTCATTTAGTTGAGGTTAACCTAATTTATCCCCTTGTGTTGCAGTGAAAAGACAAACTAGTTTTCTGGATTTGCATCTTCCTGTGATTGCATTTATGCCGAATCTAAAATTCTAGATTTGAATT
Organism: Agonum fuliginosum; assembly: GCA_947534325.1. Lineage (NCBI taxonomy): Eukaryota > Metazoa > Arthropoda > Insecta > Coleoptera > Carabidae > Agonum > Agonum fuliginosum. The sequence goes on from OX384029.1 coordinate 45,622,499, forward strand.
TTCTTATAAATGAATCTTTTGATGTAAGTATGTTATTACGCACATATTTTCTAGATTTGAATCTTCCTGTGCATGCATTTTCCTGTGTATGAAAATTCTAGAATTTTATTATCTAGTGTTTAATGACTACCAGCAAACTAGTTTTCTAGATTTGTATCTTACGGTGTTCGCACCAGCGTTTCCACAAAATTCTAATTTTTATTATGAATATACGTAAGTGTGAACGTTGAGCACTGGTTGGTTAAATTATCAACATTATACTTATAATTGGGTAGGTCTGTGTCTAGCTTTATTGTAACGTAAGTTCAGTTATTATTACAGAATATGAGAATATGGGCGAAGCTTGGAAGCTTAAATCTTAATTCGTACTGTTCCAGGATGTCCTTTATCAGACATCTTTCATCTCACAACTTACTCTAATTTTAAAGAACAATTACTTACATTTTCAAATTACGACACTGCCGTATGGCTTGCTTAGTAAACTTTCATTCTTATTAATAATTTCCATCGTGTTCATCTGTCGTTGAATATCAAAATATTTTTAGTGAGATCAAAACCAATTATCATTGCTTTTAGAAATTCAATTTTGATTGAATATTATCAACAAATAAACAACACTGAAATTTCATTTGTTTCTTCACAAAATAAATGATGCATGCGTCCATAACAATATTCAGTACACAATCATTTTCATGTTCGGTGGCTATTAGCTTTTAGTCTAAGCATCGTTCTATTTTCTGTTTTCAGGGCATTATTCGCGTATTAATGAATTCATGGCGTTTGGTTTACGCTATGTTGTTGTCGATGTTAGCCGTTGGTAATAAAGGACGTGCCTTGTTAACACACAAATCCATCGGAAGCCAATAATAATGCCGCCTGGAACATATAGGAATAACGTGGAAAATAAAAAGGTAGGATGTTTTTCAGAGTTTATTTTATCATTACATAAAAAATTTGGTTGCAAGTTGTACGTGGATTATATGATTGAGAGTCGATGATGGCGGAATACATCAATAATTATTGTTCACTATACAAGCAATCGTTCGTTCGGTCACTCGCGCTACAAAAAGTCGCCTTCTCTATGTTTATAATAATAATAATAAATAATAATTCTCGCTAGACAAAAGAAAACTTCTACTTTTCCAGGATTCAGAATCTTGGTGGAATCTTCAAAGAATCCTCGTGCGAACAGAGCTTTAGAAGTACACTATACTATATTTAATAACTAATCGCACAAATCTGAAGTTGGAATGCTAAAACCGGCTAAAACTGATCGTTTTTGATTGGCTGATTTAACACCAGTTTTACACCACACAAACTTTGTAATATAAATGAATGTTCTCCATCTTGTCGTATCAGTTGTTGTCAGTGACTGTATCGAGCTTTCACGCTGATACGTCAAATTTAATTTTGCCACCAAAAAAATCTAGTGATATTTTTTCTCGTATTTACATGGCTCAGCCAGACAACTTCAAGTCTGTCCGATTAGTTATTAAATCAAGTATTGCACCAGTAGAATAGTTAGTGAAATAGTTACCACTAAAATAAAATATACCTGGGACACACAGAAATGAGGCTGCCGCACCCAAATTGGGTTAAAAGGCGTGACACACAAATAAATAATATGTTAGTAATAAACAGTGAATTTTGATAGCACTTCGCGAGCTCATTCGAAGCTACAAGTACAAGCACTAATAGAATAGTTAATGAGACCAAAATTGCGATTGAATTAATAACAGTGAGCAATTTTCCCGAGTGGTGCAGATTCCCCGGGTGCCAATACACCACATTAACATCCACAATCCGCAGCATTACACCTTATTAGCAAACAATCAAACGTGGAATGCAAAATGCAATCGCAATCGCTGTCGCGGTATCCCACTGGGCACATTGCTATGAGATTTGTGCTTGTCAAGAATCGCTCTGTGGCGACGTCGGATTTTTAAAGTGATCCTCTATCCATGGCATAAAACAGTCAAAAACATTGATTTCACACGCTATTCCATAGCGTTTATTGTTTTTTCTACAATCGTTGTACAATATGAACATTGTTATTCAATTTTTAGATTATGTACAACATTGTCGCACAAAAACAACTATTCAATTTATTACGTCAAATTGGCCTCAAACTACGATTGTGAACATTTTGTTTGAAAAATGTTTGTTTTGTTTATAAACGTGGTTATGATGATGATCGATAACCATGATTTAATTGAATTGTTATAAGCACAGAAAATAATAATAATTTTAAAATTAGCTATATTGACGTAACGATTGTAGACAAAATATTGTGTGCACCTCGTTTGTTGCCCTATGCTCAATGCTCTATCCGTACTTGATACACAAATAACTATTGTTAAACATAAAAATAACAATTAATTTTTCTACGCCTGCTTCTGAAAGTTCATGTTTCTACATTGTTTTTAATGTAGAAAGCACCTGTTTGTCGCAAGTTGTTGCAAAGTACCTAAGTGTGCGACAAAGTACTTTGTTGCACACTTTTGGGCACTTTGCAACACAGTTTTGCTTTTTAATGTCCATTGTTTTCGCAACATTCTTTCTCTATTAAATGTTTATAAAAGCATTATCTTAATGCCAATAATAAACTAACAGTTTACTCGCAACGAAAACACTTTTACAGTATTTTTCAACTTCTAATTGACATTGCATTGCTAGGATGCGGCAAAGTTTGAGTTTCGGGCTAGTTTCAGGCAGTGGTAGTAGCGGGGAAAAGAGTGGAATAGAAAAATAAGTAAAATCGAGATCGAGAGTATTTTAGGAATTCGGAAAAAACCTAGATCGGCTGCTTAAAGAAAAAAGTGTAATAATTGGTTACCGTACTGAGAAATGTTTACATTTCATACAAAAATATGGTAGAATTTTTTTGCATATTTCAATATTTTACATATATTTATTATATATCCATATAACTGCATATTTTGTACCTTTTAACCCAAAATTTCAATTTTTTTTTTAAATTTTAAAGGTAGGTAGGCACACAAGTCGTATTCCAGAAGATATACGTTGTTTTGTTTATTTTATATGATATTCTTGTGCATTGTTGACAAAATGTAGTATTTTTCTGATATACGTATAAAAATAAATTATTAGTAAAAATGAATAAAATTATGTTGCATATTTGCATATGCATGCTTATATTTGTAAAATATTGCATATTTGTTTAATTTTGTGCATATAGTGAGCATATTTTAATGCATATTGCATGCATATTTTGATCATATTTACCTGCATATAATCCGCACTCTAGTAATAACAATAACGTAACTTCGCTAGTAACATGTCAAAAGCTTTTGAAAAGTCTATTTGTATCAGTATAGATAAGTTGGATTTATCATTGCACTGCGCATTGCATTGTGTTTGTCAAGAATCGCTCTGTGGCGGCGTCGGATTTATTCGACGGCGAACACGGCGGACGTGAAGCGTCGGGACGGCCTGGTGACGAGAGATAGAAAATAAAATCCCTAGACGGACATGTTATGTGGTATGAGGTATGACGTGTACGTAGCTACGATTTGAAATGAAAATAAAATTGGAAAATGGGAACTATTGACAGAGAAAATACCTTGCTAGGGGTAGAACATTCAGTCGAACCAGTAGCTGCATGTGATGTTGCCGTACGAACCCGGAGTTTCGTGGTTCAAGTCTCTCGGCCAGCAGTGTGTAATTGTCGTTAAATTGTTAAATATCTTGCAAATAAAACGCACTCGCACTGCGATCATGAAATACATAATACTAGATTTTCAATAACAAGAATAAAATTCTATTTCATTTTAATGGAATAATGCACTTTATCACGAAATACTCAATGACAGGAAAAATTATTAAATGCCAGAAAGATAACCCACGCCTACTAAAAGGTGAAACAAAAATTGAAACTGTGGCGATATGACCTGTTTGATAACGTATCGAACGGGTTGAACAGATATTGATATTTTTTATTTTCGTGGGAAAACAATATTAATCGAGCAGATATACTTAGATTTTATCAATAATTTTTTTAACTGAAACCGCTTGGCTACCTTGAATATACAGACTGTTTAAGGATTAAGTATTCAAACTTAAATATGAATGTAGCACCTCAAACAAGGAAAAGTTTCGTTTGGGGATTTTCTCGCAAACGCTTCGTTTAGAAGATATTGGCTTCTGAAGTTACAAATAGGTATTTGAACAATTTTGTAAACATAAAGGGATAAATATTGCTTATTATCGACTTTATTGCTAAAACCAATAGGAATTCACAAAATTTGTGAACCTCCAGCTCGAAGGCAATTGTTATCCTGTATATACTGGACATAATGTAATAAGGTAATAATAAAGTAAAATCATCAAAGAGCTAATTAGATATTAATACCAGTCGGAAATGGTACTTTGCTTGAAAAACTGAATCATTTTTTGCAAAAAGTTTGTAAAATATATAATTTATTGAAATTCACATATTACAGTGCTAAGACGGGAGGATATGTGCTGGCCATATCAGATTTTTTTCTTAGTGAATATCAAATTATTTGATTGACTTTGAATTACTCGTACAAAAATTATTAAATTTTAATACAACCTACTGATACTGAGCGTTTTGTACGAAGGTGTTTTAGTTGGACCACGTTTTTGAACCAACATATTAAACGCAATATTTGTAAATACATATTCAAATAATTAATAATGTGTAGTTAAATCTATCCTGATTAAAATGAACATGCAGGAAATTAATTAAATGTTAATCAAACAACACACATGAAATAATAATTATAAGCAGCTTTTCAGAGAATTTGAAAACAATTTGCTGCAAATGTAAATATTTGTCTACCATAAGAGTAAAAGTTTTATACAAAAAATTGAAATCAAATTTAAATGTAAATGAAGGTAGAACGAAATGCAGCATGTGAAATGGGAAGTGTAGTTTTATTTAATATTCATGAAGTCTCGTGATCGCTTCAAATCGAATAGACAAATGGAATCAGGTTAAATAGTTTTCGTGCTGTTTGAATTATAAACATGGAAGTATGTTTTCAATTACAGATGAAGCACGGTGACTATTATACTTATTGAAAATTAATATAATTTAAATTCAAAAATAACGTTTGTCTTTGACAAGTTGAATCTACTTTTGCTGTTAAAGATATTTTTATAGATTTTTAAATTTTATATTTATATTTTAAATACAGTCTGTATCATACCTAGGAGTACAGGAAGTTAAGGGTAAGTTGTATGACTGTGTAGATTACGAAACAGAAAGAATTTTTTTTAAATCCCTAAATTAATTTCCATGTTTTCCACTCAAAAAATTTTCGTTGCCACTGTCACTGGGTGGAGTATTGTTATAATTAAATATTGTTTTTTTTTATTTTACTAGTATTATGTAATTTAAGATGTTGAATACCTACTTCTATTGTTTGTGTTTAATAGGAAAACTAATCCAGTACTACAAAAAATGTTGAAGGTAAAAGGTAAACTACCCTTCATTTTTCTAATTTATAAAAGATTATTTCTGTTTCGTAATCTACACATGTCTTACTACTTGCACTTAAATTTAACACATTAACTTCAAAACCACTCTGTATATATCTTTGACGTATGGACTCGAAGTTATGATACTTTATGTATAATATTTTACAACTATAAAATAATTCCAACTAAAATTATAACATCGTTTTAGTCTGCTATTGATTATATTGGTTATTAATTAGTATTTATTTTTGCTCCTTTTTAATTACTCGTAAAAACATTTTGAAATCATGTTTTATAAGCGTCAATATAGTCACGAGTTTATAAAAAAAATAGTAGGTATCTATCTGAAGAGTTTATAAAATATTTCATTCACACATTTATAATAATTTGAACATTTAGGTTAAGTCATAATTACCTATATTACTTATACAAAGCTACAAAATTCTACTTCTAGGCACGATTATATAAACTGTCATATTGGAAAAATTTAGAGAATTACCTATTGAAAGAAATCATTAATTTCACTCAGTTTTTCACATAAGAGTTATTTATGTAACAAGTACCTACGCAAAATAGAGTTTTAGAGGACAAATATATTTACGGACAAGGCGCAAGCCGAGTCTTTTAAACATTTGTGTACGTTTTACATACAAAATTTTCTACTACCTATATGCTCTCCAAATTTGTTTAGTAATAATTCAAAATTATTTTAAAATAAAATGTTGAAAAACGTAGGCGTGAAACTTTGAAAAACAGTCATATTGGTCCTATAAAATGTAAGTACTGGATCCCCTAAAATATTATTTTGCGAACTCAAAACAGTTCGCGAAGTATCGATTTTAGACAGCATGTACTCAAAATTAAATTTGATATATAGGAGTCAACTTCACCCCGTAATAAAAATGTCAGTTGCTAAGTTCAGCCTGTGACTAAAAACGACCATGCCGCGGCTTGTCGAGGTGTGTTTAAAATGAAAACTAGTTCGTTAAATGACATTTTAATTTCAGAAATAGAAAAAAAATATTTTCATTTACAATATGTGTGTAATTTCAATAATAAAACTAGTAAAATTGGACTTAATTTAACCTCAAATATATACTTTTAAAACAAAAATAAGGTAGACATTTTCCTGAAAACTTTTAAGAGATACAACACAGATTCTACAAATATTAAACATTCTTGTTTGTTTATTTTCTCTCGACTGCAAATAAAGAAAGGCATTTTAGTCGGGCCGTTCTTTTTTGGGCATTGAATATTTGATACTTAATTTGAATGGGACCATGTCGATTTCACAGCATTCTCGATCGTGTATAAATGTTTGACTGGCCAGTGAACTGGACAGTGCACATTGCTCCTTCTACCAATCCTAACGTCTGTATTATTCAACGAGCGAACGGAAAGAGCCAACAAAAATTCACAACACGAACTACATTCAGTGAAAAATTCAGCAGCCTTTTACAAAAAATACAACCCGGAGTTTCATTTACACACAATTATTATTGTTAATAGATATTAATGATATATGTTTGATATAGCCAAGGTAATGAAACGTGTGTGATGTTAAATCACGAGGCGATTAGCCCAGTGTTTTTATCACCTTAGTTTCATTACACTATACTTGATTTAATAACTAAACGGACAAACTTTAAGTTGTCTCGCTGAGCCATATTTAAGTATCGTTCACATAAGACTTATTGTAACGGTAGTGCAGTGGTCTTGCAGTTGCACAGGGTTTGACTAACGCAAAGCAATGGAAGCGTTCACAATGTATAAATTTACAGGTAATAATGATTTCTTGTTCTGATATTTGTATTAAATTAAATCTTAAAATATGTTTAGGACAGCAATTTCAATTTATATGCAACACAACAGAATACTGTATTACCTACAACAACGTCACTAAGTTTTTATGTGAACGCTGTCCTTACCAATGCAATACCAATGCAACACCGCTCTAACACGGCAACGGCACTAAGATCTATGTGAACGCACCTTTACACTTTGTAAATACGAGAAAAATATCACTAGATTTTTTGCTGCAAAATTTGACCTATCAGCGAGAAAACTCGATGCAGTTACTGACAAAAACTGACGAGACAAGATGGAGAACATTAGTTTGTTTACATTACAAAGTTTGTGTGATGTAGAACTGGTGTTACATCAGCCAATCAAAAACGATCAGTTTTAGCATTCCAACTTCAGATTTGTCCGATTAGTTTTTAAATAACGAATTAGTATAGCTGTATCAAACGTGTATCATTCAATATTTTATCTACGACGGCCTTACTTGTTGCTGAATTATATTTTTTAATTGATGTTTGACATTCGAAAAACATTTAGTGTAAAATTCATAGCGTGATCAAGTATCATTTTATTCATTGTTATGGCAACTACTTGTTTGTTTCTTGTTTTAATAGGAAATAATTTTCAGTTGTGTCAAATTTTGTCCCAAAAAATCTTCTGGTTTAAACATACCTATCTAATTATAAAAACTTAAAATTTTTATCGAATTTCTATTTTTATTTCTGCTACAAAAATTCGTGTCATTATGAATTCATAAGGACACAAATGCAATTAAAAAATTCATAATGACACGCAAATTCGTGGGCGAATCAGGTATTAGCTCACCGTCGTAGATAAAAAATATAATCCAATTGGGACAGTTGTATTTCGAATTTATCTTATAAAATAAATAAATAATTCAATTCAGTTAAGAAAACAATTAAAAAGTTCAATATATGGAAATTACTCTTTTGAATGATTATGATACTCGATATTATGAGACGAGAATTAATAAATTTCGCGTCTCGAATTTTCGAGATGAGACGGGAATTTAAAATTTCGAGAAAAGAAATAAAACTTTGAAAAAAAATTGATATTTTTCTAATCACAAATGTAATTTTTTTTATTTTACTTTGTTCGTAGCATTTTTTGTTATAATTTATAATATAAAAAAAGTTCCTAAATTAACTAGCTTTTTAAATGTGTGGACGAGACGCGAATCGGGTTCTTTGAGACGAGAATTGAACAGAGAAATGATCGCGACAAGAATACTCAAATTTCTCGTCTCGAAAATTTGAGACGAGACGAGAATTGACTATGTCTCGCCTGGTCTCGTCTCACGTCATTACTATTGTTAACTCTTATTATTTCATTATTTCAGTAGGTACCAAAATCATTATCAAAATATCTTCCTCTATTAAAATTAAACACAGAAATTTATCCTGAAACCACCCCTGTCGTCTCACCGCCTCTATTTGTCATTAACCCCTGCCAGGTCATGTGACCTACAATTAATTTGTTTGAAGGTTGCAATGAAGAGATGTCTCATTAAATCTATATTATCTTGGTATAGGAATTTCTAGTTTCCGTAGTTTGGGAATCGGAAGCTATGTGGTAAGATATAATGTCAATATATGGCAACGTTAGAGAATATAGGACAGATAATAATTATTAGTGTACGAAGTATTTGGAAGTAGAGCGTGTATTATAAATTCGAGTACACCAGTTCGCACAATTAATAAATTTAATCGTATCATAAATTGTTATTACTTTTTAATATGCAACATTTATTGATATTATATACAAAATAATACATTAGTTACTTATAATACGTTAGATACTTATAATTCATTAGTTACGAACTTAATACGTTAAATACATATCCATAATAACATCAAAACCTTCCATAATATGCAGACTGTCAACTAATTGACAGATAAAATTATTGATTTGTCGTTGATGATACGATTAAGCTTTGAATATAATGCGAATATATATGCGATTTAAGCCCCATTGAAAGTTCAAAGAGACTTAGAAATATCCTCGGTATTATAAATCGCATTATATTCTTGTTATATTAATAGCTATAATTAACGCTTTAATAGATTGATATTCTTCTACTCTTTATATAATTTTATTTAAATTATTAATATTAGTTAATTTCGCTTATTTTCAATTTAATAATTAATAGTAACGTATGTTGAAAATCGCATGACACAAATAACAACCAATGGAAGAATTGATTACAAATACAATAATAGTAACCATGGTTATATAAAAATGTAACGAAAATTATTTACAAGAAGATTGAGGAACCTAACTGTAATTAATGGTGAAAATTTTTCTTTTAATTTAAATTGAAAATTGGCTAAATTGTCATTTTGAGTGAAATTAGTAAGGTAAATAATACACATTTATAAATGTTAAATACAAAAGTGAATATTTTAAGTTTCTATTGTAAAAAGATTTAAAAAATAGAGCGATTGTGTCATGACGATTTTTCAGAAAAATATGTTGTTTTCAAAACTGTAAAAATAAATTATGTTCTCATTAAAAAAAGAAGAAAATTGCACATCAAAAGTGCTTTACGAAAAAAATAATTTTTTCTTGCTATAATATATAGAATAGGTATATAATACATAATTTACGAAATATCAGCTGAACACTGGAAACCAAACCACTTTGTATAAGGTTTCAGATTTTTTTAGAATTTTGTGTGCAAAATATTCCGGTTAAATTTTACAACATTCATATTTTGAAAATCTTAACGAGAAAATCGCATTTATTCCTGGAAATATTGTTTAGTATAGCAATATTTGCGGAAATATTTCTGTAGATATTTATAAACGTATTTTTAAAAATAAGTAATAATGCGATTTTCTTTTCGAATACTCCTCGGGATGACTAAATAAAAAAAATTCGGATAATAATCCATACATTTGGGATATTACCTACAAGTGAAAAGATTTGATAATAATTTAATCTCTTGGTTGTCAATTAATTAACAAACACGTTCAATTACCAATAATCTGAAGTAATTTTCCTTATCCTTTTACGCAATTAACTTAATCCCCACGCGTTTCCACGCATACAATTTTTTCTGCTGTTTCCCTAATTTGCTAATTAATCCAAGTAGCTGATGATGTTTCAGCTTTTGCGAGGAAAACAAAGCGATATAAATGGCGGTGTCCGCACTCGTGGAATTTTTTGCGAGCATGTTGCGTATTCTGTCGAATAATTTAAAACATTTTGTGCTGTCAACTTGTTCTGTCATATTACTTGCGACAAATGGCGCTCTCCTGGCCCGCTCTTTGTGCGCTATTAGAAAAATGTGCCTGCAATTCAACAATGTCACAGCGAAACGTAACAGAGATGTGTGTGTGTGTGTGGAATATGTGAGAGACATACGCAGAGAAGTTTTCTTTTTTAAATGTGGAATTAGGTCTCGACGGTTTTATTTACTTTTTAATTTTGTGCAAAAGTTTGGAAATCTTTTAATGGGAGTTGTGTGTGATATATGTTTTTTACAGGTTTTCTTTGATGTTTGTTTTTAATACCATTTTAAGGATGCACAAATAAATGTGTTTTAAAATGAAAATATTTTGCGATTTAAATATTTCGTTAGAAATACCAAGAGACCGAAGATTAAAGGTTATTTGAGTAGTCTTTGACGAGCGAAATTTGTAATAATAACTTAAGGCCCGAATGTAGCTGTCTGCGAGAAAAGGATAGATTTATACAGACTTAGAGTGTCGAACAAAGGCAACAATAGGGAACGCGATCTCGTAGGGGGATTAAAATTGGTACTACATTTAAACGTATCATCATAAACAAGGGTTCATTTGAAAGATAAAAGTTCAATCTAGATCCGTTTAGTGTTGAAATTTGCAATTTTTCGTGATATACTGAGTAACAGTTATGTGAAGTAAGGCAAATTATGACAAGATTATGGCATTGTAAAATTGAAACAAAAAATAAAACTAAAATTTCAACACTAAGCGGAAGCGGAGTTCATCTTTATCTTTAAATGAAAAAAAATTAAATCGATCCGACCAAAATTAGTCTCAATTTCAATCCCTATTCAAAAGCATGTTTTTGCTGCGCGCAACTTCACTACATTAGGCTCTTAAGTGGCATCGAAAAGATTTTCACTTTTAATATCACATGTACATAATTTCTTTGCGAAAGGCATGGTAGTTTTAATATCGTCAAGTAATTTGATGCTAATGACTAATTCTTCAAGACTTTGTTGATAAATTATTAATCCAGAATTTAAATTTATAAGAAACTCACGGTCTCAAGCTATCATTTTGGGTGGGATGCCAATTCTGTCACCTACAGTTTATTAATTATTTGTTTCTTCTTTCTGGATCTACAGGGACCCTATAAATATCATATAAAAATGTTAAACTACTTATATTTAACAATAAGAAAACTATCAAATTAACGAAACACAGACAAAATAAAAATTGTAAGTTTATATTATAGTTTCATTAAATTTTATAGTTAATAATAATTGAAATTGTTAACTTAACAAATATGAATCCATTTCTGGAGCCGTTTAAACAATTATTGAATGCAAAACAACCCGTCATTTATATTAGAATACCGTAAAAAGAGATTGGACAAGTCAGTTGTAAGATGTGTCAAACAGTTGTGGGCTCCAATATGGCGGACGAGTCAGCTATCCGTTTATATAGTGCTGTAGAAGTTTAAACCTATTTGCTTCCACTAAAAACGAGTATAACGATGACAAAGCAACCAAAGCCAAAATTATAAATGCCACGTTAGCAGGTATCTGACAATACCTGAGCCACAGCAACCGTAGAAACAGTAACTGATTTCCATGTGAACGCTTTGAGGTAATAGAGCAGAAAACCGCAAATTGTACGTATCTCCTTCTTGTCTTTGAGACAAAACGCGAAGCCGTGTGCCTCGTGAATATGCATGAGTATAAATTAGAATTATTAATTACCATGTAAATTGTGATAAGTAATACACAGTCTACTACGATGCGAAGTCAAACTTTACTATTTAATTTGCTGACTGCGCCAAAAATCAACAACTGCGAAATGCGAAAATAAACACAGATAAATTTACTGGCGAAGTTTTGGAATTATTAACACCAATTGTTATTTTTTATGATGTGTAGCCTGGAGTCATGTTTTAAATTAAATTGCCAATTTTACCTCAAATATGAATTAAAATTTGTTGTAAATTGCATTTTAATAATAAGATTAAGACATAATTTTTACCTCTCGCCACTCAGACCTGTAAGAGAGGTAATGTAATCATGGTCAAATTTCAATAGTGAGTTTTTAATGTATAAGCACGTTTTGAGGAGCCTAGAACCCATTTTTGATAGTTTCACGATGATGTATGTCTGTGTGTGGGTGTGTGTGTTTATAGGTAGATGAATGTTGTAGAAACGATAATAACTCAAATACTACTGAATAAAATATTTTAAAATTTTGTACTTATCCTACACTGAACTGTATACCGGCGATGCCCGAATTAAAGAAACATATCTTTAAATCTGGCTGTTTAAAAGAGACCTTATGCAAAATTTCATAAGGATCGGACAATTGGTCTAAATTCTACATTTTAAAATTAAAACACCTTAAAATTTGATTTTGTTCAAAAGAGACCTGAATGGAAAATTTCATAGTCTAGTTCTTGATTTTAACCCCCACCCTTTATAATCCAAAGGAATTCATGCATAGTTTATGACCCGATTTAAAAAAAAACTTTCTTTCTTATTTCATTTCATTGGTATAATTCCGAGTTTCGTTACAAAAGAAACAAAAATTGCATCCGTCAGAGCGACTTTTAATTTTTATCCCACCCCCCATGGTCCCATTGAAGTCAAACATACCTTAAAACCTGACCCTAATCAAAAGAGACCTGCATGTTAAATTTCATGAGGATCGGACAAACGGTCTAGATGTAGATACAAAACAAACAGACAGACATTCAGCTTTATTTAATAATTAGATTATGACACCCTAGATTATATCTGAATAGATGGTGTTAATAATCAAAGATTAATAAAATAAAATAAAACTAAATAGAAAACACGTTAACCTCAAAATTTAATGTTGACACTTGACACAATAAGAATAAGAAAATTGACAAGTTGTCAGCAGTAAACAATAAATGTTATAAAACGAACTTTTCTGAATCTAAAAGAAAACAATAATATGTAAGAATAGTATATTCTGCAACAAGTGTGGAATGAAGCATATTCAGCTCGAGTGGAAAGTTTGTGAGACGAGCCGTAGGCGAGTTTCACGGTTCCACGAGAGCGGAATAGCCATTCCAAACGTGTTGCAGAATATTTTTTGAATATTATATTATATGAATAATTGTTCTGCTACTGCCGTTCAGACACAAATTTATAAGCCCCGCCCCTTATGACATACGATATGTGTATAGATTTATACGAGTAAAATGTGTAAGAAAGAGATAGCTTAATTTGTAAACGTGGTAGATAGAATTTATCTGATATGACGTCATTCCTATATGGATTTGAAACGTCTATATCTACAATTTGTATTTGAACTTTTTTTCTATAATTCTGCAAATTTGTTATAATCTCGGTTCACCTGCAAACTATAAAGTAAATAATACACATTTATTAATTTAATTATTTTCTGTAATCATTTAGTAATATTTATTTGTTCATGGGATTAAATGCAACATAGCTAATTTCGTAAATTCAATAATTCAGAACTAAATCAATTAACAATATTATTTTCAGTCGTTTGAAGCTAATTATAATTGTTTTGTTTGTATTTAATTTAATTTGATTTATTGATACAACAAACACAAACGTATGATAGGTTCAATGATATCTAATTTTGATTGACAAGACGATTATCAGTAGATATGTAGATAATCATTATTAGGTACCGAACGAAATTGTTTAAAACATTATTTAAGCAAAACTCTCTGCATCTGATGACGTAGGTAGTGTGTGATTGTCGTTAAATTGTAAAAAAAATCTTGCAATTTAGTCGCACGGATTGAGGTTATGACTGCAGCAAAACGAATCGCTCTAGAAGTGGTTGGATCTCACTATTTTTGCCCATTAATATCCTAGCGATTACTAATGTCCGCACTTATAGTAAAATTATCAACTGTATTTGCACAAGAGCTTTTTATTTCGCCGGATAAATTTGTGTTTGTATTGAAACCTTGTGGCCTGGCAATTTGAAAAGAAAAATTATTTAATCAAATCACGACACCGTAGGTGGAGTGATTTTATTTTAAAACAATTTTTCGAGTCAAATTGCTGTCAGGTGACAAGATTGAAATGTCAACCAGAAATTTCAACGAGATTATTTAACGACTCCTTTGGTTCTTCTTCACAAATATTCCCAAAATCTAATCATTTCACTGACAAATGACATTTTAGTGTTTTGTTTATTGTTTGGTTTTTAAGAAAAAGGTAAATAAGGTTTTATCAATTGCAAGAAGTTACTTTCCTTTCTTCCGCTGTCAAAGCGATAAAATTGTGTTTTATTTATGGCTTATACAGGAGTGGAATTACCAGGGGTAATATCATAAGAGATGATAATTTTTTGAGAATTGTTTTGTCGTTTCCACGGTAAGTTTTTTCTAACAATTTCACGGCACAAAACATCATCTGACAATTTTCCGTGATGCTGCAATAAGTTGCCGTGGAATAGACAAAAATTCTCAAAAAAAATTATTATTTAGGAAGAATATTTTTCTTGTTAAAAAACACTACCAAAACAACTCATTTTGCAAAACATTTTGAGGTTTAATTTGACAAATTTATTTATTTATTGCAACTTACGTACCTAACTAAATAAAATCTAATCTACATAATATGTAGTCACATACATCATTTTACATTTCCAATTGCTTAAAACACATTTTCTCATTAATTTTTATATAGATTCCAAAGAATTTTTCAGAATTTTAACTGGGCATAAATCTAGGTTAATTATTTCACAAACATCTACCTACCTATTTTTCCTTCAAATTTTTAATATGCAATGAGTAACGCAGAAACTGTTACACCTCTAAACACGCAATATTTTGTTACGGAGACAAGACCCTTAAGCAGAGAGAGGAGAGCTATGGCGAGAGGTCATGTGCTGGCCACATCAGATTTTTATGAGTTATTCCCATAATTATTAAACTCTCGTTTAATAATATAGAAGATAGTGTTACATAAAAAATCACACACTTCTCTCTCGTAATTATTTTAGAAATTTTTCATCCTCGCTCTTAATAACTTTCTTTCTTCTCTTTTGGACACCGGTGCAGAAATTCTACTCGGAGTGCGTTCGGCGCTTAAAAGCCCATCAGTTCTGTAGGGCGGGTGTTCCAGGGTACTCCGGAGTAGGTTCGGTGCAGGAAATGTTACTCCGGATATTAAATTTGACACGTTGTCGTAATACGAGAATGAATGTAGATTTATTGCACTGGAAAAGATGAAGTATCAACGCTTCAATCTTTGTAAAATGAGAAGTTTGTTTTACTTTTGAAAGGTGGCAAGACTGGGATATAAATCTTACTACCTAATTTAAGTAATTTTCAAGAGGACTATGTTATAAATTAATGCATTTTAGAGTGCAATTTATGTTATTATTTGTTGTTAATTTTGAATTATAAATTAAGCCAGACTAAGGCCTCAATTTACATTTGGTTTTAAGGTTTAGATTTATGTTTACGTTTAAGAAAATTTGAATACAACTAACTAAATAGGAGCATTCACATTGCTTGAAAGTGGAAAGTGTAAATGATCGTATTTAGTTATATGAATTTAAACTTTCTTAAACGTAAATATAAATTTTGTCCAACACCTCTTAATAAAAGCATCATAATTTGGTGATTTTAAACAAGCAAAGTAAAAGATTGTCCACTAGTGACTTTGATCAAAATTATATCCAATTGTTATACGAGCATTATTCATCATAATATGTGAGGAAAAAAATTTCTGAAAGGATTTTTTCTCTAGACAAAACAGAACCTTTCAAGTAATAATGTGAATAAGCCGGCTTGTTACTTGCTATATTTGCCTATTAACATTAATGTCCGCCCTTAGTAACATTATTTATGTAACATACCAATGTTAGTAATTTGGTAATAATATTCCAATTATGTGTCCCATGTAATTCTCTGAGATGTTTGTTTTGAGTATATAATGTACTCAGATGGGGCTAGGATAGACTAACGTAATATCACTTAAAGTACAAGAATAAGATATTATTAAACATCCCATGGACGATGTTTTCACTTTATTTATTTCATTAATTCGCTACCAACCAAAAATTCGAACTTTCCTTTCATCCTTGTGAATTTTGTGTCACAGATCAAGTCGCCTGTGAATAAGGGATTTACGTGGGCGGATTACTTCGTCTCGCCTCCGCGAGATTGCGCTAAAAGAAGTGGGGGTCCATTGTTTTTATTTTGTTTTTATTTCCCTGGAGCTTATCTCCAGATCTTGAAACTCGAGGCTTATACTGAATTGATATATGAAAAATGAAAAATAGATTATCTTTAGAAGCAAAAACAAATGAATAAGATGTTCTCTAGACAAAAGGGCATTCTTTGTGCAGACAAATGAATAAACAATACACTTAACAAGAAACAAAAAAAAATTATTTAATAGTATGTACGAAGAAAAGTATATAAAAGAAAGATTATTATTAAATTATTTTCGTCCGATTTATTCTTGTGTTTTTAAATTTGTATTAATCGGCTAGCACGAAGTATAATGTATAACAGGAGTAAATGAAGTGTACCGTTTCGGTTTACACCTTTTAGAGCGAGACACAAAATACGGGCCAGCTCGGAACATGCATTCTACGACGATCAACAACGGTAACGATGGTAACGCACGGGCCCTGTTGTGATATTTCTCTCACATACACGGTAAACAAAAATGCCACATCGTATTGTTAAGTGTCCAATCCTGTGTTCTGTGTTTATATTATACTTTGTGTCGCCCCTAGCACAAAATGTGGCCAGTACAAAACGGTAAAATTTTATTTTAACAAGGATCAATAAAAATTTATGCCTTTTTAAAATATTAATAAATAAAGAATTCTAGTAATATTATAAATATTCTTAAAAATGTCAAATTTATGCAAATTTCACACGGTTATATTTCATTAAAAATATATTTTTTTACGACATGCGGAGAAATAGTGAGGAAAGTAAGTTTTCCTTCTTTAGAGAGGAAAGTAAGCAGTGTTACCACCAGTGTAATTTTACGATGAAATATTTAAAAAAATTGTAAGTAAATTTATTATTTTATTGAAATTCTGATTTTATAAGTAATATAGTACTGTAAACTATTTTTACAATTATTATGTTTTATGCGATTTTACAACTTTAATTTACAATTTAATTTGGCACATTGGCTGCAGTCGGCTGCAGTGAAACATTTCATTTTTAAACATCATTCTGCCAGATGGCAGCTATAACCTAACTTCTAGTTATGTGTTTCTTCTATACTTATAATTTTTTTAAATGTGAAAAAAATGTTGTTTCTAACAGGAAAGAAAAGCGCTTTTCTCTCTAGTTGGACAAATAACTATTTAAAATTTTAAAATAGAACATATGTAGATCTTTCTCTATTATATGTTACTCAAAGCTAATGAAAGCTAAGTGAAGTCAATAATAAACTGACAGTTTAAACTTTAAAATGACATGGCATAGCTAGAATGCGATGCATCAAACTGGAAAGACATGTCGCTTATCAAAAATAGATCTTTAAATGGTAAACAAATAAATAAGACGTTTTCTAGACAAATGCACTGTGTGCAAGTAATAAAACATTCATTTGAAAATATGTACGAATCAAAATATATCAATGGAAGATTAATTTTGAATTATTTATACCTACCTTATATGTGTTTATATTAAATCAAAAATAAATTCTTTTTAGAAGCAAAAACAAATAAAACAGATGTTTTCTAAATAAACGCACTCTTTATATACACTTTGAAAAAAATAAAACATTCATTTGAAAATATGTACAAATAAAAGGGAAGATTATTTTTGAATGATTTACCTCAGATTTATTTTTGTGTTTTTAGTAAACCAGGATTTATTCATACGTATACAAAGCAAATACTGCATTGCAAGTTATAAATTTTCTATTTAAAAAAATATTTGTTTAAATCAAGTTTTATGAAACCAAATGGAATTAATTCGACCTAAATTTCAAAACTCGCATAAAATATTGAATCAGCACACATACTCCTAGTTACTGAATTATACTTTTAATCCATCATCATATAAATTATAAATATTACAAACGGGGTGAATTTTATATTCTATCTACAGCTACTATTAAATAATTCAACACATTAATTACATTCAATTCTTAATACAATATTTTTTTATTGTAGCTTATAATTGAACTTAGAGGAGTAAAAACATAAGATAAAAGTCAAATTTACATACTTAAAAAATCTGTAGGTTATTTTATTATACTGATATCTAATTATAAGAACGAATTTAATAACAATCACCTTGTACATTGTACAATCACTTTCCATTATAAGCGCGAGGCTGTATACCATTTTACTTACAATCCAATCGATTCATAAATATGCGTATTTTAAACATTAAATTTATTAATATTTTTCACAGATTTATTATAATTTGTTCAATTTGTTTAGTCTACTTGAAACAGAGATCTATGACAGAGTTGCTAAGTAACCTGATAATTTTTTATTGATTTTGTCAATTTGATTTAAAAGTACCTAACATTAACTAACCGGAAAAATATTTCCAGCTAGCTGGAAAGTGATGTTAACAATAAGCCAAGAAGAAATCAGATGGCACTGGGAATGCATCCCGTTTTAGACTCACACATTTTATTAGATCAAAATTTGGCGCGAACCTAAATAAGGTATGTTTTGTGAATAAAGCTGTCATCTATAGAATAATTTAGTACTTCGATGTACTAATCTTACCAAACGCTTTTTTCTTAGATAAGATCAGGTGTAGAAAGTTGGAAACGCACATATTAAGTACTAACCGAGTAATAGTATATTCTGCAACTAGGGACGAAAGTGGCGAAGCGAGGGCTGCCACCGCACGACTCGGGAAAACACTTTTGTCGCGAGATGCACACGATATTTTTTTCAATACCTGCACCTAAAAGTAATTATTAGAAGTTGAAGAAGAGATAAACCGGATGATGATAATATTGGAAAAATGTATAATATAATTCCATAAAATCAATAAAAATAATCTAAATAATCAATTTTGGAATCCCGCATAAAGCAGGAGGAAAAATATGTTTCCTCCCTAGGGATGAAAAAATCAAGTGGATTCTAGCATAAAACGGGTGGAAAAGAAAACTGACCGGTCAGAAATACCTCACTTTCTTCCTATAATAGGGAACGGTCATGTTTTTGTTTACTGTAAAATTGTAATTTTGAAATTAATTCTACAAGATGAATCTTGGTGCAAGTTGAAATTACAATTTAGGATATTTAAGACGCTAAAATTAAAATTTAACGAAAAATATAATCCTATAATATTTTTTGGATAAGTATTTTAAATCTGAGTTTTGTTAACCCTCATGCAACCGGTTAAAAAAAATTTAAATATAAAATGAGAGAAATGAAGCGGTTAAAAAATATCGAAAATTGTAATTTTGGATACAGGTCCTACCAAGCACTAGCTACGGCACTGGAAAAGCATGTAAATATAAAAGAGATAAAGGACGTTTTCATGGTAATTAATTATAGAGAAGCTTCATTCTTCATTTAGTTAAAGAATCGTGCAGAATTCGGCCCACTGAATGTATTCAACACCCACGCACGTGTTTTCTAAATCAATCCATATCGCGATTTAATAAACGCGTTCTCCATAAACCGCTTCCCGTTCCATCCCTGGGGAACCCATGTTCCGGCGCCACTGGTATTAGCCGGGTAATGCGATTTTGATTCGGACGCATCAATACGAGTCTCTCGGACGATCTCAATTTTCTTCACGCCTTCGACATAATTCATTCTAACTGCACAGTACACTGACAGAGCCGAAAATAGGTGGCCCTGGAAGAAGGAAAGTTTAGCCCCTGGTGGAGAAAATGTTAACTGCACTCTCGGTTTCTTAGGGTGGGTTTGAACGGAGTTTATCATTGTGATAAAGGCTTTGCTTACACGTGTTGCAGGAGGGCAAAATAGCTTTTTTCTCTTGTTGTTTGAATGTCATTTTAAACATTTCTATGGCGATAAATAACTTTTTTCTTCAACCGTCTTAAAAGTTTGTTCTTTTAATACTGTTTTTAGTATTAAAAGTTGACGTTTTTGTTATTAATAAAAAAATGTAACTATTGCTAGGTTACACTTTTAATCCTAGGCTTAAAAGTACTTTTAATCCTAAGCTTAAAAGTAGATTCTGTATATCTGTATTCTGTAGATATTGAATGTTTTTTTTTTGTTAATTTAATCAAACCAAAAAAAATAAATTATTAATGTGATTTCAAAACATCTTTATTTTAGTACTTAGGTTTAATATTAATTTACAAATTTATTACTTATTCACAGTGATATTAAAAGTACAGCTTGAGCAACTTTGATAAAAATTGAACAAGCCAGAAGTTTCAACAGTATTAACATTTTTGGTAGTCTTGCTAACAATATCCGTTAATGGTACATACATGGTACTAGAATCTTGGGAGCGTAATATTACTTGAGCATGTATGTTTACCAGTAAAGCTGATTTGACGTCTTCAATAACATCAATCTTTAAACGTACCAATTCATCGCAACGGCATGCACCCGAAATTTTCAGTATTACAACAATCTATAAAAATTAATAATATTTAGATAGTTATTATTCTCATTCCTCATATTTAAACACTTACTTTAATCATCAGGTATGTATTATCAGGAGCATAATTCAAGAAAAACTCATGATTTATTTTAGTTTGACAGAACAATAAAATTTGTAAACAAAACAAAAGTTAAGCAAAGCTACCTTCTTAGTTTCAATCATATTTCAATAAAATATTTCAATAATTTAAAATGTAATTTTCTTGGTCGAAGAAAAAATAGTATGTGTTATTTGGATTAAAAGTGCCTTTGTTTGATTCGCAATTTTTGCATCCGCTCGGCTTCGCTATACGCTTCGCCTCGCAAATGTAAAATAATTGCTCATCAAACAAAGTATCACTTTTAATCCTAATAACACAATATACTATTTTCTACTCGTGGCTAAAATGTCATTTACATTGGGATTCATAATTATAAGTCAGTTGAGTTTAAGACGATCCTCTATCCATGGCAAAAACATTGATTTCGCACGCTATTCTAACGTTTATTGTTTTGTTAAACATAATAATAACAAATAATTTGTGTTTGAGGGGAAACAAAAATTGTCAAAATTCAAATTATCATAACTTCGATTTTAACGCAAAATTTATAATTCTGCATTGACCATTTTGTAGAATGTATACTTTTATCTTCAACAATATATTTAAATTATTATATTTAACAAAACAATAAATAATCAGATTATTTTTAATATTTATTGGTATATGTATAAATAAAATTAGAAGACATAGACAAATGCGTGACTGCTTTATTCATGCAAAAATGTTACTAAGATAAATATAAACAGTAAAAAATAAATAAGCATCACAACAATAATTGTACCGACATGGCAACCATGCCATGTTGTCACATCGGTATAAATAAATAAAATAACATGGTAGGGTTGCCAAGTTGGTACATGACTACTATGACTAATTATGGTATTACCTATAAGTAATTTCATTAAATTAGATTCAGTTTTAAACTGAAATGCAAAAAAATGCAGTTATCCATCCAAATTTAGACGTCAATGTCAAATGTGTTTTATGTATATTTTTGGTGTTTCTCTTTAAATAAAATATTGAATTTCAATTGTAAAATGTTCTACAACTTTAAAGAAAAACTAGAAAAATAGTGCATTACATACAGATTATAATAAAAATGTTCATTTGTTAAATAAACAGTTTCAAAATAGTTACTTAATAGTAGATACTATACCTCATTTCAGGTTAAAAAAAGGCGTTGGTTAAGATTGTATTACCTGATTGGTCGAAATGAGAGGTGGATTTACACTAGCAAACATTTTAATTTCCGTTAACATTACTTATACCTTCTTATTTTGAATGAAATAGTTACATCGAAGTACTATATTATTCCATAGATGATATAGCTTTATTCACAAAACATACCTTAATTTAGTTGGCGCTAAATTTTGAACTAATAAAATGTGTGAGTGTAAAACGGACTGCATTCGCAATGCCATCTGCTTTTTTCTTAGCTGACGTGAAGTATAGTACAAAATAATCATTTAAACTTCAACTGATTTTGATTGGCTGTGAAATTTAGAATTTTGCATGTGAATATGAATAATCAATAATATTTTACCGTTAAAAAAACTTATGTAATAATGTGTAGTCGTCAAATAATAATTGTTTATTGTTCAGCAACAATTCTGTATGACGTAAGAAATTAAAATACTATTTATATTACTTCTAGATTATTAGAAAAATCACAAAACTATTAACGATTCATACTTTCTAAACTTTATTGCATTCGATTCATTTATAGACATAGAATAATGAAAATTTTATTGCCTTTATTTAATAGCTTATTAAAATTTACTGACTATTGGAGAAAATATTTATAAGAATAGTAATTTGAAAATATCATAATATTTATTGTCTTTTAATTCAATGCAAAAGGTACAACTGGTATTCAATAATATTAATAATTCATGCAACACAAATATTATCTTGATACGATAAAATTAAACAAATTCATCATCGTTGCCAATTGTTATTGACAAAACACTATCCAAATACTCTGAAATAACAAATGAGCAACGACTTGTTTATTATACCTAAATGCTATGCATTGGGGATGTGTATGTGCGTAGGTGTTTGGTAACACTTCGAAAATTACGGCACTGAAATTGAGGTTAAATCAAATATAGGGCACAGTGATATATATTGCTGCTGAAAACCTGAATTTGTACTGTACACATTTATACAGGGTGTTACTATAATTCGGGATAAAATATAATCACAACATCAGAATAAAATTTAAATGACATGACATACAAAATTCGCAAAATAATTGCGCCCTAAATGGCGTATACCTACATTTTAGGACTGTTTTCCTTTGATATTTATTCTGCCATCCGTGATTTAAGCTATTATTGCGTTTAACGATGGGCTATAAAGTCACTAAAAATGTTCACGCTAAATAAATTAATCTTATAGTTTTCTATTCTATGCTTAGTACTACGTCATAATAATATATCCATAACAATTTCCGAAATATAGTAACATCCTTTATATTAAAAATAGTAACTTGTTTACACTCATTATCGATTTATGAATAATGCAATAATTTTTCTTAATTAGTAACACGTACCTACATAATAATGTCTGAAAGCAAACTATTTATCTTAAATAATGATTGTATACACACATATCTATGGCAATATTTTAATGCTTATTTATAACATCGGTATTTACATTCTACAATGTATAGGAAACTTGCATTTCCTGAAGATGGCCGTTAATCGATTTCATATGGCGCTACAAGTGGCCGAAATTTCCATTTATTTCGTTTCAAATTTCAAATTCGTAAATTGCCATCTAATTATTTTTAAATAAATACGTTTTCAAGGGATGAATTCATTAAAATCGGTTATAAATAATTGTAAACGTACAATATATAGTACCAAGTGAGGAACAGTGACAAAAATTACTAACAATTTGACGTTTGGAATCACAGAAATACCTTATATCTTGTAGGCACTGTGAAGATACAATAGGCTCCTCCACTGTATTTTAAAATTATTTTTTTTACAAAAATACATAATAAACTACAACGATTGGTATTAGTGAAAACGCGATGTAAATATACCGCTCATATCATGTTTTAAAAGTCTGGTGTTTAGTGGTCGGTGATACCTCCAGTGGCACTCAATCAGTTTCTTTCACTAACATTTTCCTTAAAACAAATTATTTATTTATTCTATATTAAAAAGTCTTGCTATGTTAAAAAACTTATTTTGTAGCAGTTAAAAGTATAAAATAAAATCAAACACAAATGAAATAAGCACGAATAATGTAATAATGACAGATGGTAGTTACATATTCTCATCGCGCCAATACGGCCAATAACAAAGTTCCATATGAAACAAACCACGCTCTATAACGTCATGGAATCTTAAATAATTTATATCTTTTAAATGATATTATTTAAGAACTTTTTTCTTCACTATTAGTCATAACTGGACATGTCATTTATGTTTTTATCATTAATATTCCTTATTTAGATTATGGTGGAGCTGCTTATTCATATTTGTTGAAAACATTTCTTAAATGAAGTTTTCATGGCCATAATTAACAACTACAGGCATACCGTCAAACCCGCTAAATTGGGACAGTTTTTGAACATTTTTGCCTATATCTACTCAAGTATGAGAGCTAGAATGTCAGCAAAAAATGATTCATGTGCAATTCGGTATAAGGATCATAGTTATTTATAAAAAATATTTTTAGCTCCCTTCTTTATATATTTTTTTAAATATTTTGTTGCTGTCCCAATTTACCAGACCATCATAATAAATTGGGACACTTTACATTTCTATTGGATTTCAATTGAAAAATAAAATTTATGGACTTTATAGATACAGATATATTAAATTGGGACATTAAGGAAATATAAAAAAAATATAAACATTTCAAAAAATATATATACATGTGTGAAAAACAACTTTATTTAGAAAACTACATATTCGGAATATAACTTTGTATAAATATTTATTAAATCTAAACTGTACATAAAAAATATCACATTCTGTGTTACATAGGTCCTCAAAGGCACGTAGAATAATAATAATTAAAAAAAAAATTTAAGTAAATAATATAAGATGTATTATGGCTTACAAAATAAGTGATTTCTTCAATCAAGGAATCATAACGCAAATATAAAAAATCTGATGTGGCCAGCACACGACCTCTCGCCTTAACACTGTAATTTATGTGAATTTGATTTTAGTTAGGCTTTCTTAAATTATAATTTTGCAATAAATTTACAAACTTTTTGAAAATAATTTTATAGTTCTTAGTTCTTTAATTAGCTCTTTATAGATAAAAATTTAACTTTATTATTACCTTATTACATTATGTTCAGTTGTTAATAATATTTACATTTCTTTTAAAATGGTGCCACAAACATTTCAGAAATTGTGTATACGTCTGTTCATCTATCACATTGACATTTCATTTTTGTTTTTAAATTTTGTTCCAATATTATGATTTACAAATCGTGGTAGGTAAAATTACAAATTTTTGAAAATTAATTTTCCTTTATTGGTAAGAGATATAGAAACTATGTTAAATAAATATTGTAAAAGATAATTTGTTCTTTCAAATGTCGAATGACAAATTGTAACTATCGCAGTATTTCCTATATTTTTTGCAAAAAATGTTAAAATGCTTCAAGAAAATACCATTTCCGGTTGGCAGATTTTTACCAAAATCTTATCAGCTCTTCATTAACATATATAAATGTATATTGCAAAATATTAGAATTTTATGTTCAGTAGAATTTGAGATAATGAATCAGAACGAAAGACTATAGTAGGCGCACATACAGACTTCCATACATACACACACACATACACACACACACAGACACACAGACATCATCGTAAAAATAGTCAAAATAGGTTCTAAAGGTGCTAAAACGTGCTTATTGACAAAAATCTCGACATCGAATTTTTTCACGATCCCTATACCTCTCTAGGCGAGAGGTAAAAATTAGCATTGAGAAGTGGATAACTATAAAAATATTTAGGATAATGTACTATGCATACTATCAGGGATGCTAGAAAATTTAAATTTTCCTCTAAATACTTCTGGTTTCTGTAAAATCATCTCAATTTGTTCACTTTGAATACCAGCAATGTCTTTTATATCGGAATAAGTGAACGATTTGGAATAATACTTTAAATCTTATATACTGGACGTCGTAAAATTAGCCCTCGTGTAATTTTATTATTTTTGCAACGTTTTTTCTTGTTAATTGGGGGCTTTTTAATGGTGTCCCAAATTATCTGCCAAATTCGAAAAAAAATATAAATAAATGTGTAGTTATTACAAAAGATAAAACAGGTTATATTTGTATCAAATATGTTTAACAAGTCCATAAGGAAACGTAAAAAAAATTCACACAGCAAATATACAAATTCGGATATGAGATACAGCATAAAGTATATGGGATAAGAATTTAATTGCATATTTTTACCTACTTTTCCGATTTTTTTTTCTCCCAAACACACTACGATATGATGACCATTTGACACTCTCACAAGTGTACCAACATCAGACAATAAAAGCATTTTTTTTGTTTAACTCTGACGTTCGCTGGTAGATGGCAGGAGCAGTATGATCTGGAAGAAATGTCATTTGTCCCATTTTACCAGACTGTCCCAATTTAGCGGGTTTGACGGTATTTAATTAATTTATTTTGCGCTGAGAAATGGCTAAGCACATGTTTATGATTGAAACAGAAACTTACGACAAAAACTATGACTATGATAACCAGTGGGAATGAGCCTTTACAATACAAACTACAAACCAACAAGAACTGTAGGTTTTAAAACATATGATTCACAATAAATATCTACATATAATATATGTAAAAACTTGATTCACTCAAATATAAATTACCACATTACTGCCCAAGAAACTTCATACAGAAGTGATCAAAACAATCTGATAGTCACGTGACCCGCAATTTTCCTAAATGACATCAAAATTTCAAGGAAGAAAAGTTTGATATCCAAGTTCATGGGCGTGCGAATTAGGATAATAAAGATTTTTTATTTTAGTAATTCAATTCAATTCAACAATATTTTTTAAATGAATAATTAAATAAGTTACAATAGGCACCGTTTCGAGTAGTAAACTTAATCTAAACACACTTACAAACCAAATAACATTTTGACATAAAAATACACGTCAATGGATTGACAGCTGATGCTAATACTTATTTCCATGGAGTAAAAATTGAGCACTACCCAGGTCACTTGATTATCACTTGGTTTTGATCACACTGTATAAAGCCAATTTAAATTTAATTATTTTGTTTTAAAATCAATTATTGTCAACAAATGAATAAAATAATCAAACGATAATTTTTCGATTTGGCATTCACAAAGTTAACTTTGTGAAACGCAACTGAATGTAGACAGGTCTCACTTTGTCACACGCAACATTTTTTTGCAAGGTTAGTATTAGTAGAATCAGATGACATGACATTTACTTCAATTGTCAAACGTCAAACCTGAAAACGTAGAAATATCAGTATAACCTCTAAATCTGTTTTAGTTAATAAATTAGTTTTTCTACTCCCTACTGGATATTGGCAACATATCTTCATGCTATCATGTGTGGATAGGGATGTCATATCCACACCAGGTGTGGATATGAAATTCAAAGTCAAATACGTCAAAAAATTGTTAATGTATGCAAATTATGTTTTTTCAAAATCGGCATGAAAATCGTCATTTCCAGACTAATTTGCGGCATGAAAGTAAGATTTTCATGACTAGGCATGAAAATAAAATTTTCATGCCTAGTCATTTTTACTTTCAACTTTGTTTACTTGTCATGACAACTTTTTCTAAAATTTGTGACAGCTCTGATGATTTGTCACAGCTCTGATGATTTATGCAAACCTAATTTTTTTTATAATTTTAAGCTTAATTGCCGATTTAAAAAAAATCGAATACATCACGCGTCATAAAAATGTCTTTGCTTGACTCGGAGGCTTTGAAGAAATGCTCGGACGCTGCGCATCCTCGCATTCTTCAAACGCCTCCTCGTCTGCAATGAAACATTTTCATGACTTGTAATGTAATATACTATTTTATTATGACAAATAATTACTAAAAACATTAAATCAACTGTTATTTAATAATTAATTATGATGAAAAGCATTATTTTAAAGCAAATAAAATTTAGAGATTTTACGTTGGCAACAATTATTCAAATGTCATATGTCACAAAATAATTGATGTAACCCTATTTTTAAATAATTTTTGGTATCATATTGAGTGCATTTTATTGCAAAAACCAGATTTCGTAGAAAAAATAGGCTGTACAACTCGAGTGGATTGCCTATATCTCACGCGAACATTTGCAGACACTCCCCCTATGGGGTCGTGACTGCAAACGCGTTCTCGTGAGATATAGGCATCACATCCACTCTTGTTGTACAATATACTATTTTATTCAATGAAATTAATGAATAGTAATGGCAAACATATAAGTAAGTTCAATATTTTCTATAATGTCTTCGCTTATCACCTAGAATAGTTCAGTAATTTTAAGCATATGTTTATCAAGATACCAACTAAGCTTTACCGTGTTCTTATGTCTATGTTAATTAAAATTACAAATAAATATTTTTCAATTTAATTGCTTACTTCTATTGTTTGTGTTTAATAGGAAAACGAATCCAGTGCAGTACTACAAAAAATTCTGCAGGTAAACTACCCTTAATTTTTCGAATTTTTAGAAAATTCTTTCTATTTACACATGTCATACTACTTACCCTTAAATTTATGACATTAACTTCAAAACCAGTCTATATAGGCTGGGGAAGTAAAAAGACGCCAGATAGAAAAAATATTACAAAGAACTCATTTTATAAGACATTTTTAGCACTTCTTGTACTGTAGTAAACTCGCCCTCAAGCTCGTTTTACTAAATTTTAAAGCGTGCGAAAAAATGTCTTATAAAACTCGTTTTTTAATATACTACTTTTTAAAACAATTGTCATCTCTCATCTCATTGACAAATGAAGACCGCTGGAGGGCTAAATGAGGTTGACAGAGAGAGAATTAGGTCGAGGAACTGGGTCGAGACGTAAAACCTAAAACGACTTTACTGGCGGAGTTTCTGTTTACTATTTTTAATAGTAAATCATGCCGTGTTGGACTATGTCCAATTATTTGCTTAAGATAGGAGGGAACTTTAAATTTTTGCAATTTCTCAGGAAATTTTATGGAGAGCAGTGCCACGGAACATATACTTTAGGATGATAGATCTTATCCAGGAAAATAAAACACCAATATCAAGGTGTACAATTATAATTTTAAGTTTGATTATCTAAATATCTATGTACAACTTTTAAGTTTATCATTATTTTTAAATTATTTATGTACCGTCCGGTACCGTCCCACATCAGACTGTCACTGTATTTAATAAATAAATCAAAAATTTATAACACGTGTTAAGCCAATTACATTATACTTTTTTCGGCTAAAAACTTTGGCAAGTTTCATACTAGATTTTAGAATTCCAAATATGATAATGTAAAACACATAAATCTCCATCCAAGTTTCATATACTAGTAAAAAAGTCAGATAAAGTTTCTAAAATCTAGTTCCAGTTTCTAGCCAAAAAAAGTATAATGTAAAACAGGCTTTGAAAATCTTTCAAGAATATATAATTCATGTATCACGTGGTACATATTTGACTAATTTGATTGGCTGAAATAGGGCAGTAAGAGGCTATCAAATCGAAGATATTTTTATCACCGCTGTTACATGTCAACTGTTTTTATTAATTAATTTCCTACTGTCAGTTTCTTATTTAAATATTGCTGTTTGTCAAAAATAAGACTTAATATGAATGGACCTGATTATATTCGGTGGGGAAATGTCAGTGAAAACGAAATTGAGAAAGGTAAATAGAATTTAAAACGTTTTTGACAGCTATTGAAAAAATATAACCAAACATTTTGGACTCATTTATTATTTATATTCTCCCCAAATATAACTCGGGCTATGATTAATCATATAGGTGATAGCACTTGTTATATTACCCCCGATTATATTTTACTATAACAAAATATTTAGCTATTAACATCAACACAATATTCATAAAAACAGTTTGAGTATCACTGTTTTGCTAAACGAAAATAAAATAATATTGTGAGCACAATATTCTTATAAAGCAATAAACTCAACCTGTCTAAACCTTGTTTGCGTTAAATTAGGAACCGAAGTTTGCAGGTTCAGTTCACCGCGGATTGTCGTAGTGCATGTATCAATGTTTAGAAGATAAAATTAATAATTTTGTGTATATATTTTGATGTATCTAAATGTATAAATGTCTATAAATTACGTGTAATTGGACTTCTTAATGCGCAAAATGGTATAAAAGTAATGACTATTTTAAATACAAAGTGTAGTGCCATAAACAATTTAAAGACTTTCTGGGATACCTTATAGGATGCAGAGTATCTACACTAAAGGTTAGCATGTTTAATTTTTATATATTATTATTATGTAGGTATTATTTTTTGGACGACATACCTTTTCATTTAAAAAATCGTATATTTTCTATGAGGTTAAGTGAGATGCTTTTAACATTTGCACTAAAATTTCCTTGTAACAGAAAGGTTCGCCAACTTTTAAGAAAACTTCCTAACAAACAAGTAGCCATGGTTTCATACTCTAAAAAAATGTGGAATTAATTAATGTTTAACTGTAACAATATGATATCCAAAAATTAGTTCAGTATCTAACTTTTAAACTCATGTATTGCCTACCAAACATTATTTTATTCAGATACAATTTACTGAAGTCACCCATAATACTCAGTATAAAGCTACTCTATTACATACAAACGATTATGAACCACACACTTCTCATTCCCGTCACACATCTTACAGAATACAGAAGAAGTAACCGATTACATCCATTATAAGCCAGCCCTAACATCTTGTACTTATCTATAAAGTATATCTTTATCGTCTTGTCTAATTCTTATTTAATAATTAATTCAGTCAACAAAAAACTAATGATTCTCCAAACGAATAACCTCGCGAATAGCCCTTCAATAAAATATTCGCCAACCTGAATCATTCTGAATTACCCTGTAAAGTATAAAATACTCAAATCCACCATCAAGTGTAACCCTCCGTCACAATGGCCTTCGTCATTCTTCACTCTTTACACTTCAGGCCTCTTTGGCCTCTCTCATTGTGCATTCAACTCCTTGAAGAAAGGCGAAAGAAACCCGGAGCCGCCGGTCCTGGGTTCCGGCGACTCCGGGCTGACTCCGGGTAACTCCGGGTCTTTGATAAGTCAAATCGAGGGCGAATTCTGCGGTTTGTGCCGTAACTTGTGAGATGACCGCGGGAGGTATGAGAGGTATTATCACTCAGGCGTTGACATGTGAAGCTTCGAAATTTCTTAAGGGGTGGAGATTTTAAGAGAGAAATATTTTTGTGAGTAGTTTTTTCCCGCATACAATTTTCTTAACAAATAACACATTTTCGAGTAGCTTGAAGTTGTGGTCTTTTGCTGTAATGCCACTATTGTAGCCATGCACACAAAAAATAAAAAAAACTGGCATTACAGATTAGAGCAAAGAAGAGGAATTCTTAAACTATTGAAAAATGTCTTAGTTATGTCGAAAATCGCATGACACTAATAAAAGCCAATAGAAGAGTTGATTACAATAATAGTAATCTGCACTCGTATAGTAGGTAATTCATTTTCAGACAATTTCTTATCCTACATTCCAACAACCTAATTAACCAGGGTTGGCCTGATTTAAATCATTTGATTTTTTAAATAAAAATCGTTGATTTAAATCAAAAAAGTACAAAATATAAACGCCTAAAGAATAGTTAGTATGTCTAGGCTGTAAAGAAGGCGTTTTTATTGTGGAATATTATTTTTCAAGGCACTGGCGGACGAAAATACCCACGTGAATAATAAAAAAAATTCCTTATTTAAACTAAAAACATACCTGCATAAGAAAGATTTTTTAATTATTATCAATATAAGATATAGGTACCTATTGTTTATAAAGTAATAAAAATAATGACATTGTATCATTGTTCTCCAATTTTTCACACGAATTTTAAAAAAAATCAAATTAACCATATATTTTGTATTTAAAAAAATCAATGATTTTTAATATTTTTTTAAAATCATCACCGTGCTTCGTGCCATGCCGGTGTGACATAGGCATTAGTGAAAATGCAAAGTTATTCTGCATTGACTCAAAATAGTAAATAATTATAAAGCTATGCAATCTATACCTAATGTTTCTATTAAGAGTGAAAATGGCAAACTTATCGCAAAATGACGACATACCTACTAATACATAACAATTGCTTTGTTTCGTAATATCATTACGTAGTAGCATTTCTTATCACCTACTCACGAAAATAATTTTTGATAAAAATCACTACACATTTTCCTAAATTATTTCCCAGCAATATCTCAGAAAATTTATTCCGCGCCGTTCTACTTTTATGAAATTTATTTGCCTACCGAAATAACATGTATAAAGCGCTTCCAAAATTTAATATTGCCCGCCAGGAAGAATGTTGCCGTCACATCCAAATTGCAGATGACAGGGGAGGAAAATATGCCTATGTCTTCCTCTGACGTTACGAATGTGTGGGGAAATAATCAGAGTAATATATTTTAAGACCTGAGTACAACGTCAAACAAATTGCGACGGCTGGAGAACTTCGTGGAAATCTTTTTACGAGTTCGCAAAACTAAGAGGACTCATATTTTGTTATTATGAGGCTTGAGCGCTTTAAACGTTCGTCATTTTAATAAGTTATGGCCATGGAATGCGTCTGCACTTTCTCAGAAAATATAAAAACATACATACATAGTAGAATAGTTATTTATGTTACAAGTGGGGTAAGAGCATTATTACAGATGTCGAATGTGAAGAATTGCACGAGGAGGTCGTAGACCGAGTCATGTAATCACATGAGTGCTGTAATATGCTTTAGCACACATATGATATTCAAAATTTTATCCATGACTGCTCAACATTTAAAAAACTTGATATTTTTGTTTGAACTTCAAATCTTGATCCTGATTTTAAAAAAATGTTTGGATGTTGAATAATTAAAAACGCGTTGGAATTTTGGATTGAAATTTTATATTTAAGATCTGGAGCAAAACACTTCAAATTCGTTAATTTTATACTAGTAGTATCAACTGAACTGTTTTATTTTTATTAGAATACTATCGTGTATAGTATCAAATTAAAGCTTTCGGGAAAAGAATTCAAGTAGAAAAATAAAAATAACATTTAGACGATCGTCATTGTTTTTTAAAATAAATTATTCAAGTGTCAATTTGAAGCTCTCGAGGAGATAAGTTTAGTAAAAATGTAAAAAATGACATTTATGCGATTTTTAATTGTTTCTCAAAAAATTATTC
The DNA here is from genome assembly GCA_947534325.1 of Agonum fuliginosum. Taxonomy (NCBI): domain Eukaryota; kingdom Metazoa; phylum Arthropoda; class Insecta; order Coleoptera; family Carabidae; genus Agonum; species Agonum fuliginosum. Next base: position 45,656,036 of record OX384029.1, read on the forward strand.
AAATTTTTTCAAGTGTATTATCAAATTAAAGATCTCTAGGAAGAAAATCTAGTCGAAGAATCAAATATAATTTTTAAACTATGGTTCGATGGTCACTTGTTTTTTCACATGTAATTCAAATTATACCGAAGTTGGTATCAGCTTAAATAATAAGTTATTAAAACTTATAGTCGGGGAAGTGGCCACAGCAGATTTTTTAAATAACTTGCAAATGGTTTAGAAAAATTACAAAAACTTTCACTAACTTATTTTTAAAGGTTTATAGGAAATAGTAATACAAGATGTATTTTTCATCATTTTATCATATAGGTAGGTACCTAGTTTAAAGAATGCAATCCAAATATTTAGTGAACAGTCCATGTAAAACGGGCATTATTTCAACATTCAATTACTCAAAAACCGGATAAACGAAAAAAATTAAAAAAATTAGAATCTCAATAGTATAATAAAGGCACTGTACAAATTTCAGCCTCTCATCATCATTTTAATTATGGTCACCAACCTTAAACAAAGACAAAGAATTTATCCCAAAGCACCGATTACGCCCTGAATGTATGCGTCCAGCTAAGTCCCTTTAGATCCAATTGGAATAAATAACCTTTTGTGCGTGATCAAGGGTGTTGGGGTGGGGGTGGGTTTTAGCCAACCAGAGGCCGTAGGACTTGCGACAGGTGACATTCAATTAAAGGTAAAATACTCGAGTGTGCTGGTAAAACGACAGTAAAGGGAATCGCGATTTACTTCCGCTGCGTGGGAGAAGCGATTCAAATATCTACACACGGGTGGAGCGAGGTCTACAGAGGGTAAATCAGCCCGACAAGTACTAAGTGTCGTTTACACATAACACGCTAACCCAACACTCTGTACATAAATTAAAATGCGAATAGAACGGATGAGGATTTACTGCCAGAGAACATGGACCGATATGGACATTTTGACAAGTCAGTCAATTACTTCATTGCTATGAATATTGGAGACTTATCGTGGAATTATGTCTACTGTCAGAGTAATTCACAACTTTGTGCATATATTTTCTATTGGTTAGTTAACAAGATTTACTCCCAATTAAGCAGTGGGGTGGCATCCATGGAAGCAAGAGAAGCACTGCTTCCCTTGTCTTTTATATTTTTAAAAATGTTTCAATATTAAAATAAATATAAATTGAATCTACTGTTGAAATTTTGATGTTGGAAGGTCGAATAATGGGTACACTCGAGGAATAAACCACGTCGATATTTAGTGTATACAGAGAATTTACGAACTTAACAAAGATTGTATGGATTTTGTAAGATTCTATTTAGAATTTTTGGATGACCTAGAGATTAAACATACCTATCAAGATTTTTCAAATTTTATAAAATATTTTACTTTGGATTTTAAGCCCCATTCACACGGAGGATTCTATGAAGATTCTGAATCTTCAAGACTCATTGAAAATTTAATTTAGCGAATTTAATAGGTAATTCTCACTAGAATTATTTTATCCATGATTCAGAATTTTTAAAGAATCTTCATAGAATCCTCGTGTGAACAGGGCCTTACAGATTTTACAGGGCCTTCCATATTTTACAAAAGATTTTACAGATTTGACTCTGGAATTTACGGATTGTAAAGATTGTAAAGATTTTTATAATTTTTAAATGATTTTTCAGGGATTTCACGCAAAGTGTACAAAGATTTTACAAATGGTACACCAGTCACAATTGTAGTACCTATACATACATTTTGTTACTTATTCATACAATCGACGTTTCGGCTACTTATTTAGCCTTATCGGGACAAATAAAATTTACTTTGACTCTATTTTGCAAATTGCATTTTTTATCCGTTGATACGTAAATTAGAATAATCATCCAGGTAAAATTTAAATAAATTTATCAAATTCCATAATGAAAACAGTGACCCAAAACTATTTGATTAAAAATCTGGAAAAAAATCTGAATTCAATTAAAGGTAAAATACTCCAATGTGCGAATAAAACGACAGTAAAGGGATCGCGATTTACTTCCGCTGCGTGGGAGAAGCGATTCAAATCTCTACAGGGGTAAATCAGCCCGACAAGTACTAAGTGTCGTTTACACACTAACTCGCTAACCCAACACTCTCTACTCTGTACATAAATTAAAATGCGAATAAGGATTTACTACCGGGAGAATATGGACCCGACGTGGACATTTGACAAGAGTCAATTAGGTACTTCACTGCTGAAAATCAAACTAAATTTGCTGTGGTCTGATTCATCCCACTTCTTGTGGTATGATAAATTTCACGATATCGTGATTTGTATTCCTTGATAAATACCAACGATAAATACAGAGTGATTCACAACTTCATGCAATTATTGCTGATTAGTGATGCCGTGAGACGAGACGAGACGAGAAATAATCAATTCTTTATTCGTCTCAAATTTTCGAGACGAGAAATTCAAGTATTCTCGTCGCAGTCATTTCTCAGCTGTTCAATTCTCCTCTCAAAGAACTCGATTCTCGTCTTGTCTCAATTTCTCGAAAAAAATTTGCTGCCATATACTTATTTGAAAAACTAGAAGTAAATTTAGGAAGTTTTTTGTTCCTACGTTTCAATTAAATTTGCATTCAATTCTTGTTTTAGCAATAAAAATATTTATATCAAAACCAAAAATGCTACGAACAAAGTACTTAAAATAAAAAATATTTGACATTTTAGATTTTTAAAAGTTTTTAAAAAGTTTTGGTTTCAAGAATTCTCGATTTCTCGAGAATTATTTCTCGTCTCGTAGTTTTGAATTCTCGTCTTATCTCGAAATTTCGAAACAAGTAATTTATTGGTTCTCGTCTCTTAATTTCGAGACGAGACTAGAATGAGACGAGAAATTTCTCATCTCGGCGGCATCATTATTGCTGATCATGAAACAAAAAGAATTATCTCCTTATGTTCACACGAAGTAGAAAGTTTTCACCAAAAAGTTTCTTGAAAGTAAAACAAGTACTAGGAGCTGTCATAAATAAAAAGGAATGTAATTATTTTTATTAAATATATTTAAGATCACTAGTTTTAATATATTTTAAAGAAATAATTAGTTTCCCCACGGTTTCTCCGCGTATGAGCGGTATTGAGAGATTTTTATATATGACCGCTCCTAGTACTTGTTTTATTTTCATAAACTTTTTTGAAAAAACTTTCCTCGTGTGAATAGGAATAAGTTTAATTTTGTAATATTAAAGCGGTCATCTAAAGCTTTTATTTTACAAAATATGAACACTTCTGCATCGACTATATTATTATACCATGAGTACGCCACAGTTATTGGGCAGTTAAATTGAAATGTATAGACTTGACTGAAAAAATATAAAATGTAACAAATTCTTGTGATATTAATTTGAATTTAAATTTCAATTCAACGCACCTTTCTCTTGGTCCTCTGTTAGGCAATAAAACGCAGTTCATTTAAGCTGTATCGTATTTCATTTGTCCGGAAGGCAAATAAAACAAAGAAATATTTATGAGCACGTAAAATTTAAGATTTATACAGAACAGTACAAAGAACAACTGCTAGTGTTAACCCAGTGTAACTTGTCAAAACAACTCGATGGAATTTTACGAGGGATTCTTAGTTAAGCCGCATTCACAGCCCGAAATTTGGTGACATTTTGAAGAAACTTGTGAAGTTATACGGCAATGTGTACTTGCGTTCAGTACACATTGGGATATTACAGACTTCATAAATTTCGGGCTGTGAATGCGACTTTACGGTTCACTTTGTATATATTTTAATAAAATTACTACCTAGAACTTTAGTGATAGAAATAAATTAAATTATTTTTAATTTTTGCTTCATCTTAAGAGAGAATCAACTATAACAATTTTTGAATTGTTCATTAATCTATTCTTTTTTCAAAGCAACAGTAGCTTACAGCATGTGATGACGTACGAACCCGGAGTTCCGTGGTTCAAGTCTCTCGGCCGGCAGTGTGTGCTTGCCGTTAAATTGTAAAACATCGTGCAATTAAATCGCATTCGGGCGCTTCAAGCTGACCTCCTTGATATTCTTAAATGTAGTTCTGGTTGCATAATAATCTCTCCCGTTGCCGCTTTGAATAACGGACGAACCTGGTGTGCCGTGGTTCAAGTCTCTCGGCCGGCAGTGTGTGATTGTAAAACATCTCGGTTGCACTTCAAGCTGACCACTTGATCGTCTTGAATGAAATCCTGGTTACATAATAATATCTCCGTTGCCGCTTTTAATTTCAAAGGACGTCGCACGGATTGAGATTCTGACTGCTCCAAGATTTAATTTTCCTACCAGTGTAAAGTCCTAATCGTACAAAATATTACTCATCATCTACGATGATTCAAAAAAGCACATTCTTTGAAATTCTATTAGTAACTAATTCTGCAATTTATTATGATTTCTCTGAAACTTCTCCACTGAAATCTATGTTTTATTCTGCTCTAATTTACTAATAAGTATGGATAATTCTAAAGTGAAAAGTCTAGGGAAAACGATTATTATGCTAATATCATTTTCTTACACGCTTGAAACTTTGTGCATATAAAAGTTTTCCCACTCGTTACGAAATTTTCCTGATCCCTAAGGCAAGTTGAAGGCGGAAATTTTCACATGCCTCTTCAATAGGAACATTCATTATAAACGGGGTGAAGTTATTGTCGATTTGCCTACGAGAATTTAAAATAGAAAATTATTTTACGAAACTGAAGAAATCATTTATTTCCTGATTCTCAATCAAAAAGAACTTTTTTAATTGAGCTACAAAATTAAGGGGGTTTTATCGCTCAGCGCTACTAGATCACAAATCCTCGTTATTTCAGGTATCCGTGCTGACAGCCTATGTTTTATGAGCACATGTTGTCTCTATTTATCTAATTGCTATGTTTCGCTCCATTTTTGTTTAGAAAATACTCAATTTGATTGGCTAGCGCGCATACAATTTTTAAATTTATTTAACAAATTACTCCACTACTACTTGAAAATTTTATATAATAATGTGATATAAACATTTAAATTTACAATGCAATCAAACTTACGAAGAGTTTTTCTCAGAATTATTGTTATTTAATTGTTTATAAATAATAATAATAACAATTTAAAAAAATCGACAACGTAGCTAGATTTTTACTGCCTTTATCTTTATATGGTATTTTTTTTAGATTTATAGGATTAATATAGGTTGGGAGTAATTTGTTAAATACTTTTTTACTGTGATAAAAGCCCCTTAAGGATGAGGTTTTTCAAGTGTATAATTTGTACTGCCACTTGTCGACAAAAAGTCTATTTCTACGAAAATGCGAATTAACATGTTTTCAGATATTCAATTTGCTTTTAAAGCGTTGTGTAGTGAAAATAGTTTTCATTTTGTTGTAATCTCTGTAATGTAATAACTATTCAAATGGAGGATTTTCACTGAATTTGAGACATACATATTACATAAGTTTTGCTGAACTAGAAATTGTGCAGTTACTGGAAGGTCAAAGCTGTCAGGATATTTTTGACTTCAGAGACAAAAGTTTAGATTCACAATTGCCGTAAAATGTCCGAAGGGGTACAAATAAACTCACTTTCACTATCACTACAACATTCTGCATGAAATGTCCTCATTTTTAATGACAGTGAAGCTAGCAGCCGATTCGTAGCAGCCGATTCGAATTTGGACAACCCTAGCAATAAAAATACGAGGCAGGCTTGAAAATGTACTTTAGACTGCAAAAGAATAACCACTTTTAAAAAATCAGCTGTTATATGTATTTTATATATTTTTTTAATACAATTTAATTCGCAGGGGTTCCTAATACATCAACCTGAAATAAATATAATTCAATTTTTATGTTAAATTAAGTCAATATAACTATGCGAGAATTTTATTTAATTTCAAGATGGTAAAATAGATGCCCACTTATTATTTAAATATGCTATATCTCCCTTATAGTTACCTGTATCACAACCATAGTTTAGAAGGTTGTACACACAACTACCCTTAATATTATTTATTATTTTGCATAGTAAGTAATTTGTATCAGGGGATGAAATGTCTTTATTTACGTAAAATTAATTTGACTCAAGAAAAAATAAACAATTCCTAACATTAACACCCCTATATCTCAATTATGGTTACCTGTATCACAACCATATTGTAGAGGGTTGTTCACACAACTACCCTTATGAATATTTTGCATAGTAAAAATTTTTTATCAGGGGATGAAATGTATTTATTTACGTTAAATTAATTTATCTCAAGGAAAAAGCAACAATTCCTATCATAAACACCCCTATATCTCAATTATGGTTACCTGTATCACAACCATATTGTAGAGGGTTGTTCACACAACTACCCTTATGAATATTTTGCATAGTAAAAATTTTTTATCAGGGGATGAAATGTATTTATTTACGTTAAATTAATTTATCTCAAGGAAAAAGCAACAATTCCTATCATAAACACCCCTATATCTCAATTATGGTTACCTGTATCACAACCATATTGTAGAGGGTTGTTCACACAACTACCCTTATGAATATTTTGCATAGTAAAATTTTTTTATCAGGGGATGAAATGTATTTATTTACGTTAAATTAATTTATCTCAAGGAAAAAGCAACAATTCCTATCATAAACACCCCTATATCTCAATTATGGTTACCTGTATCACAACCATATTGTAGAGGGTTCTTCACACAACTACCCTTATGAATATTTTGCATAGTAAGAAATTTTTATCAGGGGATGAAATGTATTTATTTACGTTAAATTAATTTATCTCAAGAAAAAAGCAACAATTCCTATCATAAACACCCCTATTTATCTCACTTATGGTTACCTGTATCACAACCATATTGTAGAGGGTTGTTCACACAACTACCCTTATGAATATTTTGCATAGTAAGAAATTTTTATCAGGGGATGAAATGTATTTATTTACGTTAAATTAATTTATCTCAAGGAAAAAGCAACAATTCCTATCATAAACACCCCTATATCTCAATTATGGTTACCTGTATCACAACCATATTGTAGAGGGTTGTTCAGACAACTACCTTTATAAATATTTTGCATATTAAGAAATTTTTATCAGGGGATGAAATGTATTTATTTGCGTTAAATTAATTTATCTCAAGAAAAAAAGCAACAATTCCTATTATAAACAGCCCCATATATCTCCCTTATAGTTATCTGTATCAAACCATATTTCAGAGTGTTGTTCATGCAACTACCCTTATAGATATTTTGCATAGTAAGTAATTTTGATCAGGGGATGAAATGTCTTTATTTGCGTTAAATTAATTTATCTCAAGAAAAATGCAACAATTCCTATCATAAACACCCCTATATCTCAATTATGGTTACCTGCATCACAACCATATTGTAGGGGGTTGTTCACATAACTACCCTTAATGATATTTTGCATAGTAATTAATTTTTATCAGGGGATGAAATTTCTTTATTTACGTTAAATTAATTTATCTCAAGAAAAAAGCAACAAATCCTACCATAAGCACCCCTATATCTCAATTATAGTTACCTGTATCACAACTATGTTTTAGAGGGTTGTTCACACAACTACCCTTATAGATATTTTGCATAGTAAGTAATTTTTATCAGGGGATGAAATGTCTTTATTTAAGTAAAAATAATTTGACTCAAGAAAAAAACAAAAATTCTTATCACAAACATCCCCATATCTCCCTTATAGATACCTGTATCACAAACATATTTTCTACGGTTGCTTACACAACTACCCTTATTAATATTTTACATATTAACTAATTTTTTTGAGGGGATGAAATGTCTTTATTTACGTAAAATTTATTTGTCTTAAGAGAAAAGCAACAATTCCTATCATAAACACCCCCATATCTCCCTTATAGTTATCTGTATCACAATCACATTGTAAAGGGATGTTCACACAACTAACCTTATTAATATTTTACATTGTAAGTAATTTTTATCAGGGGATGAAATGTATTTATTTACGTAAGACTAATATGTCTCCAGAGAAAAACAGTAATTTATATTATACACACCCTCATATCACCCTTAAAGTTCACTGTATCATAACCATATTTTACAGCGTATTTTATATAACTACCCACTATATTTAAACAATTATTTGATCAATTTATTCAGGGGATGTGATGTTGAAATTTAATGAAAACAAATTGAATGTTGGGAAAAACATAAAATGTTGAAATTTTAATAATAACAGTAAATTATAGAGGGTTGCTAATACAGCTACCCATATTAGTATTTTGCGTAGTAGGTAAGTAATTTTTGTCAGGGGATGAAATGCATTTATTTGTGTAAAATTCATTTTTCTCAAGAGAAAAACAGAAATTCTTTTCATAAGCACACCCATTTCTGTTCGCTGTATTACAACCATATTTTGTTATGTTAAACAATTTATACAGGGAATGCGATGTTGAAATTTATTTGAAATTTATTTAACGTTGGGAAAATAGATATACATTTTTAATTCAAATACCCTATATCTCCCTTATAGTAACCTGTATCACAACCTTATTTTAATTGTTTGGTCATACAAATGATTGTGATACAGTAAACTGTAAAGGAGATATTGCGTACTTGAATTGTATAATTATTTTTCTAAATATTAAATTAATTTTAATTAAATTGGAAAATCACATGCACTGAATACATTAATAAATAGAACTTGAAAATATAGTAGCTAGTTGTATTAACAATTTTATTAAATATCGTTGCGAAACAGCGACCTATAAGGAAAATATGGGGATGTTAGTAATAAGAATTGTTGTTTTTTTCGTGAGACAAATTAATTTTATGTAAATAAAGACATTTCGTCCCCTGATAAAAATTATTTACCACGCAAAATATCTATCAGGGTAGTTGTGTGAACAACCCTCTAAAACATAGTTGTGATACAGGTAACTATAATTGATATATAGGGGTGTTAGTGATAGGAATTGTTTCTTTTTTCTTGAGTCAAATTAATTTTACGTAAATAAAGACATTTCATCCCCTGATAAAAATTAATTACTATGCAAAATATCCATAAGGGTAGTTGTGTGAACAACCCCCTAAAACATAGTTGTGATACAGATAACTATAAGGGAGGTATGGGGCTGTTTATAATAGGAATAGTTGCTTTTTCTTGAGATAAATTAATTTAACGCAAATAAAGACATTTCATCCCCTGATAAAAATTACTTACTATGCAAAATATCTATAAGGGTAGTTGCGTGAACAACCCTCTGAAATATGGTTGTGATACAGATAACTATAAGAGAGATATGGGGTTGTTTATAAAAGGAATTGTTGCTTTTTTCTTGAGATAAATTAATTTTACGTAAATAAAAACATTTCATCCCCTGATAAAAATTTCTTAATATGCAAAATATTCATAAGGGTAGTTGTCTGAACAACCCTCTACAACATGGTTGTGATACAGGTAACCATAATTGAGATATAGGGGTGTTTATGACAAGAATTGTTGCTTTTCTCTAGAGACAAATTAATTTTACATAAATAAAGACATTTCATCCCCTAAAAAAATTAGTTAATATGTAAAATATTAATAAGGGTAGTTGTGTAAACAACCGTGTAAAATATGTTTGTGATACAGGTATCTATAAGGGAGATATGGGGATGTTTCTGATAAGAATTTTTGTTTTTTTCTTGAGTCAAATTATTTTTACTTAAATAAAGACATTTCATCCCCTGATAAAAATTAATTGCTATGTAAAATATCATTAAGGGTAGTTATGTGAACAACCCTCTACAATATGGTTGTGATACAGGTAACCATTATTGAGATATAGGGGTGTTTATGATAGGAATTGTTTCTTTTTTCTTGAGATAAATTAATTTAACGTAAATAAAGACATTTCATCCCCTGATAAAAATTAATAACTATGCAAAATATCCATAAGGGTAGTTGTGTGAACAACCCTCTACAATATGGTTGTGATACAGGTAACCATAATTGAGATATAGGGGTGTTTATGACAGGAATTGTTTCTTTTTTCTTGAGTCATTTTAATTTTACGTAAATAAGGACATTTCATCCCCTGATAAAAATTTCTTACTATGCAAAATATTCATAAGGGTAGTTATGTGAACAACCCTCTACAATATGGTTGTGATACAGGTAACCATAATTGAGATATAGGGGTGTTAATGATATGAATTGTTTCTTTTTTCTTGAGATAAATTAATTTAACGGAAATAAATAAATTTCATCCCCTGATAAAAATTTCTTACTATGCAAAATATTCATAAGGGTAGTTGTGTGAACAACCCTCTGCAATATGGTTGTGATACAGGTAACCATAATTGAGATATAGGGGTGTTAATGATATGAATTGTTTCTTTTTTCTTGAGTCATTTTAATTTTACGTAAATAAGGACATTTCATCCCCTGATAAAAATTTCTTACTATGCAAAATATTCATAAGGGTAGTTGTGTGAACAACCCTCTGCAATATGGTTGTGATACAGGTAACCATAATTGAGATATAGGGGTGTTAATGACATGAATTGTTTCTTTTTTCTTGAGTCGTTTTAATTTTACGTAAATAACAACAACCCTGTACAATATGGTTGTGATACAGGTAACCATAATTGAGATATAGGGGTGTTTATGATAGGAATTGTTGCTTTTTTCTTGAGATAAATTAATTTAACGTAAATAAATACATTTCATCCCCAGATAAAAATTTCTTAATATGCAAAATATTTATAAAGGTAGTTGTCTGAACTACTCTACAATATGGTTGTGATACAGGTAACCATAATTATTGAGATATAGGGGTGTTTATGATAGGAATTGTTGCTTTTTCCTTGAGATAAATTAATTTAACGTAAATAAATACATTTCATCCCCTGATAAAAATTTCTTAATATGCAAAACATTTATAAAGGTAGTTGTCTGAACTACTCTACAATATGGTTGTGATACAGGTAACCATAATTATTGAGATATAGGGGTGTTTATGATAGGTGTTGCTTTTTCCTTGAGATAAATTAATTTAACGTAAATAAATACATTTCATCCCCTGATAAAAATTTCTTAATATGCAAAATATTTATAAGGGTAGTTGTCTGAACAACCCCCTACAATATGGTTGTGATACAGGTAACCATAATTGAGATATAGGGGTGTTAATGTTAGGAATTGTTTATTTTTTCTTGAGTCAAATTAATTTTACGTAAATAAGGACATTTCATCCCCTGATAAAAATTTCTTACTATGCAAAATATTCATAAGGGTAGTTGTGTGAACAACCCTCTACAATATGATTGTGATACAGGTAATCATAATTGAGATATAGGGGTGTTTATGATAGGAATTGTTGCTTTTTTCTTGAGATAAATTAATTTAACGTAAATAAAGACATTTCATCCCCTGATAAAAATTACTTACTATGCAAAATAATATTAAGGGTAGTTGTGTGTACAACCTTCTAAACTATGGTTGTGATACAGGTAACTATAAGGGAGATATAGCATATTTAAATATTAAGTGGGCATCTTTTTTACCATCTTGAAATTAAATAAAATTCTCGCATATTTATATTGACTTAATTTAACATAAAAATTGAATTATATTTATTTAAGGTTGATGTATTAGGAACCCCTGCGAATTAAATTGTATTAAAAAAATATATAAAATACATATTACAGCTGATTTTTTAAAAGTGGTTATTCTTTTGCAGTCTAAAGTACATTTTCAAGCCTGCCTCGTATTTTTATTGCTAGGGTTGTCCAAATTCGAATCGGCTGCTACGAATCGGCTGCTAGCTTCACTCTCATTCATTTTTATCATAAATCACACCATAAATGCAAAATTACTGCATTGAAAAAGCCCTCCCAGCCTGAATATTTCAAAAAAAACGTAAAATTTCAAGTGATTTGGATAGTGGTTTGAAATTTATAGTTTTTTGCAAGTGTTCAATAGGAGTCGGTTTTTTTTTTCGTTGCAATGTATATTTATTATTACGTAAGATACGTAATTAATTACTGATTAAATTTTTTTTTAAATTGTCGACAAAAAATGGCACTAAACGTCATCTTTACTTGAAAAACCTTGTCCTGGATTTTGCGAACATTCAAAAAATATTTTTGATTCAAAATCAGGACATCGAAATGTTTACCTCAAAATTTTTTTTACCTTTTTTTAACACCCTGCATGTAATTAAAGGTGTCATTTAATTGTTTCATTACTATTTATTTCTTCATAGGTTTTTTTTAAATCAAATTATTTATTTATTTTTAATTTTTGATGGTACCAATTCTACAGGAACTCCCAATTACAGAATGGTAGATGTTATTATAGTGGAATCTAACCACTCGGGCCCAGTGGTATTATAGTCGGTTGCGCTGGGAATCGAATTAGGGACCGCTAGCATGCTAGGCGGACCCTCTATCGCTGCGCATCACTATTTCCAAAATACTCCCATATCTAACACTACAAAGTCAAATTATTACATACATAATCTCCTAGCAATCTATAGCCACTTTGCTTCAGGTAACACAGCTCACAGGTCACAGCTAATTTACCATAGTAACCCCCACCCCACCCCATCCCGCTAGCACAAAGCAGCTGCATCAGCTGCAGCTGCAAGGCACACATACATACACAATATCAAGTAACAAGTGCATGAAAATTTTACATGTATCAAATGTAGAGCAGTGAAGTTGTTTATGTCATATTAACTCGCGAATTTCATTTAGGTTATTGTTAGAATAAAGCAGGATTATACATACGTGCCTTTTACCCAACTTGGATATGGCAGCCTCACGTATGGAGATATAGGATGTTATTATAATTCAGGGAAAACGTTTAAGGCGTTTAAGGGTATACGAGCCCCGTCAACTATATGTTCGGACATTTGATGTTTTTTGTATTTAGTTTTATTTATTACATACTTATTTTTTTAATAATGTTCGCAACATTAGACACGGGATATGCAAGATATTTTGCAGTTTTTCTACCACTACACCACTAGTTCCAGATAAATTTGTTAGATATAAGGTATAAGATAATTGACAAATATGACATTATCAAGTAAACAACTAAAAACGTTTAAATTTTGTTTCAAAACAAAATATGCTAATATCTACAAGAAACTATTATTTTAACTTAGTGCCCCAAGAAATTATTTTCAAGCAATTTGAATACTTTTAAAAAATGAATATTTATACCCTATTATGTATTATCGTTTTTAAAATAAAAATATACCTACCTAACTAAACGCAAGCTAATTAGTTACTGTATTCAAAATTATGTACCAATTTTTTTATAATCAATTGATTTTTCATAAATAAGACGTACTGAACATACGACAGATAGAATTTTAGGAAATTATCAAGAATAAGGGTGAAGATTTTTAGTACTACAAGCACAAACGGATATAGGTACCTTACCTACCTACGTAGATACCTAACTATTTTATTTTTATTTGAAAATTTGATTTACTTAGATTATAAATAATATTTTCTCTGTGTCAACTTTATTAACGGGTTCTTTTAAAGCTGCATTCGGCTGCATTTATAAAAAGTACTTTTTTATAAAAAGAAGCTATTTTAATTTTAATTAATTATCTGTTAAAAGGCTGCATTTATTTCTTCCCTTTCTTGTGATATATTCTTTAGGTACGTACTAAATTTAAAAAATACTAACATAGGTACCGAGATAGGTACTTTCATTTCCTAAATTTCAATTTATTTTAATAATAATAATATAATCTTAAATAAGTAACTGTTAGCCCTTGTATAGAAGTTGAAATCAAAACTTAGTGTACACGCTGTTCGAGGCACAAATTTCAAAAATATTAATTTGGTATTTATTTGAAACATTTTGTAATGTATCGAGATTATTTTCGATTTAATTCCTAGTAATTCTTAAATGCAAGTTGCACCAAATTATAAATTAATATCTTGGTAGGCACATAAATTTTACCAGTAGTAGGTTACATATATTATTTTTGTAGATATATTTCAAAAATGTTAATTGGGTTTAATAGATATTGGAATCATTTGCAAGATCATGCATTAAAATATTGTTCATGTTTAATATTTTAGCAGATACTTTTGAAAATTATATTTTTTTACATGCACTAAAGAAATTAAAAAAGTTTGACAAAATTTCAAAACTTTTCTTATTACAAAATTGCTCTTCCAAATATGGTACATCAAAGTAGTCCTTTTTATACTTGCGTATTTTAGTTTTTTATTTGTACTCCTGTTCTTTTATTAGCCTTAAAATTATTTTTTTGTGCACAAAAAATTCAAACTTCGGAACTCGAATCGAATCGGAACAGGAATTAAAACCGGAACTACTGCAATTTTAGCGTACCCGGGACCAAACCAGAACTATTAAAAATATGTTTTTATTATAGTAAAAAAAGTACAACAAAAATCAAACCATTTTATTTTATTTTATAATTATTTCGGATTATTTTGGATTGTAAACAAATTTATAAATCGAACCTTCTAAAATCTAGCATAAATGTACTTACGTAGCGAATGTTTTGTAGCCAGTACAAGAAAGGTAAAATTTTATTTCAACAAGGATTATGTACTTAAAGGATCAATTAACAGTTGTACCTTTTTTAAATTTTAATTAAAAAAATTGTACATGGTTATAAAAATTCTTACATATTTCCAATTTATGCAAACTTTACACGGTTATACCTCATGACAAAAATTTATTTTTAATATTTTAAAAAGCACATTTGTAGATCCATCCTTTCTCTATTAAATGATTATAAAAAAATTATCTTGAAGTCAATAATAAACTCGGAGCGAAAACACTTTCACAGAACTTTTCAACTTCCAACTGACATTGCGTAGCTAGGATGCGGCAAAGTGCGAGTTTCGGGCAGCCGTAGTAGTGAAATAGAAAAAAGTAAAATAAAAAAAAACACTTACAAACTTCTGCAACAATGAATTGGTCCCAGCTGCAACAACACCTCTCAACAATGGTCCAACTCACACACACACTGCACTCCGCACTGTGTTCGGTTCGGCACTTGTCACTGACTTCGTGAGCGCGAGTTTGGTCGCGGTTTCGCGCGATTCGCAACGTTTCGCGACAGCCAAACAACTGCCTGACGGACGAGAGCCGGGATCTAGCCGAGAGCTGCGCACGCGTGCAGCTGAAACAAAAACGCAGCGGCCGAACGGAGCGAATATTCGCAAAGTTGGAAGATTCGGAAGAAGGAACTGTATAGAGGAAGTGGACTTTGTAGTTTTGTTAAGTATTCGTTCCTATGGCGTACTCTAATAAATGGCGGTGTCCGTGAGTTGATGGCTGGTAACCGCACACACGGTATCATTCAGGATGTTTCAAGGATAAGTATTCTACTTAAGCGGCCCGTCTACTTTTTAGGTTTTTTCCGAATTCCTAGAATACTTTCGATTTTACTTTTTTTCTATTCTCTTTTCCCCAGTACTACGACCAGCCCGAAACTCATACTTTACCGCACTCTACCTATGCACTGTCATTTTTAATTTGAAAAATACTGTAATAATATATAACAAGAGTTGTAAGAAGCATATTACGCACGACTGAAAAAGTTACACAAGAGATGTAGGCTGTAATGGTATGGGTCAAAATTTGTACGCCTATATAATTTGATCCGAGGAATCGAATGGTGCAAAAATATGTTTTTTGGCCAGTTTTCGACTTAAAAAAATTATGTCAGAAACTGTGGGTCGAAAATTTTTTTCGGCTACAAATTTGAAATCCTCGTGTTCGAATTAAGTATATGTATAACCATATTAGAAGCAAATTCCCTATATTATTCTTGAGGTTAGAAAATAAGCAAGTTTTCTCTTCGATTTTGTACCATTTTTTAAATACCTCAATAAAAAATTGTATCCCTTAGAATTTTTTCGTGAAAATTTGGATTCCTACATAATTTGAGCCAAGAAATCCAACGGTGAAAAAATAAATTTTCTATTTTGACCAATTTTCGACTAAAAAAAATTATGTCGAAAAATATTGTTCGTAAAAAAATTTAGACTGCAGATTTGAAATTCTCGGAGTCGACTTAGTATATAAAAAAAATATTTTGGCCAAAATTTCGTTTTTGACCATTTTCGTAAACCCTTCTTAAAAATTGTACCCATTTTTCGCTAAAATTTGGATCTATATCTAATTCGACGCGAGGAATTCAATGGTGAAAAAATTACGGTCATAGCTGCTCCCTTCTTTCACCTGCAAACATTATCTCGAAAAATATCAGCCGAATTTTTTTTTAGTGGCACCATTGGATTCCTCTGGTCCAAAATAGGGTAGGTATAACCAAATTTTGAGCGAGTCGAAAATTTCGACATACCTACCTATTTAAAAATTTTCAAAGTGCATTTAAAATTCTACCCGACAGAATTTTTTAAGGAAATATGTATTTATATGTAGTTTGATACGAGGAATCCAGAAATTAAGTAAAATCCATTTTTAAATTTGTTTTAGGTACTTCAAATTCCTAGGCCAAAGACAAAAAATAAAAATATAGAAGCATTAAGACATCTTTTGATAATACACTCATATATAAAAGCATCATATATTTAAATTATAATTAAAGTAAACGTGGAAGGCATACACATCTGTAACGCTGTAAAATTTTAGGGTCGACGTACTCCTTAAGGAGGTTGGTGACCGTTTATTAAAATGATGATGAGAGGCTGAAATTTATACAGTGCCTTCATTTCACTATTTAGATTCTAAAATTATTTTTTTAAATTTTCGTCTATCCGGGTTTTGAGTAATTAAATGTTGAAATTCGCTCGTTTTACATGGACTCTTATGGCAATTCACTAAATTTTTGTTTAAACTATATGATAAAATGATGAAAAATTCACAGAACTTGTATTAATATTTCCAATAAACCTTTAAAAATAAGTTCTTGAAGATTTTGTGTACTTTGTCTAAACCATTTGCAAGTTATTTAAAAAAAATGTAAGCATGTCAAGCATTTTTGATTAGGGAATTAGTAATTATTGTAAAAATAAATATCACAGCAATGCAATGACATCAGCCAACGTGCTTTGAGGCGTTGAGCTAATTTTGTTTTACATTATCAAAAATATTTTTATTTTCATATCCTCCCTCTAAGGCTAATGTCTGAGTACGCCACTGCAGGCGTCCCCAACCTCCTTAAGAAGTTCTACCTAATTATGTATCCCTCTTCTGTTTTGTTTGCATCTTCATGTGTTTGCATTTATGCTGAATTTAAAATATAGATTTTGTTTTGAATTATTTTATTACGTATACATTTTCTAGATTTGAATCTTCTTGTGCATGCATTTTTCTTGTGAATGAATATTCTTGAATTTTGTATTCTGGTCTTGAATGGTACCCGTACAGCACAGGAAAAAATGTATTTCAGGAAACTAAAAAGTGTACCTGACATTATTCGAACCTTAGAACAACAGTTGATCGCATAGCAAAGTTGACCTTCCACCCCATAATAACATAAGATATCATGACAAACAGCTATATTTTCGTTATACGAGTATAATCAATTTTAATAACATTTACAAATTCCTTAAGCGCTTAAGCAACCCATTATTTTAAATATCAAAGTTACTTATTATATTCCAGAATAATATCTGCCAAATATCATTCCTGAAAATGTGTAAAATTTTCCCAAAATACATCACCAACAAACTTAAAACAATTTCTCTCTTCCTCGCAAAATAATCCTCTTAGATTTATAAAATATTTGTATTATTGTGGTCGTGAACACGTGAACGGAACCAGTCTCCAGTTTAAACTCTCAGTCTTCAGATTTCAGCCTTCAGCCCTCAGGTTTCAGTGTTCAGGGCTTCAGTCTTCTTGAAAGATGGCCTCCAATACTTCAATACAGCGTTTGTATTACTGTATTGTGTGGGACTGCGGCGGTATATCAAATGTCCACACTACTGCACTGAATTATATTCGTCAATAGAGATTTATTTGAATCAATGCGCACTGAATTCGAACCAAGTACGGGGTTTGCTTTTCACATGTGAATCTGATATCTATTTGCTATTGTTAAAGAAAAGGGGAAATGTATCATTGAAGGATTGATGTGATAAGCAATGAGCATTGTTGTTTGTATAACACGAGAGAGAAAAGACTTATTTGTAATGTCCTGAGCTAAGGAAGAACATGACATTTTATCCTTGGAATAAAACATTAAATTATGAATTTTTCTATGGACATAATTCTATGATATTGAAATAAATATTAAATATAATGGTATGAAGTAAAATATGCTAAGGGTTGAAAACTGCGCCCACCCATTTTTAATTTTTTTCCTTCTAGGACAAAAAAGATAACTTAATAACGAAAAGAGAAAAAAATATTCGTGATTAAGTAGGTGTGACATGGTAGTATCTGGCCTATTTTCCTGAAATTTTGAAATAGCCTGTATATTTGTACCACGATGTATAGGGTAGGCCAAATACAAGTTTTTTTTGAAAATGCAATAATATGAACAAAATTAATTTTTTTTTTCATGTATTATGGCTTCATTAGTAAGAGCAAACATTCCCATTTATTATGGAACACAACTTCGTTCAAGTGGTTGCCTCGGCTGGCTTCGCAGTAGCGCATTCTGTCACCCAATTTTCCAAGACCTGGTTGATTTTTTCGGGCTGTAGCTCACGGATTGCTTGGATGATATTGGCCTGAATCGTTTCTGGATTGTTAGCATAACATCGGTCCTTCACGGTTCGCCACAAAAAATGGGTCAAATCGCAGGTCCGAGGCAGCCAATTGACATCGCCAAGACGGATGATAACATGATTTGGGAATTTGGTGCCGAAAAGATCGATTGTGGCATGGGCTGTATGGCATGGCGCGCCATCCTGCATGAATCAGAGGTAGCCCAAATCCATGTCTTCAATTTCAGTTAAAAAAAAGTCGCATACCATGGCTCTGTAAAAATCTTCTTTTCAACAAACGCACTGTTTGGGCTACACAGCACTCACTTTGGAAATAAATTTGCAATATTTCCCAACGTTGCTCAAGCGTAAAGCGACTCATTTCGTACCGCGGAGGTATGATACTTACTTTCTATCAAGATTTCGAGTGGGAAAAAGCTGTCAGTGTCAAAATATTTGTATAGTAGTATAAAGAGTAGGATATGGCGGGAGGTCAAGTCAGATTTTTAAATTTTAAACTAGGTATATTAAATATGCGATTGCAAGTGAAAACCAGTTTCTTTACACCTACTGAAACTACAAATAAAGACCATTGCGTGAAATAATGATGGTATTACCTACCGCTAATTAGTAAAATATAAACCTAATGAAAGAATAAAAAACAATTTAGAAAGAGCTCCCTTTGCAGACCCCACAGCTTGGAATACCATTGATATTTTAGTCTGCAAAAACAGTGCCCCTCATTAGCGAAAATCTATCCAAAATAAAGCAGAAACGCAACCGTCGTAAAGAGTCTATTCTCTGTAATAAAAACTAGACAGTGTCGAAGCGAATCTTCCCTTTCTCCTAATATTAATTTTTTACGAATGCGCGCTCGGGAACTGACGAATCGGCCACCGTCCCATCTTGGGTAAAAAAACAAAGTTCTCTTTTTATCACAGTTCGGAAACAAATAAAACAGAGGCAGAGCCAGCCATATGCCTTGTGTTCATTTGTGCGCTCATGTATTTCCTAATGGCCCTTGGTTTCGAGTTCCCGCTATACGGCGGATTGGAAACTGAATGTAGTTTTTGTTTATACCTCTTTTTCTTCTGTTATTGTAGATTGTAGATTGTGTTACTATAACAACGAACGCATGGGAAACAATACACTGCCGGTTCCGATTGTTTTAGATGTATGGAAAACGTTTTAATAAGGACTGTGGCTTTGAAAATTGTTTCTGTGTGGTTGGATAGATTTCCGTATTTTATACATAGAATAGTTATTGTTATGTAATAGTTATTTGTTTAATTTGGTAAAAAAGAATACATTTACTGCCGCA
The DNA here is from genome assembly GCA_947534325.1 of Agonum fuliginosum. Taxonomy (NCBI): domain Eukaryota; kingdom Metazoa; phylum Arthropoda; class Insecta; order Coleoptera; family Carabidae; genus Agonum; species Agonum fuliginosum. The sequence continues at coordinate 45,675,982 of OX384029.1, forward strand.
CGTAGCGTTTCATAGCAACCGAGGTTATAAATCTAGCTTAGGCAGTAATTTTGTCACGTTAAACACATTCTTTTTTTGCTGATTGTTATTATTAATATTAATAAGTACTATTTTTGACAGCTGACAGTTTGTGAAGTGTCACTTTTAGTGCATAGACAGTGAAAATATTTTATTTGTTACTCACTTGTAATCTCACTTGTAAACGTAAACGTAAACTTGTACGTTGCCACAGTAATATTTCTAAGGCTTATGAGAAATCATAAGACAGAACAGAACAAAACAGTTGTATGTGAATGACAGAATTTGATTATAATTTTTACTTCCTTGGAAGGAGTAAAAAGGCAGTATAGTAATTGCGAAAAATTTCGGTTCTCAGGTTTTGACGAAAATATGCGTTTTGACGTTTCCTGAATCCATTATGACTAGTTTCGTCGTAACGTCTGTACGTACGGATGTACGGACGTACGGACGGACGGACTCAAATATGGTTAGACTTAGAGAGTTGAAATTTTGTATTTAGGACTATTATAACACTATTAAACTATTAAACCTCCTATTTTTGTTTGCGGTCGTCCGTGCCAAAAGGGCACTTTTTGGCATTTTTCGCATTAATAAATAACGGTGATACTAAAGATTTTAATAGCCCGGTCACTATCAAATTTCTCTGGCTGGTTAAATTTTTCAGCCCACCACTGTTTCGAAATAACATTAGGTATGAAAGAAATCTCATTTGACTCTTAGTACCATGCAAAGTTGACTATCAGAACCAGAATACCAAGCAATCATAATTTTTAATTTATCATCCTTGTTTCACAAGTCTTAAACTCCCTAACTTATTATAATTCTTCTCGTACTATTTAATATAATTTTAATAAATTCAGCCTGCTAATTCGAATTTTCCGGGCCGCTTCAGATGAGCGCTGGCGCTGCCACCAAATATCAACGTTGGGTGCGGAAAGCTTTTCATGGCCTACTGGAAACTGCTAACTGCTTTTGACAAACGCGATATATCGTAGCAGTGAGCGATATTTCTATTTCTACCACGGAATATCAAATGAACTTCGCTTATACAAATTATGAAGTTATTTTAGTTGAAAAGTTTACTCCTATTAATATAATAAGGTTAATAGCTAATGGTAATGTAAATTAAATGAAAACATGGGATTCATTTTTACATTGCTGTTCTCAGTGATAACGTGATAAGAATTTAGGAGACTATGATAAAAATTATCAACTGTAATGACACAAGGGCTTTTTATTTCGCCGGATAAATTTCTATTTGCATTGAAACCTTGTTGCCTAGCAATTTGAAAAAAAAAGTTTTTCCACCTACGGTGTCGTGGTTTTATTTTAAAACAATTTGAATCGTTTAGTATGAACATGACTAGCTTCTAACTTGTTAAATTTTAACAAGTCAGCTGTCAATTTAACAAATTAGTAACTTGTAAATATTAGTTTTCAAAGGTAATGTAGAGATTGATTAAAAGATGTTTACAAGTGAGTAACAAATAAAATATTTTCACTGCCTATGCACTAAACGTGACACTTCACAAAATGTCATCTGTCAAAAATAGCACTTATTAATATTAATAATAACAATTAGCGAATAAAGAATGTTTATTATTATCAAAATTCCGTCTACTTCCTTACCTTTATATTTAAGGTTTTAATACGAATCTTAAGCGCTCATTAAATTTTGCTACCAATCTACAAACCGGAAGTAGTACTTTTTTAAAATATTTCGATAGTTCATCAAAATCAGATCTGTTTTGGTGGGTTTAGAAATAAAATCCTTCATAGACTCGACTATTGTGTTCAGTAATTAAAGTTTAATAACAATTTCTGACTGAATGCAATTATTGTGTTTGAGTAACATATGCCAATATGCGTTGATTGTATTGTTAATTGCAAAATAACATTTGTGTCTCAATAAACAGTTCGCGAGTGTACCGGTACAATCAGCGTGAAATCATTAGTATTCTGACTCGTTTTTTCTTCCAGTGATCATGATAATTAAAGATAAGCCCTTATGTGTGTGCTTTAATTAACTATTATTTAATTAATTAAATGCCCATTTAACAGACAAAGAGAATTTTTCCTCTCCGTCCCTTCTACTTAAGATTTATTTGGATTTGAAACGGATTAACGAAGCATTAAATCTGATTAAAATTAAATAAATTTAAGAGGTTATTCTGTTTTTAATTAATTATTTGGACAGTGTTCTGTATGTGTTGTTATTGTTATTATAATTTGCTTTTGACAGTATCAAAATATATTATACAGGATATCAGGATATCTGATATAGAATATTGTAATTTACATATTTTGTGATAAATCGAATGATAATATTCTGATTTTGATCATGTCAAGTTGTAAATCATTTGAAACAATTTTACATATTTTTTGCTTATCTTTCTTCTATTCTACTAGTTTAGATATACTGAAGAAAAAACGAGTCATTTGAAATTCGTAAAAATTTTCCAATTTTCAAACCGTCATAACTAGGTGTATTTTTCACTAATTTGGACGAACCTTCGTGGGCGACAAAGTTTCAAGTTTCTTCTTTAAGGGTCTGCATGCGATCCGAGTAAAAAAAGTTTCTCTGTATTCAATGCTGCCTCGTCATTATTTTTTGGCGCTAAAAATATGCAGAATATTCGCCGAATATTCGATTATTTGGCAGGCAGTCCTACACAATATTCGTTTTTCGGTATTCGGTACTCGGCACATTTACTATTCGTTACAACTGTAAATCGATCAGACCGAAAAAATCGGTTTCAAATTTTTAAGATCGCATAGTCCGAGTTAATTCTTCGCTTCAACACTCAGTACTCAGCCCACGGTTAAAAAATAATTTGATTTACCGACTGGCAACATTTTTCATTGAACCCGGTCAGAAGTTGTAATTAGTCCATAGGTGTTTCTAGGGTTTCTAGGTGCCTCTGCTGGTCACTGCCGATGCTAATATTCATTCTGTCACTTGCTGTCACTGAAGTATTATTAAAATTCAATAATTTGTGCGTTATACAGAGTATTCCACAAATTAGGACAAAAAATTAAAGACTATACACTGTACGACGTGCTGATCATGAAACAAAAAGAATTCTTCTTTAAATTCGCAAAGTTAAGGGTAGTTGACGTATATACATTTTAAGTATAACTGTTTTGATGATATATTTGATAATTTGACATTTATTAGTATTAGATTATGTAAACAATTACTTTCAATGTAGAAGATTTGAAAAAAAAAACAGTGGCAAAAAAATGTTTGCTTGAAATACGATGCAATTTTTTGCGAATTTTTAAAAAAATTCTTTTTGTTTCATGATCAGCACGTCGTACATTATATGCCTTATAATTTTTTGTCCTAAGTTATGGAACACCTGTATAGTACTATAGAAATATGTAAAATATAAAAAACACGTAAGGTTATTATTAGGTACATTATAAAGTAACAGGTAAATATTGTTGTGAAATAATGAAAAGTGTTTCGGAAAAACTGTCAATGTAAATAGGTTATTTTAATTTTAAGAGAAATGAGTAAAAATCGACATGTTTTATAAACTGAATAATGAAGATTAATAGATGCACTATACGAGACTATGTTCATATATTGTGAAATTATTTATTTAATAATAAAACCTTCCATAATATGCAAACTCTCAATTGATTGACAGATAAAATTGTTGATTTATTTTAACATCGCTGTCGTTAATGATACGATTTAAGCCCCCTTAGATGTTTAAAGAGACTGGGTTTCACCTCGTCGCTTATCAACGGTAGCCTCGGTATTATAAATCGCATAATATTCTTGTTATATTAATAGCTATATAACGACGATCTCCTCCGTAGAAAATGTAGGAATTTCAAATACGTTTTGTCACAATATTTTCGATCTAAAGGTAAATTATGGAACTATTTATTTATAGTACCTATTAAAGTGTATTTTTACATTTAAATCAGTGTCAATATAGTATCCCTGATACATCCAGATCATGATAGATTATGTTACACATTCTGACCGCTAGAAATGATCATGTTGGCAAACCTAATTATTCCTTAACCGTGACTCAACCCTCTCAGCTTTGATTTTTTAATTACAGTCCTGGAATAATTTCGCGAACAATTTTTTGAAAATTAATAAGAATAATAGGGTATGATATCTGGTGTCCGCTCGCGAACTTAATTTATGGAACTGATGCCTTGTTCGTTATCCTTTGATAAATTTATTCATTTATTCATGAAGTTGGGCGAGTTTTTAAGGGAAGTTAAAGGTGAAGGGATGTTTTATGAAGCTATTGATGCGATCGCATTGAACCAATACGACGCGATGTTGCAGCGTTTTATCTTTAACGCACTTTATTTACGATTACCCAATAAATTTCCCACCAAACGAAACAGAAAATTTAATTTGGCCCCGCGACGAAATTTTTATTGATCATTAATAAATTCGTAAGTGAAAACATATTTCCAATTAAGTTCAATTTAATTTTATGAGACGGTTGTAATAACATTATTTAAGGGTATATGATGTGATAGAAAATTCCTTAGTTTTTCTATAATTATTTAGTAATTTATTCTAATAATTGATTAGTATTTCTTTAGTAATTTTCAGTCGAGGCAATAGCTGCACAGCTATCTATATGTGATGAGTCCGGATATTAAAAGGCATCTAAATTTTAATTTAATAGAAATTTGTTTCACATGTTTTCAAACACTCTGACGTATCGTTTATTGTGTCTATTTTGCCTAAAATGAGATATTTTGCATTTGATGCCTAATTAACTGTTTTCTTGCCTATTTTCGACCTATTCTTGAGATAAAGCCTAGTTTTTGATTTTTTATTATTATTTTATCAATTTAATTATATCAAATAAAAACTACTACTACAAAAAAATACAAACTACAGAGTTTGTTTTATTTTTGTTCAAAATGCCAAGTTGAATTAATTTGTTTTTATAAATTATTTAAAAATAATATATAAATATGAACTATCCTGTTATACAACAATAAATTGTTGTATTTTCTAAATATTGTGAACAAACGGTAAAATTTAAATAGCTTCTATATATTTTTCTTCTGCTATGTTTATTTTATTAAAATATTTATACAGGTAAACATAAATAGCCTATATAATTTAAATATGCTTTTTAAAATTTTAAACACTCAATGAGCTACCATTTTTGTCTACTTTTCCAAATAGGTTAATATACTACTATCGGATTCAGAATTATAGTCAGTTGGGTTTAAAGATGAATAACTTGTTAAAAAATGATCTAAAAAATTTAAACTTTTTACTAAAGTATGCATATTTCTACGTTATTAAATAAATTAATTAAATCATAGCTCAGTTTTGCTATGAATTGTTGTTATTTCTACACAAATAAATTTAGAATGTAACTTTATATAATAACGTAGAAATGTGCAAACTTTGGCATAAAGTTTTGTTCAATTTTTTTGGATAATATTTTTACAAGTTATTCATCTTTAAACCCAACTGACTATAATTCTGAATCAGATAGCAGGTACATATTTTCGAATAAACCGAATTAAATTTAAATGCCTAATTTGGCTTATTACTGCCTATTTTAATTTATGAATGCCTATTTTGACCATTTTCTTTGTCTATTTGCCTACTTACCTACTCATCGAACTGTTTAGTGCCTAAAATTCGGACTCTAGTGATTTAACAAATACACAGTAGCAGTTAGTATCGTGATTCCGATGAATCTCCTCAAGTCGGCTGTACAAATCTTAAAATTGAGTATATTATTAATTGCTGCGTATTTTCTTCAATACATACCAATATCCTCATCAAAAAAATTAAAATATGTCAGTAGGAACTTAACTAAAAAACAACTCAATAGTAACCTTCTTTAGTCTCACAAACTCCTGACTGAACTCTAAACTAAATAAATAAGCTTATACCCTTCTGGAGGGTTATAGAATGATGTAACATACAGCATGTATATAAAATGAGCTATCTAGGTAATCGTAAAATTTATAAAATAAATGAATTATTCACTACAATCGTAGATAATTTAGTAGGTATTCTAGTTATTCATTTAGAAATAAAGTTCCTCTTCGTTCAACTCCATCTGCTCACCTAATGAATGTCACATTTAAAATGAATCCTTAGCAATACAGGTAGCTATTTAATTATCGCTCTTTAAACACCTTTATTAGATTATGATTAATTTGGAAGGCAGCCAGGAAACAACGGCTCTCCATTTACTATTATAAACTTGTAGTACAATGAAAACTTTTACGTTAGTCTACGGCTGCTTTGTTAAATGAACTACAGTTTTTATACAGCATCGGGATTTCGTGCAACTTTACCATGCAACTAATTACTAAATTAGTATTGACTGGTAGTTTGAATAAACGCTTGTAAAGTGAATTCGAATTTTATATGAGTGGTGGTAGTTTCTAAATGATTTAATAGTTTCATATAGTATAGATTGGGCCATAAGTCACTGACGGTCACTGACTATTGTATGTTTGATATAATTTTTTTATTTTTTATTGAAAATGAATAATTTTGATTACAATAGATAGTTTTAATCATGGAGAGTTGAAAACAAATTAAAAATAATATCTTTTAGATGCGTGCCATCAGCCTCTTCGCAAGCTGCTGCTCTTTGCTGTACCTGGCCATAACTGAAGCCAAAACTGGTTAATCAATCGCAAATCGTGAAACGATACGGTTACCGAAAACCGTAGCAGCAAATTCATTGTTTCCCTTGTAGTATGGGACGTAGCTCCGTCTTGTTGAAACCACATTTTATCAGTTATGGACCAGGTACAGCAAAGAGCAGCAGCTTGCAAAGAGGCTAATAGCAGGCATTAGTTTTAAAATATTTTTTTTAACTTTCCATGATTAAAATTATCTTTTGTAATCAAAATTATTCATTTTCAATAAAAAAACAAAAAAAATTATATCAAAAATACAATGGTCAGTGACTTATGGCCCATTCTGTACAATATAATGTTTTTTCCTCCCGCCTCATATTATTCTATAAAGGAGATATTGTGATGGGTCAAAATTTTCGAGTGTGGATAAGCACGTTTTAGGTTCCGTTCGTCCGTTCGTTACGCCGTGTGTTACAACGTAAAATATCGTTTATATCTCCTTCTGCAATGTACCTAAATAAAATTACTAAAATAGATTTGTGAGTAGTAGCAGTAGTACCTATATATTAATATTTTTGAATAATAAGTAAAAAGAATAAAGTAAGTATGACGGGAGGTCTTGTGCTGACCACATCAGATTTTTTATATAAGCTCATTAAGTAAGTTTGATGTACAAATTATTAAAAAATATAAAAGGAATTTTTTGAATTACTGATGAATTATCGGAATTACTACCAATTTACCCGAGTTAATAAAGACGAATTTATAATAAAATGTTGGCCTCATTTAAAATTATCCCAGAACTCTTTTTACCCCTGGAATACGGCCCTGTCTTGCTCACTGAAATTTTATACTGGTTTCATATTGGTTCAATTTAAATTTGGGAATTTGAACGTGAAATTGTTGCTTTGAACGGAGTATCAATGTAACAGAACAATCAATTTGTTATCAAATAAAGAGCAACATGTTACTTTATTATCCTAATTTGTTTACAGTGTATTTTATACAATACATGACAACGACAGGTATTGATTCACGTTCAAATGTTGGAGAGTAAAAATCAAAAACACCATTTTGCAAGCAAACCTTTCGAACGACAGCTAATTGATAATTTCAGCATAAACCCCAACAATTTCCCAACTAGAAATTTTCGTGGAATTATTATTATTTTAAATTTTGCTAGTAACCACTCAACAGTATTTACTCCTTATTATAAAAAGGTGGATGTTATTACAGTGGAATCCAACCAATTCGACCGATTCGTCTTGGTGCAGTCAGAACCTCAATCCGTACGACGGCCTTTGGAAATCAAAGCTACAACGAAGAGATACTTATGCAACAGGACTACATTTAAGACGATCAAGTGGTCAGCTTGAAGCGTCCGAGTGCGATTTAATTGCAAGATGTTTTACAATTTAACGACTTAGAATAAAATTCAATTTTTACTTCATGTACAGGATAATTAGTTTCGCGAATTTAATATAGCTATTTTTGATTCTAGATTGCAAAATGATATTTTTGCATTAGATGATGAAAGTTTTTATTGCAAGCACAGCGAGCAAAAAAAAATTATTCGAGAATCAAGGATGCATAGCGTTTCGCAATCGAGTATCAGACACCGTTTTTTCGAAATTACGAGTTTGTCCCAATATTAGTCAAAATGTAAAGAAAAATTATTGACATTTATGATTAATCAAATTTATCAATGTGACATGTAATTTTTCCGTGACAACAAACGTTCTAATATTTACAATAAATGTTGTCATTTTTGCATTATGAAGTGAAATATTTAAATACTACTGGAATGATATCAAAAAGCGACGAAGACAATCTGCCTCGTGATGTATTAGAAGCATAGTGTCAAGTGTAATTTTATTAAATTGTTGCTCTTTCTTCTGTCAAAAAATTGCTGGATGTAAAAGACTTTTTTGCACAATTATTGTTTTTTTTTATCAACTTACCAGGCATGTTTTCAAGACAGTATGTCGATCTTACCGGTTGCTAGGCTAAATAAAATGGTAAGTAATTTACTTACCATTCACTGAACGGTAGATAAATTCAAACTGAACGATAATTAAATTAACAGAATGGTAAATGATTTACTTACCGTTCTAGAACGGTAAGAAAATTTAATATTAGTTACGAAGAAATTAATATTTGCGTATGGATAAAAAAGACCAAAAGTGCAAAATTGATATAAGCATCACGAACGTTAAGGAATTACCGATGTCAGACAAAAAAACATTGTCTTCCATCGGTAAACTGTCCTTACCGTTCTTGATAAATAATGTACTATTGCGTTCTGTAGATACATAACTATCATTTAAATTTTATTTTGAAATTGTGAAACAACCTATATAAAATTTAAAAAACTAACTTCCAGTTCTGTGACATGAAATAAGGTGTATTTTTTAATTTAATTATTTCTGTAGATTAAATACAGAAGTTATAGATACGAAATTCGAATCTGTATTGTCAGATCTGAAATGACCAGGTATGATATATACTCTCATCACTAAAATAATCAAATCCCTAAATCTATTATCGGATGCAAAACACTGATGATTGAATATCCGTAAATCAAAATTAACTGTTGCCTGACTTCAGACTTCTTGTGTCACTATTTTTGCCGAGTGTCTCTGTTCCTCACTGACTTCCTGGTGTATTTGCGGTCTTCAGCGACGCATCAGAGCGTCTCGGAGATGGTGGCGTCGGCGGCGTCAGCGGCGTCGTACGGAACTAATTTAGGACGCGTCACGGTGTCAACGACGGTATTTCATATAGACGCCCCCACAACAATCACAATTCATTTTACCTTTAACCCACCCAAGACAAACCAACATTATATTACAGAGTAATTCATTTAAGAAAACAGAATAGATAGAGTGTGGAATAATTCGATTCTACGACAAAATGTTCCCAGCAAAATATCCCCAATAAAATATTCCCAACAAAAAGTTCCTGAATAATATTGCCCCAAACAATATGTTCCCAACAAAATGTTCCCGGCAAAATGTTCCCAGCAAAATATCCCCAACAAAATGTTCCTGAACAATATTTCTCCGACCAATATGTTTCCAACAATGTATTCCCAACAAAATGTTTCCAACAATATATCCCCATCAAAATATTCCCAGCAAAAGGTTCCTGAACAATATTACTCCGAACAACATGTTCCCAACAAAATATTATGTTGGGATTATTTTGTTGGGAATATTTTATTGGGAACATTTAATTGTGACACCATCGAAAATCGCACTGCTGACATTCACTGCACTCTTCGAAAATGTCAACTTATAAACAGTAGAACGACCGTGTGGTAATGTTAATAGAAATAAATAAATACAAATAAATTCATTCAACCTATTTTTCAAACTGTCATAATTTCGCGCCAAATCATCGTAGAGACTAGAATTTGTGAAATCTAAAGAAAAAATGAATGAATTTTATCGCCTTATACGTCGCTTAAGCCACGATTTTTTTGCTTATGGTACAAGTTGTCAAAGTTTGACATTTTTTGTCATTCTGAACATTTTTTTTCAATTGTTTACTTCATAATTTAATGATATAATGGAAAAGAAATGGTAGATTTTCCGTAGCTATATTCTGTTTGTAAAACAAAATTATAAAATTAAAAAGTCACTACCTATATCAAATTGTCATTGTTTTGATTTAGAGGATGACACTGAAAAATAAAGTACCTACCTTAGGTTCCTACCTAATATTATTATGTGAAGTAGTTACAAAATAAAAGTTCTCATTTTGCAATCAAAATACACGTGAGTTGGCCATGACATCAGTGGTTTATAATAATTAACAATGATACGTATGTACCGGGAGTTTTTTTTATTAGTAAACATAGGGCATGTCATTACCATAGTTACAATGTTACAGAATGACAGCAATGTATTGAAGCGTCTTTTTACTTCCTTGTACGAAGTAAGGAAGTATTGTAATCGCGAAAAATTTCGATTCTCAGATTTTGACGGAAATATCCGTTTTGACCTTTTCTGAATCCATTATGACTAGTTTCGACGTGACGTCTGTACGTACGTACGTACGTACGTACGTATGTACGTACGTACGGACGGACGTATGTGTGTCGCATAACTCAAATACGGTTAGACGTAGAAAGTTGAAATTTTGTATTTAGGACTGTTATAGCATCTAGTTGTGCACCTCCTATTTTTGGTTTCAGTCTACAAACCGGAAGTAGTACTTTTAAAAAATATTTCGATAAATATTTAATTTTAGACAATTTTTTTTATTTTAAATGAAAGATTATGTGATTATTACCTACAATCGGTATTTTATAAATATTTTTGTATCTGCTATCATTTAAAAATAATTAAAGTATATATTTATAATTTATAGTATTTCGGTATCTTGTAGTCCATGATCGATTAACATTTGTTACTACGTAAAATTTAAATGATTATGACATGACAGTGACAATAGTAAAATATGCTTTATATCTTCTTCTGCAGTTTAAATAAAATGACTAAAATATATTTGTGAGTATACTAGTATAATAAGTTAAAAGAATTTTAATATTATTTTACATTTTAGTTATTAAGAAAAGTATGAACACACAAGGCGTACAAGGAAGTCATGTGGTGTCCACGTCAGATTTTTTATCAGTAAACATAGGGATAATTACATACTAAAATAAATATGAAATATAAATTAAAGAAATTATAAATTATTTATTTATATTTTCTACACTTAAGAACTAGGTAGATACCTACATTAAACTAATGAGAATTTTTTTAAACGAATTAAATGCTCAAAATTGAAACCATGAACTTCTAAACAATATCCTAAACGATTATAAAAATAATTTAAAGCATTTGCTGGGGAGTAATATTATGGGAAGCAGCACTAATTCGATTTTTTAATTGTTCAACATTCATTCTGTCACCATTGTACACATTATTTTTTAAGTGTCTACCTAGTTCTTAAATTCTGATTAGTTTAATGTATCTACCTAGTTCTTAAGTGTAGAATTCTTTAATTTATATTTCATATTTATTTTCGTATGTTAATTATCCCTATGTTTACTGATAAAAAAAATCTGACGTGGCCGTTACAATACCTCTCGCCTTGACATTGAAGTATTATTATTTAACCTCGGATTTAACCAAATATTAAGCTTTAATTTAAATAAAATACAACAACACCGTATAACATTTGATATAATAATATAAAATAATGAAAAATTATAGTTATTTGTTAGTTGTTTGCTAGGTTTTTAAACTCACTCTCGAGAGCACAGATACAATTCAACAGTGGATACGGTTCTTGAGATTACCATCTAAGTATAAGAGTAAAATCTCGAAACTGAGAGTAACTGTCGATAGTAACTCTGGAGAATTACTCTCAACTTCCTAATGAAATTATAAAGGTTATAAATTATATATTTCACAAATCTAATCAGCTCTTTGTTTAATAGATAATATTATTTTATAAATACCGTATTTACATAACATTATGTCCAATTAATATTACCTATACTATATCTAACATTTCAAAAACTGTACACCACATTCCACACATGCCCTACACCACAGAGAAACCTTCTTGCTATAGACATCTGTTTATCTGTCACATTGACAATTTTATTTTTGTTTTCAATTTTTTTTCTATTTTGTGATTCACAAATCGTGGTAGGTAAAATTATATATTTAAAAAATTAATATTTCTTTATTGGTAAAATATATAGCACAAAGTAAAGTGAAATATTGTACAATGTAATTTCTTCTTTCATGTGTTGTATGCCAAATGGTAACAATCGCATTATTTTATACGATTTTTGCAAATATGTTATTGTGCTTCAAGAAAAGTACCATTTTCGGTTGACAGATTTTTACCAAAATCTTTTCAGCTCTTCTTTAACATGTATAAATGTATAATGCAAAATATTAGAATTTTCTGTTCAGTAGAATTTGAGATAATGAATCAGAACGAAAGAACATAGTAGGCGCACATACACACACACAGACACACACACAGACACACACACAGACACACACACAGACACACACACAGACACACACACAGACACACACACAGACACACACACAGACATCATCGTGAAAATAGTCAAAATAGGTTCTAAAGGTGCTAAAACGTGCTTATTGACAAAAATCTCGACATCATAATTAATAAATAATGTACCAATTTATTTTAGGAAAACTATATCAAACTTCAAATAGTACTACTTCCGGTTTGCGGATTTATAGAGGTACATTCATACGTCCACACGTCCATACGCGCACACAGACATCATCATGAAAATAGTACATTCGTATTCTAGAGACCCTAAAACGTGCTTATCCACCAAAAACTCATACCTATACTCGAAAATTTTGACCCATTACAATACCTCTCTTAGATATAGAATTAATTATATTTTTAAGAATAAATAAAAAAACTTAAATTAATAAATGAAAGGGGGTCCGGCGACCGAATTGACCCCTCTGCGGACGCCCATGGACAAGCTTCACGCACTAGCCATTAAACCACTTGTGTCATAACTTCTTTACACAGAGAAATAAATAATAAAAAAAAAATTCGCGATCTTGAGGAAATTTTTTGTGTTTTCTTTTCTGTTATCTCTTACATCAATATTATATCGTAATGGATCTCCGTCTAAAATGAAAATTGGTGACAAAAGAATAAGATTTATTTATCTACGATAAACTTAAGGGAGATTTATTGATTCGGGAAATGAAAACATTATAGCTGTGCTTTCCGGGTCTTCGTTTTCGCACGCCGCAAAAAAATATTGATATTGTAACAAAAAACTCAGGCGGCTGGTGTTAGGAAAGCGGTCAGAGGGGATGTTGTCATCACGTCACACATTATGGAGGAAACGGAACGTAGAACGTATCTATTAAGAATTAAACCACGGAAGAAAATAAAACGTATCAGATTCAATCACTAAACAATTATTTTTTCTACGCCTGCTTCTGAAAGTTCATGTTTCTACATTGTTTTTTATGTTGAAAGCAGCTGTTTGTCGCAAGTGTGTTGCAAAGTACCTAAGTGTGCGACAAAGTACTTTGTCATCAATCAACTAATAGTAACAGATGTTATCCGGTTCGGAACGGTTTAAAGCATAATTTAAAATTTACCATTTATTCGTCAAAAAGTTATAAGGAAAATTATGGTATTTTCTTTAGATTAGTCTAATTTTGTTTAAGTTTAGTTTGCTTGTTTTACATTTAGTCCAAAACTATAACGAATATTTTCGATTAATATTGTTTGTTTTTTGAAAAATCATTGAACCGAAACTGGTACTTGACCCACTTTTTATAAGAACGGTTACCGGTTCAATTTAAGAATAAACATGAAAACCAAAACAAAACCAAACCTTTATTATATAGTACAGTGAACCGCGAACCGAACCTGAACCGTTATTTTATGCGGTTCGAGATCCTGATTTGAACCAAAGACTCTCATCTTCTTCTTGTTGGTGAGTTCTCTTTAGGCCACTTCCACTTCCGGTACAGCTAATGACGTCACGCTTCCGCATTCTGTTGCGTGGTTAAATACACCCCTAGTGAACTAGAGCACAGCACAGCGTTGTCTTATAGACAGAAACTTGCCGTGTTTACAACAAAGGAAAATTAACTTTGACAACACCTTTTACAGCTTCTCGAGCCGCCGTAATGACACTCACACATGCATACGTTACACACATACACACACAGGGTGTCATAATCACTCTGAGTTCACCTGGCGACGCCCTTAAAACAAAACTATCGAGAATTATGAAGAAGTTTGTTAATTAATTTGATTTAATTATTTTGTTACACAGTCTATGCATGCATGATTAATTAAAAGTACATTTTGTGAAAATGTATGTTCAAATTTTTTTTATAATATGTACTTGAAACTTGATTAGGTACTAGGATAGCTTGGTGCGTTGAATGATGGACTGTGGTTCTGACAACTCAGGTTCGAAACAAGTACACATTTCAGTAGAAGTATCTGCCCCATCTTCCCTACGACGTTCTGATGTATACTTTAAAGCAGTGTTTTTCAAACTTTGTCGTGACCTCAGAGTAAAGAACTTACTAGAGGAAATAAGTTCACAATTTGACTTTCTTCTCTCCAGTTCTTTACTTTGAGGTCGCGACACACTGGTGTGTCGCCGAATTTTATCAAGTGTGCCTGCAAAACAAGGAAGTTAAAAATACAGAAATAACTATTAATTTTTTGACATTTACTGTAAAATTTTTCCATTTTTGTGAAATATCAATTTTTCCATTTTTTGTGAAATATCAATATCTGTGTTGCAAAGTGCCCAAAAGTGTGCAACAAAGGCACTTTGCAATACACTTGCAACAAACAGCTGCTTTCAACATTAGAAACAATGTAGAAACATGAACTGTCGGAAGCAGGCGTAGAAAAAATATTTTTTATTACTCTTGCATTTAATTACCCTACTTACAACAAACACTTTCATTCCTTTTGAAGAATCCACCACTATAAAAATACATTAAGTTAAGTGGGGGTGAAAAAATCTCTTGTGCACAGCCCTGTGAATTTACCCCCATCTAAAAGCCATACATTCGACCACAACCAACCCTTAATAAAACTTTGATGAGTCATTATCATTTAAAATCCGCGGGTAGTGCGCCTGCCTTGCGAAGTGAACAATTTAAACAAATTAGCAAAATTTCACGTTAATGATAGAGTTAAAGCGCGTTTAATTTTGGGAAAGTGAGACGAGCAAAACGGGTGGAAGTCACAAGGGATGCGTGCGAGTTTTAACACGTTCGATGAAGAGCGTAATCATCCCCTAACAAAAATTGGGGTGCTTCGTTTATTATTTTAATAGGGTAGTCATTAAACAGCACCATTTACAAGTAAATCGTTTATTTGAATAAAAAATTAATTACGCATAATAACCTGTAAATTGTTATTTGTTTAACTAGGCAAAAAATAATAGATTTACTGACGCGGCTAGAGTTTCATGGAGGCGCAGCTGAGACTATGAATCTAGGCTAAGGCAGTAAATCTGTACTTATTTCTATTTTAAACAAATTATTTTTTTGCTGGTTCTTATTAATTAATATGAATTTAGTGATTATTTTGATTATTCACATCATCTATCATCTGTCAAAAAAGACCAATAAAAATGCAGAATATTTAATTTCACAGCCAATCAAAATGAGTAGACTTGATTATTTTGTACTAGTAATGTTGTGCGTCGACTATTCACTATTAGTACTTTTAGGTGACTATTTAACAAATGAACATTTTTATAATAATCTGTATTTTCCATTTTTATTGAACCATTTCTATCTCTGGGTTTCCTTCAAAGGTCTAGAACATTTTTCACTTGAAATTCACTATTTTATTTATAAGAAAACATTATAAAACACACAAAACCCATTTGACAAAATACTTGTTTTCTGTAATCATGAATAACTGCATTTTAATTCAGAACTGGATCTGATTCAATGAATAGTCTCTTAAATACCATTCGTAGTCGTAGTTAAGTAGATTATTTTTCTGGTAGTTATATTATTACACTCATGTATCTTGTGCTTGCGAATATTACTCGTGCTGCCCACTCGTAATATTCATATCCAAGCACAAGGAACATTCGTAATACTACCAGAAAAATAATCGACATAACAAACTACCACTACTTATGATATTATTATTATGATAACACTAAATATCCGGTGAAAAAGAACACAGGTCGAAAAGGCATGGTCGCTTCTGTTATAGTACTTGGTGTATACTTTATAATTCTTATAAATGATTTCAAGACAAAATGTGTTTTCCTTATTTTAAACAGAAATTATATTTGATTATACCTGACATTTTAAATTTTATTTGTAGTTCTTCAATCCTTTTATTAAGGACGGCGAAAACAAAGTAAATATAAACACATACAATTTTAATAATATTGAATCAATTTTGTGATGGCATTTTTCCTTAATCAATCATAGATTTATGAAACATACTCAGGTTAATTGACTTTTTTTGTATTTTTTATGTTCCTACTGGTAGTTATTAAAAAGAAATTATCAGCAATGGTAATTAAGTTATTATAATGCAACACAATTTGATAATATTGATATCATATTTTAAGATTTGCTTAATCTAAAAAGAAAAATACGAGTATTTTACCCTTATTTTAAACAGATATTGATATTTGATTATACTTGACATTTTAAATTAGTTTGTAGATTATTTCTGTATCCTTTCATTAAGGACGGTTTGAGCAAAGTAATAATTACCTAGATATAATTGTGATAAAATTGAACCAATTTCCGTGATGACATTTTCACTAAATCAATCATTACTCAAGTTAATTTATATTGCATATGATAATTTCTGTAGATAATAATGTAATCATATATTGTATTTTTTTATTGAACTCAGTTAATATATTACAAATATTTTAATTACAAAAGATTTATAAAAATACTAAGACATATTTTTTAAATGATATTTTTAATATAATTATATATACGCAAGTAGTTATTTAAAAAATATATATCAGCAATGTTTATCAAATTATCCTAATTAAACAAAATTTAATTATATAGAGGCATAATGTTTTCTTATTACAATCGATTTATAATACAAGTGCGCAGCACGAATAATATTCGCAAGCACAAGGTACGAGTGCTGTATAATATACTACCAGAAAAATCTACTTAACTATGACTACGAATGGTATTCAAGAGATTATTCATTGAATCAAATCCAGTTTTAAATTAAAAAGGCAAAAATGCAGTTTTCCATGAATTCAGAAAACAAATATTGTGATAAAATTTAGACGTAACGTCAAATGTGTTTTATGTGTTTTTTGGTGTTTCTTTACAAATAAAATAGTGAATTTCAAGTGAAAAATGTTCTAGACCTTTGAAGAAAACCCACAGATAGAAATGGTGCAATAAAAATGGGAAATATAAATTATAATAAATATGTTCATTTATTAAATAGTCACCTAAAAGTACTAGTAGTAAATAGTCGACATACAACCTTACTATTACAAAATAATTAAGTCTACTCATTTTGATTGGCTATGAAATTCAATATTCTGCATTTTTATTGATCTTTTTTGACAGATGATGTGAATAATCATACCGTATAATAATTTCATATTACCCAAAAAGATACCTACCTACTAAAAATTGATATACCTATTGTTCAATGTTTGTATTTTATCTATTTCATTATTGTGTCAGTTACTCGGTCAGTTATTTTTAAATTAGATCATAATTTATTGTTGTGCCTTGTGTTTTTTAATTATACCTATACCACATACGTTGCAGCAATCAGTTTGTAACCAAAAATCAATATAACTAAGTAAGTATAACTCATTACACTAATAAATTATTTACCTTATATGTAGTACTGTTCTCATAGAAACAAAAATACACTAATTCTGTATTCTGAAATACATAATTTATGCAGTCGATCATTGTGATGTATTATATTTTTTCGTGTATTGAAGTAAAACTAATACCAACGTTTTACAAATATCAATTTGCTGAAATCAAAAGATTTAACGATTCCATCATTGTTTGCTTTGTACTCAAAATGGCGGTGTTTGCTTTAATCATTTTTGTGAATAAATTCGTACTTACTTGCAAAAGTATTGCAAAATTAAGTTTGAATGTTCCAAGAAGATTAAACCCAAGCTTAGCTTGTAACCCTTGAAGAAGAAAAGAATTTCTCTAAAAAGAAATTATTTTAAATATTTAAAACAATATCATTTTAATTAATTTACCATCTTAGCCGTTTTTTGGTCATAATACACTATATTCAACTGTCCTAATGTTACAAATATATTTTTTGCCTGAAAAAAGTAAACAATAAATTTAGTTTTCACTTCAAACAATAATCAGAAAAAATAAACTTATTAACATAGACATTTAAGTATGAAGTTTGTGAATAGTACAACTTTTTTATTAAAAAACGCCCTAACGTTTCAATTTTAAGCGGCTCGTCTACGTTTTTATCGAATTCCGGGAATACTTTCGATATTACTTTTTTTTCATTCCACTTTTTTTCCACTACTAGAGCTGCCTGAAACTAACCTGAAACTCGTATTTTGCCGCATTCTAGCAATACAATGTCATTTTGAAGTACAAAATACTGTAAAAGTGTTTTCGTTGCGAGTAAACTGTTAGATTATTATTATTGAATTCAGGATAATGTTTTTATAAACATTTAATAGAGAAAGAATGGATCTACAGATGTTCGTTTTTTAAATTTTTAAAATTTATTTGTATCATGAGATATAACCATGTAAAGATGGACATAAAATAGCAATTTTTTTTAGTTTTTCGGAATTTTTATATTCATGTACAATTTTGTAATCAAAATTTTAAAAAGCACATCTGTAGATCCATTCGTTCTCTATTAAATCCTGGTTGAAATAAAATTTTGCCATTCTGCCCACAAAACACTCGCTACGTTAGTACATTTTATGCTGGATTTTAAGTAGTAGACGGGCCTCTTAAGAAGCAAAACATTTGCATCCAGATTTTCAGAATTCTAATTCACAATCTTATCGATTCAGGCTACATTATTAAAAATTTCAAACTGTAATTTAACATAAAGAATCATATTAAAGAAGTTCAGTTTAATTAAGGTCAGTATTTCTTGTATATTCCTTGAACGACTTGCCTCAGAGATTTGAAATTTTAGTAATTTGTACAACTAATAATAATAAAATTAATGATTATCTGAATTTCCAAAGTTCATTGTCACAATAATACAAAATCGTTCCGTTTATGAACTCGTCAATGAGTAATGTATCCAGATTAGTATATGGTGTGAGGTTTGATACAAAGATCGATAAAATGTATGATTCAATGCAAAAAACCAAACACAACACTAACTGGGATACAAGACTCGACACTAGGTTGATCACGACGCGTTTCGATCTTTCATCATCAAATCATCAAATAAAATCAATTATAGTATATATCGTAAACCAACCCAAATTGATAATATAATACACGCGACCTCAGAACACCCTAAACAACATAAATTCGCAGCATTTCGTAGCTTACTTTATCGTCTTGAAAGTATACCGCTAAATAAAGAAAATTATAAACAAGAACAAAAACTATTTATCAAATCGCAACTAACAACGGTTACACTAAAAACACGGTAAATAAAATTCATAAAGACATAAAATATTTAAAAAATATAAAAATAACACACCTAAACCTGGTACTGGGATTAAACAATGAAGTAAATTCACATACATCGGTAAATCAACCCATATGATAACCAAACTATTTAAAAATCATAAAATTAAAATCGCCATAAAAACTGAAGATAACCTTAAAAATCTAACAAATAATAATAGGTATTGAAATTAACAATAAATATAATAAAAGCGGAATATTCAAACTAAAATGTTTAACTTGCAACCTAAATTTCATAGGCCATACGACATAAATTTACAGATCGGTATAAAGAACACATTAATTCCTTTCAAAATCTTAAAAGTGACTCAAATTACGCGACACATTTACTAAATCATAAACATACAGCAGGTAAAATTGAAGACATCATGTCAATTTGTAAACAACAAAGTAAAAATAATAGACTACACATAGCCGAAAATTATAAATCTTTAAAGAAAAAGTCATTCAACCGGTAATAAACAGCCAAATTAATAGCCAATCGGACGTAATCTTTCAACCCCAGTCAATTTACGATAGGGGGTTGTATAACTTCGGGCCACCACCAGATTTGGTCTAGTATAGGTTTTTTGAGTCGCTGAATCCAAATTTCGGAAAATCGCCAGTGGGAAATGCGCGCTTCACCCTTAAATTAGAAAAAAATAGAATATAGCAAACACCCCTTTCAGGGATGGTTTTTGCTAATATAAGGGTGAAGCGCGCATTTTCGATAAAAAATGATCTGAAATTTGGATTCAGGGACCCAAAAAACCTATACTATGGCAAAATTAAGACTCGCAGTCAGAATATAGCTATATTCTGTTTTTTGCTAATTTAAGGGTGAAGCGCGCATTTCCCATGGGCGATTTTCCAAAATTTGGATTTAGCGACCCAAAAAACATATACTATGGCTAATACTATGGCTAAATTAAGGCTCACAGAGAGAATATAGCAAAAAAACACTCCCTTTCAGGGGTGTTTTATGCTAATTTAAGGGTGAAGCGCGCATTTCCCACCGGCGATTTTCCGAAATTTAGATTCAGCGACCCAAAAAACCTATACTAGACCAAATCTGGTGGTGGCCCGGAATTATACAACCAAACCCGTAAATTGACTGAACTAATCCTCCAACTCCAGTCACCTGAAGATGATCGAAAGATCGAAACGCGTCGTGATCAACCTAGTGTCGAGTCTTGTATCCCAGTTAGTGTTGTGTTTGGTTTTTTGCATTGAATCATACATTTTATCGATCTTTGTATCAAACCTCACACCATACACTAATCTGGATACATTACTCATTGACGAGTTCCTAAACGGAACGATTTTGTTTTATATTATAATAATAATAACCTCTGTGCTAAATTTCATCCATTTATTTCTCTAATTTTTTGATGTTCTATACTTTCAACTACCGCTAGTGTATTTAGCAAGAAAAAATTGTGACAATACTTGCCTCTTCTTCCATTCTATGTCCATAATGGTACACACCACACATGATCAAATTTAACACTAAAAAAATCGCGAAACAATATGCAGTAGACAATTCTTTAATTCCTCCAACATGAATTACCAAAATAACAACAACACTCTGCACAATATTAGCTAAGATATTCATCACTAAAGTGAGTCCAAAACCTTTTTCAAAGTTCTTAGTAGAAATCATGGTGTTCATGTGAATCTCACTGCATTTGTCAAGCATAAATCTAGCATGGCCAACGTTACTAGGATTAGTATTATTGTCAAGTTCTTCCAAGATGGTGCAAAGTAACTTCATGTAAACAGAAGCTGATATAAGACCATTGCATATCAATACAATTCCTAATGCACGAATGCAAAAAGGAAACATCAAACTGAAAATGTCGTTAAATGTACTCAGTCCCATAATAGTAAACGCCGATTGGATTATAAATAAAACCACTAAAATTGATACACAAACAGAATTTAGAATATTGTTTAGTCTTCTAACATGTTTTTGTTTCCCCAGTTTTGTGAATTCTTCTTCCAGATAAATGATTCTTTTGACAACGTTGACGAAATTTTGACAGGATTTCAAATATACAATTGAACATAGAAACGAAGAAACAAACATAAATCCATAAATAAATACTATTCCGTAAAAAGATACTATGTCGTTACTATCCAAGTCTTGTATTTTTTGATACTGAGAATAGAAAATTATTGAATATAACCCTGAAATAAATAAATACATGAACATTGAAAACAGTAAATTACCACAAAATAGGCTATCGTAAGTGAACCATTTAGCTTTCATTTTCTTTTCGCGTTAAAATTTGTGCAAGATTTTCAAGTGTTGATATTAAAATTAATCTTAAAAATGTACAATAATTAGTGAATGATGTTTCTGAAATGCTTAAATTAGTTCTTATTTAGTTCTATCAAAAAAATTGTCGCCGACTGTGAATCATATATTCCCGAACGACTTTAATTTGTATTCATCTTAAATTTCAGTTAAAGCCAAGCTCAAATTAAGTAAAAGGCGTGATCGATAAGTATACGTATAAAAAAAGTTATTATTTTATTTATTATTTCAATATTTAAAGTCATAGGTGTTCAGCGACCCATTTTGAAAATAAAAATTAAAGCTCATTTAATGATACATCACGCTTTTTTATCAAATTGAGGTAAAGACATAAAAAACAAGCAAATTATTTGTATGATTCAAGATTTGACTTATAAGTAGGTACGCGAAATTTAAAAACAATTTAATTTAATTTTTTAATTTTTCATTATTTCTCTATTTTAATGCATCGCATAATTCTGGAGGAAGTAATTAAAGATTAATAAAACACAATAAAATCAAATAACAAATCACGTTAACCTCAAAAATTTATGTTGACACTTGCCACTACAAGAATGGGCACCAGTAGACAATTAATGGCATATAACGAACTATTGTGAATCTAAGAGAAAAACAATAATAGGTAATTAAGAAAATATATTTCATATAATGAATAGGGGAGAGATGGCATGAAAGGGACAATTTTTTTAAAATCATTATAGTTCAGCAATTGCAAATTATTTCTTTAAAAAAATTACATATTATTAAAGCTACATGATTTAACTATCTTCTTGTCACATAAACAATTAAAACCAACCTGTCTTAAACTGAAAATTGATTTAAATAAAAAAATCATGCAAATGTCCCTTTCAAAACTTTTACAGGTATGAAAGGGATACTCTCGGTGTTAAAAGGGACGCTTACATTATTGACGACATATGGACGTCAATGACAAAAATGCTTGTTTTACAAATAATGTATTGTTTTTAATAGACATTATATGTCGTATAAAGGTTGAACCAGAATATGTGAAAAGAAAAGACATCGCGCTGCGGTATAGTTAACTTATTTTTAAATTTATACTTTCTTTTTATCAAGTCAAGGCTTATAGGACGTAATTACCATCTAAACACACCCTTTATACATGTTTGATATTTTTTGGTATGGATATACATGTTCCTTTCATAACTTTACACATTGTCCCATTCAATACTTATAACCACAAACACTAATAAAATTTTATAAATCAAAAATGTACGCTCCTTTTTAGAGTAGTTACTTTTTAGAGTAGTTACTTAATAACAATAAAATATAATTAATATATACTCACTCATTATTAAAAAAATTACTCAAAAGTCGACCACTTGGATTTTGATAATTTTTGATATGAAACACTAAATACACTTCTATCTCCTGAAGTATAGTAGCTAATGTCTTTATATTTTATAATATTATCTCTTACACTAGTAGCATCTTATGAAAAAATCTGCAGATTTACAATACGTACCATAATTACAATATGATCAGTGTCCCTTTCAATACCTGTCTCTGCTGTCTCTTTCATGCCACCTCTCCCCTACTATATTATATGAATTATTATTCTGCTACTGCTGTTAAGACACAAATTGATATATACGAGTAAAATGTGTAAGAAACAGATAGCTTATTTTGTGAATAAAATTTATCTGATATAAAGTCACTTATGGATTGGAATAATCTTTAACGTGTTTTAAAAATACCCGCCATAATAAATTAAACTGTTGTCTACCTACCGACTATTATCAATATTGGTACAGTTAAACTTTTCTTCTTTTCAATGCTATCATTCTTATTTTTCTCATCGGCAACCTTCATATCGAAGATTAAAAATCCGAATATAACAAAAACTGATTGAAAAAACACCATAAATTCTATCATAGTGTTTGGTTTAAACGTTGGAATTTTTATTAATGATTGTATTAGCTTCTTGGGATATTTTAAAAACTTACAAATTTGCTTCAAATCTATAACAAAAAAATATGATATCGCCTAATTTTAAACAAATAAATGATATTTATTTATACTTGACATTGTGTATTTCAGTTTCAGAATCAAATAATGTTTTCGTATGCTTTCATTAAAAACACAAAACACAGTAGTAAGTATTATTATAATATTGAAACAATTTTCGTGATTACATTTCTACTAAATTAATCATAGATTTAATCATTACATTACTAAATACAAAAGTTACTAAATAAAAAATATCTGATTACTTGTACCGATAAAATTATAATCATATAGTTTTATTATTTTATTAGTTGAAAAATATTCAATAAATCTCATCTCTAAATATAGGTTATTAAAAATATTATTTTTTATAAATCACTAAAAGCCTTTATCTTAGCAGCAAGCAATTATTTTTTATTCTACCTAAAGGAAAATCGACTCAATCAATTTATTGCTACTTATACTCTTCTCGCATGAATAATATTCATCAATAAATAACACATGAGTTCCATAAATTACTGTTATTTATGTGAAAGGTTTAAAAATTAATATTTTTGTAATACCTATGTTGTAATTGTAATATAGTGTATTTTGTATCAAATGTCGAAAAAAGCATCTTACTTGGGAGTGTTTTATTGGCGGCACGATCTGATTTACTTATTTACATTTTCGTTAATTAATATCAAATATGCACTGTATGACATGACATTTCACTTTGACAAATTGACATTATTTATTTTTTATGATGTCTTTTCCGATTTTCATCTATACATTAAAAATTAGACCCATATTTTTCTTTTTGGCAAAAGTTGCTAATAAGCCAGAAAAAAATTCATACGTTTAAAAAAACAGGTGACGTCATCGACACTGAGAACATATGTTCACCGCGCCGACAAGAATCGAATACGATACGTAGATCTTTTATCTTATTTCAACAAAGGTCCGTCGTCCATTCCGTGGTCAAAACGACAAACAACGAACTTACACGAACAAATCTACTCACGGTTCGCTCTCAGTGTTGTTTGCGTCACACATAGCGCATTTTAATGCAAGTTTCATTTCGATAAAATGGTAATAAATCTATCAAAATTAACAATTATTATTACTTTCATATTACTTATAATACGGAAAATTGATATCCAATAAGAATTTTTTCGTCGTAGGCTTGGAAACTCCTATTGTTTTGAATAATGGAAAGTCTCGAAAACCATTAGAAATTTTCCAATCAAACTTTTTTAGATTGGAAGATATATATTTTTTTTAAATTACATATTATATACTATCTTAACAACGAACTGTCGCTAGTTGAATTAAGGCTCTACACTTGTTGAACGCAATATTGCAGCAATATAATCAGAATTCACGATTCTGGCTTTATTGGTCAAAATAAAAATCTAATTTATTACTAAAATAGGTACCATTAAGTATTTCAAATATATAATTTCTTAGCACTCTAGAGTCACCTTTTAACTATCTATATACAGAGTGAGTCATCGAAATGCCCGTCGTCGATATCTCCCTTGTCGTTAAAAATACAGCACAAATTTATTAACAGAATTTTTCGTCTACTCAAGGAGCATAACTTAAAATTATTTTCACATAACGACTAGGCAATAATTGTTCGTCTTTTTTTTAATGAAACATCCTATATATTTTTATATATTTTGAATTATATTTTATTTACCTATACGAACATATAAATTTCATTTTAGTTTTCCGCGGCGTTGCCAAGTTATTCAATTTTTTCTCTAAAAAAAGCCGAATACACGTATTGTTTTATAAAGACGTAGGTACTGAAGTTATTTTTATAGTAAAAATTAAGAATTTTTTTTTCTGTACGACTATAACTATACTCTTTGTTCTGACATAACTTTTTTTTAATATTATTATACAGGGTGTTCAGTACAGAGAATCAAATTTACTCAATTTCAAATGGCTATAACTCGTAATTTTCAAATTTTATTATTCTGTTGTGTGTGTTTTTGCATCTTCTTATGTTATAAATGGTGTCCTATGCCTAAAAACATTAATTTAATTAATTTCGAAATTAATGTTTTTAGGCATAGGACACCTTTGTCATGACATTGAATTAGGTCTATGATATTACCTATTATCTAATGCGTTTTCATTATTATAATTTTAATTTGTGTTATTTATAATTATTCTAACGTGTATAATACACTACAAAGAAATAATACCTTTTGAGTTCTCTCTGAGTGAAATAAACGCCCAATGGTTGCATTCATGAATTAATTTTTCTGTTATACGTTAAAAGTTCCCCAGCCCTTTCGTGTTATTCTGGTGTTGTAACATATAAACTACTTGTTCTTGTACAATATAAATATATCATCTCTTGATTTGCATAACAACACTGCAACCACTCCTAGTCTGTGAGTCGCAGAAAGGCGTATGAAACATTCAGAATTTTATATTTTATTCCAAGTTGCGGGGCGTGCGGTTACATAGAAGTTAGAACGATGGGCGTAGCAGAAGAGAAGAAACTATGTTTGTTATTAGAAAATAAAATGAAATAAGAAATTATTTCTTTTCCGGTATACAGTGATTTTATTTTAACGGGAAAACATGGGAGTTTTCTTATCATATCCATGATTACAAATTTGACAGCAATGTATTAGATCGGTTTTTTTTTTAAATGAAACATATGCAATACATATACTCGTATTTTAATTTTTTAATAATTAGTGTTACACTGCTGCTACATTGAGTTATAAATCAAAATTTATAACTCAAAACTTAATATCAAAATTTAAAAGTCAAAATTTAATAAATAAAAATTTAAAAGTGAAAATTTAAAAATAAAAATTTAAAAGTCACAATTTAAAAAACAAAATTTTAAAATCAAAATTTATAAATTAAAATTAAATAAATCAAAATTTAAAAGTCAAAATTTATTAAATAAAATTTTAAAAGACAAATTTTAAAAAACAGATTTCACAGCCCGAAAATTAGTGAAATTTGTGAAGTCTATCATAAGACATGTGTATTTCAGTTATGTGAACGCAAATGCACATTTCCATTATCACAGACTTAAATTTCGCCAAATTTCACTACATTTCGGGCTGTGAATGCGACATAAAAGTAAAAATTTACTAGATCAAAATTTAATAAATCAAAATTAAAAAGTCAAAATTTAAAAATCAAAATTTAATAATTAAAATTTAAAAGTCATAGTTCAATAAATCAAAATTTAAAAAACTTAATTTAAAATTAAAAATTGAAAAAACAAAATTTAATGAATCAATTTTAAATGTCAAAATTTAATAAATCAAAATTTAGTAAATCAAAATTTAAAAGTCAAAATTTAAATTTCAAAATTTAGTAAAGCAAAATTTTAAAAACAAAATTTTATAAATCGAAATTAAGTCAAAATTTAATAAATCAAAGTATTAAAAAGCCAACATTTAATCAAACAAAATTTTAAAGTCATTGCTAGAGTGCGGTAAAGTACGAGTTTCGGGCTGGTTTCAGGTAGCCGTAATAATAGTAAATAAAATCAATTCTGAAAAAGGCCCGTCTACCTCATAAAATCCAGCATAAAATGTTTTAACGTAGCGAGTGTTTTGTTGCCGGTATTATAGATCCATTCTTTCTCTATTAAATGTTTATAAAAACGTTATCTTGAAGTCAATAATAAACTAACAGTTTACTCGCAACGAAAACACTGTTACAGTATTTTTCAACTTCAAAATGATTGCTAGGATGCGATAAATATGAGTTTCGGGCTGGTTTCAAGTAGCCTCAGTAGTGAGAAAAAGACTGGAATAGAAAAAAAGTAAAATTAAGAATTTTTTACGAATTCGGAAAAAATATTCTAAATATTATGTAAGGTAAAAATAAATTGCATCGATTAAAAAATACAGAGTAATTTGTTTCGTTGCTGCTTATTTGAAGTTTAGATTTGTTGGGAAGGTGTTATAAAACTTGCTCGTTCTGCTTATGATAAGAGTAGTTTTGAAGTGAAATATGTTTATTTACTCGAGTAAGAATTCCTACTTTCGCAATCGAAGCGAGTTGAACATCTTATAATTCCAATCGTACTTCCTCAACTTCAACTTTTCTTATTATATTATAATGGAGTTGTACATAAGTAGAATTTAAATGGGAAATTTAAATTGTAGTACACGAATTCAAACGCTATTTGTTCTAGTTTAATTCAGAGTTTTAAATGTTTTACATTTATTATGCGAAACATGAATAGTAAAACTTTATTAAACCACAGAAGTAAATGCAATCGTCAGGAAAGCTTTAGTTTTGTGTTTTTAAATTTTATTTCGCTAGTTACCATTCAACAGGATTTACTTCCAATTATATAATGGTAGATGTTTGTGTAATGGAATCCAACCACGACCGATTCTTCTTGGTGCAGTCAGAATCTCAATCCATCGATATTCTTATTCTTATGCAACCAAGACTACGTTTAAGACGACCAAGTGGTCAGCATGTTTTAGCACAGCATAGATGGCGTATGAATCCGGAGTTCTTTGATTCAAATCTCTCGGCCGGCAGTGTGTGATTTTCTGTAAAACTTCTTGCAATTAAATCGCACTCGGAATGAAATATTTAATTTTTCAGTAAAAATATCAATATTTATTGTTTCATTCATATTTTTAATAAGAATTTATTTCTTAATTGATTATTAATTAATCAATTATTTAAAATATAATAGAATAATTAATTAAATATTAATAGGTACTAAAAATGAAAATTTATTAAGATTAAATAAAATCGGATGCCATTTCATAATTACAACATTATAAATCTCAATTTGAGGACCATAATAGAGTTCATTACAGGCAAAGGACTTTTGGTACCATATTGAAATAACAAACAACTCGTTACTAAGGAAGTTTCATAAATAGCATACCTGATTATTTATTTAAATTTTTTGTCCAATAACGGAAATAATGAATTTACGCTAGCAGACAAAATTTTGTATACAATACTGATCGTAAATCGTAACTAAACATTATGGTACACGTCGTGTTATCAAACTCGGCTTCGCCTCTTCTGATAATCTTCACAACTAGTACCATAATAATTGACGTTACGATACTTATAACATAAATAACTATTTTAGTACATGCGCTCTAAAATCGTTAAGTACTTTACGAACTGTTTTGAGTTCGCAAAATAATATTTTAGCGGATCCAATCTTTTAAATGAGTTGTTATTAGTCCAGTCATATTAGATCATATTTTGTAGTTTAATGGAAAAAAATAGTATTTTAAAGTAAAATTTTAGAATGATTTCGAATAGTTACTAAACAAATTTAGAGAGCATAGTACTAAAAAAAAATTGTATGTAACACGTGCACCAACTGAGTTTTAGAGGACACACCAAATTTATAGACCCGGCTTCGGCTTGCGCCTCGTCCATAAATAGACTCGTCCTCTAAAACTCCATTTTGCGTACTTGTTACATAAATAACTATTATAGTACTCAAAATACTCCAAGTAATAATTACTTTATAGCTAACTTGATACTCTTAGATATGGCCCTGGTTGAATAAGAATCTCTGCGTTGTCGCTTTGAATTTCGAAGGTCGTCGCACGGATTGAGGTTCTGACTGCACCAACACCTATCTGTCAAAGAAATTAAATTTCATTTCACCATTCTCTAATTAGGACTGAAACCTTTTGAATTGCAAAAAATAATAAAAATATGGATAAACGGCGCGAAAGATAATTATATTATATCACTGAATATTTCTCAACATTTTTGCGGCAACCCTTTATATTATAACTCAACCCTTCTCTCCATGCTTTTCTCTTTATGTCGTTGTATCACTCCCTATTTTATTGCCAAAATTCTGATATGAAAAGAAGTTCTTTGTGTGCAACCTCACTATAATAACGTCGACGTTGCACCCGGACGTTGAGGCTTCCCCCTCCCCCAACCCGCTCTATTATTTGTCCCCCTTTAACTCCTTGTATCTTGCAAAGTACGACTCTGAAAGAAAAACTGAAAAACTAAAAGACACAATTTTCGTGTGACAGAAAATGCAAAGATGGATGAAATAGGGTGTTTGTCTTTTGAGGTTGGTATTCAGGAAAATGTATTATTCACGAGCGTTTAACAATAGTAACTAATTACTTATTAGATGAAAATTTACAAATTTAGTCACAAGTCGTAATCATAAATCATGGAATAAATTTGTAAGAGTCTGAGTTTCTGAAATAAACAGATTAACTTTTGACATTTGCTGGTGCCTTCTCTTAGCATATTTGCCAAGGCTAATGGGGGCTTACCGGGGTTACAGCGGCGCTAGACCAAAGAACTAAAACTTTATCCCCTCCTGTATCGTATGTGACGTTTAAATGTCAGATGAATTTTGCGGTAAAAATTTTATAAAACATTTGAAATGCCATATTGTTGCATTAAAAATGGTAATAATGTAATAGGTATGGCAGGAAGCCATAAACCAACCAAGTTTGATATTTAGGAAAAAAAATTCGACAAAGATTTTATATCCACAAGTTATTTGAGATAATTTTTAATTTTAAGTGGCGCACTATTGCTATCTGGAGACGTATAAGAGCTACGAAGTTGGTTAAATTAGCAAACAATTTCTATTTTATATGACTACTTTAATGACCGAAACAAAAAAAAATTAGGCCAGTGGTTCTCAAACTATGGGGTGCAACTTTCTTATTTCAAATGGGGAACTATTTTTTTATTCGCTTATTCGATACAGTATTTTTTTCTGAATTCAACGAGATATTAATTTCATACCCTGGCATAACAAAAACATGAGAAAATGATAATTTATTTTTTATGATAATTTAATAAAAATCTGATTGTTACAAGAGTGCTATGGAAGAAATCAATTGAATATTTTTTAATATTAATTGTTATTTGTTGTTTGATTTTTTTCAGTAGATCAGGACCGCTACTGAGTGTATGAGTTCAGGGTACTAAGCACTCAGTAGGGTGTAAGGTGGCGGTAACTACGGACACGTGTATCGACCTTATTTTCTCTGATCAGTGTATTATACTAGAATCTTTCTCCCTAACAATTAATATGAAACAAAATATTCAATTTTTTTCTGCCATAACACTAACTAACAATCAGATTTTAATGAAATTATCAATAGCGTTTTTCTTATGTTTTTGTTAGGCAAGGGTATAAAACTAATATCTCGTTGAATTCAGAAAAAAATACTGAATAGAATAAGCAAATAAAAAAATAGGTCCCCATTTGAAATAAGAAAGTTGCACCCCGTAGTTTGAGAACCACTAGTCTAAACAAATTTTTGTTTCGTTCATTAAAGTAGTAATATAAAATAGAAATTGTTTGCTAATTTAACCAACTTCGTAGCTTTTATAGTTCAGGGCCTCTATTCTAATTCATATAACAACTTGATAAACCAAGAGGATCTTGTTATCCCTCTAGCGGATTTTGTTTGGAAGTATCATATAAAGCATGCTATAGACGATTTATATTTCGCTGCCAAGTTATTATGTTTTATTTTCTGGGACAATTTGCAATATGAACATAATTCGCGTTTTAAAATTGTTAATTTTTTATTAATTAAATAAAATATTTTTTCATAAGCGCATTTATAAATGCTTTTATTAATAATATAATATTCGTCTAATACGGGCTTACATCAGAACTTATATCAAGACTAGTCAACAGATAGCGACCCGACATGTCGCTATGAATTAGAAATAGGAGGCCTGGAGTTAGCAATGGTGCGTCACTTAAGGAGTTTCGATACCGATTATCTATCTAGGGGATCTAAACAAAAATCTATTGTATTTCTGCAGAGTGACAACTTCTACCCACTAAATTTTGTTGTAAAAAACACCGAAAATATGAAATATCTTATAGCGAAATATATTTGTTTATAAATATTTTATTACTATCTTTCAATTAAATTGTATTTTTAAGTCCTAAAGATTTTATATTTTAAAATTCATAATTTTAAAAATCAATCGAAAACACGGCAACAGCGCTAGTATTTTAGTTGACTGTTGGCTGCAGTGATTCTAACCTAACTGTTGGTGTCAACACAACTGTCAAGTGTTGTCAGAGGTAGTACCTAAATGCAATAGCTCATAATTGTTCTTTTGACGCTCCAAGATTAATGCAAGCTATAAGAAATGATAATTTAATTGATAGTATTCGTCCAGTCATTTCCAAGACACTTTAAAATTATTTAAAAACAGATTTCCTGAACGTAGATCTAAAAAGCAACAACTAACTTTAACAACTTTGTCGTCGGAAACATTATCATTATCTACAAAGTATGCTCATAACGCTGAATACGAGGCTGAATATGATGTCTATTTATTAGAACAATTGATAGAAATTCATCTTTCTGTTTCAGAAATAATTAGTAATGGGGAAAGCTTTGATCAAGTATATGACAAACTTACACAAAAGATACAGATATTATTATTTCTACTGTACAGCCTTTAAAAAGAGTCAGATCTTCTGGAATGATTAAAAGATTAGCGACATTTGGAATTAGTTACGAAATAATTGCAAACAAATTTAGTGATCATGGACCCGTCATATCCAGTGTAGAGTTTTTAGTAGATGAACACGAATAATTCTTACTCAAATAGTTCTTCCTACTTATTTTCGATAGTTTCGTAACGATGTTTGTATGCGCATTGCGAAAGTGTGTCCAATTTCCTAAAAATGACTTGTGTATGTGTATTTTATTTTATTTGTTGTGAAAATATAAATATAATATCATTTGTTACAAACTTTATAATATAATATGCTTCAACATAAACGCATACTCTTACTTTCCAACAGTATTTTAAATTTCGCGCCAATCTATGATTTGCGACGTTGCCGTAGTTATCGCTCTTTTAGTTATGTGTCACGTTTTAAATTTTATTTATTTGAATAACTCAATAACGGTGTGGAAGAATCCACTGAATTTTAGTTTCATGATTTATTAATGTCTGATTTATAATTACTGTAAATCTCTTTCTGGTGGTATTATTTTTATTGATTACACAGCCCTTTAAAAATGTATTCTTATTTACTCCCATGTAAAACAGAAATTTTTAAAAATTTATTTTTATAAAACGGTGTGGACGATGGATCTGAAATTTTAACAGTGTACGATAAATACATCCATCTTCAACTTGTAAAAATTTCAGATGAATGGTAATATTTTCAAAAACGGTATCGAACCTCCTTAAAATGAACACCCTGTATAAACACATAATTACTACGCGTGATTTTATAATGCTTTTGGACTGGAACACTACTGCCATCTAGAATACTTTGGCTTGTAAGCTCCCATTGGCAGAAGCCAATAATTATAGTGCAAATGTCAAATATGCTTTTCTGGCATAACTTATATATTTTTCATAAAAAATAGGTATGTTTCCAATAAATACAATAATGCGTGTGTTCGGTATTTGTAAATCGCACGGTTTTATTAAAGCACTCCGCTTCGCATCGAAACCCTCTCGCATAATAAAACAAAACCTTGCGCAGGTATAACGTAAATAACTATTACCGTGTGTGCGGTTTTCACTTATGGTTTTTAATGGAGAGCACACTAACTGTGCAGTTAAACTAAAATATGTATAAGCACCAGACTGAATTAGAACCTAATATTGGGGCACAATATTTTAATAATATTAATTCATCTAAGAACGTAATTACGTAGGTAATTATTTATTTATTTTATAAGGAAGATTTAAAAATGAAAGTTTTTAGGAATATTTATTTTTAAGGTTTGGTATTAGATACATTGTTTACTCTGTTCATATTATTTTGATGCGGTAACCGTTTAGTGCACGTTTAATTAGGCAAGTTTTTAGTAGTGAATGGGCAGCAGCTACGATAAAACATGTGACTGCTCTGTAAAATTTAAAATAAAATGTGAAAAAATATGTTATTAGAGTCCGCCCAAAATAGGAAAGGACACATGGCCGCTACTGCGCATGTACTATCCAACCTAAAAATATTAACTGCAAAACATGATGTGCATGTCATACCCATATTTGGGGGAATTTAATTCTGGTTCTTTCTCCATTTCATAAACATACAAAATATAAACGTCAAAAACATAACTTTAAATTTCATAAATGTTCTAATGTTCTATACTACTTCGTAATACCCCTTCATTTTCGACTTGGACTCGCCCAAACGAAAATTGGTTTATGCGCAAGTCCTTTCCTATTTTGGGCGCACTCTACTCGTATATTTTCTATAATAATTTTATGCTGCTTCGTTGTTTATAATATATAGTAGTGTTTTACAAAATAGTGTGGTAGATATATAATATTATGTTCTGCTTCAAAAATAATATTTGAAGATTGAAGTACAATCCACAGAATAGCTTCAAAAACAGTAAGTCAATCTCATTTATTTATTTATTATGAATTCAACAATAAACGTATGAATTTTAAATATTCAGTAAATAAATAAACGCTTTGGTGAAATGTTTCTATCAAATCAAAGACTGTATAAAGTACCAAGATTCAGAGAATTATAATTATTGTTTTGATTATGTAGTCAAGCACAGAAATAAGTATACAATGGCGTATCCAAATTTTTCATCTAGGGGGCAAGAAATTAGAAATTAATCGTGATATCGGAGACGAATCGGTCGAAGTGGTTGTATTCCACTATAATAACATATACTATTCTATAATAATTTAACAAACAAACGTTTTCAGAAAATAATTTGTTTTCACTCATCAGATTATATCTGATGTAAATGATATTTTATCGATGTAATAAACTGATACTCAATAACTTTAAATTTTACTTAATAACAAATGTTTAACGATTCTAATACATAATGAGAATATGTGAAAGTTAAACATAAAATTAAAAATTGTACAATAATAATTATTGTTTTTAAATGGTAATCTGGTAGGTAGGTACCAGATCCTTTTTGCACACAAGAAAACCTTATTGCTCACTAATTAAGTTAAATAAAATGGTGGTTAACTTAACAGTTTTGCAGACAAAAAAATAATTGTAACACATGCACGCACTCACGCACAAACACTTTTCGCACAAGTGTTCGCACAAAAATACTTCTTAAACGTTCACAGTTCGAAATTTGTGTGTTGGCTATTTGTCTTGTAAGTGTCAGCACAAAGTGTAGTTTGTTTTTGTTGATGAAAACGTGATAACAAAAAATGAAAACAAAAGAAGATTTTGTAGATATATTAGGGATAGCAACTATTCGGCATCAGTCATAAAAAAGAGATTACAATTTAATATTTTATTAAAAGCAAACGTTTCGGCTGCACAACAGACATCATCAGTGCTACAACAAAACTTACGAGATATAGAGTAATGATTAGTAATAATCTATCGCATAATAACATTATGTACAATAATATCGTAAAAAACATGTGGACCTCGTTCACTGTCACACAACGGTTATGTATATTTTTTCATAATTAATAAAACGAATCCTAAATTTACTTGAGAAATTTGGGATTTGGATATTATTCTACGAATTGAATTCGAGTGCACCAAATTTCAATTTTGTAGATGTAATTGCCAAATTTCCATGTTTGAACGATAAAATAAATATATTTTTTCTCAATTAATAGAACGAACCCTAAATTTACTAGAGAAATTTGGGATTTGGATACTTTTCTACGAATTGAAATTCGAGTGCACCAAATTTCAGTTCGATGAACGCAAGTACCCATTGTCAGATGACAAACTTTACAAACATCGAATTTCACCAAATTTCGAACTGTGGACGCAGCTTTAATCAATAGGGGTTGGGGGCGGTAAAATTATTCTCGCACACGGGCGCCATATACCTTATGGACGGCCCTGAACTGGAATGTGTACCTGCCTGAATTCGAGTACGTTACGCACTCAGTGAAAATAATGAATATGATTTACTTTCTGCTTACGATGTATTCTCTTGTAAACAAATGTCGGTCACCCGGTGACTAAGTGTCACACATTTGTTGTGATGTGAAATTTACTTTTCCGCCGCAGTGCGTCGCTGGTGTCCCGCCACACATCTATATGCTAATCACGGACAATAAATTCATAATTCCACGTCTTTCGACAATTTACATAAATTTTTCGGTGGCAAGATAAAAAATATAGAAACGGAATTTTAAACACTCGAGAGGCCGCTGCATTCTCTGTCTTTTTATCCTGTGACGTCATCACGTCAACCTGGACGACAGGTGACACGTGACACAAGTGAAATTTTCAACAGGAAGAGCGAAATTATAAAAAAGTATCAGGATAAAAGAAACAGGACAGTTTAAAGCAAAAGAAGTTTAAAAAGAAAGTAAAACATCGGCTAATAAATTATTTTTACTACGACCACTACTGTAAATGAGCATTATCGTACTACAACCCATATAATATGTAAGCTTGTACTTACACACGGCCGTGCGTAAAATAGTTCGATCGCACGATTAGGAAATTTATGTTTTATTTTGATGTCAAGCAACTCTGATAATAACATTTTGCACACCAAATTAATAATAATCATCTACTGATAAAATCCGGTGAAAAATATAAAATTGTGTACCTACCAAAAAATTATGGATAATAATTATAAAAAATAGAACAAAATTTTTATCAAATAGAAATGAACATGGTCGTGATCGTAGAAAAAGTATAGTACAACTTGAGTTGTAAAGCAATTACGCACTCGTGAAATTACACACTCAACTACGGCTCTTATGTAATTGTAATGTAATGTGCGTATTATGCTTCTTACAACTCTTGTTATGTAATATACTGTTTTCTACTTTCGTAGTCGTAGGTAATAGACACTTTATTTGCTCTTGACGTGCTTTTAGCCCTCGGCTGACGCTCGGGCTCAAAATCACATCTCACGCCATAAAAGCTTATCTACACCGTTGAATATAAATGAATTATTAATTATGTTTTTTGAAAAAAATAATCAAAAACAGAACTGTATCTAAATGATAAATTTATTAATTTATGAGTTCTGAAAATTTATGCATTAAATTCGAATTTAATTATATAGCACTAAAATTTTAAATATTTAATTAAAATTTGAGATATACCGCTAAGCAGAATATTTAATAATCACAAAATCAACATATTTGAACAAATTTCACTTTACGTGATGTATATTCTTGGCAAAATTTATTCATACAATTTTCACTGGCAACCGAATGTATTATTTAAGATATAATTTAAGCGTAGTTTCATATTTGTTTCTGTAACTTGATATTTTATACAACACAAGTCTTGTATTTGCATTTCTGCTACTTGTGTTCCGGTTTCGTCTCCGGTTAAACTTTACCGAAAGATAATTTACAAAATATACCGCAGACGAACCCGGAGGAAAGGGGTTGCTAATGGAACTTGTTTTCAAATGAAAATGTATCAAATTATAATAATTTGAGGTTACACGCGATTTTCAATTAAAATCCCACATGTGCATGAACTCTTCCCAGAATTTTTTTGAGCGCTTTCCAACAATATATCGATTGGTACACGAGAGCTAATTACGTTGTTGGAATGCACGATAAAACAATTTCCTGAACATGACTTAATGCACGAGTGCATATTCGGTAAGAAAATCGCAATGACACCGCCGCTCTATTTTAAAATTATTATTACAATAGAAATTTGAAATATTTACTAAATTAGTATTTACACACAAAATGACAATTTAACCAATTTTTTATTTAATGTCAAACGGACATAAAATTATTAACTTCAGTTAAGTTCCTCAAGCTACTACTAGTAGTAAAAAAATTCCGACAAATTTTGAAATTTTTATATAACTATGGTTACTATTTGTAATCAATTCTTCCATTGGCTGTTATTTGTGTCATGCGATTTACCACAAGAGATGATAATTTTTTGAGAATTGTTTTGACGTATCCACGACAACTTATTTCTGACAATTTCACAAAAGGTACTCGTAGTTAAGCGATCGGCCTAGGTTTTTTTTCTAAATTCCTAGGATACTTTTCCTTCCCCACTACCTACTACTTTGCCGCATCCTAGCTATGCAATGTCATTTTGAAGTTGAATACTGTAAAAGTATTTGTTTCGAGTAAACTGTCAGTTTATTATTGATTCCAAGATAATGCTTTTCAGATTTTTTAAAAATTTTTATAATCGAGTACAATTTTTATTGACTTTATAAAATGCACAACTGTTAATTGATTCTTTAAGTATATAATGCTTGTTGAAATGAAATTTTACCATTCTTGCACATAGGCCACAAAACACTCGCTACGTTAGTACATTTTATGCTGGATTTTAGGAAATAGACGGGCCCCTTAAGGAAATTTTCCGTGATGTTTTGTGGAGTGAAAATATAATAAGTTGTCTTGTGGTAATATTGTTATGAATTTTTTTTTCATACCAGGGAATAATAGTAATGATTCCCTCCTCTGCACCAATCAGAATATTACTTTGCCTGAATCAATTTATCAACTGTAATATTACAAGAGCATTTTATTTCGCCAGATAAATTTCTGTTTGTATTGAAACCTTGTTGCCTAGCGATTTGAATAGAAAAATTGTTTAATAAAATCACGACACCGTAGGTGGAGTGTTTTTATTTTAAAACCATTTTTCGAGCAAATTGCTGTCAGGTGACAAGGTTGAGATGTCAAACAGAAATTTATTCGGAGGAAATAAAATTCTCGAGTGTAATTTAACGATTCCTTTTGGTTTTTCTTCACAAATATTCCCAAAATCTTACCATTTCACTGACAAATATTAGAAATATGAAGCAAATGGAATTTTAAGTGTTTTGTTTATTGTTTGGTTGCTAAGATAAAGGTAAATAAGGTTTTATCACTTGCAAAAAGTTACCATCCTTTTTATCCGCTGCCAAATCGATAAAATTGTATTTTGTTTAGGCTTACTTTATACAGGAGTGGAATTTTCTGTGCAAATTATATTTAGAAAATATTGCAATATTTAATTATGTAACTATGGTGATAGAGAATTTACATTTTTTTGCGAATGCCAAAAGTTTTGCGTATTGGTATTTATTTTATTAAAATCTTGTACGTAGTATATTAGCCGTAAGTAAAGTACCTACAGTATAATGACTATTATTCCCTCCGATGATAAAAACCCTCGCTCGCTTTGTTCACTCGTGTTGTAAACTTCATCTTCGGGAATAATAGCATCCATTATATAGTCGTTGTATAATATACTATTATTAATTCCGAAAGTACGGAAATTTATGTCTTACTTTGCATTCAAATTTGTTTAGAGATAAATGCAATTGAAGCTACTGCTGCGCATCTATGAATTATGAAATATATGAAATAGTTTAATATACTTTCCTGTATTAAAGGAACTTCCTCTAAGAATATGTATGACACACTAGTTCATAAGTTACATAACTTCCGCGATAACATGTTTATGTGTGGAAACTTCACGTAAAGTTGAAGTTAAAACAAAAGTTTAGGGCAGACACTAAAAACTTATAGACGAATAAAACAACTCTACAAGTTGCATACATATTAAAATGAAATGAAATTTTGGATGCGAGCGAAAGCAACGGAGAGAATTTGAATTTGTAGCGTCAATTCAATATTCTGTAAGACAATAACTGTGGAAACATCAATCTGAAGACTCGCTCTATAGAAATACGTGCGATTCACTAGGTAACTATCATAAATAAGAAATGGTTGCTATTTTCTATTTTGAATAAGAGAGCATAAAATTTCGGCGACAACAGTGTTTTATACTAGATTTTTTATGAGGAAAATTACTACCCGCCGAAGTCGAGTTAATACTAATTATTGCACTCTTTTATTAATATTTTTTATAATGGAACATATCAATGTTTGTTCCATGTCAGCTTGTTGTGTACTCTTCGCAGTTATTTCTAGGGCTGGGAATTTTTTCGATATATCGAATATTTTATCGATATATCGAGTACTAAAATTTCAAAAGAATCGTTATATCGATAATGCGATAATATCGATAATTCGATAAATCTAATATTCGATAATTCGATATTTCAATTATTTGATAATTCAATATGTCGACTATTTCATAATTCGATATATCTAGTACCTACTCGATAATTCGATCTATCGATTATTCGTTTTTTTTACTTTTGTCGTATAATCGGTAATAGGTTGTAAAGATTCGATAATTCGAAAAATCAACAATTTAATACAGCGACGTATAAATTATACTCGTATTATTTATTAGTAATATTGTGTACATTATTATGAAGATTTATACACATAATATAGGTTCCACTTAAAAAAATTTCTTGAATTTTATTACTTGTTTTCGAAATATCAGCTGAACACTGAAAACCTGAAAACCAAACCATTTTGTATATCTTTATCTATAACACAAAATATGTAACATGCCAGACCCAAATTAAGTAAAAGGTGTAATAAATACTCGTATATGTAATTAAAATCATTTCCCATGTAACTGTAAAAATATGTTACATATTAAATCCAGTTACAAAAAAATATTGCACATTTAAATAAAATTTCGAAACAGCAAATCCTAGATTTAAGTTCTTTTTAAGATATTTTTGACACTTTCGCAATTATTCATATAATAATCCGTTTTTTTACGGCTGAATTTGATTAGACGGATCCCTTAGATAATACACTCTATTACCCACCATTAGCTGTGAATTCACATCCAAGACAAAAGACAATCCCAATAATCCATTGCATAAAAAGTAATCTAACAATCCAATCCCCCGAACTACAATTCTCGCCGTCTCTCCATAATTCGATTAATAGAAAATCAACATAAACATCTGCAACTCTAATCGTTTTCGGTGTCTTTTCTGCTTCAGTCGGTGTTTCTTTTGCATGTTTCTTCCCCTGATGGAATTAGTCCGGTAATACGATTCATTGGACGTTGCGGAATTCGATATTGGCGCAGGTTTAGCGTAACAAGCCCGGGCTTTGCTACAGGATTGCAACCGTCAAAGACGAAAAGATGAAAGAGACTTTGATTTTGTAGGTTGGTGCCCTGCTCTCCAACCGGAAATGCGACGAAAACATTTGTAAAGAGTAGTATGATTTGAGGATGGTAATTTATACTTTTTCGGCTGTTTGATAATACAGTCGTTATAATTATAATTTTTACTTCCCCGATCTATGTAATAGAGGGAAATCGTGATTTTTTGACAGTTCGAGATTTTGGTTAATCTTCACGTTTTAGACCCTACTGAACCCAAAAAACATAATTTAAAAAAATATATGTTTGTCACTCTGTCAGTCTTGTTAGTCTGTCGGTCTGTCTGGATGTAGGATAACTTAAAAACGCGTCGGAATTTAGGACTGAAATTTTATATTTAAACGTATCATCAACTGTTATTCAACCTTTTATAATATTATAATATGCAACATTTATTGATAATTATAAACAACATAATACGTTAGTTACTTATAATACGTTAGATGCTTATAATTTATTAGTTACGAACTTAATATGTTAGATACAGACATAATATGCAAACTGTCAACTAATTGAAAGATAAAAATGTTGATTTGTTTTAACATCGCTGTCGTTGATGATACGATTAAACTTTCAATATAACGCGAATATATGCGATTTAAGCCCCCTTGGATGTTCAAAGAGACTCGGTTTCACCTCGTCGCAACATCCTCGGAATTATAAATCGCATGGTGTTCTTGTCATATTAATAGTTATAAGATCTTGACCCAAAAACTGACTTCAAGTTCATTAATGAGCTTTATTCAACGAGTGGTACTAACTTTATTTGTGTGTGTATGGGTGGGTGTGGATGTGTGAGTGTGTGTGTGTGTGTGTGTGTTACATTTTACTACCAAAGTTTACATTTAAGGTTTTAATACAAATCTTAAAAATCCAATTTTTTTTTGAATAATTCCCAACCCGGACGTAGTACTTTGCTTATACATTTCGATAAATACTTAATTTATCACAATATTTTCCATTTCAATTGAAAGATTATATTTTTGTCATATACAATTCGTATTAAATAAGTATCGAAAATAGTACTTGCACCGAATTAATGACGACACATTCTTCAAAGTATAAGTAATCATTTTCTTTATGAAATATGACCCCGTCAGTTCATATTTACCTATCAAACATCCCAATTCGATCGTGGGTGGAACAAGCTGTAGATGACAGAATAATAATAAAAAATGTGTGAGAAATATCGAGCCGTTCTAATACGTCTCTTGTTCCAGGGTAGAATAGAGAGTCATGGCTTTCTACAGTCTGAGAGACTGAACTGAAAATATTAGCTGTCACATGTTAACGTCCCTGAAACGCTGAAACCACCCCCCCCCCCCCCAGCTGAAAGCTGAAGATGTGTTTAAAATGCCGGACGGTCAGAGAAAAGATTTCCTGGGGATGTTTCGCGAATTTGAGAAATTGCGACTGACGGACTGAAATGTTATTTTTATTTCAGTTGTGAAAAGTATGTTTATTTAAATATAAAATATAAAAATAAATTTGTGACAAGCTAAAATATGTATCTGGCGCATTTGTTTCAATTTAGTTTGTAAGAATTTCGATTTTGTTTGCTTGTTACACATAAATAAACAAAGGATAATATTATTATCTAGGACAAATGTATAACATGAACATTAAATGTGTGATGTTTGCTACATAATGCCATATATTAATCCGCAGGAAATAATTATCATGA
This sequence comes from Agonum fuliginosum, assembly GCA_947534325.1. Classification (NCBI taxonomy): domain Eukaryota; kingdom Metazoa; phylum Arthropoda; class Insecta; order Coleoptera; family Carabidae; genus Agonum; species Agonum fuliginosum. The sequence continues at coordinate 45,718,707 of OX384029.1, forward strand.
TTCGCTCATCTGTACCAATCAAAAAATTTCTATGCCTCAATTAATTTCTCTGTACAAATTATTAATAAACTAGTCGTAGATCATGTACAGTATATACATTATACAACTCACTATAATGGCTATTATATCCTCAGATGATTTAAACATAAAAACTGGTTTTAATATTAAGATTTTTTAAATAAATAAGACATCTAGAGGGTGCTTTCTAAAGCGTGTAATAATAATAAGCCATTTAGTTTAATTTTTTGTTTCATTATGTGATAAAATACGTAGGTATTTAAAAAACTCAGTTGAGAATAGTTAAAAATCTCTCTTAAATATCTTTGTATCTAGTTCTAGTTAGAGTGGAAATAAAACAAAGTCATCAATTCCACTTTTCCAGCGGAATTAAATTAAATCGTAATCTATAGATCTATTCACAGGAAACGAATCAAGTATGCCTTGTTGCTCTTTTCCCACTTCCGGTGAACTCCGGGTAAAATAAAACAAAGAAACAGAAAACAATCGCTCGGGTGCAATGCAACTCTCTGTGTTAATCTGTCCAAGGGGTGAACACACTTCAGGGGTTCAAAACTATAAGAAAATTACATTTTTCACGACATGCGGAGAAAACACAATTTTCTTCTAGCGAAATAGTGAGGAAAGTATGTTTTCCCTCTCTAGAGAGGAAAGTAAGCAGTGTTACCACCAGTGTTATTTTACGATGAAATATTTTAAAAATTGTAAGTAAATTTATTATTTTATTGAAAATTCTGATTTTATAGTGATATAATGTAAACTATTATTTTACAATTATTATGTTTTATACTGTCTTTTTCTACTATTTCACGATTTTACAACTTAAATTTAATTTGGCATATTGGCTGCATTTCGTTGTTTTCAAACGTCATTCTGACAGATGGCAGTTATAACATAACTTCTAGTTGTGTTTCTTCTATATTTACAATGTTTTTAAATATGTCGTGAAAAAAATGTTGTGTCTAACACGAGAGGAAAGCTCTTTTTCCACTCTTGCTCGATTGCCTCACTCGCTTCGCTCGTGACACAAACTTCGAGCTCGAGTGGGAAAAAGAAGCGCTTTCCTCTCTAATTGGACAAATAACTATATTTTACAGTATATTAAAGTACGACGCGAAGCCATAGCAACGACTTAACTAGTGACTTAACTAGCTTGTGCGCGAAGCTAAATTCCTTATTAATTTTGATTACTATTTTGTCGCTCCTTCGCAATTTAATGCTGTCTGAAACGATTAAATGGGTTAATAAATTGATCAAGTTTATTGTAAAATAGAAAATGTTCTAATTCGTTACAAAATTAATTATCAACCTACACTATTGTTTCCTGTGATAATAAATATTGGACATTTTCTTCATTAATTTATTTTGATGTCAACTGTATCGCTGTCAGAATTTAAATAATGTTCGTAGAAATAAATATAGGTATCTCGATTATGGACTACAAGATACATAAGTTTCAAAAACTGAAATTTAAATTGTATTTAAATAAATGATACCAGACAGCAAAAGTACTACTTTAATTTATGTTAAGTAGGAATAATGCAATTTTTTCGCGAAAATTAAATGATCAAATGTCAGAAAGGCAACACACACCTACTAAGAGGTGAAACAAAAATTTAAAATCTATAACAAACATGTTTGTTATATTAACGAACGGGTTGAACGGGTGTATGATATTGTTTATTTTCGTAGCTAGGTAACTGTATGCATCTGTTATAGTCTGTTTTCAACTAGGAAGAGTAAAAACAAAAATGATATTTCTATGTTTGTGATTGGCTGGAATTCAGCCGGTATCACACCCAACACATCTAAATGTCAGCTTGTTGTGATTTGTTTATGTCAACTGTCAAAATGACATTTTTGAAAATTTATTCTACAAGGTAAATATAATATGAAATTCGTTCTAATTTGATACCAGTATAATTTAAATTAGTTTAGGTGATTTCAGACTTTAAAATTTTAAATAAAACAAAACAGAAAATTCTAGTGAAATTTTGGATTTTTACGAATGTTTTTTACTCCTCCTAGTTTAAAAACAGACTACAGTTTCGTAATATTATTTCTTCCACAAGTTCTGTAATTTGCTTATATACAGAAACCCGTGGAGTTTGCTATCGCACGTAATATAAATTACAACAAAGTTTGCTCCATCTGCAGCAACAGCAAGCTGAGTGCAGCCGCTCAATTTTTAACTCGAACTTCTAATAATATTATTTATCAAGTACTCGGACCGTTCAGTTTCGGGTTTATGAAATGAACAGCAACAGCACGGCGCCTCATATTGATTGCTGGAACGCAGCAACGCAAAGAAACTTCAACAGCATGAGATTGTATAAATCCCTTGTAATTTTCCAGAAGAAAAGTTTCCATAATTGTAAGTTATCGACTTGTCTACAAGGAAAGCCAATCTCGAAAAGAGCCTGTACTTTTAAAGTCATACATTTATTATCTTCCAGAGTTGTATGTTACTTTATTCCTGCGTTTTCGTATTACACTATAGTTGATTTCTTAACTAAACGGAGCAATCTGAAGTTGGAATGCTAAAACTGACCACCAGTGGCGGACTGGCTCCGGCGGGAGTACGGGAGCTTTCCCGGTAGGCCGGAGGAACCGAGGCCGGTGACCGGTCAAATTTTTATAATTAGATATGTGAATAGATAGACGAAAGAAAATTTCATTCGTGAAAAAAAAAACAATTTCGTCGAAAAACTTTCGACTTATGAGTCAAAAAAACCACAAAATTCACTTTATTTCAAACGCCCATAACTTAGTGCCAAATCGTCGTAGGAACTTCATTTTTTGAGTCCTGTACAGGTAATTGAACTTTCAATGCCCTTTTGGTGGATCGAGTCGACAAATTTTTTCCAACTCGGTACACATCGTCAAAGTTGGACGTTTTTTGGCCCAAAAACGTGTTTTTTTTGTTCGAGTTTTGAAGGGTAAGGGTACGAACATAAATCATCCAAATCTGAGTGTACCCCCTTAAAGTATAGTCACAATGGATTTTTTCCCGAAAGAATCGTCTAATGTGGTTGAAAAGTCGCTGAGTTATGTGCGAAAAACCTAAAAATGCACTTTTTTAAACACCCAAAACTATGTGCCAAATCATCGTAGGAACTTCATTCTTTGAGTCATGCACAGGGAATTAAACAAATTTTAGTGCGTTTTTGGTGGATCAAGACAAAAAAAATTAAACTCCGTACACATCGTCAAAATTGGACATTTTTAAAATTAAAAACCATTTTTTTTCACATGGGTGCTAGAGCAGGGCGGAAGGGGTTGCGCTTAAGTTCGCATGCATGGCTTTAAAGTAGACACTTCAAAGTTTTTCGCTCGCAAAGATTCATCGAAATCGATTGAAAATACGCCGAGTTATGGCGATTTGAAAATGGTCGAAATTTGTACGAATTTCAAGTGTTTAATTTTTCTCCACCAGTATATTTCAAATTTCAAATTTTTTAGAATTAATTTAAAAGTCTAATTAAAAGTGAGATTCGAACTTTAAAGAGGCCGGTCACTATTAAATTTCCCGGGCTGGTTAAATTTCCCAGTTCGCCACTGCTGACCACTTTTGATTGGCTGATGTAACACCAGTTTTACACCACACAAACTTTGTAATGTAAACAAACGAATGTTCTCCATCTTGTCTCGTCAGCTGTTGTCAGTGGCTGTATCGAGTTATCCCGCTGATAATATAGGGAAAATACGGCTCATCGAGACACCTTCAGATTGCTCCGTTTTGTTATGAAATCTACTATATAATGTATTCGAATTATGGGAACCGAAACGAACCGCAGCTATTTTAGTAAACCGGCACCAATAAAAAAATCTGGTGTGGTCGCACCACACGACTTTCTTATACACAATTGTTTGTAGGTATTCGTAATTATTGCACTTAGCCATAGACAAAAAATCTGATGTGGCCAGCACACAACCTCCCGCCATATCTAGACTTATAAACAATGTAAACGTACAATCCGGTGTCCATTTAAAGTATACAAGTACTCGTAAAAATCTAAAATATTCAAACACAGAAATTAGTTTCACCTTAATCAAAAGATTCATTCAGAGGTAAACTCTTCTGTGTTGAAGCCATCGTTCGTTCGATTACTATATATTTAATATCTTACTTATTATGACTTATATGGCGATAGTGCCAACGTGTCACCCGTCTCACCTGTCAATATTTTTTACGCAAAAACAAAAATCAACCGATAATGGATTACAAGATTTCAACGTTTTATTTGATAAATTTATTTTTTAAATTTTTACTACAGTTCTTTAATGCTACCAGATAAAGACAATTTTGCAAATAACTTCTCTCCTTATTTTTATTAAAAATAAATAGGTACTATATTTATCCAAATTTATAGCAATTTTTGACAATTAATCTTTTCAATCTTCAAGAAATATCACTTCCGGTCAAGATATTTGTACCAATATCTTAGCATATCTTCCAATTAGTATACAAATATAAAATACCAAATATCAATTTTTTTTGTTAATTCGTATTTGAGTTATTCGATCTACAAAAATCCTTGGCCACATACATACACACATACACATACATACAGACATCATCGTGAAACTATCAAAAATGAGGATCCTAATTCGTACTTCTCCACTAAAAACTTACTAGCTGATTTTTAGCATGATTCCAATACCTCTCTTTACAGGGATGGCGGAAGGTAAAAAGAGATGTATACAGGAATCTTCTATGATAATAGGTGAGCGCTACTCCTAGCGGTTGTAATACGGAACTAGAGAGTAAAGTATACAGCTTTATGTTGAAAATTATTTATATTGACAATAAATGTGTGCAATATAAATTTAAATATAGAAATACATCACATCAGCAAATACTTTGAAATATTCTTCCTCGATGTCCTCTTCGTGAACGTCTTCAATGTGTTGCCACTTTGCCGTCATTTTTGCCCCATCAATTGTAAATTTTAAATCGTGTGCAGTGATGCATTTGTGATATGTATAGAACTAATTTTAGAAGAAAAAAATCTGACCATTTTTTTTATAATGGTAACTGTAGGAAGCAGGAAGTGTCCTAACTTATCTTCTAGTAACCGTGGTTTCTTGAAAGTAAAACAAGTGCTAGGAGCTGTCATAAAAATAACTGTCAATGCCGGTCATACGGGAAAAGCTCTATTTCAAGATATGCAATGCGAGAAATGGAACAAGATTCAAAGAAAGTAAAAGAAAATATTTAATTTATAAAAATTCATTAAATTGTAACATTTATTTTTACATGATATTGACAACAGTACAATTTTGCATTTTTATCGTACCTGTTTAGAACAGTAAACAGTGCCATAATGTATTATCAAGGTAATATGATGCAGTTGAACATAAATATATTTATCTTCACGGAAAGAAGAATGCCAATTTAATTTTTCTTTTGTTTACTCACTTTGTAAGTGTACCTTCTGTAGTATGACATTATTAAAAGTTGATATCTTTTGAAATAAAGTAAAGATAGGTATTTGTGTTGTGTATATACCGGATATGAACTTCAAATTTTAATATATTGTACAAAAGTTTGAAAATAATACTCGTTTATCAAAAACATAATATAACAAATTTAATGGAGATATTTTGTAATTTCAACTTTTGTTTAAATCAAATAAAAGATCCAAGATAAAATCTGAGGAATGTATTTATTTTATAACATGCACTGAAAATAATACTTACATCAGTTCTTATACCGTCTACTTACTGGAAATCTGTTATATATAGGAAAAACTTTTTTATTTTTAAACTTTTCTGTAGTTACTTATTGATTTGAGATGAAAGTTTGCAATACAAAACTTATTAAAAATTAAAAACTACACAATATGAGATCATAGTCGGTCGTATTGCTTTTAGCTCCCGAAAAAAACACAAAGAAAAATGACCATTTAGTAAGCATTATTAAGCACAGCTCTTTGCATGTGATGATGTACGAACCCGGAGTTCCGTGGTTCAAGTCTAAAACTAAAATAACCACATGCCAGTTAGTTCAGTTTGAAGTTGGCAATGCTCTTACTAACAAAGAAAAAGAAAGGCATATATGTAAAGGTAGATCTAGTCCCTCCTAATGAGCTCGTCTGTGTCCGTGATGAGCAGGCTCTTGTCACATGAATATTTTAGTGCGTGCGCATTAATTGGGCTATAGCAGCAGCAGCCCTCAAACTTCGCTAATTTCTTCCACCCACCTCGCCTTCAAAAGGGAATTTTAACAATTTAATTAGAAGGTTTGATCTTAAAGCTGTCGGCCAAATTGAATTACGTACGTGGAAGAAACAGGCTTAGAGGATAATCCCAGAGCATTGTTAAATAAATGATTTGATTCCGAGTAGCAGAGCGCCCCACTCCCGACGCCACTGGGCCTAATGAATAGAATAAATCTACCGCAATGCCAACATTTACATACACCTAATGCCTAATCCAATTGATGCAATTACAAAACCAACATTTTACCAGCGGCTTTCGGCCCTTTTAGCGCGGAATTACAAAACAATCATCTAAAAACACGCGAAGTTTAACCCCAACAATTATATCAATGGTTTAAGCGGCCCATCAAGATTTTTTGTACTTATAACCTAAGAAATGCCATATTAAGCCGCAATTGACAATCGGAAATGTCAATTTCCCAGTGTAGTCAATCGGGAAAAATGCAAAGAACACTGGCTCTTTTGAGCATTCTACAATAAAATCATCTTCAAAATAACAAAATTTATTTTAATAAATGTTCCCACTATTTTCATGTAATAAAACCCACAAACACCATTGATATAATAATAATTTTGAAATAAATATGTATGCGCGTTGCGCGCCATCTATCGGTAGTAGTAGATACGTCGAAAAACATCGTAACTTCAAATTTAATGTTCAGACTACAACTACAATAAAAACGAAAATTACTATTTCGTACTAAACAATTGTACAAATCAACAAATTGCTTAGCAACTGGTAACTGGTGTGACACGTGTACCACTTTTTATAAAACTTATTGTATATTCGTAACTTGAATGAATTTGATTATAGTTTTATTCGTTGCAAAAAACATTGTACAAACCTCTTGCGGGAAGATACCATCCCAGCATTCGCGTAAATGAAACTCTCGCTTCGCTCGTGTTTCAAAAAACCGCTCATGTGGGATATAAAATCTTCCCGCATTTGGTTCGTAAATAACTATTTCCGCACAAATACGTGGATAGTAATTCTGAGCACAACATTGAATTTTATGGAGTGACTAAACAACGATTTAACTTTATTCACGTGTAATATAAAATCGTATTTTTGATAAATTTTGATTCATATTGATCTCGTGGAAAACATAATATACTTTCGTGGTCCAATTCTTATCATAATTTAACCAGGTTTTCATTTTTCATTAATTATAAAATTCATACAATCACGAGCAAAAATTGCAATGTAGTGTTCGATACGGTTCAAAATTTGTTGAGTGCACGTTTGTAAACAAAACCTACTACCTTGGAAACAGAACCAGTAAACGCTAAATAATGAGCGAACGTGCAAAAAATAAATATTATAAAAGATTTTTCGTTGTTTTAATTCAGGCAATAGAGCTCAAAAACTGGCATTCCTATTTTTCGCAGTTTTTTTATATAACTTCTAAATTTTGATCAAAAATTTAAAAACTAGAGAATAACTCCCATAAACACGTATAGATTCAAAAACTTTTTTTTCTAATCAATAGTTTAAAGTGAACATAGAAAAGCGAAGCAATTTTTAATAATTAAATAATTATGACATTACTTTGTTTCGTAATATACAAAAATGGCTGTAACCAAACGTTTATAAATTATATTGTAAATAGAAAATAGTGGAATCCAATGCTTAAAACCGGAAGTTGATATTTTTATCTATTAAGAAGTTACAATAATTTTTGTACGAGTATATTATAAAATAAAGTAATGTCATAATTTAATTATTAACAGCGCTCCGAATTTCTCTGTCCATAACTTTTAAACTATTAATCAGAAACAAAATTCTTGAAACTAAATTACCTATAGGAGTTTTTCTCTTGCTTTCAAATTTTTAATCAGAATTTTCCTATGCCAAGTCAAAACATAGTTATATAAAAGAATTTTTTTAGTGAAAAAAAGGTATGTCCAGCAAAATTTTGTGGTGGTAAGATTCGTGCTCAGCATCCCAAAAACATAAAAATACAGAAAATCAAAACTTAAAACTTTCCAGATAAAAATTCCTTTTGCCTGGACTATTTTTTCTTCTTGTGACGAAAATGTACAGTAATTTAATGACTCACAGTATGTGAGCTGTCACACCCAAGTTGGAATAATGTTGAATGCGAACTTTTTGTGTTGAGCTAAATAGCAATACCTACACTGAAAAATTTTGAGAGTCAACTTCTTCTCTCTTTGTGTACACCTACCAACCGGAAGAGCTTATGTTTAATATTTACATACATTCATACATACAGACAATGTTCCGGTCAGGGACCAGCAAGCTTAAAGCTCTCTTCAATCCCGAGCTTTCGACAGCTGTTAATATTAAATCAGTTTTTATTTTTAGAGTTTGAAGCTTTTGTACGTAAGTTGTAAATAATAAATATGACAATCGTTTCGACTTTTTACTTTCAGCAGACGTTAATAATTTCTGAGCGCTGATGTTTGAGATAACTTTATATAAAAAAAGTTGAGAATCATGATTAGAGAGGGGAAATTTAAAAAACAATAAAGTAAATAAATGCATTACAGGCAGGTTTAACATAATTTAAATCACGATTTAAAACATAATTTAAATCGAGAGATTAGGTAAATCAAAATACTCGAAGAAATTATCCCACTCGCCCTTTGGGATCGAGGGCTAAACTTTTTTCTCTTGAATAAACTTTAATGTATCTCATTTGGTGTATAAATATCTATTATCCAACAACTCTTAATAAAAGCATCATAACTATGGTGATTTTAAACAAGCAAAGTAAAAGATTACCCACTAGTGGCTTTGATCAAAATTATACCCACTTGTGGGTAAATTGTTACTTTGCTTGTTGGAAGTCACCATAGTTAGTTACTATGTTTTAGGTTGGAACATAATATTTTTTTAAATATTATACTTCACACGTGGGCAAAAAGGAACTACCCACTCGTGAAAATTATCTCACTCAGCCTTTGACTTCGTGAGTTAAAATTTTCCTCGTGGGTAATTCCTTACTTTGCCCATTTGTAAAGTAAATAACTATTGTTATATTAATAGCTACTATAACTTCATATTTTTCTAAAATTTTATTAATTACAAGAAAAAATCGAAACATGTTGTGTGTACGAATAGACAATGACAATACTTTTAACTACCCGAATTATACCTATTTATTATTTGATGTTCTTATGTGAAATTGTCTTAAATATGAAAATTTGCTGTTGTGTAGGTATATTTCCAATTTACGAGTGATTTTATTTAGCGTATTCTGAGATACTTACGTGGGAAATCGCTCTGTTTTGTGGAGCAATAAAATTGTATAGAGTATTGAACTTTTTACGTGTGGTTTTATTTTGAACATAAAACTGGGTAACTACTTAGACACTGTTTCAAATTTTACGCGGTTTAAATTTATTTAGTTCTCTACTTTGTAAATTGTTGTGTTTACATAAAAATCCTGTAGATTGCAATTGAAGTCGACATTTTTATGTAGCGCACTTTACCAATCTTTATTTTTAAAATGTTGAAAACGAAACATTGCAGAATTTCGTAGTTGTATAAAATTGTAACACTTAAATGAAGAATGCAATAAAAACAACTTAAAGTAATTATTTTTTAATACCTACGACATTCTTCAATCCAAAAATCATAAGATAAGTTTATTGATTAAGGGAGTAATGTGGCTGCATGCAATATTAGTTCAAAAATGTAAAAAAGCATTCCATGGCAAGTAAATTTTCTGAAATTATGTACCTAACATTTAATATGTATATTTTATGACAGATTGTTTAACCAATCATATTGCTTAATGATTACGTTGGACGACGTAATGCAACCAATGGAAAACGTAAAATGATGTATCGCACAATTATGTAGATTATATTTTATTTTATTACGTTTGTTACAATTAATTATTTAATTTGTCAAATAAAACGTCAAGAGTGTTTTGCAAAATGAGTCGTTTTGGTACTTAGTGTTTTTTAACAAGAAAAATATTCTTCTTAAATACCATCTTTTGAGGGAATTTTTGTCTATTCCATGGCAACTTATTGCAATTTCACTCCACAAAACATCACGGAAAATTTCCGTAAACTACGTTTCGGGTAATAATTGTCAGATGATGTTTTGTGTCGTGAAATTATTAGAAATAAGTTGCCGTGGAAACGACAAAACAATTCTCAAAAAATTATCATCTTATATTATATTACCCACCCCCTCAAAATTATGATTATAAAATATGTAATTTTACATAGCTAGACAAAATTACATTTTTATATAAATTTGCTATATTTCACCTAGGCAATTTAGATTCCCAGTAACAGTTATAGTAATTTTACAGAAATTTTTTATCCCCTTCACATTCATTTTTGTATTGCTTATATTTTCTTTAAAAAATTATTAAATCTTGACATACAGAGATAGGAAATTTTTTGATATTTTTGTTTTCGTCATAGAAAATGTTGCCGCATGTATTTTGATTATTTTAAATAAAACATAAATCTCGTCAGAATAATTTTTAATAAGGAAATAACGTGACATATTGCAAAAAATAGTGTATTGGGCTTTTTAACTACTAAGAGATGGCTCTGATCGCGTCATATGATATTACGAACAAAGGTACACTTTTTGTTGGCCTCCGTAAGAGTAGCATTGAAGTCATTTGTGTTTTCTTAGTTTTTGTGTTTCTTTTAGTTTACTTTGTGTTGTAGGTATTTATTTTAAGTAGAGTATAGTTTTCTATTTATACAGTTTTAATTATTGCGTATAGTTTATAAATTAATGTTGCTTTTAGTGTTGAAGTAAGTACGTGTTTGTAGGTTAGTTTAGTAGAATAATCCTTCAGTCTTGTATTTTGTTAATTTTTTTATACCCTGTAATGGATAACTTTATTTCTTTAGATTTAAATTCATTTGTAGATTTGCATGTTGTACTGTTTCTTCAAAGAATATGGTGGAGGGTCAACAAATTATTAATAGTGGACATATAATTTTGTGTGGCAGAGTGTCTTTCTCCTTTTTTTGGAAACTTATGAAACCTTATAGTACGGTTTTTATTCGCCTTAGATGTACAACCGTGCACACTACAAATCTCTATTTTTTATAGGCTTTTTAGGCGAAAATTCCATTTTAACCTGCAATTATGACATCTAATTTATCCTTGTATCCAATGATAATTAACTATATAGCATTAAATTCTATACTTACTTTATCAAAAAACGACAATACTTATATTTTTTTATAATAAAAATAATGCTATTTGAACAAATAATATGAATACAGCAGAAATAAATAAATCACGTCCATATAAATCTATTGTATACAAAACAAACTTGTACCTTTGGCTGAAGTTCCAACTTTCACCACTAGGTTCGCATTCTTATTTAAAAAGCCCAATATGAAACTTGTTCTTAAAATGTATTTTTACACTTTTTGCTCTTAGAACACTCGTTTCGCTCGTATTCTATCTTGAGCTACATGTGTAAATAAGACCAACTTTACGAACATGTATCATAAACTGAAACTTGTACGTAAAGTGTCTTTTTTACACTTGTTACTCTGAGAACACTCGCTTAGCTCGTATTCTAATCTTGAGCAACATGTGTAAAAGACTAACTTTACGAACATGTACCATAAACGACCATTGATTTGTTTTTGTAGTAGGTACAATAAAAGTTTGACATGCACTGTTTGAGGTCCAAATCCGCTTTACCCTTAAATTTAAATCTGCCCGACTTTCTAGAATGCGTATTTTGCAAATGCGATTAAGTAAATATTATACCCAGATCATCGTTTCTGTTTATTTTTTCTGAAAAACTGAAGCACAATAAATTGTGCGAGTGAATTAAAAAATGTACCGAACAGAAAATTAAAAACTATTTGTAATGGAATTAAATTAAATTTTTACTTGAAAATATGTGAACAATTCTAAACTAGAAAACAGAGAAGAATTACAAGGTTCAAGCACAGGATTAAAAATATCCGTTTGAACTGAATTTCAGGACGACAATGGAAGGATAATCCTATTGAAATTGTAGAAGGATTATTCATTCCACTTGACAAATTCTGTAAAAATATTTTTTCGCCTCCTGAAGTGTAAACATAATCACATATCGTTGATTTCTATGGTTGTTGCAATTTTACACATGCCATGACGTTACCGCATGTTGTTTGGTAAAGAGCAACGAATTTTATTGCTTTAAAATAAAAAAGAGAGCCTACAAAAACACTTTACGAGTATATTATATTACTCAATAGAGTCTGAAATAAATAAAACTTGAAATAAGGAAATTTTAGTGCAAATGTCAAATGTATCTCACTTAACCTCATAGAAAATACGATATTTTAAATAAATAGATAAATGTCGGCCAAAAAATATAATGACATAATGTGTGCGTTAAGCCGGATTTATGCAGCATCAGCATAGTCACTATCATAGTCACAGTCTTAGTCTTGAAACTATCCAATTGGTTATCATAATGACTATGACTGTGACTATGACAATGCTGCATAAACAGATGATGTATTAAAGAAACAAGTTTTATTTCTTATGACTAAGACTGTGATTATGATAGTAACTATGATGATACTGCATAAATCCGGCTTTAGTTATTTGTTTTGTACATCGCTCGGTTGTATTAAAGCATTTTTTTGTAAATGGCACAATTTGCTAGAAAATCGAGAAAATGTATTTTGTCGTTTTTTTCACATCACAGGAAAATAGCTGTAATATTTTATCGAATAAAGATATCGACTTCCGGTTTCAAGCATTCGATTTCTGAAACATTTGTCTATAGAAATCATAATTTTAAAAATTTTTGAGTCTCTGATGTAGCCACAATTTAATTATATTCTAAGAGAAAACAAAATAAATATTAGTCAGTTTTGTGTTTATTCATCTATCATTTCTAAATGGATAACAATACCGATTTTCTTCTTTTACATGCATTATTTCAAAAATTTAAGTGGGTCTTTGTTGAGTCGAAATTTAAATAATTTAGATATATTTATTTAAGGGACTCCTATTGTAATTTTAGATACAGGGCTCATCCAGCACTATAGCTACGCCCCGGTTATGACGTCATTTATGACGTGCATTGACTGTTTCCTTGCCTGAACTATACGTCCTGCAATATCCACACAGATATTCGAACTCGTGATATTATTATGAAAACTGGTGCAACAAATATAAAATATAATTGCAGAAAGGAAGGTTCGCAATAAAGTAGAATAGGGCATAGTTAACTGTAGGGAATTTATCAAGCTGTACTTAATTAAAAACTTGAACATAATACATTTCCTTGTCGTGATAAATTCTCTTTCTCTTGTTCGCATTCAAAACGCGCGGAGGCACGTTATTAAGATTGTGTAATATTTTATTATTTTACATCGGCTGCATTCAGTGCATCTGCTTAACGTCGAGACCAGCTGCTCGGGAATTGTGGCATATATTATCGATATGAGAACAGAAATATGAAATTATATCCTGGGAAATGCAAGGAAACTCGGGAAATCAAATCAGGCGAACGTACCACACACTTATACTCATTCACACGAGTTCTATCAAATATTTTATATTGAACTCGAGAATCTTATTAAACCCTATTTGAAATAACGAAAGAATTTTAGGTAATTCGAGCGTTGTAACAAATCCATAAACTTTTAATGAAACATGAAAAAATCAGTTTCCCACAATTAAATATGACATTTTTAACATGGTGGGTATAGGAAAAATGATACTTTGCTGAATATATTGCATTAAATTATTGACTCAAACCCATAAACTTTGTTTTAAAAACTATTTAATTTAATATGTGGTTATACAGTCGAGGAAAAAATTAGAGGAAAACTCGATTTTTGACGAAAAATGTCAAATTTTCAAACCGTGATAACTCGGTTGCATTTGACCCATAATCAATAATTCTATGCGTTTTAAAAAGATCAAAGTCTCCTCTTTCGAATGGTGTATAGTTGGTCCGCGATGTGGTGATCGGTACGTCATTAGTTTCTAAACTTATAATAAACAGGCATTATGTATATCTCTTTTTGTCACATGCATGCTTGTTCATTCGTTGGTTAATGTTACGTCTGTCTAATATGTTTATCTCTTTTCCACTAGTATACTTAAAAAGAGAACGATACATTTACGTCAAGAGAAATGTCAAACACTGCTTATCATTTCAGGTTATGTTTTGTAGGAAATTTAAGAATATTCGCAATGTTGTATAAGGAACAGAAACTACAAATAATAATAATATAACTATACTCACAGCAGAAAGCATAACACAGCCGTAAACTACTAAATACTAAAACCTCAAATAGAAAATTGCTAATGTCAAAACATACCAGTGAATCTAAAACAATGGTTCTCGTTATTAAATATGAAACAAACCCATTGCCATCAGAATTCAATTTTTAGGTAATTTATAATGATAATAGCATGAAAGATTATTACTATTTAATTTTTATATTACATAATTCTTAATTTAAATTTGATATTTACTTATATAGTTCTTGTTCATCATGAGTGACTGGTTGAGAACCTCTATGACGTCAATTAATTTTCCCCCACCTAAAAAATTTAACCCAGACGAATATGTTTGATGACGTAGCGATCACCACATCGCGGACCAACTATACCTAAAAGTCACATTCGATACATCACAGGGACAGTAAACCACCATAGAAAAAAAAATTTGACTGAAAAAAAAGTCCAACTTTTACAACTTGCACGGAGTACAAAAAAATTGTAGACCATATTCAAGGCAAGGACATTAAAGTTCACACACTTTCCTTTAAAGGTCTTGAACGGACAAAGATATTCCTATTCGGTTTCAGCATCATATTTTTAAAATTTTTCTGTATAAGATTTTGAAAGCCGGAAGTTAATATCTTAATCCGGACAGAAATTATTGATTTTGAAAAGAAGGTTTAGTTTTTTCCTTAACTGGTATCTCAAAATGTGTATTATTAAATTATTATTATTGAAAAATAAGTTAAGAATGGAGTACTGAAATCCCGAATTCGAAATTTTTAACCGTTAATAAATTACAGCCGTTTTTGTGTAATATGAGAAAAAAAATCATGATTTTATCAAAACGGCTTAGAATTATAATATATATTTATACACCAAGTGAGATACATGAATGTTTATTCAAGAGAAGAAAGTTTAGCCCCCGAACCCGAAGGGCGAGTGGGATAATTTCTTCACGTGGTTTATACATTATTTTATTCAATGTTGACAAAATTATTTCAAGTATATGAATTATAAATTTATTTTGACATAACAAAAAAAGAAAATCAAAGTAGTCGTCATTGGCAAGTTGTCATTGTTTTTATGTATATTTGACGAAATAATGACATCAGAGTGATTTAAATGTTTTTATTCACTTGTGAATAAACATTTATTTAAAGTTGTTGCTATGGAGTTAATAATAGCAGTTTAAAACATCAAAATTGAATAAAAATATTTATTTACGATGTATCACAGCGGTGTTCCAGCCAATCACAAGCAGAAATATCACTTTTGTTTTTACGTTTAAAAACAAAATATAAACCTTGCACTTCGCCTATCATTTAATATTCTCTTATAATTCACAGCACCGCTGAATTTGCATGGGGCGTTCAGGGACAAGTTTCTAATTCATCGTTCTAACAAGCGGTCTCCCGCGGCCTCGGCAATGGGAAGAAGTAAAAGAAGAAGACACGGAATGAAGAAACGTCCTCTCCTGGTTAATAAATGATTGAGCTGCGCTGGGAACGTGCGGCCCGCGCCGTCCTAAAACCGTTGTCACTCGTCAGGTATTTTGTGTTTTATTAATATTTGAGCGCAGAGCGGCCCAAAGGGCACGGCCCTTACAGGGACGGACTGGGGAATTATAGCTGGGGGACGTAAAATGAATAGGCAATTTCGTTTCAAGAAAATAACAGTTAAAATGATTATAGGTAACGATGAATCATTTTATATCAATGAATTTTCAATAAGAAGTACTGTAAAATCTCTCCCGCTTGACAAAATAAAATTATTATTACAAGAATGTTAACATCCAGCTTGTTACTTGCTACCTATATTTGCCTATTAACATCCTATTCATATCCTAGCAATTGCTACTGCCCGGCCTTAATAATATTGCACGTGCATTAATTCTTTCCGGAATTTTTTTGAGTGCTTTCCAACAACGTCTTAATTACCTCGAGTGGTACACGAGAGCTAATTACGTTATTGGAATGCACGATTAAAAATTTTCTGGACAAGAATTAATGCACGAGTGCATATTCGGTAAGAAAATCTAAATGACACCGCCGCTTTATTTTTGAATTCTTTTTTAATTTGTAATTGTAATAAACATGTATTATTTACCATATTAATTGCTTATTTACACAGAAAATAACAATTTAATCAATTTTTTAATTAGTGCGGCAAAGTAGGTACTGTTTTGTCGTAGGTACTAGTGCGTCAAAAAACATAAAACTATTAAATTTATTGCATCAAATTGTCCTCAAACTACGATTGTGAACATTTTGCTTGAAAATATTTTGTTTTGTTTATAAACCTAATTGAAATGTGAGCACGGAAAATGATAATAATTTTAAAATTAACTAATTGACGTTATAACCTACGATTGTAGACAAAATATTGTGTGCACGTGCACCTTCTTATTTTGAATTTCATTGTTACATCGAAGTAATGACAGCATTATTCACAAAACACCTTATTTAAGTTCGCCTATATGTACAATGATGTACTACATATAGGTTGTGCTTACATGGCTATAGATTAAAGTTTACAAAAAACCTTGCCGTATTTTGTTAAATAATTTCTACAAATTACTAAAAATGCGAGTTTTACATAAATGATTACAATCAATGGGTTAACTATTTTTAAAAATATTCAAAAAATTTTTTTTTATTTCTGTACATTAATTAACTCCAAGTTTTGCTAATTGATGTGACAGCAATTAATAATTTGCATTTATTGATTCACTAATGAGTCCGGATTCTTCATGTTAAATTACAATTTGAAATTTTTTATAATACTTCCAGAATCGTTCAAATTGTTAATCTTCTGGATTTACAAGTGTAGCGCCTTAAGTACAAAATAAAAATACTTTTATAGGTATCAACAAATTTGCAGTAAAATCTCTCCAATAAACGACGCTAAATATGTATTTGGAAACCATAGAATTCTATAAAGTTCTGCAGTAGGAAAGTTTTTTACAATTTCTTCCATTTGGAGCATTTGAACAGTTTAACATGAACCGTCTACAGACCACGGCTGGCGGTCTGGTCGGCCAGACGGGGTAGACAGTCTTTTGTTTTCGCACATAAATCTCATATTGAGATATTGGAAGCAGAAGTAAAGATGTGCGAATGTGATTTACATCCCGACAGTCCACACATCCGCACTGTATGAAGTATGCGCGCGGTGTGCAGATAAAACGCGAGGGTTTACTGCGGAGAAGACGTTCTGGATTATGTACCGACCGCAAATATAAACAAATGGCCCGCGTCGATACAGAATAAGGAATACTGTGCTCCTTCAATTTAAAATTCTAAATTTTAAAAAGAAAATTAAGATATTTCAATCCGGTTAACGAATCATTATTGCTATGTAAATTGCTGTTATCATTTTTAATAATACAATATTATACGTAATATTTTTCAAGCTGGAAAACGTTCAAAAATTAAAAAATGCGATTAACTATACAATAAACGATTAAAAATTATTAACTAAATATTAAATTCAATCCACCACTGTGTGTAAGAGTTCTTGGTACCGTAAGCGTAAGTGATTTACCGAACTTACATAAATGTTACTATATGTCCGCAACCGTAATCACATAATCGTAACGTTGGCTTCAGAATCGAAACAAGTATATTAAATTTAAATGAAAATCTCACGACACAAATAACAGCCAATGGATAAATGGATTACAATAATTGTAACCATGGTTAAATTGGTTAAATTGTTATTTTGAGTATAAATTAATTAATAAGGATAATAATACATATTTATTAAAGTTAAATACAAATTTAGTAAATATTTCAAGTTTCTATTGTAAAAAGAATTCAAAAATAGAGCGGCGGTGTCATTGCGATTTTCTTACAGAATATGCACTCGTGCTTTAATTTATGTTCAGGAAATTTTTTAGCACTCAAAAAAGGAATGACCCACTCGAGAAAATTATTAAGATTTCCCTCGTGGAGAATTCCTTACTTTGTCCACTTGTAAAGTAAATAACTATTATAGAAATAATTAGTTTCCCCCCTCGTGTGAACTGGAAATTAAGATCACATATTGAAATACATATTTTTCGTTAAGTTTGATAGCTAATTTTAAGAAAATTATAATTATTTTCGTTCACTTTTCGTAAAAAAGTTGTCAGGTTTATTACGAAAAATTTTCTTTAAAATGATGCACAATGCAGGAAACCATTTTATTTTATTTCAAAAAGACCAAGACGGATCATTGTTCCGAATGTCAACTTCAGCTTATGATTCATCTTAAGCTTTATTTATCATTTTACAATCCATTTGAGATTATTATACGCCATTTATATTGTGAGTTGTGTACACAATTGTTTAGTAAAATCTTCAATTTTATAGAATGTTTAAAGAACTATTAATAAAACTATTAATTTGCCACCTGAAATATCTGTAACGTTGGTCTGATTCAATACGCGATTTTATAATTATTCATTTGAGATTATTGTACACCAAATAAAACTAAACAAATCTACAATATTTGTAGAATATCTATATATTATTAAACTGCCCATTTTTCATAGTTTGTTTCATTCCTTTAAAGAAACTTAAAAATATAAAACTTGTATTTAAATTATAGCGCAAAATATTTTTTATAACATCCACAAATACAATATAAATAGGCTAGTTCTACCGTAATATTTTAATGCCCTCTCTTTGCTCTAATGCCAGTTTTTTAAATGTTCTCTTGAATTTTTTTGCTAAACTTGGTTTATTTTTTATATATTTTTTGTGTATTCTTATATGTTATTATATTACATAAATGAATATGACAAATTTCGAAAATCATGACCACCATCGGGAATAATTGAACCCGATAATAATAATATTATTATATGTTTAAAAAATCTTATTATTTAAACCGATTTTATGGGGAAAACCGCATATTGTTTTTCGCCATTTTTAGACAACTTGTTTTGATCCATGTTACTGGGTTACAAAAAAATTCAATAATAAAAACATCATTACTGTAGTGCTTTTAAACAAGCAAAGTACAACATTGTCCACTAGTAGTTTTGCTCAAAATTATGCCCACTAGTGGGCAAATTGTTTGTAACTTTGCTTGTTGGAAATCACCATATAGTAACGATGTTTTTGGTTAGAATCATAATAATAAAATAAAATATCTATTAGTCAGATATATCATTTACTTATTTCTATGTTTATTAAAGTAATACAGACTGGAGACTGTTCACAGAAACCCATAATTTGACTATGCAAGCACCTTAACTTCTTGCATGTCCCTATTTTATTTTCCACATGTGCTAATCTTATAAACCGTCCCTGTCTTGTCCAAACTCTTGTCATATATCATTGCGTCGTCTGATGATTTCTCGAGGGTGAACCACCAACCTCCGCCCTCCCATCGCACACCCACTTCATGTTCTTCTTACAAAGCACAAAGTTTTCTTCCTTGACGCAGTTGGCGTTGTTCAACATTCGAGCATCGCAGATCTTAATAACAAGAGAAGGTAGATACGAACAAGAGAATGCTTTATGCATTCGATAAACCTGATGCATTACTTACTAACAGAGAGAGAGAGAATGGGTAGAGAGAGAAAGGGTTGCAATATAGTTGCATAAGTTATATGAGTACGTTATTGCGTAAACTAAGGTAGATTGAAGTTATTAGGGTATGTCAAAGGTTAAATATACTAAATTTGTATGTACTGGTACCATGTACCTACCTAATATTGAAGTTCTACATCTAATGCTTTAACAGTAATAATGCAGTGGCGTGCCGTCCATGGAAGCAAGGGAAACAATGCTTCCCTTGTCTTTTATATATTTACCTCTGTAAGAGAGGTATTAATATGTGCGCCTACTATGCTCTTTCGTTCTGATTCATTATCTCAAATTCTACTGAACATAAAATTCTAATATTTTACATTATACATTTGTACATGTTAATGAAGAGCTGAAAAGATTATGGTAAAAATCTGCGAACCGGAAATGGTATTTTCTTGAAGCATTCTAACATTTTTTCAGATAATATAGGAAATACTGCGATAGTTACAATTTGTCACGTCACATTTTCAAAGAACAAATTACCTCTTACAATATTTATTTAACATCGTTTCTATATCTCTTACCAATGAAGGAAAATTATTTTTCAAAATTATGTAATTTTACCTACCACGATTTGTAAATCATATTATAGGAAAAAAAATTTAAAAACAAAAATGAAAATGTCAATGTAACAGATGAACAGACATACACAGTTTCTTAAATTTTTGTGACAATGTTCTCCATCTTGTCGTATCAGCTGTTGTCAGTGACTGTATCCGGTTTTCATGCTTATACGTCAAATTTAATTTTGCGTATAATGTAATAATGACAGATGGTAGTTTGGTTACAGACTCTGTCGCATCGTCTCTTTCTTCTTATGTTCTCATCGCGCGAAAATTGTTACGGCCAATAACAACGTTCCATATGAAACAAACCATGCCTCATACCATCTACGTCTTTTAAATAAAATTATTTAAGAACTATTTTTCTTCGCTATTAGTCAAAACTGGGCATGTAATTTATATCTTTTTATCGTTAATATTCTTTATTTCGATTATGGTGGAGATGCCTATTCGTAAGTATTTTAAAATTTTGCATTCGCATTCTTACACTTTAAAAACTGCAAAATCGATATAATTTCCCTATTGTGTAGTATTTCGGAGAATATTTCTGGTAAAATAAGCAAAAAAAATCGCGAAACATATTGCAAATTTGGTTCCATTTGCCAGCCATGCCTACATGTATTCGTACTTTTGCATACACAGTTCGAGTGCGAATTGAGTGGTTTTTCTTGCCGTGCAGGCCCGTAGCAAGGGGTGGGGGCCGGGAAATGTATCACGTGACTTACTTGCGAAACGCCACCCTCCGTCTCATCGGTATTCATAAAGCAAACCGGTTAAATTATGGTGCGACATTAATATAATTTATTGACTTATTACTGTATATCTAATGATGATTATTTCCATTTAAATTATTCGGAAGGTATTGGGAGTAATTTTATTAATGGTTTCATTAGGATTTAATTGCTGAGCAGAAATTAGATCTGTGTGATTAGAATGGAATTGTGCTATTTGTAATGACATTATTTTAACCGGAAATTCAATTGATAGAAATTGTGTTGAATTTGAATAATTTAATATTTTACCTACGGCATGTATTCGTCTACACTGAATAATACATATTTTGTACTATATAGATTATAGGGTGTAACAGCAAAACGAGTTACCTCGAATAATTTCTACAATATAATAGTATAATGCAACGAGTTTATAATGATAGCTATTAAGGCTAGGTATTCAAAACCCTAATCTGCGAACACTGCCTTGCTCAAACACAGCCTTTGAATTTCTATAATCTTTAAAACCTGCCTTTTCAATTCTCTAAAATGGCGGCTTCCCAAATTATTCATTTTTCTAAAATTCAAAACCTGCCTTGTTCAATTCTTTAAAATGGCGGACCTCCGAATGATGCATTTCTCTAATATTCAAATCCTGCATTGTTCAATTTACTAAAATAGCGGATCACTGATGCATTTCTCTAAAATTCAAAACCAGTCTTATTTAATTTTTACCAAAATTAAGTATTATTTGACATAAACTAATCTATGCTAACAAAACCCTTCTTGAGTCCAACAGAACTCCGTTTTTTTGACATAAACTAATCTATGCTAACAAAACCCTTCTTAAGTCCAACAGAACTCCGTTTTTTGACATAAACTAGTCAATTGAATAATTGAATATTAGAGAAATGCATTATTCGGAGATTCGCCATCACAGATAATTAAATAAGGCAGGTTTTAAATTTTAGAGACATGCATCATTTGGGGCTCGCCATTTTAGAGAGTGAGTTAAGGCAGATTTTGAATTTTAGAGAAATGCATCATTTGGGATCCGCCATTCTATAGATTTAAATAAGGCAGGTTTTGAATATTAGAGAAATGCATTAGACAGTGTTTGGGCCAGGCCCCGGTAACTTGCATACCCCTTCCACTAGTTTTATGACTGCTCAAGAGGTTACAGTTCGCCCTGTCTCCGCTAGGCGCTGTCATATCGCATAGGCCACATTTTATTAGCAATTTCACTTAAAATCTTCAATAACTTATAGAATATTGTATATATTATAATAAATTACAGAATATATATATAGAAATTATACTTTACACGTTAATCAGCGATTCTCGCGGGTTTTTGATGGCCTGTGTTGGCTGCCATATTGAGTCTCCCTTTACCCCTCAGTACCACGAAACTGGACCAGTTCAGCAGTCACTTTTGCAAGCCAAGTTGGGTTACCTTCAGTGTCTTGTACCGTGGTTTGGGCTAAGCAGTGTTTGAATTTTAGAGGGATACATTCATTCCCGCTATTAATACGCGGATATGAAATTTACGATACGAACCATGGCGAGTGACGTAATTCATACAGGGAAAGAATCCGGTTTTTTAACCGGTTTTAAAAAACCATTATTTTTATGAAGAAATTGTTAAGCGACCGTGTGTGTAGGAAATAAGGGAAATATCCAGGAATGCAGTATGTATTAATAATTTATTTCAGTTTAAAGGCCAACGTTTCGCCACCTTTTGTGGCTTTATCAGGGCAAACTACAAATATACAAAAGTCACATACACAAATTTGTAAAAATATACAATAAAACACTTACATACTTAAAAAGTAATGAAAAAGTAAATCATCAAGGTGATGTTGTACAATATAAAAAATATAAAAAATCAAGCACTTCTACTCCACGCAATCATCACAGAAAACAGTTGGTGAGTAAAAGTCTCGAATTTTCGAGATGAGACGAGAATTCAAAACTACGAGACTAGAAATAGTTTTCGAGAAATCTAAAATTCTCGAAAGTAGCAAATTTAACAGAAATGCCCAAAAAGATCCTAAATTAACTTCTATGTAGGTATGCAACAGAGAAATTTAGTCGAGACGTGTTGTATCGTAATCTATTGAGTAGTCAACGTGCAATGCATTATTGTTAAGTTGGAAACTATTTACATTATAAAAAGGACGGATGGACAAAAAAACGCAATCAGTCCGTTTTTAGTCCGTTCGTTAGTTAAATGTAATCAGAAATGAAGTGATCATAACTATTTCAAATAAGTGTAACGCGTTAATTAACCCTGAAGAAGGCACTAGGAAGTTTAGAAAAGTCAGTGTATTAGGAAAAAAATAAATTTTATCCAGACTGCATTCCTGGACAACCTGCCTATATCATTCCCTTATATTCCACCAGTCGAAAAAACACTTCTTTATTATTATTATTATTAATTCATTGTTTTAATTTGATTTCAGTATTTGGAGAAATTCGGTGAAATTTGTGAAGTCTGTCATATGGCAATGTGTCAAACTTCAATTTGTATACAAAAGTTTGTAGATGTTTTGTTTATAATTAGTAAAAATCGATCTTTTTCAAGTAAATTGGCAAATTTCAATATAAACTTTTATTATTTAAAACATGTTATAACTTCAAACTTGCAGAATTTAAATGTGAAATTCCCATTTCAAGTTGGACATTTGAAGATAAATAAATTGCAAGTTTGTAAAACGTTCGCGCACATTTTAATGAGTCAAAGCTAAAGCTCTGTTAAATTAGCCGCATGGCTAACTCCATCCTTCTTGAATTTCACTTAAATTTCCTTGTTATTTGTGCAAGACAATTGAATGTCTCCATTGTAGATCATTGTGTAAACAAAGACAAAAGTGAGATTCTATTTTCGCTACGGGGAAGTTTAATTAAATGTAGTACGGTTTTGGTTTTTGGTTTTATTTGGCAAAATGGCTTTAAATCGAGAAGTAAATGAGTTATTGTGAAAGTTTCGCGCGAGAGACATTTGTTAGGGTGTAATATATCGTGTTGCTTATCGTCAAATGACATCTGCAAGCGCGAACTACTAAAACAAACTTAAATTTCTGTTAACACAAAGAATGGACCAAGAATTTATCTGCGCATATTTTTTTAATGATATCACGACTATTTCCCAACTTAAGTGTTGCAGCCTCACCTACACGTGTATCAAAACTCAGAGTACAAACATTAAGGGTCTTGTTTCCGTAACAAAATATTGCGTGTTTACAGGTGTAGCAGTTTCTGATTTACTCATTGCATATTAAATATTTGAACTAGATGTACTAGATGTTTGTGAAAGAAATAATCATGGTTTATACCCAGTTAGAACTCTTAAAAAATCTTTGAAATCCATATAAAAAATTAATGAAAAATGTATTATAAGCAATTGTATACACGCTTTATCTTATGATTTATTCGAAAATGTAACTCGGCATAAACCTAGTTCTAGTTCCATTCTTCGTCTGTAAATAAAGTTATGAAATTTTTCTTTATCTGAAAACTTCGTGAGCATTTAAAAAATTGCGTAATAGGACAAACGCGGTGTTGAGCTACGTAGAGTCGATTAGATCTCAAAAATTCCAATAAGTAGTTGTTTACATTAAGTGCGGTAGGTACGTATAAGTAGTATTTTACAACGCGAGGTTCTATATTATTTTTTAAATAGACCTCCTGCCATACCGTACTCTTTTTACTACTATACAAATATAGTAGGTCCTTACAAATATATTTTAGTCATTTAGTCAACTGTAGAAGAAGATATAAATGAGCTTCAAATACGTCGGTTTTCAATGGATATTACAGACGATGCTACGATCTTAAATGTATTGAAATTTTTTTATTAATAACTGCTAATATCAAAATATTGAAATTTATTTAATAACGTAAAGATAATAACATTTTTATTAACGTTTTTTAAGAAAATTGATAAATCTCATTATTTTGATTTTAACAATTAATTTAAAAAATAGCACCGTCAGAAATTTCCAATGAAAATCGGCGTATTAGAAGTTCTCTGGTAAACTCTTAAAGTACTAGACCTTTAAAGTTAAGTTTTTCGGCCTAGTCCCTTAAAGTTCTATTTTGTACCCTAAAAATAGTCCGAAAAATGTCACTTTATGTCACAGTATGAAATATTATAACAGCACTAATTGCCAAATTAATGAATCCTTTAATACAATATTTATTTAAATTTATTGTATAGGAAAAAGTAAATTTATATAATTGTACATCACAATTATTTCAATGCATATAGTATTTATTTATATAAATCGTGATGCGACAGCATTTTAATTTAAATGCATTCAAATACATAGAACAACTTTTAAATTCAATATAAAATGTATAAATAATTTATTTTTCAAACAAAATCTATTTAGTTATATACATATGTGGAAATTGAAAATTAAATGTAACATCATATGTATGCACTTTTAATTATTTATATGGACAACAAAATTACTTTTATCTAAAATTTTAGCGCTGAAATATCCGTATTTTAATTAGTGAGCTTTGATATTTTATTAAAATTTACAGAATTCCAACAATATTTATAAATGAAACCTTTTAACTCAACTCATTTTTGATCAATTGCGATCAAAATACAAATCATCGCTCTTTGTATAGCATTTTGCACCCTTCGTTTTTTTTCTGCTGTGGTTTGAGTGCTTATGGAAGAATTGCAGCAAGTTGTAAGATAAATTATTAGGGGAGGAATGTACAATAAAAATATTGAAACATCACCATCCACAATAAAAGGGAAGAACAAAGGGTAGATAAGCCGTGCAAAAATGCAAGTAATTTCAGTAAAAAAATAAGAAAAGGTTGTAATGGTATGCGATTTTGTATTGAGAAATACAGAGAAGAATTAGAAAAATTTTCTACTGTAATCTCACATTAATTCTTTCCGGAATTTTTTGAATGATTACCAACGTCAGTGCCACTTGCCGCAGCTTTCTCACTATAGGATTTTACTGGAAATGCAACATTTGGAATTAGTTTTTGATTAAATAATCCTAGAAAACATTGTCATTTCTATAACTTACCGTTTAATACATAAATTTTGTAAATTTTACGACGAAATTGTAGAGATTATAATAAATTTATTTTCACTGCATATAACGTTAATAAGATATAACGTTAATTCATTGCACAATTTTAATTTTAATAATAAAGAAACACATTTAATAATACATAATAACAACTCGGAAATACACAAATGTAAACACATATCACATATTATAATATAATATACTTATTCAAATAAAAAAACCAAAGTAAACAAATGAAACGCATTATGATCATTAAATTGTTTAATTTAAAATACAACGTTAATTCATTGCACAATTTTAATTTTAATAATAAAGAAAGATAATTAAATCACATTTAATAATACATAATAACAACTCGGAAATACACACATGTAGGTAAACAAATATTATAATATAATATAAGTTAGATTTTCAATAATAAATATTGGTTTTTTAAAAACTTTATTTAATGACAAACAATTCTTAGACTCATTTACATTGAGTTAAAACGATACAACTGCCATTTCTTTCTTGCAAATCTTATTATATACGAGAGATATGATAGATGTAAGTCAGCAGTAATATAATACTAAGCATGATGCAATATTGTGCAACAGGGAGGTTCCATTATATAATTTATATACTTAATCAAATAACAAAACCAAAGTAAACAAATGAAACGCATTATGATCATCAAATTGTTTAATTTTTATTAAATTAAATTAAATTAAATTAAAAAACGAAAAAGTTGTAAATTTATTAATAGATAAATATAATGTGGTCAGTGGTCCACCTAACATATTTTATTCACATTTTATATAATATTTTATTTGACTGATTTCAGAAACTTCTTTAAGAATATTCACTTATAATACCATAAGTAGTTGTAGTTATGTCGATTATTTTTCTGGTAGTATTACGAATGTTCCTTGTGCTTGAATATGAATATTACGAGTGCGCAGCACGAGTTGTATTCCATGATCGGTTGATTTTTGTTTTTGCGTAAAAAAAATATTGACGGGTGAGACGGGTGACACGTTGGCTTGGCAAACTAACGCCATAAAGTCATAAGTAAGATATTAAATGTAGTAACTGAACGGAGGATAGCTTCAACACAGAAGAGTTTTCCTGTGAATGAATCTTTTGATTCAGGCGATACTAATTTATGTGTTTGAATATTTTAGATTTGTATTTGTATAATTTTAAATGGGCACCGAATTTTACGTATACATTTATATTTATAAGTCTAGATATGGCGGGAGGTTGTGTGCTGGTCACATCAGATTTTTCTATGTTGTCATAGGGTCAATATGCTATCCTCCAAAAGGCATGCTGTATGAAATCGGAGACCATCACCTGTCATGAACTCCCGGTCTAATATTAGATGAGACAAGAGGTAAAAAAAACTCTAAATTTTGGAGTACGGCACTGCGTTAATAAATCCTGGAGTTCCGTTATGAATCCATCACTTCTGCAGCATAACAACTCGGTTATAAATCACAAGAAACACAAAAAATTACCCCTACACAAGGGCGAATCTAACATGACAATGATTTCACATTTCTTTCCATCTTGTCTTCATTCTTCATCTTCTCCAATGCAATGATTGATGAAGAATTTTCCGAAAGGGTGATAACGTATTCATAATCGGTTTTTAATAATATCCTTCAATAATTAGTCAGTAAAAAATAGGTGTCCAAGTTCAAAATTAAATTAATGGTGACAACTTTTATAACATTAAAGTCTAATCAAATTTCTTACAGCTACTTTGGAGAATGAAAATGAAAGGAAGAAAGATTTATAGAATGATTTGAAATTTGATCGCTGCTGGAAATCTAAATTGTTGCAATTAAAATTTAAATCAAGCCGAAGAGAGAGATTATTTTCTTTGCTTAATTTCCAGAGTCATAAATTCTTAATTTATCTCTTCAAATTGATTTTTACATCAGAAATTATTATTTTAATATTTTCCTGACAGAAATTTCAATTTTCTTCAAAGACTACGGAATACAGGGTGATTCACAACTTTAATAAAATATCTCAATTATTTTTACTTCCTTGTAAGGAGTAATAAGGAAGTATTGTAATCGCGAAAAATTTCGGTTCTCAGATTTTTACGGAAATATCCGTTTTGACCTTTTCTGAATCCATTATGACTAGTTTCGTCGTGACGTCTGTACGTACGTACGTATGTACGGATGTATACGTATGTGTGTCGCATAACTCAAATTCGGTTAGACGTAGAAAATTGAAATTTTGTATTTAGGACTGTTATAGCATCTAGTTGTGCACCTCCTATTTTTGGTTTCAATCTACAAACCGGAAGTAGTAAATTTAAAAAAAAATTCGATAAATATTTAATTTAAGACAAATATTTTTATTTTAAATGAAAGATTATGTGATTATTACCTACAATCGGTATTTTATAAATATTTTTGTATCTGGTATCATTTAAGAATAATTAAAGTATATATTTATAATTTAGTATTTCGGTATCGATTAACATTTGTTACTACGTAAAATTTAAATGTTTATGACATGACAGTGACAATAGTAAAATATGCTTTATATCTTCTTCTGCAGTTTAAATAAAATGACTAAAATATATTTGTGAGTATACTAGTATAATAAGTTAAAAGAATTTTGTTATATTATTCTACATTTTAGTTATTAAGAAAAGTATGAACACACAAGGCGTACAAGGAAGTCATGTGGTGTCCACGTCAGATTTTTTTAAAATACGTTAATTTAAGTAATACATTTTTGAAACCACTGGATTGTTGATTGCATAATGGATACCTCTAACTAAGTATGAATGGAATTCAATTCAAAAATTTAATTAATCTTGGAATGGCAAGAATAGTAATTTATGAAATTCCATATAGGAAACAGTGACGAATCAAAAATATTTTTTTCAATAATCGTAAATTAAATTGCACTTTAAATGACCTATACCTACATCATTTAGAGTGCAACTTATTTTGCGAATTAAAAAAAATATTTATTGATTCGTGATCAGAATGTCATGTAGCATCTGCAATTTAATTTTTTTTTCTGCAGTTGTGAAACACCCTGTACCTATAAGTATATACTGATCTACATATTATACGCTTTTTACCAAACTTGAGTGTTAGTCCAGGCAATTTACGTTCTGACCTGGGCAAAATTGCTTCAGAAGCTTTCTAAACGGTTTTCGGTTCAGAAAATGTCACAGAATAACATATCCAAAATCTGCTAAAATCGGATCACGGGAACACCCTCAAAAATGGGTTCGAAAATTAAAAATGGCCGCCATTTTTAGTTTTTTTGCTTTATCATGTATGTGGATAATACTACGAGAAAACTGTTACCTACTAAATTGTAGAGCATAAAATTCTCTACAAAAAGATGCCAACAAGTTTTTTTGTAACTATTACAGTTTATGAGAAAATCGTGAAAATAAATTTGGTTAATTTCTAATGATTTTAAATCAAGTCGTAATTTTGTCTTATCACACAAATATTGCTCTAATTTTTTAACGGATAATAATATCGATTCGCGGTTTCCAGCATTCGATTCCTAAAGCTTTTTTCTATAAGAGACATAATTTTTAAAAAATTTGGGACAACAATTAAGGTACAGGTGCGATTTATTTGCCGAGGTGAGAAAAACAAATGCCTTTATTTTTTGTGTTTAATTAACTGTCGTTTCTAAACGGGTTAAGATATTGACTTGCGCTTTGCGGCATGCGATTCCTTAGAAAATTCTCTATTTGATGCATTATTTGATAAAAATTCTGGACCTTTATTTAAACTGTAATTTATTTTTTATTCAGAGAGAAAATTGAGAAATTTAAGTTTTATAAATATAACTAGTGTTTAGTTAACTGTCGTTTCTAAACGGATGAAGATATCGACTTGCGGATTGCGGCATTCGATTTTTCGGTCATTTCTGTATTAGAATTGTTATATTAATTTTTTGTTTTGAGCATGAGTTAAACTGAAATGTAATGATTTTCTTAAATACAAAACACAGAAATTTGGTTCATATTTTTCTTGCTTGTGTTTCATTTTCGGTCATTTGTGAATGGAATACAATATTGACTTCTAGTTTCCAGCATTTGATTCCCTGATCCTTTTTGTACTAGATGCCGAAAACCGCAAATCGAAATTTTATTCCGTTGAGAAATTACAGTGCGAATAAGCGACATTGAAAATTAATTTCAAAATGACAGAATTGATAGTTTACAAAAAAATAAAAAATACGCTTTATAAATAGATATAATACTTTCTCTAAGCAAATAAATTACTTTTATTAAAATCTGATTTACAACAAATATCCAATATGACCAGAGGCGCCCTTAAATTTTTTTTCTAAGTAATTAATTTGTTATAGGTATTAATAAAATGGTTTTGTACTGTACCCCTTGAAAAAAATTTAAGGGCGCCTCTGGTCATATTGGATATTTGTTGTAAATCAGATTTTAATAAAAGTAATTTATTTGCTTAGAGAAAGTATTATTTCTATTTATAAAGCGTATTTTTTAATTTTTTGTAAACTATCAATTCTGTCATTTTGAAATTAATTTTCAATTCCGCTTATTCGCACTGTAATTTCTCAACAGAATAAAATTTCGATTTGCGGTTTTCGGCATCTAGTACAAAAAGGATCAGGGAATCAAATGCTGGAAACTAGAAGTCTATATTGTATTCCGTTCACAAATGACCGAAAATGAAACACAAGCAAGAAAAATATGAACCAAATTTCTGTGTTTTGTATTTAAGAAAATCATTACATTTCAGTTTAACTCATGCTCAAAACAAAAAATTAATATAACAATTCTAATACAGAAATGACCGAAAAATCGAATGCCGCAATCCGCAAGTCGATATCTTCATCCATTTAGAAACGACAGTTAACTAAATACTAGTTATATTTATAAAACTTAAATTTCTCAATTTTCTCTCTGAATAAAAAATTAAATTACAGTTTAAATAAAGGTCCCGAATTTTTATCAAATAATGCATCAAATAGAGAATTTTCCAAGGAATTGCATGCCGCAAACCGCAAGTCAATATCTTAACCCGTTTAGAAACGACAGTTAATTAAACACAAAAGATACAGGCATTTGTTTTTCTCACCTCGGCAAATAAATCGCACCTGTACCTTAACTGTTGTCCCAAAATTTTTAAAAATTATGTCTCTTATAGAAAAAAGCTTTAGGAATCGAATGCTGGAAACCGCGAATCGATATTATTATCCGTTAAAAAATTAGAGCAATATTTGTGTGATAAGACAAAATTACGACTTGATTTAAAATCATTAGAAATTAACCAAATTTATTTTCACGATTTTCTCATAAACTGTAATAGTTACAAAAAAAATTGTTGGCATCTTTTTGTAGAGAATTTTATGCTCTACAATTTAGTAGGTAACAGTTTTCTCGTAGTATTATCCACATACATGATAAAGCAAAAAAACTAAAAATGGCGGCCATTTTTAATTTTCGAACCCATTTTTGGGGGTGTTCCCGTGATCCGATTTTAGCAGATTTTGGATATGTTATTCTGTGACATTTTCTGGGCCGAAAACCGTTTAGAAAGCTTCTGAAGCAATTTTGCCCAGGTTAGAGGGTTTTTTTCTCTAGATTGCCTGGACTATGTAAGTCATCGGTATACAGTGTTCCACAACTTAGGACAACAAATTAAAGGGTATATACGTATTGTACGGCGTGCTGATCATGAAACAATTTTTTTGTCACTAGTCGATAGTTATTTTTAATAATTTTTTCAAATCTTCTACAATGTTATTATTTACATAATATCTAATACAAATTATCAAATATACCATCAAAACAGAGATACTTAAAATGTACACACGTCAAGTAAACAACTCTTAACTTTGCGAATTTTAAATTTTTCTACTCTTGAAAAAGGGTTATTGATTATTACTTCATAAAAGTAACTCTTTGTAGGTAGTATTTATAATTTTATTTTATAAATAATATAATTAATAAATTAATAGTTTAATGTTCCTATTTTCAAACCTGTGAAACAAAAATGTTCACCACCCTTATTTTGCAAATTTGGGAAAAATCTGTTTTTTTCTATACCAAATCATTAAATTATGTAGCTTCTAACCTATTTAAGTTTTGTGTAGAGGTATACACCCTGTATATTATACCATGTGTGCGTTTACCAGCCATCAACTCATGGATGCACTCATGATTATGTAATAGTTATAAATAAAGAAAACATTTAATATTCTTGTTAAATATTGATTAATGTCGTAAAACAATAAACAAGTGAACCAACCATTAAAAGTTGTTAGAGGATAAAAATTTTTAATTTTTTATTTTTTGCAAAACAATAAAATGTGTAAATTTCTTGGAAAATTTAATTTCAATATTCGCGGGTAATAAAATACAGTAATAACATTCTTATTTGACCGATAAGCTATAACTTCGACGAATCCTAAAACGTATTCTGAATAGTGATGGCATAAAATTTGTAAATTTATGAGTTGGAAACTAAACTTCCGGGCAGAAAAAAGGAAACAAGGCGAAGATTAGAATTCTATGAAAATCACAATCTTATTGCCGGCTCTAAAACATTCCGCGCCCGCGAAAGTTTCCTCAAAATTAATATCAAATAGTTAGGAGAGTTTGCATAACTTTTCCAATAAAAATATTTGTCTATAGGCTTCATCGATCCCGGAAATGCAAGGAGAAAAGCTGTTGTTTGTTGCGCAAGGGTAGACATTCAACGCCAGAAAATAAAATTTTCATACACAAATGCAATCACAAGAAGTTTCAAATCTAGAAAATATAATATGTGTAATAAAATATCTACATCAACAGATTCATTTACAGGAAAGATCAAATCTAGGATTTTGGTTTGGCATAAATGCAAACATCAGAATATGCAAAGACTGGAAGATGCAAATCTAGAAAACTAGTTTGCGGGTAGCCATTCAACCCCGGAAAATAAAATTCTAGAATTTTCGTACACAGGAAATGCATGCACAACAAGATTCAAATCTAGAAAATATATGCGTAGAGGTAGATTCAGTTAAGTAGAACCCTGCGCGAAGTACGAATTCTCGTCTTAGAAAGAGAGGCATAGATGATAAACAAGAGGAAACTACGCTACTGTCTGTTCTACAGAACATCAGCTTCAAGATCTGTTATTCTCATGTTGACGTTCGTAGTGTTTTGCTTCGTGTAACGCTGTGAATTTTGTAATTGATTGTGATTGAGTTATATTTTCTTTGAAAATTAAGTGAAGTGCAGTGTAGCATATACTCGCTAGCTCCACTTTTGTAAAACGGACAGTACATGACAAGCTCCGCCTTCTCGCGCAGCTCAGGATCCTAGATTAGATATCTGAATTTTACTCTACTAAAATATCTACAGCAGAAGATTAATTTACAGGAAAATTCAAATCTAGAATTTTAGATTTGGCATAAATGCAAACACAGGAAGATGCAAATCTAGAATCATTCAACACCAGAAAATAAAATTCTAGAATTTTCATTCACAGGAAAATGCCTGCATAGATTCAAATTTAGAAAATATATGTGTAATAAAGTATCTACAACAAATGATTCATTTACAAATTCAAATTTAGAATCACTGGAAGATGCAAATCCAGAAAACTAGTTTGTCTCTTCACTTCAACATAAGGGGATAAGTTTGGTTGAACCCTGAACTAAATGAACAAGGAACAACCCAATACCATACTTGAGTCCCACATACTCGGTTTTGATTATAACTTGTCTAGATTTGCATCTTCATGTGTTTGCATTTATGCCGAATCTAAAATTCTAGATTTGAATCTTCCTGTGAATGAATCATTTGATGCAGGTATTTTGTTACGTATAAATTTAGATTTGAAGCTTCATGTGCAAGCATTTTCCTGGGTACAAAAATTCTAGAATTTTATTTTCTGGTCTTGAATGACTACCGGCAAACTAGTATTCTAGATTTGTATCTTCCTGTGTTTGCATCTTCTTAATGTCGAATCTAAAATTCTAGATTTGCATTAACCTGTAAATGAATCTTTTGATGTTACCTACGAATATAATTTCTAGATTTGAATCTTCTTGTGCTTGCATTTTCCTGTGTATGAAAATTCTAGAATTTTATTTTCTTGTGTTGATGTTGAACCCATTCCCCAACAAATGTTGATTTCTGTTTTATTTTAGCCACAGTTTGCAACAAAGGCTTTGACGGGTACATCAAAGTATTTCAGTTTAAATTTTATCTTAATTATTACATAAAATATTCAACATACGCTCAAAGTAAATATGTAACGGTTTACGTATTACATTTTAGCATACTGTTTTCATATTTTATGTACCTATATAGAGACACGTTAATCGCGAACTTCAATAGACTGTATTGCTTGTAAATTTAAATAATAAATTGTTAAGACGCCCGTCTACTACCTAAAATCCAGCATAAAATGTACTAACGTAGCGAGTGTTTTGTAACCAGTACAAGAATGGTAAACATTTATTTCAACAAGGATTTAATAGAGAAGGAAGGGATCTACAGATGTGCCTTTTTAAAATTTTGATTAAAAAATTGTACATGAATATCCTATTTTATGCAAAATTTACACGCTCATATTTCATGATACAAATTAATTTTTAAAATTTTAAAAAGGCACATCTGTAGATCCATTCTTTCTGTATTAAATGTTTATTTTACATTATTTTTCAACTTCAAAATAACATTGCATAGCTAGGATGCGGCAAAGTAAGAGTTTCGGGCTGGTTTCAGGCAGCCCTAGTAGTGAGGAAAAGAGTGGAATGGAAAAAAAAGTAAAATCGAGAGTATTCTAGGAATTCGGTAAAAACGTAAACGAGCCGCTTAAATAATCAGCAATGGATTCAGTAGTATGTATTATGTATTTTATATTATAGCAAGAAACAATATTTTTTTCGTAACGCATTTTTGTTGCGCAATAGTATATTATGCAATTATCTTCGCGCACGAGAAATAATGAACCTACTTTTATACTTCTTGTATCGAATAAAAAATACTACTTGGGGAGAGGGGAATTTGTTTCTTAATTATTATAGGATAAATAAAATTCTTGTTAAAAAGTAAGTGAATGTTAAATGAAAGAATTAGAATAGAATTTAAAGGTAAGATATGATAAGAAATAAAATATGGTCTGCGGAGAACTTCCCTTCAAAAGGTAGGAGAATATTTTATTACTTATGAAATAAATCAAGATTCGCACTCAAAATTATCTACACAAAAATATATTAGTTCATAACTTCATTGGGCTATGGGGTTTTTTTTGAAAAAGTCAAAATCCTAACACCCATGCCAATTTTTTGTTTTTGCCTTTTAGGACTTGTAAAAATTTTCGGAAAAACGTCAAAATCCTTAAAACCCTTCCACGCCGCCATATTCATAACTGCCCAGAGCCCCATAAATCATTAATCCGCCTCTACCCCCAGTTCAAACGAATTTAAACATAATTTATGGCAGATTTAAAAAAATAATTATTTTTCTTATTTCATTGCGTCCGTCAGAGTGATTTTTAATTTTTACCCCCATCCCTATTGGTCCGATCGAAGTCGAACATACCTTAAAATCTGACCCTGGTCAAACAAAATAGATCTGTATGCTAAATTTTATGAGGATCAGATAGATATATATACAAAACAAACAGACAGACATACATACAAACATTCATCTTTATATATTAGAGAGAGATGTGAATGTTTAGTAAATTTTTTTCATGAACAAAAATCTTTGAATTTAAATTTTGCGAAAATGTAATCTCCCTTTTACTGATCTTTGTTGAAATGTATTATGCCTTGTGTAAAAACAAACGATGCAATTTAATTTTCGCGGCTAGCATGTGTCCTGTTCTAGTTATTATTGTTTTAATTAGTTGCAAATTGCACTTGGTCCATTTCGCAACCGTCGCAAACTTTTACAACAGCAAGTAAACAAGTTAGCGACAAAAATTTAAATTTCAAAGTGTTAACAAGTCCGTTGAGATATTCAAAACAAAACGGCGTAGCCAGTTATGGTCGCCGAGAAGCTGCCTTTAGTTTTATGACTCGAAGAAAAACTCGTCGTTTTTCCTTCCGCAATTATCAAAGTTTTCGAGATGAATATATTCACAACTTGGTATTCTGGATTGAACAGTTTTTGCACAAAGAGATAGTAGTTTTCAACTTATTACGGCACCTGCTCTACAATTATTCAAGCTGGAACAATCTTTGTGTTTTATATAACTTGTATCATCGCTTAAATGGCTAAAACAACCAAAACAACTGTTTGAAGATTTATACAAAACTCTTGTAAAAGATTCTGTTAGAAATTACTTAAAAATAGAGACAAAATAAAATAAGTACCTACTATGTTTATTTATTTTTTGCTGGTAACCATTCAGCAGATTTTACTCTTAATTATAGAATGATAGATGATAGACTTCGACCGATTCGTCTTGGTAGTATACAAGAAAATTTAAATTTAGAAAATTTATTACGTAACAAAATCATTCACAGGAAAACGCATATTTAGAATTTTAGATTCGGCATAAATGCAAACATAGAAAGATGCAAACACAGGAAGATGCAAATCTAGATCTAGGCAGGGCCGTCCTAACCACAGGGCTAAATGGGCTATAGCCCCAGGGCGCCAGCTTTTCGGGACGGCAAATTTGAAAATTTTTGAAACTTAGTTTGATGACAATGATTGATTCAAATGCAATACGCACTTTTTTAAAGTTGTAGCTTCAAATTGCAGTGATGAAAGATCCTTTTATTACACATGCATCGAAATCAGTGTTTAAAGCACGCAAATGCGTGCATAATCACAAGATTAAAACACACTGTTTCAAAGGCTGCTAAGCAACAATGATGAAAATTGTAACCTATCTTCTAGGTAACAATATTTTGACACAGACTTCTTTATAAAATGAATCAAAATGTGTAACATTTTATTTAAAAGGTTAATTATTTATTTATTATATGAACATTAATTCAAATAAATAATTAACCCACGTTGGGCGCCACTTTGTAGCACTTTATTTAAAAGGATAATTATTTATTTATTATTATGACCATTAATTCAAAATTCAAAAACAATATTCTTCCCCCGCCTCCTATCATAAATTATCCCGGAGTGGTATTACAAATACTGCTTGCCAACTATATTTTTCAATTTAGGATGCAGGTGTAATAAAAAATAGCGTGTGATCTCGTATAAAGTGCTTATAAAACACTAGCGACGTTAAAATCACTCCACTTCGCGTCGTGCTCTGAAACTCGTCGTATGTGCTTTAAAAGCTTGCTTAATAAACTTGTATCATAATATACTATTTTCAAGTGGGCGCATTATTGTAAATAGCCCACTGGCGCCAAATATCTTAGGACGACTCTGGATCTAGGAACTAGTTCGTTTTATCAACACAAAGGGGATACACAAATTAGAGGTTGAACAAAACTAAATGAACGCAATACCCACATACTCGGTTTTAAAGTAATAATTCACAATGAGCATAAGCATAAAACTACATAACGTAAAACGTAAAAAAATACGTATGCTCACAATAATCATAAACATACGCGGACATAAAGTAAGCTCATTGTGTTTAATAATAATAATAATTAATTAATAATTCAATATTAATCATTTTCAATACTTGTTATACACATCTGTCAGATTACGCTGTCATGTCGTCCTGATGTTGGGAGCCATTCATAGTGACAACGTAGAAATTCTTTTTGCAACCAGGATTACATTTAAGACGATCAGGTGGTCAGCTTGAAGCCATGTATTATAGAGTACCTAAATAGACTATACTTGATGTCAGCTTAGAACATAGCGTTGAGTAAGATAGGACGATGATATGCTTGAATCTGATTGGTCGAGACGAGAGTTGGATTTACACCAGCGAACATTGGAGAGATTCGCGATTTCATTTCCGTTTGACATTTCAAGTTTATATAACCTGAAAATAGTAAAACAACGTGTGTTTCACGACGAAAATGCAACAATTTCGTGTGTTTCTTTTTTACTTCCTTGTTATTTTGACAATTTTTATTCATCTATAGGTAAGTTCGCGCCAAAGTTTAAACTAATAGAATGTTTGGGTGTAGAACGGACTGCATTCACAGTGCCAGCTACTATGTTCTAAGCTGAAACAGAGTATAGTCTATTTAGGTACTCTAATGTATTACAATTTAACGATAATCACACACTGCCGGCCGAGAGACTTAAATTAAATTTAAAACTTAAACATTCCAACATCTTTAAACAAAATGGCGGCGATGAATTTCCTAAAAAATTTAATCAAATTACTTTTCATATTAATTAAAATAAATTTTCAGAAATTTTAATAATAATTAAGCTATTAAGGATATACTTTCCTTACACGGTTCATTTTAAGTACCTACCACTGGATTCGCATAATTAAAAATAAATTTAAATGACATTCGTTTATACAGTATTATTATTAGAAGCTATGTTAAAAATAGTAATCAAAATTTTATTTTGAATTTTTGAAAAATTCATTGATCCGTAATCTACAAATAAACTTATATGTATATCCCCTAATATAATATGTAGGTACTCAAAGTAAATGACCATGTATTAATATTACTTCATTGCGACATCTTTATACAAAATGGCAGATGACTGTTTAATTTTTATTTAATTATTTATCGCAATTTATTAAATTAAGGGTACTTATAATTTTTTACACGGTTTAATTTAAGTACCACTGGACAGGGGCGGACTGGTCTACCGGGCGTATACAATCACAGCATGGACACATGAGACCACGGCGTCTAAAATCATGGCGTATTTATATCCCCACCACAGGGTCCACGGTGTATAATTTGTTCACCATGTCTAAAAGCAGTGAGGGCCACGATGTCGACACATGAGACCACGGCGTCGATACATGGGCCACAGCGTATAACATATTCATCAGTCTGGTTACTCAGTTTTGGTAGAAACTATGAATGAACTGAACTAAATAAAGAACCTCACACCCTTCTTGAATCCCACATACTCGGTTTTGGTAGAAACTCTGATTGAACTGAACTAACTAAAGAACCCAATACCCTTCTTGAATCCCACATTATTCGGTTTTGGTAGGAACCACAGAAATAGTGACAATAATGTTATTATACGCCGTGTGTCGACACCGTGATTTTATACGCCGTGGTCTGTTCCGGAATTTTTCTCGCTATTGATAACGGCTTGTTTAATTTTTAATAAATGATTTATTTACTGGCGCCTGAGCTCTGAAAATATGCGAATAAAAACGAAATAATGCAACAACTTGTAGATTAATAATGTAATTTACTTAGCAATTTATCCACAACATTGCCCATGTACAATCGTGTACAAATATGAATATAAACGATATAATATAATATTAATAATTCTCACTATATCAAATGTAATCACATAAATATATCACTATTCTAAGACTCAATTAATACAAATAAAACTCACCCAAGGACAAAATATACAAATAAAAAGTTTAAAATTCTCTGTACAGGTTAAGAAACGCTTTGAGCATCGGCGGTAGGGGGAGCGCTTGGATCTTGGCCCTCATCATCGGAGTGTAGGGCGAGGCGTAGACCGTCCTCGTGGCCGGCGAAGACGACTCATCTCCTTGGACCTCAGAGTCGGAGTCAGAGTCCACCAGGTTCCTAAGCCGGTGGGAGCTCAGTGCAATTCGCTTTAGCTTCTCTCCGGTCCGCACCAGCGACGGCACCAGAGGACTGCGCTTGTATGAGCACGAGCTGGAGTTGGAGTTGTCTTCGCTGTCCTCGGAGTCTACGTCCATGTTGAACGCCACCTCTGAGTCTGAGCTGTGGCCCCGCTCGGGGAATAAATCGTCCCCTAAGCCGGAGTCGAATTTTTCTCGCTTGGTGGATGGTGGTGGAGCACTTGATGCAGATGGTTCTGTCTCCTCGACGATGGCGTCCAGGTTTTCTGACTCTGGTTCTTGGGGTGCTGTCTCGGTAAGATCATTTCTAAAAAAACAATTTTTCGAATTAATAATTTAATATTTTGTGTTACACGCTCAAATAAATGTAAAGATTTTTTATTAGATTATAGTGTATCATGTGGAATGCATATCGAAAGAAAGGTAAGCAAAACAATTATACAGGTGCTTCGAAAAAAGCGGTACATGTACATTTAGCATGGAAAACGGTTTTTTGCCCGCCATTGTCTCCCAAATTATTTTCAGAGTCTACTCATCTGTAAAGAATGAGTTTCTTCATCAATCAGTGTTGAATTTGTGTTGCTAATTTAAGAAAAAATTTTAGGGATGTATACTTCTCTTTTTAGGCCCTGTTCACACATGGGATTCTTTGAACATTCTTTCATGCTTCTAAATTTTGAGATAAATAATCCTGGTGAGATGCGCCTGTCAAATAGCAGCGCCGCTAAATTGAATCGTCAATGAGTCTTGGAAAAGAAGAATTTATAATTCATTGATAGCTTCAAAACAGTAAATTTCATTTTTTCCAGGATATGTGGACAGGGCTTGAGGTGTTTTTTTATGTGTATGTATCACATGACAGGAGTGGACACTAGGGCAGATGAATTGTGGCCTTTTTGTTTACCAGGGATTTGTTAAGTTTGTTTTCAGAGAGAGACAAAAAATACGGGCCAACTCGAAGCATGCATTCTATGACGATAAACAAGGATAACGATCCTGTAGTGATCTTTCTTTCTCACACTGTGTAAAAAAATTCCATAAATCTACAGTATTGCTAGGATACGGACTGTCCAGTCATGTGTTACTTCGTGGTATGTTTATAATAATGCACGAAGTATTATATAAACACAAGAGTGGATACTCCGTATCTTAGCAATACTGTAGATTCGTGGCTTTTCTGTTTACCCTGTGCGAAAGAGATCACTACTGGGCCCGTGCGTTACCATCGTTACCGTTATTTATCGTCCTATAATGAATAGAATGCATGCTCCGAGCTGGCCCGTATTTTCTGTCTCTCTAAAAGATAAACAGAAAGACCACACTTCATCCGCCTTAGTGTCCACTCCTGTCATACTTCGTGCTATAAAGTAATTATTTGGTATGTGAACTCACCTGCAATGTCCCAACCCAAAAACTAAATCTAAAATCGTGTTGATGTCTCTTCCTTGTGGTTGCTCATTTCTTTCAGTAGCCAAATGAACTCTTCCTAGATCTCGGTCGCGTCGGTCTTCTTCATCTGTCAAATTATCACTGATGTCAAGTTCAGAATCTTCAAATATTGGCACAACGAGACGCCGAAGAGCGCGCTTCTTCTTTGGTCTCTTTGGAGGCTTGCGAACTGATTTCTTCAGGTCTGGATACTCGATGTCGATGTTGCGACGAAGGATGGTTCGGATTGCTGACCGGCAAATTGACTGAAGGGTGAGTGGTTCGAAATCCACTGAAAATATGGTGAGTTAGTTTTAGAACAATTAAAAACTTATTTATCTACGACCATTGCATTATATATTCATTTTGTAGGTAACTTTAATAAGATAAACTCCTTCATAAAACACACTATTGTATTATAAATTCATAACTCAACACTATTGTATTATGAGTCCATTATTCAACACAACTGTCATTTGTCATCAGACTAAAATGGCTTAACTCGGATGATTATACACTCCATCCTCTTGAATTATAGCCTACATTATGAGCTCGTTAAATAATAAACTATTATCCACGACTATTGAATAATACATTCATTATATAATTATTTGCAGTGAATAATTTGTTCCATTACTCAGTAGTGAGGTTATTTTTAAATAAATATTCAATAGTCAATAAAATTTCTTGTATTAGGACTTTTGTCCAATTGAACTTCTTGTATCAAAACATATTCAAACATAATAGTCCGTTGCTAGGTAACGTACACAAATTTTAAAAATAAAAGATTTTTGACAGCTATCAGTAGTCAGTGTAAATTTATCTTATTAGATAGCCTTTAACAAACTAATATTAACATAATTTTAAATGTGCAATATATA
The DNA here is from genome assembly GCA_947534325.1 of Agonum fuliginosum. Lineage (NCBI taxonomy): Eukaryota > Metazoa > Arthropoda > Insecta > Coleoptera > Carabidae > Agonum > Agonum fuliginosum. Next base: position 45,761,058 of record OX384029.1, read on the forward strand.
TTGTTATGCCATATTTTGACAGTATAACATTAATTTATTTTTCATCTTTTGATAGTATTTAATCATGGAAACCTGGTTGCAATATGGCGCCTATGGCCACACTTTCAGTATCTATATAGTCACTCTTATGAAATGGATGAATTATTAAGTATAGCCGTGGATAAAATATAGTATTCTACACGTTTAACATGGCAATTATGTGATCGAGTGATTATTACACGAGCCGCATTCACAGCCCGAAATTTGTCTGTCTTACGGAAATGTGTACTTGCGTTCACAACTCTGAAATTTGGTACACTTCAACTTCAATTTGTACAAAAGTTTGTAGAATCCAAACATTTCGACAAATTTAAGGTGTAATAAAAAAAATTAATATCGGTGATTAAGACACGCACATGCGTGCAAAATTACTAGATAAAAATACGCTGTGTTTTAAACGTTGCTAGGCAACAACAATGAAAATTGTAACAAATCTAAAGGTAACGATATTTTGACACAACACACAGACTACTTTATGAAATGAATCAAAATTAAAATGCTGTTTCCAGCTCTATTTTTCAAAATAGGATGCGGTGTAAAATCACTTCGCTTCGCGTCGTGCTCTTAAACCTGTCGTACGTGCTTTAAAAGCTTACTTATACACTGGTATCATAATATACTATTATACTAACGTGGTTTAATTGTATCTTGGTCCGAAGACGGACCAATGAGCGACGCAAACGAAACTGCAAGCAAAAAAGTTTCATCCCATGTCGTTTCAGAAGTCCGGGTTATTTTTAATAATTTGTCGTTGAGTGGCATAACCAAAATACCCCCAACTTTAATCAAATTCTTCATGTAATTTTCGTGATTTTCTGGACAAGCAGCGCCACAGTAAACGCGGTCATACTGAGGAAATTCTGAATTAAGGCACAGGCAATTTCCTAAAACAAGAAAAAATAATCACATAATTAATTAAAATCCATGCGCTGGGCTGTACCTTGTATAAAACGAGGTGCACAAAACTCATACTCATCCAAAGCGGTAGAAAACTTTTTGAATTCGTTTAGTTTTTCAGTAGCATACTGGACGACATCTTCATGAATTTCTATACCGTGGTTTATACCATATGGGCCTAGAATAAGCCCAACCATTGTGCTTAAATACCCGGTACCCGAGCCTAGGTTTAAAAAACTTAGTCCTGGGGCTAAGGATAAGCCCTCCATGACTTCGCTGTATATACAGGGTGCTGATAAATGCAGATTTCCGCTCTTCCAGGCCAAATCTTTGTAAGCATTGCTACGAGCCTCTTCTAGAAAATATTCTGCACGGTCCACGGCTCGAAAAACTCGTTCTATCAGCGGGGTTTTGATATAGTCAGCTTGTAGGAGATTTGTAATGAGGTCGTCATTATCTTGCCCCGTGCTGACCACTCCTCCCATTTTTATAGCTTGGCTGCCACAAATTATTGTGATTAATTAGAAAAAGTCTCTGATTTTGCATATAGGGGAAGACGGGGTAATAAGATACATACAAAATTAATACACAAGATAGAGGGGTAAACCACTTCGATATTTAGTATACAAAAAATAGAGATTTTATAAGATTTTATTTTAGCACCAAGATTTTATTTTGAATTCTACAGATTTTAATAAGGTTTTACGAAGATTTTACAGTTTATGATCGGATTTTACTGATTTTACAAAGCCTCATTCAAATAGGTAAGCATTTAGTTTTAAGGTTCACGTTTAAAAAAGTTAAAATTCGTATAACTAAATACAAGCATTCAAACTTCCTATTTTCAAGCACTGTGAATGTTCGTATTTAGTTACATAAATTTAAACTTTCTTAAAAGTAAACATAAATGTAAACCTTAAATCTAAATGCTTATTTATAAATGAGAGTTAGAGGTTTTTAATTATTTCCAACCAAGTATACATTTGGGGTTATAAGAAACATATTTTCACAACTCTACTAGAAAATTCATACACAGGAAAATACATGCACAAGAAGATTCAAATCTAGAAAATTTGTACGCAATAAAATACCTGCATTCAAAGATTCATTCACAGGAAAATACAAATCTAGAATTTTAGATTAGACATAAATGCAAACATAAGAAAATGCAAACACAGAAAGATGCAAATATAGAAAACAACCCAATACCATTCTTGAGTCTCACATACTCGGTTTTAACTATAACTTTTCTAGATTTGCATATTCATGTGTTTCTTCCTGTGTTTGCATTTATGCTGAATATAAAATAGTAGACTTGTATTTTCCTGTGAATTAACCTTTTAATGCAGGTATTGCATCTCATGGTGTTGCATTTTCCTGTGAATGAAAATATTGAATATTATTTTCTGGAGTTGAACCCATTTCCATTTATTTAGGTTATTCCGAATGATCATAAGAGATAAAATTATGTATCTTATTACCCCCTGCTTCGTATTACCCCATCATCCCCTATACAACAAATTTCTTTGTTTGAGAAATGTCAAGATCAAGTATATATGGACCAATTATGGCACAAAATGAAATGCCCGGTAATTTTAAGTTTATTTTTCGTTATCCAGATACTAAAAATAGTATTAAGTGCTGTACGGTGATTAGTGACATGAACTTTTATCGTACAAATGCTGTCATTGCATGTCAAGGCAGTATAATGGATAAATACAAAATATAAACAGAAAAATGAGTTGGCAATAGAATGCATAATGTTCTGACAGTCATTACATGAATCTATAATTAGCTGGTAATTTGCTGGGAGTGAAAATGCATTAAAATTAAGTCTAGGTAATTTTTTCTACCGATACTGAATTTCGTGATCCGTCATTTCTAGCTCAAATATGGTCTGACAAAAGGTACAATCATAGTTTTCTCATTGTGATAATTGAATTTAAATAGGAATTACTTACTTTCACCCTTTAAAATAGTTATGTAAACATAGGAATGTTCTTGTTAGCAAATGTAGATCTCAAAAATTAGTACGCAATCGCAGAACTCAAGAGCACAAGAACAACACATAAACAAATAAACAGCAGCGCACGAATTTGACAGATGCGTCAGATGGTCCAAGGGTCACAAATCCGACGCTACACGATGCTACGAACACCTACCAACGTCGAACGCGTCGAACGTACAGTCAAAGTGGATTTCAAACACATGTTTGATGTAGCTGTCATATCTTTTTAAATAACATACAAAATACGTGACGTTTGTGAAATCTTTATTAAGGCAGTTATTTTGCCAACTATGTTTACATTTGTACGATTTTCAATTGTGCGGTTTTTCGTAAATGTTAAACCGAATTTCTTGTTTACGTCATGTAATGTAATAATTTACGTATATTTTTAATAAATAATAAATCATGTGGTAACGTTATGCTTTATTAGTAATATATATAATCCAATTCCAACTTTGACGTTTAAACTAACCTACTTGATGATATTTTAAAAATACAATGTAAACCTAGAATGTGACGTCATCACATTGGAATGCCATTCTTAAAGCACTTTGACTGTACCCGAGTTGGTAGAATATTTTGTCCGCTTCTGTCATATTTTTTTCAAGTATTGGACCCAATGTTCACAGTGTGTAGCAGAAGTATTTTTTGTTAATTTTTCGCATTTTGAAACAAACGTTGGATCCAGTACTAGATCCAATGTTGGACGCATCGTGTAACGTTACCCTCAGAGCAAATCTCAAAATGTGCGCGTGCGCGTTTCTGCAAATCGAAGAAAGTTCACCGCGCAACATAAACATCAAACTATTTAAAATTATTAACCATTTACACTGAATTATTAAGCTCATTATGAAAAATAATTATATTTGTATAGTTTAATAACAATACTTCTAATAAATCATGTAGATAATTTAAATTTTAATGCAAATATTTGATTCATACTTTGTTGACTGGTAGTGACATCTACTTTAGATGTTGCATTGTTTCACTAAACTTTGATTTGATTTTGCGGTTTGTTCCAAATTTAAATCTTCATAAATAATAAAATACGTAATAATTTATAATAAAAGTGTTAAATGAAGTCATCGTTTAAATATAATGTTATAAAAGCACAAGTTTCAAACTTTATGTTGTTAGATTTGAAAGTTGGCAACATGTGCACAGCGGAATATTGCAATGTTTAGGGTTATTTATCTCAGCTGCGACAGATTTTATTTATTGTAATAATTTCTTTGCTATTAATTGTTATTAAAAAGTTATTTCCAATGTGAAACTCAAGAATAAAGTGTAAACAAGTTCCTGAATACTTATTCAGTAAGTTTAAGGCAAGCAGTTCTCGTTTTGAACTTAAAGTAAGTATATTATATCTGTTTTTGAATTCTATATGTAACGTCAAATAAAAATTGCAACTCGTTTTTCTTCTTGCATTTTTAAGTATATTCTCCCAGATATAGATCGTAGAAATTAAGTTCGGTTGCAAGAAATGATTTTAGAGGCTTAATTCGTTTTATTTTTAAAGCGATAATAAAATTATGTAGCGCAGGTGATAGGCGGCTCTAATAATTCGTCTGTCCAACTTAATTTTCAACTTTGCTCTAATTATAAAAAGTTGTTTCGTGTGATTATTTAAATAGTTATCATTCCGGTATAGAGGTACAGATAATATGTTTATAAAACACCGTATCTGATTGATAATAAAATGTTTTTATTCGGTGCATTACAAACATTTGTGTAATCAATGTTTAAGACAAGAATTTATTTTAATCGTACTTTTTCATCTTGCATACATTTACATACACAAATATATCAATAAAAAACAAAACTAAAATTTACTATTGATTATTACAATAGTGCAGTTTTATTATGTAAACTGTATATTAGATAATTTGGTAATATCGGTTTTTAATTGTTATTGTATACGTAGGTTTCGTAAAAAAGTACTGCAGTAATGATTATTAATAAATTTCATTAAAAAGTATTTATTGTTTACAATTAACTAAACCAAATAAAAATGTATTAATGTCAACATTAAAAGTAATTATCTACAAGACAAAAAATTATTGCTTCGCCACATGGTTGAATCCGACAAGCGACAAGGTTTGCAATTCAAAAAATACTATCAATGTCAGATTATTTAAATAGATATATCTATGATAATACGGTGTATTGAAACTATAAATAGTATTCCTGTTATAAAATCAACATAAATCTATGTTTTGCCACATCGGGCGATAAATTCCAAAGCCACAGAGTTAATTTCTGTGGATATTTAGAATTGTAACGCCTTTGTAAACAGCCATTTCGTTAGTTCCTCGCGTATTCCCCGAGCCCCGCTCGACTCTCCGCCGCAGTTGTATCCAGTGTTGCCAATACTATATAATTATTTGTAGATCTACATTATAATTTGGGCTATCTACAGATTAGTAACGTGTACTGTTACAAGAAAAGTAATTTGTTATTATATTGATTAATTTACACTTGTTTTTAAAAATAATACGTCTTTATATACATAAAAATTATTATTTATTCTTTTTCATACATACATACACTGCCCGAAATTTGGTGAAATTTGTGAAGTCTATCATATGGCAATATGTACTTGCGTTCACACTGAAATTTGGTGTTGTGAACGCAATGAAAAGAAAATTCTTATATGGAATCATAAACGAGCGAATCTTCATACTTAAGAAAACTCATACACAAAAATAAACATAAAAAAATAATTTCAAGAACCCAGTGAACACAGAAAATTCATGTAATGGGATATAGTGCCCGCAGCGGCGTGCCGTTCAATTGATCGTTCTAGATTAAAAAGCTTATACAGCGAGTTTTTTGTTAAACAAAAATTATTTCTAAATCATTGTTTCACAATCACTGGAAAAATGCGTTATCTGCATCCATCAGATTCTAGATTTGAATTTTCTATCCATGCATTTTTTAAGTGTGCATTTTTTGTCTTTGAATTTTCGGGTGTTTTATAATTCTAATTTGTAAAGTCTCACATTATGGCAATGCATACTTGCGTTCTCAACACCAAATTTCAGTAATGTTCACAAATTTCACCTAATTTCATTAAATTTGCGAAGTCTGTCATATGGCAATGTGTATTTGCTTTCACAACACTGAAATTTGGTGTTATGAACGCAAATACACATTGCAATATGATAGACTTCACAAATTTTACCGAATTTCACCAAATTTCACGTCCACAGATTTTCTACGGTTTCTACAGATTTTTGCTGATAAGAGAACAGATTTTTTTTAAATAGTAGTGGCAACACTGTGTATCATTCGCTCAGGCGCACGCATAATGGATATTTCAGAAAGCGTACACTACTTTATTTCAATACTGAAATAAATTATTTTTAAAAAAGTTATGTGATAGTTTCATAGTGATTACCAAATAAGTAAGTTGTAGCATAATGAACAGTAAACCAATTTCTGCTGAGTTTCATAAAAGTATTAACCTGAAGTTCTGTCAATGAAGAAATTATCAAATACCGCACATACGTACTCTCGACATAAAGACGAACAATTTAAATAAATATTGTTGCTATATTGTTGGTGTGTACTTGAAGAAATTGTTGTTAAGAGCTAGTAATATGTTTTAATCTTTTCAGAATGAATACGGCAGTGATCAATTCTCTCCCAGAAAAACATTTTGAGTCGAAGATAAAAGATGTACCCGAAAGTGCGAATGAAAAAAATGTAATACAGAATATTACGAAAGAAGAGCCTCCAGCACTTCATGTTCTGTCAGAAACACCGGCGAAAACCAGCTCAGTATGCGTCACTACGACAACTGTGAAATCTTCTTCAACAAGAGTAGTTCCGCTCGTGTATATCCAAGCCCCTGCCAATCTAAAAGTCCCCATGACATCAACAGGTAACTCAAAAGCGAACCCCCAGATTATAGTAAACGCAAATAACCAATTGTTTTCTACTCTGAGTACAAAATTAAAAGCTAACACCACAATGTCGTCGGTGGTCCTCACTGGAACTAACAGCAAATCCCAACCCATTATCCTACAAAAAACTACGAATTCAAATGCTCAGACTTTAATTCCAGTTACTGTCGCCACTTCCACGGGCACCAAACAAACTTTCGCGTATTTAGGGACGATTATTAAGCCTCCAGGGGCCAAAACTTCCGACAGCCAGATCGTAGTCCCCACCAGTCATTTGCCTGCAGGTTTAGTTCCAGCCCCCACCAACCAGAAGCTGGTGCTGACTTCCATGGCCATGCCTAAGCTCACTCCTCGGGTCCCTATCACTTGCTCCACGTCTAGTAACTCCCAGGCGAAGCCTACCAGTCTTATCCTGCCCATGTCTCTCAGCACGCAGCTAAAAAATGCCAGCCAGAGCGTCATCAACTTTAAAATCAGCAACGGACAGATCCAGTCCGACCCCAAAGGCTGCATTTCTGTCTTGAGCGATGGTAAGACTGATAACAATAATGAGAAAGAAAAAGAAATTACTAAGGTTGACCAACCTGCTGCGAAAATCACGCCGAAGACTAAACAGATTTCAGAAAAGGTGTACGAACTTTCGATTCCTGATGTACCTACGTCTAAATGTGAGTTAAGTTATACTATATCAATTCCGGACGAAAGAACTAAAAAATATAAACCTTTTATTACTCGAACAGTCAGTACGGAGCCAAAAGACCTCGTGGAGGACATACTAGGAAACATGCAATCTATTGTACCCAAGCCAGAACCCCAACAAATACCAAGAAAATCTCTCCACGAAGTTTCAATCCTAAAAAACCGAAAATCCGACACTGCGTTGAAGAAAATCGAACCGAAACGAGAACCTGGTGAAATTAAATCAGAAACAACTGAAGAAACAATAAAAACAGAAGAAAAACCAGCAGACGTCCGAAAAATCAACCCAGAACGACGGAGAAAATCTCAATACACTTATCTGAGAGACTTTGACGAAGTTGTAGTTACTTCTGGAAACGCGTGGGAAAATTCCGAACCAACAAAAAAAGTCAAACAATTCCAATCAGCTGAGATAACATTCACGAAACTTCCAGCTGCCGTTGTTAATGAAGAAACAAAAGAAAACGAAACAAACAACAAAAAATCAGTCGATGATTTCATCGAGATTGAGTTAGTCAAACAAGAGTTACCACAATTCTGCACTGAAGATGACCAAGACATCAAAACAGCTCTCAAATGGCGAGACGGAATCGGATTTCTTCCAGGTTCCAAGTTAAAATTCCACACAAACGAATTCGGAATCATAGAAATGCTAGTGGAAGACGAATTAGAAAAACTGAAAATTAAAAAAGAAGAAGAAATCAAAAACGAAATTCTGTGCTGCTCCGAATGCGGCTGCCACGGAATGCTCTCCGAATTTATCAGCAACAACTACTGCAGCAAAGAGTGTAAATTATCTGCGATTAAAAACATGAAAGCCAAACGGAAAAAGAAAAAAATCGCGCTGATGCAAAAACAAAAAAGCGAAGAAAACATCCCGATCAAAACAGAAGAAAACAGCCAGCCGTTGAACCCAGCCACAGATGACGAAAACTCGAACGACATGTCCCGGGTTCACAACTACCCGTGGCAGGCCGGAAAAAAAGGTTTTTCGTGGTCGAAGTATCTCGAGCACGTCAAAGGAAAATCTGCTCCTGTCAAACTCTTCAAAGATCCGTTTCCCTACACGAAAAACGGTTTCCGCCCTGGGATGAAACTCGAAGGAGTTGATCCTCAGCACCCTTCGTATTTTTGCGTGATGACAGTTTCTGAGGTGCAAGGGTACAGGATACGATTGCACTTCGATGGGTACCCGGATAATTTCGACTTTTGGATCAACGCGGATTCCATGGATATTTTTCCTATTGGTTGGTGCGAAAAGTACAATCATGTGTTGCACCCGCCGCCCAATTACCCCCAGAATGAGTTTAATTGGACCAGTTATTTGAAACAGTGCAAGGCCACTGCTGCTCCTAGGCATTTGTTTGCCCATCGGGCGGGAAACGTAAGTAGAATTTAAATTTATAGCATTCAAGCCTCATTCGCATTTAATTTTAAGGTTTACATTTATATTTACGTTTAAAAAAGTTTCAATTCCGTTTCAAATACGCACATTCACACTTTCCACTTTCAAACACTGAATATTCATATTTAGTTATATGAATTTAAGCCTCATTCACATAAGCATTAGGTTGAAGGTTTACATTTATGTTTACGTTTACGAAAGTTTAAATTCATCTAACTAAATACGAGCATTTACACTTTCCACTTTCGAGTACTGTGAATGCTCGTATTTAGTTTGAATAATTTGAACTTAAACGTAAACATAAATATAAACCTTAAAACTAAATGCTTATGTGAATACAGTTTAAGTGGTAAACATGAACTTAAAGTTTGGAATTTTCTAAATTTAGTGCTAGACAGTGAAAAGTGCGGATACTCGCATAGTTACATGAAATTAAACATTCTTAAACGTAAACATAAATGTAGACTAAATGCTATATGTTAAGGTTATAGTTTGATATGATGCTGATTACGAATTTAAAAAAAAACATAAATTTTTATAATTTAATTAATATTGTATAATGTGTAAATCAAGGAGTAAATTAATCTCACTTTATTTAGGTGTTAATTTAATTTATTTTAATAGTATTTATGTGAATTCGGTGGTACTGGAATAGATGGAGTTAACTGCCCTCAATTTTTCGAATTTCTTTAAAAAAATTGATTTTTAATCAGCACATGTACCTATTCGAATTTATAGTACTTCCTATATTTTTTATACTAATTACTATTTTTAAATTATTATTGTACATGCATATTTTTTTATTATGCCTTTTACCCAACTTATTATTTTAAAATAATTAATTTATTATTTGAATTATTAAGGCAGAAAAATATAATCTTATTAGATTTTACAAAATTTATTTTTATCGTCGCATACTCATGTGCTTTTAATGGTAATCATGTCTTAATTATGAACGGTATTGACAGTTTTTTTATGACAACTTTTCTCGTGTGAGAAATTATGCAAATCTATTATGAAATTTAAGTTCTTTTAAGTTTATTTAACAATGTAATTCGAGATTGCTTTAGCTAAATGATAAATATTTTTCAGTCGGTGTGTCCGAACGGATTCAGGCTAGGAATGAAACTAGAAGCAGTAGACAAAAAAAACTCATCTTTAGTTTGCGTGGCAACGGTTTCGGACCTAATGGACAACCGATTTCTGGTTCACTTCGATTCCTGGGACGACATTTACGACTACTGGGCGGACCCAACTTCACCTTACATCCATCCAGTAGGCTGGTGCGACGAATTCGGCCACAATTTAACCCCTCCGAATGGTAAAAACTAAACTATAATGTAAAGTTTTGGCAAAAATATCTTTTTATTTTTTTCTATATTTGAAATTATTTCTGGTTAGTATTCTTCTAACGCACGAAACCAAGGCAAAACAACTTTTAGGAAGATTAATACGGGAGATTCCTTCTTCACAAATTCAGTAAATTGTCCTAGCATATTATATCTTGGTTTTGGAATAGACTTACTCTGTAACACTTTGTCATTCGGCAAACCAAATTATAAATACATTTTTATTACACATCTATTATCATCGGTGTTTAAAACACGCAAATGCGTGCAATATCATAAGTTAAAAACATGCTGCGTTTTAAAAGATTGCTATGCAACAACAATGAAATTTGTAACTAATCTCCTAGGTAACAAAGTTTTGACACATCACACAGACTACTTTATAAAATGAATTGTTATGTTATCAACAATTTTAAATGCAGTTCATACTAACTATTTATTTCTAAAATAGTAATTGTGATACAACAATCTCACATCATAGACGTCTAAGGTAGTTGCGGTTTTACACATATCCATGATTTTACACACGTATGCGACAAAGAAACGCAAAATTTTTTAGCTTTAAGAGGTTATTAAAATTAAAGTTGATTCGTTATAAAAAAGAAGGCCTACAAAAAAACTGTAATTTACACAATTTATTGTTCAATAGAGTCTAAAATACATAAAACAGATTAATTTTAAATGACATTTACTGCCGACATCCTTAGCAGTTGTTCCAAGGCTAATTGACAGAAGAGGAATGTCTTCAACATTAAATTATTTTTAACTAAAAAATTCAATGAAGATAAAATTATTACATAGAATCACAAAACGAGCGAAACATCAAGAAAACTCATACACAAAAATAAACATTTATATCACTCTTGGACACAGAAAATTCAAATCTAGAAAAATATTTTCCGCCTTCATTACGCATGCGTTATATTCTTTAGTGTTCTGCTCGAGTGTCAGCGGTATTGAAACAAAGTTGAAAATCGGTCCAACATGACAAATATAGTGCCACTTTTTCAGTCGCCCCCTTGTGGCAGTTCCACAAGCTGCGCGCAGCGGCGAGTTCAATATGAGAGAGTCAGTTGTTAAACAAAAATTATTTCTTAACCATTGTTTCACAATCACACTTTCTTCTTGTCTCTAAATTTTCGGGTGTTTTATAATTATACGCAAGAATTTTCTTGTAGTTTTTTCTAGCTCTGAGTTTTCAAGAATTGGGTAAACACCCGCGTTGTAAATTACCGCAATTATAACGTAAATAACTATTACATACATTTTTTGCCAAAACTTTCGTCACACACGTTATAGTAGCTGAAATACCTCTCTATTCTAGTTTTGTCTCTCTCCGCAGACTATCCAGAACCAGAGACATTCACGTGGGAAAAATATCTCAAAGAAACCAAGTCGACTGCTGCCCCGGCTAGGGCTTTCAAGCAGCGACCGAGCACCGGCTTCAAGAAAGACATGCGGCTTGAGTGTGTTGATAAAAGAGTCCCTCAACTGATAAGAGTGTCCACTGTTGAAGATGTCAGAGACCACCAAATCAGGCTGCGGTTCGATGGTTGGCCGAACAAATACAGCTTTTGGATCGATGATGATAGTCCTGATATTCATCCGGCTGGGTGGTGCCAAAAAACTGGACATCCCTTGGAATCACCCCTCAGTAAGTATATCTTTAAGTTTACTCATGGATTATTTCCTGTTTCTGACTCCTGGAAAAAAGACTTGCACTGTTTTGAAGCTATCAGTGAATTTGAAATTATTCTTTTCATGCTTCTGATGAATCCTGAAAAAAATAAATGGTGAGAATTGCCGTCAAATAGCGGCGTTGCTAAATTGAATTTTCAATCAATCTTAGAAAAGAAGAATTTCAAATTCATTGAAGCTTTCCAGGATTCAGAAGCATGAAAGAATATAATAGTACATTATTTAGAGAAGATGAAAGTTTATGCACGAGCTTGAAGCTGACGGCTAGTTTATAATAATCCGAGTGAAACTTATAAGCTTATAACCATTATGTGCGAGTCAAATATGACTTTTTAAATAAAACAGTTCTTTACATATTTGGATTCATTAAAATATTAATCTAACCTCACATTTTGGTGTGATGACAGATAACAGTTGTGTTGAATAATGGACTCATAATACTATAGTGTTGAATTATGAATTCATAAAACAATAGTGTGTCTTATTAAAGTTACCTACATAGTTAATGTATTATTCAATGGTCGTAGATATTAATACAATTTACACAAAATTATTTATTTTTTTATACACATCACATACCTATCTATCACGCCGTTTGCCCAACTTGAATGTGGCAGCCTCATATTGTTACTTGTGTGTCAGCAGTATAAATGTATATTTTACAATGTGTGCGGCTATTAGCTGTAAACTTATTCATGTACTTAATTAGACAAAATTTTGATTTATTTATTATATTACATCACGCCTTTTACAAACTTAGATGTGATAGCCTCACATATTGTGAGTCAACAGTACAGCAGCAGCAGTATTTTACCGTGTGTGCGGTTATGCGTCATCAATTCGCTCATGGTTATCAGTGGAGAGAACACCACAAAATTATAAAAATATGAATTTAAAATTTTGGAGCCCGTGGGAGCGCGTCTATATTTTATTGTCAAATTAATGTTTTTTGAAGACATAAATACAATGAATACAAAATAACTAGACAAACTTTTAATTTTTTTATTATATGAGTACCATAAATATGTAACTGTTAAACATAGAAACGTCGTGGTCTCCTAATATGTACATTCATTGCGTAAAAAGCTAAAATATGCTTTGTAATGAAACATGAATGTGCCCTATTGCGATTTGTAAAATTAAATAAAATAAAATTTAATATTTTTAAAGCTTCATTTTAAATCTGAGAGGCACAAATTATACTTTACATTATAAGTTAAATTAATAAAATAAGTGCAGTAGATATTAAATTGATCACAACAGTTAATCATTTTGTCCAGAAAAACAAAAGATAGGCAATTTCCTTAAATGATTAGTGTTTTGTTTCATACTTGCGTCGAAAGTAGAACAAATAATTTCTGAATTAAAAGCTTAATTAAAAACGAATTAATTATCAACAATTATAATTGATATAAACTATGAGTTTAATATTTGGTATTAGTTTGTGTGTTTTTTGTGTATAATAAACAAAGTGCGTGTTTATATAAACCTAACCTACAAAATATGTGACGTTTAAAATTTTGCAAATATACCGTGAATAAACTATCTATTTTTACATAATTCAGTTAGAATTAGTGCGTTTGTAAAAAAATAATTATCTTCTAGCTCCCGAAGACGTTTACGAGAATTTCGAGTGTCCAACGGTGGGGTGCCGGGGGGCTGGACACATCCAGGGCCCCAAATATCAAACGCACTCTACATCGAAAGACTGTCCGTACTCAGATGAGAACCTAGACGCTGAATTCGTGCTGCCAGATCGACTCAGTTTAACAGAATCAGACTTTATACAAGAATCGGTTGTGCCTGTTTCTAGAGAACCTAGAGAAATTCGGTAAGTATTTAATTCTGCTGGAAACCATTCAGTGGAATCCAACCACTTCGACCAATTCATCTTAGTGCAGACAGAATCCCATCCGTGCGACGACCTTTGAAATTCAAAGCGGAAATGGAGAGATTCTATATAACCGGGACTACATTTAAGACGATCAAGTGGTTAGCTTGACGCTTGATTGTCCGAGTATGATTTAATTGCAAGATGTTTTACAATTTAACGACAATCACACTGTCGGCCGGGAGACTTGAACCACGGAACACGCACATGTGATGACGTACGAATCCGGAGTTCCGTGGTTCAAGTCTCTCGACCGACTGTGTGTGATTGTAGTTATATTAAACTCGGACAGTCAAGCTGACCACTTGATCGTCTGGATATATAGAATCTCTCCATTGCCGCTTTGAATTTCAAAGGTCGTCGCACGGATGAGATTGTCTGCACTTGATCGTCGTAGTCCTGATTGCAAAAACAATCTCTCCGTTATCGCTTGAATTTCAAAGATCGCATGGATTGAGATTGATTGCACTAAAACGAATCGGTCGAAGTGGTTGGATTTCACTATAATAACAGCTTGTTACACATAAATAAATAAATGATAATATTATTTATTTAAATAAATAAATAATACTCTTTATGCACTTTTAAATTTAATTTTTAATGATGCAATATAAGTCGTCAATAAACTGGTCTCAATATCAACCTTTTTTAAACTAATAAGATATTTCTTAATAGCTAAATGTTGTCTCCTAATGCGTCTAAAGCCACTTTTTTATATTTTTGTTTCAAATATGATAAAAATACGTATTGAAACTCACATAACAGCTAAAATAGACCATGTTTAGCCATTTATATAAAAAAAAATAGAGAACAAAATCGAAAAAAACTGGCATTAGACGCATTAGGAGACAACCTTTATCTATACATAAATGTATTACACTGAAAATGTGAATTTTTACTTCAATTTTAAGGGAAAAGCTAAAAATACTTTTCATCTTTTTAACGCATTCCAAATTCCAATAAAAGATATATTTGGATCCAAAATGGTGATTATTATTGAAGCAAAAAAGGTACTCAGGTTTTGTTTTTTCCCAATTTCGTATTTTATTTTTAAAATTTATGTATTTTACTAAGGAACATGCTATAACACAAGAAGTTCTATTGGTTAATAATCATAATACAAGTAGTTTTATGCCGGTTTTATTAGTACAAAAGCTAGTTCAGTTATTTTAAAATATTCACAACTGAAAACAAACGTATAACGAATATATTTTTAGTAGTTGTAGATAAGTACTCGTAAAAAAATGAGTTTTTAATTATTTATAGAAAACCTAGTCGCCAAGGTCGTCCACCGAAGATTCGTCGCCTTACCGAGACCAGCTCCAAACCGGAATGGTCAACAGAAGATGACCTCTCGGACAGTTCCCGGAAACGAAAAATCTCCAACCGAGAAAATATGTCATCACCTCTTCTGAAGCTTCAAGAAGAAAACCACAGGTTTAAATCAATCAGTGATTTTCCTTCGTGTCCGTCGCAACAAGTCTTAGTTAAACACTCAAAAATCTTGAACGAAATCATTAGTTCCAACTCTAGGGACCCTCGAACGTGGACGCAAGAAGAAGTTGCAGACTTTGTCAACTCTTTACCGAGTTGCAAAGACAACTCGAAACTTTTTATCAACCACAAGATTGACGGAGAATCGTTCTTAATGCTGACGCAAAGAGATCTTGTTGATATTTTGAAATTTAAACTTGGACCCGCTATTAAATTATATAACAGCATCGTGCTGTTAAGACAGAACGTCAATTTTTATAATTAACACATATACAAGTATTTTTGCGCTGTATATTATGAGCTTTTATTATTGTGTATCTTTTGTTTTTTCGTTAATAAATATTTAAATATTATAAATAAGAATAGAATTGTGAATTGTTAAATAAAATTGTATATTTTGCAAATATATTTTATGTTTATAGTTGTATCATATTTATTTTCAGCTACTGAAGATGATTCGAAATTCAAGTCTGGAATATAATGAAGTAAGTGATTTGTTTATTGTCCGTAAATTTTTAGCTTTTGAATTAAAAATGTCTTGTCTACGACTTTTTATGCCTCATTTACATAAGCATTTAGTTTTAAGGTTTATTCACAATGCTTGAAAGTGGAACGTGTGAATGCTCGTATTTAGTTATATGAATTTAAACTTTGTTAAGTCTCATTCATAGAATCATTTAGTTTTAAGGTTTACGTTTAAGAACATTTGAATACATCTAACTAAACATTGGATTTCTCGTAATTTAATTAGTATAATCCACAACTTTTTATAAAAAAATTTTACTAAAAAAAAATAGTAAGAGGTTAACCATAGTTTTATTTTAATTATTTATTTGTGTGTTTAGTTTTTTGACACGTGGAGGAATTATCATCCTGACGACTTGACATCCTTCAAAGAATTTGAAAACATCGGTCACTATGGGCCACTGGCCTTCTTTAATAAAATACCTGTTGTTATTTGCCCTTTATTTATGTAAAAACTTTGTTAATTTTTATAAATATTAAATTTTAATGTTTATAATTATGTATTTATCATTAAGAAAATAAATAATACTACATAATTTATTTTATATAAGTAATGTATTTTTGTAATTTAAAACGAGCCTTTATTCTCCTTTTTAATTTTCAGGTATTTATAATACATTTTATATTCTTAGTTACCTACCTGAAGATCTTCTTCGAAAAGAGCCAAGGCTCCAGACCATAAAACGCCCTCAAAATAAACTAGAATGCCCAATAATAATAAACAGTTTGTATAAATTTTATGGTTTATTTAATAAAATACATAAATACAATGTATAGTCTCAAATAAATAAATTAGTTATTGACTTACCTTTAAATTATGTTTTATTTATGCCTTCATTATAAACATCCCTTATTTTCTCTATTCTAATCAGAATATTCAGTTTGAACAAATTTCACGCAAAATTGCAACTACGCTAGGAAAATTTTATACTACTTATAACTCGAAAACTACTGGTTGCACGACAAAATGGGGTGTATATTTGGATTCAGCAGGTCCAAATTGAAGGGTTAGACTTCCCCTCTTTATCCTGCTACCCTTAGTTTACGAGATATAAGCATTTTAAAATTTTCCTAGCGTAGTTGTAATTTTGCTTCAAAAATCACTTGAAATCAATATATTTTCGGTCGATTTTGGTGAAATTTTGTTGACTTTAAATAATTAATATCTTGTAAACTAAAGGACTAAGGGCAAAAAGTTGAATACAAAAGATGCGTAACTTTTCATCCTCTATCTGCCTGTATATAAATAAGGCCGTTTTGGCCGATTTTTAATTATTTTTGTGATCTCCAACTATTCATGTTATCCTGATACACACTTGGTGATTTTTGTTAGACTCAAAACTGAAGTCGAGTGAGCATGAAAATTTAAAAACGCGATTACGTAAAAACTAAGGGTCGGAGACTGATTTACGGGTCATATTCGTACTCTATACATCGAAATACACCAGTATGCATAGTTCCACCCCTAAAAGTTAATTAGCACGTGGGATATTCAACCCTTATTTATATCTTCCGAACTAAGGATCGTATTGAAAAAATCTCTTCAATTATGGATAGGGTATGTAAAACTGAGCATCTTTTATATTTAACTTTTTCCTCTACGACCCTTAATTTAAGGGATATGAGCAATCAAAATGGTGAAAAAGTCGTCTAAACATAGTCATTAACCCTTAAACTAAGGGTCGTAGAGGAAAAAGTTAAATATAAAAGGTGCTCAGTTTTTCATCCCCTATCGACTGCAGTAAAGATTTTTTCAATACAACCCTTAGTACCGAAGATACAAATAAGGGTTGAATATGTCCCGTGCTAATTAACTTTTTAGTGGTGACACTATGCATACTGGTGTATTTCAACGCGTAGAGTACGAATATGACCCGTAAATCACTCTCCAACCCTTAGTTTTTACGTAATCGCGTTTTTTAAATTTTCACCCTCACTCGACTTCAGTTTTAAGTCGAACAAAATTCACCAAGTTTGTATCAGGATAACATGAATAGTTGGAGATCACAAAAATAAATAAAAATCGGCCTTATTTATATACAGGCAGATAGAGAATGAAAAGTTACGCATCTTTTGTATTTAACTTTTTGCCCGTAGCCCTTCAGTTTTCAAGATATTAATTATTTAAAGTCTACAAAATTTCATCAAAATCGACCAAAAATATATTGATTTCAAAGGATGTTTGTATCATATATCCCTAATACAACAAAATATATTTACCCTAAAATTAAGGATTAAGAAAATAAACAATATTTTATAAAATAATTGGTTTATTTAATACTATTAATGAGTTATTTACAATAGTGATTTTAACAAACAGACGTAATTGAAGCAAATATTAGAAATATTGAAAGTATGCACATAATCTTCCAGAATTATTTACAAAAAATATCAATTATAAAATATTATTTTAAAGTACAAAAATTCTTATTATAGGTATTACAATTTTATAATTATTTTATCCTTTAAAAATTACATCAATTCTCGGAAGTAATTTTTCCCCTAAGTTCATATAACAGATTATTATAGTTCTATTTTTGTTTTTAATTAAAGATGAATAATGTAATTTGTAACGTCTACATTAATGTATATGTCGCAGGCTAGTTACAAAACAACTAGTCTTTTTCTAAATGACTCGGCATATAAATAATGTCATCATTTTATTACACAATATACCGAGTTTTTTGCTAGGAACCATATACTCTTTCTGAGTCCCACATACTCAGTTTTGGTTGATTGAATTGAACTTAACGCCCTTCTTGAGTGAAATAAAATGATATGACATTGCGTCTGCCTACGACATATACATAATCTGTTATTTACGTACGCAATAAAAAATTACGTTAGCAATCTTTTTCGTAAATCGCAATGAGTATAATTTAACATATAATTGAAATATTTTGTAGCCTAATTAATTACAGATTTATATATTTCATCTTGTTTAAACCACTCAACATGTTCATTTAACTTATCTCTCCAATATTCAATAAAAATCTCTAATTTCCCGTTAGTCCCTCCATATTCCGCCGGTAAAATATCTTTAGAAACAGTATTATGCAAATTATCAAACCCAGAAAAATGAACATGAACTCTGTCCTTCAATTTCCTAGTCATAAACGATTTAAAAACATTTAAAACAACATTAATATACACAGGAGCGTTAACAAATTCTAAATATTGCGGTCTGCAGTGATAATTTTGCCAAGCGAACACAGCTTTGCGAATAACAGTCGGGGGTAGTTGCTTAGCATGCGCAAAAGTTACGTTTTTCATGTCGAAAATAGCGTAGACGCCGTAAATGGTCGCTGCTTCGAATTCTTTGACAGCTAGGTCTAAAATCATCTTTCCCGCCTTGAATACGTCACTTTGCTTGTGTTTGCGTGGATCGTGAGCAGCTGTTCGGATAATCACTACAAGTGGCCCTGGTTCAGATTGCGGTATCGGGATAAAACATCCTAAATTAATCAGTTCTTGGAGTTCTGGAAGAGTCGGGTCTCGATTATTGAACCACTCGGCCACACGTGCCCTCATGTCGTAGTAATTCCGCAGTTTGGTTTTTGTTTTTTCGATGTTGAACTTGCAACCTCTGAGAAAGGCCAACAATGACAGATCATCATTTTTGGCGTTTATGTCCGGATTTTCTACTAAATATTGTTTTATTTCACTTAAACACTTTTCTCGCACTTCACTTGTTTCGCCTAGATGTTCCTCTGCGTATTTTTCCGCTTCCTGGTTGAGGATAAACTCGTATTTATCGGACATTTTCTGGAATAAAACAAAACAAATTTATCAGACAATGGTGTCATAAGTTACAATTACTGAATCAACAGTTTTTTGATTACATTTGACCTTACACCAATTGATGAAAAAAACTGTTTATTTAAAAATTATTATTACAGTCAACAAACATAAAACTAAATAAATTAACACATCAAACATTTGTCTATTTTATAGCATATCTTATCTAATTAGTTATTATCAACAAATAATTATTGATGTAATTGCATAATAAAATGGACAGATAGCTAGAGGCCCGTAATAATAAATTATGAAACTTGCCAGAAACGACTTTTTGTGTTAGTTCTAGTCTTGCCATCAAGAAATCGTAGATATAAAATTTGCAGTCGGGGTATTTCAAACAGGTCGCTATTTTAAAGCTGTAACATGTACTAAGAGACTTATTTTATTACTTCTGTTACTTAATGTACATATTAAGACACATTTAAAGATAGTATATTAAGTATCAAGAACGGTAAGGACAGTTTACCGATGGAGGACAATGTTTGGAGACTGAGCGAAGCGAAGGATACAATTTTGTCTGACATCGGTAATTCCTTAAAGTTCATGATGCTTGCACGATTGAAGTAAGCTAAATTTATTTGAACGTAGGTAATTAGTAATGCTGACACAAAATTTACTTACCGGTCAGTAAATTGCTTTTTTCACGATCGGTCATTTTTTAGTGTTTACTGGTTCTGTTGCCAAGGTAATATGTTTTGTTTACAATTATTAGAAAGACTAAACAAGTGAAACCAAGGCAACAGTATCAAAATTCAAACTAAACTTAAATAAATTTGTAAAATAATGTTTATTACTAAATTTATTTTTACTGTATCGATCGGGCAAAAATATTATAAGAATTACGGACGTTATGTGCATTTTGTACCGGTTTCGGATAATATTGGAAACCTCGACTACGTTTCGGTCTCCAAACATTATCTTCAACCAGTAAACTGCACATACCGCCCTTGATACTTAATATACTATACCGTTCTGTTTAATTTACTTACCGATCAGTTTTAATCTACTTATCGTTCAGTGAACGTAAGTAAATTACTTACCGTTCTGTTCTGTCTATCAACCGGTTAGAACAATATATCGCCTTGGAAATAGGCATGGCAAGTTGATAAAAAAAACCAATCTTGCAAAAAATTAATTAAGCACAAGCTTCAAAGTGTTTCGAAGTGCGCAAATCTGGCGTGGTACTTAAAAATTTATTTTAATGCCCCATATTATGTACATCAAATAATTAACTTAGTATATGTAAAAACACTTCTTTTAAATAGTGCACTATTTGAAATACCATGGATGCAAATTTTATATTTACATTTTCTTGAAGCAAGATTTGAATTAACACAAAATGTCATTTCTGGCAGGTGATATATTACGGCACTCTAGCTAAGATCTTATAAAATTAACTGATACTCGTCGAATCTGGTTTCTTCGCAATTTTGACAAATTTTGTGCCGTTGCCTTTTTGGTGGCCGAATTCGAATCGTATTCTGAGTTCTCCTATTTTGGAAAGAGGCAAAATATCAGGAATCCATTCGATGATGAAGGGTGTCGGCTCTATTTGGGTTCGCGAAGTGTTCCCGACTTTTAAATAAGTTTTTAGTTCTAAAGGCTTGATTGGGATCAAGCCGTCTCTTTTTAAATCGTCGTTTTCGTCGCCCTTTGGAGTGTATAGGTCAAAAGTTCCGTCACGGTTTTGAACAAAACTTTTTGTGACCTCTAAAGGAATCTGTAAAGTTAATTAAGACATTAATTAACTTGTTTTACAAATTAAGTCGCATTAACATAAGCATTTAGTTTTATGGTTTCTTAAACGTAAAAATTAATGTAAACATTAAAAGTATAAATGCTTATATGAATGAGGCTTTAATGTAAATAAATATTACCAGTGGTGTCTCAAAAATTTGTTTCACATGTAAAATATTTGTTATGTGCCAAGTATATTTGGTAAAAGTTCCTATTGGTACTGCATCTTTTCTTATAAAAGCGCTTGTAAAATTAGGCAGTCTTTTTTTATGGCCTCCATAAGATATCCTTTCGCGGAGACATTCAAAAAATACCTAAAATCACTAATATTCAAGAAACAAATTTACGCATACAGAATTTGATCGGTTAAAATCTAAAAAAAATCAGGTATGCTATTTTTTAAACTTCTTTAGTAACGATTTGTTTTTATTTCATTATGGTACTGAATACCATGCTGGATTTATTATGGTCCTTGGCCTATAATAAACGCTATTATGGTTCTCAAATTGAGGATTATAATGTTCTCATTATGGCACGGCATCAGATAAACAAAGTTCCTCGTTTTTAAATGGTGTTATCATTATGTGAATTTACCTGAGGAACATGAAAAATGAGTGCATCAGGCTTTCCAGTAAACTGATAATGCATCGTTTGGTTTATTCTTTCAGTTACGGACGCCAACCATTCAATAAAAGATAACTGAGTTTGTTTTTCTTCTATTGTTGTGGTATCTTGATTTTTAATCGAGGTCTTTTTAGGTTTTTTTGGTTCATTACTAAGAGTATTAGGTTTTCTAATTTTAGGTTGCTTTGGAGGTTTAGGTACATAGTCTAGTTTAGCTTTTTTAACAGGAATTATTTCTAATTCAGAACTTAAGCCCATAGGATCAGTCAGACAATGCAGATTATGAGCCAAATCGGAAAACTGTAACGTGTCATCGTCGATACCGCGAATTATTGTCACCTAAAAATAGCAGATAAAAACACATACCAACCACAAATCTATATATAAATTGACAGATTGTTTGTTCCATGTAATCCGTTTGTGCCGACATGTAGATCGAGCGCCATATTGAGTAACTATAGTTCATCCAGCGAATCAACCAATTCCATCACAATGCACAACTATTGTTACTACATTGTGACGGCATCGGTTGATTCGCTGGATGGACTATACGTACAGTCAAAGTGCTCATCTTTACTCAGGCAGTTATTGTGCCAACTATGTTTACATTCGTACGATTTTCAATTGTGCGCTTATTTCGTAAATGTCAAACCAAATATGTTCTTGTCATGGCATGTAATGTAATAATTTACGTATAGTGAATGTTCTCTAAGAATGGCATTAATATATGAATTAAGTTCAAACATATTATGTTTAATGTAGCTGTCATAACTTTTTATAAACTTATTTTGTAAATCCAGCTTTGTTCTTCTCACGGCATGTAATGTAATAATTTACGCATATTTTTAATAAATAATAAATTGAATGATAATGTTGTACTTTATTAATAAATTAGTAATAAAGTAAAGCCATATTTTGACGTTAAAATTAACCGACTTGATAATATTTTTAAAATACAATGTAAACATAAAACAGATTGAAATGCCATTCTTAGAACACATGCCCGCACTAACGAAATACATGGAACAAGCTATCTGTCAATTTATATAGATCTGTGATACCAACTTTTACTTTAATCTTACTTCTCCATTTTCGTTGATTTCTAAGTTTTGTACTTGCACATTTGAATCAATAACCTCAGAGATAGAGATATTGGGCAGAAGAGCATTTTCGTTTAAAACTTCAACTTCTATATCACAAACATCGCTTGGGTCCACTAAGTCGTTATCCAAAATCGATACCAGTTGATTATCAGATATTGTCAGAGGTCCTTCTGGTACTGATAACCCCGTTATAAATCTGTCCAATGCAGGATCTAACTTTTTATTAGTTTCTTCTATAAATGTGTGTTCATTGTTTACATAAGTAGAAAACTCTTCTGCTAATTTTGAATCACTTGCAAATGCACAAATACATAAATAATAATGCACACATTTCTTGTTTGGCGAGGTCTCATGACTGCTTTTGTTTTGACCTGTAAATTATAACTGTAATTAATTAATAAATACTAAACTTATTAATATTGAATGATAATACGTAACTGATAGTGTATTGTTTACACAGTCTACTGTTTAATTTACATAGCGTACTGTTTTAGTTTACAACTGATTGTGTTTTGTTTAACTTTGTCAGAGCCTACTAAAAATTACTTACTAACCCTTAGCATCAGCGCCACAGCTGCAATAGAACTTATTCTCCGATTTTTCCTTAACTTTCGGCGTGAAAAAAGTAAAATGCAAATACCCTAAAGGGTGTTTCGGGCTGACTTGGCATTTAACAGCAATAACATTCTTGGAAACTCTTTGAACTAACGGCGCAGATAACTGAGAAGACAGTTGATAAAATTCTTGTTTGATCTCATCGCGGACATCTAATAAACTAAATATACCCGGCTTTATAGTTAACGGAGTAGCTTCGTTGGAGCATTTGACAGCAGCTTCAATGTGCTGGCACATTGGAGTAACAAGACATTGGTCTGTTTCGTGGCATTTTAAAATCGAAGTGTCAAACAATCGCTGGCAAGAATCCACGAAGCAAAGCGCTGTTTCTGATAGGACGAAGCTCTCAGTGTCTTGCGACAATATTTTGCCTTGTATGAAAGGCAACTGCACAAAACCTCTGTAGTCTGGGCCTTTATCATGCACTCTTACAGAATAAATTTGTGTAGAATTTCCTGTATGGAGCTTACAGGCTTCTGTGCTAAATTTACGCTTCTCTTTGAATAGACAGTTGCATTTTTTGCAGCTTAAACCTCTTGTTCCGTTGTAGGTGCCACATTTTGGGCAACGTCTTACTCCACGAAGAGTTGCACGGCCTAAGTCTGATAAAAATGACTTAATTTTGTCATCAGATGACATTCTTAACTTCTAAAACATATAAATGAATAACTAGTACTTGATTGCTGCTGTGGTATTGTATAATTACAATTAAAACATTTATTTAATGTTGTTATTGCATACTTTCTTCATGACAAATAATCAACTGTCATAATAACAATGTTGCCAACCGTAGCAAAGTAGTGTACTAAAAATGAGTTTGATTTTGAATAACTAGTACTTGATTGGTGCTGTGGTATTGTATAATTATAATTAGAACATTTATTCAATGTTGTTATCACGAAAGTTGTTATTTCATACCAAATAAGCATGTATGTTTATATATCTTTTTTCTTTATTTATTATTATTTTAAGTAGCAGTATTACTATTTACATTATTTCAAATTCGCGCGTCAAATGTCGGTTGCCACTTGGACACCGGAGGGCTAGCTGGAGGAGCTAACTGTAATTCGTGTTTCCATGATTTAACACGGGGCTCTCCTTTCTCCTCTGTATGTGTTTTGTGTAGTGATGTGAAATTTCCGGAAAAATATAATTTGGAAAATTTCCCGGTAAATTTCTAGAAAATTTTCTGGAAAAAATGGAAGTGATTTAATTTTCATTTGAATATAATTGTTGATATTAAATTATTTTTCTAATTCCAACAAGACCAAATACCTACACATTTTGAATATAAGAAATAAAATGTTGAAAATCAGTAAAATAAATATTTTCTTTGTATCTAGCAAAATTGTGGTACCTAACTACCCATTTATTAAGAATATTGTAATTACTTATATATTTTTATTAAAGAAAAGAAAATTTTACACATAGTATAATTGAATGAAAATATCAGAAAATTATGAAAAATCTATTTTACTTATTCAATTTTAAAAATTTTTGCCCATCGGGAATGTTTATAAGTTTATTCATATCATTTTATAAGCTGGAGGTAGGTGTTGTAGGTTATAAAAGGCGGTAATTTTAGTAATTTTAAATTTTTCGGAAAATTTTCCAAAAGCTGTCAGAAAATTTTCCAAAATTTGAAATTTTCCAAATGGAAAATTACCAAACTCCCATCACTAGTTTTGTGACTGTCATAATAAACAATGTTGCCAACCTTAGCCAAACAATAAAATGTCTCATAAATGCCGCCACTCAACCGCATTCACAGCCCGAAATTTGTGAAATATTGCAATGTGTACTTGCGTTAACAACACCAAAATTCAGTGACTTGTTGGGTTGGACCGATTTTCAACTTAGTTTCAATACCGCTGACACTCGAGCAGTACACGTGAGAATCTGGTGGATCTGGCACATGCGTATTGATGACGGCCATGATTTTTCTAGATTTGAATATTCCTTTGCGAGAATTTTCTGTGTCCACTGGATTCTTGATACGAATGTTCTTTTTATGTTATTGTAAGTATGAAGTTTAGCTCGTTTTATGATTAGGTAAGAATTTTATAGTTATAAATATTCTAGTGTTGAAGATGTTCCAAAGTAAAATATTATGAATAATAAAAAAATCAGTATTTATTATCATGAAATAAAGCACACTTGGTACACACTAAGTCAACACAATATTGTCTTAAATAATTATAAAAATAACAAATATCCCAGTCAAGAATACATATTTTAAATTATTAATAACTCATTTTGGAGTACGGAACGATTCAAATATAAAATATTTCATAATAACGTTTCAATAAAGAAAAAAATTTAAGACAAATTGAATGATTGGCAATATAAAATGAGTTACTAATCCTTCTACAATTAATTTCACTTTTCATTAATGGCACCCACAACAGCATCGTGTACTAGTTTTTAATTTCCAGTTTTAAATTAATAATTTGGATTTACATTTTCGCTGACTGAAAAAATATGGATTTATATTTGTGCTTTAGCTTAAAGTAACATACGAGTAGAAAAATTAAGTTATTAAATGCCATAGTTTGACAATTAAAAAACAGAATGTACTACTAAATAAAACAGCACTTAAAATAAATCCCTAAATTTGGTATGAAAAATATGAAACTTCTACTTTCGAAAAATGTTTTGGTTATTTTAAGTGACATACCTACGATTTATTATTCAGTGCATGCACTATCAGTCTAAAAATTTCATATTTTCCACTTTATTATTATAAAAATTATTTTTGAGGTGAGGTCGTCAAGTTATTGAAGATATATTTGTAAACTACATGATCTTACATTCTAAAGATGGATTGATGAGTACATGTTCACACTTTCATACCAATGGCCATTCATACATCGAGTCCTAATCGGCCGTTTTCAAAAACGAAAATAGCTGAGACGATTACAGACATCTTACATGGGCAAAATGTAAATAATGAACTTAAAACTTAGTAAAAAGATCCACGAAGCTTTTTAGGACTCCATTTACAGCCCTGAGTTATAAAAATGGATTGTTCTGAATTTGCCGCCGAATCAAAAATTAACACTTTACAAATGGGAATAAAGTATAAATTTGAATGATATTTTGGTGGCTGGCAGCAAATGCAAAACTATAACTTCATTTTATTTCTGGTAGAACGCACGTCACTCAATTTTCAAAAAATGCATTTATTAGACGAACGTGTTCATTTTTGTAAGCGATGCAAACATATGTAGGACATAGACAAGAGATATAGTACTTGTCTTTTGTAAGTTCGCCAGTTGATGACGCGCGTTCTACCAGAATAAAAATGACCTATATTTACAATATTCTTAGCATTTGTTGGAAATGCTCAGGCAATTCCCCCGCTGAAGTAGTTTGAGCGTGAGTGTTTATACAATTACAGTAGTCCAGTTAAAAAAATATTCAAACGTTTTATTACACGAACATTACAAAACGCCGTGTTCAATTACAAAAAGGACACAAACATTTGATGATCAGTTCTTTGTCAAACAGAGTTACCTTGACTTCCGTTTCGTTGAAATTTAGAAACTTAGAGACGCTACGAGTAACAACTACGATACGATACGATGATGAAATGAGTACGAATGACTAGAAAAAATCAAGGTAACAATGCTTGATAGCGATAGTACTACTAGTAAAGATGATCTCTCATTATATAATAATAATTCATGATTGATGGATGGAAACATTTGAAAATCAACATGTAATAGCTCTCTCCTCACTGCCTTTATCTCGATATTTATAAACTTAATAATGCAGGTACTGTATTCCTACACAATCTATAATGCATGTTACGTTTTGCCTCTTGACATACATTCCTACAAAATCTCTCCTTAAGGATAAACTTTAGCACTGGATTAGTATATTTTGTATCTCTAGGTATATAAGTTATCACAAAATAGATTGTTTGCGAAGGTTGCGTCCCGTCTCGACAAATTCGAAGCAATTTGGCACATCTCGACCGATTCAGTAACAAACTGCGAGTAGAAAAATATAAAAAAAGTAAAGGACGCGGGTGAGCCACAAATTGTCCAGTCGGCAGTTCTCACCACTGATATTCTAACTGTTAAGCCTGATTTATAAAGTTAAATGTTAGGAAAACATATGCTTTGTTCAAAAACTGCGAAAAGTAGCGCTAACGGAGTCTATTAACGGGCACATGTTGTTCTAACATTTAACTTTCAACGTCAAGTTTATAAATCAAGCTGAAGACGCATGGAGGAGTTTTATTCACAGTTTTATATAATTATTGACATATAGCTTGTCCTTTTTTGAGTCCCGTAATATTATTGACCAATCAGATTCGTCGAATTGACGAACAAACTGAAACCGGATTTACAGCCGAAATTTTTGAAGTCTGTCGTATGGCAATCACTGAAATTTGGTGTTGTGAACGTAAGTAAGTACACATTTCCATATGACAGACTTCATAAAATTTCGGGCGGTTTAACTGCGCATTCGCGCTAATGGTATAGTCCATTCAGCGAATAAACCGATTCCGTCACAATGAAGTAACAATATGCAATTGATTGATTCAATGAATAGACTATTATGTACGTTACTCAATAACTCATATTGGGGCTTGATCTACATGCCGGCCCAAACGGAATACATGGAACTAGCTATCTGTCAATTTATATTATAGTTATGTGGTTTTAAAATATGCTAGAGAGAAGCATGTTTGTGGATGACTCGGAAAACTTCGTATGGTATCGAAGATACCGAACAACTAGTCTGTATGGCAAGTTTCTCCAGTCGTTGTTCGCCGAAATGGCACGAACTTAAACGAAAGCGATCCGAATCATCCAAACTCTCCGTGCAAATCGCTTCACTGACTTCCAGTTAGTGATAATCAAAGTGAAAACGAGTAAAACAATTTGTGGTGGCCACGCGGTGGGAAATTGTCTCGGCGGAGATGACTGCACGCGAACCCCCCCTCAAACAATCAGCAAAAAATCTTACAACATCACAGAGGAAACTCACAAAACAATATCAGGCTCGGTTACATTCGTCTGTGAGTCGCCGCGGAATCATCCGATCCCGCATTTGCAGTAATTTTATTTTGTGTACAATATCGGTCAAATTCAAAATTCGTAAAAAACAAAAATACAAATTTCGTTGTTGCGCAAACAAATGGTGCTGGACCATTAAAAACAAATAGACAACACAGAATAAAATTACAGGCAAAGAGAACAACCTCGCAAGTACCGCGAGCGATATTCAGCCACTGGGGCTAGCCACGGCGATGCTCTGATTGGCCGTGACGATGTTGGCGTCATACTGACAGGTGCTGCGCGCTTTTAGTCTCCGCTGGATGAGCTTGCTTTCGCTGGGAGGGCTCAACCCGAAGACTTTGCCGCTATACGGCTGCTTGTCGTCCTCGAGTTTGAGCTTGTCCAGCTTGCCGGTGACATCAGCGCCGTAGATGTTGGGCCGCTCTTGCACCATGTAGTCTAGGTTCATGCTGAAATGCTGCAGCACGACGCGGTTGACGGCCATGGCGGACTCGGCGTACTGGGACAGCTCGCGCGCGGAGTTGTTGCGCTTGATGACGGCTGGTGTTGTCAGGGGCGCGTCTTCGTTCGCGCACCGCAGCCACGGGTGCTGCAGGACTTCGTCCGCTGACAGGCGCTTCGATGCACGCTTTACTAACAGGGAGTTGATTAGGTCTTTTGCTTCCTGCGAAATGTAGGACCAGTCGCGGTCCGGGAACTCAAACAGACCTGAAAAAATAGCCCTTTATTAGGCACTTGTAACACTATAGATAATAATATATTAATGAGCACTTAATGTAGGCTATAATTCAAGAGGATGAAAGTTTATGCACGAGCTGATTATAGCAGTTATGTGCGAGTCAATTACGACCTTATTTTATCTACGACTTTTTAAATAAAACATTTCTTTACAAATTTTTATAGAAGCTAAATGCTTTATTAATTTATTTTTTAGTATAATGCTCTCCAAATTGTTTGAAGTCCATTACAAGAAGTTACTTAAGCAATTATAATCATAATTTGACAATATTATCCACAAATTTCTATGACATACATGTCATTTTATAGCTCTCGGACTTCATTATAGTGTAGTGCGCTATAATGAAACGTCAAATATTTTAAATTTGCAATTTTTCAAATATTAACTACTAATAATTCTATAAATAATTAATCATTTTTACTTACATGTAACATAAATTATCTTATAAACGTTAAATTCAAAAATAACAGCTTTGACATTTTTGTTTACTTTTGGAATTTTTTGATATTTTAGCAACTGTCCAAGAATTGTCATTTTTGGTTCTTTGAACCATTTATAAATAAATAATGAGGAAAATCTAAACTGTTTGCAATATGATACTTGTATTGCTTCATTCGACGATTTATTATGACGCACTGCGTTATAAAGAGTTCCGAAGGTTACAAAATTTTAATTTAATTTTGCTGATAACCATTCAACGGGATTGATGCAACCGAGTGAATAGGTTTGTCTGCGACGTGGTATAGGTAACTAAATAAACAAATGCGACATACCTTCTTGGATGCTGCTAAATAGCAGATCCTGACAATCTGTACAATTCTCCCCTCGTTCCCATCCACAATCCTGTCCACAGTTCCCCACGAACGGGGGGTACCCACACAGTAGTATATACGTGATAACTCCCAGCGACCACAGATCACACCGCTTGTCGTAGCTCGTGGCCTCGCCGACGAAGGCGTCCACGACCTCGGGGGCCATGAACTCCGCGCTCCCCACGGGCGTGAGCAGCTGCGGCGTGGCCAGCGGGCTCGACACGTTCGGCTGGAAGCGGATGCCCGACCCCAGGTCGAAGTCGCAGATCTTCACCGGGCAGAGGCGATCGCGGTGCACGCAGAGGATGTTCTCCGGTTTGAGGTCCCGGTGAGCTATGCCCTTGGCGTGGAGGAAGGATAACGCGCTAGCTACTTCGCGGATTATCTGCGCGGCTTGCGCCTCGGAGAAGTACATGTGTTCTTGGATGCGACGGAGGAGTTGGCCACCATTTATCTGTAAAACACACAACATTAGTCAGTTATTCGTAAAACAACAAATCGAATCGAATTCATAATACAATGTAAAAGTAAAGGTTGTTTACCTTTTCGAAGACCATGTAGAATTTCTCTTCATCTTCGAAATATTCTATAAGTTGGATGATGTTCGGATGTCCCTGGCAATGGTGGAAAGTCTCAACTTCTCTAAAGACCTGTAAAAATAACAAGAAATTAAAAATTAATATATGAAAGTATTTACTTTGATTAAACTGTTTGATTATTATACAATATACTACGCATGTTTATAAACAAATAATAAAGATAACAACATTAGCTATTTAAAGACGTCACCTGATGTTTTATCTTTTTGGAACAAATTACCGCATTCTTCTCAATCAAACAATAACTTCATCGCAATGGGGGTTTTCAAGCCTACGGCTTTTAAAGAAATACTTATTGGATATCAATTTTCAGCATGTATAAGTTATAGGAAAGTGATAATAATTGTTAATTTTGATAGATTTATTACCTCTTTATCGAAATGAAAATGTAAGTCTTTTGAATCGTTCATTGAAATGCGCCACGTGTGACGTAGCCAACATCGCTAGCAAACCAGGAGTTGGTTCGTGCAAGTTCGTTTTTTGTCGTTTGGACGACGGACCACCAGTTGATTTTTCGATTTTTGACACGTTCACGGGTTCACGTTGTCGAGTTTGGTTAGGTTCAAACACGATTACTTACAGTTTATTGAAGAATTTTTGTGTTGGTTTTAATCGAAATGAAACGGCATGAAACAATTTGGTTATGTTTTTCTGTTCAAGTTGACAAGATGTTGACTGTGTAAGGTAAGACCTACGTATCGGTCCTTGTCAGCGCGTTGAACGTATGTTCTAGATGTTGGTGACGTCACACTGTTACACGCGGCATCGATTTTCGCGGCACTTATTTTTTTAAACTTTATGAATTTTTTTCAGGCTTATTAGCAACTTTTAAGCGAAAAGAAAAAATACGGGTCTTATATTTTAATGTATAGATTAACATATAAAAAAACCAAAAAATCGTGAAAACCCCCATTATAAAACCAATAATAGTATATTATTTAACGAGCACGTAATGTCGGCTATAATTAAAGAGGGTGACGATTATGCACGAGCTGAAGGCGAGTGTATAATTATCCAAGTTAATTATAGCAATTCAGTGAGACCAAATAAGACATTTTATTTGCGATTTTTTAAATATAACATTTCTTTACAAATTTTTATTCATTAAATATGAATCTAACCTCACACATTTTGATGAGATGACAGCAACAATACTGTTGAATAATGGACTAATAATGCAATAGTGTTGGAATATGAATTCATTATACAATAGTGGTCTTATGAAGGGGTTCCAATTTTGATGATTTTAAAAAAAATGTTTGTTATATTAAATTAAATGTTTGTTATATAAATTAATAAAATAAATACCAATACGCAAAAATTATGGACATTTCCATATATAAATTCTATATCACCATTAACTACATCATTAAACATTGCAATGTTTTCTAAAAATAGTTTGCACAGAGAAATTGATTCAGGCAATTAATTATCTGATTGGTGCAGAGGAGGGAATACTGACTATTATTCCCTGTGGGATTAATATATATGGCATTATGCAGCAAACATCACACATTTAATGTTCATGTTATACATTAGTCGTAGATAAACAAAATAAATATAACTTACTCTAGCTCTTGCGTGACCAGGGATCTTATCAATTATCTTAACAGCATATTCTTGGTCGGTATAGATGTTAACGCACGTTTGCACACTCGCATAAGCACCTTCTCCTAGTATTTCTCCAGTCAATTTATACAATTCTGCAACAAGAACAAAATCATTTTAGTAATCAAGAAGCAAAGTTCAAAGATTACGGATGTTAGATATTAATATCAAACACATTTGCCAGATTCTCACTTTAGTAATTAATTACTCATTGTTTGGGTGAGACAACAACAATCAAGTGACACACCAGATAATGTTTAAACAATATAATTAATAGTAGAACATTGATCATTAATGGTCTGAAATTTCTAGAACCATTTTACGAGTGCAGAAATTTGTTTTGGAAAGTTTCACAACAAATCAGATCGTTTATTGGATGTTGTGACTATTTCGACAGAGAAAACTACTTATGACGTTTACGATTTCTCGGTGTGCATTTGGTTTTAGGAACCTTGAATTTTTAATAATAAATGTGAATAAAAAAGAATATGCTTTAATGATTTCAAGTGTTTCTTTGATTTAACATGTTAAGCATAAAACTAAGCATAAATTTAAGGCTGGTTTATGTAGGGCTGTAACCTTTGCATTTTTCTTAATTAACGAAAACACGTTTACCTACTAATGCTTCCACGTTGCTAAGCATTATATACTAAAACCCTAAAATATGAGAATTTCTCAAATTTTTGATTGAATAAGGATAATGCTAAATGCTGGAACAAATGCAAAGGATACAACCTTACAATGGAATGGATGCAACCGGTAAAGTATTCTATTCTGTATTTTATAAAGTCGAACTATAGGCATTATTATTGTTACGGTTCATAATGATATGGGATAATAACAATAACATAAAAATGCCTTTACAGAGTCGATTACTTATTCTGTATTCTGTAAAGTTGAACAAAGGCGTAACATAGAATCGACTATAGATAGTTCAACTGTACAGTATAGACAGTAAGCAACTGGTTATATCCATTATAAACCACGCCTTAAAGCTAGATTCAGACCCAATTATAAGAATAAGTGCCTAATTTAAGAATCAGCGCTCAACGTTCGCATTTATAAATGGAATTTTGTAGATGCGCTGGTTGGTTAATTTAGCACTTATACTTATAATTGGCTAGGTCTGAATCTAGCTTACATTGAATAGAATTTTCGGTTAGAACACTGGGTTATGTTTGAGGTCACAATCAAGCTGCTGTATACCTTGGAAGCAAGACGACACGAGGGACGACCCAGTCCTCTTCTTCTTCCTGCGCTTGCGGCGCGCCTCCTCCTTGCGTCTGGCGAGCTCGCGGGCGCGTGCGTCCGCGTCCATGGGTTCGCCGCTGTCGCTTCCGCTGCCGGCTGCGCCCCCCATGTCCTGCCCCATGCCGCCGCCACTGCTGTCCACTACGCCCACTACGTCGCCGCACTCTGCAATCAACAAACAAACTCATGAAGCAAGAGGAATAGAGGAGATGGTACATGGTTTATAAAAGTTGCTATGTTCAGCCCGTGAGTAAAAACCGGAGCAGGCCACGGCGTATAATATCACGGTGGCGACGTATAATAACATGTTTATCAGTATAGACGAATCCATAACAGATGAATTTGTCAGGGGGCAGCTGTCAAACTAGTGTTTTATATTAACTTTAAAGAAAACTGTCAATATAATACAATTTTATAGGCGTTTTGTATCATGAAAATATTATTTAAATTACGTTTTGACAGAAACTGTTCAAAATTTAATTAATAATATGCTAAAGTGAGGTTGGAATAGTAGGTTGCCCCCTGGCTATGACGTCATTCTGGATTTCTCTATTGTTACTTTTTTGTGGTTCTACAGGTCCTACCACAACCGGATAATGTGGGATTCAAGAAGGGTATTGGGTTCTTTATTTAGTTCGGTTTCATCAGAGTTTCTACCTAAACCGAGTATGTGGAATTCGAGAAAGGTTCTTTATTCAGTTCAGTTCGTTCATAGTTTCTACCAAAACCGAGTGACAAGATATTTTAATTTTATTATACGCTGTGACCCCATGTGTCGACATCGTGATTTTAGACGCAGTAGCCCACACTCGAAAGAATGTTTTACACAGAGCTGGGTCAAAGTTCGCCAACGTATTACTCGCCTGAACGAAACTGAGTCAAGAGAAAAACCGAGCTGGACGACTTCTTTATACACTATTTTAAGTTTCAAGATAGCGAATCGGTCAAGAAACTAGTACAAAACTTGGATGTAATTCTAGAGAAAAGAAAAGGTTTCTAAAATCTAGTTCCAGTTTCTTGCCGAAAAAATACTTATAATGTAAAACAGGCTTAAGGCCGGATTTTTAATAATGTTTTTACAATATCATAATACAAAATCACAGAACATTTAGAGTAGGTGACCAAAACCCTTGTGCCATCTTGCCAAAACCAAATAAGATTTCAAAGAAAATCTAATAAATCGAGAAATTTAAAAAAAGGTGGAGTAATTTACCTAACAAAAAGCTGGATCGCTGGATTATTTTGTTAATCAGCAAAAGCTGAGTACTGGCAACACTGTTGCAGCTGCTGGTACTGCTAGCTCACTCGCACAGATGCGCTCTCTCTCGCTGACTTTCAAACTAACCGTTAAGTCACAACGGAAAAATATAGATTCTTACGGAATTATTATTTTTATACCAGATAAATAAACTTTGTCTAACAAAAGACGACCGGCTTTCTTCAGCAATAAAACAAAAAGCTAAACCTTCGTTTATAATTGCAAACAAATCATTTTATTTATCTTTAAATGTTATTTAATTATCGGTGCTTATGAAATTATTTATTACAATAGAGCAAATAAATTAACAAAGAGCAATAAAAATTCTGCAACTAACTTCACGGCCTTACAATGATTTCATAACTTAAACATGTATTTTATAATTTTGTTGACTATTCTAACAAATAATTTATATTTTAGATTTATGTTTACGTTACAAATCAATAGACTATTACACTGCAAAATATAACACCAGAAGATGCAAATCTAGAATTTTTAATTTGGAAAAATGCAAACACGGGAAGATGTAAATCTGGAAAATTATAGTCAAAACCAAGTATGAGGGATTCAAAAAGGTATTGGGTTGTTCATTCAGTCCAGCTCAACCTAATTGTATACCTCTTATGTTGAAGAAACAAACTAGTTTTCTAGATTTGCATTTCCTGTGAATGAATCTTTTAATGCACTTATAAATTTTGTAGATTTGAATCTGTGTATGAATACTTAAATGAATTATTATACTGATTGTAATTGTTATTCACAAATCACAAGTTCACAATCACAGGACATTTGTTTTAACTCCTCTAAAGCTTCATTCACCTACGCATTTAGATTAAAGATTTGTTTACATTTAAGAAAGTTTGAATACAACTAACTATATACGAGCATTCACAGTGCTTGAAAGTGGAAAGTATGAATTTTCGTATTATGTTCGATTGTTACATGAATTTAAACTTTCGTAAACGTAAACATAAATGTGAATGAGGCTTCAGTTTTAAAACAAACCATTCGCATTAGAGTAGATTATTTAAGTCGTAAATAGAACAATTAGTGAACTAATTAACTTTCTGTGTTGTTTAATTTTTGATTTAAATGGTGTTTAATTATAGGTTCACAGAATTGTTATTATTAGCAAAACAGTAGATTAAGAAAACAAAGGATAATAAATATTTTCAGCTATAGTTTAACGACCCAAAATAATTCATAACTTGTACACAAATAAAATTTGTTTCTTTTATATTTTTAACTTTTAAATGTTAATTGCAATTTAAGCGAAGCAATCCACATGTGTGCAGTTTTGTTTTTGCAACATTTTTTACAAATTTGCCGGTAGGAGAAAGTAAACACTCAATTTTCTAACAATTATGTGGTAATTGCAACAATTAAAATTTTATTCAAATATTACTTGTAAATGATTAAAAAATTGCTCTGTATAATCAGGAAACAGGACTATTTTTATTTTGCAGTTTCGAGTAAGAAAAAATAGACAATGGAGAGAATTATAAATATGGCGCTGAGCCAAAACTGTAACTTGCACGCAAATGCTACTCTACTCTATTTAAAAATACGCGAACGACAGAATTAAAACTCTCATGCTGTGCTGTACTTCAAACTAGTAAATTTACATAATATTCAAGATAGAGGGGCCTGTCTATGTTTATATCAGTCTCAAAATATAATATTAAAAAAATACTTTTTTGCGCGATTGGTCTTTTTTATTAACTTATGAGGCCTATTTCCATAAGAAGGTATGTTCTTACCGGTTGCAAGGCTATAAGAAGAACGGTAAGTAAATTAAACAGAACGGTAAGTAAATTTTGTTTCAGCATTACAATTATGAATAAATTAATATTTACGTATTTTCAAATAAATTTTGCTTACTGCAATCGTGCAAAAAGTGATATAAGCATCAATTCAAATTTAATATTAATCCATTAATAGTTAATCAAGTATCCATTATACAATCAACAATCCAGTTGTTTCGAAAATGTGCTTCTTGCAAAAACACATTTTAAAAAAATTCTTTTTGTTCCATGATCGTAAGTATAATGTCATTAAAATATATGCACGAAGTTGTGAATCACCCTGTATAAATCAATCTCTTCACGCATCGAGTCATGAATAAAAACCGAGATAAAAACTGAACAAAAGAAATTTGGTAATGAGTCAAATGAATTGAAAATAATACAATAAAAACATAAACAATGAATATAATTTTTATCTTATTTGCATCTGACATACACATAATTCCTGCATTTTTCTCGAAAACAAGTTTAGTTATCCACGTGGCAAGTTTGTAAACATTTAGAACTCATGTGGCCAATTTAACCGAATAAAATCAAGGTTATAATTTCTTTCTGGTCTCAGAGAAATTTACATACGTCCAATAAAGTAAATAAATGCCACAGCAAACTTTTTATTTTAGATCCAAGGTACCTATGCAAGTAAACAAATGAATAACGAATTAAATAGTTGTAGCGAGCCTTGCTTTTAAAAGCTTGGGTTAATAAACAGATGAAAGTAAAAACCTTGGTTGATCAATTGTTTCTGTTTCTAGTAAGATTAGATATGATTCACTTGTTGAAATAAATTATTTTCCAACACTCTTTGCATTTCCTGGTTGTAAAATATTTTGCATCTGCTGTAAATATATTTACTGTAAATTAATTATAATATTGCCAATATTTTATGGTGCAAAAGCGAAACTAAATTTTGAAATTACGACTTGTTGTAATAAATTTTATTGCTTGAATTTTACTTTTCATCCTTCAGTGGACTGACTGATTAAACTTACTAATCTAAAATAAATATTTTCAACTACTGTAACTGTGTAAGATAAAAATTATCAGTTACCCTTCATATTTGCAAAGTTTCAAATTTCTCAGTAATCGTAGTAAACAAATGCAACAAGTAAACAAATAAAATATCACGTGTGGGATCGACCACAAAAAAACATAGGACAGAATCACGTAACTTGAGACCGGTCATAAAAAACCTGCGGACAACAAAATAAAATCAAAAAACGTCACGAGACAAAAAACAAAAGACAACAGATGATAAAACATGTGACGAGCACTCTGCTCTGTTCAAGGACGTGAAGTTAGCTGGAATCATCTTGTTTACAGTGCGAAGTGAGCGTAATTTGAAACTTTGTTACAAAATAAGAGCCTTTTATCTTCCTAAGCAAATAATAGTATTATTATTTTATGACAGTTCACGTTTAGAGTTTACTAATATTCATTCGGAAATGAACGAGGAAAGTGAATGATATCGTGCGGGTAAAATATTGACGCACGAGGCTTGCCGAGTTCAGGAAGTTAAACAAAACGGTAAGTAAATTAACTGAACGGTAAGTAATTTACTTGCCGTTCTAGAAAGGTAAGTAAATTTAATATTAATTACGAAGAAATTAATATTTGCGTATGGATAAAAAAGACCAATAGTACAAAAAATTATATAAGCATCACGAACGTTAAGGAATTACCGATGTCAGACAAAATTCGCTCAGTCTCCAAACATTGTCTTCCATCGGTAAACTGTCCTTACCGTTCTTGATACTTAATATACTATTACTGTCGTGTTTGTCCATTTTAATGGAATAATGAAATTCATCATTCATCACGAAATAAGTATTTAATGACAGGGAAAAATTATCAAATGTAACAAAAATCTAAACTGTTCGATAACATATATAACGGGTTGAATGGATGTGATATTGTTTCTTTTCGTAGCTAGGTAACTGTATGGAAACTGTTAGTTTCGTATTATGGTCGTGGGAAAATTAGTAACAAACAATAATTTATCTCATGTATTGATAACTGCACACAGCACACACGTTATTTATTATACAGAGTGGTCATAAATGATTGACCGTCACGTAACTTAGAGAAGTCAGTTTTTTATTAAAACTATGTTCCGCGGAAAAAAATTACTACTCATTTCTTGTCAAACGAATTTGGGAGTTTACCATGTTTTTGGCATTTATAGTAAGGTAGAACGCAAGTGAAAAATACTATTATTAATTAATTTTGAAAGAAAACTGTAATATTGATATTTTTAGTTTGAAATAGTTTAGTATAGCAATCACATTGAGGTGGTAAGTAAAATCAGAACGATGTGGCACGGTAATTTTTTATGACACACCCTTATTATTAGCTGAAACAATCGTATAATAAAATATTTTCTAACAGTGGTGGATGAACAAAAGAATGAACACGATGATTAGCGAACAATATCTTTAAATATTTATGATTCTAACAGAGATTAAATGAAAATAGCACTTCCGTAAGCAAATAATCTCAACGACCTCAAATATTTTGCGAATACGTGCCAAAAGATTTCAACTGCGCAAAACCGAAAATCATGCGGTTTTTTATTAACCAACATGATAACGCAATGGGGGTTTTCAGGCCTACGGCTTTTAAAGAAATACTTATTGGATATCAATTTTCAGCATGTATAAGTTATAGGAAAGTGATAATAATTGTTAATTTTGATAGATTTATTACCTCTTTATCGAAATGAAAATGTAAGTCTTTTGAATCGTTCATTGAAATGCGCCATGTGTGACGTAGCCAACATCGCTAGCAAACCAGGAGTTGGTTCGTGCAAGTTCGTTTTTTGTCGTTTGGACGACGGACCACCAGTTGATTTTTCGATTTTTGACACGTTCACCAACGTTCACGGGTTCGCGTTGTCGAGTTTGGTTAGGTTCAAACACGATTACATACAGTTTATTGAAGAATTTTTGTGTTGGTTTTAATCGAAATCGAAGTAAAAGTAAGTTAAATAACAAGTTGATGTTTATATTTATAATAATATTGTTTATTTTCTTCAGAATATGGATCCCCAATTTTTGAAAGCAGATAGCAGAAATTTACCATGCTTGGATACCGTTATGTTACATCTATTTTATCAAGATAATCCGAATTTTGTTAGTGCCGAAATAAGAAATGTAAAATCTCAAAGGTTTGTAATTGTGAAATGTGAATATATTTATATATCTAATATAAAACAAAAATTTTAGGGCAGCTAGAGAGGAGTATGGAGATGAAGCTATAGGTTTCGTGCAAGTGCAGAGAAAAGATAAAATATGCACTGTCAAAGCAAAAGTTACACCAGAGCATCGTGTCCGTGATAAAGCTTATGAAGTAGTAGTTAGAATAAGTGAAGATGAGGAAAAAATTATTTCATGTCAATGCGTTGGATGTGCAGCCAGTCTTGGTTGGTATTTATATAATATTGTTTTTGTGTTTCAATATTTAAATGTTGTCTTTTAAAGGTGGTTGTAAGCATAGCATCGCTGTATTATTCTGGTTGTACCGTAGAAGCTTGGAGCCAGCGTTAACATCAGTAGAATGTTATTGGCGTGCATCGTCGTTATCAAAAGTGAAACAAATTAAATCGATGTCACTAAAAGAAATGTTTAATAGTGAACCACTATCGCCGAGAAATGACGCATATTTTAACAAAATAGTGGCTCTGGGAAAGGATATAAGCAGTCAAAGTTTATTGATGAAGCAATATTTAGATAATGATGTTGTGGAAAGAACATCTATCCACAATCTCATTGTAAAATATTGCAGTTTAAAAGAAATAATCGACGAAACTCCAACTGTAGATGATTTTCATACATTCTGTAAAGAAAATATGGAAGAAAGTGACTGTCTAACTATAAGAAAAAAGACAGAAATGCAATCTAAAACATCTGCATGGTACGAAGCGAGATATTGTCGCATAACGGCATCAAGGTTGCATGAGACGGCCAAATGTAAAACAAAAGATGGCACTTTAATAGAAAAGTTATTTGGAGCTAGCAAGACACCTGAGACAGAAGCAATGGTTAGAGGCTTAAATTTAGAAGACGCCGTGTTAGCAGAGATTAAAAAAAAACTAAATATAAATGTTCAAAAATGCGGAATGGTTCTCCGGAGTGATTATCCATTCTTCGGAGCTTCGCCAGATGCAATTTCAAATGAGTATTGCATTGAAATTAAATGTCCATCAAAAGAGAAGACTGTATCAAGTTACCTAAGTAATAGTAATAAAGTTTGCAACAAATTTATGGCACAAATTCAACTTCAAATGTTTATGTTGGGAAAAACACGTGGGCTTTTTTGCGTTGCTTCTCCGAACTTTGAAGAAAACAGAGAAGTTAAAATTATTGAAGTTGAATTTGATGTACAACTTTGTCAGCAGCTGATGGAAGACGCTAGAAAATTTTGGGAAGTGGCAGTCTTTCCAAAATTAATTTCCAATATGTAATAATTTTTGTTAATATATTTATTTCATTTGTATTTTCTTTATAAAAAATAAAAATGTGTGGTTTGGTAGAAACAAAATTATTATTTTCTAGTTTAACATTAAATTTAATACAATAGCTAAATAAATGTAAAATGAAAGTATTATAAAACGTGTAAATAATAAAACATACTTAACAGATACATTACTATCTAAATGGACTACTATAATCTATGAATAATTATTAACTTGTATCAACATATTACAAAATTGAAATTAAAACTATGATTTAATTAATAATCCCTGCATGTTTATTACTGCACAGGCAATAATAGTTATGGAATCTAACCATTTAACAGTATTAATATTTATACAAGCATGTGGTGCGAGCATTTCAAATTCTCGAAGTCTTCTGATAACTCGTTCAACATGAATGCGAAGTGAAGCTATTCTCTTACTTTCTAACACCTCTTTTCTCGTACTAACAGTTTCTGCACTGACTGACGGCGGTCGTATTAAAATGCAGTTTTTTCTCTGCAGTTGCGAAGCTATATTTTTAAAGCCGCGGTCCGCCATAACTGCAGTGTTTTCAACAAGATCATCCAAGTAGCCACTTCTTTCCACTATGTCAAAATCAGAAATCCTTCCCCCATACCCTTCAGAAATAAAATTCACAAAGCCGTAAGGTGTGCATGATACTAAATATTTTATAGTATTACATTTTTTATACTGGCTCCACGTTACGGCTTGGTGAGTTGGATTGCTTGGCACTTCAATTTGAATTTCAAAACAGTCGATA
This sequence comes from Agonum fuliginosum, assembly GCA_947534325.1. Taxonomy (NCBI): domain Eukaryota; kingdom Metazoa; phylum Arthropoda; class Insecta; order Coleoptera; family Carabidae; genus Agonum; species Agonum fuliginosum. The sequence continues at coordinate 45,803,190 of OX384029.1, forward strand.
ATCGACTGTGTATTACTATATCTATAACGAAAAGGTGTCGGTAAAAGTCGCCTCACAATCCACTTTTCGGGCCAGAAAATTAAATTTTGATAAAGACCAGCTATTTCTGGCAAAGCTGAAAGAAAATAATTACAAACAGTGGTTGTACTTACATAAAAGTCTATAGCTAATCTTAAATATGGGTCATTTGTTCTGATCTTCTTTAAAGTTAATAAAATTTTCATATAATTAATTTGTAATTCATTTTCAGTAAATTTAATTAAAAAATATTCTTCTTTCGGAATGCCTAAATAGAATCTACTGTGGTTTTCAATTTTATTGAAAGTTTCGTTTCTTAAACTTTCCTTAATATCCGCATTTAATTTATTATTCAATGACGCAGCTGAAGAACCCGAACAAGTTACTGTAGTTGGCGAGTACGTGGTGGATGTTGTTGCTGATACTGACGGGCTTGAACAAACTGATAATGATTTCATAGCTACTTGGAAATGTTCCGGAACACACATCGTACTTTTTGTACTTGTTTTGACTTTAGCCATTGTACCCACACTTTTGAAATGACTTGTTTTTGAAGTTTGAGTTATCTGATTTTTAAATTTTTGTTTATCTGTGATCGGTGAACTAATCATTTCATCAACATAAAAACTACCGGAAGGTGAACTAATGTGATATGATGGGGATTCTGAGAATTCTGACTTTGTTGGCGTTATATTAATGAAAGTGGAAGTTGAAGGTTGTGGTTCAAATTCCAATTTTCGTCTAGACCTAGAACTTTCGAACATTTCAATGTTCTCCTGCTTTCTTTTTTTGGCAGATTCTGTCATATGACATTCAGCAGTTGTTTTCATTTGTGGCACTGAATCCTTCTTCATTTTTAAACTCTGGCCCATTGTTTTGTAGTACATCCAGTTCTCTGCATCATTTGGTAACTGTAATTAAATATCCATTTGATAAATGCTTATAAGTTTAAATATAATGTGTGGGTATCAACTATTTATTTAAAAATTACGTACGTCAAAATGATCTTCGCAAGCGTAAAGATTTCCACTCTTTCTAACATTTTGCTCAGGGGCGACAGCTTGAAACCAATTTGCCCTTGTTTCTGCATTTTGTGGAACCGTTACATAAATTTTATTCGGATCTCTTTCTGAGTTATTTGAACAGCCCGGTACAAAACAACATTTAATTACCATAAAAATGATAATTATTAGCAGAAGTGTAGAGGCAGTAGCAAATAAATAAAAAGGTAAATCGTCCATATCTGAAAAATGCAAATTAACATTAAATAATTTATTAAATATCTTCACTTATTATTATTACCTACCGTGCACAATCACTATCCTCCTTGATCACTTCACTATGTTTATAAATGTGATTTAATTACCAAACATGTGGCTACGTGGGAAACAGAACTAAACAAGTACCTCACGTTGTTTCATAAAACGGCATGAAACAGTTTGGTTATGTTTTTCTGTTCAAGTTGACAAGATGTTGACTGTGTAAGATAGGACCTACGTATCGGTCCTTGTCAGCGCGTTGAACGTATGTTCTAGATGTTGGTGACGTCACACTTTTACATGCGGCATCGATTTTCGCGGCACTTATTTTTTTAAACTTTATGAATTTTTTTCCGGCTTATTAGCAACTTTTAAGCGAAAAGAAAAAATACGGGTCTTATATTTTAATGTATAGATTAACATATAAAAAAACCAAAAAATCGTGAAAACCCCCATCTGGCATTTCTTTTACGCAGTACAATTCAGTTATCAGTTGAAAATAATTGAGACAAATACAACCGCAATGATAACAATAACAACAAACGAATGTCCTGCCAACCTCGGAAACGAAACAACTGATGTCCTTACAAAAACGGAAATCAGGAAGGAATAATCATGAAGTTCTTAATGAACAACACTTGTGACTCATACAACTAATTCAAGAGCTAAAATACATTTCCGTAGTTTGCTCAATCCTGAGTTATGAATCATTTTAAAGAATATTTAAAACTCATCCAATTTCACTATATTATCGAAAATTTAACATGAACAATAATGTTGTAGACTATAATTCAAGAGGATGAAAGTTTATGCACGAGTTGAAGGAAAGACAAGTGTATAATCAGCAGAGTGAATTAGTCATTATGTGCGAGTCAAATACGACGTTTTAACTACGACTTTTTAAATAAAACATTTCTACAAATTTTTATTCATTAAAAATTAAAATAGTAATCTAACCTCACATTTTGATGTGATGACAGTGACAGTAAGTGTTGAATAATGTACTCATAATAAAATAGTGTTGAATTATGAATTCAAAATATCAGTGTGTCTACATAATGAATGTATTATTCAATGGCCGTAGAAAAATTAATTTATCCAGCACCTCTTAATAATAACTTCATTACTAGGTATGATTTTATAAAGAAGCAAATTAAAAGATTGCCCACTAGTGGGTAAACTGTTACTTTGCTTGTTGGAAGCCACCATAGTAACGATGTATTTGGTGAGAACTTAATATTTTTTAAATATTTAAGCAGTTATTCAGAGGAGTTGGATAAAACGTTATACACACGTGGACAAAAAGGAATGACCCACTCAAGAAAATTATCTCACTCAGCCTTCGGCCTCGTGGGCTAAAATTTCTTGTGGGTAATTCCTTACTTTGCCCACTAGCAAAGTAAATATCAATTGTAACTTTGATGTTCCACAACAAAAAATTAAAGGGTATATTATATACTGTACGACGTGCTGATCATGAAACAAAGAATTTTTTTAAATTCGCAAAGTTAAGGGTAGTTTACTTAACGTGTATACATTTTAAGTATCATTGATCATTGTTTGGGATTTCAAGTTTACGAAAACACGTGATAAAGTACTGAAGCTGAATTTCAATCAACATTGTGCTAAATTCCTAAAATATAAGAATTTAGCAAATTTGTCACTGAGTAATAGTGCTAATGCTGAATCTATGAGCCGTCTTCCGACAAATTTATAATAATATCGATTACAAAAGAAAAATTAATTTTTGTGTATTTATCAAAGTAAATGGATTATTAAATGATAAAAACATGCTTCAACCTACAAGTTTTGCTAATTCATGTCACAGCAATTTATAATTTGCATTAATTAATCGATTCACTAATGATTTATTATTCTTTATGTTAAATTTCAGTTTGAAATTTTTCAAATATAGCCACAATCATTAAAATCGTTATAAAATTGATCAAATGTATTGTTTTATTACAATTAGGTACTCGAAAATATCAGAATACTATTGAGTGTTGTATGAGTATGAGTGCATAGATTTAAAAACAAAGATGATAAATATTGTAACCACTTATTTGAACGTTAGAATCACTTAAAATAAATGACTACTGCTTCTACATTATAGCTTATTTAACAAACTAAACTTAGCTGTAAATGCTTTTAAGTTAAAAGCTAAGGGCTATAAGTGTTAAAAGAAATACGTATTCGTCTTAAACTGGTTTCGAGTAAAAAAAACTATACAGGTGCAACTTTAAACCAAAAAGATACACATGCGGCAGTGTGAAACCGGCTTCCACGTCAAACAAAAGCTAGCAACAGCCTACTATGACTCGCTCGTTTTGTTTGGTGTTGTATTTTTACAGAAAATCGCGAAAATTCGTTGGAACACAGCATACAAAACCGGTTTTAGGAACTGCGCATATAAGCACATATGCCGCACACTCATAGTATATTCTAGAAGGACGTAGACGTAAGCGAGATGATGTAACGCACACAAAATCGTATTAGCTTGACAGAGAACCAATGCGAGAGCAACAATGGAATGCAAATGTAAACAAAGCCGGCTTCTAAAGCCCCATTCACATAAGCATTTAGTTAGATGTATTCAAACTTTCTTAAACGTAAACATAAATCTAAACAACTAAGTGCTTATGTGAAAACTAAATTTTCAAGTACTGTGAATGCCTGTGTTTAGTTAGATGTATCAAACTTTGTAAAACGTAAAAATAAATGTGAACGTTAAAACGAAATGCTTATGTGAATGAGGCTTAATGGTGACCGAGATAGAAACAAAGCACATTCACACAACAACAATTGGGTTTAATAACATACCTAATTCACAATTTTCAGCTTCTTCTAGTATCCGTTCAACCATTTTCGTTGATAGCACGTACAACAAATAATCAGAATTTACAGGTATAAACCAAAACTGAAGTCGATGCGACGGTTGAAAATAATAAAAACGACTATTTCACACCGAAATAAATCAATTTTATTAAACTGCAGGCACGTGGGATAGTCGGCCGTCTCCAAATAAGATGTTAGCACTTAAAATTCGAAAGAAAACAAATCTAAACTCTCTTTTCGCTATCGTTCCATTTTTGAACCACTCTCCTTGCTGTTAGAATTCCGACTGATGTTCTCTCCTCGCCGGTCTGTACTCTACAGTCACGTAGGCTCGCGCATGCGCACAATTTCGTATACGTGGAAATTTCATGGCACGCCGCGAGTGGCGTGTTTTCTCGATAATAAACTTCATTCATCCGTGTGTATGTGTGTGTGATATGTTGGCTTACGAATTGCTAATGCCTGATTATTCGGTGCAACAAAATTGGGACATAAACAATTGACCGGCGCAATTAGGTAATTACGGGGTGTGAACCGGGCTTTGAACTCTGGCTTCTTGATTTTGTAATGTAAACAAAGTAAGGAGAATGAGAGGCATAATGCATAATCAGTACAAACTTTTAATACAAAATATTTAAGGAACTATTAGTCCAGGCATTTTAGATAATGTTTTGGCAAATAGGGGAAAAAATGATAGACAGCTGAATTTTGGTATATACGCTCATAATGGCTTCTAGTTTAACATACTAAAAGTCCTAAACGATATCGCGTGTGCTTCCATTGCTACGACCTTGTAAAGACCTTGAAAATGAGATTTTTGCGTATAACTCACGAACGGTGACACCAATTAAAAACTTTTTTTTACGAAAATGTTGGTAATTTAATGTACTACAAAAAGGCCCTTACCAATTTTATCGTCAGTTTATTTATTTCCCTCAAAATCGGGAAAAGGCTAATCACCGTTTTGGAATCGTTGAGAGCCCGTGAATTAGACTTCCGGTTTCAGAAAAATAGCTGCCATTTATGAATGGAATATACTATCGACTTCCGGTTTGCGGCATTCAATTCTTTTTATATTTTTCTATTAGACGTATATATTTTTTAACTTCATCAGGCTTTGGTTTAGCCGGAATTTTAAGTTATTTTAATTTTAGTATATTACTAATTTTTTCATTTATTATGTTTAATCGAGTGTTATTTCTGAACAAATAAAAATACTGACTTCCGGTTTTCGGCATTAGATTCCTTGAACATTTCTCTATTGAATAAATTATACTAAAAATGTTGAAACATCTTCGTTTAGCCGAAATATAATGATATTCTTTAAGAGAACACAGCGATATTATGGATTTTTTAAAAATTTGTTGTGTTTAAACAAGTCTAATTTCTGAACGAATAAAAATACCGACTTCCGGTTTTCAGCATTCGATTCCTTGAACATTTCTCTATTAAATACATTATACCAAAAATGTTGAAACATCTTCGTTTAGCCGAAATCTAATGATTTTCTTTAAGAGAGCACAGGAAAATTATAGAAATATTTTTTATTTGTCATGTTTGAACAAGTGTAATTCCTGAACGAATAAAAATACAGACTTCCGGTTTTCAGCATTCGATTCTTTGAACATTTCTCTATTAAATACATTATACTAAAAATGTTGAAACATCTTCGTTTAGCCGAATTACACTTGTTCAAACATGACAAATACAAAATATTTCTATAATTTTCCTGTGTTCTCTTAAAGAAAATCATTATATTTCGGCTAAACGAAGATGTTTCAACATTTTTAGTATAATGTATTCGATAGAGAAATGTTTAAGGAATCTAATGCCGAAAACCGGAAGTCAGTATTTTTATTTGTTCAGAAATAACACTCGATTAAACATAATAAATGAAAAAATTAGTAATATACCAAAATTAAAATAACTTAAAATTCCGGCTAAACCAAAGCCTGATGAAGTTAAAAAATATCTACGTCTAATAGAAAAATATAAAAGGAATTGAATGCCGCAAACCGGAAGTCGATAGTATATTCCATTCATAAATGGCAGCTATTTTTCTGAAACCTGAAGTCTAATTCACGGGCTCTCAACGATTCCAAAACGGTGATTAGCCTTTTCCCGATTTTGAGGGAAATAAATAAACTGACGATAAAATTGGTAAGGGCCTTTTTGTAGTACATTAAATTACCAACATTTTCGTAAAAAAAGTTTTTAATTGGTGTCACCGTTCGTGAGTTATACGCAAAAATCTCATTTTCAAGGTCTTTACAAGGTCGTAGCAATGGAAGCACACGCGATATCGTTTAGGACTTTTAGTATGTTAAACTAGAAGCCATTATGAGCGTATATACCAAAATTCAGCTGTCTATCATTTTTTTCTCCTATTTTTTTTATAATTCCTGGACTATATAGTGTTCTAATGTCTGATTATTCGGTGCGACAAAATTGGGACATAAACAATTGCCGGGTGCAATTATTAGGTAAATAGTACAGGGTGTGAACCGGGCTTTGAACTCTGCGGCTTCTTGATTTTGTAATGTAAACAAAGTAATGAGAAGCATAATGCATAATCAGTACAAACTTTTAATACAAAATATTTAAGGAACAAGTTTTAATTAATGACGAGAGAGTATACGAATGCTAATCCCTTTTTGTGAATCTAGGTTTTTAATTGAATACTTAACTGATGAATTTTATATACCGGAAATAAAGATTCATCATCTGAAATTTTCAGATATTTTAAGCATGATGAAACAATAAAAATTCGGTAGAATCTTATTTATGTCTGATGACATTTAAAGAAAATTCTAGTAACTTTATAATTTTAATTTTCATGTTTATTATTTACGATGTACCATTTTCTGATGTAATAAAAACATTTAAAAATGTGCTTATTCCACGTATCACTCATTTCTTATCTAAATTTTGTATTTTATAACGTAATACCCTGTGATTGAGATAGGCTAGGAAATGAGCTTAAATTTTGTGTAAGTTACATCATCAAATGTTTTAAGGTATCGCACGAGTATATCGTAGGTCAAAAATGTTTTCCTTAAAAAAAATATTAATTTGAAATGACAAATCAGCTATCAGTGTACGATTAAATTATTATTAAAGTGGAAACAAACATTTAATGTACAAATTAACGTATTATTTGATAATTGTACCGTATATACAGGGTGTTTCTATACCTCTGCACGCCACTTCAACAGGTTATATAATTTGATTTCTGATTATGATTACAGAAAAATGTTTTTTTTTTCAAAATTCGCAAAAATAAGGGTACCTAGTGAAAATATTAGTTCCATTCCATTATGGTTTGAACGTCCATTTAACTGTTTATTTATTATGTTACTTATAAAACAAAATTAGTTACAAATAGTCACTTCTTATAATGTAATAATTTATTATGAATAAACAGTCACTTTCAATCCAGTGGCACTAACATTTTCACTATATCTTTATTTTTGCAAATTTTGAAAAAATCTTTTTGTTCTGTATCAATATATCCAATAACCTTATAACCTATTAAAGTTGCGTGCAGAGGTATATAGGAACATCCTCTATAATAAATTCTTTTAAGAAATATACCCATATCGATTACCAATCACGTCTTTTACTTGGGTGCGGCAGTTGCATAGTTACATTTTATTTTCAAAATTACTTAAAAAGTGCTCTTCAGTTCCTTTCTGCCAGGGTCGGACTGGCCAGGTCGGCAAACTATTTAAAAAGTTATATTTCTATATTTTCTATAATTTTTAATTATAGGGCAATTGACCTTGAATGAGAAAAAAAATTTCGTCTGCGGCGCATTTTGGTACACTTTCATTCAAAATTTATGTTGAGGTGTACAAGAAGGCTTAAGAGATCCGAAATAAAACACAAGGTTTATAGTTGGACGTTTCGGATGGTAACACCATCCATCTTCAGCAATAAGTTTATTAAGCTTAGTTTACATGGTATTAAAGTATATGGCTAAATCCAGTTGTCACAAATGGAATATTAGAAAACGTGCAACAAAAGTATGAGCACGTGTCGTGAATATCTTCCTTCAACTTCATCAACAAAATTCAAAATTTATAATACAACACACTCTATTGACGGTGAATCAATTATTTTTTTATACCCTGAAAATTATTGACATTTTAACATAGTTTTGATCAGAAAATAAACGTTTCTAAATCACTAACTTGAACTTGGCGATCAGTCCTTTACAAAAAAAACATACTTCTAAAAAAATATACTTCTTAAAAAATAAAGGTAATAAATACTTGAAAAGCCTAATATGGGCTATCATAAAATCTTAGAGAAACTAAAATTTCTCCATAGAAAATCGGTAAATATCGAAAATTAATTACGAAAGAACCGCACCTAAAGATACTAAATATAAACGTTAGTAGTTCTCCTTCTAACAAAATAAAAAGTGACTCCGTCTCCCCGTCATAAAATGGTTTTATAACCGCTGCGAATTCTGTTTTCTTCAGTAATTAAATTTTCATACCGAATCATAAACAAATGACAATAGCTTTTCAGAGTGCATTCACATGCAAAACAAAACAAACACGTATTACGTAACTCATGTAAAACACGACATTCTCTACCTGCGCCGATAAACAAGAACGAAACGGGAAAACAAAAAAACATCGCGGAAAATAAACAATAGACTGCTGAGGAATTCGCAGGGAAATTCGGAAATTGATTTGCAATTGTTTTTTATTTCACAACGCTGTAGAAAATGGTGCATGCTATTCCAGATTTTATTTATCGAAATTTTATTTACGATAATTAAATAACAAATTTATTATACCTATATTTTAAAGTTTATTTATGGCATAAACAATTTTTTTAAATTATTTTTTCAAGATTTTTTATAAAAGAAACCCTTAATAGTTATGTATGTGTTACGGGCGTAAGAAGGCTTTTGAGACGTGATTTTGAGCCCGAGCGTCAGCCGAGGGCTAAAAACACGTCAAAAGCCATAAAAGCAAGTTACGCCCGTGGTACATACCAAACTTTATGCACGGTTGAATATTTTCTAATAAATTAATTAATATAATTTACTTGTTTAAATTTGAAATTACCAAAAATTACTACATTATTCAACTGTTGCTAAGATACCCAAAAAATTCCGAAAATAATCAAAAATCTAAATATCAAAGTTGGCATTATTAAAATAAAAAAATACAACATAATTTATGTTGTAAGTAAAAATGATGTTATTTTAATAAGAAATGGTATAATTAATAATAATTTTTTTTTATATAGGATTATTAGTAGTTTATATGAGGAAAATTGAAAATCTAAACTATTTGCATTAATTTGACGTTTTTTATGGCGCACTGCGCTATAAAGTGATTCGTGGGCTATAAAGTGACGTTTACGTCAAAGAAATTGGTGTATAACTTTCAAATTTTGATATGACCGTGCATAAAAATCTTTACCTGATGGCGTACCATAATGACAACATTATCATAGGCCAAGGGTCATAATGAATCCAGTATGGTACTCAGTACCATAATGAAATAACAAACAACTCGTTACTAAAGAAGTTTCAAAAATAGCATAGGTACCTACCTGATTTTTTAAAATTTTGTTCAATACTACCGTACCTCCTAAAATCCAGTACAAAACGTATTTCAAATTAACAGTGGCGCCTTTTTAAAATTTTAATTAAAAAGTTGTACAAGATTATAAAAATTCCAAAAAATTCATAAAAATTTCCAATTTTCTGATGGGAATTTCTTTTTAAAATTTTAAAGGGTATATTCTGTAGATCCATTCTTTCTCTAATAAATGTTTATAAACGAAAGCACTTTTACAGTATTTTTCAACTTCAAAATGACATTGCATTGTTAGGATGCATTAAAGTACGGGTTTCGGGCTGCTTTAGGCAGTAGTAGTATGGAGAAAAGAGTGGATAAAAAAAAGAAAAAACGAGAGTATTCTAGAAATTCGGAAAAAATTGCCAAACGAAACTGACGATTGTCCTGGTAATTTATTTTAAGGTGTATTATTATCATGTAAATGCCCTATAATTTTTTTTATTTATTTCTGACGTCATAGTTTTTACTAGACTACAACCTTAAAGCATTGGACTTGGAATGTTCTCATCATTCAACTGTTACTGCAAAATCAAGATGGCGCATCTTTTCGTTTTTGTGACGCATCGCCACCTATAATCATTATGATCACGTGATAATTACCATGTTAATTAAAGAAATTATATAACAATAACAATAGTCCAACCATGGGTTCTGATTTTAAACACTAATTTTGCGCTATATTAATATTTAATGAGATGTTATTTTTTAGTAAAAGATTACTGCTTTCGCGTGATCCAATTTTCAAGGTCAAAGGAGAATTTTAATTTCCAAAACAACAACGTTATGGTCGCTGGGCAGAACGAAAAACATTAAATTGTATAATATGTAACAGCGCCTACCTTTCCCTATAACTGTTACAGAATTATTTATTTCTGAGAATAATAAAAATACAAACAAAAATAATAAATATAAATATTTTTCTGAAAAGATTATGTTTTAAATTTACTACTTACTTAATGTTTTATTTTAAAAATTATTCTTGAAAAAATACTGTATTACTTATAGTGTATTGACTTTATAAGCCAATTAGTGGTTTTAAAATAATTATTATAGGGTTAAATGAACTCACCAGAATTTCCAGTCAGCAGGGCTTCCTCTTCATCGCTTTCTTTTTTCAGCTCCGTCTCCTGAAAAACAAAGAAAAATATTTAAATAAAAAAACATACACTTGAAAGAAAAATATTAAAAGTTAATATACGAAATAGATTTCACGTTTTATTTGAATCAGTTAGAGTTGCCATTATTTAAAATATTTGATTTAAATCACGAGTTAAATCAATTAATTATTTTCATTACAAATTTTATCAGACATTCAATGTTTAGGTACCTATGACTGTTTTACAAAACAATTTTTTTTTATATATTTGCAAATATCAATCATATTTTATTTATTTTTAAACCATGATTTTTGCCATCTCTGGAATCAGTTCAATTATTACTATCATGTCAGAACTTGTAAATTTTCTGCTTAAGGGGTTTGTCTACTTTATTTCGAATTCCTAGAATACTCTCGATTTTACTTTTTTTTCAATCTCTTCCGCACTACTACGGCTGCCCGAAACCAGCCCGAAACTCTTACTTTACCGCATCCTAGCCATGCAATGTCATTTTGAAGTTGAAAAATACTGTAAACATGGCTCCAGTATTTCCATAATATCTTGCTTTTTAAATTTTTCTTTCCATTTATAATGACCGAAAAAAATAATACCAAATAATGACAAAAAACGTAATTTTTAAATATTTTTTACTTCAAATTCCGAGGGCAAAGACAAAAATTTATAAAATAGAGGCATTACGATAAGACATCCTTTGCTAATACATCATATATTTCAATTATATTATAATTAAAGTAAAAGTGGAAGGCGTACACCTCCATAACGCTGTAAAATTTTAGGGTACACACGACGTACACCTTAAGTTTATGTAAAAAATCTGACGTGGCCATCACACAACCTTCCGCCATATCTAGACTTTAAACAGAAATGTATACGTGCAATCCGGTGCCCATTTAAAATATACAAATAAAAATCTCAAATATTCAAACACAGAAATTTGCATCACCTGAATAAAAAGATGCATTCACAGGAAAACTCTGCTGTGTTGAAGCCATCCTCCGTTCAATTACTACATTTTTAATATCTTACTTAGGACTTATATAGCGCTAGTATGCCAACTTGTCACCCGTCTCACCTGTCAATATTTTTTACGCAGAAACAAAAATCAACCGATCATGGATTACAAGATATCAACGTTTTATTTGATAAATTTATTTTTTAAATTTTACTGCAGTTCTTTAATGCTACCAGATAAAGAAAAAATTTTTATAACGTAAGTTGCAAATAACTTTTCCTCTTATTCTCATTTCAAATAAATACTATATTTTTCCAAATTTATATACAATTTTGACAATTAACCTTTTCAATCTTCAAAAAATATCACTTCCGGTGAAGATATTTGTACCAAAATCTAGGGAGCTCTTCCAATTTATATACAAATGTTAAATACCAAATATCAAAATTTTCGGATAATTCGTATTTGAGTTATGCGACTAACAACCCTTGACCACACACACACACACACACACACACATACACACACACATACACACAGACATCATCGTGAAACTATCAAAAATGAGTTGTAAGGACCCTAATTCGTGCTCATCCACTAAAAATTCACCACCCGATTTTTTGCATGATTCCAATACCTTCCTTTACAGGTAAGCGGAAGGTAAAAAGTATACCTACCTAACCTATACTATGTATACGACTTATATTGACATGTCGCACTGACTGCACGTAGGTAACCTTGCTCTTGTTACTTTTTCGCCCTATGTATTTTGTGTTTTAAAATAATTATCACCTTATGTATAAAATTTCACGATTTTATTAAATTGCTGTTCTTTATAAGAAATGTAGGTATGTAACTTGTGATTTGTCAATTACTTTATGTAAATTCTGGCCAAAGATAATAAACTAAACTATTATTATTATTATCTTTGAGTTACAGTTTTTAAATATTGTTAAAATGAATAATATTAGCATTTTCAACGCCATATACTCTGATTATTTTTACTGCATGGGGTGAAAAATCATTCATTCTCATTTACTGTGTCGTGTACACAGGCACAGGGCGGTATTCAGTCACTTTGTGATAAATAATGCACATACGTTTAGTGGTGCGTGAGGGCGCTCCCTACAGTTGGTAACACTGTAAACACTCCCTAGCTAATTATACTAATTAGATAATTATCCCCTGGCCAATGCTCCGGATTACCATCATAGATATATTGGGTTGACATTGGCATTATGAATAATATCAATTATTGTTAAGTGTCATAATCGTATATGTTTAAAAGTAATTAGTATTTATTTATAATGCATTCAGCATAGATTTGTAACAATTTACGTGGGCAAATCTCATGGTTAAGTTTTATTTTTATTTTACTGTTAATTACGTTTTAATAATGTGTAGGTACCTATGTATTACAGACACATACCTATATTATATTTTTATAAAGTTTGAATGTACAGATATAATATTAGATGATTTGGAACAGTGATAATAAAATTATTAGGTATACCTAACTGATTTTTGTGGGAAATAATTATTATAGATAGAAGCACACAGAACGACCAAAACAATTATTACGTCTGCTTAATTTATACCCAGTTCACATGAGAAAAGTTTTTCCTAAAAATTAAAAAATAAACAAGTGGTACAAACTGTCATAAAAAATCTTTTAATGCCGTTCTTACGAAGAAACTAATTATTTCTATAAAATACAGGGTGATTCATAACTTCGTGCGTAATTTTATTGACATATAGTATAGTCAACTTACTGTGATAATGAAACAATTTTTTTTTAAATCCTAAATTTAAGGGTAGTTTTCGTAAGAAGCATTAGATTGTTGATAGTATAATGAGCCCAAAACTGTTTGATTGAAACTTGAAATAGTACCAATACTTATTAAATATCAAGGGCGGTATGTATGCAGTTTACCGGTTGAGAAAAATATTTGGAGACCGAGACGTAGTCGTGATACTTATAATATTTTTTCTCCGATCGATACAATAAAAATAAATAAAATCATGTTTATTTTTGGTTATGTAGATTTAGTTTACATTTTGATGCTGTTGCTTTGGGTTTCTATTGTTGTTTAGTGGTTACCACCTTCTTCATGAGTCCTTACCGCCTTCTAATTTGTAAATAAAACCTACTACCTTAGAAACAGAGCCAGTAAACGCTCAAAAATGACCGATCGTGCTAACAATTAGACCAAAATGCGCTGCAGGAGAATTTTTTTTTAAATTCAAGATTCAAGGTCAAATGCCTTATAATTGAAAGTTAGTCCTTGCTATGTCATCTTATGTTTTCTCTAAAAACAGAAAAAGTTAATAATAATTTATTATAGTACAAAACTTCTACATTAAATTTGCCGATCCCTTGACGAGGGGGTACGCGTGTGGTGTACCCCTTGGCCCTTGCACCCCCTGGTAGAGACGGCCCTGTCAGGAGAACTCTTTAAATTCATGGTCAAATACTTTAAAATCGAATTTTTAGAGAAGAATAACATCAGATTATACCTATATGCAGAACCAGAAATAAATAAAATTTGTATGTATCGTATGTTCGTGCACGAAAATTTTCCTCTGGGGGCCCCGAAGCGCCCACGTAGTCGGCGCCTATGTCTGGATGACGTTTTATGTTTTATAAATCTACGACATCAAATTCTGGTAAACAGTTAAGTTCCTTTCTAAACGCGGAAACGAAATCCTTCAAAGAACATGATCACTATAATAACTAATTAATATTCTCACATCTCATTAATTCAAATAAATAAATCAATAAACTTTTTCCATACTGACGTAATTTTACACCTTCTTAAAGGTTATACTACGCTTCATTTTTTACGTTGTAACGTAGAAATTCCAGACAGTCCTGCGATAAACAACCAATGGAAATGGAGACTGCTGTCCACGCCTTCTAGATCGAAGGACGAAGGCATTTCACCTAAAAATGCTCGCATTAACAATTTAAATTCATCGTATGATATTTAAATTATTAAAATTACAATCAATGACTCGACCCAGAGTTCAATATTTGCAAGTAGGAAAATTTTAATTGAACTAAAAATTTAGCGAAAAACTATTGTTAAGAGGAACACCGGTGATAAAACTCATTTTAAATTAATATATACAGAAAAATTGGACAAAAAATAGAATATTTATGTTGTTTACAGAATCTGTTTATTATTTAGTTATCGAGTTATTTGGCGTTAAAGTTAGTCACGATGACGTGTCATACTTTAATAAAAAACACTTACTAGTTTTATCAACTCTTATAAATGATCTGCACATTTTTAGTGCCACATCACCTAAAATTATTTTGTCTGCAATCGTTGTACAATATGAACACTGTTATTCAATTTTTAGTTAAGATATGAAAACTATTAAATTTATTGCGTCAAATTAGCCTCAAAGTACGATTGGGAACATTTTTTTGGTTTGTTGTTGTTTATAAACGTTGTCATGATGATGATCGATAACTATTATTTAATTTAATTGTTATAAGCACGGCAAATAATTATAATAATTTTAAAATAAGCTATATAGAGCTTGTATGTTGCCCTTAGCGAGTCATCAATCTCGGCTTCGCCTCGACTGAACAAATTTCTTGCCGCATGCAACAAACAATGCTCTATCCCTACTTGATACACAAATAACTATTGTTTATTTATCATTCGGCAAATGATTGCTTGTATTATTTTAAGATTTATTGAATTTAATCATATTTTTAAGGGAAACAATAATACGCTAATCAGTGCTGACAGTTGAAACGCGCTGATATATGAAGAAATGCACAGAAGTGCGTAAATAGAGAATAAAATCAATCCAAACCGAGTATGAGGGACTCAAGATGGGTATGGTATAAGATTTCTTTATTTAGTTCAGTTCAATTAGAGTTTTTACCAAAACCGAGTACCTATGTGAGAAGTGAGACTCAAGAAAGGTGCTTAGATTTCTTTATTTAGTTCAGTTCAATCAGAGCTTCTACAAAAACTGATAATTTGGGACTCAAGAATGATTTTAGATTTCTTTATTTAGTTTAGTTAAATGTAGATCAGTGGATTTTAACTTCCATCTGTGCATTTCTTCGTCAGCGCTGATCAGCATTTTATTCACATATTCAGATAATAAATAACACACTTGGCTAATATAATTTTGGTGATAATTTCACTCATGTATAAAGTAAGCCATAAACAAAACAAAATTTTATCGTTTTGAAAGCGCATAAAAAGGAAGGTAATCTTTGCAAGTGATAAAACCTTAACCTTATTTACCTTTTTCATAGCAACCAAACAATAAAATGTAATTTGCTTTATATTTTTAATATGAGTCAGTGAAATGATTAGATTTTAGGAACATTTGTGAAGAGGAACCAAAGGAGTCGCTAAATTATCTCGTTGTATTACACTCGCGCATTATGTTTCCTCCGAATAAATTTCTATTTGACATCTCAAACCTGACAGCAATAATTTGACTCGAAAAATTGTTTTAAAATAAAATCACTCCACCTACAGTGATTTTATTAAACAATTTTTCTTTTCAAATTGCTAGGCAACAAGGTTTCAATACAGTTGATAATATGAGATCAGTTTGTTTAGATTTTAAATACAAATTTTTTATTAAATAAATAAATTTTTAAAAATATAGATAAATGGAATAATTAAATAAGTAAACCGATTCAAATGTCTAAATGATATCGATATCTCAAAAATTATTTCCTGATATTCAGGAAAATTCGATAATATCAATAACGAATAAATAACTAATAGATAAAATGTGAATAATTATTGTTCTAGAACAGCGTGAATCATGAACTATTTCAACAATCAGTCAATAATCTCTGCTGTGAATGTACAGAATACTGATTTACAATGGTGCAATCCAACAGATAGGAAAGCATGATGAAATATCTTGGAAAACCTGCAAAGTGCCAGAAACCTTTTTGCCCGCATATGACGCTCACATACCGTATAAAACATAACGTACACTGACTTTCTGACGTAATCACACTGACAATTAACAATTAAGTATAGTTAGTGTTCTCATTAGACCATTTTGTGTTTATTAAATTGTCACTTTATTACTTTATACTAGTTCATAAAACTCACTTACGAAAATAAACAAAAGTACACCGCTGGAGATAAATAAATAAACTGTTACCATGGTGATAGAGATTTCAGTGAAATATTTAGCGGCAATACCATAAGAGGTGATAATTTTTTGAGAATTGATTTGTCGTTTCCACGGCAACTTAATTCTAACAATTTCACGACACAAAACATTATTTGAAAATTTCACGAAATAGGGAAATTTTACGTATTGTGGAGTGAAATTGCAATAGACAAAAATTTCATCATAAGGAAAGCTAAAATTTTAAAAAAATGATTGAAAATTGTATTATTAAAATAAATGTTACCAAATCTTAGTAAATTATTTTTATACTTCTGCCAAAAATAATAGATATCGCGGCAGCAGCATACTGAAGAAAGCTGAAAATATCATGAACTAGCATGATTTGAATATCGTGCTAGCATGATATGGTTGTCGTAATTATGAGGCCAAATCAACATAACCAGGCAGTTTTTGCTTTATTTATTGATTGTTTGAAATGACAGTAGAAATATCATTTGAATGTTGTGTGTATTAAAAAGTTATATATGTCTTTTTGTGGTCGTTTAAAAATAGCGTTCATGACTCATTCAGAAAATATTGTATTGCTCGTGTGTTGCCTCACTCGGTTGCACCTCGTTCGTCAAAATTTACACTCGCACGATATTTTTCACTTTCGATTCTCATTATGAAATATACGACATCATTACTGAAATAATTTTTTACTTCCTTGTACGGAGTAAGGAAGTATTGTAATCGCGAAAAATTTCGGTTTTCAGATTTTGATGGAAATATCCGTTTTGACCTTTTCTGAATCCATTATGACTAGTTTCGTCGTGACGTCTGTACGTACGTATGTACGGACGTATGTGTGTCGCATAATTCAAATACGGTTAGACGTAGAAAGTTGAAATTTTGTATTTAGGACTGTTATAGCATCTAGTTGTGCACCTCCTATTTTTGGTTTCAATCTACAAACCGGAAGTAGTAAATTTTAAAAAAATTTCGATAAATATTTAATTTAAGACAAATTTTTTTATTTTAAATTAAAGATTATGTGATTATTACCTACAATCGGTATTTTATAAATATTTTTGTATCTGGTATCATTTAAGAATAATTAAAGTATATATTTATAATTTAGTATTTCGGTATCTTGTAGTCCATGATCGATGAACATTTGTTACTACGTAAAATTTAAATGTTTATGACATGACAGTGACAATAGTAAAATATGCTTTATATCTTCTTCTGCAGTTTAAATAAAATATACTAGTATAATAAGTTAAAAGAATTTTGTATATTATTCTACATTTTAGTTATTAAGAAAAGTATGAACAAACAAGGCGTACAAGGAAGTCATGTGGTGTCCACGTCAGATTTTTTTAGATTCTCATGCAATATTGTTAATTTTAAAGTGAAATCCAAAAGGCCTACTTTTAATATCGATCGAAGAAAAAAATTTATTTATTTACCGTAACTTTCATTATTTTGTTTTTATTTTTGCAAAAAATTTGTGGACATTATAATTTATAAATATGTGAATCAAAGGAAATGATACCAATTTTTACATACAGGACATTAATGTAAAATATATTTAGCAATATGTATAATGTGCATATAATATAAATTCGTACAAAATCGTTGCCTATTCGCTGATTTTTTCTACTTAATGTGCTCAGTGACCGATATTTTTTTATTGTTGTATGAATCATCAGATTTCCGATTGTATTATTAAAATAATCATCGAGAGGAACTCGTTATGGTTGCAAAGTTGCGAAATTTGCATTTTCAATTTTACAATCAAATTTAGTGAGTAACGCCCCATAATTTCAGTGCTATGCTATTATAGAGTTATTAGTAGATATTATAAACTGTACAGATTACAGAATATAATAACTTAAGGTGCCCGTCAACCTTCATGATAGAAATTTATTTTGAAAATTTTAGAAAGGCACATCTGTAGATCCATATTTCTCTATTAAATGTTTAAAAAAGCATTATCATGAAGTCAATAATAAACTATCAGTTTACTCGCAACGAAAACACTTTCAGTATTTTTCAATTTCAAAACATTGCATAGCTAGGATGCGGCAAAGTGCGAGTTTCGGCCTGGTTTCGGGCAGTCGTAGTAATGGGGAAGGGTATAGTGATTTAGTGATGCCATGAGACGAGACGAGAAGAGAAATAGTAAATTCTCGAGCCGTCTCAAATTTTCGAGACGAGAATTGTAAGTATTTTCGTCCCCGTCATTTCTTAGCTGTTCAATTCTCGTCTTGAAAGAACTCGATTCTCGTTTCGTCTCAATTTCTCGACAAAATTTTGTTGCCATCTATTTGAAAAGCTAGAAGTGAATTTTGGAATTTTTGTACATTTTATTTAAATTTGCACACAATTTTTGGTTTAAAAAGAAAATTATTTATATATAAAAAAATGCTACGAACAAATTAAAAATATATATTTTGACATTTTCGAAATGAATAATATCATTTTTTTTAAAAGTTTTGTTTCGAGAATTCTCGATTTCTCGAGAACTATTTCTCGTCTCGTAATTTTAAATTACCTATCGTCTCGAAAATCCGAGACGAGAAATTTATTAGTTCTCGTCTCATAATTTCAAGACGAGAAAATTCTCGTCTCGGCGGCATCACTAAAGAAGGGAGTGGAATAAAAACTAGTAAAATCGAGAATATTCTAGGGATTTGAAAAAAACGTAGACGAGCCGATAATTTGAAATAGTTTTAATATTTTATTTAAAAAATACTGTTATTCTACAACAGATTGGCCTAATGAACCAATGTAATTTTTATGTTTTATAATTACTAATAAATGTTGAATTATGCAGGAATTTTTCAATTTACACAATACGTAACTGCGTGTAAACAAAACGACAGTTAAAGAATGTTATTGTCATTGAAAATAGCGGATAAAATTCATTTATTCTTAAAAAATGGGCTTAACAATATGTAATGCAGCGAAATATTGTTTATAGAAATTCTGCATATGTTTCCATAATATTAAGCATAAATGAATAAGCGAATGACATTGCCATTATGATTATGTAAAGTTACAAAACCGATAAACAATTGAAAAGAAATAGTGAGAACCAATAGAAACACTTTTTTTCGGGGGCAACAGTTTTACAGAAATTTCCCAGTCATTGCTTTGTTTGAAAGGAAGTATATTTAGAATTCCTCGGAAAATTGCACAAATTTTTGGCCAAATTATTTTTCAAATTTCATTACGTCAATTAATATTTATATATTGAACTCATGAACGAAAATAATCTTTATTTAAATAGAAAATAAGGTCTATGCAGATGGTTCAAATAAAAAAATGACGAATTTTACAAGTTGTAAACACATTTAGTCGTTTTGGCATCGTGCGGTCTAAAAAAGTATTAAATTTATTTTTTCGCGAAAATATTATTCAGTTACTTATAGACATCAGACGAGATAAAAATATCTTTGGAATATACCATTTTTAAAACAGTACCTGCGCGGGTTTAAGCACAGAACTCTGCATGTGTTGACGTACGAACCCGGAGTTTCGAGGTTCAAGTACCTATCTCGATCGGCAGTGTGTATATGTGCAGTCGTTAAATCGTAAAACATCTTACAATAATTATTAAATCGCACTCGCATGCTCCAAGCTGACCACTTGATTGTCTTAAATGTAGTCTTTGTTGCATAAAAATCTCTCCGTTGCAGCTTTGAATTTCAAAAATATTTTTGATACTGTAAAACAAAATTTGCTCAACGCGCGTTGGCTGATGATATCATTGCAATTTGTTCAGTTGCGGCGATATATTTTTACAATAATTACTAATTCACTAATCAAAAAATGCTTGACACGATTACATTTTTTTAAATAACTTGCAAATGGTTTAGAAAAAGTACACAAAATCATCACGAACTTATTTTTAAAGGTTTTTAGGAAATATAAATACAAGTTCTATGAATTTGAACATTTGAAGATATTTTATAATACATCCTTACTCCCAAAATAATCTATAACTAATTTACCATAAAATAAGTTTTTATTTTTATCGAAAGAAAACTTCTATATAAATCTTGAATTTTGTAATAAATATTTCAACAAAGTAAACACAACAGGCAGGTAGATAACCTTTGGTAGTACCTCAGTTTGACCCAAATTCTAATGTCACTCTCGATTAAAAATGACGTCTAAAAACTAAATAAAGTAACTTGTTGACTTTTCAATAATTCCCAGCACGAACCTATATATAAATCGTAAACAAACGTACGTGACTACAAATAATAGTTCTAGAATTAGATTGATTTTTGAGTTATGTATTATTAAATGCGGGTAAATCCAGCGAATTATGTTGACTGCTGAAACATCGGAATTATATATGACGTTTAATCTAACATAAATTTTTGTCCTATATGTGCTTGTTTGCTGCATTCACATGAGAATTTAGTTTTAACATTTTAAGGTTTACATTTACGCTTACGTTTATTAAAGTTTTAATTCATCTAACTAAAGCCTCATTCACACAACCATTTAGGTTTAGGGTTTAGATTTATGTTTACGTCTAAGAAAGTTTGAATACATCTAACTAAATTTGAGGATTCACACTTCACAGTGCTTGAAAGTGGGCAGTGTGAATGATCGTATTTAGTTATATGAATTTAAACTTTCTTAAACGTAAGCATAAATGTAAACCTTAAATATTTTAAAATATTTTTGACGGAGAGATGATAACTTCTGACCCGTATTTTTTTTTATACATGCACGAGTTAAAATTGCAATAGTGTTAGAAAAAGTTCAAAAATAATTTGGTGAACGTGAAATTTGTACACATTTTGGTAAAATATTATTGATTATTCTAATGACGAAAATGTACTACAGTTTTTCCGAATTCCGAGAATACTCTTGATTTTACTTATTTTCTATTCCACTTTTTTCCCCACTACTACGGCTGAAACCTGCCCGAAATTCGTACTTTGCCGCATCCCAGCTAAGTAAGTTGGAAGTTGAAAAATACTGTAAACGTATTGCGAATAAACTGTCAGATTATTATTGACTTCAGGATAATGTTTTGATAAACATTTAATAGAGAAATAATGGATAAGCAGATGTGCCTTTTAAAAATTTTAAAAATTAATTTCTATCATGAGATATAATCGTGTAAAGTTTGCATAAATTTGAATTTTTTTTGAATTTTTCGGAATTTTTATAATCATGTACAATTTTTTTAATTAAAATTTTAAACAGGCATATTTGTAGATCCATTAAATCCTTGATGAAATAAAATTTTACCATTCTTGTACTAGCCACAAAACACTCGCTATACGTTAGCACATTTTATGCTGAATTTTAAGAGGTAGACGGGCCTCTTAAGTGAACAAGTACTAATACGTATTTATTGACTGTTTATGTAATAGAGCGAATTGCGTATCAAAAAATATATATTTGCAAAACATTTTCATTTTTATCTCACAATTTACGATTACCTATAAGTTTTTTATACCACCACGTGTGTTGATAAACTTAGCAAGCACGTGGCTTTCTTTTGAGTTTAAGCCAATCCGAAATTCTACGTTTTACTAGTGACGTAACATCCCGTGTGTAGAATCCGATGTCATTTGTCTACAATCAGGAAATACAAAACAAGTGACGACGGCCTCGCCACATACACCACCTACGCTCGGGAATTTAAATAAGAAACAAATACAGCTCTAGAAATAAATAACGGTACAAAGAATCAAAGGAAATTATAAATTAAGATAAAAATAGAAGACTCCTTCAGGAAATCTGAGTGAATTACTTTTGGCAGCGATTACATTTGGGAAAAAGGAAATCAAAAGTATATTTATATTTAGTAAATGCTTCTTGTATATTTGATAAACCTTGTTCTGATTTCTTTAGGACCAATTTCACCAAAAATATTTTAAGATTGAGATTTTTTAAAATAAATACAGAGTTATCACAAATCATTGACTTTCAGTTCATTTTTTGATAAAAAAATATGTTCAACAAAGCAGAAAATAAAAACACTATGTCATTTTGAAATTAAACTGTAATTTTTTGATATCTTGAGGTTAGAATTGTGAGCTTAGTTGAGTATGCAATTACAACGAGGCGGCAAAGATAAAATCTTAACGAAGCGGCACGATAAATCATTTAAGATCACTAATATTTGAAGTGCATTATCTTATCACACTTCACACTTCTTTACCCAATTCTAATAATTATATTCTACTGTGAGGCATCGATATACTTATATACTTTCACAGTGATAGTGTTAAATATTGTCACTTGTCACCAACCAAAACGTTACAAACATAAATTTCTCTAAATCAACTTAATGTATATTTTGACAGTTTAATTTAAATTTAATATTAAAAAGACGCCAAATAGAAAAAATAGTATAAAAAACTCATTTTATAAGACTTTTTCGCACTTGTCCTTTAGTAACTTCGCCCGAGAGCTCGTTTTACTAAATAGACTATAGGAAAGTGCTGACGTCACACCGCCATTGTGTTGCCGTTGCCATAGCAATACTTTCCAAACAAACATTTAGAACCATTTGGTTAGCATAGACGATTGGAAGAATATATTGTTATTTTATCTATACAGTTAGCATTTAACTTTAAATCTTCGGTAAGTTATACCTTATGTATGAACGAAACTATTTTACCAATTTATTTTATTTAAATACAACTAGTATGATTACTATATTGATTTAAAACATCATATTTTGAGGTTATAATGTTTTCAACCATTCAAAGTGTATTATTTTGTTTTGTGGTATTGTTTGTTATTAATAATTTAATTTTTATAATAAAAATTTGTATTTTAGACCATGGTTATGTGTTTCGCACCTGACTGTAATGAATGATACAGACCAACTACATCGTCAATGCCTGATTTAAAATACGATGAATCTAGACCTTCTATTTCTTCAATAAATTATATAGAACATGGTGAATCAGGATCTTCTACTTCCACCAGCTTATCAGACACATATTTCTCAAAAAATAAAAATAAATATTAGGTACTAAATGATATAGAACATGGTGAATCAAGACGTTCTACTTCCACCAGCTTGTCAACCACATCTTTCTCAATAAATAATTAAATAAATATTAGTTCAATTTACAAGGAAAAAAGTGTTAAATGTTGATCTGATTATAAGATATTAATATAAATATGAAACCATAACCTCAAAATATGATTTGTTTTAAATCAGTATAGTAATCATACTAGTTGTATTTAAATTAAATAAATTGGTAAAATAGGTTCATTAATACATAAGGTATAACGTACCGTAGATTTAAAGTTAAATGCTAACTGTATAGATAAAATAACAATATATTCTTCCAATCGTCTATGCTAACCAAATGGTTCTAAATGTTTGTTTGGAAAGTGTTGCTATGGCAACACAAGGCGGTGTGACGTCACACTTTCCTAGTCTATTTGGACGCGTACGAAAAAATCATGTCTTATAAAACTTTAATATACTATTTTGACTCGTGATCATTATTGTCATGTAGTACCTATCTGTCATTTAATTTTTATCCTGAAATCATGAAACACCAGCCGTCCACTCACTTATGATGTTATCATTGATTGTGGAGAGTACACCACAGGAAGGAGAAATATTTGTAACTGTAACTGGATTTAATGCCAAAAATAAATTTCAAAAATAAATCTTTTTGACAACCGTCATTTTATATTTAGCTACCAAAATAAATTGATATTTAAATTTTAAGTATTCTCATCGTGTTTAATATGGCAAATATTTAGGTAGGTACCTATTCGAATTATTCATTACTACAAAACTTAAAAAATTATTGTTTTTACGTTGAGTTTATGATCCCACAGACTGAAAAGGGATAAAATTTTATTTAGTTAAAAAGTGGCAACTTCTTGCCAAATCCTGATTTTGTTATCTTGTGCAATTTAAAAGATACATATACTTAAAAACGTAGATTAAATAATAAATTAGATGGATATCAATTAATAATAATAACAATAATTATTAACAAGTGCCTATCAAATAATTCTTCAATTATCTGACGAAATTTGAAGTGGCCAATATCCGCTATCAGCTCTCAACTATTTTCCATTATTTTGTCCACGTTCTAGCGACTGAATCTCATCAGAGTGCCGTGTGTGAAAACACGTGAAGATGCAACGAGGAAATCACGCAGTACACGCGTTTACTAATCGCTAACATGTGAGTCAAGCAAATGATGTAAAAGGTAAAACTATACAACATAAACAGAAACAAAGGAAAATAGGGGAGGTAAAGAAGTAGGAATTAATGAGGGAGAGAGTGAAATTCTTACTATAAACAATATTATAAAAGGCACCACCAGAATTCATATTTGGGTACCTGTATTGGTTTGATTTAATTTACAGGTTTCTTGAATCATTTTTATTTATTTTGTTATTTGTTTGTCTCTGGTCTGCTAACTGCAGACATAACTTATCAATCAAATTTATATTGATTTAATTGACGTCATTCATTTTTTTGACGTGCAGTAAATTAGTACCTACTGAATACAAACAGTGCCTACGTATTTTTTAATTATTTGAAAGGCGCTTTCCTTTATTATGTATTATGCCATGTCACACTACTGAACTAAATTTATTGTACAGAAGAATAATTTAAATAAATTATCAATAAAAATTTCTATACAGATTTTAACGGATATATTCGTTTTTAATTTCCTTAAATCCATTTTTCTGTCTAACTCAATGTGTATTATGATGCAAATATCAACATTATGCTTATTAAATAAAAACATATTATAAGGTGCTATTAAATTTAGGCGGAAATAGCGAAATCCCTCAACCGGACGTAGGTAGTAGGTATCGATAAAAAATTTCTTAGATAAAAGCATGAATATTATTGTCATTTTGTCTAGAGATTTGATATTTACTATTTAAAAATTATATTAGATACATAATATCCTTATACCTTTTAATAATTTGTTACTGCGAAGTGATTGACTGTAGTTTTAACTACTCAAGTTCGAAGCCAGACAGGTTACACAGAAATATCCAAAATCAGGGCGGATTTTGGATTTTTTGAAGGAAGAGGCCCAAAGATTAAACAAACAGAAATTGTGCTGGTGTCGGAAATAAAATGCGCCGCAGGCGAATTTTTAAGTTTAAGCGTTGTTTAGTGACTCCATAAAATTCAATATTGTGCTCAAAATTACTTTCTACGTGGAACCATGTACCTATCTGTGCTACAAAATTATTAACCATTTGTCTTTGTCGTCTCTTTTATGTGTAACCCAAATTTTAGGGTGTATAGTATTGGACGCACTGATCATGAGTCAAAAAGAATTTTGTTGAAATTTGTAAAATTAACAGTAGTTTGCAAAATAATATCATTTTGGGTACCACTGGTTGTAACATTTAAATACAAAAAAAGTTAAACAATAGTTATGCAGTATTTATTAGCGTTATTATATTAATCTAATAATAATTTTACAAACAGGAAAAAATGAAATTTGTAGGTACTTACAGAACGTCTCATTTGCTTGGACCCATTTTTACTTCCTTGTACGGAGACGGAGTAATAAGGAAGTATTGTAATCCCGAAAAATTTCGGTTTTCAGATTTTGATGGAAATATCCGTTTTGACCTTTTCTCAATCCATTATGACTAGTTTCGTCGTGACGTCTGTACGTACGTATGTACGGACGTATGTACGTCGCATAACTCAAATGCGGTTAGACGTAGAAAGCTGAAATTTTGTATTTAGGACTGTTATAGCATCTAGTTGTGCACCTCCTATTTTTGGTTTCAATCTATAAACCGGAGGTAGTACTTTTTAAAAATATTTTAATAAATAATAAATTTTAGACAATTTTTTTTATTTTAAATGAAAGATTATGTGATTATTATCTACAATCGGTATTTTATAAATTTTTCTGTATCTTCTATCATTTAAGAATAATTAAAGTATATACTTATAATTTAGTATTTCGGTATCTTGTACTCCATGATCGTAAAATTTAAATGATTATGACATGACAGTGACAATAGTAAAATAAGCTTTATATCTTCTTCTGCAGTTTAAATAAAATGACTAAAATATATTTGTGAGTATACTAGTATAATAAGTTAAAAGAATTTTTTATATTATTCTACATTTTAGTTATTAAGAAAAGTATGAACACACAAGGCGTACAAGGAAGTCATGTGGTGCCCACGTCAGATTTTTTAATTTACGAATATCAACAAAATTCTTTTTGATTCATGATCAGTGCGTCCAATACTATACACCCATAAATTTTGTTACACGGGTCGGGTTACACCCTGTATTTTGTACAATATTGACTGTGAATCATATATGCGCGTAGCACCTTAAAGAGCCATGTGCTACTTCAGAATTTTTAGCCTAATTAATTTTTCTACACCAACACAAACCCAAACCTACGTAATCAACAGTCCAAACATTCAAACCATCCACCAAATAAATAAAAGGCAATAAATTAGTTCACAAAAATCCCCAAAACCTGTTCAACCCAAAAAAATTTGTCTCTCCACGTGGGAATCCAAGTCACCTCTGCATAAAAACAAAACACTCTCGCGTGCGTCATCACGCCACGCCACGTTGCCCGCCAATCACGCTCCGCGATCGTCACTTGTTCACTTTCCACCAGAGGAGCCGCGAATTTACAGACCGCGAAACGGAAACACACTAAGACTAAATTCGAGGCGGCCTTGGCCTCTTACAAAACAATTTGTTGACTCTTGACCTTGACAGAGAAGATGCGTATGAGATCCAGCGGACCAGAGAAACAGGAGGGGAGGGGGTATGAGGAATTAATTGAGTGATTGGAGTTTTTTACACGTGCCAATTTTTTATAATGCTACGCAGATCACTTTTATTTTTGCTTGGTTTATTGAGTAAGTTTGTTCTGCGATCAAATAATGCTTAAAATAAGTTTTAAGTTTATAGATATCTTAGGTTATATTTATCTCGATATATTTTTAAAATACAGGCCAATCTTAGGTCATGATTTTTTCGCGAACTGACATTAAAAGTTCCATTTTTTGACATCTAACCGTATGAAATGTCACTTTTAGTATAGTATGTTATACACCGACACTACAATGTATGCTTTTATTCCCGAAGAACAGGAATTATTTTTTACCGATACGCTATTTTGTTAACTGTTTCCCAAAAGTGTTGTAAAAAATGTGTAAATTCGAATATGAAATATTATCTTACCCCTCTCTAGCTACAGTATCAAATTTTTAAATTAAATACATCTTTATATGTTTTCCATCAACAACAGTACTTCGCACCGTTTCTATTTTTACACGAGCGAGGGTTTTAATTTTCGGAGGGAATAATAACCATTATAGCGAGTTGTACTTTATCTGCTACGACTAATTTATTAGGAAGGTACCTACAATATTTTAATAAAATAAATACCAATATGCAAAAATTTAGACAATTTCAAATGTCAATTATCTATCATCATTGTTACATCATTAAACTTTACAATGTTTTCTTAAAATAATTTGCACTGAGAAATTGATTCAGACAATAGTTATTTGTCCCACTAGAGAGGAAAGCGCTTCTTTTACCCACTCGAGCTTGAAGTTTGTGTCACGAGCAAAGCGAGTGAGGAGTGAGGCAATCGAGCGAGAGTGGAAAAAGAGCTTGTGTTAGACACAACATTTTTTTCACGACATATTAATTTTTTTTGTAAATGTACCAGAAACATATACCTAAAAGTTTGGTTATAACTGCCACCTGTCAGAATAACGTTTAAAAACAATGGTATGTTTCACTGTAACAAATATGCCAAACTAAATTTAAGTTGTAAAATCGTGAAATTGTAGAAAAAGAAAGTATAAACATAATAATTTATTGTAAAATAATAGTTTACAGTATATCACTATAAAATCAGATTTTCAATAAAATTACTTACAATTTTTAAAATATTTCATCGTACAATTACATTGATGATAACACTGCTTACTTTCCTCTCTAGAGAGGGAAAACTTACTTTCCTCACTATTTCGCGAGAAGAAAATTGTGTTTTCTCCGCATGTCGTGAAAAAAGTAATTTTCTGATTAGATCAGAGAATAACAATGACTATTATTCGCTGCGAGATTAATATATGACATTATGTAGCAAACATGACACATTTAATGTTCGTGTTATACATTAGTCTTAGATAAAAATAATTGTTGACTTGGAGAATCATTAAAAACATTTGAAAAAATGACAAATATTCAAAGTGCCATAACTCAGTTGCGTTTAGTGGAAATGGGATGAATCTTTGAGTACTAAAAAGTTTTGATGCAAGTCAATCTTATGTCAAATCGATTCCATCCCCTCCCCCACCCCTTTAAACAAAAATGTCCTTCATGGCTTGATGTCAAAAAATGGCCAACTTTGACAGCTAAAAATTGTTGACACAATTGACCAACAGACCGAGAAAGTTCATTTATTTTCCTGTAAATTCCTGAAAATACCTGCGATTATTTGGCGCGAAGTTATGAATTTTTCAAAAAAAGTTGCTTTCAAGTATGAAAACACCTGTATAATGTATAATAAAAAGAAACTATGTTCATAAAAGTGCGAATATCTAAATCAGATATCACAATATTGTTATTGTTTTTCCATTTCACTTATTCCGTAAACGAGTTAAAACAACAATTGCAAATTTTTTCTGTTGCCAAGTAAAAATAGCATTCATTAATAAATATTATGTGGTGTTACTCATACCATATCCATTATAATTTTCCAGTATAAAATAATGAAGCATACATATTTATAAATAGAACAAAATACAATAAATTTGAAAAGCAATAAATTTATTACTCACGCGGTGCTTTTACTATAACAATCTAATCTAAATTTGGTTAAAATACACGGAAAGTAAGTTATTACCTTTTGTACTTTTATCGAAACATAGAACATGTATAGTTTAGGTCAGCAATAATTTATTTTGAATTACTTATTTTCTTATCAGGTATGCCTTTCTATTTTTGTTTATATACAATTATTGTAGAACTGTTTGCACAATAAAAGTAAAAAATTTATTTTGAAAAGAATATACACATAAATCACGCCATTTCCCTAAAATAGAGTTGGCACGAACCTCTTAAAAAAAATGTACTAACGTAGCGAGTGTTTTGTACAAAAAAGCTAAAAGTGAATTTCAACAAGGATTATACCGGGTGCTTCAGATCACCTGTACCCCCCCGAATATCTCGCGAAAAATAAAACGGATTGAGAAACCAGAAAATAAGTCCAAAATATTTTTGAAAGTTCTATCGAATGGCACCAAATGAAATTTCCTCCTCTCACCCCCTGGGGGAGGAGGGGGTCGCTTAGTTAACTTAAATGGTAACCCCCAGTTTTAATTGCAGATTCGGATTCCGTAATATAAAAAATGAAGGTTTTGTCTGAAAATTGACAACAATTCGTAAGAAAAAAATTTAAGATAACTAAGTGATCCACTCCTTCTCCCTACGGGGTGAGGGGGAGAACTTTAATTTGGTGCCATTCGATAAAACTTTCAACAATATTTTGGACGTATTTTTTGGTTTCTCAATTCGTTTTGTTTTTCGCGAGATATTCGGGGGGTACAGGTGGTCTGAAGCTCCCTATTTTATTTTAAATTTTAATAAAAATTTCTACATGATTATTTTATGCAAACTTTACACGAGATATCTGATAATTTAAAAAAAGCACATCTGTACATCCATTCTTTCTCTATTAAATTTTTATAAAAAGTCAATAATAAACTAACAGATTACTCGCAACGAAAATACTTTTATCTACGACTACTATGAAAAGTTTATATTTATGCTTTCAATTGCGTCAACGTAAAGTTGATTGTTACTGAGGACCAAGCAAAAAAACATTTTATTGCGCGTTTCCTATGACAACGCTCAATAAAGTACTTTTTGATTACATAAAATAAAAGAAAATGACAGAATCAAACAAATTTTTTTATTTATTTATTTCGATATTATTGGTATCGTCATGGTTACGAATCAAACATAAATTGATTGAACGCAGATTGAACTAACTGAATACTATTATTATTATAACAAATAATTTTAGTCGTAGATAAAATTATGTGTGTATTACGAGCATAAAGTGTCTTTGTTCCTCTTGCTCTATTGCAGCTCTCGCCTTCGGCTCGCGCTGCAATTACCGTGCGCGAGTAACAAAGAGTCACTTTATGCTCTTAATTCTTAATACACAAATAACTATTACAGTATATTTCAACTTGCGGTAAAGTACGAGTTTCGGGCTGGATTTAGGCAGTCGTAGTAATGGCAGAAAAAGTGGAATAGAAAAATAAGTATAATCAAGAGAACTCTAGAACTTCGGAAAAAAGGAGACATGCTGCAACACGAATCTTTATAAACGTTCAACACATATACATTAATCTATAATTAAATAATTTATAATATTTAATAATTAGAAGATTAATTTTTTACAAAAGATAAAAATATATTTGAGTGTAAATGACAAGCAAATTTTTGACTATTATGAAAATATAAAGTCTCATTTATGATAATGTTTAATAATATAATTAAAAAGTATAAACTACAATTTCTTTCTACAATGGTATATTTGTAAGTACCTACATATTATTTATATACCTACTTATTATTAAAATAAAAATAATAGAATATGGCCGAATCTCTCACTGTCTCACTTTAAAAAAATTCCGGAAAGAATTAATGCACATGTGAGATTACAAGTGAAAATATTTTCATTTTCAAACTATACCACAGACATAACTTTTCATTTTCATTCTCATTATCGGTCAACGCATTGCAATTATTGTTTTAGAAACCATTTGCGGTAAAGGAAGTAAACCATTTCGAGATAAATAAAATATGTGTCGCGATAAGTTACAACAATCTTTAATAATAAATTTCGTTTGATAAAAGAACAATGCACCGTTTGTGTTCATTATAAAAAACGATAAAATAATATCAACGAATGCTAGGTATTTGTTGTTGTATATTTAATACGCGAATAGTTAAACAATTTTATGCTAGACTAAAATAATTGGAGAACAGTAATTAAAATTATCGCATTTTTAAATGCACTCAAATTAAAATATAATAATATTTAATATTTGAAAATACAAATATTCTAAACAAGCATCGAAATTACTAATCGAGTATCAAACAATTATTTGACAAATAGCCTAGTGCGCTAGGTGACTGACTGTGGTTCTGATAACTCAGGTTCGAATCCAGATTTTTATTTAAGGTGGTTGGCTTCTAGACGTTAAAATTGTGAAAAGTATGTTTAGTTTTCCCATTAAAATTGAAGTAAGAATTGAAATTTTCGAATTAACTAAGATATTTTTGAAAAATTTAAGGATGCTCCCTCTTTGCTCTAATGCCAGTTTTTAAAGTTTTTTCTTCAATTTTTTTATGTGAATGGCTAAACATGTCCAATTTTGTGAATTTTTCATGTGTATTTTAATACAATCCTAAATAAAAATTCTAAAAATAGGTCAACTTCAAGCTTTTCGAAAACGTCTTACTAGTTTAATAAATCTTATTGTTTAAACCAATTTTATGGGGAAAACTGCATGTTGTTTTTCGCTATTTTGACGACTGGTGTTGATCCATTTTAAATTTAATTTTCTGGAATACAAAATTCAAAAAGTGTTCAATTTATTTATTCAGATATATAATTTAAATCTTTGTTTATTAAAGTAATACAGAGCGTTGATCCATTTTAAATTTAATTTTCTGGAATACAAAATTCAAAAAGTGTTAAAGTAATACAGAGCGTTCAGCAAAACCTATAATTTGACTGTGCAACCGCCTTAAGTGCACAACAATCTCTCTTCTTACAACCTTGAGTATTCGTGAGTTGACAGTTGATAACCGCACACACGGTTATGTATACGTCGTATAGGCAGATTGTAAAATTAGACTTTATA
Source organism: Agonum fuliginosum (assembly GCA_947534325.1). Classification (NCBI taxonomy): domain Eukaryota; kingdom Metazoa; phylum Arthropoda; class Insecta; order Coleoptera; family Carabidae; genus Agonum; species Agonum fuliginosum. Next base: position 45,836,029 of record OX384029.1, read on the forward strand.
TAAAAAGCCAAGGCATGTAGGCATACACGGTTTCCCAAAAGTCCCGAGACGGAGCTATAAATTTTGAACGAATGAAGAAAAAAATTGAAAATTTGGGAATCACTAAAGCGTTTGGGTCATTGCGAGACCGAAGAAGGTCGATAATTTGAATATTTGTTATAAAAATCGTAATAAACGTGCGAAAACATTAAAATTAAATTCTTGACAGAATTAAGACCTCGGGTTTTGGTTTATGGGGATGTGTTTCTTTTTTCATTACCTTTAAAATGATGTGAAACTCGACAGGGGTTGCTATTTAAAAATGTTGGGGTGGTCATCTCCTAAAAAAATCCACGTTGCATGGAAGTTATAAACTATCTAAGAATGTGGTTTTATGACTCTTTAGTGATCCCTAAATTCTCAATTTGTTTTCTTCACTCGTTCAAAACTTATAGCTCCGTCCCCGGGACTTAAAAACACAATGTCACATCATCACTCAAGAAAGGTATAAGGTTCTTTATTTAGTTCAGTTCAATGAAGCAAAACTTAGTATGGGACTCACGAAGGGTATTGGGTTGTTTAAGACTCAAGACAGGTATTGTTTTTTTTACTTAATTCAGAAACAAAACCGAGCCTAGGGCTCTAGAAGGGTATTGGGTTGTTTATTTAGTTCAGTTCAGAGTTTCTACCAAAACCATCGGCATATTGACATAATATGACATTATGCCGAATCATTTATCCAACGACTAATTTTATAATAATTAGACTGCGACATTTCTATACACACAAAAAAAAATAAAAACATTGCATTTTTGACAATAAAACAATTTTCAAATCTTCCCAACAACATCGACACAGTAAAATCTAATCAAATTGCATTAATTTGAAGGAAACAGTTGCCATATATGACTTTCGTTTGTCATTTGCCGGTTTTCAGTACATTCACAGCAACCTTGACTATTTGAAAGAATCCACGTATTTTAAATTGTAAACAACAAACATGTATTATAGGAACTGCGTAATATTTTTGAATATAATTTTAAGTTTACAATAAAAGTTTGTTTGTATTAGGATAGCCAAACAGTCAAGGCATTTTAACACTTTTATTATGTAATTAGGTGTTATTAAGTAAGAAAATAGAAGTGAAAAACATTATTAAACGTGTTATTATGCACGTATCTTAAATAAATAATTCCAAAAACTATGCATTGATAAAAATCCGGTTCAATGCGGCTAGCCAAATTATTTTGTAGATGATAAATAATTATGTTTTGTTGTTTTTCTTTAGAAATGCATAAATGAATGTACCTAATAATTTTATTTATGTCTTTCTAGTATGTAATTGTTTAATTATATCATGGATACGAGGTATGTTATATACTACATTATACCCTAGGGCATTAAGAAATTGCCATGGTAATATTGAGACATCACTAATGTTTTTCTTCTGAAATTAATATATTTTCTGTCTGTTACTAGGATACCAAAAATATTAACAAAATTCGAAACGTCAAAGCGCGCAATATTTTAAATAAAATAGTAAGACATAAAATATTGTATGCACCACGGGCATCATTGATGTTTATAGCCCTCGGGCGATTTACAGACCCTCGGGCCAGAGGCCCTCGGATGAGCATAAACATCATCATGATGCCCTTGATACATAAATAACTATAATGAACTCCTCTATGGAAATTTGCATAATTATATTGAAAAAGGCAGTAAATGTTACAAGTTACAAACTGTATAAATATTTTATTTTTTCTATAACCTATATAAAATGATGACATTTCATACCTGCTGTCAGTTGCTGAAACGTCATATTTCATCTCCAGGGATAGAAATAACTTCTACCACTTGAGAAAATAACAGTTTGTCACTTTGGTCACCAATCAACGCTTGACAAATTCTATAACATTCGAACAAGTAACGATCTACTATTCTAAAATTTATTTGAAAAATACGTCATGATTTGCTCATTTTTCTTAATTTTTTAAAATTTTTTAGTGGTTATAGAAAAAAAAATTGTACTATACACGAGATAGATAACATATTTTATCTGCGACTACTATGAAAAGTTTATATTTATGCTTTCAATTGTCAACGTAAAGTTGATTGTTACTGAGGAACAAGCAAAAAAACATTTTATTGTGCGTCTCCTATGACAACGCGCAATAAAGTAGTTTTTGATTACATAAAATAAAAGAAAATGACAGAATCAAACAAATTTTTTTATTTATTTATTTCGATATTATTGGTATCGTCACGGTTACGAATAAAACATAAATTGAATGAACGCAGATATTGAACTAACTGAATACTATTATTATTATAACAAATAATTTTAGTAGTAGATAAAATTATGTGTGTATTACGAGCGTAAAGTGTCTTTGTTCCTCTTGCACTAGTGCATCTCTCGCCTTCGGCTCGCGCTGCAATTTCCGTGCGCGAGTAACAAAGAGTCACTTTACGCTCTTAATACACAAATAACTATTAGCGCTCGGTGTGATTGTAACCCTCCGCCGCGCGTCGAGAGACAAAAGCATCACTTGCGCTAAAATCTGTTACTTCTATCCCTTATATAAATAAAGAACTATTTTTAGCCAATAAATAGAATGTAATAAATTGAAATATAATTTTCATTTAATTTTAAGGTTTACGTTTACGTAAGTTCCAGCCTCATTCACATAAGCATTTAGTTTAAAGGTTTAGATTTATGATGATGTTAAATACACAATCATCAAAATGACAGTTTCACGAATTTTTAATTATTAATTTAAATGTCAAACTGACATGTGACAGAAAAGATTCAGTTTATTAATTTCAGTTGTTACTAACTCTAGTAGTAAATAATTTCCGAAAAAAATGTAATGTTAAAATGATTACTGTTATTGTAATCAATTCTTCCATTGGCTGTTAATTACTTATTTATAAAATTATATTTAAAGTTTTAGCACCAGTTTTTCTTATCCGGGGAAACTACTGTACAAAAATATCCTGTTAAAATTTTTAGTAAAATTTTCCATTTCTGATATATTTTAATTATTTATCCATTTATTTGATAGGAAAAAAACATAAAGGTGTTATTATGAGATGAGTTTTATTCGCAATAATTATTATATAGGGTGTACCGTAACTAGAGGTAGGTAGGTAGGTACATATTGTAATGACATATAGAATTTAACGTACTGGTTCTGAAACAAAAATTTTCTTTTCGAAATTCCTATAAATAATAAGGGTAGTTTTCTTAAGAACATTTTTCGTACCACTGGATACTATTTATATTGAATTGAATAAACTGTTTCCTTCCCAAACCTCAAAAATTAATTTTCGAATTTTGAAAAAATTATTTTTGTTCCGTGGTCAGTACGTTAATTAGTTTTAAAAGTACATTTAACGATTCAAAGATGCCGTCACAAACAATTGATATCAATTGTGACGGACGACATCGGTTGATTCGCTGAATTAACCATATTTAACCACTTTCTACTACAAAATGGGTTTCGTTAGGGACATGAAATTGGCACTAATTCGAAATATTTTTAAACAATATACAAATTTAAAATATATATAAAAATCCACTACACAGACCTAGAGACATCTTTTATCTTTAAACTAAAAAAAGAGCAAACAAATCGGACCAAAATTAGAGTCAATTTCATGTCCCAAACGAGAACATATTTTTACTTTATTTTGTAGGAGTAGGCATTCCTCTTAAGTAGTAGGTATTATATGCCATTCTAATATATACCTCAAGTTATGGAACACCCTGTATATCTAATAGATACATATCCTGAACTTTAGTCGGCAGAGTACAAGATAAAACACCGGACCTTAACTTTGTTTACCATTTATTCTTGTCCCAACTATACTGCAAGTTTGCTTAAATTAAACCATACACGTACTTAAATTGACGTATGTGTGATGTAAATACATTCTACACATACATATAAATTTACCTATGTATACAGCGTGTATGATCATTTACGTGGGTATATGTGCATATTTCTATCTCTTTTTATACCGCAGCTTATAAACGACAATACTTTGACCATAAACGTACTCAAGAAAATTTGATAGCCTTTTCAGAACCATTTTAAAGTTGACACTACTTGCTATATAAATAAAATCGTGGCTGTGTTCTTAAAATTTTAATAATCGTTCCTATAAAGTGCTAAAATAGTTATTTACATTATAAGCGCGGTAGGTTTGATTTTACAACGCAAGGTTTTATATTAAAGTGCTTTAATAAGACCGAGTGATGTACATGTATACCTAACGCACACATTATATAGTACTATATTACTTATATTTCTTGGCCGACATACCTATTTATTTAAAATATCGTATTTTCTATGAGGTTAAGTGAGATGCATTTGACATTTGCACTAAAATTTCCTTGTCAAGTTACCTTGAAACTACTGCTAAGAGATGTCACCAGTAAATGTCACATTTAAAATTAATCTGTTTTATTTATTTCAGACTCTATTGAACAATAAATTATGTAAAGTAGTGTTTTTGTAAGCTTTCTTTTTTATTTTAAAGTTACTTTTTTAAATGTCCTATTAAAGCAATAAAATTCGATGCTTTTTACCAAACAATATGCGGTAAGGCCATGGCATGTGTAAAATCGCTACCACAGACGTCAATGATGTGTGATTGTTATGTTTACACTTAGATATAAATGTTTGTATTCTTTATATTATATCTGAAACAATCATTTGATTTGACAAACGATTGTTATCAGTTTTGTTATCTACATTATTGTCTACTGGACTGCAAAAATATTTTTATTGTTATGATTTCACGAAAGGTCAATGAGATTAAATTAAATCACAGGAAATATTAATCTAGATAAATAAATACATTTTGTTTTATGTAAGATATAAATTTATCTCCGTATAAGGTACAAGTGTTTTTCACTTGAAATTCTAAACATTTCGCTAGAAATGGGAAAACAAATTAATCCTTGGTTTGTAATTGAAACGGAAATTCCACGGGTCAATTTATTTATAATTTCTAATAACAGAATAACAGAAAATACTAGTGGTTTATCTATTTTTACAATGACCGATAAAATAGCTGAGTGCGTTTTCTACGTGTCCGACTGTGGTTCTACCAACTCAGCTTCGAATCCAGTCAGGTACTCATTTCAGTACAAATTATAATAATTTCTGAAAAATTCTTTTTAATTCGTTATCACCAGCATCAGCATATCACACTGTGTATACCTAATAGACAGAATTACATTATACTTTTTTGTCTAGATTCCAATTCGAGATTCGTTCGAGAAGTTTCTAGCCATTTCTAGTATAATGTAAATCAGACATTTCCACCCGAGTTCCGTTCGATTTCCATACTTTTTTCTAGTATAGAAATATACGCCTGACTCTATTTTTCTATTCCAGATTCCGTAGATTTGTCTACGCATGCTCAGTTCAGAGTCTAGTCAGTTTGACCAACCTTTAAAAGTTTAGGCTTGACTCGGCATTTTGATTTGAGTTGTTTGTGTTTATGTTTATGTGTTTTGTTTATTAATTTTATTTCAAAATAACTAAATTTTCACTAATTTTCTATACCTTTTACATTACAAATTCTAACATCTAGTGGCTAACCTCAAGTTGACAGAATTTAATATTATAATATTATTTTTAAGTTACATTAGTTTATTACTGAGTCACACTGACGAGACCTAAATGGTCGAAACAGCTGTTTGTGACAGTGCTCTGTCTGGTGGGTTCTGAGATGAACTGTGAAATGCGTTACCAATTATTAATTATTTTTAAGTTGGACTATTTTGAAAAAATTCCAAGATTTCCGATTGAATACGAATAGTTCTGATATAAAGTATGAAACTCGAACGAAACTCGGATGGAAATGAAACTAGAATCTAGACGAAAAAAGTATAATGTAATTCAGCCTCGAAGTTATGGTATATTTATACCAATGACATAAAATCACAAATATGAGGCTGTCACACGCATGTTGAGTATGTATTAAAAAACTCTCTCACGAGTCGCCACTGGTGAATCGTATTCAATCTCAGCTCCGAAACAACGCATTTTAGTTTGGCAAAACTACAAAATTGCCTCTACATTATATTGCTTCTTTTTGCTCACAGATTACAAGTCTCCAAAAGTCATCCAACTTTCGCCTTCGACTAAATTTAGCACAATGCACTAACGTTAAACGTAGGCAAGATATAAAGCCCTCTGTTACAAAAATGATCGCGAAATTCGGATTAAAATAGCGATTTAATCAGCACGTGCAAACAAATGACGCGCAAATAAAATCAGGCGAGAGTTAATTGCGTTTTGTTATTTATCTTCAATATGCCAAATATGCCACATGTTTTTTAATATTTTATAGGTTTGTTAATGAGTTGGAAGTATACTAAGTGTTTTGGGAAATCGATAGCTACAAGCTACATACAATCATTTTATCTTTGTATATAAAAATAAATATTAAAAGGAAACTCCGAGGAAAATTCCAACACAACGAGTATAGTGCCTCCCTTTCAGTCGCCCTCCCTCGTGAAAGTCCAATAAGCTGCGCGCGTGTGCAGTATGTTTGGATTAGTTCTGGTGTATAGTCCACGCATACATCAAGTTCCTAATAATCGTTAAATGCTTATTGCAGTCACACAATGCCCAAAATCGCAATCGTTTAAGATTAGCCCGCAGATAAGAAATATAGTCGAACAGTTCAGTATTTGCCATATTTATTAACCCGAGTATTTATATTTTACCCCCAGTGTTCTACTGGTAAAGTAAGAGTTTTTCGAAGCTTATTACCAGGGTTGTATTGTATGCCCTTCGCATCTCAGGTTTGTGATTTTGACCATTGTGTGACTGCAATAACCCCCTAGAAGTTCTCTACTTGTACTATAACGAGTTTTTTGTTACACAAAAATTATTTGTAAACCATCGTTTCACAATTTCTGGAAAAATTCCAACTCTTTTTTCCAGATTTGAATATTTTTTCTATTTATGCATTCTTTGATGTAGGTATGCATTTTCTTGTCTCTGAATATTTTATGATTCTATACGCAAAACATTTTTGTACTTGAATTTTCTAGCTCTGGAGTTTAGAAGAATCCAATCCTTCAAGGAGGTGACAGGCTCGCCTAACCGGCTCGGCGGTCATTTCCTCCTTTAGCAGTATAAACTGTTTTACCTTGCTAGTAATGTAATATACTAAAAACAGATCACTCAAGACTTCTTTAGAATGAGCGTGTAGTAGCAGCAGTGTTTACTCATTAAATTCGTTACTCGCCCATTTCGATTGCTTTATCAAGCAAATTTTGGTAACAGTATACTAGCTGCGTATGTATTGTCTTTTCCAATTTTCCGGACTTGTTTTGAATAATGGAAAGTCTAAAAAATCATCATAATTCGTAGTTTACCAATAACTCTTTTGTCGATTAGAATATTTTTTTCAAAAAATTACTCATCTGCTATAGTATATCAACAGCGATACATCGCTATTTTTTTAAGAAACGTCGCTCATTGTAAAAAAATTATCTAATTTAGTATTTTCATATTTTTCGAAAATTTTGAAAATTTACAAATATACCTACCGCTATTAAGCACAATATTATAAAGAATTTTTGTATATAATTTTTTTCTCTAAAATTTACCTAAATCAAGTTATTAGTAAAGTACGAACGCCAAATACAGGAAATAAAAATTGCCAATTTGAAAATGAGAAATTAAAAAACTCAATCCGAGAAGAATTCTTCTTTTTTGAACATACGACAAATGTTCATTTCCGTAGTAGTTCGATATCTCGCCCAGTTTTTGAGATAATTTCCAAATATTCTACAGACACTCAGTATACTCACTGTTTACAATACGACAATGTAAAATAAGAATTGAATTGCGTAGATCAATGTAGTATCTACTTAAAAATTATTCCATCCATGATTAGATAAGAGATCTATATTAGGAACTGAATTAAATTTGTTTTTATTGTTTGGTAATTAAGATCAACTATTAGTTGTTGTTTTGCTGTTTATTTTTCTAAAATAATAATATTTTGATATAATGTTGATACTCTAAATGTTTATATTATGCGTAGAATTTGTTGTTAATTTTAGATTGAAAAATGTGTTTCCATTAAGTAATAATTTTTACTTAAGTGTAATTAGGAATGTATTTAAGTCAAGTTGATATTACACGGTCTAACGAGCAACCAGTGACTCTAAAAATGTCACAGAATATTTTTTTTACCCTCTGAAAAATCGCTTTATGTGATGTCATGTTTGAGCAATGAAAAATCTCAAAGTTTGAAGGCTTGTAGCTCCAAAAAATCCTATCTTAAGGGGGTTATTCGACTCGTTCGAGGAATGTATCTCCAGAGGGAATTTCCAAATTTTGATTAACACGTCCCTGAAAGAAATGCCCCAAATTTTAAAACAGGCATTTTCTTGGTTCGGCCAAGTGGCTCGATTTTTTTTTGTGAGCAGTGTATTATTCTCTTACGGTTTGTGAAGAATTGGCGCTTCTTTTTAAATATTGGCAATATTTCGGTGTAAACCATACTCTCAAACCACGCCCTAATTATCTGTCATCTTTCGTTAATTAAAATAGGGTTAGTTCAGGATGTAATACATCGAGGTGGCAAACACAAAATCGGAACGAAACGGAACGGTCAATGATCACTCGTTCAAAAGAGATTTGACAGTATATAATATTTAACATTTTAGAGGCCCGTCTACCTCCTAAAATCTAGCATAAAATAAACAAACGTAGGGAATGTTTTGTGGCCAGTACAAGAATGGTAACATTTTGTTACAGCAAGGATGGATCTACAGATGTGCCTTTTTAAAATTTGAATTAAAAAATTGTACATGATTATAAAAATTCCGATAAATCCAATTTATGCAAATTTCACATGGTTATATCTCATGATAGAAATTAATTTTTAAAATTCTAAAAAGACTGTAGATCCATTCCTTCTCTATTAAATGTTTATAAAAACATTATCCTGAAGTCAATAATAATCTGACAGTTTACTCGCAACGAAAACACTTTTACAGTATATTTTTCAACTTCAAAATGACATTGCATAGCTAGGATGCGGTAAAGTACGAGTTTCGGGCTGGTTTCAGGCAGCCCTAGTAGTGGGGAAAAGAATGGAATAGAAAAAAGTAAAATCGAAAGGAATTCAAACGGGCCACAAAAATGACTAGGTATACACCTGTATTTTAAAAATTTGATTATAATACAATTATTACTATTCGTACAATACGTCAGATGAAAATGAATAAGTATCATTATATTCATTGAATGGTAGAAACATTTTTCTCCCATGCACTTATCCGACTTCGCGTTTACCAACAATACCGGCAACCGATGGTTCGACAGGACATTGTACACAACTACCGGGTTCATTGACAACTGCAGCAGAGCAGTGTTAGCAGGGCTTTGACTTAGTCTAGACTTAGAGTTCTGATAGCAGAATGCTAGTTGTGTAATAGTTACGACTTAACTATTACGCGACGTAGGTACCTACGAGATTGTAGATCGCGAAAAAATTTGACATAATTGGAGATAAATTAAATTAAATCTACTGGATTTTAATTTTTAAATGTTAAATAGTTGGGATTCGTGTGAAAATATCAATATAATTGCATCAGGTTAATATAAACTAGTTTGAATATGGATTCAGCAACTATTTTTATAGCTCAACAAATTTGCATATTTTTTAGAGAAACCTACTTATTATTATTATTAAGTAACAATTATAGCTCAAGGTTTACATAAATCCATCAACAATAGGGGGCTGCAACTATAGTCGAAGTCTGCAAAGTAACTTTCATCCTGAAGTATACCTATGTCGTAGGCAGATTGTAAAATTAGGCTTTTTACAAAAAGCCTGAGCATGTAAGCATATTATAAAACATAATGTCATTTCATTTTATTTCACTCAAAAAGGGTACTAAATTCTTTATTTAGTTTAGTAGTTCAATCAACCAAACCTGAGTAGGTAGCAGTGGCGGCGCCAGGATTTTTAACACGGGCGGGCCATAGGGAGGCCATCAAAAATTAAGAAGGGCCACAAGGAAATTATAAAAAGATGACATTTCACATTTTTATTTTACGTAAATAGTATATTACATTACAAGTCATGAAAATGTTTCATTGCAGACGAGGAGGCGTTTGAAGAATGCGAGGATGCGTAGCGTCCGAGCATTTCTTCAAAGCCTCCGAGTCAAGCAAAGACATTTTTATGACGCGTGATGTATTCTATTTTTTTTTAAATCGGCAATTAAGCTTAAAATTATAAAAAAAATTAGGTTTGCATAAATCATCAGAGCTGTGACAAATCATCAGAGCTGTCACAAATTTTATAGAAAAAGTTGTCATGACAAGTAAACAAAGTTGAAAGTAAAAATGACTAGGCATGAAAATAAAATTTTCATGCCTAGTCATGAAAATCTTACTTTCATGCCGCAAATTAGTCTGGAAATGACGATTTTCATGCCGATTTTGAAAAAAAGAACATAATATAACAACATAACAAATCTATTATTTTAAAATAATTCTTCTATTTTCATGATTATCAGCAAATGTGTCAATTATTTGCGGTCTTCATTTAACAATTTTGCCTCTGATTTTTTTATGGCAATAACACATAAACTTGATAAGTTTGAATCAAGCAAAGAATTTCTTAAATATGACTTTACTCGCTTTAAACAAGAAAAAGTTCTCTCACAACACAAGCAGCTGAGGATACAGGAATAGTTATTAGTTATAGCCATTGTACAGAGTTTGCAAAGTTCTGTAAATGCAAGTTCGTATTCACTTAAAAATTAATGCAGATTAAAAATATCTGTAACTTTTATGTTGTTTTTAAGCTCGTAATGATAAATTGATTTTTTATAATGTTTAACTCTGAAATTAATATATTATTGTCACATGAGTAGGCAGTTGCGAAAGGTTTTATAAGTTCAGAATTTAAAAACTACCTATAATTATATCTTCATTATCTGAAAATCTTTTATTTAACTAACTAATAATTTTATCTAAAATTGGTAAGTAAATTCTGGTCCGGAAATCTGTTTCGGATACTACTGAAGATTTTTCAAGTGTATTTCTCTCGACTAAATATTTTTCAAGGTGTTTGGATAATTTTTTGGTTCTGTTTCCTGGTACATTATGTGCTGCAGATGGATTTTGTTTTAATCTTAGTGTGTCAGTAGTTCTAGAAACCAAAAATTACGCGAAATTTCGACGGCAGAAAAGCGAAACACGTTGACAAGCGAAGACTTGGGAAGAAAAGGTTCATGCCTACGTTAGTTCTTCTATCTTCTGTCATGCGCGCTGCTGTAGGGAATCCCGCGCAAAGAAAACTTTGCACTTTGTTTCAAAAGATTTTGATTTCCAACAGTTGATTTTGTTCAAGCTTATTTTATTTTGAAAAAAATATGTTTTAATTTACTAAACCTATACAGCATTTTAAGCAGGCGGGCCAAGTTGGGGGCCAAGCAATTTTAGGGCGGGCCATGGCCCGCCCCTGGCGCCGCCACTGGTAGGTAGGTATGTGTGATTCGCGAAGGGTGGTTGTTTATTTAGTTCAGTTTAATCAGAGTTTGTACAAAAACCGAATATTTAAGATTCAAGAAGGGTATTGTGTTTTTTATTAAATTCAGTGCAATCAAGAGTGTTTATTAAAAGCGAGTCTGTGGGATTCAAAAAGGGTAGTTTTGGACGAGCCGCAAGCCGCGAAAAATAGATGAATAGATACCTATCTACATATACAATATTTTTATTATAATATAATATGCTCTCCTTTATTTAATAACTGTAAAAAACGTACGCGATAAAACAATAAACAGGTGTAAATAATCCTATAAAATGAAAATATTTTCAGAAAGTCACTATTAGCAACGGTTTACAATGAATTATTCAGCAATTGTATATTTTCAAGTAACTGTACCTCATTTCACGTAAGAAAAAAGCAGATGCATTGCGAACGCAATCCGTTCTACACTCAAACATTTTACTACTTCAAAATTTGGCGCGAACTTAAAAATTGTATGCTTAGTGAATAAAGCTGTCATCTCTAGAATAATGTAGAACTTCGAGGTAACTATATATGAAATGCAAAATAAGAAGGAAGTAATGTTAACAAAAATGAAAATGAATTATTTTATTTGGGTAAAGTTCTGTAATTTCCAGTTATTTATCATTCATTCATTATTATTATGAGTTCTGTAAACTTCAAAAGAATGAAAATGTTTGCTGTTGTAAATCCACCTCTCATCTCGACCAATCAGATTCATTATATCATCGCCCTATCTTATCCAACGCTTTTTTCTTACGTGAAATGAGGATGAAGTATAAAAAGCCTACTTTACCGATCGTAGAAATTGTTGTTATTTTAAATTGTACAATTATGTATTATATAAATTAACGAGTAATAATAACTTTTTTAAATTAGACTAAATAACTCATTACAATAGTAATTACAATTTATCGTTTTATCATAAAAATAAACTTTCGATTATTACCGTAATAAATAAATAAAAAGCTAATAATAATTTCTCCGTCCGTTTATGCAAATAAGTAAAATATTTTTACACGCATGTAAGCGTGCAATTAAAAAACAAAACACAAACAAATTAAAAAGCGTCTAATAAGTTTCCTGTGTACATGATAAGCAAAAAATATTATTTAAGCGTTTATTAAATATTTAAATTTTCATCTTAAAAAATAAAAAACATCTGCGCAAAAATGAGTCATAATTTTATGAAAATAATAATTAAATCTCATAAGCAAATAAAAAAAAATATAATTATTACTTTGCTCACAGATTAAAATACAAGTATCACATGAACTGTGACGAATATATTAAAATATGCAATAAAAATAAAAATAAACAATTGATAACAAAGATTTATTGGACTGACGTTTTATTAAAAAATTCACAGAAAAATTACAATAATAAATGTCATCTTCTTTTGTTTAGCTTTTTATCGCTGATATTTTGACAAACCATTGTTTACAAAGCACTCTATGATATTTTTACAATGAAATAATATATTTTTATATTTACAATGTAAACTAAAACATGTTTTTTACTTTCATAATAATATTTTATGTTTTAATACAAATTTGAAATGTGTAGGATGCATTTTATAAATTAAAATTATGACTAAGATTATTAATTATTAAAGTATACAGTTATATGATTATTCATAATGACATTTATGTTTTCGTTATGCTAATAAATTTTTTTCTATCATGTACAGTAAGCGTAAATAATATTTAAACAATAATTATTTAGAGTTTTTAGTATTTTTGCCTTCAAGATTCACGAAAAACGTTAACACAAACGCCTTAAAAATATAGTGGAATAAATGAAACATTAAAAAATATGTTTAATATCTTAGGTTAGAATATAAGCATCATCAATATTGTGCTGTTCGGTTTTGAGTTACCGTTAGTGTACAATTTATTTTGAACTGTATATAGATTACAGTGGCGTGGCTTAACCATGGCACCATGGTTAATTTTAATTAAGAAGGGTTATTTTTAAAATGTGTTCTCCTTTTTCGACAAAATATCAGCATCATACTAATATGCCAATTTAAACACACCTTTTTTAGGGTAAACAAGCAATTGTATTTGTATTATTTTGTACATCATTGCTGAATTCAAATTCAATTCTAGAGGCTTCAACAAAAAATAATACACTATCACAATACAATTAGCAGTCGACTAACTTGCGATTAACAAAAACATGTTCAAAAATTGAAATAAAATAAAAATAAAATAATAAATAAAATGTTAGTGAAACATTGGAGTGCCACTGGAGGGTACCACCGACGTCACCAGCAAATACCAGACTTTTAAATATCATATCTCGCTTTATTATTTCTACTTCCATGCTTCAATTTTTAAAAAAACTATTCATTTGCATCAAATCTACTGTTTTTTTCATAAAGAAAATTTGCACTCAACATGTTTCCTTTAAGTAAACCACCCTTAATTTTGCGAATTTTTGAAAAATTCTTTTTGTTCCGTTATCAGTGGAACGTGTTACATATACAGAAATACCCTGTATAGACGATGGTAAATATAAAATAACTAAATAATAGCATAGAAGTAGAAAAATGTTTTATTCACACACTTTTCTGTTTTGCCCCTTTGGAATTTTCTCTCGTCCGCCACTGTATTGTCCTTAAGATAAGCACAGTATTAATAGAATAACTAACGTATGTTCAGTTAAACAGTAGAAAGTATTGCATTGCATATAGCCGACTACGCATAAAATATGAATATAATTTCATTACACTTACGCACGAACACGATCTATAAACAAATGGACTAACAAATGAGAACAACTACGAGAATATAATTAGTTGTACCTATACGCCCATATTTGAATTGGAAACTGTTAGAATAGAATTAATAGATGACAATGGAGAGATTATTGTAATAGGTGTAGGTACTAGTTTAATCTCAATTGAACAAATGATGTGTGTATTCCATTTATTACATGTATCAGATATAATCCATACTTTTTAATTACGATAGTTTAATTATTATGTTATTCTGGGAATAAAATTTACTGATTTAATCAACATAAAAATTCATATTTGATTGAGTGCATTTATAATTCTGTCATTATAGTTATTAGCAAATTATAATAAACTGAATTTATTGAAATTATTTGTATAATTACTTTACTTAAATAGAACACAAATTTCAATAATTTAAATTTATCCATTTTATAATTAATAATTAGCCGTGGGTAATGATAATTGCTCATTCGATTGATTACCATATTCGCCCGCAGCGACTGGCCGTAAGCCATAGCAACGATTCAAGTAAACCCTTGTGCGGGAAGCTAAAACAGCCAACCATTGGGACAATCTTAATGTTGTTGCCTACCGAAACTAGTGACATCGGACGGTAGACGTCATGAAGTGTAGCTTATTTCGATGAAGGTAAAACAAAGTAAATAAGTTTTACGTTTGAAATTCCTGGTAAATGGAAACATCGTTATAACCTCATTATTATTATTTTTATAAAACTAATGATTCCCTTGAAAATTTAATGCAATATTCTTCTATATACAATTCATATTTGTGTTAGTTTTTCGTTAAAATTTGTCAACTGGTTTAGATACCCTAATTTAATAAAGCACGATTTCAAGTCGCTTGCAATGTAAGAGGTCAACTTTACAGCTCCATAGTTACCAAACGAAACTGACGATTGTTCTAATAATTTATTTTAAATTGTATTAATATCATATTAATGTCCTATAAAAATTTTATTTATTTCTGTCGTCATCGATTTTATCTACGACCCATACATGTATAACATGAACATTAAATGTGTGATGTGTGCCACATAATGCTATACCAAGGAATAATAGTTATGATTCCCTCTTCTGCACCAATCAGAAAATTACTTTGCCTGAATTAATTTCTCTGTGCAAATTATTTTTAGAAAACATATTGCAATATTTATAATTAACTATGAGAAAAATGACATTTGAAAATGTCAAAATTTTTGCATATTTGTATTTATTCTTTTATTCTATTAACATTTTGTACCTATAATAATAAATTAGTCTTAGATAAAGTACAATATACAATTCGCCTCTTGTGTAATTTATACTATTAAATAAATTTTTTTATTACCTCTCGCCACTCAGTCTTGTAAGACAGGTATTATTGTAATCATGCTAAAATTTCGATAGTGAGTTTTCAATTGATAAGCCCGTTTTGAGGTCCCTAGAACACGATATTTTTTTTACATGTGTTTTCGATCTAACATTAGGTAGGTACATAGTAATAGAAATCTCTTTTTCAATACGATGCAAGTAGCACATTTTATAATTATTATTTAAAGTTTAGCCTATTACACAAGTGATACATAATTGGCACCAGAACAAAAAATATTACCATAGGTCAATTAAATCCAACTGAATCCACTGCCACATATTTAAATTATTTTTAATAGCTTTGTGTTACCAGTCATTTTTGAGAAAACTATCTTCAATACTTAATTTTGGATGTCGTTAAAATTAATAATTATTGCCCTGGTGCAAATCTAACTCAAAAATATTAATACCCCTCTGCATCGAGATAGTCATGCCATCTGTCAAATTTATTTACGTCAATAAACAACAATAAAAATAAATGATAACTTCTGATTGTCGTAAGTGATAGAGCATCTTACGTTGAAACTTTTAAAATAACTTTAGGAAATACAAAAATACATTACGTAAAAATCTGCAAGGTCTGAGTGGAAATAGAAGCTTTGAACACGGCGTCCAAGATATGCACATTCAAAAAGAAATAAAAATGTGTAAGTATGTGACAACTAGCTCGTATTATCATTACGCATATGAACTTTAGTTTATTTTACACTAAATAGTTAATTATTGATAATTTGATTTATTGCTGTTTCAACACAGATTTATCATTGAATTTTGTAAACAAATTTATAGTCTTTTGTTTATTTAATTATTATAGTTATTAAGAGCAATTATTATTGGCAGGATTTCTGCATCGCAATGAATACAAAATGGTAAAGACATAAAAATTTCGAAAATCTAATGACTATGTTTTAAAAGATATAAACTAAAACTAAACCAAAAGATATAAACTAGAAACTTGGTATATTGAATTTCAGATTTCCACTACATTTTACTAATTTGCGTTAATTAATGAACCTCATTATTTCACGCAATAGGTAGTCTTTGTTTAACTGTTTTAAAGGTTTTTATTAAATTTAACTTAATAACTATATTTATTTAAATAAATTATAGACTACATTGTAAAAAATCTACATTATAAAATGGTTTTGACTTGCAATCGCATATTTTATACAAAAAATTTATGTGTCATTAAAAGTAAAAATTTCATAATTTAAAAAAAATTACTTAAGGTGTTCGTCTACCTCAAAATTTTACAGCGTTACAGAGGTGTACGCCTCCCACGTTTACTTTAGTTATAATTGGAATATATGATGCTTTTACATATGAGTGTATTAACAAAGGATGTCTTAATGCCTCTAGTTTTTATTTTTTGTCTTTGGCCTAGGAATTTGAAGTAAAAAATATTTTAAAATTACGTTTTTTTTTTATTTTGAGCAATATAGCCAGAATCGTGGATTCTGATTCTATTGCAGCAATATTGAGTAAGTAATGTAGAGCCTTGGCGAAAAAATAAATTTTGTAATGATACTTTAATTATAGTTTATGCTCAAAAACTTTTTAACGTATGAAAGAAATAATAAATCTTCTATTTTTAATTCACACAATTCCACTACCACGTGGAAATTATATAACACTCGATAAAAATACTACAAGGAAGTCTCATAAAATTCTCCATTTTCATTTCAGTTTGCTGAATTCGGGGTTGAGTTAGTCCCAATAAGAACTCGTCCAATTTTAGCTTAGACTTTAACCTACATAACTTTTTCAACAGGTATTTATACCTAACCCATTTGTGACTTTTTCTAATCAGAGACGGAATCAGTGAGATTCTAATCTTCCTAATTAGACTAATTCATATAAAAAGCATCTTAATATGCAACGAAACATTAATTTTGATGTGACAGATAGCCTTGAAGACTTGAAGCTAAGTTCACGCTGGTGAGAGACTTTAGTGACGTGAATTTAGATGCAGAGACGTTTCCTAGTTGCCTCGAGAGCTATTTATTGTTATTAATATGTTAGCAGTACCGTTAAGTTCAAATAAATATTAAATAAGCAGTTATACTCTTGAACAATGCGCTAACATTCTCTTACGATTTAATTTTGTAATTTGTGCAAGAAATAATTACATAATTCTTAAAAATTAGCAGTAGTTGTATGAATTGAATTTATGCGAGAAATGCGAACTGTTAATTTGCGCTATAGATATATGTGTGTTCTTATTTATGACTAATAAGCGGAAAAGGTAACACACAGGTATGCCGAGTGCAAAAACTTTACTTTGTCGTCATAAGAAGAAACAACGATTAAACGTAAATTTCAGAAAATAATTTTTGAACCTTTCGAACACTATTGCAATAAATAAATAATGCAGACTGGACTACTACTAAGTATTTTTTTCAAAATGAGCAAAATAAATTGCATTCTAAATGACGTACCTATACATACAAAAAACGAGTCTAATATTTTAATGTAGATTAACATAATAAAAAAATCTAAAAAATCGTGGAAACTCACATTTCCTAATCATATTAAAAAACTAATTAAAATAGTGGCTCTAAAACTGTTTACGTCATTTAGAATATGATCTAATTTGCGAATTTTGACTGGTGATTGTGATTTCTGATCAGTATGTCATCTACCATTTAATTTTTATCCTGAAGTTGTAAAACACCTTGAGTAAATTCGTGGATACCTTATCTTTGTAAGAATGATATTCCTTACCATATTCAGAAATACATATTTTAAGAAATTTATAATTTGTACCGTAGTAATTTCAGCTAATTTTTACTGGTTAAGGAGGTTCCCTACACATGCAGTGGCGTACTCAGATATCAGCATTTAATTAGTAAAAATATTTTTATTAATGTAAAACAAAATTCGATCAACGGGTGTTAGTTGATATTGCAATTCGTTCAGTTGCGGTGATATATTTCTAATTCACTAATCAAAAAATGCTAGAAGATTTTTTTGTCAATCGACAATATTGTTACAACTATGTGATCAACCTTCTTCAAATTTTGGGAAATTGATGTCCGTGCTTGCATACGTTTATATACCAAAAATTAAGTAAATAGAACATTTCTAACATCTTTTTATTTAATCAATTAATGGAAAGCCATAAGAGTCCATGTAAAATATTAAAATTTAACAATTAATTTCGTTCAAACTACGTGGTCAAAAATTTCCAAAAAATTCAGGTATCATTTTTATGACACAGACAACATAAATTCAAAGTTTGTTTGCATTAGAACATTTTTTTAAATGTCTAGGGAACCTCCTTAATAATAATAATAATTATAAATGATGTTCACATTTAAATTTAGAACATAAATAAAAATTTTCCCGACAATTTATCTATCTAGTTTACCTAAATTATAAATAAAGTTAGACACAAAGATGTATTTTTGTAGCTTAGAATAAATACAAAGAATTTTTTGTCCTCTCCAAGTCGTTGACTACATTACAAAGATTAAAGTTCCCAGTCACGTTTTGTCCGATTGCGTGTGGTAGTTGCACATGGCACATGGTTTTTCTTGTGTTTGCCAAGTGTTGGCAAAATCTTCATCTTAGACAAGTAGTGTTAAATATACACCGACTCGTATCGAGGTCATTGTATTTCCCGCAGAACGCTAAGGAGCTAAGGTGTTAGGTAAAGAGGATTACAGGAAAACTAAAAATGAAATGTGGATCATACAACAGAATCGTTCCCGAATTGTTAGTTAGTTACATGACTTGCAGCAGAGGAAATAGAATGACGATGCAAAAATCTAGAAGAAATTCAGGGTATATTTTACGAAACTTTCATAACGATATAGAAGTTGTTCATGATTTATTTAACAAGTACAAGTACATAATTTAGGATTTATGATTTATGAATACTGTCGCATGTGGCCTGCTATGTTCACTTGCTAGAATTGAATCAAAATTGAAGATATGAAAAACAAGTAAATTTTGTTTGTATTCAACTTTATCTATAACTTCTAGACCTGTACTTTTGTTTATTTCACCGGTACCTGATGATGAGTGTTTTAACACTCGAAACCGGTCGTACTATTTAATAAAAAATTTTATAAACGTGGAGTAAGACTATTTTCTCATCCAACATAATTCCAACCACTTCACTTGGGTTTTATCAATTTCAAATATATAATTTAGGACTTTATTGTACGAGATGTAGCCAAGTCAAGTGATAAATATGGCGAGTTTTTAAAGTCTTTCTTCCATTTTTATTGGTAAAATGAATTACCGGTGTGATCGAATTAAGATCAATAATTATTTCACTAATTTAATAATATAATTTATTTATAAATATCTACACTGGGGGTTGCAGGAAAAAAATAAATAGAGCACACTGATCATGACTCGAAAATAATTTTTTAAATCGTCTAATAAATTAGGTACATTTTTAGTGCCGCTTTCAATAATACATCAAAAATATCAACATATCGAATTATCTATCGAAGATATCGATACATCAAAAATATCTATATACCGAACATTAATACATATTTTATATAGGTACACCAGGTGTAGAATTTTTTGTCATATAGGAAATACAATTTTAAATTTTTTATTTTGTTATAAGATCTGTTGATTTTAGAGTAAAAGTATAAATACAAATGATGGTCAGAATAAAAAATTACATCGAATAACTTAAGTTTGGCTAAGTTTAAGTTAAGTTAAGGCTTAAGTTTACATAGTGCTGTCTTCTTAAAATAAATGAAGTACCTATAGAAGTAATAGAAGACTAGAATCTACAACAATGTTTAGCTGTTTTTAAGCTGAAATTATGAATTTTCTATTTGATATAAAAAATAAATCAAAATTTTATCCAGTTATTTTGTTCAGAAACCGTTGAACTTTTCATGAATTGTACCTACTTATTAAAATTTCAGGTAGGAATACAGACAATTATTAAAAATTAATTTTCTATCCCAAAATTTCAACCATTTTTGAAGAACAATACTGCACTTTAAAAATATTGAGTTGAGTAAAGAATTGACGGACCCTTGAACCTCGTATTGTTCTAAAGTCAAGCAAACCATCCAGATGTTCATGAACTTCCATCCAGCATCTTTCATACACTGTGAATAATAAATCACACGTGGTGCATACTAGGCCATCCTACATGTACATTGTACACACGTGTGTCGTACACTCGCACACACACACGTGCTCTTAATTCACAACGTCTCTGTCGCCATTGTTCTAAATCAACCCACTCGTATTCGTACAAGCTATTTTCACATCAGCGTACTGTCTATACGAAACTGAGTGGAATTAGCACTAGCCTAGTTTTGTCTAGATGTGTGCGTTTGTGTGCGGTGGTTAACCGCTGGTTAGTGGTTACTGGTTAAATAGAAAGAGAGAGATGCTTCCGGTTATTTTTTGCCAAATTAATTGATGATTCAAGAATATTGGTAATAATATTTTTACTTCCGCGGTCTATAGATACAGATGTTCCACAACTTAGGACAAAAAATTAAAGGGTAGGTATAGTTATACTATACCACGTGCTGAACATGGAACAAAAAGAAATTTTTTAAAATTCGCATTTCAAGCAAACATTTTTTTGCCACTGGTCGGTAGTTATTTTTAATTTTTTTTTTCAAATCTTCTACAATAATTAAAGTAATTGTTTACATAATATCTAATATTATTAAATGTCAAATTATCAAATGTACCATCAAAACCGTGATACTTAAAATGTATACACGTCAAATAAACTTGCCTTAACTTTGCGAATTTAAAAAAAAATCGTTTTGTTTCATGATCAGCACATCGTACAGTATATATTTTTTGTCCTAAGTTGTGGAACAAGTATAAGAGGGGAAGTATTGTAATCGTGATTTTTTGTCAGTTCTGTAAACAGCTCAAATATGGAAAATTTAATTTAAGTTTTTATCTTGTGACAGGAATGTTTTATATCAATAAATAAGGATGCCTTTTTTATTCTAATTATTTTTTAAATCAATAGTTAAAAACGAAATTAAAATTTTAACATTATTTTTCCTAGGTCAAAAAATCTGATGTGGCCAGCAGCACAAGACCTCCCGCCATACTTACTTTATTCTTTTGATTCATTATACAAATATATTTAATATAAGTAGGTAGGTACTATTCTACTATTACTCACAAATATATTTTAGTCATTTTATTCAAACTTGCAGAAGAAGATAAAAATGATATTTTACTATTGTCACTGTCACTGTCATGTCATAATCATTTATATTTTACGTAATAACAAATGTTAAACAATCGTGGACTACAAGATACCGAAATACTAAATTATAAGTATACCTATACTTTAATTATTCTTAAATGATAGCAGATACATAAAAATTTATAAAATACCGATTGTAGGTAATAATCACGTAATCTTTCATTTAAAATAAAAAATACTTTACTTAATCCAAAGCCTTTATACCTTTCGGTGTCATAATTATTTTTATCTACGATAGTGTGTAAAATTGACAATTAGGTGTCAGTTTTTAGTTTGTAAAACAATTGTTTAATAGCATGATTTCATTAGTCACGGGTTGCGCAGCAACGAGTGGTTAAAGTTTTAAAACACGCAAAAACATCCGCACAACAATCGGTAACTAACGTGAAAATTTTCTTGTCAAAGCAAACTTGTTTTGATCCTAATTCAAATTTAAAAGGATTTTTTAAATTTTTCGAGTTTTTTAAATTCTATCGGGTCTTAAAACACTCGCTGCGCTCGTGTTTCAATTCGAACCCGTTCGTGACTAATTATTTGCTTTACGTACTTGTATCGTAAATAACTAATAATTATAATTATTTTAAAAATCACACACACAGACATCATCCCGAAAATGTTAAAATCTTACTCTAGGGACCCTAAATCGTGCTTATCCACCAACAACTCACACTCGAAAACTTTGATCCATCACAATACCTCCCTTATAGAATATGAGGCGGGAGGTAAAAAAGTCTACACCCGTATCCGAAAAGATTGTTTATTATCGATTCAAACTTGAGATTGTAAATTGTATATTTCCCCGTATATTTGTGTATTCTATTCTGGATAATATATTAAAATACATCTCATATGAAAATTGAGACTCCTTTCAAAAAAGGCGACAAGTCTCGTCAATCTTCCCTTAAAAATTTACAATTCAAACAAATTTAAAATCTTCTTTTGCTTCGCTAATTCCCTACAACCTTGGTGGTCTGTTTGTGAAGCATTTGTTATAGTTACAAATAACTGAATATCTAATATGATTCTACGAGCAAAATTCTTTGAAAAAGCTTTGCTTTTATTTTCCCAGCCCGGGTTCGATTACCTTTAAGGCAAACGTCATACGTCAAAGAATATATAAATATATTTTCATTTTGGAATCTTGAAGTTACGACACTTTACAACAAGTTATCTTTAGATATATTCGCTATAACAAGAAAAGGATACATTGAACTTGCAAATTTTAAATATATATCCAAAAGGGCGATAAACTTTTAAAATTACTCAATGCTAAACTTTTTAAAAGAGGAAAAAATAATTTTATTTGCGTTCGTACTCTAATAATAACAATAAACAATAAACATTTTTAACGATTTCAAAATATTAAATTATTTTTAAAAATAAGTAGATTAATCAGGTTCTTTTTATACTTAAGAGGCCCGTCTACCTCCTAAAATCCAGCACAAAACGTTGCGAGTAGTTTGTGGCCAGTACAAGAATGGTAAAATTGTATTTCAACAAGAATTATATACTTAAAGAATCAATTAACAGTTGTGTGTTTTTCAAATTTAAATAAAAAAATCTGACGTGGCCATCACACAACCTTCCGCCATATCTAGATTTTAAACAGAAATGTATACGTGCAATCCGGTGCCCATTTAAAATATACAAATAAAAATCTCAAATATTCAAGCACAGAAATTTGCATCACCTGAATAAAAAGATTCATTCACAGGAAAACTCTGCTGTATTGAAGCCATCCTCCGTTCAATTACTACATTTAATATCTTACTTAGGACTTATATAGCGCTAGTATGCCAACTTGTCACCCGTCTCACCCAGTCTCACCTGTCAATATTTTTTACGCAGAAACAAAAATCAACCGATCATGGATTACAAGATATCAACGTTTTATTTGATAAATTTATTTTTTAAATTTTACTGCAGTTCTTTAATGCTACCAGATAAAGACAATTTTTTTATAACGTAAGTTGCAAATAACTTTTCCTCTTATTCTCATTACAAATAAATACTATATTTTTCCAAATTTATATACAATTTTGACAATTAACCTTTTCAATCTTCAAAAAATATCACTTCCGATGAAGATATTTGTACCAAAATCTAGGGAGCTCTTCCAATTTATATACAAATGTTAAATACCAAATATCAAAATTTTCGGGTAATTCGTATTTGAGTTATGCGACTAACAACCCTTGACCACACACACACACACACACATACACACACACATACACACAGACATCATCGTGAAACTATCAAAAATGAGTTGTAAGGACCCTAATTCGTGCTCACCCACTAAAAATTCACCACCCGATTTTTTGCATGATTCCAATACCTTCCTTTACAGGTAAGCGGAAGGTAAAAATTGTACATGATTATAAAAATTCCGAAATTTGCAATTTATGCAAACTTTACACGGTTAAATCTCCTGATAGAAATTTATTATCTGTAGATCCACTCTTTCTCTATTAACAGTTTACCCGCAAAGGAAAACACTTTTACAGTTTTATTTTTCAACTTCAAAATGACATTGCATTACTACATTACTAGCATGCGGCAAAGTACGAGTTTCGGGCTGGTTTCAGGCAGCCGTAGTAGTGGGGAAAAGACTGGAATAG
This sequence comes from Agonum fuliginosum, assembly GCA_947534325.1. Taxonomy (NCBI): domain Eukaryota; kingdom Metazoa; phylum Arthropoda; class Insecta; order Coleoptera; family Carabidae; genus Agonum; species Agonum fuliginosum. The sequence goes on from OX384029.1 coordinate 45,860,536, forward strand.
AAAAAAAGGAAAATAGTGAGTATTCCAGGCATTCGTAATAAACGTAGAAAACGTAAAAAAAATTGTAGATTCATTCTTTTTACCTCCCGCCTTATATTGTATAAGGAGAGGTATTGTGTATTCTAGTATGAATAAGCACGTTTTAGGGTACCTAGAATCTAGAATACATAAATTTAATTCTCTCTAAATGTGTTTGTGTGTGTGTCCGTACGTATGTCCGTATGTTACAATGATTTCGTCGACGATATCTAAAAAAATATCAAACATTTAACAACCAAATTTTATATTTAAGGTTTTAATACGGACCTTAAGAACCCAGTTACTCTTTTGAAGCAATCTCCAAACCTGAAGTTACTACTTTGCATATTTTCTATTTTAAATGAAAGATTATATTTTTGTCATCTACAATTAATATTTAAAAAAAAAATCAGTATGGTACTATTTAGAAATTAAATTATTGTTTATAATTGAGAGTATGAAACTTCAGTATTCAGTATCTTGTAGTTCATGATCGTATAACATTTGTCACTACGTAAAATTTAATTGATTATGACAGTGACAGTAACAATAATGACACCTCGTTTAAATTTTTAAAAATTAATTTAGCAAATATTACCAGCACTCGTAAGGTTTTTTCTTCTTTGTAAACTTGAAAAATAAATTGACCGCGCAGTATTTAGCAACGTTAGCAAGATTTCATCAGATCTGAAAAAGGTCATAAGTGAACAATTTGTTTGATATAAGTAAAGCATTTCATAATTCGATAATGAACCTGAATGTGATTTCAAGTGTTAGCAACCACTGGCGCCTATATCATCACAGATTTATAAATCTAGGTCGCCGTTGATTTTTGTTTATTTGCTTAAAACAAAACACCATCGACGATCAGGGTTCGTGCACAGTTCAACAGATAAGTTCATTCTTTTATCGATGGATTTTTAACAAATTAATACAATAATTAATTAGTTTTTGGCCTCCTGAAATGTAAACATAACAATCACACATCGTTGACGTCTATGGTAGTTGCGATTTTACACATGCCTTGACGTTACCGCATATTGTTCGGTAAAGAGCATCGAATTTTATTGCTTTAATAAGCCATTCAAAAAAATAACTAAATAAAAAAAGCCTACAAAAACGCCACTTTACACAATTTGTTGTTTAATAGAGTCTGAAATAAATAAAACATATTAATTTTAAATGTGACATTTACTGGCGACATCTCTTAGCAGTTGTTTCAAGGTAACTTGACAGAAAGAAATTTTTGTGCAAATGTCAAATGCATCTCACTTAACCTTATAGAAAATACGACATTTTAAATAAAAAGGGATGTCGGCCAAAAAATATAATACATAAATGTGTACGTTAGGTATTTGTTCATCGCTCGGTTTTATTAAAGCACTCCGCTTCGCGTCGTACTTCAATATAGAACCTCGCGTTGTAAAATAAAATCTACCGCACTTATAATGTAAATAACTATTACAGGATGATTCAAAACTTCGTGAATATATTTTACTCGTATGTTCTTACTGATCAAGGAACAAAAATATTTTTTTAATTCGTAAATTTAAGGGCACAAGAAGCACATTTTTTAACCAATGCATTGAAGATTGCACTGAAAAAAATAGGTTGAGTATCGTAGATAATTATTTTTACCTAAAGCATTTTTCGACATATTAGTGAAAATTTTAGTTGAAATAGAATTTTTTTCTTGATTATAGTTAATTTCAGTTTCTCGATGCACTAATTTTTATTTCTATTGATATATTTCTGATGTAGACGAACATTTTAGCTATATTGCAGCGTTAGAAATATTTTTAAAGAAATTAGGATTTATTTTAGCTACGTGAGACAATAATATACACGTATTAATTAGAAACATATTTATCTGTATTGGGTTTTAACTTTCATTAAACTAACTAAATAAGTTTATGAAGCACAGAATTAATTTTCTACACTAGTTAATAAATTTACTATATGTAACAATGCGCAATATGATTTAGATCTAATTTTGATGAGTAATCAACATCTTCGAAATTTATTATATTTACTTCTCCCACGTGTAGATGACTAAGTTAGTTTTGTATATGGATCCTTTGTCTTCAAGCATAAGTGCATTATACTGTTCGGTTATTATTGTTTATGCTTGAAGATAAATGTGTTATTACAATTGGTGATCCATATACGAAGCTGTATCTAGAAGTATAAGAAAAATTTAAGTAAGTTCAGTCAGTATGTGTTAGTCCGTAAGTTCAGACGCTCGAGAAAATGTATTCTCGAGCAAAGTTTAAGTTCGAATAATTACGTAGAGTCAGTGATCGTCTGACTCAAGTGAGTACAGAGACGGGTTTTGCTGAGAGAGCGCCGTTCTCATGAGTTTGGTACAATTACGTAATTAGTAGTAATCTGTTGAGTCACACGACTCTATATGTCGAACAAATTGTAGTTTTGTGTTTTTCGTTTATATAGTAGTGAAGTAGAGTATTTCGTTATATATCGTTGTAGTTAGATTTTAGTTCATGTAAATATAGTTCAACGTTTTCATTAAGAAATATATAGTCGTGTTTACAAGTTTTCGTGTAGTGTGTGTCAAATATGTTTTGTTAGTTTTGTTTAAAACTAACTGGCGCAGTCCTGCAAACCTTGTTACCTATTTTTTCCTTAGATTATTACATTGGCGCAGTCGGTAGGATGGTGTTTCAAATAAGATATTAAATTTATCTAATATCCTGCACCATAAAAGAATCTACGCATCCCATAATTAGTTTCGCTCCTATCCGTTCCTGTATCGTTATTCCATCGTTAAGAAATGACACACACGCGTAAAAATAATTCAACTAAAATCGGTTTTAAAAATTAGTGCAAGTGTTTAAAATGGATCTGTTGTATTTGCAACATGTTTATTCGGCACCGACGCCGCCGCAACCGATTCCTGCGCAGTTTCATCTGTCACCATCACCGTGGCAAGTTCCAGTTCCAGTATCGCCGTCGTATCAGTTATCATCGTCGTATCCAAATCTCGGATACTCATATCTGATACCAGTGCAACCGATGCCAGCGACGCCCCAGCCACCGCAATTACCAGTAGGAAAAATTTCCTTGGCTGAAATCGAGTCTTTATTAGCAGCCGAAAATCGTATTTTGGTAGACATTCCGCGTTCTACAGAAGTCAGATCTGCTAAGAAAGAAAATGACGAAAAATTCGAACAACCGCAAGTCAAGAAGACAAAAAGTAGTAAAAAGAAACGTAAACTGCTTCTGGTTCAAAATGATGACTTAAGTAAGTCATGTTCGGAACAAGAACAAAGTACAGTACTTGTTCAACGCAGCGAATTGTGCTACGTTAAGGCAATTCACAAGAGGCCGAAATCCTCAGCACGTAGTGAACCAGAGAGATGTAATGATCGCTATACCCGAAGTGAGGAATTATCGCTTAAACTTCATTCTTCACCACGTTACTACTTTGATCGCCGCTACCGTTCTTCTTGGTTGTATCGTCAGCAGGTAAAATCGCATCAAATATCACCGTTTCGAGTCGACAACGATCAACAACCGCCGCGATGCTATGCAAAGACGTCTCCGAACGTTCGTTGTCTACGTCCCCATCGTAACGAAGAACCACCCCCTTGCCCCTGTAGTGACATGTACTGTGGTGTGTTCTGTGATTTGTGCTACGAAATTGTTAATGTCGTGTTAGTGCAAATATCAGTGTTTATGTTCGTTATTTCAATTTTGTTTATGTGTTCATTAAATATAAGTTTGTATCGCTTATTGGTAATTATTGTGTTAAAATTAACATTTGCTATGATTTCAAGATATCATGTTAATTTTCATTTGATCGTTTTGTTAATTTTGCTAAAAATAACATCCGCTCAATAATTCATTTATTGTAATTCTAAATTTAGTATTTGATTGAAATTATTTAATTTCATTGAAATTTCGTTTAGTATGATTTGAAATAATTTGGTAATGTAATTTTTAAAATTTATATTAATTTTTAATTTCAACGCACGTTTATTATTTTGTTTAGTTTAAGATCTGTCTATTATGAGTAAGATAAAAGTTTGAGTATTTCACTGTTGTGTTTATCAAAACCATATTGCTTATTGATTTGTTTAGATTAAGGTTTGTTATGTTTATCTATATGTTTAGATTTAGATGTTTTGTAGTTCAAGAGGTAGCCCTTGCTTACCAGACCCGTATTCAGAAACCTGTATTCAGTAAAATTTTGGAATTTTTGTTGGAAATAATTTTATCTATTTAAGATAAAATTATATCTACATGAGGGAGGAATGTAACAATGCGCAATATGATTTAGATCTAATTTTGATGAGTAATCAACATCTTCGAAATTTATTATATTTACTTCTCCCACGTGTAGATGACTAAGTTAGTTTTGTATATGGATCCTTTGTCTTCAAGCATAAGTGCATTATACTGTTCGGTTATTATTGTTTATGCTTGAAGATAAATGTGTTATTACAATTGGTGATCCATATACGAAGCTGTATCTAGAAGTATAAGAAAAATTTAAGTAAGTTCAGTCAGTATGTGTTAGTCCGTAAGTTCAGACGCTCGAGAAAATGTATTCTCGAGCAAAGTTTAAGTTCGAATAATTACGTAGAGTCAGTGATCGTCTGACTCAAGTGAGTACAGAGACGGGTTTTGCTGAGAGAGCGCCGTTCTCATGAGTTTGGTACAATTACGTAATTAGTAGTAATCTGTTGAGTCACACGACTCTATATGTCGAACAGATTGTAGTTTTGTGTTTTTCGTTTATATAGTAGTGAAGTAGAGTATTTCGTTATATATCGTTGTAGTTAGATTTTAGTTCATGTAAATATAGTTCAACGTTTTCATTAAGAAATATATAGTCGTGTTTACAAGTTTTCGTGTAGTGTGTGTCAAATATGTTTTGTTAGTTTTGTTTAAAACTAACTGGCGCAGTCCTGCAAACCTTGTTACCTATTTTTTCCTTAGATTATTACATATATTAGCGAAAAATATTTTCTAAATACGATAGAGACTCACTGCATTGCGTTTTGTGGAAGATGAACGCAGTTGTAAGTTTACCTACTCGGCGTAGATGTTTGGTGTCGGTGTTATTTAGATATATACATTAATTGTTGATGTATCAAATTTAATTCTATCATGGTTGTACTTATGTTCAGTGGCGTAACTATACCATCTGAGGCCCGTGGCAAATTTATTGGATGGGCCCCCTTCCGTCCCAGTAAAAATCGTCACGTTGTAATTAAATTTTTATAAATCAGTTATCCAACAGTAGGAATTACTAATATTATGTGCATTTTTGTTAAATATCAAATACATTTTATTTTCAAAAACCTAGGTACCTATTACATATTTATTATGAAATTAAAATTTAATCTTTAGAAGATATTAATTAATAAAATTCTTTCCTCCGAGCTTTCTGTTCCGCAAAAGTATCGATAACGTCATCAAAGTTCAAAGATTGGGCCATAGAATTTTCAATAGACAGAATAGCCAAGTTACGTAGCCTGTCTTGTCTCATTATTGAGTTTCTTAAATAGGTTTTTATTAATTTTAGTTTCGAAAATGATCTTTCAGCACTAACTGTAGTCACAGGAATTGTAACTAATAACAATAATGCAGTACATACTTCAGAAAAGCTGCACGACATAAAATGATTCTTTATTATTAATAAATCAGCAAGTTCTCTAATACACGAAGTCTTTTCTATTTCGTCTCTGAAGGTGGACTAAAAACTGACAATTTCCCTGGAAAATGATTCAGATATGTCTTTTTTAAAGTGATCAGTGTCATTTAAATTTTGCAAAGTGGCAGGTTGCAAAACACTGAAATTGGAAAGAACTTCACGCGATTTCAGTTGATTAACGAGTTGATTAATAATGATGTCCAATACATACATGGTCTCTAGTTGTGTCTCACTTTAATTAATTTTAATTTTAAGTACTTTAAAATTTATAATTTTTTTTGTTAAAAATGTTAGGTTACTTCTGAGCTCGGGCCGGGGCTCCAGCCTCCGCGGGGCCCGTGGCATTTTGCCAGCCCTGCCACCCTATAGTTACGCCACTGCTTATGTTACGTTACGAAGATGTTTATAATAATATTTTTTTATATTTGCGAATAATATAAATAAAGGATATTTTGAAATATATAATTATTGTTTAATCTTAGCATATCTTATTCCTAGTACAGCTATTTTTATTCAGTAAATTGGAAGAAAAAATTTCTTAAATCACTTAAAATTATATGCTAAAGTAGGATTTAGGTATACCTAAATTAGAAATTTTAGTTCTTAACTAAATAGAAAAAAATTCACTGAACTAGATAAAACGAAAAAAATTAGAAATTTTTGTACCTAAATACAAAGAATTTTTTTCCGCTAAATTAGAGAATACAAAATAGAAATAATTTTTTGTCGTTTTAGCAAACGCTTTAGCTGTCACTTTTTTAGGTGACCTATTTCGCTAATTTATCCTACCTTTTTTTTTCAGTGTGCATAGTAATATTTGATTAACTATGAATTGAATAAAATTAAACTTTAATTAATATTATGCAATGGCAAAAATTAATTGCATATGTAGTTAAAAAATAAGTCACTTATAAAATTCCATGTGGAAACAGTGGCTCAGAAACCGTTAGATTAAAAATGCGAATTTTGAAAAAATTCGTCCAATTTTGTGATTAGTAAGTTTTACAAAAAAAAATATAATTTCAGGAGTAAGAAAGATCACTGGGCGCGTGCATTATCATCGTTCCCGTTGTTTATCGTCATAGAATGGCCCGTATTTTCTGTCTCTCTCTAAGAAGTAAACAGAAAGGCCACACTTCATCCGCCCTATAGTGTCCACTCCTGTCATATATTATACTTCGTGGTAGGTACTAAATGCCATAAAAATATATGCACAAAGTTGTGGATCAGCCTGTATATTGAACTTTAATCGTTTTGCACACACAGTTAAAATATGTATCTATTACTACACAAGTTATGTAAAAATTGTAACATTTCTTCATTTTATGTTTCTTTTAAAAAAAAATCGCTGTCATTTATGACGTGTATTTTCTAGTGGGCTGAGCCACCGCATTTAGGGAGAAAGTTGACGATCGCAAGAGAAACATCAAACACAGCCTACTTTTCGTATTTTTATTTGCACTTTTGTTTCTCGATACGTCAAGATACATTTGCGATAATTATTTAAATAACTTGACTTGTAAACAAAAATCATACGACATCGATACTTGATAAGAAAAACATAATATTGGGATTGAAAATAAACAATACGAAGATATATTTGTTTACTGACAACACGTTTTTATCCGTTTTTATCCTTGCATTGTATAATATTTAAATATGAGTACAAAAATAATATTTATTGTTTATTCCTTGATTTTTGACACTTGATTAATATACCAGCCAGACAATCTTTGTTTATTTTATTCATACGACCCAACTGCACTTTACACATCATTCATAGTCATTATTATTTGCTAACTATTAATATAGTAGGTATATACAATTCAAGTTTTATCTAAAAAATTTGTCATTTATCAATCAATTTTCTTATTCATATTTTAATTCTCGATTTTCTTTTCTATAAAAGATAGGTACTCATAAAATATAGTATATGGTTATATTTGTTCATTATTTCATTTCCCTGCTCACGACATGCCATGCCAATAATACTACATAGAACATAAGTTTTGTACTGTTTCATAGTAAAAAAATAAATGGTCACTTTAAGCGACTATCAACCACAACGGTAAGTAATTTTGTCAATAAAAATTAAAAGGTAATAAAGAAGCACAAATATAGTTTTGTCTACAATCGTTGTACAATATGAATAGGTATTGTTATTCAATTTTTAGATAGGATACGTACAATATTGTACTTTGTCGCACTAGTGCGACAAAAACATAATACTATTAAATTTATTACGTCAAATTGACCTCAAACTACGATTTTGAACGTTGTGTTTGAAAAATGTTTGTTTTGTTTATAAAAGTTGTCATTATATTATGATGATCGATTTAATTGAATAATAATAATTTTAAATTAGCCATATTAACGTTACGATTGTATACAAAATATTGTGTGCATCTCGTTGGATAGAGCTTGTTTGTTGACCTTGGCGAGTCGTCAATCTCGGCTTCGCCTCGACTGAACAAATTTCTCGCCACTTGCAACAAACAATGCTCTATCCGTACTTGATACACAAGTAACTATTGTATTACAAGTTTTGATAATATGGTTTTGTCGAACGCGTACGAAAATTGCAGCCCGAGTGAAGGGTCAAAACATTTTCAATTCGTGTTATACACACTACACACTATTTTTTCTACCCCTGCAAAGTTAAAGTTAAAAAATAACTACCTATTAATTTTTTGACATTTAGTGTCAAATTTTTAAATTTTTGTGAAATATCAATGTTGTTGCGAAAACAATGGACATTCAAACAAAGCAAAACTGTGTTGCAAAGTGCCCAAAAGTGTAAGGTACTTTGCGGTAAACAGCTTCTTTCAACATTAACAACATTGTAGAAACATGCATGAACTTTCAGAAGCAGGCAGCAGGCGTAGAAAAAATATATTTTAATTTAAACTCGGCATTATATTTTTATGACTTATTTTTTATGTCTAGTTCTGAGTTCTGGGACTTATAGCGTTATAGCTAGCTCGGCAGATTATCCACCAAAAAATCTAGATTTATTCACCCCAAAACCTTCCTTGCCCTTGAAACATCCCTTTGTCCGTCGTTTCAAGGTCATCACCTGTAGCCGAACCAAACCAAACCACCCTGTCTCATCGACCCTAAAATCACGCCACTTTCAACTGTTCCACATCCATTCACAGTCGCTTGTTTACTACCCCGTTCACGCGCATGCGCGCCGCTATCCCGTGCTCCGTGTCACGTAGGCCTTGCGACCTCGCGAACAACCGAGCATCGTCCTTCCTGAGCAAGATGGCCGCCGTGTCAACGGACGAAGAAGGCCCTCGGTCTCGATAGAGATTTACAGAATATGGGATGCGATGCGAGGATATTTCTGATCGCTTGACAAGTGACAAAAGTTACGAAGGTATTTTTAGAACGAGGAAACATTGGGATTTGTAATGATTGTTGGGGTAATTTTGGATGATGAGTAAATGAAAATGAAAGTGTCGTATTTCATTCATGATTTGACTGCAAGCGTTCAAGCGGTATTAATACGGCAATGTAACTTTAAATGCTTAACAACAACGTTGTTCTTTGCGTAAAATAAAAAAACATCCCTTTAATAAATTAAAGGATAATAAAAGTAACATTATACTGAGTGTAGTGTATTATATAACTTTGAGTTTTTATTTATAAACTTATTTATTTATTTATAATCATGAATACTAAAAAATCTGATGTGGCCAACACATGACCTCTCGTCATACTATACTATTTTTATTTTATTAATCCAAGTAGAGGTATATAATATACAGGCTGTTTTTATACCTCTGCACGAAACTTTAATAGATTAGTATATAATTTGATATATATATATATATATATATATATATATATATATATATATATATATATATATATATATATACTACCCTTATTTTTGCGATTTTCAGTATATAATAGTTATTTACGAACCATATGCGGGAAGATTTGGATCCCACATGAGCGGATTTTTTGAAACACGAGCGGAGCGAGGGTTTCATTTACGCGAATGCTGGGATGGTGTCTTCCCGCAAGAGGTTTGTACAAAGTTTTTTGTAACGAATAAAACTATAATCAAATACATTCAAGTTGTAGTTGTAGTCTGATCGTTAAATTTGAGGTTACGATGCTTTTTGTACTCACTACTACCGACAGATGGCGCGCTGCACACAAGTTTTATTTTTAAATATTGGCGGTTTTCGGTGGTCTTCACTAATTATAATTCCCGGAAGTAACACTTTATAAACTAAATTTTATTATTTTTAAGATGATTTTACTCTGAAATGTCTAGAAAGGCCAGTGTTATTTGCATTTTTCCTGATTGACTGCACTGGGAAATTGACATTTCCGATTGTCAATTGCGTGTTTCATATGTCACTTCCCTGGTGATGAGTACAAAAAATTATATAAGCTATTAAAGTTTCGTGCAGAGGTATAGAAACACCCTGTAGTGGTGGTGGTGAAATAACATAGGGAAATATATGACAATTGAGTTGATAATAGCAGCTATATTATTGAAATTTTTATTTTCTTTGCATGATAATGAATGTGTACGAGCAGAACGAGAAAGTGTCAAGAAAAAAGCGCGACAACCCTGGATTAACTGCAAATTAAAATTTAAGACGCATTTGCAGCAATTACACCACAAATGTTAAATAATGTTAGAACTGGTTTTTACAATCGTTTAGGCTACTGTTTGGCAGAGGGAGGAAATTTGTTTGAATATTTCTTGTAAATTCTAGTTCAATTATTATTGTTGTTTTTAAGAAAATCTAAACACTTGGTTTGTCCACAAAATTATTAATTTATTTATAAGTTGTTACGTACGTTTTGTCCTCTCGGACATATCAGACACTTGTTTTGCTTTATAATTTATTTAACAATTAAAATAAATATGTTCCTGCTTTCTTTTCATAATAATATTACTTTTACTATACTAACATTCAACATGCACTTTTAGATTTTATTATTATTTCTGTTATTCATTACTCTTTTTGTCAGACAAATTCACATTAGGTACTTCGTTTTATGACACTACTACAAAATATATCAAGATACCTGGCATGCAAGTTCGATTGTCATGTTATATTCTCTATGTTCGCATTTCACCTCCACCAACCTGTATAGGTACTTATCCCAACGTAGAAAGAACTTTTTTAAGTGAAAAAACCGTAACACAAAGTCTGTAATGTTTTTTTTTTACTAGTGCCACATCAGCGACACTTTAAAACTTTTACATGGCTCATATTGCACATGCTTTCTGTATAAATTTCGGTTAAACATTGGGATTTGTAATGATTGTTGGTGTAATTTTGGATGATGAGTAAATTAAAATGAAAGTGTCGTATTTCATTCATGATTTGACTGCAAGCGTTCAAGCGGTATTAATACGGCAATGTAACTTTAAATGCTTAACAACAACGTTGTTCACTAGAAACACTAATGATTCTATTGATATATTATTTATGCCTATTGCTTGTTTCTATTTGCAGAAATTTATGCAGATAAAGTTTTGAGCGCGATCTTAAGCCTGCGGCGCATTTTTCAAATATCTCTTATTTTAATATTGACTTTATTCACCAAAACACGCAAAAAACAAATAAAAATAATAGTTAATTGGTTGCTATATAAACAAAACAAAACTTAACCAGATAAGCATATGCATATTTTGGGTTTTGCCGGTCGTAACCAATAAAATCTAATTCCAACCAAATTGCCAGCTAATTAAAGTTACACAACAAGTTTGTCAAAGTAAATATTGATATAAATAATGTAATTAGAGCTTAAAGGATATAATTATCTATTTATCAATTTTTACAGTCATTGCCAAAGATAAAAACTATTAAACACTTAATACATAACTCTTAAAGTCTTTAATGGATGATAGATCGCTGTCGCGTATTATTTTTACAAAAAATAATTCGAGATAAACGAATTAAACTATTTACTTATTTAGCAAGAATGTAGGCCAATGACACCAGTGATACCACATTGACAAAAACGCAGTCACGTGATAACGAGTACTGCAGTATCTTAGGAAGTAGGCGATGCTTGGCCAAGGATTAAAAACATTTACTGCAAAAATCAATCAAGTACGAACAATTTTACTGTAAGAGTAAGTAATTACAATAAATTTATTACTGCAGTGTAATTAGTAATAATTATAATAAGTAAAAAACATTCGAGGTTTACTCGTTTTGTTTGTTTAAGTTATACTTGACGAAAAGTTGCAGATTCATGAAAATAATTAGTTTATTTAGTTGCCAAATTGATTGTTAAATTTTGACGAAATTTATTTTAAGCTTTGTACCGAGAGTTCTAAATATATTAAAAGTTGTTCCTGATCTCATAAGATTTTTCTCTAGCAACTAGCACTATACCTTATTTCAGTTAAGGGGCTCGTCTACCTTTTTTACGAACTCTCGATATTACTTTTTTTGTTTTTTTTTCGATTTCATTCTCTTCCCCACTACTACGGTCCGAAACTCGTACTTGTCCGCATCCTAGCTATGCAATGTCATTTTGAAGTTGAAAAATACTGTAAACATGGCTTCAGTATTCCCAAAATAACTTCTGTATTTTAAAAAAAAATTAAGTAAAACAAAAATTATTCGAAAAAGGAAGGTTAGCTGCACGCTTCTTGCTTTTTGAATTTTTCTTGCCATTTCACCGAAAAAAATCAAATAATGACAAAAAACCGCAAAAAACGTCATTTTTAATTTTTTTACTTCAAATTGCTAGGTCAAAGACAAAAAATAAAAATAAATAGATGCATTAAACCATTTTTTGTTCATACACTCATATGTAGAATAGTATAGAATTAATGCACTTGCGAGATTATAAGTGACAAAATTGCGAAAATTGTTGTATTTTGTGTACATTTTAACTTTTCTAATAATTCATCTTAAAACAAACCTAAACCTAACCTAACCTAACCTGTTACCTGTTATTATATCATTATATCATAAAATAAAAGTGAATTTTAATTTCCAACATTATTTTTAATTAACCTGCATGAATATTCATAAACGATTATTAGGTTACTATATAAATAAAGGAAAAATACTAATTATTATCGTAATTATTACGTAAAAATTAGCTGTATTTTATTCTTCGCATGTAATTATCTAATCCATTCATTTTTAATTAATTCTTTAAAAAAATTAACAAGTCAACCGATTGGTGATTTAAGTGATGTCATTTTGTTTTCCTAAACAAAAGAATTAATAACATAACCTCCAAAATTGTAAATTGGGAAAAACAGAATTTAAAACATTGAAATATTATTACTGATTGGTATTCAGTTTGTTTTACGGAAAATATAAATATAGTCACATCTTGAATAAATATGACTTATAGACGTGATTATAAATACAATACAGGCCCGTATGTGCCCATATGACCAAAATTAACAAAACTTTCAAATTTTTATAAGGTTTTAATTCTTTTTGCAATTTTTTAACAAAAATACAATGATATGACATATATGACGTTTGACAGACACATAAAGTAATTCTTCAATATACAGGATGTACTTGAGGTACATATTGTAATGATATATGGTATTTAACATACTGATTCTTTTCGATATTCCTACAAATAAGGGTAGTTCAGCGGCGTAGACAAGGGTGGGGGGTTCGGGTCAGGATCCCCCCCTGACGTTGTTATTGGTAATACCAGTATCAACTAGCACTAGAGCGAACATTTTCAACGCTAAAGAGAATTAAAACTTATTTACGAAATTCAATGTCGGAAAATGGACTAAAAATGGTCCGGCAATGTTAAATATAGGTACATCTAGAAATTTCAATAACGGTTGACGAAATACTGAGAAAACACCAGAAGACTTAAATTTTTAAAATCTAAATTTGTTATAACCAAATTATTTTTGCTATTTATTTAAAACTACGAAACTGTTTTTGTTTTGTTTTTATTTTTGTACTTATAGATAAGAGGTCTAAATTATTTTTTTTGTAAAGATTTTTGCTAAATAAAAATAAATATATACTATGTAACCTAAACTAATTTTGACCCTTCCCTTTCAAAATTCCTGGATTCGCCATTGGAGTAGTTTAAATATGTTATTTTAGTAAAATGAGAAATAAATTTTGCTGTGATATCATTATTTTGCATAGGAGATATTGCAGCATTCTACGTCACATCATTTATTAGTTATTATTAAATTTTCATTAATTATTTTTGGGCTTGTTTTGTAAAAATAAAAAATCTGACGTGGACACCACATGACTTCCTTGTACGCCTATTAAATTGTTCATACTTTTCTTAATAACTAAAATGTAGAATAATATTATACAAATATATTAATATATAAGTACTACTACTACTGCTACTATACTCACAAATATATTTTAGTCATTTTATTTAAACTGCAGAAGAAGATATAAAGCATATTTTACTATTGTCACTGTCATGTCATAATCATTTAAATTTTACGTAGTAACAAATGTTAATCGATCATGGACTACAAGATACCGAAATACTAAATTATAAATATATACTTTAATTATTCTTAAATGATACCAGATACAAAAATATTTATAAAATACCGATTGTAGGTAATAATCACATAATCTTTCATTTAAAATAAAAAAAATTGTCTTAAATTAAATATTTATCGAAATATTTGAAAAAAGTACTACTTCCGGTTTATAGATTGAAACCAAAAATAGGAGGTGCACAACAGTCCTAAATACAAAATTTCAACTTTCTACGTCTAACCGTATTTGAGTTATGCGACATACATACGTCCGTACGTACGTACATACGTACAGACGTCACGACGAAACTAGTCATAATGGATTCAGAAAAGGTCAAAACTGATATTTCCGTCAAAATCTGAGAACCGAAATTTTTCGCGATTACAATACTTCCTTATTACTCCGTACAAGGAAGTAAAAATACAGGTTTCAAGTTTGTATCTCTTCTTCAAAAATATTTATTAAAAAATCAAACAAGTAGCCCATTTATGATTTCTTTAAAATCCACAACGTGTTTCCAGTTTTTCCTGGTACGTCGCTGTGTTCAAGTGGCGCCTCTCCAATGCTAAACAGTCCATGTTTTCCGGATACGTGGACGTCTGTTTCATGGACAAATTCTTTGTGTTTACCTCGATGTGCCGACGATGCCGACCATATACACCGACTCTAGCTAGAGATAGACTATCTTGTAAATGCACAACGCACGCACTTATCAACTAAAATTAGATGCGTTCACGTGAATACCTCGAGAACACTGAATGTGATTTGCTGCTCTTTGTTGCAGTGATTAAAATAGAGATGAGACACTACCTACTTTAATATTTTTTATTTGCGGTATCATATATTTAACTCGCTAAGTTGCTGTATCTCTAAGGGAGGTAGGAATTGTGTATAAATTGAGCAGTAAGTTTTTGGTGGAAACAAATAACAACTAATCGAATCGCACATATATAATGTGAGGCTGCCACACCCAAGCTGGAAAAAAAATAAAAGGCATGATAGATATACCTACTTACAAGGTGTTTCATCAGATGCTGATTACGTTAAAATAATAATTTAATATCTGTAGGTAGGTATTTTAATTCTAAATTTCTAATTCAAATTTATTAAATTAAATTCATCAAAATTTTTAAAAAATTCAATAATCGTGAAAAAATGATCAAAACCATGAAAAAAAGCTTTTTTAGTGGTTTTTAGTGGTGAAAGAAAACACCAAATTCGCGTTTTGTTAACAATTTAAAAATGTCAAAAACTTTTGACAGTGGTAGAAAATAGTTATTTGTATAACAAGTTTTGAAAATATCGTTTTGTCGAACGCGAACGAAAATTGCAACCCTCCCGGTTGTAATCGTTTAAGTTCGACAAAATATTTTCAATACGTGTTTTATACACACTATTTTTTCTACTCCTGCAAAACAAAGGAAGTTAAAAAATACAAAAAAAAATAACCATTTTTTTGACATTTACTGTCAAATTTTTAATTTTTTTGTGAAATATCAATGTTGTTGCGAAAATAATGAACATTAAAAAAGAACAAAACTGTGTTGCAAAGTGCCCAAAAGTGTGCGACAAAGTACTTTGTCGCACACTTAGGTACTTTGTTGCACACACTGAGGTACTTTGCAACACACTTGCGACTTTACTTTAAGGTGGGCCACTCCTAGCCGTAAATTAGTGAAAAGTGAAAATACTGCTCCGTAATACCCACGATACACATAGACACGGTATGCTTACTAGAGAACTCAAATTCGTTCACTTCCGCGCATGACGTCACATTCGAAGCAAGAGTAACAATTTTATACACAGTTCTTTGTCGATTTTGATGTTTTGACGTAGATTCAGAATAAAATGCCCTAAAAGTTCTAATATACATACAAACAATATTATGAGTTCGAATATCTGCTTCGAACGTGACGTCATACACAGAGCTAACATGCGCGTGAGCATACCGTGTCTATGTGTATCGTGGTAATACCCTAAAAACTGCACTGAAAATAAAAAAATTTAAGAAGTTTAAGAATGCCCCTTTGCTTTTGAATACCAATTTTTCAAAAAAAATCCAATTTTTTTATATGCTTGGATAAACATGATCTATTCTTGCAATTTTTGGAAATTTTTTATCACAAATTAAAAACCAAAATTTTAAAAATGGCATTAAAGGAGCACGGGTAAACTATTCGTCAGTCTGTTATATGTTTGCCGAAAAAATCAATTTTCAAATTAATTTTAATATAAGAATACTGAATATCGTTTTTCTTTGTTTTGACGGTTAAAAAAATGTATTTATTGATTAAGATACATAATTTGAGCCTCTGTTTATTTATTTTTGCCAATTAACAGAAATCCCGAATGACTCGGGGTGGACGCAGATTGGACCGCCTTAAGGCCTAAGTTATCCACATATTTTTGAAATATCTGTATTCGCATTGAACCTGGGATGTTAAAATGCGATACTGTTTGTACAAGTTCCCGCCATATAAATTTTACTTGACAAATAGTTGTTTGACACTCCCAGATCAGATACAAAACAATTGACGATGGCTACATAAAAACAAATGCTCAAAGCCTACTCGACCTTGCGTCACAACAAAACACATTAATATTACACACATTGCCAATTAATTTATCAACTAAAATAGCGCATTGCATTTAACACACACACACATAAAAATTAAATGCATTATGCATTGTACAATCAAGTAGTCAACAAAATAAATGAATAACGCGTAGCGCATGCGCAGAACAAAATGCGTGTGCGTGGCAAAACGCATGGCAAGCTTCGATTGAACTAGGACAACGAGATAAAAATTACACTAAGCTGTCGTATGATTTCTATTAAATATTTATCAAGGATTTTTTTGATTGTGTTATCAAGTTGGCCCTCAATATTTGTTTTTAATTTTTATGGAACATATTTGAATTATGTAAAGCTATTTTATTTATATTTGCACAAGTGATAAATAAAGTAGATGTGATTTATGGGTTTCGTAAATTTATTAAAAGTATGAAAGTTTTATAAGACATGATTTTTTCGCACGCAAATTTAGTAAAACGAGCCTGAGGGCATTTTTTTTATTTTTTATTGAAAACGAATAATTTTGATTACAAATAGTATATTATATATTGAGGGACTGAAGTGCATGATTTAATCCTGAGGGTGAAAGTTTATTTCACGAGCCGAAGGTAAGGGAAATAATCACCTGAGAGATTAAAGATACTTTAGTCCTGTGGTATATACGCGCTATTTTTTGCACTTCATCCTCAAACGAATGCAAAATAGTTTAAAAGAATACACATTTTGCAATTTTACAGTAAATTTTATGACAAATATTTATGTTGTTTGTTACCATAGATACTCTGTAACAAATAACACGTATTTACTTGACAACGGGAATAATTAATTCAATTCCTTGACAACGGGATTAAATATGAAAAATAATCCCTTGGGATCAAATTAAGAACCTAAGTCCCTAAAAATAAGGACTAAAGAAGAGTTTTAGTCCCGGAAGTGCAAAAATAAAGTTTTAGATGCCTGCCATCAGCCTCTTCGCAAGCTGCTGCTCTTTGCTGTACCTGTCCATGAAGCCAAAACTGGTTGATCAATCGCAATAATTTAACATCTCCAAATCGTGAAACGATACGGTTACCAAAAACCGTTCGCCGTAAATTCATTGTTTCCCTTGCATTGTAGCTTGTAGGACGTAGCTCCGTCTTGTTGAGTTGAAAGGTTGAAACCACATTTTTTCAGTTATGGACCAGGTACAGCAAAGAGCAGCAGCTTGCAAAGAGGCTGATGGCAGGCATCTAAAAGATATTATTTTTAAAATTAATTTTTTTTAAAACTCTTTATCATTAAAATTATCTTTTGTAATCAAAATTATGGATATCTGACTAACTATGAATGGAATAAAATTAAATTTTAATTATTTGTGCAATAACAAAAATATTTAATTTATAAAATTCCATAAGAAAACAGTGACCCAAACTGTAAAATACAAATACCTGATATCTAAATATTGAAAACTTCTTTCAGTTCCGTGAAGCAAGTTGAACACACTAATATGCCATTAAAATATATGCACGAAGTTATGAATCACACTAAGTCGATTTAGGGAAATTTGTGTGTGTAATGTTTTAGTTGGTGAGATTATTACCATTGATTTAACTGTCACAGTCACGTGAAAGTATAAAATTACTGAACTATTCTAGGTGATAAGAAAAAATAAGAAAATACTGAACTTAATGTCTTCCATTGCTATTGTATTCATTAAATTTCTTGAATAAAATAATTGATTAATGGCCATATGCACCGCTTCCACTTAAATTTTAAGTTTTCCTTAAATGAACAATATCGAATCAAAATCAAACTGTCAAACGTAGAAATTACATTACTGTCATGATAATTTTCATTTAAGTGACACGTAAAATTTAAGTGGAAGAAGTGAAAATGGCCATAAGCAAAACAGATTTGGAGGATAAACTGAAAGTACGTTCTCAAGTTTGATGTTGACAATTAGGGTTGCCCCCCGTCCTACATTATGGAGGACAGTCCAGGTGATGTCCTCTGTCCTCTTTTAAGCGTCAAATGTCCTCCAATAATATATTTTAACGAAAACTGCAATTATTATCATCAATTTTTTGATAAATGTAAAAATGACCAAAGAATATTAAATTTAAATTTAAGGAGGTTCGATACCGTTTTTGAAAATATTACCATTCATCTGAAAATTTTACAAGTTGAAGATGGATGTATTTATCGTTCACTGTTAAAATTTCAGATCAATCGTCCACACCGTTTTTTAAAAATAAATTTTTAAAAAATTCTGTTTTACATGGGAGTAAATGAGAATACATTTTTAAAGGGCTGTATAATCTATAAAAATAATACCACCAGAAAGAGATTTACAGTAATTATAAATCAGACATTAATAAATCATGAAACTAAAATTCAGTGGATTCTTCCACACCGTTATTGAGTTATTCAAATAAATAAAATTTAAAACGTGACACATAACTAAAAGAGCGATAACTACGGCAACGTCGCAAATCATAGATTGGCGCGAAATTTAAAATACTGTTGGAAAGTAAGAGTGCGTTTATGTTGAAGCATATTATTTTATAAAGTTTGTAACAAATGATATTATATTTATATTTTCACAACAAATAAAATACACATACACAAGTCATTTTTAGGAAATTGGACACACTTTCGCAATGCGCATACAAACACCGTTACGAAACTATCGAAAATAAGTAGGAAGAACTATTTGAGTAAGAATTATTCGTGTTCATCTACTAAAAACTCTACAAGGGACATGACGGGTCCATGATCACTAAATTTGTTTGTAATTATTTCGTAACTAATTCCAAATGTCGCTAATCTTTTAATCATTCCAGAAGATCAGACTCTTTTTAAAGGCTGTACAGTAGAAATAATAATATCTGTATCTTTTGTGTACGTTTGTCATATACTTGATCAAAGCTTTCCCCATTACTAATTATTTCTGAAACAGAAAGATGAATTTCTACCAATTGTCAGGAAATGTTTTTAAATAATTTTAAAGTGTCTTGGAAATAATGAATGACTGGACGAAAACTATCAATTAAGTTCTCGTTTCTTATAGCTTGCATTAATCTTGGAGCGTCAAAAGAACAATTGAAGGGGCAAGTGAATGAAGGTGCTAACTAACAAAAGCATAGTTTCGAGATAATTTAGGTTAAAGTATTTTATTTAGCATTTTTTATTGATTGCAAATACGAACCATGTGTTCATTGTAATATGTTCATAACTCAAATATAAAAGATATTATACAGTATTTTGGTATGAAATTGTCACTTTAGTTAGTTATATCATTATAGGTAATTAATTGCACTATTGTACATAACACCTTTATTAAATAAGAAGTATGTGAGCCTTAAAATTTTACAAAGCATTTACTTACCGAATTTCAATGGATGAAGGTGTTATGTGTGTCACATAGCACGTTCTTTCACGGAACTTCTACATTATTTTGCGCACGTAACACTTTCTTCCAATATATTTTGTACAAATTTAGGGACATAGCACCTTCTTCCACAAAATATCTTTAAAACTATGCGTTATAACAACTGTAGATTTTTGTACGTAATAGATATGTACATAACACTTTCTTCCATAACAAATTTCAATTTTTATAAAAATGTTACTTAGCACCTTCATTCACTTGCCCCTTCAATTATTATGAGCTATTGCATTTACTACTTGACAACACTTGACAGTTAGGTTAGAATCACTGCAGCCAACAGTCAACGTAAAGCAGCTAAAATACTAGCGCTGTTGCCGTGTTTTCGATTGATTTTTAAAATTATGAATTTTAAAATATAAAATCTTTAGGACTTAAAAATACAATTTAATTGAAAGATAGTAATAAAATATTTATAAACAAATATATTTCGCTATAAGATTTTTTATATTTTCGGTGTTTTTTACAACAAAATTTAGTGGGTAGAAGTTGTCACTCTGCAGAAATACAATAGATTTTTGTTTAGATCCCCTAGATAGATAATCGGTATCGAAACTCCTTAACTAAAGGCAATGAGAAATATGTCTTTAAAAATTAAGTTTCTAAGCTCGTTTCTAACTATAAAATATTCTTTGAATTCTATTTTTTTTTATAATAAAATATATAATAAACTTAATTATTACTCTTTGAATATTCTTTAAGGCGCTACACTTGTAGATCCAGAAGATTAACAATTTGAACGATTCTGGCTGTATTATAAAAAATTTCAAATTGAAAAACATGAAGAATCACGACTCATTAGTGAATCAATAAATGTAAATTATTAATTGCTGTGACATCATCTAGCAAAACTTAGAGCTAATTTTTATCATTTAATAATCCATATTATACATTTATTAATGCACAAAAATAATTTTTTTCTTTTGAAAGCGATAATATACATTAGTCGAAAGACGGGTATAGAAAGATTATTTAAATTTAAGTAGTTTTCTCCACCATAATCCATAATCTAGAAAAATAAACTTACTGAAAAAAGTAAATCGTAAATTTTCACCTACTTACGGTTACATAAGGACAACAATAAAATTTTACTTTCAATAAAAATGAAATAACTTTTAATAATTTTTAGATTACTCTAAATAAATCTTGAGTAGAAAATAAATCTTAATATAGATATAGTTTTTGACATATTTTCTTTCAAGTAAGTCTCAGAAAAATGCATGATCTTGAAAACGAAAAAAAAAAAATCGCCTGCGGCGCAAATACGAAACGCCTCTCCACCCCATCAAAATGTCCTCCAAAACTATTTCCAAAAGGTGACAACCCTATTGACAATTGAAGTAAAAATGTCATCCAGATACTGCCAATACCAACCTTCTAAAAAAAATTTGCGTGTCAAATAGTGAGTCCTGGGTCCTGGCGACATTCAGTTGCGTTTCACAAAGTTATCTTCATAAAAGACATATAGAAAAATCAAAATTGTAAAATTCAAAGTTTTTTTGGGAAAAAAAGTTACATTTCTCGTGGTTTAATTCACCTAGAATGTTATTATCGCATTTTTTTATTTTTTAAACCAATTTTTGATAAAATTTTACTTATGCGCAGAAAATCATTAATACCGGAATCGTGGTAGGTAATTAATATTTTTATCACATACTTAAATAAAACTACTACTTGCAAATATACCTCGTTATAATGCTCTATAAAGTTCAAAGCAATTTTTAGATCGATAGTTCCTCACATAAAAGCAAAATACCGTAGTGTTGTATAATATACCAATATACGCGACTGTGGAAATCTAGGACGCGTAAACTTATTCCTTAAGGATTATTGAACTCGAATACAAACAATTCAAAGCTAGGACACCGAGAAAATCAATCTTAGATAGCAAAGAAAAAAATTATACAAACATCTTATTCACATGAAAGAAAAATATGACGTACAAGAAAGTAATAGGAACGTAAAATTTACGCTGCCAAAAAGTAACCACAAAACAAACATAGGTACTTCTCTATCACGAATTTTACCCAACTTGAGTGTAAGAGTTTGACAAAATTATTGTGAATTATTATTTACAAATACCCGAGCAAATACCTAACGCACGCACGATGTATTGTATTTTATAGCTGACGTACCTATTCATTAAAATACCTATTTTCTATAAGCTGAAGACGTATTTGACATTTGCACTAAAATTGCCTTCTGCCACTCAGCTTTGGAACAACTGCTAAGAGATGGCGCCAGCAAATGTCAAATTTAAATTTAGTCTGTTTATTTATTTCAGATTCTATTGAAAAATAAATAGTGTAAACTAGCGTTTTTGTAGGCTCTCTTTTCATAACAAAGCAACTTTTTACCATTCGCCATACCTGTAAAGGAAGGTATTGGAATCATGTTGAAAATCGGGTAGTGAGATTTTAATTAGGGTCCTTACATCTTATTTTTGATATTTTTGCGATGATTTCTGTATGTGTGTGTGGTATTTACGTAGCTCAGATAACTCAAATACGAATTATTTAAAAATATTGATATTTGGTATTTTACATTTATATACAAATTGAAAGAGCTGATTAAGTTTTGATACATATATATTAACCGGAAGTGGTATTTTTTGAAGATTGAAAAGTTTTATTTTCTAAAAATGTCGATAAATTTGAATAAATATTGTATGTTTTTGTAATGACAATGAGAATAAAAGGAATAATTATTTGCTACATGCTTTATATAAACAAATTTCCGACCAATTTCTTTATCTGGTCGCATTAAAGAATCAGATAAAACGCTTAAATGTTGTAATCCATTGTAATCCATGATCGTCTGATATTTGACAGGTGACATTAAACGACATACGTGAATAAGTAAGTAATCAAATATTACAGTAATTGTAATTTTTAATTTTGAAAGCACAAGTTTCTTTGCCGAACCGACGTGCAGTAAAATCATGGCATGTGTAAAATTGCAACTACCATAGACGTAATATATGGGTAATACTTCAGAAGCCCAAAAATTATTCCTTGTTAATTCAAGTAAAAATCTTATTCTACGCCACTGACTGATTGTTTCTGCCTCTTCAGGATTATGAAGTCACGAACGTGACTCAAAACAACTGAAGTATTCTATTAGAAACAGCAAAAAGAAGAAACAACAACTTGTCTCGCGGGCCTGCCGACTCGCCGACCGATGTCGATTGAAAGTCAGCGGTTTTTGCGCAGTTTTGACGGCGCCTTACACTTGTTAATCAGTGCAAAATTCGCCAAAAACATCAACAGACGACTCGTGATTGCAAAAAGCGCACTCAGCAAACCGTACGGAGTAAATACGAGAATTATTGTTGCTAACTTGCAATATTGGAGGAAAGGAAAATTTAAACTACTTAGTATTTAAATCGTAAACAAGTTGGGAAAAAGATAGCAAAAGAACTAAATCAATAATTTATTGGAAAATTTTGTTATGTTTTTTTGTCGAATAAGCACAGATGAAACGCTAGCTAACCGAATGTTGTTTCGACTTCTGATAACTTAGATTCGAACCCAGTCAGATACACAGTAACACAGTCCTGTTTAATTGCACAAAAATCTGCCCTGTGGTGTACTACTGTACACTAACAACAATCATAAGTGAATTGACGAATGGTAACTGCACACATATGGTATAAGTAATATACTACAGGTGTTTCTCTCTGCACAAAACTTTAACAAGTTATATACCTACTTAATAATAATAATTTAATATACTGGTTATAGAAAAAAAAATTGTTTTTCAACATTCGCAAAAATAAGGGTAGTGAAAATTTTAATGCCACTTGTTTGAAAGTCCATTTAACTGTTTATTAATTAATAAATAAGGAGTGACTATTTGTAAATATTCTGATAGTTATTTAAAATTTTATTTAATGGACTTTCAATGTTCAAACCAGTGGAACTAATACTTTCATTACTTATAGACCGGGAGCTCATGAAAGGTGATGGTCTCCGATTTCATAAAGCATGCCTTTTGGAGGATAGAATATCTCGACCCTATGACAACAAAGAAAAACGGGTATTAACCCTTGCACGCTTTGCATTTTTCCACTTACACAAAATTTGTGTTTTTCTCTGATTTTATTTTTGCTCTCTCTTCTTTCATTTCTACTGCAAATTATATTTATTTTCAGGTATTCTTATTAAGCAAGGCAATCTAGAAACTCTAATGATTCTATTTATGCTTATTCTAATTTGCAGAAATTTATGCAGATAAAGTGCATAAAAATGACTATCTGAAAACGGTTTCGAGCGCGACCTTAATCAAACTGGCCTACGTTTTGAACTCGCTTCTCAGCGCCTACTTCAAATTTTTATGTAAAAACAATTGCGAAACAGTTGAAACTCTTGTAGGTTGTCACTCATAGGTGCCTAGATTACCAGAAAGAAATTGAATAATTCATTGCGATTTAAATGCACTTACTTGTATTTTCAGTAAACAAATTCAGCCTTGACGTATTTAAAACGATTTACATCAAGCTCATGAACCCGCAAAGATATCAAGTCACATGGTTTTTCAGTGTTTTGTTTCTTGTTATTTGTAAACACAGCAATCTCAATTTTGCTTGTTTTTGTCTTAATTGTTTATGTTACTAGAACATGTTACATAATTTTTTTGTGACTGAACCGTCACAGGTTGTTTTACGCAGTTTAAAAAATAATTATTGTTTGTGTTGCCGATTTTATTATTTATTTGTTGTTGCAAAATTAATGTTACATGCCAAAGGTTTTCAGGGCGAGAACGAGATCAATAAAGATAAAAGAATTTTATATTTTTTGCGTCATTTGTTACGCAAATTATTTCACTGACATGATTTGCGAATTGAAATTTGTTGCTCAAACATAAATAAACTGATAAAATGCTTGATAGATATTATGTATTTAATGTATGAATTACTTTTAGAATTAATTCAACAGTAGGTCACATTTGAAGAAGGACAATATTTTAATATTTGTCTCCAAATTTTGCATAATAAGTCAATTCCTATTTAACCAATAAACATTTGCATTATCAAGGCCTGCGTCAAGATCAAAAGATTGAATAAGTGTTAAGTATATTTACAAATATCTTTTATCTTTTAAGAATAAATATAGAATGGAAAATTTCCATTAACATTCATTAAAAATATTTGACTGTAGTCACGTTTAGTTTTAAATTTAGACATAATGATTACACTGCCTGTTATTCAATTGTTTCGGGATATAAACAAAGTTGTTAACATTGTTCAAATGTTTCTTACCGAATAATTGTATCGGAAAAATAAGCAAAACTATAACAAATTATTGAAACAGTATAGCTTGATTTTGTTTTATTTAATCTGTAAGTTATTTACTTATCACTTTACCAGAAGTTAGATTATTATATTAGTATTGTTTTTGAATTACACGAAAATTATGCAAATAAATTTACAGTCGATTTTATAATTCATGCAGGGTACAATATAGATATTTATATACCACGCGTTAACTAATACTTTAAATAATTAATAATCTGAAATTCATAAAAAGGGTGTCTACCCAATTCTTGAAAACTCAAAGCTAGCTTGTGAGACTGCCACATGGGGGGCGACTGAAAGGGTGGCACTATACTCGCCGTGTTGGACCGATTTTCAACTTTGTTTCAATACACCCGAGCAGAACAGATGATAATCTGGCTTATGCGTATAATGAAGGCGGCCATGATTTTTCGAGATTTGAATATTCCTTTACATAAATTTTGTGTGTCCACTGGATTCTTGATGAGTTTTCTTTTTCTTTTTTGTGTACGAGTTTTCTTAGACTTGAAGTTTCGCTCATTTTCAGGACACAAAAATATCATGATATTTATAATAAATTTCAATATATCGGAAATCGGATATGGTGATATGTATCAGATATATAGCCAATTATTATATTTAAATATGGGACTATAACTAAGTATAATGTACCTAATGTTAGGTGGAAAACATAAGTAAAAATATAAATTTTATTTAAATGAAAATATGTGTTCTTAGTAAATTGAAAAAGACATTTTTTGTGCCGTCATCATTTGAAATAGAAGAAAAATGGAGGCATTCTACGTCACATATTATTAAATATTCAAATTTTCAATAATTATTTTTGCTCTTGTCAATAAATATTTTGTCGAAATACAAATTACATTTTTTTATCTTCTTCAAAAATATTTAATAAAAAATATTGAAAAATTCGCCACAAAGCAAAGTTTTAAAATATCTTGATATAATAGGTATCATAATTTCATAATATATTAGGATATTCATTGATATACAGGTTGTATCATAATGAGGTAGGTATATAGTATACATTGTAATGTACTGATTCAGGAACAAAAATATTTTTTTCGAAATTTCTAAAATAAGGAGACTTCAGGAGAACATTTTTTTTAGTTACAACGTAATATTTTTTTAAATATTAAAACTACCTATCCAACCAGTGGTCCAAAACTGTTTCCATCACAAACTTAAACAAATAATTTTCGAATTTTGAAAAAATTATTTTTGTTCCAATCAATACCTACGTCAAGTTCTATGTGCCATTTATGTACCTCAAGTTATGGTGCAGGTTAAATATATATTTATTAATTAATAACCAAAAATTGTTAAAAATGCCTCCAATTTTCAAAAAGAAATACCCTGTGTGCGTTTATTCACGTGTATCGTGTATGCAATACTCATGGTTGTTAGTTGAGAGTACCCACACTGTATATGGTTTATACTAACAGTACCGGTCATTGTAGTTAAAATAAGATTTAATGTGAAACCTCCATTTATAAATTAGCCTAGTTTATGTCCACGAAAAGCATACTCGTAATCATAAAAACAATTGAATTACTGCAGAGTATCACGAAATCCCTAATAGTTATGCAACCGTTTATTTCTCTGTAGTCACGCAAATAATCCACTAGTAAACAAAACATCGATTATAATTATTATCTAATTCAAAAACTAATATTCCAATATTATAATCTTATCAAAAGTGACTCACAAAAATTGATTGCACGGACAAAAGAATGAATCACACGATAAAAATCATTTATTAGGTGCAAAATTTGCCGGCCTTCGGCATTTGATTAGAGGCAGTGAGTCACTGGTTTATCGTAGTACAGCACAATGCATTATTTAATGTTTTGTATGAATTAGATAATATATTTGCTAAACTAACTTCAACAAGTGATATAATAAAAAAAACAATTTCTGCAATGAATCTAACCTAATTCTAGATAATTGCATCTTCTCTAAAAAGAAAATATCTAAACGTGTTTTGCATTCTAAAACATAAACATAACCTGTTTGGGTTACTGTAACACTACTTTTGCTTTCATGTATAGGTTGATAAATACGTGCTCATCGGGGCAAATTTATATTTTATAATATTCATAACATGTTTATAGATTGATTTATATATCATTCATTTCAAATCAAATACTAACAACATGCAAATACTGTTATTTTCACTCACCGATCCACAGCTATCGTTCAACCACGCCATCTTACCCATGTCCACTGCCCATAGGCGTAGGCGTCGACTATGGGGAGCGATCGCCCCTCTAAGAATCAAAGCAGGGGTGAAAGTGTCATTTCGATCCGCTCATATTTGAGACAAACAATAACTCAAAAGATATTGATATTAATCCAAGCGCACGAAGTTAAATATAAACACAGGAGTATCTCCGTATCTTAGCAATACTGTAGATTTGTGGCATTTCTGTTTACCCTATGTGATAAAGATCACTTTTAAAAATACACCTTTCTCATATGTTGTCGCTAGACTTGATTTTGTTTTATTATTGTAATTTATTTATTTTTAACAAATTTAGAGAGCATAATACTAAAATTTTTTGTTTGTGTAACACGTACACAAACTGAGTTTTAGAGGCCTCGGCTTCCGCCTCGTCTATAAATAAATGCGTCCTCTAAAACTCCATTTTGCGTACTTGTTACATAAATAACTATTTTTGTACAAATTTCTATATTATGTAGGTATTGTATTTTATAACCTTAGCACTTCTTTTTTTATAATACCTAATACAAATTGTGATATAAAAAATTTACCCCCATACCAATAATGAAAAATTGGCGACTCTGCTTTGTCATTTGTAGAATCAAAGAGTGCATTGAAAACGCCCGCATAAACATTTGAATACGAAACAAAGCAATATGATGGAACTTTCCAAAAATATATTTATTTATCATTATGTTATAAATTAATGTACAACTTGTATGAATTTATGAATTATGCAACGTTATAGTTTTTTAATAAAACAAAGTTGTTTCCAACTGGTATAAAAATAAAATACTTTCAATATTAAAAGTATGTTCCTAAAATTGAATGCAGTCTACGATTATAAATAATAACATATTTTCAACAAAAAATTAACAATGTTTACGCTACTTTTTTAGATTTCTTTTTCGGGCTACCTTCGTCTTCATTTTCGTCTCGTTTTCTTTTCTTTTTCTCCTTAATTTTTATTTCGCTCATTCCATTGTACTGAAGAGTTTTTATGTAATTGTTAATCATGCTTTGATGATCAATTTCCTCTACTATTTCTTTCTTAATTTTGGTTTTCTTTTCCTTTACTTCAGGATTTGTTTCTTTTGACTTTGTATTTTCTTCGGTGGATGATTTATCTTTTTTCCGTTTCTTCTTTTCTTTCGGTGTGTCTGATTCCGGTTCTGATTTTATTTCAGTTTTCTTCGATTTCTTTTTCGTGCTTGCTGATTCGTCCGACATAAGTTCTTGTTTAATTTCTACTAATTTTTCTATTATTTCTTTTTTGTGTGAGGAACTATTTAAATTAATTGACTCATCATGTGATTTGTCTTTATTTTTCTTCTTTTTCTTTTTTTCTGTTGCAACCTCATCAGACTTTGAAATTTGGTTTGTTTCTGGATGATGTTTTGATTTTTTAGTTTTATGTTTAGGTGTATCTGCTGTACTATCTGATTTATTTTTTACTGTATTTATTTCTACGGACTTTTCAGATAAATCTGCAGATTTTTCGAGTTTCTTTTTCTTCTTTTCTTTTGATTTGTTTAATTTTTCAGTTAAATGGTCTGACTCTGTTGATTCTTTTTCTATTTTAGACAATGATTCATCCACGTTTTCAGATATATTTGCCGATTTTTCTAGTTTCGTTTTCTTCTTCTCTTTTGATTTATTTAATTTTTCAGTCAAATCTGAATCTGTTGATTCTTTTTCTATTTTAACTAATGATTTATCTACGTTCTCAGATATATTTGCAGATTTTTCCAGTTTCTTTTTCTTCTTTTCTTTAGATTTATTTAATTTTTCAGTCAAATGATCAGATTCTGTTGATTCTTCTTCTGATTTAAATGATTTTACTACATTCTCTATTATTTCACTTGCATGAAGCATAACTATTTCTTTGTCTGGTTGTTCTTTTTGCTGCTTTTTCTCTTTTGGTTTATTTAATTTTTCGGTTTTAGATTTTGAAAGGGATGCATTTTTCTTTTTCTTCTCTGGTGATTTATTTAATTCCTCTTTACTTTTTTCTAGGGATTTACTTAATTTTTCAATTGATTTTTCTATCTGCTTTTTAGATTTCTTTTCTAGATTTTTACTTAACTTTTGCATTGTTTCATCAACTAAATTGGAATCTACTTGGTCATCTGAATCAGGTTTTTCTAACTTAATTTTTTTATTAGTAATTACATCATTTGTTTCATCTAATTTTCGTTTTTTACTTTTCTTGCTAACTGAATTGTCTAGTAACTGGAAAATCATTTCTTTTTGATCGACCATTTCTTCTTTAATTCTCTCTTGTTTAATCTTTTTCAGTTCCATAGATTTTCGCTTCTTCTTTCTTTCTTCTTTTTGTGCAGCTTTTCGTCGTTCGATTTCAGCTTGAAGTAATTTATTTGTTACTGCGTCTCCTAGTTCTAATTTACTTTGAAAATCTTGTCCGAAAATTGGGTGCCGTACCTTTAAATTTGCAGGTAGTTTTACTTTGTATTTCTTGGGGAGTTGAACATCTACTGGATTTGTTTTCAACAATTGATGGACGACTATATTACCAGCTGGTTGAATTATTGCTGCAGATAAGTCATTTTTCTGTTTGGATTCAGAAGCCAGTACACACAATTTAGAATCGTTTATATTTCTTTGCGCAATATATTCGTATCTCACCCCACCTAGTTTTAGTTTGCTTTTATTGCTATTGAAATCTAATTGTTTTCCGATTAGGTCATGTGGATTTATACTCTTTGGACACTGCATTACCCATAGTTCTTCCTCATCGCCTAGGTCTGGAATTGTTAAATTCGTGCGTTCATCAATTTCTTTCAAATGCTGATTTGAAAGTTGAAAACCTTTTAGACCGCTACCACGATTTTCTGGTATTTCATACGAATTGTTTAGCGATTTTCTTTTTGGGGTGATTTGTTTTTTAGCGGGCGCTTCGTCACTAGATTCAGAACTGGAATCCGATTCAGAAATTTGCTCTTTTCTCGGTTTTTTAACTTGAGGATTACTTTTTGGAAACGTTGATTTTCTATTGTCGCCTGAATCTGATCTATCGGATGAATCTTTTGCAGCTGATTTAGATTTTTTATTTTGTACAGATTTTTTCAAATTTTTGTTTGTAACTTTTTGTGTCTTTTCAACGAAATCATCGTCGTTACCAACTGATTTATTTTGGATAGCTTTCTGTATCTCTTCCATTTGTTTTTTGAGAGCAGACAGTTCTGCTTGTCTTTTGTCATTTTGTATTTTCTTTTCTTCTGCGGAATCGCATGTATCTTCAGAAGCTGATGATTTTTCTTTTTTCATTTGAGCTGCTGTTTTCTGAGGAACTTTTGTGTTATCTTCTTCACTTGATTCATCTTCAGATTCTGATGAAGCAGATTTTTGAGTAATTTGTTTTTTAGGATCAGGTTTTGACGGTTCTTTATCAGAATCTGACTCATCTTCGGATGATTCTGATTTGTTACTAACTGGTTTAATTATTTTTGGCTTTTGGTCTTTAGAAACAGATTTTTGAGTTTGTTTTTTATCAGCGACTGCTTTTGAGAGTTCTTCATCAGAATCTGACTCATCATCGGATGATTCTGGTTTCTTAATTTTCGGTTTTTGTTCTTTAGAAACAGATTGTTTCATATTAACAGCTGTTTTCGGGGGTTCTTCATCAGATGAGTCTTCCTCGGATGTTTCTGGGTTCTTAATTTCAGGTTTTTGTTCTTTAGAAACAGTTTGTTTTTTATTAACAGCTGTTTTCGGGCGTTCTTCATCAGATGAGTCTTCCTCGGATGTTTCTGATTTCTTAATTTCAAGTTTTTCCTCTTTAGAAACAGTTTGATTTTTATTAACAGCTGTTTTCGAGCGTTCTTCATCAGATGAGTCTTCCTCTGATGTTTCTGGTTTCTTAATTTCAGGTTTTTGTTCTTTAGAAACAATTTGTTTTTTATTAACAGCTGTTTTCGGGGGTTCTTCATCAGATGAGTCTTCCTCGGATGTTTCTGGTTTCTTAATTTCAGGTTTTTGTTCTTTAGAAACAATTTGTTTTTTATTAACAGTTGGTTTCGAGGCATCTTCATCAGATGACTCATCCTCGGATGATTCAGGTTTATTATTTATTGGCTTACTTATTTTTGGTTTTGGTTCTTCCTCAGATTTGTCTGAATCATCATCAGAAGTTTCTTCCTTTTTGTTGAGCAGTTTTTTAATTTCTTGTTTGATAACTAGCTTCGACTCATCTTCTGATTCAAATTCGTCTGAATCTGGTTTTTCATAAACAATTTGCGTTTTCGGTTGTGATTTCGTTACTGTATCTTCTTCATCTGATGATTCTGGTTTTTTATTAATCTTGGGCTGGTTAAGTATTTTATTAATTGCATTAACATCGTCTTCGGAGTCTGAATCTTCATCTGATGACTGAGATTTTTTGACTTTTTGACTAGTTGGAGTTGGATGAGCGTTTAAATTTTTAACCACATCAGTTTCGGATTCTGAATCACTGTCAGAATCTTTTTTCTGAGGTGATTTTTTGGCAGTCTTAGGCGTGCTTTCTATTTTTTTACTGTCGTAATCAGAATCAAAGCTCGCAGATTCATGTTTTTCTTTTTTGAAATATTCTGCAGATGTCATTCTCGGAGTTGATGTATCATTTGATTTTTTAGATTTTCCTTTAGCAACAATACTATCATTTGCTGAATCATCAGATTTAGATTTTTTAATAGTGCTTAATCGATTTTTTGGGGTCTTAGGTGTTATTGCTTTTATAGGCGATACTTTTTTCTTATTTTGTGGAGCATTATCTTCAGATTCACTGTCAGACGACTGATTTCTTGGAATTTGAGTTGAGGATAAGGCGTTTGCAAAACTAGCGTCCATGATAGAAGCATCTTTATTTAATTTATTAAATTTGCCTTGACTAGGTGGCAATATTTTATCATCGTCGGATTCTTCTTCTTTCGCGGCTTTAATGTTGCTTTTTAAAATACTTTTCGGTGTTTTTGGAGTCACATTAATAACATTTTTCGCGACGATATCAGAATCGGTTATAACTTTTTGTAAAAATTCCTTTTTCGCGCTTAAATTTGCAGCTTGAAGAAAGCTTGGAACAGCTGATTTCACAGTAGGCTTTGGAGCTACTTTTGTTTTTTTTGTTTCTTCATTTGTTTTTGGAGCAGGTTTCGTCAGTTGTCTTTTAGGTGCTGTTTCTTCATCTGAACTATCAGAATCGTCTCTACTTTTTGCAGCTTTTGTTTTCGATGGAAACATTTTTCTTAACTGTTCCTGATATCGTTGTTTAGCTTGTAACATTGCATCGGATAAATTTTTCTTACCAGCTTGATTAACTTGCTTATTAAATTCCTGTTCAATTGAGTCATCTGAACTGTCAGAATCAGACTCTTTTCTTTTTTTAGGTTTACTTGTAGCTTTATTTTTTGATTCTTCAATCAATTTCTGCTGCAAGTTGAAATCTTCCGAATTTACATCGGAATCTGAATCACCTGTGCTCGGCATTTTGATAAATTATCTAAAAGTAAATGTGTTGTTTTTAAAAATTGCACAATATTATTGTAAATTCTTAATAAGGAGACGAACTACATACCTAGTTTGATATCTAGAATTACTATACACAATTCTATATATTTTTTGTTAATAATAAATATTAATAATTATACAATCTTAAGAATATATTTTACATTTCTTCAATGTACACTACACCACACGTGTTTGAAGTTTTGCGTTCAAAATTATTCATAACCAAAAATTTTTGGAGCGTTTTGATCAGCACCATGAACTTAGCAGCACATGTGACGTTAAGGTTAGTTCAAAATAAACACGGATGAGAAAATCTTGCTGAGTACATAGGCGCCGCAAGAAGGGGCAGTTGCTTCCCTCGCCCCATAGCAAAATATGAGGATATGGGGCAAGGTTTATGCCTATTGCCCTGTTCACACGTTGCTACTTTGAAGACACATTCGTGCTACTGTAGCAAGAAAAAATCTGAGTCGCTTGTCAAATAGCAGCGCTGCTAATTTGTAGCATCAAAGTATCAAGAACTACTCGTTGATAATTTCACATCGTTGATCGTTGTGTGTGTAGATAGCGATTTTTTGCGGTAATTGTTTCGATTTGAATTTCTTTTCATGCTACAGTAGCACGTATGCGTCTTCAAAGTAGCAACGTGTGAACAGGGCATATGACACACCGGTCGAGGAGCATCGAGGACCATCGAGTAACTCCTCGATGAAACGATAGAACGCACCCCGTCCTCGACGAAAAATAGGGGCGCCGCTATTTTCATCAAGATTTTCATCGAGTTGTTCCTCGATGAAACGAATGTATCTTATTTCAGACGTATCTTTTATATTTGATTTCGCGCAAAAATTTGATGTATTTGCCACCGATGAAGTAGAAATCCATCGCGGACGGGTGCGTTCTTTCGTTTCATTGAGGAGTTACTCGATGGTTCTCGACCGGTGTGCCATAGGCATTATTAAAACAACATTTGAGGTTATTAGTTTGAAGTTTATATACTTGTATGACATTTGACGGATTTGACGTTTTGTGATTTGACGTAGACACAGTAGTACCAATTATTAACAATTTACCATTTACAGTGCAGGCCTTCATTATCGTACTGCTAGCAGAACGGTAATTACCTTATTATTACCATCGTTAAATATAAATTTTAATTTGTTGGCTCCCACGTAGAAAATTTTCTGGCGGCGCCCATGGCTGAGTATTGATTTTTTGTAAATGGTTACTATTTGATAAATTTGTTACAACTAAATTAAATGTATATAAAATAAAAGTAGTATTTATATTGACAGTTTAGTATTTTTTAAAATAATTTCAGGTATTAATATTCATAATGAATGTAGGAACAGAATTTGACGGCAGCAAAATGGTACAAAATATGGCGTGTGTTTTATGAAGTGTAATTAGGCGCTTAAAACACATAATTAATTATTTTATTGAGTTAAGTGTATATATTCCGATGAAATGGAATTACCTCAAGCACCACAGGGTAAGTATTATTTTCAAACTTTTTACTTCATACATCTAATTCAATATTTTATAAATAACTTGACCGGTTGTCTGATAGGTTAGTTATCATAAATTAAGGTATTTCACTTAACTCGCGAAATATAAATTAAAATTATTACATAAATAAATTTTCAGATACAGAACTCCGTAATATAATTGATAAGTTAGCTCAGTTTGTTGCTCGCAATGGACCAGAATTTGAGCAAATGACTAAAAGTAAGCAAAAGGGTAACCCTAAATTTCAATTCTTATACGGGGGCGAATATTTTAACTATTATCAATGTAAAGTTTCCAACGAACAAGCAAGTATGTAGAATACATTGCGGGCATGTTATTCTGCCTGTACAGCCATGTAATCAACTGAAAACAACTACAAAATATCACCGCGAAAATTCAGTTTACTGCTTCCACTGGTTTGATTGATCAAACGATATCCTTGGCTGTACAAGCAGACTGATGTGCCCCTTACGCATGTACTTTCAACAAGTCACACTACTGACTATAATTATTAGTTTTAAGACAACAAGGAATAATCACTACTCCTCCTAATATGAACGCCCAAAGTCAACAATGGAATCAGCAACAACAACCGCAAACACCTCAAGTAAACAACTCTGCTTCAATAGAGCAAATTGTTCAACAACAAGACACATTGCGAGAGCAAATTCGGCAGAGTGAACAGAACTTAACCGCTCAGCACACGGTACTTATCATCCTCAACTGAGGGGTAAACCACAAAAATCTCCTGTAAAATCTCATAAAAATATTTACAATTTTTATAGCTAGAGAGCAGTAATATAAAATCGTGCCTGATTTTACCACTTGCCAGAAACGATTTTTTGTGTTACTTCAAGTCTTGCCATCAAGAAAGTGTAAATATAAAATTTGCATCCGGGGAATTCTAAGCAGGGCGATATTTTAAATAAGTGTTCCAACATGTACAAAGTGATATTTTATTACTTGATAATAAGAGGCATTCAAAGAAATTATTAAGCAACACGCCAGAAAAATTTACCGGTTGTACATGCGTCAAAGTGCTTCGAAGTGCGCAAATTGAGAGACGTCATGGTGACATGTGTCAAAAAAATTAAACGTCACATGACATTTTCCGATTTGTGCACTTTAAAGCTTCTGGCAGAAATGTACAACCGGTAATGTTTCTGGCTTGGTGCCTAATAATGTCTTTGAATCCGCTTATTATGTACTTACAAAAGTAATAAAATAAGTCACTTAATACATGTTAAAACATTCCTTTAAAATAACGCCCTGTTTGAAATACACCGGCTGCAAATTTTATATTTACATTTTCTTGAAGGCAAAACTTGGATTAACAAAAAATGTCAATTCTGGCTAGTGGTAAAATCAGTTACGGTTTTATATTACGACTCTCTAGTTATTAGTAAAATCCGTAAAATCTGTTAAATATTCTTAAAATCCAGAGTAAAATCTATAAATTCTTTTGGAAAATCTAGAAGTCTTTAAACTCCTCAAAAAATCTTTAAAATCACGTAAAATCCTTCCAATCTTGCAAGAAATATTTAAATCAGTAAAATTCAATTATAAATCCATACAATTTTTGTAAAATTAGTAAAATCCAATCTTAAATGCTAAAAATCTGTAAAATCCAAAGTAAAATCTATTAAATTTGAAAATCTTGCTAATACCTGAAATCTTTTTTCTATTTTCGTTAGGTTATAGACACTTTATTTCACTAATTTGCGTTAGGTTATTTGTAGATAATCTAATTCGGATGTTTTTGTTTTATGTAAAAATTAATAAGTGTCATTAAAAATGTCAAAATTTTAAAAAACGGACTTATTCGAACAAAAGTAGAAAAAATATTGTCAAAAAGTAAAAAAAAAAAATTTTTTTGGTATTGAACAAAAAAAAATATAATCTAAAAAATAAGATCACACAAAAATCTTAAATGAAATCTTATAAAATCCATACAATCTTTTTAAATTCGATCATAAATTCGTAAAATCTCTATTGAGATAAAATCTTTGTACAGAAAATATCGAAGTGGTATACCCTTCTTCCTCAACTCATCAGAAAAGTTAAACCGATTGTTTTCAGGTCTTGATGCAATCACAACAAGTACAAGTAGAAGTAGCGGTTGCTAAATATGAAACAGAAACACTGAACACAGAAGCCGAAGAGAGCGGGATAGATTTAAACGAACTGGATAATATTCTTCAACCCATAATTGACAGTTGTACAAAAGACAGTATCAGCAATGGTAAAAGCTGGATACTTAGTCATGCTACTAATGAAATTCAGAATGATTGCATTGCTCACTGTTTGTTACTCAAGTAAGTATGATTTCAGTTTGGAGTACCACCAGAGATTAAAATTAATGTCAGTTGTTTAGGCACACTTCTGGTGGTGCTCTATTACACGAGGGGTGTTTGAAAAGTAATCGGCCTTTACTTTTCAACGCCTCTCGTACATCACCTTTTAAAATCAGGACACTAATTTTCTTTCAGAGTAATACAAGGCACAGTGCCTTTTTCACAAAAGCTACACATAATATATTTAGTAAATGATGTGTTACATCACTGGTAAGTTGCAATGCAGCAGAGAAACTTTGAAAACTACAATAATTCATCTCGTTTAAGTGCAAGGAAACATGCTGACGAACTTAAAAAATCTCTTGAAAATGTCGTTGTCCCAATGTTTTGTAATGCAAGTGTAGGTGCTACGGACGATCAGAGAAATAAGTTAGAGAAATTGTTAAAATTGTGGGAGAGCAAAGCGAACTACTTGGCGCCTAGCACTGTAGATAAGTTACGAGCGCCGGGGGCCAGCTACCAGCAATACCAGGCTGAGCAGGTGGCCAAGTATGCCACGGATGTCGCTTCGCTCGCCCAGCAGACCAAAGCCACCTTCGACGGGTAAAACACGTTAATCACCTAAGGCCAAATATTAACTACACTTCTAATACCCTTTTTGCACGATCGGTCATTTTTATGCCCTGTTCACACGAGGAAAGATTTTACCTAAAAAGTTTCGTGAAAGTTAAACAAGTGCTAGGAGCTGTCATAAAAATCTGTCAATACTGGTCAAACGGGGAAACCGTGGGGGAAACTAATTATTTCTATAAAATATTATTATAGCTAGTGATCTTCAATATATTTAATAATAGATATTTTGATATTTATACATCAGTGAGATACATGAATGTTTTTCAAGAGAAGAAAGTTTAGCCCTCGAGCCCGAAGGACGAGTGGGATAATTTCTTCGAGTGAATAAACATTCGTATCTCACGTGGTTTATACAATATTTTATTCAATTTTGACGAAATTATTTCAATTACATGAATTATAAATTTATTTTGACATAACAAAAAAAAACTAATCAAAGTAGTCGTTAGTGGCAAGTTATCATTGTTTTTATGTATTTTTGACGTAATAATAACAGTTTAAAACGTCAGAGTGATTTTAAAAAAATTTAATTTACTTATGAATAAACACTTATTTAAAGTTGTTGCTATGGAGTTAATAATAGCAGTTTAAAACGTCAAAATTGAATAATAGATATTTATACACCAAGTGAGATACATTAATGTTTATTCAAGAGAAGACAGTTTAGCCCTCGTGCCCGAAGGACGAGTGGGATAATTTCTTCGAGTGAATAAACATTCGTATCTCACGTGGTTTATACAATATTTTATTCAATTTTGACGAAATTATTTCAATTACATGAATTATAAATTTATTTTGACATAACAAAAAAAAACTAATCAAAGTAGTCGTTAGTGGCAAGTTGTCATTGTTTTTATGAATTTTTGACGTAATAATAACAGTTTAAAACGTCAGAGTGATTTAAAAATGTGTTGAGTGCTTTAAAAAAAATTAATTCACTTGTGAATAAACATTTATTTAAAGTTGTTGCTATGGAGTTAATAATAGCAGTTTAAAACGTCAAAATTGAATAAAAATAATTACATTCCCGTATGAACGCTATTTTTATTTATGACAGCTCCTAGCACTTGTTTTACTTTCAAGAAATTTTTTGTTTTTAGTGAAAACTTTCCTCGTCAGAACAGGGCATTAGCGTTTACTGGGCTCTTTTTTCGAGGTAGTAGGTTTTGTTAATTAAAAGGCGGTAAGTAATTTAGATATTTAGTAAGAACTAAACAATAACAGAAACCAAGGCAACAGCATCAAAATCAACATAACCAAATATTTAAAATTAATTTTGTTGTATCGATCGTGCAAAAATATAAGCACCACGGACGATAAGTGCATTTTTTACTGGTTGCGGTTAATATTGGAAACCTCGACTACGTCTCGGTCTCCAAACATTATCTATTATCTTCAACCGGTTAACTGCACCTACCGTTCTGGATACTTAATAACTATTACATCTTACATACAAACATTGAGCAATATCGAATATTTGGTCATTTGTAATGATGTTGGATCATAATCGAGTGTTTAGAATTGTTTAAAATGCCGAAATGTCCTCGTTTTATGAGGAAAATTTTCAGTATAGAATTATACTGGTGGAATAAAATGAGGAAAATATAAATTTTTTAACTATGTTTTTGGTATCAAAATAAAGATCTTAATCTGCAGAACTTGAAAAAAATATATGTTTTGATTTTTAATAACGACTAGGTGTACATTATATAACCAAAAATAAATTACTTTTTTCAGAAATTAAACAGTTATGATAGGTACTTCATGAAAATGTCAATAATTAGAATTGCAAAAGTGTCCATCAAAAAGGTTCTCAAAATAGTTGCTCAGTTAAGACAAATACAACAAAATATTCGATACACTCCTTTACTCGTCTAGTTAATATTTGGTCTTAGCTTCTCACCACTCTCCCTAACGCTAATAATGTTACAGTTACCAAGCTCAACACCAAGCGTTCGTTTCACACGCTATGCAACAAATCCTGACGTTGCAGCAACAGAAACAGACTTTAGAAACACCACCGCCCGTCATACCACCGCCAATACCGCCAAGTATACCGCAAAACATTCCAGCACAGCTGCCGCAACAGCAACCGCATCAGCCGCCACCGGCGCTGCCGCCGCAACAAACGGTGCTGCCCCCACAACAAGCGGTGCTGCCGCAACCACAAACGGTGCTGCCGCAACCACAAACGGTGCTGCCGCAACAGCAAATTCCGTTAGAACTTCCTCCAGCTGAGGCGCCGCCCCCGCCGCAGTTGCACCTGCCGCCACCGACGTTGCAGCCGCCCCCTAGTGTGGACTTTCTGCCGCCTATTATCCCCAATATCCCACCGCCAGTGATAGGGCAGCCGCCTCCTAATGGACTTGAGCATACGATACCGTTTAATCAGCCGCCTCCGGTTTTTCTACCAGGAGGGTTCCCGGATTTTTCGAAGCCGCCCCCTGGGTTTCCCCTGCCGCCTAAACCGGATATTGTTGTTGAAGATTTGATGCCCTCAGTGCCATATTATGATCTGCCGGCGGGACTCATGATTCCACTAATAAAGGTGAGTTTGTATTTTATCTTATATATTATTTAATTATTAATTTACATACATAAAAATCGAGTTATATCCCTAATAGTGATGTGAAATTTTCATAAATTTAATTATGAAAATTTTAATACCAATGTTTCATAAAATTATTATTTAAAATTTGTGACATAAAGTGACATTTTTCGG
Organism: Agonum fuliginosum; assembly: GCA_947534325.1. NCBI lineage: Eukaryota > Metazoa > Arthropoda > Insecta > Coleoptera > Carabidae > Agonum > Agonum fuliginosum. Next base: position 45,900,917 of record OX384029.1, read on the forward strand.
ACTATTTATAGGCCGCAAAATTGAATTTCAAAGGCCTAAGCCGAAATTTTTTACGAAGGTTGTTGCTAGGTAACGTCATTTATAAAATAAAATAATTATCAATTGAACATAAGAATAAAAACTCAAATAAAATAATTTTGGAATATTGTTTGTATTTTTGACAAACAAAAGGTTTTAAAATTGCAAAATTTGAAAAAATTCTTCTAGTTGCGCGATCAATAATACCTACTATTAAGGCGCTATTATAGTTGTCACTGCAAAATTGCTGCAATAGCATTGCAAGATGATTTACAATTTAACGAATGCACACACACTGACGGCCGAGAGACTTGAACCGCGGAACTCCGGACTTGTAACTCATTACATGCAGAGATCTCTGCTTAAACCCGCGCAGCTACTGCCCCGACTATGATACATCCTGTATCCTGCTAACCGTTCATTCGACCGGTTACCACCGCAACTGACTCATTCCTCATCAACTACATTATTTTATTTATTCCGCATTGGGTTACAGTTAGAAGATATGTCATACCGGGCGCTTGACCCGAAAGCAATCCGCCTCCCACCACCAGCGCCACCTAGTGACCGCCTGCTGGCCGCCGTCGAAGCCTTCTACGCGATTCCAAGCCACGACAGACCTCGAGATAGGTAACAAATGCTGTGTATACATACCACTATCGGGCCTTATAGTACAAACATGCGTATCAGTACAAAGTGTGTACAAACCCAAATCTAAAATATATTCTTATACACCCCAAACATTGTAATAATTCATCGAGAACCCGAGAAGAAGATGAATCATTGTAGGATTGATATAAACACTCGGTTATATGTTTCAAAAATAATTTATTTTATACTTTATACGTTTTTTATTTTATTATAATGGATTATTAGACGTATAAAAATGAATTACTAATTACTAAATGAGAACAGCAAAAATTGCTCTGAGTATATTAATAGAAAAATTTGATGTGGCCGGCACAAGACCTTCCGACATATACTTACTCTATTCTTTTTACTTATACAAATATATTCGTATGAAAACATTATGTCGTGTTGAACCGATTTTCAACTTTGTTTCAATACTGCCAACACTCGAGCAGAACACTTGAGAATCTGGCGCAAGCGTAATGGAGGCGGGTAAGATTTTTTTAGATTTGAATATTCCTTATTCCTTTACATGAATTTTCTGTCCACTGGATTCTTGATATGAATTTTCTCTTTGTTTATTTTTGGGTATGACTTTTCTTTGTTGAAGACGTTATAGAAAGTATATTCTGATGGTGGCATCACTGCGAATTACGTATAAAGTATTAAATAAATTATTTTTGAAATATAAGCAAGTGTTTATTTATATCTTTTATTTGAAATATTTCAACGAGTGCCTACAGCAACTTCAATCAATATAATGAATAATTATTATAGTTTGCATCTCAAACAGCATTAAAATATTAACACAAAATTAACAATAAATAAGTGAGTTAGTACTCTATTTGCTTATAAAATAATATATGTACCTCTCCAAACCGTTTTAGGAAAATTTTGTTTAATATCTATAATCATTACAGTGAGGGTTGGGAAAAATTAGGGTTATATGAGTACTACAAAGCAAAAAACAATGCAAAAAGACAGAAAGAAGATCATATTCGCATGGGGCTGAGACTGAAGTCTCGCAGCCCAAGTCCGGTGTACCTGCCACTTACAAAGTCGCCGTCACCGCCGAAGAGGCGGTACCAGAGCAAGAGTCCGAGTCCGCAGTCCTATGGAGGCCCCAAGAGGTCGCGGTCCAGGTCCCCGCCTAGGAGAAGAAGGTCAAAGAGCAAGAGGAGAAGGTCAGACTCCAGGTCACAAAGCAGATCGCCGCCTCCTAGAGAAATGCACGCTTTGAATCGGTCGCCTACTCCTCCTAGCTTTGTGTAAGTCTATTTTGTTTTAAAATCGCGCCTTTTACCCAACTTGGGAGTGGCGGCCTCACATATAGTGAGTGGTTTGTGCAGTTTAACTGTGCACCAAAAAAAGACAAATTCATTTGTTTGGAGTTGTCAATGGGGGCTTAAAGTGGCGCTAGTGTTCCAGACCCAAGAACTAAAATTTTTACCCCCTCCAAATATTTGACGTTTTAAATATCAGATATCAGATGTTTGTATTTTGAATTTGTAATTGTAATAATTCCATTATTAATTTCTATTTACTACCATACACCGCACTGTTTAAAATACTTGTTTACAATATTTTTGACATTTCAAATACACAGGTAATGACACAATGTGTGTGCGTTCATATATCACATTTTTTGGGACTGGACCACGGCTGCCATCTAGAATAGTTTGGCCTGTAAGCCCCCATTGTCTAGAAGTAAACATTCATTTATTCACGACCATGAAGTATAATATATTATGACAGGGGTGGACACTAGGGCGGATGAAGTGTGGCCTTTCTGTTTACCTTTTAGAGAGAGATAGGAAATACGGGCCAGCTCGGAGCATGCATTCTATGACGATAAACAACGCTAAATATGGTAACGCACGGGGCCTGTAGTGTTCTCTCTCATACAGGGTAAACAAAAATGCCGCAAATCAAAAGTATTGCTAAGATACGAAGTGTCGACTCTTGTGTTTATATTACACTTCGTCTTCGACCATATATAGGTATAGACAAACGATGCAAGCTTTTGTTGGGAAGCCAAGGACTAGCGTAGCGAGGAGAAGAGGTATATAACTGTTTGATAATTTAAGGTTGTTTACGCACAATCACTATACAAATTTTTTAAAACTATCTCAAAATACTTACAATCATTTAAGTAACCTTCGAATTAATAAAACCAAGCACAATGGAAATTGGCTGTCACAACAAACACAATAATAACAGAAGTCAGCAATGTGCAACACTCCACACAATTATGTATCTCCTTTTCCCGCCAAGAGCTGTTACTCACCGCTACTGTACTTCTTGCCTTCACAACACTGTATAAAGCTGCATTGAATGTTATCTGTCTATCCTATTAATGGTCGATATACTTCGTTGAATAATGGACTCATAATACAATAGTGTTTGAGTTCATAATACAATAGTGTTATATGGAGGGGTTTATCTTATTGAAGTTACCTACATAATAAATGTATTATTCAATGGTCGTGGATAAAGTATAATATTGAACTGATTGTTTTTCGTAGGACACCATTCATCAAACCAGAAACGCAAGAGCTGGATGAATCCAACAAGGGGCACCAGATGCTGCGCAAGATGGGCTGGGGCGGAAGCGGCCTGGGGGCGAAGGAGCAGGGCATCGACGCCCCCATCAGCGGAGGCGACGTGCGAGACCGCCAGGACCAATTCAAAGGTGTAGGCATGAATCTTAATGATCCCTATGAGAATTTCAGGAAACACAAGGGCGCCGCGTTCATCACAAGGATGAAGGCGAGGGCCGAGGAGCGTGCACAGGAAAGTAAAGGGTTCAAACCCACGACGCCGTGTCCTGATTAGTTCATTATTGTAGTTTTAGGTTAGGTTAGGGTTATGTTTTGACTGTATATGAATTTTTTACTGTTGTTGCCTCGATATCATTTTTAGATGTATGGCTGTATGATTGTGCTGCAGTAATAATAAAGTATCATTAATTATCTACCGTCTTTTATTTCTTTACACTGTTAAAATCGTTATTTTTGCGCATCTGTCAAAAAAAGACATTTATGTCCGCAATACAGTCTGCCAAGTATAACATTTGTGTACAATAGATTTCGAGGCTGTTTCTATGTAACGGCTGCGAAGTTGAATTTCGCGGACTGAGTTGTCAATATCAAATATATTTAACATTTTTATTATATTCAATGCATATACAAAAATATTGAGTAGGTATACCTCGTCTGCGAATTGTGTTTAATGTCCTCGAGAAATTTTTGCTTCGACCAAAAATAATAATCAATAACAATTTTTATGAAAGGTATTAAAAGTAAGCTTTTTAGAGTTCACCTGTTTACTTAAAAATTAACAATAGCAGATCAATGCTTCTTTGCAAACCTAATACTAAGTGACGGTCTGAAATTATTTTCAGACCGTTGTTTACGAAAATCTGTTCCAGTAATCATAATAGTTATTTATGTATCAAGGGCATCATGATGATGTTTATGCTCATCCGAGGGCGACATGTTTACAAGCCCAAGGGCCTCTGGCCCGAGGGTCTGTAAATCGCCCGAGGGCTATAAACATCAATGATGCCCGTGGTGCATACAATATTTTATGTCTTACTATTTTATTTAAAATATTGCGCGCGTGACATTTCGCTTTGACGTTTCGAATTTTGTTAATATTTTTGGTATCCTAGTAACAAACAGAAAATATATTATTAATTTCAGAAGAAAAACATTAGTGATGTTTCAATATTACCATGGCAATTTCTTAATGCCCTAGGGTTACCAGACGTCCTCTTTTTCCCAGACATGTCCTCTTTTTTAGGGTAGATGTCCGGGTCCGGTATATTTTTTCATTTTTAATACAATTGTCCTCTTTTTAGAAATTCTGATACACACTTAAATTGATAATTTTTCGGTATTTTAAATTGTTAAAATTAGGGACATCTCGCGGATGAAAAGTACAATACGAAATATTGCACTATTTTAATACTACATATTATAGGTATAAATTATAAGTATTTTTGTTTATCGCACTTGAAAAATTCGCCTTTGATTCTGATTTTAGCCAGTGACAATTTTTATATTCAAATCAAATTTTTAGACAATCACAATGCCCTTACCCTTATGCCTATGCCCTGTTCACACTTTGCTACTTTGAAGACGCATACGTGCTACTGTAGCATGAAAAGAAGAAGTTTTTGAAGATGCAAATAATAAAAAATATTCAAATCGAAACAATAACCGCAAAAAATCGCTATCTACACATACAACGATCAATGATGTGAAATTTTTAACGAGTAGTTCTTGATACTTTGATGCTACAAATTAGCAGCGCTGCTATTTGATAAGCGACTCAGAATTTTTCTTGCTACAGTAGCACGAATGTGTCTTCAAAGTAGCAACGTGTGAACAGGGCATATGGCACACCGGTCGAGGAGCATCGAGTAACTCCTCGATGAAACGAAAGAACGCACCCGTCCGCGATGGATTTCTATTTCATCGGTGACAAATACATCAAAGTTTTGCGCTAAATCAAATACAAAAGATACGTCTGAAATGAGATACATTCGTTTCATCGAGGAAAAACTCGATGAAAATAGCGGTGCCCCTATTTTTCGTCGAGGACGGGGTGCGTTCTATCGTTTCATCGAGGAGTTACTCGATGGTCCTCGATCGGTGTGCCATAGGCATTTAGTGGGATTCGAACCCATGACCTCGCTAGTAGATGGACCACCATGTCCGGTTGGCTAACCTAGCTTCGTGGCGACTGCTGCAATAGTTACTTTTTTATTGAAGTAGGTTTTTTACATTTTTACCTCTCGCCTCATATTCTATAATGCCTGTGGCACACCGGCCGAGGAGCATCGAGGACCATCGAGTAACTCCTCGATGAAACGATAGAACGCACCCCGTCCTCGACGAAAAATAGGGGCGCCGCTATTTTCATCGAGTTGTTCCTCGATGAAACGAATGTATCTCATTTCAGACGTATCTTTGGATTTGATTTCGCGCAAAACTTTGATGTATTTGTCACCGATTAAATAGAAATCCATCGCGGACGGGTGCGTTCTTTCGTTTCATCGAGGAGTTACTCGATGGTCCTCGATGCTCCTCGACCGGTGTGCCACAGGAATAAGAGAGGTATTGTAATGGGTCAAAATTTTCGAGTATGAGTTTTTGGTGTATAAGCACGTTTCAGGGTCTCTAGAATACGAATTTACTATTTTCACGATGATGTCTGTGTGTGTGTGTGCGTTTGTATGAATTGACGATTTTTCGTCCACGATAACTTAAAAAGTATCAAACTGTTTATAACCAAATTTCATATTTAAGGTTTTAATAAATATCTTAACACTGGATAAGATTTTGGTAGAAATCCGCAAACCGGAAGTAGTACTTTTTGAAGTTTGAAAAAGTTTTCCTTAAATATATTGGTATATTATTTATTTATGACAATTTTTGCAATTAAAAATAAAAGAAATTGTAATTATCTATGTGTACAGTTCATTATAAATACAAATTGCTGAATCTGGAAGTATTTAACAATAAAATAAAGTACATATAATATTCTATTTTTTGAAATTCCAGTATCTTGTTGTCCATGATATGAAATTTGTTTCTACATAAAATTCGAATTATTAAGACAGTGACAGTACAGTTGACATCTTTTGCTTCCATATTGGTTTTCATTAAGTCTTGGTTTAAATATTACATAAACATAAAATTATTAAAATGTAAGTAAAACTATTTATTAGATTAGTAGAATAAGCAGAATTAGGCGAGAGGTCGTGTGGTGGCCACAGCAGATTTTTTTTTAAATGTGTTTTGAATTTGGATTATTATTATTATGATTGTATTTTCTTTAAGATTTTTGTTTATTCAAATTCTGTTAAAATTGCTCGCCCCCTTTCTAAAAAAATTTCGCCTGCGGCGCTATATACCTCGCTTCGCTCGGCGTCCTCTTTTCGAGATGGACAAATATGGTAACCCTACCCTAGGGTATAATGTAGTATATAACATACCTCGTATCCATGACATAATTAATAATTAAACAATTACATACTAGGAAGACATAAAATGATTTATTAAGATTTGGTTAAATTTAATTAAATTATAATCTTCAATCAAAATTCTATCTAAATATCCAGTTTGTTTATATTTGTCGTACTGTTTTTCTGCATTAAAATTTTTTACTTTCGTAGATATCATGATAAAGGTGAAAAATTCTGTTGATTGCTAATAAAGATCAATTAATCGTAGAAAAAAATGTTGTATATACTTTCGGCTGAAAGTATTTTTGAAGATTTCGATTGGTTGCAGTCTTCGTGCTACAATTTCTAGCCTCAATATGCTACTGTCAGCCCTTGGCATACAAATAACTATTTTATAGTAGGTACTTATATTAAGAATCAAGAACGGTAAGGACAGTTTACCGATGGAAGACGCAGTTACACCCAACTTGGGTGTAGCGTATACCGTGTAATTTACTCTAAAAGTAATTGTATAATTAATTAAATTTTATTTTATTCCGTTCATAGTTATTCAGTATACATAAGTGGCAAGGACAACGTTTGACCAATGAAACCAGTAAACTAACTTCTCACGGTTTGATATTTTGTATTTTGTAGTTGTTTACAGCTGATTACATGGTTTGATTGGCTGTACAGAATGACATGCCCGGGGTCTGTAAATCACCCTGTATTGCATACCAATAAATGTAACACCATTTTCTAGTTAAACAACCTTTACTATTAATATTCTACTTGCAAACATTATATAAAATTCTATTATATTAATATGTTATATATTATTTATAAGAGAAAAAAATTCTAAGAACCAGTTTAAAATGCATTTTTCTCTCTATAATTAACGTTTTTTTTAATTAAATAAAATACACATTTATCTTATAATTTTAAATGCAATGTTACCAACTCTATAATAATTTTAGAAATTTACTTTTTCAATTTCTATTATTTAATGTTTATATTATATATAATTGATAAATAATTAACTTATTTATATATTTATATTATTTTTATACAAATTTATACGGTAATTATGTATTAAATATGATTATTTTGTGTTTAATGTATTATATTTTTTTCCACTAGCTTGGCAACACTGATCTCTTTATCTCTTACTAAACGTCAGATATTTTTTTAGGTTATTGATTTATATTAGTACAAGTTCTTATTTATACATTATTGTATCTTATTATTATTATTATTATTATTAATAATATCTAACAACAATATTATTATTTCTAAACGTAACGCGCATAACATTCTATATAAAAGTTGTATGTAGGTATGAAACATATTATAGTATAATGAAATAATTATTTTGCAGAGATATTACGGAAAAAGAAGATCAGATCAGGTTGTAAATATGTGTTTTGTATCTGTACAAAATAGTTTAGAAACGTAAGTTGTTGTCGTGTCTATCTAAACATTGGTGGTGAAATGCAAGACGAATGACAACATTTTTTTGTTACTCTTTGACAACACTTTCTTGGTTTTCGTATTGATAATAAAATTTATTAGGTATTTTGTATCAGAGACTAGGTAATTCTTATACTCTTATTGACTTGCTTTTAGATATATACAGAGTAGTTCAAATATATTTGCTGACAGATCTGAATCTCAGACGAGGAGATCTTGACATTATTTGTTTGTAAAACAGCTTCACGATGCGCCGGCTTTTGACAGCGATAATCATATTGGGTTCTTATTTTTTCTTCAGTAACCTAATTAAACTATCAAATCATTTCGCGTTTTCTATATTTATGTTAAAATATCTAAATCTCATACTTAATAATATAAATGTCAATAATATTGACATGTTCTGTATAAAGTGTGTTTCAATAATATTAATATTCATCCATCAGTCTTCTTATGACTGTTTTGTTGGTGCTGGTGTCAAGTTCTGGATTTAGGTTTGACATTTGTATTATTTTAAAAGGTACATTAATACGTAAAATACATTAATATTATTTTGTTTCAGGTAAATAATACAATTTTAATGGGATATTATAGCTGGGATTGATTAATACAAATATATGAACAATGTAATACTAGTGTTATGTATTGTTAGAACAGTATTTCATTGTACCGGTAGAAATAAAGTTGAGGTAGGCAGCATATTATGATGATGGTTTATTTCACAAACGTCAGATATTTATAGGGTAAAAGTACGTTGTACAATATCTTATTTATACATTATTATATCTTATTATTGTTAATAATAATATCTGACAAAAATATTATTATTTATAAACTTTACGCATGACATAAATAAAAGTTGTTCGTAGGTATATAGGATATATTATTATAATATTATACAATGAAATAATTTTTGCAGAGATATTTTATGGATAAATAATGAACAGATAGTTTTTTGTAAATTAATATGTGTTTGAATCTGTACAAATATGTTTATAAACGTAAATACTGAGGAACTGTAACTGTCACGAGATGGCACAGTCTACATGGATACAGTCGATAACAGGAATTTTTATGGTCTGTGTGGTTAAATTTGATGTAAATATAGCTAAAAATCATATTATTTTTAATTATATAATTTGTTGTAGTATTGTTATTATTTCTGTAATAAAGAAGTTTACAAAATGTGGTCATAATTTAATATCAACTCATTTCGTTACTTGCAATTCTTAGCTAATAACCAATTTTCTTTTTCAGCAATTTACAAAATAATTTTAAATTAAACATGTAGACTGATATTGGGTATTGTCGTCTGAGAATGTTCCTGTTCGGTAGGATCTAAACAAATTCTAATCAATATTATATTATATATGAACACGAACGGTTAAATTAGAATAATAATTTTATAATTTCTGTATTACACTCATGCTATATTGAAGCAACTTGTCAAAATTTGCACTTGCATCTGCAATATTGCTCAATGTAAAATGGGATTAATAAAGATGGTTTACAAAATGAGGTCGTAAATTAATATATAACACTCCTTTCATTACTTGCAAATAATCTCAGTTAAAATCTAATGTTAATAATTATTAGTGTGTGCGTTTCTGGGTATGTGTTTGTGTGTGTATGTTTTTGTGTGTATGTGTTTGTGTGTACGTGTTTGTGTGTACGTGTTTGTGTGTACGTGTTTGTGTGTATGTGTTTGTGTTGGTGTGTGCGTATGTTTGTGTGTGCGCGTGTTGGTGTGTATGTGTTTTTGTTTGTATTGTTGTGTTTGTGTGTACGTGTTTGTGTGTACGTGTTTGTGTGTATGTGTTTGTGTTGGTGTGTGCGTATATTTGTGTGTGCATGTGTTGGTGTGTATGTGTTTGTGTGTATGTGTTTGTGTGTATGTGATTGTGTGTATGTGTTTGTGTGTACGTGTTTGTGTGTACGTGTTTGTGTGTATGTGTTTGATGTGTTTGTGTGTATGTGTTTGTGTGTATGTGTTTGTGTGTATTTGTTTGTGTGTACGTGTTTGTGTGTGTATGTGTTTGTGTGTATGTGTTTGTGTGTTAGTGTGTATGTGTTTGTGTGTACGTGTTTGTGTGTATGTGTTTGTGTGTATGTGTTTGTGTGTACGTGTTTGTGTGTATGTGTTTGTGTGTATGTGTATGTGTTAGTGTGTTTGTGTGTATGTGATGGTGTTTGAGTTTTTGTTTGTGTTGGTGTGTGCGTATGTTTGTGTGTATGTGTTTTACGTGTTTGTGTGTATGTGTTTGTGTTTATGTTGGTGTGTGCGTATGTTTGTGTGTGCGTGTATTGATGTGTTTGTGTGTATGTGTTTGTGTGTATGTGTTTGAGTTTGTGTTGGTGTGTGCGTATGTTTGTGTGTGCGTGTATTGGTATGTATGTGTAATGTGTATGTGTTTGTGTTTATGTTTGTCTGTGTGTTTGTGTGTGTGTGTGTGTGTGTGTGTGTGTGTGTGTGTGTGTGTGTGTGTGTGTGTGTGTGTGTGTGTGTGTGTGTGTGTGTGTGTGTGTGTGTGTGTGTGTGTGTGTGTGTGTGTGTGTGTGTGTGTGTGTGTGGGTGGCTTTAGAAGGAACATCTCCACATGTTTTGGATGGATCACCTCTATAGGCTTTGGATGGGGCGTGTTAACAGTATTAAAATGGAACACCGCCACAGGCTTTGGATGGGATATCTCTACAGACTTTGGATGGAGATACTCTCACAGGCTTTGGATGGGATATCCATACAAGCTTCGGATGGAAAACTTAGATCTATCTAAAGACGAGTTTATCATAAAGACGAATGTTTTATCTAAATACGAGTTTAGTCTAAAGACTAATTTAACTTAAAAACGAATTTAATTTATAATACAAGTTTAAATTAGAGACAAGTTAAATTATAACACGAGTTTATTCTAAAGACGTGTTCTATCTATAGTCAAGTTTTATGTAAAGACGATTTCTATTAAAAGATGAGTTGTATTTAAACAAATTTTATCTAAAGACAAATATTATTTAAAAACCAATTTATTTTAATGATGAGTTTTATCTAAAGATGAATATAACCTAAAAACGAGTTATTCGATTATGAATTAAATCTAAAATCAAATTAAGCCAATTACGAGTATTACGAGTTTTGTTTGTGGTGAAATACATTAATGTCGTAGACCTGAAAGCAGGTAATAATATTATTGAAATGCTAACATAATCATGACCATAAAGACGAATTTAATTTAAAAACAAATTTAGTTTATATACCTACAAATTTAAATTAGAGACAAGTTAAATTATAAGACGAGTTTATTCTAAAGACGTGTTCTATATAAAGTTATATAAAGACGATATCTATTTAAAAATTAATTTTATTTAAACAAGTTTTATCTAAAGACAAATATTATTTAAAAACAAAAATTATTTAATCTGAGTTTACATATTATACATCAATTTTAAGAGAAAAGAATTCTAAGAACCCGTTTAAAACTTATGTTTACCTCTATGTGTCTTTAGTATTTTTATAATTAATTAATAATAAAATTACTAAATTTATGTTGGTATTACATATATACGTCATAACGTTGCCCAGCAACCGAAAAACACGCCAAGGCAATGTTACCAACTGTATATTAATTTAATAATTGAAACTTCAAATTAAATTTATTCTATTATGAATTAAACCTACAATCAAATTAAGCCAATTACGATTATTACCTACTACACTGATAACCTACTTTACTTATAACTTAAAGAAGAGTTTAACTTACTTTACTTATAACTTAAAGATGAGTTTAACCTATATTACTTATAACTTAAAGATGAGTTTAATCTATTTTACTTATAACCTAAAAATGAGTTTAACCTACTATACTGGTTAAACAACCTTTACTATTAATATTCTACTTGCAAACATTGTATAAAATTCTATTATATTAATATGTTATATATTATTTATAAAAGAAAAAAATTCTAAGAACCCGTTTAAAATGCATTTTTCTCTCTATGTCTTCACTTTTTTATTATTAATTAAAATACATATTTATTGAATAATCTTAAGTGTAATGTTACCAACTCTATAATAATTTTAGAAATTTACTTTTTCAATTTCTATTATTTCATGTTTATATTATATATAATTGATAAATAATTAACTTATTTATATATTTATATTATTATTATTATTATTTATACGTTAATTATGTATTAAATATGATTATTTTGTGTTTAATTTATGATATTTTTTTCCACTAGCTTGGCAACACTGATCTCCTGATCTCTTACTAAACGTCAGATATTTTTTTAGGTTATTGATTTATATTAGTACAAGATCTTATTTATACATTATTGTATCTTATTATTATTATTAGTAATAATATCTAACAACAATATTATTATTTCTAAACGTAACGCGCATAACATACTACCTATATAAAAGTTGTATGTAGGTATGAAACATAATATTATAGTATAATGAAATAATTATTTTGCAGAGATATTACGGAAAAAGAAGATCAGATCAGGTTGTAAATATGTGTTTTGTATCTGTACAAAATAGTTTAGAAACGTAAGTTGTTGTCGTGTCTATCTAAACATTGGTGGTGAAATGCAAGACGAATGACAACATTTTTTTGTTACTCTTTGACAACACTTTCTTGGTTTTCGTATTGATAATAAAATTTATTAGGTATTTTGTATCAGAGACTAGGTAATTCTTATACTCTTATTGACTTGCTTTTAGATATATACAGAGTAGTTCAAATATATTTGCTGACAGATCTGAATCTCAGACGAGGAGATCTTGACATTATTTGTTTGTAAAACAGCTTCACGATGCGCCGGCTTTTGACAGCGATAATCATATTGGGTTCTTATTTTTTCTTCAGTAACCTAATTAAACTATCAAATCATTTCGCGTTTTCTATATTTATGTTAAAATATCTAAATCTCATACTTAATAATATAAATGTCAATAATATTGACATGTTCTGTATAAAGTGTGTTTCAATAATATTAATATTCATCCATCAGTCTTCTTATGACTGTTTTGTTGGTGGTGGTGTTAAGTTCTGGATTTAGGTTTGACATTTGTATTATTTTAAAAGGTACATTAATACGTAAAATACATTAATATTATTTTGTTTCAGGTAAATAATACAATTTTAATGGGATATTATAGCTGGGATTGATTAATACAAATATATGAACAATGTAATACTAGTGTTATGTATTGTTAGAACAGTATTTTATTGTACCGGTAGAAATAAAGTTGAGGTAGACAGCATATTATGATGATGGTTTATTTCACAAACGTCAGACATTTATAGGGCAAAAATACGTTGTATAAGATCTTATTTATACATTATTATATCTTATTATTATTAATAATAATATCTAACAAAAATATTATTATTTATAAACTTTACGCATGACATAAATTAAAGTTGTTCGTAGGTATGTACATATTATAATATTATACAATGAAATAATTTTTGCAGAGATATTTTATGGATAAATAATGAACAGATAGTTTGTTGTAAATTAATATGTGTTTGAATCTGTACAAATATGTTTATAAACGTAAATACTGAGGAACTAAAACCTAGATCTTGCGTTAACTGTCACGAGATGGCGCAGTCTACATGGATACAGACGATAACAGGAATTTTTATGGTCTGTGTGGTTAAATTTGATGTAAATATAGCTAAAAATCATATTATTTTTAATTATATAATTTTTTGTATTATTGTTATTATTTCTGTAATAAAGAAGTTTACAAAATGTGGTCATAATTTGATATCAACTCATTTCGTTACTTGCAATTCTTAGCTAATAACCAATTTTCTTTTTCAGCAATTTACAAAATAATTTTAAATTAAACATGTAGACTGATATTGGGTATTGTCGTCTGAGAATGTTCCTGTTCGGTAGGATCTAAACAAATTCTAATCAATATTATATTATATATGAACACGAACAGATATATTAGAATAATAATTTTATAATTTCTGTATTACACTCATGCAATATTGAAGCAACGTGTCAAAAGTTGCACTTGCATCTGCAATATTGCTCAATGTAAATTGGGCTTAATAAAGATGGTTTACAAAATGAGGTCGTAAATTAATATATAACACTCCTTTCGTTATTTGCAAATAATCTTATGTATGTGTTTGTGTGTATTTGTTTGTGTGTATGTGTTTGTGTGTACATGTTTGTGTGTATGTGTTTTTGTGTACATGTTTGTGTGTATGTGTTTGTGTGTATGTGTTTGTGTGTATTTGTTTGTGTGTACATGTTTGTGTGTATGTGTTTGTGTGTATGTGTTTGTATGTATTTGTTTGTGTGTATGTGTTAGTGTGTTTGTGTGTATGTGTTTGTGGGTATGTGATGGTGTTTGTGTTGGTGTGTGCGTATGTTTGTGTGTATGTGTTTGTGTGTATGTGTGTGTGTGTATGTGTTTGTGTGTACGTGATTGTGTGTACGTGTTTGTGTGTATGTGTGTGTGTATGTGTTTGTGTGTATGTGTTTGTGTGTACGTGTTTGAGTGTATTTGTTTGAGTGTATTTGTTTGAGTGTACGTGTTTGTGTGTATGTGTTTGTGTGTGTGTGTGTATGTGTTTGAGTTTGTGTTGGTGTGTGCGTATGTTTGTGTGTGCGTGTATTGGTGTGTATGTGTATGTGTTTGTGTTGGTGTGTGCGTATGTTTGTGTGTATGTGTTTATGTTTGTCTGTGTGTTTGTATGTGCCTGTGGGTGGCTTTAGAAGGAACATCTCCACATGCTTTGGATGGATCACCTCTACAGGCTTTGGATGGAACGTGTTAACAGTATTAAAATGGAACACCTCCACAGGCTTTGGATGGGGAAACTCCCACAGGCTTTGAATGGGATATCCATACAAGCTTTGGATGGAAAACTTAAATCTATCTAAAGACGAGTTTATCCTAAAGACGAATGTTTTATCTAAAGACGAGTTTAATCTAAAGACGAATTTAACTTAAAAACGAATTTAATTTATAATACAAGTTTAAATTAGAGACAAGTTAAATTATAAGACGAGTTTATTATAAAGACGTGTTCTATCTATAGTCAAGTTTTATGTAAAGACGATTGCTAATAAAAGATGAGTTGTAGGTATTTAAACAAGTTTTATCTAAAGACAAATATTATTTAAAAACCAATTTATTTTAAAGACGAGTTTTATCTAAAGATGAATATAACCTAAAAACGAGCGTCAATATAAGTGATGAGCGTCAATATATAAGTGACGAGCGTCAATATATAAGTGACGAGCGTCAATATATAAGTGACGAGCGTAAATGTGAAAATTTTATTCTAAAGACGTGCTCTATCTAAAGTCAAGTTTTATGTAAAGACGATTTCTATTTAAAGATGAGTTTAACCTACTTTACTTATAACTTAAAGATGAGTTTAACTTACTTAACTTATAACTTAAAGATGATTTTAACCTACTTTACTTATAACTTAAAGATGAGTTTAACCTAATTAACTTATAACTTAAAGACGAGTTTAACCTATTTTATTTATAACCTAAAAATGAGTTCTACCTACTATACTGGTTAAACAACCTTTACTATTAATATTCTACTTGCAAACATTATATAAAATTCTATTATATTAATATGTTATATATTATTTATAAGAGAAAAAAATTCTAAGAACCCGTTTAAAATGCATTTTTCTCTCTATAATTATCGTTTTTTTTTAATTAAATAAAATACAAATTTATCTTATAATCTTAAATGCAATGTTACCAACGCTATAATAATTTTAGAAATTTACTTTTTCAATTTCTATTATTTCATGTTTATATTATATATAATTTATAAATAATTAACTTATTTATATATTTATATTATTTTTATACAAATTTATACGTTAATTATGTATTAAATATGATTATTTTGTGTTTAATGTATTATATTTTTTTCCACTAGCTTGGCAACACTGATCTCCTTATCTCTTACTAAACGTCAGATATTTTTTTAGGTTATTGATTTATATTAGTACAAGATCTTATTTATACATTATTGTATCTTATTATTATTATTAATAATATCTAACAACAATATTATTATTTCTAAACGTAACGCGCATAACATACTATATAAAAGTTGTATGTAGGTATGAAACATATTATAGTATAATGAAATAATTATTTTGCAGAGATATTACGGAAAAAGAAGATCAGATCAGGTTGTAAATATGTGTTTTGTATCTGTACAAAATAGTTTAGAAACGTAAGTTGTTGTCGTGTCTATCTAAACATTGGTGGTGAAATGCAAGACGAATGACAACATTTTTTTGTTACTCTTTGACAACACTTTCTTGGTTTTCGTATTGATAATAAAATTTATTAGGTATTTTGTATCAGAGACTAGGTAATTCTTATACTCTTATTGACTTGCTTTTAGATATATACAGAGTAGTTCAAATATATTTGCTGACAGATCTGAATCTCAGACGAGGAGATCTTGACATTATTTGTTTGTAAAACAGCTTCACGATGCGCCGGCTTTTGACAGCGATAATCATATTGGGTTCTTATTTTTTCTTCAGTAACCTAATTAAACTATCAAATCATTTCGCGTTTTCTATATTTATGTTAAAATATCTAAATCTCATACTTAATAATATAAATGTCAATAATATTGACATGTTCTGTATAAAGTGTGTTTCAATAATATTAATATTCATCCATCAGTCTTCTTATGACTGTTTTGTTGGTGGTGGTGTTAAGTTCTGGATTTAGGTTTGACATTTGTATTATTTTAAGAGGTACATTAATATTATTTTGTTTCAGGTAAATAATACAATTTTAATGGGATATTACAGCTGGGATTGATTAATACAAATATATGAACAATGTAATACTAGTGTTATGTATTGTTAGAACAGTATTTTATTGTACCGGTAGAAATAAAGTTGAGGTAGACAGCATATTATGATGATGGTTTATTTCACAAACGTCAGACATTTATAGGGCAAAAATACGTTGTACAAGATCTTATTTATACATTATTATATCTTATTATTATTAATAATAATATCTAACAAAAATATTATTATTTATAAACTTTACGCATGACATAAATAAAAGTTGTTCGTAGGTATGTACATATTATAATATTATACAATGAAATAATTTTTGCAGAGATATTTTATGGATAAACAATGAACAGATAGTTTGTTGTAAATTAATATGTGTTTGAATCTGTACAAATATGTTTATAAACGTAAATACTGAGGAACTAAAACCTAGATCTTGCGTTAACTGTCACGAGATGGCGCAGTCTACATGGATACAGACGATAACAGGAATTTTTATGGTCTGTGTGGTTAAATTTGATGTAAATATAGCTAAAAATCATATTATTTTTAATTATATAATTTTTTGTATTATTGTTATTATTTCTGTAATAAAGAAGTTTACAAAATGTGGTCATAATTTGATATCAACTCATTTCGTTACTTGCAATTCTTAGCTAATAACCAATTTTCTTTTTCAGCAATTTACAAAATAATTTTAAATTAAACATGTAGACTGATATTGGGTATTGTCGTCTGAGAATGTTCCTGTTCGGTAGGATCTAAACAAATTCTAATCAATATTATATTATATATGAACACGAACAGATATATTAGAATAATAATTTTATAATTTCTGTATTACACTCATGCAATATTGAAGCAACGTGTCAAAAGTTGCACTTGCATCTGCAATATTGCTCAATGTAAATTGGGCTTAATAAAGATGGTTTACAAAATGAGGTCGTAAATTAATATATAACACTCCTTTCGTTATTTGCAAATAATCTTATGTATGTGTTTGTGTGTATTTGTTTGTGTGTATGTGTTTGTGTGTACATGTTTGTGTGTATGTGTTTTTGTGTACATGTTTGTGTGTATGTGTTTGTGTGTATTTGTTTGTGTGTATGTGTTTGTGTGTATGTGTTTGTGTGTATGTGTTTGTATGTATTTGTTTGTGTGTATGTGTTAGTGTGTTTGTGTGTATGTGTTTGTGTGTATGTGTTAGTGTGTTTGTGTGTATGTGTTTGTGGGTATGTGATGGTGTTTGTGTTGGTGTGTGCGTATGTTTGTGTGTATGTGTTTGTGTGTATGTGTGTGTGTATGTGTTTGTGTGTACGTGATTGTGTGTACGTGTTTGTGTGTATGTGTGTGTGTATGTGTTTGTGTGTATGTGTTTGTGTGTATGTGTTTGTGTGTATGTGTTTGTGTGTACGTGTTTGAGTGTATTTGTTTGAGTGTATTTGTTTGAGTGTACGTGTTTGTGTGTATGTGTTTGTGTGTATGTGTTTGTGTGTATGTGTTTGTGTGTGTGTGTGTATGTGTTTGTGTTGGTGTGTGCGTATGTTTGTGTGTGCGTGTATTGGTGTGTATGTGTTTGTGTGTTTGTGTTGGTGTGTGCGTATGTTTGTGTGTATGTGTTTATGTTTGTCCGTGTGTTTGTATGTGTCTGTGGGTGGCTTTAGAAGGAACATCTCCACATGCTTTGGATGGATCACCTCTACAGGCTTTGGATGGAACGTGTTAACAGTATTAAAATGGAACACCTCCACAGGCTTTGGATGGGGAAACTCCCACAGGCTTTGAATGGGATATCCATACAAGCTTTGGATGGAAAACTTAAATCTATCTAAAGACGAGTTTATCCTAAAGACGAATGTTTTATCTAAAGACGAGTTTAATCTAAAGACGAATTTAACTTAAAAACGAATTTAATTTATAATACAAGTTTAAATTAGAGACAAGTTAAATTATAAGACGAGTTTATTATAAAGACGTGTTCTATCTATAGTCAAGTTTTATGTAAAGACGATTGCTAATAAAAGATGAGTTGTAGGTATTTAAACAAGTTTTATCTAAAGACAAATATTATTTAAAAACCAATTTATTTTAAAGACGAGTTTTATCTAAAGATGAATATAACCTAAAAACGAGCGTCAATATAAGTGATGAGCGTCAATATATAAGTGACGAGCGTCAATATATAAGTGACGAGCGTCAATATATAAGTGACGAGCGTAAATGTGAAAATTTTATTCTAAAGACGTGCTCTATCTAAAGTCAAGTTTTATGTAAAGACGATTTCTATTTAAAGATGAGTTTAACCTACTTTACTTATAACTTAAAGATGAGTTTAACTTACTTAACTTATAACTTAAAGATGATTTTAACCTACTTTACTTATAACTTAAAGATGAGTTTAACCTAATTAACTTATAACTTAAAGACGAGTTTAACCTATTTTATTTATAACCTAAAAATGAGTTCTACCTACTATACTGGTTAAACAACCTTTACTATTAATATTCTACTTGCAAACATTATATAAAATTCTATTATATTAATATGTTATATATTATTTATAAGAGAAAAAAATTCTAAGAACCCGTTTAAAATGCATTTTTCTTTCTATAATTATCGTTTTTTTTAATTTAATAAAATACACATTTATCTTATAATCTTAAATGCAATGTTACCAACTCTATAATAATTTTAGAAATTTACTTTTTCAATTTCTATTATTTCATGTTTATATTATATATAATTGATAAATAATTAACTTATTTATATATTTATATTATTATTATTATTATTTATACGTTAATTATGTCTTAAATATGATTATTTTGTGTTTCATATATGATTATTTTTTTCCACTAAGTTGGCAACACTATAACACTGATCTCTTACTAAACGTCAGATATTTTTTTAGGTTATTGACTTATATTAGTACAAGTTCTTATTTATACATTATTGTACTTTATTATTATTATTATTAGTAATAATATCTAACAACAATATTATTATTTATAAACGTAACGCGCATGACATAATAATCAGTGTAAAAGTTGTATGTAGGTATGAAACATATTATAGTATAATGAAATAATTATTATTTTGCAGAGATATTACGGAAAAAGAAGATCAGATTAAGTTGTAAATATGTGTTTTGTATCTGTACAAAATAGTTTAGAAATGTAAGTTGTTGTCGTGTCTATCTAAACATTGGTGGTGAAATGCAAGACGAATGACAACATTTTTTTGTTACTCTTTGACAACACTTTCTTGATTTTCGTATTGATAATAAAATTTATTAGGTATTTTGTATCAGAGACTAGGTAATTCTTATACTCTTATTGACCTGCTTTTAGATATAATATACCTATAGAGTGGCTCAAATATATTTGCTGACAGATCTGAATCTCAGACGAGAAAACCCTTAGAAGAAGATCTTGACATTATTTGTTTGTAAAACAGATTCACGATGCGACGAATTAGCAAACGTTGAAAGAGGTGTTTGTAGCATTATTGTGTAGCGCCGGCTTTTGACAGAGATAATGATATTGGGTTCTTCTTATTTCTTTTCTTCAGTAACCTAATTAAACCATCAAATCATTTCGCGTTTTCTATATTTATGATAAAATATCTAAATCTCATATTTAATAATATAAATGTCAATAATATTGACATGTTCTGTACAAAGTGTGTTTCAATAATATTAATATTCATCCAGCAGTCTTCTTATGACTGTTTTGTTGGTGGTGGTGTCAATAGCTATGGATTTAGGTTTGACATTTGTATTATTTTAAAAGGTACATTAACACGTAAAATACATTAATATTATTTTGTTTCAGGTAAATAATACAATTTTAATGGGATATTATAGCTGGGATTGATTAATACAAATATAGTTAAGGTAGGCAGCATAAAAATGATGATGACTGATTTCACAAACGTCAGACATTTTTAGGTTATTATAAGTACGTCGTACAAGATCTTATTTATACATTATTATAACTTATTATCATTGTTAGTAATAATATCAAACAACAATATTATTATTTATAAACTTTACGCATGACATAAATAAAAGTTGTTCATAGGTATGTATATATTATAATATTATACAATGAAATAATTTTTTGCAGAGATATTTTAAGGATCTTAATCTTAATTTAATATCGCTGTATGTTTCTTTATAGGAATAAATAAACCTTTACACAAAATGTATTAATTGTTAATGAGTACAAAATCCAATATCAATTAACATAAACATCCGCCAGATGATCCAAATATAAAAAGAAATTATAATTATATTTGAAACAGTACACTGTTGTAGGTACATGGTACATGAAACTACACAGAGAGAGAGAGAGGGTGGCGTATTATAAAAACTTAAACAATCTAAAACATTGGTGAAATGCAAGACGAAGAATGACAACATATTTTTTGCCTCTTTGACAACTTGGTTTTCGTATTGAAGTTTCTACATATAAATATTAAGTCTACGTCCTAAATCTACCTACTACAATAATAATTATACTGTCATAATATCTATAGTAAAGCATAATTAATTATTATTATACGACATTAATAATTTACTGTGTATGTGGGTTTCTATTATAATTATGAAAATTAGTATATAACTTTTAAGAAGTGACTAATCACACTTAAAAAACGCGGTGGCTAATCAGACTTAAAAAAACGCGGAATGCGACTTACAGTGTTGACGCTTACTTCGACACTCGAAAAACGCGAGAAACGCGAAGAGAACTCGGATGAAAGGCCAATTTCGGGATTACCACACGACCGGCACGCGGTTTCTCGAGGACATTTGTGACATTTTGGGGTTAGGTTAGTTTTTTCGAGTGTCGGAGTAAGCGGCAACACTAAGTCGCGTTCCGCGTTTTTCGAGTTTCGCGATTTTTAAGTATGATTAGGCACTTCCTAACTTTTAATATCTGTATATTTCTTAATAGGTAAAAACATTATATCGTTATACGGAAGGAATACCTTTAGATTTAAAGCGCGTAACAACAGTCAAATAAACAAAATATATGAAAATGATGAAATAAAGTGCGTGCAAAACTTCTCAGTGGGAAAATCTTATAAAACATGAATGTATGTGTGTGTATTGCTTACGAAGTGTCATATCAAGTGAACACACGACACTGCATATTAGTGATGTTTCTACAGGCTACAGAAGAACTGCAAATCACAAATAACATCAACTCTTTCTGTCAAACAACGAATAGGCCAAATATTAGTTAAATTGATTCTCTGTCTCTACCTCTCTGTTACCACCAAGATACTTGAAAAATGCCCGGCCCGGATGTCAACAAATACTATTTCAACTGACAGCCGAATCTGTTAAATTTTAACACGTTATTAATATTTTTGGCTAAATATTTGTGTTTTCTTTGTAAGTAATATAATTATTGGAGCAAATGTTATAAATAATTATTGTAGAAAATGTATATTTATAGAGGTTTAGTAAAAAATTAACTTAATCTAATTTGAAATACCAGTCCTATTAATTTCTTTTATATTCGTTCCACGTAATAAGTGCGATTCCCATACAAAGATGACACTGTAAACAGTATCAAATCGTAGCATTACAGATACCACTGTCTGAACTCTATGCGATCAATTTTATGAGAGATGTTATTGTTATGTTAGACATTTTTGTATTATATTAAAAGGTAAAGTAAACATAAAATACATTAATATTATTATTATATTGTTTCAGGTAATCATATAATATTTTATACTATAAAACGTTAGATAGCACTCTGACATTAGGTACAGATTAAACAAAGTCAGATATTTGTATGTCAAAGCATTTCCATGGTTATCGTAATATTAAAATTTGGTTGCATTATTAATATTATTTTCGTAATAAAGATGTTTACATAATGTAGTCGTACACTCCTTTCATTATTTATTGCAAAACTCAATTAAATATTCTGTTTATAATTTTTTTTATAGATAATAGGGTAGTTGCGCATTTTCCAATAATTTTTTTTTCTGAAATAATGCATTAAGTAACTAATTTTAATAAATGTTTCATAAGTGAAAAGTGTATTATTTTTAAGATACAATTTTTTTTAAATATCTTCTAATTTCAAATTTTTTAGTCTGACGTACATTGTGAAAACCAATCACAGAGCTCGGCCCTCTGGCGAGTGATCTCAGAACTCAACTGACATTTCTCTGTACCGTCCTTGAAGTGTACAGGCTGACATAAAATTTGTAGTGTTTCAAGAACTATGCGACTTATCGAGTAAATAAGTAATATTTTTTAACAATAAATTACTTTTAAATATTATTTAGATATCTGTTAATTTAATATTTGAAATAAGTTTAAAATTATGTTCTAATAAAATATAAAGATATGTAGACTACTTCGCTTTGTTGAGGTATTACAACGAGTCTGTCGGAGTCGCCAAGACTTAGAAGGACTGTATCATTCTGCACAATCTACGTCACAATGTTTGTACGTCGAACTTTATTTATGGAAATTATGAATGAAAAGTTGTAAATTTAGAAATGATTTTTATGGAAACATGTTCAGAATTGGCCAAAGTTTAATAATTTATCAAAAAATCAACTACTTTTTTTTCCGCAACTATCCCATTAAAATATACATTAATTTATTATGTTATTAATAAAATTACTAAATTTATGTTGGTATTACATATATACGTCATTACGGTTACTAAGCAACCAAAAAACACACGAAGTCAATGTTACCAACTGTATATTAATTTAATAATCGAAACCTAAAATTGAATTTAGCCGATTACGAATTGGACCTAAAACCGAATTCTACCTACTACACTTTGGTTGTATTATTGTTATTATTTTCGTAATAAGGAAGTTTACAAAATGTAGTCGTACACTTCTTTCATTAACTATTATTGCAAAACTCAATTAAATATTATATGTCTTTAGTTTATTATAATTAACTAAAATATACATTAATTTTGTTATGTATACTAATAAAATTACTAAATTTATGTTGGTATTACATATGTACGTTATTATAGTTACTAACTAACTGAAAAACATACAAAGTCAATGTTACCAACTGTATATTAATTTAATAATTGAAACCTAAAATTAAATTTATCCAATTATTATTATCCATCTTATTTTGCGACTACTCTAACAGGTGTCAGTTTTTGACGTCTCTGGATATGAATGTGAAAGTGACGTGCGTCAATATATAAGTGACGAGCGTCACAATATAAGTGACGAGCGTCAATATATAAGTGACGAGCGTCAATATATAAGTGACGAGCGTCAATATATAAGTGACGAGCGTGAATATATAAGTGACGAGCGTCAATATATAAGTGACGAGCGTTCATATATAAGTGACGAGCGTCAATATATAAGTGACGGGCGTCAATATATAAGTGACGAGCGTCAATATATAAGTGACAAGCGTGAATATATAAGTGACGAGCGTCAATATATAAGTGACGAGCATCAATATATAAGTGACGAGCGTCAATGTGAAAATTTTATTCTAAAGACGTGTTTTATCTAAAGTCAAGTTTTATGTAAAGACGATTTCTATTTAAAGATGAGTTCAACCTACTTTACTTATAACTTAAAGATGAGTTTAACCTAATTAACTTATAACTTAAAGTCGAGTTTAACCTATTTTATTTATAACCTAAAAATGAGTTCTACCTACTATACTGGTTAAACAACCTTTACTATTAATATTCTACTTGCAAACATTATATAAAATTCTATTATATTAATATGTTATATATTATTTATAAAAGAAAAAAATTCTAAGAACCCGTTTAAAATGCATTTTTCTCTCTATAATTATCGTTTTTTTTAATTAAATAAAATACACATTTATCTTATAATCTTAAATGCAATGTTACCAACTCTATAATAATTTTAGAAATTTACTTTTTCAATTTCTATTATTTCATGTTTATATTATATATAATTGATAAATAATTAACTTATTTATATATTTATATTATTTTTATACAAATTTATACGGTAATTATGTATTAAATATGATTATTTTGTGTTTAATGTATTATATTTTTTTCCACTAGCTTGGCAACACTGATCTCCTTATCTCTTACTAAACGTCAGATATTTTTTTAGGTTATTGATTTATATTAGTACAAGATCTTATTTATACATTATTGTATCTTATTATTATTATTATTATTATTAATAATATCTAACAACAATATTATTATTTCTAAACGTAACGCGCATAACATACTATATAAAAGTTGTATGTAGGTATGAAACATATTATAGTATAATGAAATAATTATTTTGCAGAGATATTACGGAAAAAGAAGATCAGATCAGGTTGTAAATATGTGTTTTGTATCTGTACAAAATAGTTTAGAAACGTAAGTTGTTGTCGTGTCTATCTAAACATTGGTGGTGAAATGCAAGACGAATGACAACATTTTTTTGTTACTCTTTGACAACACTTTCTTGGTTTTCGTATTGATAATAAAATTTATTAGGTATTTTGTATCAGAGACTAGGTAATTCTTATACTCTTATTGACTTGCTTTTAGATATATACAGAGTAGTTCAAATATATTTGCTGACAGATCTGAATCTCAGACGAGGAGATCTTGACATTATTTGTTTGTAAAACAGCTTCACGATGCGCCGGCTTTTGACAGCGATAATCATATTGGGTTCTTATTTTTTCTTCAGTAACCTAATTAAACTATCAAATCATTTCGCGTTTTCTATATTTATGTTAAAATATCTAAATCTCATACTTAATAATATAAATGTCAATAATATTGACATGTTCTGTATAAAGTGTGTTTCAATAATATTAATATTCATCCATCAGTCTTCTTATGACTGTTTTGTTGGTGGTGGTGTTAAGTTCTGTATTTAGGTTTGACATTTGTATTATTTTAAAAGGTACATTAATACGTAAAATACATTAATATTATTTTGTTTCAGGTAAATAATACAATTTTAATGGGATATTATAGCTGGGATTGATTAATACAAATATATGAACAATGTAATACTAGTGTTATGTATTGTTAGAACAGTATTTTATTGTACCGGTAGAAATAAAGTTGAGGTAGACAGCATATTATGATGATGGTTTATTTCACAAACGTCAGACATTTATAGGGTAAAAATACGTTGTACAAGATCTTATTTATACATTATTATATCTTATTAATAATAATAATAATATCTAACAAAAATATTATTATTTATAAACTTTACGCATGACATAAATAAAAGTTGTTCGTAGGTATATAGGACATATTATTATAATATTATACAATGAAATAATTTTTTGCAGAGATATTTTATGGATAAATAATGAACAGATAGTTTGTTGTAAATTAATATGTGTTTGAATCTGTACAAATATGTTTATAAACGTAAATACTGAGGAACTAAAACCTAGATCTTGCGTTAACTGTCACGAGATGGCGCAGTCTACATGGATACAGACGATAACAGGAATTTTTATGGTCTGTGTGGTTAAATTTGATGTAAATATAGCTAAAAATCATATTATTTTTAATTATATAATTTTTTGTATTATTGTTATTATTTCTGTAATAAAGAAGTTTACAAAATGTGGTCATAATTTGATATCAACTCATTTCGTTACTTGCAATTCTTAGCTAATAACCAATTTTCTTTTTCAGCAATTTACAAAATAATTTTAAATTAAACATGTAGACTGATATTGGGTATTGTCGTCTGAGAATGTTCCTGTTCGGTAGGATCTAAACAAATTCTAATCAATATTATATTATATATGAACACGAACAGATATATTAGAATAATAATTTTATAATTTCTGTATTACACTCATGCAATATTGAAGCAACGTGTCAAAAGTTGCACTTGCATCTGCAATATTGCTCAATGTAAATTGGGCTTAATAAAGATGGTTTACAAAATGAGGTCGTAAATTAATATATAACACTCCTTTCGTTATTTGCAAATAATCTTATGTATGTGTTTGTGTGTATTTGTTTGTGTGTATGTGTTTGTGTGTACATGTTTGTGTGTATGTGTTTTTGTGTACATGTTTGTGTGTATGTGTTTGTGTGTATGTGTTTGTGTGTATTTGTTTGTGTGTACATGTTTGTGTGTATGTGTTTGTGTGTATGTGTTTGTATGTATTTGTTTGTGTGTATGTGTTAGTGTGTATGTGTTTGTGTGTATGTGTTAGTGTGTTTGTGTGTATGTGTTTGTGGGTATGTGATGGTGTTTGTGTTGGTGTGTGCGTATGTTTGTGTTAGTGTGTTTGTGTGTATGTGTGTGTGTATGTGTTTGTGTGTACGTGATTGTGTGTACGTGTTTGTGTGTATGTGTGTGTATGTGTTTGTGTGTATGTGTTTGTGTGTACGTGTTTGAGTGTATTTGTTTGAGTGTATTTGTTTGAGTGTACGTGTTTGTGTGTATGTGTTTGTGTGTATGTGTTTGTGTGTGTGTGTGTGTGTGTGTGTGTGTGTGTGTGTGTGTGTGTGTGTGTGTGTGTGTGTATGTGTTTGAGTTTGTGTTGGTGTGTGCGTATGTTTGTGTGTGCGTGTATTGGTGTGTATGTGTATGTGTTTGTGTTGGTGTGTGCGTATGTTTGTGTGTATGTGTTTATGTTTGTCTGTGTGTTTGTATGTGTCTGTGGGTGGCTTTAGAAGGAACATCTCCACATGCTTTGGATGGATCACCTCTACAGGCTTTGGATGGAACGTGTTAACAGTATTAAAATGGAACACCTCCACAGGCTTTGGATGGGGAAACTCCCACAGGCTTTGAATGGGATATCCATACAAGCTTTGGATGGAAAACTTAAATCTATCTAAAGACGAGTTTATCCTAAAGACGAATGTTTTATCTAAAGACGAGTTTAATCTAAAGACGAATTTAACTTAAAAACGAATTTAATTTATAATACAAGTTTAAATTAGAGACAAGTTAAATTATAAGACGAGTTTATTATAAAGACGTGTTCTATCTATAGTCAAGTTTTATGTAAAGACGATTGCTAATAAAAGCTGAGTTGTAGGTATTTAAACAAGTTTTATCTAAAGACAAATATTATTTAAAAACCAATTTATTTTAAAGACGAGTTTTATCTAAAGATGAATATAACCTAAAAACGAGCGTCAATATAAGTGATGAGAGTCAATATATAAGTGACGAGCGTCAATATATAAGTGATGAGCGTCAATATATAAGTGACGAGCGTAAATGTGAAAATTTTATTCTAAAGACGTGCTCTATCTAAAGTCAAGTTTTATGTAAAGACGATTTCTATTTAAAGATGAGTTTAACCTACTTTACTTATAACTTAAAGATGAGTTTAACTTACTTAACTTATAACTTAAAGATGATTTTAACCTACTTTACTTATAACTTAAAGATGAGTTTAACCTAATTAACTTATAACTTAAAGACGAGTTTAACCTATTTTATTTATAACCTAAAAATGAGTTCTACCTACTATACTGGTTACACAACCATCCGTTAATTTATAATATACTTGCAAACATTTCGGACTATGATTCTCACATTTTCTAACATATATCAATTTAAAGAGAAAAAAATTCTAAGACCCCGTTTAAAGCTTATTTTTCTCAATTACTTCGGAGTTTTTTATAATTCATTAAAATATATATTAATTAGCTATGTTACTAATAAAATTACTAAATTTATGTTGGTATTACTTACTACGTCATTACACGCGAAGTCACTGTTACCAACTGTATATTAATTTTAAAATTTTTACAAATTTATTTCAATTTATTCATATTTGAATTACTTCCTATATAACTTATATAAAAATTTATTTATTTTTAAATATCTATATTTAATTAAATTATCATTTGTACGATAATTTTATAGTAAATACGATTATTTTGCACGTTATTTTTCTCAACTACGTTGGCAACACTGGCTTAAGTTTACGTCAAAAAATTTTAGGTTATCGTTATATTAGTACATGGTATAAGATTTTCATCTTATTTATACATTATTATTTCTTATTATTATCAGTAATAATACCTCATAACATCAATATTATTATTCATACTTTAATAATAAACTTCGCATGATATAAAAGTTGATGAATGTACATATACAAGGAAAAATGAACAGAGAAATTGGAAGAAGATCAGAAGAAGCATCAAATGGGCTTATATATGTTTGAAACTGTACAAAATTGTTTATAAACGTGAGTGGTACATGAAACTACAGAGGGTAGCGTATACTGAAAACTTTTTATACTTTGGCGAAATGCAATACGAACAATTTTTACACGACAACATTTACTTTGACAAATGGTTTCTTATTGAAGTTTCTACATTTTAAATATTTACTACATCTACTACAATTTTGCCATTATATTTTTGTAATCATTAACATGTAACAGAAGTCAACATTTTATACAATTCATTATACTGATCTGTTCCTTTGTACTCTTTCAAATCATTCAAAGCATTTTTCTTATGATACTTTACTAAAAACTTAAAACAATTCTTCATAGTGGCCCCCAAATACAAAGTATTCAGAGTGAGTCTTTTGTTGCTAACTGAATTCACAAAGGGCAGAGCACTTGCGACAAATCTGTGGGGCCCGTGTCTGGCACGAATCAAAATTGTTCTTAGATTTGCGTTGCAGTATTTAACACTTAAGCCATTACAAGTTGCTGCTAAACCGAAGTCGCCATGCAGCTGCTGTATCTTGTAACGAAGCACTGACATGAATACTGCTTCGTTTATTTTATACTCCGCGAATTTTGGCACATGATTCTCTGGGATGATTTCTGCCACTATGTACCTTAAATTTTTAGGTTATGATTGTGTTTTTATGTGTAGTTTATTTGTTTACCTGTTTTTGTAGCGCACCATTATTTTTATATAGTTTTGGGGTAAAGTACAAAATTGTATTGGTAGGATTATTTTTTGGTTCGCACGAAGTCAGACTACGATAGATACTTTCAAAAAATTCGTGTTCATTACGCACGCATGCGCAAAATTCTCAAGTCAAGTGATGCAAGTGGTCTGCGGTACTCAAACAATGTTACTTGTTTATGTTTTTCTGAGTACCGTGAATTTTATTTAACGTGAAACATGGGATCTTTTATATGGGTTGTTATAAATGAACGTAAACATAATAATCACGCAAGAGAACATGTTTTAAATGTTAAATTACAATTAAATATTTGAACTATGTGATTTAAAAACTGCAAAAATCTTACCTACTTATACGTATGCACGTAAGAAAAACGTAAAGTTTAATACAGTACAAGTAGAATTTTACGTATCTCTTATGATCGTTTAAAAAAAGTTTCTTTACGCTTATGCTTACGGACGAGCATAGTGCCCCCCTTTCAGTCGCCCCCCTCGTGACAGTTCAACAAGTTGCACACAGTTGTGTGTTCGCTGTTCGAGAGCGAGTTTTTGTTAGAGCTCGCGCACTGAGAGAAGATGCCACCGACGTCATATGCGCAGAAACACATTTTTGTCGTTGCCATAGCAACCTCTCCGACCATGTACGCCGAAGTCAGTGTAGTTCATGCTAGAGTGTAATTTTTTCTTTATGACATTTGTGCGGTTCGCAGTTGTTTGGTTTAGTTTATTTTTGTTTATATTTTGGTACGATGTCAAAAAAAGTGGGTTCACAGGGTGTAATCATACATTTCTAATTGTAAATACTGCATGAATTCATTATAAAATAATGTGGAACGCCACTAGTCATAGGTTAGGAGAGAGATTCGAAGCTTACGTCATCAAGTTCACGCATGTATTGAAGACGCAAATGGCATCTTCTCTCAGTGCGCGAGTTCTACAAGATTTATATAAAAACCATTGTTTCAGTGCCACTTGTAACTTGTGAAAAACGTCCATGCTGCCATCTAACGGTGATTTTACAAAATCAACTATTTTGACATATTTGACGTTTCTAAAAGTTAGGTTGATTTTGCCATGTGTACATAAATATATTTCAGTTGCATTTGTAACACACCTAAGTTTAAATAAAATGAATAATAATATCCAAGAAGTGAACAGCAGTCCACATTGCAAACATTTCGTAATTCGCAAAAAACGTTTTTGCCGTATGACAGTAAAATCAGGATGCCATTACTGTGGCGAACATGAACCAAAATTAGATTCCTCAGCTTCAACAGTTGATTCTAACGATTCTAGACTTAGAATACCTTGTCCACTAGACAACAATCATACATGTTTCGCCAGCAAACTAGCAAAACACTTAAAAAAGTGTAACGCTCAAAATAATACAACAGAGACATATCTAAGCAAAAATATCAACACTGGGGAAGATGAGGAACAAACAGATTATAAAAGAGAATTATCAAATGTGCCTACAAACAAAATACTAGAAGTTATATCGATAGTTAACAAACTGTACGAAGACATAGCGAACGAAGTAACAAACAAAGTTTTAAGCCACAAGATACTAACAGAAGAGATAAATAATCCAGAATATGGAGAAACTACAAAAAAACATCTCGTTCAAACTTCATCAATACTCAAACATTTAAACGATGCAAGTTTAATAGACTCCAAAACATGTTACGTCGAATTTGGAGGCGGAAAAGGCAAATTAAGTTATTGGTTATCGAAAATATTACAAGATTCTTCTATTTTAATAGTAGAACGCGCATCTTTGCGCCACAAAATGGACAACAAACTCGATAGAGCTAAAAGTAATATCCATCGTTTGCGCGCTGATATTGCAGACTTAATTTTAAATGAAGTAGAAATAGTCAAACAAAGTAAACAGGTAGTCGGAGTGACTAAACATCTATGTGGAGATGCCACAGATCTAGCTTTAAGATGCTTAACTAACGGAATAGATAAAGGAGTAAATGTTAAAGGCTTAGTTATGGCTTTTTGCTGCCACCATCGCTGTCACTGGCCGAACTATACAGGGAAACAATTCTTCCTCGATCATAACTTAACAAGAACAGATTTTGATATAATCTGTGGCTTAGTTAGTTGGGCAACTTGTGGAAGTGGTCTTAGTAGAAAAGCAAGAGAAAGCATGGAAAATAGAAAAGAAAGTGATAAATTTCAAGGCAGAGAAGACAAAATTAAACTTTCAAGAGAAGAAAAAGAAATTGTGGGACGAAAATGCAAACTGTTGATCGATTATGGACGAACTTTTTATTTGAAAAGTAATAATTTTGTGTGTAATTTGCATTATTATGTTGATCAGAATGTTACTTTAGAAAATATGTGCGTAGTAGCACATTATAAAACTTAATATATTGAAAATTAAAACTAACAAATATTATTGTATAAATTTGTAAATATTGTTTTTATAATAAATGATATATAACACAAACACTGATTATTTTAATTCTACGTTGCATTAAATTTTTAATAAATATAAGATATTACGCAATCGAAAAAATAATTTATATTTCAAACTCGAATACCTGCATAATAGTTTATTATTTAACGAACACCACATAATGTAGGCTATAATTCAAGAGGATGCAAATTTATGCACGCGCTAAAAGCCAGTGTATAATCATCAGAGTTAATTTAGCTATTATGTGCGAGTCAAATACAACGTTTATCTACTTTTTAAATAAAACATTTCTTTGCAAATTTTTATTCATTAAAATATTAACCTAACCTCACATTTGGTGTGATTTGACAGATGACAGTTGTTTTGAATAATGGACTCATAATACAATAGTGTTGAATTATGAATTCATAATACAATAGTCTTATGATGGGGTTTATCTTACTAAATTTACCTACATAATTAATGTATATTCAATTAACTTAATTTTTAAAGAAAAAATAGGTTTTTAAAAATGTATGAGTAAATTAGATTTTTGCGAGAATTTTTGACCACAAACGATCTACTGATGAATATAAAATTCGTCTATAGTCTGTTTTTAAATCAAGCCACAAAATTTCAAATTAAATTTTTCGTATTAACCCGGAGTTTCGTGGTTCAAGTCTCTTGGCTGGCAGCGCTGGCAGTATGTGATTGTCGTTAAATTGTAAAATTCGTGCGCTTCAAGCTGACCACTTGATCATCTTAAATGTAGTCTTGGTTGCCTAAGAATACAAATATTATTTGAAAAAAATCTTTTATATTCAATTTTAAAAAATCATGCAAGTAGTACATTATATAATTGGAAGTAGTGATATAACGGATATTAACCGGTATCCGGTTATCCGGCCACATTTTTACAATTCGACCGAACTCCGGATAGTGATTTGATATTCGGGCTGGACCGGATAGTTAAAAAAATATAAATTAATTATTAAGTCACATGAAAATTGCTATCAGTATTTTAAAAATTTAGTTCATTCTCATAAAAATCATAAAATATAAAGTTAATAAAAAAATACCTAAAATGCATCTTACGATGTATCTGTAATAAGTTTGTTCTTGAACGCCGAATGTCTGGTTGCCGGATATCCGGCCAATTCACTATTCGTTGCATCACTAATTAGAAGCAAATTCTGTTGAATGGTTACCACAGTATAAAAACAAAAACAAACTTTAATAATCTTTAAAACAAAATAAAATTGTTATCATTTTTATTTTTGATGCAATATTTTTATACCAGCAGTATAAAATTATGTTACAGCAGTGCTGGCCATTAGAAGTTTTTTCAAAATAATTATACACGTTAAGTGTAATTTTCCACATTACAGAAAAAGAAGCAATAATTTTCCAGCTTCCCTTTCTCTTTGCGATTTATGTAAACCTTATAAATACCCCAATAATTAATTACTCGCTCTCGTATGCGAGCCCACATGTGTGAATAATTAACATATGATCACCAATTGAAAAAATAAAAATTTTAATTACAGATGTGTCGGGAACATGTGTAAGTGCAGAGTGAATGTTGTATTTTCGCGTTTTGTTATGACCCACTAAACAGAGAGAGATATAGCTGAGATAATGAAGCACGTGGCAAGTCACGATGTTGTTCCAGACATTTAATGCAGACGAGGGCACGTGGAAAACCATGCAACTCATCCCAACAGTGCCGTTCGTGAAAGGGGCACAAATTTTCTTTCGAAAATGCGCACTTTTCAATATTTCTAATTTTATTTTTAATCATTTAGTACTTAGTTAAATAGAAAAGTAACAATTGTGCAATTGTATATTACATAATGACAGGGCTGGATTTAGGGAAGGCAGACGAAGCACGAGCCCCGGGGTTCCCACATAATAAGTGCCCCCACAAAATATTTTTTCGCTAAAATTTAACCTTGAACTCTAAAAAAATTTCGTCTGTGGCGCTACTTTATCATAACAGTCTCTAAAATTGACAAATTTGATATTGATATTGATTTTATTTGTAATTTTTAATTATATCAACATGGACCCCCACACAATAATCCTTGAGGCCCCCAAAAATTCGGTCCTGCATAATAAGCGAGGAAAGTGATTGATATCGTGTGAGTGAGAATGTTGATGCGCGAGGCTTGCCGAGTTCAAAAATCTCACGAACATTGGATAGACATTTTTCTGAGAGTTGTGTACACTATTTTTCCCATGACCATAAATATTAAACATGTTATTCAGAATGTATTTTGGTGTCAACTATACTATCACTGTTAAAATTTTAATTTTACGAAAAAACAATTCTACCACGAACCACGATCATGGAACACATGATACAAGATTTTCAATAACAAGAATATAAATTCTATTTAAATTTTTATATTATACTAGATACAGCAAAAGTACTACTTTAATTTATGTGGATATATCACTTTTAATGTCGTGTTTGTCCATTTAAATGGAATCACGTGATACTTAATGACAGGGAAAAATTAGCAAATGTCAGAAAGACAACACACGCCTACTAAAAGGTGAAACAAAAATTTAAACTGTGGCGATACGATCTGTTCTATAACATATCGAACGGGTTGAACGGATGTGTGATATTGTTTATTTTCGTAGCTGTATGGAAACTGTTAGTTTCGTATATGGTCGTGGGAAAAACTATACTATTTAAAAAAACTGGTATATTTTGAATGTTTGACATTGAGGTTCATGATTTTAATCCTGGTATGTTAAGCTGGAATAATCCCATTAGCAGAACCGGCCAAAACCAATAGGAATAATTAGTACTCGATTATTACTAATTAATTACCCTAATCTCTAATTTATTACTGTGGTTTTTTAAAAAATTAACGAGGGTTTTACGAACCCGAGTTTGTGGGCTCTAGTACGGTTTTGTTAGCTTTGTTAGTGTAGTAAAAACAAAAACCGAGTTTGTGGGGCTCTAGTACGGTTTTGTTAGCTTTGTTTTTTTTTGTAAAAAACCACAGTAATAAATTAGGGATTAGGGTAATTAATTAGTAATAATCGAGTACTAATTATTCCTATTGGTTTTGGCCGGTTTTGCTAATGGGGTTATTCCAGCTTAACATACCTTTTTAATCCGGGTGTATGTGGTAAATTCGGATGATTTAAATCAAATTTTAAAATTCCACTATTTTTTACACAAAATTATTTAATATAATATGTGTAATAGTTTGTTAAATGACATAAATTTTTTTTAAAATGACGGAAAATATGTGTAATAAATTAAATATTTATTACAAAATAAATAAATTGATTGTAGTATATCTACGTAAGAAAAAAATAGAACTACACACGATCTTCTTATCTTCTTGTTATTTGTTTATAATTATTTATTGACAAATAAAAACATACCTATTACTAAACATTGTAAAACACTAGAAACAATAATAAAATTTTTAAAAATCATTTGGAATAGTTAAAAAAAGTACAATATTAGCGTATTTTATGTAAAAAATATTAATATAAGATTCTTTGAAACAAAAATCATTATTTTAATATACTCAAGATATATTATAGGTGTAATTATTTTATATTGGTCTTCATTTTCGACTTCTTAGTAGTTTAGATATAAAGGTTGTTTTATATTATTTCTGCATAAATTTATAAGACGAACCAGTAGGCAATAATAAATCCACAAATTGATAAATTATGCAATAGAATTAATTTTAATTAAATCAATATCAAATTAATTAAAATAATTTACTTTTTTATTCCCACGTCCCAAAACAGTGCAAATAAGTTCGCAGAAAATAAATATTTACGTTGAATAATTTAGATAAACGATCTATAAGCAAACATGAAATAGTAATTTAATTGGAAATGATGACAAGTATAATTAGAATTGCACAATTGAAACAACAAATCAGCATTTTTCTATTCTACAAACATGCACGCCTATACAGTTGCCTATTTTTAGATACATATACGAGTACATAACACGCCTTTGTTGATGTAGATAAATATTTATCATGTGTGCGGTTACCAGCCGTTAACTAATTACAACATACAACAAAGGATAATTTTTTTTAATGTATACTGTTCATGGATTTTTTAGTATACTTCTTTCATCCTTCTGAATCCCGAAAAGAAAGAAGAAGAAAGAAAAGAAATTAACTGTTTTGAAGCTGTCAATGAATTAGCAATTATTTTTTTCCAAGACTCATTGAAGATTCAATTTAGCTGCGCCACTATTTGACAGGCAATTCTCAGCAAGATTCATTTTTCAAAATTCAGAGACATGAAAGAATCCTCAAAGAATCCATGTGTGAACAGGGCTAAAGTTGGCAGCAGAACTACAAATAAATGCAAAATATTGTTTTCTCATTAATAAAATAATTATGAATTTTCCCTAGGTAATCTTGAATTTTCCTGAAGCAAAATAAAAACCAACCACTCCTAAATACCGTCACCTGCGTTCCCATTTCTTCAACGTGACCATCGGAGCTCGAAATCAAAACCTTGACGAAAATTCAGTCATCATTTGCGCAAAAAATCTGACACTTTTACACGTCTTGTGCGAAGAGTTGCACTCTTTTCACTAAATTTACATGATACTTTTCACTCACCAAATATTCAAAACAGATATTTACGTGGCCAGTGTAGTAAATTACAAAGTTTTATTTCCACCTTCACTGCGTTTTTCAAATGAATAATTATTTAATTAATGCTGTCATCAACTGTTATTACTTTTTAATATTTATTACATTACATTAGTTACTTATAATAATACCTTAGATACTTATAATTCATTAGTTACGAACTTAATACGTTAGATACAACCATAATAACATCACAATCTTCCGTTAATATGAAAACTGTCAACAAATTGACAGACAAAATTGTTGATTTGTTTTAACATCGCTGTCGTTGATGATACGATTAAGCTTTGAATATAACGCGAATATATGCGATTTAAGCCCTCTTGGATGTTCAAAGAGACTCGGTATTATAAATCGCATAATATTCTTCTTATTAATAGCTGTAATTATTATAATAAAAATTTTGTAATCACAGGTAGTTGGCTGTAGGATTATTGAACATTGTATATTTGACATGTCTCTTCTATGAGCCTGTCAAATTTTACAGATCTCTTATGTGAGCTTGTAAAATATTACAGGTCTAAGCGCGGCTGTAATAACTTATTTACTTTGTTACTATAAATGCCTATAAAGTGTTATTTATACAAATATAATACAAACAGAACTAAAAACCTGAAACTATTTATTTTAAATAAAACTTATTTATTTCATACTGTGTTGCATTTGCTTCTTTATGAGATTGATTTCAGTCCGGAAAATGAAACATTACGGTATTGTTCTACTTTACAGGATTCTAAAGTAGTACAATACCGTAATGTTTCATTTTCCGGACTGAAATTTAATTTTTGTTTTAATTTTTGTATTGAGACCAAGACGACCAGATTGTATGTAGAAAAGATATATAAAGAATGGTTGCAAACTTTGGTCCAAAAATGCAACACAGGTATGAAATAAAACGTTGTACGTCATTCGTCCGGTAGAGGATTTTCACGGTACTCGTTTCGAAATTCCTAACTCGGTTCCTTCGTCGCCTCGTTCGGAAACATCTTACACGTACCGTAAAAACTCATCTACCGGACTTATAACGTAAATAACTATTACATTTAAGTCCGGTAAGTTTTATTTTAAAACGCAAGATTATGGGCGAGTACAACGCGAAGCGGAATGCTTTAATAAAACCGAGCGATGTACATACCTAACGCACGCATTATGTATTATATTTTTTTCCCGACATACATATTTATTTAAAACTTCTATTTGCACTAAATTTGCCTTCTACCAATTAGCCTGGAACAACTGCTAAGAGATGGCGCCAGCAAATGTCAAATAAAATAATAAATCTGTTTTATTTATTTCAGACTCAATTGAACGATAAATTGTGTAAACTAGCATTTTTGTAGACAAGCAATTTTTTAATAACCTCTAAAAGCTAAAATATTTATAGTTTCTCTTACCGCATGCGATGTGGTAAAATCATGGCATATGTAAAATCGCAACTACCATAGACGTCAACGATGTGTGATTGTTGTGATTACACGTCAGGAGGCCAAAAAGAAAAATAATGCATATTGACAGTTACGTTTTTAGGTTACGATTATGAGCAAGTTGCAAATTTGGCGCGAAAACTTAACCTATATAAATTGATTACAATCGTTGGGAGTGTTTGTTTGTAAAGTAATAAAGACGCTATGTAAACGTAGTGAATTTAGAGAGAGAAAGCACGGAGTCACGTGGGACTACACGTTACATAGAACGTGACTTTATCAGTCAGTGATCATGTGCACAAACGTCACTTTTGAGTGTAGCACGAACTACGACGTACGTCTTTATAAAAACAATATCTGCAACATGCGCGTAGCACAATACGTACGATATTTCTCATTTCTAATGATAGTATTTTTCATTCGATAATTTAAATTTGAAATGCTGTGTACGAATTTATGTCCTAGAAATTATTATTCATTGCAATTCAATAAGATGAATTGAATTCTTATTTGGAAAGATTAACTTATGATAACATTTTGGAAAAATCCGTTGTCTGTCAACAAGGATTAAAAATAGATATCGGCAGATGAACAATTAAAAAGAGATTTATTTTGATTTTATCTACAAATTATTGTATTCCCTTTTTCTTATCAAAATTCAAGTGTACTTATGTTTTACTGGAAAATTCTAGTTGGTAACAAGAATTAAAAATTTCGCAATTTTATCGGATATTTTGTATTGTCGATTGGGTCGGAGTTCAAATAAAAATTGGCACGACAAGAATTATCAGAAATTCTTGTAAATAAAATATAATAATAAAGCACATCATAATAAAAACAATTATATATTATTTAAGAAATTAACGATACCGAATTCTAGACGTAATTTTAAATGTATATGTATAATATGAGTAGGTAATAGCTATTTTATGCGAAGAGAAAATAGTATATTTTTCTACGACTATAATTATTCAATAAGTAAATAAATTTATTTATTTAAACTAATATTTATTAATTGACGATTTCATAAACGCAACGATTTACTTTTATAATATTATAAATTTATAATGTACAGGGTGTTTCAACTTTAACAGCTTAGTCTTGAGGTAATTTTAAGCAAAAAATGTCATTGAACATAGGTCAAATTCCTTGTAGTTAACAAAGTACAAGAGGTTGAAGTTTTATAAATAACACAAATTTTAAGACACTTTTAAAAAGCAAATCTTTTATAGAAAAATTAATTATTTTACATTTACAAATTTGAGATTAAAAATGCATTTTAATCTATTGACAGTTTTTCTGAAACACTTTTCAATATTTCACAGCAATATTTACCTGTTAGGTACTCTTTAATGTACTAATAAGCTTACGTGTTCTTTATATTTTACATATATTTCTATAACACTATATACCTAACGCACAAATTATTAAATTTCAAAAATACTATTCAGTGACAGCAAGTGACAGAATGAATTCGTATCAATTGTGACCAGCAGAGACACCTAGGAGCTAGGAACGACTATAAACTAATTACAACTTCTTACCGGGGTTGTCATGTCTTTAACCGTGGGTAGAGCAAACAATCGCGTAACACTGTAGCCTAAATTAAATATTTGTATCATATGATTATTTGTGACGTCACGAAATCAAGTGGATGTCAAGAAAATTTAAAAAGACTATAGTACTCTTCACTTACAGTTACAAGACAACTAAGTATATGAGAACCCGATGAATGCGTAATTTGACGGCTGGTAACCGCACACATGGAACATATCAGTGGCGGATTTAGAAAATTTTGACAGGTGGGCACAAATCTAATGCATTGAAATATGGTATATTAAAATATAGGTCTATGTAAATTGAATACAAATGTTAGCTTTATTCTATTCTAGTGCAATTGGTATGACTTAATTACGTAAGTATTAACAAGTTAATATAAAATTGAAAAAAGAGATTATTATAAATAATGAGAATTGGAAAA
Source organism: Agonum fuliginosum (assembly GCA_947534325.1). NCBI lineage: Eukaryota > Metazoa > Arthropoda > Insecta > Coleoptera > Carabidae > Agonum > Agonum fuliginosum. The sequence goes on from OX384029.1 coordinate 45,941,179, forward strand.
TCTATATTTAAAACAATGATTCACAGTATTTAAGACTAGGTACAGACTATTTTATACATTATTGCACTATTATCAATACAATTTAGCACATAAATTTAATTCTAAAACAATAAATTACTACTAAAAAATAAAAATCCAAAAAATAAAATTAAAAAAGTGCCCCTCAAATAAAGAAATCCCCTCCGCCACTGTCCAGCTATCAAAGACACATTTATTGGGTGCACCGCACACTCACACTCGCACATTCACACGTACGGTCTCTGCGCAAGTGGAGCCTAAAACCGCGCGAACTCATTTGAAGCGGTGTTTTCCAATGCTCGTGACAAAGACAACAACATTAGCGTGTCGTAGATCACTTCGCGCCGCTCACGTGTCTGCCAGCGTGCAAGTCCAGCGCTACGCGATCAGTATGCCGGAAATTGTAAACTGTGCTGGACGCTAACAAACGTCATTTGTAAAAACAGTGGAAGATCGACATGCCTAGTGTCAAATATCAGCGCTGTGCCAAACAAAATATTTAGTTTTGTTGATCAGGAGACATGTACACTCATTTGTTTTAAGGTGTGGTTCACTGCAACAATGTTGCAACAATTTAAAAAGGTTGACAATTTTGCGGGAAATACGAATTTTCGTTTTACCAGCTATTCATTGTTGTCTTGCTTTCAAATTCAAAGAAAAATAGCATGGTGCAATAAAACATTTTGTGACTTTGTTGTAGAAATCTATGATCTCATATTTTACAATGATGTGCGTGCACGGCTATAGAATAAAATGTGCAAAACACGTTCCGGTATTTTGTTAAATCATTTCTAAAAATTACTAAAAAGGCGTTTTACATTTGGTTATTGCCGTCTTCCGACTAATGTACATTATCGATTTCAAAAGTATAAATAACCATATAAAAATAATTTGATTATTAAATCATAAAAATCCAAGTTTTGCTAATTATAATACGTCACAGCAATTTATAACTTGCATTTTTTATCAATTTACTAATGATTCATGATTTTCATGTAAAATTTCAGTTTTACAAGTGTTGTGCCATGAAATTTTATTTAAAATAATATTGTTACTTTCTCCAAACCCTATAAAACAAAAAATTGTAGGAGTTCCAAATTGAATAAATATAAATTGTAATTTAATTTATAGTTTTGTTTCGAGTTATCAAAATACCAGATGAAATTGATTTTAATTTGATGTCAATTTTTCAAATCATACGTATACCGTCACACCTACTTAAAATTTCAAAACTTAAATCATGTATGTTGTGAAAAGTAGGTAAATAAAAAAATTTACACTTTGAAATTATTTTCTTTCATTTGTCACGTACACAAACCGCATTTTCCTCATCGTTTGTTTTTCATTAAAATTTTCTATTAGTAAACTACTCGGATATTACGTCATATGTGTAGAAACATTGGCAAAAATTTGGGATCATTAACATCAACATTTCGAAAGTACGCGGCATTGAATTTAAATGTGCAATATTTTTAAATTATTGACATGACATTTGATCTATCAACAATGTGCCAAATTATCCGTTGTAATCAAGGCTCAAAATCTCGAAAAATTGTTAATTTTTTTAAAGGTTGCGTTAAAAAGAAACTTACCTATATCAATTTATGTGTTTCAGATTTAAGAAAAAGAAACAATTTATTGTTTGAGTGAGTGAAAAGAATGTGACCTTTTACTACAGTGAGTGAATTAATTGTGACGTGTTACAATCGTGCAAAAAATATATAAAAATGGACATTAACCACACTTTTTGGGAGGAGAACTCTAATATTCAACATTTAAAATATGAAAGGTGAGATTCTTAACACCAACACATAATAATTCATGAAATTAATTCGTCATGTTTTTAATCCCTTCCTGAAATAAAATTCGGACCGCTACTGATTTTCCACGGCACGCCTTGATCATGCTTCAAAAATTAAACAGTTCGCACACCTTCATTTGTTAACAAAAACCTGACTTTGACAGTTAAAATAACAGGTGCAATTGTTTTTTGCAATAACTGTTATATTTAAATGTTAATGTTTAAACAAAAAAAATATTTTACGTGATCCGCAAATAATGAATCATTTATCTATCATGTTGTGTATAATATAATAAACAATTATTTCAAATAAAAAACAAATAATAATATTTTTCGTAATGTTATTATTTCTTGTCTAATCATACAGCCAATAGTCATGTGCTATTATTTATTACCTATTTCAATTCTGTCACGTAAATAATTAAATTCAGAAATTATTCAGATATGTAGGTAAACGCAAGCCCAATAGCTATAAATACAAAAAATAAACGTATAAAGAGAAAAACTGCTTTAGCACGTGTAGTATACATAACCTTGAAAATTTATAATTAGGGTTACTCATTTGTGTTATTTTTATGCTTCATTTGTCTGCAGTTGCAATTGTTTTATTTACATATTAATGATATTTTTGTTTCTAATAATCGCACAATACATTTCTTAGAATTAATTACCTACTTAACTTTATTGCTGGTTGACCAAATTTTTTTTGTTTTAGTTCATTTCCGCATATTTAAATACCTATAACAGTCTGTTTCTAACTAATGCCATACTGGTAACCCGCGCATAAATAAATAAAATACGACAATTAAATAAATTTTTTTAATAATAAAAAATAGGTATTTTTGTATCAGGTGCGCGATGTTTTTGTGCGTGAGAAAAAAATTATAAATACTAACTACAAATAGTCACTTTTTATGTAATAATAAATAAAGAAATAGTTAAATGGACTTTCAAACCAGTGGTACTAAAATATTGATTTTTGCGAATTTTGAAAAAAAATATTCACAATCAAGTTTCGTGCAGAGGTACAGAAACACCACGTATAATTTTGTTTTGTTGGTACATAAATTTGGCATAGGTATTTATAATAATTGTATAACTTACTCAAATTAAAGTAAACAACAAATTATTAAATTATTTTATAACAAATTACAACTGAATCCGAACCTGGTGCAGTACAAAAATCGACTTAATACGTCCTCCACTCGTTACATAGTTTAACAAATTGAAACCAAAAATAAAATATTCCAAATTTAACAACGCCTAGCGCATATCAATACACACATCTTCTATCTCTTTCTACTCATCTTGCGTGGGTGTAATCGTGGCACCCCTTCAAAGCCTGCGCCCACCCCCACTCCGGAACAAAACAATGAAACAATTGAACACACAAAGCTCTAGATTCCGAGTGGAAATATTCAAGGCCCGGATCTTGATAAACATAGATTTATTGATTAAAATATAATCTCGTGTACTGTGGTTGTGACGTTCACGTGACGCTCGCCCCGCCCCCTGATTGTCAACTGTCAGCGAGCGCAAGAGAAGAGGGTACCAATTTTTTTTATGAGGAGGAATGACAGTAACGTGCTATTTAAACATTTTGCATTGCATAAGAAAATTTATAAATAAATAGAGAACTTTTTTTCGTGTTTTACTTTGGGTGTGACTGTCACACCACACATTCTACAAATCGCTGTGAATTATCTGTGTATGTTAAGCATTTGTCAGCTGCTCAGCTGGTCTGTTTTTAACCGTTAATATAATTTTATTTAGATGAAGTAATTTACTTGACTGGTGGTACAATGAGGAATGGAGAAAAAATTACTAGGATGCCGTCAACAATTAATATATTCTCAATCGACTAGTTCCGACGTCACATACGTCATCCTCAGCAAATGAGAAATTTAAATCTATAATTTACATGATATTTTCATGTTTCATTTTTTTCTCCATTCCTAATTTTATTTAGATGTTTCAGTTCATAAAAAAATTTATAAACAAATAAATATTTCATGAGATTTATTTTGGGGTGTGACTACTTTACAGTTCACAGGTCACTGTGAATCATCAGTGGCGCACTCAGGATTTTATGAAGGGAGCACCGCAGACGCTAATTTTTTGGGGGTTCAAGGTCAAATAGCAAATACCTTTATATTGAAAGTTACATTTTTTCAAAGATGAGAAACTGTATATGTTTTCGTTCTTTTTTTGATGTGCAAAAATTTATTAGATCCACCAAAATACGTTAAATTTTCAACCATCGTATACTTCAATGATCATAGATGGGGTAAGCGCCGAGTGCGATATATTAATTATTATTCAATATTCAATAACAATATTTTAATTTTTTGCTTGCTTCTGGTAACCGCACACGTAGTAAAATATTATATCTATATAATATACCGTACCGATAACAAGATGAGAAAGTTGAATTCACTATTGTTTTTGTAAATTATTATAATAGAAAAAAAACAAGACTAAACACATTATACAAATTTTCATTTTGTTTAAATAAATATATGGAGCTTTAACCCAATTAATGGTTATTGATTTTCATAAATGTTAAATTTTTTCCCTCAAAGGGAAGCGCCCGGGCCCCTTCGGCCTTCGCCCCCCTCCTCCGCCATAAGTGCGCCACTGTAATCATCTGTGTATGTTATGCTAGTATGTCATGTTAAGTCGTGTTAAGTCATGCCATGTGACATTTTTTACTTCACTGTAAATTTGAAATGGCAAAAATATGGACTATAGGCTATAGGTAGGTAATTTAAATTTTAACTTCGTAAGCACCTAAGAAAACCGAAAGAAAATTTAATAACTTTTTCGTCACATGTGCACGCAAAGCAAAGAGGGAACAAAACACGTCTTTTCTTCCCTTGGTGTATTGAATCATCTGTTTATAGTGTCAGATTGTCATATTTTTATAAAAAATGTGAGTGAGTTTCACATAATATAAATAATAAAATTCTTTAATGAGTCTGAAGGTCCACTAGATGTTGCAAGAAATATGCGATAGGAGATATATTTCTATCTCACTTGTTGAGATAACAATATACCTTCTGTCAAACTGACTATTACAATTCGAAATTCCAGGTTTGAAAATTATATTGACTATTTTTGACAGATGGTTTAACCAATCATATTGCGTAATGTTGACGTCAAATGACGTAATGCAACCAATAGAATTGAAAATGTAAAATGATGTAGACAACATAATTATGTAGATTAGGTTTTATTTTGTTACGTTAGTTACAAAAAATAAATTAATTTGTCACATGAAACGTCAAAAATGTTTAGCAAAACAAGAAAAATATTCTTCTTAAATACCATTCGAGATAATAATTTTTTGAAAGAATTGTTGTCTATTCCACGGCAACTTATTGCAATTTCACTCCACAAAACATCACGGAAATTCCCCTCAACTTCGTTTCGGGAAATTGTCAGATGTTTTGTGTCGTGAAATTGTTAGAAATAAGTTGCTGTGGAAACACAAAACAATTCTCAAAAAATTATCATCTCTTATGGTATTACCCCTGATAATAAATAATAGAGAAAACACACAATAATTTAGCATTTTCATGAATTTTAGAACTATTTTTTAAAATTGTATTTAATTTTAACAGTAATTAAATTCCAAGGCACATACAATACGCACGTTACCGCATCTATATTTGTCTCAACGAGTGGGATAAAATATATACCTTCTGTCTCGTTTTTATTGAAATAGTTTTAAACAATGCGGAGGTAGGTATGGTAAAGCGCATTAATTTATAATTCATGGTTTGTCGTTTAATATATTGACAGTCGATGAAAAAAATAACTGTTTTGTAGCCGATTTAAAAAAAAAACCTACATAAGCTAAAATAAATGCCAAATTTTACAAAAAAAAAAAACGCCACTTTTAGAAAACAAATCCTAAGCCCACAAAACTCACGAACGTTCTTAATAAACTCTAGGGGTTGTATCAGTTTTTAATTTATTTTAGTATTGCAAGGAAACTGTAATTAAAGGAAATTTTGCGTTTAAAATGTGTCAAAATTTCTAATAAACAAAATAAATGGTATACAAAGATAAACGTGTATTTTTTGTCGTAAGAAAAAGTATTGACGTAAAACTGTACTACGAATATGTTGCGCAATTAGTTTTTTCACATGTAGCAAATTTCATTTACGTGATTCACAAAATAAACAAGATTCGTTCGTTTAATGTTAATGACATGACAAAATATTTGACACCAAATTTAATTATCTTGGAACAATAACCCTAGATTCACAAAAAAGAGTAGCAGTAGGTAACACATTTTATTGAGAAAATTTTTATGGGGCGTTCACCCTTCACTAGTTGAGTCGTTGCTATGGCACATATTCATTTTCATTATTTTGTTAATAAAATTTTGTCAAAATAAAAAATATGTGTTTTAAGTTTCTATCTCTTTTTTAAAAATATTTAATATTTTATCATTTTATAGAAAATTAGTAAATTCTAGTGGAAAAAATTAAATATCAATACTTTTCTTACTCTAACGTTAAATGCTGATTGTTTTGTATTTGATCAAACTTGTCTCCCTGCCAAAAATTGTCAGTACGCCTTGCCAAAACAATAAAAAAATTCCGACATTTAATTTAATCAAAAATTTCCCCGCCCCTAAATGATTGAAAAAATCTTCCTACCTTTGCTGGTTTCTCATTCTCGGTGCCCCTTTTTGACGGACGGCACTGAGGAGCAGACACGGCAGACTGAAGCCCACATCCTTACGTCACATACCTAAAAATAACGAGCAACGCTTAGAAAATATATTTTGGTGTCAGTGAATCGCTAAATATAATATACGTTACACAAGTCAAGTTGGCTGCGCACGTGTAAGATTCTGATCGCATTTCCGATGTTATCGATTGGAAAAATGACTATCGGAAAAGTAAACAGAACCGTTTTTGTTTCGTGACCCGAAAAATACGCAGTAGATACTAGATAGACTATTTATTTTTAGTTAAATTGTTATGTAATAAAGGTTTATGCGAAAGGTCAAGATATTAAGATTAGAATTTGCGAAATTTGAATAAAACTCAATTTGACTAACCTCATTTTTTATAGAAGAAGGTTTTAAGATTGCCAAGTTTGTCTTTATCTACACGACCATTGAATAATATAAGTACATTCATTATGCAGGTAATTGTAGTAAACCCTTCCATAAGACACACTATTGTATTATGAGTCAATTATTCAACAGTCAACATTGTTGTATAATGATGAACATTGTAATCACAATCACATATTATGGGAAGCTGACGTGATCTTTAGCCCAAACGTCAGCCGAGGGCTAAAAAGTAAAAACACGTCAAGAGCCATAAAAGCAAGTTACGCCCGTACTTTATGCACGGTTCAATATGTTCTAATAAATTAATTAATTTAATCGTATCATCAGCTGTTATTACCTTTTAAAATGCAACATTTATTGATATTGATAATTATAAACAACATAATACGTGAGTTACTTATAATACGTTAGATACTTATATATTTCATTAGTTACGGACTTAATACGTTAGATACAACCATAATAACATCAAAACCTTTCATAATAGGTACGCGAATTGTCAACTAATTGACAGATAATATTGTTGATTTGTTTTAACATAGCTGTCTTTGATGATACGATTAAGCTTTGAATATAACGCGAATATAATATATGCAATTTAAGCCCCCTTGAATATTCAAAGAGACTCGGTTTCACCTTGTTGCTTAGCAACATCCTCGGTATTATAAATCGCATAATATTCTTGTTATATTCTTGTTCAAATTACCAAAAATTTCGAAATTCTTTGACTGTTGCTAAGATACCAAAAAAATCCGACAATAAACAAAAATCTAAATGTCAAAGTAGTCAAATTAAACATTTACAAGATAATTTATGTTAAATGTAAGTAAAAATGATGTTATTTAAATAAAAAATGGTATACATATTAATGGCTATAATTCATTCGGAAGATTTACATTCGCCTTCAGCTCGTATATAAACTTTCAACCTCTTGAATTATAGCCTACATTATGTGCTCGTTAAATTAATAAGCTATTATTTACGATCATTGAATAATACATTCATTATTTATGTAACTGTGGTAAGATAAACCCCTCTATAAGACACACTATTGTATTACGAATTCATAATTCAACACTATTGTATTATGAGTCCATTATTCAACACTATTGTCGCTGTCATCACACCAAAATGTGAAGTTAGGTTAATATTTTAATGGATACAAATTTTTAAAGACATGTTTTATTTATAATGTAGATAAAACGTCGTATTTGACTCGCACATAATGGCTTAAATTCACTCGGAAGATGATTATACACTCGCCTTCTGCTTGTGCATATACTTTCATCCTCTTCAATTATAGACTATATTATATACTAAATAATAACTTATTCCTGAGATGAATAGAAATGTACTTATATATGGCTAAAAATGAGTAAATTACAGTGGAGAATTTTGTGAAGTTAAATCTGTACCTGACCGGATTCGAACCTGAATAGTCAGAATTATTATAGTCGTCACATTATGTGCTAAGCTATCCGTTTCATAAGAATTTATATTATTATTTGATATAGGTACGTGCATAATTATTTGCATAAACAAAATTGTACATATTATTGCAAATTTATTTGTGAACAATTATAAGAATTTATCATTATTAAATTTACCATTTTTAATACTGTAGCACAAAAATATTTTAAATGATTCAACAATAAATCACCTGTGTTTGTATCTGTCTCTGTATCTGTCAATAAACTGTAATATTTCTTAAAATGTTTGTTATAAGCGCCCCTATCGGCTAAAACCTCTACTAAAATTCGGCGCAATAATTCAAATATAAATGGATAAATATATTTTGATGATGCATAAATTATTTATAAATATATTATTTCCTTGAATGCTTGAAAACAGTAAACACAAAATAAAAAAAATACACATACGTTTACCTAACCTATAACAAAGTACGCTATAGATTTTATTGGAAAACAAAAACATGTCAGTCATGGCCTACTGAGTAGTAAATAACTTCTTCCTCCGTCTGACTTAGTAAACAACTAAATAAAAGACTCGACGAAAGTGGAGTAAATATCATTACGCAAGAGAGAGATAGCGATATGTCGGCTCAGAATTTATGTGCAAAACATACAAAACATCCAGACATTTATTTAGAACCTATTTATTAAAATTAAAATTAAACACAAAAAATTATAAAGCATTGTATTTTTTTGTACATAAAGTTGAGTGTGGCAGCCTCACATACTGTGAGTCATTGGAATACATAATACAGGGTGTTGTTTATTTCGAGACAAAAAAGGGTTATAGAACATAGGTAGTAAGCTTGAAACAGAAAAAATGTTCGAAAAGTTCGCGTGGACATTTTTAGTACCACTGATTGATAGCTATTATTAATATTTTATTTATTATTTAAATATTGCGTGTTTAGAGGTGTAGCAGTTTCTGCTTTACTCATTGATTGCATATTAAAAATTTGAAGAAAAAACAGGTACCTACTAGATATTTGTGAAAGAATTAATCTAAGTTTATACCAGTTAGGATTCTGAAAAAATCTTTCAAATCCATATAAAAATTCAAAAAGTGTTTTTTAAGTAATTTTGACATGGCATATCTTCTGATTAAGAGATTTACTAGAAAATGTAACTCGGCATAAACCTAGTTTCATTCTTTGTCTGTAAATAAATTTATGAAATTTTGCATTATCTGTAAAACTTCGTGAGAAAGTTAAAATATCATTAAATATAGCTCATATCACCTAAGAAAAAAGTGTTGCGTAAGAAAGATAGAAGATGTCAATTTCCCAGTGTAGTCAATCGGAAAAATTCAAAGAACCGGCTTTCTTGAGCATTCTACAATAAAATCATCTTCAAAATACCAAAATTTATTTTAATAAATGATACTTCTCACGATATCCATGTATTAAAACCGAATTAAAACCTACAAACACCATCGATATATAATAATTTTGAAACAAATATGTGCGCTTTGCGCGCCAACTATCGGTAGTAGTGAGTAGAAAAACATCGTAACCTCAAATTTAATGCTCATAAATACAACAAAAATGAACAAATTACTTAGCTTCTGGTGACTTGTGTGACACGTATACTATTTTTTATAAAACTTTATAGTTTTATTCGCTTCGCGCGTGTTTCAAAAAACCGCTCATGTGGGATAAAAATCTTCCCGCATTTGGTTCGTAAATAACTATTTTGTGGTCGTCAATAGCGATCATCATAACTCGTGCGAAAGTAAATATCGTATTGCTCGGTTGCACCTCGTTCGTTATTTCTCACTTTCGAGTCTCATTATGAAATACTATTGATTAGAAAATATACACGCAATTTGGCTTATTGTAAACAACGCTAGCGTTCATAGCAAAGTAGCAAACTATAAATTTATCGTATTCTTCAATAGACTGTTAATTAGTATTTATAATGCAGTAATTCAGTAGCTCTGATTGCAGCTTAAAACACATTCAATAGATGCGTGTATTCCTATTCCCTTTTGTAAGAGATGGCGTGCACAAAATAAGCGAAGTAAGCACATCATGTGCCATTACGGAATCCCGGGACCGTCCGTGTCCATGGCAAGAGTTGATAATTTTAATCTAACTAATCCATAACCTACGTCAAGGTGGAACTTGTTTACCACCGTGGCCGTTTGTGCGCAGTAAAATAATAGTGCGCCATGAAATGAGCGATGATGATGTGCGATGTAGGATATTCACTTGTTATGTGCATTTACGTATTCATTTGTCATTTGTCGTGCATGGCACACTGTGAAAATAATCACGATGCTCGTGGGAGTGTGGGAACTCCGCAATGCTGAGTAAACAAACGACGAGACTGCTGCGTGTCTTCTTAGATAAATAATAGAAAATTATAATATTATTCATTCAGACAGACGTATGATTGGGTTACATATTCAGACATACATATAATACGCGAAATAAGAGATGGCCGGTCGAAAGAATTTCAAATTGGTATTATCTCATGATTTACTTTTTAATTATTTTTTAAGTCTGTTGCCTTTATGAAGCCACAAAAGGTGGCGAAACGTTGGCCTTTAGACTGAAATAAATTATTAATACAGACTGCATTTCTGGATATTTCCCTTATTTATTACCTAGGTACAGTGTTCATAAAGATTATAATGAACTTTTTTGGCAGAAACTGCTTTGCTACCTTAAAATAGTGTATGTCGTAGGCAGAGTGTAAAATTTGGCATTTTATAAAAAGCTTGGGCACGTAGGCATATTATAAAACACAATGTCACATCATTTTATTTCACTCAAGAAGGATATTTGGTTCTTTATTTAAAACGACTTAGACTGATTTTATAACTAGTCTGAGACGTAAATATAAAAGAATACATTATAGAATTATAGTAGTACCCGTCCAGCTCACTTTTCTCTTGGCTCAGTTGCGTTTAGACGAGTAATAAATTGGCGGATTGTGGCTCAGCTCTGTGTAGAACGTAAGCACATTCTTTTTCTCCCTTACCGGCCCGGCCAACTCTGGCTGCATAAACTGTACGTTATCTATCACTGTATTGTCATTTAAAAAATAATTCAAACAATCAAGATGAAGTAGACGAGGCTATGAATCTAGTTTAGTCAGTAAATCTGTATTTTTTGCCATGTTAAGCACATTAATTTTTCGCAGATGTTAAAAATTAATATTAATTTAGTGATTATTTTCAATATTTTGACAGATATCGCCATCAAATTATGATACTATATGCGCTTTTGTTGAAAAATTAAATTTGTTACGTACCTATATATTTTCATGAAATTGTATTGATTCAGGATTCACCGTAGCATCAATTACTTTTACTGCCTAGGCATTTATAATAATTTTATTGCCTAGACACTAAAAAAACTAAAAGTGACACTTTACAGATTGTCATCTGTCAATACATATTTAATATCATTCGGCGAAAAACGAATTTTTAAAAAATTCTTAAATTTAAGAACAGTTTTCGCAAGAAGCACATTTTTGAAACCACTGTTTTGTTGATTGTATAATGGATATCTGATAACTATGAATGAATGTAATTTTTAAATTAATTGTGCAATGGCAAGAAAAGTAAACAAATGAAATTCCATTATTTGAGAACAGTGACTCAAAACCTGAAAACTAAAATTGCGAATTTTGAAATATTATAATATTTATTTCATTTGAATCTACTAATAATGCCACAAGTATAATTATTTGCACAACGTTTAATAAATGTCTGGTGTTGATAATTCATTTCAATAATATTGTTTTAATCAAATGTGCTACTTGAGTCATCTTAATTTTGCAAATTTTTCAATAACTCTTTTTATTCCACGCTCAGCGCATCTTGTGATATACCCTAATTTTTTTCCGAAGTACAGTAACATCCTGTATATTAATACCGATGACTTGTAATTATGTGAAGCTGCCACACTCAAGCTGAATAAAATATAAAAGACGTCATTTGTATAAAAAATGCGTATATAGGCAATAATTTATTCATTTGTTCGTCCTATTTACATGTAAACAGCACTCTGTGATAAGTACATGACGCAATTGGCAAATTGTGCCTCTTTTCAATATATTTGGATCATTATCTTATCACTACTCTATTTGGAACACGAAATTTGCGATAATAATTTTCAATTTCTCGGTAATAACTCGGGACTTCACAATGTATGACTGATACAAATCTAGAATGTGACATCACGTGTTAGAAATTGGACACGTGTGTGTACCACGTGTGGGAGATGAACTTTCATTTTGTTTTTCGACTAAAATATTTGAGAGTTTTAATAATCTGAGCTGAATGTAAACACGACTGAAAAACAGGTTTCTATTTTTAGCGGTGTTCAAAATAAAACAAAATTTATGAAATAGAAAATAAACGAGATAAAAAGGATATAACAGGCTATTATTCAGACTAAGGGGCGTTCTGCCTAACTTACAGAAAAATTTGTAAATAAGGGCAGTTTTCGCAAGAAGTACATTTTTCAACCACTGGATTGTTGATTGTATAATGGATATTTATGAATGGAATAAAATGAAATTTTAATTAATTAAGCAATGCAATGGCAAGAATAGTAGATTTATAAAATTCCATTTGAAAACAGTAAATTGAAAGCTTGAAACTGTTTGATACCTGGAAACTAAAATTGCGCACTACTTATATGTCATTATATTATAATATTAAATCTTCTTATACTTGACTTGGGTAATCTTAATTTACTACGATTACCCACTTACATATTTTGTGACTCATTAATATATATTTTTGATCTGATAATAATATAAATCGTTTAAAGTTTGATTGCAAATGACGTCATATTGTATCCGACTAGTATAAGTAGTATAAAAATTAATATCTCGTGTACCTGTACTAATTTTCAGATTGCGACTTCACTAAATAATATTAATAGCCTAAGTTTTTCTTTAGAAAACTGCGATAAAAAATAAAAAATTTAAATTGTTTATAATTCCAACCTGTAATAATTTTTGAACCTTTTCGCCAACACTATACTGGTGGAAAAAAAATGAAACACTTTGAAATTCGTGAAATTTCGACCATTTTCAAACCGCTATAACTCGGCGTATTTTCAATCGATTTCGATGAATCTTTGTGGACGAAAAACTTTGAAGTGTCTACTTTAAAGTCATGCCTGCGAATTTTAGCGCAACCCGTTCCACCCCCCTCCAGCACCCCGGTGAAAAATAATAAATTTTAATTTTAAAAATGTTCAACTTTGACGATGTCTATGGACTTAAAATTTTTTTTTTGACTTGATCCATCAACAGGGCACTAAAATTCACTCAATTCCCTGTGCAGGACTCAAAGAACGAAGTTCCTACGATCATTTGGAACAAAGTTATGAATTTTTTTTAAAAAAGGGCATTTTTTGGTTTTTTGCACATAACTCAGCGACTTTTCAACCAAATTAGACGATTCTTTCGGGGAAAAACCAAATTGTGGGTGTACTTTAAGGGGATAATCTCAGATTAGGATGATCTTTTTTCGTACCCTTTAAAACCCGAACAAAAAAACACATTATTAATATGTATTATAATATTATTACCTTTCAAATAAAGTGAAACTCAACAGGGGTTGCTATTTAAAAATGTTAAAAAACTTCACGTTGCATGGAAGTTCTCAACTATGTAAGACTGTAGTCTTTACGACTCTTTAGTGATCCACAAATTTTAAATTTTTTTCTTCACTCGTTCAAAACTTATAGCCTCCGTCCCGGGACTTTTGGGAAACTCTGTATAACAATAATGGATTGTGAAACATTATATCCGCGTACGTCTTGCCACTTGAATATAAAAAATCGTAATCAATAAAAATATTATAGGAAGTTGAACTGAACACAATTTTAACGCTGAATGATGAAAGAACTTTTAATAATTAATTAACAACAATAATCTATATTCTCTCCCCCGTATTTCCGGCCCTGCTCGCCGCCCATGGCTGTGCAGACCGATGCGCAGAACCACTTATAAAACAAAATCCAAGTCGGCGGTGGTGCGAGTGGCGGCGTGCGCGGATCAAGATCACCGCAAGGTCAGACGACATCAACACGCGATACAACATGCACAGCCGTCCGGCACACGTGTGTGTGTGCGTGTGTGTATGTGTGTCACGCCACTTGTACACTACACGTTCACAAACACGGGGTTTGTATTGTGTTCTGTGGGAATGGATAATTGCCATTTAAATATGAATGTGATGGGTATATTTAGATGGCGATTTATCATGGCCTTGGGTAGGTTGGGTGTGGCAGCCTCACATGCTGTAGGTAATCAGTGTGGATGTTATATTGTGGGTGCGGTCACTTAAGGTGATCCTCTACCCCTGGCAGTAAACAGTCAAAAACATTGATTCCGCACGCTATTCTATAGCGTTTATTGTTTTGTTAAACATATTAATAACAAGTAATTTATGTTTGAGGGGAAAAATAATTTATAGAGCCATATTTGTAAAAAAACTGCAATATTTTTAAAAAAGGTGGTTTTCGCGCGCCACTGTACAGCTTTTATTTATAAGTTAATTAACTTCAAATTTTAATATGTTGTTAACAAAGCTTGGATCTACGAAACAACCGATCAAATTTTTTAAATTCGTTTTAAAATAGAAGATATTTATGTTCAAAAAATAACAAAAATTGTCAAAATTCAAATTAACATATTTCGATTTTAAAGCAAAATTTTAAAATTCTGCATCGACCATTTTGTAGATTGTACTTTTATCTTCAACAATATCTTTAGATTATTATATTTAACAAAACAATAAACGCTGTGGAGTGGCGCGCGAAATCCATGTTTTGGCTGTTTTCTGGCACGATAGAGGATCGTCTTAAGAGGACATAATTCCACTCGTAAAATAGACTATTTTTCTGGAACAAATCCTGACTGCATGGTACAACATATAGTATTAATTTTTTTTATTATTATGTGCATAAGAGATGAGAATAGTTTGCTAACTCCAAATTATTCATTTTTCAATGCTGACAAAATGTTTAATTGCATTAAAAAATACACCGATTGTTGACAATAAGTTAACTGCATAAAAAATCTAAATATGATATATTACGGAGATAGCGGACTGTACACAACCTTTATTTAGAAATATACAAAATTTCAAGCTTGTAAGTTTGTTTTTCCGGCTGTATTTTGTTCCAAAAAATGATAACTTTTTGAACTTGAACAAATGTTGCCTATTTTACGGCATTACTCATGATAGTGTCACAAAAAGGCGGGGTTTTATTTGGTGCCATCTTTCAAAAATATTTTGGACGTATTTTTTGGTTTCTCAATCCGTTTTGTTTTTCGCGAAATATTTGGGGAGTACGGGTGGTCTGAAGCACCTTACATATCGGGTGTAGAATTTTTTCTGACCTTATAGGAAATTCAATGTTAAAATTTTAATTTCGGTTTACGTTTTTACCTTGATTTTAGAGCGAAAGTGTAAATGCAAAAGATGTTCAGAATAAAAATCTGCATAGAATAAGTTTAAATTTTTGTTCAAATAGAGTTCTTTCACGAAATAAACAGGAAAGAAAGTTTATTTTCAATTAACATAGAAGAAAGAGTTTGTAAATAAGACTGTAAATAAATTGATACGTGTACCTACATAGCCTGTATTCCTGTGTACGAGAATAATCCTAATAACAATTATCAGAAGTGTGGATTGAATAATAGGTGTATAATAGTATATGCTAACACCGGTATGAGTGTTTTGCACATGAAAAATATAAAGTAATAAAAATAGTGATAATGTCATTGTATAATTTTTTTCCAATTTTCGCAGAAATTTAAAAAAAATCAAATTAGTCAGGATTTTTTTATTTATTCAATAAAATCAATGATTTTTGATTTTTTTTAAATCATGATTTTTGCCAACCCTGATTGGAAACTCAGTTTGTATAATAATCCATAATACTCGTACATTGTTTAATCATATAATTGATGCACGCATATCTAATTATTATTAAATTATTAAATAGTTTCAAGTCTTAAACATTTAATTTTCATATTTCGCCTCGTTTAACTCCGTAAACCAAAGGTCAGTTATATTTACTCAACAAATCATCTTATTTTCTCTGCCTTCCCACTCACGATAGCAAAGGCCGAGCTCTAGTTGTCGAATGTCACGTTGTGTCGCGAATTCCACGAATTCGCATGAAAGTTTGGAGCGAACTCGAAAGCGTTAGCCGCGTTCGGATGTGATAACACGTGCTTGACACCATATTCCCAGCACGACACGTACGTAACGTGACTGATAAGGGAAAGAATAGCGAAATTATTTCACGTTGTGGGTCGCGCTGCGTACAAAGTATTTTTAGAAGGTTTCCTTATTATTTTTACCTGGATCAGATATCAGAACTATTTTATCGGAAAAATGATGTTCGAAAAATTGTAATAATAATTTATGAATTATGATGAAATGATGATGAAAGAAATAAATAGGTAAAAATTTTATAGGACATTTATATGACAATTCAACTCATAGTTTTTCATCCAATTAAAACACAGTATTTTGCTGAATTGTACCAATCACAGACGAACTACAGTGACAATTTTCACTATTGAAAATTACACTGACAATTTTCACTAGTGAAAATTGCCGCGAAGCGTTGCTTAGATATTATGTCAGTTGATGATTGTTTTAAAAATACATTACTTTTTTTTAAAAATAATTCGAGAAATTGTCAAGCCGAATACCATACGTGACTATGATTTTTTGGTAATTTTTGCCGTCTGATCACTCTTGCTTGTTGCTTTAGATAATAAACACTCGTGCTACGCACTCGTGTTTATTTTCGACGCAACAGGCAGTTGTGACCAGACGGCAAAAATTGCCGGCAAAATCATAGTCACTAATGGTATTATATATGACAATTCAACTCATGTGTCATCTGTCAGAAATGGACCAATCAATTTTGAGGATTTATAAATTTTCCACCAATTGAAACGAATTTTTTCGACAATTTTCACTAGTGATCCAATCGACAATTTTAAACAAATGAATATATTTTTATTAATCAAAATCCTATTGTTATAACTGTTGTAATGGAAGTGAAGCTATTTATAAATCATTTTCATAAAGAAAGAATACATTTTTATTCGGTGAATTGTCCTCCGAATACCATTCGTGTTCCAAGTTATCTAGACAATTTTTGTGGCTGCATCAGCAACAAAAATTGTCGACATAACTTGGAACACTAGTGGTATTATATATGAAAATCGCATGACACAAATAACAGCCAATGGAAGAATTAATTACAATAATAGTAACCATGGTTATATAAAAATTTATCAGAAATTTTTACTACTTGCTTGAGGAACTTAACTGAAATTAATAAACGGAAACTTTATCGTCATAGTTAAAAATTGATTAAATTGCCATTTTGAGTATAAACAAGCAATTAATAAAATAAATAATACATGAATGTTAAATACAAATATTTCATATTTCAAGTTTATATTAGGTATACCACATGTGCATTAATTCATGTCCAGGAATTTTTTTATCGTGCATTCCAACAACGTAATTAGCTCTCGTGTACCACTCGAGCTAATTAAGACGTTGTTGGAGAGCTCTCTAAAAAAATTCCGGAAAGAATTAATGCACATGTGATGTAAGTGATAATTTATGTTAAATGTAAATGTACCTACCTAAGTAAAAATGATGTTACTTAAATCAAAAATACAACAACTAATTACAGAAAATGGTTATTTATAGGATTATTAGTAGTTTATAAAGGAAAATTGAAAATATAAACTTTTTGCATTAATTTGACGTTTTTTATGGCGCACTGCGCTATAATGTGATCCGTGGACTATAAAGTGACGTTTATGTTAAAGAAATTCGTGTATAACTGTCAAATTATGATATGACCGTGCATAAAATTAATTATCAGGACAACCGTCAGTTTCGTTTGGGAATTCTATTATGAGGCTGTAAAATTGACCTTTTATACATTGCAAGAATAGGATGGTATGACTTGAATTCGTGCGTTATTAAATTTGTGTATCTAAACCAAAAGACAGATTTTAACGAAAAACTAGCACAATATTAATTGAATATAAACGAAGATTGTATTAAATTTTCAAGGGAATCGTCTGTTTTATAAAAATGATAATTAATTTTAAAAGTCAATTTATCGAAGAATTGGGCATATGATGAAGTATCAAAAAGGGAATGATATTTGTTTGACTTCGATCGGACCATGGGTGGAGGTAAATATTAAAAATCGCTCTTTTAATTCGATGGAACAATAGGGGGAGTAAAAAATATAGAATTTCGATCATTTGCCCGATCCTTATAAAATTTTGCATGAAGGTCTATATTGACCAATCAGATTTTAAAGTAGGTATATATGCAAGGTCGGGTACCCACCTCAGCCTCAGCGAGTAATTTATGAAATTTATCTAGGAATTAATCTGGCCGAGTGTGTTATGTGGCCGACGGTAATTCGAATTTGGTCAGATTTTAAAAATATGAATGTATTTTTGTAACAAATAGGTATAGATTGCAGTTGAGTTGATATAATGATTGCTGAATCTGTTCGAAGTGCGAACTCATTTTTTAACAACTTATTTATTTTTGTTTGTTTTTACATAATATACCGATTAACATACCTACTAATATAATATACATAGTTCAAATAGAAAAGAAAGTAATATTTTAAGCTCTAATCAATACATTTCATTTGTAAGTAATTAATTATACTGATAACTTTTCCGCATATTGTGAAATGAACAATTACTTATAATTAATTATACCATTTTAAAATAAAATATGCTTCACTTCATTATAATTTATTTCTAATGAATTTCCCGGCGTGCTAATTAGAAACAATTACTTTAATAATCAATAATTTCATTAAAAATTTACATTTCCTTGAGTTGTTCTCTTCCTAGTAAATAATAAAATAAATGAACGTCTGATACACGTGGTAGGTGTCTGTTGAACAAATGCGGATAGGTCAAGATTCAAGATCAATGATGTCGGTGATAAACAAGCTATACTCGCGTTTTGAAAAAGCAAAACCAGTAAATTGGCCAGGCAACAAGCGTTACGTAAGTGTGACGCACGAAGCCGAGAAGAAGAAATCGAAGAAAATAAGAAAAACATAAAAAATAAAAACGTCTATGAACTAAAACTTCAAGATAAAAATTAAATAGTCGACGTTTCGGCTACTTATTTAGCCTTCATCGGAACAAATGAATTATAAAAAATCGAGTCAAAAAATGGCTCAGGGCGTATCATGACCATTTGACAAGAAATCAAGAACTTTATAACTAGGTAAGCACTTAACGACAAGAATGACTGACGAGTAATTTTTATCAATGATAATAACATTTGGAAAATCCAATGCTAAATAATAAATCTATAAACTGTCGCCCTGAAAATAGGAAAAATTCAGCTTAAATGATAAGCTTTGAAGTGTTACAATAGTCAATAAATTGTTATTCATTCCATGTATTTTTCCAACATTGAACACCGGCACGATGATATAGAATTTTTTCAATTAGCTAATACATCTGATAAACAGTGTCTAGCATAAGTGATTTCACGTGATAGTCTTTGTTTATTTCCAAGCCTACTACAACCATCGTGACTGCGTGACGTAAGTCGGTAATTACACAGTAAAAATGTCTAACTGACCTACACCGTAAGCGCCGCAATTATAAATCATTTACATTTTCCTGTAAACAAAATAAATCAGTGACGGCAGATAAGAATTTTGCCGTTAAAAAGGAAATTTGAAATATTTGTAGGATAAATTTAAATATACCTATTGTATATAAAAATGGTAATTATTATTAATACCCAAAAAATACATCCCAAAAGTGCGAAAAGTCTTAAATTAGTTCTCTATAACTATTTTTTCTATTTGGTTTAAATTAAACTGTCATAATATACACCAAGTTGATCTAGGGAAATTTATGTGTGTAACGTTTTGGTTGGTTGGACATTAATATTGCCATTTAATTAACTGTCACTGTAATTGTAAAATAATAATTACTTATCTATTCTGGTTGACAAGTGAAGACTTTATAGAAAATATTGAACTTATATGTTTTCCATTAATTTTATTGAATAAAAAATAATTAAATTAGCAAAACAGATTTGGAGGTTATACTGAAATTTTTACGTTCTCAGGTTTGACGTTTGACAATTGAAGTAAACGTCATCTGATACTGCCACTACCAACCTTCTAAAAAAATATGTTGTGTGTCACAAAGTGAACTCTGGCGACATTCAGTTGCGTTTCACAAAGTTAACTTTGTAAACGCTAAATAGAAAAAGTAAATAATTAACCTGTATTTTTCTTTAAACATTTCTGCCAATGGCCGGTCGCGGTCATGTCAAGATTTAAACAATCAAAAATTTGTTAGGTATCCCTTATATTGTCTCTCCATAAGCGCCGACTTTTAAGAATACGTGTAGGGGTAGTAAAAATAATATAAAAATTTAAAAAAAAATCAGTCATGTGTATTTATAATGTATTTATAAAATGCGCGAAACTTAAAAATCAAGGTCAAATACCTTAAAATCGAATTTTCAGCGATAAATAATTGCATTATTTTACCTTGTCATGTGCAGATATTAAAATATGCATTAGCATTTGTTATATGCTTGTGTGGGGGCTCGAGCCTCGAAGCCCCCACGTAGTCGGCGCCTATGTCTCTCTCGATCCTACTTACGACACTAAATTAAACTTTCTTCTCTAGTATGTTCTTGAAGTTTAAATGCACAAAATGTGGTGAATATGGTGTATTTTCCACCAATAATCAAAAATGAGTTGACGGCTGATACCTGATAACCGCACAAATCACTGTTATAATCAAACAAATTTGGACGTGGCATCCGCACATATTGTGAATCATCGTAGATATACAGGATGATTCACAACTTCGTGCAAATATTTTAATAGCATTATTGATCACGATACTAATGTTTATTTGTTTTTTTGTGTAGCTAAACAAAAAAGTAAGTAATAGGTTTACTGTCGCGACTAGAGGCGCAGCCGAGGCTATGAATTTAGCTTCTGCAGTAAATCTGTATTTTTGCCATATTGAACACATTTTTTCGTTGATTGTTGTTAATTAATATTAATTTAGTGATTATTTTCAATATTTTGACAGGTATGCCAGCAAATTATGTTACTATGCTCGTTTGTGGAATGGTTGCTATGCGTTTATTGAGCGATTGTTTTTTAAAATAGTATATTACATTACAAGTCATGAAAATGTTTCATTGCAGACGAGGAGGCGTTTGAAGAATGCGAGGATGCGCAGCGTCCGAGAATTTCTTCAAAGCCTCCGAGTCAAGCAAAGACATTTTTATGACGCGTGATGTATTCTATTTTTTTTAAATCGGCAATTAAGCTTAAAATTATAAAAAAAATTAGGTTTGCATAAATCATCAGAGCTGTAACAAATTTTATAAAAAGTTGTCATGACAAGTAAACAAAGTTGAAAGTAAAAATGACTAGGCATGAAAATTCTATTTTCATGCCTAGTCATGAAAATCTTACTTTCATGCCGCAAATTAGTCTGGAAATGACGATTTTCATGCCGATTTTGAAAAAACAATTTTTTAAATTATATTTTCATGAAATTATATTGATTCACCATAACAATATAATTGAGAGTAAATCCTGTTGAATGATTAGCAGCAAAATATAAATCTTACCAGAATTATTTTTCTCAAAATTCAGAAGCATAAAAGAGTCCTCAAAGAATCCTTGTGTAAGAATAAAACTGGGTCGAAGGCACGAGTTTACTAGTTAATCATGACAGTATCATTGCGTAAACAGTAAACATAGGATAACAATAACGTGAATAATGTATAAAAAGAGATGAATTTCTATATTCAATTTCTATATTTACATGAACACGTGCAGTGTCAGTCTCGAGGATAACAATTGATTGTTTTGTTTGTTTTGTTGTTTACAGTTGCAACTCGAACGATGGCGAACATCCCCGACTGAAGGACGAACCGATCTATCGATGTTGCGATAGGTGAGAATGACAAAATTACGTCATGGAAATTTATAAAGCGGAAAATATCAATCTTTCATTGGATGCATGCGACTGATGGGTTCAAATGAGAAGAATCAAAATTTAAAGGGTTTGGCGCACGAAGTATAATACAGGGTAATTCATCGTAACTTACTTATTTCAAAACGCAATAATGCCCATTTTATGAATCAGAAACTTTTTATTTTTCTTTTATAATGTAGGTACATATCTAAAGTTTTGTTTCACATAGTTTTCAAAATCATATCACGTAGGTGACGCCCCCCATTGTCTATACACTGAATAAGCCGATTTCTGGCGTTTGTCATAACCCTTTCCAGCATGGCAGCAGGTATGTTGGCAATTGCGGTCCGGATGTTGGCCTTCAGGTCTTCTAGGGTCCTTGGACAGTTGATGTAAACACGGGATTTCAAAAAACCCCACACAAAAAATCACAAGGGGCAAGGGGCCAAATCGGGCAAGCGGGCTGGCCACTCCTTCGAAAGTCACGCTGGGTTGCGATCACAGAATATCCATTAGAAAAGTACGATTCAACTGAAAACACACGCTGCTCCGTGCTCCAACGCATGATGGCGACTGACTGAGTGGGGAACAAAACTTAAACGTTCACCTGTCGAATAAGATCACTCTTTCCCCACTACGATCCCTACAGCCTGAATGGCACGTATTTTGAAAAAGCAAGTTATGATGAATCACCCTATATAAAAAAAACACAGGAGTGGACTCTCCGTATCTTAGCAATACTGTAGATTCGTGGCATTTCTGTTTACACTGTGCGAGAGGGAAAGATCACTACTGGGCCCGTGCGTCGTTACCGTTATTTTTATCGTCATAGAATGCATGCTCCGAGCTGGCCCGTTTTTTCTGTCTCTCTCTAAAAGATAAACAGAAAGGCCACACTTCATCCGCTTGAGTGTCCACTGCTGTCATATACTTCGTAGTATGAGGTTATGAATTTGAACGAGGCGAAAGAAGTATCTATCCTTCCAAAGTATACAAAAAATTTACGCCCATTTTTACGATTGCATTGAAAATTAATATGCAAATTTTTCTTTAAAAAAGCATTATTTAAATAATAATTAGTCAGACGTATGTCGTCACTAAATCTTTAAATCTCGTGATTTTTACAGTAGGTACATAAATAAATAATTTACTTATAATAAAAGCAATAGGTATGTTTTAACAGAAGCAACATAATAGTTTTTTTTATTATTTATTTTATTTATTCTTTTAGAGTGCTCGTGCTTCATTTAATAATTATTGTAAATTCAATAAATGTCAAATGACAGAAATATTTTTATTTTAAATGAAGTTACCTAGAAATAAGCAGCCAAATTCCATTTTGCGGCCTATGCCTTTAAACTAAAGTAAAATTTTGCGGCCTAGGCATTAAAATTCTATTTTTTGACCTATAAATAGTCCGAAAAATGTCACTTTATATCACAGTATGAAATAAAGAAATTTATCTCGATATTTATATAGATTTTAAACAAAAACTCGAAATGATATAATTCTACCAGGTCTAAATAATATGTTATGTGAAATTAAAACTGAAAAATTTAAGGATTATAAACGTGGACGAGGCAAAAGTAGTGTTTCAAAATCTCAAATGTATTAAACTTATAACGTTAGTAATAATTTTGTTTCTTTTCAGTAATTTGAATTTCGCTACAGTGGCGTGCAGTGAAGATGATTCCGAATACAACCAATATAAGAAAAGCAAAGTATCCAGAGTAAGTGAAGTTAAATAGTAATTTAGTTATTTACTTTACAAGTGAGCAAAGTAAGGAATTACCCACGAGGGAAATCTTAACTTGCGAGGCCGAAGTCTAAGTGAGATAATTTTCTCGAGTGGGTCATTTTTGTCCACGCGTGTAGTATAACGTTTTATCCAACATCTCTTAAAAAAATATTAAGTTCCAACCTAAAACATCGTTTTGTGAAGGTGACTTCCAGCAAAGCAAAGTAATAATTTACCCACAAGAAGGTATAATTTTATCAAAGTCACTAATATGGACAATATTTTACTTTGCTTGTTTAAAAAATCACCTTTAGTTAAATATGAAAACGACGCGGGATAGCACAGTGGTAGAGTGCAAAGCCGGGTCTTGCTTGGATCTTTATACTCTCGTCACCATTCCAAGTTGGGATACAATAATTAACTTGGCAACCACAATGCTATCGGGAACCGGCTAGTGGCTTGCACCGAGAATTTGCAAACGATTTAAAAAAAATCTGATGTGGCCAGCACACAACCTCCCGCTATATCTAGACTTATAAACATAAATGTATACGTACAATCCAGTGCCCATTTAAAATATACAAATAAAAATCTAAAATATTCAAACAGAAATTTGCAACACCCCTGAATCAAAAGATAGGAAAACTCTTTTGTGTTGAAGCCATCCTCCGTTCAATTACTACATTTAATATCTTATGAATTAAGATTTCAACGTTTTATTTGAAAATTTTTATAACGTAAGTTGCAAATATCTTTTCCTCTTATTCTTATTACAAATAAATACTAGGTATATTTATCCAAATTTATAGAAATTTTTGACAATCAATCTTTTCAATCTTCAAAAAATATCACTTCCGGTGAAGATATTTGTACCAAAATCAAATGAGCTGTTCCAATGTATATACAAATGTTAAATACCAAATACATGCATACATACAGACATCATCGTGCTTGCTCATTCACTAAAAACTCACTACCCGATTTTTAGCATGATTCCAATACCTTCCTTTACAGGTATGGAAGATAACTCGAAAGTCGAAAATGGAGCGAGGTATCGAATCGAAACGCCGTTTGCGGCATTTCATACCCAATAATTATTAGTAATTCGAATTTTTTATCCTTTTGACTAAAACTTTTGTGAATTTTAAGTTTCACCACTTAAATTAAAATTTAAATGATAGAAATTACGTAATAATAATAGCTTTATGAAGGAACAATAAGTAAAACCTTCAGTTCAATTTTAATAATTATATAAGTAAACTAAAATTAACAATTACATTATCCTTACCTAATTGATTGACACGTATCATTTCTTCTCGTTATAATAAGAATGGAAAAAGACAGAAATTAATCGAAATAAAGTCACGTTGAATACACACTTACACACAAACAAAACACAAGCGGAAGAAGACAAATATAAACTGTTACACGTCTGTTTCACTTTTTAAATATAAACATATGAAATTAATCGGCAATGATAACCTGACTTTTGACAGAATCCTTACATTTTAATTATTTAATGAATAAAAATTTGTAAAGAAATGTTTTAATTAAAAAGTCGTAGATTAAACGTCGTATCTGACTCGCACATAATGGCTTTAATTCACCCGGATGATTATAAACTTTCATCCTCTTGAATTAGCCTACATTATGTGTGCTCGTTAAATAATATTTCATTGTCTATACGATCATTGAATAATACGTTCATTATGTAGGTAATTCTAATAAGATAAACCCCTTCCATAAGACACACCATTGTATTATGAGTTTATTATTCAACACTTATAATGATAAAAATTTGCATAGAAATGTTTTAATCGTAGATAAAACATAGTATTTGATACGCACATTTTATTTTTTTTGCTCAAGTATAGTTTATTTTTGCTGGTAACCATCCTACAAGATTAACTCCCAATTACAGAACGGTAGATGTTATTATAGTGGAATCCAACAACTCGTACCCAGTGGTATTATTGTCGGTTGTGCTGGGAATCGAACTGGGGACCGCTAGCATGCTAGGCGGACCCTCTAAATAATATAATTCACTCGGATGATTACACATTCGCTTTCAGCTCGTGCATAAACTTTTTTCCTCTTAAATTATATAGCCTACTATGTATGTGTCCGTTACATAATATACTATATACTTTGGCAATAATAAATAATATGAAATAGTATATTACATAACGAGTGACGAAATTAATTAATATCGTGTGAGTTCGAAAATCTCACGAACATTCGATAGACACTTTTCTACGAGTTGTGTACACTACTTTTCCCATGACCAAATAGTATATTATACATTAAAGGACTAAAGTGCATGATTTAATCCTGAGGGTGAAGTTTATTTCACGAGCCGAAGGTGAGGGAAATAATCACCTGAGGGATTAAAGGTACTTTAGTCCTGTGGTATATACGCTATTTTTTTAACTTCATCCTCAAACGAATACAAAATAGTTTAAAAGAATACACATTTTGAAATTTGGACAGTAAACTTTAGGACAAATATTTATATTGTTACCATAGATACTCTATAACAAATAGCACGTATTTACTTGACAACGGGATTAATTAATTCAATTTCTTGACAACGGGATTAAA
The DNA here is from genome assembly GCA_947534325.1 of Agonum fuliginosum. Classification (NCBI taxonomy): domain Eukaryota; kingdom Metazoa; phylum Arthropoda; class Insecta; order Coleoptera; family Carabidae; genus Agonum; species Agonum fuliginosum. The sequence continues at coordinate 45,967,938 of OX384029.1, forward strand.
TATGAAAAATAATACCTTGGGATCAAATTAAGAACCTTAGTCTCTAAAAATAAAGACTAAAGAAGAGTTTTTTTTCATAGGTACATACATTTTAGTTTTATGAAAAAACAAAATATAGCACGAAAATCCTCCATTTTTTACTAGGAAGATCGTCGTTATAAATAAATAATTTCACAATATATGAACACTGTCTCGTAGTGCATCTATTCATCTTCATTATACAGTTTATAAAACATGTCGATTTTTACTTTTTTTTCCTAAAATTAAAATAACCTATATCTATATTGACAGTTTTTCTGAAACACTTTTCATTATTTCACAGCAATATTTACTTGTTACTTTATAATGTAATAATAAGCTTACGTGTTCTATATATTTTACATATACAGAGAGTTTTTTTTATAAGTAAACATAGGGCATGTCATTACCATAGTTACAGTGTTACAGAATGACAGCAATGCATTAGAGCGTTTTTTTTATCATTAAACATAGGGATAATAATTAACATACGAAAATAAATATGAAATATAAATTATTAAAGAAATGATAAATTATTTATTTATGTTTTCTACACTTAAGAACTAGGTAGATACATTAAACTTATGAGAATTTAAGAACTAGGTAGACACTTAAAAAATAATGTGTAGGTACAATGGTAACAGAATGAATGTTGAACAATTAAAAAATCGAATTAGTGCTGTTTCCAAAAATATTACTCCCTAGCAAATGTTATAAATTATTTTTATAATCGTTTAGGATTTAGGATATTGTTTAGAAGTTTAATGTAGGTATCTACCTATTATAGTTCTAATTCGATTTTTTAATTGTTCAACATTCATTCTGTTACCATTGTACCTACTTACACATTATTTTTTAAGTGTCTACCTAGTTCTTAAATTCTCATAAGTTTAATGTATCTACCTAGTTCTTAAGTGTAGAAAATATAAATAAATAATTTATCATTTCTTTAATTTATATTTCATATTTATTTTAGTATGTATAATTATCCCTATGTTTACTGATAAAAAAGACGCTCCAATACATTGCTGTCATTCTGTAACACTGTAACTATGGTAATGACATGCCCTATGTTTACTAATAAAAAAAACTCCCGGTATTTCTATAACATTATGCCCATGTCACACCGACATGGCATGGCATGAAGCACGGTGCTCGATGGAACAAATGAATAACGTAAAAATTGTATCGCCGCTATTCGTCGAGCATTTTGACATATGGAAATTTGTAGCTGATTTCAGTGAGTCCTCAATATAATTTTTGACATTTGGTAAATAATTTATGTCAAAATAGTAACAGTAAGTAATTAGATAATAAGAACATAACCCTTTAAGCTTTTGTCAATATATGAACTAATTATTTATTTAATTAACACAAAGAATTGATGAATTTTAATTCTCAGCTGTCAAAAATAATTCTCAAAAACCTTCGAAGTACGAAGTGAACATAGCAATATACGAATTTTAGTATGGCATTTTACTATACCGCGTGTGACACTCTTTTGACAGCTTTGAACGAAGCAAAATGCCACATCGTGCACCGTGCTTCATGCCACGCCGGTGTGACATGGGCATTTCATAACGCACAAATGATTAAATTTCAAAAATACTATTCAGTTAGTCGCTAAACCTAATTATTCTTTAACAGTGGTCGTGGGAAAAGTACATTTTTGTATCATAAAAACAAATAGCATTATATTTGTTTGGACAAATGACTTATCATCACGTGTAAAACCTCGTGAATGCAAAAATTGCCTATTTTTATTTTAATACACAAACAATACAAATATAGAAACCCCGCTATTTTTAGTCATATTAATCCATATTGAATCTTCGCTATCCCCTCCACAAATCGCGAACCAATCGCAGCGCAGGTAACTTCCGTTAAATTTGAAATTCCGGTAAAGTTCGCTTCTATAAGATCTCGAACATCATTGAAGTCGTATCGTGAACTTTTGTTAGTATACATCATTATAAGTGCATAGTGTTATATTAATATGGTTACCAAGTCTACGATTGAGATGAACAACGGTGTCAAAGATTTTAAAGAATTTCACAAACAGGTAATTTGCGCCTGATGTTTTTTGTGCTGCAATGTGCTATGCATTAGTGTAGAGTTGGTCACAAAATGGTGCAAGTTTTAAATGTAAATATTGTTGTATTATAAATAAATAGGGACGCTATTCGAATTAAATTTACTACTGTTTTTTTAATATTTTTCATTTACAAACAATTATATTATTTGAGTAAGTGATATTTTAAAAATTATGTTAATTGTGCAGTTAAATTATTAATAATTTTTTGATTGGCAGTTAATTCTGTTAAAAAACATAATATTAAAAATGCATTTATTTTAGTCTACCAAACTGAGAAACTGCCTTTAGAAATTAAAATTGAAATTATGACTTTTGGTTTTACTTTTCCTAGTTTAAAAACAGACTTTACTTTGTTTCAAAAATATTTTTGTACTACTATCACTTAGGACGTATTAAGCACGCATAATTGACAATCGGAAATGTCAATTTCCCAGTTTAGTCAATCGGGAAAAATGCAAAGAACATTGGCTTTTCTAGACACTTCAGAGTAATCATTTTAAAATAATAAAATTTAGTTTATAAAGTGTTACTTCCCGGAATTATAATTAATGAAAATTATCAAAACCACCGAAAACCGACAATATTTTTTTTAAATAAAACTTGTGTGCAGCGCGCCATTTGTGTAGTAGCGAGTAGAAAAAGCATCGTAACTTCAAATTTAATGATCAGGCTACAACTACAACTTGAATATAGTATTTGATTATAGTTTTATTCGTTACAAAAAACATTGTACAAACCTCTTGCGGGAAGACACCATCCCAGCATTCGCGTAAATGAAACTTTCGCTTCGCTCGTGTTTCAAAAAACCGCTCATGTGGGATAAAAATCTTCCCTCAGTTCACAACTTCTTGCATATATTTTAATGGCAATAGTACTTAACTTATTGATCGTGGAACAAAATTAATTTCTTTTTAAATTCGTTAATGTAAGGGCAGTTTTCTCAAGAAACACATTTTTGAAACCACTAGATTGTTGATTATATAATGCTTGGTATAATGGATGACTAACTATGGATTTTTAATTAATTGTGCAACGGCAAATTTCATATTATAAACAGTGACCTAAAACTGTTTGATTAAAAAACCTAAATAAAATATTTGCATGAAGTAGTGAATCTCCCTATATAATCATAAAAATTCAGATTTTATTGCTTTTAAAAAACTGGTTGTAAAATTCAGTAAAACAATGTCAATAATATTAATTGCTTGTCTAGTAAAAGTCACGTTTGAAACACATTACCAATTAAAAATCACAAACAGTCAACGTTTTCCATTCGACATAGTAATTTGCGATGAACCGAAAACACCTCAATTAAAAATAATTCTAGTCCCCCCTTTCCCCCCGTTGGCTACGCCGCTGACACGCATCGACGCGCGTGAGATGACACGTGTCACGTAGACCAAGTCACGTGAAGTGTATCGTGCGATACACATACACATACGCACACACATTCACACAGAAGTGGTGGATAAACGTGTGTATTAGTCAGAGACACACGTTTTGTAAATGTATTGTTTGTAGCACGTTGTGGAACAGTTGAATAAGTGTAAACTTGAAAGAGGAAAGGTCGTGGAAAGATTTAATTGGTTGATGGGCGATTCAATTGTTTAGAGTTAGACGCCCTGTTCACACAAGGTTTCTTTCATGCTTCTGAATCCTGAGAATCGCCTGTCAAATAGCGGCGCTGCTGAAATGAATCTTCAATGAACCTTGGAAAAGAAGAGTTTCTAATTCAAATTATTATAATCATGAAAGAATACTTAAAGTAATCATGCGTAGTCATGGCATCACATACATAAAAATCACGCCATTTTTCCTATCCCTTTTAAAACAATTGATTACCTATACACTATACAGTACGCGAAATAAGTGATGGCCGAACTTGGAAATTTTAAATTGGTAAACAATATTAATCGAGCAAACATAGATTATCATGAAATTTTTTGGTAGAAACCGCTTCGCTAGCTTGAAATAGTGTATAAAGAAGTCGTCCAGCTCGGTTTTTCTCTTGACTCAGTTGCGTTGAGGCAAGTAATAAGTTGACGAACTTTGACTCAGTTCTGTGTAGAACATAGGCACATTTTTCCCTTACCACACCGGCCAACTCTGGCTGTATGGACAGTACTAGTAAAGTCAATAATTGTTAAATTATTCAACTACTACAATACTCAATACATGACGCTAATAAGAGTTTTTTTTTCTAGCAAGACCCCATGTCTCACCGAATCATCGAGAAGCGTCGAAGAGACCGGATGAACAACTGCCTGGCAGATCTGTCTCGACTTATCCCCGCAGAGTATCTGAAGAAAGGTCGAGGGCGCATCGAGAAGACAGAAATCATCGAGATGGCCATCAGGCACATCAAGTACCTTCAGCAAGCCCACAGATCCACCGGGCGCGAACAGGCTGACAGAAACCATGGCCACGAACAATTCAGGTAGATCAAACAATAAAACAAAGTTATTTCTTGCCCAACTGTCAATCAAAGTTGACATTGACGTCCGCAATTCAAAAACATTTGTGTACGATACATTTCGCGGCCGCGTTGCTATTAGTAACGGCTGCGAAGTAAATTCATTGTCTTGTGCATGTCAATGTCAGATATTTTTGACAGTTACAAAAAATAAAATGTGTGTTTTTAGTTGTTATATGCATTACAGTTGCACAAAAAAATGTGTATTACTCGTCTGCGAAATGTGTTTAGTGTCCTCGAGAATTTTTAAGCCTCGGTCTAAAGCTAGATTCAGACCTACCCAATTATAAGCATAAGTGCTAAATTAACCAACTAGCGCTTCCATAAAATTCCAGTTTCAATTATAAGTGCGAACGTTGAGCGATGGTTGGATTAATTAGCCATTTATACTTTATAATTGGGTAGGTCTGAATCTAGCTTTAGCCTCGGCCAAAAATTATTTATTTATTTATTTATTATTCAACAGGTTTCTAAATACCTATTTTAATTAAATTACAATCCCTGGTAACCAATAGAATAAAATTAATTTGTAGGAATTCTACTGCTATTTCATACAAAGTATAATACAATTTTAAAGCCACGGTTCCTTACTAACTACATATAGTCCACTCAATCTAAAGCGACCACTAACGTTTTGGTTTTGTTAATTTCCAGGTTAGGATACCAAGAGTGCATGTCAGAAACAATGCGTTTTCTGGTAGAAGTCGAAGGCTATTTCGCCCGCGAATCTCTCTGCGTCCGATTGATAAATCACCTCCAAAAACATTGCGACACATTACTCCTCCGAGACCGAGTTACTACCAACACAAAACTCGACAAGGACTACCAACCTCCAATGGCGCCAACACTAAACTCCCTAAACAGCACCACAGTGCAGCCGCAGTTTGAAAACGGATCTCAGTTGAGAGACATGCTCACTGGAAACATCATTAAAGACGAAATTAGAATCACAGACAGCCCGCAAATTGTACTCCCTTTAAGTCCGGTTATTAGAGAAGAACCTGTTAATGAAAACGTACCTTACGCCAGAATACCAACCCCTGAAATCGAAAAACACCAAGATAAACAAGAAAAAGTCCGGGCTCGAAAAATATCCGAAAACGAAAACTATTCAAACGGCGTATCGCTGTACAAGTTTAAAAACAATATTAAGGAACGGTTCAGCCAAGATTTAAACGCAGAAACAAACCAAACAAAAATGTTCAAAAGGAGAAAGACTGATTCAGACAGAAGAAATTCTGTGACTACAGAAACCTACAGCTCTGAAAACCACAGTTCTCCAATTGACGGCAGCCAGTGTTCGCCACCAAGTAGCGAACTTTATAGAATATCTTCCGAAAGTGAAAACAGAATATCCCCTACTGGATCTTCAGTTTCCGATGTACGAACCGTTGACAGACCCAACAGATACCTGCATTTAAAGCCAGAAAACAACAACCAAAAAGTGTCAAATGGATACGACAGGTTCTCTCCAGTACCTAAACATTACAGAAATAATCTCCCCCAGAACAATGAAATTGAAAAGGCTAACTTCAGTGTACCGATTTTTGCTCTGCATGCGAAAGGGTCGTTTTATATCCCTCTGACTATTGATTACCACACTTTGGTTCCGTATTTGGAGCATCATAATATTCTGGATATGTTGCCTAATGTTCATAATATTATTTTGCATCCAGTAACCATTAATGTAAATATGCAGTCTAATTTTTATAGCTCTCCCAATGCGCCGGTTGTTAAATCGAAAAAAATGGAAGGGCAGCAAAACGGTTGGCACTAAATCCTTGATTGTTATATAATCAAATGAGCTTTTACATTGTTTTCAAAATATTAATGACATTACATAAACAATTGCGACTATTGTATTATATAATCTGTTTTTAAACTAGAAGTAAAAACAAAAATTTTAAATATCAATGACAGTTAATATAAAAATGACAATTCAGTCAAATATTTCGATGTGTTGGGTGTAAAACTGGCTTAGAACTTAAATCCAATTATTTACAATCATAGAATTCATCCTAGAATTTTGATTATACCTTCTAATTGAAGAACAGACTATAGTAAGAAATATGTTTACAAACTTATTTCAATTATAAAATTATGTTTATTTTCTATCATTTTAGTGCCATATTCGTGTAAAATATGACGTCTCATTTTACTGATGGCCGTGTTTTTTTTATGAAATGTCAAAAACGGTGTAAGAGTTCGCTGTGCCATTTCTGAGTCTCATACCGAATGTTATTGATTGTTATACTTGCCTTCTTTTATAAAGAGTTTATCAGATGTTATTTCATATTGCTATTGTTTATTACTGTTACAAACAAGAAACAATCTTGTTTAACAAAAGTCAGTATTAAACGAACTACATTGCAGCAAACTGAAAATTCGGTACTAGTATTCGCGATCAAAATTACCGGCGGAGTACTCTGACATTTGCTGTTATATTGCTGTTAGGTAGGTGATTATACAAATAGAACTGATTATTTTATGTAAGAATTTAAGAACAGCACTTTGATTTGTATTGCCGCTAATAATGTTTGCAAGTTTCACCGCTAGGTGGTCCCGCTTTATTTGAAATCGCGAATTAATAAATTAACAAATAAGTTACTTTAGATGTACCTAATTGTGGCTGTGATGGATTATTCGGGCTAAAGAAAGACTGATAAAGTGGAATATAGAAATATAATTATTGTGACTTTATTTTCATAAGTGAAATATTTTATATTTGTTACCATAAGAATAATAATAAGTATATTTGTAAATGTGTGAAAATTAAATTTTCTTGCTTATGTTATAAACAGTTTTGATGTACAATAAAACGTGCAATTTTAACAAAACGTTTTTTCTTTAATTTTTACCTCTCGCCTCATCTAATAAAAGCTGAATGTTTGTAGGTATAGACATGATTGTTTTGTATCTACATCTAGACCGATCCTCATGAAATTTTTCAGATCTCTTTTAACCAGGGTCAAATTTTAAGGTATTTTTGACTTTGATCGGACCATTAGGGGTGCGGATAAAAATTAAAAATCGCTCTAACGGACTCAATTTTTGTTTCTTTTGTAACGAAACTTGGTATATACCATAAAAATATAGTTAAACAGTACTATACTGCAATGGATAATCCTGAACAAACGTATTTTATGTTATATGTTTGATTATTTTTTGCAACTGTTATTTCAATATAAATAATAATATTAATATTTGTTCACTTATACTACAAGGACAAAGAGGAACAATAATAATGTACATAATCATTGTTTCATAATAAATAATGTATCATTTATCTACGACTATTGAATAATACATAATACATTCATTATGTAGGTAACTATAGTAAGGTAAACCCCTCCACAAGACATAATATTGTATTATGAACTCATAATTCAACACTATTGTATTACGAGTTCATTATTCAACACAACTGCCATCTGTAATCACACCAAAATGTGAGGTTAAATTAATATTTTAATGAATAAAAATTTGTAATGTCCTGTTTACACGAGGAAAGTTTTTACTAAAAAGTTTCTTGAAAGTGCCAGGAGCTGTCATAGAAACAGAAAGACTGTCAATACCGTTTATACGGGGAATATAATTATGTTTATTAAATATATTTACGATCACTTCCTTCAATTTATTTTAAAGAAATAATTAGTTTCCTCCATGGTTTCAACGTATGACCGGTATTGAGTTTTTATGACAACTCCTCAAACTTTTGAATAAAAACTTTCCTCGTGTCTCGTTCTCGTGTGAACAGGGCATTAAGAAATATTTTATTTAAAAAGTCGTACCTACTATCGGAGTAATAAGTATAGTCACTCGGATGTAAAGTTGAATAACTTGTTTAAAAATAATCCAAAAAATTTAAATAAAACTTTATACTAAAGTATGTACATTTCTACGTTATTGTATAGAATTTAAAATTTTTAAATGTATATGTGTAGAAATAACAAAAATTTATAGCAAAAATGAGCTATGATTTTGACACATTTTTAAAAACTGTTAACTTTAATGACGTCTACTGTCAATATACATCATGCAAAAAAATTCAAATTTTGGTATAGTATAGTTACAAGCTTAGCTAAGTTATTTGCTACTGTAATTTGTTTTAAATATTTATATTTTGTTTATAATAATAAAATAAGTGAACATGTAATATCTTTGTTACTGGTAATCTTATAAGATTCAAATTTAGGTTAGCGATGCCTTATATAATTATAAAAAAGATTTGTTTATAATTTTTATTTAAAAATTATTACTTGAATTTTAATAAAATTTTTTCTGAAATTTATGAATCCTGAGGTATAACTTTTTCAGAAAACAATTATTATAATTCATATAATAAGTTTAAAATAAAAATGATTAACAATTTTTTTTATAATTATGTAAGGCATCGGTAACCTTTATTTGAATCTTATAAGATTACCAGTAACAAAGATATTACATGTTCACTTATTTTATTATTATAAACAAAATATAAATTTTTAAATAAATTTACAGTAGCAAATAACTTAACTAAGCTTATAACTAGGGCTGTCAACGGATTCCGGATATCCGGATTTTAAATTATCCGGAATCCGAAATTTTTCAATCCGGATAAACCAGTATCCGGATAAACCGAAATCCGTTCAGTATTCGGTATCCGAATAAATCTGAAATCCGGTATCCGGATAAATCTGATATCCGGATAAATCCGATATCCGGATGAAACCGAATTCTGTATCTAGATGAATCCGATATCCGGATACAACTATATTAATTTAAAATTAAAACTTAAAACAAAACTAACAGTAACAGTTTTCGCATGGATGAAAATGTCCCAATGCGCGCCAGTGGTTTACAATTTAAAGATTTAGACATTTTTATCATGCTACCGCACGACGTATACAAAGGAATTTGGAGGCAGATATAATAATTGAACTAACGTAAACACAGGGCTGTCAACGGATTCCGGATATTTTGATTTTAAATTATCCGGAATCCGAAATTTTTAAATCCGGATAAACCGGAATCCATTCGGTATCCGGAAAAATCCGAAATCCGGTATACGGATAAATCCGAAATCCTTCGGATACCGGATTCCAGATATATCCGGATTTCGGATACCGGATTTCGGATATATCCGGTTACCGGATTTTTCGGATACCGGATAGACATATATCCGGATACAATTTTTTTCGGATTTTGACAGCCCTACTTATAACTAACTATACTATACCAAAATTTGATTTTTTTGCATGATGTATATTGACAGTAGACGTCATTAAAGTTAACAGTTTCTAAAAATGTGTCAAAATCATAGCTCATTTTTGCTATAAATTTTTGTTATTTCTACACATATACATTTAAAAATTTGAAATTCTATACAATAACGTAGAAATGTGCATACTTCGTATACAGTTTTATTTAAATTTTTTTGATTCTTTTTAAACAAGTTATTCAACTTTACATCCGAGTGACTATACTTATTACTGGAATAGTTTTGCGTGAAAGCTCCCATTGTCGAGACTATTACCTTTTTTCCTTTTTAATTTGGAGAACATCTAATTTTTGTCCATAAAAAATATGTTAGTAACGTTTGAAACTGCTGCTGAGCATAATGTTACCTGAATATTATTTATCTAGAAGTATCAAAATCATTTCGTTTAAAGCCCTGTTCGCACAATGCATCTAGCATGCATCTAGCATGCATCAAACAAGAGTCTTTCCATGCGTCAAAATATGTTTACAGGCGCCGCTATTTTGGTGCATCAAAAGACTCTTGGGAAAGAAGAAGTACTGAATCGTTGAGTCGTTGCTAAATTCAGATTGATTGCGTTCACATTTGAGTATTTGAGTGCTGTCATACTGCCATTAGAACAATCACAACCTATAATTTATCTATTCATTTCCTTTCTTTGTTAATTTATTTAGTATTATTATACCAGTCTTTTTAAAGACTATTTCCTTCAGTCCTTTTTTCCTTTTATGTTCTTTCCTATTTATTTTTACCCACCTGTTTTCTTTTCCATGGTATTTCGTCAGTTCGATATACGTATTGTAATTTTCTAAATATTAAATTATATTGCTTCAAATTATATTACTTTCGCGGTAAATGGCAAAGTGAAATTCGCTACACAGTAATGCCAACCTAACAATGAGACTTAATTTGAAACTTGGAAGAAGAAGTCTATTTTGATGCTACAAACACGCATCAAACGTGCATCAAACACATCTCATGTGTGAACGGCCATGCATCAACTACAGGTTTGATGCATGGAAAGACTCTTGTTTGATGCATGCTAGATGCATTGTGCGAACAGGGCTTAATTTATCATTGTTTTACAATTTATAGTCTGTCCCAAATAAGAATATAGTATGGGGCAAGATAAGGTTTACGATTTGAGCGTTCTGATTGGTCTAGCCGGAAACCAAGTTTACATCAGCGAAAAATTTGTGATATGCGCACATCTGCACATCATTTAGCTGTCGAACGCCGTAGTAGTAACAACTGGTATTGTTGAAAAAGTGAGTCGTTGATTAGCGTCAGTAGCGCGTGACGCGCGGTACATAACTATTTCAAAAATACCGCGCTATGTACGGGCTGGCTCCGCAGCGAAATCATTTGGGCAAAGCTATTGTAGATGGCAGCATGTTCTAGTGACCTCACCCGGGCAACTTGAACAGTTGTCAGCTGTCAGAGTTGAAATGAAAACTGAAACTGAAATTACGTTTGGATGCGAATTCCTAGTAATTTCAATAGAAATATAACATAATAATTACCATAATGTATGAATAATTGAACAGTTAAAAATTAGTTAAGATGTCTAGGTGCGAGTGTAAGAGGAAAAAGAAATACAATTTACGAATGACAATGCAAATTTCTAATTTTAATAAACAGTTGCATAACCTTCAATAAAAAAATTTTTTTCGAAATTCTGAGGCCAAGAAATATATAATTTGTGATTAACTAAATTCAGTTTTAACTCCGAAAACTGGATTTTTTCAGTGTTTCATTTCTCGGGAAACGATGTAAATTATTTGTCGTTTTACAAATACAACAAAAACTAATTTTGCAGAGAACTTAGAGAAGAGAACAAGAAATGTGCAAAGGTGGTGCAAAACAACAAAGTGTTACAAACTGTCAATTTTCATTACAGATTTAGTTAAAAAAGTATGATTTTATGCTAGCGCGCTATAGTAAGTGCACATATTTCACTACAAAATTCGGGAACAGTACATTGATTGGAACACTGGCGCCAAAGTTCGCGCAGTTGCCACCGAATACTCCCATCGCAGTAATAAAATTATTAAATAAAATGTCACAAACGCAAGAAGAAATTGATAATAGTACGAATGAAAAACGAAAACTCGACAACAATGAAAATGACACGCACTTAAACAAGAAAAATTGCACTACTGAAAATCAAACAGATGACAGTGGCAAAGAAACAAATGCCGATTCAACTTCAACTACAGAAATAAACGAAGGTAGCTTCGATGAGAAAACAAAAGAAGCCCCAATTGACTTTAAAGGACAAGAATACAAGAAAAGTTGCAGTTCTGAAAATCAAACAGGTGACAGTGCCAAAGAAACAAATGCCGACTCAACTTCAACAACAGAAAATAACGAAGACAGCTGTGATGAGAAAACAAAAGAAGCCCCAATTGACTTCAAAGGACAAGAATACAAGAAAAGTTGCAGTTCTGAAAATCAAACAGAAGACAGTGCCAAAAAAACAAATGCCGATTCAACTTCAACTACAGAAATAAACGAAGGTAGCTGTGATGATAAAACAAAAGAAATCTTAATTTATTTTAACGGACAAGATATTAATACACTATCAAAAAACCAAATGAAGAAATGCAAAAAATATGTAGATTACGTTATAAAGACCCTAAGTGAAAATGGTTTATATTTTTTTAATGAATTTTTTATCTGAACAATGGTTTTCAACTCGTTTTCAACTAAGTTACCAAGTAATGCAAATTTTATTCAAACATTCAGAATGATTCTATTTGAAACAAAAGTTTAAATATCTCAAAACATGAAAATGTCGCTTAGGCACTTTTTGCACAACACCCTTCAATTTTAAATTATTCAACTACTACAATACATGACGCTAATAAGACTTTTTTTTTCTAGCAAGACCGGATGAACAACAGCAAGTCCAAAGATTCACCGCGCGGGAACAGGCTATCAGAAACTACATCCACCAACAATTCAGGTAGATTAAACAACCAAATACAGATATTTTCTCATAATAACAATAATTCGTTTAGTTTATTTGATTTTCGAAATATTTGTATTTGTAAAAGCGCGCGAACATTGACAGCTCATTGGGGCGTGGCTTAAAAGCCACTTCTACATCAAAACATTTTTACTATCTATCGCGCCCAGACAAGGATTCTGTGAAGATTTTTTCAAAATTCTGAATCTTAAAAAAAATAAATTCACGGTTTTGAAGCCATCAATAAATTATAAATTATTCTTTTCCAAGACTCAATGAAGATTCCATTTAGCGGCATCGCAATTTGATAGGTAATTCTCACTGTCAACAGATTTCATGCTTCTGAATCCTGGAAAAATGAAATTCATTGTTTGAAGCAATAAATAAATTAGAAATTCTTCTTTTCCAAGACTCATTGAAGATTCAATTTAGGTGCGCCGCTTGAAATGCAATTCTCATAATGCCTAGTGCACACGGAGAAACTTTTTGACATGTTTCCTGGAAAAAGTTTCCGGAAACTTCAAAGTTTTAACGGCGCCTATAAAAATGAGGCGTTTTCAGGAAACACTCAGAAGGAGAACGTCTCAACACTAGAATATTTATTACAAAAAATTTTTTACCTAGAATCATAAAACAAGCGAAACTTCCTGCTTAAGAAAACCATACACAAAAATAAACATAAAAAGAATATTCATAAAGAATCCAGTGAACACAGAAAATTAATGTAAAGGAAAAATAATTTTAAAAAACACAGCTAGTTGTCTGCTACTTTTCATGTAAAGGAATATTCAAATCTAGAAAAATCATGGCCACCTTCATTACGCAGACGGTAGATTCTCACGTGTACTGCTCGAGTGTCGGTGTCAGCAGTATTAAAAAAAAGTTAAAACACGATGAGTATAGTGCACCTCTTTTAGTCGCCCCCTGTGTTAGGGTCAGTTATAGTTTAAAACGCCTACAGCGAGTTTTAAATTATTCTATATCATTGTTTCACAATCGTTTCATGCGTTTTCTGCATCCATCAAATTCTAGATTTGAATTTTATATTTATGAATTTTCTTGTCTCTGAATTTTCGGATGTTTTATGAATCTAGACAAGAATAACTTATTGAAAAAAAAATAGTAAATGAAATATTTAATCTTCCTATGCCTGACTAACAATAGAATAATAATAATAATCTTTATTTAGCAAAATACTAATACAGCCACTAATAAAAACATAATAATAATGAAAATAATTAATTACTACAATAAAATTAGTTTGTAGGAATTCTGTTGCTATTTCATACAAAGTATAGTACAATTTTAAAGCCATGGTTCCTTACTAACTACATATAGTCCGCTCAATCTAAGGCGGCTTACTAACGTTTTGGTTTTGTTAATTTCCAGGTCAGGATATCAAGAGTGCATGACAGAAATAATGCGTTTTCTGGTAGAAGACGTAGGCTATTACGCCGGCGAATCTCAATGCGGGCCAATGATAAATCACCTCCAAAAACATTGCGACACTTTTTTACTCCTCCTAGACCGACTTACTACCAACACAAACACAAAACTCGACAAGGACAACCAACCTCCAATGGCGCCAACACTAAACCTCGTAAACAACACCACAGTGCAGCCGCAGTTTGAAAACGGGTCTCAATTTTGAGAAAGATCATTAAAGACGAAATTAGAATCACAGACAGCCCGTAAATTGTACTCCCTGTAAGTCCGGTTATTATTATTTTCTTTTTAAATTTGCTTCAATTTAAACAATGTTCTGGTTTATTTCAATCCACAATAATCTTCATAAACTATTTTGTAATATATGTATTATGTATGTTTATCAAATGTATATTATTATATTAATTTATATGCTAATCGGTAGTACCTAATTCTGATATTTTATTTGATATTTAAATGTATTTATCTATGTTATTATATGTATAGGTGTATTAAATCGCGTTAACCTGTTATTGGCCCCGGCTGTAGGTTAACCAAATAAATAAATTAGAGAAAAACCTGTTAATGTAAACATACCTTACGCCAGAACACCAACTCCTGAAATAAAAAAACGCCAAGATAAACAAGAAAAAGTCTGGGCTATTCAAACGGCGTACCGCTGTACAAGTTTAAAATAGTATATTATGCAATGAGTTTATAATGATAGCTATTAATACGCGAGTATGGAATTACGATACGAGCCATGGCGAGTATCGTAATTCATACGAGTGTATTAATAGCCATTATACACGAGTTGCATACGCTATTTTTTCTACTCCCATGCTTTAATTTTAAAAAAAAACTATTCATTTGCATGAAATTTGCTTGGGTGTTTCATAATGAAAATCTGTATCGAAATGATAATCTGTATCGTAATGAAAATCTGAATCGAAATGAACGTCATTCAAGTACAGACAATGCATATATAATAAGTAAATTAAAGCATGGGAGTAGAAAAACAATATTAAGGAACGGTTCAGCCAAGATTTAAACGCAGAAACAAACCAAACAAAAATGTTCAAAAGGAGAAAGACTGATTCAGGTAGAAGTAATTCTGTGACAACTGAAACCTACAGCTCTGAAAACCACAGTTCTCTAATTGACGGCAGCCAGTGTTCGCCACCAAGCAGCCTACTGAATCTTCAGTTACCGATATACGAACCGTCGACAGACCCATCAGATACCTGCATTTAGGATTTAGAGCCAGAAAACCACAACCAAAAATCGTCAAATGGTTACGACAGGTTCTAGTACCGAAACATTACAGAAATAATCTCTCCCAGTACAATGAAATAGAAAAGGCTAACTTCAGTATACCAATTTTTGCTCTTCATGCGAAAGGATCGTTTTATATCCCTCTAACTATTGATTACCACACTTTGGTTCGGTATTTGGAGCATCATAATATTCTGGATAATATGTTGTCCAATTTTTATAGCTTTCCCAATGCGCCGGTTGTTAAATCGAAAAAAATGGAGAGACATCAAAACGGTTGGCACTAAATACTTGATTGCATATTATCAAATGAGCTCTTACATTGTTTTTAAAATATTAATGAAATTACATAAACAATTGCGACTATTGTATTATAAAATCTATTTTTAAACTAGAAGTAAAAACAACAAATCTTCACTGAGTCTTGGAAAAGACGAATTTGTAATTTATTGATCAAAAGCGTAAACTTATTTTTTTCCAAGATTCGGAAACTTGAAAGAATCTTCAGGGCTTAAATAATTATTTATTAGATTAGTAGAATGAGCAGAATTAGACGATAGGTAGCCACATCAGATTTTTTATTTTATTCACAAAAATAGCAAATCGTTACTTCGCATATCTATAGAGGGGAAAATGTAATCACAAAAAGATAAGATTAAGCTAAAATATAGTAGATATTTGTATCATTATCAGGTAAGTAAGTGAATTATTTTGTATAGTAAGTAAATACATTAAATATATACTTCATTTTAAATTTTCATGATGTGGCAGACAACAATTTTTATGTAAGTAAATAATTAAATACTGACTTTTCTTGTTTCAACTATTTTTTTAGGTTTCTTATACTTATGACAAAAAAATCTTTAAGTGAAATTGAATGTACATACGATGAAATTATTTCAAAATGTGAATGTAATGATCAAAAAATGGATACTATAACAATCGGAAATAATTGTAAATCTTATACAAACTTCACATATATGGCAAATAATAACAAAATAACAAAAATATCTTCCATTGATGTGGAATTATTAATGGAACGTTATGTTACAATAGTTTTTCTGGAAAATAATATAATCTCAGAAATAGATGACGATATTTGCAAAAATACAAATCGCACTGCAAATTTACAGTTATCTAATAATAAAATTACAAAGATACCTAACGATTTGTCTTGTTTAGTTAGTTTATGGCTCAATGGTAATAAAATAAAAATTCCTCCTAATGCACCAATTTTAGAATCAAATTATTTAACAAAGTTATATTTAAATAATTGCTCTATAACTATTTTGTATAAAGAAACATTTAGTAAAATTAATAATCTGAAATATTTAGATATTTCAAATAACAAATTAAAAACTATACCAGCTTTAATGATTAAAGTGGAAAGAAATATTATGAAGGAAATATGTGATAATAATGGGACAAAAATATGCTTTTATAACGATAAACCCAGTATATGCACGAATAATGCCGATTTAGAAATTATGTTCGAAAATAATCCATTAAACTGTACTGCAATAATTGATAATTCTGTAGAAACGTATTTTATGTTATATGCTTGGTTATTTTTTGCAACTGTTATTTTAATAGAAATAATAATATTATTAATATTTGTTCACTTGTACTACAAGGACAAAAAAGAACAATAATGTACATAACCCTTGTTTCATAATAAATAATGTATCATTTATCTATGACTATTGAATAATACATTCATTATGTAGGTAACTGTAGTAAAATAAAGCCCTCCATAAGACACAATTGAATTATGAACTCATAATTGGACACTATTGAATTATGAGTCCATTATTCAACACGACTGTTATCTTTGATCATACCACAGTGTTAGGTTAAGTTAACATTTTATTGAATAAAAATTTATAAAGAAATATTTTATTTAAAAAATCGATGTTTTTGACTCGCACATAATGGCTATAGTTCACGCAGATGATTATCATTATACACTCGCCTTCACCTCGTGCATAAACTTTCATCCTCTTGAATTATAGCCTACATTATGTGCTTGTTAAATAATATATTATTTATACTTTAAGATTGTCATTGTTTATAACAACAATCAACAATAAATATTAAAGAAAAATAATACTTCTTACCTTTTCAACGAGGTTCCTGTATATTTACAAACACAACTACTAAATACAACAAAATCCACAGTACTAATTAATTGAAACTCGAAATAACAAGATATTATTTTAACAATTTAACTTCAAAATATTTAACAAAATTAAATCTTATATAAGACATGTGCTGCCATCTACAAATATAAGTTGAACTAAAACTTGACTATTTTTACAAAATTAAATCTTATATTAGACATATACTGTCATCTACAGGCATAAGTTGAACTAAAATTTGACATATAAAACGTGACTTTTTTGGTTAAAATTGTAATATAAAATCATTAAATAAAATGTCACAAACGCAAGAAGAAATTAATAAATTTACTAATGAAAAACGAAAACTCGACAACAATGAAAATGACACGCACTTGAACAAGAAAAATTGCATTTCTGAAAATCAAACAGATGACAGTGGCAAAGAAACAAATAATGCCGATTCAACTTCAACTACAGAAACAAACGAAGGTAGCTGTGATGAAAAAACAAAAGAAGCACCAATTTACTTCAAAGGACAAGAATACAAGAAAAGTTGCACTTCTAAAAATCAAACAGATGACAGTGGCAAAGAAACAAATGCCGATTCAAGTTCAACTACAGAAACTAACGAAGGTAGCTGTGATGAGAAAACAAAAGAAACTCCACTTTACTTTAACGGACAAGATATTAATACTCTATCAAAAAGTCAAATGAAGAAATACAAGAAAATGTTAAGTTGGGAAGCAACAAAGTCAAAAAAACGAAAAGAGGAACGATTGAGAGCTAAACAAAGAATAGCAGAAGCTAAAAAAAATAATATCGATTTAGGACCTAGTAGGAAACAATTGAAACAAAGAAAAATGTGCGATAGTCCCTGCAAAACTGGCGTCATTATAGACTTAAGTTTCGACGATCTTATGATACCGAAAGACCTAGGAAAAGTTATTAAACAGATTTTAAGAGTTTACACAGAAAATAGAAGATCCGAAACACCGATGCAATTGCATTTATCTAGTTTCGAAGGCAAATCTAAACTACAAATGGAAAAACACGATGGATACGAACATTGGGATATCAATTTTCACGAAGAAAATTATATCGATGTCTTTCCTAAAGAAAAATTAGTCTATTTGTCTAGTGAAAGTGATAATGTTATTAAAGAATTAGAGCAAGATAAATTTTATATCATTGGAGGATTGGTAGATCATAATGCGCATAAGGTAACTTTGATTTCATTTTTTTAAATACATGCATCATAATCGCTGTTTAAAACACGCAAATGCGTGCAAAATCTCAAGACAAAAACATGCTCTGTTTTAAAATAATAATTTGTGAAGCCCATATCGGAGCCGAACCGTTGGTTGTGAACCGGTTCGGAATGGTTTAAAACATTTATTTAAATTCCACGTTTTTTCATCGAAATGCTATTAATTTTTTTTTTAAATTGTTATGTTTTCTATGGTTTAGTCCAGATTTTATTTTTTTACTTATACAGTATACTATTTTATAATTCTATATTGTAGGGTCTGTGCTACAAAAAAGCAGTTGAGCAAGGAATCCAACACGGTCAGTTACCTATCAGCGAATTTTTTACTGTAAAAACAAGAAAAGTTTTTACGATTAATCAAGGTAAAAATAAGTACAAAAACTGTAGCCAATAAATTTATTTTGTTATTTTCAGTGTTCGAAATACTCTTGAGAGTGAGCGAAGGTCTAACTTTTAAAGAAGCGTTTGAGAAAGTATTACCACAACGAATTAATATGGTCCCAGCGAATAAGGACGAATAATTTATGAATATTTTTAAAATATGTATATTTTGTTATACGAATTTAAGAAATTGTTACAATTGATTTAAAAAATAAACACACTTTTAAATATATCGGATATTCTATCTACCAAAAATAATTTTCTAACGTCACACTGGTTTCTTTATAATAAAATTAATTTTTATTATTAAACAGCACCTTGATAAAATAAATTTCATTACGATCAGGTTGTAAAAGACCTAAACCAATGGCCTGTACTGAAGAAAATTCATAAATAAACACAATCTATTATAAATTTAACCTAAACAAAACTAAAATATCACAAATAAACCTAAGCGAAGTTTTAAATAAAGCGTTATTAAAGTAAATTTATAAACCGATCATAATTACAAGGGAAATGGGTTCAACACCAGAAAATCAAATCCAAGAATATTCATGCACAGGGCAATGTATGCACAGGAAAATTAAAATCTAGAAAATGTATACGTAATAAAATACCTGCCTTGAAAGATTCATTCACAGGAAAGTTCAAATCTAGAATTTTATATTTGGCATAATGCAAATACAGGATGATGAAAATCTAAAAAAGTTATAGTCAAAACCGAGTATGTGCGACTCAAAAATGGAAGGGACTAACTACTTTTCTAGATTTGCATCTTCCTTTGTGAATGCATGTATTACGTATAAATTTTCTAGATATTAAACTTCTTGTGCTTGCATTTTCCAGTGTATGTATATTGAAGAATTTTATTTTCTGGTGTTGAATGGCCACCCATTACAAGTACTTACTAAACCTATCTTTCTATGTTTCCTCACTTCGAATATCATCTTCATCAATAATTTCGAAGTCACTATCGCTGTCGCTCTTTTTGAGTGTTTTAGCGACGGGTATCGCCGAACCAGCGGCGGTTTTTAAAACAGTACTAACTAAACTAGTACCCATGCTGCCCAAATTACTTAAAATGTCTGAACTAATTTGCTGCGTAAAGGAGACGATCGCTTTGCTTGGCCTATCTACTGTGCTTGTGTCCAGCTCGGCAAAAGTCAGCCCTTGTTCGTAATTATGCTCTTCGTCCGAAGAACTGTCTTTGTTAAAATGCGATGCTTCGAATTTGATGTCTTTGTGCTCTCCTTCAGAATCGCTTGAGTAGTTTGAGCCGTTGGAGGGAGGAATTTTGTTTGTTGTTAATTCTAAATCATCTTCCTCTAGACCGTCTAAGCTTCCTTCCGCGTCTAGATATGAGGGCATTGAAGTCACGCCACTGATAAATGAATTTGTGCAAGAATCTAGAACAGACAGAAATAAATTAATCCTGCAATTAGAGCGCGATAACAATGTGCTATCTTTGCCAAAAATTTCATTACACATAATTGTTTTCTACGAAAGTACAAATTCATATGTTTTCTGATATTAAAATTTATAGTGAAAGTAGGCTTTTGAAACATTGAGTCCATTGAGTGCAGAAACAAATTGCCACACTCATTGCAAAAACACTTTATTTGTAGTAATATCTTTAATAAGTATTTAAATGGACGATTTTCATCGAATTTGAGACATAATTTTTTTTTAGATGGCTATTGCATAAATAGTTGTTTTACGTATCTTTCGACGGCCCTCAAGTGTCGTTTGTTTGACATGTCAAAATGACTTCTTTAATACACATTTAGAAGTAATTATCTATAAATTAACAAGGCAAAAATATAATATAAAAAATATTTATATTTTTTTTACTTAAATTTATATAATTTTCAAAACTGTTGTGTGCACCTCGGCTTAAAAGTGTTTTTAACCTCACCTGAATTGCTGGCCTCGGCTTACGCCTCGGGTACAAACTTCAGATTCGGCCAAAAAATATCACTCTTACAGCCTTGATACACAACTATTAATTGCTGAACTAGAAATTGTGCAGTTACTGGTCAAAGCTGTCAGAATATTTTTGACTTCAGAGGCAAAAGTTCAGATTCACAATTTCAGCAATCAGATGTTTCTGATTTTGATTAGAATTGCAAATGTGTAAAGCTATTGCTTCTCGATGTTATTTTGTTTACAATATTTCCGAGACGTGACTAATGTTTACAAACACGTGTGTCATTTTTTATCGTACAACAGCCCATAAATTTTTTATCAGTAATGACGTAGTTGTTAAATCTGATGTAACTTTTTTTTCTGTGTTTACATCGTTAGTGCCAAAATAATTAGACATAAAAATATAATTCACCTGCTGTATGATCTGTTTTCAAACTGTCACAATCGCCTTCCTTTTCTTCATCTTCGTGAGCGGGTAACAACTCAGTTTCGTCCAAAACTCCTGCAAAAATAAATTGTAAATAATGCTATACAGGGTGATTTATCGGTCTGTTTTTTTTGCTACAGAGTTATTTGAAGATATAGAGTAAAACTTTTTAATTAAAATGTATTTGATATATCATTGTTTATCTATGTACCATATTCATTTGTATACAGGTGCACCATTTGAGCGCAATATTAAGTAACTTTATATTTTTTAATGAAATACCCGATAAATATTTATTGATTCTGATAGGAAAGTAGATTCCCTTCATAAAAGTAATGTAGTGAAGTGTCTAAAATTATAAATGTAGAAGTTATTTACGTTTATTTGTTCAATGATATGTTATATAAATTTTGTTTTTAGTTTCTAATTTAATATTGATCTTAATAATTTGTTTAAGTAATGTTATAGCATGTTTTAATTTAAAAAAATTATAGCTAACTTTGTTGATAGTAACGTGAAACAAACATATCATTGAACAAATAAACGTAAATAACTTCTTCATTTATGATTTTAGACACTTCACTACATTATTTTATGAAGGGAATATACCTCGGAATATACTTTACTACCAGAATAAAAAATATGTATAGGTGTTCCATTAATAAAGTTGCATATCATTGCGCTCAAATGGAACACCTTTTATAGAAAATGAATATGGTACGAAAATAAACAATGATTATATCAAATACACTTATCTGGTGCCGTGTCCTAATGACAACATTATAAGCCTCAATTTGAGAAGGACCATAATGAATCCAGTATGGTACTCAGTACCATAATGATATAACAAACAACTTGGTACCAAGGAAGTTTAAAAAATAGAATACCTGATTTTTTTAGATTAAATTTTTTCTGCTCAATACCAAATAATTTATTTTACTTTTTGACTAATTTACGCCAGCAGATAAAACTTTGTACATTATGTTACTAGTCGTGAAGATTATCAGACGAAGCGAAGCCGAAGACGACATCGCGTTCCTTATAATATAAATAACTATAATTTGAAGAGTTTTACTCTATGACTGCAAATAATACTGTACAAAATAAATAAAAAAGAACAGACCGATTAATCACCCTGTATAAGGAAATTCGTGTTTTGTTTACCTTCATCCGTACTTATGACATGTAAAGTATGTCGAACGGTGTCCAAAACATCTGGAGGTAGTCTGTATATTATTCCAGGAATTATAAGAAATGACAGTAAACCAAAATAAGATAAAAATAGCCCAGAAAGAGTGCGTCCAATTATACTTAAGACCAAAAATGCAGTACACATACACACGCAAAACTAAAACCAAAGTATGAATAATGAAGTTTGATGAATTTTGACATTTCCTAGCAAAATCTCTTACCGTTCCCGGGTTTTCACGGCGTAAAGAAGTTAAATAATGTAAAAATCCAGTGCAAAATTTCACTGTTTCCCTGATGCTCTTCAGAGGAAGGGATCGGTCTGTTTGTGCAATGACAGTATCAAAGATAGCATCAAAAACAAACAGAGCAATTAATGATATGAAAAATATACCATATAATCTCAATTCAAAATGTATAACAACCCTGGAAGTAACACAACAATCAGCCTACAATAATTATTACGCATTTAGGAAGGGGCACATCAGTTTGCCTGTACAGCCAAGGACATCGTTTGACCAATCAAAAAAGTGAAAGCAGAACTAATATAATAATAATATTTTGTAATCGTTCTCCGCAAATTACATAGTTTAGTTGAACGAAGACTTTAGCTGTATAAGTAGAATATATCCCGGGCATGTCATTCTGTCTGTTCAACTAAAGTCATCGTTCAAACCATGTAATCCGCTGAAATAAACTACAAAATATCAAATCGTGGAAAGTTAATTCACTACTATCACTGGTTCAATTTGTCAAACGATGCCCTAAGATGACGTCATAGCCAGGGGGCAAGCTACTATTTCAACCTAACTTTTGCATATTTTGTTTAAATTTAGAGCAGTTCCTGTCAAAAAGTAATATTTTCATGATACAAAATACCTATACAACTGCATATAAAATTGTATTATGTTGACAGTTAGATTTAAAGTTAATATAAAACATCATTTTGACAACTGCATCCTGACAAATTCATTTGTATGGATTCGTCTATCGGTTATGAGAAAAAGTACATTAGTTGCATATTACGGAACCTACTATTCCAACCTAACTTTTGTGTATTTTTTTATTAAACCTGGTACAGGTTCTGTCAAAACGTACTTTAAATAGAATTTTCATGATACAAAATACCTATGAAACTGCATATAAAATTGGATTATGTTGACAGTTTAGATTTAAAGCTAATATAAAATACCATTTTGACAGCTGCCCCCTGACAAATTCATTTGTTATGGATGCGTCTATTGGTTATGGGAAAAAGTTGCATATTATGGAAAAGTACTACGCCGAAAATTGCTCTGTAACTTACCAGAATAAAAGATGTGCAACGAAGAGAGCGATACCACTTAAAAATGGATCTTCCCAAATTAACAGCTTATAGACAATGGACAAGTACGTCTCAATTTTACTTGCTTTGTCATCTTCAATTTCATCTCGTTTAAAATAGTTGGTAAAGAAATTCTGCACTGCTTTTGCATAGATCGCCATTCTCTCACGTTTAAAATAGTTCAACATATGCCTTTGTTTGCAAAATCACCTGCCACTCTTGTTTACGTAAACAATTAAAAGTAAATGTTGTCACTTTTGTATTTGAATCAAATCTCATCACTAACAATGCACTTGTTGTTGTATATTACTTTATGCATTCAAATTATTCAATTATTTATAACTTTTGCAATATTGTTTTTAGTCGGTGTCGTATTATGTGACGTTCAGAGTATATTGCGATGTTTAAATTCATTTCGGTTATCATCGGATTATTTCGGATCACGCGACTTCTACCACATGTGCGTTCGAAATCCTTGACTATTCATTATAAAGATATACTTTCACAAACACCTATGTACTAATTCATGCAAATTAGGGCAATTTATTACCTTGTATCTAATCTAAACGTTTAAATAAATACAAATATTGTCAAATTGTTAACTTTTCTTTCCTTATACAACAAAATAAACGTAATAGTACAACTTAGTTGCATTGTATTTATGCTCAAAGGTTTCGTACGTCCCTCTTTTCATTGAAATGTTTTTCTTTTCTTTAGGAACATCTATAAATAATAAAGTACTCTATCTACGTCCAAAACTACTAATAATATTTTCAATATGTCAAAAAATATTAAAAATATAAAATCAATAGAATAGGTCATTACTCCATCCATTGAATGAACTCAAAAATCGTTAACTCATTCTGGACGTCATCAATGAACTTCCTGTAATCATTGAGAATTTATTTGGGTAATTATATACCCACAAAAAATAGAGATAAATATAAGTAGAATAACTTGGGAGCAAGGACTTCTAAATGCCGGCATTCACCTATTTATACAGAGTCGGACTTAAATGTCAGGGACATATTAACCCTGCTGCACTGTTCGGGTCTATTTTACCCGATGACCCGAACGCGTTTTTTATTGCTTACTTATTATTATAATGTTATAACATAACTTTATCTAATTTACTATAATAAAGGTGCGCATACATATATATATATACATATTGATAAAAATTAATATAATTTTCTTTTAAATTGTATTTGTTATATGTTATGTTTGGGGCACAGACTTGAAAACAAGGTATTTGGCAAATATTTAAGAAATTAACAACGAATTACTACTACATTTACTAGCATTTTATTAGTTATGGCATATTTTAATAGAAATTGTATAAAATTCCACTTGAAAACGAATAAAAATGTGTATGATTTATAAATAGCGAACGCTAATTAGATGTAAGTTGAGAATAGGCTTTTTAATAGTATTTTTTCTATAATAGAAATTATGGTCTCATTGGTTAATTTATTTATTCACCGAGCTTAAAAAATTCAAATTGTAGATATTACTTCACAATAACAAATATAAAACTAACTTAATAACAAATATTTTACAGTACTGATATCCTCTAATATTAAATTGTATTTATTATACTACTGGGCAGGATGTAAATGTGTAAATTACGAAATAAATTACTGTAATTTACCAAATTTTTATGACCATATATTACCAAAGAAATTACGGGTAAATTACCAAAAATTTAATTATCTCGTTTGAAAACGTTTCGCGCGCTGTGGTGTTGATAATTATTGTATTTGTACATTTGTATTTACTTATTGAAAAAGTTTACAAATTTTATTTTCTATCTATATCTATGAATTTTGTTTGTTTTTGTTATAATTATATTTTTATTATATAAACATTGTTATGATCATGTCTCATGTATTTTATTTTAATTTTTCTATAGGAAATTTAATTATTTTCTGTTTGTAAATTTCTTCGGTATTGTATTTTTAATTTCTCGGTAATTTAAAATATTTTTCAGTAAATTTATATTTTTAAATTACCTAGTAATTTATATTGTAATAAAAATCGGTAAATTACCAGTGGTAAATGACCAAAAAAATAATTACCGTAATTTTACCTCCCTGCTACTGGATACCGAGTTTATTTCGAGATTCGTAAGGCACAAACACACACATAAAAATAAGTTAGTCTATATTAAATAAATGTTTATAAAACATAAATTAGTTGCTCTAAAAGTCGAATAGTAAGAATGATAAATCGTTATGAATGAAAAGGCATACATTATAGGCACATTGATGAACTGACGCTATTACTTAATTACTTTACAATACACGATTTATTTTTACTTTCCTACGTAAGTTGGATTTTTAAATGTAGACGTAGCTTGTTTATAAATCGGATTTTCACCCTAAAAGCAGCAAAGTTTACTTACATTTCATTTTAAAGTAAAGTCATACTTACAGTATCCCATTTCGCCATCATTCTCTCTTTTTCAAACTTGGCGAATTCTCTTCTATCATGAATGGTAGTAAGCAGTTTCCATAATAAGAGGAACGCGAGACCCATAAGTACAATGGCGGCAATTACGCCGAGTACGATGCCCAAAATGAACACCTACAAAAGACAAAATCACAAAGAGAAAATAACATAAGATATAGCTTACTTTTGGTGGACACTCTCTTTCTTCCTGTGCTTTAATAACAACTTTGTTGTTTTCATCGTAGTAATAAACATATGCGAATCTACAGTCATCTTCATCGTAGTAGGCGCACAGATTTTCATCCTTTTCTTCGTCAGCTGAAAAACAATTTTTTTAGTATAATGCTCTTTAAGGAGGTACACTCGACATTTGAAATAATGAGAGAGTTTAATGAAACTTTGCAAAATTAATCAAAACATTGTAAAAATGTTACCTGAATTTTTTCATAATTTTTCACCACGTAGTTTATCCAAAAATAAATATTAAAAAACTACATTTTACATGGCCTCTTATGGGACTACTTTTAAATCAACGTAAAAAGCATTTAAGGAAATGAGAGAAAATTCCAATTGCTTTTTTAAAACGTACATTATTATCTCATAGACCGGATAAAAGTAATACAAGCATCATTTACCACGTAATTAACAAGAATTCTTAATCGAAAGACTGACGTTTATGCCTACTGGAGAATATTGGCGAGAACATAATATAGATGCGGCAACGTTGAAAAGCGTGAAATTTGAATATAACCAGAAAAAAAAACATTATCTATCTATAATCACAAGTTTTTCACAAGAATGAAAGGTAATATGCACAAATGATAAATAATAATCCATACCCAACGATTTAAATGAAATTTCAAGTGCAGAATTCTCTTCAGCTTACATTTTTACTATCTGTCAGATTGACATAATACCGTGAAAAATGACATGTACAGCACAGCGTTGCCGTAGTTTTCACTGGTATTTAGCCGAATGAAATCTTATAAAATAAACAATTTTTACATAACAAAAATATATAATATTCTTAATTAAGTTATTTAAATCTCATTTTATTAGCAAAAATTCAAATAGACTGAGTTTACATACAATAAAAAAAAATATTTTTAATTTTTATAAGTTGAAACCCTGATATGAAATACATTGCGAGTATAGGAGATGCCCCTAACCTCCCACCACTCGAGTGTACCTCCTTAAAATCGTTACTTTGCGAACTATTTTGAGTTCGCAAAATAATATTTTATGGCATCCAGTCCTTTAAAATAACGTAACCTAGGCAATGAGCTGTTATTTACATTTTATAGGATTATTTTCATTGTTTCATCACCTACGTTTTAAGAATTTTATTTTAAAGTTATATTTTAGAATAATTTCAAATAGTTACTAAACAAATTTGGAGTGCATATACTAAAAAATTTAATATGTACACGCACACAAACTGAGTTTTAGAGGAATCACCTAATTTAAAGACTCGGCTTTTCGCCTCGTCCGTAAATAGATTCGTCCTCTAAAACTCTAAATTGCGTAGTTGTTACATAAATAACTTATTTGGGATTGGAATTCGATATAGCTGTCGTATCTTGTCCTTTAATAATTGCATTTTATATTTTTTTTTCAACAGGATTTACTCCCCATTATAAAATGGTACATGTTATTATAGTGGAACTCAACCATTTCTAGACCCATTCGTCTTGGTGCAGTTAGAACCTTAATTCGTGTGACGATCTTTGAAACTCAAAGCGGCATCGGAGGGATTCTTAAGCAATCAGGACTACGTTTAAGACGATCAAGTGGTTAGCTTGAAGCGTCCGAGTGCGATTTAATTGTAAGATGTATTTACACTTTAACGAGAGGTTAAAATAAAACCGAGCGATGTACAAATACCTAACGCACGCATTATGTATTATATTCTTTGGCCGACATACCTATTTATTAAAAATATTTATTTTCTATAAGGTTAAGTAAGATGTATTTGAAATTTGCACTAAAATTGCCTTCTGGCAATTAGCCTTGGAACAATTGCTAAGAAATGGCGCCAGACAATCACACACTGCCGGCCGAAAGACTTGAACCAGGGAACTCCGAGTTCGTACGTCATCACATGCAGAGAGTTATGCTCATAACCGACTCGACTCAATTTGTTTAAACAATAATAGATCAATTTGATTTTCAATTTATAGTTGTGTTGCGTTTTTGTTCACCACTTGTTCTACGTTTAATTAATTTATGAATCCATATATTTATTTCTTACCTTCTACTTTTGTCACAGGAAGAGGAGTAAAAGTACAATTAGCAGCACACTCATCAGCATCTAGCGGTCCAGTTTTGTACATTTGACATTGTACGCATTCCTTAAACTCTGAGCATCTTCCAGGGCAAGTCTACACAAACAAAATTAGTATATTATGCAACGAGTTTATAATGACAGCTATTAATACGCGAGTATGAAGTTTACGATACGAGCCATGACTAGTAATAATTACACAAGTAACATTGTTTCAGTACCGCTAATACGCTAATAGTCAGGCAGGTTAATTGAACCTACAGTTTTGATTTACGTCTCTGCTGATTTAAGCATTTTAATTTTAGAGATTTGTATGAAGTTGTGTTTGTAAAAAGTAACGTTTGCATTTTAGAGTGTTGCGTGCGTTGTCGAACGCTATTATGGTCCTTAAATTGAGGCTTATAAAGTAGCATTTCAACACGTCAGCAGAAAAAATAATAAAACCTACCGGGCATTTCTCGCAGTATTTTCCAGAATACCGCGCATTTTCGGTCTTCTCGCATTCACATGCTCCACAGACACACTGTCCATGGCCAGAGCATATTTCAGCGTTCTCCATATTTGGCGGGTAGCAGGTGTCGTTCGAGGCGCGGCAACTGCAAGCCGAACCACTCCAAGGGCTGAAGCATTGGCACTCGCCGCACACGCAGACTCCGTTATCGGGGCCCGAACACAGCACGCCTTTATGA
Organism: Agonum fuliginosum; assembly: GCA_947534325.1. Classification (NCBI taxonomy): domain Eukaryota; kingdom Metazoa; phylum Arthropoda; class Insecta; order Coleoptera; family Carabidae; genus Agonum; species Agonum fuliginosum. Next base: position 45,997,491 of record OX384029.1, read on the forward strand.
CGATCGCAGCTGAAGTTGTCGCACTCGCAGTACTGCCCCGAAATCACCTAATAGAGAAAAGAAAGTTAAAACTTTAAGATTCTTAAATGATTATGAAAACATCTTATAATATCAGAAGTATGGGTTTAGAGGCGGTAGCTGAGTGCGTAACGTGACTGCATGTGAAAGAGAAACGAGACTTCAACACTATATGCTAAATAAGTTTTATATTACACATGCATCATAACCGACCTTTAAAACACGAAAATGCGTGAAAAATTACTAATACATGCTGTCTCCTATAAAATGAATCAAAATTAAAATGTTGTTTTCCAATTCTATTTGTCAAATTAGGTTGAAGGTGTAATAGAAAATAGCGTATGACACACGTATTAGTCTATAGTATGTCTTGCAGTTTTACGTATCCGAGGAAGAGATATTCGTTTTGTAATCAGACTCGAAATTATTAAAATAGAACATGACTGTATTTTATTTTTTGGCTTCCTGAAGTGTAAACATAACAATCACACATTGTTGACGTCTATGGTAGTTGCTATTTTAAACATGATATGATTTTATCCATTTTACTACATCGCATGCGGTAAAAAACACGAAATTTTGCTTTGTAATAAAAAATAGCCTACAAAATCACTAGTTTACAAAATTTGTTGTTCATTTTTTTTTAAATTTGAGATTTGCTGGCGCCATTTCTTAGCAATTGTTCCCAGGCTAATTGCCAGAAGGCAATTTTAGTGCAAATTTCAAATACATCTTACTTAACCTTATAGAAAATAAATATTTTTAATAAATAGGTATGGCGGCCAAAGAATATAATACATAATGCGTGCGTTATGTATTTGTACATCGCTAGGTTTTATTTTAACATCGTGGAGTAAAATAAAGCCTACCAAATTTATAGTAAAATAGTTATTTTTCTACGCGTACCACCGAAATTCGCAATGGGGGTTTTCACGATTTTTTGGTTTTTTTATATGTTAATCTATACATTAAAATATTAGACCCGTATTTTTTCTTTTTGCTAAAAAGTTGCTAATAAGCCAGAAAAAAAATCATAAAGTTTAAAAAAATAGGTGCCGCGAAAATCGATGCCGCGTGTAACAGTGTGACGTCACCAACATCTAGAACATACGTTCAACGCGCTAACTAGGACCGATACGTAGGTCGTACCTTACACAGTCAACATCTTGTCAACAGTCAACTTGAACAGAAAAACATAACCAAACTGTTTCATGCCGTTTTATGAAACAACGTGAGGATTAATCATTTTTAAATACTTGTTTAATTCTGTTTGCCACGTAGCCACGTGTTTGGTAATTAAATCATATTTTTAAAGATAGTGAAGTGATTGTGCACGGTAGGTAATATTTAAAATAAGTGAAGAGATTTAAGAAATTATTAAATGTTAATTTGCCTTTTTCAGATATGGACGATTACCTAATCTTTTTATTTATTTGCTACTGCCTCTACACTTCGGCTAATAATTATCATTATCATCAATATAGCTTCGCAACTGTAGAGAAAAAACTACACTTTAATCCGATCACCGTCAGTTAGTGCGAGAAAAGAGGTTGAACGAGTTGAAGACTTTGAAATGCTCGCACCAACGCACCACATGCTTTTATAAATATTTACACAGTTAAATGGTTAGATTCCATAACTACTATTGGCTGTGCAGTAATAAATATGCAGGGGTTATTAATTAAATCATAGTTTTAATTTAAATTTTGTATTATGTTGATACAAGTTAATAATTCATAGATTATTTAGTTATAGTAATATCACTGTAATGTTTTTTTATTTATGCTTTTTATAATACTTTCCTTTTTAATTTATTTAGCTATTGTATTAAATTTAATGTTAAAATAGAAAATAATAATTTTGTTTCTACCACACCACACATTTTTATATTTTATGAAGAAAATACAAAGAAAGAGAATAACAAAATACATAATCCAATACAAACGAAATAAACATATTCACAAAAATTATAAAATAATTTCATATTGTAAATTAATTTTGAAATACTGCCACTTCCCATAATTTGCAAGCCCTTCCATCAGCTGCTGACAAAGATCTTTATCAACTTCAACAATTCTACCTTTTCTGTTTTCTTCAAAGTTCAAAGAAGCAACGCAAAAAAGCCCATTCTCTAAATATTGTTTCATCAATAAACTTTGACTACTAATATCCTTTCCCAGAGCCACTATTTGGTTAAAATATGCATCATTTCTTGGCGATAGTGGTTCACTTATTGAACATTTCTTTTAGTGACATCGATTTAATTTGTTTAACTTTTGATAATGACGATGCACGCCAATAGCATTCTACTGCTGTTAAAGCTGACTCCAAGATTCTACGGTACACCCAGAATAATACAGCTATGCTGTTTACAACAACCTTTAAAAGACAACATTTAAATATTGGAACACATAAACAATATTATATAAATACCAACCAAGACTGGCTGCACATCCAACGCATTAACATGGAATAATATTTTCCTCATCTTCATTTATTCTAACTATTACTTTATATGCTTTATCACGGACACGATGCTCTGGTGACTGCTGTCGCTGTCACTTTTGCTTTGACTGGCTTTAACAGTGCATATTTTATCTTTTCTCTGCCCTGCACGAAACCTATAGCTTCATCTCCAGCTGCCCTAAAAATTTTGTTTTATATATAAGTATATTCACATTTCACAATTACAAACCTTTGAGATTTTACATTTCTTATTTCAGCACTAACAAAATTAGGATTGTCTTGATAAAACAGGTGTAACAGATGTATCCAAGCATGGTAAATTTCTGCTATCTACTTTCAAAAATTGGGGATCCATATTCTGAAGAAAGTAAACAATGTTATTATAAATATAAAGATCAACTTGTTATTTAACTTACTTTTTACTTCGATTTCGATTAAAACCAACACAAAAATTCTTCAATAACCTGTAAGTAATCGTGTTTGAACCTAACCAAACTCGACAACAACTGTCAAAAATCGAAAAATCAACAGATAGTCCGTCGTCCAAACGACAAAAAACGAACTTACACGAACCAACTCCTGGTTTGATATCAATGTTGGCTACGTCACACATGGCGCATTTCAATGAACGATTCAAAAGACTTACATTTTCATTTCGATAAAAAGGGAATAAATCTATCAAAATTAACAACTATTATCACTTTCCTATAACTTATACATGCTGAAAATTGATATCCAATAAGTATTTCTTTAAAAGCCGTAGGCCTGAAAACCCCCATTCCGACATTCACTGCACTCTTCGAAAATGTCATCTTACAAACAGTAGGACGGTCGTGTGGGAATGTTAAATGAAGACGCAGCATGAGCGTAACGTAATGATTTAAACATGAATGTTTCCTATCTGTTGCTATGATACCTCGTTATTTATCATGTTTCTTGCGGAAATGAAACACTCGCAAGTAAGATGCGTATTTCGCCACTTGATACACAATATAGTATTACCTACCTCATCTTTGTTTTCTCTTGTGTGACATTCGCACTGTCCACAGACGCAATTTCCCTTTCCGCTGCAATCGACAGCAGTAGAGTTGTCAGGTCTGCAGTTCTGCGTATAATCAACTTCGGACAACCCAAGTGCAGAACATTCGCAATGTCTGCCAAAATATGCGGGATCGCACTCGCAAATTCCACACTTGTAGATGCCATTTCCACGGCACTCTTCTGCGAATTCTTTGTAACCCTACAAGAAAGCAGAAATGTAAGAGAAGAATAAATAGATGTTTGTTGAGACTTACAAAGTGTCCTGGATATTCACAAGGACAAGAACACAGCATTTCTAAGTCGACAATGAGGGTTTCATTGATACCGACAGGGTAGATTTGTAAAGTTTGTTTCCAATCTTTTGGATCCTTCGGGCAGGCTGTTACTTCAATTTCTACGTTGAATTGGACTATATCTCCTACCTATAAAATTATAATAAGTTATAACAGATTTCAATCAAGATGATAAAAGAAATATTTTATTTTTGCTGGGAACCATTACACAAGATTTTATTCCCCATTATAGAATGGTAAATGTAATTATAGTGGAATCCAACCACTTCTTGATGCTCAATCCGTGCGACGATCTTTTATAAAATTAAAGCTTTTACGAAAGCAAGTTACTAAAAATTATAGTCGGGAAAGTACTGTGATGGCCACAGCAGTTTTTTTCATTTATAAACATACCTTTATATTTTCACATTTGTTGGTCTGCTTCGGTGTTCCATTAGGATTTAAACAACTAGAGTAATATTTAACTTTAATTCCGCTTGCTGCATTAGCATTATCTTTCATTTCAACAGACGACGAAATTTGCTGCAAAACATATTTTAAAACACAATACAAAACATTGTTAATTAATTAATTCTACCTGATATTGTTCTTTGACTAAATCAACGACATTAGCAGAATCTGCGGACAGTTTACCGCTGGACGAGCCCTCAATATGTCCTTGTAATTGTTTGTAAATTTCAATTTGTTCTTCAGTTACCGCGAAAATAACATTAATAGCGTTTTCTTTGACTTTGAGATTGATTTGAGAAATACTTGGGTAATCTTGGACCGATGAGTGAGTATAGTATCCGCTTCGGGAATCTAAATGGCAGTATCCATCGTTAGGAGTTATTATTCCACCCAACTGTAAAGAAATAAATGATATTTTATTTTTTGCAAATAATACTGCATTATATGATAAGAGCCGAAGGCGAGTATCGTAATCATTCGAGTAAGTAATTACAGTATTAAACTCGAATAGAATACTATACTTTATCTACAACCATTGAATAATACATTTTTACATAAACCTCTCCATGGATTCAAATTCAACACTATTGTATTCAGGGATGTAAATGTGTTAATTACCGTAATTTACCAAAGTTTTATTACCGTAACTTACTAAAAATTTAATAAATTACGTTTGAAAATGTATGGCGCGCTGTGATGTTGTAAATTATGTTTTTGTGTTCTTGTATTTATTTTCAATAGTTTTAAATTTCCTCGAATTTTTTTTGTAATTTACGGCGAATTTAAATATTTTTCAGTAATTTAAAATTTTAAATTACCCAGTAATATAAATGGTAATAAAAATCGGTAAATTGCCAGTAGTAAATTACCAAAAAAATAAATTACCGTAATTTAACATCCACACGATTGTATTATGAGTCTATTATTCAACAATATTGTATAATGACGAACTGTCAACATATATTTTAATTTGTAAATAAGAAATGTTTTATTTAAAAGTCCTAGATAAAACGTCGCATTTGACTAGCATATAACGACTATAATTCACTCGGATGATTATACTTTCGCCTTCACCTCACGCATAAACTTTTAATTATAGCCTACATTATGTGCTCGTTAAATTATGTACTATTATTCACGACTGTACTAAATATTTTATTCATTTTTTAAGACAAATATTTTATGCAAAAGGTTCTATTGGTCAAAAGTCTTAATACAAGAGGTTTTATTGGTTAGAGCCTGTTGAATAATTATAAAAAAGTCAGTCAAGTCTGTTTTTCAACAAGGATTAAATGCAAAAGTCAGATTTACACACTAGAATTTTCTTCTTCGTTAATTTCAAAGTCTTATATAACCTAAATTGTAATTAACAAATTAATTAATTATACTGAAATCAAAATAAAATAACGAATTTCTAATAACAACAATCTTCTACAATATATTTCCATGTGACATTTTGGCATTCACAACATCTGATATTTGGACATGTTGAGTGTAAAAACGGCTGTGCTCCAACCAAAAATTTTGTTTTTACTCCTCCTAGTTTAATAACTGACTGTAGTGAGTAACGGAGCACATTATTCACTGTACACAATTGTGTTATAAATGCATTATTGAACAGTCGTGGATAAACTTGTTATACTTTTCCATCTCCAGCGTAGTGGAAGCCGGCATCAGTGGAGAACACCAACAATCTTCTGGCTTTTTCTCTCCATCCAATTTCTCTTCGGCAAACAATTGCTTGCATAATTGCGTCAAAACCACCTTCGGGAGCGTCAAGATTTCCAGATACAGCTGCGTTTTTCACCATTGTCTTTAAAATATTTCACATTAATACAAGTTTTCAACTAAGTTCAGCTTTGTGTTAAAAGAAAACGTGAATGAAACAAACTTGTGATTTATGATGATGTATTTATTTACATGAGAATGTAATAATTGTCATAGTAGACATGATTTAAGCGTCATTAACTGTGTTAAGTAGTGTAGTTTAAACAACCAAAATTACAACGAACGAATATATGATTTTTCCCTAGATTCAAGAAACAAATTTGTTGGGTGAATACAAGCTGTTTCACAACTACATGATATACCCATGAGGAATCACAAAGAACTTCTTCAAAATTCGCAAAATAAATTGCACTCTAAATGACGTCGTCGGATTCATAAACTTTAATTGCAACATCATCGAAATTTTAATTAATTTATCTGATGCTGTATCATAATAACAACATTATAAGCCTCTTGAGAACCATATTAGCGTTCATTTTTATTCTGAAGTTTTGATTATCTATTTATTCATGATTCATATCATGCAGTATAATATAAACACAGGATTGAACACTCCGTATGTTAGCAATACTGTAGATTCGTGGCATTTCTGTTTACCATGTGCGAAAGAAAAGATCACTACAGGGCCCGTGCGTTTCTATCATCATAGAATGCATGCTCCGAGCTGGCCCGTATTTTCTGTCTCTTTCTCTAAAAGGTAAACATAAAAGCCACACTTCATCCGCCGTAGTGTCCACTCTTGTCATATATTATACTTCGTGATTCATATAAAGGTAGGTAGTGATAAATTAAAGTGTCGTGAATCTAGGGATCAGAAATAAACAATTGTTCTTTGTAACTTCTTATCAAACAAAGGAACAGACAACAATGTGTAGGTAGTGATGGAAACAGGGTAAACAACAAGGAAAACACCACACCATCGCAATCCGCAAACCAGACATTAATAACGAAGCGTTTGTTTTAGTAAAATTAGCGCTTTGGTTTGTAACTTACGGCAAATAACGACGTATTTTGAGACAACTGCATGACATTGTGGAAACCATACGGGGCCGCGCAATTCTGACATGGCTCCTTCAAACTATAACCATCAACACCGACATGCAACAATCATGAGTAAGGAAGGTTCCTAAATTGCTAAAGAAGTTAATCGAGCGAATGAGGTCGTTTACTTTCATTTTTTTATTGATGAAATGACAAACCAATTTAAATGTCAAACTGACATGTGGCAGAAAAATTTCCATTTATTAATTTCAGTTAAGTTACTCAGACTAGTATTAAATAATTTCCGAAAAAAAATTATTGGTACCATGGTTCCTGTTTTTGGAATCAATTCTTCCATTGGTTGTTATTTGTATCATGCGATTTTCATTTTAAAACTAAAAGCTTTTCAAAAGAGGGCTACTATCTACGTCACAGATGGTCTGACCAATAAAAATCACATAGATGCACAAATGACGTCATAACCAAGATGCGACCTAGTATTCCAATCTCACTTTAAGCTATATTTGATTGAATTATGTGTATTTAAATAAATAATATTTTAAATTATTTTTATAAATAATGCATATTTACAACATGAAAAATACTGGGTGTTAAAAAACTTTAAGGGTTGTATATTATCCATTTCGATATTTAATTTCGATGTCCTAATACTCAATCAAAAATAAATTTTAGAAAATTTGAAAAATTAAGAAAAATGAACATGTTTACGTCATTTATTGTCGACAAGAAATATTTAATTAAAGTACCTAATTTGTTATTAAACATCAGTTACGTGATTAAATAGTTCATTAAAATATGTTTTAATCGAGTTTTAATAGATTTCTTATCTACAAAAGTGGCACTATAAACATCATATTCATTTGAAAAACTTTATCCTTAACTTTGCGAATTTTCAAAAAAATATTTTTAATTAAGCATCAAAACCATCAGGACATCGAAAGTTTTTTTTACTATTTTTTCATACTTTATATATCGATAACTGCTATATCGTGTACATAATATTTTAATATATTATGTTGAAAAAGAAATATTTTGATCCGTTTGATTTAATATAATTATGTAGTAAACAACCCCATTGCTACTATGATGTAGGACATATATATGAAACAATATTTCATGAATAATAAATGAAACAAGCAAAAAAAAGTTTACTTACGTATAGTTGATCTTTGGAAATAAAGACTTAAACAAATATTAACACTACAGAAAAGTTAAAAATATATATAAACTTTTACGTAATAATATAGATTTTTTTAAAATGAGTTTTAAGTAATGAGTGAAACTTGTTTCATTTTATAAATAAATCTTTCTTTAATTAGGTAAATATTTTACCAATTGTATTTACTGTGTTTAATAAAACATGCCACCATGCTTTAAAACTACAATTAAAAAAAGATTTCTATCCATTCTACTGTTATTTACAAAACAAACTACAACTACTATATTAATAAAAAAAACAAATTCAACTGTTATTAACAAACAAAAGACATACCATATATCACCAATATTTCTACAACATTTTCATCATGCACCCGTCACGGGTAAGAATAAAACACTGATCAGCGCTGACCGTTGAAACGCCGCTGATCTGCGAAGAAATGCACAGATAGACGTAAAATTCCGCTGATCAACATTAATTAAACTAAATAAAGAAACATAACACCCTTTTTTGAGCCACACAATATCAGTTTTGGTAGAAACTCTGAATGAACTGAACTAAATAAAAAAAAACCTTATACTCTTCTTTCTTGAGTCCTACATACTCGGTTTTGGTATAAAACTCTACTTAGACTGAAGTAAATAAAGAAACCTTATACCCTTCTTGAGACTCACATACTCGGTTTGGATTGATTTTATTCTTTTTTACGTACATCTGTGCATTTCTTCGGAGATCAGCGGCGTTTCAGCGGTCAGCGCTGATCAGTGTTTTATTCTTTCCCACACGTCACTCATCCAAGAGCTAGGAGACAGGAATTCGAAAATTTGGAAGGAAGGAACTAGGAAATTCAGGAAGTTAAATAAGTAGAAAATTAAGTTAGAACTTACTGAGAATTCAGACGTGTTAGTGCTTAAAGTCATGTGATTCCGAAACCCGTACGGAGCCTCACAGTTTTCACACGGTGCCTTCAACCTGTCAAATCACACGTCAGCAAAACATAACCTAACTGCAGTGCAGTTTCCAAATTTTATATAGAGAAAACATAACTTTAACTTATCCTACTATGTACAAAAATGTAGCGTAGTTATGATTCAATAAGTATTTAAACTTTTGAAGTGTAAAGTTTAATTTAGAGTTCTCGTACTTAGAGAAGGGAAATGCGCACAGACCTATTTTCGTTTGGGCGAGTCTAATTCGAAAATGAAGGGGTACTGGAACATACAGAATGTATCATAACTTCGAGTACATACGTAAAGAGTACACTATTATATAGTTTTATTAACAATATAATTTTTTAACTAGAAAAAATAACAGATTTACTGCCGCGGCGAGTTTCATAGATGAGGAGCAGTAATTCTGCATTTTTGTTATGTTAAGCACATTGTTTTGTTGAAGTTATGTTATATAACCTGTATTTAAGAATTTTTGTTTCGTTTATTTGAATTTGAATAGCTTTTTTTTCTGTCATGGATTATTGTAAAAATATAATTGTATTTTTTAATCTATGAAAGTTCAAGTAAATTTTGGTATGAGATGCTAATATTTTTGTTTGAATAGGACAAGCGCGGTGGCGTCTATTTACCCCTTCTGTAAATACGCTAACTCTATAAATTCAAATTATTTAATAAAAATTAAGAAGAAAATAACTAGAAACAATGACTCTAATGACAAATGAAAATAATGGAAACTACACGTTTCTAATACAGAAAAAGATCACTCAAAGCAAAGATGCAAAATCCACATAACAAACTCACTTTTTCGCTGTTGTGCTCACGTACGGCATGACGACTTTGTCGACGAAACTTCCGAATCCGAGCCTGAAATTCGATGTAATGTTTTTCATAGATTCAGCGAGAAGATTTCCTAAGCTAGATAATTTGTCTTTGTCGTCTTCCATAGATTTACTGAGATCCATAAGGTAGTATAAGTCTACTGGGTAGTCTTCGGCTTGCGTGTAATACATTTTGAATTGATATGCCTCATCTAGAAAAAAAAGTTATATTAATGATCAAGAAATGAGATCATTTATTTAAAATCGCATTTGTTCTCCTGGAAATATTGTTTAATAGCAATATTTCCGGAAATATTTCTACTATTTTGAAAAGTAAGTAATAATGCGATTTTCTTTCCGAATATCCATCGGCATGGATTAATATCCAGAAAATTTCACTCGTCTTTGACTCAATTTTTTTTTTCGGATATTCATGTACTTTATATACAGGTGAAAAGACACTAGAGAGAGGTTTCAATGGTAATATACAAGATGATTCAAATGTTATAAAACTTACACCAATTTAAATTTGAACCTTAAGAGTGTCGTTTACCAAAATGACCAAAACATGCTTCGCACAAGTTTGTGATTTATTTAACAACAAACACACGTAATAATAAAAAATTCGCGACCATTGGTCATTCACTAGTTTTGAATTATCTTGTTTTAATAAACACATTTTGTTTCACAAAGCATAGCCTCAGACATGAAAGAATGGAATTTAGATCGCGAATTTTTTATTATTAGGTTTGTTTGTTGTTAAATAAATCACAAACTTGTGCGAAGCATGTTTTGGTCATTTAGGTAAACGACACTCTTAAAAAGTATGTCTCAACTTACGTATTCTGAGTTTCAAGTTAATTCGTTGAGGCGCAACTTGGACAATCTCTGCGCTGGATGAAGAAGATGAAGACGATGAAGAAGAGGAAGATGACGAAGAACTGGAAGAACTAGAACTAGAACTAGAGCCAGACATAGATCCACCGCTAATGCTGCCGCCCGAGACTGAATGTGCTTTTGACAGTTCCTTGTTCATTAAAACGCGAATCTCATTATCCGGGTTCCAGGTGTACTCTTCTCGGCACATTGCGTTCAAAGAACTGGACGACGCTGGCTGGTAGCATCGCTTCTTGTCGCCGAAGTCCTATAAGTGGAAAGTTACAGTTTTGATCAGTGAAAATTTGCACCACCGCGCGCTGTCATTTGTGATGGCTGATGGGTATTCATTGGTGACAAAATCATGTCTTTAACTCCTATCGTTTTCTAGATGTCGAAAATCCAATTTTTAAAAATTAAAGTGCAAGAAACACAATGCCGCAAACAGCAGTTCGATATTATAATGGATGGAAGTTTTTGAAATAATATATGTACCTAGTCTCAAAGTTGCATAATTGGAAAAAGTGAAAAATCGGGATTACTCGAAAATGCAGCGAAATATCGAAACCTGGTTTACAGCTTGACTCACCTAAAACTAAATTATTCGATTTTTTTTAAATTTCTGAACTCATTTAACTAAAATTTTGGCATACCGAGAATTTTTATTTACAAACAAATAGGTAGGCAATTATGATTCATAATAAAATACGAATAAATTTTTTTTTTAGTAAAACCACATTTTTATAATACCTACGTCACAAAAATTCTACCTTCACCTAGACCCAACCTAAACCGGTGTTATTTTTATCTTAAAAAAATGTATCACAAAACCACAAGTTACATCATTATGATTATGATTGCTTTAACCACTTCCTATTGTTCCAATTTTTTAATCTGTTTATCTCAGAGGTCACAAAACATCTTGTTCTTACAGTAAGATTTTAGCTGAAAAATGTGCAAAATTAAGGGGTAAATAAATCAATTTTTGAATTAAACGTCAAATTTTAACGCCTGAAAACTTTTTTTACTTACGGGATCAAAACACCAGGCGCAGGTCGGTGTCTGGATACACTCATGGCACGTGGTTCTGGAGATGCATGGGTTCTGGATCAACTTTTCAGCAACTTGTGCGTAAGTTGTGGCAGTGTAAAGGACTGCCAAAACAAATAGTGTGGACTTCATTCCTGAAACATTACCGCAATGCTTAGAGTGCTTGCCTCTGATCACAAGTCGTGGCTTCAACTCCAGGTCAGGTATACTGTGCAGCCAGAGTTGGTTGGTAAGGGAGAGAAAGAATGTGCCTATGTTCTACACAGAGCTGAGTCAAAGTTCGCCAACGTATTACTTGCCTGAAGGCAACTGAGTCAAGAGAAACACTGAGCTGGATGACTTCTTTATACACTAATTTAAGGTAGCGACGCGGTTTGCTGATAATATATGCCCGCTCGATTAATATTGTTTACCAATTTAAAATTCCTAAGTCCCGCCATCTCTTATTTCGCGTACTGTACAATAACCACAATTTGATTTGGATCGGTATCCACTCTCGTCACTATCTCAAAGTGGGATATAATTAACTTGGCAACCATAAAGCTAAAGAGCACCAGCTGGTGGTTGTAAGAAGAACTTGTACCAAAGGGTTAGATGCCTTAGGTCGAATGGAGGAGTTTATAAAATATTCTACAGACGCTTTTGTTCGCCTATTGAAATAATTATTGTACTTTCTAAACTGTATTACAGAAGATTATAGTGCTATTACTGTAATAACGATCGTGGGTGAATTGTAATGATATAATGGTTGTATTTTATCTCGTATTTTATCTGGATATCTACAGAAATATTATCGAAGAATTTCTTTGAAACCGAAGCTTGTAACTTTGCAATAACACTTTTGACAATATGATAAATTCACGAAACAGATTAGAACTAACCAAGGAACTAACACTGTCTCTTTAAATTGTTTTTAATTAACTGAAGCATACTGCTCAAATTAATCTGACGCATTATCTTATTCATCTATGTTTATTAAGGTGTAAGCCGATTTATAATATTATATAATAAATATGCACTAAGATTAAAATCTTTTTATAAACATTGTAAAATCCCTACAGTCTCATAAAAAATTTTATCTAATGGCGTGTCATAATGACAACATTATAAGCCTCAATTTGAGGACCATAATAACTTTGATAATAACGTTCATTATATGCGATTATAGGCTTCTTTATAGGCCAAAGACCATAATGAATCTAGTATGGTACTCAACACAGTACCATAATGAAATAACAAAAACTAGTTACTCGCTCGGTACTAAGGAAGCTAGTAAGAGAAGTTTTGAAGTATACCACCTGTTTTTTTTATTTAAATTTTTTTGTTTAATGCCAAATAATTTAGTTTACATTTTTAACTGATTTAAGCCGGCAGATAAAATTTTGTTCGGATCATAACCAATCATTATAGTACAGTTCGTCTTATCAAACTCGGCTTCGCCTCGTCTGGTAATCTTCACGACTAGTACCATAATAATTGACGTTACGATCCTTATAACATAAAATAACTGTTATAATATTTTTTCTACTTTCGTTAGGTGTCGTTAGTTTAAATTAAATTAAATAAAATTCGAATGAAAATGTCGTTTGTAGATAACCTAATTTGGATGTTTTGTAAATGTCAAAATTTCGGAATTTAAAATTTTTTGCGCTTATTCGAACGAAAGTACAAAAAATATTGTACACGTAAGGAATCTCGGTAGTTACTTTACTTATATGTTTACAGAACTAGGCTACGCCTTGTGCTACAAATTTCACATACCTTAAGCCCTGTTCGCACGGCGATCTTTGGAGATTCTACGGAGTCAAACTCCCGGCAAAAAAAAAGTTTTTTTCTTTCTAGTGATAATTACATGGTTTTGAAGCAATCAATAAATTATAAATTCTTCTTTTTCAAGACTCATTGATAATTTAACAAATAATTCTCATTAGAAAGAAAAAAACTTCTTTTTTGCCGCGACTTTGCCGGGAGTTTGACTCTCCGTAGAATCTCCAAAGATCGCCGTGCGGACAGGGCTTAAGGTAACAACCTTTGTTTCCTTAATTGTTTCATAAATAGCTATTTTACAATCCATTTGAAAATCGATTATATATTGACACAATCTTATGTCGAATTAAAGCCTGTTTTGTGGAGTGGAACTTAACTTAGGGGTGAAAAAACATAAATAACTTGTTCATTAACACAATTATTACCGAAAACAGATATCACATTTCCTGTGACTATTGCTGTGTAAACAATAAAACTTTTGACGTTTTGATGCGATAAACAATCAAATAAGGAAGTTCCCAAAGTTTAAAAATTTGTACAAATTATTTACCTATCATATCTACACTTATCTACCCTAGTTCCTTTCTGTTTTCTTTCAAAACATCCCTCTTCTTTACGCTTAAACAAGTTTCACGTGAATCTAAATATAAACTGGTCCATGAGAGTTCTACTTTAATGTAAGCAACTGCACTGACTAGCATCATGAATCATAGTTTATAATTCGAACCGATTCAAACTTTATATCACAATACGCAAGTATAAAGAGAAGTATTGTGTGATTAGTAAGAAATTTCGCTGAAATTATGACGAGATTATTATGAATAAGAACAAGAACCATATTTGAAACTCCTACACAAATTCGTCCTACTCATATACCTGGCGCCCTACATAATCATAATATGTTTGTGTAGGCGGCACAGAGTTGTATTCGGATACTTTTAGTGCTTTTAGCTTTATCTGACTAATATTTACATAATTTTTATGGATATATGACTAGAGAATGTACTGATAAGATAAAACATGTTTGCTTGCAATCGCTTGCAATATACCGACAGAAATGTTGAGGGAATTTCTTCGTCAATTGCTTTATTAATACCTATAAAATTTGTACCTATAATGGAACATAAATTTTTTAAATAAATCTGCATTTTTGTCGTCTCTCAATTTTAAAGTCGATTCAAAATTTGGCGCGAACCGCAAGGCGCTGTGTGAATAAACGGAATAAATCTACCTATAGAATAATGTAACTATGAAATTCAAAATAAGAAGGTATTAATAATGTTAACGGAAATGAAAATGTTTTGCTGGTGTAAATCCATCTCTCGTCTCGATCAATCAGATTCAGTATTCATCGCCCTATCCGAGGCCCTATCTTACCCAACGCTTTTTTCTCACGTGAAATGAGGTATAGGTATTCAAATAACTATTCATGAATTATTTTTGGGGTTGTTAAAAGTGCACAAACATAAATCTGTTTCATTTTTAAGAATACCTACTATTTTTAATTATATAGGTACAGAATGTATCACAACTTCAGGATAAAAATTAAATGGTAGATACCAGTAGATACTATATAACATACGAGATCAAAAAGAATTTTTTCAAAATTCGCTAAATTAATTACACTCTAAATGACGCATATATTTTTACTACCGCTGGTTTCATTACTTGTTTTACTTTTAGGTTCATTTAATATAATCATTTTATAACAGTGGCTGAAAACTTGTTTAGAATTAAAAACTACACAATATGAGACCACACTCGACATATTGTTTTATTAGTTATCGAGAAAAACGCAAAAGAAAATAGGTATCAGCATTGTATTAGGTTCCTTTGCGTTTTTCTCGAGACAAAGCAATATGATCGAGTGTAGTTTTTAATTTTGAACAAGTTTTGTAGAGTTTTGTATTTACAACTTCCGTCTAAAATGAATAGGTAAGTAACTAAAACATAATTTTAAAAAATTACAATTTTTTCAGATTTTCAACAAGTAGACACCTGACTTGACACCTGGTATGTAAAAGCTACTTTGTGTATTTGTAGTTCATAATTTAACATACCGGATGATTCACAACTTCGTGCACATATTTTAATGGCCACGGAACTGAAAGAATTTTTTCAAAATTCATAATTTTAATTTTCAGGTTTTGGGTCACTATATTACTATTCTTTTTATTGCACAATTTAAAATTTATTTTACCTATTCCATTCATAGTTAATCAGATATCCATTATACAATCAACAATCCAGTGGTTTCAAAAATATGCTTCTTGCGAATACTGCCCTTAAATTTAGGAATTTAAAAAAATACTTTTTGTTCTGTGATCAGTAACTTGAGAACCTACTGTATGCCATTAAAATTTGTGCACAAAGTTACGAAGTTGTGAATCGGCCTGTATTGAAAAGTACAAATAAAATATTTGTAAAATATAGTGGGCTACTATTTTCTTGGAGTCACTACGTCACAATTCATTGACAACTACTTTTATGCAATAAACAAGTTCTACGCTACCATATACAGCAACTTGAACTAATGAGAATTTTTCTTGATTTTTCTCATCAAGTGCACAATCTTGTTCTATCACTTGTCATTTCTTTTTTTTCTGTTCAATTCCACAAATTTTGAGGTACACCACCAAAGTTTATTTCATATTTTAAGGACTGACTAACAAAATGTGTCAGACAGTCGTGACGTAACGAAAGCGATGGTGAAACTATTCTTGTATTTTTATTTAAGTGGTTTCCTTTTCATGATGTTTGAGAGACTGTACTTTGCTGAAGATGTAGAAAAAGCCCTCAATGGGTACCATACAGTTCAATAAACTCTGTTTTTATGAGCTTTTATATGCATTTGTTCTTAGAATGCACATGTTTTTAAAAACATTTTTATCTCGTTTAATATTCCTCGTTTAGGCGTTTTATTGGGCAACGTTGTAAATGAATTAATTAAAAAACAATTGCTGATCATTTCTATTCGCAACTGTTTATCAAATTAAAAACAAAATAAACAAATGAAAACTCAGTTCAGTACCATCTCAGTACTTTGCAGATTCTTATCTCGTTTAATAATCATCATTTAGGCATTTTATAGGCAACATTGCAATGAATTAATTAAAAAAACAATTGCTAATCGTTTCTATTAGCAACTGTTTATTATCAATTTAAAAACAAAATAAACAAATGAAATTTGCTCAGTACCTTCTCAGTACTTTGCAGATTTGTTGAAAAGATTAATTATAGATTATTTGAATTATTCTATTTATTATTCGTTATTTAAAAAAACGTCTAAAAATAAAAATTAGTCCAGGAAAACACTACTTCCAAAATAAATCTTACTGGGTTTAATATTACACCAAACTTTGTGATAAATATACATGCCAACAATTAATTAGGGTAAATATGAAGTAATTTAATTAAATAAACAGTTTCAACAGTTCATTTAATAAAATTATTGCTGGTATACACAACACAACAAGGTTACCAAGAACTATTTCTTGTTAGAACGCCTACATAACTGCATACGGTGTAAAATATCTCAATAAAAGCTTTAGTTTTACTTTTAATGCATTGTAATCAATAGAAAATGATATTCAAACACATAAATGTCAAACTGTTCCATAGGAAACTCCGTAAATGTAAACCTGATAGCTAAAACTTCAAATATGAATCATTTATCGATGTAATAGATAACTAATGACTACACAGATTAACTAATTAGATACGTACCTTATCTTATTGATTATAAATCCAGATAATTACATTACAATATCACTAAAACCGACACACCTCGCACTCACAGCACACAAAAACACATTGCAGACATTTCCATTTATAGAACGATGACATCAAATGCTGTCCTCTACTGTCAACTGCATGAAGTTGGGCGCGCCAAACCAAACTTTCAAATTTACTGGAGATTATCTTCATTTCCCTGAAAAAGATTAATCTTTATGCGGTTAGTGATGAAATGTTTAATAGTAAGCTTATCAACTTGGTGTAGATCAATTCTTGAAATATTTCAGAGGACACATCATTTTCTTATAGTACTTATTTATAAATAGTTTTAATTCAAAATTCATTATAACTTTTAAAATATTACTTTATCCACGACTATAGAAGAATACATTTATCATAAATTGTTGCAGTGAGTAATGTGCCTCATTACTCACTAGTGAGTTCTTTTATAATTTTTATTCGGCTCTATGACCAATAAAATTTCTTGTATTAGGCCTTTTGACCAATAGAACTTCTTGTATTAAAGCATATTCAAACAATAAATAGCCCGTTGCTATCTTAAGTACAAAATATTCAAAAATATATTTTTTTGAATGGGAGTAGAAAAAATACTGTAACTCGTGTATAACGGCTATTAATACATTCGTATGAAGTACTCGCGTATTAATAGCTATCATTATAAACTCATTGCATAATACTATACTAATTAACTACGATAATTGAAAATACTCACTAGTAAGAATTTAAAAATTATCCAACTGGCTT
Organism: Agonum fuliginosum; assembly: GCA_947534325.1. Classification (NCBI taxonomy): domain Eukaryota; kingdom Metazoa; phylum Arthropoda; class Insecta; order Coleoptera; family Carabidae; genus Agonum; species Agonum fuliginosum. Next base: position 46,015,672 of record OX384029.1, read on the forward strand.
TTTGGCGAATAAAATTTCTTGTATTAGGACTTCTGACTTCTTGTATTAAAGTATAAATTATTATATAAAGTTTCTGGATAACTGTCCGTACAAATTTGTCATAACATAAAAATAAATTATTTAATATAGTCGTGGACAATGCATAGTATTCGACTCGAATTTTTACTTATTCTCGTTAGAAATGACTATGCTATCATTAACACTATCATCGAATAATTTACTATTATTGTAGTATTATTTTATAAATTTAAAGGTCGATTATGATACTCACTCAGTTTTCAGTTTGTAATCTGGCATAAAATAATCAAAAAATAGATTGGGTAATGGAATGATCAAATTACATGTGAATGTATCTGTTTTATTTGTTAGAATATAATTCCACCAGAATAATAAATAAATTGCAGCATAGATTCTTCAAATTCTAAGTCATTGTTTATGTAACAATAAATTATAATACAATAAAAGCTGTAGTCGAGGGTACATAGTAACAGGAATTATTACCTACAGTGCAATGACGACAAACTGAACATAAGAGACGCGCTACAAAATGCAAACTGAGTCACAACAAAATATTCCTGAGGCCTCACAAACAAATTCACTAGCGAGTAAAAAAGACATGTAAACAAATTTCTTTAAAAAATTCACTAATCAAATAAGTTACCTCGAGTAATTCCCCTATTATTAACTAAGTTGCGATTTAATATACATTTTGTGTTGATGAAAAAATATATTTGTTTGGAAGAAACAAACTGTTTAGTCTCCAAAAATAAAGACTAACGAAACTTATTGCATCTTTTGAGAAAATTTGATTATTGTTATTGCACTAAAATGCATGGTTGAGATGCAATCAAGTCTCTTTTTAAATAAATTATGAAAAGCCCGTAGTGCACAAAACGTGGTTTTGTGTCGAGCCAAAACGGAGACTCAATCGATCTGAGAAACTAAGAACTTGCGCGAGACAAGTCAGTCCTCAAACGCTGAGTCAACCCAATATTAATAAATAAATCGGAAAATAAAATTAACAAGTATACAATAGAAAATTTAATCGGTATTAAATAAATTAGTCAAATTAATTTAGTGCAATCAAAATATACAAAATTAGAAATCTGCACAGATAAGGAATTCATTTTCATGATTTAACTAAAAAATATCACATTAATAACTATGCTAAGAGCACAAATATTACGGTGATGAAATATTAAATAAATATAGACACAGATGTCGACATAGTATGCTGCTGCACTTGGTGCCTTCAATGTACAAATACTTGTCAATTTTTCAACCAAATGTTACACCTAAAATAAACAATTCTTGGATATCTAATAAAATTTTAAGACACCCTGTATGTTGTTAATATAAAACATGGTTGAAAAATAGACAAATGCGGTTAAAAATAATTTAAAACTGACAAACGACAGATACAAACCAATCAGAATGCGGTGTCGCAAATGTATTACATGACGTACTTAAATATTCAACAGCATTTAAGCCTTATTCACATAAGAATTTAGTTTTAAGGTTTACGTTTAAGAAAGTTTGAATACATCTAACTAAATATGAGTATTCAGTTCTTCAAAATGGATAGTGTGAATGCTCGTATTTAGTTATATGAATGTAAACTTTCTTAAAATGTAAATCTTGTGAATGAGGCTTTACATTTCATGGGCATACGAACGAAGACATTACTGTGAATCTTGACAATTATTATCAACGCGTGTTTTCACAGTTAGCGGCAAAAAATACACATAATCTCCCAGCCAATTCTTCAAGCTTAAGAGTAAGCTAATTTAATTTTATTAAGTGTAGAAGCCACATTATACATATAACCAAGTACAACTACCTTCAGACATTTCCAAAACATAGATTCTCTAATATAAGTCAGGTGTAAGAACAGTTACAGAAGATATTCTTTACTATTGTCTGTAACTATTCTTATACAATATTCAGTAGTATAAGTATGAGATAGTAAGCAGTAAATGGTTATATTTACGATGTGGAATTAACAAAACCAGTACGATTCTTTATGAGCGGACGTATTTAACATTTAGACTGAAACTTATAAAAATTTGGTTGCAATAAACGACTAACCTTTCCCAATGTTGCGGATATAAACCTGTGTTGTTTATTAATGTTCGGGTGCGCACTCTAAACTAGATTAAGCCACATAAGCACTACATAGTAATTCAGTGACAAGATATCATTATTAAAATTTAGCCATGATTTTTATTTTATTATGTATTATTAACATTTGCCCTTCTATACGAAATTAAGCACCAACGGTTTTAACTTGTGTTGCTCGAGTGAGCCAGGACTGTTACTGTGTGTGATGGAACAGCTAGCAGTTCAGCTTTCATCTGGAACATCAACCATACACGTCACACCAAATACGACCACTTACCAAAAATATTCTACTCCATAAGCAGTTACTGAACACCATATAACTCATGAGCGCAAATAACATTAAATACAGGGCGATTCACAACTTTGTGCATACATTTTAATAATAAATAATAATCAATTCGTAATATTAATTTTCAGGTTTTATAAACAAACAGTTTTGGGCCAGTTTCCATCTAATCTCTCATAAATTAACTTAATTATAAAATTAATTACGTACAAAATGCTTGTTATTGCATAATTAAATATTATTTTTTTATATAACAACGATTTTTTTATTCCATTTATAGTTAGTTAGATATAGTTGATTCCACGTAAGTTTGTGATTGCGCAATAATAGACGAATGATTTTGTAGGACAAACGTAAATGTATAGGTTTCTAAAATGCAAATAATGGACCCACAATTCCTATTTCTGCAAGTAGGGAGGTAAATATTTTTAAATAAAATTGAGGTTTTGTCACAAATTATATCTGTGTAAACGATATAATGTTGCGCAATCACAAACTTACGTGGAATCAACTATACTACTACCTCTACTACTATGTAATCTACAATTGATACGAAAAATGTACTCTTTGAGAAATCTGCCCTTTAGTTTATGAATTTAAAAAAATCTTTTTGTTTCATGACGTTGAATATTATATTCCAATAAAATATGAGCACGAAGTTGTCAACCATTCTGACAAAATAAATAAAACTTATAGAGTGTTTCACAACTTCAGGGAAAAAAATTAATTGTTCTATTTATGCCTACCACCTAAAATTGCATTCTCATTACTCACTGCTTGCATAAAAAATATATTATTGCTAACTTGAAATGAGGCGTGTTAGAATATGATTCGAAAACACTGAACGAAAATAAAAATGCAAGTAAATTAACAGACGTACAATAAGTATAATGTATAACAAATGGCACAATCGCATGTAAGAAGTTATTTTCGCAACTTGTTACACAATATTTATTTTAAAAAAAATAGGAACCGATTCTATTTAGTTATATGATGTTCAGTTGTCTTACATTACTTTACCTCCAATAGCCAAATTAAATAAAACAACAAACTTAGTCGGAATTTGGACAAGGTTATGCCTGCATCAAAGAGTAAAAATCAAGATGACAGATAAAGTTTCGGATTATATTATTCCATTTTCAGAACATGAACATGAAGCATATTATGTAGAATCACTAAAACACAATACTAAAACTATTTACACAACATTTATAACATAATAGTCATATTATTACATATGTTATTAATATTGTGTAAATAATTATTCCAGTGTTAACTGCCATCTTGATTTTTACTGTTTGATGCATAACCTTGTCCAAATTCCGATTAAATTCCACATTAAACAACATCTTGGACACTACCACAAAATTTAAAATAACACAGTTTAATTCAATTAATTAAAATACAATCAAATAAACTTAGGAAATAATAAAAATGAAACTTGTATATTATTACTGTCATAATAACCCTGTTTAATAATAATGCCCCAGGCCATTATTTATCAAAATACCGTCCAAGGACATTATTCGCTATGTAATAGACCTATCCTGTCAGAAGAAGCGAGTGCAATAGATACTAAGTAACATATGTTGAGTGAGACAGCAAGCTGGTACGCAGTATGTGCGCATGCTTGTGGCAAAAGGAAGTGACGTCAATAGACCAATCCTAGCGATACGCGAGTATTTTGACAGATTTGTACAAATGGCAAAATTTAATTTCAATTTTTGTTAATTTGTTTTTTTGAATTAAATATTTCTCCTACATTTAAAAAATTAAAAACGTCAAATTTAAACTAACTGCGCTTTCTATTGTCGCAGCGTACTGCGCAGCAGTTTTGCTGTCTCACTCAACACATGTTACTTTGTATCTATCGTACTCGCTTCATCTAACCGGATGTCCAATGTCCAAGTTCTATTACCCTGGAAACTGGTTATTATGACAATACCAATGAAATTAATTCAATTAATTAAAATACAATCAAATGAACTTAACAAATAATAAAAATAAATGTTCAGAAACTAACTTGCATTCAGTTCTCACCCCGATTGCCTCCAACGCTGATAGGCTTGCGTTTAGTTTGATCCTCGGAGATGATCCTCCCGAGCGGCGAAACCAACCCAGTGCGTATACCGGGTGTTCCAGTCAAGCCATGGTGCTGCTGTCCAGCCCTAATGGGCTTAGCAATCTGCGCACTAGGTCCGCGTCTAGCTAAGTTCTTCTGCCTGACGGCTTCCTTGATGCGGTCCACTTCGTACTGGTAGCGTTTCCGGTCTCGCATGGCGCCCTCCTTGGCGTCCTTCAAGGCCGTCTCGAGCGCCTTGACGCGCTCCATCGTCGCTCGAAGACGCTTCTCCAGCTTCGGTAACTCGCAGCGGAGGTCGGCGTTGTCGCGGACTAGTTGCTTGTGCACCTTCGTCAGCTGGTCGAGGTTGTTCTCCAGGAATGAGATCTTCTGCTTTTGAGCCAGAGAACCGCCGTCGTCTTCATTGTCTTCGGCCGACACGGATTTTTTGATGCGAGCCTCAAGAAACAAACAGACAGCGTTAAGAAGGAATAGAGAATGTGGTTAGTGAAGGTGGTTTATCTCATAAGAAACATAAAATTTGTTCTCAAATTGTGTAGCCTATACAGGAGAGCCCAGATTTATTACCACTGGAAGCTCAGAAATATATTATTTATGAAAGTTATAAGAAATTTAATGTACTACCTGTTGAAATAAAAAATTACATATATACATATAGTGCTCATTCACTTATCACCCAAATGAAAGAATTTTTCCAAAATTCGCAATTTTAATTGCCAGGTTTTTTAATCAAACAGTTTTAGCTTTTAGGTCACTGTTTTCAATTGGATTTTCATAAAATTACAATTCTTCCCATTGCTCAATTAACTAAAATTTAATTATCAGATTCAGATATCCAATTATGCAATCTTCAATCCAGTGGTTCCAAAAATATGTTCGTTGCAAAAACAGCCCTTATATTTTCGAATTTAAAGAAATTCTTTTTATTCCATGATCAGTAAGTTGAGTATTATAATACCTTTGCCATACCTTTGATTATTAATAATGATGAGATAAGATATGAAACTTGTGCACTATGCTAAAGAAGTATGGTTGAAAATTGTTTGAGATCAGCTGTTGGAAGAGGCGGTCCAATCAGTCAAACAAATACTTGTTAATATTTTTATTGTAAATTACTGGTTTTGTTGCGCAAAACTTAGTTTGTCGGCTGTCTTCCAACAGCTGATCAACATTCGCAAGCGATTTTCGACCATACGTCTTTGGCATGAACGTTCTTCATAAACTTGATGCATGTGGCGTATCTCCCCACTATTATTAATCAAAGACAAACATCTTGAATATCTATATCAAAAATGTGGGGTATTCTCCACTTACAGCTATGAGTGAGCGATTTAACAGCTATAGTTGATTTCTTAACTAAACAGAGTAATCTGAAGTTGGAATGCTAAAACTGATCGTTTTTGATTGGCTGATGCAACACCAGTTTTACACCAAACAAACTTTGTAATGTAAACAAACGAATGTTCTCCATCTTGTCTCGTCAGCTGTTGTCAGTGACTATCAAGTTTGCCCGCTGATAGGTCAAATTTAATTTTGCCGCCAAAAAATCTAGTGATATTTATCTCGTATTTACAGTGTAAATACGGCTCAGCGAGACAACTTCAGATTGCTCCGTTTAGTTTAGTTATGTCGCTGACTCCCAATATGTGAGGCTGCCATACCCAAGTTGGTTAAAAGGCGTGATGGATATGTGTATTGAGAAGTGAGAATGATAGTGTGATATGTACCTGAAGATCCTGCACGAAGAGCTTGCGGAGGTTGTGCAGGGTCTGGAGCTCTTTGGCGACGGTGTCCTCGAGCCCTTTGAGGTCCTTGCGGGCCTGCTCGCGCCTCTCATTCGTCAAGCTGCACACACATAACGATGAACTCAGGCACTTGCCACTTTGTATTGCATTACTTAGTACTGATATCCACCAACCACGCACCAACGAACGCACCGCACGTTTGGTTAGGTTTCCACACAATCAGTTTACAAAAATATTGCATGATCAAAATATTGCTTTCATATTATGTGTGTATGCAAAAATATAATATTATAATACATTACTCCAACAACAGAGTTCACAGAAATAGATAGAAAGAGTAGTCAAGTATAGTATAGAGAGAAAGAAAGAAATGGCCAGGACCAGAACTAAAAGCAACAAAACTTAACCAAACGGTGACGTACGTGGTGACAAATCATACTGAGTACGCATGCAACAACCAAAAATAAAACATCTAGCCCAGTCATTTTACCTTCAAACATTGTTATCAGATCAAAAAATCTTTACAAGCCTTTCACCTCATTCATTTAAGCATTTAATTTTAAGGTTTACATTTATATTTACGTTCAATAAACTTTAAATTCATATAACTAAAATATGAGCATTCACACGTCCCACTTTCAAACTCCGTATGCTTGTATTTAATTAGATGTATTCAAACTTTACATGTAAACTTTAAAACTAAATGCTTTGAGGCTTTAGTTTTAATGTTTACATTTATGTTTACGTTTAAGAAAGTTTGAATACCTCTAACTAAATACGAGCATTCACAGTGCTAGAAAGTGAATGCTCATATTTAGTTACCTATATGAATTTAAACTTTAAAACATTAAAACTTAATGCTTATGTGAATGAAGCTTCAGTCAGCAGAGTACGGCTAATTTGACAATAGACATAAGCGTAATAAACTTTTCTAAAACATACGTACTGACTTCAACTTAAGGGGGCAATGCAAATGCGTTGCGGCAGCACTATACCGCATTGATTTTAGTGTATTTACAAGTTTAAAATAATTATTTATACAATACGGATCGTAACCAATCATTATGGTACACGTCGTATTATCAAACTAGGTTTCGCCTCGTCAGATAATTTTCACGACTTGTACCATAATAAATGACGTTACGATCCGTATTGCATTTAAAATTTTATCTGCTGGCGTAAATTAGTCAAAAAGTATAATAAATTATTTGGTATTGAAGAAAAAAATTTAATCTAAAACAATCAAGTTTGCTATTTTAAAACTTCCTTACTCGCTTCCTTAGTAACGAGTTGGTTGTTATTTCATTATGATAATGAATACCATACTGGATTCATTATGGTCCTTGGCCTATAATGAACGCTATTATGGTCTCAAATTCAGGCTTATGATGTTGTCATTATGACACGCCATCAGATAAACTAATTTATTATACAATATTTTATATTGCACTTTTTAACAAAAGTCCGATAATGTTTCCCGTGTTCCAGATGTTTAATTTTGCGCTTGGAAGTTACACTTTTTTACACTACAATTATGCAAATAACCACATTTAAAATGTATTATAATTACTAAATGAAAAACAAAATAGTTATTTGTACACATAGGCTGCGAAATGTCTGTTTATAATTTATCAATGCATTGCCCTCTTAAGTTTTTTCTTAGGTACGTACGTATCTGTAATATTTATAGTTTTGTAAGGACTTTTATTGTAATTTAACATTTGAAAATGTTCTCTTGCATTTACGTTAATTATGAATTACCAGTCTTCAATAATTAAGGTGTATTGAAGAACTTATAAGGATTTTTTGGTCTCATTTTCTAAAATGACTGGACTAAGGACCAAATAAACTCAAACTGGATGCAAAAATAAGGATTTTAACCCGAATTACAGCTCGCCGACAATACTAAAGCTTCCGCGTTAATCATGGTTAAATTTTTACACTTTTGTACAAAAACGTCGTACAAAATAATACTTTTCATCTGTAGTTAGTTCGTAAAGGCAATCAGTGATTTCAGAGTCAGAAACCGAAAAACATGTTACACTTACACAATATTGCATCAGGAATATTGTCCAGATTATTTACAAGATTTTGATACAGTTAATGCAATATTGCACTAGAAGCGAAAGTAATTGACTCGTCCGCTTATAAATATTTACAATTATTATGATATTTGATTAGAGCTTAATACCGCATCCAAAACCCGAAATTTGGTGATATTTGTGAAGTCTGTCATATGGGAATGTGTACTTGCGTTCACAATTAAATTTGGTACAATCGAATTTCAGTTAGTAGAAATGTTTACAAACTCCAAACATTGAAAGTAAATATAGCAAATTAAAATATGTTTTAAATATAAAATTTTCTAACTCTATGCTTTTTCAAAATAATAAAATCAAATTAGAGATTCTGTAATTTTTACTATACGCTGTTCACGTTAAAAATGGAGTATGGAGTAAGATAGGGCGTTTGAGCGTTCTGATTGGTTTAGCTGAGAACCAGGTTTACAATAGCGATAAATTTGCGATCTGTGCGTTTGAGATAGCTTTCGAACGTCGTAGACGTAAGAGCTGGTGTTATTAATTTTTGACTTAGCAAATTGTTAAGTATATTATTCTTGTACGAAACATAAAAAAATTCAAAAATACTGTTCTAGATTTAAATTTCTAGTTTTTGTGTGTAAAACGGGCTGGGTTTGCGGCGCCACCTACTCGATTCTTAACTGGAATAGGGTATATATTGATTTGCTACAAAAATTTCGAGCTGTGAACGGTCAAATTAAATTCATATTTATTTCACCAAATTTCGGATTGCGAATGCAGCTTAACACGTATAAGTGTACACAACGAAAAATTGCTTGCTATTACCAAATTCACAAAAGAAACTACTATCACTATGTCTCAAAAATAAGACAATTATTTTTTCATGACTACAATAAGTCACTTTTAAGTTATTGGTCTCTCATTGGACACGTTTCAAATCTTAATTTAAAAAAATATAAATAAACTTATGAGTAAAAAAATATACCAAGATTTGGTCCATGTCATAAATACTCGTGACGATAATTTAAAATTATTATTTTAGTAATCATGAATTGTTTTACATTTCGTGAATTTGGTCAACTTACTATTTTGTACTTTAATTTAGACTAATTCATTAATAATACTAAAAACAAGCAATAATTCTGTTTATACACAAACACATAACTTATTAGGCCAAAATTACAACCGACATTACGATAAGAACTTAAAAAATCTATCTACGAATCTAATTAACATTGGCTACCATCGCCAAAACATCTACCCAAGGGGCAACTCACTGTGGTAGACTTATAATTGTGTTAATAGTTATAAACAATTGCTACCCAGTCCATTTAATCATTAACTATCATTATTAAAGTCTGTACAGTCAATTGTACAATAAGTACAGTCTTGGCAGTACATTTACGATATTTTAAGGCCCAACACTAATTGTTAAATTTATGTTACAATATTTAACGTTTTATAATTTATAAATTCGTGTATGTACATAAATATTGTATATAGGTTACTTTATACAATTTTAGTACAATACTAAAAATAATTTCTTTTTCTCAAAAATGCTCCTTTTGTACTGTACATAAGTTATTATACAGGATGTTTCACAATTTTAAGATTAAAATATAAATGGCAGATACTACACGTGACGTACTGATAACGAATAAAAAATATTTTTTAATATTCACAAAATTAATTGCACTGAGGCACTGAAAATGTATTTTTTATTTTATTTCTGCAGGTGGAATCCAACTACTTCGACGGTTCGTCTTGCTACAGTCGGAATCTCAATCAGTGCGACGGCCCTTTGAAATTCAAAACGGCTGCGAAGAGATTGTAAAGCAATCAGAACTAGCTGCAGTTGCAGTTGAAAACCATCCTATATAAATCAAATTATTTTGTTTATACAGTCCGAAGAAAATAAGTTTGATCAATAACTATTATGGAGTCATACAAGAATTATTTTATGCTTCTGCATTAAAAAAAACTGTTGAAAATTACCTGTCAAATAGCGACGCCGCTAAATTAAATTTTCAATGCCTTGTGCATTAAATAAATGAATATCTTGAATACAAATGCAACTTTTATATTTTTTATGTTGCAGTAATTCATTCCTAGACTTTATCGATTAACTAATCATCTTCCTTCGTGGTATATGTCAATAATACAGGATGATGCACAACTTCGTGCATATATTTTAATGGCTCAACTTGCTGAACATGGAGCAAACTTTTTTTAAAAATTTATAAAAAGGGGCTTTCGCAAGCACCACATTTTTTAAACCACTGGATTGTTGATTTTATGATGGATATCTGATTAAATTTAATTAATTGCGCAATGGTAAGAATAGTAAATTTATTAAATTCCATTTGAAAACATGGCCTAAATTGTTTGATCAAAAAAACTGGAAACTAAAATTGCGAATTTTGAAAAAATTCTTTCAGTACGCAAAATAAGAGATGGCCGAGCTTAGGAATTTTAAATTGGTAAACAATATAAATCGAGCGGACATAGATTATCAACAATTTTTTGGCAGAAACCGCTTTGAAGTAGTACATAAAGTCGCCCAGCTCGGTTTTTCTCTTGACTCAGTTGCGTTCAGGCAACTTTGACTCATATCTGTGTAGAACAGAGACACATTCTTTATCTCCCTTACAAATCGACCAACTCTGTCTGCACGAACATTAAGTTGCCAATTAAAAATATGCACGAAGTTGTGAATTACCCTGTATAATCAGAATGCTTGATATAAGATAGCATCAACAAGTGTAGGGCCTTAAAATCGCCGAATTTAATAAATTTGATTAAGTGAGGGCCCCTTTTGGGTGTAGCTACCGCCTAGCAACGATAAACGATCACGAACAACAATCAACAACGAACGATATTTGCCGGCGAGCCAAGAATCAAAACTGATGCGTTCCGCCGTTATTTACAGGACGATAAGATACTGCGGGCACTTGTGTGTGACAAGGATGAGCGTCAACGAGATAAACAAGTGAAGGTGCAGCGTGTGGATATGGAATATGGACAACGGGTGCGGATACGAGTTAGCGATGGTCATCTGCTTTGTCAAGGTGTTGAGAGTGTTTTTGTGGAACTTGGGCGAGTGACTCGGACTCCACGTGCCGCTTATCTTTCGGTCAAAAACCGCGTCAAACTGATCCATGCGATTAGTAATAAAACAGGACCAAGGATGAGCATCGCCGCCCAAACGCGGGGTTGAGCAATTGTCAGATTTGGGACAAGAACAGGACTTTGGAAATGTTTCGGATGTTGGTTTGCGGGACAGGAGACGGTTGTTAGTAACGTTTAGCTTTTCAGAAAACGGAATGTCTACTGACATGAGTTCCTGGAGTTTATTAGATTTTTCTGCTTCGTCTTGTTTCAGTTTCTCGTAGTCGGCTTGCAGTTGCTGTTGAGCCAATGTCAACTTCTGATTCAAACTGCAACAAACACAAAATATTTCAATATTTAAATAAATAATTCAGCCAGTCCTTCTAGTAAATAATAATTTACGAATTCTTCTGATAATTCTTTAGGAAAATTTGTAATTATTAAGATAGTCCGGCGGTTATAGGACAAAACTATGAATTTTGTGATTTAAATGTGAAAATTGGCATACATGTCAATTAGACCATTATTTTTTTACGAGAAAAATTGTTACATAGAGATTATAGAACACATAATTTGCTATAAAACGGTATATCCGTATTTCATTTCTGGTCATTAAAATTTTGTGTCTTTTAAACAAAAACAGCTGTTATTTTCCAATAATTCAGTAGAAAGTCTATAGTCTGTTTTAAACTACGTTTATGTACACTGTCAAAATGTTATTTAGAAATTCATTCTATAATGTGAATATTATTTGAAATTAGTTCTATCAATTTGATTTCCGTATAATAAATACATGTGAATTAAAGTTGACGGTTTTTAATACATTGAAATTAATGAAGGAAATTTCTTTCAACACTTTACCGGAGAGGTTCTCGCTATAACGCATATCATTGAAATTAATATTTAACGAAAAAGAAGGTCCTTGTGATTTGATGTATTTTTTAAAAGTGTAACAGACTATAGGAAAGCTCAAGTAATTTCTTCTCGTTGTTATTATTTAGTTATTCTGATAATTTTTTAGGAAGTCCAGAAATACTTTTTTGTACACGTGTAAAAATTTCAGTAATAACCATCACTACCCGTGAGTTGACGGCTGGTTATCATACACTCGGTAAAATATTATTAAACTGACGAATCACAATATGTGAGACTGCCACATCCAAGTTGGAAAAAAGGCGTGATAAATAATGCTAGAGAATAAAACTGAGAACGTCAGAATTTTTGCGTAACCAATTTAGTTTAATTATATTATTATTGAATTGTTATTAAAATGAGTTATGTCAATCTATTTAAAGGTGAGTTACCACAGCACCAGTTTAATTTCTCATCCGAGAAACAGAGCGGTCGGATTAACGTCTCTCGTAAGTGGTAAATAATTAAATTACTTTTTGTACTTGTAAAGCGCTTTTTATACTCTACAAGTTTTCATCCCAGTTCTTGTGCAAGTTTCTTGTCAAAGTGATCATCAAATAAACTGTAGTATGATATAAATCGATGACAGTTTTAATGAATGACCAACATAACATTTAAATGTCAAATTATATACAACGTCAAGACAAGACGGATAAACTGGTCGAGAGTACTTTTACAACACGGATTGTTGTTATATAAATAAATTCATTTTAATTTGAAGTGAAAATATGAAAGTGTGATTTGTGCACTTACTCTTTGAGTTCGTTGATGAGCTGCTGCTTCTCAGAGATCTCATCCCTGAGGGTGCCGACCTGTTTCTGGTGAGCATCTCTGAGTTGGTCCATCTGTTTCTCCAACGCGACTCGGAGTTGAGTGGCCTCCTTCTTCTCCTCGATAGAGGCTGCAGAGACCTGCTCCGCGGCCTTCAGCTTGGCGCACTCTTCCCTGAGCGCGTCGACGTTCTCCTCCAGAGTTCTCTTCTTGTTCTCCGCCTCGCGCATAGACTCCTGGAGACTCTTCATGCGTGCCTCGTGCTGTGAAATTAGCAGTCGGCATTCACCAAGCTCTTTCTCGTATTCTGAAACCTTTTTGTTGGTGTCCATCTGCGAGGTCTCGAGTCCCTGGCAGCGTTGCGCGAGGTTTTTAACTTCAGATTTCATCTTGTTGATGTAGAGCCGCGCTACGGTGAACTCTTCTTCAAGTTTGCCGCTGTTGGTCGTGTCTGCTGTTAACTTCATGTCGGTGTTCTCCCCGCCGATGGCTACGCCGATCTCGTTCAGGTCTTTCAAAAGATTCGCCAACATTTCAGTGATGCGCTTCTTTTGGTGGGTGCTCATGTCGCGAAGTTGCTGGAGCTCTGCTGCTGTGCTGTTGAGTGAGGTTTGCTTTTGCATAAGTTCTTCGGAAAGGGATTCCACCTGTGTGCCAATATAACCATTGATTTATTAATAGTAAGGAGATTGGACATGGAACTTGTAGACTATGCTAAGATGTATGGTTCAAAATCGCTTCTGATCAGCTTTTGGAGGGTAGTCAAGCAAATTAGTAGTGAGACGGCAATCGGTCAAACATATACTATTTTAGTATGTTGATTGCAAATTCTTTCTGTATTCAAATTTTTAGATTTGGTTAAATAATGCAGCTTAAATACAAAATAAGAACCAACAAGAACTTATACTATTTTTTTATTATCTGTTCAACGGCCAGTGGTTAGCTCGGCGGTAGAGGGTCCGCCTAGCATGCTAGCGATCCACGATTCCCAGCGCAACCGACAATAATACCACTGGGCCCGAGTGGTTGTGTTCCACTATAACATCTACCGTTCTGTAATTGGGAGTTAATCCTGTAGAATGGTTACTAGCAAAAATAAACTATATTTGAGCAAAACTTAGTTTCTCGGCTGCCCTCCTACATCTGATCGCAAGCAATTTTCGACCATACATCATTGGCATGAACGTTTTTACATACTGTACAGCAAAATCAGGGTATAAGTATTATAGGCTATTAAAATATTTAATCCGTCATGCACCCTGTATAATGTATAAAGATGAGTTATGTACCTCTTTGTTTTTGGAATCCACCTCTTGAGATTTCTGGTCGTAGTTGACAGCTAGCTCCTCCAGAGCTTGTAGGACTTCTTTGACTTCTTCCTTAGCGGATTCGTTCTCTTGTTGGATCCTGTTCATCTCGCCCTGTAAAGTTTCGTAGTCTCGTCTTGTGCAGGCGATAAGTTCTTCCTGTTCCAACATTTGTTCTTTGATCTTTTCCAGATATTGACTCTGTTGGTTGATCTCTTCGTCTTTCTCGTCCAGCTGTTGGAAGAGTCGTTCACGTTCATCTTCAAGTTTCTTCCTTTCTTCATTGTTGAGCGATCCGATCATCAAACCGGCGGGCGTGGCAGGAACTGGTCCCAAGGATACCTTCTCAACTTCTTTGACTTCTTCAACGGCGACTGGGGTAACAGCTTCAACTTCGGCGAGGTTGACTTGTTCCTCGACTTTGACAGTTTCTCCGTTGCGCCACCTGCTGAGCTCAGACTCGAGTTTCTCGACTTTGCCTTTGAGGCGGGCGACTTTTTCCTTTTCTTTTTCGTAGCGGCGTTTCCATTCTTCGGCGGTGAGTTCTTCATTGACGCTGACCACGTTCTTGACGGTCTTGGCGCGCTTGCCGAACTCGAGGGTTGATTTGGTTTCTGACTCGTTGAAGGAGGCTGGAGAACAGCAGATGACGATGGTGGTTCGCGCGTTACCTCCCAGGGATTCTTGGAGGATACGCGTGAGCTTGGAATCTCGATAGGGAATGTGCGTTTTGTTCCCGTCTGCTAAAGCGCTGATTACGTTTCCTAACGCGGAAAGGGATTTGTTGATGTTTTTTGCTTCGTCGAGCACTG
Organism: Agonum fuliginosum; assembly: GCA_947534325.1. Taxonomy (NCBI): domain Eukaryota; kingdom Metazoa; phylum Arthropoda; class Insecta; order Coleoptera; family Carabidae; genus Agonum; species Agonum fuliginosum. Next base: position 46,030,859 of record OX384029.1, read on the forward strand.
TACCTTCTGCACCGGTTTTTGATACCTACAAGATTTGATCGAAAGAATAAACATAATTAAAGTTTGGCATCAAGGCGCATCTCTTATAAAATTTCTACCTTTTCGGAACCGGCCAAATCGACAAGATAAAGCTTTCCAGATAATTTCTTTTGGTTTTCTAAGTTTTCTTGTTTAACATTAATTAAAAATACAGAATGTGATCGTGACGAATGTTCGTTCATATCTGCAATAAAAATGTCAAATCAATACTTGAGAAATTCATTTTTAAAAATAACTTACTCGTTACAGCGATGTGTCTATTAGATTTGCCTTCTTCGATTACTTCGAACACTTCTTCAGGACTGGACACAAACCGCTCTGTTGCGCCCTTCACAAAAGGAACTCGGTTTTTGTCTTCGTGGACGCTAAGGTTGACCTTTGACACTAAAATTTTACACAATTTTTTCCGATATTAACATATAAATAGTAAATTGTACCAAAAATGACTTGTGTTGTAATATTAATTTTACAATATATTTTTCCTATAAAATCGACCTTTCAGTTTACTGTTTAAAACCTTCTTCAGGGTTAGTATTATTTTACAAACTATAAAATTTAAGGTTCATTCACAACTATGAAAATAAATATCAAATTATGAATCTAACAAATAGATTGTTATGAAAGTGTTTATAACAGTCTAAAATAAAAATAAACATAAGACTTAATCTTAAATAGTTTACAATAGCATAAGCATAAACATGTCTCACTCAATCAAAGAGAATGAAAAAAAATTGTTACATCTTGGTTACATCTGTATCAGAATGTCAAATAAAATGAATATAAAAATAGAAAAAGTAGTTTTAAAAAGAAGGCTTGTTGCATTATTGCATACAATACGTGTTTTATTTTCGAAGCTGTGAACACTAGTCATAAGACTTATTTGTATAATTATATTCAGGGACTCGAACAGTACAAAATAAAAATATTCGCACTAAAATATATAATAAATTTCCAACATCAAAGAAAATTTAATCCAACTTAAAAAATACAACAATTTTCATAAAAGAATAATAGAATCGGTTTGGTTCTTTTTATAGGTTTGTCGAAATATTTTATAACGGTTCAGATTTGGTTCCCGGTTCACTAAAATTGATGCTGTTCGTTCCTGTTCCGATTCGGTTCGAATCCCTGATTATATTTATATTTCTTATTTTCATAGCTGTGAATGATCCTTTATTGTTGATCAATTTTAATTGTATGATAATATATAAAGTTATGATAACCCTAGACTCTAATGTAGGTTTAAAGCTAAATTCAGATCTACCCAATAATTATAAGTATAAGTGACTAGTTTAACTAACCAGCGCTCAACGTTCGCACTTATAATTGAAATTTGAATTCTGTGCTGCTTGGTTAATTTAGCACTTATACTTATAATTGAGTAGGTCTGAATCTAGCTGAAGAGAAAATCGAAACATCAGTTATATAAGAAGAATGACATAGTTTTATGAATTATATCTCACTCTAAATATAACAGTTACTTAATAAATAGTTTATTTACCATCTAGCAAATCTCGGATTTTGTCCATATAAATTTCAAAATACGAAACTTTAATATGGAATTCTAAGTTTTCCTCCATGCCGTAAATGTGGTTGAAGATGTCGTTGACAATGCGGGGGATGATCCCCTGCTTGGCTGGATCACCTGGATCGTAAGTTTGAACAAGCAGTTTAACATCGGTTAGTTACAGCACGTTTCATTGTAATACCTATGACACCTTCCATCGTATGTGTTTTACCCGACGATGTCTGTCCGTAGGCGAATATTGTGCCGTTGTACCCGGCCAGCACGTCCAGAACGATGCTCTTTGCTGCCTCATTGTAGACTTTTTCTTGTGTTGCATTTGGTTTAAATACTTTGTCGAATAAATAGACTTTTCCCTGTTAAACACACATAAACATTAGCTACCATTCTATTCTGTTTTGTTCAATAAGGGATTATAGATTATGGAGAAGGAAAACAAATTTACATTTACACCTAACTGCCTGTCTTATGCCCTGTTCACACAAGGATTCTTTGACGACTCTTTCATGCTTCTGAATTTTGAGAAAATAAATCTAGTGAGAATTGCTTGTCAAATAACGGCGCTGCTAAATTGAATCTTCAATGAGTCTTGGAAAAGAAGAATTTCTAATTCATTGTAACTTCAAAACAGAGAATATATTTTATTCTAGGATTCAGAAGCATGAAAGATTCTTCAATGAATCCTTATGTGAACAGGGCATAAAGAATCCTCCAAAAAATATATGTGTAAACAAGATTTTATACAATCTTCAATCCAGTGATTTCAAAAATGTGCTCTTTGCGCAAACTGTCCTTAAATTTTTGTTCCGTGATAGTACTATACCATTTAAATATATGCCCGAAATTGTGAATCATCCTGTATATTATTCAATGGGATGAGAGTTTAAAATTCATAATTAGAATAAAAATTTATTACACGAGTGTCGTAACAACTGAAATAAATAATTGCTATTATAAACTCGAGTAAATTGTATTATTTTAAAAAACTCATTAACAATCGTATAATGAATGTGTTACCCCACGGCGTGTTTAAAGAGTCGAACTATTTAAATCTTATTAAAAGTATATGTTAAACAGTACTTAAACAACTTATAAACTTCGCAAACTTTTTGCGGGTAAGTCAATATTTTTGTGAATGAAAAATAAATGGTAGGATGAAAATAACTTCATGAATTTGTTCCAACAGTTGAGCAACTCAAATATCAACGTCCTGGTTTCATTAAAAATTAACTTCAAAAATCGGGTATATGAACTCTTGCTGATAAATTTTAACAGTAAAATTATAATAAAAGCATAACGGCAGAAATGATTCATATTTATTTTTCTCATTTACGGTAAATAAAATTGAACAACATTTGTGTTTGTGGTTGTTTCCTTTTGTCGGTTTGTTTATTTTGAACTTAAATAATGACAAATCGATATTTGGTTAGATTACAGGATTATAATGCGATAAGAATTAATTACCTGCGTCAAAGAATTATTAATCAATGCAATCCTCAATACATAGTATAATATTATTATTTAACGACAATTAAATTATACAGGGTGTGTCATAACTTCGAGTACCTACATACATATGTTAAGGGTATTATACAGTTTTTTTTATGCTGATTACGAATTTAAAAGAATTTTTCAGAAATTCAAAAATTAAGAGTACCTACATACCCGAAGAGTTCTAGTTTACTTACACGGTTCATTTTGTATAATTACTATTAAAAATAAATTTAATAAATTCCTACATGGCATTCATTATAAATTATAATTGTGAGAAATATTTTATAATAATTATTAATCCAGTGGCATACAATAGTTACTTGTATACCTAGGCTGCGAAATGTCTGTTTAGCGTCCGACAAAATTTTTGGCCGAGGCGAACGCCGAGGTTCAAAAATTTTCGAGGACACTAAACACATTTCGCAGACGAGTTATACACAATATTTTTAGTGCAACTGCTATGCATAATTAAAAACACACATTATAGCTTTTGTAAAAACTGTAAAAATATCTGATACAGACATGCACAACTCTATACATGTACTTCGTAGCTGTTACTAATAGCAATGCGGCCGCGAAATGTATCGTACACAAATGTTTTACTTCGCGGCTTGAATTTCGGACGTCAATGTTAACTTTATTTGACAGTTGCGCAAAAGATAAGATACCTACATTAAAATTTATTTTCGAATTTGAAAAGTACTTTTTTATCCGTAATTACAGTAATTATTAGCATATCAAACAGTCCTGAACATAATGTACTCGACGTTATGATACAGCCTGTATATTCGATAATAAAAGAATACTTAAATAATAAATAATAATAGTAAATAAGAATAAAAAATTTCTACATTCGCCGCAATCGAATAGGTATCATAATCATAATAATTCGAATGGGTAATATTAATTTATCTACGACTAAATTGAATTATTTATTTATCTACGACCATTGAATAATACATTCATTGTGAAAGTAGGTAACTTTTGTAAGATAAAACCCTCCATAAGACACACTATTGTATTCTGAGTTCATTATTCAACACTACTGTCATCTGACATCACAGTAAAATGTGGAGTTAGATTAATATTTTAATGAATAAATCTAAACTGAAAATATAATTTATAATGAATTTATTATTTAACAGTGGTTAGTAAAAAATCTGAAAGTATTTCTGAAAAAATGTAAAGTAGACCATCTCCTTTCTTCAAATTAAAAAACCAAAAACACGTAGAAAATTAATTTTTAATTATTACCCCTGCTCTACATAATAATTAGAGCACAGCATCACTAAGCTGTACTAAAATGAGATAAAATGTTTAAAGAGGAAATGACATAAGGTTTATTTGCTGATTCACGTACAGAACGATTTAAAAAGGCATGACACTCATTCTATTTTTAATATCGGACTGTTACCCCGCTTAAATGCGTACAAAATTAGTTATTTATAAAATAGAAAGTACACGTAGGTAATTTGGACTCAGTCGTGGAAAAAATTAATCTCACAAAAACTCTCTGCGCAGATAACAAAGGAAGTTTGGAATTAGTTTTTTAAAGTTTTAGAAGTGCTGGTTTGGGCTGTGTTCCAACAAAAATCGGTTCCGTATTTTTATTTAGTTCTTCAATATTTTGGCTCTGTTCGTTATTTAATGAATCAATCAATTAAATTACTATGCATAAGTTACAGCTTAATATATAACTAATTTTAATATAAACTTGAATTTCTTCTTCATGAATAATTCATGAATTCATAATCTGATTAATGAACACAAAATTAAAACGTTATCTTTATAAAAAATGGTGAGATACTTGTAAATGGAATTGTATATTAGAGAATAACTTATGAGAATTACACCTCACCCATGGATTCTTTGAGGATTCTTTCATGCTCCTAAATTTTGAGAAAAAATTGTCTGGTGAGAATTGCCTGTTAAATAGTGGTACCGCTAAATTGAATCTTCACGTCTTGGAAATGAAGAATTTCTAACTCTTTGTAAAAATTGTAAATTTTCAGAAACCTGAAAGAATCCCCAAGGAATCTTTGTGTGATGACGGCATTATATTTGAGGATTCTTTCGGGAATGGGTTCAACACCAGAAACTACAAATCTAGAATATTCATTTATTTCCTCGTTTATTTCATACACAGGAAAATGCAACACCAGAAGATACAAATCTAGAAAATTTATAAGTAATAGCAGTGAGCGAGGGGTAAATCACCCAGTCAAATTTTGTACACCTGACTGTACAACCTATACAATCAGACGATTGTAAGCGATTTTCAGTGACTGCTTGATTTTGTACAATAAACATGTGACTTTGAGGACTGTATTATTTTGTTCACTGATTGTAAGATTATAAATGCAATATTTGGTGATTGTAGTGATTGTATGATTAAAAATAGAGATTGTATGTTGATTGCAAGGATTGTTAGCTACCATGAAAACAATTAAATATTAAATTAAATTAGTGTTTATTCACAAACTACAAAAAATACATAAAATAATATAAGTAAATTTAATTAATTACTTAATTTAAATTTTGTTTCAGTTTTTTATATTTATTCCTAATATTTAATAAACCATTTCTTTTCAATTTAAATGGTTCATTGCCAATTAAACATATTGGTCCATGAAAAACATAGTTTTTTGAAACTGTCTTAATATCGTCAGACCTTCGACCATATATAACCTAGACAAAGTATACTCTTGAAGCCATCATGTGCAGGCGGGGAAGGGAAAAGTTTTCCCCATATGGATCATTGCACGTTGCCTACTTTACACACTTCTTAGCAAATTATACAATAAACGTTCAACAAATGACTGTTGAATACGCTACATCTGTCAAACTGACGTTTACAATTCTAGATTTTAGATGCATTTATCTTAAAAAATATAAATAATAGAAACAATTTGTAAATTATATTAAGTAATAACAGAAGGAGCACGTATGTATGTAACATTTTCATCAATTTTAATAGATATGATTTAAAAGACATTTATCAAAACTTATATCTTATGCAACCCGCAATAAGATTCATGGGGGAAACTCAACCCCTCCCACGCACCCCTTGTCAATACGATGTTGGCTTCATCTCCATGCTTGCATATACTGGGTCTAGACTATGTAAGGTCGTTGCGTCAGACTTTGGCCGGGTGAGTATATAACACTCGAAAGTACTGACGCTGCCTTGTATTTTTATTGCTTTGTACATGCGCGGTATTGTATGAACACTGGAAAGTATTTGCGGCGTATTTTATTTACACCTCCTTTTGCAAACATTGAAATGTACTTTTCTCGAAAGAATTTTAAAAAATTTTGTAGAATAAGTTGTCAGTGGCACTGAAACAATGGTTTTCACAACCATATGTTTTTAGGTTAGCCTGCGGCGCATTTCAAAAAATAACTCGAGGACTGCGCGCTCCGCGCTCCAACTTGCGCTGCGCGCGCCTTTGGGACTACAGTGAGCCGTTAGTCAGGGACAAGGTCCAACTGGGATAGTGACGAACGAACGAGTAACATTGTTTCAGTACCGCTGGCATGCATCTTGCTGAAGTTAGGAATTAGCGCATGCACAACGAGTTGGACAGCATACTGCATTATTTGAGCCCAAGATGCAAAAGATGTCAACTGTACTGTCACTGTCATAAATAATATCGAGAAAAGTACATTTCGGTGTTTACACAAGGAGGTGTAAATAAAATACGCCGCAAATACTTTCCAGTGTTCATACAAAACCGCGCATGTACAAAGCAACGAAAGTACAAGACAACGTCAGTACTTTCGAGTGTTGTACGTTGTCCCCTTTGGCCAAACATATTCATCTAAATTATTTTTTTAAAACTTAATTGTCACCGTACTTTTACTTACCTTTATTCAAGCTTGGTATACACTTATTACTTCACTTTTTACTTTATCTATTGAATATACAACAAAATAATGCATTTTTTTTCGGTAGTTACATACAAACCGATAAAAACCAACTAAAAATGTGCTTCAATAAAGCTGATTGCAGTGATTGTTGAAAAGACTGTTGAGATTGGAAGTGTGACTGTGGTGACTGTAAGTGTGATTGTAGGGACTGTAAGCTTGATTGTAGAGACTGTAGAGTGATTGTTCGGATTGTAGGATGATTGCTGATGTTTGTAAAAGTAATGGTTGATTTTAAACTGAATGTATGGACTGTACAGAGATTGCATATGACTGTATATGTGACTTTATACGATTTGTACACCGATTGTAAGAGTTAGTTACCCCTCGGCAGTGAGTATAAATATCTTTATACTTACTGGTTATAGTCAAAATCGAGTATGTAGGACAAACTACTAGTTTTCTAGATTTGAATCTTGCTGTTTGCATATATGTCGAATCTACAATAATTCTAGATTTGAATTTTCCTGTAAATGAATCTATTAATGCAGGTATTTTATTATTTATTTGCATCTTCTGGTCCTGGTATTGCATTTATTTTCCTGTGTATGAATATTCTAGATTTTTATTTTCAGGTGTTTAATGCGCACCCGATTTTTCATGCTTCTAAATTCTGGAAAAAATTTCACTGGTTTGAAGCTATCAATGAATAATTATTACAAATTCTTTTTCATCACGACGAAGATTCTATTTAGCAGACAATTTGACAGACAATTCTCACCAGGGATTATATTTCTCATCTGTCTGAAGCATGAACGAATCCTTGTGTGAAGCTCTTTGAGGATTCGTTCATGCTCCTGAATTCTGGAAAAACAAATTCATTGTTTTGAATCAGAAATTCTTCTTTTCCAAGACTCATTGAAGATTCGTGGCCGTGGCGCCGCTATTTGACAGGCAATTCTCACCAGGATTGTATTTCTCAAAATTCAGAAGCATGAAAGAATCTTCAAAGAATTCTTGTATGAACAGGGCATTAGATCTTATGTTTGCTTGATTCGCGTGTTAGATGTCTGTTTTTGATTTTGAGGTTTGTCAGACAATTCTTATTTCCGTCAGCAAATTGAGAAGTAATTTTCTCCGGAAAAACAATTTTCTTGCAGATTATCATGTGGTTATTATTTTAAATAGGTCATGCATTTTGTTAAATCGTGCTAACGATCATCTTTTTGCACATGAAATTTATTACTGTATCAGACGTTTTACTTGCTTTAATTTATTTTGCAAGTGTCAGAACTTTTAAGTTTAAATTAAATTAATATCCATTGTATTTATGACACTAGCGTGTTATGGCGCATTTTAGTCACGCCAAGAAACATTATACAAAATGTAAGCCATACACCTATACCTATAATTTACCTACTTACTCGTGAGTAATAATAAATTACCTAACTCGACTTGTTTTTTGACCAATAAAACACTTTTATATTATTATTTTTGGCTAGTTGAACTTTCTATACTTCGGGGGAAAATTAAATACGCCATGCTGATCGAGGAACAAAAATAATTTTTGAAAAATTCGCAAAATTAAGGATACCAATTAAATAGCATATATTAAAACAACACTATTGAAATGAATTATCAATACCAGACATTTATGTGGTATGGTAAATTTAGAAAAACTATTTGCTCGTGGTATTAAAAATGTTCATTATACTTTAATAAATTACCCATATTTTTGCGATCTTCTTAAGAATTCTTGTGCGAAGAAGAGATGTCAGATCTCTGATTCAAAATGGGTCAGGGTTAAGGGTAAGGGCACAAGGGCATAACGTTATTGATTCCAAACTCACGCATTTCGGCCCTTTGCTTTGCCTCGCAAATCACAACAAAAATACTCGACGCGTGCGATAAAATTTCTCTAAGATGATTTAAATAACCTCAGATAATAAAATGATGTCATGCATTAAAATATTTCACTGAATAGAGCGACTTTCTCTGTAAAATGATTGAAGTATGCAGTATGAACACAATGCAATTCAAGCTCATGTAAAAGGAACAATTTCTATTGATTTCAACTTTCTGTGTCACGAATCAAACTCAGTACGATTCTTTCCCCAAAGAAAAGATTAGAATTTGGTAGGCGATTTACACCAAAATAGATTTCTAAATAAAAATTCACTTTTAAAACCATCAGATGGCAATTATTTTTGTATTGTTTTTGTGCAGTTCAATATTTGATTTTCAATTGTTATTTCCCTGTGATCAATATGAAGGATAACATAATAACTTACAATAACATTAAATTTAGCATAGTTACTATAATCTATTGAAATACGTATTAATATTTTTAAGTAAATGTGTTTTTGTATGAATATCAGTTTAAATGTTTTTACAATGTACCAAAAAATGAGCGATTGTTAACAAAATAAAGAAGTCATGGATTAGTCATATACTAGGACATACGTCTTTGATTGATACTTCTTATTTTTTACCAGAAAAGTACTTATCATAAAACAGAAATAAGTAGTATAATTTAACTAATTTAAAACTACTCACAATTTAACTGTAATGCTTAAAAAATGTCAATAAAGAACAGAACATTTTTACGGCAACAAGATGTTTTTACTCATATTCTTTTAGGAGATTATGTGATTTACTTGTATGTTTCATACAGTAAATAAAATTTAACTGTAGAATATGTAAACCCTCATTCACATAAGCATTTAGTTTTAAAGTTTACATTTATGTTTACGTAAACTAAATACGAGCATTCACACTTCCCACTTTCAAGCACTGTGAATGTTCATTTTTAGTTAGATGTATTCAAACTTTATTAAACGTAAAAATAAATCTAAACCTTAAAATTAAATGCTTTGTGAATGAGGTTTACATATCTATTTAGATTTTTCGGTATTAGAAGCAAGTAAGAGAAGAGAGTAAGTTTGATACGACGCACGGATGGGATGAAAATGTTTTTACTCATACTTCTTTTGGGCAATTATGTGATTTACTTGTATGTTTCATGCAGTGAATAAAATGTAATTGTAGAATATGTAAATATTTCGATTTTATCGGGATTAGAAGCAAGTAACAAGTAAGTTTGAAACGTGATAACACGGTAGGGATTTATTGAACTGTATCAAACGACGGACAACACGTCAACACAAACATTTACAGATAAAATTTGGACTTACAGCAATGGATATACAGTTCTCTTCGCCTCCTGACGGAAATTTGACAACGAATTTCGATCCAGCCTTTTCTTCTGAATCGTTCAATGGCCTAAACCTACACACTACTTTAATACTGTCCTCTGCGGCGATTTCTCGTTCCCGTTCACCAGACATTTTGTTACTCACAAAACAATAGAATAGTTACCAACTAAATATTAAAAATCAAATATTTTCTTATAAAAACCAATATTACAATTTTCAGCCACACAAGTGACAGACTACACCGATATGTCCGCCATGTTGCGTAAAACTAAACAGCTGAACCAATCTCAGACTAACGTCACGATATAGCACAATAGAAAATGATTTAAAATGTAGGAATTAGTTGCTATTTTATTGACTATTTAACGCCGTTAAGTCACAATCTTACACTACTTCTAATTAATTTGCTTCTAATGTTTGTTTTTCCTTTAAAATACATTATGCGTACTAAAGGGCGTTTGCCCTACACCCGCAACAAGAACTTAAAACGCTGTCAAAGCCGCAAGCGCTGTTGCCGTTATTTTATTCAATGTCACACTGAACTTTAAAACGCAAAATAATATTTATTTAATGTCAATTTTTTAACAAATGATAATTGTGTAGTTGGGATCTAGATTTGTATTTTTAATAATAATAATATAAACATTATTTTCCATGTATATTAAAAATTTAGTAACTCATTTGACAACGCTGCAGGCATGCGCCAAATATCACGTAGCCAATTTTATATTCGACATGAATGTTATCTTTTATCTTTGTTGCATTTTAGGGGTTGCTTATAAGGGTGTATGAAATATATGTCTCTATTTTGTGTTATTTACTTAGTATTGATTTTAAATTTAAGAAACTATAATTAATAAATACAATTATTGCAATATTCTACGAATTCGTGCATTTGAATTTTTAAACAATTTAATAACAGTTGCGTTAACAAATGAATAAGTTTTGTGCGTAAGTTTTCTTGTTTAAAACAAAAGAATAGAGACAATAGATGCAGTATTAAAGTAATCAGTAGACCAGAACTAATAGGTTCCGGTTTTCTAAAGAAACGTATTTCTAAATTACTAACTTTACACCTCTAATAAAAAGCTCGATTTCAATAAAAAAATCTATTATATAAGTGATTTTAATTAAATATCAGGTATTATAAAACTGATTACTTACAATTATCAATATAAGTTTGTTATATAGAAATAAATTTAATAATACAATTAATGTACCAAAATATATATAAAATAATATTATTGCTACAATAAATTCAATTAGATCTTATCAATAGTAACTTATTAAAAACAAATTAGTTTACTTAATTTTAATTAATTAATTAACTAAAAATGTGACTTTTATCACAGACCAGTATAATGATTCTCATTATTCGACGAAGTGTTGCTTCGTCTGGAAGAAAACACTCCTTTTCTATTTTTATTTTTTGTGTCTTGAGGTGGTTGATCCCTAAAAATAAACTCTGTTACACAAATTATTATAATTATTTTAGTATAATTTACCTAAAAAACGAAAGATGTCTTTCTAATAAATATCGGCTGTTACAATTTCCCAATTCGGGCCAGTGAGCAAGTATTTTTCTCAAATAAGTTTGCAGTCTTCGTCTTCTATCTTCTACAAGATTGGCATCCTGAAAACAATTATAAACCATGAAAATATATTAATATATTATATAGTTAAGGGCTGAAAATAGCCTTTTGCAGATTGAGGCTAGAAATTGTAGCACGAGCGCAGCGAATTCTGAAACTAGTCGAAGTCTGCAAAAATGATTTCAGCCAGAAGTATATACAATATATTTTCTACGATTTTGAATGGAAATATTGTAATATTAATATAAATTTAACCAACAGATTTTTATAAGCAGCGGGCTGAAAATATTTTTAGGCTGTCACTATTAGCAACGGTCTGCAAAGAAGCTTTGGCCTGCAATTGTTAATTTTCAAGAAACCAAGTGAAGTCCGGAACATGCCACGGCGTCGACACATGAAGCCACGGCGTTTAAAACCATGGCGTAAAATTTCTATCCCCAGCACAGGGTATAATTTTACCGTGTCTAAAAGCAGTGAGAGCCACGGTGTCTAAAATCATAGCGTATAACGTGGGTTTACGGCGTCGACACATGGGACCACGGCGTTTAATAACATGTTCACTAGTATCGTCGCTTTTTCTGTGGTTCTAAAAGAATATGTGCGATTCAAGAAGGTATTCTTTATTTAGTTCAGTTCAACCAGAGTTTCTACCAAAACTGAGTATGTGGGACTGAAGAAGGGTATGAGGGTCTTTATGTCGTTTCTACCAAAACCGAGTAGCAAGACTGATGAACATGTTATTATACGCCGTGGCCCCATTTGTCGATGCCGTTGATCCAAGTGTATACGCCGTGATTTTAGACACCGTGGCCTTCACTGCTTTTAGAAACGGTGAAATTATACGCCATGGGCCGTGGTGGAGATAGAAATTATACGCCATGATTTTAGACGCCGTGGCCCCATGTGTCATTCCTACTTTTAATACCGATCGTAGAAAAAATAAACATTTTACCTTATTTCCGAGACTTTTCTTGGGCGGAAAATCAAAATTGGCAACTGCGGGGTCCAATTTTTTCAGTTCGCTATGCAACGCGTAAAATTGAGCATATCTTCTGTAGATGTTCCAGTCGTCATTTCCAGCTCGGATATAAATTTGATAGACATGGTGAGCTTCAGAACCTGATCCTATAAATATTTTGCAATAAATATTTGCTATATGACTAGAAAATAAATATGCGTACCTGTTAGAAAAGCAGAAGGAACACAAATGCTAACCAATCCAACAGTTTCGTAAGTTTCTTCATCTAAACTTATTTTGTCGCTGGGCAACGGTCCTCGCAATTCAGCCAACTCTGAGCGTAATCGTTGTAAGGAAGATTCTTTTTGTCCTAACATTTTTTGTAGATGATCGTTGAATTCCATTAATTCTCCGTGCATTTCTGCCACCTATTATCAAAAACCAAAAATATAATTTAATTTTTATTTCATTTAAGGCGCAACACTTGTGAATCTAGAAGTTTCACAAGTTATAAGTTGCTCTGACATCATAAAAATATTCATCATTTGACATTTATTCAATACAATGATTAAACAAAGCGTTTTAGCTTAAAGAAAGATTATGAAATAAAATATTGTATGTATCTTAAGCGTTTTCGATTGGATGCTCGCATATGCTCTCAGAGTGCTCTGCGAGCAACAGTCGTTTTCGATTGGGAATTTCAGAGCACAAAATTTGCTCGATTTGTTTTCGATTGGTATCGGTTGCCCGCTCGGAGAGTGCTCGGCGATCAAAAAATACTGCTCGACGTCAAGAGGTCGAGCAATATTTTTAGAGCAAATATGGCGGCGAACAAAGTAACTAAATCGTTAATTTTGGATATATTAATCGAATCTTCTTCAAGTAGCGAAGATGAAGAATTATTGGAATATAAAAAGGAAGAAAGTAGAAAATTTTATTTCTAACGTAGTTGATAATTACAGTGAATTAGAGGTTAGTTGTTTTGATATTATACGCTAATAATAAATAAATAAGCAGCTATAGACCCTTTTTCTTGCAGTTTCGAAAAAATTTACGATTATCTCGCACAACATGTCAAAACTAAAAAAATCACAGACGGCTATATTTTAATTTATCGCTCTCTACAGTTTACTTGTTCGATTGAAAACACTGCGCTCTCACCGCTCTGAAAATTTTATGCTGCTCTGTCGCTGCTCTGTTCTGGAGCTATGACGTCATCACAAAAGATCGAGAGCACTTTTAGAGCATGCCAATCGAAAACGCTATTTTGACAAAAAGTGTCATTAAGGTACTCGGCTAGATGCCTCGGGCCTCGGCCATAAACTACTTGCTTGTACCTTAATGTGTATTTTTTGTCCTAGATACATAAATATCTATTATCTTAAGAACTCGGTAATGTACATTAGTCGGAAGACGGCTACAGAGATAATTTTTTTTAAATAGTTAACTAATAAACTAAAAAATTATATAAAATTCGCCTTTTTAGTAATTTTTATTCTATAGCCGTGTAAGCACAACCTTCAAGAGAACCTTTGTAAAATATAAAATCTTAGATTTCAAAACCAAAGTCGCAAAATGATTTATTGTAACATGCATTTTTTGCTTTGAATTTGATAGCTCTTGACCTGTTAACACAAGGATTCTTTTTAGATTCTTTCATACTTCTAAATTTCACTTCAAATAGCAACGCCGCTAAATTGAATCTTCAAAGAGGCTTAGAAAACAACAATTTCTAATTCATTGATAGTTTCAAAACTGACAATTTATTTTTTTCCAAAATTCTGAATCCTGAAAGAATCTTCAAAGAATTCTTAATGCCCTGTTCACAAATAGATTCTTTGAGGATTCTTTCATGCTTCGGAACCATGGAATAAAAGAAATTCACTGATTTGAAGCCAACAATGAATCATAAATTCTTCTCATCGAAGATTTAATTTAGCAGCAACGCTATTTGACAAACAATTCTCATCAGAATTAAGAAGCATGAAAGAATCAGTGTGAACAGAATTTTAGGTGTAAAAATACCTGAACTAATTTTTCTTCATAAACTCTAGCTTCAACTAAATTATCAACTTCTTCGGTGCCGCTGTCCTCAGAAAAACTCAAATCTGCGAGAGCTTTATGTGCGGATCCACCGTCAGATTTCAACATTTGCACTGCACTCACATATTTTTTTAATCTAGTTTTTAGTATATCGTTTTCTCTTGTTACTGTGGCGATTTTTTCTAACAAATGAGTTTGCTCTTCTTTGTTTTTGTTTTCAACTGTTGTTAAAACAGCAACAATATCTGATGGCATTTCTATCGTGCCATCAACACTTTCTGGAGATTCTGAACTGAACTGATCAATTTCGCTCTCAACTGGAATTAGTTCACCAATGTCTGAATGCTGAACTGGGGTGAGAGTTACTTCGATTTGTGGAGCAGAAGTTGATGCTTCGGGTTTTGGATGAGAATTTTCTGATTTTGATAAATCGGGAAAGCATTCTGCAATGTAGTTTTTCTTTGACTTGTCCAGTAATACTTCTTTTTCTTCAGGTTTGGGGTTTTCTTGGCTAGGAATGTTTTTTTCTTGAGAAACGGAAGATCCACTGGTGTAAGAAAGGCAAGATTTGTTATCCTCTTCATCGTCGTCAAATGATATTATTTGTGCAGGTATACGTTTCTTTTTTTTTAATTCACTTTTTTGAGTATTAGCTTCTGAAATTATTATCGGCTCACTTTGATTTTTCAATTTACTTAAACTACAATCGCTGTTATTCAGTTCTTCCTTATCTATACTTATTGCAAATAAAATTGGACCTAGACCTGAAAAAATCACATTATAGAATGTTTACTTAATTAGGGGGAAGAAGCTTTTCATAAAAAGCCTATTATGTAGGCAAATTATAAAACACATTGGGCCGAATTTAGCACCCTTTATGATAATGAAGCTTCTCTAATTACCATGGAAACATCTTTTGTCTCTTTCTTACTTACAGATCGAAAAATTTCGTGTGTCTTTGTTATTTTAAATAAAGCTTCTGTAACTTAAAGAAGAGTGTTGAATTCAGCGATTCAGTCCAGTGTCATATCATTTTATTTCACTCAAACAGGGTTTGGCCCAATGGAGTCATCCCAAATAAAAAAAAAAGTTACCCATTTTTATCCAAAAATAGAATCTATGACTCTTACTGTGAATATTACGCTAAAGAATATCCAAAATTATAATTTTCATTTATAATTTTATTAAAACATTTTCCCGGTATCTTTTTCGTGACATCACTCATTCGATTCACACACAACGACAATACTCACAAATCGTTCAAATGAGTGACGTAGTGCTTACGTCAGCCAACTAAGATTTCAAATTAAAATGCATTTTCAAAAAATTATATCTCTTAAACAAAACAAATATACGGCGTCAAAACTTTAGGTATGTATAATTTAACAGTACCTCTTTTAGGAAAAAAATAAATCAGAAAATGTGGGATGACCCCAGAGTAAGTGGGACTCACGAAGTGTATTGGGTTGCTTATTTAGTTCAACTCAATCAGAGTTTGTAGCACGAAGTATAATAAAATATGACAGAAGTGGATACTGTTTATCTTTTAGAGAGACAGATAATACGAGCCACCTCAGAGCATGCATTCTGTGACAATAATTCCACTCCTGTATAAAGTAAGCCATAAACAAAACACAATTTTATCGCTTTGACAGCGGATAAAAAGGAAGGTAACTTTTTGCAAGTGATAAAACCTTATTTACCTTTTTCTTAGCAACCAAACAATAAACAAAAACACTAAAATGTCATTTTGCTTCATATTTCTAATATTTGTAAGTGAAATCATTAGATTTTGAGAATATTTGTGAAGAATAAAAGGAGTCGTCAAATTATCTCGTTGAATTACACTCGAGCATTTTATTTCCTCTGAATAAATTTCTATTTGATATCTCAACCTTGTCACCTGACAGCAATTTGACTCGAAAAATTGTTTTAAAATAAATTCACTCCACCTACGGTGTCGTGATTTTATTAAACAATTTTTCTTTTCAAATTGCTAGGCAACAAGGTTTCAATACAAACAGAAATTTATCCGGCGAAATAAAAAGCTCTTGTGTAATTATAGTTGATAAACAACGGCAACGATGGTATCACACAGGGTAAACAGAAAAGCCATGAATATAGGTACTGTGTGTCCACTCCTGTGTTTATAATTATTATACTTCATGGTTCAGAGTTTCTACAAAAAGCCTCTGCATATTGTATAATAAAATAATATAACATCATATGCCGAGTCATTTAGAAAACGACTGGTTTTATAACTAGCCTGCGACATACCTGCTGCCATGTTAGGAAGCATTGCGCTTTTTTCTTGATCAGAAAGAAGTGCCCAGTCCTCATAATATCTACTTAGTAGCTCTGGATTGCTGAGTAGGCAATGAAAATATCTTTCCAACGAGCGTTCGTTTAAAGCAGATCTAATCCAAGCTTTTCCTCTACCAACATCTGTCCAAATTTGTCTAAGAACGGCATAGCGTTCTTGTTCATGTTTTGTCAAGTGATGTTTAACAAAATGCCAAAACGTGGGCGTCTCATTGTTGAAACTAAGACTGCTGCTGACAATATCTGACACCTGTTTAAGTGCAGATCCTTGAGCAACATCTTGAGGTTTGGATCTCAATCCGTGAGAAAGAACCGACTCTAATGCACAACACAGCCCAGCAACATTGTGATCGAACTCTGTAGCAAGCTCTGTTTTGCCTCCAAATCGCGCCTGGCACTGCTTAACGTAAAACAAAAGAGTGGTCAAGAGATTTTCAGCGTCGTCTTTCTCACTGCAAGCTTGCGAAGCTTGTGCCGTGTTGATTATAGCAGACATTAATTTTAATGGCTAAAAGTAATATAAAACCTGAAAAACTGAGTGACCTGGTTCCGTAAATAACTCACCATCACTTGTTTTATGTCATAGATTATAACCTTGAATTTACAAACGTCATTTAGTTCAAATTAAACACGATGTGTATGACTTTGGTTATACAAACTGTGCAGTTTTTATGTACAAAATTTTTGAGCATAATTTTCTTTCATGACAACTAAAAGTATGTCGCATTTGTGGTAAAATAATTATCAGCGACAATTACGTCATAACAATGAACAGCTGATAGGTGTCAGTTTTATCTCACAGATGGCTGTCATGTGATTGTTTATCTTTTGTTTTAGAGCTTGAAACAATACACATTATTCAATTGTTTTTTCTTTTGTTACGATTCGAACAGTATTATTTCCTTATTAGCAAATGAATAATTATAAAGTTGATAAGATAACGTTCAATTGTTTTTATTATTATTAAAACTCTGGAGATACATTACTTGTTCTTAATACAAATACATATAAACCCAAATATTACTATATGCTTAATAATATAGGTCGGCAAAAGTTTTAAATTAATTATTACGGATTCCTAAAGCTTGTTCTAATTCGGCACGTTTTTGTTGAACTTTTGTATAAAAATAGCGACATACAGCTTCTTGGGCCCAAGGCTGATAAAAGAAATCAGCCCTTCTTTCTTCTTCTGGATTGCCAACAACATCAGTCATCGTCTGAAAAGTTACCAAAAATTAATAACAAATACTTTCTGTAATCTTTTCAAATTTTCTTGACACCCACGTGACTTTTATACGTTCTAAGAAAACTTATATTCTGTCTTTGTATAAACACACACACACACACTTTTCATGCAGTGAATTTATTTTATCGTGAAATATGGGATTATTCATATGAATGGTAACAAATCTGACAGTAATGAAACATAGGAAATCAATTTAACTGAATTATTCTTGAACATAAGATATTTGGGCAGTGTGACACCAATTAACAAATTCAAATTTATTCCCTATATGTCATTTTAAAAAGAACACTCTAATACATTCCTGTCCAATTTGTAAACATGGATTTTAAATCCCGTTTCACGATAAAATAAATTCACTGAATACTGAAACAATAAACGTTTACAATTCGAAATTTCTGATACATTTATCCGAAGTAATATAAATAATAGGAGCAATTTGAAATTTGTTTTTATACAAATATTTTATTCCTTACCTTCAGATCTCTAGTCTGGCTAATAATCCATTTATGAATAAACTGCTGTGGATCCTTCGCAAAACTCAAGAAAAATTCGCGATTAGTTTTCAACTGATTAATCGTATCAACTGTTTCATGAATTTTAGAATCCAGTCCTTGAATTTCTTGCTGACTGGCTGTGCTGAGTAAAAAGTTATTCATTTGGGTTTTTAAAGTGTCGTCCACTTCTACATCAATATCATAGCAGGCTGTTTGTTTGCTTTCAGCGCCGCCTTCGACTGAAATCACGTGGTTTATAACAATTGGATCTGGTGGGTGCAACAATGGGTTTAATCGTTGAGGAATTTCAGCGAATTTCATTCGTTGGCAGCCGAAGATTTGTTCGAGGTATTTGTCGCAAACGATAAATTCGCGCTCGTGAGCGTCTTGCAATCTAAAAATATAGTATATTATGATACAGTAAGCTTTTAAGAACACGACGCGAGGCAGAGCGATTTTAACGTCGCTAGTGCTTTAATTTGTATATTATGCAATGAGTTTATAATGATAACTATTGATACGCGAATAGGAAATTTACGATACGAGTGTCGTAATTTATACGAGTGTATTAATAGCCATTATACACGAGTTGTATACAGTACCAGTATTTTTTCTACTACCAAGCTTTCGTTACAAAGAATTATTAATTTTTGTGAAATTTACTTGAGTATTTCATAATGAAAATAATAGTATATTATGATACAAGTGTATAAGTAAACTTGTACAGCACGTGCGATGGGTTTAAGATCACGACGCGAAGCGGAATGATTTTAACGTCGCTAGTGCTTTAAAATCACTTATTTACGTGTGACATACGCTATATTTTATTACGCCTACATCTTAAAAAGTAAAAAAAAAATTGATTCCTTTTATAAAGTAGTCTGTGATATTTAAATCAACGTTGCCTAGGAGATTAGTAACAATTTTCATTGTTGTTGCATAGCAATCTTTTAAACACTGCGTGTTTTTATCTTATGATTTTGCATGCATTTGCGTGTTTTAAACAGCGTGTAATAATTTTTATTTGTTTTTGTCGTATTAAATGACGTCAAAACGTACCTATGTGTTTTAATATACTGCCAAAGTGCAGAAATAATAACTGGACGTGTCTGAGTATGTACGCCTAATAATCGAGCCAGCCGTGGATCCAATTTAAATTGCAATGGTTGGTAATCCAGTAACAAAAGAATAGTGCATCGAACATTTTTGTCACCCGGTCGCTTGACCTAAAAAATAAACAATTAAACATCGTTTTTTCTAAATAATAAATGAATATTTACCTGAAATCCGTCGGTTTCTTGTGTAGTTAAAGTACGATGCCATTCCACCAAATGGTTATCAGGTCCGTATAGATCTTTATCCAATTCAATAACCAAACTTTTGAAAAACGACGAAAATTTACGCTTGACCTTATTCGGATCATTCTTGGAATCTTCAAGCAATCTTCCTTCAACTCTTAATTCCCAAGAAGCAACAGATCCTTCTTGACCTGGACCATCGGGTCCTTCTGCCGCTGGTTCTTTACTGGGATAAAAAGTGTTTGAAATAAAGATCCTCAGTTTCCTCTTTTGTTTCATGGGTCTTTTCAAAGCCTCCTGGATATCTAATCTTTTTCTCATAATAGTTGCGTCTAATTTTCGCTCAAAAGCTAACAGATCCATGTAGGCCTGGCTTTCAGGAACCAAATCGCGAACTTTTTGAGGCAGGATCTTATCAGCAAGTTTTTTCTTCTTTTTGCTAGTGGAATGAGAGAAATCACTGTAATAAAAATAATTAGTTCAAAATGGAGTTTAGATATTTTGTTAGGGCGTTTCCACACGGTGCGATAGCAATTCAACATATCGCTGACGAAAATAGGTTTTCACACAGAACGATAATTGTTTATCATAAACTCGAACGAGTAAAATTAAAATATGCTGTATTTTGTCACAAAACATGTTGACTTTTGAGATCACGGTGACAAAAATTTAATTTTATAGTTCTAGATGCAATGTCTTGTTTCCACTAATTTAATTAGATCAATAGGATCATAGATGTTTCACCTTCTTGGTTATCTTTCACAACTGCTTACATTGACAATAAAAAAAAAATGCTAGAGATATATTCAGATATCTAGAGCCCTGGATCGCGGTGTGAATGCGTCTCACTTAAAAGTATGTGTTTTGGGTGTAGAGAGATATCGCGGCTGTTTATCGTCCGCGATAATATTGCTCCGTGTGAAAACGCTCTTATTATTTTACTTTTTGACCGGTGGCATGGGACCTCTGTTGTCTTGAGGTCTTTTGACTCCTCCAGGCGGAGTGGGCATGGGGCCTCCTCTCATGGGAGAATACTGCGGTTGAGGAGGCCTTTGCATCATTGTGCCTCCGCTTCCGGTTGGCCCCATTGCTGGGGGCGGTGTGAAGCCGCTACGTTGCTGAATTTTCAATAAATTATTAGTTAAGTTTAAATTTTATAGATCCCGGGCATGTCATTCTGCCTGTACAGCCAAAGTCATCATTCAACCAACCAAACCAAGTAATCAGCTAAAAACGACTACAAAATATCAAACCGCGGCAAATTAGTTTTCTGCTATTTGTCTGTACAGGTAGAATGATGTGTCCCTTATATATAAATTACCGGAAAGTTTGGTCCCGGATATTGGCGTAGTGCTGGATTTTGAGGCGGTGGGTACCGCTGCTGAGGGGGCCCTGCTGGTCCAGGTACCGGAGCGGGCCCCGGGAAACGCTGGGCCATATCTTAAGCCAAATATTTATTATAAACAACAAACAAACACTTGGCTGAAAGGCGTCTTTCTTTGCCGATTTTTGACAGAATGCGTTCGCTACTACCCGTGTCAAAACATTCGAACTGCATTTATTTAATTTTAATTATTTCAAAACAATTTTTTATGCATTTTATGTTATGCAATAAGTATTTTCATGCAAATAATAATTAAAGCATTTATAATAAACAACAAACAAGCACTTGGCTGACAGGCGTCTTTCATGGGCGTCGCGAATCGGGTAGGGGATCGCCTGCCCTCCCCCTGGAATTATTTATTATTAGGGAGCACACAATTTGGACAAATATAGTTTTGTCAAAGTGTAGTTTGACCAAAAATAATTAAGCCAAACTGTAATTTGTTCAACTGTAATTTTGTCAAACCGTAAATATGCCAACCCGTAATTTGACCAAACTGTATTCTAGACAAACTGTAATTTCACATTCCGTAATTTGCGTATAGTTGCGTTTTGACTAAATTAGGATTTACCTGAAAACGATTTGGCAATATAATATTAGTCGAAGTTGCAGTTTGGTCAAATTACGGAATGTGAAATTACAGTTTGTCTAGAATACAGTTTGGCTAAATTACGGGTTGACATATTTACGGTTTGACAAAATTCCAGTTGAACAAACTACAGTTTGACTAAAATACAGTTTGGCTTAATTATTTTTGGTCAAACTACACTTTGACAAAACTATAGTTGTCCAAATTGTGTGCTCTCATATTATCATTGGGCTGGTTTCTGAAAACATATTTAACTGGTCCGTTAATTTAACTCTTCAATTTAACCAGTCCGAATTTGATTTAAAAAAAGTATTATTTCAGGATAAAACTATGTTAGTTATCTGACGTATAATTTAATTGGAGCATGTTTTAAGAAACCCAAAACAACTGGTCAGTTAAATATCATTTCAGAAACCGGCCTTATATTTTATTATATATTTAAGAATAAAGGGCCGCTTTTTCTGTCCCAAGAACGGGAACGACGCCTATGGCATCATTCTTGACCGATGTTTGACAGGACAGAATGTGTTCGCGGTGTCCGCTACTACTCATTTCAAAACATTCAGACTGCATTTATTTAACTTTAATTATTTCTTTATTTCAAAACAGTTTTAACCGATTTTGTTATGCAATAAGTATTTTTATGCAAATAATAATTAAAGCATTTGTTTTTATTAAAAATTTTGGTGAAAAAAATTGAGGTCTAGATTGAGATTTGGGTTATAATTTGACTCAAGTTGATTCACTTTCGTCTTTTTATGGTAATGTCACGCCACTTACATGCCATAATAAACAGTTGTTTTCGTCACTAATTTGTTGCAACTTTCGAGATAATACGCAATATATTAACTGAAATTAAACGCTTTGACAATGTCAAAAATACCAGAACGTGGCAAAGTCTGCCGACGACCGTTAAAGGTGCGTATATTTTTGGTTAAGTTGTTCGTGTATTTTGTCCTATTTAAAAATTAACCATTTCAGTCCATGGGTCAGCATAACAGATTTTTATCTCGTATTACGAAAACTTTGTATTATGGACAACTGCCCAAGACTGATAGGTTGAGCTTACCAGTATCAGGTAATATAAAAAAATATTTCAACAACCACTTGTGAAAGTAACGATGTTTTTTCAGAGCTAGCATCTGAATTATTTTCTGAAGCTCAATATGGACATTCTTTAAACCGATTGTATTGTGAAGATGCGGCTTCAATTTCTAGAAATGCGTGTGTTTCGCCGTGTTCATTTGTTTTGGCCTTACTTTATTTAGAACGTCTTAAAAATTGTAACCCTGAGTATCTGCAACAAGTGGCTCCTTCCAAACTATTTTTGATCTCTTTGGTACGTTACCCAACCTTTCAAATTTATTATAAAATTGATAATATTTTTATTTTAGATGGTATCAAGCAAATTTTTACATGACGATGGTGAAGAAGATGAGGTTTTCACCGACGAATGGGCTAAATCGGGAGAGATATCTGTTTCTGAACTTTGCAAATTGGAAAAGGAATTCTTAAATGCAATTGTAAGTATTGATAAACACCAATGGAGGTGGGTAAACTATAGCACTTTCGATAATTATCGATGTTCCCTGAAGAATGTTTATCGAGATGCAAGTCAAGGAAATTCATAAGTAATAAAATACCTGCGTCAAAATATTCATTTACAGGAACGTTCAAATTTAGAATACATTTAGCATAAATGTAAATACAGGAAAATTCAAATCTAGAATTTTAAATTTGGCATAAATACAATCACAGAAAGATGCAGATCTATAAAAATTTGTCAAAACCGAGTATGTGAGACTCAAGAATGGTACTGGGTTGTTGATTGAATCTTTTAATGCAGGAATTTAATTACTCATAAATTTTCTAGATTTGCATCTTCTGGTGTTTCATATTCCTGTGTATGAACATAAACATTCTAGAATTTGATTTTCTAATGTTGGACCCATTCCCTTTTATTACGTATACATTTTCTAGATTTGAATCTTCTTGTGCATGCATTTTCCTGAGTATGAATATTTTAGAATTTTATTTTCTGGTGTTGAATGGCCACCCGTTTATTGATAGTTAAACAATAGTTTATCGATATTTTATTGACGTATAAACTGATAGTTTATCGGTTAACAAAACAACAGTTTATCGTTTATAAAAGAATACATTAATTATGTATATTTCATTAAAAAAAGACTGGCATTAGTGCAAAGAATGTCTTAGTTTTTTCGAAAATTTCAATTTTTACTTCAAAAACAAAACATACTTTTCACCATTTTCACGATTAGTAGTCAACCATCTTAATTATGATATGATCGATAGTTTTTTATACGATAGTTTTCCTTGTTCTAACCAACAACATTGTAAAAAATGTATAATCTTTTGATTGACAGGATTGGAATGTGTTCGTCCGCGAGCCAGCATTTTGGGAACGGCTGGAACAATTAGAAACAAACCTCGCTTTACGCGAAGGCTCTCGAAGAGGATGGTTTACTTACACAGAATTAAAATATTTAATTCACGCGTACGAAATAACAAACTTACTCCAAACCTTGGTGGCGATTTCTGCAGTTTTTGCAGCAACTTACGCAGTTGGAGTTCTTACAATTGCCGGTTCAGTATTTTTAGCAAGCCAAGTACCTGGAACATCTCTCCATACTCCTATTCCCGAGACCAGTGAAGTAAACTCTACAGATATCGACGTTCTGATCGCGGATGAAATAAAATACGAATCGAGGTTTACTTTGAACCCTGTAAATGTTCTCAAGACTGGATTTATTTTGGCTTCAATCACTTGTAATAACGAATTCTCTGACTGTGAATCTTCTGAGGATGTGGAAACTTCTTGGGATTGGTGGAACAACCCGGTTATGAACTGGTTGACTGATATTTCAACGTCAGAAGAATATGAAGGGATAAAGTTACCAAATAATTATTACAAGAATTTTGCTCATGATAAGCTAGTTGATATGTCGATTGCGCGGCAAAAGAAGTTAATTCTTCAGGATAAAATTCATAAAGCTACCAAAGTTAGACTCCAAGAACAGTTGGAAAGGTCTTGGCATGAAGAATGGACAGACACGGTGTTTACGACTTTAAGGCCTTATTTAAAACAAATAAGCGCTTATTAATATTTTTCTTACTCTACAAAAAAAATAAAACTGTAATTTGAGTTGTAAGAATAATTGTTATATACCAACCAGTACCAGCTCAATAAATAATTCTGATATATTTGATTATTATTTATTAAATATGCACTTTTTTACAAAATAAACAAACTAGAATTCTACTTGTTCTAAATGTAAAATTCTACTGATAGATTCACAGAACAAATTAACAATTTGAAACGTCAAAGTGGCGTACGAATAGCTTATAATAGCTCCAAAAATAGAACAATTTTAGTAGCAGTTTTCTGAAAAACGGCTTTACCAAATAATGTAATATTTAACAAAAATATCAATTAATATTTATACAAGGACATATTATATTAAATACAAATTATTGGTGTAAATAAAACCCCATAAGAATACAGAGATGGTTTTCTGAAGTTTATAACGAATAGTTTTATAATAAATATGAAAAGAAAATTGTTAGTTTTTAAAAAAACTGCTATTACAATTTTCGACATCAGCTCTAAAATTGAATGATTTTAATCGCATTTTTCTAAAAACTGATTAAATAAAATATTAATACCACTTGGTATTGAAAAATCTGACGTGGACACCACATGACTTCCTTGTACGCCTATTAAACTGTTCATACTTTTCTTAATAAGTAAAATGTAGAATAATATAAAAAATCTGACGTGGCCACCACAAGACCTCCCGCCATACCTAATTTATTCTTCTAACTTATTATACTATTAATATACAGGTTGGTGGAGGTGAAATGCGAACATAGGGAACATACATGACAATCGAACTTTCATATCAGGTATATGGTTTGTGTCAGGTATCTTGATATATTTTGTAGTAGTGTCACAAAACGAAGTAATGTGAATTTGTGTGGCAAAAAGAGTAATCAATAACAGAAATAATAATAAAATCTAAAAGTGCATGTAAACTTTCTCGTTCTGCTCGTACACTTACATTATTATGCTAAGAAAATATTTTAAAGAAAATAAAAATTTCAATAATATGACAGCTACTTTGACATTGACAGTATTTATTCCACGTATATCAAGATGCCTAGCATGATAACTCCATTGTCATATATTTCCCTATGTTCGCATTTCACCTAAGTACTACTACTACTATACTCACAAATATATTTTAGTCATTTTATTTAAACTGCAGAAGAAGATATAAAGCATATTTTACTATTGTCACTGTCATGTCATAATCATTTAAATTTTACGTAGTAACAAATGTTAATCGATCATGGACTACAAGATACCGAAATACTAAATTATAAATATATACTTTAATTATTCTTAAATTATACCAGATACAAAAATATTTATAAAATACCGATTGTAGGTAATAATCACATAATCTTTCATTTAAATTAAAAAAATTTGTCTTAAATTAAATATTTATCGAAATATTTGAAAAAAGTACTACTGCCGGTTTGTAGATTGAAACCAAAAATAGGAGGTGCACAACTAGATGCTATAACAGTCCTAAATACAAAATTTCAACTTTCTACGTCTAACCGTATTTGAGTTATGCGACACACATACGTCCGTCCGTACGTACAGACGTCACGACGAAACTAGTCATAATGGATTCAGAAAAGGTCAAAACGGATATTTCCATCAAAATCTGAAAACCGAAATTTTTCGTGATTACAATACTTCCTTTTTACTCTGTACAAGGAAGTAAAAATGGTTTAATCAGAAATACTAGTGTCACAGCGAACTTTAATTGTTAAGGTGGTGTTACAAGTACCAGTAACTTGTTCAAGTCACTAAAATCCAGTGCAAAAAGCGAGTGATTTAGAAGAAAGATCACTAGCTTTAATATATTTTAAAGAAATAATTCGTATGACCGGTATTGACAGTATTTTTTATGACAGCTCCTAGTACGTGTTTTACTTTCAAGAAACTTTTTAGTAAAAACTTTCCTCGTGTGAACAGAGCATTAAATAGCTGCAAAATAACAAAATAAGCATCTTGTTCAAATGGCTACCTCAAATCGTAGAGTTTATTTCAAGAGGAGCGTATTAAATTTTTGTTATTAAAATAAAACTATGGAAACACTACTAAAAAATGTGTCTACACAAGTTGCTTTGTATTCACTTGACTGGAATCATTACTATTACTAAAACCAGGGATAGAATTTAGTGCTAAAATATCTGTCTACACCAAACAAGAACTTAAATCCAGCACTGGATTTTAGTGACTTGAACAAGTTACTAGCACCGTGTAACGCCGAATTTACATGTTCATATTTTCAAGTTATTCGCACGCCAGTTTAATAAACTAGGACAAATTCATTATAACTTTTCTATTTGTTTAATGAAAATTAGGTACATCATAGAAGAAAAATTGGTGTTCTAGCGCTAATCTATTTTGTGAATCTACTATCTAGTGTTTTCCGAAACCTGAGAAACGAAAACAATCGTAGTTGTTTTCTATTGGTCGTTTTAAGGACGGTGAAGATTATTGGGCAAATTATTAGGATTCACAATTTTGGCAACCAATCGTAAATAAATCTCAGATTTCACAAAACAGGTTAAAAAATAAGCTCATTATTTTTGGTGACATTTCTATATTGACATATGATACTTAATCTAAATCATCTAAATTACATTAAAAAGATGTTCATAAAACATTTGAAATCTAATAGTTTGTTAAAATCTCAGAGGTAACAATAGTTTAACAATAAGCTTTGTAAAATATATAAAAAGTTAACAACGTAATTATTAATAAATTACTACAAAAGTTAAGTTAATTGCCAGATGAAACTAGGAACAATTTTTTAGGCGAAGAATCAACATTCATTACTAGTCATTCATTTGATACGTACTCAAATATACATACATACATAAATTAATATCTATTTAGCCCAACTTGATTCAAAAATTGACGAATCAAACTTTAAGCCATCTATCATCCGTTACACTTGCACTACCTACTTATTTTTATCATCATGATTTATTGAGCTATTTCCTCATTAGTTTTTGCAATTTTTACAACCTTCTTTTTGTCATCTTTCGGCAAAAACATAAGAGGTAACATTCCCAATAAACAGCCTAAAGTAACTCCTAAAACTCGACCCAAATTTGCAAACTGGCGGGAAACGGGCATATCTAGTTGTACTGGAGTTAATTTCGGTGGTTGATACCCGACGTAATTAGCAAATCGTTCAACATAATACGCTGAACCGATTCCCATTACATCAGAAAATGTATTTCCTAAAGCTGCCGCGGCCATTGTTGATATGCAGAGATAGGATCCAAGATAAAAATCGATGTAGTCACCCTTAAATCAAAGAGAGCTGTGATTTCGTGACGTCACGACCAATAGGAAGATTTGTTATTAAAAACAAATGCCAGTTGTTTTGTCGACACAACATGGTTAGGAAGTAAATTTATCAGTGCTGATTTATTTTATGAATTTTAAATTGTGTAATAGATAAAAAGTGAAGTGATTTTCGAGATAATGATTAGCACGTAAGTTTTGATTAATCTTCTTATCAATACGTGATTACTTACCGCAATAATCATAATGAAATTATCCAGAAATCCAAAACCGATAAATGGAATTGAATTCGCTGTTGCAACTGTAACATTTAGGATTATGTAATAAACGTTTTAGTCGAGGGGTAAACCACTTGTAAAATCTTTGTACACTTAGCTTAAAATCCCTGTAAAATCATTTTATTTCTATCTTCTGTGTAAATGACACTTTACAGGTATTATGGCAACTAAGTAAATGAGTTATTAAAGGTTTAGACCTGTAATACATTACAAGGCTCATAGAAGTGATATTACAAGTGTGGCGTTATTTTATCGAGGATTTTATGTATTCGTATGTAAGAATCTTGAATAAAATCTTATAAAATCCATACAATCCTTGTAAAATCCGATCATAAATCCATAAAATCTATAAATCTCTATTGATGTAAAATCTTTGTAGGTACACAAAATATTGAAGTGGTTTACCCCTTTTTATTCATTTATATTTTACGTACTTCCTATTAACTCTTTCGTGTTTGGTGGAATGACTGATGCCGCTAAAAAAAAACATTCAAATAAATCACTGTTGCGTAAATATTTTGATAAAGAAAACCATGCCATTGAAGATTCATTAATCAAAAACGTCTAACAAACACGATCAATTTTCCAAATTATTTTGTTTACTGCAACGGTCATTAACATTTAAAAGACGAGTTTTTTGTTCCAAGTTAGCAATTGGGTTATTTTTTTTTTATAACAAAGAAACAGCACAAAAGCACAAATATTTACAAAATTTTAGCATGCCATGCTACAGAAATTTGTGGACTAGACTAGTGAACATGTCGCAGGCTAGTTATAAAATCAGTCGTTTTATAAAACGCCTAAGTCTTTTATAAAACGCCTAGTATTTTTCATAATGACTAGGCATACGATGTCATATCATTTTATTACACAATATGCCGAGGATTTTACTAGAAAATCTGTACTGAACTAAATAAAGAACCCAATACTTAAATCCCATAGACTCGGTTTTGGTAGGCACTGAATTAAATTTTGTACAATCTACGATTGAACTGAATTAAATAAACAACCCTTCGTCAGTCCCACATACTAAGTTTTGGTTGCTTGAACTGAACTAAATAAAGAACCCAATACCCTTCTTGAGTGAATTAAAATGATGTGACATTATGTTTTATAATATACAAGCCTAGGCTTTTTATAAAAAGCCTAATTTTACAATCTGCCTACGACAATCATACTAACACCGAAACATTGAAGAACAGATTTTGTTTCATAGCTCAACACAACTTACTGTGCGAAGTTTAAAATCTGCATAGAAAGAGTAGATAACATCGCAAAAGAGTTAAAACGTGATAGATATCTATTTCGGTTCAAAATAGATTATAAAAAGAGTTTTCAGAGTTAGTAACCAGTTGATTCACGAACCAGATTTGCGCTAACAACACTTTTGAACAAAAAAGCAGAATTACAAACAGTAAGATGAAATGATTTTATACCCTACGGACAATTTTTCAGAGCTCGTTTACTCTTTGCCCAACTAAATTTTGAAAAAAGGTACTTTTTGTATATTGTAAAAGTTCAGAAATACATAGTTTGATATACCTACCTACTGATTATGGATCAAAAATACTTTTCAAAAATATATTTTTATGAGAACATGTTTTTGTTCCACTGGATTGATAATAATTTTTAAGGCCGGAATTACTCTAAAAATTTTTTTATAAAAGATGTATCACGAGAAATGTGACAGTGTAATGTAACTCTTCTTTTACAAAAGTTAGCTCAACTATTATACTGTCTAATTTTTCATCAAACATTTTTTATAAGATCGTTGTTTAAAATTTTTTATCTACGACTACTATGAATAAAAGTTCATATTTATGCTTTCAATTGTCAACGTAAAGTTGATTGTTACTGAGGACCAAGCAAAAAAACATTTTATTGCGCGTCTCCTATGACAACGCACATTAATAGTTATTTGTGTATTAAGAGCGTAAAGTGACTCTTTTTTACTCGCGCACGGTAATTGCAGCACGAGCCGAAGGCAAGAGCTGCAATAGTGCAAGAGGAACAAAGACACTTTACGCTCGTAATACACACATAATATTATTTACAACTAAAATTATTTGTTATAATAATAATAGTATTCAGTTAGTTCAATCTGCGTTCAATCAATTTATGTTATATTCGTAACCATGACGATACCAATAATATCGAAATAAGTAAATAAACAAAATTGTTTGGTTCTGTCATTTTCTTTTATTTTATGTAATCAAAAAGTACTTTATTGCGCGTTGTCATAGGAGACGCACAATAAAATGTTTTTTTGCTTGGTCCTCAGTAACAATCAACTTTACGTTGACAATTGAAAGCATAAATATAAACTTTTCATAGTAGTCGTAGATAAAGTATTTCATTGTTTACATAAATAAAAGAAAATGACAGAATCAAACAAAAAAAATTTGTTTATTTATTTCGATATCGTAATAGTTACAAATAAAACATAAATAGGTTTAACGTAGATTGAACTAACTAAATACCATTATTTTTAATAACAAATAATTTCAGTCGTAGATAAAATTATGTGTGTATTACGAGCGTAAAGTGTCTTTGTTCCTCTTGCACTTACCGTGCGCGAGTAACAAAAAGTCACTTTACGCTCTTAATACACAAATAACTATTATAGCGACTTTTTATATAATTGCATCAGGAGTATAAATTAATCTCATTTTATTTCGGTGTTCGTTAAATTGATTTTTAATAGTGAATACTAAAATATGCAAATCTCATTTTCAGTACCATGTAATTTACATTGCTTGGGCTTAAATTGATATAATATTAAGTTATATTACTCATGAAAAAGGAAGATAAAATTATATGAATTATATTTAAATTGAATACGATTTGGTTTTTAGCAACTGTAGAATCTAATCTCCTTTATAAATTAAATTAGCGTGAATCCGTTTCTTGAATTCTGGTATTAAAGTGAGTCTACGAACATAAATACGACAATTACTCTTACTTTGTGATGAATGCCGGAAGCATGAAAGAGCAAAACAATGACAATTAATAATTACTATCGTAACAAATGGTAGTAAGCTGATGTCGCCTAAATCATGCAAAACCCCAACAGTAGATGTTAGTCCTCTAGAAATCCGACAGCATACCATATTTCTTCTTCAGCCAATCCTCTGGAATTTGACAAAAGGTTCCTGTAGGGTCCACATCACCTAAAGACGGAAGTTTGCTCGGTCTGCCGAATTTGCTCCGCCATCGTGAAGCTGCTAGTTGACCTGCTCGAAATAAGTCCTTAATAATAACATTAAACAAGAACAATAACGAGGATCGAAAGTGGGAAATATTGTGCGAGTGTAGTTTGACAAACGAGGTGTAATCGAGGCAACAAAGCAATATCATATTTATTTTCGAACGAGCCATTTTAGACGATCACAAAAATGATACATAATAATACACTTTTTAATACAAACACAACTTTCAAATGAAATTTCGAACAATCAATAAATAAAGCAAAGATGCCTGGCTATGTTGATTTGGTCCATAATTACGATATGACTATCGTGCTAGCACGATATTCATATCATACTATACCTTATTTCAGTTAAAAAAAGCGATGGACAAGATAAGGCGATGATATCGTTGAATCTAACTAGAGTACTATTAAAATAAAGAGTCTGTTCCGTGGACTACCAATTTTCGTTTTCGAGAAAGCATAAAGATGTATAGATGAAAGAAAAAGAATACTTCTCTAATCTCTACTCTCTCTCTCTCTCGAAAACATCAGTCAGGAATTTTCTATATTGATACTTGCATCCCTTAGCGAATCTGTTTTGATAGTTGTACTATGTCCATCTGCTATTTTATTAACTGTAATGGATTATAGTTCATGATATTTTCAACTTTCTTAAGTAGGCTGCTGCCGCGATATCTATTATTTTCTGTAGTGGTCGACTAAAAAATAATAAGGATTAGGAATGTAGGCGAAACGGGCCAAGATAGGAACATTCGACATTGATTACTGGTTAAATGTTTTATCTATTCTGCATCCAACTTGGATGTGGCAGCCTCAAATATAGGTGTACATGAAATGGTGTGTGCGGCTACCAGCCGTCAATTCCCTTATGGTTGTTAGTGGAGAGTGTACCTCAGGAGCTCAGGAAAGATTTGATGCTGTTTAAGCGGGCCGTCTACGTTTTTTTTCCGAATTTCTAGAATACTCTCGATTTTACTTTTTTTCTATTCTACTCTTTTCCCCACTACTACGGCTGCCTGAAACCAGCCCGAAACTCGTACATTGCCGTATCCTAGCTATGCAATGTCATTTTGAAGTTGAAAAATGCTAAAGTTACACCTTACATAAACCAGGCCTAAAAGTGTTTTCGTTGCGAGTAAACTGTCAGATTATTATTGACTGGCAAGGTTTTAAATGTTTTATAAACATTTAATAGCGAAAGAATGGATCTACAAATGTGCCTTTTAAAAATTAATTTCTATCTTGAAATATAATCGTGTAAAGTTTGGATAAGTTGAATTTTTTTAAATTTTTCAGAATTTTTATAATCATTTACAATTTTTTTTATCAAAATTTTAAGGAAGCATATGTGTAAATCCATTCTTTCTCTATTAAATCCTTGTTAAAATAAAATTTTACCATTCTTGTACTGGCCACAAAACACTCGCTAAATTAGTACATTTTATGCTGGATTTTAGGAAGTAGACGGGCCTCTTAACTAGAATGTGTATCAGACTGATTTCGAACCTGATTTGTCAGAACCACGGCGATCACGTTACGCAGTCAGCTATCCGTAGGTAACTGATGTGAGGCTGCAACATCAAAGTTGGGTAAAAGGTTTAATCGAGGGTTTAATACAATATGTATGTAGGAAATTGTTTGATTTTATGTATTTCCGAAAGGAATAAAACAAACTATTGGAAGAACGAATAATATGGAAGTAAACATAAAAGATAAGGGAAAATGAAGGAAGTGAAGGAACAAACTTATGGAAAATCAACTTCGACTTGTTGACTATAGCTACAAATTAAAGTGTACAATATTATGCTTTACTTCTATAATCTTGGAAAACTTAAGTAGATTACAATCTATTGTGAAACATAAATGAAAAGATTAGTGTTTTGGAATAATCAATACCTGTTTCAGATTCTAGACATCTGATAGGTAGTAGTAAAAATATAATTTTAAAATGAAACTTGAGTGAAACTATTTAAGATAGTTAAATTATAATTACATAATTGTCTATTTAGTAGGTAGGTACATAATCTTCTATTTGTCTGCAGGAACTAATAGTTCTAAGAATAAATGGTCGTTGAAAATAGTTGTAATTAAATTTCGCTGCAACGGTTCAATAATTCTAATAATTTTGCTTGCTTGTTGCACTTGGCGAATCGTTGATCTCGGCTTCGCCTCGATCGAAAAAATTTTCGCCGCGTGCTACAAATTTTTAGTTATTTAGATATTCTCAACAAATTTAAAAAAATCTTGCAGTTTTAAATTTAATTAAGCTTACCAAAAAATTATCATTTCAAATTCCTTATTAAAGTTAAAAATTACGTTAAACTAGGACGAAATGTAAATTAATTCAAGCTATATTTCCATATGATAACATATTTCCCAAAGAATTTAAATTTCAAATAAACACGCAAGTATTCTGTACAAGAAAATTAAAACTGTGCGGAATTCAAAGTGCCCGAAACAAAATACTTCACTGTGTGTAGGGCTCAAAATAGTCGAGAACAAAAACCATTTGCATTCATTTGAATAACAAACGACTCAAATAAATACTAAGTCAAATTACGGAAGAAATAGAGCAAACGGACCAAATGTGATTAATGATTCATCATGTACTTAGATGGAGAGTTCTTTTCAAAGAAAAGCTACTCAACGAAAGTGAATTCACAAAGTGGAAACGTCAAGCCTACAAAAGTATATTCATTCTTATTTAGGTCACTAGGGAAGTAGGGAAGACGCACATCCCTTGCGACAAGAATCGATTACGTTTTCAATAAGGTGTAAAGCTAAATTTATTTCTTTTTGCACATGTCGTTCCTTCAAAGACGGGTAGATCATTTTTCAACTTCTGAAGAGTTCGTAAAAGGTTTCAAAGCGCAATAGGAAAAATATTTTCGAAGGGAAGCAAATATTCTATTCCGCACTTTTTATAAAAAAAAATACATTATTCAACGAGAAGAGAGAAATTAGTTCTTTACATTATAAGTGCGATATGTTTTATTCGGTTTTATTTTATAATGCGAGGTTCTAAATTAAAGTACGACGCGAAGCGAAGTGCTTTAATAAAACCGAGCGATGTGCATTCCTAATGCACGTAATATCTATTATATTTTTGGTGGACATACCTATTTGAATGAAATGATTTTTTTGGTATTTGCACTAAAATTTCCTTCTATATAGGGATTCTGTCAATTAGCCTTGGAACAACTGCTAAGAGAGGGCGCCAGCAAATATAAAATTTATCTTTGATGCGACAGAGAATGTAACTACCATCTGTCATTATTACATTATTCGTGCTTATTTCATTTGTGTTTGATTTTATTTTATACTTTCAACTGCTGCAAAATATGGTTTTAAGCATAGCAAGACGATGTTTTAATATAAAATAAATAAATAATTTGTTTTACGGAAAATGTTAGTGAAACAAATTGATTGAGTGCCACTGGAGCACAGCACTGGAGGTACCACCGACGTCACCACCTTGTTTTGTCTATGGTCACCACTAAATACCATATCTCGCTTAATAAGCGGAATTTTTACATCGCGTTTTCACTAATCGGCATAGTTTCTTATGTAGTTTTGTAAAAAAAAATAATAAAATAATACACTGAAGAAGCCTATTGGGACTTAATCCTGTGAATGGTTACCGTAAAAAAAAATGGTGTAAACTCTAGCATTTCTGTAGGCTCTCTTTTTATTTTAATAACCTCTAAAAGCTAAAAAAATCGTGTTTTTTAATAGATGGCGTTTCGGTAAAGTTACTCGAAATTTTTTAGCTTTTAGAGATCATAAAAAGTTGCCTTGTAATAAAAATTTATTGTTCAATAAAGTTTAAAGTAAATAAAATAGATTAATTTTAAATTTGACATTTACTGGCGCCATCTCTTAGCAGTTGTTCATAGCATAATTGACAGAAGGCAATTTTACTACAAATATCAAATGATATCCAAGAAAAATTAATAGAGAATACTCATATTTTTAATAATTAATAGGTCGTATCAGCCAGAAATGAAATATGGAATATTAATTAATTTTAAGCCCTTTGGAGTCAAAATCCTGGCAAAGAAGAAGTTTTTTTCTTTCTAGTGATAATTACGTGGTTTTGAAGCAATCAATAAATTATAAATTCTTCTTTTCCAAGACTCATTGAAGATTCAATTTAGCGACACCGCAATTTAACAAATAATTCTCACTAGAAAGAAAAAAACTTCTTTGCCAGGATTTTGACTCTCCGTAGAATCTCCAAAGATCGCCGTGCGAACAGGGCTTTAAGTAGATATAAGATAAATTTTAAATGACATCTGGCAAATTACGATTTTCCTGATGTTCTATTTTATTATTGAGATTTATATACCTACGTTACTTAGGAACCGAGTTAGCAACATTATAGGATAACGTTACAGTACAGAAAATTCTATAACACGCTAACTTTATTTAATTCGATGTCGTAATTTATGTTATTGCATAGAATAAACTGAAACAAATTTATTCATCTGACTAATTCGACTCAATTAATTTTCTGAAGTGGCACGTTGAATGGAAATATTTTCTGTATAATTTTCCGGCAAAGTTTGTTTATATTGTACAAGTTGTTATGGAAATGGGCTCAAAAATGAGTGACAAAAGAAAATCATTACAACTATTATTAAATATGAAACATTTTAAATTTTTTTCAAGAGATTGGACGCATAGATAAAAATAACATACGAGCCTCCAACACACAATAAAAATTTTTAGACCAAGGACATAGATGTTTTTCTTTAAATAGACATAGTATAAATCGTGTATTGATAGCAAATACACTACGACGTAAGTTAATTTTCAAAGTAGCTAAGTAGGTACCTCAAAGATTTTTTGTTACGCCACTGGGTTAAAATAAATAAAAGATTAATTTGGGAGAACATAGGGCGCCAAGAAATAAATACTAGACATTGTAGTAGTCATTAAATCAAAACAATGTCATTACTTATACGGCAAAGAATAACAGTAAAGAGAAATTTCATGAATGTATTTAGGTGATACGGATGTAAACGCAATTCAATTAAAAATAATCTACTTTATAACTACGACAATAATCCTTGCAAATATGTTAATTCATGATATCATAATGCGTCACTTTGTAATCTCACCTAGGTATTCATCCTTAACAATTTCCGACTGATACTCTTGCAACGCAGTGAGTAAAACACCCCTTTCTTCACTAGTTAACTTCAGAGTTAATTCCTGTGCCTGTTGTTTTGTCAGTCCCGCCGCAATATCAGGCCTCGCTGCCGTTCCAGATAACTTGATACTCGTCCTCAAAAAACATTTCGATGTCCTTGTGGGCCATCTAGAGTTGATTTTCTTCAAACACGACACAGATCTTCTGTCACAACTGTGGAAATTCCGCGAAAATACTGCCCTGAATAAAGTGTTCAACTCCGGGCTAAGAAATTTTGTACAAATTGAGTAATGCACAGGAGATAAAGCTGTTGTCATTTTGATTTGGTTGTATTTTCACTTAAAAAACACTTTTGTCATCTTACGCACATGGTCAAGTTTCTGTGACACAATTTTTACAAGATGTTATTTTTTTGACATGACGGCAGGAAAAGCAAATCGCTTATGTCAGAAATTGAACAAATCTGAAGGTAGATGTCATGAGAGTCGTTAACACTCCCTCTCAAAACAAGTGTGGTTGCCCCACCACTTGCGCAAATATTTGCGACTGCTGCTTAAATATCCAGCGAATCCAAAACTGTTGTCTCATCATCAAACAACTCTGTTTTCAAACTACAGTCTATTTGAAATAGCGAAGGAATCTTCATAAAACGAACGAAACTTTATGCCTAAAGAAACTAGTACACAAAAAAATAAAATTCATATCAAGAATCCAGTGGACATAGAAAATTTATGTAAAGAAATATTCAAATCTAGAAAAATCATGGCCACCTTTAGTACGCATGCGCCAGATTATCACGTTCTACTCTTGTGTCAGCAGTATTGAAACAAAGTTGAATTCGGTCCAACACGACCAGTATAGTACCTCCCTTTCAGTCGCCTCCCCCGTGGTAGTCACTCAAGCTGCGTGCGGTCAATATAATTAGGAAATCCATCAAATTCAAGATTTGAATTTTCTATTTAAGCTTTTTTATGTATGCATTTTCTTGTCTCTGAATTTTCGAGTGTTTTATAATTCTAAGCAAAAATTTTCTTGTTCTTGAATTTTCTAGAATTGGGTGGGCACCCAATTTTTACGGGTAACCAAAACATTTTCGATGTTGAAAAAGTACTTGTATAATTTTTTAATTACCTACAAATTTTTTTAAGAGATGAAAACTTGGAACACTTTTTTTTATTTTGACAAAATTTGTATTTACAAGCTCAAAAAAATAATGAAAACTGAATATTCATATGTGACGTAGAATAACGGCGTACCAATGAATGGCCGTAAAATCATAGCAACGACTCAACTAGTGTACACCCAATAGCAACGGCTTGCGCGGGAAGCTTCCCTCCTCCTGATCAAGATAATCACGGCACAGAAAATTGTCTTTCTC
Organism: Agonum fuliginosum; assembly: GCA_947534325.1. NCBI lineage: Eukaryota > Metazoa > Arthropoda > Insecta > Coleoptera > Carabidae > Agonum > Agonum fuliginosum. The sequence continues at coordinate 46,069,365 of OX384029.1, forward strand.
TAATATCTAAAGCACACATAATTTTCTTTTCATAAAATTTATATTTTTATATAACGTTTTCAACTTAATAGAAATCTCATTTTTAATACCATGCAGATAGCTCATGAACATATCATAATTAAAAATTTAAAAACAATGTTCATATTACACAACCATTGTAGATGCTGATATGATAGTAAATGACAATGCACAATTTACTACTCAAAATATATTTTATTGATCGCATGATCACTATAACAAGTGCTGGAGGTCATAAAAATAGTTATAATAAAATTTATTGTCTCAACAACTAACAATTATATAAAAAATATTTAGGAATGTTTGTGTAAATATAAATTTATAATTTCTTCTTTTTCTCAACTTGGCCAGGATACTTGAAATAAAGTGTCAATTGCACAGCACATAATATTAGACCAATCACATTTTGGAACTGTAATTAAAAGAAACATTAAAATTTGTGATCGGTTTTTGAATAAAATAGGACTTACGATCATAAAGTCATTCAGTAAAATAATACCATACAGGAGCCATAAAAATGATACAACAGTACCACATAATACTATTGGGAACGGAATACAAGATGCATCTTTCTTTTTAATTATTTCTTTCTGCAAATAAATGCATTATTAACTGCAACTTTTAAGAAATAAATATACTTACAACTTCAAATAACGGGCTAGCAATCAACAACATCATTAAAACAGTGACAATCAGTCCAAATCTATATTCGACTAAATCAGCTTTTTCGACTTGAGCGTACCCAAGTAATACTGCAACCAATGCAGCCCCATAACCCAGAGCTTTCAACACATCTCCTTTAGTTTTACAGAAGAAGAAATAAAATAATAAATAACATATATTTAAGCCAATTGCAGATATATTAACTGTTAACATTGCTGCATCATTCAGCATTACGGAATACTGTAACATCAAAAGACCTCTGGAATAAACAAAACTCAGTGTAAAAAACAAAACATAATCAGTGGTTGTTAGTCAGTTGTCTTACATGGTTATTCCCCCAACGAAGGGGTTAGACGATATGCCATCAGTGTCTCCCTTTTTGTAAATATCTTTACAAATAAACCCTCCAGCAAGAAATTGGCTGATGGTGACTACACTAGCAACACTAGCAACGATATCCTTGTAATCTTGTAGATATAACGATAACTGCTCCATGATTTCGGCTTAATTTTCAACTCTGAAATGAATTTTAATTACTAAATAGCAAACGTTTGCACCAGGTTTCACCTTACAATAGCTTATGTAAACGCTGGACTTATCAATAAGTACTCAGAAAGTGACACACTAAATAATATGGATGATAGTACGTTTTTACGGCAATGTTTATCTGTGAACATTGAATGATTGAATAACTAAAATAATCAAGAAATCATTTTGGACGCTTAAATAATTTGACCTATTTGACCTCTCAATGATTTAACCGTGACAATGTGACGTAAATAGTACAAGAACAGTGAGATTTATAAATTATAATCTATGTTAAGGGCTTTTACTTAAAATTTGCATAGTTAAAAATATTGTATGCATTTTTTTGCGCACGTGTTTGTCAACATGTGGCAGAAAATATAAAATTTTAAGTATATTCTGTCTTATAATATTACCTGTGATTTATTACCTAATTGTTTAATTTATGAAAATCAAATACCATGAACTATAATTTATATTTTTACGTAATTATATTTAACAAACAATTCAAATTGTTTATTGCATTTTGTTACATCATTCTAAAAAACTAGAGAGGGGATAATATTATATAATCTAGAAAGATACAAATTTAAAAAATATAATTACACAATTTCATGCTTCATTTGTTTTAAAATAATCTAATGATTATTAAAACAAAATAGGGATTTTCCGAATTTTCCAAACAAAAGATTGTGTTGCGATTGCAGCGCCTCACCGCTAATTTCATTATTTTGATTTTGACAGTTCGGTTCGCTAAACAAAAGTGGTTAGGAAAAATAAAATATGAATCGGGCAAGTACTTCAAGTGATACCCAGACAACAATTGCCCAAAAAACATGGGAAATGGCAAACAAAATAGAAACAGTTGGAGCTATTGATGAAATATATCGGTATGATAGAAAGCAGCAACAGGATATTTTAGCTGCCAAACCATGGGAAAAAGAGTAATGATATATTCTATTAAGCCTTGTTTACATACGGATTCTTTGTGGATTCTTACCTAATGAATTAGAAATTCTTTTCCAAGACTCTTTGGAGATTCAATTTAGCGGCGCTGCTATTTGACAGATACTCACTTGGATCATTTATTTCAAAATTCAGAAACATTAAAGAATCCTTGTATGAACAGGGTATTAAGTTACAGAGCAAATTATTGAATAATTACTTATTGCAGCCCTCATTTTTTCAAAGATATCAAAATATCAGCTCTAGCTTTGTTAAAAATGGTGATGCACGCCCGTTCGGGCGGCACATTAGAAGTTATGGGTCTATTATTAGGAAAAGTTGATGCCAATACGATGATAGTAATGGATTCGTTCGCTTTGCCAGTAGAAGGGACTGAAACTAGAGTAAATGCTCAAGCACAAGCTTACGAATACATGACTGCGTACATTGAAGCTGCTAAATTGGTATATAATCGTCATTTTTAAAGCTACGTTTTCAACTTTTAACATAAACACTGTTTTAGTTTGAAGACACATCCATAAGATGTTTGACATACGTAAATGCAGCTGATCGTTCCCATCTTCGACAAAAACTATGACAATGTTTAAACAGTAGTTGCAAACGATCAACCGCATGTACTAAAACAGTGTTTATGTTAAGAGGTCGAAACGTAGCTCAAAGCCTCATTCATACAAGCATTTAGTTTGAAAGTTTACATTTATATTTAAGTTTAAGAAACATACACATAAAGCCTCATTCAAATAAGAATTTTATTTCAAGGTTTACATTTATGTTTACGTTTAAGAAAATTTGAATATATCTAATTCAATATGAGCAATTACAGTGCTCGTATTTATTTATATGAATTTAAACTTTCTTAAACGTGAACATAAATGTAAACCTTTAAATTAAATGCTTATGTAAATGAGACTTAAATATTCTTAAACGTAAACATAAATGTAAACTAAAAGCTTATGTGAATGTGGCTTACTGTTCAACAATAATTAATAACGATTTGAATTAGGTTGGAAGGCACGAAAACGCTATCGGCTGGTACCACAGCCATCCTGGATATGGCTGTTGGTTGTCTGGAATTGATGTCAGTACTCAAATGTTGAATCAAAATTTCCAGGAACCGTTTGTTGCTATTGTTATTGATCCTGTAAGGACCATTTCTGCTGGAAAAGTTTGTTTAGGTGCTTTCAGAACTTATCCCAAGGTAATTTGCATTTTTGAACAATATCTAAAGACATAAAAAAAATTAGGGACAATTTACTAAGCAAAATTTTGTAAACCTGACCATATTAAAGTGTGAGTGATTTTATGTGACTACAAAAAAATGTTAGTTTTTTTTTCGATGACACTGACTTTTAAAAAGATTCAACAAACTGTAAGTATCATCTTAATTTTTTCAGGACAAATTGCAGTTGTCAAGACAGTAACTGACAGTTGTTAATTAGATTAATTAGAGACTTTAATATTCACAAAACGGACTAACAAACATTTTTTTATGCTGAATCATTAACAGTTTATTTATTTTATACAATGTCATATGTTTTGATTTTATGGTCGAACATAGTACGACTAGAGATGTATAATTACGGCAATTTATTTTTTGGTAATTTACCGAATTTTATTATCATAGATCATTACTAAGTGAATCAAAAGTATAAATTATTGGAAAATATTTTAAATTATCGTAAATTACCGGGTACTTACCAATAAAGTAACAAGAAAATTTTAAACCATGAAAACTATTAATTCGTTCAATTATTAGTGAATTAAAAAATAAATTTTTAAACAGAACAATAATTATAAAATATATCCAAAACTTGTTTAATTACTGTTTTCAGCATTAGTGCGAGAAATAGACATTATGACAATTTTTTGTTTTATTTAATTATTGTTTTGTAAACTACGTATAGCCGGCCAAGTAGTTAGCTAATAATCTGTCTTAAACTTTGTTTTTGAGGACGATTGCAGGAAAAATTTGTAACACATGCGAAAACGTTACATGCATTTGTTTCAGAATCACAAATTTCCCACACTTATTTGAATTTACCCGATAATTTATACATCTCTGAGTACGACTTAAATTTGTGCTAGTTTGTAAATTTACTTTAGTTAAAAATAAAGGTAGTAAGGAAGAGATAATAATATGTTAGTGTTAATCCGTTAATCTAGTGATTAAAGATGATTGTTAGATGAGCTATCCAAAATATAATTTTATAGGGATACAAACCAGCGAACGAAGAACCATCTGAGTACCAAACAATTCCGTTAAACAAAATAGAAGATTTCGGTGTTCACTGTAAACAATACTACTCATTAGAAGTGTCGTACTTTAAGTCATCATTAGACCGAAAGCTGTTAGATTCCTTGTGGAATAAATATTGGGTGAATACTCTAAGCTCATCAAGTTTACTAACAAACGCTGATTATACGACAGGACAAATATTTGATTTGTCAGATAAATTGGAGCAATCTGAAGCCGCATTATGTAAGAAAATATTTATATTTGAAAATATTTGCGGGTGGCCATTCAACACCAGAAAATAAAATAATTTTAGAATATTCATACACAGGAAAATGCATGTACAAGAAGATTCAAACTTACACAGGAAGATGCAAATCTAGAAAACTAGTTTGTCTCTTCAATTCAAGAGAGTACACAAATTAGGTTGAACTGAACTAAATGAGCAACCCAATGCCATTCTTGTGTCCTACATACTAGCTTTTGACTATAACTTTTCTAGATTTGCATCCTTCTGAGTTTGCATTTTCATGTGTTTGTATTTATGCCAAATCTAAAATTCAAGATTTACATTTTTATGTGAACGAATCTTTTAACGCAGAATTTTATTACCTACATACAAATTTTCTAGATTGAAATTTTCTTGTGCATGCATTTTCCTGTGTATGAATATTCTAGAATTTTATTTTCTAGTGTTGAACCAATGTTTGCTACATGGAATGATTTTAGGTCGCGGCGGTTTCATGGTAGGTGGTTCTGACCCTCATGAGAAGCGCACGGAAGACAAACTTTTGAAAGCTACGAAGGATAGCTGCAAAACCACCATTGAAATTATACACGGGCTCATGGCACAGATGATCAAGGACCGGCTTTTCAATAGCGTGTCGCCTAAAGTCTCTGAAATCTGAATAAGTTATTTCATTTCATTTATATTGATGTATGCAATTTTTGTGTTATTTTGCCAATAAACAATAATATACCTACCGTACATTTCTTGACTTAAAATTAAATGAACTAATACCGCAAACCGCATTCACAGCTTGTTTTTTTGAGTCGTAGCACAATCAAGATAAAAAATATTCAAACGCTTTTAATTGCCTTCTACTTTCACAAATTTCACCAAATTCTGGATTATGCATACTTAATCCCAAAATTTGGAGGAGCACCTACATTAGTCCCATTTATAAAAAGAAAATAAATTTGTGTAGTTTGGCGGCAAATTTGAATCACGTAAAATTCAATGTTATTTGAACAACAAATAAAATAACGATAACATTTAGTGAAGTTATGAATTTAAAACATTTATGAATATAATATTATGACAATTCAGAAATTTTATCGTATAAAAGAACTATCATATTTTATTGTAAACACTGAAGCTAAATTATCGAGTGTACACTACGCGAAGTAAGAGATGGTCGAAATAGGAAACTTAAATGTAATAATGTGTTCAATAAGAACTGGAAAGTATTAATTAAAAGTAAAACACTTGGTTATCAGCCACTATTTTATTTATACACTGATAGGAAATTACATTATAGAATCTCGCACATTTAGAAAATGACTTGATTCTGAATAAAATTGAAGATTCTGAGATGATTCCTAATCGTAAATGTGCGAGGGATGTCGTAATGTAATGTCTACTGTAATAATATTTATTTTATATACAATAAAATAAATCCCATTACAGTAGAGACTATCGAATGAATCTATCGCAACAAATATTTACAATTTTTGCACATAAACAATCAATGAATGACGCAAAAATAACTTCCATAAATATGTACAAAAACGATATTTAAGAAAGCGTTTAGTTGAAGTTGACGACACGAGATAAATTCTTAATAACAGTTGCTACGAACAAATTCGCATCACATAAACAATAAATAAGATGTTATTCATTCGTTTAGAAACTGTTTTAAGTTCATATATTCAAAATAAATTCGTCAGTCGCACAATTTATGAATAATTAACAAATGGTTAAAAGACTTCCCTTCACCTGCAGTCGCTTTTAACAAGTGTAGCGATTTATTTATTACAAAATATAACTATTAAATAACTCAACGATAAATCATTCGAAACATATTAAAAATTTCAATCATTGTACTCTTAATTAATTGGAATGATAAACAGCTGAGTTAATACCAAGTTACGAATTAAATAATAAGCGAGTAACAGTGAGTTAGAGCAGGATATACTCTGGAGCAGTTATGAAGTATTTTGTCAAAAATATAGCAACTGAAAATTCGAGTGCTCAATCTACATAAATATACAGGGTGATAAAAAAAGGTAAATAAGAAAAACAATCAACATCAATTTGGAACATAACCTATACTCTGTAGAATAATTTAACAGTATTTAACGCAACTGTTTAATTTAAAAGATGTTCATAATTATCTTTAGCTGTTCCCAGTCATAGTGACAATATTATAAGCCTCAATTTTATATAGCGTTCATTATAGGCCAAAGACCATAATGAATTCATTATGATACTCAATGCTATAATGAAATAACAAACAACTCATTACTAAGGAAGTTTAAAAAATAGCATACTTTTTAAACTAATTTACGCCAGCAAATAAAATTTTGTATGCAATACGGTTCGTAACCAATCATTATGGTACACATCGTGTTATCAAATTCAGCTTCGCCTCGTCTGGTAATCTGTACGACTAGTACCATAATTATAGACGTTATGATCCTTATAACTTAAATAACTATTTTATATCCATATAAATGTACTTAAATCTTAATTAAAGAGTAAAAATGCTCGATGTTTCTAAAATTATGTAACGGTTTGCTTAATTTTAGTTCTAGTTGCTGACTCAATTAATTAATTTTTTTTGTGTTTATTGGACAAAAACTTAAACCACCCAATTATAAGTATAAGTGCTAAATTAACCAATCAATGCATCCACAAAATTTCAATTATAATTGCAAACGTTGAGCGCTGGTTGGTTAAATTAGCCGCTAGCTTGAAGCAGTTATAAAAATAATACAGTTTCCGTCTATTGTTTTAACACCCTGTATAAGGTTAGTTGATAACAATATACATTGTAAACTCTACAAAGTATACCCTACCGAATTCACCGCCGAATAATAATTAAATATGAATTTGATTTACATAAGTAGTTTTGGTACACGAGAGTGATTGATATAATACAAACCACTTCAGATTTTTGTTCCACTTGTTTCGTGTTATTAGACATACATAAAAATAATATGCTTAAGTACTGAAGTGCGCGTTCGTGCTCAACTTTACGCTACAGGTCCTCTATTTCCTCTTTATCCAGTAAGTCTTGTTTTCCAGGGCTTGCTGGGGTCCGGTAGACGCCGTCAGTTCCAGATGTCCGTGGGAAAGTTGTTCACTTCCGTCTGCTCCTGGATGGTGGCCCCGTCCAAAGAGTACGACAGGCGGATTCGCATTCGCAGCGCGGTCTGCAAAAGGTAGGAGACATTTTATACATTTTCATCGAATAAAAATAATAAAGTATTTGCAACCAGGATCTCAAATCTATTTTGTTTTTTCTATTGTTTGATAGACCATAAAATAGTAAATGTATAAGTAAGTTTCTAAAGCACGTACGACGATTTTAAGAGCACAACGCGAAGCGAAATGATTTTTTTAGACGACCACTACAGAAAATAATAGATATCGCGGCAGCAGCCTACTTACGAAAGTTGAAAATGTCATGAACTAGCAGGGTATGAATATCGTACTAGCGTATATTGCCTCACTCATAGCAGTTTAATTCATTTTATAAAATAACCTGTATGATGTGTCAAAATATCGTTAGAAATTGGTTAGTGTTATTGTTGTTGCTTAGCATCTTTTAAAACAACCGTGTAAAGTTGTATAAATTGGACATTTATAAGAATTTTTATAATTTACTAAAAAATTTTAATGATGTTTTAAAAAGGCTTCTTTTAAATAAATAATCCTTGTTTAAATAAAATGATACCATTCTTATACTGGCCACATTTTATGCTAAGTAGACGGACTACTTAATGTAATTATTCAAATCAAACTGATATTTTTTTAAATATAAAGTTTTATTACCTTGTTCGGATTCGTAACTCGTAAAACTTGTGTTACGTTGCCTTCTGGAACGATTACGGTTCCTGATGGGGACAGCATTTGTAACTGGAATGTCTAGAATAACAAATCAATTAAAATGCATTGTTTTTCTCTCAGATAAAAAAGATCAATGAGAAAATAATTAACAGTACTTTATATTTGACAGTGACGAATTGATTTTTGATCATCTTCACAGGTCCTTAGCAAACTTTTTATTTTACTATAAAGTTTTAATATAATTTAATTAAAAACAACGTCAAGTAGTCATTTAAAATTTAGATTTACCTCTAAGATTCCTGCTATAAGCAGGAATTAAAATTGTAAACAAAATTATATGCTATTATATTGAACTGAATAGGATAATTTTATATCACTAGGTGATAACAAAATTGTGGCTTACTTTGGGCACAGCCGCTTGGAACAAGAATTCTGTCATGGGCGTCGTATTTTCATTTGTCGCAGTCATACAAATAGAAACACTATCACAGTCCGCCACTTTTTCCAACGTGAAAACTAGTTTCAGTCCTGCTTTTTCGAACGCTGTTAAAGTCGACGTCTTCGGCACTAGGAAATACAAAACAAATAATTAAATACACCTATCGTAATGATTTTTAAAATGTCTTTTGCTATGATTCCACGTTATGTTAAATTGTCAAAAGTAAGTAAATATAGAGTTATAAAAAAGTATAATGTGCAACACGTGTCAAAATGCTGTTAAATGCTATGTTTCTCCCCTTTGGGTCGTGCCGCAAATGAAACACTCGCAAGTAAGATGCTTATTTCAACACTTGATACGCAATATACTATTTCAGCTAGCTGGGAAGTGAAGTTAACAATGACTCGATTCCCAACTGTCTAGAATATCCAGGCCTAGGGAGGTGAAAAATGTCTAAAAAATCATTTAAATTTATTTTTAGAATTTTCGAAAAATTATTTTAGATCCGTAATCTGCATATCAAACTGTTTGTACCCTTAACGTCTGTACTCGAAGTTATGATACACTCTGTATATTATACCGTGTGTGCGGTTTACTCGTTGTTAGTGGATATTTTTTCCTACCGTGGTTGTCCTGCGTGTTGAGCAGCCCATCCACTAAGAAATTCGAGTTTTGGTTGTTGGTGAAGAGGACGGTTCCGTTGTTATTGTTAGTGAGGTTGTTGATGAGGCCGAGACTGGGCTCGACGACCGGCGTCGGCGTTGGTGTCGGCGTCGTGAGCGTCGTGGGCGTCATGTCCAGTCCGCCGAGCAGGTCCAGCAGATCCTGGTTGTTGCTGGACACCTGGGTGTTGTTCGTGGGAGCGGTGGTGCTCTCTGGAGGCCGGATTATGTCGAGGTCGGAGATGTCGGTGCCGCCTAGGAGGTCCAGAAGTGCGCTCTGGAAGAGGAAAATTATATAAACGTGTTTTATTTTTTATTCTATTTTGCTGGTAACCATTTAACAGGATTGACTCCCAATTATAGAATGGTAAATGTTATTATAGTGGAATCCAACCACTTCGATCGATTAGTTTTGGTGCAGTCAGAATCTCAATCCGTGCGACGGTCTTTGAAAGCCAAAGCGGCAACCAGGACTACATTTAAGACGATCAAGTGGTCAGATTGAAACATCCGAGTGCGAGTTAATTGCAAGATGTTTAACAATTTAATGACAATCACAAATTGCCGACCGAGAGACTTGAACCACGGAACTCCGAGTTCGTACGTCATCACATGTAGACCCGCGCAGGTTTTATTTTACAACGCGAGGTTCTACATTAAAGTACGACGCGAAGTGGAGTGTTGAAATAAAACCGAGCGATGTACAAATATTTAACGAATGAATTATGTATGTTATTATTTGGCCGACATACGTATTTATTAAAAATATCTGTTTTCTATAAGGTTAAGTGAGATGCATTTTTTTATAGTTGCACTAAAATTGCCTTTTGTCAATTAGCCTGGAACAACTGCTAAAAGATGGCACCAGCAAATGTCAAATTTAAAATTAATCTGTATTATATATTTCAGACTCTATTGAACAATAAACTGTGTAAACTAGCATATTTGTAGGCTCTCTTTTTTATTACAAAGACACTTTTTAAAAAACTTCTTAAATCTTTTCAAGTTACTTTACCGCATGCGATGTGGTAAAATTATGGCATGTGTAAAATCGCAACTACCATAGATGTCAACGATGTATGATTGTTATTTTTACACGTCAGGAGGTCAAAAAACCTTATTTTTGTCTTACCGAATCGCTTTGGTGCACAGGACTATCAATGACTGGTTCAATATCTTCAAGTTCTCCATTCGACTGTATTTCACTTCCAGAAGGTTGTTTGACAACTTCCATAGGCGGCATCCGTTCTAAAAGAGCTTCCCGCATTGTTGAATATTTCCCAAACAACTGTGAAAATTCTACGCCGCGTTGCTGAAGCTCTATGTGCAAACTTGACGCGAAGGAGTTGATTATTTGTTTTATCCGACTAAAAAACACAAAATTAATAACCATTCATGTAACAAGTGTTGAATTAGGGACTCGAACCGAACCGGAACGAAATCGGAACAGCTACTTTAGAGAACCGGGAATCAACCTGAACCGTTATAAAATATTTTGCAAACCCATAACTGAAGCTAAAAAATGCAACTTCAAGAAAAATTTTGCCTAGAATCTAGAATCATATACATCCGAAAATTCAGAGACAAGAAAATGCATAAATAAAAAATACATACTAAGTAGAAAATTCAAAAAAATAATAAAATAATTTTTGTTTAACAATAAACTCGCTGTAGTCTTTTTAAACTATAATTGACTCTAACATCTCGAACACGCCATTGCGCGAAGTTTATTGGACTGCCACGATGGGGACGACAGAAAGGGGTGCACTATACTCATCGTATTTGAATAATTTGAATAATCCTTTACATTAATTTTCTGTGTCCAGTCGATTATTGATATTAATATTATTTTTTTTAGTATGAGTTTTCTTAAGCATGCAGTTTCGCTTGTTTTAAGATTTTAGGTAAGAACTTGATTGCTATTTTTTTAGAACCGAACTGCACAGTGTGTCGTGAACCGAACCCGAACCGTTATTTTGTTCGAGTCCCTGGTTTGAACCTTACTCATTAGCATTGGTAAATCTTGTACTTAATTTCGTGAGAGACATCAGCGTATATTGTTTAGTAGTGGACGAATTTTGCGGCGACCATAGCAACCGTTGATAAACATCAATGACGTCATTTTCAGTGGGCCTTTCGACCGCTTCCCCTAAATCTTCGGGAGAATTATTAATTAATGTGTCACCATACTCGCCAATGGCCCAAACAGCAACTTGTGTTAGAGGTTGTTTGTCTGCAATGTCTTCGGACAACGCTTGCCAAAGTTGGAACGAAATATATCCCTGTTGGGCAGTGGTCTCAGATATTAGCTGAATAGTACAGGATATGACGTCATCTCTGACGTAATTCCCGGCTGCTACCAGCACTTTTAGGAGAGTATCCAAGTGCCACTTTTTATTTGGGGCGTATTTTTCTGCGCTGAGAACTATACTGCTCGAGCAGTGCGCTTTGAATTCTGGATCGGCTTTTTCTAAGAAAACTAGAAGTTCTTTCATCATCGTGCGAATGTTTTGCGTGTTGACCAATGCGAATGACAGTTCCATAGCGCGACGACGGATTGATACGTCCGGATCTTTGAGACATTCGAGGATTGTTGTCCGGTGGCGCTGGACAGCTGACGTATCGATGTAGACGGTTTTTAGAAGAGTGTTTAATGCGACGTAACGGATGTTTTTATCGTTGTTCAACAGGAAACGGCCCAAGATGTTGATGGCCAGAACCTGAAGAAATTTAAAATATAGTTCATTTTATTTCTGGCAGAACGCACGTCATCACTCAATTTTCGAATAAATGCATTTATTAAACAAACGTGTTCAATACTTGTATTTCGTTAGTTCAATAGATAATGACGTGCGTTCTATCTGAATAAAAATGTATTGTTATTTATGTACCAAAAACATAAATTGTTAATTAAGGGCAAGTTGAGGTCTACTATGAAAGAGAATTATACTTCAGACTTGAAGTGAACGCATTGCCGCAATCGTGCGGGAAACAAACATTATGACACATGAAATGAGCGCAGAAAATAGCAAATTCTAGCACTAGTGCGGAAAATTAAAATTTTTGTATAATTTAATTATAATTATGTAGGCAACCGTCAACTATGCAAGAGTTAAGCCGCATTCGCGAGTCTATCATATGGCAACTTGTTTAATGAAATTTGGTGTTGTGAACGCAAGTACACATTTCGTAAAATTTCACCAAAGTTCGAGCTGTGAATGCGAAATATATACCTACATTTTGACACATAAAATGAGTGCAGAAAATAGTTAATACTAGCACTAGTACGGAAAATTTAAAAAATTTACGTTTTTGAATTAAAAAAAATATGCCCTTTCAAAAATGTAAAAATAAATAACGTTCCTACTAAAAAAAATTGCGCAATAAAAGAATATATTTTTTTTTATAATATAAAATACATAATACTAAATAAGTGGCCTTGAAAAAATTTTCTCTATTGTTATTAGTTTTCGTAAAGTAAAAAATAAGTCAAACATTTTAAAATTCTGTACCTTTTTAAAGAGAATAATTTATTCTTCAGATGCGTATAACGAAATTATACTTTCAAATCATACTTAAACAAATTACCGTCAGTAAACAATTTGTGCGTCATAAAAACAAAAAATTGGAAAATAATTTAATTAACAATGATTCATCAGATTCCAAGAAAAAATTATTTTCAACTTACCCGAAGACCGCTTTCGGACTTGATATCCATGATAGACAAAACAGTTTCATACAAAATTGTATTTCCAACATTTTTACTGGTTTCCGTATTTGTCGCAACTTGGGCCAAAATATCGTTCATTGCTTCCGATGCATCGACATCATTTTTACCCAAAACGCGGAGAAGTCTTAAGATTTTCACCTAAAAAATATTAAAATTATATACAGGGTGAGTCATCGAAATGCCCGTTGTCGATATCTCCCTTGTCGTTAAAAATACAGCATAAATTTATTGACAGAATTTTTCGTCTACTCAAGGAGCATAACTTAAAATTGTTTTCACATATACAGGGTGTTGCATAACGACTTGGCAATAATTGTTCGTCTTTTTTTATATGCAACACCCTATATATTTTTATACATTTTGAATTGTATTTTATTTACTTATACGAAAATATAAGTTTCATTTTAGTTTTCCGCGGCGTTGCCAAGTTATTCAATTTTTTCTATAAAAAAAGCCGAATACACGTATTGTTTTATAAAGGCGTACTGAAGTTATTTTAATAGTAAAAATTAAGAATATTTTTTTCTGTACAGCTGTAACTATACTCTTTGTTCTGACATAACTTTTTTTTAAATGTTATTATACAGGGTGTTCAATACAGAGAATCAAATTTACTCAATTTCAATTTTCTATAACTCGTCATTTTCAAATGGAACTCCCTATATTTTATTATTCTGCTGTGGGTATTTTTGCATCTTCTTATGTTATAAAGGTGTCCTATGCCTAAAAATATTAATTTCATTAATTTCGAAATTAATGTTTTTAGGCATACGACACCCTTTATAACATAAGAAGATGCAAAAATACACACAACAGAATAATAAAATATAGGGTCTTCCATTTGAAAATGACGAGTTATAGCCATTTGAAATTGAGTAAATTTGATTCTCTGTATTGAACACCCTGTATAATAACATTAAAAAAAAGTTATGTCAGAACAAAGAGTATAGTTACAGCTGTACAGAAAAAAATATTCTTAATTTTTACTATTAAAATAACTTCAGTGCGCCTTTATAAAACAATACGTGTATTCGGCTTTTTTTAGAGAAAAAATTGAATAACTTGGCAACGCCGCGGAAAACTAAAATGAAACTTATTTTTTCGTATAGGTAAATAAAATACAATTCAAAATATATAAAAATATATAGGGTGTTTCATTTAAAAAAAGACGAACAATTATTGCCAAGTCGTTATGCGACACCCTGTATATGTGAAAATAATTTTAAGTTATGCTCCTTGGGTAGACGAAAAATTCTGTTAATAAATTTATGCTGTATTTTTAACGACAAGGGAGATATCGATGACGGGCATTTCGATGACTCACCCTGTATGATACTCTCCACTAACAACCATGAAAACCTGTGAGTTGACGGCTAGTAACCGCACACACAGCACAAAATAAAGAGTTTGGAAAAAGTGCTAACAAATTTTTTTTATAGAACAAATAGTTTGCTTCTCTTAAAAATCATATACTCGTATATTAATCATTATTATCAAATCATATTAAATTAATCACATACAGAATGTTCAAAACTAGCATTTTTTTGAATGCTGACAAGGATAAAGTATCCTTATTTTTAGAGACAGATGAAAATTGTACGTAAAGAAAATGTTTGTAATCATCAGCATAATTTAATTTTAAATATGGAAGCGGTCATCTAAAGTTTTTTCCTCAACTGTCAACACAATTTGACATTGACGTCCGCAATTCAGGCCGCAAAGTATAACATTTATGTACAATAGATTTCGCGTTAATTATCTCGAACGCTAAACAGTCTTTTCGCAGCCTAGGTATACAAATAACTATTATTTTACAAACTTAAATAGATTTTTTTCTCGTCTCCCAATCAATTTTTATTTCTGTTTAAGTTTATCAAATATTTTACCCTCGTCAGCATTCGAAAATAGTTATTTGCTTCATTAATACAAAAAATGCTTTATTACTAGAAAGACGGTACATGGACGACGCGCAGCGGAGTTCGACAATCTTACGAGTCTCAAACAAGCATTTTTTGTATGAATAAAACATAATATGTTTACACAACAATTAAAATATAAACATACCAATTTGTTTTTACCATAACAACAATCACTTTTTGTATCAGTCCGAGAAATGATTTACTATTTGTACAGTTGCTATATGGATCATAATAGTGGCCTTCTTTTTTAACAAAAAACAATGACATAATAGCATTAAATTTTTGAACACTTTGTATGTAATAAATATAATTTTATGATTACTATATAATTTTTAAGATAATCAAAACTTTTTATAAACTATAAACACTTTTTTCAATCACTCTGTATATCTATTCTGATGATTTACAATATGTGAGACAGTTACACCCAAGTTTGATAAAACGCGTGAAAGATATGTGCCTATGATATAATTGATTTCTACGTAGCATACCTGTAAAAATGGATCGCTGACTCCAGAAACGTCATGTTCTGGGGAATAACCAGCTAAGATAAGATTTTTTAGAATACGAACAAGATTAGGAACAATCTGAAACAAATATTGGCGTGAATATCACTTTCATAGCAATCTTTCTACATAACAGACATCTTAATTATTGTTTGTCAATAACGAATAAAGCTGTGAACACACTTCAAAATCGATGTGAAAGCCATGACAAATATTTTAAGCCCTGGAATTTTTAATTTCTATTAAATCATGTACAGATGCGTGAACAAGCTCCTGAAAACAAATTAAGCGATTTATAAGTGGTCTGCAAAAGCTGTGAAGAAAAAATTTGATGCAAATAACAAATTACTTTTTTAAACAAAGCAATTAAATAGTAGTTGTAAATAACTGTAATTTAGTTATCTGATGCAATAAATATTATGACACATTTTATAGTTTGTCAAATTATATTTACACTTTTGCACAAACATCCTGTTGGTTAAACTCAATTTAATAATAATAAAAATGAAACATATAATATACCGCAAATTTAATTTTTTTTTAAAGAATACTTTTTTGGTCTTACTTATATTTGTTTAGTCTATAATTTATAGGGTGTTTCATAGTAAACGTACAAGGCTTTGAAGTGTGGATTCTAAATAACTAAATTCATACTCCGAAATGAAACATCCTGTATTCTTAAATATTAAGGTGGAAAGACCAGATATTAAAACGGACTTTTTAGGGCTTTAGTTTAACGCTAATTTTAGTTTGATTTTAATATTTGCTAAATTGTTGATAAAGGTCATTTAAAGAGCATATTTTTCTTATGCACAAATTATAGTTTACATAATATTGAAAGAAACAGTATTTTAAAAAATTACTGCAGCAAATACAAGATGATTAAATTTTGTCTTTTAATAGGCTACTTGCATGCTACTGAAAATGAGATTTTTAATATGCACCTAATAATTAGGTCGAAAGCATAAGAAAAATAAAAATGTATTCATGTTTTCTTCGTAAATTGACAGGAAAAGGAGAAGCATTATTAAGAATGTAATCTGTAGATGGCTGTTTTAGTTTCCCGCACAAGCCGTTATTATGGGGCGTTCATTTCTTAAGTCGTTGCTATGGCTTTACGGCCATTCATTGCTTCGGTATGATTCTACGTCACATATTAATATTCAATTTTCATTAATTTTTGTTGAACTTGTTAATAATTTTTTTGGCAAAATAAAAAATACCTGACCCAAGTTTTTATCTCTTCTTTAAAAATATTTAATAAAAAATATCATGCAAGTAACCTATGGAATTTTCGGAAACATTTTCAACAATATTTATAACTAGAAAATTCAATGAAGAGAAAATTCTTACCTAGAAACATAAAACTCACAAAAAACCAAACGAAATTTCATATAAAGAATCCATTGGACACAGAAAATTCAAGTAAAAGAATAACATTAAAATCTAGAAAAACCATGGCCGCCTTTATGTGCTAGATTCTCGCGTGTTCTGCTCGTGTCAGTGGTATTGAAACAAACTTGAAAATCGGTCCAACACGATGAGTATAGAGCCCCCCTTGTGGCAGTCCCACAAGCTGTGCGCAGCGGTGTTTTCGAGATGTTAGGTTCAGTGACTTTAAAAGCTCACAGCGAGTTTGTTAAACAAAAATTATTTCTAAACACAATCGCTTGGAAAACACTTTTTTCTAGATTTGAATATTCCTTTACATGCGTTTTCTGTATCCATCGGATTCTAGTTTTGAATTTTCTATTTATGCATTTTCTTGTTTTCAATTTTCGGGTGTTTTATGATTCTATTCAAGAACTTTCTTGTAGTTCTGAGTTTTCCTGTAAAAAGCAACATGCACAATGTACAAAAAACAGATCATGCAGACAAGAAGACAGTCATTGCATACCTCACGATGGGCACAGTCCTAAACCAAACAAACACTAACATTAGTCTCTCATGCCACTCTCTGCAGACGGCACGTCTACGCTTCAGACAAGATACGAGCATCAATGACACATACACAACATCAGACTTACTTTTTTGAAGTGACTGAGGGTGTCCGGGCTATTTTCACACATTTCTGTGATTAGGGTTACTCCTGTGATCAACACGCCTGTGGAAAACAATTGTTAGAGGCAGATTTTTGTTTCTGTAGTCTGTTTTTAAACTATATCCTGTTTTTAAACTAAAAGAAATAAAAACAAAAGTCTGGTGTTATTTCTAATCTTGTGATTGGCTGGAGCACAGGCGTTTTTACACTCAACACATCCAGATATCAGATTGAAGTGTCATGTTTTTGTTTACAATCAAAATGTAATTTGGAAATTCGTTCTACAAGCAAATATTGCTTATTTGAAACTCGTTCTTCTAATTCGACTTCAGTACGATAGAATAAAATGTAAATTATTACAGTTTAGGTTATTTAAGAAGTTATAATTAAGATTTAACGTATAAGAGAATCCTAGTTACTTTCTGTTTTTTAAGGAGTGTTGTTTTTACTCTTCCTAGTTTAAAAACAGACTATAAGAGCTCACGAATCGGATTAGCACCGCTTCAATTTTATTTATCCTGGACTATTGAATAATCCATTCTTTATACAATTGTTCGCAGTGAATAATGTGTCCGTTACTCAATAGTGCTTGTTTATAATTATTCAACTGGCTCTTGGGCCAATAAAATTTCTTGTATGAGAGCTTATAACCAATAGTTTCTTGTATTAAAGCATAAATTCAAACGTAATAGTCCGTTGCTAGGTAAAGTACACAAATTTCAGAAATAAAATATTTTTGACAGCTATCAGTGCAAATTTACCTTACAAAATTAATGAATTATTTAGTATACCATTAAAATAATAATAAACGGGCTCCTTAAAGGTAATGTTAATCCGTTCGTGAATCTACGGTTGGAAAAATACTGTACCATGGTTTTTCTCTGAAAGAAGTGATCTAGTTGCAGGTAAAAAGATCTCCATCAATTCCGGGACGCGCTTAATAATTCTAAAGGCGCACAGTGCGGCTTTTTTCCTTATATACGCATTTGGTGACTTCATTAATCGTTCAACTTCTGCTGCTAAATCTCGAGCCATTTCTGGTGATGCGATTGCACCTAAAGTGCACAAAGCTAGACCTACTACAAACTGTGTCGAACTGTTTAAATCACTACAAGAAAAACTGTGCTTAGAAGTAGAACTTTTTGGGAGAAAAAGTTATTACTTTTTTAAACAATTTGTTATTAACAGATGGACATCTTGTCGTTCATCCAATAACAACATGGCTCCCAAATATCCGATTCTTTTGTCTGTAAAACGGGGGCTAGCTATTAGTTTCAAGCATTCCAATTGACCAAAATGAGCTGGGTAGCCTAGCATGTGAATGTAGAGTAATTTTGCTATATTTCGACACCTAAAACCATAAAAAATTAACACAAATGCATCAATAAATTAAGACGATTCTCTACCATGCCAGTAAACAGCCAAAACATGAATTATGCGTTCCCCTCTACAGCGTTATTGTTTTGTTAAACACAATATTCTAAAGATATTCTTATAAAAGTACAATCTATAAAATGGTCGCAGCAGAATATTAAAATCAAAATATAGTGATTTGAATGTTGCTAATTTTTGTTATTTCTTGAACACAAATAATATCTTCTATTTTAAAACGAATTTGATAAATTCCTTCGGTTTTTTCGCAGATTTAAGCTTTGTTGACGTGTTAAAATTTAAAGTTAACTCATTCATTAAAAAATCGCGAGTGCGAAATGTTTTAGTGCGTTCAAATGACTTATTTAACTCAGCAAACCTGCTCAAATAAGTGACATTCTCACGCACAAAAAACATCAACTTCGCGCACTTAATAACAAAAATTACTATTTCACTTTCTACCATAAATAATTTGTTACTATTATGTTTAACAAAACAATGTTTTCTGGGCATGGTAGAGGATTTGTTGCTCACCTCCATACTGAATCTTCTTCGCGAAAAGTGGACCTAATATACGCGCATTCTTTGTTAACTACTGTACGCTCTTCTGCTGCAGTTCTTGCAGCTCGAATCTGCCGAATTAGATCTCGCAACCGCATTGGAGTCGGCATACGAACTAAAAATTATGTACAATGATTGAATACAAAGTTTAGAAGGAATGTTTGATGTGTTACCTCTCTCTACAGCTTCGTTAATTGCTTGTTTTATGGTGGCCATGTTAAAGGCCGGATTGAATCTATAGAAACAAGACAAACATGAGAAAATCAAGAAAAAGTAAATAAAGAAATGGTTTACCCGTGGTCAGACACATTCATGTTGAATTTTCAACGTACAGGACGGATCACACAGCACACACTAGCGAGTTTTATGAGCGGGCAAATTCTGTCAAATTAGATGTAAGCAACTGTCAACTTCAGCTGTCATTCCAGGCATCCATGTATTTCACCACATGAATTGATAGTTCGTCAGAAATTTTGACAACTGTATTAATCGTTAAGATATTAAACATATGTTTTATTATCCAGTGATTAGTAAATGAGAATGTGGTTATGTTTTATTCCAAAATGCAAAAACCGCACGATTACTGGCTTATTACCAAAATTATTAGCTGTTAATTAGTAGAAATTTTTTTAATTTGTCATGTAGGTTTTAATATCTGACCATCACTGTCGTATGGGATTAACAAAGAAAGCTAAAATAAGCCAAACACTAAAAAGGGAACAAATATCGCACGTCGACTTTGACAGCTCACGTACATTTTGTTGTGGGCTACAAAATCCATGCAATTATTTGTCGTTGTTACCTTTTTAGTCATATGTGACTCGATACGTTAACTGAAGTCCACCACTGTTGCAATTAAATTATTCTTACCAAAATATTAACAAAACAATTAAAAATAATCACGTAACAACACCTATGTAATTGCACATAACTCGTAACATCATACATGGGCCGACTAAACTGCAATATGGCCGCTAATGACGTCGGCACGACATATAAACGCAGTGAAATAAACTAGACACGATGTTTAATAAATAGATATTTCTATGTGGCAAAAATTCTAATTAACTTATGATGTTATTGATTACTTCCACGTCGAGAAATGCCTCAATAAAAATGCAGACCCCTTGGCACGCAACAAAGCAACACGCCGCCGCTACCAAGAAACACAAAAAGCTAACAATCACTCGCAAAACGTACAATAATCAACAATTTTACATATTGTTCACATTTTCTTTCGATATGTCTGATTTTTGTTCATACATATTCAATTGCACGTTTACATTCATGCGCAAGAACGCATAATTTTAAACCCTTAACAAAAACACTACCTTCTGTTTAATTCTGGGGGCAACACACTCCATTCACTATCTTCGTAATATGGATACATTCGCAAAAATAATTATAGTTAATACAGATTTTATGAATTTATGACTTATTATTATCACACCTTTTTAGATCACGTATGCGCACCTGAATTTTCTATCAGTACTGATAAGGCACCTGCATCTTATCAGTAAAATTATCATAACAAAATTGGAAACAGAAAAGTAAACAACATGTTTCTTACAAAATATAGTTTTATTACATTATAAATAAATAACATTAAATATATATTTACACTTCTTCTTGATTCCTTGGCGGCCGAAGATAACTATTTCTTTTTATGCAGTCTACAAGCCAAATGATACCTTCATCGATGCCGTCACTGAAACAAAACAATGATTGAAATATAAATAAACAATTGAATTATATAAATATACCCTGTCAAAGCGGAAACTGGCATAACCATGCAATCTCTTCTTCCGATTAAATGTGCATTTTTATTAAAAATTGGTTTTACTTCTCGTACGCCCATACAATCAGGAATATCTTGTTTATTTGCCAGTACTAATAATGGAATACCTTGTAAATTTTCGCTAGCGATCATTCTATCTGTAATAACACAATAAAAGTATTTATAACAATAATTTAACACTATACACTATTTTTTGAAATAACGAAAGAATATTGACAGATAGATTCTTGTGATTCTATTGGTTGCTATGTGCTGTTGTCAAGAGCGGTTTACACAAACACAATTCAAATGTTATCTCAATAATAACTATCAATTCTAATTTCATTCTTTATACATAAGTGCTGTGCGTTATTTGTTGTTGTATAATCATTTTTCCTGACTATTTCATTGTATTATTACGGTTTTATGGACAATTTTTAAACACCGAAAATGTTTTGGTGTAAAAAAAGACTCCCCCACGAACAAACTATCAGAGTCTTTCGTTATTTGAAATAGAATATAGAACAAAATTAATTACCAAAAGTTTCTTTTGAATCTGGTATTCGTTCTCGATCTGAAGAATCAACAATATAAATAACTGCATGGCATTCTGCGTAATACTAAAAAAATTAATTTAGATATGTTAATAATTTTATTACATGAATCTCACTTTATCCCATAATGATTGAAGTTCTGTTTGCCCTCCAAGATCCCAGAAATTTAATTGAACACCGGAAATATCAATTCTTCCAATATTTAACCCCACTGTAGTTGTAATCTTGCTCGGATTCAGTCCTTTATAATTTTTGGTAAACTTCGTTTTTGCCGCTTCGAGATAAGTCTGTTAAAAAGCCAAATGTAAACGTACAATGTCACTAAAAATATTTTAGGTTGGTACTGAAATGTCAACTCACCGTTTTGCCTGCGTTGTCTAACCCCAAAATAAGGACACAATATTCATCTTTTTGGATTATATATTTATAGAAACCATGTAGTAGACTATACATTTTGTATAATTAATTATAAATATCTTGGCAATATACTTATTTGCTAATTATAACGTCCATTTGGAATATTTTAGGGGTTGTTTCTTATTGCTGACACTTGTATCACAAATCACAATAAATGCAGTTCACGTTGTTTTTTGGAGATGGCGCTGGCTTACTAACTAACTTTATTTTGGCGCTAAAATTCGGGCATTTTGGGATAAATTGATAATAATTTATTATAACATAACTATTAATTGGCTATTTTTGTCTCTCTTTTGTAAATATAACATGTATTATATAAAACTAGTTTATTTACTTTTGTTATCATTATCATTATGACGATTAAGATTATATCTTAATTATGGTAGATAAACAGAATTATGTAGGTAGTTTAATTTACGAAAAACGTAAAAATGGCACTGTCTAAATGTAGTAAAGTTTTGTATTGTTTTTGTCATTTCTTATTATGTGTAAGTTATATTTTTATCTAGATTTTATAAAGGCTTATAAATATGAATTCTAGATTGTAGATATTGCAGTTATAGGATTAACTTCATATATCATAGCGCAGTTTTTACAATATAAACTATTTTTGCCAACAGTTTTATATTATCCTGCAATAGTAATTATTTTCTTTAATATAACTCAATTTTTTGGGTTTTGGAGAGGTATCACAGGCATTTTAAAAGAAAATCGAACTGCAATAATCATAGTTAAGTATTTTTTAATGCATTTTGTAAACCATTTAATATTTTCAATATTTTTTTATAGTTGTGTACTTCCATAATTTTGAATACAATTATAAATCTTAGTGCTACTGCTTGGACTTTAAGTATACGAAATGAAATGCATGAAAATATTAATAATATTATGAACACTTTGTATGTAAATTATACAAAGCTACAATTAAAGAAAGAACAATGGAATACATTACAATTTCAGGTATATCGAGTATGAACTAGTTATGGACGTAAGGCAGCGTGGCCGAGCGGTCTAAGGCGCTGGTTTTAGGCACCAGTCCGAAAGGGCGTGGGTTCGAATCCCACCGCTGTCAAATTTTTAATTTTTTAAATAAAATACGCAGATTCGTGTATTTACGATTTATTTATTAACTTTAAAATGTTAAGTACAAAAACTGTTAACTTGTTTTGTATATTTAACGGTGAGTGAATGATTTATCGAACTATTTTAAACTTTTAGTTAAAGTGTTGTGGGTTGGACGGCCCTCAAAGCTTTTTCAAAATGGGCGCAGATTTTGTTCCAATTTCATGTTGCAATTCAACACACAATTCCAGATTTTGTGAAACTGGACAATTTTATAAAAATGGCTGCCTTGATAGTCTCACAAATTTTGTTCAAGAACAGCAGTATCAATTTATTTTGATAATTATAATTTTTGTCATTATTCAGGTAAATAATTTATTGATAATTATTACAGAAAGTTTTATTAATGGAGAATACATTTTTCAGATACTTGGTATTGCATTATTTTGTAATTTAAGTGCAGTATTAAACAAAAATATTGAATCCATACCTGTACGGCAAGAATCTACACCGTTGAAGAGAAAATCATTAAATGCATAAATTTAATAATTTAAATTTTAAGAAAATGTTTTTTATATTTTGTAAATTATTTTGTATTTTTTATAAGTAGTAAACATTTTAATGAATCACAACTTATTATTATTTAATGTATTTCCTAGATTCACGAATTGAGTAACACTTAAGCCTATTAATACTGTTTAGTGTTTAATAATAATAATTAAAGTGAAAACATTATTTTGATATTGTGTTTTAAATTCAAATTCAAACCAAATGCGAAATACCTTCGGTTATTTTCGATTGAACACGGGGTTACACGAACATTTAATTTTGCTGGACTAGTACGAGCTCTACTGGTCGTTTGAAAAACTATTTTTATATACATTTTATTAGGAAGTGCCAAGTGCCCAACATAGAACATTGTAATATGAATATGAGAATTTTAGAAAATAAAATTTTTAACCTCCTGGTTTTGATAATTAACGGATTACGAGTTAAAAATAATTTTTTTAATTCTCAAAATAAAATGTACTTTAAACGACTAATGCCCTGTTCACACGTTGCTACTTTGAAGACACATTCGTGCTACTGTAGCATGAAAAAATCTGAGTCGCTTGTCAAATAGCAGCGCTGCTAATTTGTAGCATCAAAGTATCAAGAACTACTCGTTGATAATTTCACATCGTTGACCGTTGTGTGTGTAGATAGCGATTTTTTGCGGTAATTGTTTCGATTTGAATTTCTTTTCATGCTACAGTAGCACGTATGCGTCTTCAAAGTAGCAACGTGTGAACAGGGCATAATTAACGAATACCTACATTTTTATAAAATTTAATTGCCGTATCACAATTAATTTGTTCATGTACTTATATACCATTATTCAAGTAATTATTTGTTTTATTTATAAGTTAATTAGTGTAATCACTTTACAAATACTAATTGAAACAATGACTCTCCAAGTCTGATTTATTATCAGTATCGTGTAGTATTTGCATTTTTTCTAAAATATTAAATTATAAAATAGTAGCTTTGAAATGAGCCTAAAGCTTACTTACTTACCTACTTAATCCTATGCCTTTCTACCTTTCAGTGTAAAGCCCTGTTCGTACGGCAGTGGCGGTGCGTCAGATGAGGCAGGTGAGGCTGAGCCTCACCGCGTAAAATCGTAATTTTAAATTTTTATTTATCTAATTTATTTTTTATTATAAATCGACTACATATTTATTTAAAAATAATTATTGTTGCACAATAATGCAAAAAAAAGTATTTAAATAGTGTTATTTTCGCGCGAATCATAAATAATGTGTACAGTGAGGCTGCTGCTGCAACGGTTGGCTTCATTCATCGTTAGGGCGACGGAGTGACGTTTGTGTATTCTCGTATGTTCATGCGGTGGAGAGACCTTGAGAGAGGCTAGAGAAATATCGTCTGTCTTCGCGCAAGGCACCAGGCTGCTGAAACTCCAACGGGAACCTTTGAAACATTGGTTCTAGTTTCGTTTCTAGGCACAGAGGGCAGTGCTGGTACTAAAATCGCTCTCGGGTTTAATGACATTACGATATTACAGCTAACAAATAAAAATGGCATCATGTTAATATAAAATAGACAAGATACAGAAATATAGTGGAAGTTTTTATAAATTTTATAACGAAATAGGTACTAAACCAGCGTTTAGAATAGAATTATTTCAGAAGAAAATATTTAATGTGGTGAGTAGGGTGATAAGAGAATATTTGGAAAAGATGAAGTACATTCTATTTGTGGCTTATAGGATACGTCAATTCGCTAAAAGTACAAACGATATGGAAGGGTTAAAACTTCATAATTATTTTGTTATTGGTCAATAAAATGCTACTAATCTACTAAAGGTTAAATAATTGGAGAGTATATGGTCATTTAGACAGAGACGCGGACCAAACGGCGATGGTATTCTTGTTCCTCGATAACCTGTTTGATAGCTTAAATAACAGTAGTTATCGAGAAACAAATGGGAAACCATTGACATTACCACTGTCCCATGATTCAGAGCACATTCAATTTTGGGACGAAGCTATCAGAATACTTCAAACAATAAAATTCACTTGCTCGTCATGCAAAGAGGAAGAAATACCTCCTTCCGTTAAAAATTTAATCACAACAATACGAGGATTACAAATATTATGGGAAAAACTTAAACAGGTAAAACAAGTAAAATATTTAGCCGTAAGAAATTTCAACCAGGACCCCTGGAAAACTATTTCGGGCTAGTGCGGAGCCATGGTGCTAGAAATGTGAATCCAACATGTGCAAACTTTATAAATACGTTTAAAACGTTAACAATCAACAATTTCACCGCGAGGAGATCGCTCAACACAAATTGTGAAGCAGATTTCACGGAATGTACATTAAGTACATTAGAAGAACTTATGAGCGACCCAATCGACCCAAATAGTGAACAATTCATCGAAGAGACTTCAGAAGATGAAGTCAATTATATCCCTAACGAAACGCCGTTGGCTTATCAGAAAGCAAGTTATTGTTCTGAGTATATTATGAAACATTTGAAACAAATAACTAATAAATGTGCAGTCTGCAAGGAAGACATCAAATCGCATTTTGTCGGTAATCAACATTCATTTATAGAGGCCAGAGAATTTGACAATGTTCGTAGGTTAAATTACCCAAATTTCTCAATGACTAGCTGTTTTTTAGAAATAAAAAAACATACTTTTAGTATATTGAAGCAAAAGTTGGAAAGGGAAGGATTGTTAAAATGCTTAAGTAGAAAAATAAGCGTAATTGTTGATTTTAAATTTTTAACGTGTAACGTACATAATAAGGAAGTGGAAAATATTATTATTAAGAAATCTGTATTATTACTAATTAATTATTACGTCAAAGAAAAAAATGATATAATAAAAGGCAAGAAGAAAATTAATGAGGAAAATTTGCCAAATTTAGACAAGTATCAAACCATGCCATTTAAAAAATATTGTACAAAATATAAAAAATAAAATTGTTTATTACTTATATCTTGTTTAATTTATATTTCAAACATTACACATGTGTTATACATACAATTTAAAAAAATCTGACGTGGCCATCACACAACCTTCCGCCATATCTAGACTTTAAACAGAAATGTATACGTGCAATCCGGTGCCCATTTAAAATATACAAATAAAAATATTCAAACACAGAAATTTGCATCACCTGAATAAAAAGATTCATTCACAGGAAAACTCTGCTGTGTTGAAACCATCCTCCGTTCAATTACTACATTTGATATCTTACTTAGGACTTATATAGCGCTAGTATGCCAACTTGTCACCCGTCTCACCTGTCAATATTTTTTACGCAGAAACAAAAATCAACCGATCATGGATTACAAGATATCAACGTTTTAATTGATAAATTTATTTTTTAAATTTTACTGCAGTTCTTTAATGCTACCAGATAAAGACAATTTTTTTATAACGTAAGTTGCAAATAACTTTTCCTCTTATTCTCATTACAAATAAATACTATATTTTTCTAAATTTATATACAATTTTGACAATTAACCTTTTCAATCTTCAAAAAATATCACTTCCGATGAAGATATATGTACCAAAATCTAGGGAGCTCTTCCAATTTATATACAAATGTTAAATACCAAATATCAAAATTTTCGGGTAATTCGTATTTGAGTTATGCGACTAACAACCCTTGACACACACACATACACACAGACATCATCGTGAAACTATCAAAAATGAGTTGTAAGGACCCTAATTCGTGCTCATCCACTAAAAATTCACCACCCGATTTTTTGCATGATTCCAATACCTTCCTTTACAGGTAAGCGGAAGGTAATAACAAATAAAAATAATCGGCCATTGTTTTAAAACACAATTACCGATTGTTCTTATTTGTTATTTTATATATACTTAGAATTTGAAAATTATTGGAAGTGGCGCGACATAGTACATTAGTTTCGTTTCTAGGCTCAGATGGCGCTGCTCCACTGTTTCAGCCAGTACCATGGGAGTCGCCCATCTATAGACTCCTTATTTTATCTATGCAAGGCACACACATACACAGCGCACAGCCTCGCATAGCCTAGCGCACACAACTAAATACACGTGAAGAAACAAAGTTTATTTTTACTTTGTTGTTGATTGCTTGTCTTATTTATTGTTGTGAATGCTATTTTATAATTAGTTATGTTTTGAAACTAATAGTTTCTAATAAAAATTATGAATAACCAATAAGAATAAATGTAAAATCTAACAAATAGAACTTGTAATAGTTTTATCAATATTTAAATAATAAACAATGACATCATTCAACTACTATTCAACATTTCTATATTATGAACAAATAAATAAAATTATATCAATTAAATATTTATTATAAATATTTAATATATGGTCAGAATAAGAATCATAATAATCAAGAACAGATAAAATTTGTTCGCCTCACGCTTGAATGTTGTTTTGCCGAGAGCCGCAGAACGCAAGTCGCGTGTTGTTGAATGTTTTTGTTATTCTATTTTATATTCTGTTACCAACCTACTTTATTTAAATATGTATGTACTTTTTCTGGACGTACTAAATATACTCTTGTGCGTTAGAGAAAACAAAATTTAAAAAATATTATCTTCTGTTTTTACGATTATAGCGTTTTATCTTGACTCAGAAAAAAAATATTTATTTAAGTAATGAAATAAAGTTCTATTATTTTATTGATTTTATGCGTAAAAAATAATTTTAGAACGTTTCATTGAAATTATGATACAAAGTATTTAAAGGCGTTTAAAGCATTTGACCTTGAACCCAAAAATAAATTCGCCTGCGGCGCATTTTTTTTAGCCTCACCTAACTTAGGAGTCACGCACCGCGTGTCGCGAAAAACGATGCCGTGTGTCACGGTGCGACGTCACCGGCCCTGAGAACATACGGTCACCGCGCTGACAAGGACCGAATACGATACGTAGATCTTACCTTATTTCAACACAGGTCCGTCGTCCATTCCGTAATCAAAACGACAAAAAACGATCTTACACGAACAAATCTACTCACTGTTTGGTTTCAATGTTGTCTACGTCACACATGGCGCATTTTAATGCACGTTTCAAAAGAGTTACATTTTCATTTCGATAAAAGGCAATAAATATATCAAAATTAACAATTATTATCACTTTCCTATATCTTATATAATATGCTGAAAATAAATATCCAATAAGTATTTCTTTAAAAGCCGTAGGCTTGGAAACCCCCATTCCCATTGCCTGTCAAATAGCGGCTCCACTAAATTGGATCGTCGATCGTCAATGAGTCTAATTCATGATAGGTTCAAGACAGTGATTTTTTCCAGCATTCAAAAGCATGGAAGAATCCTCACAGATCTATGTGTTAAATTTGACGGTTACCTAATCTACTAAAAATTCACAGTGTCCTGTGAGGCAGTCCCACTCAAATGTGTTAAAAATTCTGATTAAATATAAACTCTTTATCTATTTCTATAATGTGATTGACAGAGGAAGCCTGATATATTATTTATTATAATATTGTAATTAAATTCATTTACATGATAATACGGGCGGCATATGTTACTGTGTACCTCTGTTTATAATTGAATTAAAGATATCTCTTATCAGATGCTGTGGAGATAACAATAATCACTCTTAAAATAATTTGTAGATAGAATAGGCATGGTGCCATTAAAATCACAGTTTTTATATAGGTTTCAGTGAAAAAAGCCCACTTTGGCTTTGTTATTTGCGATGATTTTCGGGATAAAGACTGTCAAGTTTTTGTTATTTGTGTTTAATTTTATTTTCGCAGTAAGTATTCTTTTGTTATGTATCTTCATGCATATATTTTAATGGCATATAGTACTCAATTTACTGATCAAAGAATTTTTTTAATTCGTCAATTTAGAGGCAATTTTCGCCAGAAGCACACTGGATTGTTGATTGTATAATGGATATCTGATTGACTATGAATGAAATAAAATAAAATTGTAATCAATTGTGCAATGGCATGAATAGTACCTATATAAAATTAAATTTGAAAACAGGGCACTGTTTGATTAAAAAACCTGGAAACTAAATTGCGAATTTTGAAAATATTCTTTTAGTTCCGTGAAAAGTTAGTAGAACTATTTTTTTCAGAGCTGGAGAGTATTTGCATTAAATGTACTTGATACAGGTGTGCAAATACTATTAGTACTTGAAGTACTATTAATATTTCAAGTAGTACTGTACTTTTGAAATACATCTTTCGAACGGTTTTTGGTATTTTCTATTTCGCAAAGTAACTTTGCTTCTATGTATTTGTTACTTGACCTGATACTTAAAAATGTATTTCAAGTGCCAAAAGTATTTCAAATACTTTTATTGTATTTGAAGAAAATTTTATTTATCTAACTACATTTCTACATTTAGACTTGCAAATTCAGTTTAATGTAAATTGTGACTTGTGAGTTGTGACATTTATCACCACACCCCACACTTAGATACTTATTTTGTTGTTTCTAAGTATTTGGTACTTGAATAGGTAGGTACTTGGTATTTTATAAAGTAACATAAATACTTACAGAAACAAAGTACTTGCATCAAAATTTGGTACTTGAGTACTTTGTATTTCATATGTAACATTATTTATTTATAAAGAAAAAAAGTACCTGCACCCAAATTTACAAGTACTTTTCCTTGTACTTGGTATTTGCAAGTATTTTATTAAATAAAAAAGTATTTGTACTTCAAGTACATTTAAAAATACAAAAGTTTTTATAGTATTTGTACTTGAAGTACTTTTGTTCGGTACTTTTTGCCCAATTTTAGTAGAACAATATATGCCATTAAAATATATGCATGAAGTTGTGAGTCACCTGTATATTGTTTAATTTATTGCTTTTTTTCAGATATTTGGTATTGCAATATTAGCATTAGGGGTAGTTTATAAACTGCAAATTGAGTCCATTGTCAACTATTTAGGAAATGATTTTCCAGTGGCACCCGATTTATTTATTGCGATAGGGACAGTGGCGTTCATTATTTCTTTTTTTGGGTGCATTGGGGCTAGCCGAGAAAATAGGCCCATGCTTATTGCAGTAAGTTATTGTTTTAAAGACAGCTGAAATAATTCCTTTGTTTTATGGGCAAAAGGAATTATTGTTTGTGCGACCAAGACCAATAGAACTTGATTTATTAATATATTTTTTAAAAGAACATAAAGCTGAAGGATAAATCTGTGTTTGTCACGTTTTCAAATTACAAATTACAAACACAGCTGTAAAAATATAGTATAGATATTTTAAATGCAGTTACATTTGTAATACATAATAGGCAAATAGGCTACTTGCATGATACTGATTACTGAAATAGTTATTTATGTAACATGTACGCAAAATAGAGAGGACGAGGCGCAAGCCAAGTTTTTAAATTAAAACGTTTGTGTACGTGTTGTGTTACCTACAATTTTTTTTAGTATATACTGTCCAAATTTTCGTAGCTATTCGAAATTATTCTAAAATATAACTTTAAAATAAAATTTTGAAGAACGTTAGGCCCGTTTTACACATATACGAATTACTCCGAAAATTATTGCGAAAATTACTGCCAAAATTTTTGAAAGTTATTTTGACACTTTGAGGTTAACATACAAAAACTTCATTTTATTTTAAGGATGTCACCTATTCGACATTCCGTTCACAATAACTTCTTCCCGTAACCACGACATAATTCAGTACGAAGGACGAGCTAAGACCGGCAAGAAAATTGACAGATTAATAACCCAAGGACTTTGATAATTACGAATTATAAGTATTTATCAATGGTCGAGGGTTATTCGGACAGAAAATTTTATTAATTGAAGTATCATTTTCATTACCAAAACGTGCAAATGACATTTGTATTCAATTATTATTATAAACATAAAAATCTGCTGTGGCCACCACACGACCTCTCGCCTAATTCTGCTTATTCTACTAATCTAATAAATAGTTTTACTTACATTTTAATAGTTTCATGTTCATGTAATATGTAAACGATAATGTAAACCAATATGCAAGCAAAAGATGTCAACTGTACTGTCACTGTCATAATAATTCAAATTTTATGTAGAAACAAATTTCATATCATGGACAACAAGATACTGGAATTTCAAAAAAATGGAATATTAATTGTACTTTATTTTATTGTTAAATACTTCCAGATTCAGCAATTTGTATTTATAATTAACTGTACACATAGATAATCACAATTTCTTTTATTTTTAATTGCAAAAATTGTCATAAATAAATAATGTACCAATATATTTAAGGAAAACTTTTCCAAACTTCTAAAAGTAATACTTCCGGTTTGCGGATTTCTACCAAAATCTTATCCGGTGTTAAGATACTTATTAAAACCTTAAATATGAAATTTGGTTATAAACGGTTTGATACTTTTTAAGTTATCGTGGACGAAAAATCGTCGGTTCATACAAACGCACACACACACACACACACACAGACATCATCATGAAAATAGTAAATTCGTATTCTAGAGACCCTAAAACGTGCTTATCCACCAAAAACTCATACTCGAAAATTTTGACCCATTACAATACCTCTCTTATAGAATATGAGGCGAGAGGTAAAAATGAACATAAATAATTGTAACCTAGTAACATATTTGACATAAGTGATAATGTCCCATGGGTTGCTATCAGTTAAATGTTGTATTCATTGTTCAATTTCGTACACGTGATCAGAAATGAACGAAATTCATTGGATATTTAGTTAACCTAAAAATTTTCAGAGTAAATTTGCTGTATTACACGCCCAACAATTACTTTCAAAAATTTTGGCAGTAATTTTCGTAATAATTTTCGGAGTAATTCTCATATTTGTAAAAAGGGGCCTAAATAATGAAAATCAATGAAAATAATCCTATAAAATGTAAATAAGAGTTCATTGCCTAGGTTACGCTATTTTAAAGGACTGGATCCCCTAATATATTATTTTCGGACTCAAAACAGTTCGCAAAATAGTATTTTAGGTCATAGTCCTATAAAATAACGTAACCTAGGCAATGAACATTTTATATGATTATTTTCACTGGTTTCATCGCCTACGTTTTTCAAAATTTTATTTTGATTTTACATTTTAGAAAAATTTCGGAAATTACTAAACAAATTTGGAGACATAAACTAAATTTTTTTATGTAACACGTACACAAACTAGTTTTTGTGTATCTACTCGCCTAATTTAAAGACTCGGCTTACGCCTCGTTCGTAAATCGATTCATCCTCGTTTATCCTTAAATTTTTTGTCTTAATTTGTGGAATGTCCTGTATGTTTTAAATTGAAGTGGTAAATTTTCTGTGATGTCATTATATTTGGTATAGGAGAAATGGAACCATTCTACGTCACATACATTATTCAATTTTCATTAATTACTACTTTTGGATTTCAAAATAAATAATATGTGTCCTAAGTCTTTATCTCTTCTTAAAAAATATTTTACAAAACAAATTCATATACTAGTAGTCAGTAGTCTATTAAATAAAGTTTTAAAAAAGCACAAAAGAACAGTTTTAAACTTTTGCAATAAATGAAAACCCGAATAAACACATACTGTTTCACATTTAAAATATAAATTTTCTATTGTTTTCTTGCCTATTATTAGAGATACATCATTTTCTATTTGGTGGGTCTAAGAAATAAGTAAATCAATTTTTTGTCTAGTTAGTTTCTATGGTTGATTACAAAGTATAGTAGAGACGAGACCCACAAATACTTCTTGATTTGATAACTTTAAATTTTGTAAAATAAACTTCCGTATTTATGTTCTTTTTAATATATTGCCTTCCAAACCATACTCCGATAAAGCTTTGATTATTTTTCTTCCGCTTGATAAAATAACATATCGCGGTTTTAATAATAAGTTATCTTAAAAAACAAAACACACTAACAAAATTTGCTTTCTTCTGTTTCAGTTTGTAATATTGTTGGTAATTTTATTAGTAATAGAGCTGGCTGTTGTAATTATTGCATTTGTTGAAATTAGCAACGGAAAACTGGAAGAAAATATTGGAAAACTTATTGAGGACGAACAGAAAAAGGGAAATTTGGGAAAAGTCGAAGTTAAGGTACAGTCAACTGCATAAGTTATGCTTTTTCCGTAGATCGATGATTCACAAAACGGATTAACGTCGTAGCAATTTAATCTATGACATAACATAAATAATCTATGATGCTTTTTCCTTTCACCTAACTTGGTGTTTGGTGTGACAGTCTCACATCCTGTGAGTCATCGGAATATCATTATGTGCAAACCACAAACTCACTTACACAGAGTGATTTGATATTTGCCTCCTCCATGTGATTGCGATGCGTAATGAACTAAGTAGACGATATTCCTGGTGACGTCAGCGATTGCAGCATTGTGGCAAGTTTTGGAAGTATTCTTCCAAAGATTGCATGCATATTTTAATCACATTTGCCTACATATATAATCTGCACTCTACTAATAAAACATTATGTGGGACTGTCACACTGAAGTTGAGTAATAATATATTATTTAACGAGCACATAATGCTGTAGGCTATAATTCAAGAAAAGGGATAAAAGTTTATGCACGAGCTGAACAGCTGATGGCGAATTATAACCATTATGTGCGAGTAAAATAAGATGTTTTATCAACGCCAGTGATATAATAGTCATATTATTTTCATCATTTGAGTGAGGTAATTAGTTATATTACCTCACTAGTGAAGTAATATGATGTGCTTTTGTCTATTATCTCTCGCATTTACTCTACTTCACTCGTTCGTACCCATGGATATGGATACTACTAAATAAAAATAAGATTTTTATCAATATTTGACTGCAGTGTTGAGGTTATAATATAATATACCTATTTATTCCTTAAAAGTATTCTTGGAATAAATCAATTTTGAATTACTGTCCCATAATAAATAATTATAAACGAATAATAAATAAATGTCACGTATATAAACTTACAAATTAAAAATTTGTTTAAAACTAAAACTGACAGAATTCTGTCCTGCTTTCAAACAAATTATATGTACCCTGCCTGCGTTGCTTTGATTTAAAAAAAAAATTATAGAAACTGCCATCTATCAATAATTGTCAAAATATATAATTTTTAAAATTTAAAATCTGACGTGTAAACAAAAATATCAATTTTTAATAATTTTGAGCAGTCGTGGATAATATTTTGTATATCACATCTTGGCTAAAGCATATTATTACAGCACTCATGTGATTACACGACTCGATCTACGACCTCGTCATGCAATTATTCACATTCAACTGCTGTAATAATGCTCTTATCCCACTTTTAATATAAATAACTATTATCTACGATTATTTAATTAATCATTTCATTGCAAATTTTTATTCATTACATTATTAACCCTAACCTCATATTTTGGTGTGATGATAGATGGTAGGTAAATAATAGACACGTAATGCAATAGTGTTGAATTATGGATTAATAATACAATAGTATGTCATATGGAGGGGTTTATCTTAATAAACTAAACTACAAAATGAATGTATTATTAAATGCACGTAGATAAAAGACGTAATGTACGTACTACGTATTTATTTCAGTTTATCATACTAAACCGTTTGTGAATCAATAGGGGTTAGTTTTACAGCAATGACAGTTGTAAATTTGTTGTAGTTAGAATGCTGTGGTGTAATTGGACCTAATGAATCGTATGGAAAAAATCTTTCTATGATACCGGATACTTGCTTCAAAAATATGGAAGTTGACGTTGATAATTTATACACGATTGGCTGTTTTAAAAAAATTAAAAATATTTTTCATAGCATAGGAATACAACTGGGGGCGATTGCTATTGCCGTTGCTATTATTGAGGTATGAAAAACAATGATGAATGTTGGATTTTGAATGAATTATTTCGAGCTAGTTTTTAATCTAAACTGTAGATAGATTAATTTAAACAATTTAATTTATATTATTTGCTGATTTACCTGATACTACACTTTTTAAAGTTTATCCAATCCAACACCTCTAAATAAAAGCATCATAGCTATGGTGATTTTAAACTTCTGGTTATTTTAAAGTTTTCTTTAAAAAGTTCATTAGTTTCAATTTCAAAATCTATTTTATGAATGTGAATGAGGTGAAAGTGACTGTCATAAATAAAATTAATAATTTTTTATTTCAGATTATTGGATCATTATTTGCTTTGACATTATCAACAATATTACAGACAAATCGATCTTCAATTATAAATTAAACTATTTTAAAATATTATAGTACCTATGTCTAGTATTTATTGTTAGTAATAATTCACGACTATATTTAACTGCAATACGTCAATTTTATATACAGTTTTAAATTTATACCCAATGAAATTAGTATGAACCTTATTTGAATAATGTGTATGAATATTTACATATTATCTACATTTATAAATAAACTGTAAAAAAATTTTGCAACGAACTTTTTACATTTTTTGAGCGAGGATATTCCTAAAAAAAATATTTTAGCGTGGCCTTGAACATCTCCAAATAACAGGTAGGTAGGAGAATTTCTACAAGGTCAATATTAATTTGAAAAATTATTTCTTTTTAGATATTTACACTTTGGCAGTAATGATAATCAAATTCGTAGAAAATTTGCATCATTTTGTATGAATCATCACCGTCTGAAAATAATTACCATATCTTGTTATTTATTTGTTTTTAGAGTATTTTTTTACAAAAATAATCTACATATTTGCAATATCAGCTATCTGTAAGTGATAGTTTGTTATTTATAAATAAATTAAAGTTCTGTATTTGTATTAAATATCAGCTGCTGGTGCTGCAAACTTTCTTTGTTGTGAGAGTTAGATGAACCAAAAAAGTTGTGGACCCAAAGTGCGTTACGAAATAGTGACCGCCAAACTTTTACACGAGAAATTTTTATTTTACGAGATGAGTGGATGAGTCAATGTGTTTACTCTTCGGACAGCAAAATAATAGCAATAAAATTTGTACCCATTTTGCCTGCGAGATCATAACTGCGAAATCAGCAGTTCTGAAACAATTTTAGTTTGAGCCAAAGTTACAACTTGAGTTTTTTGAGTGAAATCTAATGTTGGTTTCTTGGTTTATTAAGATATTAATATGAAATTAAATAATTAATAAAGTAAACGAAAAGATCAATATCAAAAATTGTCCTAAAATTACATACGTAGGTACATACTTCATAACATATTTATAAATTGATATCACGCCATTTCTTTGAATTATAATAAGCAAATAAACTTTTTTGAAGTTATCAATAAATTAGAAATTCTCCTTTTCCAAGACTCATTGAAGATTCAAATGATTTTTTTAAATTAAATATTTGTGAAGAAGAGATAAAATCTTGGGACCCATATAATTTTTTTACAATTTTTTTTATTAAATATGTCAAAATGTTTTTCTCAATTTACTAAGAAAACATAATTTTTGCGCAATTGTCCAAAAAAACTTAAAATTTTTATAAGGTTTTTATACGAATCTTAATATCCCAATATAATTTTGATTTCAAT
Source organism: Agonum fuliginosum (assembly GCA_947534325.1). Taxonomy (NCBI): domain Eukaryota; kingdom Metazoa; phylum Arthropoda; class Insecta; order Coleoptera; family Carabidae; genus Agonum; species Agonum fuliginosum. Next base: position 46,106,911 of record OX384029.1, read on the forward strand.
CTATAAACCGAAAGTATACCTACTTTTTAAAAATATTTCGATAAATAATTATTTCAAGAAATTTTTTATTTTAAATGAAAGATTATGTGATTATTACCTACAATCGGTGTTTTATAAATTTTTCTGTATCTATGGTTCTGGTATCATTTAAGAATAATAATTATTAAAGTAATATACTTTTATAAGTTATAAAGTTTAGTATTTCGGTATCTTGTCGGTAGTCTATGATCGTTTAACATTTACGTAAAATTTAAAATTTAAATGATTATAACATGACAGTTACAATAATAAAATATCGTTTATATCTTCTTCTGCAGTTTAAATAAAATGGCTAAAATATATTTGTGAGTAGTAGTATTATTATTAAGTAAAAATAATAAAGTAAGTATGGCGGAGATCTTGTGCTGGCTACATTAGATTTTTATGCCATATTGCAAAAAATAAATTATTTACAAATTAAATCTACAGGTATGCTATTTTTGAAACTTACTTAGTAATGAGTTATTATGGTCCTCAAATTGAGGCTTATAATCTAGTCATTATGACACAGGATCAGATACAAGGAATAATAACAAACACATTTATAATGGAATGACCTATTTCTAACTATTTTATTTTGTTACATTATAATTTATAATGCAGCTCATTATTATCACTCAATCTTAATTCTAGTTATAATAATTATACACGTCACAATTATAATTATTCATTTAACTTCCTAGTACCCATCGTAATATTCCTGTATTTGCCACAACCCGCCAATTCGTCATCAGTGGTATAAATCGCAACATTTTGGCGACTTCTGTTCTAGAATCAAACAGGTTTTTCTTTGACTGTGCTCGCCAACGAACGCAGCAGTTCGCCAACCAACAGCTTCTGTTCCACTGTTCCTAGTGTTCCTCAGTGCAAGCAGAACTCTTGTCTAGTTAGGATCGTTGTTCGTCATTCATTGTTAATCTATTGTTAATCATCATCTGCAACAATGGGGTGTGCCACGGGATTAGTGAAAGCTGTGATGTTCGTGTTTAACTTCTTGTTCGTGGTGAGTAGGAAGTTATTTTTAAGTTTTAGAGGTTAGAGTTTTGGGCGTTAACGCGCAGCACCTGTTTTGAAATCATGGACTGTAACTTCGTGCTCGTGATGGTCACATAAGGCCGTTAGATTTGTACGGACAGCGGAAGTCGTTTCTTCCGTTTTCCTGTGTCTTTGTTTAGGTTTATGATTTTTTATCTTGTGGTCTGGAATCATAACTTGTTCAATGGCGGGATTTTGCCAATTTAAGCCTCATTCACAATAAGCATTTAGTGGTTTAGATTTATGCTCGGATTTATGTTTACGTTTAAAAAAGTTTGAATACTCGTACATTATCTAAATACGAGCATTCACATTGCTTGAAAGTGGGCAGTGTGAATGCTTGTATTTAGTTATATGAATTTCAACTTTCTTAAACGTAAACATAAATGTAAATCTTAAACTAAATGATTGTGTGAATGACGCTTTTTTAACCTAAATACACAATTGCGCAACTTTTGTAATACACAAATTGATTTTTGCACACAAATTATATTCTTTGGTAACCGAATAAGTTGTTTTAAGTCGATTTTGAATGTACCATTGTTAAACAAAATTGTACCAGTAGTACAAAAAAACTGTTTACGTCATACAGAATGGTTGTGAGTTGTCACAAGCAAATTAAGTATAATTTTATAATATAATCTGAAATTTAACACTTCGGGACTTCCCCGGCTTCAAGTTTTTGGTATCTTGATACTGACACTCTTTTGATAATTGTAGGCTATAATTCAAGAGGATGCAAGTTTAGGCGAGTGTATAATCATCCGAGTGAATTATAGCCATTATGTGCAAGTCAAATACGACGTGTTATCTACGACTTTTTAAATAAAATATTTTTTACAAATTTTTATTCATTGAATTATTAACCTAACCTCACATTTTGGTGAGGACAGATGGCAGTTGTGTTGAATAATTGATTAATAATACAATAGTGTGTCTTATGGAGGCGTTTATTGTACTAAAATACATAATGAATGTATTATTCAATGGTCGTTAGATAAACATTATTTATTTGCAATTATACTCTTATGTTATAATAGTTATAATACATGAACATGACCGTGAGTAACAATTTATTACTCACAAGTTTTGTCCAATAGAAAAATGCCCTATGAAAATAAACAGTTCATAGCTATAAGTAAAATAATTACTAATAAATTTAATAATTATTACCTATCGTTTAATTTTTTACTTATTAATTATTATTTTAAAAAGTATAGTATATTAACACTGATTTCGGAGTCATGACTATTTTATGCTCGCTTAATATTTTAACTCTTTAGTTCTGATTTTGATAATCACTAAATATAATTAAAAAATCTGTTGTGGCCAGCACATAACCTCCCGCCTTGACACTGTAATATGTGAATTTGGTTTTTGTTAGACTACTTTTTGTAATTTATTTTATAGTTTTTCAAGCAACGTACCGATTTCGATTGACATTGAAATCAAATTAGCTGTTTGTGGATACAATTTTTATTTTATTATTATCATATTACATTATATCCAGTTAATAATGAATCGGTGATGCTTCTTGACTTGATACGTTTAATGGAAGGATAAAAACTTACTGGAATTGAGTCAGTTTTTTATTTATTAAATTTCGGCTACTACAGTTACTAAGTTTCAAACCCAGTTATTAATATTTATACATTTCTTTACAAATGGTGCCACCAAAATCTGTCTGTTCATCTGTCACATTGACATTTTCATTTTTGTTTTAATTTTTTTTCCTATATTATAATTTACAAATCGTGGTAGGTAAAATTACACATTTTTGAAAAATAATTTTCATTTATTGGTAAGAGATATAGAAAAGATGTTAAATAAATATTGTAAGAGGTAATTTGTTCTTTCAAATGTCGCATGACAAATTGTAACTATCAGAGTATTTCCTATATTTTTTGCAAAAAATGTTAAAATGCTTCAAGAAAATACCATTTCCGGTTGGCAGATTTTTACCAAAATCTAATCAGCTCTTCATTTACATGTATAAATGTATATTGCAAAATGTTAGAATTTTATGTTCAATAGAATTTGAGATAATGAATCAGAACGAAAGACTATAGTAGGCGCACATACAGACAAACGGACACACACACACACACACACACACACACACACACACACACACACACACACACACAGACATCATCGTGAAAATAGTCAAAATAGGTTCTAAAGGTACTAAAACGTGCTTATTGACAAAAATCTCGACATCGATTTTTTTCACGATCCCTATACCTCTCTAGGCGAGAGGTAAAAACGGAAATTGATTAATGTTATTTTTGATTAATTAATAAGAATTCAGTCGGAATTCAGGAAAGTTGAAAATAAATTCAATATTTTATCAGACTTATGCAGATTTAAGGCTCGTTTAAAATTCATGATAATTCGGGAAAATAATCTATGTTATGTTTTATTAACAATAATGCGAAATAACAAGCAACATTGATAAAGGTTGATTATACTGTGAATTTATTTTAACGTGAAACGTGGGATTTATAATATCCATGTTTCCGAATTTGACAGTAATGTTTTGGAGCGTTCTTTTTAAAATGAAACATAGGGAATAAATTTGAATTTGTTAACTATGGTGTCACACTTCTGCTACCTGGAAATATGATTTATACTCTGAAGAATGGGGGTTTCCAAGCCAGGCTTTTAAAGAAATACTTATTGGATATCAATTTTCAGCATAATATAAGATATAGTGAAGTGATAATAATTGTTAATTTTGATAAATTTATTACCTTTTTATCGAAATGAAAATGTAACTCTTTTAAAACGTGCATTAAAATGCACCATGTATGACGTAGACAACATTGAAACCAAACCGTGAGTAGATTTGTTCGTGTAAGATCGTTTTGATTACGGAATGGACGACGGAACTAGATGAAATCGTATTTGGTCATTGTCAGTGCTGTGAACGTATGTTCTCAGGGCCGGTGACGTCACACCGTCACACAGCATCTTTTTCGCGCCACCTATTTTTTTTAAATCTATGAATTTTTTTTCGGCCTCCTATTGGCATCTTTTTGGCAAAAAGAAAAAATACGGGTCTAATATTTTAATGTAGATTAATATAAAAAATCATGAAATCGTGGAAACCCCCATTAAAAAGTTTATGTTGAAAGCGTCCTTTGGATTATTGCAGCTGCTCAAATATCTTATATTGTTTAAGAATAATTGAGTTACATTAATTCCTTATGTTTCATTTTAAAAATAACGCGCTAATACATTACTTACTGTCAAATTCGTAACCATGGGTATACAAAATCTCAAGTTTCACGTTACACAATGGAACCTTTCTTTAAGTCGGTATTTTAACTTTTAATCATTCGAATTAAAGTGTCATTTGACATAATTTTCAAACTACTACTTCAAAATATTTTTAGTCTTGTTTAAATTCTATGAGCACAATAAAAATTGCGATAAGTGGTTCAGTCTCAGTCATGACTTCATTTCTGTTTTTAAGTTCTAAGGTCAGGGAATTTTCTGTGGGAGAACGTCTGTTCTTTTTTCTACCAATCTGCATTAGAAAAAGCAAATACGTCATTCATTTAATTGCCGGTGATATTTATACAGCTTCGGTGTTGAGTTACACTATGAAAAATATATTATGTTATCCGTTTATAGATGAGTATTAAGTATATAACGTACTGATACTGACCGTGGAACAAAAAGAATTTTTGAAAAATTCGCAAAATTAATTTGCATATTTTATTAAAATTAATTATCAATAGGACCAGACATTTATAAAACGTTGTGTAAATAATGGGATACTTGTAGGCTGTTTTTAATTAAATATTTTTGAAGAAAACCCGTATTTTTTATTTTCACAAAAATAATTAATGAAAATTGAATAATAAAATATGTGATGTGCGTAGAAAGCTGCCATATCTCCTATACAAAATAATGACGTCACAGCAAAATTTCTTTCTCAATTTACTAAAAAATAAAGGTATAATTTTTAGAAATAAAATTTGTATTTGTACCAGTTACCAGATAACAATCTCATTTTCAGTACCTACCATGCAAGTAGCCCATTTCTTGTAAAATATTGTAAGATTCAAATAAAATATTTTGGGAATTTTTCACAAATTCTTTCTGTTCCATACTCAACTGTGTATGTCTTGTAATTCTTGTAATATATTATATACCCTTAAATTTTTTCCCGAAGTACAGTAACATCCTGTATATTTGACCAGCCGCAGTCCAGCCGTCAACTCACGGATACTCATATGGTCAGAGTTGGCACGTTTAAAACATTTCGTTTTAAACAAACGTTTAAAATTTGGTTAAAACAAAGCAAGTTTAAAACACGTTTTAAACATATGTTATAAACTCGTTTTAAACATTTTAAATACTTTATCTACGTAATAAAACAAATAAACAAAGATCTGTTGCTCACTAGATGTCACCCATACCTATAACCTAAATAATAAGTATAAGTAGGGAAATCCCCAGCATATTTATCGCCATAATGCATAATGATGCATATTTCAGAACTCCTTGCTGATTAAAATACTGTTTTTTTTTGTTTAAAACATGTTTTTTTAATCATTATAAAAATACAAATAAAAGTTTTAAACAAAGAAACGTTTTTTTTGTTTAAAATAAAAAAAAAACATTTTTTTGCCAACCCTGCTCATGGTTGTTAGTGTTAGTGGAGAGTACATCACAAGGAATATATTTTTGTGCTGTTAAACTGGAATGTGTATCTGACTGAATCGAACCTGAGTTGCCAGAACCACAGTCGGGCACCTTACGCACTCAGCTATTGAAATTTGAGTTCAATATTTAATTTTGCAAAAAGTATGATTGGTCGAATTAATTGGTCTCCAAAGACACGTAAAATTCATTAAAATTTTATACATAGAACCCACCCGCACTTGCCCTAATTAAAATTGAATCATACATTTTATGTAAAAAACAATTTTGTTATTTTAACCCAATTGTTTTTGTACCAATTTCAATTGTTTGTTCGATTTTGTTTTCAACATGTCTTTTGTAATATTTGAATTTTTATTACACTGTAAATAACACGTAAAGTACCGTTTGTTTTTCTAGGTATATATTTTGTTTTATGAGAAAACATGTTTATCACTAAATAAACCTAGGCTTATTCATATTCACATACATCATGTTTATTCCAATGATTCCAATAGTATTGCAACAAAATTATATATGTTCGTACACTCATAATGATAACAAAGTTTTTAACCACAGTTCTTGAAATTTAGTGTCACAAGTTCACGATTAATGCAATGCATCATTTTGTAATCATTATTTTCTGAATAAACGTCACATAGTTTTATGATAATTATAATTAATGTCACCAATAACCGACCAATAACTCATTACAATAATTACTAATTTAGCAATATCAAAATTTTATTCTTTCCAATAACAACGTGCAATAAAATTTTCAAAAAACTTGTTTTTGCCAACCCTGATATAATCTGTATCTTAGCAATACTGTACCTGGACTTGTGGCATTTTTGTTTACCCTAAGTGAGAGAGAAAGATCACTAGGGCCTGCTCCGAACGGGCCTGTATTTTCTGTCTCTCGCTAAAAAGGTAAACAGAAAGGCCACATTTCATCCGTCCTATCCTGTCATTATTATACTTCGTGCTAGAACGTACAAATTTCAAAAATAAAAGATTTTTGACAACACTGTTCTGCAAATAATTTCTTATAAAATCAAGGAATTTTTTAGTAGCCATGGATAAAGTATAGTATTTTATTCGAGTTTAACATTAATTTAAATACTCTTTTGAAATTAATTTAGGTATTTATTTTATAAGGTAAATTTGAAATGAAAGCTGTCAGAAATATTTTATTTTAAGAAAATTCTTTAGCAACAGACTATAAATTTAAATATATCCATGGATATATTTAAATATATCCATATAGATCGTCTAGTACCTACAGCAAGTTCTATAATAAATTATAAATAATTATTGTTATCTGTTTAACTTGGAAATTGACATAATTTTTGTGTAATTTATTTTCTACCTGTTGAATGTTCGTATCTTTTCATCTGACCTCTAGTGGCAAAACAATTTAAATTACAGTCGTTAACGTCATTTAATTTTAATTAGTTGATTGAACTTGAATTTTTTTTCATTAGTGTGTCCTGTGTTTCATTGAATTCACAAATAGATCTGTGCACATTTTGTCAGTTGAGAAAATGTGAATCTTTTTATTGGAATCTAAACATTGTAAAGTATTTTAGGAGCTATAAATTTTTCTAGTTGAAATTCAGATGTAAGCCAGATTTTTAGTTTATTTTTAACTCTGAATTCTAGATATTGAAGTTTGAAGATAATTTTTATAAATTCACAAAACGATTACTTTCCTGCTTATATCTCACTTAAACAAATAATCATATTTTATGTTAATATCTATTATTAAATAAATAAAACGGGAGATAAAAACTTAACTGTACCACATTTGTTAGCTTAAATTGAAAATAAGTTTTGATAATTTATAAAATATTTAATAATGCATAAAATGTTAATTTCACTTGCAGATTTTACAACAGAAATTTAAGACAATAAGTTTGATAATAATTATTTAAATATGTAATAATATACAACATTAACTTAACTGCACATTTTGTGATGACAGATGATAGTGAATAATGGACTCATTACAATAGTAGTAGAGGATGAATTATAGCCATTATGTACGAGTCAAATACGACGTTTTATCTACGACTTTTTAAATGGAACATTTCTTTACATATTTTTATTCATTAAAATGATTAAAATATTAACCTAACCTCACATTTTTGTGCGATGACAGATGGCAGATGTGTTGAATAATGGACTCATAACACAATGGTCTTGTATTATGGATGCATTACACAATAGTGTGTATTATGGAAGTCCTTATCTTACTAAAGTTAGCTACATAATGATCGTAGATAAAATTTATTATTAAACAATCCTCTGAGAAAGGACAGAAGATTTCACAAATATTAAACTCGAAAAATATAACGAATTTATTAATTTTTCAAAATTATATTTTAATTTTTCCTATTAATTAGCTGTATCTAAATTTAATAAATATCCTATTGCAAGAAAATTTCACCAGATAAAAGGCTGGTTTTTGATGGATTTAATTTATACGAATTAAGATTTAAAATTTACGATTTTTTGCCTGGTTTAGGTTGGAATTTTAATTTCTGAATCTGACCAATCAGAGAGTATCACGTGATTTTGACGTTTTAATAATTAAAATTTTAGATATAATCAAGAATTTTTTAAATGATAAATAATGAAGAAGATATGTTAAATATATCGATCGGGATTGTTAATCTTCATTCAAACAACAAACTTGAAACCAGCTGACGCTTAATAATATTCGCCTGTGATTGGTCGGATTTAAAATTTAGATACAGATATGTACATTTTATATTTCTTATAGTAGGATTCTGTGAAAATCTGTAGTTACTACAGATCTATAAAACTGTAAATATTAAACAAAATCGCAATGAAATTTATAAGCATATGAACATTTTTATATTTGTCAACAAATATTGATGTGATTTTGTTCAATATTTAAAGATTTACAAATTTGTAAAACTTACAGATTCGCACAGAATCCGACTATAAATCTAAATTTGTAAATTTAATCCATCATAAAATAGCCTATAAACTCTTTTTTCGTCTTTTCATCACTTGATATTTATAATTTTCCTGACAAAAAGCGTTGATGATCCCGATGAAACTCGAACATAATTAATATTTTCTTGTCATGCTATGGGTCCCATAAGTGTCACACACTCGCACACACACATATATGAGGTGGGTGTGTTCAACAGTAATTTAATGCGATATTGCGCAAATGAAAAACCGATTTAGAACAACTGAAGTAGCTACGTTGTTTGTACGCGCGACGTTTATACATTGTTTTCAAAGGTCTGCGTCGTTTAAGTTCTTATTTTTATCTCGGCTGATAACTCAAATTATTTTAAACTGCAGCAAAATTAAGGAGGCACAAAAACTTAACGGCTGGTAACTGCACACACGGTATAATCAATAGCGATGACTCCCAACAGTCATAATAAAATAAATCTGTCACATCCAAGTTGGGTAAAAAACGTGATAGATATTATTTATGGAATAATTATGGTAATTTGAATAATTAATTTTGTAATTAAAATATTTTTTGCAAATATAAATAATTTGCAGAAGCAATATTTCAAAATATCTAATTTAAAATCATAACAATGATTACTCAACAACCTTGGTTATAAAAACGTTTTAAATAAATACTTTGCTTTCTAGACTATAAAAAAGTGCAAAATAAAACGAATAAACTCTGTCCAACTTTTGTATAACGTTGATAAGAACGATAAGCTTCTAATTATTTAATTCCGCCTCCTACATTTTATTATAAACATTTTGTGGTCTTAGCTGATAAGATTAAAAAATTATATGAATTTTAAGCCCTGTTCACACATGGACACACAGAAGACACCTACATTCGACACACGTGAGGAATGTTTAGCCTCAAATTGATTTTTTCTTACATAGCAGCCACAAAATAGCAGCGCCTCTATTTCACAAGTAACACACATAGTATTTTTTACTGTTGCGTGTGTGTGTCTTCTATGTGTCCATGTGTATGAACAGGGCATTAAATGGAAAAAGTAGAAAAAACCATTCGCCGATTTTTCCTAGTGTTATTTTAATCTAAGCCTTGTTCACACTTGGATTTTTTATGCTTCTGAATTCTGAGAAAAATAATCCTGATGAGAACTGCCTGTCAAATATCGACATCAGTAAAATGAATCTTTTCAATGAGAATTTCTAATATAGCTTCAAAACAGCGAATTTCTTTTTTCCAAGATTCAAAAGCATGACAGAATCAAAGTAACCACTGTGTGTCCGTCATTTGTTTTATGAATGGATAACAAAAAGATGAATGCGTTACGTAGGCAGAACGGCATTTGTTTCTGAGTCATAAGGTGACAGAGGATCTGTGAGGTCATTAAATGCGTAATATGAAATTAGTGATATTTTATCTAATTTTCCGGTTTGGGGTTTGCTAATTCGTGGGTTTTTTGATAAACCGCAATTTTTTTTACTTCCCCGATCTATGTAATAGAGGGAAGTATTGTAATCGTGATTTTTTGACAGTTCGAGATTTTGGTGAATCTTCACGTTTTAGACCCTACTGAACCCAAAAAACATAATTTTAAAAAAAGTCGGTCTGTCGGTCTGTAGGTCTGTCGGTCTGTTAGTCTGTCTGGATGTTGCATAACTTAAAAACGCGTTGGAATTTTGGACTGAAATTTTATATTTAAGATCTTGAGCCAAAATCTGACTTCAAGTTCGTTAATGAGCTTTATTCAACCAGTGGTACCAATTTTATAAACATAACTTTTTTTATTTTTATCAAAATACTATCGTGTGTGGTATCAAATTAAAGCTCTCGGGAAAAGAATTCTAGTAGAAAAACAAAAATAACGTTAAACAATCGTCAATTGTTTTTTATTATAAATTATTCAAATTATATCGAGTTTTGTGTCAATTTAAAGCGCTTGGGGAGATAAGTTTAGTAAAAATGTAAAAATGACATTTATGCGATTGTCAATTGTTTCTAAAAAAAATTATTCAAATTTTTTTATTCAACCAGTTGTACCAACTTTATGAACATAACTTATTTTATTTTTATTAAAATACTATCGTGTGTGGTATCAAATTAAAGCTCTCGGGAAAATAATTCTAGTAGAAAGATAAAAATAACATTTAACCGATCGTCAATTTTTTTAAATACATTATTCAAATTATACCGAGTTTGGTGTTAATTTAAAGCTCTCGGGGAGACGTGTTTAGTAAAAATGTAAAAAATGACATTTATGCGATATTCAATCAAGTTGGTATCAACATAAATAGTTTGGGAAAAAGATAAATTTATTTAAATTTTGCTGAATAAAGCATAAAATTTAAGGCGTTACGAAATAAGTTATTAAAACTTATAGTCGGGGAAGTACTGTGGTGGACACAGCAGATTTTTCTAATTTATTATTGAAATATAGACGGTTATTATTATAATATTATTTTTTTATATGTTTGTATGTCAGGATTTCGGTGTAATGATCTGTAACGTCTTTCACTATGTTTCCTGTAATAATAAATATTTAAATTAGGTTTTTTATGCTACAGTTTAGTAATCAAGTTTGTTGAAATGAAAACATGTTTGACAGGTTTTCATCATTTCACATGTGTATAATATGAAATAGGGGATGTGTACTTATCTGCTGATATATTTTATATTCACAAATTGGCAGCCCGAAATTTGGCGAAATTTGACGAAGTCTGTCATATGGCAATGTACTTGCGTTCACATCACTGAGATTTGGTATTGTGAACGCAAGTACACATTGCCATATAACAGACTCTCACGAACAATGCAAGGAATCAACTATTTAAAACAAAATTAATAAATATGAAATAATAAGGCCATAATTTGTAATATTAAAATGCATAAATTAATTATTATTTTCTTTAATTGCTGTCGCAATAATGTATTGTATGAAATTTTCGATCAAATAATGCTTCGTAATTACTTATGGTAAATTTCAGATTTTTATTTTGAGCAATATAGTCAGATGCCCAGAATCGGGAATTCTGATTCTATTGCTGCAATATTGTGTTCAACAAGAGTGTAGAGCCTTAAGTTACTAATGAAAAACTAAATAAATTTGATACATTACTAAGTTGCAAAGAAATATTATAGGAAATAAATAAATTATTTTACTGTCAAAGTTGTCAATATTAAATTGACATAACTGTCAAGTTTATTTTTTTAAACATTTCTTAGCAAAATGTGAAAATATACCCAATCAGCAAAACCTCACTTTTCTGAACTTGTATAATATTATTTAATTTAAATACAAAAATATAATAAATAGTTTCTATTTTGTACAGTATATGTTTATATATCTTTGGGTCCGCTAACGGTAAACCCAGTTCAACAACCTCTAAAAATATGCTAATTTTATATATTTCTAGTTAATATAAAGATTTTCACGCTAATATTAATTTAATTAATAAACTAACGCTAAATAATATCGTTGATAGAATTTTTTTGGCACGATTACAAATTGGCTTCGATCTACCGTTGTACCCAACTACCTAACCTCTAAAAATATGCTTGTTTATGTTATACATTACTTATTTATTAAAAACAAATGATTACTATTGTTATTCTAGCGTTGCCAGGCAACGAATCAACTAGGCTAATTGCCTTTTTTCACGCGACACTTAAAAACATTTGAATTGCTTTTACCGCTGCCTACGATGTTGTTAAATTAAATAGATAAATTGCAGAGGATGCTTAATGTACTATGAGTTTAAAAAACATAGATTTGTAGTTCTTTCTGCCGTTTTTAGGTTATTGCACATCTGTGGGAATATTGGTAATTACCCTACACGAAACAAGTGAATAATGAATTTGTTTTCATTTTCAAGGAAATTGTTTTTCGATGTAGTAAATTACATTTCCGGGAGTTTTTCTTTGAACTTGAACTATTTTATTATGAAATATAACGCAGATAGATATAAATTTTCTTCATATTTTGAGGTTAGGTTACAATCATCACTGGTTTTAAAATATTTTCTGTAGCCTGTAACGCACAAAATAAAAAATAGTAGTATTTCTAGCTAGGTTTTTCATTTATACTCAGTTTGAAATAACGAAATAATTTTGACAGATATTTTTTTTTGTGATTCTATTGGTTGCTGTGCTGTTGTCAAGAGCGGTTTACACAAACAATTAAAATGTTAGTTAATAATGTCAATTCTGATTTCATTCTTTGTAAGTACCTATTACCTATTTATACTCCTACTGTGCGTTATATTTGTTTTTGTATTGCCGTTTTGTGGACTATTTTAAATATCGAAAATGTTTTGGTATGTAAAACAGATATTTGGTATTTAACATTTGTATATAAATTGGAAGAGCTCATTAGATTTTGGTACAAATATCTTCACCGGAAGTGATATTTTTTGAAGATTGAAAAGATTAATTGTCAAGAATTTCTATAAATTTGGATAAATTTAGTATTTATTTGTAATAAGAATAAATCAAATAAAACGTTGAAATCTTGTAATCCTTATCGGTTGATTTTTGTTTTTGCGTCAAAAATATTGACAGGTAAGACGGGTAACACGTTGGCATACTAACGCCAATCATAAGTAAGATATTAAAACGTAGTACTTGAACGGAGGATGTTTTCAAGAGTTTTCCTGTTAATGAATTTTTTGATTCAGATGATGCAAATTTATGTGTTTGAATATTTTAGATTTTTCTTTGTATATTTTTAATGGGCACCGGATTGTACGTATACATTTATGTTTATAAGTCTAGATATGGCGGGAGGTTGTATGCTGGCCACATCAGATTTTTTTATTAATAGCAAGAAAAATCCACAATCAACAATGATGATTTTCAATTCTATTGTTTATATTTTCCACGATAACTATCAATTTCATACAACACAAATAATAAATAAAAATTTGAACGAAAACAATTTAATTGCTAGTATTTTATCGGTAACATAACATATTGAACGATAAAGATTATATAAATTTAGGTTGAGAATGTATTTCAAAGTTTGGAGCATAAATTGCGCATAAATAATAACGCAGGCAAAATGAGAACATACCAACCTTGAATTTCTGCACATAAGGTGTAATTTTATAACTTGGCTATCGTGTAACTAAATTGATTCACATAGTAGAAAGGGCATCCGGTGGATGCAGATAATATTGTAGACATTCTCACACTGTTGCCTTTTTATTTATTATACTCTGTTTTTATAAACTATTTCGATACAAAATTCGAAAGAGCTTATTAATTTTGCTGCGTTCTGCTGGCCAATCAGATTGCTAATTTTCGGGCCAGATTTACACTCGGTAATTTAACTCTAGTGTACTAATGTGACAGTTGTTTTATAGGTTAGAATTTCTCTAACTGAATTATTGTTATTGTGTATCTGCGTTAAATTCTTGTTTATAATCATAATATACTTGTCAACTTCACTTAACGTTATGAATGGTAGTCGTTATTATTTTATTTGAATTTCAAATGTTACATTGAATTTTACATGATTTAAATTTTCCGCCAAGCTGCATACTTTTCCGTGTATAAATGGAATTTCTGTAGGTGTTCGTTCCTTTTCCGAATTTTAAAACCAGGGATAAAAGTAAAAACAAACTTGCATACTCTGTTTTTTAAATTCAAAGATTTGATTTATTTATTAGATTTTATCTATAATCTGTTTGAAATATCGAAAGAATTATGACCAAACACAATACCTATTCATAATTATGTTATGCCAATAATTGTTAATTATTATTTCATTCTTTGTAAGTGCTGCGCGTTATTTGTTGTTGTATTGTATTGTTGTTTTATATTTCTATGTGTTGTATTTTTATGGTAATGTGGACTATTGGCTCTTCTTTTTACATAGAAAATGTTAGAATTTTATTGAAAAGGACATCATTTGACTGTCGAAAAGGTATTAAATAGATGTCATTTGCTTGGAAGAAAATAACATCTTTTAACATCCAGAATGGAGGACATAAGACACGTATGTGACGTCTTTGTGATTACATTTGGATCAGACGTTTTAAAGACATGGACATTATAAAGACATCTTCACGATGTATTTGTGTTGTATGGGCAGTGTTGCAATAATTTAATGATAAACTGTCAATATTTAAGATATGTACAAAAAAATGTCTGTATCAAATCAAATAACATTCTTCTGTCATGATTTTCCTTGTTATTGAGTTTATGATTCACGTCACCTACTACGTAGGGTTAAACGTGGAAAGTTATCGTGTTGTAAGATTTATTTATTATTCACTACACCGCAATAGGTAGTCGTGTAGTTGTTTCTCTAACCTTGTGATTCTTATTAGATCCTTGCTAATGCAGGTCAAGAATGAATCAATGTTTATCATGAAATTTATTTTAATTCTTACTTGGAATAGTTAGTGTTCGGAATAATGATTTTAACATTTTTTCCTTATCGGGTTTTTAAGAACAAATAAGTTTTTTATCTAATCATCATTATACATAATTGTAATATAAATAAGATATAAATTTAGTCATTTTAATTTAACATAAGATGCAGTTTCCAACAAATGTTATTGAATTTTATACTTAGTAATAATTACTAAATCTTTTATCAGGTCAATAAACAATAAGTCACACGTAGTAAAGATTATGGATTTAATGCTATAACATTTTGTTAATAATCTGCAGATTTTTAGTGGTTAGTTTATTATTATTATCTTTATCTACGATCATTGAATAATATATTAATTATGTAGGAACTGGGGAACGTCTTCAACACTATACCTCATTGTCATTTCACATGAGAAAAAAGTGTTGGGTAAGATGCCATGATATACTGAATCTGATTGGTCGAGATGAGAGGTGGATTTACACCCAGCAAATATTTTCATTTCCGTTAACATTACTTATACCTTCTTATTTTGAATTTAATAGTTAAATAGAAGTACTACATTATTCTATAGATGACAGCTTTATTCACAAAACATACCTTTTCTAAGTTCGCGCCAAATTTTGAACTAATAAAATGTATGAGTGTAGAACGGACTGCATTCGCAGTGCCATCTGCTTTATTCTTACGTGTAATAAGGTATATAATATTTATGTTATTGTTATTATAAAATTCAATGAAGAGAAAATTCTTACCTAGATTCATAAAAAAGCGAAACTTCATGCTTAAGAAAACTCGTACACTAAAAATTCATATCAAGAATCCAGTTCACACAAAAAAATTCATATAAAGGAATATTAAAATTAGAAAAATCATGACCGCCTTCTTCACGCATGCACTGGATTCTCACGTGTTCTGCTCGAGTGTCAGCGCAGTCAGCGGTATTGAAACAAAATTTAAAATCGGTCCAACACGATGAGTCTCTCCCCTTGTGGCAGTGCCACATGTTGCTTGCAGCTGCGTGTTCGGGATATCAGGATCAGTTATAGTTTCAAAACCCTACAACGAGTTTGTTGTTAAGCAAAAATTATTTCTTAACCATTGTTTCACAAACGCTGGAGAAATACTTTTTCTAGATTTGAATATTCCTTTACATGCGTTTTTGCTTTTTAATTACATGCAGTTGAATTTCTAGCTTGAGTTTTCGACAATTGGATAGTTACCAAAAATGTTTTATTTAAAAGTCGTAGGTAAGACGTCATTTTTGACTCGTACAGAATAACTATAATTCACTCGGTACTTGGATGATTGCACACTCACCTTGAGCTCGTGCATTATGTGTGCGTTATAATATATTATATATTTTATTAAAGGACTAAAGTGCATGATTTAATCCTGAGGGTGAAGTTTATTTCACCAGCCGAAGGTGAAGTAAATAATCACCTGAGGTATTAAAGATACCTACTTTAGTCCTGTGGTATATATGCTATTTTTATGCTCAAACGAATGCAAAATAGTTTAAAAGAATACACAACATTTTGTAATTTTGACAGTAAACTTTATGACAAATATTTATATTGTTACCATAGATACTTTGTAACAAATTTACTTGACAACGGGATTAATTAATTCAATTCCTTGACAACGGGATTAAATATGAAAAATAGTACCTTGGGATTAGCTCCTAAAAGAAAGACTAAAGAAGAGTTTTTGTCCCGAAAGTGCAAAATAGTATTTTGTGCACCTAGGGAGGGAAGCGTGCTATTACTTCCGCGGGCGAAGCGGCGGTCCGAGCGAAGGTGCCGGCTTCGCCCAAGGGAGTAATGGCTATTACTCCCGCGGGTCAAGCGGCGGCCCGAGTGAGGGCGCCGGCTTCGCCCAGAATAGCCTTCCCTCCCGTGGGACACACAATATTTTACGTCACGAGGGCCTCGAAATCACCTTTTTTGCAAGCGGGAGGAAAACCGTACTTGCTTTCCTCCCGCGCGGGAGGGAAAACTCGCTTCCCTCCCTCCATTAGCAAGAGGAAAACACTGCTTTCCTCCCCCGAGTGACGTAAAATAATATACTATACTTACTATTAAATAATATACCATTATTACTCATTAAATAATTTAATCTTAGTTTAAACTTAATACTCTTGTCAATCTGCTGCCTATTTGTTTACTAACATAAACTGTTTTTGTTTTTAGTTGGCTGGCCTAGCACTGATCTCGATTGGTGCTATGTTCTACCTCAGCATCAACACGTACAAAGACGTAGTGGATGCACATTACCAAATCGCTCCTACATTGGTTCTGATCGTTGGCATCATCGTCTTCATCATCGCCTTCTTCGGATGTTGCGGAGTCTGTAAAGAAAGCTACTGTATGCTTGTCACTGTAAGTGGAAGATTATTGAACACATTATTTATTTTATTTCCATCTTCTGTGTAAATGACACTTTAAAAGTATTATGATAGATAACTAAGTAAATGAGTTATGAAAGGTTTAGACCTGTAATATCTTGCATACATACAAATCACGCTATATCCCTAAATAGGGTTAGCACGAACCCCTAAACACAATCATACGTTTATGTTTACGGTTAAAATGATTATTTGAAATTCATTGTACCTGCGAGAAATTGTTATTATAAATTCTTTTAATTTTATATTAATAACTTGTAATTACAGTTAATATGATTAAAGTCATTAAAATTAAGATTCCTGGATTTTTAGGAGTGTAAATCTAATTTGTTTTTACTGCGTGTGTTTACATAACTTGCTATCTACATAATTTTCATTAATTATCCTATATCAATTAAATAATTAGACATAAATGAATGTAAAAGAAAATAAATACAGCCTGTTGTAAACGACAATAATTCCACTCAGAGTGGTTAGATTCCACTATGATAATATTCACCATTCTTTAATTGGGAATCAATTTTGCTAAATGGTTGCCTACAAAATAAAATAAATGTAATTACTCATGTTATTATCGATTTGTAGTATGCTGTCCTGCTTTTGACCCTCTTCGCCATCCAGTTGGCCATTGGAATCTACGCCTACTTGCAAGTGAAAGAACAAGGCGACAACGGAACAATCCAACCACTTGTTACTGAAGCTCTCGAGAAATCCTTCAAGGAATACGACAGAAGCAAAGAAGTTCAAGAATTCTTCGATGTTTTGCAAAGACAAGTAAGTAAAATATAGTAAAATCAAGCCAATAATGTTAGCACAACTAAACACATCATCTTTTAATTTGATACATCAATCACAATAACTCTGAACTCAAATAATTATTATCTAATCTATGTCCCAAGTTATGATTGATGTACAAAAAATTGAATTATGTGACATAAATTATGTTTGCGTTAAATTTTAATATATAGCTTGGCTTTATAAGGAATAAAATAAAAATCTAGAATATTCATACACAGGAAAATGCAACACCAGAAGATGCAAATCTAGAAAATTGATAAGTAATAAAATATCTACATCAAATGATTCATTCGCAGCAAAATCTAAATTTATAATTTTAGATTAGGCATAAATGCTAACATAGGAAGATGGAATTCTCGTAAAGTTAAAATAAAAATCTAGTATTTGGACTCAAGAATGGTACTGGCAAAATTCTAGGTTTGAATTTTCCTGTGAATTAATCTTTTGATGCATGTATGTTATTACTCATAAATATTCTATATTTGCATCTTCTGATGAATATTCTTTTATATTTTTCTTCTTAAAAAATGAAGTTGACAACAGGCAACATATTGCAATTAAATCGCACTCGGATTCTTTAAGCTAACCACTTGATCGTCTTAAATGTAGTCCTGGTTGCAAAATAATATCTCCTTTGCCGCTTTGAATTTCAAAGCTCGCCGCGCGGATTGAGATTCACCAAGACGAATCGGTCGAAGTGGTTGGGTTGCATTATAATAACATCTTCCATTCCATAATTGGGAGCAAATCCTGTTGAATGGTTACCAGCAAATTTAAATAAATAAATCTTTTTTAGTATCACTGCTGTGGTCCGACTGGTCCTCTCAACTACGCGTCATTCACGTCATTGAGTATACCGGCAAGTTGCTGTGGATACGACGCTAACACCGATACCAAATGTAATATCATTTCGTCTTACAAATCTGGATGTGCAGCCAACTTGACACATTTTATCACCAGCAGTGTTCAGACAGTGGCTTACGTTGTTGGAGGCATCGGTGCTGTTGAGGTGAGTGAGAAATAAAAAAATCGCGGTATCTGTAGTCCATGTCACACTTGTATGATTCTGTGCGATGTACGCTGAAAATCTGTCGAGATATAAAAACATTTTAAATAATTTGCAAATAAATCATAATCGATGTTTAAAACACGCCAATGCGTGCTAAATCACAACTATAACTCGCGTGTTTTAAAATTTGCTAAGCAACAACATTGAAACTTATAACTAATCTCCTAGGTAACGATATTTCGACACATCAGATTTATACTACTTTGTAAACTGAATCAAACACTGTTTCTAGCTCTATTTTTTCAAATAAGGATGCAGGTGTAATACAAAATAGCGTATGACACATGTGTATAAGTGCTTTTAAAGCACAAACGACGTTAAAATCACGCCGCTTCGCGTCGCGCTCTTCCTGTCGTACGTTCTTTAAAAGTTTACACTTGTATCATGATATACAATTTTATATACTTACGCCTTCTTCGATGGTTTAACAAATTTAAATTTATTTGAACATAATAACAATCCACAACAAAATACGTGCAATTTGCCTATGTAACTAATTTCACGTCGTATATTTGAATTTTATGCTTTGTTCCGTTCATTCTGTCTTTTAAGACTTTGTATTGAATTTGTGGTTGTGTATAACAACAAGAAAATACCAGTAAAATCCCAAATCGTAACCTACAACGTCAAACAAAAGTGAAGATAACAATTTATTATGTATTTCAAATATTTAAATACATCGAAGTGAAGTGAGTAGCAAACGGTTTCATATGATTCTGTGCGATGGAAATAGCTGCGCTTCTATTTTTGGTCATACAAAACTGGTTTTATTGTATATCGAACAGAATTATACAGGTGAACAGTGGCATAATAGTGTAGTGTTTTTAATCGCGTTCTAAATTTATGTTGGTGAAACTGGCGCTTGCAAGTGGCGCACGAATGCGGGAAAATTGTTTTTTTTTGTGATTTTAAATGAAAATTTAAATTGAACTGATTTTGTTAATATTCGAAAACCCAAGCTGTAAGTACTGCTTTTATTATACAATTTCAATTTTTTAGATCGTTTTTTATGGAACTGATCTAACTCAAATAAATTGTAAAAATATCACAACTTCGTGCATATATTTTATTGGCATTAGTATTCAACTTACTAGTCGTGTCAATAAATACATTAAACAGGCAATCTTCGTGAATTCTCAAGAACAGCTCCGATTTTGATGATTTTTTAAAAAATAATTTTGTTTTTTTATATTATTCAAAATTAGAAACCTTATGGAGCGGGGACTGAATTATTTATATTGTTTAAGCAATATTTATGCTATTTATATAAGAAATTTACAGCCGTATGGTGTGTATCACGAATAAAACTAATGTCTTGATTTTATTTGTAAAAAGCGCACCTCTTTTCTTTGTGGGTTACCACTTTTTAGGTGACAAAATTACTGGACTATATTGAATTATTACTAAAAACTTTATTTTAACAACTATTTTTTATACTAAAATAAATTCTTTCAAAAAAAATCCAGGAAAAATTGTATTTTGTATATAAATAGCTTATAGCTTAAATATTGTTTAAACAATATAAATAATTCTGTCTCCGCTCCAAAAGGTTTCTGATTTTAAGTAATATAAAAAAATTATAAAAAAAAAATCATCAAAATCGGAGCTGTTCTTGAGGACTTCCGAGGAAAAGACTTCATTGACGCGACTATACTGATAATGAAACAAAAAGAACTTTTCTAAATTCGTGAATTTATGGGCAGTCGCAGAGTACATTTTTGGTACCAGTGGAATGAAGATTAATAAATTATGCATTGATAATAATTACTTTTATAGTTGAAAATTTAGTAAATTTATGAAATTCCATAGGAAATACTGGCCCAAAACCGTTTTATTAAAAAGCCTGAAATTTTGAAAAACAATTTCTAGCTCTGTGATCACTGATCAGTAAAGAGTAAAGCCCTGTTCACACATAGACACGCATAGCGGACACACACACGCAACAGTAAGAAATGCTGTGTGTGTTGCTTGTGAAATAGTGAGCCGCTATTTTGTGGTTTCTATTTTCTATGTAAGTAAAGAAGAAATCAATTTTGAGGCCTCAAACGTTCCACACGTTACGTTCTTTATTCTTGTTCTGTGTGTGGCTTCAATGTGTCCGCTATGCGTGTCTATGTGTGAACAGGGCTTAATGTACGAAGTTGTGAATCACCTTTAATGCGTGTAATTGGTGATTCACATTAACCTATAATGCCGTCACAAGTAGTTTATTAAAAATTTTGGAACTTATGATGTGGTAACGGTTTTAGAATTAAATAAACTTGCTTTATAGTTTATTTGTAAACAACTGCAGTTGCAAAGTTTAAAAGTCACGTTTTTAGTTCATAATTTAGCCACTAGATAGAGATAGATATTGCTCAGCTAGCTTGAATCGCCAATTATGTTTCTAAATTTTGTCGATAGGTGGTGTAGATAGATTCTTTTAAATCAAGAATAAAATCGTCAGTAAATTTTACTTTTATTTCGAATGGTATTTAATCTTTTTATGTTTCGTAGCTTATTGGTGCCCTCTTCGCCATCTGCCTGGCCAGTACCTTGAGGAACGAATCGAGAAGGAGGTACCCATAAACAAAACCGAATCGTTAATGTTTAACGTCAACTGTTTTCGATTCTTGTTCAAAGCTTCTATATAAGAATCTCAAATAATATATTCTAAAGTTCTGCATGTTTTGATTCAATTTGTTTGTGTTATTTAAAACTATACAGAGTTTAATATTTTTTCTTATTGTAGCTATTTTACTTGTTGATATTATTATTAAAAATTTTATTTTATAGCATGCGGGGCATACTTTTCTAAAGGAAATTGTTATTTGTGATTTAAGGTATAATAATAACAAAAATAAGATTTAAGGTTAAATCTTTTAATTTTACGAACAAGTTATTGTTATTTTTATACTAACTATTTAAATATCTACGAGTAAATAGTATATTGTAATAATTTTATATGTAATTTTGTACAACTTTGAAATAAATAAATACCGATTATAGTTATTAATAATAAAATACTACGTAAATAATTTATTATTATTATTATTATTATTATTATTATTTATAATAGCAGTATTATTATATGTTTTATCCGTATAAATAGAAATTAGTCAAGCTAGAATTTTAGGATGCCTATCCAATTCTCGAAAACTCAGAGCTAGAAAATTCTTGCCTAGAATCATGAAACACCCGAAAATTTAGAGGCTATACTCATCGTGTTGGACCGATTTTCACATGTCCACTGGATTCTTGATATGAATTTTCTTTTTTTGTGTAAGAGTTTTCTTAAGCATGAACTTTCGCTGGTTTTCCGATTCTATGTAAGAATTTTCTCATCGTTGAATTTTCTAGTTATATTCTAGTGTTGAAGACGTTCCCGAATTTTATTTTAAAATAGTTGAATGTATGGAACGCCGTTTGGGTTTTTATTTAAACACATGATCATATTTTTTATTCATAATTAATTTTAAAATCTTATTTTTAAATACAAAATTAACACACATCACATACATGTTAAAAATTAATTAAAAATATGTCTGTCGTATTATAAATAAATTAAAAATATGTACGTCATATTATTAAATGAATATAAAATATCTGTACACATATTTTTAATGCGAGAGATATAATTTTGTCAGACATATTAATGCATGAATGCCGCTTCAAAAGTTGGATAAAAAACTTGTAAATATTTGTTTATTCTCAGTAAGACTCCATTTACAAAAATAACATTCAAAAGATAAGATTCGCATTTTTGTGAAATATTACCGAAAAATATTTATTCCTAATAATCAGATAATGTTGACTTCCTTTAAATTATTACGAAGTATTTAAGAAGAAACTAAAAAAATATGACTAATCTAGTACTGAAAATTCGTGTATACACATTAAATATTTACTTATGATAAGATAAAACTAATTGTAAGTCTAAAAATCGATTATTCTCATTTTTGGTGTGCCAGAAACACGTTTGAAAATGGGCTGCGCTACTGGTTTAGTGAAAAACTTGGTTTTTCTTCTTAATTTTTTGTGTTCGGTAAGTAAATAATGTTTCTTATTGTATAGATGATAAACTAAACATAACTGCATTTAGTATTGTGTTATGTAAATATTTAAATGACGTATTATGTCATTTACTATTATATTAATAAATATTTGTTATTTTATAGTTCAATGCCGAAAATAATTTATAACTATTTTTAAAAAAAGTTTCAAAAACTAATTAAAATTAATGTTGGAAATTATTTTATCTTATCATTAATAAATTAAATACTTCTGCCATTTTGTAATATTTATTTAAATCATTTAAATAGATAGTAGTAGATACTTCAAATTATTTTATCAAATTCAAGAAATCTATATTACATTTTTGTTTTTATGCTACTTCGAACCAGTTTATACTTTTCATTAAACTGTAAGGTAAAATAAATAATCTGTTAGATTAGAAACAATGTCATAATAATCCTAGAATTCATAGAACCATACTTTTTACATATAGAGGATGTTTCATAACTTCGAGTACATACCTACGAAAATGTCTCAAAATAGTATATTGATATTGTGTATCTAGTGCGCAAAGTAGGCAATTGCGCGAGGCGAAATGCGGAAATCTACTTTGCAAACGCAATTACAGTTTGCGTGCGCAAAGTGAATTTTTTCGTACGCTTCTACTATGCGCATCATATATCCGCATAGTTAAGAAATATTAAGCCACTTTGCGCACGTAAACAGCCACGAAAAAGGTTACTTTTCATGTTTTCATGCAGATACGACAAAAAGAATTTTTCAGAAATCCAAAAAATTAAAGATACTTTCTTTACAGACTCCATTTTTAGGACGGCTGGATTTGCGTGATAAACAATTAAGAATAAATTAAATTACCACCTAAATAAAATGAGATTCATTTACTTATTATACAACATCAACTAAATTATGAAACATTCTGTATTTAGTATTCTGGTACTTTAATGTTAAACATCACTCCTAGTGGCGGGAGTTCAAGCGTACATTGAAGCAGTTATTATACTTTAGCTATTTTAAACCTGTAAATTATGTATGAAATTGGATTTTTGTATTATTATTATAAAATGAGATTAGACTTTTGCCAATATCTCTAAAATTATGAAACTATGAACAAATTTGTATTCATTACTTAAAAGTCAAAGCAACTATTTTCTATATATTTTCATATCTTATGTAGACGTATCTTGTCTGTTTGCTCAAAAAATATGAATTCATAAGACCGCTACACTTTCAAGTTAATAGGTAAAATATAATTTGTTATCGTAAGTTAGATTTCAAAAATTAAAATATTTTACCTATAACTTGAAAGTATAGCGGTCTTATGAATTCATATTTTTTATGCAAACAGGCAAGATACATCTAATCTTTGGAACGCGCTCTGGCGACGCCAGCCCGAGCCGACAGAGACAGCGACTCGCGGGTGATTGCGTCTCTGTCGTACAGTCCTGATTGGTTTGTGGTCCTGATGTCGCGTGACTTTTGTTCTAATGCGTATGCGCAGGAGTGTAAGACAACGTGTAACCCGTGAGTAGCTGTCTCTCTCGGCTCGCTTTTCGTACGCCGCGAGCATAGGGGAGTGCACGTTCCAGTATTACTATATTTCAGTGTTTAAGATATGAAAATATATAGAAAATCGTTGCTTTGGTTTTTAAGCCATTAATAAAAATTGTAAAACAATACTTAATTTGTTCATAGTTTCATAATGTTAGAGATATTGTCAAAAGATATATTTTCTATTTAAAGCTAATACTATCATTTTTATAATAGTAATACAAAAATCCAATTTCGTACATAATTTACAGGTTTAAAATAGCTAAAGTATAACTGCTCCAATGTACGCTTGAACTCCCGCCTCTAGGACTTATATTTAAGACGATCCTCTACCGCACCAGAAAATAGCCAAAAACATGTATTTCGCGCGCCACTCCACAGCGTTTATTGTTTTGTTAAATATAATAATCTAAAGATATTGTTGAAGATAAAAGTACAATCTACAAAATGGTCGATGCAGAATTTTTAAATTTTGCTTTAAAAACAAAATATGTTCATTTGAAAACGAATTTAAAAAATTCGATCGGTTATTTCGCAGATCCAAGCTTTGGTAACAACTTATTAAAATTTTAAGTTAATTCACTTATAAATAAAAGCTGTACAGTGGCGCGCGAAAACTCTCTTTTTTACAAATATTGCGTTATTTTTACAAATATGGATGCCAAAATAATTTTTTTCCCTCAAACATAAATTATTTGTTATTTTTATGTTTAACAAAACAATAAACGCTATAAAATAGCGTGCGAAATCAATGTTTTTGACTGTTTTCTGCCATGGGTAGAGGATCACCTTAACGTTTTAGGTAAATAAATTAATGAAACTATTTTTGCAGATTGTAGGGCTCGTACTAATAATTCTAGGATCCATAGCACTAGCTGCGGTCAATAAAATCGATGTTGCAACCAAACAGAGCAATGCTTTCGTTCCGGCATTTATTTTATCTCTTGGAGTTTTGATTTTCGTCATTTCTTTCTTAGGTTGCTGTGGCGTTTGTCAAAGAAGTCAATGCATGCTTATCACGGTAAAAAAGATTGTAAATAATTCAGGGACTCGAACTGAACCGGAACAGGAACGAAAATCGGAACGAATGGCAGTGGTACAGTTTTTGAGAAAATCGTGAAAATGTATTTTGAAAGTAACTAAATTTTTAATTAATTGATTGTTTTTAAATAAATTATTACTGAACGCGAACCTTGAATAGCTAAAGAACACAGTGAACCGGTAACCGAACCTGAACCGTTATTTTGTGCGGTTCGAGTCCTTGAATAATTTAAAATAAAACACATTACTTATAACAATTTTATATTCTAGTACGCTGCAATTCTGATTTTATTCTTTGTTACCCAACTTGCTCTTGGTATTTATGGCTACGTTCAAATTTCCGGCAGTGATACAAATATTAAGGCTGACATGCACAAAGCATTGGGAGATTATTTCAAATATTACCATAAAAATGATTCTGTTACGAACTTCTTTGATGAATTCCAGAGAGATGTCAGTAATATATTTTAGTTAGTTACGAAATAAAGTGAAACTGAAGCAAGTGAATGAGTTTGTACATTTAGGTAGTGTGATGTCTAGGGACGGAAGAATTGACCGTGAGATCGAAAGAAGAGTGTTTGCAGGGTGTAAGATTTGAAGTGCGTTTGACAAGTTTCATACTAGATTTTAGAATTTAAAATATGATAATGTAAAACACGAAAATCCTCATCCAAGTTTTATGCTAGAACCGTCTTTTTCCGACTTAAAAACAGCTTTGGTCCTATTTCCATTCGAGTTTCACACTAGATCTGCGCAGTAAACGCACATTTTGCATTGCCCACATTGACATCAACAACCAGAAGCGATTTCGGGTTCTTGACTTCTTCGTATTGGACCTATATTTTATAATGTTTTGTTGTAATTTACATTTTCCATTCATATTTCTAATTAATAACAAAACGTCAATATTTCGGTTTAAAAATTTGGTGTTGGTTGAAACTAGTACAAAATTTGGATGTGATTCTAGACAAAAAAGTCAGAAAATGTTTCTAAAATCTAGCTCCAATTTAAATTGGTATATGAAGAATGTCGAATCGTTAAGAATGTAATTGATAGAGTAGGTATAAGTCAGTTGAGATGGTTCGGACAGGTGGAAAGAATGTCGAATGAAAGGCTAGCAACGCAAATATATGCGGGTGAAATAGTTGGTGAGCTATTGCGTGAACGTCCGATGAGTAAATGGATTGATGCGATTGATGGTTTATTGCGTGTGCGAAAGTTTCCGAGTGAGAAGAATAGAAGAGCTTGCATGAATAAAATAATGAATATGGACGAGGCAAAAAAGTGTGTCAGGGTATAAATGTTTGGCGAAGATTGATTGCTGGTTAAATGCTTGTGAATTGATATATTTGACGTGTGGAATGAATGAGTGTGTTTAGGGGTGCGTACTAACTCTTTTGGGATTTCATGTATGTATGCACGAAATAAATAAATTGTCTTGTAGTTGAAATGCTGCGGTGTCGATGGTCCTGGCGATTACATAAATCCTCATATTCTAATCGATCCTAATGATAAATATCCAGGTTCTTGCTGTGGTATGGAAAACGAAAAAAAATGCGATTCGCAACATACGCCGTATCCAGACGGTTGTTCGACTAAACTGTACGATATAATAGTTTACAATTTGAAAATTGTGTCTTATGTCGCGCTAGGCATTTGTGTTACAGAGGTAAATTAGATTGTTCCTTTTTGTTATAAATGTTTTTTAACGTTTATTTTTGTAGATTATTTCTGCTCTTTTCGCCATTTGTCTCGTAAATTCCTATAGAAATGAATCAAGAAGAGGAATGTAACATTATCACGTATTGTAACAGTATAAATTTGATTGTAATTTTATGTAGTTTTATTAAATATATACTGTGTATTTTAATTTAATTTTTTCTGTTATTAATAGATTATGACAATTTAGAATTTAAGCACTGTTTAGGATTTAGGATGTGTTTGATCACTTTAGTATAGGTGGAATTAGTCCTGTCGTAATATTACTATAAAACTGCTGACTAATTCAAATTTTCGTACAAGAACAATAATCGAACTGCTACAACAGCCCTGTTTTATTTTAAAAGGATTATTGATTCTTTGAAGATTCTTTCATACCTCCTAATTTTGAAAAATTAAATCTTGGTGAGAATTGTCTGCAAATAGCGGCGCCGCAAAATTAAATCTTCAATGAGTCTTGGAAACGAAGAATTTCTATTTCATTGATAGTTTCAAAATAGTGAATTTCTTTTTTTTTGAGAATTCAGAACCGTGAACAAATCCTCAAAGAATTTGTGTCAATATTTATAAGTCAGTTAAATATTTGGTATATTTTTTATGTAAATGCATTTTTTCAAGTATTTTACACCTTTAATATCCGTAAGAATTTAAATTCTAAATTTACACGTTATTGAATTTTGAAGAAAATAAGTAATACATTTAATTTGACTAATACTTAATTTTCTAATCTTTAAATGATAAGAGATAATTAGCCTTAAAGTTTACATCGTTTTTATTACTTTCAAATTTGAACTATCATTAAGTATTTGTAATTTGTTCAAAAATTAAAGTTTTTATTGTTAAAGGCAAATTACTGACGCATTGCATGAAATTTTAAAACTCGCGGTAATACGGCGCATGCATGTTTCTATAAAATATTAAAATATCCCTATTGCGCAGATTACTTTAATGCGTGATTCTTGATTCTTGAATGAAACTTTCTTGGTTTCTTGTCCTAGAATAGAGATAACAGATAACTGTGTTTGTGCTGTTCTAATGGTTCTAATATAACATTTATAAATATTAATTTCCTTGATTTCAATCGAATTTATCAAATTATTATAGACCACAGACGGAATAATATAACTATAGTGATGATGTTGTCAAATTTGTTTTTAAACAGCAAGTTTTGTTCTAGCACAGATAACGACTGTCAAAACAAAACATAGACACTGGTAAAGAAGTCTCAAGCATAGACAAAAATAAAGAGGACCCAAACAAAGAACCAGAAAAAGACCAAATCATGAACACGGATGAAAACACAGACAACAATAAAGGAGACTAAATAAAGATTGAAACATAGACACAAATAAAACATCAAGAGTAAAACGCAAATCAAGTGAAAACAGAAACACCGGTAAAGAGGACCAAAACATAGATATAGAATATAGATACAGTTAACCAAAACATAGATATACAGTTAAAGTTGACCAAAAAGGCAGCTGAAAATATGAACCAGATAAATACCCTCCGAAAATGAAATAGATAAAATATAAAATGGTTCCAGGAAAGAGCACAGGATATGTGAGTCAAAGTTCTAGTGAAACTCCTGTTGCATCTCGAGTAATAGATGAAGAAAAATTAGAAAAATGTAAGAAAAAAGTTAGAATGTTTAAATTGATTACAAAATGGTCAAATGGTGCATGTGCTGTAAGTAAAAATAATATTTGCATACTATATAGGTAATTTCACTTTATCAACAAATCTCTAACAAATTGAAAGTAGAACATTTGCTGGTAAGAAAAAATATTAACAGTGAGTGCTCATTATTTACATTTTGAATCTTGATGTAGATGTTGATACAATATACAATAGTAAGACCTAAACGTGGGTTTATGCTCAAAAATTTAAGAATAAAATTAATGATAAAACTTGTTGGCTAAATGAAAAGTGATTATATTTGATAGAAGTGATTATACAGGTTGTTTCATAACTTCAGGTACATACGTTAAGGATATAATATATCCTTAACATATTATGTTGTTTGATATGCTGATTACGACTAAAAAAGAATAAAAAAAAAATTTAATTGTGCTGAATATCGAAGGATGTTTCCGCAACGGAATCAACCGCATAAAGCAGCGTTCTCGTGACAAAAATACTAGTAGCAAACCGAGTGTGCGATGATATAAAAGATAATAAGCAGATGAATAGGTATGTGTTTTTCACTCGAGTTTCCGGTCCATTTGTTAGTTATTAACAATTTATTGCAAAAAAATCTGACGTGGACACCACATGACTTCCTTGTACGCCTTGTTTGTTCATACTTTTCTTAATAACTAAAATGTAGAATAATATAAAAAATTCTTTTAACTTATTATACTAGTATACTCACAAATATATTTTAGTCATTTTATTTAAACTGCAGAAGAAGATATAAACGATATTTTACTATTGTCACTGCTACTGTCACTGTCATGTCATAATCATTTAAATTTTACGTAGTAACAAATGTTAATCGATCATGGACTACAAGATACAGAAATACTAAATTATAAATATATACTTTAATTATTCTTAAATGATAGAAGATACAGAAAAATTTATAAAATACCGATTGTAGATAATAATCACATAATCTTTCATTTAAAATAAAAAAAATTGTTTAAAATTAATTATTTATCAAAATATTTTTAAAAAGTACTACTTCCGGTTTATAGATTGAAACCAAAAATAGGAGGTGCACAACTAGATGCTATAACAGTCCTAAATACAAAATTTCAGTTTTCTACGTCTAAAAGTATTTGAGTTATGCGACACATACGTCCGTACATACGTACAGATTACAATACTTCCTTATTACTCCGTACAAGGAAGTAAAAAACGCGATTAATTTTTTTTATTGCTTGTAACTTTGAAACTAATGGAGCAATCGGAATGCCCCAATGAAATGATTTGTAGAGAATTAAAATATCTACAAAATGAGAGGTCGAACGTCTCAATCGGATAATTAGGTCCTGAAAAATTTAGGAAAAACCGGAAAATTAGACGTTTTTTCGAAAATTCATAGCTCCGTCATTTTTTGAGCTGGAGCGCTAAAATTTTGAGAGAAAGTAGGGATTCTAATGTTCTTTATATGTGCCAAAGGTAGGTGCTGTCGGATTATTAGTTTTCGCGAAATCGCTATTCAAAGTTTGCAGTGCGCTTTTTTCCGGCAGGCCTGTATGCGGTACCGTAAGTCCGATAATAATTTCCAAAAAAGTTTTGAAAAGTTGACATCGTGCACTACAAAACGTATATTTCAGTTTTTCGATCAGATGCCTTAAAGCATGCTTAAAACACTCGTAAAGTTCGCGAAAAACGCCGCGCGCGCGCTCGCAGTCGAGTGGTGGGGGAAGTAGCAGCGGCGTATGGTAATAGAGGCGCGCTCGGCCGTTTTTCGCGAACTTTACGAGTGTTTTTAGCATGCTTCCAGGCATCTGATCGAAAAACTGAAATATACGTTTTGTAGTGCACGACGTCAACTTTTCAAAACTTTTTTGGAAATTATTATCGGACTTTTACATTACTTATTAACTAAACACTATCTAAACAAAATGAAACTGGATAAAACGTAAGAAACGTCATTGGAATCATAACCTATAATGCCTGTGGCACACCGGTCGAGGAGCATCGAGGACCATCAAGTAACTCCTCGATGAAACTATAGAACGCACCCGTCCGCGATGGTTTTCTTTTTCGTCGGTGACAAATACATCAAAGTTTTGCGCGAAATCAAATACAAAAGATAAGTCTGAAATGAGATACATTCGTTTCATCGAGGAACAACTCGATGAAAATAGCGGCGCCCCTATTTTTCGTCGAGGACGGGGTGCGTTCTATCGTTTCATCGAGGAGTTACTCGATGGTCCTCGATGCTCCTCGACCGGTGTGCCATAGGCAATAAAATTATAATGAAAATGGTATACACAAAGGTTAGCAACGACAATACTAAGAAAAAATCCCTAAAATTCCCTAAAATATTGTAGAAAAATAGAACGCGTTCTATTCCGTCAATAAATTAATCAATTTATTGGAGAAGAAAAAATTGACGAAATTTTTTGTATTACACACAACAATAAATTTAAAACAAAACTTGATCAATTTATTGGTGAATAAATTGAATCGTGTAAAACAGGCACAACATGCATAATGCCCGCTTTACACGATCATATTTTTACATACAATTTTACATGTAATTTTACATGTATTTCTTGTCATATTTTACAATTTATATTAGCATTTTACACGATCAAATATTCTCAGAATATTTGATACTATGACAGCGGCAACTAATATATTTGTGGTGGCAATACTTTCCAGGAAAAACAACCAACTTTTTTTTTCTTTGCTCTTCGTACAAGAAAATTAGTTTGCTTGTATTTTCCTGATTCCACATTTTTGACCGTTGATATCTGTGCCGTTGATTCTATACCGGCTTTTAAGTAATACTGTCAGTTGTTCGAAATTCAACTATAATAAGGATGAAGTTAGATCCTAAGCTAAACGTCAAACGCGTTTCACACAAGTTTGCATCTACGAATTCTAAAACCCCTAAATATTACCAAAATATGATAAAAATGACCTTG
Organism: Agonum fuliginosum; assembly: GCA_947534325.1. Lineage (NCBI taxonomy): Eukaryota > Metazoa > Arthropoda > Insecta > Coleoptera > Carabidae > Agonum > Agonum fuliginosum. The sequence continues at coordinate 46,139,185 of OX384029.1, forward strand.
ATAAATTAGAACATGCTCTATTCCAACTATTTTTACAACATCGTATTGAACAATGTCATTCTGTAAAATTCTGTCGTTTTACACGGTCAAATCTCATTGAACAAGAAGATTTTGTAAAATTACATGTATTTTTATGACCGTGTAAAGCGGGCATTAAAATATTAAGTTTATAAAAAAAAAATTCCATGGTTTGCTTGGTAAGATTTATTTAACGAAAAACAGATAACAAAAACAAACTAAATTTAAAAAAAATAAACATAAACAATATTACATTTTTGAAAACAGAAAAAATACTCTATCCAATGAAAGAATAAAAAATATATGATTCCATTTAAAAAATATATATTTTGTCCCATATTTTGGGAACCGCTGGTAATTTTTTTTGTCGATGTTAACAATTTTCTTATACAAAATGGGCCAAATGGCTCTTCAAATGGCCCAAATGGCTCTTCAAATAAAAAAGTTACCAATGGTGAGCAAGCTTATAGAAACACCCTGTATATCTCTTCCGTAAACTAATGTAAAAATATTATAATATTTTTGGGTAGGCCAAGCCCTTTGCAGGGTGTGCCATGCGCCCACCTTTACGTCCCTGTAATTTTTATTCTTGTTCTAGTTTGGAGCAATAATTTTAATCATCATTAGCAAAACTGCATTTACGACCGTTATTGGCGGCTATAATGAAATTGCATCAGCCAACACAACGTTGTTAATTATTGGTTTTACAGGAGCAATAGTTTACGTCATATTTATTTTTCCTTTTGGTTATTGTTCGGCTAAACGCAATAACGTAACAAGTCTTTACTTGGTAATTAAGTTAAGAATTTTATTATTATATTTAAATTTATGTATTTTATTTAACATTTTAGTTCGCATTGCTGATGATATGTGTAGTGCTTTTTCGTTTCACTTGTTGTGGTTTATTATTGGTTGACAGCAGAACTGAGAGAGTAAAAGAAATTTATAATGAAAATGTGACAAAAATTTTTTATGCACAATATGGGATTATTGAAAAAAATACGAATTTTATTGATATAATACAACAAAAGGTATGTTGAACAATATATTTTATCTGCTGCCGTGTTGTAATGACAACATTATACGCCTCAATTTGGGGATCATAATAGGCAAAGGAGTATAATGATCCCATTATGGTACTCAGTTTCAGTACTATAATATTGTAATAAAATAAAAAGGTTTCAAAAATAGTATGTGGGGATAGGGACCGGTTTTGTTCTTGATGGTGTTCACTAGTGTTTCAAATGAATGGGTGGATTCTGTTCAAATATGTAAATGCTACAGATTTGTAAATCTTTAAATAATGAACAAAATCACATCAATGTTTGTTGACAAGTATAAAAATGTTCATATGATTATAGATTTCATTGCGATTTTGTTCCATATTTATAATTTTACATATCTGTAGCACTTACAGATTTGAACAGAATCGACCCATTACTTTGAATTTAATATCATCTCTGTATGCAATTAAACTGACCAGATTGTGCAAATACATGAAAAAATTTCAATAATGAAATTCGAGCGCTTTAAAATTCGAAACTTTAGAACACATATAGTGTCTACCACGAACCACGATGTAAAATACAAATACGGTGAGTGCACTTCCCTACAACCGTGCTGTGAAAAGCGGCCCAACTTTTTCCACATGTATGGCGGGTTGCATATGATAACAAAATATGCTAATTATCTGTCATATCTGTCAAATGAAATATTGTAATTAAAAAATATACTAATTGTTCATTATTTGGGGACCAGTTTACATTACAAAGTAAGTAATCATTATTATATAAGTTTGTACTTAGGTAGGTATACCTGTTATACAAATTTTCTTTATCTATAATTTCTTGATTCAGAGTTGAACAAATCAAAAAGTTATCGGCGTAGTACATGTTTTGTGCCAAACTCTACGTCGGGTTATAGAAGTAACAAAGAAAAAGTATCTTTATTCAAGGCACCATTTCACCATTGACAACAAATGAACACCTTCTCCATCGACTGAAACCAGTATCCACAACAGACATAGAGGAGTTCCAAGATTCCGCACTAAATTGTTCAATTTTAGGACCGCCAATACATACTTCTTTATTATCTGCATAACTGCAAAATAAATAATTAAGAAATATTTATCATATTATATTTAAACTTAAATTACCATATTAACTCGTTAATATCATTTAATGACTGTAAAATCGTTGAATGTATTTCTTTCTTCAATAAAAATACTTGCGTAGACAATTTTTTTATTACAATTGATTTGTATATTTAATTTTTGTGCTGAAATATCTTCGAAAATTAATTCTTGGATGGGTTTTCTAAAAATGATGGAGTTGAAGATGTTGATGGTCTGAGCGCAGTTGTTTCAGTAGATGTTATAATAGTAGCTAATGGCAAAGTTGAGTAGAGTGAAGTAAAAGCAGTTTCAAAAGAATCTAAAATAAAAATTAATGTAGTCTCAGTCTCGATTTCAGAAACTCCTACAATATTTATAAAACAACATTAAATTAAAATTAACTACGTTTAAATTACAATCTCATACTTTCTACTTTGCGTCGTTTAGCAGGCTGAGTATCGTTGGAACCAGTAGATGTTTTTTTTGGAAAAATTGTCGGCACAGCTCCAAATTTTAATTTTGGGTAATCAGAATCTATTTTAGTTTGTAAATACAATGCATAATTGAAAAACAACACAATAGTATACATTTTTATATCCTTACATTTCCAATCATCCTGAATCGTATAATATGATCTTTAAAATGTTTTTCACATAATATGCGACTAAAGTTCCCGGTCAATGCGCGGTATTTTTGATATCCAAAGATTTCTATGGTATATGTTATTTGGTGCCTTGAATAAAGATACTTTTTCTTCGTTACTTCTATAACCCGACGTACAGTTTGGCACAAAACATGTACTATGCCGATAACTTTTTGATTTGTTCAACTCTGAATCAAGAAATTAGATAAAGAAAATTTGTATAACAATTATACCTACCTAAGCACAAACTTATACTATAATAATGATTACTTACTTTGTAATGTAAACTGCTCACAAAATAATGAACAATTAGTATCTTTTTAATTACAATATTTCATTTGACAGATATGACAGATAATTAGCATATTCTGTAATCATATGCAACCCGTCATACATGTGGAACGAATAGGTCCGCATTTTTTTGCCAAGTGCACTCACCGTATTTGTATTTTACATCGTGGTGTCTACCAAACGTTACAGAAGATCTATTGTTCTGTTATTTCTCGGCCTCACTTCCTCGACGATATCCCCATATCCCCTCTCTTAAACGTCTTTGCTTTCGGTGTGAATGCATAATTTCTTAAAATGGAGATTGAGGTTGATGTGACTTTGGAGCTTATCAAATATCATTATTGACATTCTAAAATAATTTAAAAATTTAGTTTCATCATTTCGTAAATTAGCAAATAACGTTTCAAAAGCGCCAACTATAGGTCTTTCTAGATTTAGTGGATGAACCCACATCCTCTTACGTTGGCGTCGCTTTTTATGTTGCTGAATATGAAGCAAATACAAACACATTAATTTTCTTCTGTCAGCCATATCGCAAAACTAAAAATGTTACAAATTGAAATCACTAGATCATTAAAACTGGATAGACTGATTAAAGAGCGCCGTAGTTTGGTCGTAGCATTTCTGGACGAAAAGCCGTGTACTTTCCGGCGCATCTTTGGAATGCACGACGTCGTGCCGTACACGGCGCACGGCGAAAAGTCGCATCGTGTGAAAGAGGCCTTACTCCGGCATTAGAAAACATTTAATAGTAAAAATATTAGGACACTCCAACGTAAATTTATTAGTTCATATTTTATGTCTGTTTATTTGGGAAATAGTCTAACAAAATATATCTCGGGTCTCATTATTTTGCAGGTAAAATTATTTCTTAAGATTGTTGTTTATACAGGTTGGTTGGGGTGAAATGCGAACATAGGGAACATACCTTAGACCATTTAAGCTTATAGACACGTCTTCTGTCGCTACGTGGAAGCCACGGTACAAGACACTGAAGGTAACCCAACTTGGCTTGCAAAAGTGACTGCTGAACTGGTCCAGTTTCATGGTACTGAGGGGTAAAGGGAGTACTCAATATGGCAGCCAACATAGGCCATCAAAAACCCGCGAGAATCACTGATTAACGTGTAAAGTATAATTTCTATATATATTCTGTAATTTATTATAATAGATACAATATTCTATAAATTATTGAAGATTTTAAGTGAAATTGCTAATAAAATGTGGCCTATGCGATATGACACCGCCTAGCGGCGACAGGGCGAACTGTAACCTCTTGAGCAGTCATAAAACTAGTGGAAGGGGTATGCAAGTTACCGGGGCCAACATAACAAGCGCTTGTGACGTCACAAGTGGGCAAAAATATGGCTTCACTACACAGCGCGGCAGGGGTAGCATACGGCGTGTCTATAAGCTTAAATTAATGGTCTAAGGAACATACATGACAATCGAACTTTCATGCCAGGTATCTTGATATATTTTGTAGTAGTGTCACAAAACGAATTAATGTGAATTTGTGTGGCAAAAAGAAGAGTAATCAATAACAGAAATGATAAAGAAATCTAAAAGTGCATGTAAACTTTCTCGTTCTGCTCGTACACATACATTATTATGCAAAGAAAATATTTTAATGAAAATAAAAATTTCAATAAAATGACAGCTACTTTGACATTGACAGTACTTATTCCACGTAATACGTATAAACTATATCAAGATACCTAGCATGATAACTTCATTGTCATATATTTACCTATGTTCGCATTTCACCTTCACCAACCTGTATATTATAGGTAACATTCCTCGACAAATTTAATGATAAAATCCCTCGCCTTCAGCTCGGGATTTTGATTATATCATTTGTCTCGAAATGTTACCAAGCAACAATCTTTTGAAATAAATTTTTCCAGCAAAATAATGGTCCCTTGATATATTATTACTATTGATAAAATGTATAAAACGGACTTCATTCGCAGTGCCATCTGCTTTTTCTTAACTGAAATGGACTGTAGTTTACAAACAGACTATACAGTGAATTTATGTCATGATCATGACATAATTTTAAAATTTTTCTTTTTCTGTAGTTTCATTGCTGTGGTGCGATAACATATTCAGAATTTAGTCGACCACCTGTTTCGTGTTGCTTAAAACACTGTAATGAATGCTGTGTACGTAGGGCTTTTCAAAAAGGATGCACACAAGCTCTTCAAGAAAGTTATGTGAGAGTCAGGGCAGCTATTTTTTGGACTAATGTTGGATTAGGCATAATAGAGGTAAGTGAAATTTATTTATTTTCATCTTCTGTGTAAATGATACTACAGGTATTAGGTACCGTCAAATGGGGTTTCTTTGAACCCCAAGGTAACTTTGAACAAAATTTCACCCAAAATGGTTTTTGGGCATAACTTCTACAAATTTTCACATAGAAGCAAAAATAAACAAATATGATGAAGCTAAGACTGTCCATTTCGAAATAAGATAAGAAAATATTATAATATAATAGTTAATTAAACTAAAAAAAAAATTGTAACTTGCAAAAGAACAACAAAAAAACTTACCCGGAAACTTTTGTCTGTATTTTGTGAACTATGGCAATAAACGTACTTTTGTTTATATCACATGAAATGCTATCTATTTCTTATTATTATTTTTGAGTTATTTGATTTATAATAACAATTTTACAAATAAAATTTTTTTTTTTTTTAAATGACGTCATCTCGAAGTGTCGTGGGGTAACTTTGAACTTGCATATTATGCCTCGTTTTCATGTACGCGATATCCGCAGATTTCTTGCGGAATAAAATGGCCGCCACGAATTCCGTCAGTAGTTAAATTATTTTTAACTTTCTGCGGAACTCCGCAAGCTCCGCAAGTTTTGCCGTTTAAACTGTCTGTTGTTATAACTTCAAATATATGTTTATTTATGTTGAATATGGAGATGGAATTCGTGGCGGCCATTTTATTCCGCAAGAAATCTGCGGATATCGCATACATGAAAACGAGGCATTTTAGCCGTATTCAACGTCGCGGGTGCGTTTTTTTTTAGTTTAGTACTAGATATTCGTCTGTTCGGTACCTAGTATAATGTTTTATATGAATTGTGAATATGGGTGTGTATTCAAGAAAATTAGGTGATAGAACCTATACAAATTATACAAACGAAAAGGCTAAAGTGTAGAATAGGTGTTTAAAAGGAATTTCGTTGTCAATCGGTTCATTCCTATTCTCTGTCCTAGGATAAAGCAAAATTTTGCCGCGGAAGCAAGGATTAGGGCCGATTTTGTTAGTTTTTAGGGTAAAATTTTTGACAACTGTCAACACTGGTTATGCTGAAAAATTAACATATTAAACATGTGATTTAACGTTTTTATACATTTATGTAATAAAGATATCAATAAATAAATATATTTTTCACAGATATAAGGCTTTTTATTACTTGCTTTTTTTAGTTTTCGAAATTATTTGACATAAATACAATATTACATTTGTTTTAGATTAATATAAATTTCAATAGTGTTTGCCATGTTAAAAACATGGATACAAAAAAATGCGAGTTTGTGGGGCTCTAGTACGGTTTTGTTAGCTTTGTTAGTGTAGCAAATACCAAAACCGAGTTTGTGGGGCTCTAGTAGGGTTTTGTTAGCTTTGTTAGTGTAGTAAATACCAAAACCGAGTTTGTGGGACTTTATTTTTAGCCATTTTGACACATTGAGGTTAACCAAAAAAAAATTCATTTTCTTCAAAAAATCATGTTAAAAACACTCTTCCGCGGTCTAATTTTGCTTGTTTAGGTCATATTTAAGCATAATAAACGATCTCCTAAAATAAAAAACGCATTTTCTCTTAAACACCTATTCTACATTCCAGCCAAAGAAAATTTATTGTTAAAAAATTATTTCCCGATGTCCAAAATGTAAAACTAAACCACTTATCTTACTTACTTTTTTCCCATCTTTCACGTGGTGGGGTTATTTTGAACATATTTGATACAGAAAAGCAGATATATGACATTTTATGCGTTGTTCAAAGTTACCCCAAACCCGGGGTAACTTTGAAAATTAACATTAATTTTTTTAATATAATGACAGGTAATAAAATGTAACGTTTTGACACTACAGCTTTCTTTTTCATAGTCTAACCTGTTAGGCAAATTTTTTTTCAATGAAATAAATACAACGACAACAAAACTATGAGCATAAATATAATCAAACTGTTCAAAGCACGATGTAAAATACAAATACGGTGAGTGCACTTCCCTACAAACGTGCTGTGAAAAGCGGCCCAACTTTTTCCACGTGTATGACGGGTTGCATTTGACAGATATGACAGATAATTAGCATATTTTGTTATCATATGCAACCCGCCATACATGTGGAACGAATAGGTCCGCATTTTTTGCCAAGTGCACTCACCGTATTTGTATTTTACATCGTGGTTCAAAGTAACCCCATTTGACGGTAACTAAGTAAATGAGTAATTACAAAAGTTAGACCTGTAATGATGACAAAATGATTTATTTGATTTAAATGGCATTAATATTAACTTCAACCGTCCGTCATCTCTCTCTCTGTACTTAAAAAAAACAAAAGTCAAAAATGACTGACTTCCCGGGATCCTATCGAACTGAAATTTTGCAAATAGACTTTTGTCACCTAACAATGCACTTTAGCAAAATTTCAGATTCTCCGCCATCTTGAAACGAAATGGCGGCTAGCTATTTCAAAATGTACTGCACCGATTGCGGTCAAATTTGGTCAGTAATAGCCAAGGATCTAACTTATGATATATCTAACTTATGATATAGATTTAAATATCAGTCTGCCATTTTTAAACAAAATGGCGGACAGATATCTCAAAATGTACTGTAATTATTGCGTTCAAATTTGGTACAGTAATAGCTAAGAATCTGTCTTGAAATTAAAATGTTAGTCCGCCATCTTGAAACAAAATTGCAGCTAGCTATCTCAAAATGTACTGCATCGATCTGGTTCAAAAACAAAAATTTAAATAAATATCGATCGAGTCTCATATATAAAGGATTTATAGTGAAAAACTTTGTTTTACGGGTTCGTTTTTATAACATTTAAATAGCACCCATAATTTATTGACCAGAAAAGCAAGAACCTGATTGATCTTATAAAACTTATTTCATGTAAACGATAAAAAATTGGAAAAATTGCTTTAATATAAATTTACTGTATTTATATATTTGTATCAGGATGTTTCTTAATTAGTATAAATTGATATTTAAATATTTATTTGGTATTATTTAAAAAGAAAATCGTAGATAGGTACTTGTGTACCTACCCGTAATTATGTAAATTGATATTACGCATAACGGTCTATTTTATCTTTTTAAGATTATAAGTAAGATAAATATGTTAATCTTATGTTAATATGTTAATCTCTGATAATTATTTTATTGTATCTACTGTCGAGGCAATAGCTGCCCGGGTTTAGACACACATCTCTGCATGTGATGACGTACGAACCCGGAGTTCCGTGGTTCAAGTCTCTTGGCCGGCAGTGTGCGATTGTCGTTAAATCGCAAAAATCTTGCAATTAAATCGCACTCGGATGCTTCAAGCTGACCACTTGATCGTCTTAAGGCGGATTTATGCAGCCATTTACATTTACATTTAATTTTCATTTGATTTAATTTAAAAGGTAACTATGGTAACTAAACTATGGTGCATTTGAAAACCTAAAAAATGAGAACGGTGCATGCATGGCTCCATTGAGTTACACACATTTATCATTTAAATTAAATTAAATGTAAATGTAAATTGCTGCATAAATCCGCCTTTATATGTAGTCCTGGGTGCATAAAAATCTCTTCGTTGCTGCTTTGGCTTTTAAAGGTTGTCGCACGGATTTAGTTTCTGAGTACCAAGACCAATCGGTCTAGAAGTGGTTGGATTCCACTATAATAACATCTACCATTCTAGAATTAAAAGTAAAATCCTATTGAATAGTTACTATAAAAAATCTGATGTGGGCAGCACAAGACCTTCCGCCATACCCTATACTACTAATATAAATATAGTTGTACTCACGAGAATATTTTAGTCATTTTATGTAAACTGCACAAGAAGATATAAACGATATGTCACTTTTGTTACTGTAGTCAATTTAATTTTACGAAGTACCAAATGTAAAATAATCACGGACAACAAGATACTGAAGTTTCAAACGGTAAATTATAAATAATACTTTAATTCCTAAATAGTACCATATACAGACAAATATATGAAATATACTAATTGCAGATAATATAATATAATCTTTCATTAGAAATCGAGATAATTAATAAAAGTACTACTTCCGATTTGTGGATTGCATCCAAAATTTACTGGGTTCTTAAGATTTGTATTAAAACCTTATATATACAATTTATTTGTAAAATGTTTGATATTTTTTAAGTTATCGTAAACGAAAAAAATGTAACACACAAACATACAGACATCATTTAGAAAAAGTTAAATTCGTATTCCAGGAACCCTGAAACGTGCTTATTCACTGAAAGCTCACACTCGAAAATTTTGACCCGTCACAATATCTTCCCTAAAGGTGCGCGCAGCGCGCACACTTGAGCGAAGCGAAGCGGCGAGAAGAGAAGTTGAGCTCTTCTCTCGGGGAGATCGCACACTTACGCGAAGCGGTGCGAAAAGAAGTGGCGCGAAGCGAAACGACGAGAAGAAAATTCTCAGATTTTTGCATGACGCGGACTTTCAACTTGAAAATTCAATATAATTCTTCAATTTTTAACGTACAGAAATTGCCATACAAACCTTCGAATTTATCTGGAAAACGTGCGTAGCTATTGTCCACTCCAATGATGATCACTAGCAAATTTAACTGAAGAAACAATTTTTTGTCGAAGCTCGCGGTCACATGAGCCGATGAAAAACGAAAATGGCTATAGTTGGTCCGCGATGTGGTGATCGCTACGTCATCAAACATATTCGTCTGGGTTAAATTTTTTAGGTGGGGGAAAATTAATTGACGTCATAGAGGTTCTCAACCAGTCACTCATGATGAACAAGAACTATAAGTAAATATCAAATTTAAATTAAGAATTATGTAATATAAAAATTAAATAGTAATAATCTTTCATGCTATTATCATTGGCCTAGTTTACACCGGGAGACCTGACATAGGCCAGACCCATATCTGACCTATTCTAGGTCCAGACCCGGGTTGTTTACACCGCATGTCAAAAGAGCCTACACAGGTCAGATATAGGTACCTACTTGTTCACGCCATCTAGATGTTAAAGTTTCAGATAAAAACAAGAATACTTTATTAGCCAGTTTTTAAATTTGGTTAATTTCAAGTGTCAAACTCTTCAAACGTAATTTTTATTTGGACTGTTCAGATATTTAAAATGGATATAGAATTTTTTAAATTTAAATTATAAAAAAATTAATCAAACGAATTAAAAATATCTACTTAAAACACTCAATCCCAGAATAAGTGCGCTCAACGGCTTAACCTCAAAACTTCCAGTCAAACGTCAAACTCGTATGAAAACAACCTCTACCTGTTAATTTGTAAACTATTTTGAGTCTATCTGTTTACACCGCAATGAATACGTTCGGGCCCCGGCCCAGTATAGGTCAGGCCACATGTAAAAGTGACCTGACCAATGCCAGGCCGCTTCATATTTTAAGTGTTTACACCAGGTGGCCTAGCAACATTTGGGTCGAATTTGGGGTATAGGTCGAATATAGGTCTACGGTGTAAACTAGGCCATTATAAATTACCTAAAAATTGAATTCTGATGGCAATGGGTTTGTTTCATATTTAATAACGAGAACCATTGTTTTAGATTCACTGGTATGTTTTGACATTAGCAATTTTCTATTTGAGGTTATTAGTATTTAGTAGTTTACGGCTGTGTTATGCTTTCTGCTGTGAGTATAGTTATATTATTATTATTTGTAGTTTGTGTTCCTTATACAACATTGCGAATATTCTTAAATTTCCTACAAAACATAACCTGAAATGATAAGCAGTGTTTGACATTTCTCTTGACGTAAATGTATCGTTCTCTTTTTAAGTATACTAGTGGAAAAGAGATAAACATATTAGACAGACGTAACATTAACCAACGAATGAACAAGCATGCATGTGACAAAGAGAGATATACATAATGCCTGTTTATTATAAGTTTAGAAACTAATGACGTACCGATCACCACATCGCGGACCAACTATACAATGGATCCCTGAAAACCTCATGATCATACCAGAGCCGATTGGTGCCGATAGTACCCGAGAGTGCCCGAAGATCGAATTTTTGTCTCTGCGCGTCGCTGGACACCGCACACTTGGGCGAAGCGGGGCTGACGAAGAGAAAAACTTCTCTTGAATGCCCTCCGGAGCATTCGAGCGAAGACGCGCCGCGCCGCTTCGCTCAAGTGTGCGCTCTCTCATTACATTGCATGCAAACTTCTTCTGGCGCCGAAATTCTCTTCTCGCCGCTTCGCTCAAGTGTGCCAGCACCTTTAGAATATAAGGCGGAAGGTAAAAATACTGTAATAGTATTACAACAAACTAACTACAAATATGTTCCTAGAATTACAAATGTGTTTCTTTAAATTAAAATATTATATTCCAATGAAGTAATTTTTTTTACTTTTTTGCAGTTTTCGACAATGATATTTGCATTTTGTTTGGCTTGTTATGTCCAACAAAACGCAGAGATAGACAAAGATGATATGTGTGAAGATTCGGGCTTTTTCTTTTTATAAAGAAAATAAACCTACAGTTTAATATTTTACTACGTAAGTATGGCACAACTTTTCTTTTCAAAATAACTCTGTCTACCTTTAATTACAATTATTGTGCGTACCGTAGAGTGGGGTTACTTTGCTTCGCATAGGTAACTTTGCTAAGTATGTGGGAAAATTTTTAATTTAATTTTTGTTCTGAATAGGTAGTACCTAAGCGCAGTAGTCTTGCCTTATCTTACTCCTATTAGCTATTCTACTTTGTATGTGACGCGTAGGAGGTTTGTCACATCGCATGTAGGCTGTAGATGTATTATAAGTAACTCATATATTTTTAGTAAATTTTGAAACCCGATAAACTAAGGTCTGTGGAGGCATTATTATAAATTCTAGAACTTTGTAGTATTTTTTTTTGAAAAAACCAATTATTTTTATCCCTCCAAGTATTTTTTTTTAATCAGATTGAATATTTCTATTTTTTTATACGAATTTTTAAATAAAGTGATAGACATTCCAATCACGATGTTTTTGTAAGTAAACTTATATTTTTTTTTCTTTTTATGGTAACGAATGTTTCCATTTAATTTTATATTATTTTAAAATCATATTTACATCTGTTACATGTTAGAAAACCTTTTATATCATTGTAATAATATCAGTTTTGAACTAAGACATGCATCTTTAATATTGGCCAGAAAAAAGGTTAGATATAATACTAAGTACCACTTTTTATATATCAAATTAAAGCTCACATCATCCTTGAGCAAAGTAAACCATCAGTTTTGCTATATGTTCTTGCATATAGATTTTATAAGCAAATACAAAGTTACTCCAACGCGGGGTGACTTTGCGTACATGTTTAAAAAATAAAAATAAATATTTCCCTTTAAAATAGTTTTATAATATATAGTGCAATCGATAGCTTAAATATAATTGTACCACATACATTTTTGACCAATTTTTAGGTCTAGCAGTTACGAAATTTAATTGAAATAACCGCCAAATCTAAGCAAAGTAACCCCACTCTACGGTATTTCTGGAAATAGTAAATTCCACAAATGTGTCATTTCCGAGTGATAAAAAGTAAACTACATTGATAAAACTTAAAAAATGTGAATTGAACAAAAAGAAAAACGCGTATTTTTAGTTATTTACTTGAACTGTGTATATTTTAAACGAATAAGAAGAAAACATATTTAGAAAATGTTTGGAGATGTTTCTGAGTGTTGCAACTTCGCTTTTAAAGCAATATTTGTCTGTTTTAATCTTGTAATTGTGGTAAGTTTAATTTTTATCTCTACAATTGGGTTACATCTGTCGCATTTTAAATTGTTGCTTATATTATTTTGTATTTTATGTTACTATGCTATAGTATGGGCCAAAAACGATAAAACAACTCCTCTTCATAAAAGCATCATACTATGGTGATTTTAAACAAAATATTTTTCACTAAATTGCTTTGATCAAAATTTGTTCCTTTGCTTAGGTATTGAAAGTCACCATAGTAATGATATTTTAGGTTGGAACTTAATATTTTTAAAATATTATTATTCACACGTGGGCAAAAAGGAATGTCCCACTCGAGAAAATTATTTCATTCAGCCTTCGGCCTCGTAAGTTCAGATTTTCTTCATGGGTTATTTCTTACTTTGCTCACTTGTAAAGTAAATAACTATTATTGGCTAAAATAACTTATAATAATAATTACTCACTAATATCCACGACTGTTGAATAAAACATTCGTTATATACCTAATTATTGTTTGGAATGAATAATGTGCTCCATTATACCCACTAGTGAGTTTTTAAATAGCTAATCAATTGGCTCATTGACCAATGAAATTTCTTGTATTAGGGCTTTTGACCAATAGAACTTCTTGTATTAAAGGATATTCAAACAAAACAGTCTGTTGCTAGGTAACGTACGCACAAACTTCAAAAATAAATTATTTTTGACAGCTGTCAGTTCAAATATATCTTATAAACCGTTTGAATTATTTAGTATAATCGTGGATAATAGTATATTATTTAACGAGCACGGAAGAGGATGAAATTTTATGCACGAGCTGAAGGCGTGTCAAATACGACGTTTATCTACGACTTTTTAAATGAAACATTGCTTTACAAATTTTTATTCATTAAAATATTCATCCAACCTCACATGTTGGTGTGATGACAGTTCATCATTATACAATACTGTTGAATTATGGACTTATAATACAATATAGTGTTGAATCATGAATTCATAATACAATAGTGTGTCTTATTGAGGGTTTTTCATCTACAGTTACCTACATAAGAATATATTATTCAATGGTCGTAGATAAAGATTTACCTGACAATTGCTTACTCGATGGATTACATAACTCGCTCGCGGCTCGTGAATAAACTTTCATTCTCATGAGTAATGACCACGGAATAATATTCGCTGTATAATTTGCTTTAAATTCAATTTGTTTTTATGAATCACCGAAAGTCGAGATTTTTTTGTATTGTCTTCCATATCTCAGGTATATTTTTATAACAATTCAATCTTCATTGAATTCTTGCACAATGAATAATTCACAGTTCTAAAAACTATGTTTAAAAAAATAGTCTGCACCTACCTATCTATTTTACACTTAATCTTCTGTAATTGTTTTTCTCGGTGTTACATACAGAGTTAGATAACAAAGATAAGATAAAACATCATAGTATATATTCACCAACACTAAAATTAATTCTGACTCGCAATTGATTCCTGAAAGTGTTAAATAGAATAAAAAATTAGCAAGATGGGGTGTCTTAGTGGTATGGTTCGAACTATTATGTTCGTTTTCAATTTTGCCTGCTTGGTATGTATTTATTAGATAAATTAATCAGCCTTGTAGTAAATTTTTAATTAGCGAGCATTCATAATTAACTTAACTTGCAATCTATTAGATTAAAAGCGAAATAAACGTTACAAAGAACAACATTATGTAACTTAATTAAATAACGAAATTATATTGAATAATAATTGTCAGTGATAGAATTTATTTTAACCTGAATATGTTTCATTTTGAAACTAATTTTTGTTCCTATAATGATAAATCTTTGCAAAATTCGTGCCATATTGTAGAATTGTATTGATATTTTAACGTGAGGTACTTAAAACAATTTTTTTTATCAGTATTTGACATAAGATAAGATAACTATTTAATACTTTTAATAGTGTATGAGTAAATAGTTTAATTTAATCTGTTATTAGCTTTTAAATATAAATATCACACGTTAACAATTTTTAGATAACATGTAAAACAATTTTACGAAATTCGATAACATCAGTTTATAATATCCTGTCATAAATTTGTTGACAAAACTAGGTACTTGATTTGAAAATTTTTCTATTGTATTCAATGAAATAGATAAAATGTCGGTTAGGTACCTGTACTTTAAAATTTAATTGTTCGAAATTTGAATCACCGATTTTGAATTAGGTTAAACTTAAGTCTTTAAACTAATTTAGTGGAATTTTGTGGATAGTAAATTATTAAGTATCTGAACGAAATCGATCAAAAAAGCATGTTACAATAAATCATTTGGTTTAGAAATATATGATCTCATATTTTACAATGATGTACTTAAATATTGTGCTACACGGCTATATAATTTAGTTAGATAAATTCTAAAAATTACTAAATACATAATTTTTTACGGTCAATGGGTAGCTGTTTAAAAAAATCTATCTATAGCACTATAGCCATCTTCCGACTAACGTATATTATCGACTTTAACAGAAAAATTTAAATAATGTGTATTAATAATCGTATAAAATAGATTATTATACATTAATCTTAATGGTATCACTTTTGTGATCAATTTAGAACATCAAGGGGATATCACAAATGCAACCTTAATTGACATCCTTTATTTTACCTCTCCGTGATCTTAAATTTATAACATCTCTGTGATGTTAAATACTGATGTTTGTGGTATGAAATAATGTGATGTTACAATGCTATCTCTATGAGATAAATTGTAATATCGCATGGACGAAACAAGATTCGTGGATTGAATTTGAAATTTTGCTAATTGATGTCATAACAATTTAATACTTGTCTTTATCGATTTATTAATGATTCATGATTCGCCATGTTAAATTTCAGTTTGAAATTTTTAATAATATAGCCAGAATCGTTGAAATTGTGAAGCTTCCAGATTTACAAGTGTTGCGCTTTATATATAAATAGTAACTTATTGCGATTGTTCGTTTATTAATCTTGTATATTTTTCAGGCTGTGGGTATAGTTTTGATAGCAGTTGGATCAGTTTTCTATATATCTGTAGACCAGTATATCGAATTGGTTGATGGATCTCCAGGATTAAACGTGGTCCCATCTCTAACAATTGCCGTTGGAGTCATTATCTTCATCATTTCATTCTTGGGATGTTGCGGTGCAATGAAAAACAGTTCTTGCATGCTGACTTCAGTAAGTTTAACACTTGTACCAGTAATTTCAACACCGGAAAATATAATTCTAGAATATGCATACACAGAAAAATGCATGCATCAGAAGATTCAAATCTAGAAAATGTATACGTCATAAAATACCTGCATTAACTAGTTTGTCTCTTCAACACAAGACGGATACACAAATTAGGTTGAACCACGATGTATAATACAAATACGGTGAGTGCACTTGGCAAAAAAATGCGTTCCTACTTTTTCCACGAATATTGCGGGTTGCATATGTCAACTAGATGTGCTAAATAAATGCAGCACCGCGGCATCATCTACTAATAATTTTTTCTGACAGTTTTTAAGTAGCATACTTTATCTGTCAGTGTCAAATAAATTGGAATACTTGTAATTTTGTTATGTGTTTCACATTGCAAAGCAGGTAATATTTATTTAAATAAAATTACCATATAATTGTACATAGTATTGTTTTAAAATTTGTTTTTATTGTTGATCTAACTTATCCTAACCTAATTCAACCTTTCGCTCCAGAGATGAACCAAAAAACAAGAATACGCAATAGAACATGTCTTGCACCTAATTGTGCATCTAAATATTTGGAGTAATAACGAAAAAGTAACTTTATTCTCTGCACCAAGTGATACTAATTTAAGGAATACTATTTGGAATTCTAAAATACCATTCGGGTGACCGAGAGCTTGAACCTCAAGATGTTGTCTGCCAAAAACATTTCATAGAAGAAAATATTATGCGTTTTAAAATAATTATTGGAAATATAATGAAAATATCTACTCTGAACTGTTTTACAATTTAGTTTAAATACATTGTCTTTATGGTCTAATATTGATTATGATCGCCCGAAATTAAACAACGGTATATTATCATATGTTTCAGAAAAGATTGTTCACACATAATGACTTCAATAGCAGAGGTGTTTGGGTATGAAATCTTCTTGCAAATGATTTGAAAGATAATGTTCTAGTACGCGGAGAATATTTACTCTTAGAATCTGTCTATCTACAGTACAGAGTATAACTGGATGCTGTCACTTCTTTGGTATCTATATGTACCTAAAGTTTGTTATTCGTAAAGTTTTTGGAATCATTAAATATCATTGTGATTTTCTGACTAGCAGTATACTATATAATGTAATTTACGATCGCGAGTATGCTTGGCGTAATTTACATTATGGTAATGTTTATTCTTTTTTCGATTTATATTTGTACTTTTCTGATAATTTATCATATTGTATTGTATTTTATTAAGAAAGTATAAAATTTTAAAAACTGTCAATAAAAATGATTAGTAGGTAATGCCACGGTGAGTCATTTATTTAGCACATAGCACATCTAGTTGACATATGCAACCCGCAATACGTGGAAAAAGTTGATTCACTTTAAACGGTCCGGTTGTATGGGAGTGAACTCACCGTATTTGTATTTTACATCGTGGGTTGAACTGAACTAAATGAACAACCCAAAACCATACGGGAGTCCCATATATTTGGTTTTGACTATAATTTTTCTAGATTTGCATCTTCCTGTGAGTGTTTGCATTTATGCCAGGTCTAAAATACTAGATTTAAATTTTCCTGTGAATGAGTCGTTTGATGCAGGTATTCTACATATATGAATTTTCTAGATTTACATCTTCTGGTGTTGCATTTTCCTGTGTATGAACATTGCAGAATTTTATTTTCTAGTGTTGAACCCATTCCCGTAGTTTCTATATGCAGAAGCAGAATGGACCGCCGTCTTGGGTAATATTCGTGTCGCCACCGAATATAACTGGTGAACTGTCTCTCTCTCAAATTTTTGTGTATAGCTAGAGCAAGCACGTTGCACTTACAATGCAAGAAACATCAGTTGACGGTTACTGTTCACTGTGTCTAACTGATATTAATAATAATTGATGCTTGCACATTTACAGTTTACCATTACTGGCGACAGTCCCGTATCCCATGTTCGCACAAGGATTCCTCGACGATTCTTTTATGCTTCTAGTGAGAATTATCTGTCAAATAGCGGCGTCTCTAAATTGAATCTTCAACGAGTCTTGGAAAAGAAGAATTTCTAATTAATTGATAGGTTCAAAACAATGAATTTCTTTTTTTCAAGATTCAGAAGTCCAGTAGCATGAAAGAATCCATAAATAATTCTTGTGTGAACAGTGCTTTTCGTTATAGGAGACGGTCCATTTTGTATATAGAGGTCATTGATTTTTAGCAATTATATTTTTATTTCTAATTATTTTTTTTCGTTTTTAGTACGCAGTAATATTAATTGTACTGCTAATTGCCCAGTTCGCAGTTGGAATTTATGGAGTTGTTATAGCAAAGGAAGATAACAAAGATTTCGAAAAAGAAGTAACAGAACAAATGTCGAAAGCTTTAGCAAAATACAAAGAAAATGAGACAATCCGAGATTTGTTTCAATCAATACAATCCGAGGTAAGACAAGAATTGTTATAAAATATTTATGAATTTAACCTGTTAAATTCTATAGTCTTTATCGTTGAAAGATGTAGAAATCTGAATATTTTATTTTAATGTAAAATTAAATTTAACTTCGAGATAACGGAAAAACAACTATGATGTAGTCTTTTAACAATAATTGTTAACCAGGTTGATAAATTATAATATTTTGTCTAGTTATATTAAAAATTACAGCATCACATAGTCATCGGTATAAACTGCCCTTAATTTTTCGAATTCTTGAAAAAAAATTGTTGATTTTGATAATACCCAAAAAGTATGTTAAGTAACGTTAGGAACGTTTGTCCGTAATGTAAATGTTTCTAGGAATGCTCGTTTGAGTACTTGTGCCTGCATTGATGTATGGAAGTGAATGTTGGTTACCGGCTGATCAAGAAACTAGTACAAACTACAAAACTTGGTTGTGATTCTAGACCAAAAAAGTCAGAATTCAAGCTGTTATGTTTGCTTTTAATAGAAACTAAAAAAATTATACCATAAAGCAGAGACCCAATTAGGCAGTTATAAAACTGTGACAAATATGTGAATTATTTATATTTAATACTTGTTTCAGCTTGAATGTTGTGGAGTATATTCCCCTCTTGATTATGTGACGATTGGAGTCATCCCAGTTCCTGGTGGTTGTTGCGGAAAACCAAATGAAGATTATTGCCCTGTAGAATCTTTACCTAACACCTACTCAAAGGGATGCGGACCAAAAATGTTTAATGCTCTTAACGATGCTATTAGAACAGTTGCCATTGTTGCACTTGCCATCTGCGGAATTGAAGTAAGTATTTATGTCGTGTCATAATGGCAACATTATAAGCCTTTATTTAGAAACCATAATGACGTTCATTATAGGCCAAGAACTGTAATTAAATAACATATAACTCGTAACTAATTGCCAGTTCACAGATAAAATGTTTCATTTATAATCTCACATGTGCAATAATTCTTTGCGGAATGTTTTTCAACAAAGTCTTAATCAGCTCGAGTGGTAGAGGAGAGCTGATTACATTACCATAGTTACTATTATTGTAATCAATTCTTTCATTGACTGCTTGATTGGCTGTTATTTGTGTCATGTGATTTTCTCCAAAAAAGTGCTAGAAACAGCCAAAAATTCTTGAATGCCGTTCATACGAGGAAACTAATATGCGAAAAACGCTGACTGTAGGAGGCAGCACCGGCGTTCTTTGAGTGTGGGATGACCTAACCTCCTTTTATTATATCGTACGGAAATTTATGTGTTTTGTTTAATTAAAGACTATCTTCTTGACGTTTTATTTAAATGGGGATGAAATAATAAAATAATTATTGATGGAAATGAAAATAAATCTTGAAAAAATCCCACACTCACAGCTTATTTTTCTGCCACCACAGGTGTACTAAATGTAAGGTCCTGTTCACACAAGGATTCTTTGAAGTTTCTTTCATGATTCAAAATTTTGAGAAAAATAATTCTAGTGAGAATTACTTTTTAATTTCGGTGGAGCCGCTAAATTCAATCTTTAAGACCGGAATGTAGCTGTCTACGATTTCGTCGAGAAAAAGGATAGATATAATATACAGATTTAGTGTGTCGAACAAAGGCAGCAATAACGAACGCGCTCTAAAAGTGGCATCGTATTTGTATTATATTGAATTTATAAGACAAAAGAAATAATCAAACGCATTATTTATATATTGTGCGACGCATGAATTTTAATAAATTTTGTATTTAAAGTGCCCTAAATTAAACATGTAAAAGTAGTATTTTTCTCTATATTCGATATTTTTTTAAAACAATACTATGGCTAAATTTGGTAAAATCGATGCGTCGCACTGTAGAATGAATATTAAATATTGTCGTAAAAAAATTCCAATGTTCTTACGTTAGTATTAGATTCGATATTTTACAAACCGTAGAGCACTGTTTTTCCTCTTTATATACAGCTACATTCCCTCCTTAATGAGTCTTGGAAAAGAAGAATTTATAATTTATTGATTACTTCAAACCGTGAATTTATTTATTTTCAAGATTCAAAATCATAAAAGAAGCTTCAAAGAATCCTAGTGTGAACAGGGCCTAAGGAAAGAAGTGTCAGTAAGCAAGGAACTATTCAAATTTTGTATTTTAAAATTATTAATAATTGTATCTTATCTTTTTCAGTTACTGGGAGCCATATTTGCAATCTGTCTAGTTAGGTCGAAATAATGTATTTTATATCTGCGAATGTATTAATAATTTTTATTTTAATAAATAAAATATATTTTTAAATAATAACTTACAGATTTTGTTCATGTTGATGAAGTCAATGATAATAATTTGTTCCAATTTGCAAGACCACTTTAAATAAACATTGTAAATTTCATTTATTTGAATTATATTTTTGTGTTACATTTATAAAGATGTTTAACGAATATTTTTTTTACAGATTTTGTAGATTGATATTGTCTAAAACGAAACTTAAGGGGATTTACTTAAAAACATACTTTGCTTGTATAATCATGTTTATTTTATTGTGCTAAACCGGGGAACGTCTTCAACACTAGAATATTTATAACTAGAAAATCCTTACATGGAATCATAAAAGCTCATGCTACCAGTAAAAAATTTCCGCTAAATTTTTATATAACCATGGTTATTATTATTGTAATCTATTATCCTATTAGCTGTTATTTGTGTCTGTGTCATGCGATTTTCGGCTGAAATTTTATATTTAAGCTTTTTACAAAAAAAAATATTTTAAGTTCGTTAGTGAGCTGTATAAATCAGTTGTACCAACTTTATGCATTAATTTTTTTTTAAATATACTTGAGTTGATGATAATATTGTAAGCAGCCTCACCACATATTCATTCTACACTGCCGGCCAAAAGAAAAGCCACCCTGGACGCAGTGACGTAACTAGGTGTCTAGGGGCCCTGGGGCAAAATATTTTCGGGAGCCCAAGACCAGATTCAGAGGTGATAGTGATAGAAAAATGTTGTATAGTTTTTTGATTTTATAATAACAAATCCTGAAATATTTGCAGCCCGAAATACAAAGCACTAATAAAGCATGTTCTTTTCATTCATAATTACTTATACCCTGTTCCAAATAAGAGTATAGTAGATGGTGCTGCAGAGCCAGCCCGTTTTACACACATTAAATAGATATTTAAACGTAGCGCGGTAATTTTGAAATAGTGTTATGTTCTGCGCATCACGCGTTACTGACGCTAATCAACGACTCACTTTTTCAACAATACCAGCTGTTACTACTACGGCGTTCGACAGCTAAATGATGCGCGCATATCACAAATTTTTCGCTGATGTAAACTTGGTTTCCTGCGAGACCAATCAGAACGCTCAAATCGTAAGTCCTATCTTGCCCCATACTATATTCTTATCTGGAACAGAGTATAGTTTCCAAATTTACATTATCTAAATAAATAAGAAACAAATTTACCAGAATATCATTTAAAAATGAGCACAAATTATTTGCTATAATTTTTTTCACTTACACCATGCTATAATAAATAATATAAATGCAACTTGGATTTAATTTTTGCTACTTGAATTTAATATTTGCTACTCGGATTAAATATTTGCCACTTGAATTTAATATTTACTACTCGGATTAAATATTTGTCACTTGTATTTAATATTTGCCACTTGAAAAAAAAATGTGTCACTTGGTTTTAATATTTTCCACTTTGATTTAATATTTGCCACTTTAATTTTATACAAAAAAGGGTTTTGTTAGCATAGATTAGTTTATGTCAAAAAACGGAGTTCTGTTGGACTCAAGAAGGGTTTTGTTAGCATAGATTAGTTTATGTCAAAAAAACGGAGTTCTGTTGGACTCAAGAAGGGTTTTGTTAGCATAGATGTCAAACTTGTAACTCCGTTTATGTAGGTCAAACTGGTAGATCTTTTAAAATTAGATTCATTGAACATCAAAAGTGCATTGACAAAAAATCTAAAGGTTCTACATTTGCTGATCATATTGTTAATACAGGTCATTTATTTAACATTAAAGAAGATTTTGAAATATTGCATGTCAATGACGGACGATACATTCTCAATTTTTTGGAAGCATTGGAAATTTCAAAAATAAGTAAAAACAACAACCTGAAGTTACTAAATGAACAAACCAACTTTGATTTCACCCCACTACTTAACAAACTCAGCTGACGTCCGACCGATCAGATGAGGTAGTTTCTGCTACTGTGCTACTTGTCACTTGTCACTCTTCTGTGGTCACTCTGCATCAAACTTTCGTCGAGTAAACTTCGAATATTTTTACAATTTTATTACTATGCTTTTGTCGTCTGTTGAATGCTGTAACGGATATTGTTCCACTACATAGTCTCCTGTAATTAATGTAAGTTGCTTCTATTCCTATTAACTTTTTCAACATTGTCATTTAATTTTAATTATTTTAAACTTAATAAGCTAATTTGTTTTATCTATGAAACTGTGATATTATTTGTATTATGTTGTATTGTATTGTTTTGTTATAAGCAGTTTGTAACAATGGATTGTTTTATTATTTATAGTCTCTGGCCTGAGGATGACAATTTAAATTGTCGAAACCGGTCGCAATTTCAATAAATGAAATAAGAGAGTGAAGATCAAGACGGATTTATTCCTTTTATTTATTCCTTTTTGGAGTTCCTTTATTAGATTAGTTTATGCCAAAAAAACGGAGTTCTGTTGGACTCAAGAAGGGTTTTGTTAGCATAGATTAGTTTATGTCAAAAAAACGGAGTTCTGTTGGACTCAAGAAAGGTTTTGTTAGAATAGATTAGTATATGTCAAAAAACGGAGTTCTGTTGGACTCAAGAAGGGTTTTGTTAACATAGATTAGTTTATGTCAAAAAAACGGAGTTCTGTTGGACTCAAGAACGGTTTAGCAAAAAATATTAAATCCGAGTAGCAAATATTAAATCAAAGTAGCAAATATTAAATCCAAGTGGCAAAGTTGATTTATATTATAGCACAAGAAGTAGTGACAAAATGGTTTATTTTTATTTCATTTTATTTTCTTTTTATTGCAAAAGTTATAATTTTTTTAGCATTGCACATATATCAATCTAATTTATTACATTTGCATTTACAATTTTTTAAATGGCATTTTAAAATTAAAATTATTGCAATTGAAATTATTTTTATATCATTTAAATAGCACATAGCACCCTTTAAAAATTCAAATATGAATCGAAACTGGCGCCATCTCTATGAAAAATGTGCACAACGTAAAGTAAACCAGTAAAGACACAGACACGATTATATCAATCAACGTGTGGTGATTTCGTAGTGCTTTATTTACTAAAATCTGTAGTTATTTCGCGATATACATTTACAAAACTATGTGTAATGTGTGTCTAAGGACCTCATTGAATCCTGGAATAATTTTCAAGGCTCTGCGATGAATAATACAAGGTAAAAATCGATTTATAGTTTTTCTAAGTGATGTACAGGCTGAACTAAATGTAATATTGAAAATCTGATTGCCCCATTGGATTCCTCGTAGTTTTGTTAGTAAATAACCGTAGTTGCATACTTGTAGCTGTTTTGGCAGAATTTCTACGAATTTTTAAATAGTTTATTGAGGAATTCACTACTACATACACACATCTCGTGTACGTGTACGTTCAAGAATCTCGGTTCGGCTTGTACAGGACATCAGGCAATAATATTTCTAATACCCAAGGTTGATAGTGCATAACGTAATTGACTGAGTTCTGACAACTCAGGTTCAAATTTAGAAATACGCGTAGTAAAATATGAATTTATATGTTTACTCACAGTGTCACAGTATGTAAGGCTGACACACTCAAATTGGGCAAAATCGTAGTTTTGTTAGTAAATAACCGTAGTTTCATATTTGTAACTCTTAGCAGAATTTTTACGAATTTTTAAATAGTTTATTGAAGAATTGTTCACCTTATTAATTTTGCAAAGAAAGTAATTTTTTAATCAAATGCTAAAATGTCTTGTTTAAATTTGCAAAATCTCGGGGCTCCTGAACTACTGGGGCCCCAGGCAACTGCCCTACCATAGCTACGCCATACGAGACCAAAATGTGACAATTTTCAAACCGCTACAACTTTTACAATTTTAAACAGATCTGCATGAAACTTTCTCCACCTGAAAGCTCAACAAACTCTTCCTCTACATAAATGTCTCAAACTTCCACCCCTTGCCTCCTGGACCCCATTCGAAAAAGGGATCTTTTTTATGAAAAATTTGTCAACTTCAAGTTGATACATTAATTTTTCAGTGAGAAACAATTTTTTGAAGTTAAGACTGCACGGATTTCTGTGCTCAAGAACCACAGTTCTAAAGCAAAATTTGGTTACAGGCGAAAAAAGCGCCAAATGCAGCCTATCTTCAACAAATTGTATCTCGCTGAAAAATCAACTTGAAAGTTCGTGTTCCTTGATACTAGGTTGAACGCTACTCCTAATGGTTGTAATATACGGAACTAAAGCCCTGTTCGCACAATGCATCTAGCATGCGCCAAAGAAGAGTCTTTCCATGCGTCAAAATATTTTTACAGGCGCCGCTATTTTGGTGCATCTAAAGACTCTTGGGAAAGAAGAAGTACTAAATCGTTGAGTCGTTGCTAAATTCAGATTGATTGCGTTGACATTTGAGTGCTGCCATACTGTCATTAGAACAACCACAACCTACATAGTATAATTTATCTATTCATTTCCTTTCTTTCTTAATTTATTTAGTATTATTATACTAATTAAATAAAAACCAGTCTTTTAAAGACTATTTCCTTCAGTCCTTTTTTCCCTTTATGTTCTTTCCTATTTTTTTATTACATTGTGTTTTTAATCAGTGTTTTAAAAAATAAATTCTTTATTTGTGGTAAATACAAAAGAATTTTGAAGTGGACGTAGCCACAGTAATGCCAACCTAACAATGAGACTTAATTTGAAACTTGGAAGAAGAAGTCTATTTTGATGCTACAAACACGCATCAAACACAACTCATGTGTGAACGGTGTGAACGGCCATGCAACAACTACAGGTTTGATGCATGGAAAGACTCTTCTTTGACGCATGCTAGATGCATTGTGCGAACAGGGCTTAAAGAGTAAAGTTTGCAGGCCATATAACAACTAAAATATTCCAAATCCTGATTAATGTATTTCGATATAATTAAATTTTTTATTACATACATTTATTATACCATAATTATTTCCTGTAAATTGTATTTTTACAATAAATGTGTGTAATATAAATTTAAATATCGAAATACATTACATCAGCAAACACTTTGATATATTTTGTCTCGATGTCCTCTTCGTAAACGTCGACAATGTGTTGCCACTTTGCCATTGCTGAAATTGTCAATTGTAAATTTTAAATCGTATTTGATTAATAATTATTGTTCCTCATGCTTTTGAGGAGATGTGGTGGATCATAATAATAGTCCGTCAGTCCGCTGCCAAAAAGTGTAATGATAGTATAAAATATGCTCTCTAGGGTTTTGGCAGTTATGTATATAATGATCAATGAACAAGCAAAATTAGCGGGTGAGCGTGGAACTTGCACTAGACAACAGACAAGTTGTTATTGTTAGTTTATTGCTAAAAAAAATCACAATTTTGACGTATGCCATTGGTTTTTTAAATGAAATATGCATCTAATTATGCAAGTTTGTCGAACGGCATACGAATCGATTGGAACATAAATGTTTTAATCCGATAAAAAGTTGCGCGAATTTTCTAACAATTGCTATGACAGTATAATGTATGCCATTGTGGTTTTAGTGGGATATCATCTATAATTAATTATGTAAATTTTCGAACGGCATACAAATCCGGTGGATCAAACATACTTAATACATAAATAAATAATAAATACATAAGGAAATTTGTTGCTGATTTCACAATGAGTCCTCAATATAATTTTTGACATTCGGTGAATAATTGATTTTAAAATAATAACAGTAGGTAAATTAGATAATAAGAATATAACACTTTAATTATTGATTTAAATAACACAAAGAATTGATGAATTTTATTTCTCAGCTGTCAAAAATAATTTTCCAAAACCTTCAAAGTACGAAGTGAACATAGTAATATACAAATGACGTATTTCTTAACACTTTTAGGGCGCATCAGCCGGCGGAATCTCAGGTACCCTTTGCTGAAACACAGTTTGTAGTTCCCCTCGGCAAATATAGATGGCATTCTTTTATAAATTATCGGTAAAAAAGAGAATTATTTTATCAAAAGTGCGAAATAATTGTAAAGTAGGCGTTATAAATTTTGTTTATTTTAAATTTTTAATTTGACATTTTCTTAGTGCAACTATTTCCTTCACTAGATAACTCATTTTGACTACAAATGATACTGTAAGTAATTATTTATTATAAATAACAAAACAGCACATTAACATTTCGTTATTAAATTATAGAATTATTCATATGGATACGATTTACGAAAATATATGAATAAAATAAAAATACGAGATTGAGAAACTGACAACTCGGAAGAAAATTCATAATATATCAGCCTTCGCTACATATATGACTGTGTTTTATGTTATTAATTAAAAAATTATCCCGAACGACATTATTTGGTAAATATACTTTTTTATTATATTTACTTACTTTACATCTGTGTGTCTTATTGTGTGTTATATTTCGAAAGTGCCATGTAGATTATGATTATTTGTTTACTAATAAAACGTTTTTTAAGGTATTATGTGTGTTACTTATTTTTTTGAGAATTACAATAATTTTACAAGTAAAAAATCTGACGTGGACACCACATGACTTCCTTGTACGCCTTGTGTGTTCATACTTTTCTTAATAACTAAAATGTAAAATAATATTAAAAATTCTTTTAACTTATTATACTAATACTCACAAATATATTTTAGTCATTTGATTTAAACTGCAGAAGAAGATATAAAGCATATTTTACTATTGTCACTGTCATGTCATAATCATTTAAATTTTACGTAGTAACAAATGTTAATCGATCATGGACTACAAGATACCGAAATACTATAAATTATAAATATATACTTTAATTATTTTTAAATGATAGCAGATACAAAAATATTTATAAAATACCGATTGTAGGTAATAATCACATAATCTTTCATTTAAAATAAAAAAAATTGTCTAAAATTAAATATTCATCGAAATATTTTTAAAAAGTACTACTTCCGGTTTGTAGACTGAAACCAAAAATAGGAGGTGCACAACTAGATGCTATAACAGTCCTAAATACAAAATTTCAACTTTCTACGTCTAACCGTATTTGAGTTATGCGACACACATACGTCCGTACGTACGTACGTACGTACGTACGTACGTACGTACGTACATACGTACGTACGTACAGACGTCACGTCGAAACTAGTCATAATGGATTCAGAAAAGGTCAAAACGGATATTTCCGTCAAAATCTGAGAACCGAAATTTTTCGCGATTACAATACTTCCTTACTTCGTACAAGGAAGTAAAAATATGAATACAAATCCAAGCCAGCTATGCCCACGTCAAATTTAGTTCTCCTCGGCAAATATAGGGGCGCTACGAACTGTGTTTCAAGCAAAAGCATCTAGATTCCTATCTTTAGCTTGTTTATCGATGGGGCGCATGTTGACCCTTGGGACCCACGCACCCACGCTGCACGTATGCCGATCGTATTCCGATGGATGTTTTTTAATGAAACATCGTTTGGTATGCTCGGCATACGTTATACTATCATCGCAAAATGTGATTTTTTTAGCAATAAACTAACAACTTGTCTAGTGCAAGTTCCACGCTCACCCGCTAATTTTGTTTGTTTATTGATCATTATATACATAACTGCCAAAACCCTAGAGAGCATACGTTATACTATCATTACACGTTTTGGCAGCGGGCTGACGGACTATAATGATAACTGATAACAATGGAACTATAATGTTCAAATGTCTGTTTGGTACCATAACCACCTAAAATATCATTAACAAGTTGAACTGTGCATGTGAACAAATAGGAAAAAACTAATTTTTAGAAAATGTGCCTTTTGGCCTTATTCAGATTTGCTTTAAAATCAATATGTATCGTTTTATGTCTTGCTTGTATGGTAAGTTTAATTTTTATCTCTGCTCTAGAAAGATTAAAACCTCATTCACAAATCAGAATTAGTTTTATATTTTGATTTTTTCGTTTTAACATACATCACTGCATTCACATAAATCAGATTCTTTAGTTTTATGCCCTGTTCACACGTTGCTACTTTGAAGACGCATACGTGCTACTGTAGCATGAAAAGAAATTCAAATCGAAACAATTACCGCAAAAAATCGGTATCTACACACACAACGATCAACGATGTGAAATTATCAACGAGTAGTTCTTGATAATTTGATGCTACAAATTAGCAGCGCTGCTATTTGACAAGCGACTCAGATTTTTTCATGCTACAGTAGCACGAATGTGTCTTCAAAGTAGCAACGTGTGAACAGGGCATTAGTTATTAATGTCATCTATGTGTCACTTACGATATTTTGACATAAATCGTTAATTTTATAGGACGTAATCTTCTGTTCTTTTGTGTGTGGTCTAAGTAAAATTTAATCAATAAAAATGTACTTAATATGTTTTTATATTATTTTCATTTTTTAAGTTTTATAATGGGGTACTTGCATGGTACTGAAAATTTGATTTTTAACACTATGAACATAATGTTAGATCTAAAACATTGGTAAAA
Source organism: Agonum fuliginosum (assembly GCA_947534325.1). NCBI lineage: Eukaryota > Metazoa > Arthropoda > Insecta > Coleoptera > Carabidae > Agonum > Agonum fuliginosum. Next base: position 46,168,601 of record OX384029.1, read on the forward strand.
ATATAAATTTTATTTCAAAAAAATTATAGGTTTTTTAGTAAATTGAGATTAAATTTTCTGTGACGTCATTTGTGTGGACAGGAGAAAGGGAAGCATAGTTAAGAATGTTACTTGTAGATAGCGTGCGAGTCAGTCAACAAATGAAATTTCTTGTATTAGGGCTTTTGACCAATAGAACTTCTTGTATTAAGGAGTTTCGATACCGATTATCTTTCTAGGGGATCTAAACAAAAATCTATTGTATTTCTGCAGAGTGACAACTTCTACCCACTAAATTTTGTTGTAAAAAACACCGAAAATATAAAAAATCTTATAGCGAAATATATTTGTTTATAAATATTTTATTACTATCTTTCAATTAAATTGTATTTTTAAGTCCTAAAGATTTTATATTTTAAAATTCATAATTTTAAAAATCAATCGAAAACACGGCAACAGCGCTAGTATTTTAGCTGCTTTACGTTGACTGTTGGCTGCAGTGATTCTAACCTAACTGTTGGTGTCAACACAACTGTCAAGTGTTCTCAGAGGTAGTACCTAAATGCAATAGCTCATAATTGTTCTTTTAACGCTCCAAGATTAATGCAAGCTATAAGAAATGAGAACTTAATTGATAGTATTTATTAGAACAATTGGTAGAAATTCATCTTTCTGTTTCAGAAATAATTAGTAATGGGGAAAGCTTTGATCAAGTATATGACAAACTTACACAGAAGATACAGATATTATTATTTCTACTGTACCAGCCTTTAAAAAGAGTCAGATCTTCTGGAATGATTAAAAGATTAGCGACATTTGGAATTAGTTACGAAATAATTGCAAACAAATTTAGTGATCATGGACCCGTCATATGCCTTGTAGAGTTTTCAGTAGATGAACACGAATAATTCTTACTCAAATAGTTCTTCCTACTTATTTTCGATAGTTTCTTAACGGTGTTTGTATGCGCATTGCGAAAGTGTGTCCAATTTCCTAAAAATGACTTGTGTATGTGTATTTTATTTTATTTGTTGTGAAAATATAAATATAATATCATTTGTTACAAACTTTATAATATAATATGCTTCAACATAAACGCACTCTTACTTTCCAACAGTATTTTAAATTTCGCGTCAATCTATGATTTGCGACGTTGCCGTAGTTATCGCTCTTTTAGTTATGTGTCACGTTTTAAATTTTATTTATTTGAATAACTCAATAACGGTGTGGAAGAATCCACTGAATTTTAGTTTCATGATTTATTAATGTCTGATTTATAATAGACTTGTTTAGTGGTTTCGTCACACTGGTTCCAAACAACGTTCGTTGCTAAGACCGTTGCTATGCAAGTCGGTAAAACAGGCTGGTTTGACGTTTGCCGTTTGACAATAACTGCGTCTTTAAATTTATTTTGAGATTTAATTGTTTTAAAGTGGCTTAAAAACACGTAATAAAGTTTAGTTCCGTAATAAATTATTTTATAAACGATTTTTGCTTGTCAAACCAAACTGTTTTATAGACTAGCATAGCAACTACCTTAGCAACGAGTGGCCATTTTCTTGTTTGGAACCAGAAAGTGACGTCACACTAAACAAGTCCATTACTGTAAATCTCTTTCTGGTGGTATTATTTTTATAGATTACACAGCCCTTTAAAAATGTATTCTCATTTACTCCCATGTAAAACAGAAATTTTAAAAAAATTATTTTTATAAAACGGTGTGGACGATTGATCTGAAATTTTAACAGTGTACGATAAATACATCCATCTTCAACTTGTAAAAATTTCAGATGAATGGTAATATTTTCAAAAACGGTATCGAACCTCCTTAAAGGATATTCAAACAAAACAGTCCGTTGCTAGGTAACGTACACAAACTTCAAAAATAAATGATTTTTGACAGCTGTCAGTTCAAATATATCTTATAAACCGTTTGAATTATTTAGTATAATCGTGGATAATAGTATATTATTTAACGAGCACATAATGTAGGCTATAATTCAAGAGGATGAAAGTTTATGCACGAGCTGTAGGCGCGTCAAATACGACGTTTTATGTACGACTTTTTAAATAAAACATTTCTTTACAAATTTGTATACATTAAAATATTCATCCAACCTCACATGTTGGTGTGATGACAGTTCATCATTATACAAAACTGTTGAATTATGGACTTATAATACAATTTAGTGTTGAATTATGAATTTATAATACAATAGTGTGTTTTATTGAGGGTTTATCTTACTACAGTTACCTACATAATGAATATATTATTCATTGGTCGTAGATAAAGATTTACCTGACAATTGCTTACTCGATGGATTAGATAACTCGCTCGCGGCTCATGAGTAATGACCACGGAATAATATTCGCTGTATAATTTGCTTTAAATTCAATTTGTTTTTATGAATCACCGAAAGTCGAGATTTTTTGTATTGTCTTCCATATCTCAGGTATATTTTTATAACAATTCAATCTTCATTGAATTATTGCACAATGAATGATTCACAGTTCTAAAAACTACGTTTAAAAAATAGTCTACATCTATCTATTTTACATTTAATCTTCTGTAATTGTTTTTCTCGGTGTTACATACAGAGTTAGATAACAAAGATAAGATATCATATTGTAACGAGCGGCGCCTGGGTGGCTGCGGCCAAGCGACCTGCACGGACCAGTTTGTATTGTCTAGCCGTCGCGCTATTGTGTTGATGGCGCCAGAGGGGGATGACTCATCAGGTCACGCGATACGGTAATAAAATTTAATGACTTTCTGGAAGGAATTTATGGAATCTACCAGAATTACCGGCTGTGGATATATAAACGCTACCCGAGCGGACGAGGAGTCAGTCTACTTTAGAATTGTGACATAAATAGAAGTCTACGATAGAATGGTGACATAAATAGAAGTCTACGTTAGAATAGTGACATAAATAGAACTAAATATTCATGTATTGTGACATAAATATAGTTTAATGTTATCTAGTGGTTAAATAAATAATTACAGTGTATAAATAAATAATCCTAGTAGTGTTACGTGTTCAAATAAATATTCTTAGTGTATAATTAGTGCTTTAAGTTTAATTAATAGTGCGTGTTTATTTAATTATCATTAACTTTTATCTTTTATTTTTCGTTATTAAACTAGTTATATAAATATTCGTGTTTTACTGATTTTACTCTTCACCTAAATAAATAAAACCGTTACAATTGGTGTAAGGTGTGGGGTTAATAAACTGTGAAGTGTAAATTAAAAATAAATAAAATGGCGACTAAGAAAATTAAATTGAGTGACTTAAAGTGACTGAACTCAAGAAAGAACTAGAAGAACGGGATCTAGACCCAACAGGAGTCAAGATCATACTTCAACAGCGTCTACGAAAAGCCCTAGAAGATTCTGGTGAAAATCCTGAGGAACTTGAAGTTGCGTGTAGCGTATCCGAACAACTGCAAGAAACTTCTAGATCTTTGAAAGAAGAATTAGCCGCAACTTCTAGAATATTGGAGGAAAAATTAGAAGAAAATTCTAGAAAATCAGAAGAAGCTTCTAGAATTTTAAAAGAAGAATTGACAGAAAATTCTAGAACTTTGGAACAAAAATTAGAGGAGACTTCTAGAAAATCAGAGGAATGTTCTAGAATATTAGAACAAAAATTAGAAGAAAATTCTAGAATATTGGAACAGAAATTAGAGGAGAATTCTAAAAAATCAGAGGAAAGTTCTAGAATATTAGAAGAAAAAATTACCGAAACATCCAGAACTTTAGAAGAAAAATTAGTAGAAAATTCTAGAATTTTAGAAGAAAAATTAGACGACAAATTAGAAGAGAATTTGAAGAACTTAAAAGAAGAATATGACAAGAAGATAGAACAATTAGAAGAAAATTTATCCAAAATTACGTCATCACCGATGTCGACAACCGAAGCGACCAAAGGAGACGGGGTCAAAATAGAAAGAACCATTAAAGCAGAACACAATTCGACATCTCACGTGAAAGCTCCAAAATATGACGGAAAATCAGCGTGGCCTAATTATTTGAGGCAATTTGAAATAGCTGCTAAAATAATTGGTTGGTCATCAGAGGAGAAGGCTAGTAATCTGGCCCTTGCCTTACAAGGAGAAGCTCTCAATATTTTTCAAACGGTGAAACCAGAAGAGCAAGAAGACTACGAACTGCTAGTCAAACAACTGGATATGCCGTATGGCAACGCACATTTGAAACAGGTGTACCAGACGCAACTAAATAATCAATATCAGGAATCAAAAGAGACACTTCAAGAATTCGAAGCGGATATATCTCGCTTGGTTCACCTCGCATTCCCTGATGCTCCGGAGAGCGTGATACAGACCCTGGCTATTCAACAATTTGTCAACGGAATCCGAGACAGCGAAATCAAAAAATCATTAAGAATAGCTCACACAAAAACTATAAGTGATGCACTGTCAATTGCGTTAGAGCATGAAGCCGCTAAACAAGCTTCACGTAACCAATCCAGAGTGAGGAATATGGACGCCGAGAGAACCGAAGATTTAGACGAGAGAGTGCGACGAATCTTCAAAGAAATGCTTCCAGAAAGAAGAAAACTACGTTGCTGGAATTGTGATGAGCTCGGTCATCCACAAAGGCTGTGCAAGAAGTTGAAGAAGACCGAAATGAAGAAAGAAGAAGATGAGTCGACCCGTAAACAAGTAGTTCCACATTCCATCGGCTATGTTGCATCCCTTCATCATCAAGCCAACAGCATCTATGTGGATGTTTATTTTTCGTTATTAAACTTGTTATATAAATATTCGTGTTTTACTGATTTTACACTTCACCTAAATAAATAAAACCGTTACAATATCATAGTATATATTCACCAACACTAAAATTAATTCTGACTCGCAATTGATTCCTGAAAGTGTTAATTTGAATAAAAAATTAGCAAGATGGGGTGTCTTAGTGGTATAGTTCGAACTATTATGTTCATTTTCAATTTTGCGTGCTTAGTATGTATTTATTAGATAAATTAATCAGCCTTGTAGTAAATTTTTAATTAGCGAGCATTCATAATTAACTTAACTTGCAATATATTAGATTAAAAGCGAAATAAACGTTACAAAGAACAACATAATGTTAAAATCTCGGTTAGGTACCTATACTTTGCAATTTGAATGATTGATTTTGAATTAGGTTAAATTTTAATACAATAAATTCTAAAGCCTCATTTCCACCGACTGTTTTAATGCTTAAGAACTATGTTTAATGCATAAATACTAAGAGCAACGCATAAGAACAAAACTTTGCAAACTCCAAACATAAGGTGCATAAGGCGTAATGCACAAGCATAATGATTGACATGTGTCATTAATTATTATTTGTTTCGAATTGTCAATTTCTGTCTGTTTCTAAATATGGAAATGAATACCTTACTTATGGCCGTTTGCACCGCTTCCACTTAAATTTTAAGTATCACTTAAATGAAAAATATCCAATCGAACTCATGACAGCAATGGTATTTCTACGTTTGACAATTTGATTTTGATTCGATATTGTTCATTTAAGTGACACTTAAAATTTAAGTGGAAGCGGTGCAAACGGCCATTACGAAATTAACAGTTCTTCCATTCCTTAATATCGCAAAAACGCCGGTAATGATTAAGTTATAAAATTCGACAACAAATGTCATCTCTGTCGAATTAGTCCTTAAGGAGGAACTGGTCGTACCGTCGGAGACAAAAGTTATCAGAAACACACACATTTCTGTAACTTAAATATATGGGCATACAAGAGATTTGCTGATGTATCTATTACCTCTAAAATGATCATTAACACTCACTGCATTATAAATAATTTTGCTCTGGTCTAAGAAACGATTCTTATGACTATTTATAACAATTTATTATCAATGACATAAAATTTCGAAATGTCATTTTGCCCTAAAAAAAAGTTCACAACAAGAAAATCTTATCTATTTTAAATGAGTCGTATGATTGTAGTAAAGAACATATTATAGTATATGTGCTAAAATATCGATAAAAGTTATTATTTTTACACCTAGGATTAATAAAAATTCATAAAATAATAAAAATAAAATGTTTATTTACAGTGGTATAAGTGACAACGTAGCATTCCAAATCGAGCAGAATTTTTGAAAGATGATTGGTAGAACTGATCGGCACTCAAACTTACTAGGATGATTATACAGCTATTTATCTCGTAAATACTCTATAAATATGTTGTTAACAATAATTTATAATACAAATTTGATGATTTTTGTATTTCAAAAGAAAACAACGCAAATACATTAACAAATAATGTTACATTGACAGTTTTAACAGCCTGCTTGTGATGTCATAAGTTAATGTCGTTCCCAATATTTCAATTTTATAATCTAGAATGCGATCCATGCGGCGTTGCCGTATGTTTTATGCAATTTTTCGGAAGACGTCAAAAAATAAATTTTTGGTCACATTTTCTTTTATATCTTTAAATCTAAGTAGTGAATCGTAATGGGATGTCAAAGATGTGCAATGACCAAATCAAACCCGCCAAAAGCACCCGTCCATCCTTGGGATGAACCACAACAGAATTGGGAAAGAGTTCATATTGATTATGCAGGTCCATATGAAAATCACTATTTTTTAATTTGTGTTGACGCCAAATCCAAATGGGCAGAAATAAAAATTACAAAAGAAGCACCCACAAGTGCTTCTACAATTTCTATGTTAAATGACATTTTTGCTTCCCATGGTTTTCCAAAAAACCTTGTATCAGACAATGCAACCATTTTTCAAAGTGAGGAATTCTGCACTTACTGTCTCACAAATGGAATTTTCCAAAAATTCATAGCACCTGGGCATCCGGCAACAAATGGTCTTGCAGAACGTCATGTTCAAATATTAAAGAATCGACTGCGAGCAGCCTCTAATGATGATACAAGAATTTATGAAAAAATCCGGACCATCCTATTCAGATATCGAGCTACACCGCTTGCATGTGGAAAGTCTCCTGCTGAATTGTACTTAAATAGAAGAATACGAATACGTTTAGATGCTGTTTTTCCAACTCGACCTGAACCTTCAAAAATCGTAATTAAGCCGGTTCGTTCCTTCCAAGTGGGGGAGAGAGTGCAAATTCGGTTTTTCCAAAATAATAAGTATTTATGGAAATTTGGAAAAGTATTAAAAAAGTATGGCCAGCGACATTACTTGGTAGTTATAGATGATTCAGGAAGATCATTATAACGTCATATTGATCAGCTAAGAGGAACATTGAATCCCTGCACAGTTTCCTCTTCAGCAACCGGTAGATCCTCCACCGGCGAATTTACCTGTCCAGCTACCAGTAGACCTACCACCAAATCCTCCACCGGCGAATTTACCTGTCCAGCTACCAGTAGACCTACCACCAAATCCACCAGTCCGGAGGTCAACAAGACAAAGTCATTTGCCTCTAAGATTTAATGATTATAAATCATAACATTTCATTCTATTATAGTAAAAATAATATAAGTGGGGGAGATTGTTGTATATTAGGGAATCTAGTAGTAGCTAAAATAATGTAACTATGACAACATTCCTGTATTTTTTTAGAAAAATAATAAACTGACATAGCTTCACTAGAATTAACGATTCAACATTTTGTATGGAAAGTGTTTTTACTAGAATTAACGAAATTTCTTCAAAAGTAGTGACATTCGACTGGAGTAACTGTTCTCTAAACCAGTTATCTCGCAACCCACGAATAAATTGGGCTCTTAAAAACACATCTGAAATTGAAATTGAACGATCACATTCACATTTAACAGAAAATTCGCACTCGGCCAAATCACATTGAAGAGTTGCGACAAATTCTGAGATTGACTGTCTCTCTTTTTGATATACATTTAAAAAATAATGTTGAGAAACAAGAGCGCTTTTCTTAGGTACAAGCATTTGTGTGAATAATATAACCAAATTTGTGTAATTCTGTGTTTTGATTGCTTTATCTGGACCGAGAAATGCTGCTAAGCCATTATAATGACTTGAGCCAATAGAAACACAAAGTAGCTGTGCTTTCTTTTCATCATCTGTAACATTTTTCATTGCGACATAATTTTCGAAACGCTCCATGTAACATGTAAACTTTTCTTTTCTTGCATCGAAATTTTCGAATGGATGAATGTTAGAAAAATTGATAGAACCATCTTTTTTCGTTTCAGTCTGAAATGTAGTAATAAACTGCGTAAGCAGAGCCTGTTGTTGCTGGTTAAATGCGTCGAGTAGTTTTGCAAATTGTGCTGCATCCATTTTCTCGTACGTTACGTTTATCCTCGTCGCCAACTGTTGTGTCGTTAATTCTAGTAAAAACACTTTCCATACAAAATGTTGAATCGGTTGAATCGTTAATTCTAGTGAAGCTATGTCAGTTTATTATTTTTCTAAAACAATACAGGAATGTTGTCATAGTTACATTATTTTAGCTACTACTAGATTCCCTAATATACAACATTCATATTTCGCAGATAGGACCAGTACCTCCTTAAACAAAACAAGTGGGGATGGCCATCTAATAAATAATCATTATGCATTACGCCTTACGCATAAATCATTATGCATTAAGCATAAGCACTAAAACAGTCGATGGAAATGAGGCTGTAGCCCACTGAACTTACGCCCAACAAACTTAAGTCTTTAAACTAATTTAGTGGAATTTTCTGGATAGTAAATTATTAAGTATCTGAACGAAATCGAGTAAAAAAGCATCTTACAATTGAAAGCAGTTTGCATAATTTATAATAATAACTTTACGTATAATTGGGATTCTCTTAGAAGTAAAGTCTAAATTGAATTAATTAAATAATTAGCCTCTGTTTGGATCACCTATTCCGACTCATTCAGTTATCAGTTGTGGTGCAACTGTACTACTGTGTGGTTGATTCTTGTTCGTTGTATGTTTTTACATGCATTTTCAGAGAAGCCTAAATTGTAGGTGATTGATACTGGTGGGCCTCTGGTAGCAGTCCATGCTCATCAGTGTGTATGCGTGATGGTGGTTCCCACGCTGGAGTTAAGGTGCGATACCTTATGTATGCGTGATGGTGGTTCCCACGCTGGAGTTAAGGTGCGATACCTTATGTATGCGTGATGGTGGTTACCACGCTGGAGTTAAGGTGCGATACCTTATGTATGCGTGATGGTGGTTCCCACGCTGGAGTTAGTTCTGGTGGACCTCTGGTAGCAGTCCATGCTCATCAGGATGTATGCGTGATGCATTCCCACGCTGGAGTTATGTGAGCACTGACGATGCCTCTGGTGGCAACGCCATGCTCGTTGGGTGCGGTGCCTTGCGGTGCCTTGTTTTGAGAGCACTGATGTTGATGTCGTGCTCATGCAGTGTACTGATTCTCTACCTACTACTAACGGACATGTTACTAATTTGTAGGTTGACAATCGTCATTGTTGAGCGATGCAGATGAGATTCATAAAGACGCAACTCTGAAGATGAAAGCTAAATAACCAGAGAATTTGTGATGAGATAGACCCAGGGGCGCACTCAAGGGGGGGGCTCGTGGGGCTTTAGCCCCCCCCCCAGACGACTGGACTTTTTTCAATTTTTTTCATTAAACATTTTAAACATTATGTAAGATTATTTAAGTTCACTGAAGACTAAAAATAATCGCCTTTTATCTGTTTTTATGTGTGTGCACAAGAAAGAGAGTAAAACGTGCAACTGTTTATCTTTAAAAAAATGAAACTTTCAATTTAAAGGTGTTTGACCTTGAACTCTAAAAAAAATTCGCCTGCGGCGCATTTCTTTCTTGTGTCGTACTACAGGTTTCATAAAAAAAATTCTTAGCCCCCCCCCAACATGCAATCCTGGGTGCGCCACTGGATAGACCAGACAACTTCGGGGCCGCACCCCCCGGAGGCGGTGCGGAGGTTGCACACGTAATTTGTTTACCTACTACGATTCGAATAAATGTGTGATGCAAACGTTGCGTAAGACAGAGACCAATTAAATGAGTAGAATTGAGTAAAATGGATTGTTTCCTGTTTTTCTAGTCAGTATTGTATTTGCTGTGGTAGTGATCACATCGAGAGTCAATATAGTTATTCTAAAGTTTACCTAGATAGCCTGACTGATTAATTATTCTACAAGAGTTGTGTACTAACTCTTACACAATAAATCATTTTGCAACTTTGGTTTAGAAATATATGATCTCATATTTTACAATGATGTACTTAAATGTTGTGCTTACACGGCTATATAATTTTCTTAGCTAAATTCTAAAAATTACTAAATACATAATTTTTACGGTCAATGGGTAGCTGTTTAAAAAATATCTCTATAGCCGTTTTCGATTAATGTATATTTTCGATTTTAAAAGAAATATTTAAATTATGTGTATTAATAAACGTATAAAATATATTATTATACGATCCCGCAATATTGATCTCTCTGCGACATTATTCTTAATGGTATCACTTTTTTGATCAATTTTGAACATCAAGGGGATATCACAAATGCAACCTTAATTGACATCCTTTATTTTATCTCTCCGTGATGTTAAATATATAACATCTCTGTGATGTTTGTGATATGAAATAATGTGATGTTACAATGCTATCTCTATGAGATAAATTGTAATATAATATCGCATGGACGAAACAAGATTCGTGGATTTAATTTGAAATTTTGCTAATTGATGTCATAACAATTTACAACTTGCCTGTATCGATTTATTAATGATTCATGATTCGTCATGTTTAATTTCAGTTTGAAATTTTTAATAATATAGCCAGAATCGTTGAAATTGTGAAGCTTCCAGATTCACAAGTGTTGCGCTTTAAATATGAATAGTAACTTATTGCAATTGTTCGTTTATTAATTTTGTATATTTTTCAGGCTGTGGGTATAATTTTGATAGCAGTTGGATCAGTTTTCTATATATCTGTAGACCAGTATATCGAATTAGTTGATGGATCTCCAGGATTAAACGTGGTCCCATCTCTAACAATTGCCGTTGGAGTCATTATCTTCATCATTTCATTTTTGGGATGTTGCGGTGTAATGATTAACAGTTCTTGGATGCTAACATTAGTAATAAGTTTAACATTTTTTTGTAACTGTTGTTTGTAAATACAGAATGGACCGGAGTCTTTAGTAATATTCGTGTCGCCACGAACATAACTGGTAGACTACCTTTTTCTCTCTAATTTTTGTGTATAGCTAGAGGAAGCACGTTGCACTGATATTAAGTGATGCATGTGCGTGCATTTATCCCTGGCTAAAAAGAGATGTCATCAGGCTACAAAGTGATTATAAATGATTGACCGTCACGCGACTTGAGAAGTGTTTTTAAAAAAAAACTATTTTCCGCGGAAAAAAAGTCAGTACCCATTTCTTACTGTCAAACAAACGTCATGTAGTGCTTTTACGAAATTACGATTAATTTGGGAGTTAATCTTGTTTCTTGGCATTTATAGTAAAGGTAGAAAGCAAGTATGAACACTATTATTAACTTTAATATTGAAAGAAAACTGTATTTGTTGATATTTGAACGTTAGGATGGTGAGCATAGTAGCAATCACATCGAGGTGCCATAAACAAAATCAGAACGATGTGGCACGGTCAATCATTTATGATCACTACTCTGTAGAACACGCCGGTCTATTCTATCCTTATTTTAGCTAAGAAAAAAGCGTTAGGTAAGATAAGGCGATGATATCCTTAAATCTGATTGGTCGAGATAAGAGATGGATTTACACCAGCAAACATTTTCATTTCCGTTAACATTACTTATCTATCTTATTTTCAATTTCATAGTTACATTTAACTAGGTTTTTGCAGTGCCATTTGCCTTTTTCTTAGCTGAAATGGACTTTCGTTATTGATTTGTAGATTGTAGCAATTTTATTATTATGTCTACCTATAGTTGATTTCTTAACTAAACGGAGCAATCTGAAGTTGGAATGCTAAAACTGATCGTTTTTGATTGGCTGATGTAACACCAGTTTTACACTACACAAACGTTGTAATGTAAACAAACGAATGTTCTCCATCTTGTTTCGTCAGCTGTTGTCAGTGCAGGCGCGGATACAAGGGGCTTGGGGTAACGGGGTATTTAACCCCCCCCCCCCCAAGAATCCTAAAGTTAGATCTTAAAATCTAATGTACTATTCCAATTTCTACTTAAGTTAATACTATTTTAACTTACGTGGAAGTAAAAATTAAGTTTTAATTTATTTTTACACATAAAAAAGAGTGTTATTCAAATCCGAAATTTCATATAAAGGCATTTGACCTTGAACTAAAAAAAATTTCGCCTGCGAAGCTATTTTACCATTTCATTTTTCAAAATTACCCCCCCTAAGAACATCACCTGGATCCGCCCTTGTGTCAGTGACTGTATCGAGTATGCTCGCTGATAGGTCAAATTTAATTTTGCCGCCAAACAAATTTGTAATATTTTTCTCGTATTGACACAGTTTAAATACGGCTCAGCGAGACAACTTCAGATTGCTCCGTTTAGTTAAGAAATCAACTATATGTAATTGTTTATTTATGTCATGGATACGAGGCACGTTATATACTTCATTATGCACTAGTGCATTACGAAATTTCCATGGTAATGTTGACACATCAAAAATGTTTTTCTTCTGAAATTAATATATTTCCTTTTCGTTGCTAGGATACTAAAATTATTAACAAAATTTGAAACGTCAAAGCGAATTGTCACGCTCGGAGTATTTTACTATTTTATTTAAAATATTCTGCGCGTGACATATTTCGCTTTTCCCTCGAGCAATTTACAGTCCCTTGGGCCAGAGGCCCTTGTAAACATGTAGCCCTTGGATGATCATAAACATCATCATGATGCTCTTGATACATAAATATCTATTTATTTCTACTTTGTTTTTTCCTTTTTAGTACGCATTAATATTAATAGTACTGCTTATAACCCAGTTTGCGGTTGGTATTCATGGAGTTGTTGTAGCAAAGGATGATAACAAAGATTTTCAAGATGAAGTTACAAAGCAAATGACGACAGCTTTTCAAAAATACAATACTAGTGATAGCGTCAAAGTCATGTTCCAATCAGTTCAATCTAAGGTATAATTACAATTATGCAGTAAAAGTGCGTCATTTTATATTTAATACTTGTTTCAGCTTGAATGTTGTGGAGTAAATGCCACTGGTGATTATGCGATGATTGGAGTCTTCACAATTCCTGGTGGTTGCTGCGGAAAACCTAATGAGGATTCTTGCCCCGCAGGATCTAAACCTTACACAGTCGGATGCGCGCCAAAAATGTTCGAAACCATCAACATTGCTATTAGAACAGTTGCCATTGTTGCACTTGCCATCTGCGTAGTTGAAGTAAGTATTTATTCCGTGTCATAATGACAACATTATATGCCTCAATTTAAGGACCGCATTGGTATTCGTTATAGGCCAAGAACTATAAGAACTATATGAAAATTCAATTTTTTGTTCAATACCAATCATTTTATTTTATTTAACTGATTTACGCCAGCAGATAAAATTTTTATATGCAATACGAAGCGTAACCAATTATTATGGTACAAATCGTGTTATTAAACTCGAATTCGCCTCGTATGATAATTTTCACGACTATACTTTTTATAAAGAATTCTACACTTTGTACCATTTTCTACCTTATTATTTATTTATCGTGAACGTAATTCCCATAACAAAAAAAGATTCTGGTAAATATCCAGAACTGTTAAAAGTTTTTTGAGTAAAATTATCATAAATTATTTACCTATACAGAATTCTTTAAAAAATGACGTATAGTACCATAATAATTTACATAACGATTCTTCTAACATAAATAACTACTAGGTATTCTCCAAGATAAATAAAAAATTTCGGTCATAATTCGAACTATTTTAAGTGTAAGGCGAGAAATGTCAGTAAGCAAGGTGCTATTCAAATTTTGTATTTTCAAATTATTAATAATTGAATCTTATCTTTTTCAGTTACTGGGAGTCATATTTGCAATTTGTCTAGTTATCTCGAAAAAATAATGTATTTTATAGCTGCGAATATATTAATAATTTTTATTTTAATAAATAAAGTATATTTTTAAATAATAACTTAATAATAAACTTACAGATTTTTCTTTCATGTTGATAAAGTGAACGATACTAATTTATTTCAGTTTGCAAGTCCACTTTAAATAAACATTGTAAATTTCATTTATTTGATTTATATTTTTGTATTACATTTATACAAATGTTTAAAGAATATTTTTTACGGACTTTGTAGATTGATATTTTCTAAAACGAAACTTAAGGGGATGTTAAACGCTCAACTGCCACTTGGAAAACGACGGGAAACTTTTCAGCGTCATTTCTCAACCAAATTTAACAAGAATTGAAACATATGATGCTGACAAGTGAATGTTTCGAATGTATCTCCTCTTTTTCCAAAATTCGTAAAAAAAAATTTAATTGTTTGACACATTGGGCATTTTACAATAATTCCTGGATAAATACCTCATATAATGAGAACGGTTCGATTCTTGAATATCAGGAGATTGTTATTCCAATACTTTTGTTTACATGTAACAATGTTAAATACATTAAAACTTTCCCGTCGTTTTTAACAATGCAATCACAAAGACGGTAAAGAAGATCAACGTTACTATGTGTCGCGGAGTCTCACAGATGGCGCGATAGTCGAATTCTTTGCACATTTAACTGATTTATTATTGTTTAAAGAAATTACTTGCTGTAATTATTCGCTCATACGCATCAGAACACAAACAATATTATAGGTATATGACACGAAAGAGAGAGATAAAGAGTTTTGAATTTGGATGTTGGGGCACTCTAGATGTTGGTAATGACGGCCGCCACCAGTGGTATTTATTTATTTATTTATTACAGTTTCGGCTTCCCAACAGGAATTAAATTCCCAATAACAGAGAAGCACTAGACAATAATATAACTTGTGTACATAGGCAATACAAGAAACTAATAAAACAAATTAACTAGAAAAAATTAACAAACTTAGAAAATTACTATAAAATTTAAACATTATTAATTAAGTGTATCTACTTAAACATTATTAACTTTTTAAATTGGATTAATGTTGTTGAAAACAAATCAGGCAGCTCCATATTAAAATTCATTTCATTGTACAAATGTGCCAATCTGATAACAGGTGAGTTCAGATGTTCAGAATAATCTGGGAGCATTTGTCTACAGTGAAAGCTTAAGTTTTTACTTCCTTGTACGGAGTAATAAGGAAGTATTGTAATCGCGAAAAATTTCGGTTTTCAGATTTTGATGGAAATATCCGTTTTGACCTTTTCTGAATCCATTATGACTAGTTTCGTCGTGACGTCTGTACGTACGTGCGTACGTGCGTACGTACGGACGTATGTGTGTCGCATAACTCAAATACGGTTAGACGTAGAAAGTTGAAATTTTGTATTTAGGACTGTTATAGCATCTAGTTGTGCACCTCCTATTTTTGGTTTCAATCTATAAACCGGAAGTAGTACTTTTTAAAAATATTTTGATAAATAATTAATTTTAGACAATTTTTTTAATTTTAAATGAAAGATTATGTGATTATTATCTACAATCGGTATTTTATAAATTTTTCTGTATCTTCTATCATTTAAGAATAATTAAAGTATATACTTATAATTTAGTATTTCTGTATCTTGTAGTCCATGATCGATTAACATTTGTTACTACGTAAAATTTAAATGATTATGACATGACAGTGACAGTAGCAGTGACAATAGTAAAATATCGTTTATATCTTCTTCTGCAGTTTAAATAAAATGACTAAAATATATTTGTGAGTATACTAGTATAATAAGTTAAAAGAATTTTTTATATTATTCTACATTTTAGTTATTAAGAAAAGTATGAACAAACAAGGCGTACAAGGAAGTCATGTGGTGTCCACGTCAGATTTTTTTACATAAGCAACGAATCTATCAATATCGTTTTGTAGTTCTATGCAGTCATCAAGAGACTCAATAGTGTGATAAATTTTTAGATCATCTGCGTATAGAATGAAATTAGCGACATTGAAACAAGAAGACACATTGTTAATAAAAATAATAAAGAGTAAAGGTCCCAGATGAGATCCCTGCGGTACTCCTGATGTTACTATGATATCCTCAGATGAAAAACCATTAACAACAACGCGCTGTTTTCTGTCACTCAGGTAGGAAACGAACCATCGTAGCAGATTACCACTGACACCAACCTCAGCTAATCTAGAAATTAATATATTATGCGAAATTTTATCAAACGCTTTACTAAAGTCAGTGTAGATGGCATCAACCTCAATTTGATCATCCATAGCCTTCAAAATATAATCAGTGTATTCCAAGAGATTTGTATCGACTGATTGACCAGGAACGAAGCCATGTTGTTGAGGAATAATTATATTTTTGACAGCAGAGTAAAGAGACTTATATATTATTGTTTCAAATACTTTTTCAAAAATGCAGAGCTTTGACACTGGTCTATAATTTTCGAAACAAATTCTTGTTACCACTCTTAAATATTGGTATTACATAAGCAAGTTTCCAAACCTGAGGACAGTGTGATTCCGCTATAGATTTTTGGTATAACAGCGTCAGGGGTATACAAAGAGATTCAGCACAGTTTTTTTTTTATAAAAACACAAGGTATCTCATCAGAACCAGCACCCTTCTTTATATCAAGTTTATTTAAAATATCGAAAACAATATGTTCATCAATTTCAATATCACTCAGATGATTTACATTAACATCACAAAATTCACCAGAATCAGAAATGGTATCACTTGGATTGTAAACAGATTGAAAGTATTTTGAAAATAAGTTACAAGTTTCATTTCCATTGGTACTTGTTATATTGCTATATTTCAATGTTTTTGGAATATTAGCAGATTTAGTCGAAGAAATATATGACCAAAATTTATTACTGTTATCTTTAATCTGTTGCTCAGTATTTTCTATATAGTTCGAGAAACATTGTGTTTTCAAAATTTTATATCTCCTACGAAGAAGAGAAAATTCATTATATGAAGCTGTAGTTTTATAGAATTTCAATTTTCTGTGGGCTATATCTTTATCTTTAATTAAATGAATTAGTTCACTAGTAAACCACACAGGGCAATCCCTAGAGTTTAACGATTTACTAGGTACATAAGTATTTATACAGTTATACGTAAGATGTTATAAAATTTTGAAACCATCTGCTCAGTATTTAGATCATTGAAGGCAGTAACCCAACTTATTTCATTAAAGTATTTATTTATTTCCATATAATCAGCCGATTTATATTTAAACATTCTACGATTTTTTATTCTTGTAATAAATAATGTCAAGGGCTGGATGATGTTGTTCATCCAATTTACTTAGTGGACTAGTGCACTCAATGACCTTTACATTATCATTATTACCCAAAATCAAATCAAGAATTCTGTTATTAGAATTTAGAATACCATTAAATTGAAACAAATTACAAAATGACATGGAATCAACAAATTCAGTGGCTGATTTATTGTACGAATTTAATGGTTTTAAATAATTGGAGTTGGAGTTAGCGATCCAATTCAAATATGATAAATTGAAATCACCTCAAATTAAAAAATTACCATCGATTTCTCGTTCCATAAAATTAGACAAGCTTATGAGAAATACGCTTAAAGCATTATAATCCTCAGGTGGAATATACACACAACAAATAAATAATGAATGCCTGCCATTCAGACCTAGTTTAATCCAAATGTCTTCGGAATATCGGCAACTTCATAAATTTCTGGTTTTTTTTTCTACATTACCGACATCATTTGAGTTGGGCAACGCGTTTGACATCCCCTTAAGGGAGATTTACTTAAAAACATACTTTGCTTCTTGCTTTTGTTATATTGTGTAAAATTTCCGGGGAACGTCTTCAACTAGAAAATTCTTACATGGAATCATAAAAGCTCAAGCTATTAGTAAAAAATTTCCGCTAAATTTTTATATAACCATGGTTACTATTATTGTAATCAATTCTTCCATTAGTTGTTATACCTATACCGGGTGTAGAATTTTTTCTGACCTATAGGAAATACAATATTAAAATTTTAATTTTGCTCTAAGTTTTTACCTATTGCTTTTAAAGCCAAACTGTAAATACAAAAGATGTTCAGAATAAAAAAACTGCATCCAACGAGCCCTTATTTATTGATATAAAACGTTCCTGTCACAAGATAAACGTAAATTAAATTTGATAAATTTCAGCTATTTACAGAGTGCCATGAAAAATAAAATGAATTAGTCAGATCAAAAAAATAAACACTTCAATTAATTACGATAAAATGTACCTTAGGAAGAAAAGAAGGAAAATAAAATAATTATTAATTTATTTTTTGATTAGTTAATCTTTCTTATGGTCCAATAAATCAATTAGAAGAACTTTTTCAAACCTGTCAACTGTCAGAGTGACGGAATAAATATAGTAGTACTTTTTTCAAATATTTCGATAAATATTTAATTTAACACAAATTTTTTTATTTAAAATGAAAGATTATGTGATTATTACCTACAATCGGTATTTTATAAATATTTTTGAATCTGGTATCATTTAAGAATAATTAAAGTATATATTTATAATTTAGTATTTCGGTATCTTGTAGTCCATGATCGATTAACATTTGTTACTACGTAAAATTTAAATGATTATGACATGACAGTGACAATAGTAAAATATGCTTTATATCTTCTTCTGCAGTTTAAATAAAATGACTAAAATATATTTGTGAGTATACTAGTATAATAAGTTAAAATAATTTTTTATATTATTCTACATTTTAGTTATTAAGAAAAGTATGAATACACAAGGCGTACAAGGAAGTCATGTGGTGTCCACGTCAGATTTTTTGATTTTATAATAACAAATACTGAAATATTTGCAACCCGAAATAAAGCATGTTCTTTTCATTCGTAATTACTTAGTTTCCAAATTTACATTATCTAAATAAATAAGAAACATAAATTTACCAGAATATCATTTAAAACATTTAAATATGAATCGAAACTGGCGCCATCTCTATGAAAAATGTGCACAACGTAAACCAGTAAGGACATCAAAGATGATAATAACAATCAACGCGGAACGCGTGATTTCGTAGTGCTTTATTTACTAAAATCTGTAGTTATTTCGCGATATACATTTACAAAACTATGTGTAGTGTGTGTCTAAGGACCTCATTGGAACCTGGAATAAATTTCAAGGCTCTGCGATGAATAATGCAAGGTAAAAATCGATTTATAGTTTTTCTAAGTGATGTACAGGCTGAACTAAATGTAATATTGTAAATCTGATTGTCCCATTGGATTCCTCGTAGTTTTGTTAGTAAATAACCATAGTTGCATACTTGTAGCTGTTTTGGCAGAATTTCTACGAATTTTTAATAGTTTATTGAGGAATTATTCACTACTACATAGACACACACTTCGTGTACGTTCAAGAATCTCGGTTCGGCTTGTACAGGACATCAGACAATAATATTTCTAATACCGAAGGCTGATACTTTAAATATACATTTTGAGAGGTATGAACATTATAAGCATAGCTCATTGTCCAAGAGCCAGAGCCTAAAAAAGTCTCTGAATTTACTAAGCCTAGTTTTTTAATAGTTTATTACAGTGGTTGTGTACACAAACATACTGCGGTCAGTCAAGCTAAACGTAGAACAGGCGTCTCAGGTACGCTGTCGAAGTTGTCGTTCCTGCGAGGTAACAAAATGAATTTACTAAGACTGAAAATTGTTATACAAATAATATATTGCATATAAATGAAAGTTATGACAGTCAGTCGACTAAATGTGGGGACGGAGCTGGTCAGTCGGCCGCAATGTATGTACAAAAATAATACCAGCCTAGTCAAATTTGACATTAAAATGTCAATTTTTATATTTTAATGTCAAATTTGACTATTTAATGTCAAATTTGACTAGGCTATTATTTTTTGTACATACATTGACATTTTAATGTCAAATTTGACTGGGCTATTATTTTTTGTACATACATTGCGGCCGACTGACCAGCTCTATCCCCACATTTAGCTGACTGACTGTCATAACTTTCATTTATATGCAATATACTATTTGTATAACAATTTTCAGCCTTAGTAAATTCATTTTGTTACCTCGCAGGAACGAAAACTTCGACAGCGTACCTGAGACGCCTGTTCTACGTTTAGCTTGACTGACCGCAGTATGTTTGTGTACACAACCACTGTAATAAACTATTAAAAATTAAAAAACTAGGCTTAGTAAATTCAGAGACTTTTTTGGCTCTGGCTCTCCGTCTATCAGTGCGTAACGAGATTGACTGAGTTCAAATTTTGAAATACGCGTAGTAAAATATGAATTTATATGTTTACTCACATTATGTAAGGCTGACACACACAAATTGGGCAAAATCGTAGTTTTGTTAGTAAATAACCGTAGTTTCATATTTGTAACTTTTTGGCAGTATTTCTACGAATTTTTAAATAGTTTATTGAAGAATTGTTCACCTTATTAATTTTGGAAAGAAAGTAATTTTTTAATTCAATGCTAAAATTTCTTGTTTAAAGCAAAATATCGAGGCCCCAGAACTTCTGGGGCCTCAGACATCTGCCCGAACTGCCCTACCATAGCTACGCCACGAGACCAAAATGTGCCAATTTTCAAACCGCTACAACTTTTACAATTTTAATAAGATCTGCATGAAACTTTCTCCACCTGAAAGCTCAACAAACTCTTCCTCTACATAAATGTCTCAAACTTCCACCCCTTGCCTCCTGGACCCCATTCGAAAAAGGTATCTTTTTTATGAAAAATTTGTCAACTTCAAGTTGATACATTGATTTTTCAGCGAGAAACAATTTTTTGAAGTTAAGACTGCACGGATTTCTGTGCTCAAGAACCACAGTTCTAAAGCAAAATTTGGTTACAGGCGAAAAAGGCGCCAAATGCAGCCTATCTTCAACAAATTGTATCTCGCTGAAAAATCAACTTGAAAGTTCGTGTTCCTTGATACTAGGTTGAACGCTACTCCTAATGGTTGTAATATACGGAACTAAAGAGTAAAGTTTGCAGCCCGTATTACAACTAAAATATTTCAAATAATAAAATTTCGATATAATTAAATTTTTTATTACATTTACATACATTTATTATACCATAATTATTTCCTGTAAATTGTATTTTTACAATAAATGTGTGTAATATAAATTTAAATATCGAAATACATTACATCAGCAAACACTTTGATATATTTTTTCTCGATGTCCTCTTCGTACACGTCGACAATGTGTTGCCACTTTGCCATTGCTGAAATTGTCAATTGTAAATTTTAAATCGTATTTGATTAATAATTATTGTTCCTCATGCTTTTGAGGAGATGTGGTGGATCATAATAATAGTCCGTCAGCCCGCTGCCAAAAAGTGTAATGATAGTATAACGTATGCTCTCTAGGGTTTTGGCAGTTATGTATATAATTATCAATGAACAAGCAAAATTAGCGGGTGAGCGTGGAACTTGCACTAGACAAGTTGTTATTGTTAGTTTATTGCTAAAAAAATCACATTTTGCGATGATAGTATAACGTATGCCATTGGTTTTTTAAATGAAATATGCATCTAATTATGCAAGTTTGTCGAACGGCATACGAATCGATTGGAACATAAATGTTTTAATCAGATAAAAAGTTGCGCGAATTTTCTAACAATTGCTATGACAGTATAATGTATGCCATTGTGGTTTTAGTGGGATATCATCTATAATTATGTAATTTTTCGAACGGCATACAAATCCGGTGGGTCAAACATACTGAATACATAAATAAATAATAAATACATAAGGAAATTTGTTGCTGATTTCACAATGAGTCCTCAATATAATTTTTGACATTTGGTGAATAATTAATTTTAAAATAATAACAGTAGGTAAATTAGATAATAAGAATATAACACTTTAATTATTGATTTAAATAACACAAAGAATTGATGAATTTTATTTCTCAGCTGTCAAAAATAATTTTCAAAAACCTTCAAAGTACGAAGTGAACATAGTAATATACAAATGACGTATTTCTTAACACTTTTAGGGCGCATGTTGACCCTTGGAACCCACGCTGCACGTATGCCGATCGTATTCCGATGGATGTTTTTTAATGAAACATCGTTTGGTATGCTCGGTATACGTTATACTATCATCGCAAAATGTGATTTTTTATATTAATAAACTAACAACTTGTCTAGTGCAAGTTCCACGCTCACCCGCTAATTTTGATAACAATGGAACTATAATGTTCAAATGTCTGTTTGGTACCATAACCACCTAAAATATCATTAACAAGTTGGTCTGTGCATGTGAACAAATAGGAAAGAACTAATTTTTAGAAAATGGGCCTTTCGGCCTGTTTCAGATTTGCTTTAAAATCAATATGTATCGTTTTAAGTCTTGCTTGTATGGTAAGTTTAATTTTATCTCTGCTCTAGAAAGATTAAAACCTCATTCACAAATCAGAATTAGTTTTATATTTTGATTTTTTCGTTTTAACATACATCACAGCATACACATAAATCAGATTCTTTAGTTTTAGTTATTAATGTCATCTATGTGTCACTTACGATATTTTGACATAAATCGTTAATTTTATAGGACGTAATCTTCTGTTCTTTTGTGTGTGGTCTAAGTAAAATTTAATCAATAAAAATGTACTTAGTATGTTTCTATATTATTTTCATTTTTTAAGTTTTATAATTACACTGACACTGACAAATGTCAAAATATAGTTAAACACGGAGTAAAATATTATTACATGAGAGGAATCAAGGAGGATACCTAATTAGGAGTAAGCACTCAATGCTAAGCAACGCGTTACATGCTAATGTCAATTTTAGTTCCGCCCATGCCGTTTGGCGTCACTACGGTACAGTATGTTTAAATCAGAATAAATTTTAATAATTTAAATTAATTACTTATTACAAAATACGGATATTTATAAAAGATACATTTATTATTATTAGATACATATAAATCGATATAAATAGTAAATTATTATGAATTAATATAATGAAAAATTACTAAATATAAACTAAGCCTAAGTCTAAGCAAGAAGAAGCAAGGGACAGTAAATAAATATGATGAAACAAATTAACGGTTCAGTAATCTTCCAATAACAAACTTGTATGTAACAATCGTGTATGGTAATTATGAAATAAACTCACGTGTTACTTGCGAAGTTTACTTTTCAATGTTTTTTCGTAACGTTCTACTGCTAATTTTTGAATTGGATCCAAAGCAACACGAGTACGCTTGTCTTGACCTGTCAGATATCTGTTTACTTTTTTGCACCAAATATAGAAAATTTTACAGTAAATTGTACAAGCGTCGTCGTAATGTTATGATTTTCGCTGTGTAAATTATTAAAGTTAACATTTAAATTTAATTAATAATATTGCGAAAATGTTTTTATTGTACCCAATCTGAGGCAGTAAACTAAATGAAATGTTCATAATTCTTCGAAATGTCTTAAACAAATACGAAATTCATTGTAAATTTTTTGTGCAGGCATTTCAAAGAAAAGTGGATTGCTAATTTCATTTATCCAAATCTCAAATTGTTCCATATTTTTCATTGGATTCGAAAATCTGGACATTCGCTGTCCGAAGTATTGAAAACATGTTGGAACACAACAACTTCTGCTACCTGACATCTGGAAACATAATATTATATTTATAAAAAATTTAAAAATACGTTTGTATTATTTACTTTACCTTTAAACTTATTTAATGTCTTGCAATGATAAGTAGCGTAAAACCAATCCACAGAACAAGCAGACTTATTGTTATAGTTATTATAATCTTTGATTACAATTACAAATCAGTTACGTTACAATAATCTAATATCACAACTTGATCACAACAAACACGTCAAACAATTGCCGCCTTCCTCTTGTTCTTTTTTTTGTCAGTATTATAGAAATCTAACTTATCTACTGAGAAAAAATAGTTTCGCCCATGTTAAGAGATGTCTCTAGTATCAACAACCATGGTGGGGATATAGAATGAACTCTCCTAATTGACCTATCCTGTCAGAAGGAGTGAGTGCGATAGATACAAAGTAACATTGTGTTGAGTGAGACAGCAAGCTGGTGCGCAGTACGCTGTGCGCATGCTTGTGGCAAAAGGAAGTGACGTCAATAGACCAATCCTGGTGATGCAGGCGTATTTTGACAGATTTGTACAAATGTCAAAATTTAATTTCAATTTTTTTAACGATTTTATTAATTTGTTTCATGCCTGTTGCGTACTAAATTGTTCAAATTTCGCAATGTCATTAAATCGAATTAAACTTTTCCCCTACATTTAAAAAATTTAAAATAAGAAATGTCAAACTTCAACTAACTGCACTTTCTATTGTCATAGCGTACTGCGCAGCAGTTGTGTCGTCTCACTCAACACATGTTACTTTGTATCTATCGTACTCACTTCCTCTAAACCGGATGCCCAATGCCCAAGCATGCGCGCGCAACCGAAGTTCAACAGGATAGGTCTATTAGTTATCCTCCTTGAGAGGAATCGACCAATCGGCGTATGTTTTCATTGTTGTCATGTCATGTGTCTGCGGTCTTCAAACGTGAAACATTTTAAAAAGAGAGGAGACAAAATGAGTGCTTTGTCAAATATGCTGATTTTTAAGCATATATTTAATTACGAGTGATTTTGGTGTTTTGCAAATAAATGTTGCGTCGATATGGGTAGAAAGTATGCGACTGAGATCATTTTTTTATCAAAAATTTAATACACAGTCTTATTATTTTAATGTGTTTCTTATGCTTTTATTATTATTAACGTATGATCTTAAATGTTCATAATTTAAAATATAGTAAAATTCTTATTTCGCGGTTATATTATAGTCCAGGGAATTTACAATTTCACTTTGAAAAAATCTGAAGTGGCCTGCACACAACCTTCCGCCATATCTAGACTTATAAACATAAATGTACACGTATACAATCCGGTGTCCCTTTAAAATATACAAATAAAAATCTAAAATATTCAAATACAGAAATTTGCATCACTTGAATCAAAAGATTCGTTCACAGGAAAACTCGGGTAAAGTCTACTTGGCGGCCAAACCTGAAGTTGGCTGCAAGCTGTCAGCTGAAAAACGCGTTGTGGCCGTTTAAAAAACGAGTTCTGTTGGACTCAAGAAGGGTTTGTTAGCATAGATTAGTTTATGTCAAAAAAACTGAGTTCTGTTGGACTCAAGAAGGGTTTTGTTAACATAGATTAGTTTATATATTAACCAGAATCCGATTTTTTCCGCAGCCAACTCAGGTTTGGCCGCCAAGTTGACTTTTACCGAAAACTCTTCTGTGTTGAAGCCATCCTCCGTTCAATTACTACATTTAATATCTTACTTTTATGACTTATATGGCGCTAGTATGTCAATTTGTCACCCGTCTCACCTGTCAATACTTTTTACGCAGAAACAAATATCAACCGAACATCGATTACAAGATTTCAACGTTTTATTTGATAAATTTATTTTTTAAATTTTACTGCAGTTCTTTAATGCTATTAGATACAGACATTTTTTTATAACGTAAATTGCAAATAACTTTTCCTTTTATTCTTATTACAAATAAATACTATATTTATCCAAATTTATATAAATTTTTGACTATTATCTTTTTCAATCTTCAAAAAATATCACTTCCGGTGAAGATATTTGTACCAAAATCTAATGAGCTCTTCCTATTCGTATACAATTGTAAAATACCAAATATCAAAATTTTTGGGTAATTCGTATTTAAGTTATGCGACATACGGCATCGTCCCGGACCACACACATACATACAGACATCATCGAGAAACTATCAAAAATGAGTTGTAAGGACCCTAATTCATGCTCATCCACTTAAAACTCACAAACCGATTTATTGCATGATTCCAATACCTTCCTTTACAGGTAAGCGGAAGGTAAAAACTGCAACAAAAGCTTTCTCGACGGAATCCATTACAGAAAAATGTGCTTTTTAACATATCAAAAGTTTCCGGAAATCACCGCACCGAAACCGAAAGCCATTTAAATTTTGCAAAAATGGCCGCTATTTTTGCTTTTTACCTTCCGCTTACCTGTAAAGGAAGGTATTGGAATCATGCAAAAAATCGGGTAGTGAGTTTTTAGTGGATGAGCACGAATTAGAGTCCTTACAACTCATTTTTGATAGTTTCCCGATGATGTCTGTATGTATGTGTGTGTGTGTGTGTGTGTGTGTATGTGTGTGGGTATGTATGTGGTCAAGGGGTGTTAGTCACATAACTCAAATACGAATTACCCAAAAATGTTGATATCTGGTATTTTACAATTGTATACGAATAGGAAGAGCTCATTAGATTTTGGTATAAATATCTTCACCGGAAGTGATATTTTTTGAAGATTGAAAAGATTAAGTGTAAAAAATTTCTATAAATTTGGATAAATATAGTATTTATTTGTAATAAGAATAAGGGGAAAAGTTATTTGCAATTTACGTTATAAAAAAATTGTCTTCTGGTAGCATTAAAGAACTGCAGTAAAATTTAAAAAATAAATTTATCAAATAAAACGTTGAAGTCTTGTAATCCATGTTCGGTTGATTTTTGTTTCTGCATAAAAAATATTGACAGATGAGACGGGTGACAAGTTGGCATACTAGCGCTATATAAGTCATAAGTAAGCTATTAAATGTAGTAACTGAACGGAGGATTGCTTCAACACAGAAAAGTATTCGTGTAAATGAATCTTTTGATTCAGGTGATACTAATTTCTGTGTTTGAATATTTTAGATTTTTATTTGTATAATTTAAATGGGCACCGGATTGTACGTATATATTTCTGTTTAAAGTCTAGATATGGCGGAAGGTTGTGTGATGGCCACGTCAGATTTTTTAAGTTGAACTCATCTTTAGCTTATCATTACGAAAACAACATTTATATGACGTTATAGAGCACAAAATTCTCTATAAAAATGATGCATGGGGTTTTTATGTCAATAAACTTGTTTACGAAAAAATTATAAAAATGCGTTTTGGAAATTTTCAATTATTTAAATCTCTAAAATACCTACTGAGTCATTTGTAATTTTTAATTATCTTTCTTAGTTTGTATTATACCTAAATAGATTTTTTGGTCAGATTTGACGACAAAATGCTAACCGTCAGCTAATCGGTCGGCCAATCTATTTAGACTACCAAATTTTTCAGTATTTGAACGAAATCGTAGAGCACAACATTAAATATAAACAATAACTTTATTGTGACTATTCGTTTATTAATCTTGTTTAACTTTTCAGGCTATAGGTAGTATTTTGATAGCAGTTGGATCAATTTTCTGTGACTATGTAAAACAGTATTCTGAATTTCTTGAAAAAGTACCACATTTAAACTGGGTCCCATTTGTATTAATTGCCGCTGGAGTCGTTACCGTAATAATTTCACTCGTTGGATGTATCGGTGCATATTATAAGAATTCTTGCATGCTGATATCAGTAAGTTTAACACTTGTACTTTGTACCACTAATTTCAACACCAGAAAATATTCATACCCAGGAAAATGTATGCACAAGAAGATTCAAATCTAGAAAATAAAATACCTGCATTCACAGGAAAAAGCAAATCCAGAATTTTAGATTCGGCATAAAGGCAAACAGGAAGACGCAAATCTAGAAAAATAGTTGTTTTGAACCCATTCTCGTAGTTTCTATATGCAGAAGCAGAATGGACCACCGTCTTGGGTAATATTCGTGTCGCCACCGAATATAACTAGAATCTAGAAAAATAGTTTTTCCACGGCATGCGGAGAAAACACATTTTTCTTCTCGCGAAATAGTGAGGAACGTGAGTTTTTCCTCTCTAGAGAGGAAAGTAAGCAGTGTTACCACCAATATTATTTTACGATGAAACATTTCAAAAATTGTAAGTAAATGTATTATTTTATTGAAAATTCTGATTTTATAGTGATATACTGTAAAATATTATTTAACAATTATTACATTTTATACTTTCTTTTTCTACAATTTCACGATTTTACAACTTAAATTTAATTTGGCATATTGGCCGCAGTGAAACATTTCGTTGTTTTTATACGTCATTCTGACAGATGATAGTTATAACCTAACTTCTAATGTGTTTCTTCTACATTTACAATGTTTTTAAATATGTCGTGAAAAAAATGTTGTGTCTAACGCGAGAGGAAAGCCCTTTTACACTCTCGCTCGATTGCCTCACTCGCTTCGCTCGTGACACAAACTTCGACCTCGAGTGGGAAAAAGAAGCGCTTTCCTCTCTAGTTGGACAAATAATTATTTTTCACAACATGCGGAGAAAACACAATTTTCTTCTCGCGAAATAGTGAGGAAAGTAGGTTTTCCCCCTCTAGAGAGGAAAGTAAGCAGTGTTATTTTACGATGAAATATTTAAAAAATTGTAAGTAAATTTATTATTTTATTGAAAATTCTGATTTTATGGTGATATACTGTAAACTATTATTATGTTTTATACTTTCTTTTTCTACTATTTCACGATTTTACAACTTCAATTTAATTTGGCATATTGGATGCATTTCGTTGTTTTCAAACATCATTCTGACAGATGGCAGTTATAACATAACTTCTAGTTATGTGTTTCTTCTACATTTACAATGTTTTTAAATATGTCGTGAAAAAAATGTTGTGTCCAACACGAGAGGAAAGATCTTTTTCCACTCTTGCTCAATTGCCTCACTCGCTTCGCTCGTGACACAAACTTCGAGCTCGAGTGGGAAAAAGAAGCGCTTTCCTCTCTAGTTGGACAAATAACTATTGTCTCTTCAACACAAGACGGATACACAAATTAGGTTGAACTGAACTAAATGAACAACCCAATGCATCTTCCTGCGTTTGCATTTGTGCCAAATCTAAAATTCTAGATTTGAATTTTCCTGTGAATGAATCGTTTGATGCAGATATTTTATTACTTATAAATTATTTAGATTTGCATCTTCTGTTGTTGCATTTTCCGGTTTATGACAATTCTAGAGTTTTATTTTCTGGTGTTGAAGCTATTTCCGTAATTTCTATGTGCAGAAGCAGAATGGACCGGCGTCTTGGGAAATATTCGTGTCGCCATCGAACATATCTGGTGGAGTGTCTTTCTCTATCTAATTTTTATGTATAGCTAGAGCAAGCACGTTGCATTTACAATGCAAGAAACAACAGTTAACGGTTATTGTTGACTGTGTCTAACTGGTATTAATTGATGCATGCAATAATTCTTTGACGATTCTTTCATGCTTCTGAATTTTGAAGTAAATAATCCTAGCGAGAATTATCTGTCAAATAGTGAGCCGAGCGCCGCTAAATTAAATCATCAACGAATAATAATTAAATCAACAAAACAATAATTTGTTTTATTTAGAAGCAAGGCATACGTTGTAAAGATATAGGTCCATTCTGTATATTATAAAGATCAATGATTTGTAGCAATTATATTTTAATTTCTAATTATTTTTTTCTTTTCTAGTACGTACTAATATTAATCATACTGATTACTGGCCAGTTAGTGGTTTGTATATATGGAGTTGCTATGGCAACGAGTTTTACCAAAGATTTAGAAACAAACGTAACAGAGCAAATGAAGGAGCCTTTTAAACACTACAAAGATGTTCCGGATATTAAAGAAAAGTTCCGGGAAGTCCAGACTAAGGTAAGAGACGAATTGTTTCAAATTTTCAAGTGTTGCGTTTTTTTCCTCGAGTATATTATTTTCTCATTACAAGCATTTAAATTTCAATTAAAGATTTGTAATTTTGATTATAACAAACATTTTTAACATCTATAGGTAATTCTTCCTAAATCCTGGATCCCACGACAAAACGGCAACGTTTGTCACAAACTACTATGTTTTAAGCAAGGCAATTTGTTTAGCTGCACATATCTAAACTAATGTCAGTAATGTTGCAATTTCTAACATAAGTTGCCGGTATCGACAATAAATTGCCGATAATTCTATTTAAATTTTAAAATTATACCAAATACAGCAAAAGTACAATTAGTAAATTATTTTTAATGTCGTATTTGTCCATTTTAATGGAATAATGCAATTTATCACGAAATACTTAATGAAAGGAAAAAATTATCAAATGTCAGAAAGACAACACACGCCTACTAAAAGATGAAACAAAAATTGGAACTGTTCGAAATGACCTGTTCGATAACATATCGAACAGGTTGAACGAATGTGTGTTATTGTTTATTTTCGTAGCTAGGTAACTGTATGGAAACGGTTAGTTTTTAGTGCTTGATTTTATATTTAAGACGATCCTCTACCGCGCCAGAAAACAGCATTACTTTTTTAAACAGCTTGGATTTCGCGCGCCACTCCACAGCGTTCATTGTTTTGTTAAATATAATAATCTAAAGATATTGTTGAAGATAAAAGTACAATTTACAAAATTGTACAAAATCGAAATATGTTAATTTGAATTTTGACAATTTTTGTTATTTTTTGAACACAAATATCTTCTATTTTGAAACGAATATAAAAAATCCGATCGGTTATTTCGCAGTTCCAAGCTTTGTTGACAACATATTAAAATTTGAAGGTAATTCACCTATAAATAAAAGCTGTACAGTTTTTTTATAAATATGGGTGCCAAATTTATTTTCCCCCCTCTAACATAAATTATTTGTTATTATTATGTTCAACAAAACAATAAACCCTATAGAATAGCGTGCGGAATCAATGTTTTTGACTGTTTTCTGTCATGGGTAGAGGATCACTTTCATACTTATTTTCAGTATGGATGTTGTGGACCATCTTCCCCCGCTGATTATGCGGCGATTGGAGTCAAAAATGTTCCTGGTAGTTGCTGCGGAAAAGCAGATTCAGAGACTTGCTCTAACGAATCTTTAGTTAACGTAGCTGGATGCGGGCCAAAAATGTTCGAAGCCATTAACGGTGCTATTAAAAAAGTTCATGTTGGTGGATTTACCGGCAGTATTGTAGAAGTAAGTATTTGTTATTTATACACCCAGCGGAAAAAATCAAGTACATATTTAAAAAATCTGCTGTTGCCACAGTACTTTCCCGGCTACAAGTTTTAATAATTAATTTTACGCTTCATTCATCAAAATTTGAGCAAATTTTGAAATAACGTAGACTCAAAGTGACAGCAGTCATTTAGTGACGTTTGCAATTCGAGTTTTTAATTGCTTTTAATATAAGTTATAGACATAATACGAGCAACATGTAAATTGATTTGTTTTTATAAACCTTTTTATCTCTGAACTAAATAAATTTTTTATAATTTTTCTTTTAATACTTAATCATAATTATTTAGTATGTAATTACTATTTTTAATACAAAATTGCCATAATTTGATTATGGTTTATGAGCCCAAAGGATCTATTTAAATTTTTGTTTTAGAATTATTAATGTATCTTCTTTTTCAGATAGCGGCAGCTGTATTTTCAATTTTTCTAATATGTACGCCGGCGGCGTAAGTGGTGTTCAAGAGCTGTAGACACAAAGTAAAATCATAATATAGTTATTGTAGTAGTTTTATATGAGATAAATTTTCTTTGAGGGCGGGATCAAATTCCTGGGACAATCTTACTTCAGAATCTAATAATTATTCTACAGTTATTAACATAATTAGTAATTAATTTTATAAACTCCGTAAATTCCTCATGTTAAGTTATGGATGTGTAACATGGATAGAACAAACCTCGTTATAGGAGTCCCGCAATCGAAATAAAAACAATTGAGGCCGAGGTCATTTTCCTCGGATCATTTTACCCCCGAAACCAAATTTTTACCTTCCGCTTACCTGTAAAGGAAGGTATTGGAATCATGCAAAAAATCGGGTGGTGAATTTTTAGTGGATGAGCACGAATTAGGGTCCTTACAACTCATTTTTGATAGTTTCACGATGATGTCTGTGTGTATGTGTGTGTGTATGTGTGTGTGTGTGTGTGTGTGTGGTCAAGGGTTGTTAGTCGCATAACTCAAATACGAATTACCCGAAAATTTTGATATTTGGTATTTAACATTTGTATATAAATTGGAAGAGCTCCCTAGATTTTGGTACAAATATCTTCATCGGAAGTGATATTTTTTGAAGATTGAAAAGGTTAATTGTCAAAATTGTATATAAATTTGGAAAAATATAGTATTTATTTGTAATGAGAATAAGAGGAAAAGTTATTTGCAACTTACGTTATAAAAAAATTGTCTTTATCTGGTAGCATTAAAGAACTGCAGTAAAATTTAAAAAATAAATTTATCAAATAAAACGTTGATATCTTGTAATCCATGATCGGTTGATTTTTGTTTCTGCGTAAAAAATATTGACAGGTGAGACGGGTGACAAGTTGGCATACTAGCGCTATATAAGTCCTAAGTAAGATATTAAATGTAGTAATTCAACGGAGGATGGCTTCAATACAGCAGAGTTTTCCTGTGAATGAATTTTTTTATTCAGGTGATGCAAATTTCTGTGTTTGAATATTTGAGATTTTTATTTGTATATTTTAAATGGGCACCGGATTGCACGTATACATTTCTGTTTAAAATCTAGATATGGCGGAAGGTTGTGTGATGGCCACGTCAGATTTTTAATATTGTGGTACGATTACTAGTAGAGGAATTAAATAAAAACGATATATCAGTACCATGAGTATTTCACCCTCGTAAAACGAGGTTTCGTTGTCAAGACAGGTAATTTTCAAGGCCAGAATTGGTTTCTTCGGGTTATTTTACCCCCGGATACAAATTTTTATTATTCTGGTACGATTATTAGTAGAGTAATAAAAATAAATTCAATTCACTCAACAGGATAAAAAATATCCCAATTACAGAGGAGTTTTATAGAAAAAATCACAAAAATATAAAATGCTACAGACAAATGCAGAACATTATTTAAACTATCTTAGGAGTAGAAAGTAAAACATCATAAACATCATAAACCAACCGAGAAAATTATAATTTACAATATATTAACAAAATACTTCATTAAGACCTTCTTAAATCTATAAATAATGTTAGAAAATATGTCGAAATCATCAAAATCATCCAACACAGATTGAGTTGAATTAAAGGTAGAACACAACTGTCTAATTGGTGATTGTAATTCATAGTTTGTCCTAGGAGTAGAATAGGTAAAAGTCAGTCTAGTTCTTAAGCAAGGAATAAAGAAGTTTAGTAATGATAGAATTACTGCATCGTCAATTAAACTATTGATAATGTTATATAGATACAAGCAGGCTTGCATTTTCCTACGATTATCCAAGGACAGGACTCCAAATTCAATTAGACAGTTGTTATAGTTGAATTCATTAGTTGGATAAACATGGTATCGCTTAAAGTACATGTGCCATGTGCCCTAAAAAATTTCTTTGTATTGATTCAATGCTGTTAACATAATTTTTGTAAATAGGACTCCAAACCTGTGAGCAATATTCCAGTTTGGATCGAACAAATGAATAGTACAAAGATTTTAAAGTTCGCTCATCATGAAATGAGTGTGAGTTTCTGATGACAAAGCCTAGATTTCTGTGCGAGCTTTTAAGAATGTTATTATAATGTGGAACAAAACAACATTTGTCATCAAAAAGTACGCCCAAGTCAGTATAATTAGTGACACGTTCTAATGTGAGGTTATACATTACATTATGGTACTGGGGTCCTATTCTATTTCACTTATCAACGTTGATAACTTGGGTTGTCTTGATAACCCTCCACCATGTGTGACGTAGTAGCCAAGCGACTGTCGCTACGACTTATCAACCCTCGCTACGGTAGACTTGCGCGTTGCGTTGATTTTTGTTCGTTGTGAGGTTAAAATATTTATTTTATAAATATAAAATACCAATAAATTATGAGTTCATTATATGTATTTAATATTTTTGATTAGTTTATTAAATAATTCAACTTACAAATTGTAGAAATAAGAAATTGACATTTTTCTTGAAAAAATAATTTACTTTGAAAATAAAAAAATTGCTTATTTTAAAACAAATAATACGTTTATGATAAGTGGTAGGTAAAATGGTGGTTTAGCAGTTTTTCTTGCCAAATTTCACAGTAAAATGTAAAATCTATATCAGTCGTTATCAACTGGAAGCCAAATATCCCTAACCCTTGATATAGTTACAAACGGAATGACGTCACGAAGTTATCAACTGAACTTCGCTAGCGACTGTCGCTATGAATTAGAATAGGTACCCTGGTGCATAATATTAGATTTCTTAACACTATAATATGACATTACTTTGCATTTATTATAATTAAAAGAAAGCTTAGAGGATGAAGACCAAACCAATAACCTATCAATTTCAGATTGGAGTTTCAAGCAGTCATCACTGGTATTAATTATTTTAAATAGTTAAATCGTCAGCATATAGTAAGATATTAGAGTGCTGGATGACATCGACGATATCATTTATGAATAGGTAATGTAATGAAAGACAGGTAATTTTCTTGGCCAGATTCGTATTTCTCGGGTATTTTTACCCCCGAGTACAAATTTTCGCCGGTTTTCTACGATAAATAACTGAAACATTTAAATTTGAAGAAAATCGCATCTAAATTAATTGATCATTAGCTAGGCATATTAATGATTGCTAATTAATATAGCGGATGAAACAACCTATAGCAATTTTCAGAAATTATAAATGTCAAAGTTATACTGTTGGACGGCTTAATTTATGAAAATTTAAAATAATTCAAATTTTGGGAATTTTTTCCGGGCTTATTAAACTGGCTCCAAGGAAAAACAAACTTTAGGTCGAAACAGAGATTTTCAAGCCCTAAATGTCTTCGAAAATATTATATTATATATTGAGGGACTAAAGTGCATGATTTAATCCTGAGGGTGAAGTTTATTTCATGAGCCGAAGGTGAGGGAAATAATCACCTGAGGGATTAAAGATACTTTAGTCCTGTGGTATATACGCTATTTTTTGCACTTCATCCTCAAATGAATGCAAAATAGTTTAAAATAATACACATTTTGCAATTTGTCAGTAAATTTTATGACAAATATTTATATTGTTACTATAGATACTCTGTAACAAATAGCACGTATTTACTTGACAACGGGAATAATTAATTCAATTTCTTGACAACGGGATTAAATATGAAAAATAATCCCTTGGGATCAAATTAAGAACCTTACTCCCTAAAAATAAAGACTAAAGAAGAGTTTTAGTCCCGGAAGTGCAAAAACGTTTTATTAATAAAGTTATCGTATTTTGAATTTTTTTGTGAGGTTATTGGTTGGGTTATTAAGCAATGGCTAAATGGCTATTATTTCATCCGATGATTAAAACCCTCGCTCGCTTTGCTCGTTTCATCTTCGAGAATAAAAGCCTTCATTTTAGCGAAGTTGTATAATATACTGTTAATTATTTTTCATGTCATTTTTTATAATATTAGGATACTTAGGAGAACTTGTATTTTTTGAATTTTAATTGATTTCATATCGTATACGTGTTTTTAGACATTTATTTGATTTCATACAACCCGCTTTGAACATCCAATAACATCGCATTAATTTCAACCAATTACAAGAATCGTTCCTTTTTGCATATCCAATGAGAGTGCGATAATTCAGCCAATCAGAAGCGTCGACACATGTTCATGTATAAAACGACCTCGAAGTTGTGCTAGAAATAATTATTTCTCGTAAACAGTACTAGATAATTCAAATCTGTTCGCAGATTATTAATCAGCATAATTTTACGCAACAAACGGTGTAATTATTTTTGCCGAAAGCACAAAATAAAAGTTTTGGTCAGATTTTACAGAATGGCATTCGACCTTGCAGCTTGCATTCACTTGCATTGAAGTTGGTGACGCCATTGTGTGTAGAGTGTTGGCGTCTTCTTGTAGTCATGTGTTTGATAAAAGATATTCTAGTGTATTTAAATAACCAGCAGTATAATTTAAAGTGATTAACCATAAATAAGAAATTGTGAGTATCCTAGACATGTAATTTGCTCTTGGAATCCATTATGTCTGCCGAGGTCATCATTCAAAATGTTAAGTTAGTGATTTATTTACAGGTAAACGCTATTAAGTGTAGAAAAGGAACAATATCAAAGAAAATACTCGAGACTGCCTACAAATTTGGGGGATCTGACATCGTCTTTAAAGAAAATGAGGATCTTAAACATGAAATTACATAATGCAGAAATTCATTTCTGGAACTAAGGTAATCAGTGTTTTTTTAAATAATTTATTTTTGGTATTATTGTGCCAAAAATATAGTGAAAAAGGGAGCTTGCTATATTACAAACTGAGCTCTTGTTAGTACACCTACACTGTTCATATTTTATATATAGATAGTTAAAAGATGACCTAGAGTGCTATGAAATTATATTTTTGAAATACCTAATAGTCTTTTAGTAAAAATTGTCTATTTGGCCGATTTTTTACTATTTTTTTTCTCAGATGTGAAATTTTTTTGACAAAAATATTTTCATAGCACTCTTACGACCAATGCAAGGAATCTACTATTTAAAACAAAATTAATAAATATGCATTAATAAGGCCATAATTTGAAATATTAAAATGCATTAATAAATTCTTATTGTCTCTAATTGGTGTCGCAACAATACATTATATGAATTTTTCGATTAAGTAATGCTATGTTATTACTCATGGTAAATTTCAGATTTATATTTTGAGCGATAATATATATATATATATATATATATATATATATATATATATATATATATATATATATATATATATAATTCTGATTCTATTGCAGTCAACAAGTGTACAGCCTTAACTGTTAATTAAAATTCGTTCGGTATATGATATTTTCTGGAAAAAGTACATATTTTTTGCAACGCATTTTAAGAATTGCGTGACGTCACGGACCCCAATGAAACCTGATGTAACGACTTCGCCATTTGCATGTTTGAAGTTTAGTGTTGTTAATAGGAAGTTAAAGTGAATTTTAATAACCAGTTGTTCAGTTTTAAGTTATAAAGAAATATTAAATCGTTTGTGGCTAAATTATTAAATATATTTACAGGTCAATACTGTTGTGTGGTGTAAGAATGAAGACAGTATGGAAGTGAATATTCGATACCTACATCGTATATTGATGACACTATGGTACAAGGACACAAGAAGAAGATGTATTTCTTCAGGAGGATCATGTATTGATGGTAATTAATCATAAGTTATATCCCGAGTGCAATGAATTTAATCGATATATTTGACATGTCTGGCTTTATGAAATAAATTTTGCTTAAAAAGTGTTTGAGTACATAATAATTTGAAAAAAACCCGAGACCGCAGGTCGAGGGATTTTATCTAAAATTATTATGTACGATAACACTTTTTTTAAAGCAAATTTTTTTGAATAATCCAGACGTCCAATTTATCGATTCAATTCTTTAGCACGAGGGGTATATGTTAAGATTATTTCATGAATTCATAGTTTTATGTGTACTTACAGTATTAATAGCAATATTTTTTGCAATCATACGTTGATTCTGACATCTGACAAATTTTGTTGTTATACGTAACCATTGTAACAATAGCAAATCGTTTGTTATTTTTATACTTCTGTCAGATAAACGTCAAAAACTAAATGAATAAAATCTGCTTGAAATTAATAATTTGGCATGTTTAAAGATATTGAATATCGGAAAATATAAAAATCATGTAAGTATCTTGCTAAATATGTCTTCAAAAAGCTTAAAATTTGTTAGAAAAAGCTAGCTGCAATTTAATCGCGATTAAATAGCATGGTGCTATTTAATCACTTATTTAAATTGGAAAACAATGAAAAATAAGACAATCTAATTGGTCAAATTTATGATGAGTGAAATAATCAGTTTTATTTATTAATTACTCGTTATTTAATTGTTACATTGTTTCAGGTTCGATGAAGGCTCACAAATTGTAGAACTGAGTTAGCGGACGTCTTAAGAAGAATTGATCCTCCTGCTGCCGACATCTTCAACAAGGAATTACAGCATCTTCTACGTTCTTCAGCCACCTGCAGACTCTGAGAATCTTCTCATGAAGGATCCAAAACTGTAGAACTGGTTTAGCGGATGTCTTTAGAAGCGAATTGTTCGTCCTGCTGTCGTTATTACATTCTTGAAGGCTGACCACATCATCAGCAAGAAATTAAAGCATCTTCAAGAGTGCTCGAGTTGTAATTACTACTTTGGTCGTCATCTGCAGCTGTTTAGGAACCTAGTGCATCTTAATATTGATGGTAAGCATTTTATTATTACATTTGGATGTGGCTTATTGTTTTATTTGTAATATTTACATAAAAATAAAGCTGCATTCACATACGCATTTAGTTTGAAGGTTTACATTTTACACGGCGGCGGTCATGATTTTCAAAATTAATTTAAGTTTACATTTATGTTTACGTTTAAGAATGTTTGAATACATTTAACTAAATACGAGCATTCACAGTGCTTGAAAGTAGGACGTGCGAATGTTCCTATTTAGTTATGGGAACCTAAACTTTTTTAAACGTAAATATAAATGTAAATGTTAAGACGAAATGCGTATATGAATGAGGCTGAAATACATCTAATTAAATACGAGCATTCACACTTTCCACTGTCAATGCTTCTATTTAGTTAGATGCATTTGAACTTTCTTATTCGCAAACATAAATATAAATATTAAAATGCGTATGTGACTGTAGCTTTAATATTTTATTTCTATTTGCTTAGATCACAATTGATGAATCTGCAGTATTGGACGTTTTACACAGATTTGAAGTCTTTCTACAACTCATGGTGAACCTGGCAGCTTCTTCACAAGTCAAATTGATCCTCAGGCGTCATCAACACATTTCTGGAGCTTTTGGTTGTCATCTGCAGCTGTTTATATACCTAGTGCATATTTGAACACAATAAGAAGATGTATTTCTTCAGGAGGAACATGTATATAAGGTAATTAATCAGTTTTATTTATTGTTTGCTCGTTATTTAATTCTTACATTAATTAATTTATAGAAAAATGAAATTCATATCTAATTTATTTTTTGTTGTATTTTTCAGACTTGTTCCGGTTGTAGCATCTTTATCTCTGTCTGTAAGACCCGCACAGCCTGTGGTGTCACCCATCCAGTTCCTGAGTCATGGTGCAAACTTTTAAGATTCTTTGGTTTGAAATTCTACTGTTGGAGTCTACTGTCTCTAGGTCAAGGAATATCTCGGTCAACAGTTCAACACGTAAGTTTTTTATTTTTACTTTGTATATTCCATTTGGAACACGATGCTTTTACTCAGCTTGAGTGTGGCAGCCTCACAGGTTACTGCGAACGTCAGTATAGATACTAAAGACCAAAAAGTCACTCAATGCTCTTACTGTCTTGTCAACTCACTCTGAGTACACTACAGGAAACTGGAATGTGTATCTGCCTGGATTTGAATTTGAAATAATTTGACAGCTTGTCAGCTTTATTTGAATTCGAAACAATTAATAAAATAATCCATCAATTACTTTTGATATTAGTAACATGATACATACTCAATTATTCATCATTGAACGAAAAACGTTAATAACCTATTCATTTATAAAGTCATACACTTCACTATATTACTTTTTTAAGGGAATATCTACTTTGCTATCAAAATCAAGGCTGAATATTTATAGGCTGTTCCATTAAGAAATATAAAGTTGCATATTATTGCAACAAATAAATATGGTTCGTAGATAGATAATATATCAAATACATTTTAACCGAAGAGTTTTACTCTATGACTTCAATAGCACTATAAAAAAATAAAATAAAAGAATGACGACGGATGAATCACTCCGTATACATTATATTGTGTGTGTGTGCGGTTATCAGCCAATCTCACTCATAATTGTTGTTGGAGAGCACACCACAGTGAACATTATTCGTTATTTAGTGCAGTTTATATGAATCTAAATGTTTGTTATTGTTACAGATTAATTTGGACTTCATGTACAAAGTTTGAAGATTCTTTGGTTTGAAATTCTGCAGTTGGAGTTTCTAGGAGAGGGAACATCATCTAGTGCTACCACGTAACACGTAAGTTTATTATTTTTACTTGGCGTATTCCATTTGAAACTCTATGCTTTTACTCAGCTTGAGTGTGGCAGCCTCATAGGTCACTGTGAACATCAGTATAAATTAAATACTACAGATCAAAAAGTGACTCAATACTTTCACTCAAATGTGGCAGCCTAACATATGTGAGTCATCGGTTTAGGCATATGTTTAACCGTGTGTGCGGTTGCCAGTCTCACTCATGACTGTTGGGAGTACACTACAGGTGAGATTTTTGTGTAGTTAACTGAAATGTGTACCTGCTTGGATTTGAAACTGAAACGTATAACACATGGCCCAGATGTAAAATGAAATCGTTTTTTGTTGTACAAAAGTTTAAATAAAAATACAAGTATAATGTACTGTATCTCATATTAATTGAAAACTGCAATACATTCGAAACTTTATGGAACTGAATAAATATATATTTTTTTTGTAATGCAGCACAATCAAAGAATTATGACACAGACTGTAGAATATTTGGGATTTTTTCTCCAGAAAAGTATGTTTAAAACTTGTAGATACTATGCCACAACGAATTGAAACAGTTTAAAAATTAAGGTGGAGTTACACAGGGGGTAAAGTCATTTATAGTAATTACAGCAAACGATAAAAAAATTGCCAGCTGTATACTTTGTTCTCTAAGTTTATATTTAAAGTTACATGCACTTAAAATATACCTTTAATATATTTTAAGTAAATTAAACTTTAAATATAACTTAGATAATAAAGTATATAACTAGCATATATTTTTGTTGTTTCCTCTAATTACTATAAACGATTTTACCCCTGTGTAACTCCACCTTAATTTTTAAACTGTTTCAATTCATTGTGGGGCATAGGATCTACAAGTCCTAAACATACTTTTCTGGAGAAAAATCCCAAATATTCTACAGTCTGTGTCACAATTCTTTTCAAATTATTTTTTTTATTCGGTTCCATAGTTTCGACTGTTGATTGGTTTGAGATTGTGTAAAATTTATTGCAGTTTTACAGTACATTATACTTGTATTTTGATTTTTATTTAAACTTTTGTACAACAAGAAACGACATTTTTTTACGTCTGG
Source organism: Agonum fuliginosum (assembly GCA_947534325.1). NCBI lineage: Eukaryota > Metazoa > Arthropoda > Insecta > Coleoptera > Carabidae > Agonum > Agonum fuliginosum. Next base: position 46,209,736 of record OX384029.1, read on the forward strand.
GCCAACTTCAATGAGACGGAGCTCGTATATAATAATTTATTTTACAAGTCACTGAAATAAGAGAATTATTGGCATTTACTTTGTGAAATAGATGTTTAACTTATTATTCTTATTTAATATGGGTGCGATAAATGTTACTAATATATTTGTGTTTTCTAGGTATTCGAGGATGTCAAGAGGACTTGTATAAGTGTCGTGTTATCTTCTAAGGAAGCAGGAGCAGTTGTAGCAGCCTTCAAAAGACATGGGAGAATATTTTTTCGGTAAGCTTCTTTACTCCTTTTTTACAATTACATATCTGTCGTGCCTTTTACCCAAGTTGGGTACGGCAGCCTCACATATGTGAGTCATCGGTATGGATATTATGTTTTACCGTGTGTATAGTTACCAGCAGTTGGTAACTCACTCATGACTGGAGAGTACACTACAGGCCAGATTTTTGTGCAGTAAATTAAAATTGGATCTGAAACTAAACAGTCAGAACCACAGTCGGTCATTAGTATTGAAATTATTAGTTACATTTCTTTATATATATAAAGAAAACACAGGACAAAATGAACTTTCATTATTTACTGTCACATTAATTTTTGAATTTTCATTAAATTTTAATTCAGCATCTAATAATCTGCTTTTTACGAATTCAAGAGTTACACCTGACGTCATTGTTTCTATTGCAATTATAACTGTATCATATTTTTGTGATAATGTTAACAATAGGTGACATACTTTATCACTTTCATCTAAAGTTGTTCCTGTTCCTTCTAATTCTCTTAAAATTGATTCGAAATTAACAAAATGATCTTCCATTTTTGTAGTTTCTTCCAGTTTTAACGTCAATAACTTCTTTCTTAAATATAATTTTGAGAAAATACTTTTTCTTTGAAATATTGTATCTAAAGTTATTAACATCTCATATGATGTATTACAGTCTTTAATGTATTCCAAATATTTATCGGCAATACATTGGGCTATTATTGATTTAGCTTTGGCATCATACTTTTTAAAATCAGGTGCAGCTGTATCAGTAACTGCATTAATTACTCCGCTACATCCTCTGTCTTCTAATATGAGCATAACTCTAAACTTCCAATTAGAGTAATTATCCCCTTTAAATTGTGGCATCTGCATCGTAGTAGACATTCTTGTATTTTTATTTTCTTTATGTCAACTTCAAAATAAATATTATTTTTTAATTCAACTTGCACTTCATACAATTATATTATGTTTCAGAGCACACTGGGCCCATAACCTATTGAAATTATTAGTTATATTTCTTTATAGAGACGATTTAAATCCATATAGGAGTGACGTCATAAAAAACAAGCATATTATTCGTATTAATCAAGATTTTACTTTTTAGTACAGCATGAGTTTGGTAGATGGTGCTGGCAGTCTTTCTCTATACGCGAAATTTAAAAGCAATAGTTTTTAATTATATTTTTAAACTTAATCATTATTTTACCATTTTAATACATCGCATGATTCTGTCGGAAATAATCAAAGATTAATAAAATAGAACAAAACTAAATAACAAAACACGTAACCTCAATATTTTATGTTGACACTTGACACAACAATAAGCAGAAAATTGACAAGTTGTCAGCAATAAACAATAAATGATATATAACGAACTTTTGTGAATCTAAAAGATAACAATAATATGTAAGAAAATATATTTCATGTAATGAATACTATATTATATAAATAATTGTTCTGCTACTGCCGTTAAGACACAAATTGATAAGCCCCGCCCCTTATGACATACGATATGCGAATAGATTTATACGAGTAAAATGTGTAAGAAAGAGATAGCTTATTTAGTGAACGTGGTGGATAGAATTTATCTGACATGACGTCACTCCTATATGGATTTAAATCGTCTCTATATACCGTGAATTTATTTTAACATGAAACATAGGACTTTTCATATCCATGGTTACGAATTTGACAGCAATGTATTAGAGCGTTATTTTTAAAATCGAACATAGGGAATCAATTTAACTGTATTATTCTTGACTAATATAACATATTTGAGCAGCTGTAATAGTTCCAAGAGAAGCCTTCAACATAAACTTTTAATTGTTTAAACTATACCTACATCGTATTTCCAGATAGCAACATTTGAATTTGTTAATTGGAGTCAATCTGAATGTGCTAATTGTTGGAAATATTTTAAGTTGGCTGAAATATAATTTGTTGTAGTTACTGATATTTGTGAAAATAAAAAGAGAGTCAATTTTGTCCTGTGTTTTCTTTATACCGTGAGTTTATTTTAACGTGAAACATAGGACTTTTCATATCCATGGTTACGAATTTGACAGCAATGTATTAGAGCGTTCTTTTTAAAATCGAACATAGGGAATCAATTTAACTGTATTATTCTTGACTAATATAACATTTGAGCAGCTGTAATAGTTCCAAGAGAAGCCTAACATAAACTTTTAATTGTTTAAACTATACCTACATCGTATTTCCAGATAGCAACATTTGAATTTGTTAATTGGAGTCAAATTGATGCTACCTGGAAATACGAAGTAGGTATAGTTTAAACAATTAAAAGTTTATGTTGAAATCGGCTCTTCTAACTATTACAGCTGCCCAAATATGTTATATTGGTCAAGAATAATACAGTTAAATTGATTCCCTATGTTCGATTTTAAAAAGAACGCTCTAATACATTGCTGTCAAATTCGTAACCATGGATATGAAAAATCCCATGTTTCACGTTAAAATAAACTCACGGTATAAAGAAAACACAGGACAAAATTAACTCTCTTTTTATTTTCACAAATATCAGTAACTACAACAAATTATATTTCAGCCAACTTAAAATATTTCCAACAATTAGCACATTCAGATTGCATCAAATTTAAACTATTTTATTCCAATTTCAATATTGAATCTTAAAACATTACATTTATTAATTTATTTATTATTATTATTCAACAGGTTTAGAACCCAATTACAGAATAATATAACATTTCAAATGTACATTGACTAAATATAGTGAACAAAATAGAAAAAAAATTGAATACAAATACAGATAATAAACAGAGATTAAATCGAGGAAACAATGTCAAACAAATATAATAATATTAATTACATACATAATCTATCACGCTTTTCACCCAATTAGGGTGCGGCAGCCTCATATATTGTGAGAATCGGTATAGATATATATTTGTATCGTGTGTGCGGTTACCAGAACTGTTGGATACTTCCTGTATAAAATAATTCAATTATTATAAATATTTAATATTTTCAGGATAAGCAAACAGTGTTTATCAAATGTAAATAAATGATTTGTGGTTCCTAGGTATTCGATGTGAACAAGCCAAGCAGTCTTCGAAGTTCGAAGGACATGGAAGAATTTTCTGCACATGACATCAACCACGAGAGTCGTCGAGGGATTACACTGGACAACTTCAACATCCATCGTGGGACTTTCTGCAGGCGACATCAACTCCAGCAGCCTTCCAGAGACTTAGTGATAAGTGAATTATCAAAGATAGTTTTGATAGTCTTTTCCTTTTGCGTGAATCATTCTTTAACTCGAATCTCGAAATAATACTTTACATAAATAATAAAGACTTAATCTTCTATCTTTGATAATAATGTTGAGATTTGAATTAAATGACTACAGGCGGCACAGTCTTGGGTTCAATTCCCAATGACCATGTGAATATGATCTCAACAATTAATTTTAACTTAGGTAATAGTTTGCAAGGAGTAAACCACATCGTCTTTACTTTACTAGTACTTTAATAGTACTTTGGTAGTACAGATTAAGGGATCAAGGGAATTTCAATGAAACTAGTGACATTATTATTGATTTTAAAATAATTTTAATTGGGGTGATAGCTTTGCCTTTGGTTGTTTTGTTTGTCATGTTCTTGGGTTTCAAGTTAAAATCAATTACATGTGTGCGGCAGCATGCAGGTCTAGTTTTGTATACCCTCCCATACTCGTGTATGGGGGCAACGTTGGATCGCGTACCCCACCATACTCTCTGCATGTCTAAGCGAATCCAAGTGCAGCTGCAAGCGGACGCCTCGCCCTTCAGTGATGGACGACTCCTTAGTGTATGTATGGTATTAGCGGATGTGGTGACGGGAAGCCAGTCGATGTTTACCTGCGGCTATCGAGCCGGTGCGTGCTGTCGGAAGGTTCATTCGCTAGGTATGTCAAAGGCAGTCGTTGTCCGCCTAGCGAATATGCTAAATCCGACCAGGACATGGTGCGTACGTCGTTGTGGGCCAGGCGTAATGGTAAACACTAGAATAGCGGTTAACTAGGCGGAAAACTTCGGGGAATCGGATTAGACGTCCCACGTAAACTTTTGAGCATAAGAACAACACTAGGCCGGCTTGTTCTTCAGGGTTAGAATCAATCAGCGACCGGGTAACTCAAAATTATGTACAATGATGTACTTAGGACAATGCCACACAGTAAATTCAACTAGAGTGGGTTGGGGGCTGGGTATGGCTTAGAGCCAATAGGAACCGTTAAACCGCATTTTAGTATTTGTATTTGTATGCATGTCCTTCCGTTGAAGGGCCGACGAGGGCACGGTACACCCTGCATAGACCGCTTTTGGCATCCCAACCTCATGGCGCCTTCGTCATCGTGCCTCGGATGGCTTAGACGCCAGGGGGCAAGATGGAACCAATAAGTCTATGTTGTGGTCGGTGAGTCATTGGCGGGCAGTATAGTACTTGGTCGCAGATGACTTCGAACCGTGCGTCCTTGCACGTGTAAGGATTCGACGAGGGATTCGGTGCACTCCACGGGGAGTCGGGATGTAGCAGCTGTAGGGTTTAGGTCAATCAGCCTTCGATAGCTTGGATGAATTGAGTCACTAGAATGCAAAACTGAATCCATCCCGGCAATCCTGAGCATGAAGGTGGTGATGGACCGTGGAAAGTCTTTCCCTGGCTGTCTACTGTGTACTAAGCACTCATTCGGGGATCGGCAAGAAGTCCCACGACATTTGCACAAGAACAACAACCATCGATTGTTCTTGGGGTTAGAATCAAAAAGCGCGCGCGGTAAATGTTAAATATTGGGTGGAGATGGATTAGGGCAATGTCACTAGTATTTCACCTATCATATATTTCAAACTTATAATAATATAAAATATGAAAGATACTTCAGTATATCCTCGGCAAAGGTTTTTATGAGCAGAAAAATCAGTCATTGCCATTAATAAAACTGATTATTCATGTATAACTTTTATCTTTGATACAAAATATTCAAAACATGAGTTAAGTATCTTATATGGGTGCAGTTACAAGCCGTCAACTCATGTTGTTATAACACTTGGAAATAAAATTCAATTGTAATGTAAAATGTAACTAATAATTTATTGTATTTCTTACAGGGCAAGTCATTTCATTATTTTATATTGTAATAAAATTACAAAAAACTTGTATTGTATTTGAATATTTTATTTGTAAATGTGTTGATGTTTGAGATAAATGATTCTGTGAGCGAATGAGTTTGTGAAATAGTTATAGTGTGCGTTTGCGTGAACGTTCTGCGAATTAGTGGATTAAAATGATTGATGGTTAATTGCGAGTGCAAATGATTTCAAGTGAACGAAGCAAATGAAGTGTGCCTACCCAACTTGGGAAATGACACATTTATGTGTGTTTTAAAGAGAATGTGTGCGGTTGAGATGAGCTTTTGTTTGGACGTCCGGTGAATATGTTGATTAGAATGACTGTTCATGTATTAGAAATGTAAATAATTTGAGTGGAAAGAATAAAAGAGCTTGAATGAAAAGGATAATAAATGTGGATGACGCGAAAGAAGTGTATCAGGATGGGAATGTTTGACTGCTTGTTGAGTTTAAATGTGTGGCAAGGTTCGTGCCACCAAAACTTGGTAAATGGCGTGATATTATTGCATATATTATGTATGAAAGTATATATTTCTCTTATGTATTTGTGTTTTATATAAAAAGAAAGAAATATATTAACTGTTTTTATTTATTTTCCTCATGTTTCCTTTCAAAATGCAGTATTGTTGCATGAATTATTGAAATGAAATGTAAATTTTTTAAAATAAATAAATAATTTAGTCAGAATAGAAAATTTGCTTTATTATATTTATTAAACAACTTATCGTTGTCCTACGTCCCGTTATATAGCATTTAATTTTTTAGGGGTGAAATTGCCCAAAATGAGATTAGTGCTGCCATCTCTTGATGTGACGTCACAGAATATTTTTGAGCAATGGCCTAGAAAATGAAGCTGTTAATTAATCATTTACTATCACAATATTCTTCTAATTATTTGCTAGGAAAATTTTAAAGTGTTTATTTCTCGTAAACTAAGGGTAGTATGATAAAGAGGGGTAGTTTACCCCCTCAATTAGGACCGGCTGATCCAAATATGCCCTCAGTTTTGTCGTTCAACCCTTATTTTTCAAGTTATATGCGTTTTAAAATTTTCCTAGCGTACTTGCAATTTTGTATTTATATATAAATATATCAAAAGGGTAAGTAATTATGTAATTCTGAGGGTAGATTTAGAATCAGCGAGTCCTAATTAGGGGTATTCGATATAAACAATCCATGAAATCAACGTAATTTTGGTAGTTTTTGGTGAAATTTTGCTGACTTTAAATAATTATTATCTCGTAAACTAAAGGGCTAAGGGCAAAAAGTTAAATATAAAGGTTGCGTAACTTTTCATTCTCTATCTGCCTGTCTATAGATAAGGCCGTTTTGGCCGATTTTTAAATATTTTTTTGATCTCCCACCATTCATGTTATCCTGATACAAACTTGGTGATTTTTGTTCGATTCAAAATTCAACTCGAGTGAGGGTGAAAATTTAAAAACGCGATTACGTAAAAACTAAGGGTTGGGGAGTGATTTAGGGGTTATATTCATACTCTACTCGTTGAAATACACCAGTATGCATATTGCCACCCCTAAAAGTTAATTAGCACCGGAGATATTCAACCCTTATTTGTATCTCCGGTTCTAAGGGTGGTATCGAAAAAATCAACATTGCATTCGATAGGGGATGAAAAACTGAGCATCTTTTGCATTTAACTTTTTCTTCTACGACCCTTAGTTTAAGGGTTATGAGCAACCAAAGTGGTGAAAAAGTCGTCTAAACATAGTCATTAACCCTTAAACTAAGGGTCGTAGAGGAAAAAGTTAAATGCAAAAGATGCTCAGTTTTTCATTCCCTATCGAATGCAATGTTGATTTTTTCGATACCACCCTTAGAACCGGAGATACAAATAAGGGTTGAATATCTCCGGTGCTAATTAACTTTTAGGGGTGGCAATATGCATACTGGTGTATTTCAACGCGTAGAGTACGAATATGACCCGTAAATCACTCCCCAACCCTTAGTTTTTACGTACTCGTATTTTTAAATTTCCACCCTCACTCGACTTCAGATTTGAATCGAACAAAAATCACCAAGTTTGTATCAGGATAACATGAATGGTGGGAGATCAAAAAAAATAATTAAAAATCGGCCAAAACGGCCGTATTTATAGACAGGCAGATAGAGAATGAAAAGTTACGCACCCTTTGTATTTAACTTTTTGCCCTCAGCCCTTTAGTTTACGAGATAATAATTATTTAATGTCAGCAAAATTTCATCAAAATCGACTCAAAATACGTTGATTTCATGGATTGTTTATATCGAATACCCCTAATTAGGACTCTCTGATTCTAAATCTACCCTCTGAATTACATAATTACTTACCCTTTTGATATATTTATATATAAATACAAAATTGCAACTACGCTAGGAAAATTTTAAAACGCATATAACTTGAAAAATAAGGGTTGAACGACAAAACTGAGGGCATATTTGGATTCAGCAGGTCCTAATTGAGGGGTTAAACTACCCCTCTTTATCATACTACCCTTAGTTTACGAGAAATAAGCACTTTAAAATTTTCCTAGCAAATAATTAGAAGAATATTGTGATAGTAAATTTTTAATTAACAGCTTCACTTTCTAGGCCACTGCTCAAAAATATTATGTGACGTCACACCAAGAGATGTCTCGTTTTGAGTGATTTCACCCCTAAAAAATTAAATGCTATATAACGGGACGTAGGACAACGATAAGTTGATTAATAAATATAATAAAGCAAATTTTCTATTCTAAATTATTTATTTAAAAAAAATACATTTCATTTAAATAATTCATGCAACAATACTGCATATTTACTGATTTTAAAAGGAAACATGAGGAAAATAAATAAAAACTGTTCATTTTTCTTTCTTTTTATATACAAGACAAATACATAAGAGAAATATATACTTTCATACATACTACATGCAATAATATCACGCCATTTACCAAGTTTGGGGGGTGGCACAAATCTTGTCACACATTTAAACTCAACTAGCAGTCAAACCATTCCTTTCCTGACACATTTCTTCCCCGTCATCCACAATTATTATCTTTTTCATTCAAGCTCTTTTATTCTTTCCACTCAAATCATTTACATTTCTAATACATGATCAGTCATTCCAACCAACATATTCACCGGACGTCCAAACAAAAGCTCATCTCAACCGCACACATTCTCTTTAAAACACACATAAATGTGCCATTTCCCAAAATGGGTTGGCACACTTCAATCGCTTCGTTCACTCAAAATCATTTGCACTCGCAATTAACCTTCAATCATTTTAATCCACTAATTCGCAGAACGTTCACGCAAACGCACACTAACTATTTCACAAACTCATTCGCTCACAGAATCATTTCTCTCAAACATCAACACATTTACAAATGAAATATTCAAATACAATACAAGTTTTTGTAATTTTATTACAACATAAAATAATGAAATGACTTGCCCTGTAAGAAATACAATAAATTATTAGTTACATTTTACATTACAATTGAATTTTATTTCCAAATGTTATTACATGAGTTGACGGCTTGTAACTGTACCCATATAAGATACATAACTCATGTTTTGTATATTTTGATTCAAAGATAAAAGTTATAAATGAATAATCAATTTTATTAATGGCAATGACTGATTTTTCTGCTCATAAAAACCTTTGCCGAGGATATACTGAAGTATCTTTGATATTTTATATTATAAGTTTGAAATATATGATAGGTGAAATACAAGTGACATTGCCCTAATCCATCTCCACCCAATATTTAACATTTAACGCGCGCGCTTTGTGATTCTAACCCCAAGAACAACCGATGATTGTTGTTCTTGTGCAAATATAGTGGGATTTCTTGCCGATCCCCGGATGAGTGCTTAGTACACGGTAGACAGCCAGGGAAAGACTTTCCACGGTCCATCACCACCTTCATGCTCAGGATTGCCGGGATGGATTCAGTTTTGCATTCTAGTGACTCAATTCATCCAAGCTATCGAAGGCTGACTGACCTAAACCCTACGAGCTGCTACATCCCGACTCCCCGCGGAGTACACCGAATCCCTCGTCGATCCTTACACGTGCAAGGACGTACGGTTCGAAGTCATCTGCGACCAAGTACTATACTGCCCGCCAATGACTCACCGACCACAACATAGACTTATTGGTTCCATCTTGCCTCCTGGCGTCTAAGCCATCCGAGGCACGATGACGAAGGCGCCAGGAGGTTGGGGTGCCAAAAGCGGTCTATGCAGGGTGTACCGTGCCCTCGTCGGCCCTTCAACGGAAGGACATGCAAACAAATACAAATACTAAAATGCGGTTTAACGGTTCCTATTGGCTCTAAGCCATTCCCAGCCCCCAACCCACTCTAGTTGAATTTACTGTGTGGCATTGTCCTAAGTACATCATTGTACATAATTTTGAGTTACCCGGTCGCTGATTGATTCTAACACTGAAGAACAAGCCGGCCTAGTGTTGTTCTTATGCTCAAAAGTTTACGTGGGACGTCTTATCCTATTCCCCGTTGTTTACCGCCTAGTTAACCGCTATTCCAGTGTTTACCATTACGCCTGGCCCACAACGACGTACGCACCATGTCCTGGTCGGATTTAGCATATTCGCTAGGCGGACTACGAGTGCCTTTGACATACCTAACGAATGAACCTTCCGACAGCGCGCACCGGCTCGATAGCCGCAGGTAAACATCGACTGGCTTCCCGTCACCACATCCGCTAGTACCATACATACACTAGGTAGTCGTCCATCACTGAAGCAAGGGCGAGGCGTCCGCTTGCAGCTGCGCTTGGATTCGCCTAGACAGATAGAGGGTACGGTAGGGTACCGAAATCCAACATTGCCCCCATACACGAGTATGGGAGGGTACAAAACTAGACCTGCATGCTGCCGCACACATGTCTAGCAAAGCCAAAAAAGTTCTAACGTCGTCAAGTTAAAAGCAAGCTATATAAGATAACAAGCACCCAACTATACTAATCTCAATTTCAAATTCAATTCAAATCAATGCCACACTCAATTGCAAAAGAATAATTCGCGAACCGAAATGTCACTTTAAGTAATTTCACCTACCAAAATTTCCTAATTCTAAATGGTCCTGTACATAATTCATTAAAGAAAGAGATGCATGCTCTCTGCTGTTTCGAAGCTGCCAGTTACATCAAATTTATTCATTTGTTATTGTTCAAAAGTCTACAACATTCAACTTATAAAAAATTAATTCTACTCAAATTGTCATCATAATGTTCGCAAATGTTAAGTATCTGGCAACAACGAATTTATTCATTACTTCTTGTTCTTTATTTATTTTATTGTCACATTAACATCTTCAATTTTATTTGCAGTTTCAAATACATCTCTTTATTTATTTTGTTCGTTGAAAAAGGACCATTGAACAAGGAGTAAACCACATTTATTTTCACTAGTAACATTTCCTAAGTTGAATATTGACCGCAATTGATTTTAACTTGAAACCCAAGAACATGACAAACAAAACAACCAAAGGCAAAGCTATCACCCCAATTAAAATTATTTTAAAATCAATAATAATGTCACTAGTTTCATCAAAATTCCGTTGATCCCTTAATCTGTACTACTAAAGTACTAGTAAAGTAAAGACGATGTGGTTTACTCCTTGCTAACTATTACCTAAGTTAAAATTAATTGTTGAGATCATATTCACATGGTCATTGGGAATTGAACCCAAGACTGTGCCCCCTGTATTCATTTAATTCCAATCTCAACATTATTATCAAAGATAGAAGATTTAAGTCTTTATTATTTATGTTAAGTATTATTTCAAGTTAAAGAAGGATTCACGCCAAGGGAAAAGACTGGCAAAACTATCTTTGATAATTCACTTATCACTAAGTCTCTGGAAGGCTGATGGAGTTGATGTCGCCTGCAGAAAGTCCCACGATGGATGTTGAAGTTGTTCAGTGTAATCCCTCGACGACTCTCGTGGTTGATGTCATGTGCAGAAAATTCTTCCATGTCCTTCGAAGACTGCTTGGCTTGTTCACATCGAATACCTAGGAACCACAAATCATTTATTTACATATGATAAACACTATTTGCTTATCCTGAAAATATTAAATATTTATAATAAATGAATTATGTTATACAGGAAGTATCCAACAGTTGACGGCTGGTAACCGCACACACCTTAAAAATATATATCTATACCGATAACTCACAATATGTGAGGCTGCCATACCCTAATTGGGTGAAAGGCGTGATAGATTATGTATGTAATTAATATTATTATATTTGTTTGACTTTGTTTCCTCGATTTCATCACGATTTATTTAGATTTGTATTCAATTTTTTTTCCATTTTGTTCACTATATTTAGTCAATGTACATTTGCAATGTTGTAATATTATTCTGTAATTGGGTTCTAAATCTGTTGAATAATAATAATAAATAAATGTAATGTTTTAAGATTCAATATTGAAATTGAAATAAAATCGTTTAAATTGGATGCATAGCTGAATGTGCAAATGACCGACAGTGGTTCTGACTGATCAGTGTCAGATCCAATTTCAATTTACTGCACAAAAATCTGGCCTGTAGTGTACTCTCCACAAACAGTCATGAGTGCGTTAACTGCTGGTAACTGCACACACGGAAAAACATAATTTCCACACCGATGACTCGTATATGTGAGGCTGAAGTACCCAACTTGGGTAAAAGGCACGACAGATGTATTGTAAAAAAACAGTAAAGAAACTTACCGAAAAAATATTCTCCCATGTCTTTTGAAGGCTGCTACAACTGCTCCTGGTTCTTTAGAAGATAACACGACACTTGGGATCCTTGAATACCTAGAAAACACAAATATATTAGTAACATTTATCGCACAGTTTATGCTGTCACACCCATATTAAATAAGAACAATAAGCTAAACATCTACTTAACCAAGTAAATGCCAATAATTCTCTTATTTAAGTGACTTGTAAAATAAATTAATAATTTGAACTATTGTATATACGAGCCCAGTCTCATTAAAGGTGGTTCAGGCGTAAAAAAGTCTTTTATGTTTAAAAAAAATTTAAATAAAATTAAAATACAAGTATAATGTACTGTATCTTATATTTATTGAAAACTGCAATATATTTTACACAATCTCAAATCAAATCAATAGTCGAAACTTTGTGGAACTGAATAAATAATTTTTTTTGAAAAATCGTTCTATGCAGCACAATCAAAGAATTATGACACAGACTGTAGAATACTTGGGAATTTTTCTCTAGAGAAGTATGTTTAAGACTTGTAGATACTGTGCCACAACGAATTAAAACAGTTTTAAAAATTAAGGTGGAGTTACACAGGGGGTAACGTCATTTATAGTAATTACAGCAAACGATAAAAAAATTGCCAGCTGTATACTTTGTTCTCTAAGTTTATATTTAAAGTTTAATTTACTTAAAATATATTAAAGGTATATTTTAAGTGCATGTAACTTTAAATATAAACTTAGAGAACAAAGTATACAGCTGGCAGTTTTTTTATCGTTTGCTGTAATTACTATAAATGACTTTACCCCTGTGTAACTCCACCTTAATTTTTAAACTGTTTCAATTCGTTGTGGCATAGTATCTTTAAGTCTTAAACATACTTTTCTGGAGAAAAAATCCCAAATATTCTACAGTCTGTGTCATAATTCTTTGATTGTGCTGCATTTCAAAAAAAAAATATTTATTCAGTTTCATAAAGTTTCGACTATTGATTTGATATTGTGTAAAATGTATTGCAGTTTTCAATTAATATGAGATACAGTACTTTATACTTGTATTTTGATTTTTATTTAAACTTTTGTACAACAAAAAACGATTTCATTTTACATCTGGGCCATGTGTTATACGTTTCAGTTTCAAATCCAAGCAGGTACACATTTCAGTTTACACAAAAATCTCACCTGTAGTGTACTCCCAACACAACAGTCATGAGTGAGACTGGCAACCGCACACACGGTTACACATATGCCTAAACCGATGACTCACATATGTGAGGCTGCCACATTTGAGTGAAAGCATTGAGTCACTTTTTGATCTGTAGTATTTATACTGATGTTCACACTCAAGCTGAGTAAAAGCATAGAGTTTCAAATGGAATACGCCAAGTAAAAATAATAAACTTACGTGTTACGTGGTAGCACCAGATGATGTTCCCTCTCCTAGAAACTCCAACTGCAGAATTTCAAATCAAAGAATCTTCAAACTTTGTACATGAAGTCCAAATTAATCTGTAACAATAACAAACATTTAGATTCATATAAACTGCACTAAATAACGAATAATGTTCACTGTGGTGTGCTCTCCAGCAACAATTACGAGTGAGATTGGCTGATAACCGCACACACACAATATAATGTATACGGAGTGATTCATCCGTCGTCATTCTTTTATTTTATTTTTTTATAGTGCTATTGAAGTCATAGAGTAAAACTCTTCGGTTAAAATGTATTTGATATATTATCTATCTACGAACCATATTTATTTGTTGCAATAATATGCAACTTTATATTTCTTAATGGAACAGCCTATAAATATTCAGCCTTGATTTTGATAGCAAAGTTGATATTCCCTTAAAAAAGTAATATAGTGAAGTGTATGACTTTATAAATGAATAGGTTATTAACGTTTTTCGTTCAATGATGAATAATTGAGTATGTATCATGTTACTAATATCAAAGTAATTGATGGATTATTTTATTAATTGTTTCGAATTCAAATAAAGCTGACAAGCTGTCAAATTATTTCAAATTCAAATCCAGGCAGATACACATTCCAGTTAACTGCACAAACATGTTTCCTGTAGTGTACTCAGAGTGAGTTGACAGACAGTAACAGCATTGAGTGACTTTTTGGTCTTTAGTATCTATACTGACGTTCACAGTGACCTGTGAGGCTGCCACACTCAAGCTGAGTAAAAGCATTGTGTTCCAAATGGAATATAAAAAGTAAAAATAAAAAACTTACGTGTTGAACTGGTGACCGAGATATTCCTTGACCTAGAGACAGTTGACCCCAACAGTAGAATTTCAAACCAAAGAATCTTAAAAGTTTGCACCATGACTCAGGAACTGGATGAGCGGCACCACAGGCTGTGCGGATCTTACAGCCAGAGATAAAGATGCTACAACCGGAACAAGTCTGAAAAATACAACAAAAAATAAATTTTAGATATGTATTTCATTTTTCTATAAATTAATTAATGTAACAATTAAATAACGAGCAAACAATAAATAAAACTGATTAATTACCTTATATACATGTTCCTCCTGAAGAAATACATCTTCTTATTGTGTTCAAATATGCACTAGGTATATAAACAGCTGCAGATGACAACCAAAAGCTCCAGAAATGTGTTGATGACGCCTGAGGATCAATTTGACTTGTGAAGAAGCTGCCAGGTTCACCATGAGTTGTAGAAAGACTTCAAATCTGTGTAAAACGTCCAATACTGCAGATTCATCAATAATACAAGTTCTCCTAAGTATCCTAATATTATAGAAAATGACATGAAAAATAATTAACAGTATACAGGGTGTAACAGAAAAAAGTGCTTTAATTTTAACCAGTAATGTCCCTCGACGAGAGAAATCATGTACCGTAATCAATTTTTTCCTAACTCTTCTAGTTTTTGAGTTAAAATTCTTCAAAGATTTGTCACAAATTTGATTACCCGCCTATGGAACACATCAAAAATCAAATTAAAAAACAACAATTACCGACTGTCAAAACAAAAACACATGTTCACTATTAATTTAATTTATGCTGCGCTGTTCTTGTTATTCTGCGCAGTGATAGTGCTGGAACTGCCTGTTATTTGTTGCGCAGTTATTTTTGTTGTGCGCATTGCGCAATGCTGCAAGCTGCAATCAGCTGATTCGTGTGCGTGTGAGGAAAATTCTCATCCAGCCAGTCTCGTACAATGAGTGCATTATGACAAGGAGCACCATCATGCATAAACCACATATTTCCAAGAATTGCTAGCGGCAAATCCTCAAGTAAGTCGAAAAGCATAGTATCTAAAAAATGCAGGTATTCTTGTCCATTTAAACGCTGCGGCATTATATGAGGACCAATGAGTCGTCCACCTAAGATTCCTGCCCAAACATTTAAAGAAAATCGCTGCTGGTAGTTGTTTTCCTTGATAGCGTGCGGGTTTTCGTTTGTCCAAATGTGTGTGTTGTGCATGTTGAAAATACCTTCTCTTGTAAATCCCGCCTCATCAGTTGACAATACAAGTGATAAAAAATGTTGCTGCTCTTGTATTTTACCAATAGCCCATTCGCAAAATTGGCGTCTACGAGGTGGATCTATATGTAATAAATGTTGTACTTTTTGTACATGGTATGGATGTAGATGTTGTTCTTTTAAAATCCTCCAAACTGTCGTATGTGATACTCCGTGTTGTGATGATAGTCTCCGTGTACTGGTTCCAGGCTGAGCTTCAATGCCATCCAAAATAGCCTCTTCAACATGTTCAATGTGATGATGACGTTCCCTACCATGATCTTGAGCTGCAGGATTATACGATCCATAATCACGGAGATGTTGTACAACATTTACAAATGTGCGCACATGAGGCACACGACGATTTGGAAAACGTTCCATGTAAATTCGTTGGGCTTGAGCACCGTTTCCCAGAGCTTCACCATATGTCAAAACAATGTCTGTATATTCGTTATTTGTAAACGCAGGCATTTTGAAAGATTTTTATTTGTAATATCTGATTTATTACCAAAATATTACTTATGTCAAAACTTAATTGGAACAAATGACACAACAATCAATTGACAATAACAATGATTTCATGGGTAATGCTACTGAAGTAAATAATTATGTGGAACGACTCGTCAATTTATGGAGTTGAAAAAATGCTTTTTAAAAATGCGATTTCTAAAAAAAAATTTACGGAACATTGTTCCTCACGACGAGTTACATTACTGGTTAAATTTAAAGCACTTATTTCTGTTACAGCCTGTATTATACAACTTCGCTAAAATGGAGGCTTTTATTCTCGAAGATGAAGCGAGCAAAGCAAGCGGGTTTTAATCATCGGATGAAATAATAGCCATTGCTTAATAACCCAACCAATAACCTCACAAAAAATTTCAAAATACGATAACTTTATTAATAAAATTCCCAAAATTTGAATTATTTTACATTTTCATAAATTAAGCCGTCCAACAGTATAGGCGGTTTGCACATGAGTAGTCAGCGCCGCCCTGGGCCCTAGTGGAAAAAAATGCATTAGTATTAGGGTAAACCTTTTGACAGTTCGACAGTTGTTGTAGGTACTGTTTCAATTCAACCAGTTCTGTTCTAAGTTCTAAGGTTCTATAATAAGATGGTATGAGGACGAGAGATGTAAAATTTGGATTCACAGAGTAAAACGAATTTCGTAAGTAGATACCTACATAACTGTAAATATATTTTATCAAGTTTTATAATCTATTTATTAATTGTATTTTGAGAATTGACGAAAAGCGCTGGGAACCAGTGCTCATTTTATTTAATTAAACATTCAAACGTGTTGTATACCTAATACTTTTGCCGAATCTCCCACTAGATGCGCTCATGCTCGATATGTGCAAACCGCCTATAACATTGACATTTATAATTTCTGAAAATTGCTATAGGTTGTTTCATCCGCTATATTAATTAGCAATCATTAATATGCCTACCGAATGATCAATTAATTTAGATGCGATTTTCTTCAAATTTAAATGTTTCAGTTATTTATCGTAGAAAACCGGCGAAAATTTGTACTCGGGGGGTAAAAATACCCGAGAAATCCGAATCTGGTCTCGAAAATTACCTGTCTCGACTTCGGGACCTTGTTTTACGTGGTACAGATATTTCGTTTTAATTTCATTACTCTACTAATAATAGTACCAGAATAATAAAAATTTGTATCTGGGGGTAAAATAACTCGAGGAAACCAATTCTGGCCTTGAAAATTACCTGTCTCGACAACGAAACCTCGTTTTACGAGGCTGAAATATTAATGGTACTGATATTTCGTTTCTATTTAATTGCTCTACTAATAATCGTACCACAATATTAAAAATTTGGTTTCGGGGGTAAAATGATCCGAGGAAAATGACTTCGGCCTCAATTGTTTTTTTATTTCGATTGCGGGACGCCTATAACGAGGTTTGTTCTATCCATGTTACACATCCATAACTTAACATGAGGAATTTACGGAGTTTATAAAATTAATTACTAATTATTTTAATAACTGTAGAATAATTATTAGATTCTGGAGTAAAATTGTCCAAGGAATTTGATCCCGCCCTCAAAAAAAATTTATCTCGACTGCGAGACCTCATTTAACGAGACTGTTTCCTATTTGAAGGGCAGTACATACAAATTTTATTATTTGTCGTAGAAAATTCGCTAAAATTTGATTATTCAGGTAAAATTATCCAAGGGACACGGTAGCACACTCCAAATACAACATATCTTTGGATGTTACTACACCACAGTTTGATAAATTCACTTCTGTACCCACTGTGTAATTTTATTGAACTGTTTGACTTACATCTCGTGCTAGAGCTGGATCTCCCTTAACAGCACGACACTGGGGAGTCATCCGTGAGCGTTTCGTCCCAACAGAAGTACGGGGCCTTCGGAAACGATGACTAGATGAAGTCATTGTTTGGGGCCCAACGTCGACGTTCGATGCCTGGATTTTCTTATTGAAGGGCGAAACTGCATCAAACGAAAAATATGTTAAGAACTAAAACTGCTCCAGGTAATTAATTGAAATCACTACTTTATTGTTCTGAACTCAAATTAATTAAGCGTTAATGAGTCATTAATAAATTGATAATAGTGTACGGTTTAGCTGTTTGAGGAGAACTAAACATTTAATAACTGACTAATACACACTTAATTAGTTGAAGGTTAGGTGTATTTAAATTGTTCTACCTGTTTATTTCTCCTTGACATCGTCTATGTTGGTCAGGTCCACTTCAAGCTTCTGTGAGTCTGCAAAGAATCTGTAACAATGTTATAAGTAAATAACAAGTAAATAATATATAAAACTAATTAATTACTTTCAATACATGGCCCTGCAGAAGAAATAATCTCCTTGTTGTGTTCTTACACCGTGGTGATCCAATGATGATGGTAGGAACCCTAATTTGTAGGCAGTCTTTGATATTTTTCTCATTCTTACACATAATAGTGTTTATCTGTAAATATATCAATCATTACTTTACCCGAAAATGTTTTCTATTTTAAACTTCCAACTAATTGTTCGAATACATTTTAACTCTTGTTTTATAAGAATAAACTTTAAACATGCGAATGGCCGTCGTTTCATCACGTTTAATTAGTCATGCATTCCACAAAATACATCTCAAAAATACATATGCACTTTCTTTGGAAAATATTATATTCCGAACGCATTTTAATTTGCAGTTAGTATAAATAATAATAAAGACTGCTTACCATAGCTGTAGAATCTTTTCATTATGTAACCTCATATATTTGGATCCAAACTTTCTTCAAATACGATGGCTGAGCCCCTGAATTTGGTGGTAGTTTCGAGTATTCTCTTTGATATTGTTCCCTTTTGGCACAGAGTAGTGTTTATCTGTACATAAATCACTTATTTAAAACACTGAATGTTGGCCTAGGATGGTATGAACTCGGTATGAACTGTTCACATAATGGAGTCCATTAACAGCAAATAAACCGGTTAAAATAGTTATTTGTTTATAATTTTACCACAAACTAACATTATCTAGAATACTCACATTTTATTATATTTTATATCATTTATAACTTGAAATTAAACCAATAAACACATAATGTAAACTACGAACATGAAAATGGCAACAGATTTAACTGGATTTAAGAGCTAGTGACGTCACGCCCATTACGCATTCCGCAAATCATTGTTGCCAACTATGTCAAAATGAAATGTCGCGGAAATCTATTTAATTAATTTGTAAATTACATTATAAAATACAGAAATAGTATATTATATATTGAGGGACTAAAGTGCATGTTTTAATCCTGAGGGTGAAGTTTATATCACGAGCCGAAGGTGAGGGAAATAATCACCTGAGGGATTAAAGGTACTTTAGTCCTGTGGTATATACGCTATTTTTTGCACTTGATCCTCAAACGAATGCAAAATAGTTTAAAAGAATACACATTTTGTAATTTTGACAGTAAATTTTATGACAAATATTTATATTGTTACCATATATTCATAGATACTCTGTAACAAATAGCACGTATTTACTTGACAACGGGATTAATTAATTCAATTCCTTGACAACGGGATTAAATATGAAAAATAATCCCTTGGGATCAAATTAAGAACCTTAGTCCCTAAATATTAAGACTAAAAAGAGTTTTAGTCCCGGAAGTGCAAAAAATAATATATAATGCCTAGTACACACGGGGAAACTTTTCCTGCTAGACAATTTATTTTTGAAGAAACATTTTTCAGGCAACTTGTCAAAAAATTTCTTTGTGTGCACAGGGAGTAACAAATATAATCGCAAACCACAACATGAACTTGCTTTCTGTTATCTATTGAACAAACCCGAACAAACCGTAAGCTACTTGGCAATTTTATTATAACAAGAAATGTTTAAAATCATAAGAAATTTCCAGTCTAACAGACATTAAATAACAATAAATCGAAATAGTAATAATGATTTCTTTTATTATAAAACTAAATAATATTTTATATTTATACTGCTGATGCATTCGGATTATCCAAAAAGAAAAACAATAGCAAACGTTTAACATTACATTACTTCAACAGTAATATTCATGATCCTAAAATTCAATAAATAAACTTACGAGTCGAAAATTGAAAAGAAGAAGCATTTAAATCACTGGTTTCTTGTCCAAGACATGTCCAGGCAGTAGAAATTCCTCAACAAGTTGTCGCCATACTGGTGCATAATGATGATGTTCTACAAAGCCAATGTTCATTTTTAACAAACACGAAATGAAGCACAACCACACACTTATCTATATTAATAATCTGTTGTATCATTAGATATTACGTACTTTAAACAACAAATCAGTTTTATATCACTGCTATTCTCTATAAACAACACTTTAATTGAACGTTTTAGCTACTTATAAAATGGCGATGTTCTCAGATCAGACGTGGTTCTAGTTGTCTGGCTGCTTGCAGCGCCACGGCTTCATGCGCCGAAGCAAAAACTGTTGTTAATTACCAAGTCAAATTAATAGAAATTATGTTTTTATAAACAACAACTCAACTGTTATTTTTCACTTATATGAAGTTAGTAACACAAATATCAGAATTGTAATAGTCAACATTCCCTCTCAATTCTGTAAATGTTTACATACTTACAATATTTAACTTTAATCTATGTATTTTAAACTTTTCAGCAAAAAGAGCTTTAGTAAAAATATCTGCAATTTGATTTTTACTAGGAATATAAATTAATTTAATTAACTTTTTATTAATCAGTTCCCTAACAAAATTATGCCTAATATCTGTGTTTAGTTCTTTTTGTTTCATATGTATTTGCCATTTTGATAGTTTCATAAACTACTATATTATTATTGCTTAAAGATAACATTTCTTTCAAAAGTTTGTTTAAAAATAAACATTCACTTAAACAATCAGATAGTGCTACATATTCTGATTCAGCACTTGAAAGTGTTACAATTGATTGTTTCTTTGATTTCCAATAAACACTGTGATTATTAATCTTAATAACAAAGCCTGAAATACTTTTTCTATCTTTTTCATTTGCAAAATCTGCATCAACAAAAGCATTTATATTGAAATCATTTACACATTCCTTTTCAAAATATAAAACATGGTTCTGTGTTGTTTTTAAGTATCTTAAAACATTCTTTAAATATGTCCAATGTGATTTAGTATAATTAATTTGGTATCTACTAAAATATGTTATCGAATAACATATATCAGGCCTCGAACCTAACATTATATACATTAGACTGCCTATTAGTTCTTTATATGGTAAACTACATTCTATTTCACACTCATTTTCAAGATTTAATTTTGGATACATAGGAATTTCACAAGGTTTGCATTCAGTCATTCCGAATTTATTAATAACTTTACTAATTAATTCTTTTTGTGAAATTACTATGCCACCATTACATTTTTCTATTTCAAGTCCTAAAAATCTTATCTTACTATCATTATTTTTAATAAGATTCATTTTAAAATATTGAAATAAGTTGTCTACGATTTCATTTAATTTATTAAAATTATCTGACAAAATAATTAAATCGTCAACCCCAGATCAATATGAAAATATCACTTTTAAGGTAAATACATGGATCAGCTACTAACCTCTTAAAATCCATTTTTATTAAGTGATCATTTAGACAATTATTCCAGCATTTAGGTGATTGGGGTAGACCATATAACGATCTCTTCAACTTACACACGTAGTTTGGAGAATAGTCCTTCAATCCTTTTGGTGGATACATGTATACTGGCTCACTCAAATGTCCATTAAGAAACGCAGTCTTTACATCTAGTTGCATTATTTGTAAATTTCTTGTTACAACCATTGATAATAAGACTCTCAAAGACATCATTCTTGCTACGGGAGCGTAGACATCTTCTGAAATTGCTTTTACTTTTACATAAGTGCGCCGAAGCAAAAACTACATAAGTGCGACCAAGCGAGAATGGCCTTTTGAAATTATTTCATTTATTATAGCTAAAATTAAACCAAGCAAATTACAGCAAAAATAAATGATTTCTTGTTTGTTTATAACTTTAAACTATACAAATGATAACTATCTGTTGTATAAGAATAGAGCACGGTCATGTGACATTAAATAACTATTATTTTTTTAAATATAGGATAGATTTGACTTTATTGCCATTTTAAAGAAAAAAGTTAAGTTAACATGTTTTATAAACAACAATTTTGATCTATCAGTATAATACTTTTTATTTCATCCTGTGTCAAATTCAAATACTTTACGTCAACAGTTTGAGTCCGGGAAAACGCAAATAACGGCCTTTGTCCGGTAAAGTGTTGGTATAGAAATTAATCAACGCAATAACAATTAAACAATCGCCAAATTGCAGTTGTTAATTATGTTTCGAAAATGTTACTAGATTTGGAGCATTAGGTAAATTATTTTGAAATTAATATTACTGTTTCTTTAAAACGGAATTTGACACAGGATGAAATAAAATACATAACGACATTCGTCCGTGAATTCTTTTAACAATACTCGTTTCGAGTTTCAAGACTCGGCTCCTTCGTCGCCTCGTCTTCAAACGTCTCACTCGTACTGTTAAATATGAATTCCCGGACTTGTAACGTTAATTACTATTACTTGATTTGCATTATTTACATGATATTTTCTTAATATACTATCAAATTCGCATTTATGGATTCATGTTTGCATACGTTAATTATTGATGTTGGTGTTACGAACAGTAGATACCTATTTTTTGCCTTAAGTGGTAATGTGGATTTTTCTAATTTTATTTTGCTGGTAATCAGAAGTTTCTCCCAATTATAGAATTGAAGTGATCAGCTTGAACCATCCGAGTGCGATTTAATTGCAAGATATTTTACAATTTAACGATAATCACACACCGTCGGCCGGGAGACTTAAACCACGGATCTCCGAGTTTGTATGTCAACACATGCAGAGAGCTGTAAATTGTAAACCCATGCAGCTACTTCTGATTGTATAGGTTTTACTATAGATATGTTATGTATCATTTCCAATTGGCATGTAGTTACATTTTTAATTATCTTATGCTTTAGAAGAATCCGTTCACACAGAAGAACTTCAATGACAATAATGATCTAGATTAGATTACAGTAGCTTCTTCAAATGTGGACGAGTTACTTGTCGAAAACTTTGAAGATAATGTTTTGGCACGCGGAAAATTTCTACACTAACAAGAGCAGCTCCGATTAATTTCGAAAAAACGAGGTTCACTTTTGACTGAACAATGTGATTGGGATGCTGATAGTTAGATAAAACTTGTTCATAATGGTGCAGCCATTATTATTGTTATTGCTGAATCCATTCGTGATGTGTAATACCGCATTTACACATTCGCGCTCGTGATTCGCTTCGTCACTCGCCGACATTCGCGAGTGGCATTCGCACTTTCGTCTCCACAACGCGAATGACCGTTTTCACATTCGCCGAGTATTCAGATCACTAAGTTGTTGCTATAGAAACCTTTGACTCGTCCCAAAAGACCGCTCCCGGCGCGAGCGCCACGGGTGGCGAGGCGAGTGATGAGTGAACCGATTACACATTCGCCTCGCCACTCGCCTCGTCATTCGCCTCGCCACTCGTGCGAATGTGTAAATGCGGCATAAAGTGTATCAGTCAGTCAGTTACAGAGTAAAATCAATTTGGATCCACTACGCAGTACCGCTGAAAAAAGTTTTCTTACACTACCTACTATGTTAGATAAAGTTTAGAAATTTTCCGCGTACTAAAACATTATCTTCAAAGTCTTGCAAGAAGATTTCATAGCCATCCACATTTAAAGAAACAATATAGAGATCATTGTAGCCAGTATATGTGGACGATTTTATCTGAAACATAGGATAATAAACATTATCACTATACGTTAATTCTGAGAAGGATAATAATAATGATACATCTCGAGTAAAACCAACTTTGTCACAATCAGAATAAACTTATAAAATTATTTCTCAACACATTTTCTCTTATTATTTAATAGCTATATACCAAAAAACAGCTAAGTTATGCGTTCCCGCCAAAACTATCAGGTCATTATAATATATTTAATGAATAAAATAAATAACAGTTTTCTGCGCCCAAATAACCACGTAGAATAACATACCAATCTTAGGTACTAAACTGATATGTGTTTCTTGCAATATATCCTATATTTTGAAAAATAATAGTTATTTAATGTGAGATGAGCACGCTTGACTTTGACAGTTATCAGACTAGCTGAATTTTGCTGACGTCACATGACCGTGCTCTATAGAATATGAGGCGAGAGGTAAAAACAACAGTGAAATTTAAATAATTACCTACGGCAATGATATTGTTTTGTTTTGTTACTATAGTGTATTTCGATCACTGATATATATTATATGACTGGATGACGTATGGGGTTGGCCGGTTTGTGATTAATTGAACGTCGCCATGTTGGAAAAAGTGTAGTCTCTCGTTCTCAGTTTCGGAGCGCGATTCGAATGCGCTGGTCGCACGGGTGACAACAATGGGCTGAATTCAGTACTGTTCTTTAAGCTAATGAAGCTCTCTAATTACCATCTCTTTTTTATTAACAGATAGAAACATGCGTGTGTCTTTGTTTGTTATTTTTAGTGACGCTTCATTAGCTTAAAGAAGAGTGCTGAATTCGACCCAATGGTGCTAAACTGTATTTATTGTGGAAAAAAGAAGGGAGCCGAGAATATCAGTTTTCACAAGTAAGTGAATTGTATATATCTTGATTTTAATTATTGTTTTTATTAATATATAAATAGATGAAGTAACATAAAACAAAAACTTATGCTATTTTAAATGTCACAACATGTTTTTAATGTGAATTCTGTTCATTTCGTTTGTAATGAATCATTATTTGGGCAAAAATATGAAACAATTAAATGTTTTTACAAATCAGAAATCTGGATTTGTATTTAAGTACTACTTATAAATGTATTTAAATACTTATTTCAAATACAAATTACCTACAAATTCAATTTGAAATATGTATTTAAATATAATTACAAATTACTTTACCTATCATTGTACTTAAGTATAATTACAATTACTGGGAAAAGTATTTAAATATTAAATTATAAGTACAATACTTAAATACATGCCCAGCTCTGTTTGTTGTATGTATCTCGATTTCGATATATTCATATGTTGTATATTTGTTAAACATTTGACACGTAGATATTGAAGATCAAGGTAAACAATTTTATAAGAATAATAGTTATTTATGTTTATGCTTATCCGAGAGCCCAAGGATCTGTAAATCGCCCGAGCGCTATAAACATCAATGATCGTGATATTTCGCTTTGGCGTTTAAAATTTTGTTAATATTTTTGGTATCCTATCAACGGACAGGAAATAGGTATATTAATTTCAGAAGAAAAACATTTGTGATGTATCAATATTAATTACTATGGTAATTTATTAATGGCCTAGGGCATAATGTATACTACATAACGTACCTCGTATCCATGACATAAATTTTCAATCACATACTAATACTAGGAAGACACAGAAATTTACTTCCTTCGTTCCTTCAAATTCTATTAGACCGATGATCAAAATAAGGAGCTGTACTTGTGTAAAATGGTGGTTCTAGGATGCATTAGTACAGTAGCAGACATTAGTATACATCAGGATCAGGGGCACATCAGTCAATGTGTACAGCGAAGGACATCGTTTGACCAATCTAACCAGTGAAAGCACTAACTAAACTAACTTCACCTTCACACGGTTTGATTTTTGATATATTGTAGTTGTTTTCATGGTTTGATTGGTTGAACGATGTCCTTCGCTGTACAGAGTGACTGATGTGTCCCTGATGTATTCAGAATACTTTTCCAGTACAAATACGATTTCAGCTCTAAAAATAAGATTCAAATTTTCCCAAATAGGACTATCCAAGACACAAGTATTTTTAGCGCTTACCAGATGAAGATGAGATTGTCGACACCATTTTCTTTTCAAAACAACAAACAAATTACACATTCCACACCGCAGCAAACGGCGTCAAGACGGAGAAGAAGGATGTAGATGGAGCAGTCTTCGCATTTTTCCTTCTTATCAGTGACCTCTAAAAATTATGGACGAAACAGTCGGATATTTTTCTTGTAACACAAAAGGGGCTGATTCCTGCAAACTATCATGGAGGAGAGTTCTTCCTTGTCTTTTTGAAAATGCTATCTTTATCTAACATAATAACTGCGCACGCTTTCTAATTTGATGATAGAATACTTTTGTTGGTTAGAAAGGGATAACCTCTCTGCGTACAATGTTTAATGTTTTAGAGGTCACGTAAAGATTCTTTACTCTATGACTTAATATTAATACACACAAAATAAAATATAACTTACTGATCTGATGATAATAATGTTTTTTTTCTAAGGTTCATTGAAAATTCAATTTAGCGGCGCCCGCTATTTGACAGGCGAATCTAACCATAATTCTTTTTCTCAGGATTCGAAAGTATGAAAGAGTCCAATATGTGAACAGGGTTTTATCCACTAAATTAATATTATTCTCATTGAACTTTAAACAAATACAAGAATATGTTGCAATTATACTTTTAGCAAAAGTTTTGTTAGCAGAAATAAAAATATTACATATTATTCTAGAATAATAAATACTGATTTGCTCTCTTGGCGTGAATACTGATTAAACTAGATATTTCAAAATGCCGCAAAGTACATTTTTCAACCCCTAATGACTTGTAAATTTTCTCCACGTATTGGAAATCCTCTTGATAATCACAAAATCATCATTATCTAAAATATGTAGAAAAGAAACCGATTTCTATTCTAATGTTGCAAGTCTTTTTTGTGAACATGAAGATATTTATTTTGAAAATATTTACAGTATAGGAATGCAAATATAATATAATATAATATAATACATTCTTCTCATAACGCGTATTGGGTATGTAATTGTACCCCTTACAAATATCATGACAAACATGAAGCAGATAAAATCTTTAACGATACACACCATTATCTCACCAAATTGCAAGATATTCTTAAATATCAAGTCGTTTAAATATGTATAATAAAAATATGCAGATCGATATGTTTTAGAAATACTTCAGAACCAAGCATAGTGGTGTAAGTTAACTCATTACTACTAAAATATGTATTAAATTAAACCAAACAATCAGACTTTAATTCTTGCACCATAATTTTACAAAAGGAGCATATATTTACTTTACTGAATTTAAAGTAAAGAACCAAATTGAGAAGTTTAATAGAAAGAATTCATAGATTAAACAGAAAATTAGTGTCATACTGTTTCGGTAATATAGATTAAATAAATAAATAAAAACATCTTCTATTTACTGTGCAGTACAAAAACGAGTTTCTAAATACAACGATTTAGTTTATCCATTAGATTTTTATCTGTTTGCAATAACGAAAGAATTTTGACAGATATTGCTTAATTCTATTGGTTGCGGTTTACACAAACACAATTCAAATTTCAAATGTCATGCAAAATTCTGATATCATTCTTTGTCAGTGCTGTGCTGTGCGTTGTTTTGTCATTTTTAAAATTTTATTTGCACCTTTTGTGTAAATGACACTTTACAAGTATTATGGTAACTAAGTAAATGAGTTATTAAAGGTTTAGACCTGTAATACATTACAAGGCTCATAGAAGTGACATTACAGGTCTATTCTCTCAATTGTCGTACAACCAACATCTTTTGATTGCAAAATGAAATGTTATCTTTTTTTAAGATTATAAAGTTAATTTACCAAAAAAAAAAAACGCTGTGAAGGTGGAAATAAAATTTTGTACGAGGCACGCTTGCAAAAATCTTTACTGGGCTCTCATCTGGATTAACTTTCCAGTTCACCCGTAAAGATTAATTTACTACGCTCGCCACGTAAATAACTATTACCTGGCCATCTCCCTGTATTATTCTCGTATGGTTTTGTGGAATATTGGCGCTTATTCTTTATAGACATTGAAAATGTTTAGGTATAAACCATAAACTCTTAAGCCACGCCTCAATTAACTATCAAAATTCTTTCGTTATTTCAAACTTAAAGGTGGATTTATAACTGCGCACAGCGCACAGAACATAATTTAGCACAACACAGCACAGCACAGCGCACAGCATTTTCTTCACGGGGGTTTTATAAATCACACAGAAACACACAGATTTATTGATGGGTTATCACAGCTGTTTTGACATTTAATTTGGAGGCTTTGTGTATTTTTATTGTGTTTTGCAAATAATTCTTTAAAATAATGGACAACAAAATAATATAAAACCGTATTTGACCAAAAAATAACCTTGACAGGAGACTTTGACATAAATAATAAATGAATAAATGGTAAATAAATAATTCGTGTGCTGTGATGAATTATTTTCTATGCGCTGTGCGTCTTATAAATGGATGCACTAATTTCCATATGACCAATTCATATGCTATGCTGTGCTAAATTATTTTCTATGCGCTGTGCGTGTTATAAATCCACCTTTAGTATGGCAATCATACCGTGAGTTTTCTTTAACGTGAAACATGGGATCTTTTATATCCATGGTTACGAATTTGACAGCAATGTATTAAAGCTTTTCATTTAAAGTAGTTCGGTCGTCGTTGACGCTAGTCAAATTCAGTCCGTTTTTTGTTGTCAATTTATGAAGTGAAATTCGACTGTAACGGTTTTGAATATTTTATTATGAATTTTTATGCATCTGGTTCTCAAACAAATAGTCGTACTTTACAAATCTTGTAATTTCATTCGCAACTTGACTAGTCAATCACCCGGTGTCATAACTCGGGCCAGGTTATGGTGTCGACACAGTTGGCAGCATTGTCCGAGGCATTCAAATGTAAACACAGGAATGATAAATGATAAATACGATAGTGTGTTTTTAAAAACGAGTTCTTGATAAATGACTTAAAATCATGAAAATCATTGATTTTTCAATCCAATCTGTTTCAAGAAATAAAAGGTTAACATTCAAATCTGCGTTTAAATTTCCCACGCTCCGCAGTTGGCAACCCTGCAGAACGTGACACCCGATCGGCTTCCGCTTGGTCGTGATTTTGTCACATATTTTCCCATTTTTTGGGCTATTTTCATCGGCAACGTAGGGTTTTGACTATGCATAACGAAGCCTTAATATATTACCTTTCCAAATATCAATTTGCCACTATTTATTCAACGAACTTTTACGGCGCAATTTCAATTTTTCTTAACCAAAAGTGTCGTTTTCCATAAGAGCCCATGTAAAAACAGTGAACTTCAAACTCATTTTTCTCAAAAACGAGTACCGCAAGGGCATGTTTTCTTGGCACTTTTGAAAATAGTATTAAATTTTCTATTCAACCAGACCATTTTCAATACAAAACCAAAGACTTCAATTGACGACCGAACTACTTTAAAATAAAACATAGCAAATGAAATATGTATGTATTTCTAATCATTTTAGATATGAAAAAAGTTGCAAGAAAGTTTAATAGATATTTTTTCAGAATTTATAACAAATTCTCAAATACACGAAATAAATTAGATAGGTACTTGTCTGCGGCTACAATCTGCATTATACCAACGACACCAACGTATCATTTGCACCTTTTCTTCAATTGTATACCTTATTTTCAACAACACAACCAGTGACCTCTATATACATAATGGACGTGCGTCTTGGGTAATATATGTCTCCACCGAAAACGCAACCCGCATAACTGGTGGATTGGGGTTTTCTCTCAAATTTTTGTGTATAGATAGTCAAAGCAATGTTGTCCATTTTTTGTTCACATATTTCATGCAAAAATAAATATTACAAAATTTTTGAAGATAAATATATTAAATACTGGTTTGACACTTACAGAGTAAAATAAAGCAATAAAACATAAAGTTACAAATATTGTCTTAGCCCTCTTGGCTGTGTCTAACTATATTCAGTTGACGCGATGCGCACTTATCACTTTTAGAAAGAGATGTCCAGTCCACCATGACAGATAACTGGAGACAGCTCCTTACATTGTATAGAGACGCAGGTTTATTATGTATATAGAGGTCACTGAACACAACCCTAATTGAAAGGCAATATCGCTCTAATATATTGCTGTCAAATTCGTAACCATGGTTATGAAAGATCCCATGTTTCACGTTAAATAAATCTCACGGTATATCAGTTCATATAATAAATATGTTTAATGAAAATTAAAAGCAATAGACTAATAAATAAATTTAGAATGTCGTCTTATGTTTATATTAAAACTTTTATAGGCAGTTGCACCGCTACTTCTTCAAATTCAAGTATCGCTTTTCGCTTATATAAAAAATATTGAATCGAAATAATGACAACAAAGTTATTGTCACATACAGGTTGGTGGAGGTGAAATGCGAACATAGGGAAATATATGACAATGCAGTTATCATACTAGGCATCTTGACATACGTGGAATAAGTACTGTCATTGTCAAAGTAGCTGTCATATTCAGTAAAATATTTTCTTTGCATAATAATGTATGTGTACGAGCACAACGAGAAAGTTTACATGCACTTTTAGATTTTATTATTATTTCTGTTAGTTATTACTCTTTTTGCCACACAAATTCACATATTACTTCGTTTTGTGACACTACTACAAAATATATCAAGATACCTGGCATGAAAATTCGATTGTCATGTATGTTCCCTATGTTCGCATTTCACCTCCACCAACCTGTATACCAATGTGATGTCGAATCGATATTGTTTATTGAAAGTTGAATCGGTACAGTAGTCAATGAATGGCATATTTCTCCCAGTTTGCTTGGTTCTAAGAGCTTCAATCTTTTATTTAAAATATATCAGCGAGTTCTTGATCCGTACACCATTTGAAGCGAAGTAAATCTCAGAGATACAAGTTAGAATTTATAATGATATTGATATATTGAAAGTGAAAGATAGACTATGTTAGAAAGATCTGTTTGAAAAGTTGAACAACGTTTTTAGCGTTGTTGCGGTGTTGTTGCTAGGGCTGTGTTGCCATTCGGATTCGTGCGGACTCTCGGGACCTGTTGTGCACTTCTGCTGTGCGGAGTGTTATGCCGAAGATGTCTTCGTGGTAGCGGCTCTCATCCTAGAATTAAAGTTTACACAAAGTTGAAAATCGGTTCATCGCGACGAGTATAGTGCCTCCCTCGTGATACAAGTCAGTCCTAAGTTAAAAAGCCTACAGCGAGTTTGTTGTCAAACAAAAATTATTTCTAAACCATTGTTTCACATTCGCTGGAAAAATTCCAGCTCGGTTATCCAGATTTGTATATAAATTTATATGCGTTTTCTGCATCCGATAGATTCTAGATTTGATTGTTCTATTTATGCATTTTTATATATGCATTTTATTGTGCCGGATGAAGAATTTTCTTGTACTTGAATTATCTAGGTCTTAGTTTTCAAGAATTGGGTATAGGTACCCGACTTCAAATTTTTGCTGGTGGTACCTCAGAAATGGATAGATCGATATCCACAAAAATATATATGTACCAAGTATTACGGATTACGGCCGAATAATTTTAAGTACCTACAGGTAATAAATTTTTGTTCGCCATGTGAAATCAAATTGCGGCGATGCATTTGACTCATTTTTATGACTCAAAAACTACAGAACAAGGAAATCTTTGTCTAGAAACCTGGAATATTGATTAAGAAAATAAAATAATAATATAAAACGAACATTTTGTTTGTATATTTTCAATGATTAATTTTTTTTTGTTATGTAATTTTGCCTTTAATTGGAGTATTCTGTTGGGCAATAAATTTATTATTATTATTATTAACTTCAAAATGCTCTAAAATGTATTAAATAAACTCGGCTTGTATTGACGAAACAAAAATTACCATATAAAGTATATTTTATAAAATGAAAAAGAAAATTATAGATTTTTTGGATATTTTTAAGAGTGTAAATATAACTCCTCCTGGTTTAAAAACAGACAATAACTGTCGTCAACAGTCAATAGTTCTGGCATCAGCAATGTTTTTATAGTAATTCTTACCCTTAACGACAGCATGTAAGCTTCAACTTCAGCATCTGTCATGCGTCCCTGCTTCTGAATAATTTTCTTCAAAGTTTGGTACACATGTTCCGCCATTTTACAATCACCACAAACATAAAAATGTCCTTTTTCTACAACCAGTAACCTGTAGACCTCCGCTGCTTCTGTCAACGCCAAATCTTGCACATAAGTCTAGAAAAAATATAATAACCAATCAATGAAGTTTATATTTAGTTTCTCATATTTATATTTTACCTTTTTGCAATTTGGTTCCCTCGACAGCGCCAGGAAAACTTTTTCCAAGACACCTTTCTTCATCATTTCTTCTTTTTCGTCGTGGTATAAGTCGAGTTCTTTTTGTCTGCAGCCGAAGAAGAGCCACATTTTGCCGAGGTTGACTTTGGATTGTATTTGTGCGTATCTTTCTTGCCAAAAGCCTCTGAAAGGAGCGATGCCTGTTCCTGGACCTACGAGAATCACCGGCCGGGTTGGGTCGGTCGGAAGGTAAAAGTTTGGTGCGCTAAAATATACATAACCATCACGTATTTTACCCAACTTGGGTGTGGCATCGGTAGATATTTATCTGATGCCGTATCATAATGATAACATTATAAGTCTCAATTTGAGGACCATAATATATATATATATATATATATATATATATATATATATATATATATATATATATATATATATATATATATATATATATATATATATATATATATATATATATAAACCAAGAACCATAATGAATTGTGTCTATACCTTCTGACAAATAAGTAAACGTCATCTCCTTCTAGTACATCTTGAAGATAATTCGAGCAAACTCCGTAATGTATTGGTCCTTCGCCATCTAAAAACATAATTAGTTTAAGTTTTGGGAACATATTTTAATTTCTATGAGTAGAATAACAGAACACAATTTTATCTGTTCGCATGTTTGCTACCACCAATTTTGCGCTATTCTTTTAGAATCCAATTATGATTTTGTTCAATTACTGGTGTTCTACACAAATCGCGAAAACATGGAAACCTCTTGTGCAAATATTCGTCAAAATTTCTTTCTTAAAGTGCCTACGAATGGCGACGACGGTACATGTGAAGTACTCAGAAAAGTGTTTGTAGCTAACTAACAGATTATGTTCAATAAACTTAAATAAATATCGAAATATTAAATTTTAATTAAATTGATCAACTTCAGTTATTTAACAAAAATTTGAGTTAAATTATTGAAAAATTCATACCTTCTGTTCTGTAAATAACGACAGCAACTGTAAGATGTAACTGATCCTTATGTATAGATGGACTAGAAGAAATGGAATAAAATTTTGGTTGCAATATGTTCAGTTGCGTAAATAGAAGCGGTGCGTAAGGCTGCACGGACGGAAACTCTTCCAGAACTTCCAGAAGATGTGGATATCTCCAGTGACGCCAGTCTTCGTATGCCGAAGAATCCTGGAAACACAAAATTCACATCACTTACTTAGTCACGTTAATGTTCGGTCTCCGTAACAAAATATTGCGTGTTTAGAAGTGTAGCAGTTTCTGCTTTACACATTGCATATTCAAAACAGGAAAAAGTACAGTTACCTATCAAAAGTTTTCTTTAGAGAGGGGTTACCGTAGCACAATGTTCAGCAGAATGTTCAGCGAGCTCAAACTTTTGACCTGGACTGTAGCTGGTCAACGTACTTATGTTTCTTATACATACCGTAACCAACAAATTCAACCTTCTTTGGTCTTCTTCGTCTGTAGCAATGGCTGCAAACTGTTGTAAAAGGTTCGGCGAAGGCGGTGTAGTGATATCCAAGAACCTAGCTAACATTTCTCGGAGAGATATTGCTGGAAGTTTTTCATGAGCGACCCAAGTTTTGACTACTCCATTTGATGTGTGATTTTCTTTTAGTATTTGGAGCTCGATTGGTGTATCTGGTTCGGGACACCCCTGAAAATAATAAATCAGTAATATAATAATAATAATAATATATTTATTTTGTTAAGAGATATAACTCCATACAAAAGATTGACAAAGACATCAAATTTATAATTGCTGTAACAGATTACAATTGGATTTTTGGATATTACAATATTATAATGTGGACATGTATTTCAATAAGAGATAAACTAAGTTATGCAAAATGACTGAAAGTGTTATAGGTTCATAGCGAATGCTCTGATTTTGGTGGCGTTTTTCACGAAGTTGTAAATATCGTACATTTTCTCCCTTGTGAGGTTACCAAGTAGGTGCTCCATTTCTTTAGATTGGTGGACTATATGCCTGGAAATAAAAGTATGTCTTATGGGGTTGAGTATAGGACAGCGGAAGAAGAAGTGACAAAGGTTATTGGGTTCGTTGGTGTTGCATATCGTACATAATTCATCGGAAACAAATTTATGGGATGTTCCATGTTGATAGATGTTACACAGATTTGGATTACATGCTCTGATTTGGCTTACTAGTTTAACAATGTTGTAAGGGATATTCATGAACAGGTAGTGGTAACTGGTGTTAAAAACTTTGTAGGAGGAGCTAATAATGCGGTTCAGGTCTTCTTCGTACAGAAGGTGGTTTAGTGCTAACGTTACATTATCCAATTCTTCTTTAATTAGAAGGAAATTCTGTTTCTGTCAAAGCCAGTGGTAATTTATATCTTTTAAAATATTTTCTAACATTGAAGTCCAATTCTGTATTTGTTGCTCATCGTCGTCAGTTTTTTTATTTTGGTTAAGATCGTATAATTTGTTATAACAGATTTTTACATATCTAGTTTCCGACATTAAAAGAATTTTATGCCACCAATTTAGAAGTTGATTTAGAATGATAACCTCTAGTTTAGCTTAGCTTAGCTTAGTTCAGCTCCATATGTCAAGGTTGGTATTAATATGCTACTGTATAGTTTTAGTACGGTGTTCCACGAGAATGTTTGTGCCTTAATCATCGTTTGCTTTATTGCTCCCGTGACTTTCGATGCTTTACTTAAGTTTTCGACATTGTTATCATTGAAAGAACCAGATGATTTAAATTTGACTCCTAGGTAAGTATATGAATTAGTAAATTGTATGTCGTTACCTTGGCACATGAATTTTAAATTGCGTTTTGGTGGTCTGCCGCGATGAAAATGTATAATTTGTGTTTTTTCGGGGTTAATTTCAAGATTAGTGGAGATGCAGTAATCATTTAGGGCTAAAAGTTTATGGTGCACATCGATAGGGGAATTGGCGAATATGACCATGTCGTCTGCATATTGCAGCGTTAGAATGTCAACTGACTGATTTATAAAATATCCCTCGAGATTTCTTGATTTGAAAAAATTCTCCAAGTCTGAAATATATAAGGCAAAAAACATGGGACTGGTGCACTCGCCTTGGAGAACGCCCTTCGTTACTTGAATTTCGTTGGGAGCTTCATCCTTTGTTTTGATTTTCAGGGTTGCCTCGTCATATATGTTTTTCATTAATCTGACAATTTTGGCGCTTACTCCCGACTTGTACAGTTTTCTCCATAGTTGTTCGTGTGGGACGGTGTCAAAGGCTTTCCTGAAGTCAACAAATATACCGTAAACGCCCTTTTACTTTTCATGAAAGATGTTTGTGTAATTGAATTTAATACAAAAATGTTGTCTAGGCAGGACCTCTTCTTTCTGAAGCCTGATTGGGCTTCAGGTAGCACATTATAACTTTCCACCCATATTTGCATTCTGTTATTGAGTATGAATGTGAGTAATTTAGTTAGTGTATTAATTAGTGCTATTCCACGATAGTTGTCTTTATCTGTCCGATCACCTTTCTTGTGGATTAAGGTTAAATTAATATTCTTTAGTTGTTTCGGTAAATTTTCTGTTGTAAAGAACTGGTTTAATAGGTCTAACAAATATACTTTCCATTAATAAGGAAGATTCTTTAATTGTTCGTTTATTACTCCATCGTCACCCGGGCTTTTATTAGTTTTTAATTTTCGTAGAGCGTAATTTAATTCATTGGTTGTGATTGTTGAATCCAAATACGGATGCAAAGCATCAAAAAAATGGAGATCACTGGAGATTCTTGTTCCAAACCATGCTTTCAGATAGCTTTCCCATTCCTTTAAAGGTATCGGATTTGGTTGACAATCTTTTCGATTTAGCGAGTTGATAGTTTTCCAAAACTCAGTTGGATCATTTATTGTATCTAGTTTGTTTCTAATTAATTGTTTGTAGTTATTTTTCTGTTCCATTAAGTATGTTTTGTATTCTTTTTTAGCTGTTTGATATAACGTAAGGGATTCTGTGTCATAATTATTTCTTTTGCAATTTCTAAGTAATTTTCTGCAGTTTTTCTTCAAAGCAGTGCACTTCTTATTGTACCACTGTTTTTTTCGTATATTTTTGTTATTAATTTGTATATGTTTATCCAGACCAATCTCGCTGGAAACTGATTCTATTTTATTTATAAGGTATGTATAATTTTCCTGGATATTATTTGTTGGTGAAAATACAGGGATTTCTTTTTTAAATGTGTTCGAGTATAGTTCTGTTTTACTATTGTCCCACACAGTTTTCTGAATTATTTTCTGAGTTGCATTACTGAATCTAATGTTAGGATGAAAGACGTTTTCAATTTTGAGCGAGCAGATTAGATGATCTGACAGCAATATTTCGTCTGAGATGTAGAGATCATTAATAATGTGAAATGCTGTTGTATCGGACCAAACTAGATCAATGGTGCTTTTTCCTCTGGGTCCTATGTACGAAAAATTTGCAGGTGTGCCACTCAAGGATCTTCCAATTATTACAAACATATTGTTCTCTTCCATAGTGTTTGTTAAGTCTCTACCTTTTTTGCTGATAACTGAATCCAATACGTCGCGGGTAGCGCTCAAATTGGTGTTCATCATAAGCACATCCTCGCATATGTTTAAGTTGCCCATTCTAGAGTTAAAGTCCCCACCGATAATTAATGAATGCTTTGGATAATTTTTACGTATATTGTCTACAGTGTCCGAGAAAAGATTTAGCAAAGTTTCAAAATCATAAGAAAACGAGAAATATACTACCCCAATTATCAGGTTCTTCAATTGATTTGATATACTCAGAAACAGCCAGTGTGGTTCTTGTTCAATAATTTTGACATTTATTGGGTTAACTGCAGAAAAATTACAATGCCACCAATGGCTCTTCCTGTGCTGGCCTGTTTTATTGCTGACTGTTCAAATTTTGTGTATTCTTTCAAAAAGGATTAAAGGGTAACCATGTTTCCAAATAATAAATCAGTATAATTTTAGTTTAAACATTTGTGTCACCTAGTTCACATTTTCGAACATGTTTTTCTTTCTATTTAATAACATGCTTAAAAAACTATAACAATAATTATTATTAGATGCTGACTAAATTTACTGCTCAGCACTGAACGTTCTTATCGTGAACACTTGTTTCACCTCGTTTACAATATTTTTATTTTTTAGCGAACGCTTCCATGCGTTTACCATTACGACAAACGCGGAGTTGACGTGAAAACGTAATTTCTTCATTTATATTACTTTTATGAAGGGAATTTATTTTACCATTTTACTATCAGAATCAATAAATATTTGTAGAAATATAAAGTTGCACCCTGTATACAAATGCATATGATACGTAGATTGACAATGATATTATCAAATAAATTTATTTGAAGAGTTTTACTCCATGACTTCAAATAACACTGTAAAAAAATAAATAAAAAATAACTCACTTTTAGTCTCTGTATGATTTTGTCGACAAGTTCCGGCCGATTCCTAGGATAGACGCCAACATGATCACCAGGTGAATACGGATGATCGTTTTGGAACTTCAACTGTAACGTAGCCCTTGTGGCATTTTGTCCGTGTAGATTTGTGCGTGAGAGTAGTTTACAAGCTGTCACTTTCTTGTTGTGACATTTGGTCAAGGCTGGACCGATGCTGTCAGCTTTTCCTTCCACAAACCGAACTGTGGATACTGATAGATTCTCGGTTTGCAGCGCTAGGTTGGCTTCGAGGAAGGCATCGTCATCGTCCAGGCAGAAGGTGTCGCATGATACCTTCGAATAGAGGAAATCAAAAGTTAGAAAGAGACCAAGAAATGAATACGATAATATTATTGGCAATTATTGCGAGATTGTAAAACTAATTATTTAATGCTCTGTTAATATAAGGATATTCTTTGATTATTTTTTCACGCTTCTGAATTTTGAAATAAATAATCCTAGTGAGAATTATCTGTCAAATAGCGGCACCGCTAAATTGAATCTTCAACTAGTCTTGGAAAAGAAGAATTTCTAATTCATTAATAGCTTAGGCACTACTAAATAATTGAATTTTATTAATAGCCTCTGAATATAAGAATTTGTAATTTATTTATAGCTTCAAACTTTTTTTTAAAGAATCCTCAACGAATCCATGTGTGAACATGGCCTTAAAATAATTTGCTTGTTCTATTTTAATTTCAACTTTCAAAAATGTAATGAAAACAAAAAATAAGTATATATTTTTAATTTTTTTCACTGATTCGAGCAAAAGTAACTGTTTATTGCTCCTTACCCTGAAGAGTTCGGTGGCCCATTTCTTGAAGGCCTGCTCCTGGCCGCACATGGAGTCCCCGGTGGCCATCTTCAGCAGTCGCTCGCCTCCCAGCTCGCCGAGGAGGTTGTCCACGTATTTGCCGAACGCACAGAAGTTCGGATAAGCGCTCGATCCCAAAGCAAATACGGCGAATCTATCACAACACGTGTATTAGCTTTGTTTACTAACTTCATATTGCAACATTTCATTCCTCGGGCAAAATTATAATATTCAATATTGTAGACGTATTTACTTTGTAGGGCACATGCATCGTGCATTTTACAGAATAAAGTTTGTTTTGATTAGATTAAATTCAATAGGAACGGGAATTAATTAAAAGGAACTATTTGCGGAAAATACCCTTAATATGCGCTGGAATATTTTCTTATTTGTTGTTTGTTTATTTTCTGGCAAATTATGCAAGTCAAAAATTAATAATTTATTACAACATTGATTTAATAATATAAAAGTTCAAGCAGCCTGTCTACCAACTACATTTTTGAAGATATTTAATTGCAAAAGTTCAAATATATTCGTCTTCAAATTTACATAATAATATGTTAAACAACATTTTTGTATAGATTGGTTAGAGATTAATAAATTTTCACGTCTCATGAAAATAACGATCAAACCAAACCAACGGTGAAGATAAATATTTTTGTCAGTTGTCAAAAAATGAAATGGGTGTTTTTTACGCATTTCAGTTGCACAAAAAATATTGTGTATAACTCGTCTGCGACATGTGTTTAGAACTTTTTAGTCTCGGCATACGCCTTGGCCAAAAATTTTGTCGGACGCTAAAGTAATTTCGCAGTCTAGGTATACAAATAACTATTTTAACCTCTAATGATGCTCTATATCTACTGTGTGACACATCTACAATAAGTTATTATTTAATCGCAAGCATAGCAAGCACAGCAAACGTCTACC
Source organism: Agonum fuliginosum (assembly GCA_947534325.1). Lineage (NCBI taxonomy): Eukaryota > Metazoa > Arthropoda > Insecta > Coleoptera > Carabidae > Agonum > Agonum fuliginosum. The sequence continues at coordinate 46,249,369 of OX384029.1, forward strand.
TGACATTGCTGAGAGGCCCGAAGGTGTCTTCACTCAGTGGGTCGCTCACTGAACCACGCAGCGAGTCCAGGCGGTCCAGGGTTCGATTTGCGCCGCTGGCAACGTCGGTCTGGCTGTTCGCCTTGATGAACGACTTGGATGTCGCCATCGCCATGCTAGCGTTATTAGAAAAGCGGTTAGTTATGCACGTCTTCATGTGCAGTTGAGAGATAGAAACATAGTTGTGTTTAGTTAAAGTTAAATAAAATGGGATGATATTTGTATAATTTTGATGGTAACCATTCAACAGAATTTGCTCCTAAGTACAGAATGGTAGATTTTTATTATAGTGGAATCCAACTTTCATCTTGGGGCAGCCAGAATCTCAATCCATGCGATGACCTTTGAAAGCAGCAACGCAGATATTCTTTATGCAACCCGAACTACTTTTAAGTGGTCAGCTTGAAACGCAATTTAATGACAATAGACTAAATTTAGGAACTCTACTCTAACACTGTCGGCCGGGAGACTTGAACAATAGAACTCAGGGTTCATACGTCATCAGATGCAGAGAGCTGTGCCGTGTCTAAACCCGCGCAGCTACAGCCTCGACGTAATATGAAGACAAATGTGTGATCGAGTGATCAAATAAAGAGAAAATTATATTTGTCTCCAAATATACAAATTTTTGTATCTATATGACCATTATTTTGAAACAATGAAATAAAAGTTAATTAAACGATGATAATAATATGATTATTTACTATAGTAGTACCTACTTTACTATAGTATACCTATCCAAAAATATGGGAGGAAACCCACATTACAAGGGTAAAAAATCTAATTTCGGTTATAGTTTTTACTAAAAATTTTCTTGAAAGTAAAACAAGTGCTAAGCTGTCATAAAAAACTGCCAATACCGGTAATACGGGAAAACCGTGGAGGAAACTAATTCTTTAATTAAAAGATATTAAAGCTAGTGATCTTAAATATATTTAATAAAAATAACTACATTCCTCGTATGAACGGTATTGACAGTTTTTTTCTATGACAGGTTCTAGCACTTGTTTTACTTTCAATAAGCTTTTTAATGAAAACTTTCCTCGTGTGAACAGGGCATTAGGGCTGCAGCATTTATTTATAACACCGAGCGTTACAAGAATAGATTACCTATACAAAAACTAGTCATTCTTATAATTTGGCGACATCTAATTCCGCAAACCGGGTGTTATTTGACATTTGTATTTTTGAACTACTTTAACCAGAATAATAATTGTATAATGAATATGTAGATCATAAATAAGTAGTTAATGTTACAGAATAAAGAATATTTCAGAAACAATATTACCATAACTCGTTTGTAATATTTGAATTATTATTTTGAAGCAATAAAGCTGTTTTTATTTACTTTATATGTTTGACAATTAAGCTTCATTCACATTAGCAATCATATACCTAATAGGATATAAATTATACGCCATGATTTTATACGGCGTGACTTGCACTCTAAAAACGTGAAGATTCATCAAAATCTGTCAAAAAATCACGATTACAATTTACTTTCCCTATTATATACCTGTGTAACAAAATTTAAGGGTATATAGGTGTATAGTATTGGTCACCCTGATCAGGAATCAAAAATAAATTTTGTTGAAATTAGTAAAATTAAGAGTAGTTTGCGAAACAATATCATTTTGGGTACCACTAGTTACAATATAAAAAAGTTACAGAATGTCTCATTTGCTTGGACCCATTTTTTAATTTGCGAATTTCAACAAAATTCTTTTTGATTCATGATCAGTGCGTCTAATACTACACCCTTAAATTTTGTTACACCCTGTATAGACTGGAGAAGTAAAAATGTAAACATTAAAACTAAATGCTTACGTGAATGAAGCATTAAGGCTTGGTCAGATAGCTTTATATGTCATGTCATTATTTTGGGTATATAGAAACCTTATTATGGAGTGTTATGGAGGCCTAATTTATGATTCTTTAGAAATTTATGACAACTAGACCCCCGGCATATTGAACCGAAAGCTTATTTAAACATAAAACAAATCACTTACCTCATTTTTTTGTCGTTGTCGTCTCCATTGAGTATCCCAGGATCGCTCATTTTCAGCGCGTACAGATTCCTCGCGAAATCCTACACAAACCAACCATTAGCACTTCTTCCACCTTCATATAGCCATGTTCTTACTTCTCCATTCTCAGGAGGGTCGCCGTTGCCGAACGTGGAGGTGACGATGAGCAGCAGAGCTTCGTGTTCCATGCTGGAGATGTCGTAGTCCGCCATGCAGTGGACTTGCGCGTTGAACGCGTGGCCGAAGATCTCCCCCAGCTTCTTGGAGTAGTTCTCAGAGATGCCCGTCTCCGTCGCGTAGAGGACTGTTGCTTTTATTCGACGAGAGAGCGCGCGGCCGAACAGCTTCGACGTGAACTTCACCGCTCTGCAAGAAAAAGAGATAAGAAAAATTGTTTGATAGTAGAGTACAGACGATTCAGAGGTCGTGGGTTCGACTCCAGGTCAGATTTGAAATTTTCATTGTCATCATTCCAAGTTGGGATACAATTAACTTGGCAACCACAAAACTATCGGGTAGCTAATAGTGGTTGTTATAAGGGTTTGCACGAGAGGGTTCAATGGAACAAAGTCAATAAAACAAAATATAAACCTCTATACTTTATCTCTCGTACTTTCCTGACACTTATTTCGACAGCTTTCATTATCTATCATTGAACGAACTTGGCAGAAGACTGACTGTTGTAAACTGCTTTGGTTTAGAATTTTATGCGATAACATTTTAAAATAAATTAAATATACGATATTCGTCTATGTAATACGCTAATACTGTTTAATTTATAAAAGAATAATTGTTTGCGTTTTTTCTTAAAATGTTCGGAAGGTACTATCAGGTGCTACAGTGTAAGAAGATTTGCTGAACAAAACAAAAAGAAACACCTCTTTGGCAAGACCGAGTTGAAGTCGATAAACACTTTAAAAATTGAAGAAAAATCACGTTCAGCAAGCAGAATTGAAACAATTTAAACATTTGAACCACGGGTGTACAATACTTATCATTTCTACCGGATGAAGAGAATGAATGAAAGATAACACGGATTGCGTTTACCTTGCAATTTGCTTGAAGTGGAATTTCCTTTGTGGTTTGCTGCTTTTGCCCTGTTCTCGGCCCTTTTTCCAGACGTGGCACTTCCACGCCGCCTCCTACAGAAAGAAAAACAAACATTTTTAGGAAATCTCAAATTAATAATAAGCAAGAATGTATTGACAGAAATTTGGTTTGTGTGATTATAATTTATCCATTGTAAAAAAATCTACATCATATTATTAAATTACTAATCCAGTCAGGTACACATTCCAGTTTAACTGAACAAAAATTTCGTCTATTAACAATAATAAGTGCTCGTGAGATGAGGACGTGGTAGATTTATACAGGGTGTTTTTATACTTCCGAAAAAAATTAAGAGTATATTGAACGTAGAATAGAAATAATTTTTAAAAAATTCTCAAAATTAAGTAATATGTAGGTACAACTTAATATGCACCTATAGCGTATTTTTTAAAGCAACATAATTTAAATTAATTAGCAACATCGTACAATTATTAGACGTTGTATAAATAATTACTTGAAGTACTGCAGTAGATTTATAAATAAAATATTTAGAAAACTGTCTACTCGTGGAACTAAAAATGTTCACTTTACATTAAATAAATTTAATTTAAAAAAATTCTTTCTGTTTCACGCTTAAAATGTGATGCAATATAGAGGATATTTCGGTGTATATACTATTTGATGTCCTCATTTTACAAAAATAATTTTTTCGAAATTCTCAAAAATAACTGCACATTACTTGGAAACATTTTTCGTGCCACTGGTCTGATAAAGTGTGGATAAAGTTACAGTAATGCCAGTAATGCATACAAATTAGTAAACATTGAAATTTATTTTATTTAATTAGAGTTGTGTAACACTTTTTAAAATTTTAATGTTTCATAATTTTTATACATTACCGATTAATTACTCTAACTTTATAAGATCCGTAGTGGCGAATTTAGAAAAAATTATTTTTGCGTTGTAAAAAGTACATTAAATTATATGTATCTACTCTTAATTTTTTCCCCGAAGTACAAACACCTGTATAACCCCAATATACACTTAATTTTTTTTCCGAAGTATAAAAACACTCTGTATATAAATGTACGTTTATGTAAAAGACTTTTGCGTATTGTCCGACAAACACAAAAACATTAAAAAAAACAAACTTAAACTTTTAACACGCAAATATTTCTAATCCCCCTCTCTAACGCACGCATAAAAACACGTCCAGAAACCTGACTTCGCAACTTAATTTTTCGCAATTAGTCCCTTAAAAACTTTATTTAAAAACTGCATAAGAAGCTCTTTCGTTCAAATCTAAAAGGAGTAAAAGTGTGAAATTTAAATTTGCTGATTCAGCAACTGTTGTTTTTTCTTTGTACTCGAATTTTAATAAACTTTAATATTAGAATGACAAATGAAGGAGTTTATTTTTAATCCCTATAATCCTCCTAAAAGAAACAAAGATAAAACAAAAAAATTCTCTGCTGTCAACAGTTACCAAAATAAAATCCTAACAAATCTGCATCTTATCTCAGAGTAGAGAAGATAAAGCTATTAAATGTTTAAGTATTCGTGGTTAAAATAGTTATTTATGTAACAAGTACGCAAAAAAGAGTTTTAGAGGTGAGTCCTTCAAAACTCATTTTGAGAACGTGTTGCATCTTAAAATTTTTAGTATAATGCTCTCCAAATTTGTTAACTAAACTATAACTTAAAAATAAAATGTTGATAAATGTATCAGTGCAAATAATACAATAAAATATAAGTTCTGGATTCGATAAAATATTATTTTACGGACTCAAAACTGTTCGCAAAGTAACGATTTTCGAGAGCATAATTATACTAAAAAATTTTAAATGAATTTTTTGGATTTGACCACCAAGTTTTTTTTTAGGTGTTTGTATAGCTTGTTCTGCGGGTAAAATTAAACAAAGGCAAAGAAAAGTATTGGTTCCAGATTTTGTTACACACAGCACTGATTTCTAAATTAGAAAATATTTATTAGATTGGAGGTAGTATTTTTGCCACTTAGAAAAAACACGCCTGGTCGGTATTTTTCTTTTGTCTTATGATTTCGGAAAAAATGAGTTTGAAATAAATCAGCCTATTTCTAGATTTTATAATTTTTTTTTTGTGAACAAAAAACAAATATTAATTTCTGAAAACAGAGGGACATAAATTGTGCCTTTCTTAACAAGAAGTCTTTTTTATTAGTCTGTGTTATAAATTAAATGAGATATGATGAAATATCAATGCTATGAAGTACATTCTAGGCTCAATTTTCTTTTCTTACATTTTTTGTTCGATTGACTGCAAAAAGATCGCTTATCGTCACCTTAACCCGCCATACTTTGGAAATAACGACTTACGTTCAGCCTCTTAACTTGAAATAATCGAGACAAAGTTATCACTTCTGTCGGTCGTCCTAACACATGCATTAATTTTTTTTTACTACCGTATGTGTGTTTATCAGTCGTCAACTCAACTAAATTCACCTCCCATACCTAGTAATCGTACGACGGCTTGAGATATTACAACGTCATCTCTTGATGGAACCGCAATAAAATTACTTTAAGGGGCTTTTATCACAGTAAAAAAGTATTTAACAAATTACTCCCAACCTATTAATCCTATAAATCTAAAAAAAATACCATATAAAGATAAAGGCAGTAAAAATCTAGCTACGTTGTCGAATTTTTTAAATTGTTATTATTATTATTTATAAACAATTAAATAACAATAATTCTGAGAAAAACTCTTCGTAAGTTTGATTGCATTGTAAATTTAAATGTTTATATCACATTATTATATAAAATTTTCAAATAGTAGTCGAGTAATTTGTTAAATAAATTTAAAAATTGTATGCGCGCTAGCCAATCAAATTGAGTATTTTCTAAACAAAAATGGAGCGAAACATAGCAATTAGATAAATAGAGACAACATGTGCTCATAAAACATAGGCTGTCAGCGCGGATACCTGAAATAACGAGGATTTGTGATATAGCAGCGCTGAGCGATAAAACCCCCTTAAGGGGGGCCACTCCCGGCATAAAAATGGTGAAAAGTACGTCTAATTTTTTCCATAAAATTGAAGTAAAAATTCACTTTTTTAGAAAAACAAATACATTTTTGAATAGATAAAGGTTGTCTCCAACTGCGTCTAATGCCACATTTTTCATTTTTGTACTCTATTTTTTTATATACATGGCTAAACATCGCCAATTTTAGCTATTTTGTGAGTTTTTTATACGTATTTTATCACATATTTAAACAAAAAAATTTAAAAAGTGGCATTAGATGCACTTGAGGACAACCTTTAGCTATTAAAAAATATCTCATTTGTTTAAAAAATCCTAATATTGAAACCAGTTTTAAGGGAAAAACTGAATATCGTTTTTCGCTATTTTGACGGTTTGTATTGAACCATTTGTAATTTAATTTTCTGAATTAAATAGCTCATAAAGAGTAGTATTTATTTATTTAAATGAATAAATTTATTCTTTATTGATTTATGTGTAACAAGCCGCACAGTGAAATCCAGCATTTTGAGATCGACTCCCCTTAACTTGAAATAATCGAGACTTTCGGTACTAATTTTTGTAATATCTTGTGTGCGTGAATCAGTGGACAACTCAACTAAATGGGACCGTTAGCACAAACTTAGCATAGGTGGCAGCAGGGAGCTAGTTTCCGAAGTACGTATTACACGATACATACTTAAGTAAAAATAAGAAGACGTACGTATAATGTTATTGCGTGTAATTATGTCTTCTCTGTTGAAGTTTATACAACAATGCCTGTGACAATACTACAATAATTATAACCATGTCATATTATCAAAGTTGGAAAGTCGAAGAGTAAAAAATGTATTGTTTCAAAGAGGTGCCAAAACATCGGAACGAAAAACAGAATTAAAAGAAAGGTTACTTGAAATTTAATTTGTATAATAGTTATTTTAGTACATAATTAAATTGTAGACAGCATCTTTGTTAAATATAAAATTATTTTTATAAATATTAAGTTATTTTCTCCTATGGAGTTTATCCAAATTTGTCTCCTATGGTCGTTTGGGATTTTAAATCGCGAATTAGTTTTTTAGCATATACACAGGTTTGACGTTTCTAAGTCATTTGAAGGTTAAAAGGAATTAGCTCCCTAGCGAACCTATCGTGAGAAATATTGTGCTAACGGTCCCATTCACCATCATACCTGGTAATCGTACGACGGTTTGAGATAATACAACGCCATCTCTTGGTGGAACACCGGCGTAGCGGAGCCCGACAGCGGCGGCACGATCCACACCCAGTCGGCTGGACAGCCGTTCCGCAGGCGCTGCTCGTTCTCCAGGTGCTTCATGAAGCTCTCGGACGCCGTGTGGTGGTCCACGATGGTGATGTTCAGCTGCTGGAAGCTGTGCAGCACGGCTAGGTTCACCTCCACCAGGGCGCGGTCCTTCCAGAGGGTCACGGGGGTGCGGGTGTCGAGTTTCATACGCTGGGCGATGGTCTGCGCAAAAATATTCATAATATAATAATGAAGGTCGTATGACACAAATAACAGCCAATGAAAGAATTGATTAGAATACTATAATCTATTTAAAAACTAAACGGACAAATCTGTAAATATGGCTCAGCGAGACAACTTCAAGTTTGTCCGTTTAGTTATTAAATCAAGTATAGTAAGAATAATGATATAGTTTGTGACATAAAAGAAGTGTGATAAAGGGACATCCTGAAACAGTATGAACTAAGATTTAAGCTTCACCCATTTGTAATATTCAGTAATAACTGAACTTACGTTATAATAACAGTGTTGAACAGTACTCCCAATTACAGAATGATAGATGTTATTATAGTGGAATCCAACCACTTCGGCCGATTTGTCTTGCTGCAGTCAGAATCTCGATGAACGACGACCTTTGAAATTCAAAGCGGCAACGGAGAGATTCATTGTGCAAACAGGACTACATTTAAGACGATCAAATGGTCAGCTTGATTGTCTCAGTGCGATGTTTTTACAATTTAACGACAATCACACACTGTCGGCTGAGAGACTTGAACCACGGAACTCCGGGTTCCTACGTCATCACCTGCAGACAGCTGTGCTTAAACCACAAATCCGCACAACTACTGCGAAGCCAGTCATATATTGTAGTCATACTATTGTATTTTTCATAAAGTTTATGTTTCGGTCTAAATTTATACCTTCATCAGGACAAATGAAATTATCGTGAAATTATTTTGGTTGACGTTTTTATTAGCTTGTGAAACATTATTAGTTCAAAATTATTGTTTTTACAACAAATCTAAATAGTTTACAAATTGTTAAGGTGGGATTATATGCCCACAAAATTAAAGAATAAGAAATAAGGATAGGCATAAAGTTAAAACAGTTATAAACATATGAGTCGGTTTATGCTGTAGGAATAAGAATAAGGAATAAGCGGAAAGTTGGCCAGCTTTTAACCTCATGCCTAATTCTTATTTCAGATACCTATACGCAATTAATGAATTTAGAAATTATTCATTTCCCAGACTCATTATGAAGATTCAATTTAGCAGTGCTGCTATTTGACAGACCATTCATACCAGGATTATTTTTCTCAAAATTAAGAAGCGTGAAAGGATTCTCATAGAATCCTTGTGTGAACAGGAGGGCATAAAGACGGAAACGAATCGTTTCCAAAACATCGTATTTGAATTAAAATACAAAGCATTGTTTACGCATGGATTCTTTGATTTGATATTATTTTATGCTACTGAATCCTAAAAGAATCCAAATGAGAATTTCCTGTCAAATATCGGCGCCGGTAAACAAAATCTTCAATGAGTCTTGGAAAAGAAGAATTTCTAATTCATTGATAGCTTCAAATAAATTCATGAATTTCTTGTTTCCAGGATTCAGAACCATGAAAGAATCCGCAAAGAATCCATGTGTGAACAATGCTTAAGATGGAACACACATCGTTTTCGAAACGTCGCATGTTAAATAAAGTATAGCTGAACTTATGACCGAATCAATTATTTACTATTGTGCTTTGTTAAATTGGACTGACACTAAACGAAACGTCGCTCATATAAACTGATGCAGATGACATCTATCGCGCTGTCAATCAATCGAATAACACGTTTGCAGGCTTGTGAATTCGGACAGTTATGCGTTGTTTATAAGTTTATAATGATGTTATTGATATGTCACCTGCAGATGAATATTGAAACATTCGGCATTCGAAGCGCACTGTATTTGTGTTTTAAATTTAACTGTTGTGCACATGAAGCCTAATTGTAATTCGCTGAATAACTTTATGTTATCGGGTTATTTTCGACCTGGTTTGTGTGTTAATTGAATGTGCGTTGGACAATGCAAATTATTTCAATGGAGGAGAAATTTTAAAAACTTGGTTTGCATTGGAACAATTTTAATAAATGGCTTCCACACATTCGTTTTATTCAATTATTGATCAATAATAATAATTACTGATCAATTTTATTTTCAATTTATTCTCTGTATAATACATTTTATTAATTTTTTCTGGATCAATTTATTGAACAATTAGTACATGTTTAACAATTATACTAATAGAGTAGGTATTTAAATTTTTTACAATCTCAATTTTGAAAGAATTTGAATGATTAGTTTTCTTACACAGAAAGATTAAATTTTCAGTATTACCGAATAAATATTTAAAATTTATTCTTAAGGGATCCGTCTATCCAGTATAAAAAGTATTAATGTATAGCAAGTGTGTTGTGGCCCGTACAGTAATGGTAAAATTTTATTTAAAAAAGTATTGTACAATGAATCAACAGTTGTGTCTTTTTAAAATGGCACATCTGTAGATCCATTCTTTATCTAATAAATGTTTATGAAAGCATTATCTTGAAGACAATAATAAACTGACAGTTTACTCGGAACGAAAATACTTTTAACGGATTTTTTAACTTCAAACTGATAGATGCGGCAATACTTTTGGACTTTTACAGTATTTTTTAACTTCAAACTGATAGATATAGAATAGCTAGGATGCGGCAAAGTACGAGTTTCGGGCTGATTTCGAGCAGCCGTAGTAGTGAAGGAAGTGGAATAGAAAAAAAAAGTTAAATCGAGAAAATTCTACAACAAAAGGTAGACAGGCCACTTAAACCAAATTGTAGTCTATAAAAATATATCTACCTCAAGCATTTTACTCAATTTAAGGTGGAAGAGGTAACTTTAAGTTATTCAAAAACGTGATATTTGTTTAAAAAATCGTATTATTTAAACTAACTCTATGGAGAAAATTGCATGCTTTTTCGACATTTTGACGACCGGTATTTATTTGTTACCTAAACTTTGTTTATATTGTATTGAAATTTTCAAGAAAGACGTGAAAGAAGTTTTATTTATATATTTATATAATAATTTATTATTTCTAATAAAAAGACAAAATGAGACCAATATTTTCAAGTTAAACTAAACAAATTAATTCTTCTGTAGATGATTATCTTTTAATAGTTATATGCTCCTCGTAGAACCGAACGGAATTAAATAGGCTCCACTTATACTTATGGATTTGGGATTAATTTTCTTAATCTGCAGCAAATTGGAATAGATCTGTTCATTCAGTGGAAATAGCTTGTTACGACCATTTGGCTTCCTTCCATTTCAATAGTTCAATAAGATTAATGAAGACATACAACAGCTAATAGTTTGGTCCGATACTGGATTGAGCTATACGAATCGTTGAATATGATTTCCATAACTTTGTGTGGTTTACGTAAGTTTAATTGGAACGAAACATTACTCGCCAACACCAAATAATGTTTCTTTTTTTCTATAAATATAGGGCGTATCAACTCCGCGTGCATAATGTCATATAAAACAAAAAGACAGGTATAGATACATTAAAATTAATTTTTAGAATTTTGAAAAAATCTTTTTTAAATATAGGTACCCTTAACGTATGTACTCGAAATTATGATACAACCTGTATTATACTGTACTTGACTAAAATTTGTTGTGAATCTTTGGATAAATTTATTAAAGATTGGAAATAAAATTAGTTCGATCAGTTGGATCTGACTTGATGTATCAAAGGAAATCAAATAATGTCAACCCGTTTTGGGAATAAATGGGTTAATTTTTGAGTTACTAAATAAGTGTTTTCATTGAGTGAATATTTTGAAAGGTCGTATGTTCATTTGTGGTTCCTGGTTCTCTCTCTTTGAGCGTTTGGTCAGTAGAAACCGCAAACCGCAGAGATTCTGATAAATCTACAGCTATATAGATGTGTGAAAAGTTATTTGTGCAGTTACAGTTTACGTAATTAACCAGTAATTAACAGACATATTCGTTGGGATTAAATAGTGCAATCATGGATATGAAGTTACGACATCTCGAATAATAATTTGATTGCGTCAAGAAACCTTTCATGTAAAATATTTAGACGTAACTAACGTTGAATAACAAATAAATTAGGTTTTTAAATTAAAATCTTGTCGACACGAAAGTGTGGCACAAAATTTTTGAATATGTTCACTTGTACATCTTATCCTAAGTTTTACAATTTTTCAAAAAAATATTTATTCTATGAAAGTGCGAATTCATATTATCTGATATTAAAATTGATGATGAAAGTCTGCAGAAAAAAATTTCACATCATTTTGTGCACTGAATGAAAATTTTTTCAAAATAGTATATTGTAATACAAGTGCGGAAAGGGTTTCATTGAAAATTGAAAAACTAGTATGAAAGTTGGAGCACGAGCGATAGCGTGTTCTCCTATCATACGGTTTTTTGAATAACCCTTTCTTTGCAAGTGTGTTATACTATTTTTTCTGCGTAAGTGTGAAATATTCCATATTAATGATTTTATTGAAAATATAATAATAACAATTTTAAGAAAACTAAATCAGACAAATACGACGTAAAAACTGAAAGTGATGGTGAAAATGATTTTATACAGGCTCATTCACATCTTCGTGCTATACTAATAGCATATAGTGCTCAACTCACTTATCACGGAACTGAAAGAATTTTTTCAAAATTCGCGCTTTTGGTTTTCAGGTTTTTTAGTCAAACACTGTTTTAAATGAAATTCACTATTAATGTCATTTCACAAATAATTAAAATTAAATTAATTAGATATCCATTATACAATCAACAATCTAGTGGTTTGAAAAATGTGCTTTTTTTGAAAACTGCCCTTTAAACTACGAATTTTTAAAAAATCTGTTTTTGTTCCATGATCAGGGTAAATTGAGTATTCTATGCTATTAAAATATATGCACGAAGTTGTGAATTACCGTCGATGGACATTGTACGGCAATTATGAATTTGAATTTTTGCCTCAGAAGTCAAAAATATTCTTAAAGCTCTGACCCAGTAACTGCACAATTTCTAGTTCAACAAAATTATTGATGTCTCAAATCAGTGAAAATCGTCCATATTGGGATATTACACTACTAAGAGATGGCGCTGTTTACCTATGTGAAATTCTGAACAACGATGCACTTTACTTTGGCTTTCATTGCAGTGTGTAATATTTTGTTGTTTTTCCTTCTGTTGTATGGAGTTTTCATTAAGTGTGTGCAACTAATTTTGATAGAATATTGTGTGATGTTATCTATTGTTGTAGTTTTGGTAGTATATTTGTTTTAATTTTGCATTTTACGTACATTATTCAGCAAGTGTTTGTTAGGTTATCTATACATAGTTTAGATCTTGCTTAGTGTAATATTAAATAATAGTTGTATATAAACGTCAATATTAATTCCACTAATATTTATATTCATTTTAGTTTATATTTAATGTATTAATTCTTTTATCTTTCTAATTTAGTTGTGTACAAAATATTTACACAACCAATGAAATGAAAAATGAACAAATTTTAAACTCAACACTTTTCGAAATATGTTCAAATATATTAAACAAAATAACTTTTAATCAGTTAATGTCCATACAACGACGTGAAAATCACTCATAAGTGCACCGTTGTTTAAGTATAAAATTTCACCACTAGGTTCGCATTCTTATTGAAATATCCCAATAGAGATTTCTACAAAGAAAGTATTTTATGATATGAAAAATTTACTTTTTGATTGATAATCAAGGCATCAAAGTTTTTCACTCTTTTTAAACACACTGTGCAGGGGTCATTGGTTTAATTCCAGATACTTACCTCTAGAAGGTTGTATCGTTGTACGTCACACAGGTTTCTGCAGCCGATTTCTGTGCTCATGTACCAGCCATTGAAAGGAGCTGCTGTGAATTCCAGACCTCCACAGTCGAACATCATTCCAGACACTGCTGGTAGAGCGTACCATCGAAGATCCAGTTCTTCGAACCATCCGTACCTAGGACAGAGAAGAAGCATTCACAATTTTTGCAGCTACCTATTCGAAATCTGGCACAACTAGTTTAGCGTAGACCTAAGCCACGAAGTATAATATAAAGACAGGAATGGTCACTCGGATCTTATCAATACTGTAGATTTGTGTCATTTTTGTTTTCCATGTGAGTGAGAGAAAGAGCACTACTGGGCCTGTGCGTTACCATCGTTACCGTTGTTTATCGTCATAGAATGCATGTTCCAAGCTGGCACGTATTTTCTGTCTCTCTATAAAAAATAAACAGAAAGGCCACACTTCATCCGCTCTAGTGTCCACTCCTGTCATATACTTTGTGGTCTAAACTGTTAGTTTTTCTGTATTTTTTTGCTGGTAACTATTCAACAAGAAAACAGAATTTACTCCCAATTAGCAATTACAGAATGCTAGATGTTATTATAGTGGAATCCAACCACTTTGACTAGTGATGCCGCCGAGACGAGAAATTTCTCGTCTCGCCTTGAAATTACGAAACGAGAACCAATAAATTTCTCGTCTTGTATTTTCGAGATGGGAGAATTCTCGAAACTAAAACTTTTAAAAAAATTTCATATATTTTTCTCTTCGAAAATGTTAATTTTTATTTTATATTACTTTGTTCGTAGCATTTTTGGTTTTGATTACTTTTAAAAACAAGAATTGAGTGCAAATTTAATAGAAACGTACAAAAAAGTCTAGCTTTTCATGGCAGCAATTTTTTGTCGACGAGAATAATTAAATTTCTCGTCTCGAAAATTTGAGACGATACGAGAATTGATTATTTCTCGCCTTGTTTGACGGCATCACTAACTAACAAAACAATTCATGTTAGTGCAGACAGAATCCGTGCGACAACATTTTAATCAATGCGGCAACGGAGGAATACATTTAAGACGATTAGATGTTTTTACAATTTAACGACAATCACACACTGCCAGTCAGGAGACTCGAACCACGGAACTCCGGATTCATATATCATAACATACAGAGCGCTGTGTCTAAACTAAACAGCCGCAATTTCGAGTGTCTAGCAAATTTTATTTTCATATTTTGAAGAACTGATTTTCTTTACTGATTTGCCGGACGAAAATAAATAAACAAGTCTTAATTAATTATACTGTTATTGCAATTTCTCTTTTCTCATATTATTTTTATTTGTTTTGAAAAGCTATGGAAACTGCTTAGCGCTTATAAAGAAGCAAAGATTAATTAAATTACAATTTTATTTACTTTACAAACTTATTACTTTAATAATATTAAAGACCTTAAAGACTTTATAGTTTTCGGCACAACAAAAGCAGGACTTTAAAGAGAAAGAAAAACAACCAGAACTGAAAATATGTCTTTAACTATAGAGAATAACAAAAATTAGGAAATAATAAATAAGATACTAGTAGAAAAATTGTCGTTTCGATCTTGCATGATTGTTGGTCATCAAACATTATGCGCGAGTAATAAAATAAACGAATAGATCGCTTTTGTCACTGAATACACAAAACATGTTATTCAAAAGAGACTAGACAAAACGAGAACGTTAGAAATTGAGCTATAAAGTTATGGAATTGTAGAAACTGCCAACATAATGTTTTCGTTCATTATTATTCAACTCTAAGTAAATAAGCCAATACTGTGCTTACACGTCATCACTCTAAACCAATCAGGGACAATATATTTTTTTAAACATTGAATTGACGTTTACCTATATCTTTATATCATTTTGTTAATAAACATACCCATACCTCATTTCAGCTAAAAAAAGCATTGGGTAATATAGGATGGGTGATGATATCCTTGAATCTGATTGGTCGACATGAGAGGTGGATTTACACCAGCAAACATTTTCATTTACGTCAACATTACTTATCCCACTTGGCAAAATAAAATCCCCAGAGCATTTCAAGAATGTTACTTGCTATTTTTGCCCATTCACATTCTATTAATATCCCAGCGATTGCTTATGTTCGCCCTTAGTAAGATTATTTAGGTAACATCCCAATTTTAGTAATAATCTGCCAATTATGCATTCCATGCATTTCTCTGAGATGTTTGTGTTGATTATGTAATTTTAGATCTTACTCAGGATGTGGCTAGGATTGACTTACATAATATCACTTAAAGTACAAGAATAAGATATTTTTAAACATCCCATGGGCGATTCATGTCAAGTAGAATAGTACATAATATCTTATTTTGAATTTCATAAGTACACATTTAAGTACTACATTATTCTATAGATGACAGCTTTATTCACAAAAATACCTTCTGAAGTTCGCGCCAAATTTTGAACTAATAAAATGTGTGAGTGTAAAATGGACTGCATTCGCAGTGCCATCTGCTTTTTTCTTAACTGAAATGGACTATAATACACGTGTGTCATACACCATACACTATTTTTTATTTCACCTGCATCAAAGTTTGAAAAATAGAGCTGAAACAGCATTTTAATTTTAATTCATTTTATAAAGTAGTTCGTATGACGTGTCTAAATATCGTTACATTGGAGATTGGTTAAAATTTTCTTGTTGGTTAGTAACCTTTTAAAACACAGCGTGTTTTAGTCTTGTAATATTGCACGCATTTGCGTGTTTTAAACATCGATTATGATGTCACACCTGTAATACTTGTATTATGTATGGTGAAAATTGTCGTGTGTGACGAAAATATCTCGTACTGGATGTCACACTTGTGTGATATAAATAATATGAAAAATTATATAAATTATTTGGAGTAACAAACAGTTTCGTCTGATTCGGTATGACAGAAATAGCAGCGCTTCAATTTTTCGTCATACACAGGTTTGATCATACATGATACAGTGTATTACAGATGTGACATGGGCATTTGTAATAAAAATAGTCTCTCTACTTACTTGGGATGCGAAAGTGGAACCTGCAAGACCAACTCCGGCGGGATATCAAAGTAATCAGGATCGTGTCCATTGGCAGACAACACCAGCGGGAGGATATCGAACCTGGTGCGCGCACTTCGCCATCCTAACCTCAAACAGACCTCTGTGAACTCCACGTTGGCTGGATCGCCGGTGATGGTTCCATCAGGGTTTCTGTAGCCTGCGTAGCTTAACAGCTGCGGGTTCCAGATTCGGTAGTCGTGCTTGCCGTCAGTTCTTTGCGGGAAGATTGTTATTGCCGACCTGGAAGATCAAAGAGTTTCAATTAGTAGAATCATAATTGTAGGAGGTCTCAGAGAGCCCTCAAAATTTCTTTTAGGTTAACACAGGCCCCTGTCAGCCTTATGTATTCATCTGTCGAGTAGTTTGTAACTCAAGAACACACCGCTAGTTGTGCTAGCATCGAATTTTGCTTTGTATTTCGTGGAATCTCGACAGGGGTCGGTCAACTTCGGGTATAAGAACAGCAATGGAGGTGTTTACCATCAGTCACAAACAGTAAACAGTTTTATTCTGAACTGTTTTAAATTGTGGATATTTCAGACAGTAAGTTTTGTTTTGTGTTTGTGTTTAATCAGCTATGCCGTCAACTGTAAGTATCTACTTTTTATACTTTGTTTACTTATTCAACGGGCGGGTGAAAATAGTGAGTGTAATATGACTTTCGCCCATTCGTCTTTCATTACGATATTAGAAATAATCTACAATATATTTCATAACATTTATTACATTTTTGAAAACAGTGTGGCTTTAGAAAACGTACAGCAGTATAAACCTCTTTAAATTATGTCCTCTTAAACAATGCCATATTTTCACAGTCCTCATTTATAAATGATTTTCAAGACAGTGTTTCCTTGCTTATTCAAATCATTCCAATCATAATAATAAATTTTCTTTTCTTTTTAGTTACTTGCGTCCACATTGGTTGTGCGACCAATTTGGAAGTAGAAGAAGTTCGGCGTGAAAGAACATTTTCCTTTCCACGAGACGATAATTTAAGACGCGAGTGGTTGGTGCTAATGAATCGGGTAGAATTGACCAATATGTCACACCAAGAAATGCACAACAGGGGCCATCGATTGTGTTGGCTACATTTTAGGGATGACCAATTTCAAACCCCTCAAAAAAAGAAATTGAATTTTCGACAAAAACCAATGAGTGTTTTGCCTACAGGTATGATCTGTTTCTTATCTATGCACGTGCAGTTAACAGTAAATAAATAACATTTTTCTACTAATTGCTATTATAAACAGGATACTTATACGTATACCTGCGTTTAATGATGAAATTAAGTAACAAGAAATTACGTATAATCCAGGTATTAAATATTAAAATTATATACCTGTAATTAACACACAAATGAGTTATCCAGAAATTCCTAGACATACATCTTCAAATATAATACCTTAGAGGATTATTTACCAGTTATCCTTTTTTAAATTTTCCTAAATTATCCATTAGCATATTACGGTTAGTAACAGCTTAGCTGAAACGTAATTATATCTATTTCTAGCAGTGAACTGTTATTTTAAATAAATCTGTTACATTAATAATTGATGTTTATGTTTCAGTTGCTGAACCAGAACCAGATATGGTTGAGGAAAATGTACCACCAAATATGCAGGAAACGCAAGAGGAAACGCGACGAAGAGCAGATAAATCAGATGCGACTCCGCAGAACTTGCCACCAACCAAGCGCCGACGTAAAGGTAATATATCATTATTTATTTAATTAAAAGAAATTCACAATATAATGGTATACAGTACGGGAATGGAAAATTATAAGATATATTTACCAGTTTTAAATTGTACATTTTCATTTGAGCGATATTATTACAGTTTCCCAGATTAGATGTTCAGAAAGCTAAAATATTAAAGATCAGGAAAATCCCGTATGCATTTAATTATTGTCAATTTCGTTAAACTGTTATAGAATATTTAATTAATTCAGTCAGATAGTTCATGCTTAAACAACATTATTATTAATTATATAAAAGCTGTAGAAGAATTACAATTTCTAATGCTTATTTTTTATTTCCAGGAAACACAACTTTGCGTGAGATGTCAACAACAGAGAAAAACCTGTACGCCAGGCTGCAGACAACAGAGCGGCTTCTTAGCCTCAGCAGGAAGCGAGGAAGCCGTCTTCTCCAAAAGTGTAAGAACAGAACATGGACAATTTATAACAAAAAAAAGACTAATCTTTTGTATTTAGTAATGATTCATCACTTTACTACACTTTGTAATAAAGCTGTTCACAAAATTGATTCAAACGTAAATCCGGTTGTAGCTTCATTTTTAAAAACATTTTCTTCGTTTTTTCTTTACATTATTAAATACGAAAGGTTAGTCATTTAAGTTTTTGACAAGGTAACTTTTGTTGCCATTTTTATACCATATTATTTGTTACAAGGTAATTTTTTACCGCTGATGTAAATTATATCCGAATAAATATAATATGTATACTTTATATTGAAGCTGTTTTTAATTTCAATCAATTCACCAGTATAAAAATTATTTGAATTTCGTACCTACAGATTTTGCCGCGGTTATTTGAGAACACACCGCTAGAGACCGCTGAAAATCGTTGCTTTCCTTTACTGCAGGAGTTGACCAGTCTTAAGCGGTTTGGTCTGTGGGTTAACACGAATTTGTCGAGAGCTTATTATGTACAAGTAGATGGCGCTAATGGTCAAGTGCAATTTTCTTTGAAAAATCGCGCGATTTCAAAATAGTTGTTCAAAATAGGTTTTATTTAACAACGCAAGGTTCTGTATTAAAGTACGACGCGAAGCGTTTTTGTAAACTCTTTTTAATTACAAAGCAACTTTTTTTTAATACCGTAAACCGGGGCTACTTTAAGAAGTAAATATTACTTTTTTGTTTATAACTTTTAAGCCAATAATGATTTTGACATGAACTTAAGGAATTAGAAAGAGCTTAGTTAGCTGAGTACGAATATATACCAAAAAAATTTTTTTTTCAATTCCTTCATTGAAATTTTTTATTGTTTGTATCGAATCAAAGTTATATTCAAAATGGGGCTACTTTGAGACCCCATAATTTTATTGTACCATATTAAAGTAGCCCCAAAATAGAACCCAAATAAAAAATAAAAAAAATAATTTGTTGCATAGTTTTTGAGTTATTAATAATTTTACATTGTGGGGTAACTTTGATATCTCGATTTAAATGTAAATATACATTTATTATATCTTATTATTCATCCAAAAAGTGTGTAACAATATAGGCACTCAGTTCCTAGTAGGTAATAATTATCACATGTAATATTACTTAACAAAAAATTGAAAAATATATAATGCTGAGTATTTATGAGTAGGAAAATAATACTATATATATCTTATTTTTTTAAAACAGGTACACTTTCTTTAAACATACATCTTTGGCGGCGGAAATTTTTGTTAATTATATCTGGAGTGAAGGTGCTCCAAAATATCACATTTCTATAACAATCATCTTCATTTAGTTTAAAAACTCTATTAACTGTATCAAGCGATTTCAGTCCTACTGTTTCAAGTTCATCAGACGATATAATTTTCTTAACAATTGCAGCATATTTGTACATCTTTTTCTTTTCTGATAAAACTTTTACTATCACATACGAATTAATCGCAATATCTTGAATAACACTATCATTATTTCCTGTAGTTTCAGCCAGATTTATAGAAACTTCATTCTCCTCTGCTCTCTGAATCTTCTGATAATGATATTTCAGTACTAGATAATTCTGAACTGCTACTACAAGTGAAAAATAACACAATGAATGTATATCAAAGTAACCCCAAAAAATGATCAAAGTTGCCCCACATCATAAATCATTAAATAAAACTATAACCAATATTCATTTTCAAGCGCTTTTCAGGTTATATACTCATAAAGGATCAAATAATGCAAAAACACTTTCATCAAACTTGTATTGACATGAAGCAACTCTGTGCACTTAAAAGTATAACGCTCTAGTTTTTCATGCAATTGATACCCTTATTTTTAATAATTAATAATTGGAAACCTATAAGACTTACATTTATGCTGTTAAACCAAAAAGAGAATTTAATGTCAGTGCTATCATCTATGTTATAAAAAAAATCACTATCGAACGCAACAGTGTTGCACACAGCAAATAAATAACTTTCCCGGGAAAAATCAAAGTTGCCCCGCGAAATCAAAGTAGCCCCGGTTTACGGTAATTAAAGCTAAACAATTCCGAATTTCTTTACCGTATACCAATAAAATCATGGCCATGTGTAATCGCAACTACCATAGACGTAAACGATGTGTGATTGTTGTTTCATGTTTACACTTCAGAAGACCAAAAATGAATAATTTTGAGAAGCGCTGACTAAAGGAGAGAACGAAAACATGTTGAATAAAATTGAACATTTAATGTTTTCTGTTCAGAAAGTTTTGCGCAGTAAAATTGGATAAAATAAAATCTATGGTAGAAAAACTGACCATATTCTGTTACCGGAATAGGTGGACAGTTGGAAAAATATATGGCATGTTTTAAATTGTAGTTCAAAAGTTCGGAAAGCAGTTTCATTTTAAAGTTTTGTTTATACTTATAGTAATTTAATAGTCTTTTTAAAAGTAAGTACCTAATGAGATACATTCAGCAATAATTTATGATTAATATAGAAGCTCCTTAATGTCTTTAGCTTTCAAGCGCAAAATCAAACACCTGAAATACGTGAAACATAATTGTATCGGACTTTTATAAAAAAGTGCAATACAAAATATTGTATAAATAATTCGTTTTGAAAGGTGTAATATAACAAATAATAAACCTATATTACCTATACACTAAAATCAATGCTGCAACCCATTTGTATTGCCCCCTTAAGAATAAATTACTAATTAGGGTAAAATGATTAAAGAGCAAAGTGCCAAGGGAAAATCTGTGTCTTAAATACTGATGAAGTATGGTTATGAAAATTAAGCTAAAATTTTAGGATGACAAACTATCTACCTATTGATAAAAGCTGAAGTTCATAAATAAGTTAAAATTGTTTTAAATTTGATAAAATCTTCCAAACTGAGGGTTATAAATGAGACGAGGGTAAAACCTCATAAATATTTTTATGAAATATTGTTGAATAAATAAAAGTGACATTATAATGAAACTGTGTTGACAGCTAGATTAATTTTATAAAATTTTAGACGGTTTGGACATTATTTGACATGTATACTCATATTTTATCTGTGCATTACCTGAATTACACAAAATATTATAACACAATATCAAAATAGTCATTTGATTTGAACAAGCTGAAATTATTCTTATTTTTTATTTAATTGGAATAAAATAAATATAAATCATTATTACCTTGGGTATTACTGGTATTAATAACTAATGAGAAGTTCGAACCGCAGGCGAATTTTGTAATCATTTACCTACTTACTTACTTACAATTACTAACAATTGTTAGGATATGATTGATCCACTTGTAACAATTTCTTATTTTTAAACATCATACCGTAGTACATACTGAGGTACATATTACATATACTACTATTTGTCTCGACTTACCAAACCTGGGTGTGGCAGCCTCACATATTATGTGTCATCGGTTTAACTATAATACAATTTACGTTTACAATTTTTATTTAATTATTATTTTTTGTATTTTGATTGTAACTATTCAAAAGGATTTACTCCCAATTACAGCATGATTAATTTTTATTATAGTGGAATCCAACCACTTCGACCGATTC
Source organism: Agonum fuliginosum (assembly GCA_947534325.1). Taxonomy (NCBI): domain Eukaryota; kingdom Metazoa; phylum Arthropoda; class Insecta; order Coleoptera; family Carabidae; genus Agonum; species Agonum fuliginosum. Next base: position 46,271,460 of record OX384029.1, read on the forward strand.
ATCTTGGCGCAACAGCCTTTGAAATTCAAAGCGGCAACGGAGAGATTCTTATTCAACCAGGACTACATTTAAGACGGCCAAGTGGTGAGCTTGATACGTCCGAGTGAGATTTAATTGCATTTAGTTGTGTGGTTACCAGCTGTTAATTATACCTTGTGTGCGGTTATCATCCGTCGACTAAATATTTTAATTTTATGTTCGTTATTTAGCACTCGAACCGGCTGTTTCACAACTTAGGACAAAAAATTAAAGGGTATATAATATACTGTACGACGCTGATTATGAAACAAATAAAAAAAATTTAAATTCGCAAAAAAAGCATCGTATTTCCAAGCAAACATTTTTTTGCGACTGGTCGTAGTTATTTTTAATAATTTTTTTCAAATCTTCTACAATGAAAGTAATTGTTTACATAATATCTAATACTACTAAATGTCAAATTATCAAATATACCATCAAATAAAAAAATAATGATAAGTACTTAAAATGTACACACGTCAAGTAAACTACTCTTAATTTAAAAAAATCCTTTTTGTCCTAAGTTGTAGAACATTCTGTATACTATGTATTTTATCTGAATATGCTATAATACAAGAATTTTATTGGTCAAAAAGCAAGAGTTGACTAAATTAAACTAGTTTCATGGAATTAATATTCAACTGACGATATAATAAATGTATTATTTAACAGATAAAACAAATTAAATCTTAATTAATGAAAACGATTATTAATTACTGTAACGTACAATTGGTAATTACCTAAATGCATTACGTTTGAAATTAACAAATTACCAGTTTGCAAGTGATATTTACTGGGGGTATAGAAACTGTATAAACAATTAGAGAACTAAACCAGAACTCAGATGTTTCTGGCCACAGAGAAGATGTTTAGGCTCTTATCTAGCGTTTCACTTGCAGCTAATTAAAGACGCACACCCATATCCAATTAAGCGCAGCTTTCAGCAAGACCGAGCTTGATGGATATTAAATTGTCAGTCTGCCTAATAACATCTCAACTTTGACTTTCAAGTGGTAAATCTGTAAATTTGCTTGTACTACTCGACAGCGGGTGAAGAGGGGACTCATTGAGGACTGATTATTTCACATTTAACTTATGAAATGAATTAATTATTAATAATACACAAATCTCTCCTGTGATGTATTCTCCACTAAAATAAGATAAAAATTTGCTCGAATTCTACAAAAATTAAGGGCGAAGATTTAATTTTTTTGAAAAGATACGCCTTGATATCTTCTTCAAGAATAGCCAACATTTCGAGCTCGACTTTTTTTTTTAGATATTTTAGAAATTTTTCTATAAGAAATATTATTTTTTAAATTTTGGAAGCTGTGGGTTAGCCAATAAAACGTTAGGATAAATTTTCACTTATAATATCACATGTACCTACGTTAATTCTTTCCGGAATTTTTTTTGAGTTCTTTCTTGTTGGAATGCAAGATAAAAAATATCCTGGACATGAATTAATGCACGAGTGCGTATATTCGGTAAGAAAATCGCAATGACACCGCCGCCGTATTTTTGAATTCTTTTTACAATAGAAACTTGGCATATTCACAAAATTTGTATTTACGTTAATAAATATGTATTATTTACCTTAATAATTGCTTATTAACACTCAAATTGATAATTTAACCGAATTCCACAAGCTACTAGTAAAAAATTTCCGCTAAATTTTATTATAACCATAGATACTATTATTGTAATCAATTCTTCCATTGGCTGTTATTTGTATCATGCAATTTTCTAAAAAAATGTCACAACCAACCCCGGTCTCGACTACTCAATGTTTTAATCGATACGACCTGTACTTATACCTGTATATCAATATATGGTTCTCAATTTGTGAGGCTGCCAGCTGAATTTAGGTAAACTTACTGAATAAATATAATATTTTTAAACTATAATAATTAATAATGTAGGTACGGGTATACCTAACAAAAATAGTCCTATATTTCAGTAATAGAAATAAAGTGTAAAAATGATGACTGCTATAGAATTAGAGAAGATTTTATTTTTGAAATTTCTGTCAATTCCTTTACAGAAAAGGTTTGAAAAACCCGAAGTTATAACCATTGCACTTAAAATAAACATGTCAGAATACAAATTCTCAATCCAGTTCGACGAAACTTCCTGAACATAATAATAATAAAAATACTTCTCCATGTTATTTTCCACGCCGTCAAAAATCTCACATTCACGTCGTATGTTTTACAATTTTCCCAGTTTGATTTTAATCCCATTTCGCAAAATTTCGTCTGGCTCTGGTCGAGCGCAAAATTCGAAACTCTACAGATGTTCTCGCGTGTCCTTCCGCTCAATCCTTGCCACTTCCGGTGCGAGAGAGAGAACTCTCTCTCTCCATACATAACGAATGTCGAGAAGACGTTTCTGCTTGGCCGACGCACAAATATCATGACAAGGGCAGAAATTTCTTCCAACATTTTGTTTTATATTTTTATCCTGATTTTCGCTTTGCACTTTAAATATGTACCGATTTTATATAGGATATTAAAAGAACTTTTGTCCATCAAGGAAAATTACTACTACTACTAGCGACATCGAACGGTAGACTTCATGAAGTGTAGCTTATTTCGAAGAGGGTAAAAAAGTAAACAAATTTGGCATACCGTACCACAGAAACACATGTATGTATTATACCTATACTTGATGTCAGCTTAGAACATAGCGTTGAGTAAGATAGGACGATGATATGCTTGAATCTGATTGGTCGAGACGAGAGGTGGATTTACACCAGCGAACATTGGAGAGATTCGCGATTTCATTTCCGTTTGACATTTCAAGTTTATATAACCTGAAAATAGTAAAACAACGTGTGTTTCACGACGAAAATGCAACAATTTCGTGTGTTTCTTTTTTACTTCCTTGTTATTTTGACAATTTTTATTCATCTATAGGTAAGTTCGCGCCAAAGATTAAACTAATAGAATGTTTGGGTGTAGAACGGACTGCATTCACAGTGCCATCTACTATGTTCTAAGCTGAAACAGAGTATAGTTAGTGAGGAAATAAGTTTTACGTTTGAAAAGCCTGGTTGGTTGCATAATGGAATTTTATAATTTTATTTTATTTCAACTGTAAAAATAATTCTAGCCATTGTATAATTAAAATTATATTATTACACGATCGGAAATCTTTTAGCGTTTAAGCTCTGTTTTCAAGGCAGTAGGTTTTGTTTACAAATTATAAGGCGGTAAGTACTAAACAACAACAGAAACCAAGGCAACTCTACAAATGCAAACAAAGCTAACATAACCAAATATTTATCATTATTTTGAAATTTATTTTTATTTTACCGATCTTGCAAAAAATATTATAAGCATCCCGGACGTTATGTGCAATTTAATATAGGTAACATATTTTTTATTTATCTAGATAAGATAATAGATAATCATTGACGAAAATATCTAGATAAAAGATAAATAATTTTTATCTAGAGAATTATTAGATAAATCATAGATAATACAAAAAACATAAATGACACGTTCTAAAGTATAAGTTTATTACATTTGAATACGTTTAAAATTACAAAAAAATTGGTTATGATTTTATAAAAATTATTATCTAGATGATATTTAAAAATAGATAAAGATAATTTGTAATTTTATCTAGATAAGATAATAGATAAATAAGAAAAAAATTACTTAGATAAGATAATGGATAAAAATATATTATCTAGATGATTTATCTAGATAATATTATCTAGATAAGTTACAACACTGGCAATTTGTACTGGTGCACTTACCGCCCTTGATACTTAATAACTATTTATTCCGTTTACAGTGGGTTAAGATATCCGTTATGTAATCTGCTATTCAAAGTGATATTAAAATTGTACATTTCAATGTTGTCTCGTTGAAATGAAATAATATTTCTATATAATTAGTCGTAGATAAAGTAGTATAGTGTTATATTAGAGTTTAAAAAAGCAATGAATAATTTACCTGGAGATTCTATAATATGTTTGGCTATCACTGTTGCATAACAACAATATTAACAAAATTTAAATAAATGGCGCGCAAAAAACAATTAATAATTACGATCCAAGTTATCTCTGCAAATTGCCCACCTCAAAACAAAACACCCCGAAACAAAAGGCAATCATCCAGCCTCCTATGATGGGATAAAGATAAACACAAAAACATTAAAAGCTCTCGACAAAAAAACAAAAATAAGAATAAGACCCTTACCGAATGTTTCCCTTATTCGTGCTGTACTTAATATGATTACACAGCGCCTCGAACATTCCGCTAGTAGTGGTGACGTAACGGCAGTCGAAAACCTGCAAAACAAAAGAAAATCTGGTTAAATTAACGTCATGACAGCGACAGAGAACAGTTGACAGTGTGACAATCACAACGTGAACGATTTTTTCTATTGGTTTTTACGGCTAACCTCAAAAAATATTGGAACAGGAAACAGGAATGTTACAGTTGAAGGATAATCTTTGTTTTAGAGATTTTTTTGGGTGGGTTTGTTAGTTTTAAATTGCAGTTGCTGGTAATTAACTAGTCGCACGGATTTTAGTACAAAATTGGTTCGTAAAGATTGAAATTAAAAGAAAATATAATTATAACGAACCTGCGTTTTCAAGATTAAAGTCGGTTACGTTATAATGCAAACAACAATTTTAATTTTTTTACTTTTAATCATTTGTAAACGTCATTTAATCAATCCCTACATTACATTTGATAATGCATCTTTACAAGTTACTAGCTTGTTAAGACAGCCATCATGTAAAAATTTAACAAGTTAATTGCTAGTCAAATGTTCATAATAAATAAACGGTTCACGGTGCCACAGTAATACTTCCAAGACTTTCGAGAAATCATAATCATAAATTTTGACAGAACAGTTGTGTGCGAATGATAGAATTTGGTTATAATTTAATTTTTTATTTACAAATGAGTAACAAGTAAAATGTTGTACAACACACGCAAGGTAACTGTTTTACTGCTTCAAGAAGGTGACAGGTTCGCCGGTCATTTCCTCCTTTCAGCAGTAAAAATTGTTTTTTACCTTGCTAGTAATGTAATATACTACATATATTGTATTAGAAATTAAAACAGTATTATATACTATATACTATAAAATACAGATTAGAATTAAAAGATAATATTATTCGTTCCTACAAAAAATGCAGCAAGAAAATTTCGAAATAAATAAAAATTAGGTTAAAATTTGTTTTTAATTCAAGTAGGTAGGTAGGAATGGAATTAAAATATCATTTGTACTAATAAAAAAAATTCGGGTTAAAATTTATTTGATTTTATTTTTATTTAAAATACAGTAACAAACTAATAGAGTGTTTATTTATTTATATTTAATATAAACAAAACCTTGAAGTTAATTATACCACAGTGATAAAGAAACAAAAAATATTGAAGAAGCAGAAGAAGTCGAAATAAAATTAGAAAAATAAAGTGAGTTAACCGCAAGTTATTCTTTCATTGATATTCCTTAATCTACATGAAATAAATTCTCGTTGATCGACTCGTATTTCGCAATTGGAAACATACGAGCAAATTTACAAAACACGTATCCGTTCCGCGTTCTCTTCTCCTAAATAAATTCTCTCTCTCCCTTTCGCCGTTCATTCATGATTCAAATATTCAAATTCGAAGTAGAACAGATGCCGCCAAAACTCTATATTACCAGAGTGAGACAACCGACAACCCCGCGCAAAAAACAAAAGCTATAGCGATGTGCGATGTTCAAATGTTCAAATGTTTCAACACCCAAACATTCCTTTGTTTTATATTGTTTTATTTGACGCCCAAAAGGAAATAATTTCAAATCGACGAGAGAAGAATTTGATGGGGGAGAAAATGATGAATTTGATGATTTGAATTTTTTACGATGTTGCCAAATATTGCACAAAAGAGCCGTACACAGGATTTTGTCAAGAGGACAACATTTGATGAAAACAAAACAAGTAAAAAATTCATAGATCATTGTACAAAGAAGCATGAATTTATATATTTTTTAGACAACCTACTTATTAAAAATATCTATTTTATATAAGGTTAAGTACTTTTTTTAAACTTAAATTATAGCCTTCTGTTAATTAGTCTTGAAACAACTGCTAAAAGATAGCGCTAGCTGTCAAAGTTACATTACAAGTGCGGTAGGTTTTATATTTTACAACGCGAGGTTCTATATTAAAGTACGACGCGAAGCGGAGTGCTTTAATTAAACTGAGCGTTGTATAAATATGCAAGCATTATGTATATTTTTGGCCGACAATACCACTATTTACTGAAAATAGTATGTTTTATGAAGTAAGCATTTAATTCTAAGATTTACATTATGTTTACGTTTAAGAATGTTTAAATTCATGTAACTATACGAGCATCCGCTCTTTTCAATTTCTAGCACTTAAGTTTGAATCCTCCAAACTTTAAGTTTATGTTTACAACTTACTACAGCTAATTTAATTTTATTATGTGAATGCTGTGTTTCTTAATTAAATATGAATCTAAACCTTCACAATAAACGTTTATGTGAATGAGGCTTAAGTGAGATGAATTTGACATTTGCACTAAAATTTCCTATTTCCTTCTGTCAAGTAGCCTTGAAAGAAATGCAAGAGATGGCGCCAACAAATGTCACATTCAAAATTAATATGTTTTATGTCTTCCTAGTATGTAATTGTTTAATTATGTCATGGATACGAGGTATGTTATATACTACTACATTAAGAAATTGCCATGGTAATATTGAGACATCACTAATGTTTTTCTTCTGAAATTAATATATGTTCTGTCTGTTACTAGGATACCAAAAATATTCACAAAATTCGAAACGTCAAAGCGAAATGTCACGCGCGCAATATTTTAAATAAAATAGTAAGACATAAAATATTGTATGCACCACGGGCATCATTAATGTTTATAGCCCTCGGGCGATTTACAGACCCTCGGGCCAGAGGCCCTTGGGCTTGTAAACATGTCGCCCTCGGATGAGCATAAACATCATCATGATGCCCTTGATACATAAATAACTATTATTTATTCCAGACTATTAAACAATAAATTATGAAATGTAGTGTACTTAGGCTATCTTCTTTATTACAAAGTTACTTTTTTTAAAAAAACCTCTTCTTTAAGCTAAAAAAGGTTTGTTTATGCATACGAGTGTGTAAAATCGCAACTACCATAGACGTTAACGATGTGTGATTGTCATGTTTACACTTCAGGAGGCAAAAAATTAATTTGTTTTATTTTCCATACTCTATTGAACAATACATTGTGTAAACTTGCGTTTTTGTATGCTCTCTTTTTTATTACAAAAAAACTTTTTTTAATAACCTCTTAAAGATAAAAAAAATTGTGAGTTAAATCATGGCATGTGAAAAATCGTAACTACCGTTTGTTTTGTTTACATTTCAGGAGGCCAAACAAATCCCTTTTTCGTCAACCGCCCGTATTTGATGCTATTATGCCATTCTTTTTTGTAAAAAAGAAGGCCATTTAGGTATAGTTACGATCACTATAGCAATTGTACAAAAAGTAAGATAATTTCTCGGATTAATACAAAAAATGATTGTTGTCATGGTAAAAACAAATTGTTATGTTTACATCGTAATCGTTGCGTAATATGAGGATTGAGGATATATAAATTTAGATGAAATTACATCTATTTAAGCGGTTAGCGAAAAAATATTATATTTCATTCATACAAAAATGCTTGCTTGAGACTCGTAAGATCGCCGAACTCCGCTGAGCGTCGTTTGACAACCGTCTTAAAGTAGGTATGTCAAGTTAGTATCTGCTATTTAATTCTTTTCCTGAAATTGTGGAACACCTGTATATTATTATTTTATAATCCCCATCCCTCCTTAGTACGTCACTGGCAAAATGTACACCGGTGTAGAATGCAACTTATGTGAAATAAATTCGTGTTAAGTTCATACTTCAGCTTTTCAGTGGAGTGCAGTGGGCTTCAGACCTCGTTATAATGTGCCCAAGGGTATATTTTTATTCTTTGTATGAATCATGAAGTCACTGTGTGCCATTTTACAATGAATTATGATTGTTTGAAAAAATAATGACATATTTTCTCAGTTCAAAAAGATAACAGAGCTTACATTTATGTAGTCACTTATTTTTAATTAAAAATTGAACAATTTTATTTTTGATAATTAAACAACATAATATGTTAGTTATTTAATCGTATCATCAACTGTTATTACCTTTTAATATGTCACATGTATTGATAATTATAAACAAAGAATACATTAGTTACTTATAATACCTTAGATACTTATAATTCATTAGTTACGAACTTAATACGTTAGATACAACTATAATAACATAAAACCTTCCATAATATGCAACCTGTCAAAAAATTGACAGATAAAATCGTTGATTTGTTTTAACATCGCTGTCGTTGATGATACGATTAAGCTTTGAATATAACGCGAATATAATGCGATTTAAGCCCTTCTGGATGTTCAAAAGAGACTCGGTTTCACCTCGTCGCTTACCAACATTCTTGGAATTATAAACCGCTTAATATTCTTGTTATATTTTATTTTATGAAGATTTTTTAATTATCCAAATTTTGAGAGAATTGAAATAATAATTAAATATTACGATATTGGAATTGCGAAAATAATGATTTTTTTAAGACCAATGAAAAAATTTAATACGAAATTTAGAAAATAAATTATATTTAATAAAATCGATGAAAACGATAGTATTATTATTTTTCACAATTTGACATTTTATTATTTTTGAATAATCATAAAATTGTACTATTTGTCAAACTTCCAGATGGCCAACACAATATCTAGTAAATCTCTATTATTGGTACCAACTGTTAGAAAATGTTCCTAGACCTTGATATAGTTACAAATTTGTTATGACATCATCCATTTTTCAGCAGATAGCAACATGAGGTCTTGCTATGAATTAGAATAGGTACCAGGGACAATTAAATTCAAATTTGATGTTTCAGAAACCCATTTGACAGTTTATTGAAGAGTTAAATTAACTAGTCAATGAAATATTTTATTCAAAAACCGGCCCTTAATCTCTCTCGGATATTTAAAGAGACTCGGTTTCACCTCGTTGTTTAGCAACATCCTCGGTATTATAAACCGCATAATATTCTTGTTATATTAATAGCTATTATTTTACTTTTCACACAAACCTATGAAAATGGAAGGTACAATTTAATTTTATGTAGACATACATTTAATGCGCCACGTATTATAACGACGTATAAAAATAACAGTGACATTATTTTTGCTATTATAAAATAATAGTTTATCAGAAATGGTTTTTATTGTGATTATACGATCAGTGCTAAAACATATTTAATGATTATTTGTTCTGATATCTAACACAATAAACTTATAAATAAAATTTATTTATGTTATTATGTATGCATTATACTGCCATGATTTATGACGAAAAATAAAAATAATACGATTCTATCTGACAACACCGATTTTACTTAGAAAATAATTTTATTTTATCCCCCGTGCTGTCGATATTGCCAAACTTTCAATACATCTTTGAAGGGTCACTCCTCGCAAATTTTTTATGAAGATTTTATTTGATTTTCAACAGAGGCGTACTGCCTTAAATTTAGCATTCCAGTGTGGATGGATTTGTTTTTCTCTCGTTTAAAGTCTTGCTTTTGAAAAGAAAATAAGAAAAAAGGACGTCAGGTCTATTTAAACTGTCCGTGTTAGAAGTGTGGGGTGTGTTTACACTGACAAATACTTGTGCACTATTTCAACATGCTACAAAAACAACATAAGACGATCGATGTAGGGTAACAATTGAACTACGCCTTTTGCTAACATGGAAAAATTGACATTGACAGGATTGCATAATTTAGTGACAATACGGTTTAACAATAAAATTAATAAATTACTATTTTCTCATACTACGTTTTTATCCATACTACATATTCGGTATGTAACTGACAAATGTTTAGGGTAGGTAATACCCTAATGCCAAAAGAGGTGGTACATCAACTTCTTTACCAAAACATCACTTGAAAAATTATCTCTCAGTGTATTTTAAAATTAAAATATAATTGGCTAATACTAGATAAAAAATCTACTGTGGCCTGAACAGTAGGTACTTCTCCGACTATAAGTTTCAATAACAACTAATAAATGTTTAAAACGTTTAAGACTTTAAAACAAGGCAATTGTTTAAAACACATTTAAAATGTTTTAAACATTTTTAATATACTATCTCCGTAATAAAACAAACAAACAAAGTTCCAATTGCTAATAATAGTGATTTCTCACTAGATGTCACTCATAGTAAATAATAAGTAGCATAGGTAGGGGAATCCTCAGCATATTTATCGCCATGCTGATTAAAACACTGTGTTTTTTGTTTAAAACAAAAAAACATGTTTTTGCCAACCCTGCCAAAATGTAGCTATTATTCCTTAAATAAAACATTTTAGTACCCACTGATCACCTACCCGTCAGTAATCTACAAGTAGTTAACTTAATACTCTTTGAAACAAGTCTTTCACATATTAAGATTATCTAATAAACCCTTCTGTCGTTCATAGACGTCCGTGTCTGGTCTATAAGGGGCACATATCCCTATATCCGTGTAAATCCCCCCATAACACTGTCGGGATACGTCTTCACGTCTTAACCCGCTAGGCGCAGCCTACTGAATATTTAGCATGCCATCGCTGAAGTCCGTAATCTCGCGAGTCGAGACTAGTCCGCAACCATCGTCGCACTCTTGATTCTCACATTGCGGGATATTTATGACGCTAATTTAAATCGCGTTATCGCTAGACCGAGATCTTCTTTTGTCTTGGCTACGTCATTGATTAGTCGGGATTTGTAGATGGTAGTGCAGGGCTATTAAATGGTATTTACGTGATAGATAGTAGGTTGTGGAACAAAATGCCAAGCGGAGAGAGATCATATTATGAAATGTTTGGAAACTTTATTTTCAGTAACGATTTTTATTCAACTTGGGTGCGATTGGTGTGGATATTTTTTTCTGTGTGTGCGGTTATAAGCCGTTAACTCACTCATGGTTGTTAGTGGATAGTACGCCATAAGATTTTTGGGACAAAATTTAAATAGGCTAAGGGGCGAAAATATGAAAAAAAATTTGGCGTGAAAGGCTCGTAGGATTTAGTTATAGTTATTTACTTGGCGAAGGTAGTAAATTAATCTTTTTGGGTGAGGTGGAAGGACGAAAGAGCGATACTCCTTAATTCAGTGAGCCCAGTAAAGATAATTTTTGCACGATTGGTATTTTTTTTATCAACTTACCATGCCTGTTTCCAAGATGGTATGTTGTTCTTATCGGTTGCTAAGCTTAACTGAACGGTAAGTTAAAAAAATATTTGTTACAGCATTGAAATTATGAAGAAATTAATATTTGCGTATTTTCCAATCGTGTAAAAATAATATAAGCATCACGAACGTTGTAACTACCGATGTCAGACAAAATTGTCTTCCATCTGTAAACTGTCTTTACCGTTCTTGATACTTAATAGTTATTTACATTAAAAGTGCGGTAGGGTTAATGTTACAACGCGAGGTACGACGCGAAGCGGAGTGCTTTAATAAAACCGAGCGTTGTATACAAACATCTAACGCACACATTATGTATTACATTTTTAGCCAGCATACTTATTTACTAAACTAAACTAAACTACCATGTGTGCTCCGCTATAGGGGGCAGGTATGTCCCCTCTTCAGAGTGCGTGTGTTTAAGTGTAGTGTAAACCTATCTATATGTGTTGAAACTTAGTACTGCGTATATTGTATTGGCAATTCCCTCCCTGAGAGATCAACGCCTAGCGTTGATACCACCCGAGTGACACTTCAGCTGTGCAAGGAGCTTGCAGCCGCGGAGAGGTGTCGTAGGATTACTATTATTATAGTTATCCTGTGGGTGGCCGGAGCGCGACGTGTGTATTGTATAGTGTACCTAGGCAGGGGAAACCGGAGAACCCGGAGAAAACCTGCCGACTCGCCACTGCACACTTGGCAGGCCTAGGACGCAAACACCTATTTACTTAAAATATCGTATTATCTATGAAGTACCAAAATTTCCTTTTGTCAACAACTACTCTGAGATTTCGCCAGTAAATGTCACATTTAAAATTAATCTGTGTCATTTATTTTAGACTCTATTGAACAATAAATTATGTAAAGTAGCGTAGTTGTAGGCTCTCTTATTTATATTAAAGTCACTTTTTATTTAATGGCATATTAAAGAAATAAAATTAGGTGCGTATTTCGTATTAACAAACTATATGCGGAAACAGTTATGACACGTGTAAAATCGTAACTACCATAGACGTCAACGATGTATGATTGTTATGTTTACAATTCAGGAGACCAAAATATAGTATTGCGAACGTGCCGCGTACAAAATTGTATTTCCACCTTCACAGCGTTTTTTTGATAAATTTATTTTATAATTTTAAAAAGATACATTACATTTTGCAATCAAAGGTTGTTAGTGGTAGAACAATTGAGCAAAAGAGACCTGTTAAGTCCCTTCTATGAACTTGTAATATACTCGTATTAATACCATAATGCCTGTAAAAAAGTGTCATTTTCAGAGAAGGTTGAAATTAATTCATTTGGATATCGGGTTTTGTAAAAATTTTCGGAAGAAAGTCAAAATCCTAAACCCCTCCACGCCAAATTTAATTTAAAAAAAAAATAAACTAACTACAGCAATAAACTAAAGTAGTAGGTAACAATAATTGATAGTAAACAATAATATTTCATTATACTATCACTAAAAAAATTCTTAAACTAAACAACAAATAATGTACCGTCAATTTAAATTTCAATTTTTTTAGTGATACTAGGTACTTGAAGTTAGCAGATTGGAATGCTTCTTAGTTTACAATTAAATTTCTCCCCCAGTATTAAATCTACTTTTCCCTCGACAAATTTCTACTCCGTTCGCAATTCGTTTGTAATGATCCGTGTAATTTTTCCAGAGTGTAAAGTTAGGCATCGATGAAGCAATATAAATTTCACTTTAGGGTTTCAGTATGTTTTCAGCGGCAGACAGGATAGAATGTTCTGTTTGGTATTCCAGGTGGGTAGAAGATTAGCATCTCACTTCTTATGTATGAGCGCGTTACGCGTTATCGGGGATATTTACGAGAATGAGACCGTGCGATTTGAATTTACAGATGATGGGAATTATAGCGAGTTTTACAAATAGATGGGGGCAGACATTGCTGTGACGCTTTAGCAATTATATCTACGACGAAAGAACTTCATATTCTGTATAACTTTGGCTTCAAAATCTATAGTTTACATACATATGTCTATCACGCCCTTATACCTAACATGGCAACTTGAGTGTTTAGTGTTGTCAACTCACGGATATTCATGGTTGTTAGTGAACAATACCTACTACATCACAGACAAAAAATTGTGCAGTTAAACTAAAGAGTGTACCCGACTGCCGACTGGATTTAGACATGAGTTGTCAGAAACACAGACATCACACCAGGGTTTATTCAAAGTTTTTTTTCCCACTGCACACTATACTATACTCTATTACAAAATGTACACTCCGTCTTAATTTTATTATTATTATTATTATTATTATTAGTGGCTTATTTCAATATTTTCTGGGGAAGGGGGTTCATTATTGAAAAGATAAAGCAGTCATAAAAATTATGATGCGACCAGCACGCAGCACATAACCTCCAGCCTTGACACTGTAATTTATGTGAATTTGGTTTTAGTTAGGCTTTGGTCCATTCAGACTTCCGAAATCACAAGCTTGAAACTATAAATCCAATCTTGTGCAATCAGTGGCGTAACTATACCATCTGAGGCCCGTGGCAAATTTATTGGATAAATCAGTTACCCAACAGTATTACTAATATTATGTGCATTTTTGTTAAATATCAAATACATTTTATTTTCAAAAACATAGATATTACATTTATTATGAACTAAAAATTTAATCTTTACAAGATATTTATTAATAAAATTCTTTCCCCCGAGCTTTCTGTTCCGCAAAAATATCGATAACGTCATCAAAGTTCAAAGATCGGGCCATAGAATTTTCAATAGACAGAATAGCCAAGTTACGTAGCCTGTCTTGTCCCATTGAGTTTCTTAAATAGGTTTTTATTAATTTTAGTTTCGGAAATGATCTTTTTGTCATAGCAAACTAACGAAGAATGCGTAGTAGAGAGTAGAGCCCTCCGTACTTAAAAAATATAAATCCGGGATTCCCCTAATACCATGCGTCGATAGTCCGCCAGCGCCACGAGAAAAGTACTTTCTTGCTTAACAAAATGCGGGAATGGGAGCTCTCAGGCGCTGGTGTTCCATGCACTTTTGGAACTACAACTACCGCCTCTGACCCCCTCATTGACCTACATTGATTTGAAATATAGAATGTCTAACCTCCTAAAATATACGATTGAAAATCATGCCGAAGTGTTGTGTTTTAAGATGAATAAAATAAATTGCATAAAGTGTATTGGCCGTAATCAATTTCGTACTTTTTTAAATTTTATAATCCTAAAATGTCTTGCGCAGTATAAAAATATCACATATTAGTAATTTTCCATAACAGTGTCTACACTGTAAATCTTCGAGACATAAGTGGGTGGCACAAAGCTGTCAACTAGAATAGTTTTGCGTGAAAGCTCCCATTCCCCGAGCGTCACTAGCTCGTCTGCGCCACAAAGTACCGCAAAAAAAATTAAGCAAACAATGGATGCGTTCTTAAAATGATCGACATCTTTTTCTCATGATTGCATTTAAATCTTAATAATTTATTTAAATTTGTACATGGTCTCTAGTTGTGTCTCACTTTAATTAATTTTAAGTACTTATATAAAATTTATAATTTTTACAACATTTTGTTAAAAATGTTAGGTTACTTCTGAGCTTGGGCCGGGGCCCCAGCCCCCGCGGGGCCCGTGTTATTTCGCCACCCTATAGTTACGCCACTGTGTGCAATCAATCAGTGCGTTCACAGTTACGAAATCACAATCGTAAAAATTTAGTTTGTGCTCCTGTCCAGTGGCGCACCCAGGATTGCATCTTGGGGAAGGCTAAGAATATTTTTTTATGAAACTTGTAGTACGGCACAAGACAGAAATGCGCCGCAGGTGAATTTTTTTTAGAGTTCAAGGTCAAACACCTATAAATTGAAAGTTTCATTTTTTAAAGATAAATAGTTACACGTTTTACTCTCTTTCTTGTGCACACACATTGTTTTTTCGGCAGCTCTCTTGATATAATTTCATAAGAATGACTCTGAGCAGAGTCATGTCAGTTATATAGAAAAATTGAATTTAAGTAGGCGTGCATATTCTATACATGCTAAATAATTATGAATATGTTTCAATAACATATATTTTAATTTTAGTTCATATTTAATATATCAGTTCTTTCTTTCATCTTTTTAGTTTCACTCCAAAGTGCACCGTTGTTTAAGTTCAAAATTTCACCACAAGGTTCGCATTCTCGAAATATCCCAATAATCGTATATATATATATATATATATTATTGTATATTTGAACTACCTATTTGAATTTAAGATAATAATAAAAACAGAAAAAAGGCGATTATTTTTAGTCTGCAGTGAACTTAAATAATCTTATATAATGTTTAAAATGTTTAATGAAAATTTTTTTAAAAAGTCCAGTCGTCTGGGGAGGGCTCAAGACCCACAAGCCCCCCCCCCCCTTGAGTGCGCCCCTGCTCCTGTCAAACCTATCAAATATTTTGTCCGGAATTTATTAATACTCACTAAAGTGGGTATGATTCTGTAATAGTAATTGCATTTTACTTTAAATAGATGGGTGAAGAAAATCTGTTAAATTTACCGCAATGTTAGGGTTAATCTAGCGAGTTCCTTCAAATATTGTCTCCGTTGTTTAATTAACAAATATTCACTCTGCAATACATTCAGTGTTCGGTTCATGGTGTTCATTTAACGTCAGTTTTAAATAAAAATATAAAATGACATTAATTTATTGAACTGCCAGAAAATGTAACTGACTTGACATATATTATTTAATTTTTGATTGGTGCAATCCGTGCAATCAGTACCGAGAGCGTTGCTCATGATTGAAGATTGAAATGTTTAGCGTTTGTGTACTTTTTATTTGAAACAAATTCGTTGTACAAAACCACTGCACACGCATTCTTATTGGTCGAACGGCTGCATAAGATTGGATTTATAATTTCAAGCTTGTGATTGCGGAAGTCTGAATGAGCCTTTAAATTATAATTTTGCAATAAATTTATAAACTTTTTGAAAATAATTTTACAGTCGTTGGTTCTTTAATTAGCTCTTTATAGATAAAAATTTATTATTACCTTATTAGTTATTACATTATGTCCAGTTAATAATATTTATACATTTCTTTAAAAATGGTGCCACAAGCATTTCAGAAATTGTGTATACGTCTGTTCATCTGTCACCTTGTAACTATCGCAGAATTTCCTATATATATATATATATATATATATATATATATATATATATATTTTAAATGTTAGAATACTTTAAGAAAATATCACTTGTACCAAGATCTTAGTATCTCTTCCAGTTAGTATAAAAATGTAAAATAACAAATAATAAATATTTGAATTATCTAACCTCCAGAAATCCGACCTTGACCACATACATATACATACAGACATCATCGTGAAACTATCAAAAATGAGTTGTAGGGGTCTTAATTCGTGCTCATCCACTTAAAACTCACTACCCGATTTTTACATGATTTATTAATTAATACTTCTCTTACAGGTAAGCGGGAGATAAAAACACCATAAGAAAAGAAAAAGCGTCACAGGTGAAACATTATTTGAATATCGTAAATTTATCAATAAGCTAATTATTCGCCGGTTGATAAATTTTAGTTCTCAATTTTAAGGAGCTTTTATCACAGTAAAAAAAGTATTTAACAAATTACACACAACCTATTAATCCCATAAATCTAAAAAAAAAATACAAAGACAGTAAAAATCTAGCTATGTTGTCGAATTTTTTAAATTATTATTATTATTATTTATAAACAATTAAATAATAATAATTCTGAGAGAAACTCTTCGTAACTATGATTGCATTGTAAATTTAAATGATTGTATCACATTATTATATAGAATTTTCAAATAGTAGTCGAGTAATTTGTTTAAATAAATTTAAAAATTGCATGCGCGCTAGACAATCAAATTAAGTATTTTATAAACAAGAATGGAACGAAACATAGCAATTAGATAAATAGAGACAACATGAGCTCATAAAACATAGGCTGTCAGTGCGGGTACCTGAAATAACGGGGATTTGTGATCTAGCAGCGCTGAGCGATAAAGTGAACTTACTTGCAGTTTGGACCACTGAATCCTGCCGATGCAACGGACAGCATTTCTCCAGGCCAACTTCGCCCCGTACACTAGTTCCGTTTCGGTTAACTCGTAGGTTCCGGTTTTCTCGACGTCCATCTTTACTTGTTCCAGCCGTGATATGTGCGAGGGAGTATCTTTCCTGTAATCAGATGAAATATTCGTCTATTTAGTTTTAAAATGTCATAAAATATGGACAAATCATAAAAATCAATAATCATTAATTACAAGAAGAAGAGCACCTACGAAATTACTTAAGGTGTTCGTCTACCCTAAATTTTTACAGCGTTACAGAGGTGTACGAGGCGTACGTTTACTTTAGTTATAATTGAAATATATGATGCTTTTATATATGACTGTATTAACAAAGGATGTCTTAATGCCTCTAGTTTTTTTATTTTTTGTCTTTGGCCTAGAAATTTGATGTAAAAAAATATTTAAAAATGACGTTTTTTGTCATTATTTGATAGAATTTGATATTTTTTTTTTATAAATGGAAAGAAAACTTGCCTGCAGCTAACTAAAGTAAGTAATTATGGGAATACTGGAGCCATGTTTACAATAATATTCAACTTCAAAATGAAATTTCATAGCTAGGATGCGGCAAAGTACGAATTTCGGGCCGGGTTCAGGCAGCCGTAGTAGTGGGGAAGAGAGTAAATTAGAAAAAAAGTAATTTCGAGAGTATTTTAGGAATTAGAAAAATAGGTAGACGAGCCCCTTAAAGCAGGGACTCGCACCGCACAGAATAACGGTCCAGGTTCGGTTCGCGGTTCACTGTGCTTTATAGGGTTCGGTTTTGTTTCGATTTTTATATTTCATCTTGCATTGAACCGGTTACCGGTTTTTAAAACAACGGTTCAAGTTTCGATTTCGGTTCCACGATTTATTGAATATCACGTAATTAATTTTAAAAAATCGTTCGTTTTTTTAATTTCTAAAAAATTAAAAACTTCACTAAACTATAGAAAATACAACAACGTTCGTTAACATTTAATAGCATTTTGACGAAATTTTAATTAATAATGCTTTAAACCGTTCCGAACCGGTTCGACTCTGGTTATGGGTTTTGCTAAATTATTCAACTGTACAAGATGATAATTTTAGCAATTATTAAATCATTCTCTTTTGCAACACTGTTATCCTTTTCGCAGTTTAATCGCAAAATATAAAACTCATGTAGACAATTCATTTTTATAGTCAATAATTGTTCTTCTCCTTAGCAATATCGTCATCTATTGTACTTGTTATGGTTGCAATTTGACGTTTATGTTTCTACAAACATACCGACATTTTTGCTTCTTATTATCGAGTACAGTAGCTGCAATAAACAACCAGACAAGGCTGATATTTTAAAACAAAGTTTCACATAATACTTCTACGAGTATTTCACTATGCAAAAATTGTTCGCTTTTCTATTTTGGAAACTGTACATTACTGGGCAACATTTGCATAGATATTTGATAAGTTATTTATTATAAGAATACAGTAGATATTAGATATAAAATTTTATCGTTTATAACCTCCCAGCTCCCAAGTATAAGTATTTTTCGGGGAATTTGCAAGTGGGTTTCTAGATAAAATACTTTAAATAATATTAGATAAGTATTTATTACAAAATTTCTGAGTTAGTTCTGAGTTAATTTTACATAAACAATTTAATTTTATGTAGTACATATTATTAAGTATACTTATATTATGTAAACTGCAAAATAGGCATAAAATTGTTAATTAAAAGTTATATTAATGTACATGTACCTTAATCAAATTTGTGTTACGCTGAAAGTATAAACATAAGCGTCCCAACAGGGGTTTTATAACCCTATAAAAATTAACGATCATCATAAAATATTACGTATTATATTTTTCACTTACTTTTTAGTTTAGTTTAGTAATATATTTTAACGTGAAACAGGATTTATTCAGATTCACATGGTTGCAAATTTGACAGCAATGTATATAGAGCGTTCTTGTTAAAATGAAACATAGGGAATTAATTTAACTGAATTATTTTAGAACAACATACAGTACGCGAAATGAAAGATGGCCGGTTTATTAATTTTAAAGCGGACATAGATTATCAGCAAATTTTGCTACCTTGAAATAGTGTAAAAGATGTCGTCCAGCTCAATTTTTCTTTTGACTCAGTTGCGTTGAGGCAAGTAATAAGTTGGTGAACTTTGACTCAGCTTTTTGTAGAACATAGGCACATTCTGCCTCTCCCTTACCGTTCCGGCCAACTTTGGCTGCACGGACAGTAATTTTCAAGATACATTTTTAACTTGCACTTTAAATTGTTTTAAACATACGTTGTATTTCAAGATAGCAGTAGTGTGTGACACTAATTATTAAATTCAAAATTCCCTAAATGTTTAGTTTTAAAAAGAACGCCCTAATACATTGCTGTCAAATTCGTAACCATAAAATAAATTCACGGTATAACCGATGCTTCGATTTACTGTTAAACCTTCTTCAGGGTTAGCAAGATATAACAAACTATTCATAATAAATAATAATACATTTTTAAGAAAATCTTAAGCGACAAAGTAATTTATTTTTGTGGGAAGTAAATAATCGGGAATGCAGTCAGGTTGCTTTATTTTCTACACTGCCAACGGTTCGACACCACTGGTATCTTCTTCAAGGCTCTACACACAAAAACATCGAGATGTTATACAAAAGTACAGTTTAAACAATGAGTTACTTATAGTAGATGAACTTTAATTACTGTTAATAGATGTGCATAACAAAGTTGCACCAATTAAATAAACAAATTCTGTTACTACAGAATAGTCAAACTTTAAAACACGTCCGAGAAAAAATATTCATGTTATATGGGCAAGCCAAAAATAGAGAATAACGGTTAAACCACTGTCCTACAGGAAAGCATGTATATACATGTTATCCTTATGACGAAAGTACGCATGAATCAAAAAACAGAAAAACTGTGTACCGTGCAACTTAAATGTGAATCTTAAAAGCTAAGAAATAATGTAGTGTTATGTTTATGTCGGTTTATGTATTGAATAATTGTAAAATATTTAAATATATGTCGCTCAGATCTTGTATATCGCTGCGGGAATTGACACAGTTTTCTTCTTTTTGTATGTGGAGCATTTCCAGAATCAACCTTTTTTGTAGATTATTCTCTCTGTCGATGACTTCAGTGTTTCCATAATCAAATGTGTGATTATGGTCTCTGCAATGTTGCGTTAGCGCACAGATGTTCGTGGTTTTGCTTGTAGGCTTTATTGAGTTCCTTTCGTGCTCCTTTGCTCTGGTTTTTAAATAGCGCTTAGTTTGTCCAATATAACATTTACTGCAGTCTTTACATGGAATTTTGTATACCACTCCTGAGTGCAACATTTATTTTTACTGATTTGCCGAGACAGCAGCTGCGCGTGTTAAGGCACAGCGCTCAACTCTCTGCATGTGATGACGTATGAACCCGTATAGTTTCGTGGTTCAAGTCTTTCAGCCGGCAGTGTGTGATTGTCGTTAAATTGTAAAAACATCTTACAATCGCACTCGGACAGTCAAGCTGACCACTTGATCGTCTTAAATGTAGTTCTGCTGCAAAAGAATATCTCCGTTGCCGCTTTGAATGTCAAAGGTCGTCGCACGGATTGAGGTACTGATTGCAGCAAGATGAATCGGTTGAAGTGGTTGAATTCCACTACCCTGTTTGAAATAACGAAAGAATTTGTGTGTGTGTGGTGTGGTTTAGGAGTTTGGTTTACACGAAAACATTGTCGATGTTTAAAAAGAAGTGCCAAAAGTCCACAAAACCATAAGATAATAATATATACAAATAGTCAGGTTAACTTAAAAAACAATAACAAATAACGCACAGCACTTACAAAGAATTAAAACATAACTGACAATTATTATTGACAAAACATTTGAATTGTGTTCGTGTAAACCGCTCTTGACAACAGCACGTAGCAACCAATAGAATCAATAGTATCTATCTATCTGTCAAAATTGTTTCGTTATTTAAAAACAGAGTATACAAAGTGTTCCACAACGTAAGACAAAAAATTAAAGGGTATAATAATATACTGTACCTACTACATGCAGATCAAGAAACAAAAATAATTGGCTGGAATGTAGAATAGGTGTTTAAGAGAAAATGCGTTTTTTATTTTAGGAGATCGTTTATTATGCTTAAATATGACCTAAACAAGCAAAATTAGACATGATTTTTTGAAGAAAATGAAATTTTTTTGGTTAACCTGAATGTGTCAAAATGTCTAAAAATAAAGCCCCACAAACTCGGTTTTGCTATTTACTACACTAACAAAGCTAACAAAACCTTACTAGAGCCCCACAAACTCGGTTTTGGTATTTGCTACACTAACAAAGCTAACAAAACCGTACTAGAGCCCCACAAACTCGCATTTTTTTGTATCCATGTTTTTAACATGGCAAACACTATTGAAATTTATATTAATCTAAAACAAATGTAATATTGTATTTATGTCAAATAATTTCGAAAACTAAGAAAAGCAAGTAATAAAAATCCTTATATCTGTGAAAAATATATTTATTTATTGATATCTCTATTACATAAATGTATAAAAACGTTAAATCATATGTTTAATCTGTTAATTTTTCAGCATAACCAGTGTTGACAGTTGTCAAAACTTTTAACCCTAAAAACTAACAAAATCGGCCCTAATCCTTTCTTCCGCGGCAAAATTTTGCTTCATTCTAGGACAGAGAATAGGAATGAACCGATTGACACAAAAAAAACACCTATTCTACACTTTAGCCAAATAATTTTTTTTAAATTCGCAAAAAATTGCATCGTATTTCAAGCAAACATTTTTTTGCCAATGGTCGGTAGTTATTTTTAATAATTTTTTTCAAATCTCCTAAAGTAATTGTTTACATAATATCTAATACTTACTAATAAATGTTAAATTATCAAATATACTATCAAAACAGGGATACTTAAAATCCTTACCTTTGCGAATTTAAAAAAAAATTTGTTTCATGATCAGCACGTCGTACAGTATATTATACCCTTTAATTTTTTGTCCTAAGTTGGAACAATTGTATAATAATCCTGTTGAATGGTTACCAGCAAAAAAATAATGTATTTTCTTTTGCATTCTTATTCTAACTGCATAAACATACACAAAAACATTATGATTGCATAGTTTAATAGTCGTAGATAAAATTCTGTACGCCTCTGGGAAACTGAGAAAAAACCGTTAACACATTAAATATTTGCCGGAGTCTCCATTACGTTCGAAAAAATGTCTGCGCAGAATCATTTACTTTTTTCACCCATTTAATTCCTGCGTCGTCTGTGATCTCGCTAAATAATTTAGTAATTTAGAGCGTTTAGCGACCAAGTAACGCATCGTGCAAAAAGTGAAAAAAGTAAAGATGAAGCTTTAATAATGCACCACGAACATTTCCACGTTTAAATCTGCGAGATGACACAGACAGACAGAATGTTGTATCGCAGAATCAGATGCGGAAAGAGTTTAATGCTTGCTTGTAATTGTAGTTTTTTGTTAATGCTAATTTTGTGTTGAATTTAAACTGATGCCATTTGCATTAATGAATACATTTGTGCTTTTCTTTGTGGAAATCTTTTTTTTCGATGTATTAAAAACCATGCAAATTATTATTGATATTGTTATGTTTTATTCTTATTTCAAAAGCCACGGGTCGTGGACTTTTAAATGACTAACTGCTATAAAATGAACTCGAATAGAGTAAGTAAATATAGGTAGGTACATTATATTAGATCGGTTTTTTTGCCAAACATAATGCTAATAAGCCAGAAAAAAATTCAGAAAATTTGAAAAATAGGTAAACAATTTAAGCAGGTATTAAAAAACGACGATAGTATACTTTACAGGCTTTACAGAACTTTAATTTGATACCAAACTATAATATAATAAAATTAAAAAGTTCAGTTTATAAATTTGGTACTACTGGTGCCATATTTAAATTTTCCAACATCCAGACAGACCGACAAAACAGACACACACACACATACTGACTTTTTTTAAACCATGAGATTTTCATTCACTAATCGTCTGTCTCCAACAGACAAAAAATCACGAATTCAATAAGCTATCAATCATGTATATAAAGCCCTGTTCGCACGAGGATTCTTTGAAGATTCTACTAAGATTCTGAATACTGGAATAGTATATTGTGTATCTAGTGCGCAAAGTAAGCAATTGCGCGAGGCGAGTTGCAGCCCGAGCAGTAGCGGCTCGAGGCCTACCGAGGCGAGCCGAGGAGGCCGAGGGTCGCTACGGCGAGGGCTGCAACGAAGCCAAGCGCAATTGCGCCTTTGCTCACGAGATGCACACGATATTTTTTTTTTACTGCACAAAAAGTAACCTTTTGAGTGACCTTACTTATCAAAAGATAAAATGAATACTTTTAAAATTAATATGTATAAAATAAAAAAGTAACTAATATTTACCTACATGTATAAGCATAAGAAACTAATTATTAACAGTAAAGAAAAGAACATTAACATATAAGAATAAAATATTATTGTCCATTAGATCCAATATCCAATGCACAATCTGCACAATAGTCGACAGTAGAAACTATGCATAGAGAAGTAGGTACTACAGCTGTTCACGTGCTTGTAGTATTAGATTATCACGTGTATGGCGCTAGTGCTACGCGCACATTTCGTGTCGGTAACTACAGAAAACTGTGTGAGTGTTAAATTTGCGTGCGCAAAGTGAAATTTTGCGCACGCTATTCCCGCACGCTTGTACTTTGCGCACGCATTTTTGTCTAGTTAAAAAATAAGCCACTTTGCGCACGTAAAACAGGCACGAAAAAGGTTACTTTTTGTGCAGGTATGACAAAAAAGAAGTTTTCTGCTTTCCACTGACCTGTTAAATTGAAGTACCGCTATTCTTGGTAAAGAAGAATTTATAATTTATTGATTGCTTCAAAACCATGAATTTTTTTAGAATCTTGAAACTTATCTTCCAGGATTCAAAATCTTGGTAGAGTCTTCAAAGAATCCTCGTGCGAACAAGGCTTAAAGAAATTCGTCTTTTCCAAGACTCATTGAAGATTCAATTTGGCAGGCAATTCTCAATTATTTTTTTGAGCAGAAGCATAAAATAATCTTCAAAGAATCCTTGTGTGATGTGCTTAAAACATGCATAGACCTACTAATTTGTGTGTATGAATTGTCAATTCAGTTAAACTTGTGAATATAATGAATCTTCATTTCAATTTCACAATTTGAAAAGCAATGCATATATTTCCATAGCACACAAGTTGAGGTTATTATTTAATTTATTCACAGAAGGGGTTAAACTGTCCGAATTCATAGTCCAAAAAGGATGACGATGAACCCTTTGTTAGGAAAGTTCTTCTTATTATAACATGCATGCAGACGTTCACACTCACTTCACAGAAATAAACGATTATCCGCTAGGTTAGATTGTGACACTTCAACAATTTGTTATTGTTAAATAAAATAGGAACATGTTCCATTTAAATTATAATTAACTTCTGAATGAATTAATTTCGGTGGGCTTTTGCAGAATGGTAATTTTTTTTCCTTAACATGCAATTTATTTTATATTTGCATATAATCCGGCGTTTAGCCCTCACATAAAGAACTACATAATTTAGAATAGAACATGATTTATTAGTTTGTTATTTACAAGAAAAATTAATCAGATTAACGGTCTATGAAAAAGTCAAATTATCAAATGAAATCTATAAATATGTTCTATTTATACTGTCACATTGTTTAGTAAAGAAATCACAAAATAATTATATACAGACGTTCAACTCAATGAAGTCGATTTTGCATCATATATAATTTCCGGAGTGGTTCAAGAAAGGTATAGGTACACAGAATGTCAAAAGTGATTTATTATATTTTAAATTAAAATATGTATTAAAAGTAACCCTTTCAGGAAATTGAAAATTTTCATAAATTTCAGTTAAACACCTGCAGAGTGCAGATTGGTCGAAAGAAAAATTAATTTTGTAGCAAATAATTATTTTTGTAAAAATTATTTTCAAGATGAAAATAAGAAATGAGTGAATTGACATCTTATAAGGGCAGATAATTGGCCTTTTAATTTCCGTATGGTGCGTCAATATTTTACAGTACAAATAAAAATGAGCATAAGCATAAAACGTAAAAAAATACGTGTGTTCACAATGATCATAAACATAAGCGGACATAAAGTGAATGAATTAAGTGATTTTTGGATGTGAAGTTGGTAGTAGGTAAGTAGTAAGTAGGGTTAATATTATTTTCTTGTTGGCTGTATTGTATTAGCTCATTGTGTTTAATAATAATAATAATTAATTAATAATTCAATATTAATAATTTTCAATACTTCTGCCAGATTTACGCTTCCATGTCGTGAATGCAGATAATTGTTCACTTGACGCATGCGCTTTGTACAAAAGAGTACCTACGTAATTTTGACATAAAGCTGAGCTGATTCCAACTTTACGTTTTTCTTATGTATCTACATAACCGTGACATAAACGTAAGAAATACCTAACGACATTGTGAACACGGGCCATTAAAATCCATTAGTTCAACTTTATGTTTGTCATTTCTTATGTAGTTCTAATTCTTATGCTCATTGTGAATTGGGACTAACCTTCGGTGAACACTGACAATAATTTTACATCCTATTTATAGGTGTCTCAGGAAGTCTTAAAATTGGTTATGGCACTGCACTTTAAATTTAAAATAGTCGTTATTATTTTTATACCATTTTACGAATTAAAAAGTTCAATTACACGCAATGTATAGACATTTCTACATTTAAATACATCAAAATATATACACAAAAATATTAATTTTATCTTAAAAAAATTGATACATGCACTACGACAATCCGCAGTGAACTGAACCTGCAAAGTGCAAACATCGGTTCCTAGCTCAGCGCAAACAAGGTTTAGACAGGTTTAGTTTATTCCTCTATAAGAATATTATGCTCAAATATTATTTGATTTTAGATTAGTAGGTAAATCAGTGATACCTAAACTGTTTTTTCTCACGACCACATAAGAAACTTATATATTCCACACGATAAAGTGTGTACGAAAATTGATCATTTCAGATTAGCCCTAACACACTAGTGTGTTAGCATAACGCACAGCAGCGTTGCCAACTGATGATAATTTGAATGTATGTAAAAAGCAAGAACAACAAATAAAATATAATTTCTGTTATTTTTTTACTTATTTTTGGTGATCGTGAGAAAAATAGTGTACAAAACTCGCAAGAAAGTAAATTTCATTACTCGTGTGATTTCTGAGCTCGGCGTGAGCCTCGCTCATCAACATTCACACTCGTTAGCTTGTTGTGTAATATACTATATCAATATAGTGTTGATGTTGATAATATGAATGTGAATAAATATAACATCAAATAGAAAATTATAAAATTAACATTTATTTTTGACATTCTATGGCCTCCTCCTTAAACTTTTTCTAGATCCGCGTCTGTATGTAAGAAATATGTATAATTTTTTTTTTGTTATATACTTTTTTCGTCTAGATTCTAGTTTGAGATTCATCCGAGAAATTTCTAGCTATTTCTAGTATAAAAGAAATCAGAAATTCCCATCCGAGTTCCGTTCGATTTCCATACTTTTTTCTAGTATTGAAATACGCCGGGCTCTATTTTCCTATTCGAGATTCATATACTAGATTTAAGCATACTCAGTTCAGAGTGCAGTCAGTTTGACCAACCTTTAAAAGTTTTGGCTTGGCTTGGTATTTTGTTTTGATTTGTTTGTGATTACGTTTATGTTTTTGCTTTTCTACAAATTCATTACAAATTCTAAGCTATAACTTCAAGTTGTCAGAATGTGATATTATAATATTATTTTTAAATTGTCTAACTTGGACCATTTCGGAAAAAATCGAAGATATCCGATTGACTAGTTCGAAAATAAAGTATAAAACTCGAACGAATATCGGATGACAATCGAACTAGAAATCTAGTATGAAACTAGTCTAGATAAAAAGTATAATGTAATGTAACATTGACTTGCATCACATTAAAGAGAAAACTTAAAACTTTTTAGAACTCAAAGATTTATCCAATTTCGACAAAATGCAACCGAATTATGCCACTCTGAATATTTGCCTTTTTTTTCCTCGAGTGTAGTTAGGTCAAAGGCGTAATAGTTATATATGTATAGTATTTACAAATAACTATTCCACAAACAACAGTTTAGAAATAGAGTACATTGTTCGATTGCATCTAAGGATATTCCCTATTCAAAGTTGGTACAATTGTCACACTTTATGGTGGCATTAAATCCCATGCAGTAACATAACCTCAACGTTTAATAGCTTCTTTTAGTTATCCAGCTGGTAACTGAGAGATAGACTATCCAACTACTTCCAACTACATTCGTAATTTACATTAATACTTTCAATCTCCAATTGTCAGCGTTCTGAGTTCTACCTTAAAGCTGACGTCATCAAAGGGGCTTTGCATCTCTGTCTGTCGCATTGGAGGTGAATAGCGCTGCCCTTGTTGGTCGTGAATATAGTTTGGCCTTGTTGGCGCAAGTCCTTATCACTCTGAATGACTTCGATCGTTCCATAGGCACCGTAGATCAGAATGGAACCGAAACAATACTGCCAAGTATGCATAGCGAAACGCTATTCAGAGTTAATGAAGATTTTTTTTAAGTTACGGGAGGCACAGTTATTAAGGGAGGAAATTAGCTGGCTGTATAAGATCTAAAGGATTATTAGGGATATAGATTCTGGCATCGTCACATAAATAATAACAATTCTAAGTCAGATATTATACAAATTACTTAATGTAGCCAATATAATTCCAAATGTAAAATAAACTGACAACATGCATAATATCGATTAGGTTTTATTTAGCTGCGTTAGTTACATCAAATAAATTATTAATTTGTGTGTTTTGCAAATTGAGTCGTTTTGGAAGTGTTTCTTTAACAGAAAAAATTATTCCAAAATACCATTTGAAATAATAATATTTTGAAAAAATTATTGTCTATTCTACGGTAACTTATTCCAATTTAAGAGGGGTCACTACCGGCGTAATAAAGCTGAAAAGTATGTTTAGTTTTTTGATTAAAATTGAAGTAAAAATTCATATTCTTAGAATAACAAATACATTTTTGAATAGATAAAGGTCGTCTCCAAATGCGTCTAATGCCACTTTTTCCATTTTTGTACACTATTTTTTTATATTCATGGCTAAACATGTCCAATTATAGCTATGTTTTGTGAGTTTTTTATACGTATTTTATCACATATTTAAAACAAAAATTTTTAAAAAGTGGCATTAGACGCACTTGAGATCAACCCTTAGCTATTTTAAAAATATCTTATTTGTTTGAAAAATTTTAATATTGTAACAAGTTTTATTGGAAAAACTGAATATCGTTTTCCGCCATTTTGAAGGCTTGTATTGAACTATTTGTAATTTAATGTTCTGAATTAAACAGATCGTAGAGAATATTATTTATTTATTGAAATTAATAATTTTATCCTTTGTTTATTTATGTGTAACAAGCCGCACAGTGAAATCAGGCATTTAGGTATCGAATCCCCTTAAATTTATGTTCGGGGAAGTACTGTGGTGGCCACAGCAGATTTAATTAAAGAACAGTTTTTATTTCTGAAATAAAATTCAAAATCACTAGCATGGATACAAAATAAAATGTCAATGATAACTAGAAATGATCATTTCAAATAGGTACATTAACGTTATAGCCAGTTTCAATTTACCATAAAGATATTATTTTATTTAGTTCAAAATTGTGTTTGCATAAAGTAATTAACATGTCTAAATTTTAATAGAGATCCATTAATAAGCCTATTAAATTTATATAAACAGTTCGGCAATAAAATTTTATTATAATAATAAATCAATGATATTATGTTCTAGTTCATAAAATCCATCATATATTATGGTTGCCATTCCGTCATTTACCATAAAAAATTTAATAGACACATATTCAGAACTATCATAATATATTGAATTTAATCACAATAAACCCCATAACATTATATAGGGTGAAGGAAAGTGTTAAGCGACTGTGCGTGTTGTAATAAAGAGAGAGTACACATGAATGCAGTCTATATAATTCTTTATTAATCTAAGGCCAACGTTTCGCCACCTCTTGTGGCATCATCATGGCAAACTACGAAAAACAAAATTCACATATACAATTTCTGTGATCGCATGGAGAGAAGTGCTCGATTTTTTACTTTATATTTGACAACATCTCTTTGATTGTTAATTTTTGTATACTTTTTAAATCTGTAAGTGATACATTGTATATTTTTTACAAATTGTGTATGTGAATTTTGTTTTTCGTAGTTTGCCCTGATGATGCCACAAGAGGTGGCGAAACGTTGGCCTTAGATTAATAAAGAATTATATAGACTGCATTCATGTGTACTCTCTCTTTATTATACAGGTTGGTGGAATTGAAATGCGAACATAGGGAAATATATGACAATGGAGTTATCATGCTAGGCATCTTGATATACGTGAAATAAGTACTGTCAATGTCAAAGTAGCTGTCATATTATTTGAAATTTTTATTTTCATTAAAATATTTTCTTTGCATAATAATGTATGTGTACGAGCAGAACGAGAAAGTTTACATGCATTTCTAGATTTTATTATTATTTCTGTTATTGATTACTCTTTTTGTCACACAAATTCACATTACTTCGTTTTGTGACACTACTACAAAATATATCAAGATACCTGGCATGAAAGTTCGTTTGTCATGTATGTTCCCTATGTTCGCATTTTACCTCCACCAACCTGTATAGGTTGTCTCAGCAAGAAGTCGCGTGCCAATTCCGTCTGTCAATTGTTCGGTCAGCCATATTTGGTATTTGTGTATTTACAAAAATGGTGCGTTATAGCTTGGACGAACGTTTGTTAATACTGAAAAATCATTACAAAAATGGAGAAAATGTTACTGTGACGATTCCTAAGTTAGGTGATCATATCGGCGTGCATTCAAGCAAGAATTGGACGTTGGTTTCAACAGGAGGGCGCCACTAGTTACACCGCACGTGAAACAATGACGTTGTTGTAAAGTTTCCAGGTCGTGTCATCTCTCGTTTGGGAGACCAAAAATGGAAAAGTAAGGTCTTTGCGATCTACTCTGAGACAACTGAAGAACTCAAAAGAAGAAATTACACGCCAAATTCGTGAAATCCAGCAATCCTTACTTCAAAATGTACTGCGAAATTTCGTCAAAAGAGTACATTCCTGTCAACAGAGCAACGGTGGCCATTTAACCAATATTTTGTTTCATGTGTAAATGTCATTACTACCTCTGTACATATCAAGAACAAAATGTAAATAAAACATTAAATAATTATATCTTATTAAGTTTTTAAAATTTTTGCTGAGACACCTTTTATACTATACTCCATAATAATCTCTCCTATTCAGTGACTATTTCTTGTTTTTGTGGAAACAATTGGCAAATTATTTTTGATCGGTGAAGGGATTAAGACGAAGTAGGTTAGTGCAACTTGTTGACGCTAGGCGGTGCTGATGCGATCGCAGCTTAACTGCCGGTTATTAACTGGAAGAGCGGTTTTCATTCTTTCAGAAATTAATACCTTCATCTTCGATGTTTTCTTTTAACTTATCGTTCCTTGTGAAATCTATCGTGAAAATAGTTTAGATTGGTTTTGGGGTAATCAATTTATTGGTGATGGAAAATAAGAAATAACTACGGAAATAGCTTTTTCAACTTTTTGTGCTTACAATATTTTTTCAATAGTGCAATATACTACAAATCCTTTTCTGCGAATAATAAGTCAAAAATTTTTGAATTTCTTTTTTTGGGTTCACACAAATAATTGTGTCGAAATTTCGTTAAAAATATCACGAGACCGAAAGTCGAGGGGAATTTGTGAAATTTTTGCAAAGCGAAGTTAGTAATAAATTGCTGGTAAATATAAAAAAATTCTTTAAAAATTTAAGAACTCGATGACATTTAGAAAGATTATTTTCAACAAAATTTAGTAAATCAACTCTAATTTGGTATATTATTCACAATACAGGGTGATTCACAACTACGTGCATATACCTACAGTATGTTCCACAACTTATGACGTGCTGATCATGAAACAAAAAGAATTTTTTTAAAATTCGCAAAAAAATTGCATCGTATTTCAAGCAAACATTTTTTTGCCACTTGTCGGTAGGTAGTTGTTTTTAATATTTTTTTTCAAATCTTCTTCAATGAAAGTAATTGTTTACATATCTAATACTAACAAATGTCAAATTATCAAATATACCATCAAAATAGTCACGTCAAGAAAACTACCCTTAACTTTGCGAATTTAAAAAAATTCTTTTTGTTTTATGATTAGCACGTCGTACAATATACAGGATGTTTCTGTACTTATGTATGTATGTATTAAAGGTGGTTTACTTAAAGGAAACATGTTGAGTGCCACTAGTGTTTCATAGCTGTTTGTGTTGTTTTATTCAAATATTAACAATGCACGTAATTATCTAATACAACGCTGATATTGTGTAATGAAGAAATTTCATTAATTTTGTAATGAAACCAGTGGCACTCAACATGTTTTCTTTAAGTAAACCACCCTTAATTTAACGAATTTTTAAAAAATTCTTTTTGTTCCGATATCAGTAGAACGTGTTACATATACCCTTAAAGTTTGATCCATAAGTACAGAAACACCCTGTATACCCTTTAATTTTTATCTTAAGTTGTGGTACATCCTGTATGTAAGACTGCTACACCCAAGTTTAGTAAAAGGCGTGATTTATATTAAGACGATTATTTTATTAACCTTCTCTTATCAAAGAAAAGCTTTCGGACAGCTTCCGAAAAAACTCGAAAACAACCGAAGGAAAAAACAAAACTTATTTTCCAGTCGATTGGCTACAGCATGCTTGATTTACTGAACTTTGCCAGATGAATTTTTTCCTTTTTGTACGAGTAGTATATGTACCTGCTCTGTTTTATTGTACAAAATATTGTAAAAGTAATTCTATCTGACACTACGAGTACTTTACTACTTAGAGTAATAATCCAAGTGAAATACGGTCTGTCTTGTTATTTATTCTCTTTTATATTTTCCAAACAAATATTCTTTTTGTAGGTTTTGCTATGTCACTACATATTATTTAAATATATTTCATGTTGCAAAGAAATAATGAGTGAATATGTAAATATGTCAGAATTACAACAGAATTTAAAAAATAAATGAATAATGTTGGGACATCAAATAAACATGCAAATTTTATTGTTTTTTATTCTGGAAAAAATATATTTTTTCTGTACAGCCCTGACTCATAAAAAACATGGCTCGTTTTAAAGTTATTAAATCTTATTTAAGAAATTTTCTTTCGGGAAACTAACGCAAAGGAAATGGAAATTAAAATGTTCATTAAAAAACAAATTTTTTGATGAAAACGTCGTCAAGAGTAATGAAAAAATTATAAGATGTTTTTTACTACTTCAAGTCAGAGCTTAGGTAAGTACTTAAAAAACATCTTTGAATAACTACATGCAAACTATTAATCACGCCTTCCATCCAGTATGAGTGTAGCAGCCTCACATATTGTGAGTCATCGATATAGAACTAAAGGTGCTTCAAAATTATTGACAAAAAATTTGATGTACTGATTATACAATGCAAAATAGTTATTTTTATTTTAAGTGCGCGCAGTTGATGTTACTGCGCGTGAGAATGTCACTTATTTTTGGACGAGGCTTGCCGAGTTAAATAAGTTATTTGAACGCGCTAAAACATTTCGCGTTCGAAATACAAACAAAAATTAGTATTTATTTGTAATAAGAATAAGCGAAAAAGTTATTTGCAACTTACGTTATAAAAAATTGTCTTTATCTGGTAGCATTCAAGAACTGTAGTAAATTTAAAAAAATAAATTTATTAAATAAAACGTTGAAATCTTGTATTCCATGATCGGTTGATTTTTGTTCTTGCTTATAAAATATTGATAGGTGAGACGGGTGATACGTTGGCACTAACGCCATATAAGTCATAAGTAAGATATTAATGGCCATTTGCACCGTCTCCTTAAAATTTAAGTGTCACTCAGGGACGTAGGAACCAATATTTGGGGGGGGGGAGGCAAACATTCAGCCGGATTGATGTACGATGCAAACAATAAAGTTCGTTGAAAATACTTGGATTTTTGTACGAGCAAATCCGCGTTTACGGAGGCGGAGGGGGTCAGATTCTAAGGAATGCTGTTAGCGAGGCAGGGGGAAAAATGCGCAGCAGGCGAATTTTTTTTCATTCAAGGTCAAATGCCTTATAATGAAAAGTTACACTTTTTTAAGAAATGTGAAGTTTCATTTATTTCCTTCTTTCATGCGTAAATTTTTTTTCAATTAAAAGTAAAATTGGTATCTCAAATTTGAACTTTCGGTAATGAAAATTTGCATGTTTTACTCTCTAATGAGCCGTAAAAGCATTTATATATATATATATATATATATATATATATATATATATATATAGCGAGAGAGAGAGAGAGAGAGAGAGGGAGAGAGAGAGAGAGGGGGGGAGAGAGAGAGAGAGAGGGGGAGAGAGAGAGATAATAAAAAAACATATGGATCCGCGCCTGCAAAACACATTAGTTTTGGCGTGAGAAGGCGGATTCATAATAAATTCATACTTGCTCTGGGTTCGAGAATTAAGAAAATAATTAAAACAGAATTATAATTTTAATTTTACATGTAGGTAAATATAGAAAATTACAACTGAAAGTTGGGGGGACAAAAGACAGTCTTTGCCCCCCCAGTATAAAATGTGGGGGCAACTGCCCCCCCTGCCCCCCGGTTCCTACGCCCCTGCTGTCACTTAAATGAAAAACATCGAATCGAATTAATGACAGCAATGATATTTCTACGTTTGACAATTTGATTTTGATTCGATATTGTTCATTTAAGGAAAACTTAAAATTTAAGTGGAAGCGGTGCAATTGGTCATTAATGTAGTAACTGAACGGAGGATGGCTTCAACACAGAAGAGTTTTCCTGTGAATAAATCTTTTGATTCAGGTGATGCAAATTTCTGTGTTTGAATATTTTAGATTTTAATTTATATATTTTAAATGAACGCCGGATTGTAAGTATACATATACAGAGATATGGCTGAAGGTTGTGTGCTGGCCACATCAGATTTTTCTATGTATGAAAATTGTAGAATTTTATTTTCTGGTGTTGAATGGCCACCCCGAATCGTTCAAGTGGTTCTATAATTGGGAGTAAATCCAGTTGAATAGTTGACAGCAAAATAAAATAAAATAAAATCCACAAAAATCGTGACAAGCTCTCTGCATCGGGTGTTTGGAAACAAATTTAAAATTCTTTCCCGCTGGTAACCAATCTATCAGTCGGTGAGTCCTGCATTCGAATACAGAGCTACACGGTTGCATCGTTAACCTCTTGCAATTAAAAAACTGATGAAACCCGCGTGTGTCTGTGTGTGTGTGGCTGGTGCTGTTTACCAGGGTGAGGATATCGCCTCTCTACACTCTGAATTCACCTTTAAAAGCCGGATAATTAGAACTGGGATTGATTTGACGCCCAGAGATGCCCACTTTGAAATTTAGATCACTGCGGAAAGAGAAAATCTCCGCTTTTTCACATATGCTACCGAAAGAGCCAAAGAGTTAATTGGGAAAATGGTGTCTGTGTGTTATGACGAATAATAGTCACGAAAAGTGCCACACAGACAAGCGTTCGTAGTTCACTAATAACTCGATTTAGGTTCAATTTAGAGAAAAAATGTATCGAATTGTTTTTAATTCTTCAAAATTTTCGAAGAAAATGAAAATTTAAAACTTTATTATTATTTTATTTAAAATGAGGAATGTTTTTTGATAGAAAAGCGACAGTTTGATGTTAAGGAGGTTGGTGACCATATACAGGGTGAGTCATCGAAATGCCCGTCATCGATATCTCCTTTGTCGTTAAAAATACAGCAAAAATTTATGAACAGGATTTTTCGTTAACTCAAGGAGCATAACTTAAAATTATTTTCACATATACAGGGTGTTGCATAACGACTTGGCAATAATTGTTCGTCTTTTTTAAAATGAAACACCCTATATATTTTTATATATTTCGAATTGTATTTTATTTACCTATACGAAAATATAAGATTCATTTTAGTTTTCCGCGGCGTTGCCAAGTTATTCAATTTTTTCTCTAAAAAATGCCGAATACACGTATTGTTTTATAAAGGCGTACTGAAGTTATTTTAATAGTAAAAATTATGAATTTTTTTTTCTGTATAGCTGTAACTATACTCTTTGTTGTGACATAACTTTTTTTAAATGATATTATACAGGATGTTCAATACAGAGAATCAAATTTACTCAATTTCAAATGGCTATAACTCGTCATTTTCAAATGGAACACCCTATATTTTATTATTCTGTTGTGTGTATTTTTGCATCTTCTTATGTTATAAAGGCTGTCGTATGTCTAAAAACATTAATTTGGAAATTAATTAAATTAATATTTTTAGGCATAGGACACTCTTTATAACATAAGAAGATGCAAAAATACACACAACAGAATAATAAAATATAGGGTGTTCCATTTGAAAATGACGAGTTATAGCCATTTGAAATTGAGTAAATTTGATTCTCTGTATTGAACACCCTGTATAATAACTTTAAAAAAAAAGTTATGCCAGAACAAAGAGTATAGTTACAGCTGTACAGAAAAAAAAATTCATAATTTTTACTATTAAAATAACTTCAGTACGCCTTTATAAAACAATACGTGTATTCGGCTTTTTTTAGAGAAAAAATTGAATAACTTGGCAACGCCGCGGAAAACTAAAATGAATCTTAGATTTTCGTGTAGGTAAATAAAATACAATTCAAAATATATAAAAATATATAGGGTGTTTCATTTAAAAAACGACGAACAATTATTGCCAAGTCATTATGCAACAGCCTGTATATGTGAAAATAATTTTAAGTTATGCTCCTTGAGTAGACGAAAAATCCTGTTAATAAATTTATGCTGTATTTTTAACGACAAGGGAGATATCGACGACGGGCATTTCGATGACTCACCCTGTATAAAATGATGATGAGAGGCTGAAATTTATACAGTGCCTTTAGTCTCATTCGCAATACGAAATTAGTAGTTATTGACAGTAGGTATAGTTATTAGTTATAGTTTATCAGTTAGTTTTGACTACTGTCGTTCACAATTACAAAGTTAATGTTGTAGTTAGCTTAGTAAAACAAACTAGTTTTGTAATTAGCGAAGAAGTGTCAGTTTGTTCGCTTATAGGTACGTTTTATATTTGGTTTACAAGTTGCCTTTCATAATAATCTATTTCTATGAATGGCTCAAGAAGCATTTTTAAATATGATACAAAATTGTAGTTCATACTGAAAATTATTAAATACTAATTCCAGGTTTGGAAATCCCTGCTCTAACTGTAATTAGCGCAGCGCAACGTAGAGCTAATTTCGTTATTGAGAACGCTACAAGTGAAATGCATATGTCAAATCACTAACGTTTACTATGCCAACTGACTATAACTACCAATTTCGTATTGTGAATGAGGCTTTTATTGCACTATTGAGATTCTAATTTCATTTTTAATTTTCGTTTATCCGGTTTTTGAGTACTTAATTGAATATTGAAATTACGCTTGTTTTACATGGACTGATGGCAATTCACTAAATTTTTGTTTTGCAAGCTTTAAACTATTTGATAAAATGATGAAAAATTAATAGAACGTATTAATATTTCCTATAAACCTTTGAAAATAAGTTCGTGAAGATTTTGTGTACTTACTTACTTTTTCTAAACCATTTGCTAGATATAAAAAATGTAAGCGTACCAAGCAAAGTCCCGGGACGGTGCTATAAGTTTTGAACGAGTGAAGAAAAAAATTGAAAATTTGGGGATCATTAAAGCGTTTGGGTCATTGCGAGACCGAAGTAGGTCGACAATTTGAACATTTGTTATAAAATTACAAAAATCATTAAAATTAAATTTTTGAAAGAATTAAGATATCGAGTTTTGGTTTATGGGGATGTGTTTCTTTTTTCATTACCTTTAAAATAAGGTGAAACTCGACAGGGGTTGCTATTTAAAAATGTTGGATTGGTCATCTCCTAAAAAAACTCCACGTTGCATGGAAGTTTTAAACTATCTATGAATGTAGTTATTATGACTCTTATGCCTCATTTCCACCGACTGGTTTAGTGCTTAATGCATAATGATTAGTGCGTAAGGCGTAATGTATAGTGATTATTTATTAGATGGCCATTTTCACCTATTTTGTTTAAGGACTAATTCGACAGAGATGACATTTGTTGTCGATATTTGTAATTTAATCATTATCAGCATTTTGGAGATATTAAGGAATGGAAGAACTGTTAATTTCGTAAGTAAATTATTTCCTTCCAAATTTAGAAATAGACAGAAACTGACAACTCGAAATAAATAATAAATATGACACATGTCAATCATTATGCTTGTGCATTACGCCTTATGTTTGGAGTTTGCAAAGTTTTGTTCTTATAGTTCTTAAGCATTAAAACAGTCGGTGGAAATGAGGCCTTAGTGATCCCTAAATTTTAATTTTATTTTCTTCCCTCGTTCCATCCCGGGACTTTTTGGAAACCCTGTATTTTTCCTGAAGTAGGGTTAGTAACAGCCTGTATATGAATCAGAAGAGGCTGCCACATCCAGATTAGGTAAAAGGCGTGGTATGAAATGTATGTGGTATAAAAATCTGACTATTACAAAGTTACAAACTTTTAGTTTCATGCCACAAACTATGCCCCTCTATAAAGTCTCGTGTAAGTTAAAGTAGTTATTCGAGAAACAATTGGTGTTGCATCTACATTGTTCGCAATCGCTTGTTACATAGAATTCGATTGTAGATTGTCATTTATTTAACAGAAATATCTACAAAGGCAAACTTAGGACATAATACACTACACGAAGACGAATAGACTCCAGCAGGACAACATTTCCTGCGAGGGGAGACTATTGTCCTGCCGGGCCCGGGGTTTTTGTTGCCAACCTTCCAACGTGAAATTCTCTAGTTACATGGATCACTGATTCCTGTTGACTGCTGTTCATTGTGAGACGGAAAATTCGCTGGACTTTGCCAGCATATAAATGAGGAAATATTACTGTTATTAAGATGTCTACCTGAAATTACTTTTTTTGTTAATCTTTGAAATGACAGCAGTACAAGTAATCAAGGAATCTATGCTTATACTTATAAAAGTAAAAATAGTACCTATGTTAGTTTTTTAGTTACAAAACACAAGAATTAATGACCTGATATTACTCTTTTATGAAATATTTTTTAGGAAAAGTACGACACAAAATTAAATAATTACTAGATGTGTTAGACTAGAGCCTGTTCTTAACACAAAATTAATAACAATATAGTAATATATAATTCTACGATAATTAAATAATGAGAATAATAGTATTATTTAACACGACTTTTTAAATAAAGCAACATTTCTTGTTTACAAATTTGTATTCATATTAACCTAACCTCAAACTTTGGTGTGATGACAATTCACAATTCATTCGCGAGTAATTTAGAACTATTATGGCCAGTTGCATCGCCTCCAATTAAATTTTAAGTATTCCTTAAATAAACAATATCGAATCAAAATCAAATTGTCAAGCGTAGAAATAACATTGCGCTGTCATGAGTTCGTTTAGATATTTTTTATTAAACTGACACTTAAAATTTAAGTGGGAGCGGTGTAAATGGCCATTAGTCATATATACAACGTTTCACAAATTTTTATTACTATTTCTACTTACAACGTCTTAAAATGATAACTTGATGTAATACTAATAGTAAAACAGGTGCGATGGCAGTTTGACAGTTCGGAAGAATAAAGTACTCATTAGTGTTAAATAATTCATAATGTGCCCTTATGATGGGGTATATTATACTACTTTCACGTATATAATGAATACATTATTGTCGTAGATAAAATATGTTATTTTTTTGTAAAATTACTATACTTGTTACTGGAA
Source organism: Agonum fuliginosum (assembly GCA_947534325.1). Taxonomy (NCBI): domain Eukaryota; kingdom Metazoa; phylum Arthropoda; class Insecta; order Coleoptera; family Carabidae; genus Agonum; species Agonum fuliginosum. The sequence goes on from OX384029.1 coordinate 46,310,941, forward strand.
TCCAAATTGCCTAAGTAAATTTACATAAAAAATATACTTTTGTCTGTAAAATTACATAGGTAGCGGAGAAGGGGGCAGTTTTGAACTAGGGTCAGTATAGAACATCGTAAATTTAAATTTTGCTGTTTAACATAATGTCGCCATCTGTTGCATTTTGATTGTACTATTAATGGTGATTCTAGAAAAGTGAAATATTTCAACATACGGCATAGTATTTCAGAGTTATGTATGGTGAACAGTTTGTGCACCTAAATTGTAAGTATTTAAGATTTTACTTATAAGAATTTACTAACTTAAGTTTAGTTAATTTCTAATACTTTAAGGATACATTATTGAATTTAAAGGATTCGGAATAATTTTACGTAATTTTAATATTTATTTAACGTACTGAGTAGAAGTTATAACCTCAATTTTAAAAACATGTGGTAAGGGGCAGTGTTGAATTTTGATGTATGGGGCAATTCGGAAAGTATAAAATATTATGTTGGGCAAATCACAGCAGAAAAAGATGACGAGGATTACGAGATAAATTTTATGACGAAACAGACTGATGGAATGAAGTTTAATTTTCCTCAAATTCTGGATAAATCAACTGTTCGAGCGGAAGACATTGTTATGAAATTACCGTCACCTATTACAAGTGGAACAACAGCTCGAACAACACAAGCATTTAGTTTTTTCTTTAATAATTTCAATTCTTATACTATTAACTAAGTTTCCTGTATTAATAAAACTATGTTTTTTTGTATTACTTTAAAAATCTTCTGCTTTATATATGTGTTCATTACTGCCCCAGAACAAAACAAAACTGCCCCTGCTGTGGGGCAGTTTTGAACGATTGCAGAAAATTTTTGAATGTTTTTTTTCTAAGTTTAGAATCAATTAAATTTTTTAGTTTTTGGCATCAAACGATAGGCAAAATATTGTTATATTTTATGATAATTTTGTTATTTTAATAAGCAATATAATAAAATATAAAAAAATGAATTTGTAAATTTTGTTCTAAACTGCCCCCTTCTCCCCTACCTCTAATTTTCATATTATATTTAGTTCAAAATTTAAGTAAATCTTAAATTATGTACTAAATTACATTTTTATATTTTATTATATTTCACGTATAGGCAATTTGGATTCCAGTAACAATTAGGGGAGATTGTTTCACAATGAAACAAACGATTTTCTTAAACTGTCGCGTATTTAAGTGCGATTTGTACTCATTTACATCAAACATCATGCATAGGTTAATTGTAACGCTCTAGTTTGGTGTAAATGTGATTAGTAGGTTAAGAGTTATTAACAAAAATTGTAGTTCAGGTTCAGGTGAATGTGTTATTTTATTAAACTAAATTATGGAAGTTTTTTTATACACGTAACGATAAACTGAAAAGATGCAAACAAAAACTTAGCCAAAATTTCCATTTTAAATCCACCTCTTGTAAAAAACAATGCTCTTAAAATCACCCTCAAAGCAAAATAAGCCGAGCTTAACCTAACCTATACAAAATTATCCCTCATACTCGTACACTCGCGTTCATAACGGAAATGTTATAGCAACTCTGCTACGTCCGGCAACATTGCATTTGCACTGGTGGGGGTAACGACTGATTGTTCTGGCGGGATCACAGGATCACACTAAGCTCCCACAGGACTCCAATGTTGCCAACTGTTGTAAAACACACCGGCAAATGTGCAAAGAGAAGAAGAACGAAAGTCGTAAGGAAAATATGAATGGGGAATAAAAATGAATATTTCCAAACTTAAAATAAAAGATAATTGGTATGCAAGGAAAGTGGGAAGGGTGAGGTTTTATGGGAGTTTTGAAGAAAAAAAATTATTAAATATAAGAGAAACTAGTAATATTTTTAAAGAAAATGATGTGGTTTTTATTCTTTTATCAGGGTGCAATTTGAAAATTGAAATTAATTTACACAAAGATTTAATTTTGAATAACTGAAAAAGTCTTATAAAATAAGTCTTTTGCTATTTTTTTATTTGGTCTTTTTAATATTAAAATTCAAATTAATTATACGCACTGTCATAATATACACCAGATCGATTTAGGGAAATTTGCTTGTGTGTAACGCTTTGGTTATACACAATATTGAACTTATAATATGTTTTTCTACAAACACAATTTTTTTTTATTTGGCCAACACATAACCTCTCGCCATACTCTACTATTTTATTTTACTAATGTAAGTACCTATATACAGGGTGTTTCTATACCTATGCACGCAACTTTAATAGGTTATATAATTTGATATATTGATTACATAAAAGAAAGATTTTTTCAAAATTCGCAAAAATAAGAGTAGTGAAAATTTTTGTGCTACTGGTTTGCAAGTCAATTTAACTGTTTATTAATTAATTATTATATAAAAAGTGACTATTTGTAGATAGTCTGATACTATTTATAATACTATTTTATAAATAATATAATAAATATACAGTTAAATGGACGTTGAAATGTGCAAACCAATGGAACTAATATTTTTGCGAATTTTGAAAAAAATATTTCTTTTCTATAATCAGTATATCAAATTATATAATCTATTAAAGTACCATTGTAAAAGGGAATTCAGAAATTGTAGTTGTTATATTATTAAAGTTTATCATAACCATATAAATAATACATATTATATTTTCTTGACAAAAAGTCAAAAATTTATTTGTCATTAACACTGAAATATTTTATTTTTACTTCCTTGTACGGAGTAATAAGGAAGTATTGTAATCGCGAAAAATTTCGGTTTTCAGATTTTGATGGAAATAGCCGTTTTGAACTTTTCTGAATCCATTATGACTAATTTCGACGTGACGTCTGTACGTATGTACGTACGTGCGTACGTACGTACGGACGGACGTATGTGTGTCGCATAACTCAAATACGGTTAGACGTAGAAAGTTGAAATTTTGTATTTAGGACTGTTATAGCATCTAGTTGTGCACCTCCTATTTTTGGTTTCAATCTACAAACCGGAAGTAGTACTTTTTAAAAATATTTCGATAAATATTTAATTTAAGACAATTTTTTTTATTTTAAATGAAAGATTATGTGATTATTACCTACAATCGGTATTTTATAAATATTTTTGTATCTGCTATCATTTAAAAATAATTAAAGTATATATTTATAATTTAGTATTTCGGTATCTTGTAGTCCATGATCGATTAACATTTGTTACTACGTAAAATTTAAATGATTATGACATGACAGTGACAATAGTAAAATATGCTTTATATCTTCTTCTGCAGTTTAAATAAAATGACTAAAATATATTTGTGAGTACCTATACTAGTATAATAAGTTAAAAGAATTTTTTATATTATTCTACATTTTAGTTATTAAGAAAAGTATGAACAAACAAGGCGTACAAGGAAGTCATGTGGTGTCCACGTTAGATTTTTTATTTTCATTATTGGTAAGCAGATAAATCAGAAGTGTAACTAATTCGTAGAATTTTCAACTTCTTGTAATTTAAATATGGTGCTAAATAGAAACAAAATTGTAAATACAAATTGTATAGATAGTAACATTTAGTATAAGTACATTATTATTAAAAAATTACAATTAATTTTAAGGATATTTTAGAAAAACTCTTAGATCTTCAAGAAACTACCACTTACGGTTGCAAGACCAACACCAGATCTAATATAGTAATATTTTTTTGTTTTTTATTCAGTGGTATTTGAGTTATCGTACCTCCAACATCCATCCATCCATCCATCCACCCAGTCTTCAACACACACAGACAGTACTGAGTGGCGAAAGGTAAAAAATAAAAATAAAACCTAGTCCTAAAGTTAATTAAAATGATTTGATTTTATTTAAAAATTTGAAAATCTAAAAAGTCCAATAAATTATGTTTTCAAATATTATAATTTCCATTGAGTCTGCGCTCGACATCGACATTGAAAGTTTATTCATTCTCCTCAAATGAAGTCAATTTAACTTTGTTTCGCTGCGTTTTTGTCACTGGCAGACTCAATTCCACATGCAGCCCTCTTAGATCCGATATTCGAAGATAAATATTCCACTGGAATTGGCCGGTGGCATACATGAATAATATCGCGATAACGCCCGACTGTAAAAAGGAAATTGTGCAGAAACTTCTACTTGCTACTTGCAGTGCAGTAATAACCCACGAGTATTTTTTATACTCTGCGACCTGAATTTCAACTTTATCTGAGAAAAAGACGCAATTTAAATTGATGCGATTTTAATCTGTGGATTACAATAAAAAATATTTGAGGCAGAAAATGATTCATTTGAATTTTAAGGCAGGAAGAAGTGATCGTGTTCACCAAAATATTTGCACAACGAGATGAATTTGTTGTTTCTCTTTTAAGTAATATTTTTATTTTGTCGTGGTATTGAATAATATACAAATATAAGTAGTCACTTATTTTATTATGATTATGAAATTATTAAAAAAATAATAAAATGTACTAATTAAACAGTTTTGGGTCACTGTAATATAGGTACTATTCTTGCTATTGGGTCATTGCATAATTAGTAAAAAATTTATTATTCCATTCATAGTTATCATATATCAATTATGCAGTCAATATTCCAGTGGTGTCAAAAATGTGCTTCTTGATAAAACTGTTTTTAAATAATTATTTTTGTTTCATGATCAGCAAGTTCAGTTGAAACAAATAACAGCCAATGGATAATAATAATAATAATAAATTCATTTATTCCTTTAAGACATTACAGTATAGGAAAAGTCAATAGATTAATTAATTAGGTATACATAAAAAGATATAAAGTAATATAATAACAACTAACAAGCTGCATAGAATTCATTCATATTATAAAAGCAATGTGATACAAGAAATTTTTTCAACTTATTTTTAAAACAATTATAATTATTAGATTTTATTTCTTCTGGTAGACAGTTGTATATGTGCAATCCAGCGTTGTGAGGAGCATATTTGGCAACTTTTGTTTTGCAGAGTGGTTCACGAAAATTATTTTTATTTCTAGTATTTAATCATGTAGTTCCTTATTTTTAGTAAATTTAGTTTTATTGCGATAATTATATTTACCAATTTCTAAAATATATAAGCAACATAGAGGAAGGATACCAAGTGTCTGGAATATTTCTCTGCAGCTTTGTGACTGATTTACATAGTCTGACAATTCGTTTTTGTGCAATAAAAACATCATCAGCTGATGTTGAGTTACCCCAGAAGCATATTCCATACCTAAGCCTCGATTCTACGACAGCATAGTGAATGGAATGGAATGGATGAATTGATTACAATAATGGTATAACCATGGTTATATAAAATTTAGCGGAATTATTTTTACTAGTAGCTTGAGTAACCTAATTGATATTTTGAGTATAAATAAGCAATTAATAAGGTAAATAATACATGTTTATTAATGTTAAATACAAATTTAGTAAATATTTCACGTTTCTATTGAAAAAAGAATTCAAAAATATAGCGGCGGTGTCATTGCGATTGTCTTACCGAATATGTACTCGTGCATTAAGACATTGTTGGAAATCACTAAAAAAAAATCCGGAAAGAATTAATGCACATGTGATATTATAAGTGAGAATTACATGCGATTAAAATATGCATACAAAGTTGTGAATCACCCTGTATAAATAAATATATTGAACTTTGTATGTAATTACTTACATTTTTGTTGAAGTGATGAATTTAGCTTTTTCAAATAATAAAATTAAATAATCAAAATCTTGATAATAAATCTTTTAATTATTGAAATACTGAACAAAGAACAAAATGAACTATACAGGGTGGTTTTGAAGTTAATGTCATAAATTTAAGAGTAAGTAGTATGACATGTAAAGATTACAAAACGGAAAGAATTTTCTAAAAATTCGAAAAATTAAAGGGTAGTTTATCTACAGCATTTTTTGTAGTACTGCACTGAATTCGTACACAAACAATAGAAGTAGGTAATCAACATCTTAAATTACATAATACTAGTAAAATAAACAAACAAAATTTAATTATTTTTATTGAAACAATAATTACTCCACCCAGTGGCAGTGGCAACAAAAAATAAAATGAAGTATTTAAATCTGAATTTGTTAAAAACATACGTGCTTTGTGTAATTTTCATCTACAATAAGTGAAACATAACATGTGAAATATGTAAAATACACTTTATGTAGTTAATCTTATACAAGAGTAGTTAACTTCAACTTACAGACGATATGTAATCTTAACGAAGAGATGCACAAGTGAAAAGTTTCACTTTATACTTGTTAAATTCCTTCAAAAATATTATAATTTATATATTAGTAGTTGAAATTTATCCAGTTTTAACTTGTTTGTGTTCAGTAGCTTTGCTTCTGCACACCCCGACCCCGCTGCCACTTGCATTGTCGCGTTCACGCGTTATGTTATTATTGTGTCTAGTCTGCAGAGAGGCTGTTTGTAGATTCGATTTTTAGGTTAGTTAGTTTAATATGGATGTGCCAATCGTGCCAATGCAAAGCGTATTATTTGTGCGGATGAAATATAGCAACCATAAAAAGTGGGTTAAACTGTGCGACACAATTATTACACCAAACACAGTAGAAACTACAGGTAAGTAAACAAATTTATAATCTGCATTATTTATATTCCTGTTCTCCTATGGAGCATTCTATGTTTTTTTGAGCTATTTACGTACAGAATTAGATTAATTTTATTGTTTTACGATGGTTTTTGCGTATATATAATTTTATTTGTCTTAGTATCATAATTTTATACAAATATTTGAAGCTACACATTACTTAAAGTAATTCTTCTATTTCTACTGTAAAGTTAAACCATATAACTTAACTATTGTTGTTTTATGCATTGAAATAACCATATATTTTTTGGGAGTAAGAACGACAGAAAGTGTATTGTTGTCAGCCCACCCAAGTAGAATGTCTGCTCCTGGAAGTCTGCGCATGCTCATTTACATTTTGGCGCGAAAAGACATAAACAACTAAATTATATTGTTATATTATTAAAACTGATATTTTTTAGTTCGTCAATACTTTGATATTCCTGAGGAAGGTGTTCTCGAATATTACGACGAACACCGGTACCAAATAAATAACGATGTCATAGTTGACTTTATGTGGTTTAGTCAGAAGGGTGTAACTATCGAAATCAAATTAAAAAATGAAGATTTTCCAAATTCAAGTTTTGGTACACTGTCATCAAAAACATCAACTATAACAGAAGATTCTTTTACATCAGAATATTATCCAGCATGTTTGAATTGCCTTCGGTACCGACACTGGAATCCCAAGTTTTTTCATGGAATATTGAGGTACCTGCTAGTATTATTTTTTACATGGAAATAAAATTTAAAAAAAATAAAATTATTTATTTTTTGTTTTAAGGAGTTTGAAAATTCTTTAAAACATAGTGCAGAAGGCAGAGTTATTCTCAGAGAATATAATGATTCAAAACAACTCAGTACAAAAAAATTAACAAATTTAACTGTAGCCATAATGATAGAAAAATATGGAAAATATCCTAAAAAGGACATAAAACTAAATTACGCAAAAGCTATTATTAATATTTTTGAATGCTACAAGGAGCCGGGAGGAAAAGGATATGTAAGGACCAAAATTTAAATTTTTAATTTAATAAAATCTGCAACACTTAAGTTTTTGAAGTAATTTTAGTCGTGCCAATGCTAAATTTGTTAAAATATAATGCTTAAATTGTTAAGTTTTGTGGATAACTTCAATTTTATTGAGAATTAATCTGTGATAGTTTATTAATTAAAATGCATCTATTCAAGTACAAAAACATGTATACATATTTTAATTTATTGTAGGAATTATTCTACGATCCCGAAAGTAGAACTGGTTTCTTGGAGACAAGAATTAGAACAATAAATAGAGCATCTGCTTCAGGAACAACGAATAAAAAAACTCCAACTGAAGAATCAACAGAAGAACTGGATGAACAATTATTACGTCAAAGTGAAGAAAATAATTATCAAGTGTCGATAGACTTTTTAAAAAACGCGTGCGTGAAAACGCAACTAAAAGATATATTTGCTCACATGCTGACAACAGTAAACCACAGAAAATCAATTAACAACATTTTCGAAATATATCCACGGTTTAAAGATACTTCAGGTCTTGTAAGTATATTTTTTATATTATATCAGGTGGTTACTTTTTTTCCGAACATATGGAATTAAATGTTAATTTTTATATTTTGGCGATATCTCTTTATTTTATCCATAAATTTAAACAGAAAGTAGTGACATTACGATATATTTGAAATGACTCATCTTATTCTTTCGTAGATTTCTCAAGATTTTAACCAATTATATCCCCATGCAAAAAGTATTGAGTCGCAACTACCACCGCTGTATGAAAAAATTGTGAAAGTATACACAAGAGAAATATGTAAAGATTTACCTTCAGGTATTTATCAAAAATTTGTTTCATGTTTGTAACTAATTATTTTTCTTTTATTATTATTGAAGATTGGGACTCAAATACCAACTGCTTATTAGCATTGCTACATTTACTCCCCCCCGCAGCCAGGGGCCGTGGGGGACCTAAAAAAGAATCTAGGTCTGACGCTGTAGACAAACTTATTCTGCATCATTCAGTAAGTACATTTTTCATCATCTTATCAAATTTATAATTAAAAATATTTTATTTATATAGATAGCCAGTCCTATTGAAGAAGCTTTAAACTATAAGAAAACGGCTCAACCATTTCTCCTTGCTGTGGGTCCTAATAAACAAGCCATATCAGATAATTATATCGTGATAGATAATAATCTTATACCCTGTGGAGCGAAATCATCTTTATCTGCATTCGACGAATTATTTCAAAGTCATTTTGTTTTCCACAGAACCTATGACGTACATTTAAAGGCATTCTGGGGCTTCATTCAAAATGAAATTATTCAGATACAAAATCAAGATGCAGGAGCTACCACCTTAACACCACGAGAAAGGGAAATCAAGACAAAAATACTTAATGCTTAGGTAATATTTCCTATTTCCATTAAAGTTTCTTCAGTTTATTACCAAAATGTTTGTTTGTTTTAAATGTTATAAGAAAACACATAATGTAATTTCTTTATTGAAACATTTTCGAATGGTTCATTAGTTTACAGAATCTAATGATTTAATACTAGTTTGCAATTTTAATGGCTGTTTAAAATCATTTCATTCGTTTAGTGGTTTTAGAAGACATTTGTATAAATGTTCACAAAAACTAAATTCCTCTGATATCGTATTGAATAATAAGTCTGTGTCTTGTACTGTAGCACCTGGTGTATCTGGACCTATTGACCAATTGAATAAAAATGATAGTGCAACAATAAATGATAATATTGAACCAATTTATAATTGTGCAGAAAACGAAACTAACGAATTTTTATTACTGTCAAATATAAACAATGATTTCATATTAGAGATAACCCAGTTAAACTTACCTGCTAAAGTAATTCAATTAATTATTGATTCTACTATCAATCTTGTATCTTCACTAACTAATAGTATTTTAGACAAATTTAAAAATAGTAACATACCTGTTTCCAAAGACATTGATAATCATTTGTCGAAAATTAAACATTTATTTGACGACAGTAATACCGACTACAAACGTTCCAAAAATTTGAAAGAAAATATAGTAAATCCTGTCGAATTAACTATAGGTTCTCGTACTGAGATGAAATGGGATCCTAAGTTTAGTTGTTATAAAGAAGTAATAGTTCCAACAACATTTATGTACATTCCAATTTTGAAAACACTTGAAATTTTATTAGAAAATAAATCGTTACAAAATGCGTTCTTATATAATAATGAAAAATCTGATAATTTATTAAAAAATTTGTCAGATGGTACTTACTATAAAAACAATGAATTATATAAAAATGATAATACAGCATTACAAATTCAAATTTACTTCGATGAATTTGAAACAGTAAATCCTTTAGGAACAAAAACGGGATGTCATAAAATTGGAGCAATATATTTCACTCTGCGTAATGTACCACCCCATTTAAATTCTTCATTAGAAAATATCCATTTATTAGCATTATTTTATTCTCACGACTTAAAAACCGTTGGTTTCAATTCAATTCTGGAACCAATTTTAAGAGATATTCAACAGCTAGAAGTGAAAGGTATTAAAATTGCAAATAAAAATATATTTTTTGGATCCATTGTTACCCTTTGTCATGACAATTTAGGAGGCAATATGTTATTTGGTATGGTAGAATCTTTTTCAGCTCATTATTACTGTAGGATCTGTTTGGTATCAAAAGATGAAGCTAAATATCTTACTGAAGAAAATGTTTCCAAATTAAGAACTACCTAATGAAAATTACGAATTGCATTGTAGTCAATTAAATAACAACAGCAGCGTATACGGTATTAAAACTCGGAGTATATTTAATGATTTAAAGTATTTTAAATTATGCGAAAGCGTTACAGTAGATATAATGCATGATATTCTTGAAGGAGTAGGACAGTTAGAAATGAAGTGTTTTTTAAAATATTTGGTTTCAACTGAAAAAGATTTTACTATAGATTTGTTGAACAAACGTATTGAAACTTTCAACTATGGTTTGTTGGATCGGTCTAACAAACCAAGCCCAGTAATGCTAGATAAACAAGGTAGTTTAATGAATCAAAGAGCTTCCCAGGCAGAATGTTTAATTCGTTATTTGCCATTAATTTTGGGAGAATTACCAAAAAATCATCAAGAAAAATATAATGTAATAATATTGCTAATTAAATGTATGAGAATTATATTTGCTCCAATTATTACAAAAGGAATGGTTATTCAATTAAAATATTTAATTCAAGAACATCACGAATATTTTATGAAACAATATAGTACCACGTTAACACCTAAACATCACTTAATGTTGCACTATCCTAGGATTATTTCGATGATGGGTCCTCTAATACATATATGGTCCATGCGATTTGAAGGGAAACATGCATTTTTTAAGAAAATTGCCAGTAATAATAATTGCTTTAGAAATATTTGTAAAACATTAAGTAATCGACATCAGTTATATTGGTTTAATGTTTGGAAAGATAAAATTGTTGACTGTAATGTATCTTCTGGACCAGTTGACAAAGTTGCTGAATCTATTCATGAATTTGTTATTAACTGGTTCTGCGATGTAGATCCTAGTTCAATTATATTTGCTAAATGGATAGATTGTAATTTTCTGTACAGAAAAAACGTTTTCATTGTTGTTGATTTTAACGATGAAACTGGTTTCCCAGTATTTGGAATAATAAAAAATATTTTCTTTATTGAGGGTAATGTTTATTTTCTTTGTGAAAGCTGGAAAACTATAGAATATTCTGAACAGTTTCAAGCTTATAAAATTTCAGAGGATGTTATAAAAAATGTAGTTGATTTAAAGAAATTGATTCATAAACAGCCATATGAATATCACATGCCATATGGTGATGATAAAAATTATTATACAGGGTGAGTCATCGAAATGCCCGTCGTCGATATCTCCCTTGTCGTTAAAAATACAGCATAATTTTTTTAACAAAATTTTTCGTCTACTCAAGGAGCATAACTTAAAATTATTTTCACATATACAGGGTGTTGCATAACGACTTGGCAATAATTGTTCGTCTTTTTTAAATGAAACACCCTATATATTTTTATATATTTTGAATTGAATTTTATTTACCTATACGAACATATAAATTTCATTTTAGTTTTCCGCGGCGTTGCCAAGTTATTCAATTTTTTCTCTAAAAAAAGCCGAATACACGTATTGTTTTATAAAGGCGTACTGAAGTTATTTTAATAGTAAAAATTATGAATTTTTTTTTCTGTACAACTGTAACTATACTCTTTGTTCTGACATAACTTTTTTTAAATATTATTATACAGGGTGTTCAGTACAGAGAATCAAATTTACTCATTTTCAAATGGCTATAACTCGTCATTTTCAAATGGAACACCCTATATTTTATTATTTTGTTGTGTGTATTTTTGCATCTTTTTATGTTATATAGGCTGTCCTATGCCTAAAAACATTATTTTCTAAATTAATTAAATTAATATTTTTATGCATAGGACACCCTATCGATCATCGATCGATTCATCTAGGTGCAGTCATAATCTCAATCCGTGCAACGGCCATTGAAATTCAAAACGGCAACGGACTGATTCTTATGCAACCAGGACTACATTTAAGACGATCAAGTGGTCAACTTGAAGCATCCGAGTGTAGAGTACCTAAATAGATTATTTAGGTAGGTACTCTATCCGAGTGCAATTTAATTGCAAGATGTTTTACAATTTAACGACAATCACACACACTACCGACCGATGAGAGACTTGAACTATGGAATTCCGGGTTCCTACGTCATCACATGCAGAGAGCTGACTACTGCCCCGATTACGTTATTAGTAAGTAGGAACGTGCAAAAAGAAAATTGCAATAATTACCTACTAATCTATGTTTTCAGTTTATGGAGTATAATGTCAAAAAATATATTTCCAGCTGAAATTAACTATTTTCTCGTATGTTAACAGAGGAAATTAATGGAAAATGATTTGTAAAATTTCTTAGGTCTCTAATTTTCTGCTACATTTACAAAGCAGACGGAAAGAAATTGGAGAAATTTTCTTTCGCACATTTCTCGCACTTGCAATTTATTTTGCGAGAATAAATGTCGTTTAAATAAGAAAATGTATTGTTCATAGATGGAACGGATTTGTTATTTCACTTTGCTGAACAACTAAAATAACTAACATTTTTCTCACAACTGACAACTGGCAATATGATGTGATACATCATTGACAATGATTTTGTTAGCACGATCAATCAATATCTAATTTACAATTTACAGCATAAAAAATATTACAAAATAATTTAAATTTAATAATCCTTATGAGGTCGACTGTGGTTCTGACAACTCGGGTTCAATTGTCGCCAGATATTATATCAGTTATGTATTAAAAAAAGTTCCTATTGACAACTGTTCACCGCACCATGGTAATATGTAGGTAAGTTTTATTATTTTACTTATAAATCTACAAAGAAAAAGTAGCTAATTATACATGATTGTATTCAGAATTTTATGTAGAATCAAAATCTTTAAAAATATACGGGATGTTCCATTTAAAATAAGGAAGTTGATCTCACTTCCGGCTAAACAGGAAGTTATAAAAATTCATTTATTATGTAGTTTAATGCGCCTTTGAATGTAGTTTATAAATCTATAATATAAATGTAGTTGACTTAAAAATACAACTTTTTTGGGGGGTGCGCCTGTCTCAGGAAACGCCCGGTATATACAGATGTTTCTATACTTTGGGAAAAAAATTTAAGGATACAAACAATTTGATTATAGGTAATCAGCAATGCTAAAAGAATTTTTTCGAAATTCGCAAAAATAATTGCACATTACTTAGAGCAAACATTTTTAATGAATCGGTTAATGAATAAAAATTAGTAAACATTAAATTGAATGAGGTGATACACAACTTTAATTAAATAAAATAAATTTCAATAATTTGTAATTTTTATTCATTACTCAAACTTATCAGACCAGTGGCACGAAAATCGTTTGTTCCAAGTAATGTGCAGTTATTTTTGTGAAAAGTAAGATTGCTAAACTCAAAGTTAAACTTAAAGATAACAAAAAATAATCATTGACGTTTTAGGTTAATAAAATCACTATTACAATACTTCTTCTATTATACAGAGTGATTAACAACTAATACAGAATGTTCCACAATAGAGGACAAAAAATTAATGGGTATATACTGTACGATGTCCTGATCATGAAACAAAACGATTTTTTTTTTAAATTTACAAAAAATTGCATCGTATTTCAAGCAAACATTTTTTATTTTATAGTTATTTTTAATAATTTTAAAAAAATCTTCTACAATGAAAGTAATTGTTTACATCTATCTAATACTAATAAATGTCTAATATTGTGTAATTAATAATTTAATTTAATTTGATAGGTGGTAAGTCTACTTCAAGTAAACTACCCTTAACTTTGCGAATTTAAAAAAAAATTCTTTTTGTTTCATGATTAGCACGTCGTAATTTTTGTCCTAAGTTGTGGATAACCTGTATTTTAATGGTATATAGTGCCCAACTCGCTTATGACGGAACTGAAAGAATTTTTTTGAATTTGCAATTTTAGTTTCTAGGTTTTTTAATTGCCAATTTTATTTTATTCCATTCATAGTTAATCAAATATTCAACATACAATCAACGATCCAGTTGTTTCAAAAACGTGCTTCTTGCGAAAACTGCCTAAAAATTATTTTTGTTCCATGATCAATAAAATCGTATGCCATTAAAATAAATGCACGAAGTTATAAATCATCCTGTATAACCTATTATAGAAACATCCTATATAAATAGGTAGGTCGGATGATACGACAAAAAACTACATCTGGTAATAAAATAAAATTTATACGTTCATATCTAGTTATAAAATCCATAACACTCTCAAATACTCCACATTTCGATCGTGAAGTCAGCTAAAATATTGCACACACGTTCGCAATCCCAAGTGTAATTCTTTAAAAAAAAAGTAAAATGACAGTGAACAGACTCTGTTAAGAGACCCGTCTACCTCCTAAAGTCCAGCATAAAATGTACTAACGCAGGGAGTGTTTTGTGGCCAGTAAAGAATGGTTAAATTCCATTCCAATAAGGATTATATACTTAATCGTATCATCAACTGTTATTACCTTATAACATGCAACATTTTTTGATAATTATAAACAACATAATACGTTAGTTACTTATAATACGTTAGATACTTATAATTCATTAGTTACGGACTTAATACGTTAGATACAACCATAATAACATCAAAACCTTCCATAATATGCGAACTGTCAACTAATTGACAAATAAAATGTTTGATTTGTTTTAACATCGCTATCTTTGATGATACGATTAAGCTTTGAATATAACGCGAATATATGAGATTTAAGCCCCCTTGGATGTTCAAAGAGACTCGGTTTCACCTCGTCTCTTAGCAACATCCTCGGTATTATAAATCACATAATATTCTTGTTATATTAATAGCTATAAAGGATCAATTAACAGTTGTTCCTTTAAAAAATTTTTATTAAAGAATTGTGTATTATTATAAAAATTACAAAAAATTCATAAAAATTTCCAATTTATGCAAACTTTACACGGTTATATCACATGATAGAAATTAATTTTTAAGATTTAAAAAAGGCACATCTGCAGATTCGTTCTTTCTCTATTAAATGTTTAAAAGGCATTATCTTGAAGTCAATAATAAACTGACAGTTTACTCGCAACGCT
Source organism: Agonum fuliginosum (assembly GCA_947534325.1). Taxonomy (NCBI): domain Eukaryota; kingdom Metazoa; phylum Arthropoda; class Insecta; order Coleoptera; family Carabidae; genus Agonum; species Agonum fuliginosum. The sequence continues at coordinate 46,326,242 of OX384029.1, forward strand.
TTTACAATATTTTTCATCTTCAAAATGATATTGCATTGCTAGTTTATGAGTTTCGGGCTGGTTTCGGGTAACTGCAGTAGTGGAGAAGATAGTGGAATAGAAAAAAAGTAAAATCGAGAGTATTCTACGAATCGGACAAAGCGTAGACGGGCCACTTAAATGCAGAAACTATTCTTCCATCCAGCAATTTTCAGATCATGTTCAAACTTTGTCCTTTTTCATCTCTATCTCGGGATTTTTTCTAACAGACGCATTAGTGCATTTGAAGAAGAAAAAGAAGCTAACTGCTGTGTTTGATCGTTTGATCTGCGTGGAGGGCCATTGAGTGACTGAGTGACTCAACGAAAGAAGGAAAGGTAATATAGAACATGTGGTTATGTTCTTGGACGGTAAACGATCGGAGCCATGTTAAAAGGTTTTTTTATTTTGAACCGCTGGGCTTTTTACTCAGTTAAGAGATAATTTAAATTGTTTTTTGTGGGTGATTGGTTTTGGGAGGGTAATGAAATATTAAGCAATTTCTTTTGGACGGCTGACTCACTGGTGAAACATAATTCTATTTAAAATATTAAAAAACAATGGTTGTAAGAATAAACAGTTATTTAACAATTTAACAAATAAATTATTATTCTATTCACTCTTCACATACTGTGAGTCAATGCTATAGATCAGTGTTGTAATAGAGAATATTTTTATCTAGATTGAAAAAATTATCTATATAATAGATAAAAGATAAATACTTATTGAGAAATGGATTTGTCGACTGGTAGAATAATGAAGGATGGAATAATCGGGAATGCAGTCAATTGAGTTTTATTTAACTAAAAAACCGACGTTTCGCCACACCCTTGTGGCTTCTTCAGGGTGAATTAGTTGTTAAATTGTTGTAAAAAATATTTTACATAAATAGTGTACAATACTAATTTTTAAAAATTCTACAGAACATGTAGATGGGTCAAATAAATTAAATTTCACACGTCTCATTGAAAAAACAGTCAAAGCGAACCTAACGGTGGAAACAGTCTATGTTTGCGAAACGTCGGTTTTTTAGTTAAATAAAACTCAATTGACTGCATTCCCGATTATTCCATCCTTCATAAATACTTATTATCTAGATAGTTATTAGATAATTTATGGATAATATAATAGTATATTATGCAATGAGTTTATAATGATAGCTATTAATACGCGAGTATGGTATTACGATACGAGCCATGGCTCGTATCGTAATTCATACGAGTGTCTTAATAGCCATTATACACGAGTTGCATACACTATTTTTTCTACTTCGAAACTATAATTTTAAAAATATATTTATAATCATGAAATTTATTTACAGTATTATTTATTTACAGTATTATTATACAGTATTATTATACAGATCTGAACAAGAACTGTCAAACAACTCTGATCAAAACACATGAACACAGGAACACACGCAGTGCGCAGTGATGCCAACTGCTTACTAAACAAAATGCTGTGCTGCTATTGGTTAATTTGGTCATGTCATAATGATAATCTGTATCGAAATGAAAATCTGAATCGAAATGAACGTCATTCAGGTACAGACAATGCATATATAATAAGTAAATTACAGCATGGGAGTAGAAAGAGCAATATAAAGGACATGTTATAAAGTATAAGCGGTACCAGCTGGAGAGCCAGCAGCGTTGCAAGCTGTGCGTTGTATGCTTGCACAGTTTGATTACATTTGAATTCGATAAAAATTAGAATTGAAAAAAGTTGGTTATAATTTTACTAAAATTATTATCTAGATGATAATTGAAAAGTAGATAAACATAATTTGTAATTTTATTTAGATAAGATAATAGATAAATATGAAAAAATTATCTAGATAAGATAATAGATAAAAATATATTATCTAGATAAGTTACAACACTGCTATAGATACAAGGTGATTCACAATTTTAAAGACATAGTACTCAACTTGCTGATCGTGGAACAAATATATATTTTTTTAAATTCCTAAATTTAAGGGCAGTTTTCACAAGAAGTGCATTTTTGAAACCATTGGATTGTTGATTGTTATAATGGGTATCAGATGAACTATGAATAAAATAAAATTTTAATTAGTTGTGCAATGGTTCCATTTGAAAACAATTAGGTAACCTTTACCCAAAACTGTTTAATTAAAAAACATGTAAACTAAAACTGCGCATTTTGAAAAAAATATTTTAGTTCCATGATATGTGAGTTGAGTCCTGTATTTGCACGAAGTTGTGAATTATCCTGTATAGATATTTTAAAATTTATTCATATTTTTTATGGCAATCATTGGACATAATGGACATAATTATTGATAATGTTGCTTTTAATGACGAAATCTGTTAAGATAAGGCGATGAGGGTCAAAAAATTAAAAATTCGAATGAATTGGACAATTGAGGGAAACCAAAGATCGCAAACCAGTAAGATATGATATTTAGAATTTCGCTTTTTCGAGCTAAGTATCCTGATTTGATCTATTTTTCAAATAGTAACTTTGAGGACTTGGATCAATTAGAAATAAATTATTACAACTTTAAGTCTTCCACCTTTTCAACCTTTAAATCTTATCTCGAAAATTGTGTATGCCGTCAATATATAAATTCTTAATTATTTAAAATGTATTGCAGCTAGAGTTGGCCGATTCGTTACGGGAGAGAAAGAATGTGCCTATATTCTACACAGAGCTGAGTCAAAGTTCGCTAACATATTACTTGCTTGAAGGCAACTGAGTCAAGAGAAAAACCGAGCTGGACGACTTCTTTATACACCATTTCAAGGTAGCGAACCGGTTTCTGCCAAAAATTGCTGATAATCTACAGGTGTTCATTTTAAGTGGCGCACCATTGCTATCTCGAGAAGTATAAGAGCTACGAAGTTGGTTAAATTAGTAAACAATTTCTATTTTATATGACTACTTTAATGAACGAAACAAATTTTTTATGTCCGCTCGATTAATATTGTTTACTAATAATTCATAATCGGCCATCTCTTATTTCGCGTACTGTATTTATAACCCATCTATTTATCCCGTTTCTATCCCCCTTAACACATTCCCCTCTCTCCAACCTACACTACTAAAGCTTAAAGCACGTAGAGATAGTTTAGGAGTGTAGTATTATAAGTTTTCGTCACATACCTCCTGATGCTGGTGAAGTACTGGTCCAGGAAGTCCTTGGCGTACCGCAGCACTTCCTGTTGCTCGCGCTGCTCTCCCGAGTGCTTGGTGGGGAACATGACGCTCCCCAGGCACGACTCCCGCGAACATGATGTGCCCTGCACAACAACAGAACATTGTTAGTGACTGAATAGTACGGTTATATTCATTACTTAGGGCGTTACATAAGTTATGGTTAAATATGTAACTCTATTTTATAAAAAGTATTTCATTTAGGCTCCTCCACTATTTATTTTTTTTTTACAAAACCACATAATATACTATTGACGATTAGTGAAAACGCGATGTAAAAATAACAAGCCCCAAAATAATTAATATAAATTTAATAATATGTGGTGTGGCGTAGAATGCTGCCAATATGTCCAATACAAAATAATGGCGTCACAGCTAATTTTACTAATTTACTAAAAAACATATTTTTAAAAAATAAAATTTGTAATTTTACAAATATTTTAGCCGTAACATTAGATTCATAGTGTTACAAATCTCATTTTCAGTACTATGCAAGTAGTCCATTGCTATTGTTTAACTTTTATTAGTTTGCTAATTAACTTTAGCCGAATTCAAGACATATAATGAATAAAATCAAAACCCTTGCCAAAAGGGTCAAAAGAGACATCAATGCAACTGACATAATGTGAAAAATAATTCAAAGCTATCTCGATTTCTGCCTCTCGAAAAAATTTACAACCTCTCCAGATTCTCTTCCGTCCCCTATGACCTTTATTCATATTTTAGAACAAAACATCGTTTCCATTGGTTCCTAGATCCATTTATCAATAGATTTTCGATCATTCGATCTCGATACCACATATCGCGAACAGATTTCTTACTGTCTGAAAATTTCCGCACTTTTGGAAGGTTCGATGAAAAATCACTGGTCAGATTTAAGCTAACCTATTCATCATGTTTATTTTGTTACGTGGAATTATGCGATACAGATGTTCATTTGTTATGCTTTATTGACAGAGGGTTGTGTTTGTTTATATTTAGCGAAAAATGGAATTTGTTATTTTTATGGCTTTTTTAATCGGTCAATATTTTTAACAATGTGAGCTAATATGTAGGTACATCATAAATCGTTGTAAAGCTTTATTTTCTATTTTATTTCAATAAAATACAGGGCGTTACTATACTTCGAGGAAAAAAATTAAGGTTATATTTTGAGCGTGAAACAAAAATAATTTTTGACAAATTCGCAAAATAATAGTATATTACATTACAAGTCATGAAAATGTTTCATTGCAGACGAGGAGGCTTGTTTGAAGAATGCGAGGATGCGCAGCGTCCGAGCGTTTCTTCAAAGCCTCCGAGTCTAGCAAAGACATTTTTATGACACGTGATGTATATTATTTTTTTAAATCGGCAATTATAGAAGCTCAAAATTGTAGAAAAAATTAGGTTTGCATAAATCATCTGAGCTGTGACATTTAAAATTTATTTTCATGCCTAGTCATTTTTACCTTCCGCTTACCTGTAAAGGAAGGTATTGGAATCATGCAAAAAATCGGGTGGTGAATTTTTAGTGGATGAGCACGAATTAGGGTCCTTACAACTCATTTTTGATAGTTTCACGATGATGTCTGTGTGTATGTGTGTGTGTATGTGTGTGTGTGTGTGTGTGTGTGTGTGTGTGGTCAAGGGTTGTTAGTCGCATAACTCAAATACGAATTACCCGAAAATTTTGATATTTGGTATTTAACATTTGTATATAAATTGGAAGAGCTCCCTAGATTTTGGTACAAATATCTTCATCGGAAGTGATATTTTTTGAAGATTGAAAAGGTTAATTGTCAAAATTGTATATAAATTTGGAAAAATATAGTATTTATTTGTAATGAGAATAAGAGGAAAAGTTATTTGCAACTTACGTTATAAAAAAATTTTCTTTATCTGGTAGCAATAAAGAACTGCAGTAAAATTTAAAAAATAAATTTATCAAATAAAACGTTGATATCTTGTAATCCATGATCGGTTGATTTTTGTTTCTGCGTAAAAAATATTGACAGGTGAGACGGGTGACAAGTTGGCATACTAGCACTATATAAGTCCTAAGTAAGATATTAAATGTAGTAATTGAACGGAGGATGGCTTCAATACAGCCGAGTTCCTGTGAATGAATTTTTTTATTCAGGTGATGCAAATTTCTGTGTTTGAATATTTGAGATTTTTATTTGTATATTTTAAATGGGCACCGGATTGCACGTATACATTTTTGTTTAAAATCTAGATATGGCGGAAGGTTGTGTGATGGCCACGTCAGATTTTTACTTATTTATTTTCATGTCTAGTCATGGAAATCTTACTTTCAAGACTCAAATTAGTCAGGCAATGAAGATTTTCATGCCGAATTTGAAAAAAAAAATTAATAATAAAAAAATAAAGTTCTTGAAATGTTTAAAAATAAATAAATATAACAGAAGTAAACCCAAATAAAATTATTTATTAATATGTATTTAGAGGTGTAGCAGTTTATGCTTTACTAATTTCATATTAAAATTTTTAAAGAAAAACAGGTATAGGTACTATAGATATTTGTGAAAGAATGGACTACTTAAATGGTATTGAAAATGAGATTTTTATTACTTTGTACCTAATGTTAGGTCGAAAATATATGTAAAAATAAAAATTTTATTTAAAATTTTTTAATAGAAATTGAGAAAGAATATTTGTTGACAGATGTTTTAACCAATCATATTGCGTAATGTGGACGTCGGATGACGTAATGCAACCAATAGAATTGAAAATATAAAATGAGGTATCAGACTTATTATGTAGATTAGATTTAATTAAGTTACGTTAATTACAATGGTTACAATAAATAAATAAATTTGTCAAATTAAACGTCAAAAATGTTTTGCAAAATGAGTCATTTTGGTAGTGTTTTTTAACAAGAAAAATATTCTGCCTATATACAATTCGACATAATTATTATTTTTTGAAAGAATTTTTATCTCTTCCACGGCGTATTATTGCAATTTCACTCCACAAAACATCATGGAAAATTTCCCTCATCTACGTTTCAGGAAATTGTCAGATGATGTTTTGTGTCGTGAAAAATTGATAGTAGTGAAAATTATTAGAGAATGGCTGTCATTTCCAGTGCAGCATATATTTTTTGCTTTATACAAACACGTTTCACCTTTGACATGTCAAGATTACAAAATCAAAGAAGCCATATCTTGAGTCCCTTGTATAACGTGTCAAATAATATCTAGTTAAATTATCATTCCACATATGTCGTTTTAATGAGAATATGAAATGCATATCAAAGGGTAGGTACTTCAAAAGTGCTTTGTTACCAGATATGGTCTTTCGTGGGGACTTAGTCATTATAATAATTTTATCATTATTAGTAGAGTTCTCGTGGACTATTATTTTCACTTTTGTGAGGGAATCGAAGTTACAAGCTGAAATTTACCTCCAAAAAGTATAAAAAATACACTACCGTGATCCTGGAAGATCAAAGAAACTTTTGGAAGAAATACTATTTTTACCTTCCGCCATACCTGTAAAGGAAGGTATTGGAATCAGGCTAAAAATCGGGTAGTGAGTTTTTAGTGGATGAGCACGAATTAGGATCCTTACAATTCATTTTTGATAGTTTCACGATCAGGTCTGTATGTATATATGTGTATGAATGTGGTCAAGGGCGAGGTGTAGGTAGGATAGCAACTCAAATACGAATTACCTACCCAAAAATTTTGATATTTTGTTCAATCTTTGTATATAAATTGAAAGAGCTCATTAGATTTTGGTACAAATATCTTCACCGATAGTTATATTTTTTGAAAATTGAAAAGATTAATTGTTAAGAATTTCTATAATTGGATATAGTATTTATTTGTAATAAGAATAAGAGGAAAATTTATTTGCAACTTACGTTATAAAAAAATTGTCTTTATCTGGTAGCATTAAAGAATTGTACTAAAATTTAAAAAATAAATTTATCAAATAAAACGTTGAAATGTTGTAATCCATAATCGGTTGATTTTTTGTTTTTGCGTAAAAAATATTGACAGGTGAGACGGGCGACACGTTGGCATACAAGTCATAAGTAAGATATTAAAATGTAGTACTTAATTGAACGGAGGATAGCTCCAACAATAAATCTTTTGATTTAGATGATAGGTACTAATTTCTGTTTGACTATTTTAGATTTTTATTTCATGATCACATCATCAGATTTTTTCGTGGCAACACTGTACCGCACAAAGCGCGAAAAATTCAAATCTTGCGTGAATTTTGGGACACCTGTAGTTCCTACCATTTAACATGTTACAAACATACGTACGACATATTCCGACTGCTCACAAAAGATATAAATTAAATAAAAGCTAATTTTCCATCCTTTGTGTGGTACAAAGGCGTGCAGTAGGTTGTCAATGAAAAATTCTACAATAGAATTAAAAATTTACAACATTTTAGAGTAGTTACCTTAAGTTAATTATTATCCTTCAAGCGAAGCAATTTTGTAGAGGAGTTAAAATTGTTGTTAATTTCATTACGATATTTTCAGAAGGATTTTTGAAATTAATTTATATAGTTGAGAAAGCGGAAAAACTGTTATTAAAGTTTAATTAAACACGATCTATGTTTTGTTAGTTTTAAAGTTAATTTTTCTTGCAATTAATTAAAACATTATGAAGATGTAGACACAAGTTTTATTATTTTTTCCATTTTGCTCTTATTTGGTCATTAAATTACTCCTGAACTGATTTGATTATACTTATTATTAAGTAGGTAATCCAGATTAAATTAAACGAAGTACCTACTGAACCAATTTATGTTATTATCTGCAATTTTATACAAATATAATTTTCATCCGAGATTCGTACGAGTTTCATACTTTATTTCCGAACTATTCAAATTAAATCGGAAATCTTCGATTTTTTTCGAGCCAGAACTTTTAAAGGATGGTCAAACTGACTGCACACTTAACTGAGCATGCGTAGACAATACGACAATCTAATACGAATCTCGAATAGAAAAATATACAGGATATTTCAGAACTTTCAGGATAAAAATTAAATGGTAGATACTAATGACATACTGATCACGAATCAAAAAGAAATGTTTCAAAATTCGCAATATAAATCGCACTTTAAATGACGTACACGTTTTAAGAGCCACTATTTTCATTAGTATTTTTAATATGATTAATTAAATAAACTTAAAAGTAGAAATAATATTGTATAAATAAAAAAAACTAATTAAATTTTAGTGATGTGGTAAGTATTGTAAAGTCCATGAAACCAGTGACACTAAAAATGTGTAGGTACGTCCTTTAGAGTGCAATTTATTCATCTTGCGAATTTTGATAAAATTTATATATTATATAAAATTATGTATATTTTTACAATAATTACTAGGTAATTCACCAGTCGAAAAATGCTTGGCATGCTTACATTTTTTTACATAACTTGCAAATGGTTTAGAAAAAGTACACAAAATCTTCACGAACTTATTTTTAAAGGTTTAATAATACCAGTTCTATGAATTCAGCATTTGATCATATAGTTTAAAGCATGCAAAACAAAAATTTAGTGAATTGCCATAAGAGTCCATGTAAAACTAGCGTAATTTCAACTTTCATTACCCAAAAACAGGATAAACAATTTTTTTTTTTGAATCTCAATAGTGTAATAAAGGCTCTATATAAATTTCAACCTCTCATTTTAATATATGGTTACCATCTTCCTCAACTAGGTGAACTGATATTTAAATTGATAAATGGATAAGTGATTGTTAATGTTTGTAACAGTATTAGTCAAGTATCTATAGAAACTAAATTATTTTGACGCTAAATTTTGGCTTCAATTTTGTTTTAATATTTCGAGGAGCGGTATTAAAATTACAGTTTCAAAAATATTTTGAGGAGTGTTATCAAGTTACAGTTTTCAAAATTGTTTTGGTGAATACAAATTTGTAATTCAATAAATTAAACTTAAAATTTGAAGTGTCAAAATTTTTTTTTGTGTGTGGAACTGTACAAATAAAAATTCACCAAGATGACGATGCAACTAGAAGCTGACCGGCGCCTTCTAAAATTCAAGAGCTATGAAGACTACTTGGATTCTATGGTCACTTGCAAAGATCTGGCAAATTTGCAAAGTACGCTAGATGCAAGAAAAATCGCTGAACTCGGATACAGGTATATTGCCATTTTAACACCCACAAAACATAAAACTTAAACGAGACTCGGGAATTTACTGCCGTGTATCCTTAGGATAACATTTTACGAAGAATTTTATTGTAAAATATAATACAAAATTTTAGAGACATGTTAATAGGAAACGTAATCCGCATACAACCCTTTTACTCAACTTGGGTGTGTCAGCCTTACATATTGTGAGCCACCAGATGTACCATAACTTTAGGTACACATTAGAATAAAGTATTTTAATTCGAAAAATAGATTTTGAGGATTTTCTGACTTTGGTTTTGAAATCAATGACCTCATATTTTACAATGATGTACTTATAGGTTGTGCTTACATGGCTATAGAATGAAAAACCTTGCCGTATTTTGTTAAATAATTTATAGAAATTACTAAAAATGCAAGTTTTACATAAATTATTACAGTCAATTGGTTAACTGTTTAAAAAATCTCTCTATACCCGTCTTCCGACTAATGTATTATCGATTTAAATAAAAAAATATATTTTTGTGCATTAAACGTATTATGGATTATTAAATGATACAAATTAGGTCCAAGTTTTGCTAATTGATATCACAGCAAATAATAATTTGCATCTATTGATTCACTAACGAATCATGGTTCTTTATGTTAAATTTCAATTTGAAATTTTTTATTATACAGCCAGAATCGTTCAAATTGTTATCTTCTGGATTTACAAGTGTGGTGCCTTAATAGGATCAGTGTTGTAATAGATAACAATATTTTTTATCTAGATAAAGATAAAGATAACTTACTTTTTATTTATCTAGATAAGGTAATAGATAGGTAACCATTGGAAAAATTATCATATATAATACCATTAGTGCTACGCACTCGTGTTTATTTTCGACGCAACAAGCAGTCGTGACCAGACGGCAAAAATTTCCGGCAAAATCATAGTCACGTATGGTATTCGGCTTGACAATTTCTCGAATTATTTTATTTACTCCAAAAAAAGTAATGTATTTTTAAAACAATCATCAACTGACATAATATTTAAGCAACGCTTCGCGGCAATTTTCACTAGTGAAAATTGTCCGTGTAATTTTCACTAGTGAAAATTGTCACTGTAGTTCGTCTGTGATTGGTACAATTCAGCAAAATACTGTGTTTTGATTGGATGAAAAACTATGAGTGGAATTGTCTAGATAATTTTAAGATAATTTATAGATAATAAATATAAAGAAATATGAAGGAAATTTTATAAAGTATAAGCGGTCCCCCCCCCCCCCCCTAAATCAGCCACTGGATACACCGTATATATTAACCGTGTGTGCGTTTGCCAGCCGTCAATTTACTCATGGCTATTAGTGGATAGTACACAAAGAGGATATTTTTATGCAGTTTAACTAAATGGTATACCTGACTGGTTTCGAACCTGTCACATTTCAATTTACAGTACAAATATCTCCCCTGTGGTGCACTTTCCACGAACAACCATGAGTGAGTTGACGGCTCACATGTCAAAATATATATCTATATCGAGGATTTACAGTATGTGAGGCTACCACATCCAAATTAGGTAAAAAGTGTGATAGAAATGTATGCAAATAAAAGTCAATATAAATCAAATTATCCGTTGACAGTTTTGAATTTTATGATTAAAACTAATTTGTGATATGTACGCATTATTAATCCAACTAATTAAGCTTATTTTCATGTGTCAAAATAAATTATTGTTCATAAAAAATATTTTTAAATGTGTGAGCTACAAACATTTGATTACAATTATTAATTTTGTCAGATCTTCGGGGGATACTCTGACTAAAGAACAATTTTACAAACGTTTGGCTGCAGTTAAAAGTTATTTCTTTCCTACAAGTTTACCTACAGATGTGATTAGCAAGAACTATGAAATTTATGAACATTTATTAGCTGAACTAGCCGCCAGAGAAGAAGGAAACAAAAACGGAAAATTAGCGGTAAGAAAAATATTACTCAGGAAAACATAGTATTACATTTATACGGAACATTTTTAAAATCTCTGGATTCTCATAATTTGCATAGAATAAATCAATTCGGTAGCAAGAAAAATCAATTACAAATAAAACATGGCAAAGCTATGAGAATCAATTTTTTTTTGAAGTTGGTAAAATAGTATATTATATATTGAGGGACTAAAGTGCATGATTTAATCCTGAGGGTGAAGTTTATTTCACGAGCCGAAGGTACTTACGAAAGATACTTTAGTCCTGTGTTATATACGCTATTTTTTGCACTTCATCCTCAAATGAATGCAAAATAGTTTAAAAGAATACACATTTTGAAATTTTGACAGTAAATTTTATGACAAATATTTATATTGTTACCATAGATACTCTGTAACAAATAGCACGTATTTACTTGACAACGGGAATAATTAATTCAATTTCTTGACAACGGGATTAAATATGAAAAATAATCCCTTGGGATCAAATTAAGAACCTTAGTCCCTAAAAATAAAGACTAAAGCAGAGTTTTAGTCCCGGAAGTGCAAAAATTTATTTTCATAGTTTGCCATTTTTATCCTTAAGGGGCCCGTCTACTACCTAAAATCCAGCATAAAATGTACTAACGTAGCGAGTTTTTTGTGCCAGTACAAGAATGGTAAAATTGTATTTCAACAAGGATTTAATAAGATAAAGAATGAATCTAAAGATGTGCATTTTTTAAATTTTATTAAAAAATTGTATATCTATGAATATAAAAATTCCGAAAAATTAAAAAAAAATCCAATTTTTTGCAAACTTTACACGGTTATATCTCATAATAGAAATTAATTTTAAAATTTTTGAAAAGACACATCTGTATAGATCCATTCTTTCTCTATTAAATGTTTATAGAAACATTATCCTGAAGTCAATAATAATCTGGCAGTTTACTCGCAACGAAAACACTTTTACAGTATTTTTCAACTTGAAAATGACATTGCATAACTAAAATGCGGCAAAGTTCGAATTTCGGGCAGGTATCAGCCAGCCCTAGTAGTGGGGAAAAGAGTGGAATGAAAAATAAGTAAAATCGAGAGTATTCTTGGATTTCGGTAAAAACATAGACGAGCCGCTTAATTGATTTTTATTAGTAAATATTTTAAATAAAATTCGCAGCCATTTTGAAATGATTAAAGTAAAACTATGATATTATGGTATCGTTATAAAGCTTAATCTAAAAAAATATGACATTACCGATTCCCTATGCTAGATTAAAAGCTGTACCCATTTTTGGTGAAACCGGAAATGACACCAAGTTTTTATTGTGGCCATCTTACGAGCCCCTTTATCCAGTTTATCTTTGCTTATAAACATTTTCTGTATCTCTTGAAATAAACGAAATATTTCAAGTGCCAGACTTACCACAATCATCCTGTATACACTTGCATGTGAGCAATTTTGAGGCTATGCCAACCGAAAGTTGGATAAAGAATCGTCAATGAGACAAATGCTTTCTTTGCCTATTTCTCTGTGATGATGTTCGTGTTTGAGTTCATTAGCTGCACATCTCAGGAGCTAATTGCCTTTAAGGACAATTAATCGCGGCTCCAGGACGAAGGATAACGGATAACGACGCGCGGAACAAAAGTCGATTGCTGCTTGGAAAACAGACCACAATGCTCGTCGCCAATCAGCCGGCAATCAAACACAAATTCACAAGGAAATTACAAAAAGAAGAAAGTATTCTATCTGCAAAATTTCATATTTATTACTTTTATTTCACTCAATATAATTGGTTATTACCTCGGTTATAACTTCCGAATTATGAGTCAAAAAACCACAAAATGCACTTTTTTCAAACGCCCATCATCGCATCGTTTTTTGAGTCCTGCACAGGTAATTGAACAAATTTCAATGTCTTTTCTGTGGATCGAGTCGTCAAATTTTTTCCAACTCGATACATATGGCCAAATTTGGACGTGTTTTTGCCCAAAAACGTGTATTTTTGTTTGGGTTTTGAAGGGTACGAAAAGAGATCATCCTAATCTGAGTTTACCCCCTTAAAGTAGAGTCACTATGGGGGTTTCCCCGAAAAAATCATCTAATTTGGTTGAAAAGTGGAAACCAAAAATTGCCCTTTTTTAAAAAATTCATAACTTTGTGCCAAATCATCGTAGAAACTTCGTTCTTTGAGTCCTGCACAGGGAATTGAACAAATATTAGTGCCCTTTTGGTGGATCAAGTCAAAAAAATGTTTAAACTCCGTACACATCGTCAAAGTTGGACATTTTTAAAATTAAAATTATTTTTTTTGCACATGGGTGCTAGAGGGGGGCGGAAGGGGTTGCGCCTAAATTTGCATGCATGACGTTAAAGTAGACACTTCAAAGTTTCTCACCCTCGAAGAATCATCGAAATCGATTGAAAATACACCGAGTTATGGCGGTTTGAAAATGGTCGATATTTTTACGAATTTCTAGTGTTTCATTTTTATTTTCTGCCAGTTATATTAACATATTTTAAGAGAAAATCTCATCTTGCCTTTCATAACAATCCTTTTCTATAAATGACCGAAGAAACATTTTTAAATATGATACAAAATTGAAAATGTCCCTATGACAAAGGTGATCTCTTATTGTCATCTTAGACGACAAACGCCAAATTTAATTTTAATTCTAGATTATGATTGGTAGTTCAAACTGAAAATCATTATCTACTAACTACAGGTTTGGAGTTTGCAAATCCCTGCGCTAACTGTAATTACGCGGCGCTAATTTTGTTATTCTGAACGCTGCAAGTGAAATGCATGTTAAATCACTAACGTTACGTTAACTATACCAACTGACTAACTACTAATTTTGTATTGTGAATGAGGCTTTAGAATTTACGGACATTATATTTTTCTTTTCAGTTTGGAGGATTTATTGTTTTAACTTCATATGTCAAATCACTAACGTTACTTTAACTATACCTACTAACTGACTATAACTATTAATTTTGTATTGTAAATGAGGCTTTAGAATTTACGGACATTATTTTTTCTTTTCAGTTTGGGGGATTCACTATAACCGGATTCGTAATATGCGAATGTTACAGTAGTTATTTTATTGAAAATATTTCCACTTGTTGATTCAATTTTATTTTTGTTATTTGAAGATTTCTTTTACCTTTGAAGATTTGAAGACATTTCATATCGATATAAATTTCCTACTCAAAATTCAACTGTTGTATAAAATAACTACCAAAAACAAATATCTTTCAGCGTCTTCAAAAACGCATATATTTTTTAATTTGCACAATGTTTCAGAATTTTATAGTAGATACTTCTATTTCCCAATTTTTATTTTTATAAATAGATAATAATAACCGTAAAAGTTTTAATGTATTTTCTTCGTATTCTAAGTATTCTTCTCATTAACCAAAGTAATTATTACTGTTTGTTTCCCTCATTGCCTCATTTAACTAAAATTACCCCTCTGTTAAAGTTAAGTCTGACTTTTTCTAACAATAATCAAAATATACTAAAGTTTTAGGCGTTTAACTTTTATGCTTTTATTCGGACTTTATACTCAACAAGGAATTTTCTGTATCTGTGAATTTTTCCCGAAAGGGTTGTAGAAATTCAAATATTTGTTAACCTGGGGTGAATAACACTCTGAAAATGCACTGAGAGAGAAAATTGTTGTCATGAGAATTAAAATTGAATATTAGATGTTGGTGTAAACATTAAAATACGTGTGTAGTATGTTTCATTTTTTTCGTTGACGATAACTCAAAAAATATCAACCATTTAACAACCAAATTTTATATTTAAGATTTTAAGAACTCAGTTATTTTTAGCCGTAACCACCGTAACCACATAATACGCTACATTTTCGTTGTAAATTTCTAAGTAAAATAATAATTAAAATATTACAGAATCAAATCGAATCATTCCCTAGTTAGCTAGGAAATAAATGATAGAAAACAAATTTTATCATAGTAAATAATAATGTCAGTTTATTAACACAAATAAATAATTTAATAAGGAATTGCAATTTAATTATATTATTTATAGCAAATTTTCAAAATGGCTTCCATTTTCTTGAATACATAGCAAAACTCTTCATATAATTTAATTATTTTATTTATTATATTATTACTTAGAAATCTACAACGAAAAATTAGCTTATTATACTTATACTATATATTATTCAGAATTTTATGTAGAATCAAGATCTTAAAAAATATACGGGGTGTTCCATTTAAAATAAGGAAGTTGATGTCACATCCGGCTAAACAGGAAGTAATAAAAATTCATTATTTATGAAGTTTAATGCGCCTTTGAATGTAGTTTATAAACCTATTATATAAATTAATTGACTTAAAAATACAATTTGGGGGGGGGGGGGCGACACCTGTTTCAGTCAAAAGAGTAGGTAGAGTTTGGTGGGCGGTCTTGTGCTGGCCACATCAGATTTTTTTTATTCGCTCATTTTTAAGATATCTCTAAGTTTAAATTGTAATAATATACTTCGTATGCCGTTTTGAATTTTTGAAAAATTCGCAAAATTAAGGAATGTCACTTAAGTAAGTATATTTTATTAAAACAATATAATTCCAATGAATAAGCAACATCAGACATTTATTAGACGTTGTGCAAAGTATTGCTTGTGGTACTTAAATAATAGTTATTTACGATACAAGTACGTAAAGCAAATATTTAGTCACGAACGGGTTCGAATTGAAACACGAGCGTAGCGAGTGTTTTAAGACCCGTGAGTGACTAAATATGCTTTACGTATGTGTATCGTATAAGATTTTATCTATGATAGAATTTAAAAAACTCGAAAAATATAAAAAAAACCTTTTAAATTTGAATTAGGATCAAAACAAGTTTGCTTTGACAAGAAAATTTTCACGTTAATTACCGATTGTTGTGGGGATGTTTTTGCGTGTTTTAAAACTTTAACCACTCGTTGCTGCGCAACCCGTGACTAATGAAATCTTGCTATTAAACAATTGTTTTACAAACTAAATACTGACAACTAATTGTCAATTTTACACACTATCGTAGATAAAATATTTTGAAAAACTATTTACCTACTCGAACTAAAAATGTTCACTTTACCCTTCTTTTTCCCGAAGTATTTATAGTAAGATCCTGTTATTATACTGTTAGGCGTCAACTCACTTGATACACATGATAGTTTTGAAACGTACACTACAGGGAAATTTTTGTAGAGTTATGTTGGAATTAACTATGTTTTTGCTTTCAGACTATTATATTTATACGCCATTTTACCCGATCGGGTTTTGAAGTATCAGGATACATCGACTATGCAGACCGACTTCAAAAGCAGGACTGGAAGCAAATATTTCAGGCCAAAAAACGCATTTTGCCCAGATTGGACGACCTCTCGTATTACCATTGGCGAAATAACACAATTTCAAGAAATAATTCTTTAAACTTTAAGGTAAAAATTATAAAATAATAATAATTTTTTTAGCAACCACTAACATTAACATTAAAAGTGTGACGTGTGCTACATAATGCCATATATTAATCCCACAGGGAATAATAGTCACTATTTCCTTCTTTGCAGCAATCAGAAAATTACTTAGGCTGTATCAATTTATCTATGCAAATTATTTTTAAAAACAGCAATGTACTCGTATTGTACACTATTTTTGTATAATTATTATTAGTTGTGAATCTGATGATTTCAAGATTTCGTTTTGCTGTTGGTATTGTTACTGTACTGTTATAAATACCCTCTGTAATTGGGATTTTTATCCTGTAGAGTGGTTTACAAATAAATAAATAAAATAAATAATGGTGTGATGTAACTACGGTGATAGAGAATTGCCATTTGGAAATGTCAAAATTTTTATGTATTGCTATTTCATTTATTAAAATCTTGCTAATGGCTATTATTCCCTCAGATGATTAAAACCCTAGCTCGCTTTGCTCACTCGTGTTGTAAACTTCATCTTCAGGAATAATAGCATCCATTATAGCGTCGTTGTATAATATACTATTATACATAGGTACTATTATTACATTATTAGAGAATAATTGAACCGTATTGGTTCGCTACAGTTAAAATTTGTTATTTTTGGGTAACATCCTTAATTAAAACAATTTCCCTTCTAAATATTTGTTTCCGTAATCAATGATTAAAAGTTCATGAAGTTCAAATATTATTCGTTTAAACAAAAGTCGACGCCCGTCGACGCCTTACAATTAATTTAAGTTGATTAAATTTTACTGCAAAATAAAGTCGTAGTAGTCTGAGTTACTTAATTTACTTTCTAAATTATAATCTGAAGGATCAAGATTGTTTACGGGGCCAATTAAGGATTATCCTTTTCTTCGCTCGGAGCAAATATTTTGAAAGCCCATATCTCTAGAACTAATATAATTAAAAAAAAAATCTTTACGTTAGAAATGACATTTTAGTGTTTTATTTGGTAGCTGAGAAAAGGGTAAATAAGGTTTTATCACTTGCTAAAAGTTACTTTCCTTTTTATCCGCTGTTAAAGCGATAAAATTGTGTTTTGTTTCGCTTACTTTATACAGGAGTTGAATTATCAACTGTAATTACAAGAGCTTTTTATTTCGCCGGATAAATATCTGTTTGTATTGAAACCTTGTTGCCCAGTAATTTGAATTTTTTTAAATTATTTTAAAACAATTTTTCGTGTCAAATTGCTGTCATGTGACAAGGTTGAGTTGTCAAACAGAAATTTATTCGGAGGAAATAAAATGCTCGAGTATAATTCAACGAGATAATTTAATGACTCCTTTGGTTCTTCTTCACAAATATTCCTAAAATCGAATCATTTTAGTGACAAATATTAGAAATATGAAGCAAGTGACATTTTAGTGTTTTGTTTATTGCTTAGTTGTTAAGAAAAAGGTAAATAAGATTTTATCACTTGCAAAAAGTTTTTTTATCCGATGTCAAAGCTATAAAATTGTGTTTTGTTTATGGCTTACTTTACAGCAGTGGAATTATCATATATAATATAAGTGGTTAAATTTTGCTGGGAAAATTTCAGATTGTTACGAGATTTGTTGCCTAGCAATTTATTGAGTGATATGACAAAAAAAAATTAATCAATGTCACGAAATAAATTAGCAACAAACTCTCGCAAACAATCTGAAAATTTTGCCAAGACAAAATTTAACCACGAATGATATTCGGATGACTATTTCACGAATGAAAAAGTCAATTTTGACACTAATTAAATAACATGTTGCTAAGGAAGTTATTAAAACGTTAAAAAAATTCACTTATCAAAACTAACACAGTACAGCAGTCTATTTCTTAGAGAGATGCGAAAAAATTTGTGTGAGGGTGTTTTGTCAAAATAACTCAAGGTAACTAGGTAAAATCATGAATTTTTGTTGGTTTACAAAAAATGTATGAGTGGAATAGTCACTAAAAACTGACTTCTTCGAACAAATAAAGCATTCTAATTGGGCAAAAATGACGTGTGTGGAATAATAATTAATATATTAAACCGAGTCTTCAAATGTATCTAAACAAATTCATTTATTTACTGTCAAAACTCAAACAATCGAATATCATTTGCGGTAACCCTCTCGTACCCTGAAGCAATTCAATAAATTCATCCTTAAACCCGGAATAATAAGGGCGAAACTTGCACCGTCAGTGTTTACATAAGGTGAAACACCAACGGCAGCGCCACGGCAGCGGTGGCGGCGCGGCGAACTACAACATTACATTGTGTTCGCAGCAAATTAACTTGAGATATTGGCTGATGTATTTAATTAACTAATGAAATTTGTAGTTTCTTAACAGCTTCGGTGCGAATGCTGTGGTATCGTCAATAAGTCTCATTCAAAGCTAAATTAACAGTGCATTGCTAGTAATTTAGTTCGGTTATGCAAGATGGCGGACGGAGGATTGAGGTTATGGGAGACCCTGAAAATTTATTCTAGTTTTGTTTGATATCAGAACATGTTTTTCCTACAACTATACGAAACTAACAGATTCTAGTTACTTAGTTACGAAATTTTTCTTTTCATTTAGTTTTTCGCAATAAATAGTAGTATTCCATTAATACGGACAAATAAGACGTGTAAAACAGGGACTGAAAACGAAAAACTACGTTCGTTTTCATTTCCTTTTTAGTCCCTGGTTTAAAGTAATTTATCTACATAAATTCTTAAAATTTTACTTTTAGTATACTTTTGTGATTATATACGAAACAACAGATTCCATACAGTGTCCTAGCTACGAAACTAAACAATATCATATATCAGTGCGTTAACGGAACGCACGTTTTAAATTTTTGTTTTACCTTTTTTCCTATCATTCAGTTTTTCACGATAAAATGTATTATTCCATTAAAAATGGACAAAATGGACATTTCCTGTACCGGTACCATTTAAAAAATTAAATACAATTCATATTTAATATATTAAAATTGTTGTATGTGTACATGGGCGTCGCGTGAAGTGGAAGCGCTTCTTTTTCCCACACGAGCGAAGCGAGTCAGGCAATCGAGCTCCTCTCGTGTTAGACACAATATTTTTACACGACATAGGTATTTTAAAACATTGTAAATGTAGAAACAACTCGTAACTAGTAGTTAGGTTATAACTGTCATCTGTCAGAGTGAGCAAATAATGGTGGCTATAATTCAAGAGAATAAATCATCCGAGTCCGAGTGAATTATAGCCATAATTTGCGAGTCGGATACGACGTTTTATCTACGACATTTAAATATGCCAACATTTCTTATTTACAAATTGGTATTCATATTAACCTAACCTCAAACTTTGGTGTGATGACAATTGACAATTCATCCGAGTAAAAGAACTATTACGGGCAATAGTCATATACAACATTTTAAATTTGTTTAATACTGTTCCTGCTTACAATCGTCATAAAATGATAACTTAATGTAATACTAATAGTAAAACACGTGTGATGGCAGTTTGACAACTCAATTTATTAATTCAATGTGTCCTTATGGTGGGGTTTATTTACGTATATAATGAACACATCTGTTGTCGTAGATAAAATAATAAATTTTCGTACAATTTAAAAAATATTTCATCGCAAAATAACACTGTTTAATTTCCTCGCTAGAGAGGGAAAACTTACTTTCCTAACTATTTCGCCACACCCAAGTTGAGTAAAAGGCCTCTATGTAATGTACTGAACAAGTGAACTCACGTCTCAATAATTTAAGCCTTTGTAAAAATGGGAAGTAACAGCATAACTAATTTCTTTCTAGGTGGTGATAGACCCAGTCCTCGGGTTACTCTTCCAATGCTGGCACGACCGCAAAACCGTGAACGTAAATCCGAACCAAGGGACTTTAGCATGGCACACTTCGCGCTGCTGTATCTCCACTCAGAGCTACGAGCACATCGTGCTGTACGACCACGTGGTGCGCCGCCGCTGCTGAAGATGGTGTTCAACAAAACCCGAAACCAACGAACAGGACCGAGGCGAGGCCTTAGGGGGGTCGAGTAGGGAACACTTCAAAGGGTTAATATGATGGAGAATATTGTAATGGAAATTTGTTCTATTAGTGTCTGTTAATTGTGTCACATTCTGTACTTGATATGTAGGTAATAAATGTGTTTGATTTAATTATTTCGGTAGTCTGTTCTAAACTAGGAGAAGTAGCGAATCTACAGGATGTCTCAAAAAATGTACTCACACTTCGAACGACGAGAAAAATATTATTCATTAGCATAAATTGAAATGAAATACATTCCAATACAGAAGACAAATAATGTAATTGAAGAACCATGTCCGCAAATGTTCAAATTGAAGACCATTATTGTTCAGACAACACTGATAACGCGCATTAGAGATTCGCAAACACGAAAGTTAAAGTGTGAGTACATTTTTTGAGACATCCTGTATTTTAACGTGAAACATGGGATTTTTCATAATTTTTTTTGGTGGTAACCAACATAAAGGATTAATTCCCAATTAAAGAATGGTAGATGTTATTATAGTGGAATCCATCCACTCGGACCTATTAACTACTGTGAAAGAAAAAAAATAATTATTGAAATGAATTTACCATCAAAATTGCATTACGTAATGTAACAAATTTGGATTCGAATAAAACAAAGCAAACACAGCTATGAAACCAGTGGCACTCAACATGTTTCCTTTAAGTAAACCACCCTTAATTTTGCGAATTTTTGAAAAATTCTTCTTGTTCCGTAATCAGTAGAACGTGTTACGTATACTCTTAAAGTTTGATCCATAAGTACAGAAACACCCTGTATAGTTGTAATTAAGAATATCCTGATAACTTTAAACTTCCAGTAACTGCACAATTTCTAGCAAAATGATTTATGTCTCAAATCATTTGAATACGTATTACAGAGATTACAACAAATACAGTGTTTTAGGTGAAAATGTATTCTGTGCACTCAATGCATAAAATGAGTGTGGAAATTATTTTCACCACTCAATGTTTCTATTACTTTCACAATCAATTTATTATTCTTGCCATTACACAATTAATTAAAATTTTATTTTATTGCATTTATAGATAATCAGATATCCATTATACAATCAACAATCCAGTGGTTTCAAAAATGTATTTCTTGCGAAAACTGCCCTTAAATTTACGAATTTAAAAATATATATATTTTGTTCCATGGTCAGTAAGTTGAGTACTATATGCCATTAAAATATATATTCACGAAGTATACCCTTAGGTACAGTTTCTTTCATGATCATGATGCATGAGTATAGAAACACTTTATATATATATATATATATATATATATATATATATATATATATATATATATATATATATATATATATATATATATATATATATATTTAATAAAAATATATAGATTGGGAGCTCATGACAGGTGATGGTCTCCGATTTCATAGCATGCCGTTTGAAGGATAGAATATTGACCGAATGACAACAAAGAAAAGCGGTTATTAAACACTTGCACGCTTTCCTTTCATATGGAAAGTTGCATTTTTCCACTTGCACAAAAATTTTGTGTTTTTCTCTGATTTAATAATGATGGATCCCAAAGGGCTCAAACGGTCACGTGATCTTGTAATAAAAAATATGATTTTTCGCGTTTTCATACAGCATGCCGATGAAAAGAATTAATATTTGTGTCATAAAACACCTATAATCAAATTGGCATGCAGTCCTCGTTGGTCCAAGGGTAGAAAATTTCGGAAAAGTTTTGTGTAAGTGGAATTGCAATTTTCCATATGACCGGAAAGCGTACAAGGGTTTAATACCCGTTTTTCTATGTTGTCATAGAATCAATATGCTATCCTCCAAAAGGCATGCTGTATGAAATCGGAGACCATCACCTGTCTTGAGCTCCCGGTCTAATAGGCATTTAATTAAAATATTCTCATTTAAATTTTGAATGATAAAAACTGCCGAATCAAACAATCCAAGTACTAATACAAAGTATTGTTTTAATTAATTATATGACACAGGAATTAATTTCAACAAAATTACACGGCGTATAATGCCTACGGCTTACACTTTACTAAGCTTAACCTTTATTAAAACTTTCCTTAAACAAAGTAAAAACTTTTGACATTACACACAAATTGTAACATTAATAACAAGTACGAACAATTAATTTTTTCAGGAGTTTCTTAGAAAATTTCCCCATTAAAGTTGTTCTAATAACTTGTCAGTTTCGTGTCATACGTCATGGAACTTGTCATGACATTTAGGGTGAGAAGATACATTATTAATAATTATAATTACAATTTAATTAGGATGATTATAGCTATTGATTTTGGATTAAATGTTTGGCAATGTTGTGATTTTTCAGCGATAAAAAGGTTTGAATGAAGTAGTCTGCACCAGACAGGATTTCACAGATAAGTGGTTTTGATTACCAATTGATAATTTCAATTTCAAACGATTGTTTAAGCGATTTTACTATTGATTAGCAAATTCATTGAACGGAAAATTTGAATTTATGTGTAGCTGCGATATAAACAAATCAAAAACTAATTAGCATACTATGATTGTTCTTCTCAAAATTTTACACTCATTCAATAAAACGCAGTTTTGTGTGAAATCAAAATAGAATTATTATATTCTGTTGCTTCGCTTTTCCCTCGAGGGAAATAATTTATTTTATCTACGATTATTAAATAATTTTTATCACTATGAACTTAATGTTAGGTTTAAAATATTGATAAAAATACAAATTTTATTTTAAAAAATCTGATGTGGCCATCACACGAGCTCACGTCTTAACACTGTAATTTATGTGAATTTGTATTAAGTTAGGCTTTCTGAAATTATTTTTTTGCAATAAATTTACAAACTTTTTGAAAATAATTTTATAGTCCTTAGTTCTTTAATTAGCTCTTTATAGATTTAACTTTATTATTACCTTATTAAGGCGAATTTATGCAGCCATTTACATTTACATTTAATTTTCATTTAATTTAATTTAAAAGATAAATGTGTGTAACTCAATGGAGCCATTCATGCACCATTCTCATTTATGTTTTCAAATGCGACATTGTTACCATAGTTATCTTTTAAATTAAATTAAATGTAATGTAAATGGCTGCATAAATCCGCCTTTACATTATGTCCAGTTAATAATATTTACATTTCTTTTAAAATGGTGCCACTAACATTTCAGAACTTGTGTATGTATATGTCTGTTCATCTGTCACATTGTCATTTTCATTTTCATTTTTTTCCTATATTGTGATTTGCATATCGTGGTAGGTAAAATTATATATCTTTGAAAAATAGTTTTCCTTTATTGGTTAGAGATATAGAAAAGATCTTAAATAAATATTGTAAGATACAATTTGTTCTTTCAAATGTCGTTTGACAAATTCTAACTATCGCAGAATTTCCTATATTTTTTTGCAAAAATATTAGAATGCTGCAAGAAAATACCACTTCCGGTCAAGGTATTTGTACCAAAATCGTAGCATCTCTTCCAATTAGTATACAAATGTAAAATACCAAATATCAAAATTTTTGGTTAATTCGTATTTGAGTTATCCGACCTCCAGAAATCCGGTCTTTACAACGAAAAAGTAGCTAATTATACGAGTACATGGTTGTATTCAGAATTTTATGTAGAATCAAAATCTTAAAAAATATACGGCATGTTCCATTTAAAAGAAGGAAGTTGATGTCACTTCAGGCTAAACAGGAAGTAATAAAAATGCATTATTTATGTAGTTCAATGCGCATTTGAATGTAGTTTATAAACCTATAATATAAATGTAATTGATAGAGATGGGAATTTAGGATTTAAAATTTGCGAAAATAGGTTCCTAAAAAGGTTAATAAAATTCTGGTTTTAGGTACAAAATATCTAAAATTAGGTTCCAAAAAAAGTATTTTAGGTTATAAATTTTTTTAAATATTTTATTATATTGATATAAATAAACATTTATTCATAAATATTCATAAATAAAATAATAAACAAAAATAAAAATTTACAGGTTTCTAAATATAAATAAACATTTACTCCATTCTATCAATTATTGGTGAAATTCTGTGCAAATTATATATATTGCACAAATCTATTAAACTTTATAGGTTTAAAAAAATTCGTTAAGTACGTACGATTGTACAGAATTCTAGCACCAATAACAATAATAGGTAGGTAATTAAAAAGATCAGTCCAAATTATTTTTGTAACTATAACAAACTAATATTTTTTCAATATTGTCTACAGTAAGATTGTGTCGCACAATCTACACTACAGCCAGTGTGGTGCGACGAAATTTTAGTCACGTGCTGTAACCATCACGTGACTAAAATTTTAGTTTTCGCACCGACCGCTAGATGACAGCTGTATTTAATTTCAAATACTTTTTAAAATGCGCGAAGAAAATAACTGCAGAAGTACAAAAATCAAAATTTACAACTTAAAAAATACAAATATCTGTGAATGTTACATTTTAAAAAAATTTAAAATACGATTTTGGAACATAAAAATATGATTTAGGTACAATAATAGTAAAATTAGGTCCAAATTTTTAAAAACCACGATTTTAGGAAAAATAGGTAAAATCATATTGGGTTCAAATGAAAGCATTTTCTTCGAAACGGATTTTGTATTATGAAACATAAAAATAGTACTCACGTAGAAAAAAAGGAAAAATCACTAAATTCCCATCTCTAGTAATTGACTTAAAAATAAAATTTTTTTTAGGAGTGCGCCTGTTTCACGAAATACCCGGTATATTATAGTAAAAAGAATAAGTAGAGTATGGCGGGAGGTCTTATGCTGATCACATCAGATTTTTTTTATTCGTTAATTTTTGAGATGTTTGTAAGTGTAAGTTGTAATAATATACTTCGTATGTATCATTCAACTTTTTTTGCTCGTTATGTCTTTAATGAAATAAAATTATTTCCACAAAAAGTCTCTTTCAAGATTTGATTAAATAAATGACAAACGTTACCGTTATAATCCCACGCAAATTGTTATCCTGTCTTTTGCCAAAATAAATGAACCAATATCTCGTCTAAACAATATCTAAGCGACCACACATTAAACATTCCTTTTCTTTTGTTTCGCATTCCTCGAAGTTCAATTTTCTTGCACCTTGGTATTTACAAAGTGAAAGAAATAAGAACAAAAGACGCGGACTTTGAGATGCAACGACAAAGGCGTTTGGGAATTGTTTGAATACGGGCCTGGACTCTGCCCAGAGATTAAAATTCACTGGGGAAGAATGTGATTTTCGAATTCCTATGGCTCTGTTTTCTAATGTAATGTGTTCGAGTGTAAATGTTTTTTTACTTAAAACAAAATAAGCATTTAATTAAAATTGTAATGTATACATTGAATTCTCTTGATTATTATCTATTTCAAGATTCCGGAAGAGGAGTACTTACTGCGGCATTCCAGGATGGATCTTTAAATATTTGCTTTCAATTTCTGAATTTCAAAATGGAAGATGTATGAAGTTTATTTTATCCTCATACAAGACGATTTTAAACCGATATAAGATGTGTTTACTTTCTATAAAATACTTTAAAATTCAGATATAGTATACTTATAACATACCGGGTGTCCCAAAAAATGGTACGCTCGAAATAACTTTTTTATATTAATAAAGCAATCGCAATAAAATTTTATATGGGTAAACCATAAGGAGACAACAAAATATATATTGTTTACAAAAATATCACTTCAGATTAAACATGAAATGACATCAACTTTCTTATTTCAAATAAAACAGCCTATATTTTGACATATTTTATTTCTACATATAATTCTGAATGCAATGACCACAAGTCTAGATTTAATGCAAAATGTCACACAAAAATAAGTAAACTATCAACGCTTTAAGTATTATTTAATGAAATACAAACAAAAGATAACAAATTTAAAAATTATAGAAGATGTTCAAAGTGACAAGTAACCTCCATTTTCGTTTACACACATTCTAGATCTTTGCCTATTGTTAATAATTATTTTTATCTATCGCATGTCAATTGTTTTTACAATTATCAAATTTTGTAACCTTTCTTGATTTTCTTTATTTCAACTTTTTCTTTAGATATTTTGCATGAACACTCGCTACGTTAGTACATTTTATGTTGGATTTTAGGAGGTAGACGTGCCTTTTAAGAACGTGTGGAACGTTTGTGGCCTCAAAATAGATTTTTTCTTTACTTACATAGTTACAAAATAGCGGCGCCTCTATTTCACAAGCAACAAACACAGTATTTTTTACTGTTGCGTGTGCGTGTCTTCTATGTGTCCATGTGTGAACAGGGAATTATAAATCTCACACTTTCTGTGAAATAATGCATAAATAAAAACAAAACGGTCACAGTGTCACAGTCCGACAATATCTGACGGAGATTTACGTTGACTCACAGTCTCTAATTAGCAAGGTTCACTCTTGAATTCTACTCTTGGAATATCTCAAATACCTGATTGCCAGAAAAGCGTACATTGCTATAATTTCTTTAAAAACGTGCGTACAAATTAATATTTTATTACAAAAACGCATATGTACGATCTAAAAGCGTATAGGTAGCAACCCTAATAAATGCAGTTAAGAGGCCCGTCTACCACCTATATAAAATCCAGCACAAAACGTACTAACGTAGCGAGTGTTTTGTGGCCAGTAGAAAAATGGTAAAATTTCATTTCAACAAGGATTTAATAGAGAAAGAATGGATCTACAGATGTGCCTTATTCAAATTTTGATTAAAAAATTGTACATGATTATAAAAATGCCGAAGAATTAAAAAAAATTCAATTTATTCAAAGCTTACACGGTGATATCTCAGGATAGAAATGAATTTTTAAAATTTTAATAAGGCATATTTGTAGATCCATTCTTTCTCTATTAAATGTTTATAAAAACATTATCTTGAAGTCAATAATAATCTGACAGTTTACTCGCAACGAATACACTTTTACAGTATTTTTCAACTTCAAATTTCGGGCAGGTTTTAGGTAGTCGTAGTAGAGGAGAAAATAGTGGAATAGAAAAAAATAAATAAAATCGAGAGTATTCTAGGAATTCGGAAAAAACCTAGATGGGCTATCTACGTATCTACTCCATGATTTATTCTTACGAGTACATTAGTAGAATTAATAGGTACTCGAAAATAGCGCATGGCAAAATAAAAATCCACTGTCATTTATCAATTGTCCCCATCACGCTTTAACAAACTACAAGGCATGTTTACACAGCTTTTATTAGTTCCCTACTCGCCAACAGATGGCAGGTTGGACGGTAGCGGTTTGCGTCCAAGCTAGATGCTAGACATTCGACTGATGTTAATTAAATTTCAAGTCGGAAAGGAACAAACCCAAGGAATTCGATAAATCGGAACGCGAGGATGTTTTAAGCAGACCTTTGTGAATAATTGACGTCGGTTGAAGAGAAGGTTGAGTTTGATTCTCGAACAGGACGTGAATTTCTAATGCAGTGTTTGTTTGCGTTCAATATTTGTTTAATACAAGGGAAATAGAATCACTGAATTATATTGCTGATTTTAGAGTACGAATATTTTGTGACAGGATGTTTTTTTCAGTTTTTATCGGTTTTTAAAAGACTGGTTATTGTTTTGCTTTTGCCTAATTTGTATATAAAAATCAAATATAAACGCTAAAATAAATCTACCAACAAGAAAAGTTTGCATTTGTATTGAATTTTCTTACATTTAACAAAATTTAAAAAATTACAATGAAAAGTATTTGATAATATAAAACAAAATCGTTCCGTTTATGAACTCGTCAATGAGTAATGTATCCAGATTAGTGTATGGTGTAAGGTTTGATACAAAGATCGATAAAATGTATGATTCAATGCAAAAAACCAAACACAACACTAACTGGGATACAAGACTCGACACTAGGTTGATCACGACGCGTTTCGATCTTTCGATCATCATCAAGTATTTGGTATCAGGTAAAAATAAACATAAACCGCATAGATGCTGTATGTTGTCAATATGGTAATTTTTGTACAAATAGTCTCGAAAATTTTGATACTTTGATGTTTGATACTTATATTTAGAGTGCGGATTATATGCATTTGCATATATTGTATTATTGTGCATATTTTTTTACAAATGTTTGCATTTCATACAAAAATAGATCAAAATATGGTACAAAATTTTTGTATATTTAGCATATTTCAATATTTTTTACATATTTTTAATAAATGCATACAACCGCATATTTTGCACCTTTTAACCCAAAATTTAAATTAAAAAAACTAAAACTAAAATGTATATAATTATAAACGCTCAAATTTGATTCCACCTGTAGTAATTTTTACATTTATTGTAGAAGTTATACGTTGTTTTGTTTATTTGACATGATATTATTGTGCATTGTTCACAAAATGTAGTTTTTTTCTGATTTATAAAAATAAATTATTAGTAAAACTAAATAAAATTATGTTGCAAATCTGCATATATTTGTAAAATATAGCATATTTATTTAATTTTGTGCATATATTAAGCATATTTTGGCCATATTTCCATGCACATTGCATGCATATTTTGATCATATGTGCCTGCATATAATCCGCACTCTACTTATATTGTAAGCATTGCATGAACCCGGAGTTCCGTGATACAAATCTCTCGCTAGAATTGAGGTTATGATTGCATCAACCACTAAATCGAATTGGTCTGGAAGTGGTTGATTTTCACTCTAATAACATCTATCATTCTATAATTATTACGAGTAACTGGTTAGCAAAATATAATTAAAATAAATACTAAAATTGCAACACTGCCAGAATTTACTACCACTGTTAGAAACTGAAAAGTAATATCAGAAAAAAATCTTGACAATCAAAAACAGCAGAAAAATTTAACAGAAAAAAGTGAAGAACGATTTCAATCTAAATAATCAGAAGTGAAACAGAAACATCAATGAAGAATTTATAGACTTCTTAATTCCTTCTTCCTCCTCTTCCTTCGGAATCGAGCAGGCTTTGAGAAAATTGAACAGTAGATTAAATATTTGATTAAACAAAAGGCAAACCACTCCGGATATCCATGAAGGATTAAACGTAGACATCGATGCCCCTCCCCCCACTCTGGAAATTAATTCCACGATAAGAGTGGGCGGTGGCGATGTTCTCTTGTTATGCGATAATTTATCGGGGTCTATAGAATACTGTGATATATGGAATTCATAACAGTGCATTATTTCGAATGTATCAGGTGGCTGCGTTTTGAATTAGATTGTTTTAGCTGCCTAAGGTAGATTCTGATTCTAGAAGTTTCATAAATTATATTTTGACGTGCAGAACAGCAAGATTAATTAGAAATGGAGATTCTAAATTGGTAAACAATTGGCTGGACTTAGGAATACAATAGGAAGTGGTTCTATTTATATATCTGCAACAGTTTATTTGCCTACGATTAAGTAATTCTCTAATTACTAGTGATGCCGTTTGTCGAGAGTAGTCGAGAGTGCACCCGACTCTCGTCTCGACTCGGAATTTCAAAAACTAATAAAAAGTCACTCTCGTCTCGACTCGAAATTTCTCGACTAATCTCGACATGAAGTCGAGAGTCTCGAAAATCTCGAATCAACTTGGGTTGTGTGGTATTTAATTATTTGACATGCAAAACAAGTCAGTATTAGTTTGTTAATGTTAGTGCGGCGTAGGTCCAGTCTTATGGGATTACTTATACGTATTTTGTACGAAATAACTCTATTGTGATATAGGTATTTAACATTTAACTCTAAATAATACATGTTTATTTTATTCCACGGTACTTCATCTATACTTGACTTTGTTACCTAAATTTATAATTTTTATAATTAAAATTATTATTTTGTTAATAACTGTTACATAATTTTAGGAATAGGTATTATTTTATTAAATATCTAATTGATTTATGTAGATCATAATAAAGATTTTATGTTTAAACATGCAAGTTTGTATAGGTACATTTATTGTTTGTTGATCATGGGAATATTACTTAAAATTTGATAGTATTTTAATTTTTTTTTTTGTTCAAAAGTGTTTCAAATATATTTTTTTAAATACAACTTTTTTGTGAAAGATCTCATTTATGATCTGGTCCTGATATTCCAGCATCATTAGCATATAAAAATGCGTCACAGACAAGAGGTGAAAATTTTTTGAGAATAATTGTTTAATCCTATCATATTCACAAAAGCATATTTCTGTTAATTTTAATTTTAAGCAAATAGTTAATAATCAATTATATAAGACGAGACTCGAGAGTCTCGACGAGACTCTCGGCGAGACTTGATACTGATCTCGTCTCGGTTCGAATTTATAGTCGAGAGTTGCATCATGGTCTCGTCTCGATTTTCTCGACGAGACGAGACGAGACCGAGACTAGTTTCGACTCTCGCGGCAACACTACTAATTACCTACCTATATGTTTATTATTTCAAATCTACCCTATAAAACTAATTATATTTCAATTTTAAAATGGTACCGGATACAGCAAATGTACTAATTTAATTTATGTGGATAGATCACTTTTCCGTTGTTCGTTTCTACCCATGGCAGAAAACAGTCAAGAAAATTGATTCCGCACGCTATTCTAGCGTTTATTGTTTTATGTTTCAAGAGAAAAAATATCTTTGGCATATTTTTGTAAAAACTGCAATATTTGTAAAAAAGAGAGTTTTCGACCGCCACTGTACAGCTTTTATTTATTTAAGTAAATTAACTTCAAATTTGTGTTGTCAACAAAACTTGGGTCTGTGAAATACTTGATCTAACATTTGTGTTCAAAAAATAACAAAAATTGTCAAAATTCAAATTATTATTTCGATTTACCAGCAAAATTTTAAAATTCTGCATTGACCATTTTGTATAGATTTTCAACAATATTTTTAGATTATTATATTTAATAAAACAATAACATTTTTATTGACGTTATTAAAAAAACCTGAAATTTTTTAAATATTTTGGTGTTAGCAATTAACAATAAACAATTACCTATAATAAATTTCTTCATAATCGACGTATTTAAAGCTTGGGTCGAACGCACTTAGTGAATATAAAGTCATAGTTGTAGCAAAATGCTGAAAATAATTAATTGAAATAATTTTGACAGTTCTTACTAAATATGGTCGTTCGAAAAATTAATAAAGTAGTATGTTATAGAATTTTCGAGAATTCTATTTGAATTTAGAATCTTAAATATCAGAGATTTTCGTAACTAACTGCTGACACCACCTTTCTACCAAATTAATTATTAATAAAGCACAAATGCTACTAACAAAATTAACTACTAGTAGGTAGATGTAGAACTTAATAATCTAATTAAGTGTTTTATTAAATTACACTTTAATTGAATAATTGGATTATCTTTGCTTTACAATTTTATTGTACAACTTAACACTTCTATAAAAGGTTGAATCCATTGTAAAGTAAAAATAAAAAATTCAGGATTTATTCTTACAAAAATCTCTCATAATCTTAGCACTTAAATTTTTATTCAGTTCGTAATTTTATCCATTTAATACGCATTTACCTAACTCAGGTGTGGCAGCCTCACATAGGTACAGGTCTGTACCTATGTGATTCACAACTATGTGCATATACAGGCTGTATCATAACTTCGAGTACATACGTTAAAGGTATATGTTGTTTAATATTCTGATTACGTATCAAAAAGAATTTTTTTTAAATTCGAAAAATTAAGCGTAGTTTACCTGCAGCATTTTTTGTAGTACTGCACTGGATTCGTTTTCCTCTTAAACACAAACAAGAAAAATAGGTAATCAAACATCTTAAATTACATAATACTAGTAAAATAAACATACAAAATTTAATTATTTTTAATGAAACGATAATTACTTCACCCAGTGGCAGTGGTAATGAAAATTTTTTTAATGGGAAACATGAACATTAATTTTGCGATTTAAAAAAAAATCTTCTTGATTCGTAATCAGCATATCAAACTACATATACCCTTTACGTATGCACCTGAAATTATGAAACACGTATTTTTATGGCATATTGGGTTACACCCTGTATTTTAATAGCATAGTGCTCAATTTAATTATCACAGAACTGAAAGAATCTTTCAAAATTCGCAATTTTAGTTTCTAAGTTTTTTAATCAAAAGTTTTGGGTCACGTTTTTTAAATGTAATGTCATAAATTTAGTATTCTTGCCATTGCACAATTAATTAAAATTTGATGTGCCATTCCAATATGTAACTCAAGTTATGGTACAACCTGTATAACTGACTAGATTCGAACCAGAATTGTTAGAACCACAGTCGGTTTTCGGCTATCCGCGAGCATTTCATCAAAGGTGAAAATTATAAAATTAATGTTTATGATACATACGTAAAAGAAAATTAAAGACATAATTTCATTTCATGTGTTGCTTTGAAGTTTAATTTCATTTGATACAAACATTTGAAACATTTGCTAATTATTCATGGAATTTCGAAAAGCTCAAATATTTTTTATTGAAAGATAAAAATTTAATAATATATTTAATTTGATAATTCAAATTAAAATCTAAAATAATTGACATTTCTGATATTTTCGAGGCAGTAGCTGCGCAGGTTTATAGGCAAAGCTCTCTGCATGTGATGACGTACGAACCCGGAGTTCCGTGGTTCAAAAGTCTCTCGGCCGACAGTGTGTTAATGTCGTAAATTGTAAAAAACATCTTACAATTAAATCGCACTCGGACCTTTCAAGCTGACCACTTATTATAATGTAGTCCGGGTTGCAAAAAGAATCTCTGCGTTGTCGCTTTGAATTTCAAAGGACGTCGCATGGATTGTGATCCTGTCTGCACCAACTAGTTGGATTCCACTATAATAACATCTGCTATATTTGAGCGTGAAGCCTGGGAATGGTTACCAACAAAATAAAAATAAAATAAATTTTATTTAGCCTTAATCTATTTTTTGCAAACTCATCTCTCGTGAAATTAATTTGCCGTGCAATAATTAAACAAAAATTAAATGAATTAACATTTTGTTTCCGATTCATTTGCGCAATTTTCTTACGGCGAGTGAAGAAGCGGCGCAAATAGGGATGTAATTAAATCAGCTCCAAACAGCAGTTGTTTCTCTCCGTGTTGAATTTTCAAGACAACATAGAACAAAATTAGCGCTAGGTTGCGCTATAGTTTTGTTTCGGAGGTGTTAAAACAGGGTCGGACCGTGGGGTAATGCGAATATTTCAGGCGACATATTTTTGTGGGCGGAATTTGAGATCAAAATTTTTTTAATACAATAAAATTAAACTTAATTAAGTAGTAGGAAATATTAACGAAGAATCAGAAGTACTAGGAAATTTTAACGAAGAATCAAATACGGATAGGTACTTCTCGAGGTACTTACACGACATTTTTTCCACGAAATTAATACATTTTATACGCACTCGCTTTCTTATGTTTAGAAGTGCAAGCAGTGACAGTATCTTAAGACTTAAGAAAGTATTGCTTTTGAAATCGAAGATCAAGAAATTAAATTTATTTTTAATATGTCTACAACAGTTCCTACAGAAGAACGATCGTTTTCAAAATTAAATTTGATAAAAAATTATTTAGGGAAACATTTCATTGAACAGATAAAAATTATTTTTTCTCATGAAAGTGGAAAAACAAACAATCAAGCTTCACATCCTCAATGAAATGACCTTTAGTGTACTCTGACGGTGGCGTGTACTTTCGTGGCGTGCATATTCGTGCTACGTCCCTAATAGTGTCGTTTCGTGGCACTTTACCTAGCCAGGGTTTTCCTCCTGGGCTTTATAATACTATCTCAGCGGAGGGTAAACCAGTAAGTGTTCATTCGTTCCACTTTTGTTCCATTTTCTGTATTACTGTGTCGATCTGTCACATTTTTATATTTTTTATCAATTTTAATCAAGTTTACCATTGTATTTTATATTCTCGCCTCATATTCTATAAGAGAGGTATTGTAATTTGTAATGGATAAAAAATTTCGAGTATGAGTTTTTTAGTGGATACACACGTTTCAGGATCTCTAGAATACGAATTTATTATTTTCACGATGATGTATGTGTCTTGTGTGCGAGTGTGCATGCGCGTGCGCGTATCTATGTATGACCGTATGTGACGAGGGCGATCGCCTTTCCCCCTTCCTTGAAAGTTTGTTCTTTAAAAGTTTATCAAATCGTTGCTTGACAAATTACAGATTAATAAATTTTAAAAGACGTAGGCTTGGAATATTTACTTACATTATAGCACGTTTTTATACGTAATCGTTATAATTAAATAAATTTTTATATGTGTGTCTAAGTTGTTGGACGGCAATACAGAAAATGGAACAAAAGTGGAACGTAGAACACTTACTTGTTTACCCACCGCTGGGACAGGATTATAGAGACCAGGTACAAAAACCTGGCCAGGTAAAGTGGCACGAAACGACACTATATTAGGAACATAGCACGAATATGCACGCCACGAAAGTACACGCAGCCTACTCTGACGATGGTGCATCCTATTTTGGTGTCCCAGAAACTCTTTAAATTGTTAATGGCACTAACTTTATATTTAAAATAGATGTTATTAATTTTATATTATTTGCCGCAAAAAAAGTTCAATTACACACAATTTATAGACACTTCTACATACAAATACATCAAAATATATACACAAAATTATTAGTTTTATCTTATAAACATTGATACGTGCCCTACGACAATCCGCGTTAAACTGAACAAGCAAACATAGGTTTCCAGTTCAACGCAAACAAGGTTTGAACAGGTTTTGTTTACTACCTACTCTATATGAACATTGTGCTCAAAATTTATTTGATTTTCATATAGTAAATCAGTGACATCCAGACTGTTTTTAAGAATATTGTTATCAATTATTATCACGGTCTCAATTTGAGTTCAATTTCTATGTCTCTTCATTACTTTCAATGTGTAAGCACATTTGATTGTCAAATACTGAGAAGTTCCCATAATTTTCACTACTTTGTACTTTATTAATATTTTCATTTGTTAACAGCAACTTGGAGCTAACACAATGACTTTGAATCTATTATTGTACATAAATTGTTTACTTTACTCAACATCTTACTTTGGTTGTTCAGATATTTGTACGAGTTCTTGAATAATAATTTTACTTAAAAAACATTACATTTCATTTTTTGTTACATTGAAAAATTGCACACGATAATGAATAGAAATGAGAATTATTATAAGTGATGACTTACTATTTGATCTATATTATAATAACAATTATTTAGTAGTAATATAACAATATTAATCTTAACTTATCTTTCTTGATGTTAAAACATGTATATGAATTTATTTTTTTATTTTAACGTGAAACATGGGATTTATCATGCTCATATGGTTTTGTATTAGCTCGTTTTTACCTCTCGCCTCATATTCTATAAGAGAGATATTGTGATGGATCAAAAATTTAAAGTGTGTGGTTTTGGTAGATAAGCACGTTTTATGGTCTCTAGAATACGAATTACACATTCTTGAGATACGCAAAATTGAATTTTAGAGGATGAATCTATGTATGGACGAGGCGCAAGCCGAGTCTTTAAATTAGGTGAGTCCTCTAAAACTCAGTATGTATAGGTGTTACATACAAAAAAATTTAGTATATGCTCTCGAAATTTGTTTAGTAACAAATTATTCTAAAATATGACTTTAAAATAAAATTTTGAAAAACGCGGGCGATGATAGAAAGCAGGGAAAATAATACTATAAAATGTAAATAACAGCTCATTGCCTAGGTTACGTAATTTTAAAGGACTAGATCTCCAAAATTTTATTTTGTGAACTCAAAACAGTTCGCAAAGTAACGATATATTTTTAATTTATCGTACAAACATGAATAATTGGCAATAATTATATCTGCAAAATTTTCTTCTGTTTTCATTTTTCTTTATCACGTTTTCATCAACAAAATCAAACTGACACTCTGTGCTGACACTGACAAGACAAACAGCCAACATACAAATTTCGAGTCAAATTAATTTCTTTAAATTTCAGTGATACGAATTACACCAAATTTCGACCTGAGTCGAAACACTTTTGACTATAAAAATTACCAAACCTTGTTGAAGTGCATAGATTAAAAAGAGTGCAAAGAACGGATTCAAAGAAAAAATGTGAATAAATAAATAATAAACAAGGGAAACTTACATCTGAGTTGGCGTGAAGTCGATCGTAGAAAACTTGTCCATTTTCCCAATTTCTGAGAGGACAGACCATAGGTTTCGCCATTTTCACAAAACTGCTTCAATATAATAATATTTACTTATTAAACAAAATGTTTACACAGTTGTCAACAAAAACTGTTTATTATTTCAGTGATTATGAGAAAATTAAGAAGGTCTTTTAAACAAAATAAATAAAATTACGTTAAAACAGAAAACTGTCAATCTCGAAACGTCACTGTTTTTCCAAACAACAGACGATCGCGGAAGACTGACTTGAAATCAGCGACACTTGATTTAAATACTCGAGGGATAAGAGTAGAAATAGATTTTGAGGAAAAATCCTAACCACAACTAAAAAAACTTACACGCTGATGTCGATACTTCTTTCCACTTGCTAATTATGGTGTTTTTGAGTCATGCATGGTTTTGTGAAACTTGAAAACTTGCAAAAAGGAAGGGGTGCAATCAATAACTAAATATAAAATTGCATGTGAAGTAACATGCACGCTTTTTCTTATAATTTGTTTGTAAATTTGGGACTATTTTTAAAATAATTTGCGCTATTTTTAGTTTGTTTACGTACTGGGAAAATTAAACACTAAACTTTAAAGCTGCTATTTTTGTTAGATATTGTCTTATTCATATAAAAGATGATTCACAACTTCGTGCATATTTTTTAATTATTGATCAAGGAACAAACATAATTTTTTCGCAACTGTCTAAAAAAGTTAATATTGATGTCCGTAATTTAGGCCGCGAAGTGTACGCGTACGATACATTTTGCGGCCGTTGCTATTAGTAACGGCAATTTATTAAATTCTGTATGTCAATGTCAAATATTTTTGACGGTTGATACAAAAAATAAAATGTAAGTTTTAATTATAATGCATTGCATTTGCACAAAAAATATTGTATATAACTTTTCTGCGAAATTTTCTCGGACGCTAAACAGACATTTCGCAGTCTAGGTACATAAATAACTATTTTTTGAAATTCGTAAATTTAAAGGCAGTTTTCGGAAGAAGCACATTTTTGAACCCACTAGATTGTTGATTGTATAATGCATCTGATAACTAAATCGAATAAAATTTTAATGAATTGTAAAATGGTAAGCACAGTATTCAATAATTCAATCTGAAAACGGTGTCCAAAACTGTTTGATTAAAAACCTGGAAACTAGAATTGCGAATTTTGAAAAAATATTTCAGTTCCGTGATAAGTAAGTTGAGCACTAACCCAATCTGTGTAACAACATACAAAGGTGTATAGTATTGGACGCACTGATCATGAATCAAAAAGAATTTTGTTGAAATTCGTAAAATTAACAGTAGTTTGCAAAACAATATCATTTTGGGTACCACTGGTTGTCACATTTAAATACAAAAAAGTTAAACAATGTAGAATTTATTAGCGTAATTACATACTAATGTAATAATAATTTTACAAACAGGAAAAAATGAAATTTTTAGGTAGGTAGGTACTTACAGAATATCTCATTTGCTTGGACCCATTTTTACCTCTCGCATCATATTCTATAAGTGAGGTATTGTGACGGGTCTAAATTTTCGAGTTTGAGTTTTTGGCAGATAAGCACGTTTTAGGGTCTCTAGAATACGAATTACACGTTTTTGAGATGATGTCTGTGTGTGTGTGTGTTCGTTCGTATGTTACAATTTTTTCGGAAACGATAACTCCAAAAATATCAAACATTTAAATACAAAATTTTATATCTAAGGTTTAAATACGATTTTCAATAGACCAATTCATAAACCGGAAGTAAGACTTTTCATATAGAGCAATATGATTTTTCTTAAATTATCTCGATATATAAAGCATGTTTCATTAAAAATATAACAGAAATTTAAAAAAAAAAATTCTGTACCATTTATAAACTACCTATAGGACAATTAAAATCTACTTTTTTTAAATTCCAGTATCTTGTTGCCCGCATGATATGAAATTTGTTTCTTACACATAATTGGAATTATTATGAGAGTGACAGTACAGTTAACATCTTTTGCTTGCATCTTGGTTTACATTATCGTTTACATATTAGAACATGAAACTATTAAAATGTAAGTAAAACTATTTATTAGATTTGTAGAATAAGTAGAATTAGGCGAGAGGTCGTGTGCTGGCCACAGCAGATTTTTTAATTTGCGATTTTCAACAAAATTCTTTTTGATTCATGATCAGTGCATCCAATACTATACACCCTTAAATTTTGTTACATAGATTGGGTTACACCCTGTATATGCACGAAGAATACAGCCTTCCTGTTGAAAGTAGTCTCTACGTGTAAATAAATAGAAAATAGATACTTTGAGTGCAAAGTAATGTTTATATTTTCTACTATATTTTCGTATATTCCTGTTGGGATTTAAGATAAGCTCAGTACGGAGATAAAAAAGATATAGGTTCATATATTTATTTTTTGTAAGAATGAACTGAAATGGAAATATATAGACTCATTTTCAAATTATAAGGTTATATGTTGTTATGTATTTTTGCGAATTCAACTACCTATATCCTGTAGAATAAATTTAAATTTATAATTTTTTAGTAAAGTTTGGTTAAATTTGTGTCAATAAAGAGATAAATTTGGGTATTTGTTTACCAATTTCATGTAATAGTTTTATCACATCTTTTACGTTATTCTATCCGCAAAAATTATACTATTACCGCAGTACCGCAGATAATCAAAATAATAATAGTTTTCCATATTATAAAGACGATTATAGTGCGAAAGATCTTGTGTGTGATCTTGAAATTTTATAAAATAATCGGACTGTTATAATTAATTACTGGAAATAAAGCCTCATTCACGTAAGCATATTGTTTTAAGTTTAAGTTTATTTTTACGTTTAAGAACAGTGCTTGAAAGTGGGACGTGCGAATGATCGTATTTAGTTATATAAATTTAAACTTTCTTAAACTTAAGAGGCCTGTCTACCTCCAAAAATCCAGCATAAAGTGTACTAACGTATAGCGAGTGTTTTGTGGCCAGTACAAGAATGATAAAATTTCATTCCAACAAAGATAATAATTAGGTAACAGTCTACGTAGTCACTGGCTCCATCTTCGTACGTGGTGATCAAAAACAGCATGTTTGTATCTTTTATTCTTTTCCTAATTATAGACCGGTAGCTCATGACAGGTGATGGTCTCCGATTTCATATAGCATGCCTTTTGGAGGATAGTATATTTTCCGAAATTTTCCACCCTTGGGTCAACGAGGACTGCATGCCAATTTGGTTATAGGTGTTTTTATGACACAAATATTAATTCTTTTCATCGGCATGCTGTATGAATTACCAGATCACGTGACCGTTTGAGCCCTTTGGGATCCTGCGAACCGCATGCCTATAATTTTTAAGACTTTAAATATGTTTAAGTTTCTTTTGATAAAACGGCATGCATTATTAAATCAGAGAAAAACACAAAATTTTTGTGCAAGAGGAAAAATGCTATTTTCCATATGACCGGAAAGCGTGCAAGGGTTTAATACCCGCTTTTCTTTGTTGTCATAGGGTCAATATTCTATCCTCCAAAAGGCATGCTGTATGAATTCGGAGACCATCACCTGTCATGAGCTCTCGGTCTATTAGCTAGTCAACCTGTGGCACAAAACTGTTTCCTTCCAAAACCTCAAAAATTTAATTTCGAATTTTGGAAAAATTCTCTTTATTTCTCTAATATGCACCTCAATTTATGGTACACCCTGTACAAAAGTATATAATATACCATGTGTACGATTGCCAGCCGCCAACTCAGTCATTTAGTGTTAGTCGAGATGGAGGGTACACCACAAGGAAAATTTCTGTGCAGTTAAACCTGACTGAATTCGACCCAATTGTTTTCTTCCTCATTATCACCTACTGACCCACTTATACCTTATCTACCTTTTAATTTTTCCACTTTCCGTATGCGTATCTAAGTTACAAAACTTAAGATATATGTGTAGGATTGCACGAATCCGATCTTCGTCTATTAGTAAAACTAAGAAACAAATGAATGAAGCCACGAAAATTTCCTGCTGACGTCATAGGTAGACGACATTCAAGTCGTACTACGTGAGATTGTGAATGAGTTGATCGTTTATCATAGACGGCTGGGAAAGACACAATGCAGCTGTGCAACTGTGACGTCATTGATCTTTTTATCATTGTTTGCGGAAATAAAATAATGTGTTTTGGGAAGAACGCTACTTTATTTTTAATGTAAATAAATATTTATCACGACGTTTACCGAACTTTGGTGTGGCTGCCTTAGATCAC
Source organism: Agonum fuliginosum (assembly GCA_947534325.1). Taxonomy (NCBI): domain Eukaryota; kingdom Metazoa; phylum Arthropoda; class Insecta; order Coleoptera; family Carabidae; genus Agonum; species Agonum fuliginosum. The sequence goes on from OX384029.1 coordinate 46,367,437, forward strand.
TGTCTACATTAAGTCGAATAATTTATTTGATTTATTGAATACCTGTCTTCAACAAATGATTTCCAGTTCTGTTATTTTAACCGCGACTCGAACCGAATTGGAACAAAACCAAAATCGGAACGAACTGCAGCTATTTTAGTGAACTCAGAGCCAATCCTAAACCGGTAAAAACCATAACCGGAGCCGAACTAATAGTTGTAAAACAGTTCGGAAAAAGTACAATTTAATTTATAGATATTGACAGAAGTTTTCAGAACTCATAATGATAAATGAGTTATTTTATTTGGGTAAAGTCCTGTATGTTTTTATTTATATTTTCGACTTTTCGAGAACTTTATGTTCCCTTCATCAGGTTGACAAGTGAATGTGTTTACAAAAAACAATAAGCAAATTATGTTATAATACAAAAGATCTACTATCCTACTATTTTGGTTTTAGTAAGGCTTTCTTAAATTATAATTTTGTAATAAAGATTATATTTCACTTTTTTCAAAAAACTTTATAGTTCTTCACGCAAAGTATCATTTCCGATTGGCATTAAATTTACAGATCTCTGCATGTGATGAGGAAAAGTACTTTTGATCCCGCTTTAGACAGGATTTCAAAATTGATTATTTAGATTTTATGAAATTATTATACATTTTTCCAATGCTATCATCATCCGGTTCATCCCTTTCTTCAACTTCTAATTGTTTTTCGGTGCAGATATTGAAAAAAATATTGTGTGCATCTCGAGACAAAAGTGTTCGCCCGACTCGTGCGCTTCGCTCGTTCAAGAGCGGATACAATTTCTACTTAAGTGGAAGATAAAATTAAGTTATAATTTATTTTTACACAAAAAAGAGTTATTCAAATCCGAAATTTCATAAAGGCATTTGATCTTGAACTAAAAAAAATTTTCGCCTTCGGCGCTATTTTACCATTCCATTTTCCAAAATTACCCCCACTTAAAACATAATCTGGATCCGCCCTTGGGCTCGTTTTGCCTAATCCGCCTCCGCCCTCGTTGAAAAAACGCAACTTTCGTCCCTAGTTGTACATTCTACAATTATTATTATTTGGTTCCACTTTTTCCACTAGACTGTTCAAATGATTATTATTATAATAGCTGCGTTCAATGAACTTAGCAAATCTATCGAATTTCTTTACGTTGATTGGTGTACTAGTGAAAATTTGACAGTTTTACTAGCAAATTATGTCAACAGTGCTAGCAACAAAAAACGGCTGCTTTTGCTGCGCTAGCGCTACTAAAAAGATAGACAAACCATAGTAACATTATTAAATTTACACTGTTGCACCAATCAGCATAAACAAGCTTGCTAGTTTCATTGAACGTAGCTAATATACTACAATTTTGCTAGCATATTCTTGAAAACTACTCACTTATTTTTCAAATATTCCGTAATAATATAACCTAACACGCTCTCAAAAATAAGCCAGTACGTCCCTGACTATAAACGGTGCTATTTGAAATGCATTACCATTGCCTCTTTTAAAATGAAAGCTCAAGCTCATAACCATATCTAATTACATCTTGAAAGCTTTTGTAGAAAAATCTCACTAATTGAATCGATTCAATTAGCTTAAAACCTTTTCCTTCATTTCATACCTTCGACTATACATCAAAAATACCTAATTAAATCTAACCTACAAATAAAAAACTCATTGGTCTCTATAGAAAACTTCCTCGCGTTAATTTGGCCCTTTCCACCTTGATTTACGGGGAAATTTCCGAGGATTTATAAAGAAAAAGAGTTAACGTCTTATTATGTGTGGTGTGAATCTGGGCACGTGCTATGGGCTTCGTTTTTGCAGAAGAAGAAGAAATAAATACAGAGGAAAAAAGACAATATAGCTGATGGACGATGTGAGATGTGGCACTCAAAATGTTACCCCCTAGAGACCAAAAAACAAGAGGAAAATTATTTTAGGGGAGAGTTTTTTGAAGGATGACTAAGGGGACACTTATATGGTAATTGTTTTTTTTTTGAATTTTTTTACCGAAAGTTGGTATTACGAGCGCGATGGGACAATGAATAAATATTTTTTATTAAAGGTAAACACACGTCAATTTTGACCAATAAGAATACTCAATTGTTTGAAGAAGGCAGTTTTTAGCGATAAAATTTGATAAAACCAGTAGGTATATCCATGGTTACACTTTTTTGATACCTAATTGAAAATTTTGACACTTACATTGTATTGTTTTGACATTATCAATTATTGTAATTACACAAGAGCTTTTTATTTCGACGAATAAATTTCTATTTGTATTGAAACCTTATTGCCTAGCAATTTGAAAAGAAAAATTGTTTAATAGAATCACGACACCGTAGGTGGAGTGTTTTTATTTTAAAACAATTTTTCGAGTCAAATTGCTGTCAGGTGATAAGGTTGAAATGTCAAACAAAAATTTATTCGGAGAAAATAAAATGCTCGAATGTAATTCAACTAGATAATTTAACGTTTCCTTTGGTTTTTCTTCACAAATATTGCCAAAATCGAATCATTTCACTGACAAATATTACAAATATGAAGCAAGTGACATTTTATGTTTATTGTTTGGTTACTAAGAAAAAGGTACCTAAATAAGGTTTAATCACTTGCAAAAAGTTACTTTTCCTTTTTATCATTTTATCTGCTATTAAAGCGATAAAATTATGTTTTGTTTATCGTTTACTTTATACAGGAGTGGAATTATCCTGCCATAATAATTCAAGCCATAAATTAATTTGGTAAAATTACTCATAATCTTGTGTAGCTGGAACGGATAGATATAGATTTATTTCTGGTAAATGTTGTATTTTGAATAGATACGATATAATGTATTAAATTGTCAGTCTGAGTGCTCGTGCAATCTTTATCTATGCATACATATTTGATATCATATTCTTAACTGGGTACCTAATGTTTTTCTTACGAAATTAATTTTCTTCAGCAGTGAAAAAATTTACTCCTACATATTTTTTCAAAATAAAAAAATTACTATAAAAGGTGTAACCCACTTTAATTTTTTAATTGCCCACTCTTGGCCAACTTTTAAAAAATCCTAGTTACGTCCCTGCTGCGTAGAAACAACTCGGGTCAAAATATGTAATTTTGACACTCCGTTTGTCTGTTACGTAACAACTATTCCTAATTTTATTTAGTAAGTATAATATCTTCTCAACTCAATTTTTAACTGTACAAGTAATTCTTGACATTGTATAATCAATAATTATTAAGTTAATTTTACTTCATTCATAGTTATTCAAATATGCGCTAAGCAATCTTCAATCCATAATGGCTCAAAATATGTAAATTATTTTTATTGACTGAAGAGTCAGTGCAGTGCCATTAAAAAATCAAAATATATGCACGAAGATGTGAATCACCCGTGATATTACAAATTACATTAATTTTAAATAAATCATATCACCTGGATGTAAGTTATGAATAATATACAACATTCTTGTTCCATTATATACTATTTTATGATATTACCGGTTCAACTTTGGCAACTGCTGATCAAAATATCGATTAACTGCATGCCACAAATTCTGAAAATGAGACGTCGAAGTTTAATTTTTTCCTTAATTTGTTCATACTCATAAAGACAGATTACATTTACTGCAACATTTATTATTTATTATTTATAGTACCTACCAATGCATTTAATCATTTGTCACTTATTTATTAAATTATTTACTGAATTCTTAGTCATTTAAATATTTAATTCCCAAAGTGAAATCATCATGACAAGATCACAAATAGCGATTAAACAATATTTGTTTAATTGTTGCAATTATCTCTATATAAACTTTTCCGTATAACGTCAAGAGAAAATCTGCCTGAATCACGAAAAATGTACCGACTTCCACACGGAAATGTTAATGAAATGAGAGAAATTCAAGAGAATTTTAGTTATTTATTTACTCATTTTGAACAAAATGTTAAGAGCTGCACCCACAATTGATGATAAATACATACCTACGTACGTAAATTAAATCGTTTACCGCACCGTCGGAATAAAAGAAAGGTCTGAATGTGAGCAATTCAAATATTTTCCTTGTTTGTTATAATATTGTATTGCTCTTCTGGTTTATGACTTTTACGTAAATACCTATTTTTGCAGCATTTTTCTTTTACAATTCTTAGAAATATTAGTAAATAATGCAAATGTTTTTTGTTTTCCTGAATTATTTACACAACGATTTCGTAATTCTTTAAACGTTTTACAATTATTTCTTTATTGTACAAATAAGGACCTTCACTATAGACCTGGGCGCATGAGTACCTAACTTTTTGTGCACAATTACGCACGCTCACGAAACAGAAAACTGAATCACGCATCACGCCCAATCACGCACGTCATTTTACGTTGACTCACGATCACTCACACTCACGAAATTATTTTTATAGTTACACCCGATCACGCACGACGGGTCACGATCAGGTCACGTTAAAATATTTCTATGAATTTTATTTTAATTGTACTTTATTTTATTGGTAAAAAAAACTGTATCAAGTTTCAAAAAGCACTACTTCCGATTTGCGGAATTCTACCAAAATCCGGTTTTAAGATCCTTATTAAAACCTTAAATATAAAATTTGATTATGTTATTAAAGGTTTGATACTTTTTAAGTTATCGTGGACGATAAATCGTCACATTCATACGTCCATAAACACACAGACATCATCGTGAAAATAGTAAGTTCGTATTCTAGAGACCCTGAAACGTGCTTATCCACAAAAAACTCATACTCGAAAATTTTGACCCATTACAATACCTTTTTTTATAGAATATGAGGCAAGCGGTAATAATTAAGACTTAACAATACTTCTATTTGCTTTCAAACATAAAAAAATTAAATAGTGGAGGTCTGTTGTACCTATTTTAAAAATAAAATAATATATTGTCAACAGTTAACTAAACTGTACGCGACAACTTTAATACATTAAATTTAAACTAAACAAATATTAAAACAAACTTTTATAATAAATTAACAAACTAGGACATTGTCTGTCAACAAAGGCTTAACAATTTAAAAAGTTCTCAACTATTATCAGTGAAAAATTATTCCGCGTTTGTATGTCATAGTTACCATAAACATTATATCTGCAAGTTGGTAGGCTTGTTTAACTGTATGGTGCTGTGTTTATGTAACAGAGTAAGACATAACGAAGTTGGCAAACTTGGTAGGTATAGTATCTACCAAGAGAAAGAGGTAGGAGAAGGATAAGGTAGATGCTTGTAACAGACTTGAAACGACGACTGATATCAACAATCAACTTTGAGAGAAATTACATCAGGTGCCTATATTAATAAACGAGAGTTTATAAGAATGAGATAATATAATATATATATATATATATATATATATATATATATATATATATATATATATATATATATATATATATATATATATATATATATATATATAGTATTTATTAATATTTCAATAAAAATCTAATTGTACATTTTGTTAAATATCTTTCGTAATTAATATTGATCTTATTACAGGCTACAAAGCGCTTCAAAATTATTGACAAAAAATTAGAATATGTTAATTGATATTATACTAAATATAACGCAAATTGTTTATTTCATAACGAGTCTTGAAAGTGGATAATATCGTGCGAGTGTCAAGTTTGACGAACGAGGTACAAACGAGTGAGGCAACACACAAGCAATACGATATTTACTTTCGAACGAGTCATGAACGTTATTTTTTAGACACACAATTTTTCACATTTTAATACAACTTTCAAATAACATTTCTACTGTCATTCGAACAATCAATAAAAACAAATCAAAGCTTCCTCGCTATGTTGATTAGGTCTCAAAATTATGGTATGACCAAGACCTTACGTGCTAGAACGATATTCATATCATGTAAGTTCATAATATTTTCAACTTTCTTAAGAAGGCTGTTGCCGCGATATCTAACATTTTCTGTCTAAAAAGATCTTTTCCGACATTCACGTAAATAATTGCTCATTACTTGGGGCAAACATGCCACTGGTCCGATAGGACACAGTAATGAATAAAACTTAGTAAACATTAAAATATATGGAAGATTGATTTCTCGACTGGATGTTCAATAAAATGGAGCACTCAATTTATTAAAATCCAATAAAACACCAACGTTTCGACAGCAATTCAGTCTTCATCAGGGTACTGATACATACAAAACATACAATCAATTGAATAAACGTTCAATAAAAATAGGTAGCAGACTTACATAATTGGTTACTAAAAATTAAGAATATCATGTAAATTATTTTACAGAAATCTTTAGTCAAAAGAATTAAAATATATTTTATTTATTTCTTTAAAGTTGCGTGTAATTTTTACCTCTCGCCTCATATTCTATAAGAGAGGTATTGTAATGGGTCAAAAATTTCGAGTATGAGTTTTTGGTGGATAAGCACGTTTTAGGGTCTCTAGAATACGAATTTAATATTTTCACGATGCTGTCTGTGTGTGTGTGCGTATGTATGTATGGATGTATGGACGTATGGACGTATGAATTATGTGACGATTTTTCGCCCACGATAACTTAAAAAGTATCAAGCTTTTAATAACCAAATTTAAGGTTTTAATAAGGATCTTAACACCGGATAAGTTTTTGGTAGAAATCCGCAAACCGGAAGTAGTACTTTTTGGAACTTGATATAGTTTTTCTTAAATAAATTGGTAAATTATTTATTTATGACAATTTTTGCAATTAAAAATAAAAGATAATATAATTATCTATGGGTACTACAGTTAATTTTAAATACAATTTGCTGAATCTGGTAGTATTTAGCAATAAAATAAAGTGCAACTAAGTACCAATATCTTGTTGTCCATGATATGAAATTTGTTTTTACTCAAAATTTGAATTATAATGACAGTGACATTACAGTTGACATATTTTGCTTGCATCTTGGTTTACATTATCGTTTACATATTACATGAACATGAAACTATTAAAATGTAAGTAAAACTATTTATTAGATTAGTAGAATAAGCAGAATTAGGCGAGAGGTCGTGTACTGGCCACAGCAGATTTTTTTAAAATTTTATTGTTTACTAATTTTAACTCATTATACTGTAACCTGTATCAGACAAGTGGAACGAAAATGTTTGCTTCAAGAAATGTGCAATTATTTATGTGAATTTCGGAAAAATTATTTTTGCGTTGTAATCAGTTCCACATCAAATAATGTAGGTACTCTTAATTTTTTGTCAATAATTTTGAAGCACCCGTATTGATTTATCCAATATTTTTCTGTAACTGTCTTTGGATCAATAAACTATTATATTATTAATATAATTTTAGAATCAAAATTGGTCTATGTTATAATTTGCATGTATTACTCGAATACAATAACTTGTTTCAGTGATATTATTAAACATGATGTGCGAAATTCGGTCTTTTGTTTACTTTAAATTAATTTGGGTTTGTTGTGTTGTGACTATCTTGATAATGAGTGTATTTAAGTGCGTTGCTAGTCAATATGTACCAGTACCAGTATATTTGTTTATTGTCAATATGGTAATTTCTGTACATACTAGTTCCGAAAATTTAGATACTTGGTATAACATTGTACGCAATGATTGATAAATAGTGCATGAGACAGATAGTCAAGTGCGTTATGTGACAGACTGTGGGTCCGAAAATTCAGGGTCAAATCCAGTCACAGGAAGTTTTTTATGGCCGAGATGTTTATAAGACGTCAGAATGGGGTACTTGCATGGTACTGCAAATTAGATTTTTAACACTATGAACATAATGTTAGGTCTAAAACATTGGTAAAAATACAAATTTTATTTAAAAAAAATTATATGTTTTTAGTAAATTGAGAAAGAAATTTTACTGGGACGTCACTATTTTGCATTGAACTTGGCAATTTTCTACGTCACACCACTTAATTATTTTTGGGCTTGTTAATACCAATTTTGTAAAAATAAAAAATACGGGTCCCAAGTTTTTATCTCTTCTTCAAAAATATTCAATCAAAAAAATCATGCAAGTAGCCCATTACTTGTGAGTTGTGAATGACTTAATTAGTGATGCAGACGAGACTTTCTCGAATCTCGTCTCGTCTCGTCTCGTCTCGAAATTAGAGACGAAAGTGAGGTATTTCTAACCGGTCAGTACTTTTCCCCGCTAGAGAAGAAAAATCAATTGGAAAGTACTTTTCCTCTCTAGGTACGAAAGGTGTCAGTGACACTGACCGGTCAGAAATACTTTACTTCCGTCTCTAGTAATAGGGACAAGAGGTGACGTTTTCGGGGCAAGTACTATATTATAATTTAATTGCCTAGGCACTAACAGTGACATTTTACAGACTGTCAGCTGTCAAAAAATAGCACTTGTAATGTTAATCGGCAAAAAAATGTTTTGTAAAAATAATCGAGAAATCGAGACGAGATCGAGAGCAAGACGGGATAAAATAATCGAGAGGAGATCAAATTTTTCGCATCACTAGATTCTTTTAGCAATTATATTCAATGTGTCAAATGTCAAATGACAGGAATATTTTTATTTTATAAACGAGGTTACGTAGCAATGGCTTTGTAATAAGCTTTAAAATTATATTTTGCGGCTTAGGCCTTTAAAGTAAAATTTTGCGGGCTAGGCTTTTAAAATTTTATTTTGCTGTAAATAGTCAAAAAATGTCTCTTATGTCACAGTATGAAATAAAATATATTTGTATCGATGACTTTTAGTTTAATTATTAATTATTTTCTGAGTATTTTATTAGATTGCAAATTATAATTAAAAACTAAAAACCCCGTTGCCAATAACTAGTAAGCAAACAATAAAATAAAAACACTTTTATGACTTAGTCTAAGCCAACAAATTTTCCAATATTTATTGACTAACTCTTCTCGAAAAAGTCTTAATAAATCGTTGAATAATGCACGTACAATAATGTACTCATCTGAAGATTGGAAAACACAAATTACAATCCCAGAGCGCTGTGACTCGAACAAAACAAACGACGATCTACGTCCTATGATGCAGTCGGCCAGTCACGTACTGACTACGGTTAACTGAGTTACTGCAGGTTATGTTACGAAACAAATGCCACTCGGGGGAATCCATGGCTAACCGCGATTAAGATGGCCGAGATAGGTGCTTTATAATCTGTTGCGTTTTTTAGGAGATTTTAATTGTTTTGTGGTATAAGAATATTGGTTAAAATTTGCCGAGGCAGTGACGACGTACGAACCCGAAGTTCCGTGTTCAAGCATCTCGACTGGCATTGTGTCATTGTCGCTAAATAGGCTTCTCCGCCATAATAGAAATCATGAATGTATGTACTAAGAACCAAACGACAGAAGACAGAACGATAACCACTAGACAACGCTGTACACCTACGTTTATATATGGTACTAGAAATATGTATGTAAAAATACTACCCTTAAAGGGCGTTTAAATTTATAAAAAGGATTAAACAATAAAAAATATAAAGTAACTGAACAATTTTAACTTGAATAAAAACACGTCTGTCTATTTATGACTATAAATTGGAAACTTATATTTATTTATTTTTGTTTTTGTTTTCCTAGTCAACCTATACAATACAATATAGTATATTATATATTGAGGGACTAAAGTGCATGATTTAATCTTGAGGGTGAAGTTTATTTCACGAGCCGAAAGTCAGGGAAATAATCACCTGAGGGATTAAACGTACTTTAGTCCTGTGGTATATACGCTATTTTTTGCACTTCATCCTCAAACGAATGCAAAATAGTTTAAAAGAATACACATTTTGTAATTTTGACAGTAAATTTTATGACAAATATTTATATTGTTACCATAGATACTCTGTAACAAATAGCACGTATTTACTTGACAACGGGATTAAATATGAGAAATAATCCCTTGGGATCAAATTAAGAACCTTAGTCCCTAAAAATAAAGACTAAAGAACAGTTTTAGTCCCGGAAGTGCAAATAAATTATATGAAGACTAGATTTTTAAATAAATGTGGCATGGCCAATAAGATAAAAAACTACAAATAAATTCCACATTTACTCCCCCTCTAGGAATCATTTACAAAAGTTGATAAGTGGTAATGGAGGTGTTTTCAGCAAAATTCCGTTAATTACTTCTTTTCTGATACCAGTGTTAAATTTTTTGCAAAGCGCATTGATTCGCGTTCGATTATTATTTTTCTACATATTCTTGTCATAATTATAAAGCAATACTAAATAAAAATACATTATTATTGATTTTTGTTGACTTATTAGTCCATACTCCAAAATTACTTTGCTATAGTACCTACGTTTTTAGTTCTCATGGTTAGATCTCATGGTTCGAATGTAAAATATAACATGTATTATTTGAGATCGCTGAGACATTTTTAAAGATTATCTCTGCGACATTACAAAAAATAGGGGACAAGGTTAGGTTACAGACAGGCAAAATAAAAAAATTAAACAAAATATGGTGAAATATCAGTTTGGCACTTGTTTGATTGATCAGAAAAAGTTGTGCAAATATTTCAATAAAAAATTCATTACTCAAAAATAGTCTAGGTTTTTTTCACAAATTATATGTTACAATATTTGGCACAAAAATATAGCTTCTTCATCAAAAATATAATGTTGATATGATCCACAACCATATAACGAATGGAACACAAATTTAAAGCAGATGTATCACACAAACGTACGAATGTAAATGTGGACGTTGTATTTTTGTAACGAAAAAATAATTTGGAAACAATTAAACAATTCACAAACAATTTAAAACTCATTTGTAAACATGCTGAAAATTCGGTACGTTTTCAACATTTTAGTATTTGTACAAATACTAATAACATATAGAATTTTAATACTTGCTATATTATTCCTATTTGTGTTATTATTAAAATGTATTACCTATATTATTTTGTTTAATTAAAGTTTGAGTACGAGTTAAACTCTATTAGAATACTATATACCTACTACGATTATATCGACTACATAATTAATTTTATTCAATTTTGACGTTTTAAATTGCTATTATTAACTCCATAGCAACAACTTTAAACAACTGTTTATTCACAAGTGAATTAAAACTTTTTAAATCACTCAACACATTTTAAAATCACTCTTATGTCATTATTTCGTCAAAAATGCATAAAAACAATGACAATTTGCCACTGACGACTACTTTGATTTTCTTTTTTGTTATGTCAAAATGAATTTATAATTCATATATTTGAAATAATTTCGTCAAAATTGAATAAAATATTGTATAAACCACGTTTATTCACTCGAAGAAATTATCCCACACCATACATGTATCTCACTTGGTGTCTAAATATCTAGGATCTAGGTATTATTAGATTAATTTCTAATGCCATGCAGTTTACATGAGAAAAGTTATCTCAAAAAAGTAAGTGCTAGAATTGTCACTTATTACACTTATCACATGTGCATTAATTCTTTCCGGTAATTTTCTTTCAGTGCTTTCTAATTCTAACAACGTCTTAATTAGATCGAGTGGTACACGAGAGCTAATTACGTTGTTGGAATGCACGATAAAAAATTTCCTGGACATGAATTTAGTGTCTGCTTTTACTTCAAATTTTTCATATGCAATGAGTAAAGTAGAAACTGCCACACCTCGTTATATTTTGTTACGGAGAAGGAACCCTTACCATTTTTAAAAAACAAACTTTGTAACTTCTTGAAAATCTTGAAATGAAATTTTTTTCGTGTTTGAATGTCCTACATTCATATTTTAACTTTAACCCCGAAACACCCAATATAGTCAAAACAATGCCAATTTATAATTTGCCTGATAGATAACCTACCCGCAACTTAAAAAATAAATGTAACCAACCCAAAAATTTGAATCCCTCAAAAATGTTTTGCCACATTTCTGTCATGTCCGCAACGTTCCATGTTCTATTCAGTGGCGGCGTCAGTGGGTTGCCCGGGGGCTTCACACAACTCACAACTCCCTCTGCCCCCAGTCACGCGCGCCCCTGATGTGCGAGGAATGTGTCTGTCCGTGTGTTCGTGTTGCATGTCTCGGACAGACATCCCCGGCCTACTGAGATTTCAAGGGATGAATGAAACGAGCGAGAAATTTGTTTCCGGCTACAAATGTTGCGGAGATTGCCATATTTTTAACAGAAGGAAAAAGTGGGGAAAAGGGTAGATTAAATTATTATTTTTATGGACACTACTGGAAATGTACTTTAGAAAGAGTTACTATTGTAAATATATATGATTTGATAATACGAGATGACTAGCGAAGTACCTACGAGACCTACGTCCTCCACTGTATTAATTTATTTTACAAAACTGCATAAAAAACTGACGATTAGTAAAAATACGGTGCAAAAATTCCGTTTATTAAGTAAGATATGATTTTCTAAAAGTCTGGTATTTAGTGATGATGTCGGTGGTATCTCCAGTGGCACTGAATCAGTTTGTTTCACCAACATTTTCCTTGTAACAAATTATTTATTTATTTTATATTAAAAAGTCATCTTGCTGTGCTAAATATCATATTTTGTTGTAATGACTAAAAATAGTAAACATTTTTTAAAGAGAAAACCCCAATGGCTTTAGATTCATAGTTTTCAGTGCCTATCAGTTACAGTAATCGGAAGGTTAGGTACCTACCTATGAATTAAAAAAAATAACATTAAAATTTAATGAAGTGTTACACAACATTAATTAAATTAAATAAATTTCTAATGTTTACTAACTTTTATTCGTTACTGTAACTTATCAGAGCAGTGGCACGAAAAATGTTTGTTCCAAGTAATGTGCAGCTATTTTTGTGAATTCCGAAATAATCCTTTTTGCGTTGTAATCAGTACATCAAATAATATACAGGTTGGTGGAGTTGAAATGCGAACATAGGGAACATACATGACAATCGAACTTTCATGCCAGGTATCTTGATATAATTTGTAGTAGTATCACAAAACGAAGTAATGTGATTTTGAGTGGCATAAAGAGTAATCAATAACAGAAATAATAATAAAATCTAAAAATGCATGTAAACTTTCTTGTTCTGCTCGTACACATACATTATTATGCAAAGAAAATATTTTAATGAAAATAAAAATTTCAAATAATATGACAGCTGCTTTGACATTGACAGTACTTATTTCACGTATATCAAGATGCCTAGCATGATAACTCCCTTGTCATATATTTCCCTATGTTCGCATTTCACCTCCACTAACCTGTATACCCTTGCAAAAGGCAGAATAAATATATCCTAAATAAACTGGATCTCGAATTAAGTATACCTTTACTACTATATTATCGATCGTGAAATTTAATGTACCTACACAATGAAAAAAGCCAAAATAAATATCAAATTCTTCTTGTCAAAACTGATTTTATTTGATTAAATAATAGCTTCATTATGCCGTTACAAAATCCGTTGGTTTATGAATGATCATATTTCTGCAGATTTCAGGCGGCAGTAGATAAAGATGTAATACAGAATCGATGTTCTGAAAACAATTTCATAACTTTGTGTTCTTGGGTCACGGGTTTTTGTTCATTTTGTTCCACCTGCTTCTCTTTCTGACCTTCTGTTCTCTTCGACCGGCAAATGTTCAAATCTTACAAACTTGCGTAGGTAGGTACCAAGACTTTATTGAATTCTTACAGGACGTATTTGCTTGCGACAAAATAAATTACTGAGAAGATGTACTTCGCGAAATACTAACTTAACTATTATTATGTTACTTTGTTATTAAATATTAAGGACGCGTTTAAAATTGAAAAAGCCGTAACACGAAGTCTGTATGTTTGTAACCTGATAATTGTGAAAATCTTACTATAGGTCATATGATTTAAAAAAAAATGTTTTTATTCTGTAGCTACTAGTGCCACGTCAACGACACTTTAAAACTTTTACATGGCTCATTGTGCACATGCTTTCTGCATAAATTTCTGATAAATGATGTAACCTACAATAACAATTATGGTAAATAGAAATATCGTTGCCTATTTGATACTTCTTCACAACCTCAATTCTTCGATAAATTGACTTTAAAATTAAATATCATTTTTATAAAACTGATGATTCCCTTGAAATTTTAATACAATCTTCTTCTATATGCAATTAATATTGTGTTACTTTTTCGTTAAAATATTTCGTCTGGTTTACATACACTAATTTAATAATGGATGATTTCAAGTCACCTTCCTATGCTTGCAATGTAAGAGAGGTCAATTTTACAGCTCCATAGTTACCAAACGAAACTGACGATTATCCTAATATTTATTTTAAATCGTATTATTATCAGATAAATGTCCTATAAAATTTTTATTTATTTCTGTCGTGATCGATTTTGGTAAGGCAATATAATGCAGTTTGATATTTAATGTCAGTATTCCATATTTATAAAGAATATGTCGACATTTATTTGACATATGCAATGTTCAAAGGTCACTAAAAACTAAAATTGTCATATTCATAAGTACACGTACAATATGTTACTTCCCAATTTTTTGTCCCTGAAAATTTAATTTCCACATTTCACGATCTTATCTAAGCGTTAACTATGTCCAGTGCTAGTGTTTACTCTTGTGTTTTGTCCGAGGACAACAACGGACAAAACAATGTCCACCCGCTGGGAAAGGACAATAACACAGAAGCAGATAAATTAAATTCAAGACTTAATGACTCGGCATTCTAGGACCCTCAGTCGCTAAATTAAATCAAGGAACTTCCAAAACTGTTACCGGATTCCAGGGTTGCTAATGCAAACTTGCCAACGAAAGAATCAAATTCATTAGCATTTATAAAATTTAATGTTTAATATTAAGATATTATTAATTAATTACTTAATTATTTGATTAAAGGCTTGAATTTGTTGTGTTAAGTCTGAATATAGATCAAAGGTCTAGTTATATAAGCCGGCATTACACAATAAAAATTCTTTGGTAAAGATCTTTTAAAAGTTGAGCTAACTTTTACTAAAGAAGAGTTATAACTGTCCCATTTCTTGTCAAACATCTTTTATAAAAGCTTTTGACAAAGCAATTTATGTAACAAGAACATAATTTAGGACTTTCTTGGACGAGTACAAATTTATGGCAGAGCGAGCGCAGCGAGCAAGGCTGATAATTAAGGCGAGTCTATAAAGTCTGATGCGTTATGTTCGACCAAGAAGACATTTTCTCTTAAAACAAATTTGTGGAAAAAAATTATAGTTCTTCATTCTTCGCAATTTGCTCAATTTCAAGATATGCAATCCAAGAAATGGAACAAGATTTTTAAAAAGGAAAAGAAATTATATATTTACTTTAATAAAATTATAACATTTATTTTGACATGTCAATGTCATCTGTACAATTTTGCATTTATTTGCATACTAGTCCAACAAAGTACTCGTTTGCGGACAGTAAACAGTGTCATAAAATAAGGTAATATGATACAATCGAACATAAAGATCTTTTATGCCCAGTTCATACAAGAAAAGTTTTTTCCTTAAAAGTTTTCTCCAAAAAAAAGTAGAAACTGTTATCAAAATTTTTAAATGTCGTTCATACGAGGAAACTAATTATTCCTATAAGATATATTAAAGCTATTGAGTCTTAAATATATTTTTCACGTGTTTTTTATTTTATTTTATGAAACAATTAAGAAAAACTATTTTATGTGAACTGGGCAATACACTGTCACATTTCTCGCCAAACATCTTTTATATATGATTTTTGTCAAAGAACATTCATAGTGTAATGCTGGCCTAAGAAAGGCGAGTTGAAATGACAATATAGGTTATGTGGCAGACTGTGGTACTGATAACTCAGGTTCAATTCCTGTCAGGTACACTTTCATCCAGATTAACTGTACAAATATCCCATTTAAAATTAAAGTCAATTTTAACATATTACCGAATTCCTAGAATACTCTCGATTTTACTTTTTTTCCATTCCACTTTTTTCCCCACTACTAGGGCTGCCTGCAACCAGCCCGAAACTCGTACTTTGCTGCATCATAGCAATGCAATGTCAAGTTGAAAAATACTGTAAAAGTGTTTTCGTTGCGAGTAATCTGTCAAATTATTATTGAATTGAGGAAAATGTTTTTATTAACATTTAATACAGAAAGAATGGATCTACAGATGTAGATTAATTTGTATCATGAAATATAACCGTGTAAAGTTTGCATAAAATAGGAATTTTTTTTTAATTTTTCGGAATTTTTATATTCATGTACAATTTTTTAATCAAAATTTTAAAAAGGCACATCTGTAGATTCATTCTTTCTCTATTAAATCCTGGTTGAAATAAAATTTTACCATTCTTGTACTGGCCACAAAACACTCGCTACGTTAGTACATTTTTTTATGCTGCATTTTAGATAGTAGACGGGCCTTTTAAGCTGAAAAATGTACTAAACCATAAAGTTATAGGTGAACTACTAACACTTTTCAGTCGTTCTCATAAAAAACGTATAGTAAAATATGGTGCAACACGTTAAAAAATTAAAATCGATCTCTCGATGGTTCAGTTCAGTTCAACTGAGCTGAACTAATAAACGACACAATCATTTAACAAACTGACAGTCTCACTAATTATTCTAATGGTAATGACTTCGGACCGAGTTCATGACAGATCTATCGCGATTATTTACATGCAACAAAATTATGTTTCCTGTTAAATGTTTACTCTGTTTTTAAAAGTAAATTAGTCATGTTTTTACAATATTTTTATTGTAAAACGATGCATTTGATATTTTTTTGTACGAGAATGTAAAAATAGATAAGAATCATTTGAATTCAAATATTTGTAAGCACAGTCATCGTTTCCCATGAGAATAAAGTTTAAACGATATATAGAAATGATCACAAGTTATAATAATCACAGATGGGGAAAATGAGAAAACTTTTTTCGTTAATTTTGATCTTTTTTTGGGAAATTTTATATTTATTAGAACACAGTTTAATTGCCCAGTACATATTTGATTTATTGTTACTTACTCGTAAGTATTAAGTTAAATAAAATTTCATAGCTCAAATTTTATATGAAAGGTTTAAAAAATGGTAAATTCTAATAATTTGTTTCTAGATTCTAGATGAACAACGCTCCAACAAAAATATTTGAAGACTATTAGACAGGGTGTCTCTGTACTTCGGGAAAAAATTAAAGGGTATATACTCGTATTATAAGACATACTGATCATGGAACAAAAAGAATTTGTTTAAAATTCGCAAAATAATTTGCATGGTATTTAAAGGAAACATTTTGTTAGCCACTGGTTAATAGCTATTTTTAATGATTTTATTTAAATCTACTAATAATACAAGTAGTAATTGTTTACACAACGCCAAATAAATGTCTGATGTTGTGTAATTAAAAATTATGTTTCTTTTAATAAAGTACGCTGTTTCAGTGGTTCTAAATATGTTCATTTCAAGTAAACCACCCTTAATTTTGCGAATTTAAAAAAAATTCTTCTTGTTCCATGATCAGTACGTCTTACAGTGTTACAGTATATACCCTTTAATTTTTTCCCCGAAATACAGAGACACCCTGTATATAGTTTGGTATAGTTTGGAACAAAGAAATCGTTAATGCCCGTCATAAATATCGTTACAGCACTATACATATAAACGGATAGCTGTCTCGTCCGCCAATATTGGAGCCCACGGCTGTTTGACACATTTTACAAACTGATTTGTCCAATTGCATTTTTAAGGTACCTATATTAATATAAAAGACGCGTTCTTCCGCATCAAATTGTTTAAACTACTCCAGAAATGGATTTATATTTGTTAAGTTAGCAATTATTATTAACTATGAAATTTAATGAAACTATAATGTAACCTTACATTTCTTATGTTGTCTGTAAGTGTAATAAATGTCTTCAAATCTTCGTTAATTTTAGTTTCTAAATGTTAAATGCAGTTTAACATTTTTATATGATATTTACGTTTCCTGCAGATCCAGTACCTAAGAAGAAGAAAATAATTTATAAACTGTAGCTGACAGAACTGGAACCCAACCCAAAACTAGGTATTGCTGATAGCTCATGTACCGTGAGTTTCTTATAAATTTACATTCTGGATTAATAATTTATCAACAAAGTCTTAAAGAATTAGTCATTCGCATCAAATTACTTGACAGTATTAAAACTACGTTGGGCTCCAAGATGGCGGAAAGGTCTGCTGTCCTATTTATATAGTACTATAAAAAAATCTGACGTGGACACCACATGACTTCCTTGTACGCCTTGTTTGTTCATACTTTTCTTAATAACTAAAATGTAGAATAATATAAAAAATGCTTTTAACTTATTATACTAGTATACTCACAAATATATTTTAGTCATTTTATTTAAACTGCAGAAGAAGATATAAACGATATTTTACTATTGTCACTGCTACTGTCACTGTCATGTCATAATCATTTAAATTTTACGTAGTAACAAATGTTAATCGATCATGGACTACAAGATACCGAAATATAAATTATAAATATATACTTTAATTATTCTTAAATGATAGCAGATACAAAAATATTTATAAAATACCGATTGTAGGTAATAATCACATAATCTTTCATTTAAAATAAAAAAATTTGTCTTAAATTAAATATTTATCGAAATTTTTTAAAAAAGTACTACTTCCGGTTTGTAGATTGAAACCAAAAATAGGAGGTGCACAACTAAATGCTATAACAGTCCTAAATACAAAATTTCAACTTTCTACGTCTAACCGTATTTGAGTTATGCGACACACATACGTACATACGTCCGTACGTCCGTCCGTACGTACAGACGTCACGACGAAACTAGTCATAATGGATTCAGAAAAGGTCAAAACGGATATTTCCGTAAAAATCTGAGAACCGAAATTTTTCGCGATTACAATACTTCCTTTACTCCGTGTACAAGGAAGTAAAAAAGTCATTAATATTTATGACGTCAGTTAGACAGTATGTTTACATGTGAACCAAGGAGCGATTTAAACTACAATAATTTTGACAGCCATGTTTAGAGGTTCAGGAATATTAAACGTTTTTCAACAACAATATGAGACTCCTTATCCTGTGTCAAGTAACATAAAATTTTGAGGTTAACGTGTTTTGTTATTTAGTTTCGTTCTATTTTATTAATCTTTAATTATTTCCTATTAGAATCATGCGATGTATCAAAATGGTAAAATAATTTTTAATTTTAAAAATAGAGATACAAACCATTGCTTTTAAATTTCGCGTATAGAGAAAGGCTTCCAGCACCATCAACCAAACTGACTGCTTGTTTCTATGTCGTGTATTGACTGTTTCCCCAACTATATAGACGATTTAAATCCATATAGGAGTGACGTCACAAAAAAACAAGCAAATTATTCGAATGAATCAAGATTATACTTATTAGTACAGTATGAATTTGGTAAATGGTGCTGGCAGTTTTCTCTATACGCGAAATTTAAAAGCAATAGTTTTTATTTTTATTTTTAAAATTAATCATTATTTTATCATTTTAATACATCGTATGATTCTGTAGGAAATAATCAAATACTATATTTTATGAATAATAAATTGTTCTGCTACTGCCGTTAAGACACAAATTGATAAGCCCAGCCTCTTATGACATACGATATGCGTATAGATTTATACGAGTAAAATGTGTAAGAAAGAGATAGCTTATTTAGTGAACGTGGTGGATACAATTTATCTGATATTACGTCACTCCTATATGGATTTAAATTGTCTATACCTGAATTCAAACCTACTTATTTTCAGAAATCAATGAAAACGTATTACAGTAACAAGTACCTTTTAATTAACAATATTTGCCACCCTCGTTTAACAATTCTCAATTCATAACCGCGTAATATTTCATTAACAAATATTTCAATCCACTTCCCACGCAGCCGATGTTCAAAGCTAATACCCGTCACCCTCTGATTGAGAGTTATGCGTTTGGGTCAGCGGGTTCGTGTGAATATTTGGTGCAAACCTGGGTCGGTTGGGTCAATTTAAATGTGGTGTTGGTCACGTGATCCACTGGGCACAGATGTGCTAGAGAAACAGTGCTAGGGTTGTAGACAGCTTGAGATTAAGCATAAATCATAACAAATGAGAACTGTTTATATTAATGGCGAGATATTTACAGGCAGGAAAAATTAATTGAGTGCGTAATATGCCCGACTGTAGTTCTGATAACTCAGGTTCGAATTCATACATTGTCGAGGCAGAGGTTGCGCGGGTTTAAGGGGGGTCATTACCGGTGTAAAAATGGTGAAAAGTATGTTTAAGTTTTTCCTTAAAATTGAAGTAAAATTCAAATTTTTAGAATAACAAATACAGTTTTGAATATAAAGATTGTCTCCACATGCGTCTAATGCTACATTTTTCATTTTTTAATATTGATGGCTAAAGGTGGCCAACTTTAGCTATTTTGTGAGTTTTTTTATAGGTATTTTATCACATATTTGGAACAAAAAAATTCAAAAAGTGGCATTAGACGCACTTAATATCGATTTCGTCATTTTGTTTTGACGGCTTGTATTGAAACATTTGCAATTTAATTTTCTTAATTAAATAGTACCTACATAATAAATACAACATTTATTAATTTATATTAAATATTTTATCCTTTGTTTATTCATGTGTAACATGCCGCACAGTGAAATCCAGCATTTATAGGTATCGATCCCCCTTAAGCACAGCTCTATGCATGTGATGACGTATACGAACATGAAGTAGTGATGCAGATGAGACGAGAATTTCTTGAATACCGTCTCGATTTTTTCAAAAAAAGTTCGAGAGGATATTATTTTCGTCGAGATTTATCAAATTTTTAAAATTATTAACAATTTGTTGATATTGAAATTTTTAATTTTTTTCACCAATTCGCCTATTTTGCGTGTTTGTAGGAGCATTTTTATTTGTTGTCATAGTCAAACTCAGCTAAATTGTCAAGTCAATCTGTCAACATATAGCTCTATCATTTTACTGGCATTGACCATGTAAAATTATTAGATTAAATTGTTTATAGCTGATAATACAATTACCTACATCAATCCGTAAATTAGCATTTATTTTATATTATGTTTTGTTCATATTATAATTAATTATAGTCTTAGTTCTAATAATAATAACCTATATATGACTTAATTAATATAACAATTTATCAATAATTACGAATATTGCCCGCACCCCGCAGCTTATATAGTAAACTTATCAATTTTCTAAAATCATAACTGAATTGACAGATGGTACTCGCGCATTTGGAAAAATATAATACTATACAGATGAACAGATGACTTAATATAAATGTAAGGCTGCCACATCTAAGTTAAGTAAAAGACGTGATAGGTATGAGATTTTTTGATGGAAAGTTAATCTATTTAAAAAAAAATTGGCAATCTAAACTAAAGTTTAATGTACCTACTTAAATGATTCTTGGCACACTTTATGCTTTATAGTTTAATGTCGCTATCTTAATATTTATAGTTCAATGGCTAAAGTGGAAAATAAATTAAGTAGGAAAAAATAAATTACTTCAAAAATAGATATTTAGCAGGTAAACTATCCCAGAAAAGCTGCAAGTAAACAAGAGTTGACTTAAATGGCTATCTAATGTTTAAATCTTATTAAGGAAAACAAAAATTAATTTGTGCTCGTCAGATTAATTTATCCCTTTTCAATTTCATCCTGACAAGTGACAACTCATTTAACCATACCACAAACGATCAAATCAACCGCAGCGCTCAAGTGGCGGTGGTCAGAACTAACTACAGGAAAATGTGTTACATGATAGCTTCAATATCCGTGTAATAAATTGTTATTTTTTTTTCAAATCGATTGAAAAATTATAATAATTGAAGATGACACTACTGCGGTCCAACATTTTTTCCTTCCAGGTGTTAGAAAATATTTAGCGCTGATTTTATCGATCTTATATAACCGCATAATGTCGAAGATAATTGGTTTGATTAAAGAATAATTAAACTTTTATGGTTTAAAAGATGATTTAGCAATTGGCAAGGTTAAAAGGATAGATTATGCAATTTTTATTTTTATTTGTCATTGTTAACCTTTTAAAAATCACAGGAGAGCTTTTTGTGCAGTAAAACTGAAACATACCTGACTGGGTTCGAGTCTGTTTAAGTTGCTTTATGAGTGAATGTTTGAATTTGATTCAGTTAAGGATCATATTTGTTCAAATTTGAACTCTTTTTCTCTTTAATTTAAGATGAAACGAATCTGATGAAAAATGCTGACTGTAGCAAAAAAGTTGAAAAGTGCGATAAAATAACAGAAGATGAAAAGCAGTACGAAAGAGAAGAAGAATTACGAATAAAGTTGATGAGAGATATTTACGTTTCAGAATTTTTTCACCCTTCTATATACTTACTTTAAATTAATTATTACCACAATTTATTTTCATCCACAATTACTATTACTTTATTATTATTATTACCTTCTGGGAAATAATTGGTTTTTCTACAACTTTATGAAAAAATCTGATGTATCCAACACACAACCTGCCGCCTCATAATTACGATTAACCATACCGTATTCAAATCGTACTAGAGTTCATGATATTTTCAGCTTTCTTCAGTAGGCTGCTGTCGCAATATCTATTATTTTTTGAGGTCGTCTAAAGATATAATTAATATATTTTACTACAATTTTTTAAGTATCAAGTAAAGAATGTTCTTTATATAAGGTATGTAGCATATATTTTCCCTCTTATTCTCATTAAAAAGAAATACAATGTTTACTCAAATTTACCGAAACAATATCGTTCTTCGAAAAATACCACTTCCGGTTCATATATGTGTACCAAAAAAATCTAATTAGCTCTTTCAATTTGTAGCAAATACCATAAACAATACATACATACAGATATCGCAAAACTATCAAAAATGAGTTGTAGGACCCTAATTCGTGCTCACCCACTAAAATCTCACTACCCGATTTTTAGATGATTCCAATACCTGCCTTTACAGGTATGGCGGAAGGTAAAAATGTAGGTTTTCAAGTTTGCACATAATTCATGAATAATATAATATTTGTTTTACAATTAAACTTAAGCAAACCGCACCAAATTAATTAATTAACACTTCTGTATTACATTAATTAATAAATATTAGCACAGATTTTATTCAAATATACACACAGAACACATCACAAGACTAACAGTCTACAGTTAACTAACTTCCTTTGAGTAGACAAAGAACAATACAACAACTTTTTATCTAAAATGAAGCGAAGCAAATTCAAAATAACATTTCCAGTCACACTTAGAGAACAGCTACAAGATAAGTAAAAAAACTGGAAAACTTTTTCTTCTAAGTTTCGATTAATAACCAAAATTACTCATTGCGAGAAAAAATGTACAATTCCCATTTGTTATTAAAGTTGAAGAAACTTCTCTCAAAACTGACAGATATATGAATATATTCAGAAAGATTTTCATTCCAGATGAAAAATAACTGCGGAGTAAAAAGAAATATGGTTCACTACGGCTTTATTTGTTGGTTAGGAGATACGCAAATACGCAGTACTTAAGAGTATTTAATGATGATGTACATTCCACTTTTGATAATCTTTTGCTCTTTATGTTGCAGCCATTTTGGTTTATGTCTGTAAATCCGAATTGTTTCAGGATTTGCAGAAAGGGCTACACAGTAGTTAAGAGAAGAGGTAAGTGATTGAATACGTGTATTACTTTTAAGATAATTTAATTTAATCCTATTATAAATAGTAAAAATATTAACAAACAGTGGCTCTATAAATAATGTGTTGCAATTTACTTTGCAAATTTTGATCAATCAATTTATTATTTAATAGATATCTCTGTCATTTAATTTTTGTTGTTGTTGTGAAACACTATACAGGATGTTTCATAACTTCGAGTACGTACGTTAATAATATATGTTGTTTGATATGCTGATTACGAATTTAAACGATTTTTTTTAATTCGAAGAATTAAGGGTCGTTTGTTTACCTAAAACATTTTTTGTAGTACTGCACTGGATTTGCTTTCCTATTAAACACAGACAATGAAGTAGGTAATCACGAATTTAAATTACATAATACTAGTAAAATAAACAAACAAAATTTAATTATTTTTAATGAAACGATAATAATTACCTATAGTTATTTATGTATTCAAAATAATTGACATGTCAAAATAAATAAAACACATACAATTCGAAAATTGCTCAAAATTGTTGCCAGTCTCTGCCATACATAATCCAGCAGGTGAATTAAAGACACGCTGCAAAAAATGAATTTATTATAAGTTATATAGAAATAATACTTAATATAAATGCTTAATAATTTTAATATTGTTCGTAATAAATAAAGTTACGGCCAGTGGTTAGCTCAGCGGTAGAGGGTCCGCCTAACATGCTAGCGGTCCCCAGTTCGATTCCCAGCACAACCGACAATAATACCACTGGGTCCGAGTGGTTGGATTCCACTATAATAACATCTACCATCCTGTAATTGGAAGTTAATTCTGTAGGTTGGTTACCATTAAAAATAAAATAAAATAAAATTATATCTGTAACTTATAAAAAATACATTTTAATCTCGAATTGTAAATGTCACTAAAGCTGTTAAACGAATTAATTTTTCTATAAAACGATTTGCTTTTCAAAAGTGTCTTGATTACAAAATTTTTAAATAATTCGTGTTATTTATAAATCTTCAACGTCTTGTATTTTGTTAACAAGGAGGAATATGATCAACGTTCAATGACAATTTTTGCTTAAAATGACCTCAGGAATAAGCTGTTAAAGTTTGTTACACTAGTCCTGAAACATCCTGTATACCTGATTCACAACTTCGTGCATATAATTTTAATGGCATATAGTAGGTAGGTACTCAACTTACTGACTGATCATAAGAAAAACAGAATTTTTTTTAATTCGTAAATTTAAGGGCATTGCAAGAAGCACACTTTTGACACCATTGGATTGTTGATTGTATAATGGCGATCTGTCTAACTATGAATGCAATAAAATTAAATTTTATTTAATTGTGCATTGGCATCAAGGATAGTAAATTTATGAAATTCCATTTGGCAACATTGTGAGCCAAAGTCTTTGATTCAAAAACCAGTAAACTAAAATAGCGAATTTTGAAAAAAAAATTCAGATCCGAAATAAGTATGTGAGGAGGTGAGGACTACTTAAGTATATGAAATTAAAATATAATATATGTTGTGATTCAACTTTACAACACAATTAAGGCATTTCAAATGTTTTTCTCACTATCTAAATTTCAATTATTGAGAAACCAAATGTGTTTTTAGGTACCTATATCGATTTTTAGGAAAATTTGTTATTTATGAAACTTTTATAACACCTGATGTTAGCTATGCTCTTATTTTCATCTTACGTGTCAGAAGGCTACTCCCCGGGTGTTCCGTTTTGTTTTACACAAAAAATTGACGTTGATACCCGGAAAATTGTGGGAAGATTATGTGATAAATTTTTGAGAGGGCTCTACAGTATGTTTTAGGGAAATTAGTTTGAAAATTGAACGCAAACGTTTTTTATTTGACGACTCAATTGAATTGTATTTCGATGATGATTGGATTATTAGGTATACGATTGATTTTACATTTTACTTGTAATTGGGAAGGGAAACATTAGTCAATTAAAATTTTATGGTTTCATTCAGGGATTTTAAATTTGTTCTATGGTTTCGTATTATTAAAGATGTGAGTTTTTGACCCAAATGGAAAAACAATTTTTTCTGTTTAATTTCGCTCAGTTACCAATACTTCTTTGGAAATCAATTATATCTATTCATATAACAAGAATATTATGCGATTTATAATTTCGAGGATGTTGCTAAGCGGCGAGGTGAAACCGAGTTCCGCAAGAAACATGAGCATTAATTAACATGCACTATATGACATTACACTTTGACATATTGATATTATTTATTTTTGATGGCATCGGTATCACAGCAACAGATAGGAAACATGCATGTTTAAATCATTACGATACGCTCATACTGCATCTTCGATTAACATTTCCACACGGCCGTTCTACTGTTTGTAAGATGACATTTTCAAAAAGGACAGTCAATGTCGGAAGTGCGAATTTCGGTGGTAGGCGTAGAAATTTTATTTTAAGTTTTAAAAATTAATTATAAAAATTTTAAAAATTTATATCTAGGTAAGTCTAAAATGCATCCTGTACACTATTTCCATATTTTAACTTATCTATCAAAAGTTAACCGGTTTTTACCCTTAAGAGTAAACCGGAAATCCGGCTTTTAGATTTCAATGTACGATTCGCAATACTACATATCATAAAAAACTAAATAAATAATGTATACCTACATAACTAGTTTAAAATTTATGCTTTTAATAACAATTTCAAATAAATTCAATGCACTCTACCAAGTACATAAACACGAAATATTATTTCAATTCCCGTTGCAAGTTTTCTTGATTTATATTCCCTTAACATTTCAGTATTATTATGTACATAAATTGCTGCCCCTTAAGGTGATTCTCTACCCATGGCAGAAAACAGTCAAAAACATTGATTCCGTCCGCTAGTGTTTATTGTTTTGTTAAACATAAAAATAACAAATAATTTGTTTCCGGTAAAACATAATTTTTGGCACACTAATTTATTTATTTATTCAGGTGATGCAAATTTCTGTGTTTGAATATTTTAGATTTTTATTTGTATATTATAAATGAGCACCGGATTGTACGTATACATTTCTGTTTAAAGTCTAGATATGGCGGAAGGTTGTGTGATGGCCACGTCAGATTTTTTAAATAAACTAATCAATACTAACAAAACCCTAATTGAGTCCAACAGAACTCCGATTTTTAAAATAAACTAATCAATACTAACAAAACCCTAATTGAGTCCAACAGAATATACCGATGAGAAAAAATAATTTTATGAGCATTTGTACATATGGGCTTTAGTACATATGAGCTTTTGTCCGTGTGAGCAATTGTCCGCATGAGCATTTATACCCATGAGCATTTGTACACGTGGGCTTCTGTCCGCGTGGGCAATTGTCCGCATGAGCATTTGTACCCGTGAGCATTTGTACACATGGGCTTTTGTCCGCGTGCGCAATTGTCCGCATGAGCATTTGTACCCGTGAGCATTTGTACACATGGGCTTTTGTCCGCGTGCGCAATTGTCCGCTTGGGTATTTGTCAATTGAGTATTTGTCAATTGAGTATTTGTCTTTGGGCATTTGTCCTATGGGTTTTTGTCAATTGGGCTTCTGACCTGGAACCATTCATTTTAGCAAATCGACAACCACAAGTCAAAATATTTTAGTGTCACTTCAACGTGTCAATTGTCTCTTTTCAATTGACTATGATCACTTTAATATAATGTGATATGATTGGACGCATTTACAAATTTAGATTTAGAATAAATAAAATATGGCCATATTTTAAATGTAAATTATAAATCTAAATTCATCATGAACCTGCAAAGGCAGATATGTATATTTTATATTTCTAAATCTAAATTTGTAAATCTAAATTCGTAAATTAAATCCATCATAAACCAGCCATAAGTATAAAAGTAAAATTTTAAAATTCTGCGTCGACCATTTTGTAGATTGTACTTTAACCTTCAACAATATCTTTAGGTTATTAGGTATATTTAACAAAACAATAAACGCTGTGGAGTGGCGGGCGAAATCCATGTTTTGGCTGTTTTCTGGCGCGGTAGAGGATCGTCTTAAACAAAATTTAAAATTAAAATGTCCATTTCCCAAAAACATATTAAATTCAATGTTCATCACATGAAAATAGGAAAATTCTTATTAGCATAACACACAATAGGGCTTGACATACTTCTCATCCAATATTGCACCACTGAAATACTGGAATAAAAATGCACTAGATGTAGATGTTCATTTTAAATAGACGCAGCGCCATTTTGACAGCATAATGTCTACGTCCGCGGGCTATATGAGCAAAACAAAACACTCATATGCGTGTTTGATGAGATGCCAACTTCGGAAAAGCAAAACTTACATGATGAAATTCAACTTACAGTTTTTTCAGGAACTGGGGGAATTTTCGTTTTACAGTTTGACGAGTAGTTTCGTCATTATTTACAGTTTACATTATCTTAAGTATCGTGACATACTGTATTTCTGTCAACTCAGGTTCTAATGGAATTTTTTTTAACAGCACAAAAAAACTTCTTTGTGGTGTATTCTCCACTGACAACTATATGAGTAAGTAGGCAGCTGGTAACCGCATTTCCGCAAAGTAGACTAAGGTGTTTTCATATTTCGGAGGGAAAATGGAACAGAATGATTTATTGAAAAATTCGTAAAATTATTAAGAGGCCCGTCTACCTCCTAAAATCTAGGATAAAATATACAAACGTAGCGAGTGTTTTGAGGTCAGTACAAGAATGGTAAAATTTCATTTCAACAAGGATTATTTATTTAAAGGATCAATTAACAATAATTGTGCCTTTTTAAAATTTTAATAATTTTTTTTTACATGATTCTTAAAATTCATTAAAAGTTAAAAGTTATTTTATTTATACTTTTTACACTTTGCTAACGATTATAAATATAATCTTACCTGTCGAAATAACAATCTTCAATTTTTAGTTTTTACAAATACACTAATAAAACTATTACAATATTTTATTTCCAACTTCTGTATAAATGACGTTTTACAGGTATTATTATGGTAACTAAGTAAATGAGTTATTGCAAGATTTAGACCTGTAATACATTACAAGGCTCAATGACATTACAGGTCTATTCTGCTTAATTATCTTACCACCAGCAATCTTTGATTACAAAATGTAATGTATCTTTCTTTTAAATTATAAAGCAAATTATGAATAAAATGCTGCGAATGTGGAAATAAAATTTTGTACGCGCCTCGTTTGGTCGTTTGTAAATAATCTTTACTGGGGCTCGCTGGCTCCTCACAGCTTCTCGGAAGTTGATTAGTCGACTCCAAATCTACCGTCGTTCAAACTTTGCAGTGTATCAATTAAACTTCTAATTTTTAAGTAATAGTTCTTGTTAAATCAGTAAAAACTTCTTTCATGTTTATTTTCTCTACCATGTTGTACGTACATTTAATAAAGTTCTGCCTTTTCCTCATTCTGTTCTTTTTATTAACCGATAACTGGTAAAGTTCAAAAGTTCGATAAAATTAACCGATTAAAAATTTCTTGTGGTAAAAATCTTACGGTCTATTAAAACTTTGCCCGTAGTTAAATAGATTTATAACTAATTTTACTATAATTAGAAACAGATTAAATATTGATAAATTTCATATCACACCAATATTAGCTACCAAACTGATGAAACATTCGGGATGCAAATAAATTAAATGAACGGTAAACTTCACTAACCTAGCATTAAAAAAATATTTCAGACTCATTGAACTCAAATTCAATAATAAATAAATTAGGTTTAAATTTTTTATCGACAAGTGGCTCGTTCACTTGAAAAACCTTATCGTTTTTAAAAAAAAAAATTTTTGATTGACACGGCTATGCCATTTCATTACACAACATGCCGAGGCTTTTGGTAGAAACTCTAAACTCATAACAAAATAAATAATATGATACCCTTCTTGAATCCCACAGACTCGGTTTTGGTAGACGCTCCGATTGCAATGAATTAAATAAAAAACCCATACACGTCTTGAGTCTTAAAATATTTGGTTTTGGTACAAATTCTGATTGGGCTGAACTTAATAAACAAACCAATACCCTTCGTGAGTCCCACATACTCAGTTTTGGTTTAATGAACCTGAAAGAAATGAATAACCTAATACCCTTCTTCAGTGAAATAAAATGACGGGACTTTGTGTTTTATATAAAAAGAAAAAGACTTATTTAACAATCTGCCTACGACATAATATTCCCTCAAAGTTTTTCAACCTTTTTTAACACCCTGTATATATTTTATCGTGCGTAGGACGATTAGCAGCCGTTCATGGTCCTTCGAGTATAAAAAAATTGATATTTGCGCTTTCTAATTATTCTGTGACTTGTAAGAAAATTATTAAATCAAAAAAACATTTTCTTTCTGTAATACAATTAATGTGGCAATTAGTACTAGCACTTCTCGGTTGTCAGAGAAAAGTTGAGAATATTTTTCAGTGAACAATTTGTCAAAATGCTGAGAAATTTCCGCGTTTATCATTCGAGTTATCAGTGACTTTCTGTTTCATTTCATGTTCACGATAATCAAGTTTCAGCTGCTTAAATAATTTCTGACATTCTCGAGAATAGAATAGTTAGTTTAATTAATAATTTAGTTAATTAAATTGCTATACATTAGAAAATTGAAACCATTTTAGTTGGGAAATAGTTTTGTTCTTGCTTCTGTAGTGCTGTGCAATGTTTAATGTTTAAAGATAATAAAGCACTCTACTGTATTAACACTATTGTATTATGGGTCCATTATTCAATACTACTGTTACTGTCATCGTGTCATTAATATTTAATTAAATTAATATTTCAATGAATAAAAATTTGTTAAGAGTTGATTTATTTAAGTCGTAGATAAAACGTCGTAGGTATTTGACTCGCACATAATGGCTATAATTACACACACACACACACACACACACACACACACACACACACACACACACACACACACACACACACACACACACACACACACACACACACACACACACACACACACACACACACACACACACACACACACACACACACACACACACACACACACACACACACACACACACACACACACACACACACACACACACACACACACACACACACACACACACACACACACACACACACACACACACACACACACACACACACACACACACACACACACACACACACACACACACACACACACACACACACACACACACACACACACACACACACACACACACACACCACACACACACACACACACACACACAACAATACAATATTATAATTATCTTGATGATTCTCACAAATAATATAACTATTATGATTAAATTTATTTGTCTCAAAATTAAGCTGTAAGAACTATATTATTTTATTATTTAAAATATTCGCTCCAGTGTACCCGCCACTAACAAGCATGAATAAGTCGAAGGCTGGTAACCGCACACATGGTATAATATATAAGTACAAAATGTTTAAAAAAAATTTAAGGGTAGGTATATTACCTAAGTACATATCGTACTGAGCATACAATAATAGTTATTTGTTTAGTTAGGCAAAAAATTAGTAGATTTACTGCCGCGGCTAGAGTTTCATAGACAAGGCGCAGCCGAGGTTATGAATCTAGCTTAGGCAGTAAATCTGTAGGTGCTTATTTTTTATGCACGTTTGTTGAACGGTTGCTATGCGTTTGTTGAGCGAATGCTCTGAAAAAACAAATTTATAATTTATATTTTCATGAAATTTTACTGATTCACCATAGCAACAATTACTTTTATTGCCTAGGCATTAATAGTTATTTTTTTATTGTAGATTACGAAATGATACTATTGCATTCGAGGATGAAAGTTTTTATTGCGACCACAGGGAGCAAAAAAATTCATTAGTTTTTTCGAAAAACATGTCCCAATATTATCAAAAATGTAAAGAAAAATTATTGACACTTATGATTAATCAAATTAATCAGTGTGACCACAAACTAAACAAACGTTCTAATATTTTTAATAAATGTTCAGTCCAAGTTCTCTCATTTTTGCATTATGAAGTGCAATATTTCAATACTACTAAAATGATATCAGAAAGCGATGAAGACAATCTGTTTCCTGATGTATTAGAAGCATAGTGTCAAGTGTAATTTTATTAAATTGTGGCTCTTTCCTTTGTCAAAAAATTGCTGACTTTTACATCCTGGATGTAAAATCTTTTGTGTTCTGTATACAAAAAGTTATCATTTCGCATGTTGAACTTTTTATGTCATTTTTCGAAAAATATAATTTATTGTCTACGTACTAGAAGTGACACAAAATGTCAGCTGTCAATAAAATAGCACTTTTAATGTAGATCGGCGAAAAAGAATTTTTGAAATATTCGCAAAAATAAGGGTAAGTTATTAAAAGTAAATTGAACATATTAGTACCATGAGTAGATAGATTTTCTAAATATTTTATATGAAGTAACGTCTAATAAATGTCTGGTGTTGAAATTTTAAAAATTCGTTTTGTTTTGTTTCATGCTCAGCACATGAAATATATACGCTTAATTCATATTTTTTAGGATTTGTTTTTTTTACTGGAACTGTAAAATTTGTAAATATTTTATTTTCAACTAGGTACGTAAAATGTGGCAACTCACATTAAGGCTACCCCTTACCCAAGCTGGGTAAAAGACGTAATTAGTAACAATTAACAAAATTATGCCAAAATATTCAATTAACAATAGGAACCCAATCAAATTACCCTTTCAGGATCAAACAAGCAGCAACCAGCATATCACTACCGTATCGCCGGTAGCAAGTTGTCAGTAGCACACATTAAAGACAACTTAAGGACACGTTTCAAAAGTAGAGACAATTGCTACATATCGGTCATACTTATGAACTACGTTGCTATATTTAAAATATTCTCAATAGAGGGCTATACAATCGTGTTCTAAGGTTTGTGTCTGTTTACTATGACGAATTTCTCCCTAATTCTTGATGAACTCATCGGTGACGGGACGCAAGAGAAAATCAAGATCCTCGATAAATTTAAGCTTTCCTTCATTTAATATTGATTAGTCATTTTTATATCTTAATCTGGTTTTCATAGTACACATAAAACAAAATAAAATGAGCATTTTTATTATTATTTAATTTTTTGTTTTGTTTTTTAAATAAATTTTTTATAATTTTTTTTCTGTAGTTCTGTATATTTAATAAATGTTAAGTAGGTACACATACACAATTATTTCGTAACAATTGAAAACGTTTACAAATTTCTCTCATCATTACATTTTTATGTACCTACTTAAACCTATGTGTATTTGTAAAAAACAGAAATTATATACAAGTATTCGTTTGGACTGGAGAACTAAATAAGTTATATAAAATTTAACATTTATTATTATATTATTGAGGCATAAATTACCAAATTTCTTAGAATTTTTTTTATTGTCGAGATTCGAGAATATTTTCCTGGAATCAATTTTGCTGGAGATTCGACAAATTTTTCTGAAACATTGTTGTGTGGCGATCAATTGTTAAAAATATTTTCAATAGGAATTATTTTTGTTAGATTTGATTGCAATATCAGATGTTTCTAAATAATTCTAAGAAACTTCAAAATCAAAATTGAAATTGAATTATCATTAGCAGATGTAAGAAAAATGAAATATTTTAGTCCCTCCTTCGTTTTAGTTATAGAGTAGTTATTGTTAATTTAGTGTAAAACTAGCATCAGGACCCGTTACGCGGCTCTAACACTAGGTCCCGCTACCGCGGGACAAAGGAAATGCGCCCCGCTTCGCGAGGCTCAAACTCCGCGCACCCTGAATTTGGGAGGATTCGGCACTTCGTGCATCAATAATTGTAACATTTAGACTCTACCGAAATAAATTGTAATCTTTTCGTATGATGAAATTATAATTATTTAATTACAACTTCAAATTATTCATCTTTCTTCTTCAATATAAATTTTAGTTAAGCCATTACAATTTTAGAATAGAATAAGATAATATGTGTAATAAAATAAATATCCTGGTTATCCAACTATAAACAAAAGACGTCATTTTGAACAACATAGTACATCAGTTCCCATCAAGAACTTTAATATGATATTAAACTCAATATGATTATAACATTTTTTTATATTAACAAATTGCAATCGCCGGCAATAATTTTAAATAAATTTATTAATTAGTCCTCGCCCTCACCTAGCTCTCTAATTAGATGTCAAACTCGATATAGTTCTATTATTTTTTCAATTAAAACAAATGCCGATCGTCGGTCACCATTTTCAATAATTTAATTATTGAGCCCTTATCTAGCCTTTAATTATCAAATTAAAGGCTAGATATGATTTTATAATTTTTTTATTAAAAACAAATGCCAATCGTCGAACACCACTTTAAATAATTTTATTATTAATTAGCCCTCATTTGGCTCATTAATTTGATGTCAAACTCGATATCATTTTATAATTTTTTCGATAAAAACAAATATAAACAAATAATATGATTTATCTAGCCCTTTAACTTCATATCAAACCAGTGTTGTGACAGATCATTTTAAAATTGATCTAGATCAAGATCTTCTAGTTTAATATGATCTAGATCAGATCTTAGATCAATTTTTACGATAGGATCTTTTTTTTAGATCAGATTAGAATTTAGTGATCTTTTTTTCTTTAGATCGTAAAAAGATCAATATTAGACAAAATATTTAGGTAATTGTTATATTACATTAGGTACACAAAAAAGAAGAAAATACGTAGTATTCAAGCGATTTAATCTACAGTTTAAAATTAAAACATATTAAAAATATTAAACTCGTACTTTTGCTAAATATTCAATTTCATGCTTTAACTTGCATATAGCGTAGAAAAATCTAAAAATATAATCTTATTTTAAGATCGTAGATCATATTTATTTGATCTAGATCAAACTCAAGATCCTTAAATATAAGATGATCTAGATCAGACCAAAGATCACGTAAATTGAGCTAGATCGGTGATCTAGATCAGTCACAACACTGTATCAAACACGATATGATTCTATAATTTCTTCGATAAAAACAAATTCGGAACGCGTGCCGCAATTTTTAACAACTTTCTAGCCCTTAAATTTACTTTTAAAAAACAATAGCCTGAATAGCCGACCTCTATTTTGAACAATTTTGTACATCAGTCCTAATCAAGACCTTTGATTTCTTTTCTTAGAATAAATATAAGATTTCGTGAAAATAAAGTATAACTAATGTAGAAAATATAGTAGTTATTGGTTATCCAGCTCGGTTCAAATCAAATGTGTCATTGTCACCTGTCTGTTGGGTTGAAAGTCGAAAACTATATTACCGATATTTAGTGACAATTCAGTTATTTCGACTGAGCTGCCATCTCTATGGTAAAGGATGAACTATTTTCGACTACTTTGCTACTCAAATCTACTCAATTTGAATAAATTTTAATAGCCATTTTTGAGAAAACTACTGTAACAATTAAGATAAACATTGCAGATGTGTGAATATTAGAGCAAATATTGTTTCCTGAGAGTAATTTTGTATTGATATAGGGCATAATATTGAATAAAAATATTGTTTTAATGTTTATAGTAAACAATATTGGAACAAAAAATATTTCAGGAAACAGAAAAAAAAATATAAATTTCAATAATGTTTTGTTTGCCTAGATATTTTGACCAGGAGCGGAGAAAATGGCTATTAAAAATTGATATATTTTTATGCAACCTGCAAAACATCTGTAACGCACCCTTAAAAGAAAATACTCACTTCTGATACTTTAAAATGGAGCGAGTCGAATGATTCAGCCCTGGAGCAGACATTCTTCAATCTAATCGGCCTTTTGTGAATCGTCGGCGAATAATTATTGATATAAGGACAACTACTCTCATTTTGCGTATGAGAGTTGGCGTTAATCTTCGCCATTTTCGACACTAGTCACTTGTTTATATTATTCAACATGATTGAGTTTGATTGTTGGCTTTCAGCACACTTTTTTGTTAATTTTCATTTGTTATTAGTCACAATGCACAGCTGTCTAAGATGGTGGAAGTTTGGATATTTGCATTTATAATTCAAACAGCGAAACAGCAAACAGCGTGTGGTTCTCGCTAAACCATTAAAAACTTAAAATTGGAATTGTTAACTAAACTACCTGGCTGTATTACTGATGCAGGTAAACGAAACGGAGAAATAGCTTTTCAAGAGAAATTTCGAAGAGATTAAGTAAACGAAACTAATGCAGCGTGTAACTCAAAAAGAGAAACTCGTTTTGAATATTATAACAAGACGTGATATTATTTACTAATGTCTTAAAATTAATTGTTAGAATTTATGCTCAAAAGTAACAACAAACAAAATCATAAAAATTGTACTATTTTCTTAAATATTTCTTAATATCTATGATTGAACAAGAAAATTTAATAAATTATTGTTATTTGTTTTTAGTTTTGTTATTTATTTACGACGTTTCGAGAACTTTGCGTTTTTTTATCAGGTAACAAGTGAATGTGTTTACAAAAAACAACAAGCAATTATTTTATAATAGAAGATAGCTACTATGATCTAACAATACAAAATAAATAACAAAACTAATCCCAAATAATAACAATTTATTAATTGTGAGTTCTGAATGTTTCTATCAATC
Source organism: Agonum fuliginosum (assembly GCA_947534325.1). Taxonomy (NCBI): domain Eukaryota; kingdom Metazoa; phylum Arthropoda; class Insecta; order Coleoptera; family Carabidae; genus Agonum; species Agonum fuliginosum. The sequence continues at coordinate 46,403,695 of OX384029.1, forward strand.
TATAGAACATTTAAGCCGCATTCACAGCTCGAAATTTAGTGTATTTAGTATCACTGAAATTTTAAGTTTTTTGGCTGAAAATGTGATACAGAAAACTAAAAACAGAAGAAGATTTTATAGATATAATTGGCAAATTTCCATGTTTGTACGATAAAATAAATATGTTTTTCTCAATTAATAAAACCGACCCTAAATTTACTAAAGAAATTTGGATACTTTTCTACGAATTGAAATTCGAGTGCACCGAATTTCAATTTATTGAACGCAAGTAGGCATTACCATATGGCACACTTCGCAAATTTCACTGAATTTTACCAAATTTCGAGCTGTGAATGCGGCTTTAAGCTTGTGTTGAAACACAACCTAAATTTACTAAACAAATTTGGAGTTTGGATACTTTTCTACTAATTGAAATTCGAGTGCACCGAATTTCAGTTTAATAAACGCAAGTACACATTGCCATATGACTTCACAAATTTCACCGAATTTCACATTTCGAGTTGTTAATGCGGCTTTAAGCTTGTGTTTCAAATATATCAAATATTTTTGGGACTCAAAAAATATAGGTAGGTATACTTTAAATAATATTAAAGTGTGAAAATATCTGATGAACTATATTTATTCCGAAATAATAGAAATTTGTTCTAATTTAAAATAAATTATTTTTTAGGTTGTGTTAATGTTAATACCATTTTTAAAACGCCGATATTAATAGAACTAAAACAAAATAAATTAATATATTTTATTTAACTAGGTATAGTGGAAATAATTTACTTCAATTGGCTCATATTTTGTTTAATTTCTTGGTGAAAATATTAAATTGATATTAAATTATTTATTTATATTAATTTTAAGAGTTCAGGCCAACCCTGGTCATAAACATGCATGTCAGTATCAGTAGTACATAATATAATAATTTTTTAAGAATCTGTACTCACGTTCAATTTATTAAAGTTATTAATAAGCAGTATTTATTCTTTAAAATTTCATAAAACTTTTTGAAGTTATAGCATGTGTTTTTAAATAAATTAATTTAATTAAAACTTTGACTATTGCACAATTTTTTATAACGAAAACAATCAACAACTTTTAATTTGTTTTATAACTATAAGTACTAAATTAAAATAAGCAATGGTATAAGATATTAATTTGTAGGTATGTACTTACAATTTTGCACAAATATACCTACATAATTATTTGGAAATATATTGATTGCTTCAAAACTTTAGTAGGTACTTACTATTTGCTCTAATTTACATCCCAATTAAAATTAACAACCAAACAATAATTTACAGTACTGTTTAAACAACACTATTAGAAGTATAGACAAGAAACTTTCAGAACTCATTATTAATAAATAAACAGTTTTCTGGTATATACGTGAAACATCTTAACATCATAAGCATGGTTACGAATTTGACAGCAATGTATTAGAGCGTTCTTTTTAAAATGAAACAAACGGAATAAATTAGAATTTGTTAATTGGTGTCACACTGCTGCTAACTAGAAATACAATGTACACTTAGAAACTTGATACAGTATCAAATGCCCAAATATCTCATATTGTTCAAGAATAATTCAGTTAAATGTTTCATTTTAAAAAGAACGCTCTAATATATTGCTGTCAAATTCGTAACCATGGATAAAAAAATCCCATGTTTCACTGTATATTTGTTTAAAATATATACAGAATTTAAACCAAAAAACTATGTATTTATTAACTATCATAAGTTCAAAACAACTTAAAATAAAAAAATATTCTACAAGAAAGAACTGTTTCAAACACCCAGAACCAACCAGCAAAGTCAAGTTAACAATCCCTACAAAGATTCAAACTTCCAAAAATTCTTTCCGAATTCTCGCGATGTCTCGATCTAAGCGTCGCGCGCGAGTTCTGCGTCTACTGCGTCCCGTGGCGTCTGTTACGGCGTCCGGACGAACACTCGACGCTCCGCGCGCGAACAAACGCACAGCGACACCGTCGCGACGGCGAGAGATGCGCCCGCGCAAAACTGGAAGGGGTACAACCTGTTGAGTTGATGGTGAGGGAAGGGTTAGAAGGGTGAAGAGGTAGTTTGAGGGTGGGTAGGTTTTTGAGGTTATATTAACAAGATTCAAAAGAGTTACAAAAAATTGTACATTTATTTGGCGACTTAATTGGTGATGCTGACTAGACGAGAATTTCTCGAATCTAGTCTCGTCTCGATTCGAAATTTCTCGTCTCGTCGAGACTGATTTTTGTAAATGTTTGAGACGAGATTACAATGTCGAGATTCTCGAATCTGGACATTGTCGTCAAGATTTCTCGAATTTTTCAAATTATTTATACTTTATTCAACAATTTTTAATTTTTTTTCCACCAATTCGCCTATTTGTTGTTGTCATAGTCAAACTCAACAAAATTGTCAAGTCAACCTATCATTTTACTGGCATTGATAAGTAAAATTGTTAGATTAAATTTTTTATTATTAGGGATGAAAGTGAGATATTTCCGACCGGTCAGTACTTTTAATCCCTAGGGAATTGAAAGTACTTTTTCTTTCTAGGTGATAAAGGTACTGACCGGTCAGAAATATCTCACTTTCGTCTCTAGTAATAGAGTAGAGACGAAAGGTGGCGTTTTCGGTGGAGGTATTGAAAAAAATAATTTATATGCCTTCGGTCGGCATCGCTAGTTTTCCATATCTCAAAATCCGCCAGAAACTCTTTGTTGCCAGCCTGGCAAACAACCGGAAGTTATAGGTTGGCATCTTGACATTACTACAGTTGTCAAGCAGTTATGTATAATTATTTTATATTTTTGTAATGAAATCGGCACATAAAATATTGTGTATTACACGTCCAGAAACTGTTATGCTAGTGCTCGTAATTTGCAAGCCTCGCCTGTGGCTCGGCGTATTCAAAAATACTCGCTTTTGCAAAAGGTCAGTTTCTGGCCTTGTGATACAAATAACTATTAATTACCTAGGTACTAAAAAGTGAGATTTCACAATCGGCGAAAAATTTTGTTTGTAAAAATGGTCGAGAAATCGAGACGAGATCCAGATCGAGACGAGATAACAATAATCGAGACGATAACTAAATTTTCAAATTCGAGACGAGAAGTGAAAAATCTCGTCTCGTCTCATCTCGACGCATCACTAGACTTAATTTTTTGCTGAAATTGAAACAACAATTTAAATCTCATTTTACTCTCAGCTAACTCAGTACCTTTGTGTTGACGACACACTCAGAAGGAAAGATAAACAATAGATTGTCGATAGTTAAACAATAGTTTATTGGTTAGCAAAAAAATTTGAAATTTTGTATACCTACAATATTGTTACACTCTAGATTAGATCTGATTAGATTTTGGTGTTGATTGTGCAACCGGAAGTGGTAGTTTCTTGATGATCTAAAGAGTTTCTCTGGAATATCTTCAGAATTTATGGATTAATAGGAATTTTTTTTAATAACATTGTATATACTAAATGTATTCAAAACGTTGTATCTATGTAGCACCATTTTCCAATTACAAGAAAATAAATATTCTACTTTGTTACAATTTTGAATTATCTGCCTACCAATGAAAACAAAAAATAAAATATTTGAGTGTTAATCAAGCAGGGTGTCAATGTCAAATAAATTTCTGACTTTTTGACAAATTGAAATTGAAAATATTAAATGTCATTTATTCATGACAAACTTTAATAATATTATTTATAAAAACTACAATTCCCAAATTCGCTTCTACAATGGTACGAGTAGGTATATGGCGAGAGTTCATGTGTTGTCCACATCAGATTTTTTTGGTTCAGTGGTCTAAAACGTGAAGATTCATCAAAATCTCGAACTGTCAAAAATCACGATTATACAATACTTCTCCTAATATTATATAGGTTGGGGAAGTAAAATCTAAGATATTAGATAGTGTTTTATTAAACTCAAATATGTTACTTAAGTGGTAAACCTTAATTTTTCGATATTTTCAAAAAAACTTGTTTCATACTCAGCATATCATGTTATACCCTTAAAAAATATCCTGAAGAATGGTAACACCCTGTATATCAGTAAATCGATTTTCGAAACATCTTACGTCAAAATTCGTCACTTACTTCCTCGGCACGCGAATAATGCCATATAAAATACCTTGAGAATTCTGCGAAGTAGGTAAGGTGTCTTAACTTCTCGCGTTAATTCAATTAGTAATTACCGTGTATGGCATCAGTGTGTAAGATGCTCCACTGGTACAGATTTCAACTTTTGCATAATTCACGTCCGCTTTACACGCCATGATGCATTATTACGAGAGCTGGGAAGCTTGAAAGTCGAAAGCTCAAGAATGTTAAGCCGCGGAAGCTTCGATGTCGTGTAGAGAATTTCATTAAGCTTTTTAGAGAAATTATCTCGCGATACGGAGAAATCAAATATAACTTGAATGTGAACTAAATTCTCTTAAACTATGTACTAGTAGAGAGAGGTTTTAACTTAATAATAAATCGTTTACTAATTGAACTATTCAAAACGTCTTGTGGTTTCCATGTTTGAATAATATTCAGCCCTGTTCACACAATCTTGGTGAGAATTGCCTGTCAAATACTACTTAATTATATCTTCAATGAGTGTTAGAAAAGAAGAATTTGGAATCTATTGGGTATCCGGAGAAAAGGTTCGCAGCAAAACGTCCCCAAACACGAATATGCCCATGCAAAAGGTCTCCTCTAGTGATGCAGACAAGACGAGACTGATTTTTTACAAAAAAAGTTTGAGACGAGATTCTCGAATCTCGACTTTTTCGTCGAGATTTCTTCTTTTTTATATTATTTACTTTATTAAATAATTTGTTAATATCTATTTTTTTTCACCAATTCTCCTAGTTTACATGTTTTAGGGGCATTTTAATTTGTTGTCATAGTTAAACTCAGGTAAATTGTCAAGTCAACCTATCAACATAGATCAATCATTTTACTGTCATTGACCATGTAAAATTATTAGATTAAATTTTTTTTATAGGTGATAACATAATTACATCAATCCGTAAATTAAAATTTATTTTATATAACTATAATATAATTATGAATTTTAACTAGGCTTAGTTCTAATTTTATAATTACTTACCAATATGACTTAAGAAATATAACAATAATTACGAATATTGCCCACTACATAAGCTGCGTTTATGTAGTGAACTTATCAATTTTATAAGATAATGCAATTATTATTAATAAACATGTCAATAAAAGGAAGGTAAAGTCAATTGGAATCCCGCATCAAGCGGGAGGAAAAGTACTTCTCCCCTCAAGGTAGGAAAGGTGCTGACAGGTCAGTAATACCCCACTTTCGTCCCTAGTAATAGTGACGAAACGTGACGTTTTCGGTGCAGATATTGAAAAAATAATTTAATTGCCTAGGCACTAAAAGTGACATTTCACAGACTGTCAGCTGTCAAAAATAACACTTTTAATATCAATTGGCGAAACAATTTGTTTGTAAAAATAGTCGAGAAATAGAGACGAGATCGAAATCGCGACGAGATAACAATAATCGAGGCGAGATCAAATTTTCCACATTCGAGACAAGACGAGATGAGAAGTGAAAAATCTCGTGTCGTCTCGTCTCGACGCATCACTATAGTCTCCTCGCAATTGGTATATCAAAACGTCCCCAGCAAAACGTCCCCAAACACGAATTTCACCACGCAAAAGGTCCCTTCGCAATTGGCCTCCAGCAAAACGTCCCCAACAAAACGACCCCAGCAAAACGTCCCCGGCAAAATGTCCCCAGTAAAACGTCCCCAAACACGAATGTCCCCACTTTTGACAAGTTTCGTGAAAAATGTTTCTTAAAATAAATTGTCAAAATTGTTTCTTGAAAGTTAACTTATAGGTTAAAGTTAAAATTTATAGGAAACTTGACATTTGCAGCTATCTTTAGAGTTATTTTCCTTATGCAATGAGACTCTAATTTTTAAGGAAACAAATAACAGGAAAACTAAAATTGTGAATTTTAAAAAATTCTTTCAGTTTCGTGATAACTGAGCTGAGCATATACAATACACGGAGTTGTGAATCATCCTGTATAAGTACCAAATATTATTTTTTTATCTGACAGATAAAATACTATGGGACATTAGTTTATTATTAAAAGTTTCAAAAATTTGATACATTAAAGCAGATGTAGAATAAATTCTGAATATATAAGATTGCTTCGACATTTTCAATTTTTTTACCAAAATTTCTCGTTTGAAACTGATTGTAAAGTGGAAAGAACAAAGTGGGAGTAAATAAATGCATTCTATTTAATCAGAAAATTGGTTACGGCTAGTAAATAATTACTTTAATTAAAAAGCGATACTAATTTGCTTCTTTACCGAGACCTGTGACTTTTACAAATTTTCAAATATTGCCTTCGCTGCTTTTCCTGAAAAAGAGCTTCAGTCTCTTTTCTTGAAAAGAGACTATAGCAAAGCTACCGCCTACAATTTTTAGCTTTCTTTTTTTGTCAATAATTTCAATAAAATATTTTGTAAAATTGAAAATGATTTCAGTATTTCTTTTAATTAAAGTTTGAGAAAAGATAGTTATCAAGCGAGCCAAAAAAGCAATTTTAAATGTATTTTCTTAAAATTGTTTAAAAGATAATAATTATAAAATATTATACATATACTTTTAATTTTATTAGTTTCTGAAATTATTAGGTACTATGCAGTAAGTACGGTATATTTTAAAGGAATGGATGTTTGATTTGAAAATGAAAATAAATTAAATTATACCCGCCGTGTGTGCGGTTACCAGCCGTTAACATACGAATTTAAGCTGTCAGAACCATAGTGGTCAATTGGTCACAATCAGTGTTATTGTTATTGATATTATAGATTGTATTTTACCGTATAAGCCGTCTACTTACGGGTACTCATGGTTCTTAGTGGAGACTACACCGCACTTTTTTCGTTTAACATGATTATAAAATTGCATTACCTACCTATTTCTTCAAAACTTGGACCGAAATTGATCTCAAATTATATATTTCTAAATAATCATAAACAAAACAAACCTTTTTAAAACTTTTGAACATTTCAATGCAAACCCCATCATTATATTTATATTCTCCCTTACCACATTAAGAAAACAAAAGCTGTTTACAAAATAAATATTCGTTTCCACAGATCAATAGATTAAAATAACCTTCAACCGCACAACCAACACGAAAAGAAAGACTCGGTTTTTGATTCCTGACTCGGGTTTCGACATCGTGACATCACCACCGGATCTGGGTGAAATAAACCGGAAGTGGACCGGAATCAAGTGACCACGGATGTCAACATTGACCGGATGTAGACAAGGGAGTGTTTACACTCTCTGAAGAGCAGAAGAGAAAATGTTTCAAAGGAAAAAAATAATTTGTATTAAGTTCGTTTTTGATGGTGCTGGAAGTTTTGTTGCACAAGAAAATGCAATAAAAATTGCTTCGTTTTATTCAGAAATTGCAGCAATGAATCTTGCATGACGGACTTGGATCAAAAGTAAAATTTATTCTAACTTTCTTGCAATTTTCTAGTGAGTTTAGGCATTTTTTTCGAATTCCTAGAATACTCTCGACTTACTTTTTTTCTATTCCACTCTTTTCCCCAGTACGACAACTGCTTACAACTAGCCCGAAACTCGTACATTACCGCATCCAAGCAATGCGTAATTTTGAAGTTGAAAAATACTGTATGAAGTGTTTTCGTTTCGAGTAAACTGTTAGTTTATTATTGACTTCAGGATTATGTTTTTAGAAACATTTAATAGAGAAAGAATGGATCTACAGATGTGCCTTTTTAAAATAAATTTTTATCAGAAGATATAACTATATAAAGTTTGCATAAATTTCGAAATTTTTATGAATTTTTCAGAATTTTTATAATCATATGCAATTTTTTTATTAAAATTTAACAAAGGTACAATTGTTAACTGATCTTTTAAGTATATAATCCTTGTTGAAATTTAATTTTACCATTCCTGTACTTGCCGCAAAACATGTTAGCACGTTTTGTGCTGGATTTTGGAAGATAGACGGGTCTCTTAATAAACAAGGACGTAAAAAAATTAATAAGTAATATCCTTCTTATTTTATCGAATAGTACGAGTTTTCTCAGATTTCATTTTATTTTTTAATCAGACTGCTTGCATATGCCCAACTGGGAATATGTCAACTCATAAAAAATATGTATATTGGTATAAAATTAAAAGTAACCAAATATTTTGCTGCAAAGTAATTGCGCTGTGTAAAGTGTTAATACTGCTCAAAAAATTGCAATGCAATTGAAATTACATCATCTAAAACGGGCTTTAGGTTTTGAATTGAATTAATGAAAATGTAAATTATTTATTATTATTATTGTTATATTATTATGTTTAATTTAAATTAGTTCATGTAGTTGTGTTTAATTTTCATCAAAATAGAATGTTTATGATCCGATTAACCCAATAAATATTATTCAAATAATATTATCTGCTCTAGTACTTACTTATTACCTACAGTTAAATTAGTATTATATGTTTAATAAAAATTAAATTGTTATAATACCATTTAAAAACGTCCCTTAGAAATATTACAGCCGCCCAAACATTTTTATGATTTTCAAGAATAATTCAATTAAATTGATTCCCTATGTTTCATTTTAAAAAGAACGCTCTAATAGGTACATTGCTGAAAATTCATAGATTTGAAAAATACCATGTTTAACGTTGAAATTTCATTATAATCATAAAAGCGCAGAGTGATAAAAAATGATTGACCGTCCGTTTTTTGACCAAAACTATGTTCCGAAGAAAAAAACTAATACACCAAATTTATTTGGAGATGATCACAATGTTGTTTTTTGCGCAACTGGCAAAAAAGTTGACATTGACTTCCACAATTCAGGCCGCGAAGTAAAACATTTGTGTACGTGCATTTTGCGGCCGCGAAGCAAATTTATTGAGTTGTGCATGTCAATGTCAGATATTTTTGACAGTTGTTACAAAAAATAAAATGTGTGTTTTTAATTACATACATGCAGTTGCACAATAGTTATTTATCCAATTAGAGAGGAAAGTGCTTCTTTTTCCCACTCGATCTCGAAGTTTGTGTCACGACGTCACGAGCGAAGCTTTCCTCTCGTGTTAGACACAACATTTTTTCACGACATAGGTATTTAAAAACATTGTAAATGTAGAAGAAACACATAACTAGAAGTTAGGTTATAACTGCCATCTGTCAGAATGACTGCAGCCAATATGCCAAATTAAATTTAAGTTGTAAAATCGTGAAATTGTAGAAAAACAAAGTATAAAACATAATAATTGTAAAATTATAGTATATCACTATAAAATCAGTATTTTCAATAAAGCAATAAATTTACTTACAATTTTAAAAATATTTCATCGTAACATAACATTGGTTGTAACACTTCTTAGAGAGGGAAAAAAAATTTCCTCATTATTTCGCGAGAAGAAAATTGGGTTTTCTCCGTATGTCGTGTATAACTCGTCTGCGAAATGTGCGATTAGCATCCGACAGATTTTTTCTCGAGGACACTTTGCAGCGTAGACAAATAACTATTGTCGCTTTCAGCAGAGCACTGTTAAAATTAAAGTGTATTTTTTACATTTTGAGGTTAAGATGGTGAGCTTAGTTCAGTAGGCAATCACATCGAGGCGGCAAAGATACAATCGTACCTACCAAATACACCTTCAAACCAACAAACGTAAAATAAACATTCCTCATTATCTGTTCTCGTCTTCCCTAATCTAACACTACGCTTGTAATTGGCGATTCTGTGATCCGGTACCCTTCTCCACATTCCATTCTGACATCCGATCACCTATTAACCCCCCTGAGGTCCTAGTTTAACTCTGAGATTGTCGCATGTCGATTGCGGTCCGCTAACACGGATATGTAATTACTGTTCTACAAATCAAACGAGAAACGACGATACCGAGCATTAGAAGGACATCGAATCCTACCCCCCCCCCCCCTAGGACGGATGAAGGGCGACCAGGTGACGCTGTGACGTCACACAGGCGGACAATTCCTGTATTTACAATTTAAATGACGTTTGGGGTTAGGGATAGAAGTAGATCTTTGGAGAGATACGCATGAGGACTTAGACCAGTGATGTCAGACATTTTTTTAGCGATTTTATTTTTTTATGGGCAAAAATAATTAACAGATAACAGATTAACTGCCGCGGCAGCGCCTCGTCCATGAATAGCTTAGACAGTAAAGCTAGATTCAAACCTACTTTATTATAAGTATAAGTGCTAAATTAAAGTACACTCGGCATTTGAAATAATGAGAGAATTAAATGAAACTTTTCAAAATTAATCTAAACATTGTAAGAATGTTATCTGAATTTTTTTCAGAATTTTTCACCACGTAGGTTATCCAGAAATAAATATTAAAAAACTACATTTTATATGGCCTCTTATGGGACTACTTTTAAATCAACGTAAAAAGCATTTAACAAAAATTCCAAATGCTTTTTTAAAACGTACCTACATTATTATCTGAAAGGCCGGATAAAATTTATACAAGCATAATTTACCAAGGTAGTAAATCCATGGGTAGTGACAACCCAAAATATGACTTAAATTAATATACAGCATTCATTACAAGTCGTAGAATTTGAATAAAAATTAAAATTTATAGGTAACCGTTGAAATAACGAAGATAATTGAATTTAAAGTTGACACAAAAACGCGCTAAAATACATTGCGTATATGGTGGTTACCAGTAGATTTACTAAACGATTAGAAAATTTTATATCATAACAACCCAACACATATTTGGAAAACGAATATGTTATTCTTTGATATTTGAGGTATTTATTAGAAAAATAAAAAATATGAGTCACCGCAATAATGGTTGAGAAATCGCATGCAAAAGGTTCCAGTCTCAAGAAAAATTATGTTTTTGACGTACTACTACTGCATTTCAGTGTAAACTTAAATTTCAATTATATTTTTTATTTAATTGGATACCTATGATTTGTAATTTACATCCAAATCTACGATTTTTAATGATTTATTTCTGATTATTTGACTGCTTCGGCCTCACCTCACACCGAAATCACGCACGCTTATGACCGACGGATTTTCTACCTTCGAAAGACTGACGTTTATTGCCGAGAACATAGACATGACAACGTTGAAAAGCGCAAATTTTTAATTTTAATCAGGAAAAAAACATTATCTATCTATAATTACAAGTTTTTCATAAGAATTAAAGGTAATGTGTACAAATATTATTATTGTTATAAATGATAAATAATTTAGGTATACCTAATGATTTGTATGAAATTTCAAGTGTAGAATTCTCTTCACCTTTCAATTTCCAATCTGTCAGATTGACATAAGAACGTGAAAAATTATATGTACAGCACAGTGTTGTCGTAGTTTACACTGGTATTTGGCCGAATGAAATCTTATATAATAAATAAGTTTTACATAATAAAAATTAATAATATACTTAATAAATTGATTTAAAACTGATTTTATTAGAAAAAAATGCAAATAGACTGCATTTACATTCAATAAAAAAGTTTATTATTATTTTTTATAAGTTGGAACCCTGATATGAAATACCTACATTGCGAGCATAGGAGATGCCCCTAATCCTTTACCATCCGAGTGTGTATCAGTTGTAATTATTATAAATTAAATTTCACATCACTTTTCGTGTTCAAAGTTTCCTAAACATGATTTCCTATCTTACAATACATGATTTTCTTTTCAGTTTCATTTACAATAAAAATCATTAAATAACAATATCTGAAGGGCTTTCTTACTCTACGTCATCAATTCTATATCAATGCATTTTGTTGTAAAGCTCACGTATTGTTGAAAACTTTCATTACTTGAAGCTCTTTCAAAACTTCCGTATATTCCTATATATTATATTGAACTGAATTTTATTCAGCTTGCTTATTTTATTATACAATTCAACTGTTTTCTTTATATTTTTATGGAAACTATGTAAATTTCTGCCAAAACAGAAATATTCATATTAAGAAATTTTATCGTCGTCATTTTATCGAACCTTTTATTCTTTATTATATGGACGAGTATAAGTTATTTTATGAAAAATTCATTCTATTGTATATAAATTTGAAATCATGAAACTTTGTAAGAATTATTTAAATAAATATAAAAGTACTTTAAATTATAAGTTAACAAATTAGTTTATTTAACTTGAATATCATACGCCTTTTACCCATCTAGGATGTGGCAGTATTACATATTGTAAGTCACGAATACAGAATGTTCTACGTTGTAAATAATAGTTATTTACGTGGCGAGCGTAGTAAATTAATCTTTACGGGTGAGCTGAAAGGGCGAGCGACGAAGGAGCGAGACTCCTTAATCCAGTGAGGCCAGTAAAGATTATTTACCAGCAAGCCGCGTAAAAATTGTATTTTATTAATAACTTTAGGATCGCTAAGATACGAATTTATCTTTTTCTAAATGATGTCTGTGCGTGTGTATACTACAATTTTTTCGTTGACGATAACTCAAAAAATATCTAACATTTATCAACTAAATTTTATATTTAAGTTTTGAATACGAATCTTAAGAACCCAGTTAAAAGCAATCTCCAAACCGAAAGTAACACTTTGCTTAAATTTTTCAAAAAATATTTAATTTATCACAATATATTCTATTTTAAATGAAAGATTATATTTTTGCCATCCACAATTAAGCCTGATGTATAGATGTAAGATGATCATGATTCATGTTTTGTGTCTGCGGGCCGAACTATAGCCAATCAAATGTATAACACAAAATAAAATATTGTGACAGTCAAGTGTCAGTGACAATAATTTCAACCATGTCGTGTAGTAAGTAAATTATTGAATAAAATTATAATCTCCTAGATGGATAATTTAAATGAGAAATGTAACGAATGTAATACAGAACAAATCGCGCCAAAAATGTCAAACCTGTACGTCAAACAATGTAACATAACCTCTAAAACGCACGTCAAGGTGCGTTTCTAACTTAAATTTATAAATTATTGATGTTAAAATATCTAACTTGAACAGAACGGGAACGTTTGCGTTGCGTAAACGGAGCGTCAATCTATAAATTAGACTTTAGTATTTTAATGTTTTTATTTTGTACATGGTTCTATTTAGAAATTAAATTATTGTTTATAAACTATAAAACTTTAGATTCAGTATCATGTAGTCCATGATTGTTTAACATTTGTTACTATTACGTAAAATTTAATTGATTATGGCAATAGTGACAATAGTAACACAGCGTTTATATCTTTTTCTGACTAAAACTTCTAAAATATATTTGAGTACCTATAGGTAGGTATAGTATAGTAAAAAGAGTAAGTAGAGTATGGCGGGAGATCTTGTGCTGACCACATCAAATTTTTTTAAATGACCCCACAGTTTGAGAGTCCCTCGTACAGGGAATCTTCAAACAAATTCGTCGTTTTACATTTAATGCTTCGATTGAACTCTTTTAAAACGTGTTCGCTTCTGACGGACAACCAAAATATAAAAACCCCTTCAACATCGTCGATCTGTCAAAAACCACTCGTTCGCGGGCGCATTTTTCTGTAAACATTTTCGTTCGAGTGGGTTAGTTCAGTTAGTTCGCAACTCTGCCGATAGTTACGGCGACTTCGTGGAGGAAATCCAGAGAATGCAGAATGAGAGTCAACTCGAGCAAATCAATTTAAGTTTCTGTAGTTTTTGGAAAGAGGAAGAAATTGTTTGAAGGTTTTTGTACGGCTGATCGTTTCGCAGAAACTAGAAAGGTAATTTATGGTCTCGACTTGTTACGCAAATAGATTTCAGAAGAATAAGAAGATTCCGTGTAAGAATTTGTAAGCTCTAATAAATATTAGGATTGTAGATTTTTTACGGTTGAAAATAGTTTCCATCCACAATCAATTTTGATAAAAATGCTTTTTTCTATGAATGCGAATTCACATGTTTTCAGATATTAAAATTGATGGTGAAAGTAGGCTTTTGAAACATTGAGTGATGAAAATAATTTCAACAGTCTTGTGCCACATCAGATTTTTTACATACAAAAATGTTTTAATATTTTTTTAAAGTCTCTCATTTAGTAACAGATCAAACATTTCTATCAAATGAACTATTTTGAAAAATTTCGACGTATCCTGATTAGAAAATCTGTTGTATGTAATGTACCTACATAAGATATTCGATAGAATTTTTTTTTAAACTATGTACACCTATATAATTTGACCCGAGAAATCGAATGGTGTAAAAATATTTTTTTTATTTCGACAAGTTTTCGACTTATTTAATTATATCAAAAACTGTGGGTTGAATTAGTATAGGTATATAACCACAAAAATAATTTTTTTTAAATTCGCAAAATTAAGGGTGGTTTACTTGAAATGAAGATTTTTAAAACCACTGAAACAGCGTACTTAATTAAAAGAAACATAATTTTTAATTACACAACATCAGACATTTATTTGGCGTTGTGTAAACAATTACTACTTGTATTTTATTAGTAGATTTAAATAAAATCAGTAAAAATAGCTATCAACCAGTGGCTAACAAAATGTTTCCTTTAAATACCATGCAAATTATTTTGCGAATTTTAAAAAAATTCTTTTTGTTCCATGATCAGTACGTCTTATAGTATATACCCTTTAATTTTTTCCCCGAAGTACAGAGACAACTCTGTATATGGCATGTGTAGATTACGAAACAGAAAGATTTTTTTGAAAATTCGCATATTAAAGGGTAGTTTCATGAAACTAACATTTTTGGGATCACTGAACTACTGGCAACGCATTTGCATTTAATTTAATTATTAAGAATAATATCCTATATATTATACAAACTCATTTTAAATGTATTTTTGATAACCATATTTTTTAGAAATATTAATTATAAGAGCAGTAAAAAAAGGTTTTCTTAAGATAAGTTGAATTTTCTGTTTTCGAATTTAAAAGAAAATCGTTTCGTAATTTACACATGTCATACTGCTTACCCTTAAATTTATGACATTAACTTCAAAACCACCCTGTAGAATATGAGGCAAGAATCGAATAAAAATATAGTTTGTAGATTCGATACCTAACCTAATTTGGATGTTTTTGTTTTACGTTAAAAAGTGTCGTTTCATAATTTAAAAAACAATTCATTTAGGTACATTATTCAAAAGAAAATTTGTAAACTGCATTTTATTTACGAATCTGATACGTGGATGTTCCATTAATTTCTAACTAATTTTTGTGCTACTAAACACAGTGCATTTTTATTAATTAATCTCTACAAAACAAAAGTCACATTCAGGTAATTACTAGGATAACAATATCATTATCATCAATACAATACGCAAAATTCCATGGAATTTCTACATCCCCCACGCATTTACTCATGTCAGTATGTTGTCAGTTAGTAAATCACTTTGCAACACAGAAACGTAAGCTGGTAACTGCGGAATGCAGCTAATAAACTGGATTATTATGCAATTACAACTACAGAGAGTGCAGCTGATACATCTGCGTGCAGCTAAGCTGCATGCGATGCTGTACTGCCCGACTGACAGATGCAATCATTTCATTCGTTTGTGGTACCTCTATATGTCGAATGAGTTTAAACTTTAAAGCGAGGTAACCGGATATTTCACATTAATTGCTTTTGCGCGATACTTGATTAGGTACTTTGCGATTTATATCAGCAAATAGTTTCGTGGATTTGGGTCAATTTGTAATATTTAACCTGGAATGGTAAACAAGACTGCATAATATATCGTTTGAGTCCATTCGTAGTTCAGTTTCACAGCTTTTATTTTAAAATCATTATTTACATACATACGTACATAAAATACATCATACATCTTAAGAGGCCCGCCTACATCCTAAAATCCAGCATCCAGCATAAAATTTACTAATGTGTTTTGTGGCCAGCACAAGAATGGTAAAATTCCATTCCAACAAGGATTATATACTTAAAGGATCAATTATTAACAGTTGTGCATTTTTAAAAAAATTTAAAAAAAATTGTACATGATTAAATTTCTAATTTATGCAAACTTTACACGGTTTTTTCTCATGATATAAATTTATTTTTTTAAATTGTAAAAAGGCAAATCTGTAGATCCATTCTTTCTCTATTAAATGTATAAAAAAGCATTATTTTGAAGTCAATAATAAACTAACAGTACTTATTTTTCAACTTCAAAATGTATTTCATAGCTAGGAGGCGGTAAAATACGAGTTTCGGGCTGGTTTCGCACAGCTGCAGTAAGTGAGCAAGAGAGTGGAATGGAAGAAAAGGTAAAATCGAAAGTAAACATTCAACATTTACCCATAATCTATGCATACATGAACAAAAATCTAAACATGTTTATGTTTATGTCAATGAATCTAAGGTAGAAATTAAATTAGTACCGATGTAGCTAGTAACAATTTTAAATACTAAACTTAAATTAGGCATAACAGACTCATTAATTTTAAACATACATAAAAACATACATAACGACATCAATTTTTATAAGATAGGAATATTTTTAACACATTTATTTTTTGTTACGCCAAGTAGGTATACATTATTTAAAAAAAACCAGCGTAACATTAAATGTTAAAACGGCTTGGCATATACATTCAACATTTGCCCGAAATTAAACTACGTTAAGCATTTCTATATTATTTAGAAAAGTAATAAAAAATATACATATTACTGTCCATGCAGCCAGAGTTGGCCGAAGCGGTAAGGGAGAGAATTAATGAGTCGATTTTCTACAGAGCTGTCAAAATTCGCCAACATATTACTCGTCTGAAAGCAACTGAGCCAGGAGAAAAACCGAGCTGGACGGCTTCTACATACACTATTTCAAGGTAGTGAAGCAGTTTCTGCCAAAAAAAAATCATGATAATCTATATCCGCTCGATTAATATTAAGTATATTCCAATTTGGAATTCTTTAGTCCGGCCATATCTCATTTCATATCATACTGTATACTATATTTATATTAAGTACATAAAAATGAGATGGAGGAGAGTTGTGGCGAGCGGTCATGTGTTGGCCACATCAGATTTTTTGTAATTATAATAAGAACAAAAATATTTGCTACCTACACTTTATAATAAAAAATCTTTATATGATAGCATTAAAGAACTGTAGTAAAATTTAAAAATTAAAATCAGATAAAACGTCCACATCTTGTAATCCATGATCGCTGATCGGCTGATATGTGTTTCTGAGTAAAAAATATTAACAGGTTAGTCACATTAAAATTCAGTTTTCAGGATAAGGCAGAAGTTTCTGTGCTGGGTACATCAGATTTTTTAAATATATTCTTATAATAATAATATAACAATCTTTCTACCCTGGTTTTGAAAAGTTTAATTAAATAACCCAAAACATCTAAAACAAAGAAAAAACAAATGCTAGATAATTTCAATTGTTCTCCGACAAAATTGAGTTAAACAACTCAAAACAATCTCGAGTGTTTCCAAGTGCAGCCTCTTGTTCAATTAAGAACCGGTTAATTATTCACAGCTCCTCAAGTAAACGAAAACGCCAATCGCCAATCGGTAGCGGTAACGGTAAAACTCCGATCGTCGATCGACGACAATGAGGCGGTAATTAAATCAATTCACTTATCCCATGTTGACATGGTGATGGTTTATTTAATTCTTGGGATGATTGTGGACTTTTCACCCGGTTACATTTTACCGGTTGCGGTTACGGAACCGGAAATCGTCGTGTTTGCACAAAGCGCAACTGAGAAATTGAAGTTTACGCAAAATTTTTGTAATTAAATTTCGAGACACGAAATTGTTTTCAAATCATTTGTAGGTAATAATAAGAAATTAAATAGACTTACTGTTGTTGTAAAGTTGTTTCCAAGAATGTTCGGACTCACCTTTTAATCTGAAAATAAACAAAAACAGTAATTAATATTTTTTTAAAGAAATTGGAATTTATCTTTAACTATGAAAGTATTTTACAGTAAAAATTACATTACCGCATATTGTTCAGTAAAGTATCTTTAAAATAAATAAGAGAGCCTACAGAAACGCTACTTTACACAATTTATTGTCCAATAGAGTCTTAATTAAATAAAACAGGTTAATTTTAAGTGTCACATTTATTGGCGACATCTCTTTTAGCAGTATTTTCAAGGAAACTTGATATAAGTAAAATTTAATGCATCTCACTTAATCTAAAATATGATATTTTATAGCTATTAACATAACAAGAATATTATGCGATGTTTGAACATCCAAGAGGGCTTAAATCGCATAATATTCGCGTTATATTGAAAGCTTAATCATATCATCAACGACAGCGATGTTAAAACAAATCAACAATTTTATCTGTCAATTAGTTGACAGTTTGCATAATATGGAAGATTTGGATGTTATTATGGTTGTATCTAACGTATTAAGTTCGTAACTAATGAATTATAAGTATCTAAGGTATTATAAGTAACTAATGTATTATGTTGTTTATAATTATCAATAAATGTTGCATATTAAAAGGTAATAACAGTTGATGATATAATTAAATAAATAAGTATGTCGGCAAAAAAATATAATACGCTCGTTTTTATTAAAACACTCCGCTTCGCGTCGTACTTTAATATAGAACCTCGCGTTGTAAAATTAAACGTAGGTACTGTACTTAATGTAAATTAATAATACTGTCTATAAATACGACTATAATAGTATATTATTAAACGAGAGCACATAATGTAGACTATAATTGAAGAGGATAAAAGTTTATGCAGGAACTGAATGCGAGTGTATAACCGTATAACCATCCCATTTAAATTACCTACTTTTAAATAAAGCATTTCTTATTTACGAATTTTTATTCATAAAATAACCTCACATATTGGCTTGATGGCCGTTCATCATTATGCAAAAGTGTTTAATTATGATTTCATAATACAATAGTGTATCTTATGAAAGGGTTTATCTTGGTACAACCTACATAATATAATGAATTCAATAACTGTCATAAATAATAGTACCTATATTATTTAACGAGCTCATAATGTAGAGGATGAAAGTTTATGCATGAGCTGCAGGCGAGTGTATAATAATTCGAGTGCATTATAGATTATAGCCATTATATGGTAATCAAATACGACGTTTTATGTACGACTTTTAATAAATAAAACAATACTTTGCAAATTTGTATTCATTAAAATATTAATCTAACCACACATTTTGGTGTGATGGCAGATGACAGTTATGTTAATAATGGACTCATAATACAATTGTGTTGAATTATGATTCCATAATACAATAGTGTGTCTTATGGACGGGTTTATCTTGCTACAGTTATCTACATATTAGAATGAATTCAAAAATACGTAAGTATGTAACATGTTTGTCTTAAAAGTAAATTCGTGTTTTGTTAAATATGTAGAATACAAAATCATGTATACGTATTTAATTCCACTTTAATTACAAATAAAGAAAATACTTTTTTGCGTTAACAAACATAAATTAACTTATTTCCTAAATGCATAGTTAAAAGATAAATTGAATAGGTACCTAGGTAATTTATTCTTCTGAACATTTTTAGAAGCACCATCGTAAAACTGTCACTTTTAAATTTTTTGTGCATCTGTAAACCGTTTACAAAACCAAACACGGAGGTAAAACTCCCTTAACTCCTTTCCAAAAGCAAATATTAGTTTAGGCCGCTTTTAAATCGGCAATGTTCTCCAGATACTCTAAACGAATTTTGTTTTCGCTGATAAATTTCAACTTTTGTGACTACCTTGCGAATTTAAATCTAAATCAAATTAAAAACAAATTCAGTGCCATCCAAAAGACATTTGCAGGAATATTCGTGTCAAGTGGAACACACAATACGATAAGACAAAGAAAAATTTAAAATCGATTTCTGTTAATATTTAAACTTGAAAACACAAACACCCTTATCGAGGGAACAAACATTTACTTAGAGATAAAATAACGACACTCTATAAACAATGTACCCGTACTTAATAAATAATTAATTGTTTGCAACAAATATTTGATAAATACATCTGACTGATAAATAAACAATTATTTTTAATTAAAATTCGAGGAATTCGCGATGTGCCAATAACATTATTTGATCTACTTTGTGAATTTTTCGTCCAAAATATTGCAATTAACTGCTAAATAAAATATACCGGTATTCTACTTGAAATCTGTTATACGAAAAACAATGTAATTTTTTCACTTCTCCGGCCTATACAAGTGTCCCAGATAAGTAAGTAGTTCGACATGGGAAATGGAGATCTCGAGAACCGTAAGAGATAAGAAGTTGGTTAAATTACATAATAGTGCATAGGAGACTAGATATACGCAAAAATGTAAATTTTTCCAATTTCGTTTTTCCTCTATAACTTTTTTGTTTGAATTAGTAAAAGTTTCTAATTTGCAGGTTCTGTAGGCACTTTTTAACGAGGAATTTACAACAGTCATCAAAAAAAATTATAGTATTTACATATTGCTCGTATTATGACTATAACTTTTATATGACGGATTTGATATTTGTAACAATTTGTAATTTTATAATATTGAAGAGTGAAAGTGATTGTAAATTGTGGTTCATGTACTCCTCCAGTATTAAGTGAAAAAAAAATGAACCCGTAAAAACAAAGTTTTTTACTATAAATCCTTTATATATGAGACTCGATCGATATTTATTTATATTTTTGTTTTCATTGTAACTCTTTCTTAGATAGTGTGTTTCAAGAAAGAGTTAAAAAGAGTAGGGTATGGCGGGAGGTCTTGTGCTGGCCAAATCAAATTTTTTCTTGTGCCAAAGTAAATGTTTGGTCACAACGAGCCTATGTACCAAATTTCAGAGTTAAAAAGCGTAGGGTATGGCGAGTTGTGGTGGCCACATCAGATTTTTTCTTGTGTCAAAGTAAATGTTTGGTCACAACGAATTTATGTACCAAATTTCAGATTGATTGGATATGGGGAAATGAGTATGGCGGGAAGTCTTGTGCTGACCACATCAGATTTTTTCTTATGCCAAAGTAAATGTTTGGTCACAACGAATCTATGTACCTAATTTCAGGTTGATCGGATATAGGGAAATGGGTTTGAGGTATGGCGGGAGGTCTTGTGCTGGCCACATCAGATTTTTTCTTATGCCAAAGTGCATTGTTAGGTGACAAAAGTCTATTTCCAAAATTTCAGCTCGATAGGATCCCGGGAAGTGGGTCATTTTTACTTTTGTTTTTTTGCCGTACGTACGTACCTATGTATGTACCTACGTATGACGGTGAAGTTAATATAAAGGATTTAAAAACACAGCATGTGTATAAGTATGATACATTATTTCTTCAGGAAATAATTTAGAAACTTTATAAAAGTAACAGTTTGCATTATTTATCTTGGTAAATATTAATTTAAATTTTACCGTTACTAAGCAAGAGGTACTGTAAAACAACTTCACAAGCAAAACAAATGTCAATAAAAATGTGTTCTTAGGTTAGTAGTGAGAAAAAACTATTTTCCTAAATAAGGGTCTTATTGATTTTACTAAACAAATTTTGTTTTCCTGCAAAAGAAAATGGCCAAGTCTCCATTTCGTGTTTTGTGGGGCAAAACAAATTGTTCCGGTAATGCTCTAGAAAGAGACATACAACTCAGTCAATTTTAGACGTTTCTACGTTTCACTTCAACCTTTCCTTACCCTACAATCTTACAGAATTACAAGAACAAATTGCCAAAATAGAGAATTTGTCTTTAGTTAACTACGTCAAGAGTACTATCACGTAGCTTGAAAACCGTAAGATACTGGGAAAATAAATAAATTAACATGAAATTTACTAAACAGACACGATATCGAAATAAATAAAATAACCACAGTACTTTTCCGACTACAAGTTTTCATAATTTATTTTCGTAAAGGCTTTCATTTTATACGTCATTCAGCAAAATTTAAATCAATCTTTCATTTTCCCCGAAACCAACTTCGGCATAATGTGAATAATATGTGAAAAACAATTGACCATCGTTCAAATGACCATTTTTCTAATGATGGGATTATAAAGTCAGGAATATGAAAATGAACCGATCTATATGTACCTACAGTTTTAGAACTTTATTTGTTTAATTCTAAAAACATATTCTACATTTCCAGTTCCTACATGAATATGTCTTGTTTTAAAATGTGATTAAGTCATCAAGCAGGACAAAAATAAACAAACACAACGTCGTATATAAATAAAAATATGCAGAACTAAACCCAAATAAATAATTTACGAACCAGCTTCAATCTTTTTACAGACTTTGCTCTATTTATAACGAAAATAAAACTAAATATTCCTGCAGCTGTAAACTATAAAATATTCATTTTATTTTAAAGATACTTCCCGCAAACTCCCGTGTTTTGTTGGTTACAGGTGCGTTAAACTTTACCGCCAGAATTTTGACTAACAAATTTTTCGGATTATTCTAACTTATTCTGAGATGCATTGCCACTTAGAATGTTCTTCAATTATTCATTGCTTGATAGAGTACGTAGTATAAATATATTTACGAAAATACTAACACAAGACAAGAAGGATTTGCACAAAAATATATGTTTTAAGGGGTTGGTTTTATATCTTGTCTGGTTTACGTAGTGACCACTAGAGGAAGTTATGGCGCTACCTTTCCTGAGATAAGAGATAATAAAACTTGATACCTTTTTATGCGCACTTTTCAGAAAACTGGAAGAATTTTTGGATATTTCATAATTTATTACAAAATTATTCAGAATTTATTCTATTTCGAACATAAATTATTTAAATCTGCTTTTTTGCTTGACAGCGGGAATAGGTTCAACACCAGAAAATAAATACTCATATACAAGAAAATGCAGAAAAACCAGAACTAGAAAATACACATCTAGATAATTCGTAAGTAATATAATATCTGCATCGAGAGATTCATATAAAGGTAAGTAAATTCAAATCTGGAATTTAAGATTTGGTATAAATGCAAACACAGATGCAAATCTAACAAAGTATGTGAGACTTGAAAATGGTACTGGGTTGTTCATGTAGTTCAATACAATGAGGGTTTCCAAGCCTACGGCTTTTAAAGAAATAGGTACTTATTGGATATCAATTTTCAGCATTATATAAGATATAAGAAAGTGATAATAATTGTTAATTTTGATAGATTTATTACCTTTTTATCGAAATGAAAATTTAACTCTTTTGAAACGTGCATTATGTAAAATGCGACGTGTGACGTAAACAACATTAAACAAAACCGTGAGTAGATTTGTTCGTGTAAGATCGTTTTTTGTCGTTTTGACTACGGAATGGACGACGGATCTGTGTTGAAATAAGGTAAAATCTACGTATCGTATTTGGCCATTGACAGCGCGCGGTGAACGTATGTTAACAGGGCCGGTGACGTCACACCGTCACACACGGCATCGTTTTCGCGGCACCTATATTTTTAGCCTTTATGATTTTTTTTCTGGGTTATTAGCAACTTTTTGGCAAAAAGAAAAAATACGGGTCTAATATATTAATGTATAGGTTAAAATCGTGGAAACATTCAGTATTTTCTAGTATTTGGTAGTTTCATGATAATCTATTTTATTCTTTCCGTTTTCTTAATTCAAAATTAAAAGTTAAATTTTTGCATTAAAAATGGCTATCGCTGAAACAATTAAAATAAGATGGTCACCGAACAAAGTTTTTAAGAATGAAATTAACTGCAAGAATTTGTGGTTTTGACAACCTAAATATTCAATAAGCAAAGCTTTGAAAAAACTTTTTGAAATCAAATTAACAGAAATCGATTAAAAGTTATCTACTTTAAAATTTTATTCCATATTCTATGCACTTACTACTTTATAATTAGGTTAAAACTTTATTCAGATTTTTAAAGTTTCCCAAGAATTATCAATGAAGAATGTAAATATTTAAAATTTAATTTTTTCCTGTTTTGGGTTATAAAAGAATATATGCATCATATTTTAAAGTTTGCCGAGTTTTCATTTTACCCTGTGGATTACAACATTTAAGTCTTAACATAATGATGCACAGGGTGGTTATAAATAATATTTTATTTGATTGAATTTGCATTTGAAATTGATTAACTTTTTTCTGAAATTTTGTTATGAATGTTGGTTAAAAAAATATGACAATCTTAGGAAAAACTGAGGCCCTGCATTTTTTAACAAATTATGGATTGAAATATTTCGTACGAATGTTCATTTTATTGTACTTAATATTAAAATATTGCAGCAATTATTTTTATCAACAATTTAATTATAAGAATCAGGATAAGTAGGTATTTCAAAAAATTTACATGATTGCAGCATTGAATTTCTCAGAATATTATAAGTTTCAAACCAAAATATAAGAATTTTTTGTAGGTTATAATAGCGCGAGTTATATAAATTCTGCATTAAAATCAATTGTTCATTTAAATTAAACAACAAACAATCTAAAATATAAAATCTTCCCCATTGTCAGCAACCCTTCTGAAATATTAAATTAAACAAAAGACAAACAAACGAAACAAGAGACGCGCTCATTTGTGTTACCCCGATAGTCAATTATTTTATTATTTGCTTCTTCGGTAAAAGTGAATCTACTAATTCAGAAAGGAATTTTTCTCCGTGCGTGCGGTGTTTGTCGGTAGTCATTTGTTATGCTAATTTAATTAACACATCAGGGAAGTCATGAGCTCGCGAGAACTTGTTGATAATTGATAACAGCCTGCAGATGAAATATATTCAAAATGGGAAGTTTTCACCGAGATGCACAATCAAATTTAACAAGAGATTCGCGTAAACAACAACAGAACCTTGACTTGATAATAGATTTTTGTTAGTCTTTTTTGAAATCTATTGTGAGGAATAAAATTTTGATTTGTAATTAAGAACTTTTAAGGCGCTGCAAGCAAAATGTTAATAATGAAATTAAACAATAAACTTAAGGGGGGTCACTACCAGCGTAAAAATGGTGAAAAGTATGTTTAGTTCTTTCCTTAAAATTTAAATAATTTACATTTTTTTAAAAACAATTACATTTTTTAATAGATAAAGGTTGTCTCCAAATCCGTCTAATGACTAATGACACATTTTTCATTTTTGTACTCTATTTTTTATATTCATTGCTAAACATAGCTATTTTGTATCGATCCTCCTTAATAAACTATAATATAATAATATACACGGTGTTTCAGGGTTAAGTACTATCCTAACTTAAGGATATCGACTCCAAAGTAGCTCAACACCCGCGTTTGTCCTATGTTAATGCATAGAAAGGCTCGCTAAAAATACGTAAAAGCAGTCAAGCAATTTCTAAAATACTCACGAAGTTTAAGAGATAAATCTAAATTTTATAAATTTATTTACAGACGAAGAATGCAACTAGGATTATGCCTAGTTACATTTTTTAATTAATCTCTTAATAATAAGATAAAGCGTGTAAGAAATTGCTGAAAACACACTTTTTCATTAATTTTTTATATGGATTCCAAAGATTTTTTCAGAATTCTAACTCGGCATAATCCTAGATTAATTCTTTCACAAACATCTAAACAATGCAATATTTTGTTACGGAGACGAGACCCTTAAAATTTGAATGTAGGATCTCAAAACAAGAACAAAACTTTAATTTTGAGATTTTCTCTTGATTCCTTCGTTTAGAAGAATTCGACTGTCATATTTTCTTACCTAATAGGTATCTTTAAATCCTTTACTAATTTAAAAAATCTTACTCTTAATCTATTTATAATTGAGTAGGTAGGTACCTAATTGATTTCTGAATTTTATTCTGTAATTTAAAATCAGCGTACAAAGCAAAGATGATACCAGTTCGTTTGAA
Source organism: Agonum fuliginosum (assembly GCA_947534325.1). Taxonomy (NCBI): domain Eukaryota; kingdom Metazoa; phylum Arthropoda; class Insecta; order Coleoptera; family Carabidae; genus Agonum; species Agonum fuliginosum. The sequence continues at coordinate 46,429,509 of OX384029.1, forward strand.
CTTTGGAGGGTGAAAACTATAAATTTTCGGGGTTTACACTTTGCACATCGAAGTAGGCGTTGATAGCAGTGGCGGCGCTAAAAAGGGTGTCAGGGGGCGTGTTACAGTGTTAAGTAAACTTTTATCTACAAGATGAATTGTCTGTGTATTCGGAAAAGAGTGTACTATTGGAAAATGGAGATTATATAGACAGATTCAGACAATTCACCTAGGTATCTTAAAATAATAGTAACTAGCTATATTAATTTGAACATATAACCCTACATTTGAATTCATTCCAAGTATAACTTGGGCTATGATTAATCATATGTGATAGCATTCGTTAGAAAATTGTACTCGTGTTGCGTTGTCGCCAATGATAATCATAGCACAAGTTATATTACTCCCGAATATTAAATATTGCATTCATTAATAATAATTGTTGTCTATGATTTATTTTTTTATTCAGCATATAGTGATAGATTATTCTAATCGATTAACATTATTACGGCAGTCGCCCCTAGTTTGTAAATAGTAATCTTTCATTCTTGTAAGTAATTTCGTCAAATAATAATTTTTTTATCAACTTTTTCTCCAATCTTTTTATAATATTTAATCTATTATAAAAACGGTATTACGTTAATAAGAAGATAACTACTCCATTTATCAATGCTATCACATTAATTTCAATTAACACTTCCAAAAATTATCTCCAAAAAATGACCCGTCAAAAGATCACCAAAAAAATTATTTCTTGATTTCTCGATTCCGTTATTTGTTATCTATCTGGCCGTGAGTGATAAAAACGCGCGAATATTATGTTTATGTGACACTATTTCTTATTTAGATCAGTGTGACACTCGTGTGACACTTAACACTGATCGGAGACAGCGATTAATGATAATTAGCGAAAAATCATTAAAAATGCCGTTGAATGCCAGATATAATTTATTGAGTTATTAATTAAATTGTGTCAATGTTAAGATGAAGACTGAAAATAATTTGTTATAAATGTCGGATGTTGGCTATAACAATTTATATTTTATAGTTGCTCAAGTTTATTAATTTTACCATAAGATTTTTTACATATAACACTCTTCCTCCATTTATCATACATACGGGTGTAGACTATTTTTCGACCTCTATGGGAAAAACAATGTTGAAATTATAATTTCGTATTGATTTTAGAGCCAACCTGTAAATACAAAAGATGTTCAGGTTCAGATTAAAAAACAGCATCCAACGAGCCCGTATTTATTGATATAAAACGTTCCTGTCACGAGATAATAGTATATTAAGTATCAAGAACGGTAAGGGCAGTTTACTGATGGAAGACAATGTTTTGTCTGACATCGGTAATATTGGTCTCTTGTATCCATGCGCAAATATTAATTTCTTTTTTTATTAATATTATCTCCAAATTATTACTTACCGTTCTGTTAGTTTACTTACCGTTTTGTTTAGCCTATCAACCGGTAAGATCAACATACTGTCTTGGAAACAGACATAGTAAGTTGATAAAAAAGACCAATTGTGCAAAAACGTAAATTAAATTTGCCATATTTGAGCTGTTTACAGAGAGCCATGAGAAATAAAACGAATTAGTCAGATAAAAAAATAAATACTCCAATTAATTAGGTACGATAATATGCACTTTAGGAAGAAAAGAAAGAAAAGAAATTATTTATTTATTGATTAGTGAATCCCGTGAATCCTTTTTGGTCCAATAAATCAATTAGAACAAATATGATATCAAATCTATCAACTGTTAGAGTGACGAAATAAATATTTTTGTTTTGTTTAATTTTACATATGGCAGTCTGAAACTAGCCTAAATTGTTTTGTATTTCATGTTTATTTTGTGAAAGAAATTGATATGAACAACTTTAAGCTTATTCGATGCATTTATTTATTCTGAGCATCTTTTGTATTTACACTTTTGCTCTAAAATCAATAGGTAAAAAATATTTCATACTCGATTTCGTACTGATTTTTAAATACAAAAATATGTCAAAACAAAAAAAATGCTAGGTACAAACAAAGTAAAATAAAGAAATAAGAGAATAATATAATTTTTTTCAAGTTTGAGTATTCTCGGTTTCTCGAAAGCTATTTCTCGTCATAGTTTTGAATTCTCGTCTCGTCTCGAACATCCAGTCCAGAAATTTATTGGTTCTCATAATTTCGAGACGATATGAGAAATTTCTCATCTCGGCGGCATCACTAATTATTGTCGGTTTCTGGGATTGAACTGAAGATCACTGATTATCTATTATCTTATCCATACCATAATTTATCCAAGTCATAAATTTATTTATCCTTTAGGCAACGTTTTACAATTTAAAAAGTTTGCGTGTGAAATATTTGTGCAAATTTAAAATTCCTGAATGATTCGCGTTTAAACTAACAATTGAAAACAAACAAAAAACATCGCATTTTCACATCCGGCGTCATCATCACTTCCTATCAAAGGTAATTTAAAATTCCCTCCATTATCTCACGGTAGCGGAACGCAAAGCATAACAACATAAATAAAAATAAACAATGGCAATTTCCAGCGCTCACTAGAAATAATAACACGAATTACAATAAATTTGATTCTTTGCGAATCCAGAATTGAATTGTGTCAGTTATGTTAGACGCGTAGTGTGCTATGGAAGTAAAGAAAATATTCGAAAAATGGAATAAGGAAGAAGACGTCTATGCCAGGGAATGTGGATGTCCTTACAGATTCAAACCAAGCAATAACAATAATACCAGATCGAGAAAAATTGGTAAGTTTGATTTTTTACATGGAATATACAGGGTGTTCGTGTATCAAAACTTACGGATCATAATAGTTAGAGTTACTTATACAGGATGTCCGTTTTTCGAGCCCCACCATTGATATCTCGAGAACCGTAAGAGATACGAGGTCAGTTAAATTGGGGAAAAGTTGCAAAGTTTCCGAAAAAATGTATAAGTAAAATTTTTGCTGATTTAGTTTTTGGCTTATATGGCTGTCAAAATTATTGTAGTTTAAATCGCTTCTTGGTTCACATGTAAACATACTGTCTAACTGACGTCATAAATATTAATGACGTTTTTACTTCCTTGTACGGAGTAATAAGGAAGTATTGTAATCGCGAAAAATTTCGGTTTTCAGATTTTGATGGAAATATCCGTTTTGACCCTTTCTGAATCCATTATGACTAGTTTCGTCGTGACGTCTGTACGTACGTACGTATGTATGTACGTACGGACGTATGTATGTCGCATAACTCAAATACGGTTAGACGTAGAAAGTTGAAATTTTGTATTTAGGACTGTTATAGCATCTAGTTGTGCACCTCCTATTTTTGGTTTCAATCTATAAACCGGAAGTAGTACTTTTGTCAAATATTTAATTTGAGACAATTTTTTTAAATTTTAAATGAAAGATTATGTGATTATTACCTACAACCGGTATTTTATAAATATTTTTGTATCTGGTATCATTGAAGAATAATTAAAGTATATATTTATAATTTAGTATTTCGGTATCTTGTAGTCCATGATCGATTAACATTTGTTACTACGTAAAATTTAAATGATTATGACATGACAGTGACAGTGGCAGTGATTGTATAATATAATTGTACATTTTAGTTACTAAGAAAAGTATGAACAGTTTAATAGGCGTACAAGGAAGTCATGTGGTGTCCACGTCAGATTTTTTCTATTTAGGTCCCAAATTTTGAACGCTCATATCTCGGTAACTAAAAAAGATATTTGAGTGCGGTTTGCGCCATTCAAAAAATGGTAAGTATGTAATTTCTTTGAAAAAAGAAAAAATCTATTAAGACGGGTCATAGCTTCGGGTCATAGTCTATTATTATAAAAACAGACAGTCTTTCTTACGATAGAGATTATTCAAAAAATTATTGTAAACTACAGTGTTAAAATAATTGATTTTTTCAAATTTATGAGATATTGTTGAAGATATTTTAGTTTTTTTTTAATTATTTTGCCTTACTTTTTCTCCCGCCAATTTTTAGAAATCAAGATCCTAAAATAGGTCGCCTTTTTGCCTTGTTTGTAGTGCCTAAAAATCTGTGTCTTAGTAATGAAGAACTAATAAACTACACTAAAATAAGTATAGTGGTTTAAATTTTATATGAATTGTGATGTTTTATTAAATATCAAAAAAAGGAATAGATGTAAAATACTGGTGCATTTATTTTGCAATTTTTCTAATTCGTAGGTACAAAAATTTATCCTGTATAAATATCTTAATCTATATAATTTGGCTCGAGGAATTTAATGATTAATTATTCCAGTCATTAAATTTTATTCCCGTAAAATGGATTTTCCAAATTCTCTTGGGCTTCTTAAGACTCGAATCTAATCACAAGCTTCTGAGTATCGCACTTGGCAAATTTTGGGCATTAAAGTCGTAAGTAACTTGTTGTTATTTATGAGCAAATGAATGAAAACTTTTGTAGAAACTTCCTTTTCGTCTTGTTGTAAAGTTATTCCATTACCCGATGATTGATAACTAAAATATTTATATTAATTAATGAAACTTTGCTTAGCCTGAATAGGTAAACTCCTTGCTAAATTATATTTACCTTTAGCTTATCTTTTGTCTCTTGCAGTTAATTTTATTCATAAAGAAAATATGTGAAAAGTGAAGCTTAATTTATTTTCCCTGAGCATATGGCCCCTGTTTTTAATTTGCTGAAATATTATTTGAACCAATTTACATTTTAAGTACTTTCAAATACAATTATGGAATTTGTAAATTGAAACTGACCTGACACTACGACACAAGTGACCTATATTTCGCGTAATTTACGTCATTTAATACGCTGTTAAACTCGCATCGCATGAGTAAATGTTTAAGGAAGTATTGGATATTAATGTTTTATTTGTTTATGTTACACAATAAAGTTGTTGTTTTTACATTTCAAAATATAAATCTAAATTAAAATCGAGCAAGTAATTGCTGTATTATTTATAGATATAATGGTATATTATTTAATGAACACATAATAAGAGGATGAATGTTTATGCATAAGCCGAAGGCGTCAAATAATACGAAGTATTAACTTAAACAAATAAATTTCTATTCGTTAAAACCTAACCTCATATTTTAGTGTGATGACAGTTCATCATTATACAATATTATTTAATAATGGAGTCATAATACAATAATGAGTTTTATGGAGGGGTTTATCTATGGTATAGTTAAAAGTAATTATTCCTTTTGCTAGCAGAAGTTTTATTTCTGGCCAAACTCCATCAGTAATAGATGATTTTTTATGGCTGTAACCCACTTGATAAAATAAAATCCCCAGAACATTTCAAGAATGTGAACATCACACATGTTACGTTGCTATATTATTATTTGTCTATAAACATATCTTATTAATATCCTAGCGCGTAGAAGACGCATTTGCGTTTGCTCCACCCTCCTCACTTGAACGGGCCAATGCTATTTCTTTGTACGCTGCTGGTGTGAGACAGTAGATGCGCGAGGAATGATTGACATTCCCATTTCTATTTGGCATGAGCTCTAGCAGTTCTTCCAAGGCTAATTGACAGAAGACAATTATTGTAATGCAATTGTCAAAAAATGTATCGTAACCTCGCGTTGTAAAATACAATCTTCCGCACTATAACTGATTCAATAATCGTCCATGGATTTTTGAAATAAATCATACTGAGCATTTTATATTTTCAAGTTTCCTCCTTAGTGACAAATCAATTAAAAACCACTCAGACCGTCCCTGATCTACCGGTTAAGGCCCAACTGACTCATTCCCTGTCAATGACATCATCGTCACCGTCATTTTCCCTCTTGCTTGCAGTTTGCAAATCACCAAAACCGTTTACCGTTTCCCTGCAATTAGTGCAGAGTTTAACAATGCGTAATTGTTAGCCGAACGTTGCCCAAGGGCCCGGGGCTTGCATTTTGTATGAATCACAAGCCAGAAATGAAACCTGTTTTATCTTCCAGTTCAATCTACACTTCTTATACTCGCGAAGTTCGGAGTTGTCATGCATATGAGTGTGAGAAATATTTAAATTTTAAATGAGATAAACGTTACGACTTATAATAAGTAGTTGTTTTAAATATTAAAATGCGTACGGTGTAAGGAATTATATTTTTATTGGGTAGCGGTCATCCATCCCAATATGTAGCATTCAACAAAAACAAAATGCTATCAGAATTTTTTTTAATTTCAACTCTCATGCAATTGTTAAGTTATTTTATTTTATTTTTGATGGTAACCATCGTACAGGATTAACTCCCAATTACAGAATGGTAGATGTTATTACAGTGGAATCCAACCACTCGGACCCGTGGTATTATTGTTGGTTGCGCTGAGAATCGAACTGAGGACTGCTAGCATGCTAGGCGGACCTTCTACAGCTGAGCTAACCACTGTCATCTTGTACTAATGCAACTAATTTCTATATAGATTTTCATTTTAATACAGATTACATGAAAATCTGTATCGAAATGGATTAGATTAGACTATAGATACAGATTTTCATTATGATATACACAAGTAAATAATAATATGCAATTTTGCAATGGCGTTTGATAGATCGCACAATTTCGCGTAAGGAACAAAAACTTTCAAGTTGATACCTACGTTGATTTTTCAGCGAGAAACAATTTGTTGAAGTTGAGGCTGCACGAATTTCAGTGTTTAAGGGCGCGCTTAAAAGTGAAAAAATCGTAATACGAAGTCTGTAATAATTGTCAAAATCTTATTATAGTTCATAATATGATTTTAATCTGCAAATTTGCATTCAAAATAAGATAAAAATGCTATTTAAGGGCAAAAATAGGCCGGTAAGAGGGCCAGAAATATATAAAAAAGCAAAATTTGTGAAATTTTACAAAATAGACTATAAATAGCCAAAATTAAGTTTATCTTAAAATAAATATAAATGATAGAAACACAAATAAGTGCTGTCAATATTGTTCTATTTCATGATAGATACAAAAAATAGGCAATAGCCTAAAAATCATCAGCCTAATTATAACTGATTCCAGAGGAAGGCAGGCCCCCTGCACCCCCCTCGTGACACCCATGGTTATTAAATAGCGGCTTTTAGTTGAATATATACCACAGGAATATTATATTATTGTTGTCATAAAAAAATTCCTATTTTTTCGAAAGAATGGTGTCAAACTAAATATATTCACGCCTGGAGGAGTTTACAATTAAATCTCAATCCAATTTGGCATAATAATATCAATAATAGCATTAATAACACCGCTTTTATATTTTTTATCAAAACATTAACGTCCAAAAGCAGCCGTTAAAGGATCTCGAACACAATAAAAATCTTCCAGCAAGTTTTTTTCAGTAGGCCGCGACCCACAAAAAACAAAACAAAAAACGTTAGCTAGGCAAATAATTCACATACACCTGTAGTGACGTCATACCGGTCAACGTTCTTCAACTGTTTCCCCCACAAGGTGACATCATTGTGAAGAGAAAGACAGAAAGAGGTAAGAGGTACGGTAACCGTCATTTTGCGGTAAGAGGCCTAACCGAACGGTGTAGACTTCGAAAAATTTTAGAGAATTTTCAAAAAAGAGGATTTTATAAAAGTTTATACATTTTTTTTTAAAGTGAGCATTGATATTTTTTGTCAAAGTGTGTTCAAAATAGTGTAGACAAAATTGTGTTAAACAGTGTAAATTTAATATTAAAAGAGTGTCAAATTTGAGTGTCAAAAATAATAGTGTCACCATTTTCTTCAAAAAGAAACTATTTCAGTGTCAAAGTTAAAGTAAAGTGTATTGTATTTACAGGTAAAATATTTAATTGTTTCATCAGAAATGTCCCTTACTCTATAGGATTCTTACATACAAAGAAAAAATTCAAAAACATGGATTTTGCACGCTTTTCTACAGCGCTTATTGTTTTGTTAAACATAATAATAACAAATTTTGGTACCAATATTTGTTAAAAAATTCTGGGACTCGAACCGAACAGGAATAGGAATAAAAAACCGGAACGAACCGCAGTAATTTTAGCGAACCAAACCGAACCATATTATTTTATATTTAATCCAAAATTGGAGCGATTTTTTAAATTAATTGCTTCTTATTTAATAAATCATTAAATCGAAACCGGTAAACGATTAAATTAAAAAAGAACTATAAAAACCGGAACAAAACCGAACTCTATAAAGGACAGTGAATCTCGAACCGAACCTGAATCGATATTTTGTGGGAGAAAAATGCAATATTTGTAAAAAAGAGAAGTTTACGCCCGCCACTGTACAACCTTTATTTATTATAACTAAGTTAAATTCAAATTTTAACATGTTGACAATAAAACTTGGATCTGCGAAATAATCGATGAGATTTATCAAATTAGTTTTAAAATAGAAGATATTTGTGTTCAAAAAATAGCAAACATTAGCAACATTCAAATCAATATATTTAGATTTTGAAGCAAAATTTTAAAATTCTGCTTGGACCATTTTGTAGATTGTACTTTTATCTTTGAAAATATCTGTAGAGTGGCGCGCGAAATCCATGTTTTGGCTGTTTTCTAGCATCGTAGGGTTACCGTTAAAAGATAATTTTCCTTTACATAAACTTAAAATACAGTTGTGATCGATTTAAGTCCAATTGCACTAGTTTTCTAATAGTAATTTAACTATGTAGTGTGTTAATGAGGGCGATTAATAATTGAGACATTTTAACACATGAGAGAAGCAAACGCGTTAATTGTCGAGATTAATAATCACCTATTAACACATGAGTTAGTTACAATATATTTCCATTGATCATACCTTTTTAATTTGGAGAAAATCTAGTCTTTGCACAATGTTACGTGAATATTACAGCTAGAACTGTCAAAATCAATTCGTTTAATTCTGTTCATCATTTTTCACTTAGAATTTGCTAATATACAGGTTGTCAGTTTATTCCTAGAGAGTTTAATTCCTTGTCCTTCTGGTTAACAAAATACAAGAGGTTGAAATTTTATAAATAACAAGAATTTTTAAATAATTTTGTAATCAAGACACTTTTGAAAAGCAAATCGTTTTACAGAAATATTAATTAGTTTGGCAGATGTCATTTAGTGACATTTACAATTCGACATTAAAAATGAATTTATTATAAGTTTATAAATGCTTAATATAATTTAAATATTACATGTATTATTTCTGTAACGTATAAAAACGCATTTTTAATCTTGAATTGTAAATGTCACTAAATGACAGCTGGCAAACTAATAAATTTTTCTGTAAAACGATTTGCTTTTCAAAAGATTATAAAAATTTAAAAATTTTGTGTTATATTTATAAAATTTCAACTTCTTGTATTTTGTTAACCAGAAGGAATAGTACCTATGTTCAATGACATTTTTTGCTTAAAATAACTTCAGGAATAAATTTGCTACACTCAACTTGAAACACCCTGTATAATATATTGTATAAAAAATCGTTGATTAATAAAAATCTTGCATTAATAGGGGGTCATTTATGTATGATTTTTTCCTCATTAATACTCATTAATAAACGATCAACTGAAAATATTATTTATAATGGAACATCAAATCTATGCCTGTGTTGATTTCAAATTTCAAATAAAGCTGCACGATATATTAAAAGTCCAGCTTCAAAATAATACCTATTATACTTCCAAAACGTAAATTTAAAAATTAAAATGTTGTCAAACTTTTACTATAAATAATTGTAATATATATTTTGAGTTAATATCTTTAAAAATATACTAGGTTTAAAGACTACTAGACCCAGAGCAAAATAGTACATGTTTTTAAATAATTTAATTAAAATGTATCTACAAAAATCTCTTGCTAGTGTCTGATTAATAATTAAGTTTTACACTAGTATGCTTTTAAGCTTTTAACACGAATATATATTTTTAATTATTTCAACCAGTTATAAAAAGGTTTTTACCATAAACTGCTGCTGTAAATTAATATATTTACTTTTTGTATTTATATAAATATGTTAAAATATAAAATTGATGCAAAATATAAACACCTAAAAATAATATGCGTCACTTCAAAAGCATTCATTTGATATTCGTACAAAATATAAAGTTACATTATTTGTAATAACTAATAGATATTTAATGTTACAAATTTATTTTTTGCAAAATTACAAACCCCAAATTTACGGCTGTAAAGAATGTAAAACTTCACAAATCTCTTGATTTTTATTAATAATTCATAAGTTAATTAACTGATTAAATTTTACTCCTTCAATTATTTAAAATATTCCGAATTCCTCTCATACTTTGAAGACTTTTAATTGGAAATTTGCTACATTTTTATCAGAATAATTAACAATCGATTGGTGTTTTAAAACTGCAGTTTAGTTTTTGCAAAGTTTTATCGGAGGTTGTTTGAAAGGTTTGACATTTCTATTTGTAGAAATAATTAACAAAAAATTCACGCCTATCGATGGACAACAAAAGCTTTTGTAATAAACGCAGAAATTTATACAAAATTGAAAAACGAACACGTTTTTATAAACAATTTTATTATGGCTGGTTGCACCAATAAAATTTTTAACTGAGTCTAAACTCGAATTAGGGCTGTACAGAAGGGCACACCAGAGCATATTTTCAGTATTAACTCAGTTTTCGATGAGGTATCCCGATTTTTCACAATGAGATTTTCAACTTTCGTTCAAATAATAAGTGCAAATTAGTGAAATAAACCCTACGAAGGTAGAAAATAGCTATTTATGTAACAAATAAGGAAATTGTTACCTTACGTAACGTAAATTTGCAGCACGAGGCGCGGCCGAGTTCTATAAACACATAAGTAAGGTAGATACTGAGATTCCTTACATAATGCATACAATATTTTTTCTACATTTAATGACATTTATAAATTTTGTCAAAAACAAAAACATACAAATTAGGTTATATATAAATGACATTTTCAATTGAATTTTTCTTAATAGAGGATATAGAAATCGATGATGAAAAATTCTGTTTGATATAAGTATAATATAAACGCGCATAGCGTTAAATAATATGCACAATTAATACAATACCAGCTTACAAACTTAAAGTTTTCAAAAAAATTATGTATTGTGCATCTCGTAAATGTAACAGAGATTTTCGGTTTAAGCACAAAGATCATAACAAAAATGTGAATTTTATACCATTTATAAAACCTAAACAAATTCATAGTTTTATACTTTAATTTTGCCTCAGTGACATCTTTTTCTGTCAATTTCGTATTAAAATGCACATCTTTACACTTTATTTTCATTTACACAATGCAATATTTGTAAGAATACTTCCAAAACTTGTCACAGCGCTGCAATTGCTGACGTCACCACAAATAAACTGTGTAAAAAGTCAAAACCACTTTATATTGAAGTTTCTTTACAATGTGGTCTTTCATTTTTTAAATAAATGTAGTTTTATATGTGTATATTTTATAAAATAAAAGGAGTGAAATAAAGGCCATTGCGTGAAGTAATGAAGTTCATAAACTGACGCAAATTAGTTAAATAAAGTGTTTTTTACCTAACCAAAGTATAAAAAAGTTATTTATTGTTAAAAAAAACTATTTCAATTGGGCCTAGGTTGATCACAAAATGAACCATTTGCCTATAAAATGGAAAGTAAACAATCACCTTAACATAATCTCTAAATATTAAACAATATAACAAAAAAAAACATTGATATTTGCAATAAATTAAACAAATTCTCAAACTTCTTACACAATTTCTCCATCATTTTCAGCTCTCACCAACTACTATAACCCCACTTATTTCCCCAAAATGGCGGTGCACACTCCGCGTGATTTTTGGCGGCAATTAGACCGTCAACTGTCTCTCGAGCAAGACGAGCCGGATTATTTCAAACGCGGAACAACTCTGAGAAGCTCTTGTAATTCCATCCCACGCACTGAAATCCAACCCCTTAGTCCGTATCTGCATGGGCCGGTGTGGGGATCAATATACTGCACAAGTAAGTCAAGAAGTGGTTCGTTAACCGAGAGGCTTGGGTTCGAGAGGTGAAGAAAGTTTTTATTCAGTTAAGTGAGGAATAATTAAGGGGGAGTCTATACCTAAATGCTGGATTTCACTGTGCGGATTGTTACACATAAATAAACAAAGGATACAATTATTAATTTAAATAACTAAATACTACTCTTTATGAACTATTTCACACAGAATATTAAATTACAAATGGTTCAATACCAGCCGTCAAAATAGCGAAAAACAATATCCTAAAACGTGCTTATCCACTAAAAATAATTTTAATCTTAAATAATCAGGTATGCTATTTTTGAAACTTCCTTACTCGCTTCCTTAGTGACGAGTTGTTCTTTATTTCATTATGCCCATGTCACACCGGCGTGGCATGAAGCACGGTGTTCGATGTGGCATTTTGCTTCGTTCAAAGCTGTCAAAAGGGTGTCACACCAGTATAGCAAAATGCCATACGAAAATTTGTATATTGTTATGTTCACTTCGTACTTTGAAGGTTTTTGAAAATTATTTTTGACAGCTGAGAATTAAAATTAATTAATACCTAATTCTTTGTGTTAATTAATATATTGACAAAAGCTTAAAGGGTTATATTATTCTTATTATCTAATTACTTACTTACTGTAAATAGTAACCTATTTTGACATCAATTGTTCACCAAATCTCAAAAATTATACTGAGGACTCACTGTGAAATAAGCAACAAATTTCCATTAAAATGTTCGACGGAATAGCGGCTTCATGCCATGGAGTTGGCTCAGTTAAGTTGGCCCCCACCTCATTATTTCTTTGTTTTAATATTGCTTATTATTTTGCACACATCTAGCACAATATTGCACACGCACTTTAAAAACTTGCACATGGTTCATTAATCTATAAAATTAAAAAATAGGAATGAGAGGCCAAATTAACGTTAGCCCCCCTTTTGTAAGATTTTTAACTTTTTTTTGGACCATTAAACTTGTTTAACATTGCACATTATTGCACACATTAATTATTAAGTAGCACATATTTAATTATTTAGTTGTTTTTTTTAAAGTCGGGTGGGGCCAAGTTAACGTTATAGTAAATAATGAAAAACTTTATAGTTTGTTAACTAATATTCATTCTAAATTACTTGCACATTCTTCATTCTTGCACAAGTGAAACTAACACTTGCACAAATGCCCTTTGGCAGAAAATAAGGGATAACTAACGAATTTATCTTCGAGCGGGAAGATTTACACAGTATACATTTCTCGATACATTCAATGCAGAATTTACGTTCAATTAACTATTTTATAAGTAAATGGTAATTAGTCCAGTCAGGAAAGGTTTTGACTGAAGACTAATACATAACCAAATGAAATTTGGCATGTGAGTAGTTAAGAACATACAGAAACAAAAAAAAAATTCGCTCCACCTCGGTATGCTCCGCTTCCCACAAAAATTTTCAGCTGAAACTCAAAATTTTCTTGTAACGCATTTTCCTCGAAAACTATCAAAGATTTTGGAAAACTGTTTTGACAGGATGAAAGCTGAGGAAATTTGCTATCAAAATGGTCTTTGAAAATTTTTCATAAGTAGCACCGTGTAGGCACCAGCCATTTAATATTCGAATGACTTGAGAATTTTCTGTATAGTAGGCGCTACATTGCGAATGACGTAATAAATTCGCCGCTACAAAATGAATGTGGTATAACTTCGTTAAAGAACATCATTTTGTAAAGATAAACATTGCATTTTATTCGTCGAGGCTTCCACTTTCAATTGCACTAATAACATTTGAATTTCCGACCCCGTTTATACCGAGAAACTTGCTTTAAAGAATCATAACTCAGTATTAGAAGACGTTCAAAGGATTCTCAATATTTTCAATATCTATGAATGAAATTGTAAACTCGTAGAGGATTATCTTCATCAAATCATCCCCAATCACATGCAACTATTTGGAGGGTTGTGTGTTGTACGTCCGAAAAAAAAAACTGGTTTTTGCTATCTCATAGATTTCTTTATTTATCGCGGGCACGAGCATTTTTGAAAATAGACCACTTTTTGGCCCCGTAAATTGATTTTTAATGAGCTTATCGTTAAGTACAAATCCTAATCAACAAGATTATGTAATTTGTTTCATTAATTGTACTACTACGTACATGTAACAGATGTTTTCCTAAAAAAAGATCATAACCTATAAATAAAGAAGGTAGCGAAAACCAGTTTTCTTTTCGGACGTACAACACACAACCCTCCAAATATTTGCATGTGATTGGGGATGATTTGGTGAAGATAATCCTCAACGAGTTTACAATTTCATTCATAGATATTGAAAATATTGAGAATTCTTTAATACTGAGTTATGATTCTTTAAAAAGCAAGTTTCTCGGTATAAACGGGGTCGGAAATTCAAATGTTATTAGTGCAATTGAAAGTGGAAGCCTCGACGAATAAAATGCAATTTTTATCTTTACAAAATGATGTTCTTTAACGAAGTTATACCACATTCATTCTGTAGCAGCGAATTTATTACGTCATTCGCAATGTAGCGCCTACTATACAGAAAATTCTCAAGTCATTCGAATATTAAACGGCTGGTGCCTACACGGACTACTTATGAAAAATTTTCAAAGACCATTTTGATAGCAAATTTCCTCAGCTTTCATCCTGTCAAAACTGTTTTCCAAAATTTTTGATAGTTTTCGAGAAAAATGCGTTACAAGAAAATTTTGAGTTTCAACTGAAAATTTTTGTGGGAAGCGGAGCATACCGAGGTGGAGCGAATTTTTTTTTTGTTTCTGTATGTTCTTAACTACTCACATGCCAAATTTCATTTGGTTATGTATTAGTCTTGGGTTTCAGTTAATTTTTGACTCTCCTGACTGGACTAAATGAATTGGTATACGATAAAGACGATATAAAATGATATTAAAACTTTAAATTAATTTGAAAATCTATTTAAATCTGACAATATTCTTTGCATTTGACAATATCTAATTTTACATTTTCAAACTGTAGGGAAAAAGCCATAGTTCAAAGCTCAATTTAAATAATATAGTACGCAACAGGCATGAACCATATTAACAAAATCATAAAAATAATAATTATTGTAATTGAAATTGAATTGAAACCAAGATTGGTCTATTCACGTACTTCCGATTGCTAACAATGCGCAAAATCTATTGCGCACCAGTATTTTATCTAGCTCTCTCACTTAATATTGTTAACGTCTCTGGAAAAATTACAGCAACTTGCAATTAGGCAAATACCTTATGTTGTTCAAGAATAATTCAGTTAAATTTATTCCCTTATGTTACATTTTAAAAAGGACGTTCTAAAGGTGGGTCTAGACCGCACCGCGCCGAATTGAGCCGCGCAGGACGTTGCAAACATAAATGCCAAAATATAAATTGTAATTTCGTTTCTACCCAAGATTTACCTTTTATAAGTGTAGACATTCAGGAAATTTCCAACTTAGAAAATAGTTTATTAAACATTATTAAAGAAACACCATCAAGAAGAAAATGTATTAACTGATTATGGGCGTCTTTGTGGTGAAAATGTCACTTTGGCTCTAGAAATTAATAATATTTTTTTGTTTTTTGAAATGGCAAATCCACAAGAGAAGAGACTTGAAACTACATGTATTTTAAAAAATATACCAAATTTATTACACATAAATAATAATCTCTATAGTCTGCGTGGTGTGATAGGATATGAAGGGGATGGCAATGAACAAAGTCTACGACATTTTATAGCCTACTGCCGTCGCCATAATGAACAGTAGGAAATTTACAATAATGGAGATTATAAAAAACAACCATGTTCTTCCGCGAAAGTAATATATACTCAAATGCTTATGTTTTCTGTTTAAAATAAACTAATGATGAAATTCTGTACATTTCTTTTATAGATTCGTAAATACATAAGAAAATATATTGCGTTTTTTATCTACCTACGAATATTTATATTTTTATAGATCTGTGACATTATAGATTTACCCACACAGAATTTTACTATGTAATAACTAAGGTTATAATAATTTATGTATAAAATTATTAATTATATATTTATTATTAATAAAATTTATTTTTCATAATTGTTTTATTAATATAGACACAATAAACTATATTGACGTTCTTACCTCCTAAAAAACTAAATACTATTTTATTCCTCAATATTGATAAAATTAATAAGATATTTGAACACATCCAACAATGACTAAACAAAAATGAATTGAGCTTAATATTGAACTTAAATTTCTCACATTTAGAAAATTTAAAATTAGAGATTGTCAAATAAATGCAAAGAAAATTGTTAGATTCAAATTTCATTTATAGCAAGTCTAATCTGTTTCGTTACCTGTAACTAATCTAGATTTTTGATTTAAATTTTGTTTCGCCAGTATCGTACACCAATTCATTAATATTTACTTATAGATTAATTAATTGAACTTAAATTTTGCATTGATTGTACGTTTAAATCTTCCCGCTCGAAGATAAATTCGTTAGTTAGTTATCTCTTATTTTCTGCTAAAGGGCATGTGTGCAAGTGTTAATTTAACTTGTGCAAGATTGTGCAAGTAATTTAGAATGAATATTAGTAAACACACTATAAATTTTTCGTTATTTACTATAACGTTAACTTAGCCCCACCCGACTTTTTTTTTTAAACTAAATAATTAAATATGTGCTACTTAATAATTAATGTGTGCAATAATGTGCAATGTTAAACACGTTTAATGGTCCAAAAAAAAGTTAAAAATCTTACAAATAGGGGGCTAACGTTAATTTGGCCACCCATTCATATTTTCTAATTTTATAGTTTAATGAAACATGTGCAAGTTTTTTAAGCGCGTGTGCAATATTGTGCTAGATGTGTGCAAAATGATAAGCAAAATTAAAACAAAGAAATAATGAGGTGGAGGGCCAACTTAACTGACCCCATGGAGTTGCTGATTTCACAGGGAGTCCTCAATATAATTTTTGACATTTGGTGAATAATTGATGTCAAAATTAGAGCTGCGAATAAACATCGATCTGATCGAAAGATCGATCGATCGATCAATATGATCACAGGTAACATTTAATCGATCAATCGATCAGATCGATCTATTTTTTTGATTGCTGATCGATCTGATCGATTGATCGTTCGGATTTGAATGATCGACACCCTTTTGACAGCTTTGAACGAAGCAAAATGCCACATCGAGCACCGTGCTTCGTGCCACGCCGGTGTGACATGAGCATTATAGAATATGAGGCGAGAGGTAAAAATATGATGACTAATTCTGATAACTCAGATCCAGTCAGGTTCATATTTCAACTGCACAGAATTCTTCCCTGTTGTATACTCTTTGCTAACAACAATGAGTACCCGTGAGTGATTTTCTGAAGTAAATACATTTTTTAGTCACTCGAATTTTTCTTTGCAAGTGTGTACCCAATTAGAACATCATTCTAGCCGACCGTACTCACGTGTTTGATATTTTTACGTCCACTTTGCATATATGGACTGTCGGCTCGTCGTAAATAAGAAATATGAATTTTGCCTCTTTTTAACGACTGTAAAAACCTCATATCTGTGCCGACTACTTTCAAACGCGAGTTTTATTTGTGTAAAGTTGTTTGTTTAAATGCGTACAAAGCCTCGTCGCACATGTGCAAATATTTTTGTTGCAATTAAATCTTTAAAGCTTATGACAAAAAGTGCAAAAACGCGAGATGTGCGAAAGTTTTTCCCGGGTGTATTTTAATAAATAGAAATTCGCTGTGCCAGAGGACGAATCTATTTACGGACGAGGCGCTAGCCGAGTCTTTAAATTAGGCGAGTCCTCTAAAACTCACTTTGTGTACGTGTTACATACACAAAAATTTAGTGTATGTTTAGTAACCTTTCGAAATTATTTTAAAATATAACTTTAAAATAAAATTTTGAAAAACGTGGCAATAAAACAATGAAAATCAGTGAAAATAATCAAATCCTATAAGTTGTCAATAATAGCTCATTGCCTATGTTACGATATTTTAAAGGACTGGATCACGTATTATTCTGCGGACTAAATACATTTCGCAATGTATCGATTTTAGAGTGCATGTACTAAAATTGTTTAAAGGGAATAAGTTTCACCAAAAATTGAGTAAGTATATCGATTTATATTTGTTAGTTCTTTGAAGTAAAATTTGAACTACCTATGATCAAAAATACTAGTGAAAGAAGAAAAATCATCTAGGTACCTATTTTTCTTTGACACACAAAAGACGCTCATACAAATGCTAAAACATTGTACAAATACAAATATTAACAAAAGACCAACGATTCAACGAGGTCAACTTAAAAATCAACAGCAGTAGGTATAAGTATTATGTAATAATTTGCGTATAAAATTTTGTTAATCTAATTAATTTTAGTTATTACGATTACACGTAAATAACCAACTACGATATGTAAAAATTTAGTTGCTCATGGAGTATATGTGACGTGGAATCCAGAAAATATTTAATAGATTTGCTAACTTCATTCATAAACAGTTTTTAGCAATTTTCCAAATAAATGAGCCATATTATGCCAAATTCTCAAGAAAAAAAAATTAATTGTCAAAAATAACTTGCAGCAAAACTGTCGCTTCGCTGCAGCAACACTTCTCTAACGGTTGCTACAAATATGACGTCATATCAGATGTTCAGTATTTTGCTGCCAGTAGGGCTGTCAACTGATGCCGGATATCCGGATTTTAAATTATCCGAAATCCAAAATTTTTCAATCCGGATAAACTGGAATCCGGTATCCGGATAAACCCGGAATCCGATATCCGGATATAACTGAATTTAAAAATGTGGATAATATCGATATCCACAAATCGTTTATTCGGTTGAAAGCACCAAAATAAAATTTAAAAATAGGTATCTTCAGTATAAAACAATTTGGAGGTTTGCGTGAGTTTTGTGGACTTTGGGTACTGATTTAGAATGAATTTTGGCGACAAAAGCAGAGTGCAGAGCCGGCTCAAGAATATCGGCGAAGTTGTTTTTTTTCTTTATTTGCCCCACGCGGCTATATTAATTTAAAATTAAAACTTAAAACAGCTTTCGCATGGATCAAAATGTCCCAATGCGCGACTGTGCTCCTCAATTTAGATATTTTATCATGCTACCTACCGCACGCCGTACAGGATTTCGGATAAGTCTGGTTACCGGATTTCAGATAGGTCTGGTTACCGGATTTCAGACACCGGATTTCGGATACCAGATTTCGGATTCCGGATACCGGATACCGGATTTCGAATATATCCGGTTACCGGATTTTTCGGATACCACATAGACATATATCCGGATATCCGGATTAAATTTTTTTCGGCTTTTGACAGCCCTAGCTGCCAGAGAGCAATATCGAATATAATGTAGAGCTGCTAAAAGTTACAGAATAGATAGCCATGGTCAACAGTCGAGTGTCATCTCCTGCTTTTATTATACTTCGTGATGGTGATTCACAACTTTCTGTAGGTATATTTTTATAGTAGCTCCTCAACTTATTGGTGATGGAATAAAATATATATTTTTAAATTTGTAAATTTCGGGGCAGTTTTCACAAAAAGCACATTTTATAAACCACTGGATTGTTGTTTGTATAATGGATATCTGATTAATTGTGAACGGAATAAAATTAAATTTTAATAAATTGTGCAATGGCAAGAATAGAAAATTTATGAAATTCTATTTGTAAACAATATGTCTCCAAACTGTTTGATTAAAAAACCTGAAAACTAAAATTGCGAATATTCAGTTCCGTGATAAGTGAGTGGAGCACTACTATACAGGGTGGTTTTGAAATTAATGCCATAAATTTAAGAGTAAATAGTATGACAAGTGTAGATTACGAAACAGAAATAATTTTTTAAAAATTCGAAAAATTAAGGGTAGTTTACCTGCAGCATTTTTTGTATTACTGCACTGGATTCGTTTTCCTATTAAACACAAACAATAGTAGTAGGTACTAATCTAAATCTTAAATTACATAAGACTAGTAAAATAAACAAACAGAATTTAATTATTTTTAATGAAACAATAATTACTCTACCCGCAGTGGCAGTGACAATAAAAAAAATTTGACTGGGAAATATGGAAATTAATTTTGCGATTTAAAAAAAAACTTTCTGTTTCGTAATCTACACATGTTATACTTCGTACCCTTAAATTTATTACATTAACTTCAAAACCTTCCTGTATATTCCATTTAAATATGTAGGTAGATATGTAAATACAATAACAATTACACTGTCAAAGTTAATTTAATTTGCATGTAAAATTTCGGGAATTCAATTTAGCAATCAACAAAACTGTACTCTATTGTAACAGTTTTTTATTTTTCGGCATAAATGCGCATACAAATGATTTATACGCCAGTTGAAAAATTTATATCCTTGTTTACTGTTTTTGTCGTTAACAGCAATAATTTACCAGATCTTTAACTCCTAAATATGAGTGCAATATTTAAAGATAGTAAGATAATATTTCACAATTTCGTTGAGAACTTTGAATATTGATCGAGCTAAACAAATAACATTTCATGCAAACTATTTCCAATAAAAGAACAACTGAAAAGTTATGAAATCAGTAAACAATTTTTTGTTTTGCATTCGTTAGAGTTTTATCACTTCAGGAAATATGTGTTTGCTTTAATATTTTCAAACACGAAATAAAATAAAAATAAACAAAAACTGGGAAATTATTTTACAGCAAATTCAGTATTCATAACCGTGAGTAATCATCTATTACTCTAGGGTTTTGACAAATAGCGAGTTCCATTATTATTTAAATCAGCGTTTATTAAATTAAACCAGAATAGTTAAATGACCGTTCAAACCAGTGGCACTAAAATTTTCGCTATGTAGGTATCTTTATTTTTACGAATTTTATATATTTTTTTTCTGTAATCAATATATCAAATTAACCTATTAAAGTTGCGTGCAGAGAAACATCCTGTATTTTATCTTCGACTATGGAATTAAAATTAAGCATTCTATGGAATCAATTTGAAATTATACTTGTAACACTAAATAATTTATATTATGAAAATTAAAAGAAATTAAATAAATAAATAATATTACTTTCCAGTCCACTAACAGCCATGAGTATCCACTAGTCGGCTGGTAATTGCACATACATTATTTATACAGGATATACTATATTTCGAGAAAAATATTTAAGTGTAATTATATTATTTTTGAAAACTTCGCAATAATATTGGTAATTTATTTAAAGTAAAATGAACATTTTACGTACCACCAGTAGATAATTTTATTTAATATTTTATACCACATGTAATATATTATTTTAATAAAATAATGCTACTTAATTCGTTTCTTATAATTTTGCGAATTTTAAAAAAATTGTTTTTGTTCCACGCTCAGCACGTCATGTAATAAGTATATACCATTAAAAATTTCCTGAAGTATAGTAACACCCTGTAGGTAATCTTAACTGATGAATCACAATATGTGAGGCTGAGGCCGCGATGAATTTGGGCCGACTGCCGACACGATAGGGCCGATCAACGATAACGATAATAATTTTTTTTATAAATAACGCAAAAAAATCCAATTCTGAGTTTTTCTTTATTAAAATTCACAATTACTTACTTACATTGTATAAAAATAAACAAACTAAACTATGTTTTGTATTCATTGTTTGTATTGGTCGTTACTAGACTATTACAAATAAATAATTTTCCTAATTTTCATTACATTTATTTTTTTGTTATTTATTTTAATTTCTACTCGTAAAAGAGGGTAAAATGTATGAAATTTCCCCTTTATGGAAAAAATAAAACTTTTAATGAAACAGCCATTTACCTTCAACTCAAAAAAATTTCACCTGCGGCGCTATTTTTCCTTTTTATTTGGAAAACAGCACCTCGATACTTTTTTATAGGAATTCGGCTGGGCCGGCACAATGTATTTCCAAATGGGTCAAAACGTTACCAGTCCAACTCTGGAAGCTGCCACATTTAAATTGGGTAAAAGATAGATCCATAGATCCTACCAAATGTACCTACTTACTACACTGAACTGAAATCGAAAATAATAAATTTATTATTATTTTGTACCTAATCATTCGTAAATATGTTTAAATATATTGAAGAAACTTTTAGTCATTTTTTCTACGTTATCAATTTTTTGCCAATCTAGTAGTATCTGTAATTGCCTAGCAACAAGAACAAGAGACGAGCGCCGTTTAACAGCTGAATGAGATAGACAGCAGATTGGACAGCGAAGTTAAAAGGGTCTCGACCTAATCTACAATTGTAAATCGTCGAAAATTTGATTCGGATTCTGTTGGACATTCCTTAGTTAACCTTCTGTCACTCAGAAACTTGTTCGAAGATAATTACACCGATTTACTTTACTGTCGACAATTTTATGGATAAAAGAATATAGTTATTTAAATTGTAAGTGCGGTAGATTTTATTTTACAACGCGAGTTTAATAAAACCGAGCGATGCACAAATACCTAACGCACACATTATTCATAAATTATTCAACAACAATATTGAATCATCATACCTCATGTCTAAATTCTGTTTTAGAATACCTAAACAAGGATCCAGAATTGTTAATTTATTTCTCATTAAACGTTACAAAACAAATTCATTTCTAAACTCAGCTGTACTTAGGATTAGTAATTTATATAATGATATCAATAATAACTGTAATTATGTATTTAGTGCTTCTCTATAATTGGGACTATGTCCTATTGAGGAGCCGAATTTCAAATAAATAAATAATGTATTATATTTTTTGGCCGACCTGCCTATTTATTTAAAATATCGTATTTTCTATGAGCATTTGGCAATTGTACTAAAATTTACTTATGTCAAGTAGTTTAGAAACAACTGCTGAGATGTCGCCAGTAAATGTCACATTTAAAATTATTCTATTAAATAATAAATTGTGTAAAGTAGCGTTTTTGTAGGCTTTCTTTTTTATTACAAACCACTTTTTAATGGCCCATTAACGTAATAAAATTCGATGCTCTTTACCGAACAATATGCGGCAAAGTCATGGCATGTGTAAAATAGACGTCAACGATATGTGATTATTATGGTGCCTGCCTTCTCCCTGGATTCAATTATGATCACTAACTAGTTATAAAACTATAATAATTTCAAAGCCCTTAATTATTTTGTTTATTGATTCCCCCCTCTACAAAAAAAATTCTGCCGACGTCCATGGCCAAGGAAGATGGTACTCAGTACCATAATGAAATAACAAACAACTCGTTACTAAGGAAACGAGTAAGGAAGTTTCAAAAATAGCATACCTGATTATTTTAGATTTAAGTTTTTTTGTACAATACCGTTCAATACCAAATAATTTATTTTACTTGTTGTTTTGATTAATTTACGGCAGCAGATAAAATTTGTATGCAATACGGATTGTGTTATTAAGCTCGGCTTCTCCTCGTCTGATGCTTATAACATAAATAACTGTTATAACATAAATAACTGTTATACAAAATTTGAGTGCGTTTTTCTTATCAATTCGTTCTGAACATAATTAGGCTTACAGTATCATTCCCAATTATAATTATTAATTAATTCAATCAAATCAATACATACTTCTTGTTTAAAAATAGTAATTATATCATACATAATTAAAATCCTGCTAATTATGTCGTTATTTCTTGTCAATTACAAGTAAACATATTGTAAAAATAGACCAACATATCTAAAAGTTCATATAATAATACACATTACCAATAATTATAATCCAAAACTATATAATGACAATGAAATATTATTCTTTTATCCTTTTGTTAGTAAGTCAATAGAAATTCAATCCATGTCGAAGTAATTCAGCAGCCACAAGGAATGCTAATATAGAATGATATGTTTGGAGATATTTGAGGACAGAGCGATGCCGAAATCGAAATCCCAAATCGGGAAACCGGATATCTTCTCTTTAATTAAACTCGGTTTGCCTAAGGACTGACGTTCATTTGTCTTCTGGACTTATTCATTTCTAAAGAGGAGATTGATAAATTGAATAATTGCTTAAAAGAAAAATATTTTTTTGAAAAGTTCAAAGAATATTATCTTTTTATTTTGTTCTTCAGTACTTTTATTACAAATGACATTTATCAGAAGTTTCGCAAAATAATCAACATATTAATTATTCAATAATCTATATTTTGAAGTATTTCAATTTGATATACAGGATGTTTATGAAACAAAAATATTGATAAAAAGGTAAAGAGTTTATATCATAAAATTACCGACTAAATTTTCTGCTAAATTTAGTTCAAATAATATTTGATTCAGATTTATTATTATTTATTTATTCATTTATTATTATTATAAATAAAACACAATGCTGGGATGCGGTCAATTTATTAAAAATTAATCAACCTCCAATTTTAATAAATTGACTGCAACCCAGCATTGTGTTTTATTTATAATATCCTTCAGTAAAGAAGCTTCTATTATTGTATTATTATTATTATTTAAATCGATGGCCAGTTGCACCGCTTCCTCGTACATTTTAAGTTTTCCGTAAAGTGATCCTCTACCCATGGAAGAAAACAATCAAAAACATTGATTTCGCACGCTATTCTATAGCGTTTCTTGTTTTGTCAAACTGAATAATAACAAATAAATTATGTTTGAGGGGAATATATAATTTTGCCACCCATATTTGTAAAAAAATTGCAATATTTATAAAACAGAGGCGCCACTGTACAGCTTTTATTTATAAGCGAATTAAATATGTTGTAACAAAGTTTAGATCTGCGAAATAACCGATCAAATTTTTTAAATTCATTTTTAAATAATAGTTATTTGTATCACAAGGCCAGAAACTGACCTTTTGCAAGAGCGAGTATTTTTGACACGCCGAGCCACAGGCGAGGCTTGCAAATTACGAGCACTAGCATAACAGTTTCTGGACGTGTAATACACAATATTTTATGTGCCGATTTCATTACAAAAATATAAAATGAATTTAATTAATTTGTTTAATATCAAATATTGTTGTTGTCGGATTACATTTTTCTGTATTTTATTATACATAACCTAAAAAATTGTGCACTGAATACTTGCATTTGAGCTTAATATATATTTATTTCAGTTTCTATTAACGATTTACGTCTAAAATTTGTCAAAATCTTGTTAATTCTTGTATAAAAAATATTCAACGCATAAAATTGACATCTGCTTGACAACTGTAGTAATGTCAGGATGCCAACCTATAACTTCCGGTTGTTTGCCGGCCTAGGCTGGCAACAAAGAGTTTCTGGCGGATTTTGAGATATGGAAAACTAGCGATGCCGACCGGAGGCATATAAAAGATATTTTGTGTTCAAAACATATAACAAAAATTGTCAAAATTCAAATTAACATATTTCGATTTTAAAGCAAAATTTTAAAATCATCGATCATTTTGTAGATTGTACTTTTATCTTCAATAGTATTTTCAGATTATTATATTTAACAAAACAATAAACGCTGTGGAGTGGCGCGCGAAATCCATGTTTTTGGCTGTTTTCTGGCGCGGTACAGGATCGTCTTAAATGAACAAAATCGAATCAAAATCAAATTGTCAAACGTAGAAATAACATTGCTGTCATGAGTTCGATTCGATATTTTTAATTTCAGTGAAACTTAAAATTTAAGTGGAAGCGGTGCAAATGGTCACTAGTGTAATATCCAATGACCGACGAATACTAACTATAGTAATTACAAAAATAAAAATATTATTACTCGAGCCGCAAGCGAGTTTCGTAATAATTCAATAGATAATTTGTTACAATAAACTCATCAAATACTTCGAATTTTCTAAAAATTATTTTTGATTAGTGATAATTTGATGAGGCTTGCCGAGTAAAATTAGTTATTAGAACGCACTAAAATATTTCGCCCTCAAAATACAAAAATAGTAGTTTATGATACATATTATGTTGCTTAAGATTAGAATACGAGCGAAGCGAGTGTAAAAGTGTAAAAGAGACACTTTACGTACAAGTTTCATCGTACACCATTTTTTACAACATGTCAAATTATTCCCTTATTAAAAATTATTCTGACGAGATTTGTGTTCATTAAAATAATCGCAATACATGCTGTCACTTCAATATTTTTTAAAGAAAATATAAACAATACAAATTAGTCAGAAGGCGGTGTCCGTTTCTTGAAAAATAATATAATACTACATTTCTTCTAAACCGTGCCCCGTGCCAATGGAAAAAATTCTACAGGTCTTGTTCAACTGTTCAAAACAATTTATTTTTGAAGTTTACAAAAAATAAAAGCTTTACGTGCTATTGACAGTTTTCAAATGTCAACTTTTTGTAGGACGCATGTTGCAAAAACATTTTTTCTGTATTTTAATTATAAATTCTAATTAAAATTTATTTACTTCCTATAACTACTTAAATAGCCGTGAAAATAACGTTTATTAAAACCGTGGAAATTTTTTTTTTTCATATATTTATACCGATGACTCATAACACCTGTGAGGCCGCCACATCCAAAATGAAAAAAAAAGACGTAAATGTAATTTTTAATTTTTTAGAATTAATTTGGTTATTATTTGTCTCGTTTAAATTAACAAATTCTAGTACTCCCTTAAAAACTCTTCTCCAGCACTGGTGTGGAAGTCAGTGGGATTCAAGGGTTTTCACAAAATCTAATTTATCATCGAGTACGTTCAACTTAACGGTGTAATGTAAAAACTCTATCGATTTGAAATTACTGAGGGCGCCCTTTCCGATTTCAAAAGAATTTACTTCTTGCCCGGAAATCCGCTCCTTATGGACTCCATGGCTAACCTGATTCTCCTATTCCTATCTCATCCTTCCAACACTGGAAAATTTCCGCAGTTGTCAAATGTTTTGAGATTTGTTTTTGTTTATGACATTTATTTGGAGGAGTGACTTGATTTATTTATTCATGATTCTATTTTTAGTTTGATTACAGTTATTTTTGAGTTGTTTTGGTGTTGATAAAAGATTTTGAAATGGATTAATATTTGTATATTTCTATTTCCTAAACATTAAATATTATTGAGTGAGGATAAGAAATTTTTATAACTTTTTATTTAAGATGTGACAAATTAATTTGATCACGTTTAGGGTCAAATGTCTTAAACAAATAAATAGTTAATCACTCATCTTGATTTTTGACTTTTTAAACTTCTTGTATTATCATTATTGGCTAATTTAGTATCTATTATATACAAACATAATAATTTATTACTAAAAATAACGCACAGAAATATTAAAAACAATATTTATTATCTTTATAAATGCGGTATGTTTTAATTTAAAGTACGACGCGAAGCGGACCTAGCGATGGACAAATATCTAACGCACGCATTATGTATTATATTTTGGGCCGACACACCTATTTATTAAAATATCTATTTTCTATAAAGTTAAGTAAGATACATTTGACATTTCCACTAAAATTACCTTCTGTCAATTAGCCTTGAAACAACTGCTAAGAGATGGCGACAGTAAATGTCAAATTTAAAATAAATCTGTATTATTTATTTCTCTTTAACAATAAATTGTATAAACTCGCGTTTTTGCAGGTTTATTTTTATTACAAAGCTTTTTAAAATACCTCTTAAAGTTAAAAGTTTCGAGTTTCCTTACCGCATACGTATGTTCTTAAACTCATGGCCATGTGTAAAAAATAAAAACCATAGACGCCTTTTATCCAATTTGGGTATAGCGGCCTGACATACTGTGAATTATCGGTAGATGTATATTTGATTCTGTGTGCGGTTACCAGCCGTCAACTGGTTACTAAAAAGAAACATCACAGTGGAGAATTTTGTGCAGTTAAAACTGGAATATAGTTGTAATTATATAAAATTTTATTCTAGCTTATTATAGCAATAATTACTTAGTGATGCAGACGAGACGAGAATCTCTCGAATCCCGTCTCGTCTCGAAATTTCGGGACGGGATTACATTTTCGTCGAGATTTCTCGAATAATTATTAAAATTGATTTCTTTGTTCAACAATTTTTAAAAAAATTTCCACCAATTCGCTCAACTAAACTGTAAAGTCAACCTGTCAACATAGATCTATCATTTTACTGGCCTTGGCCATGGAAAATTATTAGATTAAATTTTTTATTATTAGGGATGAAAGTGAGATATTTCCGGCCGGTTAGTACTTTTACTCCCTAAGGAGGAAAAGTCATTTGGAATCCCGCATAAAGCGGGAGGAAAGTACTTTTCCTCTCTAGGTGGGAAAGGTACTGATCGGTCAGAAATATATATAATATCTTCCTTTCGTCTCTAGTAATAGAGACGAAAGGTGGCGCTTTTTGTGAAGGTATTGAAAATAGTTATTTTTTCAAAATCGGCATGAAAATCGTCATTTCCAGACTAATTTGCGGCATGAAAGTAAGATTTTCATGACTAGGCATGAAAATCAAATTTTCATGCCTAGTCATTTTTACTTTCAACTTTGTTTACTTGTCATGACAACTTTTTCTAAAATTTGTGACAGCTCTAATGATTTGTCACAGCTCTGATGATTTATGCAAACCTAATTTTTTTATAATTTTAAGCTTAATTGCCGATTTAAAAAAAATAAAATACATCACGCGTCATAAAAATGTCTTTGCTTGACTCGGAGGCTTTGAAGAAATGCTCGGACGCTGCGCATCCTCGCATTCTTCAAACGCCTCCTCGTCTGCAATGAAACATTTTCATGACTTGTAATGTAATATACTATTGTTTAACTAGGCAAAAAAATATTCGATTTGCTGCCGCGGCTAGAGTTTCATAGAAGAGGCGCAGCCGAGGCTATGAATCTAGCTTAGGCAGCAAATCTGTTTTTTGCCATGTTAAACACATTATTTTTTCGGCGATTGTTGTTAATTAATATTAATTTAGTGATTATTTTAAATATATTCATAGGTATCGCAATCAAATTATGTTGCTATGTGTATATGTTGACAGTTGCTATGAAAAAACAAAATAGGTTAGGTATGTTGATGAATTTTATAAATGTCAAATTTGTTGATTCACCATAGTAACAATTACTTTTGCTGCCTAGGCAGCAAAAGTGACGCTATGCTGACTGTCAACTGCCAAAAAAACAGCACTTGTCAATCGCCGAAAAAAATAATTTAATTACCTAGGCACTAAAAGTGACATTTCTCAGACTATTAGCTGTCAAAAATAGCACTTTTAATGTGAATCGGCAAAAAAATTTTTTAGTAAAAATAGTCGACATATCGAGACGACATCGAGATCGAGACGAGATAACAATAATCGAGACGAGAAATTTTCAAATTCGAGACGAGAAGTGAAAAATCCCGTTTCGTCTCGTCTCGACGCATCACTAATTACTTATTCAAATTATTATATTTAGTTACATTTACACAAATACAAAAGATTAACGTACAAATCGTTGAATATTTTTATTTCATTTGCGTGGGTGTTATATTGAAAAATTCCATAAACGGTCAAATGAAAATTGTTTCCATTTATTGTTAAATTGTTAAAAATAGAATTTGTATAATTAATTTTATAAAATTCAAAGAATTTATTTCATATATTTGTGAATCATATGGAAAGTTCATTCATTGAAATGTGGTTTTAGAAATTTAATTCTTGTTATTCAAAATAGGTTATATCTGTTCTTTCCAACAATTTATATTCATGACATCAAAAAAGGGAAACAAACTTTTTGCGTAAATATATTACTAGTAGTTCTTGTTTACTAATTTGTCTTTAGTTTTAAAATGAAAATAGTTCTCTCGTTGTCTGTCACATAATTTGTCTGTATATTTTTATTTACTACGAGGTTAACGCCCTAATACATACTGGAATGACATTGAAATTAACCAAAATTTAAACTACATTCCAATAATATTGTTTCATAGATCACAAGAAAGAACACATCTATTTCTTTGAAATCAAATACTTAATTTGATATTTTACTACTAAAATTATTATAGTACGTTAAGTTAATGTTTTAATACACCAAGTCAATTGAGTTGTAGTAGTGTATTTGTTCTAAATAAATTACTCGTCCATATTGATTACTTCATTTACCAAATTGTAATTACAGTTTACTGAGTTTACTATTTGTATGTATTACTTTTTTCAATTTTTCCACTCTTTTCTTAGAATAAAGGAAAGTCCAGAAAATCATCAAAATAGTATCTATTGTACCAATAGGTAACTCTTTTGTCAATTGGAATATTTTTCTCAAAAAATTCTATTTTATGTTATATAGGTAGTATCCGGTAGTATCATAACATCGGACTGTCAATATTTTTCTAAAAACGTCCCTGATTTTAAATAAAAAGTTAATTCAAATTTAAATTTTGTAAATAAATTATTTCTCTAAACTATACCTAAATTGCGAGAAAGAAGAAGGTCGACAATTTGAACATTTGTTATAAAAATCGTAATAAACGTGCAAAAAACATTTAAAATTAAATTCTTTGAAAGAATTAAGAGAGAAGGGGTTCGTATTTTTAAAATATTGAGGTGGTCGTCCTCTAAAAACACTCCACGTTGCATGGAAGTTATGAAATATAAGAATGTAGTTTTTATGATCCCCAAATTTTCAATTTTTTTTCTTCTCGTTCAAAACTTTTGGGAAACTCTGTAATACTTTCAGTTTCCATAATTCTTTGACAGAAGTTTTGCTTATATTTTTGGTTTAGTTCACTTATTATGAAAAAAGAAATATTTATAAATGGCCGAATAATCATTATTAGTGTAACGTAGGTACGTAATTTCGACATTGTTATTAAAATTAGAAATGTGACTCATCATAAGTGAGCTTGGCATAAAACATTGACAGTTTGATTAAAAAACTAACTAGGTAATAATTTAAGAAATAACCAAATCAAAATTAAGAAAACTGATGGAAGATGATATTGATATATTTTCCGTAAAATGATAAAATAAAATAATATTTACACATCGAACCTTATCAACGAACTAATAGGATAAATTTTCCACTGGAATCAATTAATAAGTAATAATTTTCTCCGGATCAAATAAAAGTTCAATAAACAAATACACAGCCTTCACTTTTGTTCCAACTCAAAAAAAAATCGAATCAGAAACAAAAAGCAATCTACTGTCGCGTGACATCATATGTGACATACGTGCAAGGCGAACAAACGTCGGTATATGGTGTATTCTATGATTAAAAAACTCGCGTCTGCACATACATATATAAAACAGCTGATAAGATAAGAAACAACTTGGTTTTGAATTGAGCTCTACTTAGTCAGTGTTTGCAGAATCGATTGCCAGTGCACTTCAATTGTTCTGACGGTCAGTAAAACAGTTGACGACGTTGATTTGTAACCAACTTTGACAATTACATTCTAAGAAGGTGAGTTTTTACATTATTTATTTATCTGTTGGTAAAATTAGTAGAAATTACGTGCGGTGCTTGATAAATTATTGTTGCCGGTATCAAATTACAATTATTAAAGCTAAACCGACTGTGTGATTCAAATCTAACCGTGTACAAATATCAATTTAACTGCACGAATATCTCCCCTGTGTTTTACTTTACTAACAACCACAAGTAAAGTATACACTTGTAAATTATTGATGGCTGGTATAATCGCACAGAAGGTAAAGTAAAATATATGAGGTTATAGCACCAAAGTTGTGTAAAAGGCATGATAGATAAAAAATGTATAATGTGTAAAATTAAAATTGATAATTTAATTTATAAAGGTGATATTTTCTATTATTTTAAATTTTAGCAAACAAAAATATTCAAAATTTGTCTTCATTTTGGTAATAATTAATCTTAATAATTTTTTTAAAATTATGCATTGTAATTAAATAAGGTAGCAAAGGAAATAAGAAAATAGATAAAAATTGCGGTTTACGCATATGAAATTATAAAAATAGATACGTATAATAAAAATTTCTAAAATTGGTTTCTTATTTTTTATTCATTATGAAGACGTGTATTTCGTCCGAAGGTGACAAATTTAAAAAGTCGAGGACCTCTGACTGGAGGGTTTATAAATTATAATTCGCCCAAAGGTTTTATCATAACGTAAAGTCCGTAGTATAACATAACTTTTCCCACGACCATACGAAACTAACAGTTTCCAAACAGCTACGAAAATAAACCCATCACGTTCAAACCATTCGATATGTTATCGAACAGGTCTTCGCACAGTTCAAATTTTGTTTCACCTTTTAGTAGGCGTGTGTTGTCTTTTTGACATTTTAAAATTTTTGTATCTGGTATAAATAAAAAATTTAAATAGAATTTATATTCTTGTAAATCTTGGATCGTGGTACCTATATTTCTTTCTACGTAAAATTAAAATTATAACAATGACATAGTTGACTTCAAAATATATTCATGAATAAAATGTTTAATATATATATGGTTGTAGAAATAATACTGTACAAAACTCGCAGAAAAGTGTCTATCGAATATTAGTGAGATTTTCGAATTCGGCAAGCCTCGTGCGTCAACGTTCCCACTCACACGATATCATTCACTTTCCTCGCTTATTATGTAATATATTAATACTATTATTATGTCTACCTAACCTACATTTTAAGTTTTTTGTTTTGAAATTTTTTGAAGGTACCTATTCTAAAATTCTTCTAATGGAAGCGATGTACCAAGATTACTAGTAATTTATTAATGCTCTAGGGTATTATGTATGTAGTGCCTCATAAGCAAAGGAAAAGATGATTTACAAATCTTTTAAAGAATGTTTCCATTTGTCCTCCTAATTTGATTTTAATATTTGGTGTATATTCTTTCTCTTTCTTATCAATGTCAAAATGTCACGATTTCTTCAAAGGTACTAAACGAGAAATAATTAAAAGACCTAATAAAATGAACGCAAAAATCTCAGTTATTGACAAACAAATTAATGTAGCAAGCTGTCAAAATTCATCTTAAGAAGTTGAAAATTGTTTTTAAAAATAACGATTATACTTTAATCCCCTCCGGGCTATAAGCCCTTCCGCTTTGCATATTTAATTAAGATTAAAATTTGAGCGCTACTTCGTTTTAAAGAAATTTGTGTTTCTTTTTATATCCGGCATGAACTTCTTCATAATTCAGCTTCTTACAACGTTTACTTACATTTAGAGTTCATATTATATTTAACTTACATATTTTCTTAATGTAAATGTTTATTTATAATTTATTGTTTTATTCATGAGATAAATTATTCTTGGAAATTATTTCTCAACGTATTTGTCAAAAATACTGTAATTTATCTTATTTGTTTTAACAGTTTTTTGTTGGGAATTCCTTAAATAGGTATTCAATATTTGGAAACATTAATCACACAATAATCATGAACAATATTTATTTTTACAATGTTCAATAATGATGCAATGAGTCAAAATTTTAACAATTTTTTGTAGGAGTTAAGAGTATTATGAAGGGTATATGATTGATGAAGGGTATGGGATTGAACGAAGAATTGCATAAGCAAATAAAAAATATCATTCTGGTACAGTTTAATACTATGCTGATTACGAATTAAATTTTTTTTGGTATAATTTTTTTACACGGTCCAATTTAAGTACTACTGGAATAATTGCATAATTACTATTAAAAACAAATTTATTAAATACCTAAATAGAATAACATTAAGTGAATATTTCAAGTTTCTATTGTAAAAAGAATAATCAAAAACAAAGCGGCGGTGTCATTACCAAAGTTCGGAAATCTGACAAGACACTTTCCTATAAGTTGTGTACACAATTTTTCCCACGACCATAAAAAATATTAATCATTTTATTCATGAATATATTTTAAAGTCAACTGTCACTGTCATAATTTTAATTTATACCAGATACAACAAAAGTACTACTTTAATAATAATAATAAATCATTTTTAATGTCGTGTTTGTCCATTTTAATGGAATAATGAAATTTATCGCGAAATACTGCATGACAGGTAAAAATTATCAAATGTCAGAAAGACAACTCCTTCTAAAAAGTGACGAGATATTTCTCGTTTATTCTCGTCTCGTCTCGAACTAACGAGACGAGAACCAATAAATATTTCATCTCGGAGTTTCGAGATGAAACGATAATTCAAAACTACGAGACGAGAAGTAGTTCTCGAAAAATCGAGAATTCTCGAAACTAACACTTTTAAAAAAAATTGATATTTTTCTTTTCGAAAATGTCAAAAAAAAAATTTACTTTGTTCGTAGCAGTTTTGGTTTTGATATAAATATTATTATTGCTACAACAAGAATTGAGTACAAATTTATTTAATAGAAACGTAGAAAAGAAGTCCTAAATTTACTTCTAGCTTTTCAAATGGCGGCAAATTATTTTCGAGAAATTGAGACGAGACGAGAATCGAGTTCTTTGAGACGAGAATTGAACAGCCGGGAAATGATCGAGACGAGAATACTTAAATTTCTCGTCTCAAATTTTGATTGATTATTTCTCGTCTCGTCTCGTCTCACGGCATCACTAAAGGTGACACAAAAATTTAAATATTTCAATATCGATAACATAATATATCGAACGATTTGACTGAATGTGTTATATTGTAGCTAGGTAACTTTATGGAAACTGGTAGTTTCGTATATGGTCGTAGAAATTTGTTATCGTGCATTCCAGCAACCTAATCAGCTCTCGTGTGTTGGAATTGTAAAGCACTCAAAAAAGTTCCGGAAAGAATGAATGCACATGTGAGAATTTAAGTGAAAAAACTTGAATTTTAATTAATGGTTTGAACCATTTCGAACCGAGACAGCTTGGTTCGGTTCTGGTTATGGGTTAGCCAAAAATTTTAAAACGATTCAGGTTTGTTTTCCGGTACACTGAAATAGCTGCAGTTCGTTCCGGTTTTCGTTCCGGTTCCGGTTCGGTTCACGTCGTTGAATTATATAAAAGTAATATTTGAGGAAAGAATGTGTGTATATTTATAGAATCTCTGACCCCGGAAAATACTAAAAATTATCTAAAGTATTTTGTTGACCCCATCAGTAGACAAATAGTCTCCGAAACCATCATTCAATAATTCCTCGATTTGCATCATCCACTTTCTAATTATAAAATTCCATCATTACAAACATAAACATCAACATCACAATTATTTATCATCTCTTTGTCCATGACAACTTGATCTTAACAACCCGGGGACAGTTGGAAGTTTACAGCGAGCGGTCCGCAAAATAAACAAAACACAGTCGGCTCTCGGCCTACTGAGAAAGATATCAAGATAAATGAATCCGTTGTTACTGATTCATATTTAAAATGTTTCCACTGCAGAAGCACAAGCAGTGTTGCCAGTTTAGTACAATTGTACTAGATCTATTACGTTTTCATATGATTTATTACGCTATTACGCCTTTGGCCAATCTATTACGTTTTTAAAAATTCAATTAAGACAGTTCCCTTATTTACAAAGAGTAACGATGGGTTAAAATTACGATATTTGTTGCCCATTTCACTATATAAATTAAATAATAATAACGTATTTCGGGCTCGTCAGTCAACGTGTACAGTAGCTAGGGATCAGTCAAAGCAGTAAACTAGCTTTCCGCGGTTTGATATTTTGTAGTTGTTTTCAGCGGAGAACATGATTTGATTGATTGAACGATGAAGAAGGCTGTACAGGCTCAGGCAGAATGACATGCCTGAAATCTATTGTTTACAGAAATAAAATAATTTTGTACTTCTACATTTTAATGGAAAGGGAGTAGTACCGCTAGTTTTTGAAAAGTACGTTTTAAAAAAATCTATTACGTTTTTTGCTGCTATCTGTTACCAACAAAAGAAACTTTCTGGCAACACTGAGCACAAGCGAGCTTCACTTGTTTCTCTGCTTACAGAGCTTGTCAGTTTTGGCAGTTGCTAATTTTAATGAACAGCAAGAAATATAGTTTGAGAATATTAAGATTTTCGCGAAATAAATGAGATGTATACTTAACCGGAAAACAAACAAAAGCTTGTTTACTAATTTGACTGGTTTGCTAATAAATTAACAGCAACCCTTTGAGTCCTGACACAATTGACTTTTTGCAATTTTTTGTTTTGCTTAATTTTAAAATGGACCCCGAATATTGAAGGAAAAGGGTAGAGTGACCATTTATTTTTTTGCTGAAATCAGTGCAATACAATATGTACTTACTACTTTATATATAGTATTATTGGCATATCATGAAGGGAAACAATAAAAAATATAGCCATACTTATATATATTTTTGGTTGCTAACCTATAATTTAAAATGAGAAAACTCCGACAGCTAAAATAATTTTAAGAAATTTAAGAAAAATAACGCGCCGCTACGAAATATTTTAAAATCAGTACTCTAGAAAAGGGTTATCTTACATGTGCAATAATTCTTTCCGGAATTTTTTGAGTGCTTTCCAAAATGTCTTAATTAGCTCAAGTAGTACACGAGAGCAGATTACGTTGGAATGCACAATAAAATATTTCCTGGAAATGAATTAATGCACGAGTGCAGATACGGCAAGTAGGTTTTGTTTACAAATTTAAAGGTGGTAAGTAATATAGAAGGCGGTAAGCAACAACAGAAACTAAGGCAACAGCTTCAAAACCAAAATAACCAAATATTTAACATTTTTAAATTTATTTTTATTGTATCGATAATATAAATATTATAAGCATTACGGGCGTTAGTGGCATTATGTACCGATTTCGGCCTCCAAACATTATCCTCTAACGGTAAACTACACTTACCTCCCTTGATACTTAATACACTATTACTGATTGTGTAATTACAATCAAAATTTAATCAATTTTAAATTTAAATATCAAACTGACATGTGACAGAAATAATTTCGCTTGTTAATATCAGTTAAGTTACTCGTACTCAGGTTAGTATGGTAAATAATTTCCGAATAAAATGTAATGTTACCATGGTTACTATTATTGTAATCAATTCCTCCATTGGCTGTTATTTGTGTCATGCGATTTTTTAACATTATAATATCAGGATGTTGCTAAGCGAAAAGGTGAAACCGAGTCTCTTTGAACATCCAAGGGAGCTTAAATCGAATATATTCGCGTTATATTCAAAGCTTAATCGTATTATCAAGGACAGCGATGTTAAAACAAATCAACAATTTTATGTTTGCAAATTATGGAATGTTTTGATGTTATTATGGTTGTATCTAACGTATTAAGTCCGTAACTAATGAATAATTATAAGTATCTAACGTATTATATGTAACTAATGTATTATGTAGTTTATAATTATCAATAAATGTTGCATGGAAAAAGGTAATAACAGTTGATGATACGATTAAAATTTTAAAATCACTTTGAATTTAAAACTAGAATTAAATCAAACTAGAACTCTACATTCTTGTCTGACTAGTGGTTGGGTTGGTAAATATATTGAGAATTTAATTTACCAAGGCGGTATACCTTGCTGATTAAAATGTTAAGATTTCTCGCGCACATAAGATAGTTGTAAACAAGCAACTTGCTGTAATTTATAGCCTAAAGGGGATGTTTTGAACTCCTATAAATCTATCTATACGAAAACATTTACTTGTAAAGTAACTTGTTAGTATCTTCGCACATATATCTGATTAGAAAATGTGCAACTTCAGATCGGAATAAACATTGACTCTATCCAATAAATCGAAAAACGAACACATTGTAGAAATAATACCGTTTTTAAATTGTGTTTGTTTCCTGCAGGAAGCCTATTACTCATTCATTTTATTTGTTAAATAATGAAACGTTTTGAAAAATAATTGATTCTCTATAAAAATTTAAAGCACAGCTCTGCATGTGACGACGGATGAACCCGAAGTTCCGTGGTTCAAGTCTCTCGGCCGGCAGTGTGTGATAAATTGTAAAACATCTTACAATTAAATCATACTCGGATGCTTCAAGCAGACCACTTGAGTGTCATAAATGTAATCCTGGTTGCATCAGAATTAGATCGTCGCACGAATTGAGATTCTGACTGCAACAAGACGAATTTGTCGAAGTGGTTGGATTCCACTATAATTACAATTCTATAAATCTGAATAAATCCTGTTGAATGGTTACACCAGCAAAAAAAATAAAAATAACATCATTTCTTATTACTACAATTGTGTAATGTACCTAACTATTTATTAGATTAGTGGAATAAGCAGAATTAGGCGAGAGGTCGTGTGCTGGTCACAGTAGATTTTTTTAAATTAATTAATTATGTAAAACAGGTTATATTGCAAAAATGTTTGCAATTAATTAATGTCAGAAGTCAGATCATAAAAAATCGCTAGTATTTAAATCTGCTTTTTAGATAAATTTTTAATTCGGCGAAAATCAAACAAAAGTAGTCCGTGATCTAAGATAACATTACATAATGAAACATTTTTTCCAATATCAGTTCATTGCTTTCAATCCATTGGGGGCATAAGTAATAATAACATAATCAATATCATGTTATTTACACATTCTTTCTTTTATTTTTGTTTCTCAACAATCAACTATGCGGTCAGTTTATATCTGTTTATATTTATCAAGTTGCAAAAATTCTTAACAATGATGTTTAATCTACAAACGTCATGTTATATTGTCATAAATAAAAATAATGTAGTGAAAAAACAGGAGTTGCAACATATTTTTTGTTGGCTTGAGTGACAGTTAAAGATTACCGTAACCCTCGGGTCACTTCTGGGCAGATGTAACGTTTATTTTTTATCTTTCGCATTCTTCGCTTTTGTTTTGATGTTTCCGCCTTTGAATTATTACCGAGCAGGATAAGAAAGTGAAATATGGATTCGAAAATTGTTTAAAATTAATTTTACTCTTACTCATTACGGTATTTCCATTTAAAAAGATTTTCTTCCAATATTTGTATAGAATCGTAGATGTTATTATAGTGGAATCCAACCACTTCCACCAATTCGTCTTGGTGCAATCAGAATGAAATTCAAAGCGGCAACGCAGAGATTCTTATGCAACCAGAACTACATTTAAGACGATCAAGTGGTCAGTTTGCAGCATCCGAGTGCGATTTAAGGTGGTCCAACGTCCAACCTTCGTCCACCCCGGGTCATTTGGGATTTCTGTTAATACATAAATAATTTTTAATAATAATTTTTTTCTGAACGTTTTAACCCAATAAACCAAATTTAAATTGTATCAATTTTAACTGCCAAAACAAAGAAACACGATATTCAGTATTCCTATTAAAATTAATTTGAAAATTGACTTTTTCGGTAAACATAATAGACTGCCAAATAGTTTATGCTAATACTCGCGTCCTCCTCTAATGCTATTTTTTAAATTTTGGTTTTAAATTTGTGGTAACAAATTCCCAAAAATTGCAAGAATATGTCGTTTATCCAGGCATATAAAAAATTGAGTCAAAAATTTGAAAAAGTGGCTTTAGACTTAAACTTCTTAAAAATGTATTATTTGGTATCAAAATTTTTATTTTCAATTCAGTTTTAACAAGTTGTGTACACTATTTTTTCCCACGCTCATAAATATTAAACATTTTATTCATGAACGTATTTTGATGTCAACTGTCATAATAATTTTAATTTTACGAAAAAACAAATATACCACGATCATGGAATACATGATACAAGATTTTCAATAACAAGAATATAAAATCAATTTAAATTTTTAAATTATACCAGATACTTTAATTTATGTGGATACATCATTTTAATGTCGTGTTTGTCCATTTTAATGGAATAATGCAATTTATCACGAAATACTTAATGACAGGAAAAAATTATCAAATGTCAGAAAGACAACACACGTCTACTAAAAGGTGAAACTAAAATTTAAGCTGTGGCGATAGATCTGTTCGATAACATATCGAACGGGTAGAATGGATTTGTGATATTGTTTATTTTCGTAGCTAGGTAACATTGAATGGAAACTGTTAGTTTCGTGTGGTCGTGAGAAAAATAATTATTATATCTCAATAACTCACAATATGTGAGACTGCCATACCCAAATTGGGTAAATGGCGTGATAGATAGAGCACAATAATGTCTAGTAAGAGGAGGACATCAAATAAAAATATTTCAACAACTCCATTATATCATCCAATTTCAACAGCCTTTATCGGCCTTTATTCTTCAATTGCCTCAATTTAAATATTTAAACCATTAAAAAATGTATTCTTCCTACCTAGTGCGAGACCGTAGCCGTGGCCGAGGACGCTCTGCAAGTCTGTCCCGTGGAACCATCATCAGCAGCCAGCACCAATCACCAAGAAGCACTTCATTGTCTACCACCGAACGTTCACACGAGTAAGTCAAGTGACACTTCATTCGAGAAGTGTAAATAGATGTTCTCACACCCAAACGATCAATTATTTATTTGGGAATTAATTATGTCAATGTTTTTATTTACATTGCGACGTTTCGAAATTTATACCATCAAAAATCTTTTAATTTTAATCCATAAAACTGATATTTGCAATTAATAGAGAATTTTGGTTCCAAAGCGACTGTGATCGTCTGTTATTAATTAGTATTACATGACAGTTGCTTGAATATAAAACAAACACTCAATAAACAAAGTATCACGGTTAGGTTTTGTTTCATACGTAACCCTATGATCGTTTTGAATAAATTATTTTTACTGTATGATGTTTTCTGTAATTTATTGTTACATAAACCAAAATACCAGATATTGATTGTTCTACGTTACTACATAATATTTTAAAACAATTTCAAATTTAGAACTGTAAACAACAAAATATAATGATTTTGTTTTGTTTCATAGATGACTATGATCGTTTGAAATCGTTTTGTATTTGAGAATGTCTATAATTGATTATTGCATTAACCCAAATACCAGATGATGTTGTTTAAATTTTAGACATACACTTATTTTGCACTACAAATACTTTTAAAACACTATTATTTTATTATTTACAAGTGTAACAGATAAAATATGATTTTGTTTTGTTCCATAGGTGACTATGATCATGTTCAGTTGTTTATTGCACTAAATCTGATAAATTAATTGTTTATACACTATACACAACAATTATTAAACACTATATCACCATTTAAACCAAGTTTTTATGTATTTTTGTACCGAAATATGTAACAAACGTGCACTAAACCGCGAATGATTCACTACTGAAACAAACAAATGCGAACCCATTCTCGATACAAATTGCTAGCAGTAACTTGTTAACTTGCATATTTTTATTCGAATAAAGTGTGTATACATTTAACAGAAGTTGTAACCAATGTTTTACTGTAAAAATTTAATTGTAATAACCACGATTTCATGTCAACCTGCATTTATTTATTTAAAATTGTAATTAAAATTTGTAAGACGAAAAATCTTGTTTTGACAACTAATCATATCTATCACAACGGTCAAACAAAATGGATATCGAAGCTGAAAATAACAATTTACCAATAATGAAATATCCAAAGAAACGAGGGAAAAAGAGAAAATTATTACCAGCGATGATTTGTAAAGAATTGGACTCAATTAATCTATTCGTCCAAACAATTGAACGTCCAGTTTATGTGTACGAAACAAAACAATATAAAAACAAACCCAACTAATGCTTTATTTTTAGGCGTACTTCTCGATCAAAAATGGCCCAAAATGGAACAATTCTAGCTTCGGAAGCCCCCCAAACAAAATACACGGCTCCTAAAAGGTGAAACAATTGAAATCTGACATTTATCGATTGTTTATTTTTGTTTTTTGGTACAGATATGAGACAACATGCTACTTTATGCCACTAGCTGTACCAGTTTGGTATTCCACATCTGTATCTCTTAAAATTAATTCGACCAAGAGACATTATAAAGAAAGTGTCAACTATCAGGTACGGTTATTATTAATAGAACTAAAAGCTACTTCTAAGTTTAGTTAGCAATAATGTTTTGTACTCTTAATTACCTATTTAATCATTGTATCCAATAAATGTCAATGTCAAATGGCAGAGATATTTTTATTTTATAAAAGAGGTTTCCTAGCAATGGCTTTGTTATAATTCGCAAATTCTATTTTGCGGTCTAGGCCTTTAAAATTGTATTTTGTGGCCTATAAAATAGTCCGAAAAAAATCTCTTTATGTCACAGTATGAAATCAAATATTTATTGCATTTCTAATTTTTGTGCAGAAAAAGCTCGTACCATACAGATTCGTGGAAACCATGACAACAGAGACAAACAGAGATGCCCCTCCTGTTTTGTACGTTTCTGAAGTCAATATTGACAGCCAGGTCCCCCCAAAAGAGCACTACATGAGTTTGGAGGCCCAACAGAAAGCCGCCCTTTCCAAACCGTTCTCATCCAATCACCAAATACAAGTCGAGAGCCATAGTTAAATTTTAGTTGTTGATCAACAATGTTTAATCATTTTATGTAAGAATTTCTATATTTTTGTTGTATATAATTATATTTATTATTAAGTATGATATTATAATCTATTACTGTATTGTATTTAAAAACTATTATCACAAAATATATAAAATGCAGAGTAATGTCGAATTATTATAACATTAAATTATAATAGTTATTTTTGTTTCAATATCGTAAGATCAATCATTATAGCGTAAAGATTATCATACAAGGCTAAGCCGAGTTTGATAACATAATGATATACCATGTTTAATTATTTATGATCATTATTGCATACAAAATCTTATCTGCTGATGTAAATCAGTAGGTACGCTATTTTTGAAACTATTATTTTTAAACTAGAAGTAAAAATAAAATTCTAGCGTAATTTATATGCTTGTGAATGGACGTTTTGACACCCAACATGTCCAAATGTCAAATTAATGTGTCATGTTCATGTTTACTGTCAAAATATAATTTGAAAATTAAATCTACAAAATTATTCTAGTTTGATTTCCATATAACATATAACTAAATAATTATAAATTTGTGAATTAAAGTTTAGGTGATTTAAGACATTGAAATTTGACGAAAAAGAAATTTCTAATTTTCTGGATATTTTGAAAATGTATATCTGGCCTAGTTTAAAAAGAGACTATAGTTTTATTATTACAGTATGGTACTGAGTACCATAATAGATTAATTATGGACCTTGGCTTATAACGAACACCAGTATGGTCCTCAAATTGAGGGTTATAATGTTGTCATTATGACACAGCAGCAGATAACTATTTTTAGTTGCCTGTATTTATTTAACTTTTCATATATTTTTCTTGTATAATTTAACATTTCTCTGTATAACTTCAAATTAAAACAAATTAAAAAAATAAAAATATTAAAATATCACTTTCATGATTAACATAACCTAACTAAAATTAAAACAACCTGTCAAAAGTATCCATAATGC
The DNA here is from genome assembly GCA_947534325.1 of Agonum fuliginosum. Taxonomy (NCBI): domain Eukaryota; kingdom Metazoa; phylum Arthropoda; class Insecta; order Coleoptera; family Carabidae; genus Agonum; species Agonum fuliginosum. The sequence continues at coordinate 46,472,727 of OX384029.1, forward strand.
CCCCTAAAACTTTAACCACGGCATCATCTTTCTTACTTTCTCCATTTTTTTCCGTACTTACATTACTAGCCCCCGCAGCAGAATTTCCGTTACCAGAATTACTATTTCCAAGATGGCTGACATTTTCGGCAGAGGAATTCAACGAACTATAATCTCCCGTATGGCACGGAATACTCGGAATCTGCCAGCCTTGCTTGGAAAATCCAGAATATTCCGAATTCACAGGTTTGATAGGCGATGGCAAATTTTCCGGGGAATCGGAAACTTTTTTTTCCAAAAGTGAGGTCAAGCCCGTGGAATCGGAAACCTTTTTTTCCAAAAGTGAGGTAAAGCCCGTCGAATCAGTACTAGTGGGGACTGTTAAAGGAAGTGTAAAGCTTGCTTGTGATGTAGACGGAGTATTTTGCGTTTGTGGGACTAGAGGTTGTTGATTAATTACGCAAGAACTATTTCCAACTGGACTAAAAGGATCTTTTTGAACCGGAGATTTCATTGGATTTTTATCAGGAGATGGGTCATCCGCCATGCTGTTTTCTCCGCTGATGTCAGAGACATCTATGTCGTAATTTACGGTAGATAGTCCCATCAAGAAGCTGTCGTTTACAATATCATCTGGCGTCACCAACATATCGAAGTTTTGCGAATCGAAAGTCCCGAATCTAAACAGCGACGGCGATTTATAAACTTCGCTCGATTCTGATTTTGTTACTTGTTCATCTTCTACTGGCGACTTTTTTCCTTTTAATTTATCGTTTTTGTCGTCTAAAGTTAATGGTTGTATTTGGATGTTTTGCATGTAGAAATTTTGTTTAGATCCTGAACTTTCTGATTCAGTCTGGTGTTCAGATTCTTCTGTTAATTCAGCTTCAGTAGGTGTTATACTTGTGACTATTGGTGCTATTGGCGGTGGTAGGTTTTCGGTTATAGAATCGTCGCGGTCTAAATCGATTGGAGTTTTGCGCGGTTTGATATCCAGAGGAGTTCGAGCAAGAACTGCTGCTACTTTGTTCTTTATATCTTCCTGAAATATAACAACGCAATTAGAACAAATATTCGGGAATAGGTTCAATACCAAAAAATAAAATTGCACGATAAAATTCAAATCTAGAAAATTTATACGTAATAAAATGTCTACATTAAAAGATTCATTCACAGAAAAATGCAAATCTAGAATTTTAGATCTGGCATAAATGCAAACATAGGGGATGCAAACACAGGAAGATGCAAATCTAGAAAATTAATTTGTCTCTTCAATATAAAAGGGATACGCAAATTAAGTTGGGCTGAAATGAACACCCAATACCATTATTGAGTTGCGCACACACAGTTTTGACTATAACTTTTCTAGATTTGCATCTTCCTGTGTTTGCATTTATACCAAATCTAAAATTCTTCATTTGAATTTTCTGTGAATGAATCTTTTAATGCAGGTATTTTATTACGTACAAATTTTCTAGATGTTAATCTTCTCATGCATACATTTTCCTTTGAATTCAACAATTTATTGAAGATTTCATACCTTAAACTTATCCATTTCGTCCCGTAGTTTTTGAGTTTCTTCTTGAACGATGATATTACGATCATTCAGACCTTTGAGTAGTTCTAAATGTTCGCAAAGTTGGTGCATTCCTTCACAAGCTACAAGGGCTGATTCCCAAGCGCTGACAGTAGTTATGGCTCCAGACATGTATCCAGTAAATTCTTCTTCAGACATATTTAACGATTCGGCGGTCAGATTTTCGATGAATGACACGGCACAGCACTAAAACAGAGTATAACAATATTCAGTTAATTATTGAAATTAATGTCCGACTGTTTTAATTTCCGTTAACATTACTTATGCCCCTAATTTTGAATTTTATTCATAAAAAATACCTTCTTTAAGTTCGCGCCAAATTTTGAACAAGGTAATAAAATATGTGAGTGTAATACGGATTGCATTCGCAGTGTCATCTTTCTTAACTGAAATGGACTATAACAGCGTCATATGTACTCACCAAATTAGTGAAATAATATCCAGCCTCTCCCTGCATGAGCCTAGCATCATTGCAGAACCTGGTAACATAATGAATATTGCTTTTGAGTCTCGCGGGATTGGCCTTCAAGACAACGAATATCAGCGCGGGTAGGAACTCGTCGGCGCTCACAGGCCCCCCCTGGCACTGCTGGAGCACCAGGAGAACGCTCCTGCAGCAGCGGACGACACACGCCAGCTTATCCTGGGGCGCTTTCACAGAGTCCATGCTCAACAAGTCGTTGATGGCTGCGTACACCAGGTCGCGCACTTCCACGCTTGTTTCGCTGATTCGGCAGTCCAAGTTGTGCGCGTTCACCCAGCTTAGCTGCCGGATACGGTCCTGGATTGATAGGTCTTTCTCTTCGTCGGAGGTTGAGGCTGGGCAGAATAACACCCTGGAAAAATATAATAGTCCGTGAATCGAACGTTGACTGATGCAGTAAAGGTGAGGTAACTTGAGGTATACACCCACACTGTTGTGTCTTATCATTTACACAAGCCAAGCCACAGTTCGTCAAAATATTACACGCCACGCCTGAACGCAAATGAACCAAGAGAAAAACCGAGCTGGACAAAAAATTTGCTGATGTAATATATGTCCAATGTCCACTCGAATACCAATTTGAAATTCCTAAGCCCAGTTCATCTCTAATACGGCGGATAGCCGAGTGCGTGAACGACTGTGGTTCTGACAACTCAGGTTCGAAACCAGTCAGATACATAAAATATCCAGTTTATCTTCGCAAACACTTGCCGAAACAGTAGCTGCGCGGAATAAAGCACAGCTCTCTGTATGTGTGTCGTACGAACCCGGAGTTCCGTGGTTCAAGTCTTTCGATCGGTACTGTGTGATTCTCGTTAAATTGTAAAATATCTCGGATGCTTCAAGCTGACCACTTGATCATGGTTTCAAAAAAAATCTCTCCGTTGCCACTATGGACTTCAAAGGTCGTCGCACGGATTGAAATTCGACGAATCGGTCGAAATTATTAAATAAATCACAAACTTGTGTCATTTAGGTAAACGATACTTTTAAGGCCGTACAGCTACTGGCGTACAATACATAGATCTGCCACACCCAAATTGGGTAAAAGACGTAATAGATAATAATGTCTTACCGATACAAGCAAGTCATCGTAAATTTCTCTACGAAATCCAGCAACTGCTCTCTAACTTCGGGGCTGATGTTGGCATACTCCACATTGGTTTCCATCCTCTTGGAGACCTTGATGTAGAAGTTCTGTGCATACTCAGCGACCTCGTCAACGGACCGCATATCAACGTTCTTGCGCATGTTCACGCAGAACACTTGAATGCATCTGTGGACATCTTGATCTATATTCGGACCCAGGTGGCCAAAGGTGGTCATGTACTCCACTTTCAGTTTATCTAGATCGGGATTAGGTGCCTGAAGCTCTTGATAGAAGTCCGGGCGCGGGGAATCTGCCGAAAAGTGTCTTAGAATTAGAGATAATACTGATTTAAAGGTGCTTGATTGGAGAAACACTTTTAATTGGTTCGGCACAAGTGCGATAAATTTATCTTACACACTATATTAATAAATTCCGCGTAGTTATAATTACAATGCAGCTGTAAACTGTTCAAAACAAGAAATGATGTTTTCTGACAATACTGTTTTCAAGGTACTTGATTGGAGAAACACTTTTAATCAGTTTGGCACAAGTGTGATAACTTTATCTTACACATAATTATATTAAATACCGCGGTGTTATGACTATAATGCAGCTGTAAACTGTTCAAAACAAGAAATGATTTTTTGCGGAAAATACTGATTTCAAGGTACTTGACTGGAGAAACACTTTTAGTTAGTTTGGCACAAGTGCGATACCTTCATCTTACACATTATTACTATTAAATACCGCAGTGTTGTAATTATATTGCAACTGTAAACTGTTGAAAACAAGAAATGATGTTTTGTAGTGAATAATGTGATTAAGTTATTTATTTAAAGACGAAAGGTCATTTTGTTGAACAGACGAGATGGAAAAAATAAAAACAGATAAACAATTGATGATAAAACAAAAGACTAAGGAAACAATGTCCAACTCAATCTTATCTACAATCTTTTTTTTATTTGTTCACCGCATACCAAATAGATTTGTTAGATTTTTTACTTTAAAAATATGTTTGTGAATTGATGACTCGTAGGATTCGCAAAACAGATTATTATATTGTGCACTTCTTTATTATATTGCACATTATTGTATTAAGTTGAACGTGGCAAAAATTAGTGTTAATTTGAAGAAATAAATTTAATTGATCACAGAGCTCGAAATTTGAGTCGTAGCATAATCCAGACAATAAAATATTCAAACGCTTTTCAGAACAAATCAGCTGTTTATTTTACTTTATTTACTTTAATTGCCTCAGCTTCACAAATTTCACCAAATTTCGCACTGTGAATATAAAAGCATTTTACAATAAGTAATTTTTGACTTTGGTTTTGTAGTGCTTACACAACTATAGAATGAAATTTCCGAAAAAAAATGATTGTATTTTGTTTTAAATTATAAAAATTACTAAAAAGACGAGTTGTGCATAATTGTTTACAGTAATTGGGTTAACTACTTAAAAATAATCTCTCTATCGTCTTCCTACTAATGTACATTACCGATTTCAAAAGAAAAATTTAATTTTTGTGTATTAATAAACGTATAAATTAGATTGGATAATAAAAATTAGCTCCAAGTTATGCTCATTGATGTCACATCAATTTATAACTTGCATTCAAATTTCAGTTTTAAACGTTGAAATTGTAAAGCTTCTGTATTACAGTGTTGCGTCTTAAGGGTCCCGTCTCCGTATGTGTTTAGAGGTGTAGCAGTTTCTGCTTTACTCATTGCATATTAAAAATTTGAAGGAAAAACAGGTAGGTACTAGATGTTTGTGAAAGAATGTATCTAGGTTTATGCCCAGTTAGAATTCTGAAAAAATATTTGGAATCCATATAAAAAATTAATGATAAAGTGTATTTTAAGCAATTTTTTACATGCTTTATCTTATGATTACGAGATTTATTAGAAATTGTAACTAGGCATAAACATAGTTCCATTCTTCGTCTGTAAATAAATTTATAAAATTTTGCTTTATCTGTAAAACTTCGTGAACATTTTAAAAATAATTACTAGACGGCTTTTACGTATTTTAAGCGAATGTTTCCATGCGTTACCACAGGACAAACGGTGTTGAGCTACGTGGTGTCTTAATGCTAATTCGTTTCGTGATTTTTTTAGCTACCACACCCAAAATGGGTATTGATTATTAATTTATAGAAACATACCTCTAGCAGAGGACGGTTTGCGCAGCAAATTCAGCGGTTTCAAATATTTGTTCTTCTTGTCTGATTGCTGTTTCTTCTTTTCTTCAAACTTTGAGAAACCAGTGATTGCTGCCTTTGGGCTGTGATCTGAATGGTGCCCTTTTCGCTGTCGTTCTTTTTGCATTGAGTCACGGTGGCATTTTGAACAGTACCCTAAATAAAACAAAATGTTTTGGTTTTAAATTTTGTTTATTAAATAAATAAGTATGAGATCTAAAAATCTTTTCAATTTATAAGTATCTTAAACCATTTTTTAGAACTCATAATATACGTTTATACAGAGTGTATCATAACTTCGAGTGTTCGAGTATATACGTACATTGGGTATATAAACTGGGTATAATAATGGTGATTACGAATAAGAGAATTTAAAAAAAAAATTGCTGTCACTGGATTGATAATTATTTTTAATATATTTATTACATAACTTCTGATCATTTAATTAAAGTTGTATAATCTGCATTTATTTTGGAGTTAATTAAATTTATTTTTAATAGTAAATATTGCGAGTATTACTAAAACTGGACCTTGTAAGTAAACTAAGCTACCCTTAATTTTCAGAATTTTTAAAAATTATGTTTGATCCGTAATCACTATATCAAACTGTATTTATAGGAACTACCCTTATTGTATGTACTCGAAATTATGTCATACATCCTGTATTTGAGTCAACCTAAAATATAATAATTATCATTATCAATTTTGTTTATATAAAAAGAAAAATAAATACCAATTATGCTTTATAGTTTATCAGATTAAATAAAAAAAGTATTTTAAAAATTGGCACAGTACTTAAAATCACAGATTATGATAATATTTGCCTTGAAGTATAAAATTCAAATAAAATAAGGAAAAATAAATTTGCATCTTTCCAGGAACTCTAGAATATAAAAGGGAAAAAATTTACTACTGATATCGTTCCTAGAACATGATTAATTTATCTTTATAATACAATTATTTGCATCAATTAATTCAAAAACAATGGTTGAGAGCAACGTTTGATAAAGCAATAAAAAGCGGATATAATTATCAGCGCTCTTTGTTCTTTCCGGTTCTGTTCACACAAGAATTATTCTTTAGAGATTTTTTATACTTCTGAATCTTGGAAAAAAATTAATTCACTGTTTTGAAGCTATTAATGAATTCGAAGTCCTTTTTTTTCAAGATTCATTGATGATTCAATTTAGCGGCGCCGCTATTTCTGAAAATGAATATTCGGCTGCAACATGATTCGAAAGAATAATAATTCTGTGCAAACCTAAAATTTCAGCACTGAGAGAATAAGTTTAATATACCAGTTTTGTAAACATTCTGTCAATAACTGGTAATAGAAAATAATTTTCATTCAAAATCCAGATATTATTTGCAATAAAACTTATTTTATAAGAGTACTTTTATTAATCCTTACAAAATTTGAATATTCTGAAAATAAATTTTCGGTTACCTACATGTTTCGGAATTTGAATAATTCTTTGCGAACCTAAATTTTTCTGAATTTAAATATTCTGAAAATGATGAATATTCGGCTGCAACATGATTTGGATTATGAATATTCTACTGTTGAAAGCATTCCCATTTTTTTATGCTTCTGAATCATTATTTTTCTCAGAATTCAGAAGCATGAAGACTCCTCTATAACAATTCTTGTGGCATAAAGTATTTCTTTATCTATAACTTATGTATAACATGAACATTAAATGTGTGATGTTTACTACATAATGCCATAATTAATCCCGCAGGAAATAATACCAGGGAATAATAATCAGTATTCCCTTCTCTGCACCAAGTAGAAATTACTTTGCCTGAACCAATTTTTCTGTACAAATTATTTTTAGAAAACATTGCAATGTTTAACAATGTAGCGATAATGTAAGTATGGTCTATGGTGATAGAGATGACATTTGGAAATGTCAAAAATTTTGCGTATTGGTATTTATTTTATTAAAATCTTGTACGTAATAAATTAGTCGTAGATAAAGTACAGTATACAACTCGGTATAATGGCTATTATTCTGTCCGATGATTAAAACCCTCGCTCGCTTTGCTCGCTCGTGTTATAAACTTCATCTTCAGAAATAATAACATCCATCGTTGTATAATATACTATTATTTCTTACCTCCCCATTCTGCGTTTCCAAAGAATCCACAGCCACTCTTGCACTTCAAATCATCTTGGTTAATTCTGGGAGACGGGCTTTTGGTTGCGTACATTATATACTTATAAGCACGCTGCAAGTTTAAGACAGGCATGGTTATAGATTATTTACTAACTTATAAAATTAAACTAATTAATGTTAATAGTCTTTAGCACTGGATTTAATTAACCCATAGGTAGAGAGCGCAACATAAGGCGCAAAAGTCTTTTATTGACCACGAAGTCACTCTCCATAGAGCATTTATTTTGATTTAAAAAATTATCCGAGATTTTCCCTACGCTATCGGGGAGGTATGAAGCTGTAGTCGAAAGCGATGTAGTTTAGTGGGTCGGTCTGCTTTATTAGCACTTGGAAGAACTTGTGGCAAGTGTTCACCACGCCTTCGAAACTTAAGACGGCTTCCATCGATTGTTGATTAGATCTCGAAGAATAGCAAACAACCGGGGTTGTACGGTATATTCTAAACGGTGGTTTACCCATTGAACATCAAATTTTAATAATTAGCGGAGAAATTGTGCCGTATTAATTAGAACTGCTTGTTGAACTAATTTCGTGACTTCTAATTGACTTTAATTTATTTTACGTGATAGAGTAAACGTCAGGATATGTTAAAATGCATTTAAAACACAAATTATAACCGATTTAGGACACTGGAACGTAACACGATGTATAACTGTAATGATACAACTAATAAAGATAGGAAATTATATGACATTTATAAATCTTTTATCGTTAGGGAAAAAATATGATAAGAATTCTATTTTCGAGTATTTTGATATCGATAGGTACAGTCTCTAAAGGTGTGATAATGATATATCAAATATCAATTAAATGATTAATAGATTAGAGCTATAAGGGTTTCCCAAAACACTCTGCATAAATTTCCTTGATGATAACATTATTTGATTTCTTGTACAACCTTTATGGTTTATTTTACGACTTTAGAATACATCATTTTTGCATAAATACCCACTGCAGAATATAAATCAGATTCTAATTGGAATATAACTACAAATACAGCAACGTCAACCGAAACCTTAAATTAAAATAATAAAAGTATATTCAATTACCTGTAATACTGATGATTAATATCCTAAAATTAAAGCAATAAATAGATTTTAAACCTACGAAACTTTACAGAATTATTTGAGCACCATGACACATTTGCATGACAGATAAGTTACTAAAATATTTTAGGGACAAGGCCAAAAGTACTAACATAGTGAGGTTAAACACAAGTTTGTAATCAATGAAATAAATAATTATCCAGCTTAGAAAATGACTTTAGACGGTTCTGGAGACAGCGAACAAGCAATATTTGCTACAGGAGGATACGATCACACAATTAAAATCTGGCAAACGCACAGTGGCATATGCCAAAGGACATGTCAACATGCAGACTCGGTAAACACCTAAAATGTTTTAATTAATAACCAATCTAATTAATAATAATTTCAGCAAGTAAATGCTCTAGAAATCACCCCAGATAAACAGCTATTAGCAGCAGCAGGTTACCAACACATTCGCATGTACGATTTAGCTTCCAACAACCCAAATGCAGTCATCAATTACGAGGGTGTTACCAAAAATGTCACTGGTCTTGGCTTTCAAAAAGACGGCAAATGGATGTTTACAGGCGGTGAAGATTGCACAGCCAAAATTTGGGACCTAAGAACCCGAAATTTACAATGCCAAAGGATTTTTCAAGTTTCTGCGCCAGTAAACTGCGTTTGTTTGCATCCAAATGAAACAGAACTACTTGTTGGTGATCAGAGCGGTGTGATTCATCTTTGGGACTTGAAGACTGACCACAACGAACAACTCGTAATATAATTTTGAACTATAACTTTTCTAAATTTGCATCTTCCTGTGTTTGCATTTATATCGAATATAAAATTCTAGATTTGAATTTTCCTGTGAATGAATCTTTTTATGTATGCATTTTATTATATATTATGAACTTTCTAAATTTGCATCAGAATTGAAATTGAATTTTCCTGTGTATGAAAATTCTAGAATTTTATTTTCTGGTGTTGAAGCAATTCCCCTCCTTATGCATTTAAAACGAATTCCAATTAATTTATTTTAACAGATTCCAGAACCAGAAGCATCTATCCAAGATATCGCGATAGATTCGAATGGTCTATACATGGCAGCTGTAAACAATAAAGGAAGATGTTACATTTGGAGTTTAAGCGATGGAGTAGATAATGAACCAACTAAATTAACCCCAAGACACAAATTTGACTCGCACAAGCGCTACGCTTTACGGTGCAAATTCAGCGCAGATTCAAAGTAATAACCAAAATAATTATTACATTATTATTATTTGGGTTTAATTCTGTTATTATATTTTATTGAGAATGGGTTCAACACCACAAAATAAAATTCTAGAAAGTTCATATACACCAGATGCAAATCTAGAACTTTAGATTCGGCTATAAATATCAAATGGTATTAATTGGGTCAGTTCAACCTAATTGTGTTGAAGACACTAGTTTTCTAGATTTGCATTTTCCTGTCTATAAATATTCTTCAATTTTATTTTATGGTGTTGAATGGTAACCAATTTTTTTTATTTACGACGATTCGGGAACTTCCGAGTTCTGAAATATTTTATCAATCTACAAAATAATTATTTTGTTATAAACATTAATTAATTTACTTACAGGCTTTTAGTAACAACTTCTGCTGATCAAACTGCACGAATTTGGAACACGACAGATTTTACAATGGTCCAAGAACTGAAACATGATAATCAGCGTTGGGTTTGGGACGCCGTGTTTAGTGCAGACTCACAATATGTGTTCACAGGTATTTCTGTAATTTTTAAAGTATTTTAATTTTATCTACGACCATTGAATAATACATTCATTATGTAGTCAACTGTAGTAAGATAAACACCTCCATAAGACACACTATTGTATTATCAATTCATAACTCAACACTATAGTTTTATGAGTCCATTATTCAACACATCTGTCATCACACCAAAATGTGAGGTCAGGTTAATATTTTATTTAATAAATATTTATTAAGAAGTGTTTCATTTAGAAAGTTGTAGATAAAACGTCGTATTAGACTCGCACACAATGCCTATAATTAACTTTAGCTCGTGCATAAACTTTCATCTTCTTGAATATAGCTTACATTATGTGCTTGTTGAATATACTATTAAAATGTATTTCTTAGTAATTTTTCTGCATTTATGAAAACGTTTATTTCGTAATTCAACACATAAAACACTATTGTATTATGAGTCTATTATTCAACACTATTGAATAATGATGAACTGAACTGTCGTTAAACTAAAATGTTTTATTTAAAAGTCGTAGATAAAACGGCGTATTTGACTCGCACATAATGGCTATAATTCGCTCGGATATTTATATATACTCGCCTTTAGCTCGTGCATAAACTTTCATCTTCTTGAATATAGCTTACATTATGTGCTTGTTGAATATACTATTAAAATGTATTTCTTAGTAATTTTTCTGCATTTATGAAAACGTTTATTTCGTAATTCAACACATAAAACACTATTGTATTATGAGTCTATTATTCAACACTATTGAATAATGATGAACTGAACTGTCGTTAAACTAAAATGTTTTATTTAAAAGTCGTAGATAAAACGGCGTATTTGACTCGCACATAATGGCTATAATTCGCTCGGATATTTATATATACTCGCCTTTCATAGTGTTGAATTATAGGCTACATTATGTGCTCATTAAATAATATACTATAATTGTGTAATGATTGTGTTTCTTTTTTAGCGTCGTCAGATGGTTATGCTAAATTGTGGAACGTAGAAACAGGCGAGATCGAAAGGGATTATGCAGGCCATAACAAAGCAATTACTGCACTAGCATTTAGAGACACAGTGTAGTTTATTCTATATTATGATTAAATATTTCTTAAGTGTACACTGTCCATCTTCTTTCTTTTATAGATAAAATAACATAAAAGTAAAATATATTTAGGAATTGGCACTTCTATTTACATAAAATAAAGAAGTGAAATATCACAAAAATAAGTACAGTCTACTGATACAGAAATTTCATAGAAATTTGTAATAAATAACATTCGTTAGGACCCCTGCAACCACGGTCTCTATAAAGCAAAAGCGAGTATAAATAAAATAACTCAACAATTAAATACTGTCAATTATTCGACATAATTTCTTAACACAATACAATACAAATCCAATATTCAACGACAAATCTCATGGATCTATAAATGCCATAGATATTCTTAACATTAAGTATCTGTAGCTTTGTATAATACTATCTTCAATCTCTTCAGACTAATTCACTATGCAATCGCATTTAAACATTCATTTACACAGCAATCAGGTTACAAAACAACTCACACAATTGTGATTTCATTAAATGCGATTGCATAATAAAGTTTAAGCCGATTTTACAAGACTCAATTTATTCATCAATAAATTGAACAAGTTGATCTTCAATTTCTTCATCAATGAATTGCCAAGTAGAAAATATTTTTTGTTCGTTTTGCACTCATCAAGTTTTTCTAAATATATTATGAAATTTACCAACCTACCGATGTCAGTTGTCACTTTACTCTTACTCCCAACAGTGCTAACAATATATTTGTTATATTCAGCCAAGGACACATAGAAGACACACACACACAACAGTAAAAAATACTGTGTGTGTTGCTTGTGATTGTGAAATAGAGGCGCCGCTATTTTGTGGCTTCTATGTATGTCGTCAATAAATTGATCAATTTATTGGTGAAGAAAAATTTGATGAAGTTTTTCGTATTACATACAATTAATTGAAAACAAAACTTTATTTATTTATTGATTAATAAATTGAATCGTGTAAAACAGGCATTTAGGGAATGCACAAAACACTCTAAATTGCAAACACTACTCTATGCAAACGTTACTTTGTACCCTTTGTACAAACACAACTTCATAAAAATGCCTAAAATTCTTGACTGTACTGAAACAATGTTGCTCGTTCGTACGGATACGAGTATGACCCAACCACGAAGTATAATATATGACAGGAGTGGGAGTGGACACTAGGGCAATTGAAGAGTAGTCTTTATGTTTACCTTTTAGAGAGAGATAGAAAATACGGGCCAGTTCGAACCATGCATTATATTATAATAAACAACGGTAACGATGGTAACGCACAGGCCCAGTAATGATCTTTCTTTCTTGCAAAGGATAAACAGAAATACTACTAATCTAAAATTGGGACAAGAAAACAGTCAATGCACGTCATAGAAGGTACCAACATTGAGTTTAAAAAATATTTTTGTTTGTAAAATTTCATTTAAATTACATTAAGATTTACTGTAAACGATTATGAGTTAATATTTGACAAGATTTATAGCTGTTGTTGATTTTATAATAAATAATCAACGGTAAAGTGAAAAAATATACGTTGCACTGTTGGTACTCAATTTGACATTCGTTGTCAACATTTTGTTTACATACAGACAGAGGCATTTCAATTCGCTCAAATGTTTGAGGTTATGTTTTGAAATTATAATAGTTAAGGCTGTTATTGTACTTATTGTTTCTTGTGTCATTATTGCTGTTTAAAAACGTGGATTATTCCTGAACCTCTAAACATTGTTGTAAAAAATATTGTCCTGCATTTAAAAAAAATTTAAATCGCTTCTTGGCCCACATGTAAATATACTGTCTGACTGACGTCATAAAAAAGAATGACGTGATTGACTTGTGTTTATTTATAATCATACTTCGTGGACCCAACATTTTGAGTACAGTGCACCCCTTTCAGTCGCCCTCCTCGTGGCAGTCCAACAAGCTGCGCGCAGCGACGTTTTCAATATGTTAGGATCAGTATAATTTAAAAATCCTAAAGCGAGTTTGTTTTCATTCACAATTTTTTAGCTGGTTAAGCTTGAATTACATTATACTTATTTCGGCTAGAAACAATAACTGTTTTATAGATACTCAATTCTGCTAGAATCTAGTTTTGAAATTTATTTTTAAAACTGCATTTTGCCAGTTTGTTGTGACTTCACTTTATAAATTTTGAGACTGGTAGCACAAAATATACGTCCAATATAGTCTGTTTCTCTATCTCATTTCTGCTAAGAAAAATGTGTTTGGTAAGACGGGCGATGATATTCTTGAATCTGATTGGTCGAAATGAGAGGTGGATTTACACTATACTCGATTTCATATCTAAACCATCTAAACGGACAAACTTGAAGTTGTCTCGCTGAGCCATATTTACACTGTGTTAATACGAGAAAAATATCACTAGATTTTTTTTGCGGCAAAATTAAATTTGATCTATCAGCTGGAAAACTCGATGCAGTTATTAGACGGAGAGCCAGAGCCAAAAAAATTCTCTGAATTTACTAAGCCTATACTTGATGTCAGCTTAGAACATAGCGTTGAGTAAGATAGGACGATGATATGCTTGAATCTGATTGGTCGAGACGAGAGGTGGATTTACACCAGCGAACATTGGAGAGATTCGCGATTTCATTTCCGTTTGACATTTCAAGTTTATATAACCTGAAAATAGTAAAACAACGTGTGTTTCACGACGAAAATGCAACAATTTCATGTGTTTCTTTTTTACTTTCTTGTTATTTTGACAATTTTTATTCATCTATAGGTAAATTCGCGCCAAAGTTTAAACTAATAGAATGTTTGGGTGTAGAACGGACTGCATTCACAGTGCCACCAACTATTTTCTAAGCTGAAACAGAGTATAGTTTTTTTTATAGTTTATTACAGTGGTTGTGTACACAAACATACTGCGGTCAGTCAAGCTAAACGTAGAACAGGCGTCTCAGGTACGCTGTCGAAGTTGTCGTTCCTGCGAGGTAACAAAATGAATTTACTAAGGCTGAAAATTGTTATACAAATAGTATATTGCATATAAATGAAAGTTATGACAGTCAGTCATCTAAATGTGGGGACGGAGCTGGTCAGTCGGCCGCAATGTATGTACAAAAAATAATAGCCTAGTCAAATCTGACATTAAAATGTCAGGACTATATTGACAACAGCTGACGAGACAAGATGCAGAACATTCGTTTGTTTACATTACAAAGTTTGTCTAGTGTAAAACTGGTGTTACATCAGCCAATCAAAAACGATCAGTTTTTGCATTCCAACTTCAGATGTGTCCGATTAGTTTTTAAATAGAGTATAGCAAATATTTTCGTTTCCGTTAACATTACTTATACCTTCTTATTTTGAATTTCATAGTTACATCCAAGTACTACATTATTCTATAAGATAACTGTTTTATTCACAAAACATACGTTATTTAAGCTCGCGCCAAATTTTAAACTAATAAAATATAAAACGGACTGCATTCGCAGGGCCATCTGCTTTTTCTTAACCCGAAATTTGTGAAGTGAACACCAAATTTCGGACTGTGAATGCGGCTCTGGCTCTTTTTTAAAAACCGGTTTAAGTATGAAGCACGGTGTTGCAAACCAGTTTGCTGCCATCTATCAGAAGTAACACCTCAAACATAGTTTCTGCAGTTTTGATTTGCGTCTCTGCTGCTTTAGGCTATTGGATTTTAGAGATCTATATGAAGTTGTGTTTGCATAGAGTAGTGTTTGTATTTTAGAGTGCTATATAGTCACCCATAAAGTTATATAATTTTAGTACTCACTGCGCATGTAAGCAACAATAACATAACTTTAAAACTAAAGTTATATTATCGTTCTGTCGGAACATCAACCAGATATATTTACGCAACACTTGGTACGCTGTCGACTTCGCCCATTTCTGTACACATCTCGTCGCCCATCGTGTAGCTGATCATAAACTTAAGCGAAACTTTTTCTGAGTTCGGGTTTGCGAGAAGCATTATTTGCGTGATTGCGGAAGGTGGTAGAAATGGGTTGTGCGCTGGTAACTCCAACCCTGACGGGGGCTGAAGTTTTATTTTACACGTCTAAAATTATTTAAATTCATTAAAAATGTAAAATATACATGCAGTATCATAACTTCGAATACATTCTTTAAGGGTTATACAGCTTGATATGTTTAAAGCACGTACAACGCATTTAAGAGTACGATTCGAAGCGGAGTGATTTTAATGTCGCTAATGTGCTTTAAAAGCACTTAGGGACGTGTGTCATAACGCTATTTTTATTACACCTGTATTCTAATTTCAAAAAAGTTCTGGAAAACAGCATTTTAATTTTGATTCATTTTATAAAGTAGTCTGTGTAATGTGCTAAAATTTCGTTACCTAGGAGATTGGTTATTATATTTATAAACCTTTAAAACACGGCACATTTACACGCATTTGCGTGTTTTAAACATCGATTATAAGGAAAAGAAGTTTTTGCATTTCCGGGAGTAAAATACTCCTTTAATCTCTAAGACCAAACGTTTATCGGCTGGCCACAGAACCACTGCCGAGTGTAGAACTCTTTTTAGTCTTTATTTTTAGGGACAAAAGTTTGAACCCGGCGGGATTATTTTCAATTTGGTCCTGTTGTCCAGAATTGAATTATTTAATCCCGTTGAGAAGTAAATACGTTCTATAATTTACAGAGTATCTATAGAAAATGTACACTTTTGTCATAAAGTTTGTATTTATGAAAGTCATAATTACAAAATTTGTCTTCTTTATACTATTTTACGCATGCGTATGAGAGTGATGTGGGTATCAAAAATTTAAATTTCAAAAATTCGACAAAAATAGTTATTTGTATACCTAGACTGCAAAATTATAGTTTAGCGTCCGATAAAATTTTTGATCGAGGCGAAGGCCGATGGTAAAATACAATATTTTTGGGGAACTGCAATGCATATATTTAATTTGATTAAAGTTGTATAATTAGTCAATTAAGGCTGGTTTATATTACATATATAGTTATTTATTATTTTATTATATTAATTTATTATTAATATTAATAATTAAATATTAGAATTCAGTAGTACCAAAAATTAACAAACTAAGCTTTATTTTTCAAACTAAAAAAATTAATCTGTATTCGCCATATTAAAAATACTCTCAATGTATGTATCGAAGTTAAGATACTGTATATTAAGTTTGGCTTACCTTAGGTACAACAGCCTGAAAGTGATAATTCGATAACGGGGAACTATTTTTGCTTAAAGTAGTAACAACAACAACTTGCACATCCTCTCTTGGTTTATCTTTAGCAAAATGTAACATCACCGTCACCGCATTTTTCTCTTCCAGAACTGTCAAAGGCGGAATAGAACTTGGCTTCACGCTTTCTAATGTGACAGACAGATCCGTCATGGGTTTTATTTCTAACTTTTGTTTTTCCGGCGCAGGTGGTGGTGTTTCTTTTTTAATTTCTTTTGTTTGTTGTACTGGAAGATTTGGATCTTGCGGGAGACACTTGTCGTCAGATATATCGACCATACAGTCGTCTCCATTTGTGTTAGGCACCTCTGGTAAAGTAATTTGCTTTTGTTCTGATTTACCAATCAAGAAATTTAAATCTAAACCTGCGGATAAATCACCCACTGGCGGTATTGATTGTGTTTTGTTTGTAGGCTGTGGTTCTGGCATGGGTTGCTTTGATAAAAGATTCATTGGAATTTTTTCGGAAGTTCTACGAAATTTTAACCATTTATAATTATAATTAATATCATAGATTGTAAAATCAGGAACTCGAACCGAACCGAAACGCAGCTATTTTAGCAAACCACGGTCCAAACCGAACCATTAAATATAATTTTGCAAACAAATAACCGGAGCCGAACCGATGGTTGTCAACCGATTTGAAACGGTTTAAAGCATTTATTGAAAATTACCTTTTTTTCCTCAAATGCAATTAAATTTTTATGAAAATTGTTGTATTTTCTATTGACCGGAACTTGAACCGATTTATTGAAAATCGGCATCCGGTTCAGACAAAAATCTATGATAAAATAATATTGAAAAAAATTAACGAGAAAACTATAGTTTTTCTAAAAATTCAACAGGATTTTTACAAAAATATATCTACTTTTCTAAACCGTTCGATTCGACACTGGTTATTGGTTCAACCAATTTTTTTAAACGATTCAGGTGTTCATTCCTGTTCTGGTTCGGTTCCAGTCTCTAGTTAAAATATAAAATACCTGTTAAAAGAAGGTCCTAATCTACTGATGGCACCAGACAAATTTTCCTTAAGTAACGTTTCGCCCAAAACATCTAAATCTTCTAACGCTTTTAATTTACTATTTGATTGTTCGGAATCTGCAGGTGGATTATTACCAACTACAAAAATAAAATAAAAATAGTTTTTAATTATAATACACGTGTATAGGAAAACAGCGTTTCAATTTTAATTTATTTTATGAAACAGTCTGTGTGATGTTACCTGGGAACACTAGGTTACAATTTTTATTGTTGTTGCTTTGCTTAGCTACTTTTAAAACACAGCGTGTATTTTGCACGCATTTGCGTCTTTTAAACATCGAATATGATGCATGTGTAACAAAAAAACAATAAACACAAATAACAAAGCACTTACGTGAGGCAGTAGGTTGGGGGACTGTTACAGGCTGCAATATCGTCGTGTCTAGCAAATTAGGTGCAGTCAACACTGAAGAAGAAAAAATATCACAGAGCGCGTCCACATTTGACGATGTTGGTTTTTCTATTTTAGGTTTTTGATTATTGTTGACAACGCTAGCGTTGTCGAGAAGAGACAGAACTTGAGAAGCATTAGGCGACCCTAAATCTAAGAGCGAATCGGCATCGGTTGACTTTCTGCTAGGTGCTTTTCCCCTTCGGACAATAATTGCGACATATTTGTCTGCGACTTGGCCCAGTTCGTCACTCGCTTGTAAAACTTCTCCTAAAGAAAAATTCATACATTAATAAATAATGTATAGACAGCAAACAACTACTTTATTAAATAAATAATCTGCACATTATTCCTCAAAGAGATTTTGATGTCATAGAAATAATGTTCTATTCCCGATCGCGGAATAGTTAAGGTACATTTACAACTAATTTAGACCATGCGTAATTTTGACTTGAAGTGAAAATTGTGTTGATTTCAAATTTATATCATTTACAAGCACTTCGCTGGTAAAGTAAAAAATACGACATGTCACCTGTTGTAACGTCATGAAATGTAATTATTCCGGTAAAGTAAATATAATTTTATGATTGAATAACAAGTAAAATTATTGTATGTAATTCAGTTCTATTACAGCTTGGAGTTGATTCTATAACTTTACAAGACCATAACTGTCATATTTAAAAGACCGGCGATGCTGGAGCGCCTAGCGGATTTTTGTAGAACCTATATAATTACGTCATGACTTGCGATATCTTGTAAATAAGTTACAACAGCTCGGTAGGTGTTGTACGTACGCTGCAAGATATCTGTCTCTCTCTTTGAAAGTTTGGCTGTCATTGTTTGTTGAGAGTTAACCTCTTCGTGTATTTGAATTATTATTTAAATATCAAAACGTTTTCTTGTGTTAAGTGTAATGAATTTGTATCTTCATACAATATTTTTTTGTATATACATCATTTAAAATTTAAATTTAAATTGGCTGTCAGATGTGCATGCTAATAGATAGCCAACATAAATCTAGTAAGTAACGGGGTCTTGCCAACACGATGGTTAAAAATTACTAGACAGTATGACGTCCAAGGAGATGACGTCATTATTTACAATAGCTGCGTTCGTACAACAGTCTTGTAAAGTTATAGAATCAACCTCCTGATGTTTAAACAACTCAAATTAATGCCAATTTCAAAATCAGAGCTTGCAGGTTACAGCGCCTCTGTTGAAAAAAATACCTGAATCGTAATGCGCATGCGAATTCCCGAATTCACTCTCGACTTGAAGTGAAAGCTAGCAGCTTGCATGCAAACATTGAGTTGAAGTGAAATGGACCTTTTGCAGTGAAAAATTATGAGGAAAGTGGGCATTGAGCCGCAAGATGTCCCTACTGATACTGACACTGTGACATTGAGACTGAGACATACTGACAAATGACAGATGTAAGTTTTTGTAAACATGACTTCAAAAAAGACGTAAGTTAAAATGAATTTTGTTGCAGTATTAAGGTACATTTACAACCAAATTTTATCCCAGCACAATTTTAAGCTGGCGTAAAATTGTAAGTTAGGCATACGTGAATCAACTATCGCATTTACAACTAAAATTTGAAGTCTGCGTACTTCGGACCCGAATTGCACTTCAATTCAATGTTTGCAAGCTGCTAGCTTTCACTTCAAGTCGATAGTGAATTCGCATGCACATTGCGATTATGGGAGGCGCTGCAGTGTGTAAACAAAACATAGATTTTGAATTTGACATATGGGTAAGAAGAACGGTACATTAATTTTGTTTGTAATTGAAACCGTAAATTTAATATTTGATATTATGTTGAACACAAGATGCAAGACAAATTGTATCTTACCAAACGTCATATTTGCGATATGACAGATACTTATTTTACCAAAGAAAATAACATTTCATGATGTTACAACAGATGGCATGTCGTATTTTCGCTTTACCAGCGAAGTGGTTGTAAATGATATAAATTTTAATGCCTGTGGCACACCGGCCGAGGAGCATCGAGGACCATCGAGTAACTCCTCGATGAAACGATAGAACGCACCCCGTCCTCGACGAAAAATAGGGGCGCCGCTATTTTCATCGAGTTGTTCCTCGATGAAACGAATGTATCTCATTTCAGACGTATCTTTGGATTTGATTTCGCGCAAAACTTTGATGTATTTGTCACCGATTAAATAGAAATCCATCGCGGACGGGTGCGTTCTTTCGTTTCATCGAGGAGTTACTCGATGGTCCTCGATGCTCCTCGGCCGGTGTGCCACAGGCATTCGTCGGCACAATTTCCACTTCAAGTCAAAATTACGCAGAGTCTAAATTGGTTGTAAATGTACCTTTAGGATTGATAATTTCATATTGATTTTAGTGAACCTTGTAAAGATATTTGGTCTAAATATTTTTCCCGCTTTCCAAAATTTTTTTGTTAAAATAAAATAAATATTTTCGCACAAAATGGGAAATTTGTCAAGAGCTAATAATGCGGACTATAAAATTTTTAAAAACAACTGCTAAAAAAATTATGGAAACAACTTTGAAGTTGTATCCTACGTACATCTCACTTCACGCGAATTCACGTTCAGGTTCGGATCTCTCACTCTAACTCAGCAAGCATGCGCATAATAGACACTGAAAAAGGTCCATTCGGGCCCGAAGTACGCAGACTTCAAATTATGGTTGTAAATGCGGTAGTTGATTCACATATGCCTAACGTACAATTTTTCGCCAGCTTAAAATTGTGCTGGGATAAAATTTGGTTGTAAATGTACCTTTACTTTTCCGCAATCGTACGGGACATAAACTTTCTGACACTCAAAATGTGTGCACGAAATAGCCTATTCTAGCACTAGTTATAAATTTTTGTTTTATTTATTGTTATGTAAGCAACCGTCATGATACTAAAATTGATAAACTGTAAAATGTTAAGTATAAACTATCAAAAACTTGAATTTATTTTTAATATTATACTTTTGAGAACGATTGCACAAAAATCTTCTTTACCTACGACCATTTAATAATTCATTATGCAGATAATTTTAGTAAGATAAAACCCTTCCATAAGACACACTATTGTATTATGAGTCCATTATTCAACACAACTGTCTTCTGTCGACACACCAAAATGTGAGATTTGGTTAATATTTTATTTAATACAAATTTGTAAAACAATGTTTTATTAAGTTGTAGAAAAACGTCGTATTTGACTCGCACATAATGGCTATTATAATTCACTCGGATGATTTTTCACTCGCCTTATATTATGTGCACGTTAAATAATATACTATTATAACACATGCGGAAATCGTAATTCTGAAAGTCCGTGTAAATTCCGAAACTTTCTGCACTAGCCTCGGAGAACTTTTTTCAGTGTCAGAATGTCTATTTCCCGCACGATTGCAGGAAAAAATAATTCATACGTACTTAACATTTCTTCATTTTGCTGTGTTTCTGTGGCTAGCCGATAAACGTTTGGTCTTAGTCGCTCACAACTTTGATACAATTCTTTAATGAGATCAACTTCATCTGAAGATGATTGTCCGGGCCGGTAATTATCTAGCATTTCATTAAGTAACCTGATATTATTATGTACCGCTTCTAATTCTATTACTCGCTTGCTTACTAATTCAGCTCGCTTATCATCCTGCAAATTACAGAAATAATTAAAAATAATCTGAAAGTTATTGCGGTTGAGTAAGAATAAAACGCTGATCAGCGCTGACCATCTACATTTAATTTAACTAAATAAAAAAAAACCTAATACCCTTCTTGAGTCCCAAATTATCAGTGTTTGTAGAAACTCTGGTTTAACTGAACTAAATAAAGAAATCTAATACCCTTTTTGAGTTCCAGATAGTGGGATTTTGCCCACCCGAGCATACACAAATTTTCTTACAATGCAATTCATGGTTGTTTTTCTTTTCAATAATGCGTCAAACAACGTGAATTTAAATTTTTGTAAAACATGAAACAAACAAGTATACTGGGAAACTCATATGATTTTGAACTCGTATGTATGTATGTATCAGCGGTTTATTCTTGCCCATTGCGGTTTTTTACCAACCTCTTTAACCATCGTTTTGATAAGCCGGTTGGCGGCTTGCAAATCGTCAGGATTTTTGCTCTGCAGTAATTTTTGTAACAATCTTGATCTTTCGTCATTGTCAAAAATAGAATTTGTTTTTTGAGCCCGCGCGGGAAAGTGCTCAGCAGGTTTCTGAGCAGGAATTTCGATAACCACACCTTGTTTTTTGAGCATTTCATACGCTTCTTTTATTTTTGTTTCCCGAGGGTAATCTTCCGTCCATACTTGTAGTAATTGTAAAACTTTCATACGAACTAATGCTGGTGTCTGTGAGCCTAAATATTTTGGTGATACAAGTTTGATCATCTCATTTAAAAACCGAAATTTGCCGACTTCTGACTGAAACGACGGGCCACACTTCTTCATACACGAATCTAAAACCTATGCAGCAGATTTAAATAAATTATTATTCATTATGTGGATGATTTACCGGTTGGACATTCAACACCAGAAAATATAATTCTAGAATATTCATACACAGGAAAATGCATGTACAAGAAGATTTAAATCTATACGTAATAAAATACCTGCATTAAAAAATGTATTTACAGGAAAATGCAAATCCTGAATTTTAAATTAATTAAAAAATATAGAAAACTAATTTGTGTCTTCAACATATGGGGGATAAATTAGGTTGAACTCAACCACGAAGTATAATACATGATAGGAGTGGACACTAGGACGGATGAAGTGTGGCCTTTCTGTTCACCTTTTAGAGAGAGACAAAAAATACGGGCCGGCTTGAAGCATGCATTCTATGCCGATAAACAACGGTAACGCACGGGCTTAGTAGTGATCTTCCTCTCTAACACAGGATAAATTAAAATGCTACAAATCTACAGTATTGCTAACAAAATGAGCAACACAATGCCATTCTTGAGTCCCAGATACTCGGTTTTGGCCACGAAATATAATATAAACACAGTAATGGACATTCCGAATCTAAACAATACTGTAGATTCGTACCTTTTCTGTTTACCCTGTGTGAGAGAGCAAGATCACTGCAGGGCCCATGCGTTACAATTGTTATCGTTTTTTATCGTCATAGAATACATAAAATGCATGCTCCGAGCTGGCCCATATTTTCTGTCTCTTTTTAAAAGGTAACCAGAAAGGCCACACTTCATCCGCCCTAGTATCCACTCCTGTCATATAATATATTATATTATTATACTTCGTGGGTTTGACTATAACTTATCTAGATTTGCCATCTTTCTGTGTTTGCATTTATGCGAAATCTAAAATTCTAGATTTGAATTTTCCTGTGAATGAATCTTTTGATACATGTTCCTGTGTGTGAATATCCTAGAATTTTATTTTCTGGTGTTGAACCCATTTCCTGATTTACCCCCAGTGTTTGTAAAGCCTCTCGTTCGTGCTGTGCATGTATTTTAGTCGCTAACAGCCGGATTGCAATGTGGGAACCTTCGTTTTCCTTATTAACAAGAGCGCAAAAAGCTTCCACTGCTGCTTTGTCCACATTTTCATTCTGTGGATTTGTTGCTCTTTCTACAACAACATAACATTATTATGTACTCGATTATTAAATGTTAAATTTGATTACTGAAAACTGTGAACATTTTAACCTGTTTGCTGTGTGTTAAACAAGCGATAAATTTGAGAAATTATACATACGTAATAGAGCTTCTAGGCTAGTTGTTAATATATCCATTTTTACAAATTTGTACCTATTTTCTATATACAATTTTTTGTGAAGACACCTTTATCACTTCTATTTTGACAGATAATTTTTGTGGCGCTAGTGCATCTGCGTTTTTTGACACACTGACAACTGTCTACGCCGGATGCAAATATTTAAAACAATAGACATCAATTCCAATTGTAAATTTTTCTGTGACTAATATGCATCTAAATATAAACATTATATTAATTTAAATGAACTTGCAACATAACCCAATAGAAAATCATCTTGGCACACAGGGCCGGCTCAACGTAGGTTTTTTTAAATGATCTTGGAAGAAAAATAAAAAATATATAAACTGTTAATTATGATCCATGGAAGGGCTTGTAGGGCGTGAAAAATGTGTTTACAAGAAAAATAAATAAAATGTACAGCGGCTCATTTTTAAAAAGATATATACCTACAGGTGTCTGATGATGCAACGGATATCCGGTTACTATCCGGCCACATTTTTACTATTTTACTATCCGACAGGATACCGAATAGTGATCTGATACCCGGCTTGTACCGGATATGAAGTTACATGAAAATTGATATCAGCATTCTAAAAAATAAAAATTTTCAACTAGGGTTGCCAGACGTCCCGATATGAGCGGGACAATCCCGATCTTCAAATGTTAATCCCGCGTCCCGTTTTATTCTAAGCGGGACAGGGAAATTCCCGCTTTTGGTTTCTTTAAAATTATTATACTGATTTTATTTTTAAATACACCGCTTTCTTGTTATTTTGTAAAACGTGGTAAAACTTTAGGAATAAATTCGTGGACTGTTGCTAAGATACTAAAAAAATTCCGAAAAATAAACAAAAATCAATCAAAATGTCAGAGTTGTCATTAAACATTTACAACATAATTTATGTTAAATGTAAGTGTATAACTGTCAAATTATACTACGGCCGTGCATAAATGAATTTTGCATCAGGGCGCCGACAGCCCTTGAGCCGGCCCTGTTGACATTGACACATTTACCATTTACAAAAAAACGAAGTTTTATTATGGCTGCATCAAAATTTCAATAAAAATAGATCAAATAACTCGTTGCGATTAAATTGCAGTAAATATTTTCACAATTACTGTGATAAGAACGAATGATAAGTAGTGAGTAGTTAAATTTAATTGTTATCGCGAAGATAACCTCGAACTTCGACCAAAAACCATTAACAAAATGATTGTTTCACGAGCTACTGTACTTATTCGAAAGAACGCTTATTTGATTACTAAAACACCACTTATTTCTAAGACAATACACAGAAAAGCTACAACTACAACTTCGGGGGGCCTTCTACCGGAGCCCGAGAAAACGCCCTTCGGACTGATGGGGATAGTCTGCGCAGTGATCCCGGGGCTTCTAGTTGGCGCTGCGATTAGTAAAACCATCGCAAATTTCCTTGAAGAAAATGATCTATTTGTTCCATCAGATGACGACGATGATGATGATTAAAAAGAACTAATATGTACTGATTTACGTTGTGTTGTTGTAGACTAGTAGAAAATGTTATTTATTGACTCTTATTAAATTCTATTGTACACATCTTTATTATTTACTGTATATATATATATATATATATAACTTTATGTTTAAAAGAATAAATATTACATCGTTGTTAACATTAAATTAAATAAATTATATTCAATCGAATAATACTTGTTTCAATACAAACCAGTAACAAAACATTTATAAAATATTGTACAAATCTTACCATTTATTCTGGTGGTTTTTTGTGCTCTCCCCAACCATGGAAGCATTTTGTAAATCTTCTTGATTCTTTATTTTTCAAAGTTAAGAAAAGTTTTCTTAATCTGTCTGGTTGTTTTACTCTCATATGCTGAATATAAACCTGAAAAACAAATATTTAAAAATAACATACAAAAATAAATGTGGGTCAGAATAAAACGCTGATCTGCAAAAAAATACACAGATGTACGTAAAAAAGTATAAAATGCTGATCAGCGTTTTCTTTTTTCAGCGCTGACCGCTGATCTGCGAAGAAATGCATTGACGAAATACCCGCTGATCTACATTTAACTAAACTAAATAAAGAAAACTAACACCCGTCTTGAGTCCTATATTATCCGTTTTCGTAGTAACTGTGATTGAACTGAACAAAATAAAAAAACCTTATATCCTTATTGAGTCGCACATACTCGGTTTTGGTATAAAAACTCTAATTGAACTGAACTAAATAAAGAAGCCTTATACCCTTCTTGAGTTCCACATACTCGGTTTTTATGTGCATCTGTACATTTCTTCGCAGATGAGCGCGCTTCAGCGTTTTATTCTTTCCCAATTAATTAATTATCATACTTGTGCTGATTTGTACGCCAATTTGATTTCAACCTCGCTGCATTTAGATCCCAACCACAAGAAAACTTGTTCTCCATTATCCAAAATCATGATGTCATCATCAGCAAGATCATCTTGGCAAAAATCAGAACACTTTTCCGAAACTGTAAAGTACCCTTTTTCGTTCGAACACCGGAATAATCTAGTGTACTCCATGAAAGTTGCATCTTTTTCATAGGGTTTTCGGCCTCCTAGTGCTACCCAGAAGAAGTTCTCCGGTTCTTCGCCTTCATGAAGAACTTGGATGCTGACCCAAGGGTTGTTGAAGGTCTCCTCAGCGATTTCTTCAACTAAACGAGCTTCTTCGGGATCGGATTTAGATCCAATCCAAACGTAAACTATTCCAGATTCTTGTTGTTCAAATGGTACATTTAATATGTAACAAAAAGCTGAATTCAAGGCAGTAGCATCAAGTTTAATTTGTACCAACCTGGTACATAGCTGGCTTCCATTTGATCGAAAATGATAAAACTCAACTAGATTTGTATTTTTTTCTTTGGTCCGCTTTCCTTGATGAATGATGAATTTGCGTTTAAAGTGCGACATGAATTTCAAATTTTCTTGTTGTTGGTGGGTGCGTACAACTTCTAATTTGTCATTAAATAATGCTTTAAATTTCTTTTGTAACGTAAAAGTAAAAGTTAACCATCCCATATTTCCAGCTTCTCTCCCTTGCCAAAAATAAACAACACATTGGAAATCATCTTCAAGGGGTTCTGTATCATCGTTATCATCAACCGGAACCCAATATCTACACAAGAAAACGTAGCAATCCATCGAATAAAAATGTCCAAGTTCTTCTTCGGGCAATCGGACGAACTTCTTCCCTTCCAAAACAAAAGCTTCCATAGCTTCTAGATCTTCGTTCCAGTCCTCAAACAGTTGCTGAGCTTCTGCGGCAGGCATGACAGGTTGCCGAGGCATAAACAAAGCAGCCAGATCTGCTTTTGTTTCTTGTTGCATGGCCCACTTCGTTAAATCAGCGCCGGTCTTCTGGACTGACTCAGCTGTGCGCGTGAAATCTACTGCGATAACTTCGTCCCAACCTAAGAATTTGCATTTGAAGATTTGGGTTTCGGTTCCTTCTTGCACACGGGTCACCATCGCGTAGTCTGGCCGGTCGATCATGTTGAATAGTTCTTGGCAGAGTTTGACAGCTGCTGCCCGAACTAATCGAGTTGATTTCTTACCAAACCTATCAATATTAGCATAATTATGTTTTTTGTTTTTGTTGTGGATCAGATAAACGTACCAGACAAAAACATCTAGATAACAATCTAAAATATAAACATTTCTGTTGTTTAATAAGGTGTTTACTAATTTTGCATGAGGCACTTCTACTTGTGGTAACTCTAAATATCCCATTCCTAATCGGACTTGGTATAATCTTGGAGTTATTGGAACGAAATTCGGATCAACATGTTCCTAAAATATTTTAATGTTAAAGAGGTTAAACCTAGTTCACATTTGGATTCTTTGAAAAAATGTTATGCTTCTGAATTATGAGAAAAAGAATCATGGTGAGAATCGTCTGTCAACAAGTGGTGATGCTAAATTGAATCTTCAATGGATCTTAGAAAAGAAGACATTGTAATTCATTGATAGCTTCACACACGGTATAATATTATACCGATGACTAATAATATGTGAGACTGCCACACCCAACTTGGGTAAAAGGCGTGATATGTAATAAATACCTGTGGTGGTTCTTCAGGTTTCATTCCAGAACTCTGGCCAATAGCAATCCAAAAGTCTTTGCTTTCGTCGCCCATTATTTCCGTCATGATATCAGCTTTATTTTTTCGCTCATTTTTGTTAATTTTTTCAGCCAGTAATCTAGCTTTGGATTTTAGGGTGTTTTTACATTTCTTGCCGTACCAGATAAAAACTTTTAAGCCGATGTCCAAAACGAAAACAAAACGGGGGTCTAAAGATTCTACAGCGACAAATACTGGTTCTAAATGGATTGATTGGCCGGCGGCGTGAACACGGTAAAGGCGCGCTGTATAAGTCTAAAAATAAATAAATATAATAAAGTTAAATATTATCGCTATACTCTATTACAAATAACGAAATAATTTTGACTGGTAAATTCTTGTGATTCTATTGGTTGCTATGTGCTGTTGCCAAGAGCAGATTACACAAACACAACACAAATATTATGTTAATTATGATTTCATTCTTTGTAGGTGCTGTGCGTTTTTTGTTATTTCGCCATTTTTGTAATTTTTCCTACGACCATATACGAAACTAACAGATTTCATACAGTTACCTAGCTACGAAAATAAACAATATCATACATCCGTTCAACGCGTGCGCTATTTTAACAGCTTAACGCACGTTTTAAATTTTTGTTTCACATTTTAGTAGGCGTATGTTGTCTTCCTGACATTTCTTAAATTTTTCCTGTTATTAAATAAATTGCATTATTCCATTAAAAATGGACACATCACTT
Organism: Agonum fuliginosum; assembly: GCA_947534325.1. Classification (NCBI taxonomy): domain Eukaryota; kingdom Metazoa; phylum Arthropoda; class Insecta; order Coleoptera; family Carabidae; genus Agonum; species Agonum fuliginosum. The sequence continues at coordinate 46,501,381 of OX384029.1, forward strand.
TAAAAGTATCCATATAAATTTAAGTAAAACATAGAAAATGTTTTAGTGTAAAAATTCTTTCGTTATTTCAAATAAAGTATATTAGTTATTTTTATACAAAACGATAACATTTATTTTATTGACGAAAGAAAAGTGTTTCCCTCGCTCCTTCGTCGCTTGTGAATTATTTTTCTCGAGTCGATAATATAATTTTATCGTCGTGTATAAAATTCTAATTTTTTCTATAGTTGATGTTAAAGAAGAAATATAAGAAAATCAATTTAAATTTAACTATTATTACAATTTCGGAGATTGTTTATAATGTTGTTCATTCTACTTTTCACACAAAGTGGATGCGAAAATATGTGAAAACAAATTGAAGAATAAAAAAAATTAAAGTACTTATCTACCCTTGCTGTTGAAGTTTTACTTTATCTACCCTTACGGTTAAAGTGCTACTTTAACACAATAGTATTTTGTGCACCTAGTGAGGGAAGCGTGCTATTACTCCCGCGGGCGAAGCGGCGGTCCGAGCGAGGGCGCCGGCTTCGCCCAAGGGTGTAATAGCTATTATTCCCTCGCTCGGACTCGCCTTCGACTCGGGTCGCCGCTTCGCCCAAGGGAGTAATAGGTATTACTCCCGCGGGCAAAGCGGCGGCCCGAGCGAGGGCGCCGGCTTCGCCCAAGGCCTTCCCTCCCGTGGGACACACAATATTTTACGTCATGAGGGTTGGATATCAGGCAGGCAACATTCAGACCACCAGCCTTATGAATATTACAATTACGAACATGCAGTTCATTGTTCAGAAATAAAAGATTTATATAATAATTTTTGAAATAAAAAATTTTTTGCAAGCGGGAGAAAAACAGAAACGCACTTGCTTTCCTCCCGCGCGGGAGGGAAAACTCGCTTCCCTCCCTCCATTAGCAAGAGGAAAACACTGCTTTCCTTCCCCGAGTGACGTAAATGTTATTTTAACATCAGCTATGGAAAACAAATTTTTGTGTAAAAATACCATGTCTTCAACTGTGAAGAATCCAGAACAAGTACGTCCGCCCTCAATATAAGTAATTTCAGTATCAAACAAATTTAAAAACTCTTCGGATTCATCTCCTTGTTCTTCCCGAATTGTTCTGCATTGCGCCCCCAAATAATTTCTCAAATTGACAGCATGAATTGCAGAACATGCCCGTTTATCCAACTAAAAAAAAAACAAAATTAAACCCAGTTTTTGAAATTAAACAATAAATTATTACCGTAGCCTTTTCACCAATCCAAAAATAAATTTCCCAACTCAAAGACCCTGTCTCGTCCAGCAATGTTTTAAGAACAATATAACAATCCCCTTCGTAGAATTTACCATGGGCAGCTTCTTCAATGCGATTGGGAAGGAAATTTTCGATTTCCCAGATTGCTAGGCCTGGCAATTGGCCCGCCTCATCGTCGAAAAATTCGGAGTAGTCTAATGGAGGCTTTTCCAGTGTTTCGTCCCATCGTTTAGGTCTAATTAAAACAATTTTTAGAAAAATTTGTAAGAAATATAACGGCAAACTTACTTCAGTGATTCTGCCTTTACATCTTCTTCAGTCTTGTTGGTGTTTTTATCTTTGGCAATGTCTTTCATTCCCTACAAACAAAATATGTAATAAATAAAAACTTCGAGATAAAATTAAATGGGAGATACTTCTCATGATGTACTGATTGCAAATAAATTATTATTTTTTTAATTCTCAAAATTGATTGCACTGTACATGAAGTAAACATTTTACTTCGACTGGTTTAAATTAAAAATAATTGATAAAAATACATGAACTTTTATATAGAATGATTCAAAACTTCGTGCATATATTTTAATGGCACATAGTACTCAATTTACTGATACAATATTTTTTTATTTCGTAAATTTAAAGGCAGTTTTCGCAAGAAACGCATTTTAAATTAGTAGATTGTTGATATATAATGTATATTTGAAACTCAAGTTGAGCAAAAAGGGGTGACAGATTATGTGAAAATAAATTAGCAAACCTTTAATATTTTTGCTTGATCTTGATCGGCTTCCTCCTGATCTCTTCTTCCGCGTCTCAGTCGCAATTTTCTTGCAATTGGATCTTTACTAGCATCTAATAGGAAACAATAATATAATTTGAGATTTTTACAATACACTTTTGAATCTTACTTGCTGCCGGTGTCGGAGTAGGTACATTAGCCCCAGCTAGTCGTAACTGATGTTGCAACGAAAAATCAATGTTATAAAATTCTAGTCCAGCTCCTTTAGCAAATTCTGTCGGTTTTGGAGGCATAACTAGATCAGGATTTTTGCGTAGATCCAACTGATCCAGATCAGTAAGTAAGTGAATTGCATCGGGGAGGGTAATCAAACGGTTTGAGCTCAGGTTTAGCTTCTTAAGTGATCCACACCTAAAATAGTATATTATGAAAGAAGAGCACGACGCGAAGCGGAGTGATTTTAATGTCGCCAGTGCTTTAAAAGCACTTATACACGAGCTGGAAACAGCATTTTAATTTTGTTTCATTTTATAAAGTAGTCTGTGTAATGTGTCAAAACATCGTTACCTAGGAGATTAATTATATTTTTATTGTAGTTGCTTAGCAAATTTTTAAAAGACAGCATGTTTTTGTCTTGTCATTATGCACGCATTTGGGTGTTTTAAACAGCGATTGAATTCATAATATAAAAATTCTACAATCGTTATTAGATCTTGGCTTCGCCTCGACCGAACAAATTTCTCGCTGCGTGCAATAAATAATGCTCTATCAAAAAACTAATTTATATGAACTTATTAAAATTTGTATTTACAAACCGGCATAGACCTTCTGGGATCATTTCAAGTTGGTTATTCGATGCAGAAAATATTTCAAGTCTTCCCAATTTTCCGATACCTGAAGGAATACCTTCAAAATCTAATTGATTATCGTTTAAATACAATCGACGCAATGTTGAAATTTTACATAACGAAGGCGGTAAACCTGTTAGTTTATTATGTGATAAATTTAATGTTTCCAGTTGTTGCCATAACTCCATTGCTAAAAATACATAGATAAGTTTCATAACTATTTATGAAATAAATAAAAATACCTGTTGATAATTCTGTTATTTCATTGTCACTCAAATTCAATCGTTTCAAATTTGGCAAAGAGTAAAGCGCCTCTGGTATACGAGGAAGATTATTTTGTGCAAGGTCTAAATCAGTAAGATTTGCTAAACTTTCTAAACTTGTTGGAAAGTTTAGTAATGTTCTTTGTGTGTTCCTCATATGTAATGTTTCCAAGTTTACCAAAGATGGAAGTTGTCTAAAAATACTTCAAATAATTCAAGTAACTTATAAAGTAGGGGAAGATGGGCCACAGTGGATCACTTCTTTCTTAAACCAATACAATTTGCTAATAAAATGAAATAAAATGTGAATAACTATTTTACATATATAAAGGGGCAGTTTTACCTAATACAAGAATTTGAATTTATAGTCAAAACAGAGTTAACAAATTTCGGGCTGTAAATGCGGCTTTAGAGATAGGTAACTGCCAAAACGAGACAAATATTTATAAATTTTCCGAGATATTCTATTTGATTCACTGTGCCCCACCTTCTCCTAAACTGAATATTACCTTAATTGAAAATGCCCCAATGGGTTATGGTTTAAAATAAAAGTCTGCAAATTCGCAAGCCGTCTTGTCTGAGGAGGTAGAGTCTCTAAATTATTGCTACTCAAATCGAGGAACAATAGATCAGTCAAATTTACGAACAATGTGTTTGGAATTGAGTCGATACTAAAAAAAACATTACAATTAATTACTAGAAGATCAACAGGTTATGAAACACTAACTGATTGTTGCTTAAATTAAGGACCAAAAGTGCTCTAGCCTTGTCTAGGCCTTCAGGCACTTCCTTCAAGTTATTGTGACTTAAGTCTAAAGTTGTAAGTTCTTCTAAATGAAATAATTCAGCAGGTATACCAGAATTCTTAACCTTATTGTGCCTCAAATTTAATGTACGAAGGCAACCTAATTCAGTCAGTTCTCCAAACAATCGTTCCAGTTTGTTTCTGGTTAAAGATAGATGCTCCAATTTTAACAGTTTTCCCATTTCTTTAGGAATTTCTGTCAAATTGGTTCGGTCTAATTTGAGCCATTGTACCCCGGTCATCAGCCGTACGGCCTCGGGGAATTTTTCATCCTGTAGAGCATAAATTTGTTTAAAATATTACAGATTATTATTTCGAAATAGCTATAACTTACGCTGAAATCATTTCGTGTAAAGTCTACTCCTCTTACAAAAGGTAACACCCCTGTGTTTGCCATAGTTGTTTTGAAAGTTTGTCACTTTGTAAATATAAAACTTTATTAAACTAATGATTAACGTTTGAAATAAACATCTGTTAAGTATGTTAATCAATCTTTAAAAATAACACTGAATCACAAGCACAACATTCTTTCACTATCAAAAATATTTGGACTCCGTAGCCATGTCAGCAGTGCTGCCAAAACAAAAGAGTAACAAAACAAGTGCTGACTACACCAAAACAAATGAATGCCGGAGAACAAATTATAACCTTATTTAACAAATACAATAAATTATGTCACATTTTTATGAGAAAATTAATGGATTCAATTTTATTGAGACATTAATGGCCATTTGCACCACTTCACTTAAATGAAAAATATCGAATCGAACTCATAGCAGTTATTTCAGTTTGACAATTTGATTTTGATTCGATATTGTTCAATTAAGGAAAACATTAAATTCTAAGCGGCGCAACTGGCCATAAACCGCATTCAGTCTGAAATTTGGTGTAATTCGTATCACCTGAAATTTGAAGAAATTAATTTACATGTTCACCGCTCGAAATTTGAGTCAATCAATCAAGACAAGAAATGTTCAAACGCTTTTCAGAACAAATCAACTGAATATTTTACTTTAATTGCCTCCTAACAATTTCACAAATTTCGGACTGTGAATGCGGCTTATCAAAAAAAGTGCTTACTAGTTACTATACAAAAACAAATGCGATATATAAATTGTGTGTAACAAGTACCAATTTATGGAAAAGTTATTGGGATTGCATTTTATTAAAACATAGTGTAACTCGTCATTACTAACTCTCAAATTTATTACTACGACAAAATTTTACAGGAGAATTCGCATATCTGCGAACTATGAAAAATGATTGACTATAAAATAATGAGGGGCGGGGTACGGGTACAGTCAAATATAAAACAATTCCGTAATTATTGTGTATCACGACAACCTATCAAGTTGCTGTTATTCCAGCAAACTATGTATTTATCGATGGATTGGAGGCATTGGTACGCCTGCCCCGGGACCACCCGCTAAGGCTGTGTTCGGACCTAGTAACATCTATAAAACAAAACAAAATTACAACCCACACTATTTAATATTTATTCCAGGAACTCGAACCGAACTGAAACGAACCGATACTATTTTAGTGAACTCGGAATCAAACCTGCACTGTTTATAATTTAAATAACTATGCTAAATCTATAATCAGAGTCGAATCGATGGATGCGAACCACAAAACCAGTTCAATAAAAATAAAAATCCGGAACAAAACCGAACCTGAACCGTATTTTATGCCGTTCGAGTCCCTGATTTATTAATTTCCTACTTGTTTCTGTTGAGTTCGTTGCATATCTTCCATCTGTGCTCTCTCCACCTCAAAGATTAATGGAGCAAACAGAATAACTGATGAACTTACGAAAATCCAAACTACATTCCGAGAAAGGCCGTATAAACCTTTGATTCCTTGAGAAGTTGCGCTGGCAGCACAATATGTTATATTACGGATGGATTGAGGAAACATTTCTGACAGACCCCATAGTCTCTCGCCGAAGGTTTCATCGGGCTAAATGAAAAACACATTAATACAAAACTGTACAAAATTTAAGTTTATTAGCAAAAGCTCTGTTCACACACGGATTTTTTGAAGATTCTTTCATGTTTTTGAATTTTGTCTGTACAGCCAAGGACATCGTTTAATCAATAAAACCAGTGAACTAACATTCCGCGGTTTGATATTTTGTAGTTGTTTGTAGCCTGTACAGCCGAAGTCTTCGTTCAACCAATCAAACCACTGAAAGCAGTAAATTAACTTTTTGTAGTTTGATATTTTGTAGTTGTTTTCAGGTGATTACATGGTTTGATTGGCTGAACAAAGACTTCGGCTGTACAGCCAGAATGACATGCTCGGAATCAGTCACTCTGTACAGCGAAGGACATTCAACCAATCAAACCATGAAAACAACTACAAAATATCAAAAATCAAACCGCGTGAAGTTAGTTTAGTTAGTGCTTACACTGGTTAGATTGGTCAAACGATGTCCTTCGCTGTACACAGTGACTGATGTGCCCCTGATGTATTTTGTACATAAGGGGCATATCAGTCTGCCGTACCTACAGTTAAATACATAGTTTTGATATTTTGTAGTTGTTTTCAGCTGATTACATGATTTGATTGGTTGAACCAAGACTTTGGTTGTACAGGCAGAATGACAAGCACGATATCTATACAAAGTTTATTAGCATAATGCAAGTTAACCTTGTACTAATTTTAAGTTAGGTTATGTACTAAGTAACATAAAAATCATTTTACAAATAAAACAAAAGTAATGGAGAATTGTACTTCTTGGCGATAGAAATACTTGTAAAATAGTAAAGCAAATACCTCATCTGAAAATTCGTCGAGTGCTGCAACGGTTCCCGATTTATTTGCTCCTGTAGCATTTTTGTCAGATGAAAAGAGGCTGTCATCTTCTGGAGGTCCATTCAAATCCATTGTAACTTTGTTATTTTCTCCTGGAGCCATAATAATAAATATTAACACTTAAAACTACGTATCTACAATGGAATTAATGAATTCCTCGTGCAAGGGTATTACACTTTTGATTGACAAAATGGTATCCCTTGCACGCAAGCGCATACAATTGCAGCAACTTCGCCAATATAATAAAATGAAAAATTGTTTTTGAGTAACAATCTTACCGATGTTATTATTATTTAAACTACAAACCAATGATATGAACAAATACCAATTACCTTTCCATTTATTTCAGGTTAACAAATTTCGAAATGACAGTAGGTGGCTCTAGTATCACTTCTGAAAACTGAAAAATCTGAAATTTTATTACGTCATAAACGCAGTAGGCAAACTTCACACAACGCTGTTTTAATATTTATCAGATAATCAGGCGGTTGTTAACTTAATAATTCCTTATCTTGCATTCCGATTTCATGTCATGTTTAATTCCCTTCTGAACCATTCTCTTAACTGTTACATGGCACAATTCAAACTCAATTATGTTTACCATGGTGTAATTTGATTATACTATAAAAGGTACTAAACTAGATTAAGGATTATTCAATTAAATTGTTACAAAATGATTATACTATCTCATAAATTTAAAATTAAGGAAATTAACTTCAAAATACATTTTAATTCAACAATTAAATTGTTTATCAAAGTAACAAAATGATTCTACTATCTCATAAATTAAAAATGCAAGGAAATTAAGTAACTTAAAATAGTCATTTATGTAACAAGTACACAAAATAGTAGAGGACGAATCTATTTATAGACGAGGCGTAAGCCGAATCTTTAAGTTAGGTGAGTCCTCTAAAACTCAGTTTGTGTACCGTGAGCATAATTATAATGCTCTCCAAATTTGTGTAGTAACTATACAAAATTATTCTAAAATATAACTTTAAAATAAAATTTTGAAATACGTAGGCAATGAAACAATGAAAACCAGTTAAAATAATCCTATAAAATGTAAATAATAGCTCAATGCCTAGGTGAGCATTATATTAAAAAAAGAGCATTATATTTAAAAAATTTAAGTAAATAATAATTAAAATAATTGTTATAATGAGGAATGCAGGAAAAGGAAATAAATAAAGTTTAGATGATAATTACTTTATTATACAATGTCATGTCAATTAATAAAAGTTTTACAGAAAAGATTACAAACGAACTAGATATTATCTATGATACAAAATGTCAAAAATTGAGAAACATGAGATCACACATACGCAGAACACACAAATACTCATGCATACTGATTATTCCGACAACGGGCAACAGGGTCTCACTAATGATATACTTTTTGAAAGCGTCTATATATTTTTTTTTGTACACTGCATGTCGTACCAGCACATCTTTTTACAAAAAAATCCTTTGGCTCTTATAACACTTACAACTGCTTAATAGAAAATTGGATTGAATGAATAATTACCAACATTTACATGATTACCTAAAACACGGATAAAATTTCATAATATTCGGATCATAAGCTGGGTGGAGGGGCCTTGCAGCTTAACACACTAGCATGTTACTTGGCAGTTTCTATTCGCGACCGTGGCGGCGCTGATGCGCTTGCAAATGGCGGACAAGGCGGTAAATTCAAATTGCTGTCACCAAATTTTAAACCAAATGTACTTAAAACTTATTATATTATGAAAGAATTTATGAATATACCGCCTGTAATGTTATAAAATTGCCGCTAGGTGGTATCGCTCTATTTGGAATCGCGAATATGATGAATACTATGTTAAATAGATTGTTGCACACGGACTAGACTACAGTAACTTGTTTTCTGAACCAAATAAGATCAGTTATTTGGTTTAGATTGCAACTGATTTCATATTGCTTCTAAAATTATGAATGAATGATGATGTCTATGCCGTTTTGTTAAAACATTTGGTTGGTTCAAAAAAATCACATGATGATTATCTATCCTATCAATTGATTGTTGACTGGTGTAGAAATTGGAAATGCTTCACTCTTCTTGATGAATGATGTTGAAGGACGGATGGTAATTTTTTTAAACCAACTGTTTAAAACTTCACTCTTACAAGGCTTCCGAGATCTTAATTGGCTAATAATGCCGAAAACGACAATTGTCTTTCCACTGTGTTACCAATATTGGCACGTCACTAGATTGTTTAAAGAGTCTTTGCTTTGTCTAGAAGATCGTTTATAAATTTCTGAAACACACAAACACAATCGTTAGTCACTAAAAACAAACACAGTTCCAGGAAATATTGAGGGACTACCGAACGTGGTATCGCGCATTTTTTATTTTGCTGGTAACCGTTCAACAAGATTTACTCCCAATTATAAAATGGTAGAAGTTATTATAGTGGAATCCAACCACTTCGACCGATCGTGTTGGTGCAGTCAGAATCTCAATCCTTGCGACGACCTTTGAAATTCAAAGCGATAACAGAAAGATTCTTATGCATACAGGACTACATTTAAAATGATCAAGTGGTCAGCTTGAAGCATCCGAGTGCGATTTAATTGCAAGATGTTTTTACAAATTTGGGACAATCACACACTGTCGGCCGAGTGACTTAAACCACGGAACTTTGTGTTCGTATGTCTCACAAGCAAAGAGCTGTGTGCCTCGACAATAATAATAATTAGCGTCAATCCGATCCCCTTCTCGGACTAGTGTTACTTTCTTTTCTAAAGTGTTTGTTAGGGGTAATTAAACATACCTTAACGTCAGTTTGAGACTTCCTGGCATTGCACAGCAGTCCCTAAAATAAAACAAAGGTTAATACACTCCATAAAATTCCTTCCTAAAAATAGCGCCCGCATCAAACAAAAACAAAACAAATTAATTAACCAGAAATACCCTGATAATTAATTCACTACACATCGAGTAATTAAAACTCATTAATACTCGGCAAATCAAATTTGTGATTGTAGCAAATAATTATTGTTTCTTGGTGTTAAATACAAAATTTCTACGTGTAATTATAGCTTAGCCTGATCGTGAGAATTACTGGAATTACTCTAGTATTAATCAAGATACTTGAAAGTGAAATTCTGTTCTCAGAGAATTTATCTAGATAATTAGAGTAATTATTATAGATACACACGTATGAATAGCATTATTAACGCACAATAGAGGAGAATTTTCTGAAAAATGTTGCAATTTTTTGTGCGAAAAATGAATATCACGCAATTGTTTTACATACGTTATCTCACGCCATGTTTTTAAAACAAACAACATGAATTTAAACAGTCAACCAGACATTCGAATTAGTTACTTTATTATTTTACTTTACTAGAGGGCAAAGTAAGTAATTAATTCCTTTTTGCCCACGTGTGCAATATAAGGTTTTATCCAACACCTCTTGATAACAGCTTAAATATTTAATAATATCGAGTTCCAACCTAAAACATCGTTACAATGGTGACTTTAGGTACAGTTACAATTTACACACTAGTGCACAATCTTTTACTTTGCTTGTTTAAAATCAATGATGTTTTAATTAGGAGGTGTTGGATAATAGTTTATTATACAATGAGTTCATAATGATAGCTATTAATACGCGAGTATGAAATTTACGATACGAGCCATGGCGATGAGTGTCGTAATTCATACGAATGTATTAATAGCCATTATACAAGAGTTGCATACACTATTTTTTCTACTCCCATGCTTTCATTAAAAAAATATTCATTTGCTTGAATTTACTTGAGTGTTTCATAATGAAAATCTATATAGAAATGAAAATCTGTGTCGAAATGAAAATCTGTATCGAAATGAATGTCATTCAAGTACAGACAATGCATACTTCATAAATTAATTAAAGCATGAAATCAGAATAATATATTTTATCTACGACCTATGTAGCTATGTATAACGACCATTAAATGTGTGATGTTTGCTACATAACGATATATATTAATCCCACAGGGAATAATACCAGGGAATAATAGTCAGTATTTCCTCCTCTGCACCAGAAAATTACTTTGCCTGAATCAATTTCTCCATGCAAATTATTTTTTTTAAACATTGCAGTGTTTATGATGTAACTATGTTGATAGAGAATTGACTTTTGGAAATGTCAAAATTTTTGCGTATTGGTATTTATTTGATTGAAATCTTGTAAGTAATAATTTAGTAGTAGATAAAGTACAGTATACAACTCGCTGTAATGGCTATTATTCCCTCAGATGATTTAATACCCTTGCTCGGTTTGCTCGCTCGTGTTATAAACTTCATCTGCAGGAATAATAGCATCCATTATAGCGTCGTTATTATTATACCGAATGCGCAGTTATTTCGACAATAAAAAACCTGTAAATTAAAATAGCGAATTTTGAAAATTTCTTCCAATTTTGTGAGCAGTAAATTGAGTACTATAATTATGGCATAATTATATGCACGAAGTTGTGAATTTTCCTGAATAATGTAGTATACTTATTTTGAAAGATAATTTAGATTTAACTTTTTATCCCTTAACAAAATATATTATTACATTTCTTTTTTCACATTAAATTTCTTTTAGTACTATCCTGTACTCGACCTCCAAAAACTATCAATCCAAATTTACATTTCATTCCGTTTTCAAACCAAATAAAATATATTCCAGAAGTCAGATACATCATTTCCGTTTTAAAATAGCTTTCCATCAATTTCCCAATTAACTTTCCCTGAGTACAGACCTGTAAATGTGTCCGTCTTTCGTCATCGCTGTCCATATCGAGCAGTTCATCGATATCGACTTCTACTTCGTCGCTCCTGCATTCATCCTGCACCTGGAACAAAAAACAGTCGAAATCAACACGGCGCAGTTCGTTTCGCATTTGTTACGTCAGCACGGCACACTAGGATGTGTGATTGGTTGCCTGACAGGTGACAGTCAATGCTTATTAAACTTTTAAAACAAATGACGGGCGAATATTGAATTTTCAGTTCGTGGAAATTGAACAGGAGGGTAGTCTAATTATTTAATGGGGTGGATTTTGAATTGAGCCAAATTAATCGGGTTGATAGACTCAGTTAATTTTTGTTTTGATAATGAAGTTTTTGGGGAAAATGTAATAATTTATAATTATTGCTATTAATTATTATTAAAAATGATTAATTTCGATAATATTAAATGACAATTCCGAATGTGGTTCTGATAACTCAGTTTCAAATCAACGAAGTATAATTATATTATAGGAGTAGACACTTTTAAAGAGAGACAGAACATAAGGGCCAGCTCAGAGTATGCATTCTATGACGATAATCAACGGTAACGATGGTAACACATGGGCCCAGGGCCCAGTAGTGATATTTCCATTGATATAATATTACTACACTGTAAAAAAAATGTGTGTAATTTTACATAAGAAACTTAGGCAACTAAAATGCCTAAGTATTAACTGTAATTTTACATGTACCTGTAATTTTACAATGAATATGTAATTTACTTCCAGAACTATTATGTAAAAATATTAATAATTAATTTAGTAATATTACACATAAAATTCGGAGTTTTACTTAAGTATAGCAAAATGTCATTTGTGTAAATATACATATTTTCTATAATTTTCCATATGAGATATGTTAATTTACACCCGTAATCTAGAAATACTACATAGCACATTACAGAAATATTTATTGCAAAAATTTAGTATTTTTACCGTAATTAGTAAATATTTCCTAAATTTTGTCTGTATTTATGTTTTACATAAATATTGTAGTAATGTATTAATAAAACAGTAGTAAATTTCAATAATAAATTATGAAAATTACAGTAAGATATGTTTTTGAGCATGTTAATAATGAAACTTTATATTTTATAAGGTATAAGGCAAAACATTTATTTTAAAGAAAATAAAAACTTATTTCAGAAATATGGTTCTGCGTATCGGTGTACAGCTCAACAATATAAAATTGTTTGTATTTAATTGAATTTATTTTTTAAAATAATATAAATAAAATATTAATAAATATTCTGAAAATGTAAAAAAAAATAATCCCTATATCACGTGATATTACAAGTCCATTATTCACACAATTGTCATCTGTCATCACACCAAAATGTGAGGTTAGGTTTAGGCAGTGAGTTGTAAAGAAATGTTTTATTTAAAAAGTCGTAGATAAAACGTCGTGTTTGATTCGCACATATTGGCTATAATTCATGATGATTATACATTTGCCTTTAGCTCGTGCATAAACTTTCAACCTCTTGAATTAAGCCTACATTATGTGCTCGTTAAATAATATTACTATTTTGATAGTTACTGATGATTCACAATGTGAGGCTGCCACACCCAAGTTGGGTAAACATACAAATTCTGTAGAAAATAGAATCATTTTTTAGGAAAAATATAAATACTTCAGTAATTCAATTTAATTTAAACATAAATAAAATACCAATTTAAAAATTTCTGGATCCGGTCCTGGGGTGCTCAAAAGTGTAAGAGTAGAGTATACCACAGGGAAAGATTGTTGTAATTTCTTTTGTTACTTGCAAGACGTAAATTCCTTTATCTGATTCGTAGTTAGAATTTTCCATAAATTTACATTACATTGCTGTCACGATATATACAAAACTTACAAATAATAAAAAAATCAATATCACTTATTTTCCGTTATAAATAACTTCAGTAAACATTATTAAAATTGAACCCTCGGATTATTCCGTAATTTTTCACTCTTTGCTTTTGCTTTGTTTGCAGGTTCCTAAAATATAGGCAATTATGTAAATTAGTTCTTCGCATATTCATTAATTGATAGCAATTACAATTTACTAATTTGACTTAATTTAAAAACGGAAACGGTATAAATAAAAATAAACAGTTTTAATTAACAGGATTGTCTGATAAAAATACAGGAAGAAGATAAGAGTATGCAAGGTCATCACCAAGATAATTATTGTATTTTTGTATCTCCCGTATAGGTACAGTACGCGAAATAAGATATGGTCGGAAATATTCATCGAGCGGACAGCGGACATAGATCAAATTTTTTGGCAGAAACCGCTTCGCTACCTTGAAATAGTGTAAAAAGAAGTCGTCCAGCTCGGTTTTTCTCTTGACTCAGTTGCCTTCAATCAAGTAAAGAGTTGGCGAACTTTGACTCAGCTCTGTGTAGAACATAGCACATGCACGGTCAGTACCTTAACTACGTATAACAATTATTTTTATTTGATTTTAGAGAGAAAAACCACCAACAAAACAAAAAAATAAACCAAAAAACACTGCTCTACTGCTATTGGGAAAATAGTCGCATAAAAACAACTGCACGCAAATAAATATCAATTGTTTGTTTTGTGTTGACAAATACAAATTTCCCCAGGGCCAGTCCGGTCCTGCAGGCTTCCTGTTAATTAAATTCGTGATAATAGCGGTTTCTTGTTGATCAGTTTTTCATTTTTGATCAGGTCTTACGTGTTGAGGTGTGGAAAACGGAAAATGAGACATGAATCTCATAATTGAATTTTTGATGGAAAATTTGGATAATGCGTGCCGGAAAAATGTTATTTTCATATAAATGTCTTTTTTAGGACCTGGAAATTGTGCGATGAACGAAGGAAGATCTTATCAAGAGCCGTATATTTTAGAAATAAGGTGATATCTAACATCAGCATGACAGCATGTATATTTTTATAAAATATATTACACTATTTTCATTTTCTATTGAAATAATAATGTGCATTTATACCAGAATAGTAAATTGAAGGATCAAAATAATAGTAACCGATCAAAATTTATTATTTAAAATAGTAATTTACATTATAAGTGCGGTAGGATTATTTTACAACACTTTATAATAAAACCGAGCGATGTATAAATACCTAATGCACACATTATGTAATATTTTTTGGTCGACATACCTAAAACATCCTATTTTCTATGAAGTGAAGTGAGATTTTGACATGTGCTAAAATTTCCTTTTGTCTTGAAACAACTCCTAAGAGATGTTGCCAGTAGATAAGTGGTGTCACATTTAAAATTAATATGTTTTATTTATCTCTCTATTGAATAATAAATTGTGTAAAGTAGCGTTTTTGTAGACTCTCTTTTATTACAAAGCAACTTTTTAATGGCCTATTAAAGCAATAAAATTCGATGCTCTTTACCTAACAATATGCGGTAAACTGATGTTATGTGTAAAATCACAACTACCATAGACGTCAACGATGTGTGATTGTTATTTGCCGATGACACTTAAACTGTAAAAATATTTTAAACTATCTTTTCTGCAAATCATCTTTAGCATTTTACAATTTACAGATAACTAATCTTGGCGCATAGTTTAGCAATGAATACACTATGTTTACATTTGATAACAATAACAACAAACTATGTGTTCAGTGAAGATCCCTCGTTTTTTCCGGAAATGCCAGTTACGTTGTATCATTCGTTTATCGCAATAGACTATATTTACATACTTTAACATTAATAGACTCGCGTTTCAACAGATTAGATATCGATCAACACGGCTATGAGCAAACAAAAACATTTAATTGCATGAGAAATGTGGCGTAGGAATAATTAATTTTAGTCGTCATCACCAGGGGCGGACTGGAACTTAAAATTTTACCGGTCCAAAATTGTACAGGTCTTGACATTATGGCCAATCCACCCCTGGTCATCACCCTGGTAACCATTACATGAATATTGTTTTATTCAAGTCGAAAAGAACAATTTCACAACAACCAACAACGTAGAATGGAAACGAAACAATACTGAAAAGGAAAATGGGAAAGAAACGTTAAATTTGTAATAAGAATGCTATTTTTAAGTGCATTGTAACGTAAAATATTAAATTGTAATTCTGCAAGCTTGTAAAAAGCTCAAAAAGGAATTAATATTTTAGGTTGGTTATTAATTAGTCAAAAGCATACTATAAAACATCGTTTGATAAATATTTTTTTGGAACAAAGATCTTGTGTTTTTATTTTATTATTTCTATCTATGTTCATTTCAGTTTTGAAATCTATTGTTTAAGGGCGCACTTAAAAGTGAAAAACGAAGTCTGTTATGGTAATGTTTTTAACCCGATAATTGTGAAAATCTTATAGGGCATAATATGATTTTTTTTAAAATAATTTTTTTCTGAAACTACTAGTGCCACGTCAGCGACACTTTAAAACTTTTACATGGCTCATTTTGCACATGCTTTCTGCATAAATTTCGGATAAACGATGTAACCTACAATAAAAATTATATTACACAATGAAAATGTGTACATTCCTAATTGCCTTATTCTAAAAATTATGTCTGTAATAATAGTTCATTTTGCATAAAATTCATTGCAATTTGTATGAATTTTGTTCTCTCTTCTTTCATTTCTACTGCAACTTATATTTATTTTCAGGTATTCTTATTTAGAATAAGGCAATCTAGAAACTCTAATGATTCTATTGATATATTATTTATGCCTATTGCTTGTTCCTATTTGCAGAAATTTATGCATAAAAATGACTGTCTGGAAACGGTTTCAAACGCGACTGTATGAACTTGAAATATCGATACAATTCATAAAAATGTCAACTACACAATAATTGGACAAAGTGTCATAATAGTTATTTATGTTATAATAATGGTAACGTAAATTATTATGTTACTAGTCGTGAAGATTATCAGATGAGATGAAGCCGAGTTTGATGACACGGCGTGTACCATAATGATTCGTTACGGTTTGTATTGGATACAAAATTTAATCTGTCGGCATAAATTATTAGTCAAAAAGTAAAATAAATTATTTGCCTCTGTGGTCTATGATGCTGTAATGCTAAATTTATTTACTTTTTTTACCCCCTCCGAAATAAGCTACACTTCATGAAGCCTACCGTCCGTTGTCACAATACCTCATTTCAGCTAAGAAAAAAGCAGATGACACTGCGAGTGCAGTCCGTTTTACACTCACACATTTTATTAGTTCATATAATTTTGCGCTAACTTAAAGGTATGTGTTGTTAATAAAGCTGTCATCAATAGAATAATGTAGTACTTCGATGTAACTATGAAAGTAGGTATATATATTGTCGAGACTAGTCGAAAGTATGCTCGACTCTCGAA
This sequence comes from Agonum fuliginosum, assembly GCA_947534325.1. Lineage (NCBI taxonomy): Eukaryota > Metazoa > Arthropoda > Insecta > Coleoptera > Carabidae > Agonum > Agonum fuliginosum. The sequence goes on from OX384029.1 coordinate 46,518,214, forward strand.
ATTTCCAAAACGTCTCGGTCTCGAACCTGTAGTCGAGACTTGCATTGTGGTCTCGTCTCGAATTTCGTAACAAGAAATATTATACATGTTCTATGAATTTTTCATCATTTTATCATATAGTTTAAAGCATGCAAAATAAAGAATTAGTGAATTGCCATAAGAGTCCATGTAAAACGAGCGTAATTTCAACATTCAATTACTCAAAAACCGGATAGACGAAAATTTAAAAAAACGGCACTGTATAAATTTCAGCCTCTCATCATCGTTTTAATTTTGGTCACCAACCTCCTTAAATCACAGCATAATGAAATGTATCAGTTTTTAAAAATGGTTTCCCCTCATATCACAATTAATTAATAGTATCAACATTGCAACAGTTTCATGAATAATAATTCCGCTCCATCTAGTGGGCGCTGTCAAACAAAGCATGTGCTTGGGGCAATAACAAAACACCATCGCGTATAAACAGCAACCCATGTCCACATCCACGTAATTACAACCTGTGTCGGACGAACGATGAACGGACCCGCCTTGCATATGTAATGTTCACTTTACACTTTACACAACTCACAATTTATTCACAGTCTAACAACACAGCGGTCATCGCTCTTGCAAACTTCACTTGTTTCTGAAAAGCGCGCGCTTGAAATCTTGGCGCGAAACGATCTTCGCTTGTCAACAGATAAGTCATCAGATGCTCCTTTGTTTTAAAGTTTGAACTGTGATTCATTGCGAAAGTTGCGGCTACCTGGGAATTCACTCGTTAAAAACGGTTTCCGTTAGAATTTGTTTTCATATTTCTGTGTTGAAATTTATAATAATTGCAGTTGGCGATGACACATTGTCAGTTTCAATTGTTTTTGCAATCAGACAAAAACGATTGGCAATTGTTTCTTGCTTTGCAACAACACTGTAATTAGAGTCTATAATCATACGAATGTTATGACAATAATTATGTTTTTTATTACTACTTCAGAAGAATGACTACTGATCTAAAAACATCAAGAAAAACGTGCAATTAACGATTGAATTTTCCTATGCATGTGATGCCGTACGAACCCGGAGTTCCGTGGTTCAAGTCTCTCGGCCGGCAGTGTGTGATTGTAAAACATCTTGCAACTAAATCGCACTCGGACGCTTCAAGCTGATCACTTGATCGTCTTGAATGTAGTCCTGGTTGCATAAGAATCTCTTTGTGGCTGCTTTTAAATTTTTAAGGTCCTAACACAGATTGAGATTCTGACTTACCAAGACGAATCAGTCAAAGTGGGGTGTGGTTGGATTTTACTATAATAGTAAAATCTACCATTCTATAATTATTTGGAGTAAATCCTGTTGAATAGTTACCAGCTTAAATAAAAATAAATCGCACCAGGGGTTCCATTTTCTAATATTATAAATATTAATACAATTATAACTGTTCAAATCCAAATCCTGTTCCAGTTTGGAATAATTTGGTTGTTAATCTAGTTGTCTTGTTAAAAAACAAATGAATTACATCTCAAACCAGTTTATAAATCGATGACGATATCTCATAAGTGGTTCGTGGACCAAGACCACCTACATTCAATTGTTTCAAACTAGTTGTTTATAGATCAAGTTGCCATGGGAGTTGACCATTTTTTTAACAAAAGAATCAGTTTTTTACACTTTAACTGGTGTGGTTAATTTAAATTAATAAAGATGTTAGAACAGTCACATTTTGGTGTTTTTATGGAGCAATTTTAGAAAATTATACGTTATTTATTTGGCTGTAATTATAATAATAATAATGCGAGATGTTTTTATGTCACAATGATATGAATTAATGTTTGGAAGTATAGCAATAAATTGTGCGTTCTCATTTAAATATTTAATAACTCACATCGTAAATCTAACGTATAGAAAGAAATTTATGGATGATCTATATAAAATTCCGCATTGCGTGAGTCAGAAATGATTAAGCATTTATTAAAAAATAGACAAGAAATTATTGCCAGTAACATTTATGTATGAATCAGATTGCATTATTTAGATTGCAGCAGACAAAATACACAAATATGAATCATGATTCGTATTGAAGTATAGGTACATATCTATCACGCCTTTTACCCAACTTGGGTGTGACAGCCTCACATATTGAGCCATCGATATAAATATAAACTTAATATACTATGGGGTAGTTGTAAAAACATTTTGTAATAAAATCGCACTCGGACGCTTCAAGCTGACCACTTGGTCATCTTAAATGTAGTCCTGGTTGTGTAAGAATCTATCCGTTGCCGCATTAAATTTTAAAAGTTGTCGCACGGATTGAGATTCTGACTGCAACAAAATAAATCTGTCGAAGTGGTTGGATTACACACAAGAATAACATCTACCATTCTATAATTGGGAGCAAATTAGATTGAATGGTTACCAGCTAAATATTTAATCTAGGCTGCGAAATATCTGTTTAACGTCCGAGGCTTAAAAATTTCCGAGAGCACTTAAACACATTTCACAACTGCAGTGCATGCGTAATTAAAAACACACATTTTATTTTTTGTAGCAACTATCAAAAATATCTGATATTGACACGCAGAACTCCTGTATTTAAAATGTTTCAACGAGTGCCTACAGCAACTTCTATCAATATTATTTTCAATAAATTTACTTTGCAGCTGTTACTAATAACAATGCGGCCGCGAAATGTATCGTACACAAATGTTTTACTTGGCGGCCTAAATTGTGGACGTCAATGTCACCTTTTTTGACAGTTGCTCAGAAAAGTATTTTTGAGGAGGGTAAATTGGAAGGGAAATGTTTTTGTTTGTACAATGTTCGGGTAGAATTAAAAGTCTCCTTGGTCACACTTTCCATCATCCCAAGCTAAACCCAATGCTCAAATTGGTCCAGCTGACAAGTCTCCAGCCAATCTTCAGGGATTACCTTTTCACCGCTATCCAGAATATCCAGAGAATCCAGAGAGTTATCCCTGCAACCCGTGCAGCATACAGCACTGGATACACCATCGATCTGTACGCCCTTTGCACCTCTACACCAGACGTTCCCAATATTTCACAGTCATTTTAGTTTGTACACAAAAGAGACACGTATTTTATTATTATTTGTAATCGAAATATACACTTTTCATGTTTATTAATGTATTTATATATACTTTGATTCACTCCAGTCAACGAACGAGATCCCAAAATAGTTATTTGTATACCTAGGCTGCGAAATGACTGTTTAGCGTCCGAATGGCGAATGCAGAAGCTAAAATATTCTCGAGGACTCTAAACACATTTCGCAGACGAGGTATGCACAAAATTGTTTCCCGCAATAGTGCGGGAAATAGATATTCTGTCATTCAAAATGAGTGCGGGAAATAGGAAATTCTAGCACTAGTGCGGGAAATTACATTTTGTTTTATTTAATTATTGTGTCGTGTAAGCAACTGTTATGATACTAAAAATTAAACATAAACTACAAAGCCGTTCAAGTAGTTACATATAATCTGTCAAAAACTTGAATTATTTTTTTTTATGGACAATTGCAGATTGTAACACGTGCGTAAAATATAATTCTGAAACTCCATGCAACATGCAATCGTTTCAGAATCACTCATTTCCCACACTTGTTCCAAAATAACTATTGTACAATTATTGCAGTGTACTTATATGATAAAATAACACTCATTTTATTTTTTGACAACTTGTCAAAAATGTTTGACATTGACAATTCAGTCCGCGAAATTCAACTTTGCAGCCGTTACTACTAGTAATGGCAGTGAATCAACCTGAATTGCGGACGTCAACGTCAACTTTTTTTTGACAGTTATTTTATTTTGCTGGTAACCATTCAACAGAATTTACTCCCAATTATAGAATGGTAGACTATAATGGAATACAACCATCAACCATTTCGACCGATTCACCTTGGTGCAGTCAGCACCTCAATCCGTGCGACGATCATTGAAATTCAAAGCAGCTAATGAGATTCTTATGCCTAATTCATGATCATGACTATGTCAACAAGTTGCTGGCTTTAATAAACTAGTAAATCACCGTTTTAGAAGCCCTCGCAATCGCTTCGCTTTTGTATTTAGTATGCCCATTCATGTAGCTCATCGTGTGTAAGTGTTTGTGTGCCTAAGCCTACCGAGATGTCTGCTGAAACGATTTGGTTGTGTTGTATCTGTAGGCGATGGTGTCTTGTTACTCGGTTGCAACAAATGAGCATCGCTAACAGAACACCAACACAAGAGAGATAGATATACATGTAATGTGTTTGCTGTATTGGAAGCTTTGTGCTTTATTACTGGCAGAGCTTCATGTCTTTGTGGGTATATTATTGTATTTCGTATTTAGCAATGCAGTACCGATATATTAAACTTGTTTTGTTAATCGATTGCATTGCTGTAATAGTAATATCTAAAATAAAACAAACATTTTATGAATTATTTCAATATTGACTAAATCAGCTTAAAGTTAGTGATAAAAATAACTAAGTTAAGGATATCGACTACTCGTTACACAACACCGCGGTAACGTATGGAAACATTTGCCTAAAATACGTAAAAGTTGTCTAGAAATTATTAGAATGCTCACGAAGTTTTTAATACAGTCAATTGGTTAACAGTTTAATAATAATCTCTCTATTGCCGTCTTCTGATTAATGTATGTCGTGATCAATAAAACTACTAAAAGGCGCAATTATTGGTATAGTTAACTAATCGAATCACACAATCATCACTCATGTCATGGGCCAGTTAATCGAGATATGCAAACTGTGATGACAAGGAAAGATGGCAATTCCCGGTCACGTGCTACTCTATCAGAACATCTTCAAGGCTGCCAATATCCGACTCACAAATCCCAGACTTCGCCTAAGTATACTAACGTACTCGAACAAACAGACACGATCATAACTTCATTAGCACACTTGTATTCCTATACCATTAATTATTTTTACAATCAACATGATTGCTAACACTGAATATTATCGATTTCATAAGAAAAAAATTAATTTTGATGTAGGTATTAATAAATATAATTTGGATTATTGAATTATAAAAATTAGGTTTGTTAATTAATGTCACAACAAATTATAACTTGCATTTATTGATTCACTAATGATATATGATTCCTTATGTTAAATTTTACTGTCTTATTTTCTGTCTTATGGAATTATGAATTTCAATAAATTCGAATGGCAGTGGCATACTAACGATTTTCTTTCAAACGCAAATAAATAACAAATAAACGTTATTTACAACAACAAGATAACAAGAAGGAATAAAATTTACGTCCGTTTATAATTATAATCTTACTCATTGGAGTCTGCGATTGCGTAATTGTACTGTAAAATCTTCTGTGAACTGTCAAACACAAGACAAAATATTCCGTTATTTATAAAATTGTCTAACCTGCGTCACCAACTAATTATACAATTCAAATTTGCTTCAAAACTTTTTCAATCTGCGAATATATCACCAAAATTTTTCTTCTTATACAATATTACTGTCACTAATAATTTAAAAACCCTGAATCGTATCTTAAGTTTTCGAACTATAAATTCAAAGTTTGAAACTTATAATGTCATTACAATAAATTTATTTTCAATTATTATGAAGTAATGAAAACATAAAGGGGATTGAACATGGTTCTTATCAGGTATTTGGATATTTTTACATGCATTTTACATTGAAAATTGAGATAATATTATGGAGCGATCAATAGTTAGGTAATCTTGAACTTGATTTATTTTATACGTGTCTCGAATAATTCACATAAAGCAGAACTTTCACTGCTAATTTCTGAAACACGTACAGAATATCTCGCATAATTATTAACTGATTTTCAGATAGTAAATTCATGGATGGTCATAACCCAAAATGTAGCTCAAATTAATATGCAACATTCATTACAAGTCGTAGAATTTGGATTAAAATTAAAATTCATAGATAATCGTTGAAATAACGAATATAATTGAATTTAAAGTTGACATAAAAACGCGCTAAAATATATTTCGTATATGGAGGTTAGCAGTAGTTTTACTGAACGATTAGAAAATATTATATAACAACCTCACACATGTTTGGAAAACGAATATGTTATTCTTTAATATCTGAGATATTTATTAAAAAGATTAAACAATGTGTCACCGCAATAATTATTGACAAACCGCAGTAAAAAGTTTCAGTCTAAAAAAAAAGGTTTTTGACGTCGTACTACTGCATTTCAGTGTAAATTTTAAATACAATTATCTGTTTTATTTCAATGGATATCTATAATTTATAATTTACATCTAGATCTACGATTTTTAATGAATTATTCTTATTATCTCACACCGAAATCACGGACGCCTATGATCGGCAGATTTCCTACCTTAAGGTTATTGCCTACCGAAACTAGCGACATCGGGCGGTAGACTTCATGAAGTCTACCTACCTTATTTTGGAAAGGGGAAGAAAGAGTAAATATATGTGGCATTACCGTACCACAGAGGCACATACACGTATATGTAGTGAAGAAATCAGTTTTACGTTTAAAATGCCTGGTAAATAGAAATATTGTTGCTATTTTGATACTTCATAACCTCAATTCTTCGATAAATTGACATTAAAATTAAATATCATTTTCATGAAACTGATTCCCTTGAAAATTTTATACAATCTTCTTCTATATTCAATTAATATTGTGTTAGTTTTTCAATTAAAATCTGTCGTCTGGTTTAGATACACTAATTTAATAACGCACGATTTCAAGTCACCTTTATGCTTGCAATGTAAAAAAAGTCAACTTTACTGATCCATAGTTGCCAAACGAAACTGACGATTATCCTAATAATTTATTTTAAATTGTATTATTATCAGATAAATGTCCTATAAAATATTTATTAATTTCTGTCGTCATATCGATTTCGAAATCCAATCAGGTTCATACATTTCAGTGCAACATCACAAAAATATTCCCTGTGATGTATTCTGATGTGGCAGGCCTTTACTAACAACCATGAGTGATTTGACGGCTGGTAACCACACACACGGTATAATATATCTATACCGATGACTGCAATATGTGAGGCAGCCACATCCAAGTTGGGTAAAAGGCGTGATAGATATCTATCATTGATAATGTTATATGTTTATAATTTTCTTCCATGAATCAACCTAACCTATCAACGTTTATTTATTGTTTTCTGTTGTTTTTTCCCAGGTACCGGTACTCGAATGACGTCAGATTTCGCAACAGATATAAACTTCTTTTTGGATTAGTCACTGCCTTGAGTTAAAGACCCTAAACAGGTTCTTACACGTTCGTAGTCAGTCGAATGAAATTCAAAATAATATGGAAGTATTCACAACATACGAGGATGAGTAAGATAAAGATAAAAAGATAACAAAACAATAATGAACATGATTCAGAATTGAGTTCATTAACCATTGTAAAAATATTTAAAAATATTTATATGATTAAATATTTTATTGTTACCTATTTGTTATCATAGAATTAGCTCATAAGTTATTAAATTTTTACTTGACTGTAAACATGGTGCAGGTAGCAACAATTAATTTTGTTACTTAAAATTTTATATAAGCACTAAAAGTGACATTTTTTAGATTGTCAGCTTAAAAAATAGCACATGTAATGTCAAACAGCGAAAATAGTTATTTGTGTATCAAATACTCAGGCTCGTTTTACTAAATTTGGACGTGTGCGAAAAAATAGTATCTTACGAGTAAGTATAAAAATCTTGTTCTTTAATATACTATTGTTGAACTAGTGCGACAGAACAATGCTTTGTCGCACAACTAAAAATTAAATAACAATGTCATTGTACAACGATTGCAGAAAAAAAGTATTTTTAATGTCACAGTCGTAATTGTATAAAAATGACAAACATCCAAAAATATAACGGAGCAAAATTTAATAAGTGGAACTCTTTTTCTCTTGTTATCGCGTTAGCTCCTAAATGTTCAAAAACAATTTACATTTTCCGGTGTGCCATGCAAATCACACAGGAAAAAACAAAAAACACTCCTCAGAAAAACAAGAAAAAGTGTCGCATACCAAGACGTTCACAATGGCTTTAAATTAGAAAAGGATATGGATATGGGTATTTAAGTACGCGTGTATGTGTAGTGAACATGTGGGCGGGATAAGTCAAGGTCAAACACAAGAGAGAATATTGACATTTAGTGTGATGCAGGAACGATGTTGCGTGAAGTAAAAACGTGAGCTGAAAAGACCTTCGTGCATTATCTGATGTCATCCGTTGATAAGAAATAAAATATTGAGGTTTGATCAACTGGAAAATAAGATGGAAATTTTGTTTTTCTTTCGAGATTTTCACTTGTAAGTAATATCCCAAGTGCTTGGATTATTATCAGAAATTTTTTTCGAGTGCATGTCAGTCAGAGTTGAAGACGAGTGAAATTGTATTGCAGCAATGCACGCTAATAAATTTTCTGGATATTAATCCATGCCGAGGTAAAGAAAATCGCATTATTACTTACTTTTAAAAAATGAAATTTTATTTAGTGCTTTCCGGCAACGTTTCGAATGGTACACGAGAGATGATTACGTTGTTGAAATACACAAAAAAAATCCTGAAAATTAATTACTATACGAGTGCAGAATCGGTAAGGATGACACCGTCGCTCTTTTTGAATTCTTTTTACAGTACCAACCTAAAATATAGACTAATAATTGTGTATTTAATTATAATAAATGTGTACCTATTATTTACCTTAGTAATTGCGTATTTATTACACAAAATGGCAGTACCTATAATTAATTTTAAATTTAAATGTTAAACAGACATGCGACACTTATTAATTTCAGTTAAGTTCCTTCTTCCATTGGCTGTTATTTGCGATATGCGATTTTCACTTTATCACACGTGCATGAATTCATTCCGGCAAATTTCCTGGACATGAATTAATGCACGAGTACATTTTCGGTAAGAAAATCGCAATGATACCACCGCTCTATTTTTGAATTCTTTTTACAATAGAAACTTGAAATGTTTACTATATTTGTATTTAACATTAATAAATATGTATTATTTACCATACTTACACTCAACAATAAAACTAATTTTTAATTTATTGTCAAACTGACATGTTTCCACTTATTAATTATAATTACAGTTAAGTTCCTCAAGCTACTTGTAAAAAATTTCTGCTAAAAGTAACCGCGGTTACTTTTATTGTAATCAATTCTACCATTGTGTCATACCATTTTCCATATTATTTCAATTTCAACCATATTTTCAAAATATCAATGAATATGAACGATTTTTTTGAATTGTTCAAAAGTCGTGCATTTTATGAGTGTTCGTCAATGGCATATCACCTTCAAAAACAAAGCTCCTGTTTATAAAATTCTTTGAGTGTTTCAGTTCTCTATCTCTCTGTTCTTTACGTCACTTTTACTGGAATCTAATAATCGATTCAGACTTCATTCGTTCATTGATAGAATACATAAGACCGCGGGCGAAGTCTCTTTGTTGAATAACTTACTCTTACTCTTTACTCCTGTAGTTTTATTCTTTAGAAAAAGAAAACAGAAGAAACTGAATAAGAACATTAGATCAGGATGAGACATAAGTTTTATCACTCAATTTTTACGTTTGTTTATTGTAGTATAAAGTTGTATCATAAGTACACAAGTAATAAAGTAATAAAGTATATCAGATAAAAATTAATCAATATTGTAGTTACCAGAATAGAAATTGGATGAAACTCTAGATAAATATTTATTTTAATTTTAAGGAAATTTAATACCACTCTCCAAACGTCCATTGTTCGTTCGCTCGTTCTTAAATTTCCTTCCAACATTTGTTTACATTCTTTTAAATGTCTATTAAACGTTTCGCGACACACAAATCCACTACACTATTTCATTATCCTTATTTCAAAGTTTATTTTGGCAGTCACAAATATCAAGTATATATGTCAGTGCGTAAAAAATCTAAATATATTTTTCCTGGTTATTTTTGCTCGTAAAATGAGGTAGTTGGTACTATGACATTTCGACTACTGCAGGGTGACGTCAAGAAAAACAGCCGAATGATGATCACACCCTTTGACAGAAATATCAGCGGTCAAAACTCAAAAACTAATCAAGAAGTTCTCTATTATAGTGTACCTACTAACTATACCATGAGTGAGTTGACGGCTGGTAACCGCACACACTTTAAAATATCGATTACTCACAGTATATGAGGCTGTCCCACCTAAATTAGATATGTCATGTAAGTATGTGTGTGTTTATACAGCAGGGTGATTAACAACTTTGTGCATACATAGTGCTCAACTCACTTATCATGGAACTGAGAGATTTTTTTCAAAATTCACAATTTTAGTTTCCAGGTTTTTTAATCAAAGAGTTTTGGGTTTTCAAATGGAATTTCATAAATAATTTACACAATTGCACAATTTAATTAAAATTTCATTTTATTCCATTCATAGTTAACCAGATATCCATTATACAATCAACAATCCAGTGGTTTCAAAAATGTGCTTCTTGCGAAAACTGCTTCTATATTTACTAATTCTTTAAAAAAAATTATTCCATGATCAGTAAGTTGAATATTATGTAAAATATAATGCACGAAGTTGTGAATCACCTGTATAAACACCCACATACTTACATATCTAATTTTAAGTGTGGCAGCCTCATATACTGTGAGACATCAGCATTTTAAAGTATCTATGTATATACCAACCATCAACTCACTCATGGTAGTTAGTAAGTGGAGAGTTCAATATAGTATAATAGAGATTTTCGTAAGAGGCCCGTCTACCACCTAAAATCCAGAACAAAACGTACTAACGTAGCGAGTGTTTTGTGGGCATTACAAGAATGGTAAAATTGTATTTCAACAAGGATTATATACTTAAAGGATCAATTGACAGTTGTGTTTAAAAAAAATTTTAATAAAAAAATTGTACATGTTATAACAATTACGAAAAATTCATAAAAATTTCCAATTTATGCAAACTTTACACGGTTATACCTCCGGATAGAAATTTATTTTTAAAATTTTAAAAAGGTACATCTGTAGAACCATTCTTTCTCTATAAAATGCTAATAAAAACATTACCTTGTAGTCAATAATAAACTAACAGTTTACTCGCAACGAAAACACTTTTATAGTATTTTTCAACTTAAACGGTAAAGTACGAGTTTCAGGCTGGTTTTAGGCAGTCGTAGAATTGGGGAAAAGAGTGGAATAGAAAAAAAAGTAAAATCGAGAGTATTCTAGGAATTCGGAAAAAACTGCAATATGTACCTGACTCGAACTGGATGAGAACCTGAGTATGTCAGGTCAGAACCACTATAAAAATATCGTCGATATTAAACGGGCTGGCCATAAATTCTGACATGTCAAAAGCGTAATCCGCAATCCGATATTCAAATGTCATCGGCAATCATTGAGGCTAATGAAAATTTACATACCAAATTTTAGGACAATCAAATTTTTGATTGCTACGATTTGCATTTATATGCCACTTTGAATGAACGCATTATTTTTCTATATTTAAGTGGTCCAAATTTCAAAACCTATTACACTTTTCCTTACAATTTTAATACATTTACAGAAGAACTAAGAATAAAATGCTAATAAGTTATTTCGTGGCGAGGTTATGGAAAACATAATGTAATCATTTTTGCATTTTCAAGATTAATTATTTTTCAACTATTTCGTTATTTCGTATAAGGTATCCGGTTGCCAAATAACAAAGGAAACTCCCTATTATCGTATCTTATTTGGGGACATATGTTTGACAGCTAGTTTGTGTACCCAGTAACTAGAAACTCTTTTCCTGCCTGGTAATCGTTTCTTTTTTGTTTATTTATGCCGTTTTGTTTGTTTTTAATGAGTCATCTTTTATTTGCGATTTCCGTTCATGAAAAAAAAAGAAAGTGCAGTCTCCTTTGAAAGTTATGAATTGTAAAATGTTTTGGTTTACATTTTCTTGAAGGTTGAAGCATTTAGGAAATTGTTTTTTCAACATCAAAGAAAGGAGTATTATACTGAAAGGTTCAACGAATGAAAAGTACAGTTGCAGCGAGAATTTCAGTTAGATTAAAACACGTTTAGGACAGTAGAATTATAACTCAGTTGTTAATGAGGTTTTAATTGATGTTTTCATTTTTTCAACATGTTACTTAACTACATTAACTTATTAAATTTAAAATGTTTGCAGAAAACGCGGTATATTTATTCCGAGCAAACAATTTTTTAAAAAGGATGTTCAAATATTTTACAATGTTATATAGTACTTACGAGTACTTATGACTCTTTTGTTCTTCTGGATAATAGTGATGCCGTTTGTCGAGAGTAGTCGAGAGTGCACCCGACTCTCGTCTCGACTCGGAATTTCCAAAATTAATAAAAGTCACTCTCGTCTCGTCTCGAAATTTCTCGACTAATCTCGACATGGAGTCGAGAGTCTCGAAAATCTCGAATCAACTTGGGTTGTGTGGTATTTATTTATTTGACATGTAAAACAAGTCAGTATTAGTTTGTTAGTGTTAGTACGGCCTAGGTCCAGTCTTATGGGATTACTTATACGTATTTTGTACGAAATAAGTCTTTTGTGATATATTTAACTCTAACTAATACATGTTTATTTTATTCCACGGTACTTCATCTATACTTGACTAGTTAGGTACCTAAATTTATAATTTTTATAATTAAAATTAAAATTAATTTTTGTTAATTAATAAAAATGTTTCGTATACCTATATCTTTACTAAACTTATTATTTTGTTAATAACTGTTACATAATTTTAGGAATAGATAGGTATTATTTTTATTAAATATCTAATTGATTTATGTAGATCAAAATAAAGGTTTTATTTTTAAACATGTAAGTTTGTATACATTTATTGTTTGTTGATCTTGGGAATATTACTTAAAATACAACTTTTTTGAGAAAGATCCCATTTATGATCTGGTCCTGATATTCCAGCATCATAGCATCTAAAAATGCGTCACGGGCAAGAAGAGAAAATTTTTTGAATTGTTTAATCCTATCATATTCACAAAAACATATTTCTGTTAATTTTAATTTTAAGCAAATAGTTACTAATCAATTATATAAGACGAGACTCGAGAGTCTCGATGAGACTCTCGGCGAGACTTGATACTGGTCTCGTCTCGGTTCGAATTTGTAGTCGAGAGTTGCCTCATGGTCTCGTCTCGATTTTCTCGACAAGACGAGACGAGACCGAGACTAGTCTCGACTCTCGCGGCAACACTACTGGATAAAGTATTAGCTATTTTAACTGTCAAACAAAATGAAAAAATAAACTGGCTTTCGCTGAAAATTTAACCTATTGATTTTAGAGCGGGAGGAAAAGTGTTTCCTCCCTCCATTAGCGGGAGGAAAACACTACTTTCTTCCCGTGACGTAAAATAATTTTGCACGGTCCTAAAGTATCTAATTAATTCAACAGAAATACAAAAAACTATTTAATTTAAAATTAGAATCTTTTAAGATGTCATGCTGTCATGCTATTGTTTTCCTCTTCTTCAACTGTCGTCTGCAACTTCCGCCAGTTTTATTGTTCAAGGCCGTCCTAGATGACTACAAAGACACCGTGGAACCGAATGTGAGGAAAATTTAGACGATTTCGCCGAATCCGACTAAAACTGACCCAGTTTCGTTTCTTTTCATTGTTACGAGGTACAGAAGTATTTTTACTACCGTGTGGTAGTGCGCAGAACATTTTAAGATTAAAGATTGAATATTCCAAGTGCCACAAGTGACAAATGGGCGGTGCATTTTTTATCTGCTAGATTTACGCGATGCATGCAAGTTTAAATAAATTATAGAAGACAACAGCGATTTAAAGTGGGACACGCTTTATTTTAGTAATTTTACTACATTACAGCAAATTGTTGGATCGGATTGGATAATGTTTCAGCGTCGATTTTGGATCTACGACTGAAATAGTATATTACATAATGAGCGAGGAAAGTGACTAATATCGAGTGAGAATGGGGAAACCGGGGCTGGTTTTTACAGGGTACATTACAGATAATGCAAAAGACATAGATATGTGCTACAATAACACAAACGATCTTGGCTACATCTGTTATCTTCTCCTGTACTGACCAAAATCAGCATGTTTATAACTTTTATTCATTTTCGTACTATTGGTCGTAGATAATTTAGATCGCAGCTTCAACATCGCCTGTTGAATAGCTGAGATGTTTTCAAGGGGTGCGAACCGTTTTTGCACTTCCACCTTTTTTACACGTCGATCCACTTTGCTCAAGATTGTTTATCCACGTTTGAATCGCCCTATTCGACGGAACATGCTTATTGCGCGGTACCTACGTTTAAATGACGTCTAAAATCGCTCCGAGTTTGCAGCAAACTTTCGCCACTGAGTTAGTACGCTTTAACTGCGTAGCCACGCTGTTCACCCGTCCAACGATCTATTATAAACTAAATGATAGACCACGCTGATAATGTTGAGTCGGTTATCTTCCTCCCCACCACCTCCCTACGAGCTCTAAGCCCCACATCACATATTTCCATTTGACTGGCGAACCCTGTATATGAACGAAGATTGTTGTGAATCACCTGTAGTATATACCAATATCTATACCGTTAAGGCCGGAATGTAGCTGTCCACGATTTCGTCGAGAAAAAGGAGGGATATATACAGATTTAGTGTGTCGAACAAAGGCAGCAATAGCGAACGCGCTCTAAAAGTGGCATCGTATTTGTATGATATTGTATTTATAAGACAAAAGAAATAATCAAACGCGTTATTTATATAATGTATAACATGTTACCTACAGTGCGACGCATGAATTTTAATAGATTTTGTATTTAAAATGCCCTAAATTAAACATGTAAAAGTAGTATTTCTATTTTTCTCTTTATTCGGAATTTTTTAAAAACAATACTATGAAAAAATTTGGAAAAATCGATGCGTCGCACTGTAGAATGAATATTAAATATTGTCATCAAAAAATTTCAATGATCTTACGTTAGTATTAGATTCAATATTATACAAACCGTAGAGCACTGTTTTACCTCTTTCTCATACAGCTACATTCCCGCCTTAACTCACAATATGTGAGGCTGCCACACCCACATTATTTATTAATAAAACTAGAGTATAATGCTCGTATGCTTATGTTTTTCGCACATAAATAAGCTATTTTCGCATTACATCTTCCTGTCAATAAATAGTGCGTATAAACTTTTTTCGTATAACTTTTGAAGTTAACTATGCCTAATATCGTTGGCAGTAAGTCAAAATAATGTAAAGAATGTAACTTGAACGACTTTCCGTTGCGTAGAGTGCGTGGCTTATATTTAGAAGCGTAAGGTGCGTGTATTTTAGAACTCATTAAATTAAAATGTCAAGTTGAACGTACAAATCGCTGAGTTCAAAAACTTAAACTGCTTACGGTGCGCATTATACAATTAGATTAAGAATTAAGTCGAAACTCAGCAGTTTCGAAGGATAAGCATGCATAAAGAAGTAAGAACTCTTTAGTAAATAGGTCCGTCGTTATTATTTAAATTATAACCGTATTACTCAAGTGGAAATCATTATTTCGGAATTTTAGGTTGGTTATTTGGAACGGGGGCATTTTTAAATAGTTGTCTAATTATTCTGAAGAATTTTTAGAATTTAGAGTTAAATGGAAAATATCCAGGACACATGTGTAATAGGTACCTCAAGAAAAGATAAATTTTATCACAACAACAACAACAACAAATCAACAACCTACAAATCTATCACGCCTTACCCAATTTGTAGAGTATTCATACTAGGAAAATGCATGCACAAAAATATTCAAATCTAGAAAATTATATGTAATAAAATAACTGCATTAAACGATTCATTCAGAGGAAAAAGTCAAATCCAGAATTTTAGATTCGGCATAAATGCAAACACAGGCAGATGCAAATCTATAAAACTAGTCTCTTCAACAAAGGGGATATATAAATTAGGTTGAACTGAACTAAATGAACAATTCTTGAATCCCACTCGGTTTTGACTGTAACTTTTCTAGATTTGCATGTTCTTGTGTTTGCATGGTGGCCATTTAAGACCAGAAATTTAAATTTTAGAATATTCATACACAGAAAAATGCATGCACAAAAAGATTAACATCTAGCAAATTGATACGTAATATAAAATACTCGCATTAAAATGCAAATCTAGAATTAAGATTCGGCATAAATGCAAACATAGGAAGATGCAAATCTAGAAAAATAGTTTGTCTCTTCAATACAAGGGAGATAGACAAATAAGATTGAACTGAACTAAATGAACATCCCAAAACCATTCTTGAGTCCCACATACCCGGTTTTAACTATAATTTTTCTAGATTTGCATCTTCCTGTGTTTGCATTTATGTTCAATTTTAGAAATAATTCTAGATTTGAAACTTCCTATGACTGAATCTTTTAATGGTATTTTATTTCGTATAAATTTTCTAGATATTATTAATCTTATAATCTTGTGCATGAAATTTCCTGAATATGAATATTCTAGAATTATATTTTCTGGTGTTGAATCTATTCCCGTTTGCTTCTAGCCAAATCTAAAATTCTAGATTTTAATTTTCCTGTGAATGAATCTGTTGATACAGGTACTACTTTATTAATTATTACTTATGCATTTTCTAGATTTGCATTTTCCTGTGTATAAACATTCTAGAATTTTATTTTCTGGTGTTGAACCCATTATGGATACCTAGCCGTCAACTCACTGATATACTCACTTAAATAATGTCATTAAACGTATTCTGAAAATTCCATGATTTAGTCACCTAATTTTAGCGCCATTGGCCGGCATGTTAAAAATAATGCTTTAGTTTAAAGTTTTAAGAAATTTAAAATTTAACAGGAGTGGTAAATAAAGGTTCCAAATTATATAATTTAACCCAAGGTAAAATTTGTAATTTCTAACCAAGTTGTTCTTTCTCTCAATTGTTTACTTAAGAATTACTGAAAGTTTCAGCGGTAAACTGAAAAGTTTAATGGTTTTGTTAACGTTGATCATAACTAAGTTATCGGCAGTTTAAATGTGGCGGCTGCTTGCAACATCTAACAGCGTGTAGCCTATTACAGGAAAGAAAAACGACGAGGAAACTTTAGTTTTATTTCAGTTATTTCAGTTTCAGGCGATAAATTTAGACAGGATCGTTACGGTAATCAGGGACGGACCCACAAACGTCCTTCAACGGGAAGACGGTGATTATAATTTTGTCATTGATGTGAAATAATTTTTTGATGTATACGTAATTATAATTAATTGTAATTATAAACTTAAAGCTGTCCTAATATGTCCTATTGTATCACTCTCTTCTTTGATGCAATAAACACTATTATTATTATTATTACTAACATAATAACATTTTTTGTCCGACAAAAACAATTGATCATTCACTAGTTTTGAATTATCTTGTTTTAATAAACACATTTTGTTTTTAACAAAGCATAGTTTTCGATAAATCAGACATGAAAGAATGGAATGTACATCGTGATTTTTTTATTATTACGTTTGTTTGTTGTTAAATAAATCACAAACTTGTGCGAATCATGTTTTGGTCATTTAGGTAAAACGACACTCTTAACTGCGCACAAATTTCCTATCTGGTGTTCTCTCCACTAACATCGAACTGTAGAGTTGTCAGATTTACAATTACTCGGTTATAGTAATAAATTTTATTTTGTGCAAAATGTCATCTTCTTATTCTGGAAAATACTAGGAATCTACAGTTGTTCATTCATATAAATATCTCTTGGCAAATTTTCATCAATAATAAAATTTTGCATGAGTAGTCCCGTTTTGCAACGCGCAGTTCAATGTTTTATAAAATAACAGGAAAATCAAGTGTTTATTTTTATTTCACATATTTCAAAACCGGAAGAGGATATGATAGTAAATTTAATCAAAACATGTTCAGCAGTAATAAAAATAATTCACATCGTTCATCATCTTGTTTTCTTGTCAAGTGGATGATGGTTTTTATCGTTTTTTATTTTTTACTGCTCTTCATTTATCATCTTTCTTTTTTCACAGCTAAGGAGGAGTTTAATGGTTTTGTATTGGAATAATACACTAATCGGAAAATTAAAAAATAACTAAAAGAAATCAAATTAATCTTTTTACATTTTTAGTTAGCTAAATGAATAAATAATATTTACTTCAATCTTGAATTAGGTAGGTACCTACCTATAAATTTAGAATATGTTGATACTCGTTTTATTCACTAGCAGATAAGGTCAGGGTCATCCATATCTGACTGATAAAATCCCTCATCTAATCTACTTACTACGTAAATAAAAAAAATAAAAAGAATTTTCAAATCACAATTCCACTAATAATCCTAATTTACCAAAATATAGAATAAATACTATCAGATTAAGTATAACAGCCAGTGAAAATACATATATTATATTATTTATCTACGACACACAATTGTATTATGAATTCATAATTCCACACTATTGCATTATGAATGCATTATTCAACATTCGGCTATGCTGAGTAAATTTAAAAAGCCTATAGCTTCGGACAAAATCAACGTAGGTAATTGAAATTTTTAAATTTTACCGATAATTCCACTCCTGTCTAAAGTAAGCCATAAACAAAACACATTTTAATCGCTTTGACAGCGGATAAAAAGGAAGGTAACTTTTTGCAAGTGATAAAACCTTATTTACCTTTTTCTTAGCAACCAAACAATAAACAAAACACTAAAATGTCATTTGATTCATATTTCTAATATTTGTCAGTGATATGATTAGATTTTGTGAATATTTATGAAGAAGAACGAAATGAGTCGTTAAATTATCTCGTTGAATTACACTCGATTAATTTATCTTGTCAAAATTCAAAGAATCATCGATATCTGTGCAAAGATAGCCGAGTTATGACCAAAAAGGCACAAAATGCATTTTTTTTTTAAATATTCATAACTTCACGCAATTTTTTTCCCCCCAAAAGGAAAATGAATGAATTTTAACGCTTTGGTAGTGGATTGAGCCCACGATTTTTTTTGCATCCGGTACAAGTTGTCAAAGTTTGACATCAAGAACATTTTTTTCTAAGGAAGGTGGCAGGCGGTGAAATGAACTTGGCGTCAGATTAACTTGCATGACCTTCAATCTTGTCAGAACTCGAAGATTCATCTATTTTCGACCAAATTCAACCGAGTTATGGCGGTCTAAATTTCGGAATTTTTGGTGCATTTTCAAGTGGTGGAGAAACATCCAGTATATTATACCTTGTATGCGGTTACCAGGCGTCAACTCATTATGGTTGATAGTGGAGAGTATACCATAGGAGAGATTGTAGCTAAACTTAACTGTGTATTTGCCTGGATTCGAACCAAAGTTTTTACAATCACAGTCGGTCACGTTATGCCCTAAAAGAATGAAAAATGACATATCATTTCTTGCGATATTTTTAATGCTGCTGAGGTAGCAAAATATCAATAACTTTACCCCATTTTGCCCTTATTCCATTAAATATAAATCAACAATAAATAATTCCCACCCCAATAGTTCCTCCATCACTCTTCGATCCCAAGAGTCAAACCTATCCTCCCATTTCCAGCCCTTTTACCTTCTTCGCTTTTGTGAGAGAATTTCTAGTTGCGGGTTTTCTCGTTTTCTCGCTTTCTGTATCAAGGCAGCTGCGGCGCAGTTAAACACGTGAAAATTTCAGTGAGTTTGGCCGAGAACAAACTAAGCGATCCAAGTCGCGGTCGACGAACTTTGCGCGATGCTTGGACCGGCCATTTATATCAGGCCTCGAAAAGAGAGATGAGAGAGTGTGCCATGATGTCGAAAGAGAGTACTCTTATTATAGGGGATAACGGGGAAATAGGGGCTAATGGGATCATCAACTAAATTTATTTTATAGTTAATCAAATAAGACAAGGATAAATGGGCTACTTGCATGATTTTTACCTTCCGCCATACCTGTAAAGGAAGGTATTGGAATCATGCTAAAAATCGGGTAGTCAGGTTTTAGTGGATGAGCACGAATTAGCGTCCTTGTCCTTGCAACTCATTTTTGATAGTTTCACGATTCAACAATTTTAATATTTGCTATTTAACATTTGTATATTATTGTATAAATTGGAAGAGCTCATTAGATTTTGGTACAAATATCTTCACTGGAAGTGATATTTTTTGAAAATTGAAAAGGTTAATTGTCAAAAATTTAGTATTTATTTGTAATATTGTAATATGAATAAGAGGAAAAGTTATTTGCAACTTACGTTATAAAAAAAATTGTGTTTATCTGGTAGCATTAAAGAACTGTAGTAAAATTTAAAAATAAATTTATCAGATAAAACGTTGTGACACGTTGGCATACTAACGCCATAAGTCATTAAAGATATTAAATGTAGTGAACGGAGGATGGCTTTCCTGTGAATGAATCTTTTGACGCAGGTGATAAAAAATGTCTGTGTTTGAATATTTTAGATTTTTATTTGTATATTTAAAATGGGCACCGGCTTGTACGTATACATTAATGTTTATAAGTCTAGATATGGAGGGAGGTTGTGTGCTGGCCACATCAGATTTTTATTAAATATTTTTAAAGAGATCAAAACTTTTATAATAAAATAATAATGAACATTAAATATTACTATGTATTACTACGTAGAGCAAGCTGGAACCAATGACTGGCCGTAAGCCATCGCAACGACACAACTAGTGAACGCCCTGCGGAATGCTAAAACGGCCAACTACAGGTTACATTCTTAATAAACATCCTTACTCCTAAGATAATGATGGCATAGAAAGTTTTCTTTTCCAGTGGACTATTTGTAGTGTCGATTACCATACTATTGAAGAGGAAACTTCAATCTTGTGACAATTCAAATAATTATTGATATCACAAAACGCATATAATTTTTCAAAAATTTAATAACTTTGCGCCAAATCATCGGAAGTACCTACTCAATTTTTTTTCTCCCATAAGGAAAATGAATAAACTTATCACCTTGATAGTGGATTGAGTCCACGATTTTTTTGCACCCGGTAAGTTGTCAAATCTTGACATTATTTTTCTAAGAAGGGTGGCAGGGGGTAAAATGAATTTGGCGTCAGATTAAATTGCACGACCTTAAAGAGGAAACTTCAATCTTGTTAGAACCCGAAAATTCATGAATTTTCAAGCAAATACAACCAAGTTATAGCGATCTAAATATTCAGAATTTTGGGTGCATTGTCAAGTGGTGCGTTTTTGTCGAGTGTATAAAATGATTCATCTTTATAGGTCTTTATTAATTATTCTGTTTATAATTGTAAAATAATACCACGTATAATAGGAAATAAATTAACTATTATTTTTATCTTTCTTCTCAGTATTGCAGTTAGAAATTCATTAATTTCTTTGCTTATAAATCAGTGTGTAATTAATAACCAATAGAATCCGAGCTTTCAATCAAGGTTGCAACAATAACCATCTGATTCACACAACAAAACAATCAAATGAAATAATAAAATAACTTCCTTTAAAATGACTCAGTATAATTTCAGCAAAAAAATCCAATTGTTGATTTAAATTTATAACACACATTATGCTAATATTTCATAATAATGGGAATAAAATAAATGATTACTGGTTGTTTAGCAAGTTGTAATTTGCGAAATTTTCGCAGTTTTTTCGGTAGGGTGAGCTGGTTATTTATTGGGTAAGTTTTCAAAGTTTTCCGGTTTATGAATTCGACTGATTTTTATAAGAAACATAAATTTTAATAACTAGGGCACGTTGAAATGTATTCATATATTACTTATTTATATAATATACAAATATAGAACCAAAATGTCAATATAACATAACGTATGCTTATTTATCTACGTACGTCTGTAAGTAAAATGTGTATTACTTTAATTTAACATAGGTCAACCAAATAACGAATATTTCATAATTATCTTTTATCTACGACCAGGGCCGTACCAAGGCATTATTCACAACTCAAAACATCCCCCCCCTGCCCCAACAAGGGCTGTTAACCTAAAAGCAACGTACTTGACGTAGTTTTGACAAAATTAAAAGTTATTTATCATTAGTCGAGGATTATTCGGCAAAAAAAATTTCGCAGTTGTATTATAATTATTTATTGAAAATACGAAAAAAAAAAAATTTAAACAATAATATTAAATTACATAACCGTCAATAATTCTCTCATATGTCATTCTGTTTTTTTGACATAGGTAAGTGATAATACCCCATGGGTTTCTGTCATAGTTTAATATTGGTCTCATTGGTCAATTTTGCACACGTGATCAGAAATGGAAGAATTTCATTGGATATTTATTTAAGAGGCCCGTCTGCCTCCTAAAATTCAGCATAAAATGTACTAACGTGGCGAGTGTTTTGTGAACTGTACAAGAATGGTTGAATTTCATTTCAACAAGGATTTATATATTTAAAGGATGATGCCTTTTTAAAATTTCAATAAACAGATTGTACGTGATTATAAAAATTCCGAAAAATTCATAAAAATTACCAATTTATGCAAAATTTACACGGGGTTATTTATTTTTAAAATTTTAAAAAGGCACATCTGTAGATCCATTCATTCTCTATTAAATAATTAAAAAGCATGATCTTGAAGTCAATAATAAACTGACCGTCTACTTGTAACGAAAACACTTTAACAGTATTTTTCAACTTCAAAATGACATTGCGGCATAGGATGCGGCAAAGTACGAGTTTAAGGGCTGGTTTTGGGCAGCTGAAGTAGTGGAGAAGGGAGTGGAATAGAATAAAAAGTAAAATCGAAAATATTCTAGGAATTCGGAAAAAACATAGACGGGTTGCTTAACCAAACATTTTTCAGAGTACTAAGCAGAATTTCAAACAATTTTATGTAATAAATCAAGACATTAATGAGTACCGGATATCTAACAAGAAATTGATAATAATTTGATTGAAAAGTATTGATCAGATTTGTCAAACGTCATGAAATACTTTATAAATAAAATAGTAGCTTACTACGGTTTCTCTTTCACAACTTCCTTCTCAAACCAAACTACAAAATGACAAATAACACACTGCATATTAAGTCCATTTTAGACGTTTAACAAACGACATAATCTCTGAAACTAAGATACTATTATAACAATGAATGTTGGACATTTCTTCATAGCACCGAGACAATACTAAGTCACATTCCTGCTGTTTGAAGCGATAAGGCAGTGACAAATGTCCGGAGAAACGTTTTATGTTATGCAAGACGTTAGTTCGTGACGGGATTTTCTGAAAGAGTTGTTGAGAATATTGTTGTTTGTAGTTAGAGTTACCACATGTAGTTTAAGCGGTACTAAAAGAAGGATGCAGTAATGAAAAGAATAATTATCTACAAAAATGTTTAATTATAGTTGTAGGAGCCTGAGACTGTGTTGTGTATTCAAATTCATATCTGGTAGATTTTAAAGATTAGGGTTATGAAACGTGTAAGAATAAAACGCTGATCAGTGCTGACCGCTGATCTGTGAAAAAATGCACAGATGGACGTAATAACCCGCTGATCTACATTTAACTACACGGTAAAAATGGTTTTGTTGGTGATAGTAAAATTTGAGTACTTGCAGCAAAATAAATTACCTAGTGAAAATTTGGACAGCAAAAAAATATTAGTTACCTATACGCAATAATTCTTTTATGTATACCACCAACAAATTGAAAATAAGTATTCGTAACTGAAGCAAAAATAAATTTGCTATACTTAATTATTAATATTGCTGTCTTACCTAATTGGTTAGGTGGAATAAGGAATAAGCAAATAAAATAATATAGGTATTTGTTGTAGAAAAGAATAAAATTACACATTATACGTTACCAATATAATATAAATTCGTACTTTTTCTATTATTTTTTATCGTGCAACGAAATCAGCTCTCGTGTACCACTCGATCTGATGAATAACTTGTTAAAAAAACAAAACAAAAACCAGAAAGAATTAATGCACATGTGAGATTATAAAAGAAAATTTATAAAGACGTCTTTTTGGTATTCCCTGGTAATACTTTCCACTAACAACTATGAGTGAGTTGACGGCTGGTAACCGCACACATGGGAAAATATATTTATACCGATGACTCACAGTATGTGAGGCTGCCACACTCAAATTGGCTAAAAGACGTGTATAGATACCTCGAGAGATACATATGAAAGATTATTTCTATATCTCGGAGAACTGTTTAATTTTTTATTACAAAGTATAAGTGATATCGGAAATGCATCCTTATAATAATAAGATAATTGATTAGGAAACTTATGTGATATATTTTTAGATAAATAGATTTAAAAGTTTTGTAAGCGATTCTAAGAAAGTTCAAGTTATATTAATATCATTATTATTTGTATACATTAGATTGAAAGAAAATAAAATTATTTTTCTTTAATCATTATCTAAATCAATTTATCTATGATCAATAAATAATACATTTATTATGTAGGTAACTATAGTAACATAAACCCCTCCATGATAAGACACACTATTGTATTATTAATCCATTATTCAACACTACTGTCAATGTCATCCCATCATAAGTGAGGTTAAATTTCTAAAGAAATGTTACATTTAAAAAGTCGTATAGATAAAACGTCGTATTTGATTCGCACATAATGGCCATAAGCAACTCGGATAATTATATTCTCGCCTTCATGTCGCTTTCATTCTGTTGAATTATAGCCTCATGTGCTCGTTAAATAATATGATATTATCATTATATTAATCATGTGATAATATATTAGTGAATTATATTACAGATTAAAGTAAAGTAATGACTAATATTTATTATTCACTCTACAAAAACAAATTTTTTATCCTGTTTATGCAAGTTCGTAGAATAATATAATTAAATCATTTAATAAATAATGCATAAATGTTTATATTAAATTAATATGTGAATGCAACTATACATCAAAGAGTTTATATTTTGATCTTTGTGTTAACTCAAACCGTAAACAGGTTGTAAATATTGATTTAACAAATTTGTAGCTCCATTTTAATTAAATAAAACAATTTATTTACCATCACAAACGAACTAATATTTAACCAAATTTTTGCGACCTCAATAAACTGCAAAAATATTTACATAACCATAATGAAAAATATAAAAAGTCAATCAATATCCTTATCAAAAAATACTGATAACACTCGATAAAAACTAAATGAAGTGTTCTAGAAAATCACAACGCGGTTTTTTTACACTTTACTTACAATTATGACAGTTTTTTAGATAAATATTTACTTTGAATCTTCTGTAAAATCTCCCTGATGATGGATTAAAATGTTTCAAAGATTTATGGACCAGTAATGAGAAAATAAATTATCTTAATTGAGAAAGAGAAAATTTGACTTAGAATTCAGATCAGATAAAGAAAAGATTTTGGAGCGAGGAAATATATCGACTAATAAAAGTGTCAACTTGTTTTATTTATTTCTTTTTATAATCCTGAAAAAATGTAGCACAGTTGGAGGGCTATAAAATTTATAGATTTTGGAAATCAAACGAAGAAAAAATATAAACGAATGATTTAAGGTTACACGGTATAAATAAATATCTATCACGGTTTTATCTAACTTGAGTGTGACAACCCTAGTATGTACATAAATATTTTTATCGGACTCGGATGTGGCTGCCTCACATAACAAAGACAATTTAACTGCAGATATATTTTAGTGTAATCGGATTTAAATTTATTGCAATATAAATAAAGTAAATTCAAGTCAGGGCGAGACACATAAATAATGTTGAAAATAGTGTAAACAAAAACATAAAAAATGAAAAAGCAATTAATGAAATTGAACATAATTAAAATGCGTATTCCGTTTCTGGCATTGTTCCAAAAATAGTTGTTTAACCGTAGCATAAATATAGATTTAATTTTATTTAAACCTTTATTTTACTGCCAAAACATTATCGCACTCGCCGGCTATCAAATCACCCAATCAGGTGCATCGCTTTTTGGGTGTGCCATCCTCACATATTCTGTCATCGGTGTCCCAAAAAAAGATACGCTCGAAATAACTTTTTTATTAATAAAGCAAACGCAATAAAAACTAAAGGTTAAAATTTTCAAATTATTTTCAGTAATTTCTTGAAATTACATTATGAAACTGAAGTAATGTGAATTAAATAAGATGTAGGAATGGATGTAGTATTGTCCTGTGCAATATGGTATCATAGTTTTTAGCCGGACAGTTTTTATTTACAAAAAACTGTTTTCACATGTTAAACGCCTATATGCCACGCTTTCGCTGGGACACACGGTGTATATATATATATATATATATATATATATATATATATATATATATATATATATATATATATATATATATATATAGGTTGGTGGAGGTGAAATGCGAACATAGGGAAATATATGATAATGGAGTTATCATGCTAGGCATCTTGATATACGTGGAATAAGTACTGTCAATGTCAAAGTACCTGTCATATGATTTATTTATTATCATATTTTCTTTGCATAATAATGTATGTGTACGAGCAGAACGAGAAAGTTTCCATGAACTTTTAGATTTTATTATTATTTCTGTTATTGGTTACTCTTTTTGCCACGCAAATTCACATTACTTCATTTGTGACACTACTACAAAATATATCAAGATACCTGGCATGAAAGTTCGATTGTCATGTATGTTCCCTATGTTCGCATTTTACCTCCACCAACCTGTATATAAAGTTCCAACATGAAACATTGTTACTATGGTGACTTCCAACAATAAGCAAAGTAACAATTTACCCACAAGTGGATATAATTTTGATCAAACCACTAGTGGGGAATTTTTTACTTTGCTTGTTTAAAATCACCGTAGTTATGATTCTTTTATTAAGAGGTGTTGGATAAAAAAATAAATGTCGGATGTTGGTGATAATTCATTTAAATTAGTATGTTGCTTTACATAAATGTGTGCGGTTACCAGCAGTCAACTCACGGGTTCTCATGGTTTTAAGTGGAGAGCACATCACAGGAGAGACCTGAGTCGGTTACGTTACGCAGATATTTATGTGTTTCTAAATTTATTTACTGTTCTAAACATAAACAGTCCACAAATTTAAAAACAAAATAAACAAAGTTTTTCTAGAAAAATAACCTTCCAAAACCAGGGAATATTCTCTTTCATTTATTTTTATAAACCATAAAGATCTGGTTACCTTGGCAACGAAACCTGCAGAACCGGATGTAACGATGTAAGGAAGAAGTTAGAAGAAAATGAAGCCACTGTTGCTATCTCTTTCTCTCGGCGATAATACGAGCTAAACGGCGGTAATCGCAGCGCACTGGTCTGTAAAAAGCGCAATAAGTCTACTGTAAACGTAGTAAGACCGGCCGACTTGATTCCAAAATTAGACATGTAAATAAAGACGTAAATGTGTATGATGTGCTGACTGACAGACTTGGAAACTGACTAATTTGAAAATTAAATGTTTGTGCGCAAAAATGAAAACACTTTGATGTTTCAGATAAATATGATGAATGGTTTCTTTTATTCCGAAATCTATGTGTAGATGTAGATGTTGTTCGCCGCTTTTATACAGGGTGATTCACAACTTCGTACATATATTTTAATGGCATAGCCTCAATTTACTGATCACTAAACTGAAAAGTTTTTTCAAAATTCGCAAATTTAATGTCCAGCTTTTCTAAACAAACATTACTTTACTTTTCTTGCCATTACACAATTAATCAGTATTTACTTATATTACAAGTAGAATAAAAGCATTATTACAGCAGTCGAATGTGAAAAATTGTACGACGAGGTCGTAGACTGAGTCGTGTAATCACATGAGTGCTGTAATATGTTTTAGCCCAGATGTGATATCAGTTTAATTTACAAACAAATTCTTAATTTGTAAGTTTATCTACGACTAATATATAACATAAACATAAAATGTGTGATGTTTGCTAAATAATGCCATAAATTAATCTCGCAGGGAATAATAGTCAGTATTCCCTCCTCCGCACTTTGCTTGAATCAATTTCTCTGCGCAAATTATTTTAAGAAAACATTGCAATGTTTAACGATTAAACTATGGTGATAGAGAATTTACATTTGGAAATTTTTGTGCATTGGTATTTACTTTATTAAAATCTTGTACGTAATATAGTATAATATAAGTCGTAGATAAAGTACAGTACCTATACAACTCGCTAAGTATAGGCTATTATTCCCTCAGATGATTAAAACCCTCGCTCGCTTTACTCACTCGTATTGGAAACATCTTCAGGAATATTATTATATTTTAGTTTATATTTATTTATTATTCGATTATAATGTGTTTATTATGGGACAATAATTAAAAATTGATTTATTCCAAGAATATTAAGAAATAAATAGGTAGACAAGTATATTTATGCTGGTATAACCTTAACATTGCTATCAAATATTTACAAATTAATAATAAATATTAATATTATCCATATGACTATGAACAAGTGAAGTAGAGTATATGCGAGAGGTAATGACAGAAGCAATAATATGATTATTATACCACAGGCGTGAATAATAGAATATTATATAACAAGAATTGTAAGAAGCATAATTGCTTTACAACTCAAGTTGTGTACTATACTTTTTCTACGATCACGACTTGGAAAAAGTAGCTTAGCTCGGTACTTTACAAAGCTAAGCTACTTTCTTAGTAATAATCTAAAAGCTCCCCCTACTTTTAGAAAAATGTAAGCTACCAATTTTTAAAAAGTAGCTAAGCTACATCTAGTTTATGATAAAAAGTAGCTAAGCTTCGCTACCAAAGTAGCTAGCTACTGCCCAGTTCTGCCGGAGCCGAATCGATTGTTTTGAACTGGTTTGGAACGGTTTTCTTTTTTAAATTGTGGTTTTCGCTTTCGGTTACCGGTTTATTTCAAGAAAATTATGAAAAACAACAATAAAAGACACAGGAAATTACGAACCGAATTTGAACAAAAATTTTTTAAAAATGTTATTCTATTTTTAGTTTAAATTAAACTTGAATGTCTGCAAACAAAACTGTGTTATTGTCCGATGAATCAACTCCATTGTCAACGACCGATTAATGATATACATTAGCGTAACATTTTCATTTCTGCACCTGTCATTGTCATTTTACAACGAACTCAACTGTAAGCAGTTCCTGAACGAACTCGGAAGAAAGCTAACGTAATATGCACGTTCATCTTCAATTTCATCTCAAGTTTTTAACATTACTTACTACCGGAATATTATTTATTTATTAATAATTTCTCTTTGACAAGAGATGACAACATGACATCTGCAAGATGGAATTGTAATATTGAAGATTTTACCGGAAATAATCAAAGAAATTGCAGACAGATTGCGCATGCAAAATAGTTATTAGATTTTGTTATTGAAAGGTTTCAGCGAAATTAATAATTTCCGGTTTAATTTATTTCCATAGATTCACAAAACGGGTAGACGTTACACCAATAACTAGAGTTCTATAGAATTTCGAATTATATTCACCTTGCAAAATGAGTTCCATAAAGTGACGTTTTGACAATAAAAATAAAGAAATAAACAAAACACAATAATCTGACATATCTAGATTTTTTGGGTGTAGAAACGGAGATGTTCCAGCCAATCGCAAGTATAGAAATATCACTAGACTTTTGTTTTACTGCTCTTAGTTTGACAACAGATTATAGTATGTAATTTGTATTATTTAAAAATAACAAACAACTTTTCTTAGTAACATTTTTTGATTTGGAGCGTTTTTTTGTTTTTCGAAAAATCGTCATTACTCCCTTTCATTGACCGAGCGGTACAATAAATCTATCAATTAAAAAAATGTGTAATACAAAATAAAATAGTGATCGTTTTGAAATTAGAAAGTTTTTAAAGTTTGCAGTTAACAACAATAATTATTATACATAGACAGCACTTATATTCGTATTTAAAAAATCAAATTCAAATATCAAAAAGTTTATTGTGTTCTCTCATCTACTTTTTTTAAAATGAACTCTTCTCCGCTGAAAAACAAGTGAAACACATAAAAACAAAGGAGCGCGTTCTTCCAGTAAATACTGCGTCCATTTGATTGAATGGCCGTACTGTTACATACACCCGGTATATGAAACAAAATCCGAACGCAGCACAAATGACGCTCAGAGCACATTATTCAATGTGTCTTCATTTGTTTTTTTGTTTACTCTTGTTCATTTTTTCTCGAAAGCACGAGGAATATTAACGAGACCAGAAAATGAACCCGCCAGAAGAATGAAAGTAAATGACTGAAATAGGAATTTTTTAAGACTATGTTAAAAAGTTTTAAGCACTTTAGAACAATTATCTATCACGCCTCTAAATCAGCTTGGATGTGGAAGCCTCACATATTATTGAGCCATCGGTATAGAAATATATTATACTGTGTGTGCGGTTACCAGCCGTAAATTCACTCATGATTTTTAGTGAAGACGAAAAGTTATATTTTAATTTTGACCATTGAATAATATTCATTATGTAGGTAACTTATTAAGATAAACCGCTGTCGGCCAAAAAATATAATATAATATTATGAATTCATAATTCAAAACTATTGTATTATGAGTCCATTATTTAGGTAATAAAACTTTCATTTGTTATCACACTAAATTGTGAGGTTAGGTTAATATTTTAATAAATAAAAATTTAAAAGAAATGTTTTATTTAAAAAGTCGTATATAAAACGTCGTATTTAACTCGCACATAATGGCCATAATTCACTCGCATGATCTTTCGTCCTATTGAACCTACATTACTCATTAAATAATATTTTCATTCGTATACAATTTTCAATTTAGACCTGTCACTTTCAGATGACAAACTTGTTTTTACAATTTAGTAAAACAATTCTTCAATTAAAATCAAGAAAAAAACTATTCTCACCAACAAGCGCCGCAAAAAACACGATACTTTCCAGCAAAAAATTGAAAATCGTGCGAAAAACGAAGAAAATTTTACGGACAATTTCCAGACAGTCATCCTTATAGTTTTTGTACGTACAAGATGGTGGTTTGTTCACCTTTTAGATGTAAAAAACGTAGACTTACCAGAAATGATTACTCGATGTGCCGTCTGCACTCGAGTACTACTTGTGCTCGTGTTTTATGAATTTTAAGTGTGTGTGTTGGTGTATGTATGTTAAAGGGATGTAGTGATGTAGTATCTCGTAAGAGTTACATGAATTATTACGACCGTACGATGTCGTAACATTTATTCTTTGCAACTGAACTATAATTTTGTTTTTTGTCACATAAATCAGTTCTATCTTACACACTTTAATCAATTTATTGACTTGATTGAATAAGATTTGCAACAAATCTACGATGCTAAACTTTGTATTGACAGGTGGGTACATATGATAACGACATATTATACGCGAGGTTGTATATTAAAGTACGACGCGAAGCGGAGTGCTTTAATAAAACCGAGCGATGTACAAATACCTAACGCACACATTATGTATTATATTTTTTGGCTGACATACCTATTTATTTAAAATATCGTATTTTCGATGAGGTTAAGTGGATGTATTTGACATTTGCACTAAAATTTCCTTCTGTCAATTAGCCTTGAAACAACTGCTAAGAGATGTCGCCAGTAAATGTCACATTTAAAATTAATCTGTTTTATTTATTTCAGACTCTATTGAACAACAAATTGTGTAAAGTAGTACACTACAAATTAATATTATATACATAAATTAACATCTGTTTCTCTGTTCATATTCTAAATAATATTTTTTCCTCTTCAGATAAATTTATCTACCAGATATACATTTCATTCAAGATTAGAACATCAAAAATGCCGTCGTCAAATTAGTCTGTCAGTACAGAATGACAGTAGAGTACTTCATATATTTTACTGAAGCGTTTTAAAATACATGCCGCTTGTGTTTTGTTTTTGTAACACATGAAGGTTTGTCATTAATCAGTGAGGGCGTTATGGTCGGGTAAAAAAGGAAGTGTGCCCCACCTTGTTAAAACTTGACCCCTTAGGGGGCAGAGGTCGCTCGACTATGACTCATTTATTTTCGTCGACAAACAGAAATAAAATATTGACTTACCGACGAAGTTTCGTACAACTTCTTCAGCTCTTCGTACAGCCACATCTCCACCGCCAGCCGCTTCCTGATGAGGCTCATCTGGTGGTGCCCGTACTTCGCGGTCAGGAACTTCTCCCTACGTTCCTTGACCTCGCCCTTGTCGCTGAAGTTGACCCTGAGGTTGGACTTGGCGGGCGAGCGCTCTGCCCCACCTGCTGCCATGATGCCGTTGGGCGAGGCCCCGTTCGAGGGGTACGCGTTCGCGATGCCGCAGTCCATCACCACTGGCGTGCGTTTCTGTGGAAGAATGAAGAGTTAGTGGACGACATCTTCAGAGAAAAAAGTCACGAAAGAGGATCTGGGCTGATCCAGGTTATGTGTTGGAATCACGAAGAAATTTTAAAGGTGGAGGTGTGGATGGTATTGTTGAGAGTGGTGCTGGAGACTAGATAGTGGATGGCATGTTCAGAGAAATGGGTCGCAGAAGATGGTCTGGGTTAATCTAGGTGATGGAATGAATCTGGAAGAGATTTCAAGGGTTTATGTGAGGGTGGTAATGTGAGGAGTGATGTTGGAGAGTAGATACTGGAAAGCATCTTCAGAGAAATCAGCAAGAGAAGTAGCAAGTAGATTGTAATGAAGATGGTGTGATTATAATATAAACTGGTGCTCAAAGGTAGGTATTGGAAAGCGTGTTCAAAGAACTGGGTAATGTCGGGAAGTTTAGGTGGCGTGGACAGTTAAAATAAGGAAGAAATTTTAAAGATGGATGCGAAAAAATATGTAACACAGGTTTGGGCGGTACATTCTGAAAATCATCCTTAGAAAATAGGATATTGTGCAGTATAGACTATTTTATGTATGGCATTATATTTCATAATAAATAATAATAATACTAATATGGCAAATATTTTGATACAGTAGTGCGGTTTAAAAATCAGCATGATTTCTTAAAATATTGGATTAAAAATAATACTGCGGACTAACTCTTATCAGTATTACTTCCTTTTAAAAAATATGTATATACTATAACTAAATAATATTGTGGTTTCATACTAATCTGTATTTCGATAAAAATATTTATTTTCATACCAATTTTTCCTTATGTTGATAGTAGATATACAACAATAAATATTTAATTACAAATATGAATTATTGATTACACGCTTTTATTTTCAAATTACGCGTACAAATCAATTTTTACTCAAGGCTTGATAAAATAACAGCAATTAAAATCGAATCATAGAAACAGTAAACTAAATGACTATTTACGATATTACAACCCGCAATTCAGAATCAGTGATATGAACACTCATGTCCCTTGCCATGAATACTAATTCCCTAAAAGCATCTATTAAACTATCGGGCGTAACTTAGAGCCGTTTGATTTACAAGTTACAAGTTCTAAAGTATCTGAGTGGCTATGACAGGAAGTTGATAGAACTGGCGATATGGCATGCGTTATACACATCCGACATTCAGAGAGAACCAGGACCGTAATTAGAAATTTTAATTATTATGTTTACTATATCTG
This sequence comes from Agonum fuliginosum, assembly GCA_947534325.1. NCBI lineage: Eukaryota > Metazoa > Arthropoda > Insecta > Coleoptera > Carabidae > Agonum > Agonum fuliginosum. Next base: position 46,551,795 of record OX384029.1, read on the forward strand.
CATAGGGTTCAGTAAAAGGTATACTGTGTTTGCGATAGTTAAATATTCACAAATAGATTGGATAGCTTAAATGACTGTGGTACAACTCAGGTTCGAATCCCGTTATGTACACATTTCATTTACCACAAAAATATGATAACCATGAGTACCTGTGAGTTGACGGCTGGTAATCGCACACATGGTATAATATAATATACAGGATGCTTCGAAATTATTGACATTATTTTATACCTACTGATTACAACGCAAAAAGAATTATTCCGAAATTCACAAAAATAATTGCACATTACTTAGAGCAACGAGCAAATATTTTTCGTGCCTCTGATATGATAAGGTTACAGTAATGAATAAAAATTAAACATAATAGTTGTTTGTGTATTAAGAGCGTAAAGTGACACGGTAATTGCAGCGCGAGCCGAAGGCGAGAGCTGCAATAGTGCAAGATGAACAAAGACACTTTACGCTCGTAATACACACAACACACATAATTTTATCTACGACTAAAATTATTTGTTATAATAATAATAGTAGGTATTCAGTTAGTTCAATCTGCGTTCAATCAATTTATGTTTTATTCGTAACCATGACGATACCAATAATATCGAAATAAATAATTTGTTTGATTCTGTTATTTTCTTTTATTTTATATGATCAAAAAGTACTTTATCAACTTTACGTTGACAATTGAAAGCATAAATATAAACTTTTCATAGTAGTCGTAGATAAAAATTTATTATATTTACTTAGAAATTTACGTTGTGTAACACTTCATTCAATTTTATTTAATTAGTTTTTTCTCTTAAACATTGATCAAATAATACCCTAATTTTTATCAATAATTATGAAACACCCCCTTATACCGGTGATTCATACTATGTGAGGCTGCTACACCCAAGCTGGGTAAGAGTCATATATTACAAGTCATCTATTCACAAATTAAACACTCGGCTTACAGCGATAACACCGATGTTTACAGATTTACATGACAAAATATTGTTTGACGTCTTATAATATATAGATACCAGGATGATTCAATACTGCTGGAATAATATAATTGGCAGATACAATAGTGACTCTAAAAATGTGTAGGTATATTTAAGAAGAGTAATAAATATTACGAATTTAATTCAATTTTAGCATGGATGTTAATGAAAATACAAATTACCTATTTCAGACTTTAAAGAAATGAGTTTTATTATCGTTTTGTAAATTTAAGATTAGTAAAAAGTCTTGCAAAAAATAAGGCATAATAAGACAACTATACTTAAGGCGCTACACTTGTAAATCCAGAAAATTAACAATTTGAACGATTCTGACTGTATTGCTAAGCGACGAGGACGAGGTGAAACTGAAACCGAGTCTCTTTGAATATCCAATTCGCGTTATATTCAAAGAATGATTCAAAGCTTAATCGTATCATCAACGACAGCGATGTTAAAACTAATCAACAATTTTATCTGTCAATTAGTTGACAGTTTGCATATTATGGATGGTTTTGATGTTATTATGGTTGTATCTAACGTATTAAGTTCGTAACTAATGAATTAAGTATCTAAGGAATTATAAGTAACTAATGTTGTTTATAATTATCAATAAATGTTCCATATTAAAAGGTCAACAGTTGATGATACGATTAAGTATTAAATAATTTACTAATAAGATAAAACAAAATAAAACATTAAATTTACCTCTTCAAACAGTTAGTTTCAAAAACCGCAAAATTAAATTTTCGAATTTTGAAAAAATTCTTTTTGTTCCGTGATCAGTACGTTGAAAACAATATGCCGTTAAAATTTGGACCTAAAGTTATGAATCACCGTGTATATTAAAAAATAATTAAAATACGTTCCTGGCATCTTCAACATCAACATATTCAACTAGAGGCCTTCATGTGGTTCACACGGTTGGTTCACCACCACTAATACATGCGCACCAACACACACACACACACACTTGCATCGTGTGTAGCTCCGTTCAATGTCAAGATTCTGTCGTAACTGTTAAAATCATCAGTGAATTACATAAAAGAGAAATCGTATCGTAGTGAGCCAAGCATTCATTGACAGTTCCTGATCGGCATTTGTTTTTTATTTTCAAGGAAAGTTACTCTTTTGTTTTCATATGCAACTGTGATATAATATCTCGAAATTTAGAAATTATAGAAATTTTGCTTTGTTTGTTTAATATGGAATTTAGAAACTGGATTATTTTATTATTTTAATAGGGATATTAATACGGAGTTTGATGGATTAATTTTTAATTAATGAATTATTGATTGGAGCTCAGCACGAAGTAATTAAATTAGCGATGAATTCATTAATTTAAATTTGGGAATTTGATAGCTAGTGTTATTATATTTCAAAGACGAGCCACTTTATAAATAGTATATTGTGCAGCTAGGGACGAAAGTGGCGTTTTCCGACGAGTGCGGAGTTGGCATCACGAGCGAAGCGAGGGCTGTCACCGCACGAGTCGTGAGAACAGTTGTCCCGAGATGCACAAATATTTTCTTCAATACCTGCACCGAAAAGCAATTTGAAGTTGAAGAAAGGGATGAACCGGATGATGATAACATTGGAAAAATGTATAATAATTCCATAAAATAAATAAAAATCATCTAAATAATCAATGTTGGAATCCCGCATAAAGCGGAAGGAAAAGTACTGACCGGTCAGAAATACCTCACTTTCGTTCCTAATAATAGGGACGAAAGGTGGTGTTTTCGGTGTAGATATTGAAAAAAATGTATATACGCTAATCATCATCATCGGTATAGGTATGCAGGGTGATTTATAACTTCGTGCATGTCGCTAAAGCTAAATAGGGAAAATAATAAAAATGAGCCAAAAATCATGATTATAATAAAAATCATAATTTTTTTGGAAAAATAAAAAATAAGAATTTTTTGATTAAATCGCATTTTTTAAAATTTAAAACAATATTTTCACAAAATGTGCAAATTTTGACAATTTCTTTCAATCTATAAATCTGTATTTGTCAATATTTATTGATTTATGTCGTTTATTTATATTGTTCGATTTTTGTTTAAATAATATAATTTTAAAATTTGATTAAAACCAATGAGCAATGATTCTAATTAAAAAAATGTACAACCGTGATTAAAATCGTTATAAAATTCATTTGATTTTCAATATTGTAAACTACCTTGAAATCAAAAAAATGTAAACAAAATTTGCTGTTAAATTACTTAGTAGGAGTTGTATTTTATGTACAAATATTGTAATAATTTTTTATTGTCTTGCTATAATTGAATACCTATTTAATTTAATCGATATGAAAAAATATAAATGCAAGTGTCTCAGAATAGATAATTTGTATAGTGTGTAAAATACTAATATACGATGTAAATGGGCAAAAATAGCAAGCAACAAACCGGGATATTAAAATTCTTGAAATGTTCATTCTTTATTTTGTCAAGTGGGTTTTTGCCTTCATTTTAATTTCTCGGGTTCCAGTTTTATCTATTCTTCAAAAATATTAATAAACAAATCATGCAAGTAGCCCATTCTTCTGTGTATTGCAAAATTTCTGTTATTTAACTTTATTTCATTAAAAGTTTTATGTAACTTTCATTCAAACTCATTCTCAATGAATAATTTCAGTTGATCAACTTTATTTGAAACCAAGTTTTTGCTTTTTTTATTAATTATTTCCGTCTACTTTTTGCCACAAAATTCTCCACTGATAGTTTTTCTTTTTATCAAAGCTTGCTCTTCATCTATCTGATGACGCTATATATTATTTTTTATGAATCATGAATTTTTTACCACCTCTTTTAACATTTGGTTTAGTTTAGTAAGTAGTTTTTTATGAGTAATCTACCCGCATAATTGAGTAACTACTCGACGAATATGATGGTACGTTTTAGTGCATTAAATTCTTGATACATTTCATGTCGTTAATATGACGCTCTGATTGGATGGGGTGCTTCAGTTTATACGAGAATGACAAAAATAATTAAGCGAACATCATAGTCCAACTTGTCGAACTAGAAATTTTTTAAATGAACTCGGCGACATAATTCAAAGAGAATTTTTTTTTCATAGGAATGTTGTAATTGACTTCCTAACTAACATACTAAAAGTTTACGATTTTTTCAAAAACTGTATGAATAGCATAACAACCAAAGAGTATCTTGAAGGAAATCTTATGCTCTTCCTGTTTGGTATTTGGCATTTTTGCGAAAAATTACCCATTTTCGAGATAATTGCAAAAAACCGGAGAAAGGTCGTCTTGTTCCACCATTTTTCCAAGATGCCGGCGGAGATTTGAACCATGAAACTCTGGATTCGTACGTCATACGTATTGAAATAGCGACTCTAAAATGTGTAGACTCTAAAATGAGTGCAATTATTTTGCGAATTTTGAAAAACGACCATTTTTTATTCGGTATGTCATATTGTATCTGCCATTTGAATGTAGAATGGAATAAACAACTAAAAATGTAGCTTGCTCTTTGTTCTTATAGATTTCTTATAGCCTGAAGCACAGTTGCAAGTAATTCGTGCATAATTTCTGCGTCAGAACAAAACCATGATTAGTTAGCATTAGCAACTATAGCGAGTTATTTTGATCGCGCGCAAGTTGTAAAACAATTTCCAATTCGTTACAAATCACGAACAACAAATTATATTAACTCTTCTATCACACGCGATCTTAACGATCTAATCTAGGAGGCCATTTATTTATTTTATCCGCTAAAAACAAAACACAATCGCTGCGGGGAAAACAAAAGAAGAGCAAAACAAAAGAAAAAGAAAACAATTACACTCTGAACTTTACACCTATTTATTACCCACATCCTCGCACATACTATGATTTTATCCGAGTGTAGAGACATATTTTATCGTGTGTGCGGTTATCAGTCCTCAACTCACTCTCATGATTATTAGTAGAGAGTACACCACAATAGTATTTCGTAACGAGTATCGAAAGTGAGAAATATCGTGCGAGTGTAAAGTTTGACGAACGAGGTGCAATCGAGTGAGGCAACACACGAGCTATATGACCACAAAAATAATGTTTCACTTTTTAATACACAACTTTCAAATGACATTTCTACTGCCATTTCAATGAATCAATAAACAAAGCAAAAGCTGTCTGGCTGTTGAATTGGTCTCATAATTATTACGATGTGACCATATCGTGCTAGCACGATATTCATATCATACTATACCTACTTCATTTCACGTGAGAAAGAAGCGTTGGACAAGATAGAGCGACGATAATATTGAATCTGATTGGTCCAGATGAGAGGTGGATTTACACCAACAAACATTTTATACTTTTTTATTTCGAATTCCATAGTTACATCGAAGTAGGTACTACATCATTCTATAGATGACAGCTTTATTCACTAAACATATACATTTTTTAAGTTCGCGCCAAATTTTGAACTAATAAAATGTATGAATATAGAACGGACTAAAATTCGCAATGCCGCCTACATTTTTCTTACGAGAAATGAGGTACAGTTCATGATATTTTCAACTTTCTTGGCTGCTGCTGCGATATCTACTATTTTCTGTAGCGGTCGTCTAATAAGGAAATTTTTCATTTTTCAGGTGTGACTGAATTTGAACCTGAATTGTCAGATCCACAGTCGGTCACATAGCGCACTCGGCTATCCACCCCACAAAAAATGTATTCAAATGCTACAATTCATTGCGACACCTTTAATTATCTGACATAATTGAGAAACAAACAAAAAAGAGGCAAAGAGAAAAGTTTGAAAAGATTTGTATTTAGACTTAGAGAGCCTCTCGTCTCGTCTCCGAGAGGCTTATCTCTAACAAAGAAGGCGGCGAAGCCAAAATCCGCGAAATTAACAAAAGCACATCGCAGACAGGAGTATAATGACCTTGGAAAGCGCACGGGCGGGGCGGCTCTGCAATTACATTGTGGAACAGACAATAACAAAACGCTGTACCGAAGCATTTGTCATCAACGCTAACTGTGTTCCGTATTCAAAGTTCTTTGTTTATTTTATTGTTTTATATTTTTAAGTTTCTGTAAATTTTACTATTTTACTGTGGAGAGATTCAACATGGATCATAAATTTTATTATCTAGCTTTTTTGCATTTTGTCTACCTCAAACTTGTAATTATAAATTGATGATGATATGAATATTAATTGGTTTTTATACACAAATAACTTGATTAAGAAATTAGTACTGTCCGTTCAACCAGAGTTGGCCCGAGCGGTAAGGGAGAGAAAGAATGTGCCTGTTTTACACAGAGCTGAATCAAAGTTCGCCAACGTATTCAGACCTACCCAATTATAAGTATAAGTGGCTAATTTAACCAACCAGCGTTCAACGTTATAATTGAAATTAGAATTTTGCTGAAGCACTGGTTGGTTAATTTAGCACTGATACTTATAATTGGATAGGTCTGGATCTAGCTTTACTTGCCTAAACGCAACTGAGTCAAGAAAAAAACCTAGCTGGACGACTTTTTTATACACTATATGCAAGGTAGCGAAGCGGATTCTGCCAAAAAATTTGCTGATAATCAAATGTGCGGGAATATACACGAAAGTTGTATTGTCCAAAATCCAAATATATTTACTAATATTTAGCACTTATACTTATAATTATTGGCCTCTACACCCGCAGGGTAAAAGAGGTACAATTGGGTAGGTCTGAATCTTAAATGTCTGAAATATAACCTCACTCTAAAAGTCGCGCTTGAAACTCCGTTTTCAGATACCTAGTCATTTGTATGCACTTTATCTGCATAAATTTCTGCAAATAGGAACAAGCAAAAGGCATAAACAATATATTAATAAGAATCATTACAGTTTCTAGATTGCCTTATGCTAATTAAGAATATCTGAAAATAAATATAATTTGCAGTAGAAATTAAGGAAGGAGGAGCAAAATTAATCAAATTGAAATGAAATGTGTGCGGTTACCAGCTATGAACTCACGGGTACTCATGGGTCATGGTATAGGTACTTAGGTACTTTAAAATAGTGACTTAGCCAAAAAAAATACTGTGGGAGTCACCACCACTGTCCGACACATAGCGAACACAACTATATCCATACCAATTATTAATTGCTTTATATTAAATTAAGATATTGAACTAAAGTAAACATTTATTACCTTTGGATTATTAAAGGCCAATAAAATGTTTTGTTTGTGGAATGCGACAAATTCTTTTCTCTCGCTGCCAAAAAAATTAAAACTTGTTGAAGACAACTCTGAACTCAGAAATAGAATATTTAAGCACCGTATTAATATTCACAGTAAACAGAATGGAAATTCCATGCATAATAAAGCCGGCAAAAAATTCTTTTCATATCGCAAAATCTCTCAAACGAAACCAAATTTCTCCAGAAACATTTTGTTCGATACGTTGCACAAATTATCACAAAGAAAGGAGCGAAAATAAACCATTACTTAGTAGTTAAGCAAAGAAACAAATAAAATATGACAGATATCGATATCGTTATACAATATTACATCTTATTTTATTTATTTTTAATGGTAACCAACCTACAGAATTAACTTCCAATTACAGGATGGTAGATGTTATTATAGTGGAATCCAACCACTCGGACCCAGTGGTATTATTGTCGGTTGTGCTGGGAATCGAACTGGGGACCGCTAGCATGCTAGGCGGACCCTCTACCGCTGAGCTAACCACTGGCCGTAACTTAGTTTGATTTTGAGATAAATTGCTGCAAACATAACTATTAAAATAAAACTGAAACACTGAAAACAGTTGAATGACACTGATAACTTGATAACAAATAAAACAAATGCCGATAGCAGCTGGACGAAAAGTCGATAATATTTTTGCAGGCGTGTATTACAAGTATACAGAATGAATAAATAATAAACATTATTGAAAAACAATAACAAAAGTAGATAAAACAAGAAAACAAAACATTAATTTTATTTTAAATAAAATTTTCCTGAAATGTTTCTAGTAATTTTTTGTGCAATAGGTATACAAAAGCATCATTTCACAAATCTAACAGAAGATATGTTATTCAGATTTTAAGACATAATCTGAAGGAAAATTGCAACCATAAAGGTACATAAAATAAATAGGTATATCAGAATCAAGAAAATTATAAAATTAATCAAGAAGGTTTACCATCATTTAAAATAAAAAGAAGCGGTGACCAAAACTGAATAATCAAATCTCGTTAATAATAGCTCAAATCCAATTCTGCAATACTGATATTTTATCTAAACAATTTACTGTCTATAGTTACAAATACGTAGGCGTACCATTTAAAACAATACAAAATAAGTGAAGGTGCATTAATAAAAAACAAGTTACTATCAGTACTGAATAGTCAAAGCACTCTTCTCTAATATCACAAATATTTATACTGGTTGCGGTTGGATATACCGGGTGTAGGCTTTTTATTGACCTATAGGAAAACAATGTTAAAATTTTAATTTCGCTCTAAGTTTTTAACTTGGTTTTTAAGTATTAATTTTAGAGTCAAACTGTAAGTACAAAAGATGTTTAGAATAAAAAACGGTATCCAACGAGCAACGAGCCCTTATTTATTGGTATGAAATGTCCCTTTCGCGAAACAAACGTAAATTAAATTTGCCATATTTGGGATGTTTACAGAGTGCCATGAGAAATAAAACGATAAAAAAATACTTCAATTAATTACGATAAAATTTACCTTAGGAAGAAAAAGAAGAAAAATAAAATAATTATTATTTTCGTGTTTGATAAGTTAATCCTGCTTATGATCCAATAATGGCCAATTGCATCGCTTCCACTTAAATTTTAAGTTTTCCTTAAATGAACAATATCGAATCAAAATCAAATTATCAAACGTCAAACCGTCGAACATTGCTGTCATGAGTTTGATGCGACTATTTTCATTTAAGTGACATTTAAAATTTAAGTGAAAGCAGTGCAAATGGCCATAAATCAATTAGAACAACAAATTCAAATCTGTATACTGTCAGAGTGACGGAATAAATATTTTTGTTTGATTCTGAAACTAGCCCAAATTATAAATTTTTATTTCATGTTTATTTCGTGAAAGAAACCGATTTGAACAACAAATTTAAGCTTATTCCATGCAGTTTCTTATTCTGATCATCTTTTGTATTTACACTTTTGCTCTAAAAGCAATAGGTAAAAGCTAAAAAAAAAATTAACATAGGTCAAAAAAGTCTACACCCGGTAGTGTACAATTATTATTCATTAATAGAACAGTAATTTTCAGTTCAAAAGTTATTAAATTAATACCTAATCATTTATAGCTATTAATATAACAAGAATATTATGCGATTTATAATGCCGAGATGTTGCTAAGCGACGAGGTGAAACCGAGTCTTGTTGAACATCCAAGAGGGCTTAAATCGCATATATTCGCGTTATATTCAAGCTTAATCGTATCATCAACGACAGCGAAGTTAAAACAAATCAACAATTTTATCTGTCAATTAGTTGACTACATATTATGGAAGGTTTTGATGTAATTATGGTTATATCTAACGTATTAAGTTCGTAACTAATGAATTATAAGTATCTAAGGTATTATAAGTAACTAATGTATTATGTTGTTTATAATTATCAATAAATGTTGCATATTAAAAGGTAATAACAGTTGATGAGACGATTAAAATGTTAATAAGTATTATATATATTTGAAATTAAAAATCAAGAAAAAGAGACGTACCACGTTTAATGCATTTAAATAAAACAATATTCTAGGTGTACCTACCATTAAAAATAAAAACAATGTACAATGACTACCTCAAAACCTCAGTGTTCTTTGCCAGTTAACATTATTAAATTTTTGAATCAGTGCAGATCCAGGAATAATAATTTTGTAAAATGTGAGGTTGGCTTTCAAGAACGTACCAAACCTAAAATGCTCAAATCAGAGCCCTCTTCATACCATTCAAAATTTCGGTTTATAAAACTGTTTTGGTCGGTTTTGGTTTATTAAAGGCCCAGGAATAATAAATTCTGCAAATGTGAGGTTGGTTTTCACCAGGACCAAAAATATATTTAATTTTCATCTTGCACCAACCTACACATTTCCCAAACTATAAAAACTTCAACCAAACCCCAATACCTAACAAATCCTTTGACCATTCCCACCATTAATCAATACCCGTTCACCTTAATTTTCCGGTAGACAGCTCACAGCCACCGCCCGGCGAGGGTTCGTGCACCTCACTACCAACACCACACACAGACAACTGCCGGTGGACAGAGACAGACAAAACACAACCGATCGCTCACACGGGGTACTCAATACTGCACCGATTTCGTGAAAACCGCGCCGTACGTCGGGCGACTTCGGCTCACACGAACATGCACGAAGATGTCGATGACTGGAGCACGGATTATTAATTAGGTATTGTTGAAAATGTGTGCGTAATTTGAATATTCTTTACATGATATCAGTATGTTTTGCAGTGTTGATCCATTTGCGAGTTTTATCGCTGATTGATTATTGCAAAAATATTTCTGGTGGATCTTGAATCAACATTTGGGATGTTTAGTTCCTCAATTAGTTTACGTATATAAATTATTTCTATTACAACTTCTGTTCAGAGGGAAATGCGCTAGAATTACATTGTTGAATAATCTTGACAAGAACTGAAATTTCATATGTTTGCACAACGTAGTTAGTTCTATTAAATTTTATCTTTTTAATGCACATTATATCAATTAACTATTTAATATGAATTGGAAAATCACAATCTTAATATATTTCACAAAATTCCTTATTATTTACGTATACTTAAAGTTATTTACCCAGTTTTTATTTTAAATGAAAGATAAAACGTAACTCTATTGAGCTACTGTCGTATATTTTGTAAAATTTTGCTACGAGCGATAAGGGGCAACAATCAATAATGAACAAAAAATTTCTTCGTAATTAAATGCAATTTTGTATAGTATAATTGAATTAAATTTGAAAAAATAAGACAGGATCTCAATAGAGACATGTTTACCTACTCTACTATTTTTAAAAATCAAGAGTTTTGTTACTTGACGTGTGCGACGATAAAAAGGAATTTTGTAAAATCTAATAAGATTGTATTTTCTGCCTTAATAATTCAAATAGTTAACTAATAAAGTAAGGCACATTTAAACGATAAAATCAAATGGAATTTAATGCCGAACTGTAAAAATATAAAACATTAATTCTTGTTAATATTTTTCAATAATATTATTTGAACGATTTTGGTCACAGGTTTCTCTTCTCTGAATGCCTGTAAGCTAGGTGGAAGATAACCGTTTTCAGATTTTTATGCACTTTATCTGCATAAATTTTTGCAAATAAGAACAAACAAAAGGCATAAACAATGTATCAATAGAATCAGTAGAGTTTCTAGATTTGCAGTAGAAATGAAAGAAGGAGGAACAAAATTCATCAAATTGAAATGAATTTTATGAAAAATGAACTATTCCTACCAGACATAATTTTTATTATATATTATTTTCATTGTGCAATATTATTTTCATTATAGGTTACATCGTTTAACCGAAATTTATGCAGAAAGCTTGTGCAAAATGAGCCATAAAAGTTTCAAAGTGTCGCTGACGTGGCGCTAGTAGTTAGGTTTTCCACTTTTAAGCGCGCCCTTTACAAACCATTACTTAATAATTTATTATTAGCTATTATTATTATTCGACATCTTTAAGCCCTGTTCATACAAAGATTTTTAAAGGATTTTTTTCTGAATTTTGAGAAAATTAATACTAATGAGAATTAATCAAATAGCGGCGCCGCTAAATTGATTCATTGGTATTATAGAAGTTTCAAACTAGTGAATTTTTTTCAGGATTCAGAAGCATGGAAGAATTAATGAAACTCTCTTTAAGTAAATAATAATATGTTGTTAAATTTTATAAAAAATTCAACTTCTTTGAAGTTGAGTTTTAAAGATACATTTTTCTCAAGCCTTTGTTACATGATTCAATTTAAATATTAATAATCAACTTTTTACTTTTTACGAAGTACGAACATATTTCGTTAATCAATAAATTAATCAATTTATTAAAGAATTGAAACATGTTTTTTATTCTAAAAAAAAATTGTAATAGTAAATTATAAATAAACTTGATTAATTTATTGTTCAATAAGTTGGATCATGTTAAACAGACTTTAACATTGAACACACAAAAATAATTCTATTCATCCAGTTACATCTTGGTTAGCAAATAAATAACAATTTTAAAAAATATATTTTTCTACAGGATACAGGATCGTTTCGATTGCAATTAGGAATAAATTTTACTTCTAGGTAATTATAATAAAGGACCTAAAGCGTATAAGATCCGAACCACTAATTTTCGTTTACATTACTCGTATGGTCGTATGTCGTACACTATTCCATTCGCTGTTCATAACGATTCCTCGTGTCTATTCGGCTGTAAATCTACTCCTAAATGAAGCTGGTTACCTAGGAGTCTACAGTTTGTTGCAAATTCCGAAGCACCTAGCTATAACTCTAATTTTAATAAAGGCTGATTCAACAAATTGTAACACCGAGAAACGCTTGCGCGCAAATATTGATTTTAAGATAATTGTACAGCTGATACAATCGTATTACCTTGGTAGACTTTAAATACATGGATTGCTTCATGATAACAACATAGAATATTTAAATATTATATTGGTGTTTGCAAGAATTTAAAAAAACACCGGTATTTAAATTTTGTATGAGGTATGAGAAATACAAATTAGAAGAAAGTATACCTATACAGATTCGACGCGTAAAATACATAGTTTCCTATTGGCTACCGATGACGTATTTGTAGTATTTGACGTCACAAATTTGGAAGATTGTTTCATTAAAAATTATTTTTCCTTCTGTATTAAGAAAAATATAAAACAAGTTATTAATAAATGTAAAACTATGTATTTTTTTCTAAAATTCGCAATCTTAATTTCAAAGTTCAACACTTTTTTGCGCAACAACTGTCAAAAAAAGTTGACATTGATGTCCGCAATTCAGGCCGTGAAGTAAAACATTTGCGTACGATACATTTCGCGGACGTGTTTCTATTAGTAACAGCTGCGAAATAATTTTATTGAAATAATTTTGACACTTGTTACAAAGAAATAAAATGTGTGTTTTAAATTATATGCAATTATGTATTGCAGTTGCACAAATAATATTGTGTATAACTCGTCTACGTCGTGCGTCTGTGTTCAATATCCTCGAGAATTTTTAAGCCTCGGACTTCACCTCCATCAAAAATTCTGTCGAACGTGAAACAGACATTTCCCAGCCTAGGTATACAAATAACTGTTGGGGCACTGTTTCTATATGGAATATTTACTTCATTTTTAAATATACAAGTAATTCTTGTATCGCCTTTATTTTATAATTAATAAATAATTTTATTGCATTAATAAAAATTTAAGTACCTACTTCTTGTAATAAGTGCTTTTAAATTTCCGAATTTAAAAAAAATTGTTCCATGACCATTAACTAAAGCGGCCCGTCTAGGTTTTTTCCGAATTCCTATAGAATACTTTCGATTTTACTTTTTTTTCTATTCCACTCTTTTCCCCACTACTACAGTTGGCTGAAACCAGCCCGAAACTCGTACTTTACCGCATCCTAGCAATGCAATGTCATTTTGAAGTCGAAAAATACTGTAAAAGTGTTTTCGATGCGAGTAAACTGTTAGTGTATTATTGAGTTCAAGATAATATTTTTATAAACATTTAATATAGAAGGCATGGATCTACAGATGTGCTTTTTTTAAATTTTTAAAATAAATTTCTAATTTTTATGAATATTTCGTATTTTTTATAATCGTGTACAATTTTTTTATTAAAATTTTAAAAAGGCACAACTGTTAGTTAATCCTTTAAGTATATATCTAATCCTTGTTGAAATAAAATTTTACCATTCTTGTACTGACCATAAAAAAAATTTTATGCTGGATTTTGGGAGGTAGACGGGCCTCTTAAGTAGTACCAGTACCCAACATACTATAAATACAATTAAATATATGCACGAAGTTTTGAATCACCCTGTACAAGTAAAACATAACTAAGTGTATAAATAATGAAGAGTTTTTTCTAAAAGTTTATGAAAAGTTTACTAATAAATTCAGTTTTATATGCAACTATTACTAATGATAAAAGAACAATATTATATGCACGAAGTTGTGAATCAGCCTGTACAATAATAAAAACAGATAAAACAAAACATAATTATTATGGATGAGGAATTAATTTTAAAAGCTTTTGAAAAGTTTACTAACAAACACAATTTTATATGCAACAATTACCAACAATAAACAAACACGAAAAAAAAGATATCCACGCTCCAGTCCAACGATATCTATGATCCGACGCCAGCGCCATCTCTCCACTCTCTTTTATACGTAGTTTTTGATACATCGAAGTTATATTTTAGTGTAAAACTCTTGCAAAATGTGTCTAATTTCCGTGGAACAGTTATTTGTGTGTCTTGCTGTCTGTGTTTGTGCGTTCTCCGCCTCAGAAGCCCTCAGTAAACGTAGTGACATCGACTTACCGACCTGCATAGACAACTTCGATGTGCACAAGGACAAGATCATCAGGACTCAGGACTCCAGGAACATGGGGGCGAAATATCTAAACGAAATTGATCTGGGCAGCCGAGAAGAGTGTCTGAGATTGTGCTGTGAGACTGAGACTTGTGATGTTTTTGTTTATGAAGAGAAGGTAGATAAAGGGTTGTTTTATCCTTGGTTAATGTGACATTATCCTTGCTCATCAGTTGGTGTTCTGGTTTTATTGGTTGACAAATTAAGCAGGATATCATTTTATATCTCTGATGTTTTGTTTACTTATGAGGAAATCGTTTCTTAGGGTCGATGATGACAGAAATAAATAAATTTTTATAGGGCATTTACCTATATGATAATAATACACATTAAAAAAATTTTTACTTATAATTAGTCGTAGAAAAATAATCTATGCTTAACCATGACTACGAATGGTATTAAAGAGACAATTCAACTCATGTGTCATCTGTCAAAAATGGACCAATCAATTTTGAGGATTTATAAATTTTCCACAATTATCACTAGTGCTCGCAGCGACATAATTTTTCGACAATTTTCACTAGTGCTCCAATGGACAATTTTAAACAATTGAATATATCTTTATTAATCAAAATCCTATTGTTATTATAACTGTTGTCATGGAAGTGAAGCTATTTATAAATCATTTTAATAAAGAAAGAATACATTTTTATTTGGTGAATTGTCCTCCGAATACCATTCGTGTTCCAAGTTATGTAGACAATTTTTGTGGCTGCATCACTCGTGATTATTACGCTTGAGAAAATAGCACGAGTGCGTAGCACTAATGGTATTATATATGATTATTCATTGAATCAAATCTAAATTAAAATGGCAAAAAATTTAGTTATCCATGATTTCAGACATCAAATATTTTGATAAAATTTAGATGTAACCTCAAATGTGTTTTATGTGTTTTTGGTATTTCTTTACAAATCAAAAAATTGCAAATGAAAAATGTTCTAGACCTTTGAAGAAAACCCTGAGACATAAACGGTGAAATAAAAATGGGAAATATAGATTATAATAAAAATGTTTATTTATTCAATAGTCACCTAATGGCCATTTGCACCGCTTCCACTTAAATTTTATATACTTAAATGAAAAATATCGAATCGAACTCATGCAATAATAATATCGATATTTTCTATATATATATATATATATATATATATATATATATATATATATATATATATATATATATATATATATATATATATATATATATATATATATATATATATGCCCTATATAATCAAAACTTACAAACTCCAAAATTCCTTATTTTGAGCTTTGACTGCCATTTTATTTAAAATTATGAAGTATACTGATATTGAAACAGTTTAGTGTCAGAATCATACAAAAACTAATGAAAAGTATATCCAAATATTGCGGTTGGAGTCAAAAAGTAACATTCTCCATTGGATAATGTAAGTTTTGACACCAAATACACAAACATCATAATCTTTTTTCAAATATTTTTGTTGGGTTCAAAGCTAAGATCTTGGAATCAAAACTTACATTATTCATAATTTGGAATCAAAACAGACAAACTCCATTTAAAAAATCTGTTGTGGCAAGCACATGACTACTTTTTGTAATTTTTGTTATAGTTCTTCAAGCAAAGTACCGATTCCTATTGGCATTGAAATCAAATTAGCTCTTTGTAGATACAATTTTTATTTTATTACCTTATTACATTATATCCAGTTATAATAATAATAATGAATCGATGATTCTTCTTGACTGAATACGTTTAATAGGATAAAAACTGAATGGAATTAAGTCAGTTTTTAATTTATTATATTTCGGCTCCTATATAGGTTCTAAGTTTCAAACCCAGTTAATAACATATTTATATATTTTTATATTTATATCATGTAAAAGGATGAAAGTTAAAATTTGAAACAGTATACTTATTTAATACATGTGCAGCAGTTTCTTGCATTTTATGCGAAATAGAAATTTTGGATTTTGCAAACATCACACATTTAATGTGGGACCTTTTGCATGGGAACATTCGTGTTTGGGAACTTTTACTGGGGACACTTTGCCGAGGACGTTTTGCCGGGGCCTTTTCTCCGCGAATCAAGGAACACATAGAAACGTAAAAATAATAATAACAGAACTAAACCCAAATAAAATAATTTATTAAAATCGCTTATATTACAATAATTATACAGGGTGGTGACTTGGCCGACGCAGCATAGCGATTACAATGTTAATTTTTGAATGTGCATTTATTTGCTCCCCTAATTATTTTAGAGTTAAAGTTCTTATAGGTTTTTTTTAGAAAATAAAATACTGAATCCGAATTTATTTTTGTTTTCAAATTTTGAAATTCCAGAACCGTAATAATCAACATTTTAAATAATTGTATTTTTACAAAAATCACTGAGGCCATGGAATTATTAAAACAAACAAGGCATTTCCATTTGTTGTTTCTATTTGACGTTTGTAACATTGTAACTTTTTAAAATTAGTTTATTAGAATTTATTGATTACCATGGTGAGAAACTCGTTAAATTTGAATGGGCTGAATTTTGCATTCGTCATTGATAAAAAAGTTAAAAAGTTACAAACGTCAAATAGAAACATTGTAACTTTTTAAAATTAGTTTATTAGAATTTACTGATTACCATGGTGAGAAACTCGTTAAATTTGAATGGGCTGAATTTTGTATTCGTCATTGATAAGAAAGTTAAAAAGTTACAAACGTCAAATAGAAACAACAAATGGAAATGCCTTGTTTGTTTTAATAATTCCATTGCCTCAGTGATTTTTGTAAAAATACAATTATTTAAAATGTTGATTATTACGGTTCTGGAATTTCAAAATTTGAAAACAAAAATATATTCGGATTCCGTATTTTTTTCTCTACAAAAAACCTATAAGAACTTTAACTCTAAAATAATTAGGGGAGCAAATAAATGCACATTCAAAAATTAACATTGTAATCGCTATGCTGCGTCGGCCAAGTCACCACCCTGTATACATTCATATAGGATACTCCTGGCTTAATGGCTTCCCCCCGTCTGGACATATCTCCTCATCTTTGCTCTTCCCTGTGGAATCCTCATTTTTGCACTTTCCTGTTGAATCTTATTTTTTGCTGTTCTCTGTTGAATCTCATTTTTTCTCTTCTCTATTGAATCCTCATTTTTGCTCTTCTCTGTTGAATACTCATCTTTGCTCTTATCTGTTGAATCCTCATTTTTGCTCTTCTCTGTTGAATACTCATCTTTGCTCTTATATGTTGAATCCTCATTTTTGCTCTTTCCTATTGAATCCTCATCTTTGCTCTCCCCTGTTGAATCCTCACTTTTGCTCTTCTCTGTTGAATACTCAATTTTGCTCTTCTCTGTTGAATTCCATCTTTGCTCTTCTCTGGTGAATACTCATTTTTGCTCTTCTCTGTTGAATCCTCATCTTTGCTCTTCTCTGGTGAATACTCATCTTTGCTCTTCTCTGTTGAATACTCATCTTCACTCTTCTCTGTTGAATACTCATTTTTGCTCTTCTCTGTTGAATTCTCATTTTTGCTCTTATCTTTTGAATACTCATCGTTGCTCTTCTCTGTTTATTTACTTATTTACTTTCCAAGGAGAACCAACAGTCAGATGACCAATAACAGGTTCTCACGAACAAATACAGTTAATTTTACATACAGATCATAAATATTATCAATTGTACAATAACATTTAGTGATACAACATAATGGAGGAAATAAAACAAAACAGTAGTGTGTAAGTGTGTGTGTGTATTACAACTATAAAGTTTCTTGCAAAATGGCAGTTTTGAATTGTGAAAAAGAAAGGTGATATGGGTCTATGTGGCTGAACGATGTGTTATATGTATTAATAATTCTGTGGATTCCTGAGTGGATAAGGCTATTGGTATTAGATTGTTGCATGTGAAATAAATATTGTTGTCTCGTATTTCTACTAGGTATATGAAAATTAATTAGGCACAATATATTTAGTGTATCATGCATATTATTTAAGATTTTGTATAGAAAGAGCATATCATTGATTACTCTTCGATTACTAAGTGATGTCATATTTAAATATTCCAATCTTTGTGAGTAATCTTGACAGTAGATATTAAATTTTACACACAACGTTCTTACAAATTTTTTTTGAATATTTTCCAATAAATTAATACTATTATTATGTAGAGGATTCCATATAATGGAGGCGTATTCTAACTTAGATCGTACAATACTGTTAAAAAGATAAATTAGAGACTTTGGGTTTTTGAAATGCTTGCTATGACGTAATATGAAACCTAGAACTTTATAGGACTCTTTAGCTATTTTGTTATAATGATACACGAAAGTCATCCTAGGTACAAAGTGAACCCCAAGGTCTTTAATTATCAGTTTATTTTCCAAAGTGACATTCTCAATTGCATAATTAAAAATGATTTTATGGTGATTCCTAGTAAAATTCATTACAAAGCATTTAGATATATTTAGTAATAAATTATTTTTTATACAGTATTCTTGCAAGCGGTTTAAGTCTTCTTGAAGTTTATTACAGTCTTCGATATTTCTTATGGATTTATAAATGTTTAAATCATCAGCATACAGAAGGAAATGACAGTCCTTGAAACATTTATATATATCATTAATAAATATCAGAAATAGTAGAGGCCCAAGGTGTGAGCCTTGGGGTACTCCAGATAAAACAGAAAATAGAGTAGACTTAAAACCGTTGCAGTATACGAATTGAGATCTGTTAGATACGTAGAATTCTATCCATCGAAGTAAGGAGCCATGAAATCCCGATGATTTTAGTTTACATATTAATGTAGGAAGATGTACCCGATCAAAAGCTTTACAGAAATCAGTATAAATAACGTCGACTTGCGTTCTATTGTCCATGTTTGCGTTTAGGTATGTGATGAACGGAATTAAGTTAGTTGACACAGATTTACCTGCACAGAATCCATGTTGTTCTGATATAAGAATAGTATGAATATCGGATTTTATTTATTCAATTATCAAGGCTTCAAAGATTTTACCAAAAGTTGAAATAATTGATATAGGTCTGTAATTGGTGACATTGTTAATATCACCAGATTTATAAATGGGTATAATCTTAGATAATTTCCACCTATCGGGAAAAACGCCAGATTCGAGTGATTGGTTGAATAAAATACACAAAGGCGACGTTAGATAAACGGCACAAGTTTTTATAAATGTACTTGGAATTTGATCGGGTCCACAGCCTTTACTGGCGTTGAGTTTAGATAGATAATTAAAAATTTCCTCCTCTCTTAGTTGAATAGAATGTAAATTAACTAAATTAGTAGAACTATCGTCAATAATCGTCTTATTTGTATCGTCGATGTTTACGAAAACAGATTTAAAATAATCAGCAAAAAGATTACTGACCGAAAGACCATCGTTAGCTTCAACATCCCCATAAACCGTGGTGTTAGGAATACCACCCTTTTTACGCATGGTTTTCGAGTATTTGGGATCTTTGTGAATGTTATTTTCAACATTTTGCATGTATGTACGGAAGTCTTGTTGCTGTTTGATTTTAACCCTGTTGCGCAACAAAGAATAGGAAGTATAGTCAGAGATTCTCCCATAAGTTTTCCATTTTTTATGGAATTTATGTTTTTCACGCAACATTTTTATAAGAGACATAGAAAACCATTTAGGGTGAGAATTCTGTCTAACTTGCTTGAATGGTACAAAATTAATTATAAGGCTGTACAGTATATTGTAAAAAGTATCCACATTTTCATTTACATCATTTTTACATAATTTAGCATTCCAATTAATTGCAGACATTTTGTAAATCAATTCTTCATAATTGCATTTATAAAAGTTTGGTAGAAGTTCATTATTAAATTCAAGACTTTTATAAATTTTCATACTAATTGATATGTCGAGCGGTGGATGATATGGATCAATTTTTGATATTGGTGTGTTACTGACACTAACTTGACAGTCATTGTTACTTAGAACAAGATCTAGTATCTTATTGTAAGCATTGCGTATTCCATTGTATTGGCACAAGTTAGAAAAGTTAATGGTATTTATGAAATCATTATAAATATCGTCACTTTTAATTGTTGATGGTTCGAAGTAATTAAGATAGGGGACCACTGAATATTTGGGAGATTGTAATCACCAACACTTAAAATAAAGTTATTGCACTCACTCAGACAAATATCTTGTAGTTTCTGAAAGTGTTCGGCATACAAGTCAAAAGAAGAAGCAGGTGGAATATAAACACTACACAGATGTAATTTACAATGTAGAAACACGATAGTTACCCATATGTCCTCACAAGATGAAATCCATGATGGTTGCACTTTACATTTTAAAGATTTTCTGACAAGTATCATAACACCACCACCTTGAGATCTAGAGTCATTTCTGTCACGCCTGTATACCAGATACTGATTTACGTTGCAAATTTCAGAATTTAAAATAGAATCATTTAACCAGGTTTCTGTAAATATTATTATATCATAGGAATTAAGTGCTATATTATTATAAATATTATTTAATTTAGTTTTAATACCTCTAAAGTTCTGATAATATATACTAAGTTCCATAATATAATATTAAAAATAATATGGTTAAATTATTCAATACAAGACACACTAGAAACTCATTTAATTTTATTTATATCCTTTTCGTTATTTATAACTATGACGGGAGATGTTTCGGACTTACGCGCAAAAATTCTAGCAGATTTCACCCAAACTTTGTATTCGACTTCCTTTGCTTTATCTTTTGTGTTTGATAATAGAATTTTATTCTGGGGACTCAGATGTTCATTTATAAACACAAAGTTGTTTTCCGTGAAGTTTAGTTGTTTAGAGTTCATATTTTTTATTTTGCGAGCACTTGCAATAAAGTCATCGCGTTTAATTCTGGACACAAAACGAACTATGATGTTTTTTGGTTTACCTTTTATTACAGTAACAGGAGACACACGATGAATCGCATCCAGATCTTTTTCTTCAACGGGACATTGGACTTTTGTGCCTATAGTACTTAAAATTTGTATTAAATTTTCGTTGGGTTTCTCAGGTATTCCGACAATTTCGATATTGTTGGATCGAGAGCGTTGTTCTAAGTCAGCAACCTTCGATTTTAAAATGGCACATTCAGATTGTAGTTGATCAATGACATAAAATTTTTCGGTAAATGTTTTAAGTTTTAATTCAAAATCATCGATTTTGTTTGAGCAAAATTCGACAGATTTCTTAAGCTCATTTATATTATCCATCACGTCATTGAGAGTAAATTGTTTAGCATTTGGGGCTTGAGCTGTAGCTGACGGTGTTCTACAATGATCACAAGTCCATTTTAAGTTTGGAAGAGAGATCAGAGCATTTTTTTCCACAGCAGTGATGGATGTACAGCCGTAGTGATAGGATTTCATGCATTCCCCACCACAGTTAACACCTGGGCTGTTTCTGGTCATAGCGCCGCCGCACTTCGCACATGTGTTGGCCATGACAATGTAGTTGATTGATTCGTCTAAGTAAATTGCTAATTATTGGAACTTGCGCACTCAATCACACTTAATGCACAAATAAAATTTTCAATATTGAGCCTTATGGACTGATGAATAAAAACACAATTTTATACAAAACTGGAGCACTTAAACTTGAAGTTTATTTATAATTTTGAAGAACTGCACTTTATAATGCAATAAATTTTTTGTATTTAATTAATATGAAACTCACTATTCTTATGAATACAATGTTGACCACAAGTGTCACATATACAATGACAATGACATTCAACGGTTGAATACTCATATTTGCTCATCTCTGTTAAATCCTCATCATTGCTCTTCTCTGTTGAATACTCATCATTGCTCTTCTCTGTTGAATACTCATCTTTGCTCTTCTCTGTTGAATACTCATCTTTGCTCTTCTCTGTTGAATACTCATTTTTGCTCTTCTCTGTTGAATCCTCATATTTGCTCTTCTCTGTTGAATACTCATTTTTGCTATTCTCTGTTGAATACTCATCGTTGCTCTTCTCTGTTGAATACTCATCTTTGCTCTTCTCTGTTGAATCCTCATCTTTGCTCTTCTCTGTTGAATACTCATTTTTGCTATTCTCTGTTGAATACTCATTTTTGCTCTTCTCTGTTGAATACTCATCTGTGCTCTTCTCTGTTGAATACTCATTTTTGCTCTTCTCTGTTGAATACTCATCTTTGCTCTTCTCTGTTGAATACTCATTTTTGCTATTCTCTGTTGAATACTCATCGTTGCTCTTCTCTGTTGAATACTCATCTTTGCTATTCTCTGTTGAATACTCATTTTTGCTCTTCTCTGTTGAATACTCATCTGTGCTCTTCTCTGTTGAATACTCATCTTTACTCTTCTCTGTTGAATACTCATCTTTGCTCTTCTCTGTTGAATACTCATCTTTACTCTTCTCTGTTGAATACTCATCTTTGCTCTTCTCTGTTGAATCCTCATTTTTGCTATTCTCTGTTGAATACTCATCTTTGCTCTTCTCTGTTGAATACTCATTTTTGCTCTCCTCTGTTGAACCCTCTGTTTTGCTCTTCTCTGTTGAATCCTCATCTTTGCTCTTCTCTGTTGAATATTCGTCTTTACTCTTCTCTGTTGAATCCTCATTTTTGCTCTTCTCTGTTGAATACTCATCTTTGCTCTTCTCTGTTGAATACTCATTTTTGCTATTCTCTGTTTGCTCTTCTCTCTTCTCATCTTTGCTCTTCTCTGTTGAATACTCATCATTGATCTTCTCTGTTGAATACTCATTTTTGCTCTTCTCTGTTGAATAAATCACTTTGCTCTTCTCTGTTGAATCCTCATTTTCGCTCTTCTCTGTTGAATCCTCATTTTTGCTCTTCTCTGTTGAATGCTGATAATAAATCCTTTTGCTCTTCTCTGTTGAATACTCATCTTTGCTCTTTTCTGTTGAATCCTCATTTTTGTTCTTCTCTGTTGAATGCTGATAATAAATCACTTTACTATTCTCTGTTGAATCCTCATTTTCGCTCTTCTCTGTTGAATCCTCATCTTTGCTCTTCTCTGTTGAATATTCGTCTTTGCTCCTCTCTGTTGAATCCTCATTTTCGCTCTTCTCTGTTGAATCCTCATCTTTGCTCTTCTCTGTTGAATACTCATCTTTACTCTTCTCTGTTGAATACTGAATTTTGCTCTTCTCTGTTGAATCCTCATCTTTGCTCTTCTCTGTTGAATACTCATCATTGATCTCCTCTGTTGAATACTCATTTTTGCTCTTCTCTGTTGAATAAATCACTTTGCTCTTCTCTGTTGAATCCTCATTTTCGCTCTTCTCTGTTGAATCCTCATTTTTGCTCTTCTCTGTTGAATGCTGATAATAAATCCTTTTGCTCTTCTCTGTTGAATACTCATCTTTGCTCTTTTCTGTTGAATCCTCATTTTTGCTCTTCTCTGTTGAATGCTGATAATAAATCACTTTACTATTCTCTGTTGAATCCTCATTTTCGCTCTTCTCTGTTGAATCCTCATCTTTGCTCTTCTCTGTTGAATATTCGTCTTTGCTCCTCTCTGTTGAATCCTCATTTTCGCTCTTCTCTGTTGAATCCTCATCTTTGCTCTTCTCTGTTGAATACTCATCTTTGCTCTTCTCTGTTGAATACTGAATTTTGCTCTTCTCTGTTGAACCCTCATCTTTGCTCTTCTCTGTTGAATCCTCATCTTTGCTCTTCTCTGTTGAATACTCATCATTGATCTTCTCTGTTGAATACTCATTTTTGCTCTTCTCTGTTGAATACTCATCTTTGCTCTTCTCTGTTGAATACTCATCTTTGATCTTCTCTGTTGAATACTCAATTTTGTTATTCTCTGTTGAATCCTCAGTTTTGCTCTTCTCTGTTGAATCCTCATTTTTGCTATTCTCTGTTGAATCCTCATCTTTGCTCTTCTCTGTTGAATACTCATCTTTGCTCTTCTCTGTTGAATACTGAATTTTGCTCTTCTCTGTTGAACCCTCATCTTTGCTCTTCTCTGTTGAATCCTCATTTTTGCTATTCTCTGTTGAATGCTCATCTTTGCTCTTCTCTGTTGAATCCTCATCTTTACTCTTCTCTGTTGAATATTCGTCTTTGCTCTTCTCTGTTGAATCCTCATTTTTGCTCTTCTCTGTTGAATACTCATCTTTGCTCTTCTCTGTTGAATACTCATTTTTGCTATTCTCTGTTGAATCCTCATCTTTGCTCTTCTGTGTTGAATATTCGTCTTTGCTCTTCTCTGTTGAATGCTGATAATGAATCACTTTGCTCTTCTCTGTTGAATCCTCATTTTCGCTCTTCTCTGTTGAATCCTCATCTTTGCTCTTCTCTGTTGAATATTCGTCTTTGCTCTTCTCTGTTGAATACTCATCTTTGCTCTTCTCTGTTGAATCCTCATCTTTGCTCTTCTCTGTTGAATCCTCATTTTTGCTCTTCTCTGCTGAATCCTCATCTTTGCTCTTCTCTGTTGAATACTCATCTTTGCTCTTCTCTGTTGAATACTCATCTTTGCTCTTCTCTGTTGAATACTCATCTTTGCTCTTCTCTGCTGAATCCTCATTTTTGCTCTTCTCTGCTGAATCCTCATCTTTGCTCTTCTCTGTTGAATCCTCATCTTTGCTCTTCTCTGTTGAATACTCATCTTTGCTCTTCTCTGTTGAATACTCATTTTTGCTCTTCTCTGTTGAATACTCATCTTTGCTCTTCTCTGTTGAATACTCATCTTTGCTCTTCTCTGTTGAATCCTCATCTTTGCTCTTCTCTGTTGAATACTCATCTTTGCTCTTCTCTGTTGAATACTCATCTTTGCTCTTCTCTGTTGAATACTCATCTTTGCTCTTCTCTGTTGAATCCTCATTTTTGCTCTTCTCTGCTGAATCCTCATCTTTGCTCTTTTCTGTTGAATACTCATCTTTGCTCTTCTCTGTTGAATACTCATTTTTGCTCTTCTCTGTTGAATACTCATCTTTGCTCTTCTCTGTTGAATACTCATCTTTGCTCTTCTCTGTTGAATCCTCATCTTTGCTCTTTTCTGTTGAATACTCATCTTTGCTCTTCTCTGTTGAATACTCATCTTTGCTCTTCTCTGTTGAATCTTCATTTTTGCTCTTCTCTGCTGAATCCTCATCTTTGCTCTTTTCTGTTGAATACTCATCTTTGCTCTTCTCTGTTGAATACTCATTTTTGCTCTTCTCTGTTGAATACTCATCTTTGCTCTTCTCTGTTGAATACTCATCTTTGCTCTTCTCTGTTGAATCCTCATCTTTGCTCTTTTCTGTTGAATACTCATCTTTGCTCTTCTCTGTTGAATACTCATATTTGCTCTTCTCTGTTGAATACTCATCTTTGCTCTTCTCTGTTGAATCCTCATCTTTGCTCTTCTCTGTTGAATCCTCATCTTTGCTCTTCTCTGTTGAATACTCATCATTGATCTTCTCTGTTGAATACTCATTTTTGCTCTTCTCTGTTGAATACTCATCTTTGCTCTTCTCTGTTGAATACTCATCTTTGCTCTTCTCTGTTGAATACTCATCTTTGCTCTTCTCTGTTGAATCCTCATTTTTGCTCTTCTCTGCTGAATCCTCATCTTTGCTCTTCTCTGTTGAATACTCATCTTTGCTCTTCTCTGTTGAATACTCATTTTTGCTCTTCTCTGTTGAATACTCATCTTTGCTCTTCTCTGTTGAATCCTCATCTTTGCTCTTCTCTGTTGAATACTCATATTTGCTCTTCTCTGTTGAATACTCATTTTTGCTCTTCTCTGTTGAATACTCATCTTTGCTCTTCTCTGTTGAATACTCATCTTTGCTCTTCTCTGTTGAATCCTCATCTTTGCTCTTCTCTGTTGAATACTCATCTTTGCTCTTCTCTGTTGAATACTCATCTTTGCTCTTCTCTGTTGAATACTCATCTTTGCTCTTCTCTGTTGAATCCTCATTTTTGCTCTTCTCTGCTGAATCCTCATCTTTGCTCTTCTCTGTTGAATACTCATCTTTGCTCTTCTCTGTTGAATATTCATTTTTGCTCTTCTCTGTTGAATACTCATCTTTGCTCTTCTCTGTTGAATACTCATCTTTGCTCTTCTCTGTTGAATCCTCATCTTTGCTCTTCTCTGTTGAATACTCATCTTTGCTCTTCTCTGTTGAATACTCATCTTTGCTCTTCTCTGTTGAATACTCATCTTTGCTCTTCTCTGTTGAATCCTCATTTTTGCTCTTCTCTGCTGAATCTTCATCTTTGCTCTTCTCTGTTGAATCCTCATCTTTGCTCTTCTCTGTTGAATACTCATCTTTGCTCTTCTCTGTTGAATACTCATCTTTGCTCTTCTCTGTTGAATACTCATCTTTGCTCTTCTCTGTTGAATACTCATCTTTGCTCTTCTCTGTTGAATCCTCATTTTTGCTCTTCTCTGCTGAATCCTCATCTTTGCTCTTCTCTGTTGAATACTCATCTTTGCTCTTCTCTGTTGAATACTCATTTTTGCTCTTCTCTGTTGAATACTCATCTTTGCTCTTCTCTGTTGAATACTCATCTTTGCTCTTCTCTGTTGAATCCTCATCTTTGCTCTTCTCTGTTGAATACTCATCTTTGCTCTTCTCTGTTGAATACTCATCTTTGCTCTTCTCTGTTGAATACTCATCTTTGCTCTTCTCTGTTGAATCCTCATTTTTGCTCTTCTCTGCTGAATCCTCATCTTTGCTCTTCTCTGTTGAATCCTCATCTTTGCTCTTCTCTGTTGAATACTCATCTTTGCTCTTCTCTGTTGAATACTCATTTTTGCTCTTCTCTGTTGAATACTCATTTTTGCTCTTCTCTGTTGAATACTCATCTTTGCTCTTCTCTGTTGAATACTCATCTTTGCTCTTCTCTATTGAATCCTCATCTTTGCTCTTCTCTGTTGAATACTCATCTTTGCTCTTCTCTGTTGAATCCTCATCTTTGCTCTTCTCTGTTGAATACTCATCTTTGCTCTTCTCTGTTGAATACTCATCTTTGCTCTTCTCTGTTGAATACTCATCTTTGCTCTTCTCTGTTGAATCCTCATTTTTGCTCTTCTCTGCTGAATCCTCATCTTTGCTCTTCTCTGTTGAATCCTTATCTTTGCTCTTCTCTGTTGAATACTCATCTTTGCTCTTCTCTGTTGAATCCTCATTTTTGCTCTTCTCTGCTGAATCCTCATTTTTGCTCTTCTCTGCTGAATCCTCATCTTTCCACTCCCCTGTTGAATCCTCATCTTTCCACTCCCCTGTTGAATCCTCATCTTTCCACTCCTCTGTTGAATGCTCATTTTTCCTCTTCCTTGTTGAATCCTCATTTTTGCTCTTTCTTGTTGAATACTCATTTTTGCTCTTCCTTGTTGCAACATTATTTTTTATCTTCCCTGTTAAATCCTCATTTTTGCCTTTTCCTGTTGAATCCACATTTTTGCTCTTCCCTGTTGAATCCTCATTTTTGCTCTTCCCTGTTGAATCCTCATTTTTTCTCTTCTCTGTTGAATCTTCGTTTTTGCGCTTCCCTGTTGAAGCGACTATACTTGAAGTCTGTTTCCAGTGTCCAGCTGATATTTCGTATACTAATAATAATAAAGATAATGTGATCTTAATCAGTATACATATACATATATGAGGACACTAGATGTAAAAGTGTGTTTATGACATCAAGTCGATTTTGAGGTAATCCAGTGAACTCTATACTACGTACCACAGTTCAAATCATTGATTTAAATCGCGATTAAAATCATGATTATTTAAATAAAAATGTATGATTTAAATCAAAATTTCAAATATCATCTCATTTTCTATAATCCCTTAATAAAATGTAAAAATTAATTTTAATTTATTTTTTGTTTCATTTCTATGACTGTTAAATTGTTCATATCAAAATTATAAATTTGTGTTGCGTTATATTTCAATTTTACAGTAATAATTTTTTATTTTACAAATAAAATATTTTAATTAGAACTTACTATATTGAAAGAAATTTTCAACACGCATAATAATAATAATTAGGTATATTATATAATCATTTATTACCTGATGATGAAAACACATCGTTTAAATCGCATAAATAAATTAAAATATAAGGTGTACAAATAAGTTTGCGCCGTTTTTACTTTCTTGTACGGAGTAATAAGGAAGTATTGTAATCGCGAAAAATTTTATATCTTCTTCTGCAGTTTAAATAAAATGACTAAAATATATTTGTGAGTATAGTAGCAGTAGTAGTAGTACTTATATATTAGATCAGATTATTTATATTATTCTACATTTTAGTTATTAAGAAAAGTATGAACAGTTTAATAGGCGTACAAGGAAGTCATGTGGTGTCCACGTCAGATTTTTTATCAAAAATACGGATACCGCGTTGAAAGAATGCTTCATTTTTTGAGGCTATCCACGAATCGATCCAATTTTGTGTGATCAGACAGGCCATGCGCCATCGATCGAAACAAGTAGAAATCAGAAGGAGCTATGACTAGTGAATACGGCGGGTGGGGTAAAACTTCTCAATTGAGTGTTTCCACCAAATAGGTTTTGACCGGAGCCGCAACATGTGGGCGAGCATTATCATGCAGAGTATAATTTTGTCGCGTCTGGAGTAGTAGTCGGCGCGCTTTTCCTTGAGTGCTCCACTCAATCTCATCTTCTCATCAATTGTGTTCGATAGACAGCCCCAGTAATAGTTTCGAATGTTCATATGCAACCCAATTTCCTTGTTTTTGAATCATTCTTAATGATTTCAACCGATGTGAAATATCTTCTTGAGTCACTCTTAATTTAAGTGCAAGTTCTTCTGGCGTTGGGCACGAATCGTGATCTAATAATGTTTTCAATTCCGCGTCTTCGTACAATTTCGGCCTTCCGATACGTTCTTTGTCTTCGATGTCAAATTCACCGTTCTTAAACTTTTGATACCACTCACGACAACTTCTCTCATTTAAGGCAGCCTCGCCACATGCTTCTACAAGCAATCTATGCGCCTCAGCTGCAGATTTCTTCAAATTGAACAAGTAAATCAAAAGTTTCCGCAAATGACGCTTATTCTGCTCAAAACTCGACGTTTTCGCACACTAATGAATATATTATATTGATAAAAAATCACTAATATTTTAAGATTACGGCGGAAACTTATTTGTACACTTTATATATAATTCAAATTCAGAACTAAACTTAATTAGAAAAGTATCTACTATTATTTCTACAGAAAATTTATATTAGTCCGTTTTCTTAAAATATTCAATTACTTATTAAGTAAACAATGCGAATAGAATTGTTGAATTAGAGTTATAGTATTATTGGAAATTTGAATGCTTTTACTGATATAGTTAAAAATTTTAGAAAAATACAAGCATTTTAATATGCGACTCGAAAAATAATTTGATTTAAATAAAAAAAAATCTGATTTTTATTTTAAAAAATCTGCGTTTTTGATTTTTTTACACCCTGCTACGTACCTGGAAAGGAGCCCTAGTGCACTACAAAACATAAGCAGTGAGGCAAATTTAGAGAGAAACTCATGTAGACCATGGGCAAAATCTAACACGTGCATCCTTTCCAGGTATAGAGTTCACTGAGATAATCACATAAAATTGTTTACGAACTGATTTAATAAATATAATATCATTCATCATAACATGGAGATTTACAGAAATATTGTAATTAAGATATATCAAATACACGCACTTTTGCAGCCGACGAAGTACTTTTTTGTGCTTTTTGTTACACAAAACAAAAATAGATACTTATGTAATTTAATTAAATAATTAAAATAATAGTACAAAAAGAAAATAGAAATATTGATAGAAATTAATAAAAATATGATTTAATAATTATTTTATCAGCGCATCTTTCACTCTCATTATTTTCACTTATAATATCACATGTGCATTAATTCTTTCCAGCAATTTTTTTTAGTGCTTTCCAATTACGTTGTTATATAATAAAAAAATTGCTGAAGAAGAATTAATGCACGAGTGCATATTCGATAAGAAAATCGCAATGACGCCACCGTAGAATAGAAACTTGAAATATTTACTAAATTTGTCATTAACATTAATTATATATATAATCTGATGTGGCCAGCACACAACCTTCCTCCATATTTAGACTTATAAACTTAAATGTATACGTACAATTCGGTGCCCATTTAAAATATACAAATAAAAGTCTAAAATATTCAAACACAGAAATTTGCATCACCTGAAATTTT
Organism: Agonum fuliginosum; assembly: GCA_947534325.1. Taxonomy (NCBI): domain Eukaryota; kingdom Metazoa; phylum Arthropoda; class Insecta; order Coleoptera; family Carabidae; genus Agonum; species Agonum fuliginosum. The sequence goes on from OX384029.1 coordinate 46,582,586, forward strand.
TTTTGGAAATTTCGTATTTGAGTTATGGGACTTACACCCCGGTCTTGACCACACACGTACATACAGACATCATCGTGAAACTATCAAAAATGAATTGTAAGGACCCTAATTCGTGCTCATCCACTAAAAACTCAGTACCCGATTTTTAGCATGATTCCAATACCTTCCTTACCAGGTAAGGTTTCTGACTTAGTACAATGTCAATCCGCCATCTTGAAACAAAATGGCGGCTAGCTTACTCAAAATGTACTGCACCGATTGGGTTCAAATTTGGTATGGTAATAGTTTAAGATTTGAATTATAACACGAGCATATTAAAATGTCAATCCGCCATCTTGGAATAAAATGGAGGCTATCTAACTCAAAGTTTATTGCACCGATTGGGTACAAATTTGGTATGGAAATAGCTCATGATGTAACATATGACATGAACACAATAAAATGGCGCTATATACCTAACCGATTGGGTTAGTTTAAAATAAAACACAATGCTGTTCCTTCAGTCAAAAGCTTCCATTAATGTATTATTTACTTTATTAATTGCTTATTTACATTCAAAATGACAATTTAACCAATTTTTTATTTAATGTCAAACTGACATAGGACCTTAAAGTATCCGCTTATTAATTTCAGTTAGGTACCTCTACTATGATGGCGATGGCTACTATTATTGTAAGCAATTCTTCCATTGGCTGTTATTTGTGTCATGCGATTTTCAATTTAATTCTTTTATAAAAATAAAATACATAATACTGAATAACACATGAAAAAAATTTCTTCATTGTTGTTAGTTTACGAAATATCAGCTGGACACTGGAAACCAAACCACCCTGTATAGAAAATATTAAAGTCACCAGTTATACAGCGTGATTCTCAACTTCGTACATATATTTTAATGAAAATCGCATGACACAAATAACAGCCAATGGAAGAATTGATTACAATAAATAGTAACCATGTTTATATAAAAATTTAGCGGAAATTTGTTACCAGTAGCTTTGGAACTTAACTGAAATTAATAAGCGGAAACTTTACTGTCATATGTCAGTTTGGCATTAAATTAAAAATTGGTTAAATGTCATTTTGAGTGTAAATAAGCAATTAATAATACATATTTATTAATGTTAAATTCAAATTTAGTAAATTTTTCTAGTTTCTATTGTAAAAATAATTCAAAAAGGGAGCGGCGGTGTCATTGCGATTTTTTTACCAAAATGCACTCGTGCATTAATTCATGTCCAGGAAAATTTTTATCGTGCTTTCCAACAACGTAATTGTGTATCACTCGAGCTAATTACGGCGTTGGCGTTGTTGGAAAGCACTCAAAAAATTTTCCGGAAAGAAATAATGCACATGTAATATTATAAGTGATAATTATTTTAACAAATTTTGAAAGGACTGAAAAAAATCTAAAATAATTTTAAAATTAAATCTTACCCTCATATTGTGCCGAAATTTTTAAATATTGACTTGAAATAAGTAAAAGTAAAAGTGTATATTCTGCAACCATTTTGCACATAGTTCTATATTCTGAGATACTTGCATTTATATATATTAATTCATATGGATTTAATTATATGTTTTATTATAGTAAGACAATTAACAATTATTATAATATTTATAAATCAAATTAAACTCCTACTAAGTAATTTAACAGTTCATTTGGGTTAATTTTTTTTCGATTTCAAGGTAAATTACAATATTCAAAATCAAATTATTTTTATAACGATTTTAAACGCGGTTTTAATTGAGGGAATTTTTAAATTAAAATCATTGATTGAAATAAAATGTTAAAATTGTATTATTTAAACAAAAATCAAATAAAAATTATTTCAAAAAGAGATTTAATTTCATAGTGAAAATGCAATACAGGAAGAAATAAATGCAAAAATGGAAAATAAAACATGGTCGTACACAACTCTTCCTCCAGGTAAGAAATTAATTGATAATAAATGGGTTTTTAAGATAAAGCGCGATAAGGATAGAAATATTGAAAGATATAAGGCTAGACTCGTAGTAAAAGGCTATACTCTCAGCGGAAAAGATATGACTACGAAGAAACATAAAATATGCTCCTGTCGCTCGACTAAGTACATTTCGAACATTATTGACACTGATAAATAAAGAAGACTTTTATGTAAATCAAATGGATGTAAAAAATGCGTTTTTAAACATGGAAAACTTAAAGAATAGATTTATATAAAAATACCACAAGGTATTACTTGCGAAGAAGGACAGGTATGTAAAATAAATAAGGCTTTATACGGATTGAAGCAAGCGTGGAATGAAACATTTGATAATTTTATAAAGAATATATTATTCATGGTTATTTGTATTTAGTTTTTAGTTATTATATTATTATTATTATTTTCATTTATTTTTCTCTGCTTTATTATTTATTGTTATTATTATTTTCATTTATTTTTCTCTGCTTTATTATTATTATTAAATGTAGTAATTGAACGGAGGATGGCTTCAACACAGAAGAGTTTTCCTGTGAATGAATCTTTTGATTCAGGTGATGCAAATTTCTGTGTTTGAATATTTTAGATTTTTACTTCCTTGTACGGAGTAAAGGTAGACGGATACGTCTGACGCAGAGGCACTGTTCAATAGACGATGCGTATTTTTGTTTTTTCCTATAAACGTATGTTGACGCGTTCAGTTGCGTCTAACGCAAGTGTCTGCGTTAGTACCGGTCTAGAAGCAGTATAAACGCAGACGCAAGCGTATGTTTAGGTGTTTACGGTAACATTTAATTGCAAAATGTCGGAAAGATTTCACTTTTCTGCTGTGGAGGTTGAAAAACTGGAGGAGTTTGTCGCAAATCACTGAGCGCTGTACGGTGCCAGCCACGCAGTAAACATTTACCTTTACGCCTTTTTTTATACCTTGGACTCATAACGGAAAGTACAAGATCATCATCAATATCTTCTTCTTCTAATAATATGCTCATTGAACAATGATAATCTTCCATATTTTTATTTACAGTTTTCTCTTCAACCAAAGAACTAAGCCAGAGAACGTATTTTGTAAAGCGTCGCACGTCCATAGGAAAATATCCTCCATATTATACGTCTGACGCTTGCGTTTGTACACGTCCGTCAAACGCATGCGTCCGACGCTTATAGGAAATTCCACCTTAAGGAAGTATTGTAATCGCGAAAAATTTCGGTTTTCAGATTTTGACGGAAATGTCCGTTTTGACCTTTTCTGAATCTATTATGACTAGTTTCGTCGTGACGTCTGTACGTATTTAATTTCGGTTTTCAGATTTTGACGGAAATGTCCGTTTTGACCTTTTCTGAATCTATTATGACTAGTTTCGTCGTGACGTCTGTGAGTATAGTAGCAGTAGTACTAGTATAATAAGTTAAAAGAATTTTTTATATTATTCTACATTTTAGTTATTAAGAAAAGTATGAACACACAAGGCGTACAAGGAAGTCATGTGGTGTCCACGTCAGATTTTTATTTGTATATTTTAAATGGGCACCGGATTATACCTACGTATAGGTATACATTTATTGTGTGCTGGCCACATCAGATTTTTTTATATATTATATTATTTCTTTTAGAAATAATATTTGTTTAAATAATAGAATTTTAAAATTTGATTTCAATCAATTAGGTATTTTAATTTAAAAAATAACACGATTAAAACCGGTATGAAATAATTTTATTTTCAATATTACAAAGTAAGTACCTTGAAATTAAATAAAAAATTAAACCAAAAGTTAAATTAGTTAGATAGTTTAATTTTATTTACATATATTGTAATAATGATTGTTAATTGTCTTACAATAATTAAATATTTAATTAAATTGATATGAATTAATATATAAATGCAAGTGTCTCAGAATAGAGAAGTATAATGTGCAAAATGGGTGTACACTTTTACTTTTGCTGATTTCAAGTCAATACTTAACAATTTCGGCAAAACATCATTCTTCAAATATTAATATCACTGCAATTTGCAGACTAAACAATATAGTAATTTGATATAATTTAATTTAGATATGGTGTACTACGCACATATTCAGAAAAATAAGTTCAAACATAAAAATCACGTCTAGCAAAATCGATCACGTTTTAAATTTATAATAATTGAAACACTAGTGAGCGATTTGAATACGAATTTTTTAAAAATAATATAAATAATATAAGTTGCATACAATTTTGTAATATAAAAAATATAAAATTGTGGGAATAATGAAACAAATAATAATATTTTTATATATCGGATTTGAGGTATCGTGTAGGTATATGAAGTGTTTTTATCAAATTGTGTCATTTTTAATAGCAATAAAAAATAATTAATTCAAGTATTACTTTCGTAACTGGAGAAAAAATTGAGACTGTATTTAAATAAAAAATTGCATCAACCATCTTATTTTCAAATTATCTCGCAATTATAATTCTCCCCGCAATTATGCGCCAATTAGCAGTGTGTATAGCCAACACGCCAACAATAAAAAAATAATTTCCACTTTGGTGCACTTGTCACTACTGCGTATAATGGTGATTGCAGATGTTGTTTTGTTTGTTTCCAGAGTCCCGGAAGTTGTTACTTGTTCCACTGCGGGCCTCCGGAAGACTTCAAGTGCAAATTCACGCGCCATGCTAATTATTCCAGTGCCGTACTCACTGTGAATCGACACATCAACGAGCTGGAGAACCAAATCAAACTGACTAAGCATGAGCAGGATCTTACTAGGCTCAGGTATTCATACATAACTCACTAGTGACTTTATTTCCACTATAATAACATCTACCATTTATAATAGGGAGTAATGGTTACTAGAAAAATTAAAAATTAAAACTGCGTCACTAAAGGTGGATTTATATATTATAATTTAACACAACATCGCACAGCACAGCGCACAGATTGTTAACGGGTTATGACAGTTTTCTTGACATTTGATTTGGAGTCTTCGTGTATTTCTTACTGTGTTTTGCAAATATTTCTTTAAAATAATGGACACAAAATTAATTCAAAACCGTGTATGACCAAAAAATAACCTTGACAAGGGACTTTAACATAAATAATGAATTAATTAAAGATAAATAAATAATTCGCGTGGTGTGCTAAATTATTTTCTATGCGCTGTGCGTCTTATAAATTGATGTACTAATTTCCATATGGCCAATTTATATGCGATGTTGTGCTAAATAATTTTCTATGCGCTGTGCGTGTTATAAATCTACCTTAAATTTTTAGTCCAGTAACATAGTACATCGTAAGTTGCATCAAGTGGTGATAGTAGGTTTCTATTTTTTTTCTTGTATAGGATGTGACTGAGATGCAAAATCCAAGTTTTCGACCTCGGCAACCCTCCGGAACACTTTTGAATATCTCAAAAACTGCTAAATTTTTGCACTTTTTTCGGATTCTTACCATTTTGACTATGAAGGAGCACGATTTCGACAAAAACCATTCAATACATTTTTAAACTAGATTAAATTGTCTACAATCTAAAACCAGAATGGGCTCGGTAGCCCTAATAGTTTCCGAGATACAGCTTTTCAAAGTTTGGCAAAATATACAGATTTCAAACACCAACCGTTTCTATTCTACAAAAATTTTACTATATTCTCTCGCGGAAGAACTTTAAATTTCAGCTTAAGGAAGACCATTGAAAATTTTTGACAGAATGTAACTTATAGAAAAAAGTACGAGGAATTCAGTGCTGCAAACCGGAAGTCAATATCATTATTCGTTCATATATTATAGTTAATTAAACATAATAAACAAAAGAATAAACAAAAATTTTACTATATTCTCTCGGGGAAAAACTTTAAATTTCAGCTCAACCAAGGCCACTGAAATTTTTTGACAGAATGTATCTTATAGAAAAAAGTACGAGGAATTCAGTGCTGCAAACCGGAAGTCAATATCATTATTCGTTCAGATATTATAGTTAATTAAACACAATATACAAAAGAATAAACAAAATTTTTACTATATTCTCTCGGGGAAAAACTAACTATAATATCTGAACGAATAATGATATTGACTTCCGGTTTGAAGCACTGAATTCCTCGTACTTTTTTCTATAAGATACATTCTGTCAAAAATTTTCAGTGGTCTTCCTTGAGCTGAAATTTAAAGTTTTTCCGCGAGAGAATTTAGTAAAATTTATGTTTACTCTTTTGTTCATTGTTTTTAATCAACTATATTATCTGAACGAATAATGATAGAAATTTCCGGTTTGCAGGATTGAATTCCTCGGACTTTTTTCTATAAGATACATTGTGCCAAAAAATTTCAGTGGTCTTGGTTGAGCTGAAATTTAAAGTTTTTCCCCGAGAGAATATAGTAAAAATTTTGTTTATTCTTTTGTTTATTGTGTTTAATTAACTATAATATCTGAACGAATAATGATATTGACTTCCGGTTTGCAGCACTGTATTCCTCGTACTTTTTTCTATAAGATACATTCTGTCAAAAATTTTCAATGGTCTTTCTTGAGCTGAAATTTAAAGTTCTTCCGCGAGAGAATATAGTAAAATTTTTGTAGAGAGAAACGGTTGGTGTTTCAAATCTGTATATTTTGCCAAACTTTGAAAAGCTGTATCTCGGAAACTATTAGGACTACCGAGCCCATTCTGGTTTTAGATTGTAGACAATTTAATCTAGTTTAAAAATGTATAGAATGGTTTTTGTCGAAATCGTGCTCCTTCATAGTCAAAATGGTAAGAAACCGAAAAAAGTGCAAAAATTTAGCAGTTTTTGAGATATTCAAAAGTGTTCCGGAGGGTTGCCGAGGTCGAAAACTTGAATTTTGTATCTCAGTCACATCCTATACAAGAAAAAAAAATAGAAACCTACTACCACCACTTGATGCAACTTAGGCCCATTATAACCATGACAAGGTTACTGGACTATTTTGCCATAACCAAAATTTTTACCAAAGTTTGGTTCCACATGAAAAAAAGAGAAATATGGAAACGTAGTTTGCGTCATTGAATTTCTCGTTTTAGTAATTTTTAGGAAATTTGTTGCTAACTTTGTTCCAAATTTTCAGAAAACCGGAAGACACTAGAATACAACCGGTAGTAAATATACGTGTAGACGTCACAAGAGTAACGCCTACGCTACCGACATCTACAACTACAGTTCAATCAAAAATTTTAAAAGAAATTTTACCACAAGTTGAAGCTAACAAAACTGCTACAGGTAAGAAAAATTAAAACATTAAAAGATTAATTTGTGGATCGCCTTAATTTCATTTTCATGGAAAAAATTAATAAATAATCTATTACGGCTTTTACCCAGCAGTAGGCGAAGTAAGAGATGACCGGACATAGGAATTTAAATTTGGTAAACTTTTTATAGAGCGGACATAGATTATCAGCAATATTTTTGGCAGAAACCGCTTTGCTACCTTGAAACAGGTATAAAGAAGTCGTCCAGCTCGATTTTTCTCTTGACTCAGTTGCGTTGAGGCAAGTAATAAGTTGGGGAACTTTGACTGTGTAGAACATAGGTACATTCATACTCTCCCTTACCGCTCCGGCCAACTCTGACTGCACGCACAGTATACTTATTTGTTTTTCGATTACTAGTCATTAAATAATAACCATGGGTCCATGCCCATGGAATGTTTACAAAAATCTTATTCTTTTACTTTAAGTGATATTACGTAAGTCTATCCTAGCCACATTCTAAGTACGATCAAAAATTACATAGGTACTCACTACAAACATCTCAGAGAATATTACTACCAAATTATCAACATTGGGATGTTACAGAGATAATGTTACTAAGGACAGACATTAACAATCGCTAGGATATTAATAGGATGTTAATGGGCAAATATAGCAATTAACAAAGCGGGATGTTCACATTCTTAGATTCTTGACATGTTCTGGAGATTTGATTTTGTCATACGTTTTGAGAATGATACTCTTTGTCATCTATATTACCTACTCTAATAATTATTCTTATGGGTATTTCCGTGTTACATAATATTCTTGCAGAATAGTTGACATGCATGAAACAATTGCATTTTATAAAAACAACATGTTGAAATCTAAACAATATTTAAAACAAAAGATCTCTCACATGTTCTCTTTAAAGGAAAATAGAACAATAAGAAGATTGAAAAATCTCCGTGAGAAACAGTTTCACTCAGAAATGAAAATCTGTTGCAAATGCTTGTTAATTAATAATATTTTCATAATTATTAACAATTTGATGCATTTACATACAGCATAGAGAAGTGTAAAGATGTATAATTTTTCTTCTTAAAGAGTAAAACTGTATTTTATTTTCGAAAGCATCTTCGTGCTTGACAAGCCTAGTGGAAAATTTTACTGTAAGCGTAAAAAATAAAATAACTGTCTTTGGAAGCGCATTCAAATTAGAAATTTACGTTTGTCTCGACAGAAAGACCGGTAGGTACTGAAACAAGCTTTTCAAGCTATTCATGATTCATTTTAGTATTTATTTCCATAGCTGATATTGAAGTACCTACTACTTTATCGATTAGTTTTGCAAGAATAGATAAAGTAAAATTTGAATAGATAAAGCGAAATTAGAGTTTTTTTATATGTTTTCTATATTCTATTATTGAAACAAGTAGGATGATGAAAAAAATCACAAACTCCGAAATTGCGTTTTGATAATAATTTAATTTAAAATTGATTTCTTATATTTATTTCATCAGCTAAGTATAGAGAAAATATAATTTTATGCACGACGATAAAATTATATTACCGACTCGAGAAAAATAATTCGCAATTAATACTTTTCTTTCGTCGATAAAATATATTTTTATCGTATTTTATAAAAAATAACTATTAATAGTTACAGTACGTACCTATATTATGCTTCTACTACTAGAACATTATACCCAAAGCCCTATTCACACAAGAATACTTTGAGGATACTTTCATGTTTTTGAATTTTGGAAAAATAATACTGGTGAAAATTGTCTGTCAAAAAAGGGCGTCGCTAAATTGAATCTTCAATGAGTCTTGGAAAAGAAAAATTTGTAATTCATTGATTGCTTTAAAAGAGTGAATTTCTTTTTATCCAGGATTCAGATAAAAGAATCTTGAAAGAATCCATGTGTGAACAGGGCATAAGGCATTTAAAAACAAAATGCGGTTGCTGAATAGTTATTTTTAAATGTTTTTGATACTTATTTTCTTTTTATAGGTACATATTTGTCCACTTTTACATTTTTTATTTTTAAGTAAAAGTAAACAAAAAATTCCTCTTTTTAACGATGAGTTGTAGAAAGTAATAATGCTTCATAGTGTGTGAAAAATTATAATCTAGATGCGGTACAAACCACGTACAAACAACCAGAAAAGATTATATCTGCATTTAGACTTTAGAAACTGTAACAATTGCCGGTTTTTAATTATTCTGTTTAATTATTCGAATGTCAAGTGTTTTATAATCAAGGGCAAGAGCCTCCTTGTTACTTAAAAAATAAATTAAAAATTAGTATTAATTAGCATAGCACCTAATTAGGCGTGAAAACCTTTGAAAATCAATTTTCTTTTTATATATTTTCTACTTTCGCTTGCAAAATTCCTGCAACCTTGCTTATTATTTTTATGAATATTCAGACAAATTTTCAACATGCGTAGTTAAGTACTACTTACTTCAAAGAGCGTAATTTGTACACAATGAGCTATTTAGAACAATGAATAAGAAATTATCTGTTTTTATACTCATTTCACCAAATAATTATCCTTGTGTATGACCGAGTAATTTATGTCCTTATGTGAATAATTATTCTCGTATGCAAATTTAAAAGAATTGTTTTTCTTTGTTGCTAAAGTGAGCAAAATGTATCAGATACGAAATTAATTTGTTAATTAGAAGACATTAATTGTTTTATTCTTTTGCCGAGAATGAATAGTACTTAATTGAAAAATTTACATATTAATTAGAATTTGTGTTATTAACGAAATAATTAACTAATTAATATTTTGATTTCCCGAAGTATAATTACACCCTCTGTATATTAGGTAGTTAAATTCAGGAAGTATGCTATAAAGACATATATTTACTCCGCGAGCAACTATATTGGCGAGGGGGGGGGGGGGCACATATTCTGAAGTTATAAGCATATAAAGGAAAATTTAAATTAAACTTGTATTTTGTAATAAATTTCTTTATTCAATAATAATGTTTCACACTATTATTTTTAACATACAAAATCAACAGAGTGTCATCTCCTGTTTTATTCTACGTCGTGGTTAAGTTATTACCTTAATAATGAGTAAAAATAAATTACTCATCATCATTTGACAAATAAAAATAAAACTTCTTGTATTATGCTGGTTTTTGGCCAATATAACTTTCTGTACTACAGCATAATTCAAACATAATAGTCCATTACTATACTGTGTAAATACATTTTAAGAAATAAAACATTTCTGACAGTTGTCATATCAAATCTACGTTAAATTTTTTATAAGTCACTATTAAACGCTTGTTGAATAATTTAATATATAATAATATTTATGATACTTTCCAGTTTCCACTTATAGCCGCTTCTTGAAATTATTCGATTTACAAATTTGGCGAATGTACAAAAGTGAATATGGCAAGCAAACAAATAAATTGTGGATGACCGAGTTTTTCAGTGCACACAAACTTGTTTTCAAAGTTTCCATACGTGAACTAAATCAGGAGCCAACATTTTTTTGAAACTTTTGCTATTAATCAGTTGTCAACATACCCGCAATACGTGGAAGCTAAACTGGAAGCATTTAAAAAAGAAAATAAATTTTTAATTACACTTACAAAACAGTGAAATTTTTTTTTATTTATTTATTAGTTAACACGTTAACAATGTTAAAATAATAGTATATTATTTAACGAGCACATAATGTAGGCTATAATTCAAGAAGATGAAAGATTATGTACCTACTAGGTGTAGACGAGTCAATGTCAACATTTTTTGACAGTTGCGCAAAAAATAAATTTAATTAGCATCTATATAGAATGAGATTCATTTTGATACTCATTTACAACTTTAGGTTATGTTAAAAATAATTATTAATCCAGTGGCACAAAACATGTTCTCTCAAGATAAGTTGAAATTTATTTTTGGAAACTTTAAAATTCCCGTAATTAGTTGGTAAAAATTATAATACACCCACACTATGGCAAATTTTTAAGTATAGATAAATAATTATTATTTCTCTTTTAAACTAAAACATATTTGTATGTTAATTGCAGTTATTATTTTATTATAGTAATATATTTTAAAACTTTTACGATACAAAGTGTTGCTATCGAAGCACATAAAACAATAAAATTCCTATTATTCTCCAATAAAACACTAGAAAAATAGACCATAAAAATTAATTAACGCCATAAATTGATAATTTTGTAAACAAAAGCAAACGGCCTATGGGAACATGTTATTAATGTAAACAATATGAAACCGATACTTGCAAGTTCCCATAGTGATGTAATGTTTTGTAATTAAAAAGGAAAATAACTAACAAGTGAATATCTGGAACTTTCATTTGTCGTAATTAGGAAACATTTTCACTTTTAATTATGCCTAGTAATAGTAATAATAATAATAAATATGGATGAATAAAATTGTTGAATTTATGGTAATGAGAAACATTTTTATTTAAATTTGCGACGGTGTTATTTACTTTCATTAAGAATTAGATAATTAATATAATGCTTAGTTAAGCTTTTACGAAAATATACGTACATATAAGTATACTATACTCACAGAGTGAAGAACTTACTTACTATTTACTTACTACACCAAAAGCGCAAAATAATAAGTGTACTGTCAAATAAAGTTAAAGTATACTAATCATAAACTCTTATGATGTGAACATGAAATCAATAAAGCATCAGACCTGTTTGAGCAGATGATATCTCTTACGACTTTGACTTTATCATATGCGAAATCATATGATAAATCACATAATGTAAACCCTACTTTAAATTTTAAACAATCAAAAACGTGTTATCCTTAATGTTGTCATGGAGATTATAGCTATCTCTCTCGATCCTCCAGGATACTCAAATTTGACTTTCCTCTCTTTAGTAATTAATTACATAATTAATAAACAGTTAAATGTACTTTCAAACCAATATGCGGCATAAAAATTTTCATAATCCTTTACTTGTGCGAATTTTGAAAAAATACTTTTTTGTCTATAATCAGATCAAATTTTATAACTTATTTAAGTTTCGTGCAGAGCCTGTGTATATGATTTAGTTATTTCCGTAAAATTTTAGACAAATAAACTGCTTTGTCCCTGGCCGACTCTGAACCCAGGTCATTCCAAATTATTAAAGAAATTACAATTTTATAAATGCATTGTCTAGCAAATTATAATAAAACTATTTTTAATTATTTTATATTTCCTAACTTCTAAATAATAAACTGTAACGTTTCACCATCTCTACAACAATTTTAATTACTGCACTAGTTGTTTAATCCTCTATATAAATATACAGGACCGTAATCGTAAAATTTGCATGGATGTGCAACCGATAGTGTTCGTCTCAAATGACTAGCCAACTTAAACGAATATAAATAAGTGAAGAAATAAAAGATAGAAGACTTCGTAATTTGTTTTGTAACCGCACACATTGTGAGTACAACTAATTATGTTATATAATAAACGTCAATTAATTGTATATTTATATCTTTTAAAATGTTGTGTAATTGGCAAAAATACAAGCAAATTGTTAAAAATAAATTGCAACATCTGGTAAATAATGAAACTGAAATTTGCTTCGGCTGTGGTTCTGACTTCTATAACAACTCAGGTTTGACTGCACGAAAATCTCTCCTAAAATTTACTTTCCACTAATAACCATGACACCAAGAGTATTTGTAAGTTGACGGGTAATTACCACACACACGGTATAATGTGAGGCTGCCACACCCAAGTTACAAATACAAGGCTACAGTTTGATATGCGGATCAAAAAATGTTTTTCGAAAATTCAAAAAATAAATTTCTATATTTTTTAAGATTATAATTTTCACATAAGTTCTAAAAATTCTAATTCTAAATGAATGTCATCTTGTTTAGGTGTTTATTAAATTTATTTATGTCTTCCTAGTATGTAATTGTTTAATTATGTCATGGATACGAGGTATGTTATATACTATACTATTGCCATGGTAATATTGAGACATCACTAATGTTTTTCTTCTGAAATTAATATATTTTCTGTCTGTTACTAGGATACCAATAATATTAACAAAATTCGAAACGTCAAAGCGAAATGTCACGCGCGCAATATTTTAAATAAAATAGTAAGACATAAAATATTGTATGCACCACGGGCATCATTGATGTTTATAGCCCTCGGGCGATTTACAGACCCTAGGGCCGGAGGCCCTTGGGCTTGTAAACAAGTCGCCCTCGGATGAGCATAAACATCATCATGATGCCCTTGATACATAAATAACTATTATAATATATTATGTACATACAAAGCATAGTCTTCGATAAATCAGACATGAAAGAATGGAATGTACATCGCGAATTTTTGATTATTACATTTGTTTGTTGTTAAATAAATCACAAACTTGTGTGAAGCATGTTTTGGTCATTTAGGTAAACGTCACTACAGGTACAGCCTGTATAAAATTAAAATTCGAATTTTCTGGATCAGACATTTTTACCTTCCGCTTACCTGTAAAGGAAGGTATTGGAATCATGCAAAAAATCGGGTGGTGAATTTTTAGTGGATGAGCACGAATTAGGGTCCTTACAACTCATTTTTGATAGTTTCACGATGATGTCTGTGTGTATGTGTGTGTGTATGTGTGTGTGTGTGTGTGTGTGTGTGTGTGTGTGTGTGTGTGTGTGTGGTCAAGGGGTGTTAGTCGCATAACTCAAATACGAATTACCCGAAAATTTTGATATTTGGTATTTAACATTTGTATATAAATTGGAAGAGCTCCGTAGATTTTGGTACAAATATCTTCATCGGAAGTGATATTTTTTGAAGATTGAAAAGGTTAATTGTCAAAATTGTATATAAATTTGGAAAAATATAGTATTTATTTGTAATAAGAATAAGAGGAAAAGTTATTTGCAACTTACGTTATAAAAAAATTGTCTTTATCTGGTAGCATTAAAGAACTGCAGTAAAATTTAAAAAATAAATTTATCAAATAAAACGTTGATATCTTGTAATCCATGATCGGTTGATTTTTGTTTCTGCGTAAAAAATATTGACAGGTGAGACGGGTGACAAGTTGGCATACTAGCGTTATATAAGTCCTAAGTAAGATATTAAATGTATAGTAATTGAACGGAGGATGGCTTCAACACAGCAGAGTTTTCCTGTGAATGAATCTTTTTATTCAGGTGATGCAAATTTCTGTGTTTGAATATTTTAGATTTTTATTTGTATATTTTAAATGGGCACCGGATTGTACGTATACATTTCTGTTTAAAGTCTAGATAAGGCGGAAGGTTGTGTGATGGCCACGTCAGATTTTTTATAAAGATTGTTAAACGACCTAATTTTTTCTGTAAATGCGAAAAATCTTATAAGAGAATAAATTATGTAAGAGGTTTTCTCTGTAATTTACTGTGTGACAGAAATAGAATGAACAGTACCTAACTGTTTTCTAGCAGACGGATACAAGTACTTAACGCATTTTTCTTGTATTTTAGCCTCGGTTTAACCGTTAAGGCATAAAGTAATACCGGTTATTATTCAATAAATTACGGATTTCTTCCTATGTTTTCGTGATAGCAAATACGATGTGTTTTACGAGAATCATGTTACTTTTTTTACAGTTCTTGATTAATATAATTATTAGAAATATAATAAGTATAATTTATTTATACAATGGATATCAATTTCCTTATTTACCGGATTATTAGAAAATGCCTAGATCCAGGAAATACTTTTTAAAATGAGTAACTTTACTTCTAATTAAAATATTTACTATTGGAACTTGGAAGAAACAAAATTCAATTCTACTGTTACCCAACTTGAGTGTAGCAGCCTCACATGGTCACATGTCGTTATAGATACAAACCGGGTGTGCGGTAAAACTAATGTAATAGTTATTTATGTCATAAGGATCGTATCGTAACGCCAATCATTATGGTACTAGTCGCGATGATTATCAAAAGAGGCGAAACCGAACCCAGTTATTTTTTGGAGCAATCCCCAAACTGGAAGTTGTACATTTCTTAAATATTTTGATAAATAATTAATTTATCGCAATATATTTTATTTAAAATGAAATATATTATTATTATCTACAATTTTTTTAATTTTATAAATTGTTTTGTCATAGTACTTTAGGAAATAATAGACCGGGAGCTCATGACACGTGATGGTCTCCGATTTCTTTCAGCATGCCTTTTGGAAGATAGCATATTGACCTTATGACAACATATAAAAATAGGTATTAAACCTTTGCACGCTTTCCGATCATATGGAAAATTGCATTTCTATATACTTGCACAAGACTTTTCCCAAATTTTGCACCATTGGGCCAACGAGGACTGTATGCCAATTTGGTTATAAGTGTTTTATGACATAAATTTTAATTCTTTTCATCGGCATGCTGTATGAAAACGAGGATTAACATATTTTAGAAGATCACGTGACCGTATGTGCCCTTTGGGATCCTGCGAATCGCATGCCTATAATTTTTAAGAATTTAAATGTGTTTAAGTTTCTTTTGATAAAAGGGCATGCAATATTAAATCAGAAAAAAAAATCACAAAATTTTTGTGCAAGTTTAAATCCCGCTTTTCTTTGTTGTAGGATCAATATTCTATCGTCCAAAAGGTATGCTGTATGAAATTGGAGACCATCACCTGTCATAAGCTATAAAGTATTATTTTTAATCTAGAGTATGAAACTTCAGTATCTCGTTGTCCATATATATTTTTTGTATGTAAGTACCTATAATTATATTTGTACAGTAGCAAAAAGAGTAGGGTATGACGCAAGGTCTTGTGCTGGCCACATCAGATATTTACTATATTTTTGTCACAAGATACTCAAGTGTTATAGTACACCACAGGGCAGATTTATGTGAATATGCACCTGAATCATGTTTTATTTACAATTAAACAGTTATTCTATGTCTCTCGTTCATTGATAACACTAATTATACAAATCGTATCAGCTTAAAAATAAAAAATCTCAGATTGTGTAATAGAGTGTGAGATTCAGAAGACCGTTGCATTTTTGTTTGTATGTAAATTACAACTTTCAGAAGTGGCACGATCTTACCATTTTCCGTAAATCTCTAAAAAAAACATTTGCCGATCTGGTTAAATAAACATAGACAAAAGAACAGCGGCGGTATTTAAACAAATGACGGTGCTGTTTTTAGAGAAACGCGAAGATAAAGAGATTAATCCGATGATTTATTTAGAGCATTAGAGAAATAGTTTTTACAGTTTTTACGGGGCAACTTATTAAACCATTATAAATCTCAGCACCGATAAGTTTAATTTGTTTTTTTTTTACTGGGTTATTTAGCGAGATATCGATAATGATAAGAGAAAATGAACTAATTCTCTAACTGATTAATTGAATTATAGATATTTTATTTTCTTGTTTAGATTTCTCTTAGAATGTTTTAATACACTAATAAATTATAATTATAAGTTGAAGATCAAGATTATTTATATTTTTATCGGTATTCATTATTAGCTGGACAGATAATCAGCTAGAAACTGTTTATGTTTATGAAACGTATAAGGAAAATTTGAAATCATAGATATATGGATTATTTTTATTTTATTTATCATTTAATAAATATGTGTATAATAAGTTTAAACAAGTTATGAGAGAAAATGATAATTTATTGATTATATTAATTGCAAAAATAAATAAAGAAATTTATAAACAGTAGTAGTAGTAGTAGTAGGTATATAGGTACAATAAGGTATACTCGTATGTTGTATGGCATATTTTATGTTTCAAATTTTTAAATTAAAAAAAATTTAAACACCAAGGGCTAAAAGTGTATTTTACCATTTGAGGATATTTTTTTATTATGCTTGCTGGGCTCGATGTACAGTACACAAAAATTAAAATATTATTTATGTTTGGTCATAGCTTTTTATTTCGCCGGGTATTCTGTTTGTACTGAAACCTTGTTGCCTAGCAATTTGAAAAGAAAAATGGTTTAATAAAATCACGACACCATAGATGGAGTAATTTTAATTTAAAACAATTTTTCGAGTCATTTGCTGTCAGGTGACAAAGTTAAGATGTCAAACAGAAATTTATTCGGCGGCAATAAAATGCTCGAGTGTAATTCAACGAGATAATTGAACGACTCCTTTTGGTTCTTCTTCACCATTATTCGCAAAATCTAATAATTTCACTGACAAATATTAGAAATATAAATCCAATGACATTTTAGTGTTTTGTTTATTGTTTGGTTGCTAAGAAAAAGGTAAATATGGTTTTATCACTTGTAAAAAAGATACCTTTCTTTTTCTCCGCTGTCAAAGCGATAAAATTGTGTTTTGTTTATGGCTTACTTTATACAAGAGTGGAATTATTTATGTTATATACTTGCTACCGATTTATCGTCTTATTTTCGAAGTACCTACACAAAATTTGAACACTGAGAAAAACTTTTTCAGAAATAATGATAGTGCAGTAAAGTTAATACATTGTTTACGATTGTTTTTTATTTATATTGCTGGTACCTATTCAACAGGATTAACTCCCAATTATTATTGAATGGTAGATGTTATTATAGTGGAATACAACCACTTCGAACTACATTTAAGACGATCAAGTAGTGAGCTGGAAGCATCCGAGTGCAAATTAATTGCAAGATGTTTAACAACTTAACGACAATCACACACTTCTGGACTAGAGACTTGAACCACGAAACTCCGGGTTCGTACGTCATCACATGCAGAGAGCTGTGCTTATACATGTTAGATTAAAAATAAATCTATTGATACACAATATGTAATAAGTAAGGTATTACCACACCAAAGTTGGGTAGAAAATGTGATACTGAATTTTTAAATTGTAAAGTATAATTTAATATTTTTTTTACGTTGATGTTGGAAATATTTATTACCTTCTATACATTGTTATGTTATTTTGATTTTGCAATAATAATTATTATTATTACTATCGAATATAGTTTATCAGTAAATTATCTACAAGTTTACATAATCATAAATGCATAAATAAAATAACAAAGAAAAACGCATAAATTTTTGTTGATAAAATAGTACAAAAATGGTCGTAAGATTATATGAGGTACATTTTACGATTGTGTTAAACAATAGCTAGATTTATAATACTCGTATGTATCAGAAAAAAAATTACAAAACTGTACTAAGATTACTCAATTTAATTTTATGCTGTTAATCCTTGGGGTAGACAGACATTCAACACCAGAAAATAAAATTCTAAAATTTTCATACACAGGAAAATGCAAGCACAAGAAAATATAAACATCTACAACAAAAGATTCATTTACAAGAAAATTCAAATCTAGAATTTTAGGAGTGAGCTAAATAAGCGCATTTGGCCTTTATCAGTTTTTGCTTATCACGTTCGAAAAGCGCATAAAATAACATTTGAAAAGCGCATAAATTGTAGTTGCATAAGCGCAGAAGTGCACATTTGAAAAGCACAATGGTTTTATGGATTGTACGACAGTTTTTCTACAATATTTTTTGAATTTTTTAAAACTAGAAAATATTCTTGCCTAACATTTTTCTGAACTTAACCCCATCATACTCGAAGACGATCTGGACTAACTTATCTCATTTTCGAAAAATGCGCTTATTCAATGTTACGATCTGCGCTTATTGAACATATAAATTTACTGATTATATTTCTGCGCTTTTCAAACGTTTTGATGACCAAAAATGCGCTTTTACAACTCTCCGAATTTTAGATTCGACGTAAATGCAATCATAGGAAGATGCAAATCTAGAAAACTAGTTTACAGGTTAACTAAAACTTTAAAAAATGACTTACCGGACAAACAACACTATTGCTCGCAAACCCAGCGACACAAAAATTCCCATCGGTGTACCCAAAAAGCGGCGCTCTTCTCAACTTGGACGTCATCACAACCGATAAACAAATGAACAACCGACGATCAACTATCAACAACCGAATTCCGCAACAAACGTCTGACTGTCGTAAAGTCTCAAATGTAAATGTAACTGTTCTAATGGGAATCAGGTACGATCTACGAACTTCGCTAGCAGCAACTTGCTAAGTAACTGAACGCTAGTGTGCTGCTAATGCCGAACTAAGAAAGTCGGAGTGTGGTTACCGTAATCCGCTACCATCTCCAAGTCAGAAGAACTCTCTTTTGCGTGTTAGTTGGGTACTCGAGTGATAAACGGTAATTATCTGCATATACGGGGTGATGCGAAACCTGCAGAAGTGATGGAAGGGTTCTTTATGCTTTTTACCTCCCGCTGTCCCGCTTACCTGTAAGGGAGGTATTGGAATTATGATAAAAATCGGGTTGTGAGTTTTAAGTGGATGAGCACCAATTAGTGTCCTTACAACTCATTTTTGATAGTTTCACGATGATGTCTGTATGTATCTCTGTGTGTGTATGGATGTGGTCAAGGCCGGATAACTCAAATACGAATTACCCAAAAATTTTGATATTTGGTATTTTACATTTGTATACAAATTAGAAGAGCTCATTAGATTTTGGAACATATCTTCACCGGAAGTGATACTTTTTGAAGAGTAAAAAGATTTATTGCCAAAAATTTCGATAAATTTGGATAAGGTTTTTATTTGTAATAAGAATGAGACGAAAAGTTATTTGCAACTTACGTTATGAAAAAAAATTAAAGAACTGTAGTCAAATTTAAATTTATCAGATAAAACGTTAAAATCTTGTAATCCATGATCGGTTGATTTTTGTTTTGGCGTAAAATATATTGATACGAATGACACGTTGACACAACGCCATATAAGTCGTAAGTAAGATATTAAATGTTGTAGTAACTGAACGGAGGATGGCTTCAACACAGAAGAGTAAAAAATGAACCCGTAAAAACAAAGTTTTTGACTATAAATCATTTATATATGAGACTCGATCGATATTTATTTAAATTTTTTGTGCACATATTATTTTTTCGTTTTTCACCGCGTAAACACTTTTCCGGTACTAATTTTTGATGGTAGACTGACATTGTTATATGCCTATATATTAAATTAGATCTTTAGCTGTTACTGTACTAAATTTGAACCAGATCGGTGCAGTACATTTTGAGATAGCTAGCTGCCATTTTGTTTCAAGATGGCGGACTAACATTTTCATATACCTATGTTTCAAGACAGACTTTAGCTATTACTGTTACAAATTTGAACGCAAGAGTTACAGTATATTTTGAGATATCTGTCCGCCATTTTGTTTCAAGATGGCGGACTGGCATTTTAATATGCCTATATCATAAGTTAGATCCTTGGCTATTACTGTACCAAATTTGACTGCAATCGGTGCAGTACATTTTAAGATAGCTAGCCGCCATTTTGTTTCAAGATGGCGGAGAATCTGAAATTTTGCCAAAGTGCATTGTTAGGGGACAAAAGTCCATTTGCAAAATTTCAGCTCGATAGGATCCCGGGAAGTGGGTCATTTTTGACTTTTGTTTTTTGCCGTACGTATAGACAGGGAGATGACGGACGGTGAACTTAATATAAAGGATTTAATAAAAATCTAGACTATTCAAACAGGAAAATAAAACACTTAAAAGATGCAAATCTAAAAAATTAATAAAGAATGAAAACCTACATCAAAAGCATATGAAAAGATTTATATTATTTATATGAGAGAGTCAATAATGGTTTTGGGTTGTTCATTTAGTTCATTCGGATTCGACCTTATTTTTCACGTTCCAATATGTTCAAATCTTCTTGTGCGTTTGCTATTTTCTGTGTTAGCATGTTGCATTTATAGATTTATACCGAATCTAAAATTATTGATTTGAATTTTTCTGTGAATGAATCTCTTGATTCACGTGATGCAGATTTCTTTGTTTGAATATTTTAGATTTTTATTTTTATGTGTTAAATGGGCACCGGATTGTACATACATTTATGTTTATAAGTCAGTTTTGTAGATACGGTGGAAGGTTGTGTGCTGGCCACATCAGTTTTTTGAGTAATATAATTTTGGTGCAGGGACTCGAACCGCACAAAATAACAGTTCAAGTTCGGTTAACGATTTTCGGATTTTATATTTCTATTTTGTATGAACCGGTAACCGGTTTTCAAATAATCTCGCGCAACAAATGGTAGAATATATTTTTATATTATTGACTCGTAATATGTGAGGCTGTCACACCCAAGTTGAGCAAAAGGCGTCATAGATTGTATAAAATTGAAAATCACGTGAATGGAATCTCTTATTTCGTATTGGACTGAAACACCCAGTAGTATAATAATATATTATATTTTTGTATGTTTAATAGCTATTTTAATGCATATTTTATGATTAAGAATAAAATCAAAACTATGTTTAAGTTAAGTACATCTTTTTGTCTTAATTGTATTATTTCGCAATTAAGTTTATTATAATAATACTATTCAATTATCAAGGACAAGACAAATTAAAATGAGTACATATAAATATCACCGATGAATAATGACAAGTTATAAATTTTAATATTTTTAATTTTGATTATAAATTGCAGAAAATTTGTAAAATAAAATAATAATTTACATTTCGTGTCTTCAAGGATCATCCTACACGATATTCAACTGTTTATGTTTGGAAACTATTATTTAAATGAACCGTTATAAATTTAAAGAATCCTTTTCAATTATATTGCGTAGGCCGTGGAAATATTTCGACCTATCGCGATTTGTTCCTCACTAATATTTAAAATTATATTTTGCCCAAAAATATTTTATATTATGCTCATTAATCAATAGAACTTTCTGTACTTTAGCATATCCAAATGGAAAAATCTGTTGTTAAATTTTAAATATTAAATAGGAACTCATACTTGAGTTTAACATGGCAATTGCTCATTTGAATATATACAACACTCGCCTGCGGCTAGTTTAAATAACTTTCCTTTTCATTAGTAATTCCCATTATTAAACTCTCATTGAATAATATACTTTTATCTACAACCATTAAACAATACATTCATATGTAGATGTAGGTAACTTTGGTAAGATAAACCCCCGCCATGAGTCCATTATTCAACACTATTGTATTATGAGCCCATTATTCAACACAACTGTCACTGTCATCACATCTAAATGTGAGGTTAGATAAATATTTTATTGAATAAAAATGTGTAAAGAAATATTATATTGAGAAAGTCGGAGATAAAACGTCGTATTTAACTCGGCTTCAGCTCGTGCATAAACTTTCATCCTCTTGAATTATTATAGCCTAAATTATGTGCTCATTAAATAATTATAATTAATTATCATTGAATAATACATTCATTAGGTAACTTTAGTAAGATAAAGCCCTAAATAAGACACACTGTTGTATTATTAATTCAAAGAATTCAATAAAAAAAAAATTTAAGACCTTTGAAATTTTTATAATAGGGTAGTCGAGGGTAGTTTACTAATTTTTTTAAAGATTTTTATTGAAACTTCAGTTATTTGAAAGCGATTGAGAGTACTGATAAGCCTTAATTGTTCTTAATAAAGCTGTAATTAATTTTTGAAGTTTGTGTGACGTAGATGTATAGCTGAAAATCGTCTCAAACAATGAGGCTGGAATTAAAATGTACTCCATGTAAAATCAACTGTTTCTAAATGTTACAAAATATAAAATACAATTTGATAGTTTCTTTATTACTGTATGTAAGAATACACGTGAAAACGCATTCCTGTGACGTAGATGTATCGATACGTAAAATCTCAAATATTGAAATATTTAAAGAACTATTAACTTTTTTCATGGCAATAACTCATTTTTGAGGTCTCCTTTCAATATAATTCACTGGATTGCTAATTTGCTACTATGGTAAAGTACCCTATTTGTTAACTTATTCTAATGTACTTAACATGAATATAACAAAATGTAGTCATCATAATTGATTCCAAAATGTGAGGTTAGGTTAATATTTCAATGAATACAAGTTTGTAAAGATATGTATTATTTAAAAGTCGTAGATAAAACGTCGACTTGACTTGCACATAATGGCTATAATTCACTCGGATGATTATACACTCGCCTTCAGCTCGTGCATCTTTCATACTCTTGAATTATAGTCTACCTTATGTACTAAGATAATATATTATAATTTATTCAAAAATAAATCTGGACAAATTTTCTCCGGACGAAATATACTTAATTCCGTTTTAAACTACTCGCCAAATACAGACTGTCATTTATTTTGGTCCAATTTTTTACGAGTTCAAATAAATTATTCCAAACATAGTACTACAAAACTTAAGTATTAAGATAAGATAAAAATTCTATAAATTCCCCGTGAATGCCAATAAAAATTTGAACAATTTTTTTGCAATTCTTAAAGCAATTTTACAGTTTGTTTGCTTTTGATTACGCACTACTATTTTGACACAAAAATTGTATCTGTTCAAATATAAAAATTTTATATAACTTTCCGCTTTCAAACTTTATATTATTTTTGTAATTTTGTAATAAGTGTCACAGTGGTTAGATATTCTAAAACATAACAAGAATTTTATTACTTGTCGACATGCATTGGTATTATAATAATAATAAGGCAAAAAACGAGAGCGTTACATGATGACCGACTATGGTTCTTACAACTCAAAAATTTGAATCCAGTGGTATATACAGAATGTTACAACTTACAACTTCAGGATAAAAATTAAATGGCAGATACTACATGCATTTTTACTTCCCCGACCTATGTAATAGAGGAAAGTAAGTAATCGTGATTTTTTGACAGTTCGAGATTTTGGTGAATCTTCACATTTTAGACCCTACTGAACCCAAAAAACATAATTTAAAAAAAGTTGGTCTGTCGGTCTATCATTCTATCGGTCTGTCTGGATGTTGGATAACTTAAAAACGCGTTGGAATTTTGGAGTGAAATATTTAAGATCTTGAGCCAAAAACTGTTTCCAAGTTTGTTAATGAGCTTTATTCAACCAGTGGTACCAATTTTATAAAAATAACTTTTTTATTTTTATCAAAATATTATCATGTGTGTTATCAAATTAAAGCTCTCATGGAAAGAATTCTAGTAGAAAAATATAAAAACATTTAAACTATCGTCTATTTTTTATACATTATTCAAATTATACCGAGTTTTGTGTCAATTTAAAGCTCTCGGGGAGATAAGTTTAGTAAAAATGTAAAAAATTGTTCAATTGTTTCTCCAAAAATTATTCAAATTTTTTTATTCAACCAGTGGTATCAACTTTATAAACATAACTAATTTATTTTTATCAAAATACTGTCGTGTATGATATTAAATTAAAGCTCTCGGGAAAATAATGTAAAAAATGACATTTATGCGATTTTCAATTTTGTTGAATAGGTAAATAATAATAATAATAATAAATCTTTATTTAGCAGAAGCTAATATAAAAACAAGAAAAGAAAATACATACACAATAATTTAACTACACCAAATGTGCGAATACAAAAAAACTATAAAATTAAAGCCTTTACGAAAGCAAGTTATTAAAACTTATAGTCGGGGAAGTAATGTGGTGGCTACAGAAGATTTTTGATCACAAATTAAAAAGAATTTTTTCAAAATTCATAAAATAAACGATTCAAATAACTTGCAGATACAAAATCATTATTGTCTATTTTTTACTTCTCCGGCCTATGTAATAGGGGAACTATTAATTGTAATCGTAATTTTTTTACAGTTCTAGAGATTTTGATGAACCTTAGTATTATTTACACTATTACAATAAAAAATATACAATACTTTTTATAAAAACAAACATGTTGAATACTATTATGTGTGCATTGTCATAAAAGTCAAAAGAAATTGCTTTCTGTGTTCTTCTAATTTTTTCAGAAATAACAAACAAAAGATTAAAATTTATTTGCCATTGTGTTCCAAACTTTGAAATTAATTTCACTTATTATAATCAGGTTCAGCTACCTACTAGTACCTACTACGTTGTTTGTACGTAGTTTGTGACTTTTCAAGGATAATACAAGATTTATTTTAAAATAATAAATACTTACGCATTATTTAATTGGTAGCATCCCGAATTGTTTCATACATATACACAAGTTACAACCACTGAGGTTTATAAAACCAACTACCATGCATGTAATTTAAACAACGCAATAGTCAAGATCACGCGAAAATCTTAATTAGTTAATTTAATATCCGATTCAACGGGTCCAGATTGTATTACCATTTTAATAGATATTTTGCTTTGATAATGTATTAATTAAAAATTCGAAAATTCTCACTTATCAAACGTCGGCTTGCACATGTACCTACAGGAATATATTTCATCTGAAAGTGCAAAACACGAAAATACATCAACTTATACAATCATTGACTTGTATATTTTATTCGAAATTACAGAACACGAAAACAGAACGGTGTTCGGGTAGCCATTCAACACCAGAAAATAAAATTTTATTATAGAATTTTCATACACAGGAAAATGCAAGCACAAGAAGATTCAAATCTAGAAAATATAAGCGTAATAAAATATTTACATCAAAAGATTCATTCAAATCTAAAGCCTGATTTATAGATTGACGCCCCGTTTACGCAACACAAACGTTCCCGTTCTGTTCACGTTAGATATTTTTACATCAATTGATAAATTTACGATAGAAACGCACCTTGAAGTGCGTTTTAGAGGTTATGTTACATTGTTTGACGTACAGATTTGACATTTTTGGCGCGATTTATTATATTCTACAATAATTTTCAAACACAGGAAATTGCATGCACATGAATATTCAAATCTAAAAAAATATACGTAATAAAATACCTACATCAAAAGATTCATTCTAGTATTTTATATTCGGCATAAATGCAAACATAGGAAGTTGATTTACTATTACAAAATGGTACCTATATAGAGAATAGTGATATATTATTGTTGGTTTTGCTGAATAATCTTTCGAAATATCAATAAATTATTTAAAGAAAATATTATCCTTGGTGGTATGGGTAAGAATAAAACGCTGATCAGGAGGGTGATTCTAAATGAAAACAAGATCTAGAGCTTGTTTTTTGAGGACGTAAAAACAGGAGTAAGAAGAAATGCACAAATGTACGTAAAAACCAGCTGATCTTGATTTAACTAAAAACTAAAAGAAACCTAATATCCTTCTTGAGTCCCACATATTCGATTTGGATTGATTTCATTCTTTGTAACATGTACCTGTACATTTCTTTGCAGATCAGCGCGTTTCATCAGTCAGCGCTGATTAGCGTTTGATTCTTTCCCTTGTAGTATTACCTTTGATAATTATATTCTCATCAATCAGTTTCGTTTTCTTTTGAAAAATCAACAAACAGTATAACAATGTTATGAGAACGGACGGGTGTTTAAAAGATCATTTACATGCTAAATACATACAAAGTATCATTTGATTCCCATTTCAACAATGAAAACCGTCATCAATAGTAAATAAAACATTTCTTACTCACCAACTTTCGTGTACACATTTCTTCTATTGTCCAAGATGAGAAACACTTAAAACACAATTTAATTTACGTTTGCACCTCACCAATTTATTGTAATATTTTAATGAGCCTGATATTATTTATCGCGTATTATACACGTGTATAATTAAGCTTTAATCATTGTTGAACTAATTATTAACTTATAATTTCTATGGAATTTAACTTTTACTGCTATAATAATTTTGCATTCCTCGGTAGAAAACTTGACTTTTATAGGTTAGGTACTGATCATCTTTACTTTTGATAATTATTATCGGAAAGTAAAACTGTTATCAGTAGATTAATTGATTATTTATCATTTGAACTGTTTGTTCGCAAATATTTCACTGTCACTAGAATGAAGTACTTGAAAACACTGGTGATTGAAACAACACTTTAGATGAATAAAGACCGGATAAAAGCAATTTTTCTTGATGGAACTACCACTTAAGACCAATATTTTAATTCATAAATTGGTCCTACTAATATATTGCACTCGCAAAGGGCACTGGGTAAAAATATTGGTTTGTGAAATTTAATTTTCAGATTAGAATCACTTCTAACACAAATTATCTCAATAAATAATAAAGTTTTGTCAACTATATGTCGATAAATTTCGATGAAATTATTTCTGTGATAAATTGAAATATTCCATTGAAATGAACAAACACAACATTTAAGCTGATTTATGGCCAGTTGCATCGCTTCCACTTAAAGTTTAAGTTTTCCTTAAATGAACAATATCGAATCAATATTTTTTATTAAAGTGACACTTAAAATTTTGATTGACGGATGTAACACCAGTTTTACACCACACAAACTTTGTAATGTAAACAATAGTAAAAAATAGTGTACATAACTCGCATCATCTCGAAAATGATAAATTCTTTCTCTAAAACGTGCTTATCCACCAAAAAAAACTCACACTCGAAAATTTTGACTCGTCAATCACCATAGTTAGAGTTACATCATTAAACATTGCAATGTTGTTAAAAAATAATGTGCACGGAGAAATTGATTCAGGCAAAGTAATTTTCTGATTGGTGCAGAGGAGGGAATACTGACTATTATTCCTTGGTATTATTCCCTGCACCCTGCGGGATTAATATATGGCATTAAGTAGCAAACATCACACATTTAATGTTAATGTTATACTTACATTAGTCGTAGATAAAGGTTCTTTATTTACTTCATCTAAATCAAAATCACACTAAAGTAGCATATTGTATTAAAACAACATAATTGTAATGAATTGCATATAGGGACCTTTTGTATCGGGACATTTTGTTTGGGAATATTTTGCTGGGGACAAATTGCATGGAGACCTTTTCCGTGGGGACATTTTGCCGGGGACGATTTGCCTGGGACCAACAGCTATGGGACCTTTTGCATGGGAACATTCGTGTTTGGGGACATTTTGCCGGGGACGTTTTGCCCAGTGGCGGACTGGGAAATTTAACAAGCCCGGAAAATTTAATAGTGACCGGCCTCTTAAATGCTCGAATCTCACTTTTAATTAGACTGTTAAAATAATTCTAAAAAATTCGAAATTTTAAATACTGGTGAGAAAAAAATTAAACACTTGAAATTCGTAAAGATTTCGACCATTTTCAAACCGCCATAACTCGGCGTATTTTCAATCGATTTCGATGAATCTTTGCGAGCGAAAAACTTTGAAGTGTCTACTTTAAAATCATGCAAGCGAACTTAAGCGCATGCGCAACCCCTTCCGCCCCCCCCCCCCACTAGCATCCCAGTGAAAAAAAATTGTTTAAAATGTTTTTGACTTGATTCACCAAAAAGGCACTAAAATTTGTTCAATTCCCTGTGCTGGAATCAAAGAACTCCTACGATGATTTGGCACAAAGTTATGGGTGTTTAAAAAAAGTGCATTTTTAGGTTTTTCGCACATAATTCAGCGACTTTTCAACCAAATTCGATGACGATTCTTTCAGGAAAAAATCCATGGTGGCTGTACTTTAAGGGGGGTAAACTCAGATTAGGATGATCTCTTCTCGTACCCTTCAAAACTCGAACAACAAAAAACACGTTTTTGGGCAAAAAAAAACGTCCAACTTTGGCGATGTGTACCGAGTTGGAAAAAAATTGTCGACTCGATCCACCAAAAGGGCATTGAAATTTGTTCAATTACCTGTGCAGTACTCAAAAAACGAAGTTCCTACGAGCCTACGACGATTTGGCACAAAGTTATGGGCATTTGAAATAAATAAATTTTCTTTCGTCTTTCTATTCACATATCTATTTATAAAAATTTGACCGGCCACCGGCCTCGGTACCTCCGGCCTACCGGGAAAGCTCCCGTACTCCCGCCGGAGCCAGTCCGCCACAATTTTCCGGGGACCTTTTCTCCGTGAATCACATAGTTTCGAAACGTCGTAAAAATAATATTAACAGAACTAAACCCAAATGAAATAATTTATTAAAATCGCTTATATTACAATAATTATATACATACATATGAATTGTCTTCCCTGTTGAATCCTCATTTTTGCTCTTTCCTGTTAAATCCTCATTTTTGCTCTCCTCTGTTAAATCCTCATTTTTGCTCTTCTCTGTTAAATCCTCATTTTTGCTCTTCTCTGTTAAATCCTCATTTTTGCTCTTTCCTGTTGAATAAATATACCAAGTGTCTTGTGTGATCTTAATCAGAATATGTAGGTACTCTTATATGACGTCACTAGATGTAAAAGTGTGTGTGACATGAAGGTAATCCAGTGAACTCTATACTACGTACCTGGAAGGAACCGTAGCGCACTACAAAACAGCAACAGTGAGGCAAGTTGAGAGAGAACCAGCTGGTTCTAGCCTAGGCTTATGGCGTATAGCATTTGGGGAGTATCTCTATGACTGTCTAACTCATGTAGTCCGGTAAATTCAGTGATTGAGGTTTTCCTAATTATGAAAGCAGTTTGATTCATTTAAACGCGATTGAATTGTCTTCAGTAACATGTGAACTAACTTTTCCCGGAAAAGAGAAATTGTGGAAATGAAAAGGGGGGTTTTTACCCCAGTTTTCAGCCCCCTAATCCCTGTCAGCCAAAAATTTGCTAAAAAACGTGTTATTTTTAGATTTGAATGGCCCATATAAGTATTTTGGGCCGATGAATTCAAATTTCATGTCAAAAATAATAATTAGAGGGGTTAAACACCCCTAAACGACCCCTAAATGAATCTTTTAATATAAATTAAAAAACATACGTTGTTTTCTAATTTGAAGGGTTCATATATGTTTTTTGGGCCGCTGAATTCAAATTTCATGTCCAAAAAGATGTTCACAAATTAAAAAGAAAAACAAAAATAAACAACAACTTTCTTATCCCAAATATATTGTGGCTGATACCCAAGAAAGTTGTTGTTTATTTATCAACCTTCCAGCTAAGGAAAATCTTCACTAACAAAAACAAAAATATTTACGTTTTTTAATTTAGAAAAATTAGTTATTTACGAAATTGTAAATATAACTGTTTCCATTTTTTTTTAAATCAGAACAAAAGAGCATTTAGAATAAAAAATTATTGCTATAAATTAAAATACATAAGGTTTACATGAAACCATTTTCTTCATTGTTGTTAGTTTACGAAATATCAGCTGGACACTGGAAACCAAACCACCCTGTATAGAAAATATTACAGTCACCAGCTATACAGCGTGATTCTCAACTTCGTGCATATATTTTAATGACTATTTCCCACATATTAATTAAACCAATCATTTGCTTCAATTTTTTAAATTCTGACCAATGACGTAGGTACAAAATATATCGGCAAAAATTGTAAAAATGCCCTAGGGATTGTTCAAGTGACAATTTACCCGTTATACATTGCTATGACTACCATGTATGCCAATTTTATTGATTTTGTATTGTTTTTAATTGAAATTAAAAGTGTCAAATGAATCTTTTTGTGACAACTACTTACGATG
This sequence comes from Agonum fuliginosum, assembly GCA_947534325.1. Taxonomy (NCBI): domain Eukaryota; kingdom Metazoa; phylum Arthropoda; class Insecta; order Coleoptera; family Carabidae; genus Agonum; species Agonum fuliginosum. The sequence goes on from OX384029.1 coordinate 46,613,116, forward strand.
AAATAAAAAATAATATCAAATATAACGCCAAAAAATACAGTTACGTAAAAAACCTTAGTTTGGAACCAATTATTAATGCACTTCTGAAACGAAAAGAAATTTTGACACTCAAAAGGTAAAACTATTAAATGTCAAAATAAACAACCGTTTCGGCACCAAAAATTAGTCTTGATTTAAAAACACGAAAAACCACGAATAATTATTCTAATCGGCCTGCAGCAGTGTCAAATTTTGCTTACTCCGGCACAGAGCTGGGCATTACTTAAGTATTTAGGTACTTAAGTATCAATTTTTAATAATAACTAGTACTTAATACTTGTACTTAAGTATAAATATTTTTTTGGTACTTATTACTTTAAAATTTTAAGTACTAAAATAAAAACTTGTACTTAAGACTTATTTTCATTTCATAATCGTAAATAATACTGAAGTACTTTTTAAATACTTTTCAATAATACTGAAATAATGTAAAAGTACTTAAGTTTTTTCAATAGTTTGAGTATTATACTGTTCAACCTGCGACCACAGCGACAGAATACGACATTTTCACTGTGAATTAATCTTCCTCGATAAAAAAATAATAATAATCGAATGTAATAAGGTTACAAATGTTACAAACCATGTAATTTATTATATTAATTTTTAAAAAGACTGCTACTTGAAAAATACTTATTTTTAAGTACTTTTGACAAGAAAAACTTATACTTTACTTAAGTACTGCGAAGCTTTACTTGAAAATGTACTTGGTATCAAGTACTGACCATAGGTAGTACTGGTACTTATACTTAAGTATTTTGATTTCGATACTTGCCCAGCTCTGCTCCGGCATTAGAAAACATTTAATAATAAAAATATTAGGACACACCAACGTAAATTTATTAGTTCATATTTTATGTCTGTTTATTTGGGAAATAGTCTAATAAAATATATCTCGGTGTCTCATTATTTTGCAGGTAAAATTATTTCTTAAGATTGTTGCTTAGGTTAGGTAACATTCCTCCACAAATTGAATGATAAAATCCATCGCCTTCAGCTTGGGATTTTGATCATGTCATTTGTCTCGAAATGTTACCAAGCAACAATCTCGTGTACCACTCGAGCTAATTACGGCGTTGGCGTTGTTGGAAAGCACTCAAAAAATTTTCCGGAAATAATTAATGCACATGTGATATTATAAATGCAAATTTTTAGGTTAACTAAATATCCAATGAAATTCTTTCATTTCTGATCACGTGTACGAAATTGACCAATGAATAAAACATTTAACTGATAGCAACCCATGGGACATTATCACTTATGTCAAATATGTTGCTAGGTTACAATTATTTGTTCATTTTTATGTTTATAATAATAATTGAATTAAAATGTTATTTGCACGTTTTGGCAATGAAAATGATACTTCAATTAATAAAATTTTCTGTCCGAATAACCCTCGACCATTGATAAATACTTATAATTTTGTGACAGCTACCTCAAGCACGTTGCTTTTAGGTTAACAGCCCTCCGCCTGCGGCGTCGTGCGGTTACCAAGCAACGTGCTTTCGGAATGTCACAAAATTATTTCGTAATTATCAATGTCCTTAAGTTATTATAGCTGATAATTATTTTAACAAATTCTGAAATTTTAAAAAGGACTGAAAAAAATATAAAATTATTTCAAAATGAAAACTTACCATGTTGATGTTTTGCCGAAATTGTTAAATATTGACTTGAAATCAGCAAAAGTAAAAGTGTATATTCTGCAACGCCCATTTTGCACATTATACTTCTCTATTCTGAGTCACTAGCATTTATATATTAATTCATATCGATTTAATTAAATATGTAATTATAGTGAGACAATTAACAAATTACAATGTTTGTAAATAAAATTAAACTACTTCTAAGTAATTTAACAGTTCATTTGGTTTAATTTTTTTCGATTTCAAGGTAAATTACAATATTCAAAATAAAATTATTTTTATAACGATTTTAATCGAGAGGGTTTTTTACTTCCTTGTACGGAGTATTGTAATCGCGAAAAATTTTGGTTCTCAGATATCCGTTTTGACCTTTTCTGAATCCATTATGACTAGTTTCGTCGTGACGTCTGTACGTACGTACGTACGTACGTATGTGTGTCGCATAACTCAAATACGGTTAGACGTGGAAAGTTGAAATTTTGTATTTAGGACTGTTATAGCATCTAGTTGTGCACCTCCTATTTTTTGTTTCAATCTACAAACCGGAAGTAGTACTTTTTTCAAATATTTCGATAAATATTTAATTTAAGACAAATTTTTTTATTTTAAATGAAAGATTATGTGATTATTAACTACAATCAGTATTTTATAAATATTTTTGTATCTGGTATCATTTAAGAATAATTAAAGTATATATTCATAATTTATTATTTCGGTATCTTGTAGTCCATGATCGATTAACATTTGTTACTACGTAAAATTTAAATGATTATGACGTGACAGTGACAATAGTAAAATTTGCTTTATATCTTCTTCTGCAGTTTAAATAAAATGACTAAAATATATTTGTGAGTAAGTAGCAGTAGTAGTACAGTAGTACTTATATATTAATATATTTGTATAATAAGTTAAAATAATAAAGTAGGTATGGCGGGAGGTCTTGTGGTGGCCACGTGAGATTTTTCTATTTTATTCTACATTTTAGTTATTAAGAAAAGTATATGAACAGTTTAATAGGTGTACAAGGAAGTCATATGTGGTGTCCACGTCAGATTTTTTAAATTAAAATCTTTGATTGAAATAAATGTTAATATTCTATTATTTAAACAAAAATCAAACAAAAATTATTTCAAAAAGAGATTTTATTGATTTATGTCGTTTTTACCTTCCGCCATACCTGTAAAAGAAGATATTGGAATCATGCTAAAAAATCAGGTAGTGAGTTTTTAGTGGATGAGCACGTATTAGGGTCCTTAGGTACAACTCATTTTTGATAGTTTCACGATGATGTCTGTATGTATGTGTGAATGTAAAAATTTTGATATTTGGTATTTACCATTTGTATATAAATTGGAAGAGCTCATTAGATTTTGGTACAAATATCTTCAGCGGAAGTTATATTTTTTGAAGATTTAAAAGGTTAATTGTCTAAAATTTATATAAATTTGGATAAATATACTATTTATTTGTAATAAGAATAAGAGGAAAAGTTACTTGCAACTTACGTTAAAAAAATTGTCTTTATCTGGTAGCATTAAAGAATTGTAGTAAAATTTAAAAAATTAATTTATAAGATAAAGGTAACACGTTGAAATCTTGTAATCCATGATCGGTTGATTTTTGTATCTGCGTAAAAAATATTGACATGTGTGACGGGGGACACGTTGGCATTTGGCATAAGTCATAATTAAAATATTAAATGTAGTAATTGAACGGAGGATGGATTCAACAGAGAAGAGTTTTCCTAGGAATGAATCTTTTGATTCAAGTGATGTAAATTTCTGTGTTTGAATATTTTAGACTTTTATTTGTATATTTTAAATGGGTACCTATATACGTATACCTATTACGTATATACATTTATGTTTATAAGTCTGGATATGGCGGAAGGTGTGTGCTGGCCACATCAGATTTTTTATATATCATATTATTTCTTTTAGAAAGAATTTTTGTTTAAATAATAGAATTTTAAAATTTGTTTTCTATCAATTATTTTAATTTAAAAAATAACACGATTAAAACCGGTATAAAATAAACTTTTTTTCAATATTACAAAGTAAGTACCTTGAAATTTAAAAAAAAATTAAACCAAAAGTTAAATTAATTAGAGACTTTAATTTAATTTACACTTATTGTAAAATAATTGTTAATTGTCTTACTATAATTGAATATTTAATTAAATTGATATGAATTAATATATAAATGCAAGTGTCTCAGAATAGAGAAGTATAATGTGCAAAATGGGTGTAGCAGAGTATACACTTTTACTTTTGCTGATTTCAAGTCAATACTTAACAATTTCGGCAAAACATTATCGTGGTAAGATTACATTTTAAAATTATTTTATTTTATTTTTTTGTGTTTTATTTTTGTTTTCTGTGTTTAATAATTTCATTTTTAATAATTATGGAAAATATAGTTTTGTCGAACGCGAACGAAAATTGCAGCCCGAGCGAAGGGAGATTTGCAATCGTTTAAGTGCGACAAAATATTTTCAATACGTGTTATACACACTATTTTTTCTACTCCTACAAAACAAGGAAGTAAAAAAATACAAAAATAACCATTTTTTCAAAATCGGCATGAAAATCTTCATTTCCTGACTAATTTGAGTCTTGAAAGTAAGATTTCCATGACTAGGCATGAAAATAAATAAGTAAAAATGTCATTTTTACTTTCCACTGTCTGTAGGTAGTTAGGTACAAACACTTGTCATGACAACGTTTTATAAAATTTGTCACAGCTCTGATGATTTATGCAAACCCAATTTTTTCTATAATTTTAAGCTTCTATAATTGCCGATTTAAAAAAAAAATACATCACGCGTCATAAAAATGTCTTTGCTAGACTCGGAGGCTTTGAAGAAACGCTCGGACGCTGCGCATCCTCGCATTCTTCAAACAAGCCTCCTCGTCTGCAATGAAACATTTTCATGACTTGTAATGTAATATACTATTTTTACATTTACTGTCAAATTTTTAAATTTTTGTGAAATATCAATGTTGTTGCGAAAACAATAAACATTTAAAAAAAAACTTTCAGAAGCAGGCGTAGAAAAAATTCTTATTGTTTCATGATCAGCACGTCGTACAGTATATACATAAGTACTCTTTAATATTTTGTCCCAAGTTGTGGAAATGTTGTAGAAATGTAGAATAGAAAAAATCGAATAAAAAATATGTTTTTAAATAATCGAAACGAAAAAATCGATTCACCGATTATTTTTTATTTTAAAATCGATTAAAAATAATAGATTTTTGTAATAATCGATTTTTTCGACACTTGGTATATTTAATCAACAGGGAGGTCAAGGAGAGGAGAAGGAGAGTGCGAGGGTAGATTTGTAATGCACAAGGGTGAATGTGTTCCACGACCAGTATTAGTTGAAGATGACGACGGGAATATGGTTCCATTTTATTACAACGATGTGGACCGAGACGGATTGTTACCAGATCCCCAGTTCTTGCCGAATGAAATTTATGATATTAAAAGAGGAAGAATGCGTGGTATGAAGCGTAAGAAAAGTAGAAGCTCAAGGTCAAGGTCTCATTATTATGATTAAATCTTGTGCAGAAAATGCATATAGAAAATGTTAAGCTTACATTTTATTATTCTTCTATTTGAATCGTCCTATAATGCATGTTATTTTCTGTAATAAAAATGTATTACATTATTAAAATATATACTACATAATGGGGGTTAACACGATTTTTTTGTTTTTTACCTCCCGCCTCATATTCTATAAGGGGAATATTGTTATTGTGATTTTCGAGTGTGAGTTTTTAGTGGATAAGCACGTTTTAGGTTCCATAGAATACGAATAAAGTGTGCCTGTGTGTGCATGTGCGTTAGGCTGTATGTAGGTTCTATAGAGTGGGCCAACTAGTGGTTTCTTTTTAAATCATAGGTTATTTTGACACTGACAGCCTTTTTCCACTCGAAATCTTGATGGAAGGTAAGTATCATACCTCCGCGGTACGAAATGAGTCGCTTTATGCTTGAGCAACGTTGGGAAATATTGAAAACTTATTTCTAGGGCTGTCAACGGATTCCGGATATCCGGATATCCGGATTTTACATTATCCGGAATCCTAAATTTTTCAATCCGGATAAACCGGAATCCGTTCGTAATCCGGATAAATCCGAAATCCGGATAAATCCGAAATCCGAATAAATTCGATATCCGGATAAATCCGATATCCGGATGAAACCGAATTCTGTATTTGGATGAATCCGATATCCGGATACAACTATATTAATTTAAAATTAAAACTTAAAACAAAACTACCAGTACGTAACAGTTTTCGCATGGATGAAAATGTCTCAATGCGCGCCCTGTGGTCTTCAATTTAAAGATTTAGACATTTTTATCATGCTACCGCACGCCGCATACAAAGGAATTTGGAGGCAAATATCAAACAAGTATAGAAACTTAAGAATTGAACTAACGTAAACAGTAACAGTCAACGGATTCCGGATACCTGGATTTTAAATTATCCGGAATCCGAAATTTTTCAATCCGGATAAACCGGAATCCGTTCGGTATCCGTATAATTCCGGTATCCGGATAAATCCGGATTTTTCGGATTTCGGATACCGGATGCCGGATTCATCCGGTTACCGGATTTTTCGGATTCCGGATAGATATATCCGGATATCCGGATTCAATTTTTTTCGGATTTTGACAGCCCTACTTATTTCCAAAGTGAGTGCTGCGTAGCCCAAACAGTGCGTTTGTTGAAAAGAAGATTTTTACAGAGCCATGGTATCCGACTTTTTTTTTACTGAAATTGAAGACATGGATTTGGACTACGTCTGGTTCATGCAGGATGGCGCGCCATGCCACACAGCCCATGCCACAATCGATCTTTTCGGCACCAAATTCCTAAATCATGTTATCATCCATTTTGGCGATGTCAACTGGCCGCCTCGGAGCTGCGATTTGAACCCTTTTTTGTGGGGAACCGTGAAGGACCGATGTTATGCTAACAATCCAGAAACGATTCAGGCCAATATCATCCAAGCAATCCGTGAGCTACAGCCCGAAACAATCAACCAGGTCTTGGAAAATTGGAGTGACAGAATGCGCTACTGCGAAGCCAGCTGAGGCAGCCACTTGAACGAAGTTGTGTTCCATAATAAATGGGAATGTTTGTTCTTACTAATGAAGCCATAATACATGGAAAAAAAATTAATTTTGTTCATTTTATTGCATTTTCAAAAAAAACTTGTATTTGGCCCACCCTATATAACTCAAAAAGTTACAAACATTTAACAACCAAATTTTATATACAACGCCTTAATACAAATCTTAAGAACCCAGTTATTTTTTTGAAGCAATCCCCAAACCAGAAGTAGTACTTTTCTTAAATATTTTGATAAATAATTAATTTATCACAATATTCTTTTATTTCAAATGAAAGATTATTTATGAGATTATTTATTATTATCTAAAATTTTTAGCATTTTGTAAATTGTTCTGTCATAGTACTTCAGTCAGGAATTAAAGTATTATCAGGCGCGTATACACGGGGGGTAATGAGAACTTTAAGTTTGAATTCAATTTTGAAAACATAAAGTACCTACCTAACTCAGCTTTAAATATATTTAACCTGTGCACCAAAGAAGTCTTTGGAAGAGCTCATTAGATTTTATCTTCAGCGGAAGTTATATTTTTTGAAGATTTAAAAGGTTAATTGTCTAAAATTTATATAAATTTGGATAAATATACTATTTATTTGTAATAAAAATAAGAGGAAAAGTTACTTGCAACTTACGTTAAAAAAATTGTCTTTATCTGGTAGCATTAAAGAATTGTAGTAAAATTTAAAAAATTAATTTATAAGATAAAGGTAACACGTTGAAATCTTGTAATCCATGATCGGTTGATTTTTGTATCTGCGTAAAAAATATTGACATGTGTGACGGGGGACACGTTGGCATTTGGCATACTAACGCCATATAAGTCATAATTAAAATATTAAATGTAGTAATTGAACGGAGGATGGATTCAACAGAGAAGAGTTTTCCTAGGAATGAATCTTTTGATTCAAGTGATGTAAATTTCTGTGTTTGAATATTTTAGACTTTTATTTGTATATTTTAAATGGGTACCTATCTTCGACCATATATAGGAATAGACAGATAACACTCAATGCTGTAGTATACAATGTTGTGAAGGCAAGAAGTACGGTAGCGGGGAGCAACAGCTATAGGCGGGGAAAGGAGGTGAAGACACCCTAAAGTGTTGCACATTGCTCACTTCTGGTTTGTTGTAACAGATGATGGTCATTGCTGTGCTTGCAGTTTTTGCTTTGAATTTGTTAGTATTTTGAGTTCGTTTTTTAAAAGCGTATAGTGACTTGTGTCGTAGATTAAGCAGTAATTGTGTGATAAAGTAAAGTACATTAAAATGGTTCGCTATTGTGTTGCACCAAAATGTCATGAAAAATATGTGAATATATTCATTTTTCGAGTCATTTTTACATCTACAAAAATCCTTAACCACGCTTAGTTCATAGAATTATTTTCATGTTCGAATACTGTCATTGTGTCATTCTGTACAAAAATTTAATACCGTGTCAGACACAAATTTAAATTTTATCATAATATTTCGTATCAAAATTTAATATTAAATTTTGTACAAAACTTTGTATCGTGCCAGACGGGCTTTACGTACAAGAAGAAAAAACTAAATTGATTTTATAGATTGACAGAAATTTTGCAGAACTCATAATAATTGTTAATCAGGTAAGAAATGAATGTGTTTACAAAAAAACAAGTAATTATTTATGTTACTATGATTTTAAATATATGTATAAATTGATTTTCTTTAAAATTATGTTTTATATTTTAACAATTTTTTTAAAAACAATGACTTAATAAGTAAGGAAACTTAAATTATTTTGAAAATGTTTAGTTTTTAAATACTTCTTATTGTATATTTTTATACTTTGTTAAATGTTGGTGATACTTATTATAATTTATAAATAATATTATATTATGTTGTCCGGTGTCCCCTAACGATTATGTCTTGATACGCCACTGTCATGCAACAAAGAATGAAAATAGGCTAACTGCAACACTTCAAGGGATCTGAAGGTCATACTCCTCTTCACACCGCTACGCTAGTTCTTTGCTTCACAACAAAGGCTTGCGTTATTTGTCTATTCCTATATATGGTCGAAGGTACCTATATACGTATACCTATAATACGTATATACATTTATGTTTATAAGTCTAGATATGGCGGAAGGTGTGTGCTGGCCACATCAGATTTTTTTATATATCATATTATTTCTTTTAGAAAGAATTTTTGTTTAAATAATAGAATTTTAAAATTTGTTTTCTATCAATTATTTTAATTTAAAAAATAACACGATTAAAACCGGTATAAAATAAACTTTTTTTCAATATTACAAAGTAAGTACCTTGAAATTAAAAAAAAAATTAAACCAAAAGTTAAATTAGTTAGAGACTTTAATTTAATTTACACATATTGTAAAATAATTGTTAATTGTCTTACTATAATTGAATATTTAATTAAATTGATATGAATTAATATATAAATGCAAGTGTCTCAGAATAGAGAAGTATAATGTGCAAAATGGGTGTAGCAGAGTATACACTTTTACTTTTGCTGATTTCAAGTCAATACTTAACAATTTCGGCAAAACATTATCGTGGTAAGATTACATTTTAAAATTATTATATTTTATTTTTTTGTGTTTTATTTTTGTTTTCTGTGTTTAATAATTTCATTTTTAATAATTATGGAAAATATAGTTTTGTCGAACGCGAACGAAAATTGCAGCCCGAGCGAAGGGAGATTTGCAATCGTTTAAGTGCGACAAAATATTTTCAATACGTGTTATACACACTATTTTTTCTACTCCTACAAAACAAGGAAGTAAAAAAATACAAAAATAACCATTTTTTTCAAAATCGGCATGAAAATCTTCATTTCCTGACTAATTTGAGTCTTGAAAGTAAGATTTCCATGACTATTCATGAAAATAAATAAGTAAAAATGACTAGGCATGAAAATAAAAAAAAATTACTTTCCACTGTCTTTAGGTACAAACACTTGTCATGACAACGTTTTCTAAAATTTGTCACAGCTCTGATGATTTATGCAAACCTAATTTTTTCTATAATTTTAAGCTTCTATAATTGCCGATTTAAAAAAAATAAAATACATCACGCGTCATAAAAATGTCTTTGCTAGACTCGGAGGCTTTGAAGAAACGCTCGGACGCCTCGCATCCTCGCATTCTTCAAACAAGCCTCCTCGTCTGCAATGAAACATTTTCATGACTTGTAATGTAATATACTATTTTTACATTTACTGTCAAATTTTTAAATTTTTGTGAAATATCAATGTTGTTGCGAAAACAATGAACATTTAAAAAAAAAACTTTCAGAAGCAGACGTAGAAAAAATTCTTATTGTTTCATGATCAGCACGTCATACAGTATACAGGTTGGTGGAGGTGAAATGCGAACATAGGGAAATATATGACAATGGAGTTATCATGCTAGGCATCTTGATATACGTGGAATAAGTACTGTCAATGTCAAAGTAGCTGTCATATTGAAATTTTTATTTTCATTAAAAAATTTTCTTTGCGTAATAATATGTGTACGAGCAGACCAAGAAAGTTTACATGCACTTTTTGATTTTATTATTATTTCTGTTATTGATTACTCTTTTTGCCACACAAATTAACATTACTTCGGTTTGTCATACTACTACAAAATATATCAAGATACCTGGCATGAAAGTTCGATTGTCATGTATGTTCCCTATGTTCGCATTTCACCTCCACCAACCTGTATAAGTACTCTTTAATATTTTGTCCCAAGTTGTGGAAATGTTGTAGAAATGTAGAATAGAAAAAATCGAATAAAAAATATTTTTTTAAATAATCGAAACGAAAAAATCGATTCACCGATTATTTTTTATTTTAAAATCGATTAAAAATAATAGATTTTAGTAATAATCGATTTTTTCGACACTTGGTATATTTAATCAACAGGGAGGTCAAGGAGAGGAGAAGGAGAGTGCGAGGGTAGATTGGTAATGCACAAGGGTGAATGTGTTCCACGACCAGTATTAGTTGAAGATGACGACGGGAATATGGTTCCATTTTATATCAACGATGTGGACCGAGACGAATTGTTATCAGATCCCCAATTCGATGATATTAAAAGAGGAAGAATGCGTGGTATGAAGCGTAAGAAAAGTAGAAGCTCAAGGTCTCATTATTATGATTAAATCTTGTGCAGAAAATGCATATAGAAAATGTTAAGCTTACATTTTATTATTCTTCTATTTGAATCGTCCTATAATGCATGTTATTTTCTGTAATAAAAATGTATTACATTATTAAAATATATACTACATAATGGGGGTTAACACGATTTTTTTGTTTTTTAACTCCCGCCTCATATTCTATAAGGGGAATATTGTTATTGTGATGGGTCAAATTTTCGAGTGTGAGTTTTTAATGGATAAGCACGTTTTAGGTTCCATAGAATACGAATAAAGTGTGCCTGTGTGTGCATCTGCGGTAGGCTGTATGTAGGTTCTATAACTCAAAAAGTTACAAACATTTAACAACCAAATTTTATATACAATGCCTTAATACAAATCTTAAGAACCCAGTTATTTTTTTAAAGCAAACCGGAAGTAGTACTTTTCTTAAATATTTTGATAAATAATTAATTTATCACAATATTCTTTTATTTCAAATGAAAGATTATTTATGAGATTATTTATTATTATCTACAATTTTTAGCATTTTGTAAATTGTTCTGTCATAGTACTTCAGTCAGGAATTAAAGTATTATCAGGCGCGTATACACGGAGGGTAATGAGAACTTTAAGTTTGGATTCAATTTTGAAAACATAATGTACCTACCTTACTCAGCTTTAAATATATTTAACCTGTGCACCAAAGAAGTCTTTCTTATAATTTAAACAATATTGCAAATTATTTGTACTTTGCCGATTAGTGTTGCATCTGAAGAAATAAGTTTTTCTAGTTTAACGTTTGAAAACGTACCTCCGATAGATAATGACTCAGGACAGGTTGGCCAGTTTAGCAATTATTCACATATAGACGTTTCAAATTCATATAGGAATGACGTCATAAAAAACAAGCAAATTATTCGTATGAATCAAGATTTTATCACATACGATATGCGTAGATTTATACGAGTCAAATGTGTAAGAAAGAGATAGCTTATTTTGTGAACGTGGCGGATAGAATGTATCTGATATGACGTCACTCCTATATGGATTTGAAACGTCTTTACAATTATATTGCAATAGACGATTTCCATTATGACGTCACTTGACTGCAGCCTTGTGGATGATTTGGAAATTATTCTAACAATAATTACTATAGCTTTGGTTTTGGTTATGGTTGTTTATTGATTTTTTTAATTGTAATATATAATTATGGATTAAATTATATTACATTTAAGTGAAAATGATATGTTCGGGGCTAAATTAATACAATACGATAAATCAACATTCAGTAACTAAATTAAAACGATGACTTGAAAAACCGCGTGCATGATTTAAAAACTGAATATTTATAATAAAATTATTGTATTACTCTTTATTGTAATATGTAATGTATTACAAACCTTCTACACCGTCAAAATACTAATCAAATCTAGCGTTATCTAAATACTGCTGTTAGAATAGTTCAACCAGTAACCGCTGGCGCCACTATCGACTCCTAAATGGAAATCGAAAATAGAAAACTTGATTTTCTACTCTAAATTATGCAAAAGTATTTTCATTGTAGATAATAAAAAAATAATACATTATTTTATATTACCTATACATTTATTATTGTTTTGAATTTTATTTAGAATAAATATTTTTTAGATTTTGATTTCTTTCATGTTTAAGTTTTATTTCATAATAAACCGAAATAACTAAAAATTGTATTCCTTGATAAATGTAAAAAATAGGGGGGAGGGTTGATACACATTCTGATAAAAAATACGCCCCCAAAAAATTTCCTGGATTGACCCCTGAGTATTATTTATAAGTATAAAACTTCAGTATCTTGTTGTCCGTGAACTACAATTGTTACTACGAAAAATTTAATTGATTATGACAGCGTCAATAGTGACACATCATTTTTTTATATCTTCTCCTACAGTTCTTCAGTTGATTAAATGACTGAAATATATTTGTAAGTACCTATACTATATTTGTATAGTAGTAAAAAGAGAAAGAGAGATCTTGTGCTGGCCACATCAGATTTTTTATATGTTAACCTATACATTAAAATATTAGACCTGTATTTTTTATTTTGCCAAAAAGTAGCTAATAAGCCAGAAAAAAATTCGTAATGAAAAAAATAGGTGCCGCGAAATACGATGCCGTGTGTGACGGTGTGACGTCATCGGAACTGATAACATAGGTACGTTCAATGCGCTGACAAGCACCGATACGTAGGTCTTACCTTACACAATATGAAATATCCGTTCAACCCGTTTGATATGTTATCGAACAGATCATTTAATTTTTGTTTCCCCATTTAGTAGGCGTGTATTGTCTTTCTGACATTAATTTGATAATTTTTTCCTATAGTTTGATTATGCTGATTACGGAAATAGTTATTTTTGAGATTGCAAAATTTGTTTTACAAAAGCATTTCGCAATCAAGTATCAAAAACGTTTTTTTCGAAAGTCTCAGTATTAGTAAAAATGTAAAGAAAAAATTTTGATAAGTAGGAACTTAAAAAAAATTTCGCGAAAAATCGCATGACACAAATAACAGCCAATGGATGAATTGATTACAATAATAGTAACCATGGTTATATAAAACTTTTCTCGGAAATTTTTTACTAGTAGCTTGAGTAACTTAACTGAAATTAATAAGCGGAAATTTTATTGGCATCTGTCACTTTGACATTAAATTCAAAATTGGTTAAATTGTTATTTTGAGTATAAATAAGCAATTAATAAGATAAATAATACATATTTATTATTGTTAAATAGAAATTTAGTAAATATTTCAAATTTCTATTGTAAATAGAATTCAAAAATAGAGCGGCGGTGTCATTGCGATTTTCTTACCGAATATGCACTCGTGCATTAATTCATGTCCAGGAAATTTTTTATCGTGCATTCCAACAACGTAATTACCTCTCGTGCACCACTCGAGCTAATTAAGACGTTGTTGGAAAGCACTCAAAAAAAATTCCGGAAAGAATTAATGCACATGAGTAATATTATAATTGAAAATATTTCAAAAAAAAATACAAATTTCATGCACCAATGGGAAAATCCGATTAAATAAAAAAAATTATTTTTTATATTATGATCATGATCATTTTTGCTCATTTGTATTATATACACTATTTAGTGGCATGCGGCAAAACAATAAGAAATATACAATACTTTTTTATAAAAATAAACTTGTTGAATACTATTTTGTGTGCATTGTCAAAAGAAATTAGAAATTGCTTTCTGTGTTCTTCTCATTTCTTTTTTTCAGAAATAACAAACAAAAGATTAAAATTTATTTGCCATTGTTCCAAACTTTGAGATTAATTTCACTTATTATAATCAGGTTCAGCTACCTACTACGTTGTTTGTGCGTAGTTTGTGACATTTCAAGGTCAATACAAGACGTATTTTTAAAGATAGATAGTCATTATTCAATTGGGAGCATCCCGAATTGTTTCATACATATACACAAGTTACATACCTCTCTACCGAGGTTATAACCAACTACCAAGCATGTAATTTGAACAACGCAATAGTCAAGATCACGCGAAAATCATAATTAGTTAATTTAATATCCTATTCGACGGTTCCAGATTGTTTTACCATTTTAATACGAGGATGTTATTCGTTACGCATTGAAATCGTGAAAATTAAAGACCAAAGTTGAATTAGATAAGCTACATGGACAGTAAGGTTGGTGTCACCCAGTGATGGTGCCCATGCATAGATAGTTTATTTTAATAATTAATTAATTAAATTTTCTGAGTTAAGGCGCTACACTTGTGACAAAAATATATAATGAAAAAGGATGCTTGCTATATTACAAACTGAGCTCTTGTTAGTACACCTACACTGTTCATATTTTATATATAGATAGTTAAATGATGACTCTAGAGTGCTAAGAAATTATATTTTTGAAATACTTAATGGTATTTTAATAATAAATTAATGAAAATAGTCAATTTGGCCGATTTTTTACTATTTTTTTTTTCGTCAGAAGTGTAATTTTCTTGACAAAACATATTTTCTTAACACTCTACGAACAATGCAAGGAATCGACTATTTAAAACAAAATTAATAAATATGCAATAATAAGGCCATAACTTGAAATATTAAAATGCATAAATTAATTCTTATTTTCTCTAAGTATTGTCGCAACAATGTATTGTACGAATTTTTCGATCAAATAATGCTTCATTATTCCTTATGGTAAATTTCAGATTTTTATTTTGAGCAATATAGCCAGAATCGTGAATTCTGATTGTATTGCAGCAATATTGCGTTCAACAAGAAAGTGTAGAGCCCTAATAAGGGATGAATGCATGCAACATCCGAAAATACTAACACAATCTTATATTGGCATTGACTTTTATGAACTTATGCTTACACAGGAATATATTGTTGGGATCCACTTATTTGCCCAAACTGTTTTACAGTTAAACGGTCATTTGACCGAATTTTTATTCTTATAACCTGCCATTTCACCAAACGAAGTTTATCTTACACGGATATTTGGCCGAACTTATTTGACCAAACTGGTATTTTACCAATCTATTATTTAATGAAACGCTGTTAAACCAAAACGTTATTTAACCAAATCGTCATTTGACCAAATTGCCAAAAGCGACAGACGCTAGTGACATCTTTAGGAAATATATTTTCATTTATCATTTCATTTTTAATCCTTTCAATTCCAATTTAAATAAAAGTTTTCTTCATAAGTTTACGTCTGCACTCTGAAAATATAAAACTTTTCCCTAAATTTAGTTTGTGAAATGACAAGTTTAAAATAAAAAACTCGTGGCGAATTTTTTTAATAAAGGTAGCTATAATATTAATAAATTACTGCATTCGTCGTTTTACAATAATAAAATTTTAATAAGGTTTTTAAAAATAAATATTGTATAATCTGATGTCAACAGTTTTGACAGTCCTATCTAACGTTTTAGAGCTCGCGCACTGAGAGAAGATGCCACCGACGTCATATGCGCAGAAACACATTTTTGTCGTTGCCATAGCAACGTCGGAGAGGTCAGTGTAGTTCGTGCTAGAGTGTAATTTTTACCTCTCGCCTAGAGAGGTATAGGGATCGTGAAAAAATTCGATGTCGAGATTTTTGTCAATAAGCACGTTTTAGCACCTTTAGAACCTATTTTGACTATTTTCACGATGATGTCTGTGTGTCTGTGTGTGTGTGTGTGTGTCTGTGTGTGTGTATGTATGGAAGTCTGTATGTGCGCCTACTATAGTCTTTCGTTCTGATTCATTATCTCAAATTCTACTGAACATAAAATTCTAATATTTTGCAATATACATTTATATATGTTAATGAAGAGCTGATAAGATTTTGGTAAAAATCTGCCAACCGGAAATGGTATTTTCTTGAAGCATTTTAACATTTTTTGCAAAAAATATAGTAAATACTGCGATAGTTACAATTTGTCATTCGACATTTGAAAGAACAAATTATCTTTTACAATATTTATTTAACATCGTTTCTATATCTCTTACCAATAAAGGAAAATTAATTTTCAAAAATTTGTAATTTTACCTACCACGATTTGTAAATCATAATATAGGAAAAAAATTTAAAAACAAAAATGAAATGTCAATGTGATAGATGAACAGACGTATGTACAGTTTCTGAAATTTTTGTAACACCATTTTTAAATATAAATATATTATTAACTGGGTTGAAACTTAGAATAACCTATAGGAGCCGAAATATAATAAATTAAAAACTGACTGAATTCCATTAAGTTTTCATCCTTCCATTAAACGTATTCAGTCAAGAAGTATCATCGATTCATTATTATTATTATAACTGGATATAAGGTAATAATAAAATAAAAAATTTATCTACAAAGAGCTAATTTGATTTCAATGCCAATAGGAATCGGTACTTTGCTTGAAGAACTATAACAAAAATTACAAAAAGTAGCCTAACCAAATCCAAATTCATATATTACAGTGTCAAGGCGAGAGGTTTAGTGATGGCCACGTCAGATTTTTTCTTTATGGCATTTGTGCGGTTCGCAGTTGTTTGGTTTAGTTTATTTTTGTTTATATTTTGGTACGATGTACAGGGTGTAATCATACATTTTTAATTGTAAATACTGCATGAATTTATTATAAAATAATGTGGTACGCAACTGGTCACAGGTTAGGAGAGAGATTCGATGCTTACGTCATCAACTTCGCGCATGTATTGATGACGCAAATGGCATCTTCTCTCAGTGCGCGAGCTCTACCCTTTGCCGTTCGGAATGACTAGATAATCTCTAATATGACGTCATCGCTCCGACAATATTTGTCCAAATCTACACTCCATAATACGGTACTTTACCATAGTAGCAAATTAGCAATCCAGTCAATTATATTGAAAGGAGACCTCAAAAATGATTTATTGCCATGAAAAAAGTTTTAAAAAAGTTAATAGTTCTTTAAATATTTGAGATTTTACGTATCGATACATCTACGTTACCATAGTAGCAAATTAGCAATCCAGTTAATTATATTAAAAGGAGACCTCAAAAATGAGTTATTGCCATGAAAAAAGTTTTTAAAAAGTTAATAATTCTTTAAATATTTGAGATTTTACGTATCGATACATCTACGTCACAATAATGCGTTTCACTTGTATTCTTACTTAGGGTAATAAATAATAAACTACCAAATTGTATTTTATATTTTGTAACATTTAGAAACAGCTGATTTTACATGAGTACATTTTAATTCCAGCCCCACGGTTTGAGAAGATTTTCAGCTATACATCTACGTCACACAAACTTTAAAAATTAATTACAGCTTTATTAAGAACAATTAAGGCTTATCAGTACTCTCAATCGCTTTCAAATTACATATAGTTTCAATAAAAAAATCTGACGTGGGCACCACATGACTTTCTTGTACGCCTATTAAACTGCTCATACTTTTTTTAATAACTAAAATGTAGAATAATATAAAAATATAATAACCGTATTTGATTTATGCGGAAAATACCCAAAAATACCTAGAGTAAAGTGTCCTTTTGGCACGGACGATCGCAACAAAAAATATGAGGTGACGAACTAGATGCAATATGAGTCTCAAATACAAAATTTCAACTTTCTACGACATACCGTTTTTGCATAATGCGAAAAATACCAAATAGTGCCCCTTTGGCACCGACGATCGCAACCAAAAATAGGAGGTGCACAACTAGATGCTATAACAATCCTAAATACAAAATTTCAAGTCTCTACGTCTAACCGTATTTGAGTTATGCGACATACATACGTCCGTACGTCCGGAAGTCCGCCAGACGTCACGACGAAACTAGTCATAATGGATTCAGAAAATGTCAAAACGGATATTTCCGTCAAAATCTGAGATTACAATACTTCCTTTTTACTCCGTACAAGGAAGTAAAAACTTTTAAAAAAATTGGTAAACTACCCTATTTTGACCTATTAAATTTGACCTATCAGCGGGCAAACTCGATACAGTCACTGAAAACAGCTAACGAGACAGATGGAGAACATTCGTTTGTTTACATTACAAAGTTTGTGTGGTGTAAAACTGGTGTTACATCAGCCAATCAAAAAGATCAGTTTTAGCATTCCAACTTTAGATTTGTCCGATTAGTTTTTAAATAGAATCTAATAATTTATGATTGTTTTTACCTTTGCAGGTCGGCGTTGCAGTCGTTACCAGTTCGAGTGCCACACTTCCGGCGAGTGTATCGCCATCTATAACGCATGTGACGGAATTCCCCAGTGCACGGACGGAAGTGACGAGGCACCGGAACTGGGCTGCCCGGACCTGGGGACCACTGCAGCTCCGTCGCCACCGCCACCGCCTCTGCCACTGCCTGTTGTGAGAAACAACCTCTATGAGCAAAATGTAAGACTAAAACATTCACAATCCATTCTTAGTTTATTAAAACTCCTGAATGAGCGGCCATTCAACACCAAACATAAAATTCTACAACATTCATACACAGGAAAATGCATGCAGCCATGCACTTAAGCACAAGATGATTCAAATATAGAAAATTCATAAGTAATAAAATACTTGCATCAAAAGATTCTTTCACAGGAAAATTCAAGCCTAGAATTTTAGATTCGGCATACATGCAAACATAGGAAGATGCACACACAAGAAGATGCAAATCCAGAAAACTATACTATGTCCATCGAACACATAGAGTAATAAAACTAGTGGGCAGAGCCAAAACTGCGCAGTACAATGTGCGCAGAAGTAGGCTTTACAAGCAACAAATTTTAAAAAGCAGAAAAATTAAATAGTTTTATTTGAAATAAATATGGAAGAATTATATATTTTATCATTTATGTATAACATAATTTTAAAAGAAATATGAAGTACAATTTTTATTTACGAACGATTTTCTTGATGACCGATCTCAGCAGTTGAGTTTGCCTAGCAGTGTAAAACTGGCTAACCAATAGCAATACCGTATTTCAATTTCGCGCACATTTGTGGGAGGAGCATCTACTCTATCTGTTCGGTGGACATAGTATAGTTGTTTATCTCTTCAATACAAGGGGGGATAAAATATGTTAAACTGAACTAAATGAACAATCCAATACCATTATTGAGTTGAGTCCCACATACTCCGCCGGTTTTAATTATAACTTTTCTAGATTTGTATCTTCCTACACGGGTGTTTCTATACCTCTGCACGAAACTTTAATAGATTATATAATTTGATATACTAATTATAGATAAAAAAGATTTTTTTCAAAAATCGCAAAAATAAGGGTAGTGAAAATTTGAGTGTCTCTTTCCATTTAACTGTGTATTTATTAATTTCATAACAAGTGACTATTTGTAGATAGTCTTATAATATTTATTATTTTATTTTATAAATAACATATTAAATAAACAGTTAAACGGACGTTCAAACAAATAGAACTAATATTTTCACTACCCTTATTTTTCCGAATTTTGAAAAAAAAAATTATCTTATAATCAGTATATCAAATTATATATTATATTAAAGTTTCGTGCAAAGGTATAAAAACACCCTGTATTTGCATCTTCCTATGTTTGCATCTTCCTATGTTTGCATCTTTCTGTGTTTGCATTTATGCCAAATCTAAAATTCTAAATTCGAATCTTCCTGTGAATGAATCTTTTGATGCGAATATTTTGTTACTTATGAATTTTCTAAATTTAAATCTTCTTGTGCATGTATTATCCTGTGTATGAAAATTCTAGAATTTTATTTTCTGGTGTTGAACGTTCTGGATGTGCTCCCCACTGGGTTCTAACTCTAATTTCCTTTCAGAATCAACTTCGCAAGTCACTCCCGCTGCTAGACCCCTACCACCAACCGGGACAGTCGCCACGTCTACCACCCTCTGTGGACATGTCCCGGGACAACCCTGACTTCCTGCGCCCCGTGCCTGAAGTGCGAGGTCAAAGTCAGGCGGCCTCGTACAACGAGCCCCCGATGAACGCGCAGCCCCAGGCCTTCGCGCCGCCCAGACCGGCGCCCAACAGCTGGATCACCCGCCAGGGGAACCCGCAGGGGATGGCGGCCAGTGCTCAGTACGGAGGTGAGAGGAGATCGTTTATAAGAGTGCGGGCCACGATCACTAAACTATATAAAATAACGGGAAGGACGATCTCCATGATTAACAGTACTTCCAGCATGGAGCCCTCCATTTTGGATGTATTGGCAGCACTGCTAACCCCATAATTAATGTCTTTCAGTGTTTTGTTTTATCCTTTTTACTTCCTTGTACGAAGTAAGGAAGTATTGTAATCGCGAAAAATTTCGGTTCTCAGATTTTGACGGAAATATCCGTTTTGACCTTTTCTGAATCCATTATGACTAGTTTCGTCGTGACGTCTGTACGTACGTGCGTGCGTACGTACGTGCGTACGTACGTACGTACGGACGTATGTGTGTCGCATAACTCAAATACGGTTAGACGTAGAAAGCTGAAATTTTGTATTTAGGACTGTTATAGCATCTAGTTGTGCACCTCCTATTTTTGGTTTCAATCTACAAACCGGAAGTAGTAAATTTTAAAAAAAAATTGATAAATAATTAATTTTAGGCAATTTTTTTTATTTTAAATGAAAGATTATGTGATTATTATCTACAATCGGTATTTTATAAATTTTTCTGTATCTTCTATCATTTAAGAATAATTAAAGTATATACCTACTTATAATTTAATATTTTGGTATCTTGTAGTCCATGATCGATTAACATTTGTTACTAGGTAAAATTTAAATGATTATGACATGACAGTGACAGTAGCAGTGACAATAGTAAAATATCGTTTATATCTTCTTCTGCAGTTTAAATAAAATGACTAAAATATATTTGTGAGTATACTAGTATAATAAGTTAAAATAATTTTTTATATTATTCTACATTTTAGTTATTAAGAAAAGTATGAACAAACAAGGCGTACAAGGAAGTCATGTGGTGTCCACGTCAGATTTTTTGGTTTATTATGTTCTATTTTAGTATATTTTATTTAAAATGCCCGCCATTATATCAGCAATATAGGCAACCGCTAAAAATGAAAGACACCAAATTAAAATTAAAGACACTAGATATGGTAGCCAATTTACCCAAAATGGAGGGGTCCATACTGGAAGTACATCTCTGTGGTGATCGTCCTTCCCGTTATTTTATATAGTTCAGTGGCCATGATGCATACAATCACGATCACGGTTAAAGAATAATTAGGTTTGCCAACATAATCTTTTCTAGCGGTCAGAATGTGTAATGGAGTTAGGTGTCTCTGGCTGTATCAGGTGATAGTATATGAATAGTAAACAAAATTGTAATTTAGATCTAAGCGGCTATGTTCCATAATTTAACTCTAGATCGCAAATATTATGACAAAACGAGTTTTAAAATCCTCCATTTTCTACGAGTGCATCTATTCATCTTCATTATTCAGTTTATAAAACATGTTGATTTTTACGCATTTCTCCTAAAATTAAAATAACCTAAGTATATCAACATTGACAGTTTTTCTGAAAAACTTCATTATTCCACAGCAATATTTACCTGTACTTTATAATGTAATAATAAGCTTACGTATTCTTTATATTTTACATATATTTATATACACTATATAACGCACAAATTCAAAAATACTATTCAGTGACAGCAGGTGACAGAATGAATTCGTATCAGGCGTGACCAGCAGAGACACTTAGAAATACCTATAAACTAATTGCAACTTCTGACCGGGTTCGTCCTCTAAAGCCTATTTTGCGTACTTGTTAGATAAATAACTATTTTCCGCAATAAATAACATTGTATTGTATTTGTTAAAGATAAGAACAGCCACATATTCAACCACAAGGAGAGCGGTCTGCAAGTGGTGGACACCCCTGACAGGTATAAATATAAGGGCGCAATGCAGACCCTGCACCGCGCGTTGGCCCTTGGTCAATACATCGATACTACCAGGGGGTGAGAAGTGACATCGCTCTTAGACAATGCAATCATACGATGTGCTTCTAGACAAATTCAAAGTTCGATGTCGATACCACTCATCAATCACTATTATTACTCTTCTTTCCTATGCCTATTTCAAGTTTATCAATCTACTCTGCCAATGAACCTAATTAATGGCCAGTTGCACCGCTTCCGCTTCAATTTTAAGCAGGGACTCGATCCGAACTTGAACAGGAACGAAAAGCAGCACGAACCGCAGCTATTTTAGTGAATATCTTGGCAAACCCATAACTGGAGCCGAACCAATGGTTGTGACTCGGTTCTGAACGGTTTAAAATATTAAATAAAATTTTATTCAATTTAAAAAAAATCTGAACCGTCGAGCGGTTCGAGTCCCTGATTTTAAGTTTTCCTTAAATAAACAATATCGAATCAAAATTACATTGTCAAATAATTGTCAAAGAACGTAGAAATAACATTGCTGTGACACTTAAAATTTAAGTGGAGGCGGTACAAATGGCCATAAATAACTTTAATAAATTTTTAACTGTACAAATAATTATTGACATTGCATGATTAATTAAAAATTAATTTTATTTCATTTAGTTGGTAATAGACATCCATATAAAACATATAAAATCTTCAATCCAGTGGTACCATGATCAATATACAGGGTGATTCACAACTTCGAGTATATATTTTAATAGGATAATATATTACTCAACTTTTAAAAATTTTAAAAGAAAATTAAGGGCATTTTTCGCAAGAAGAACATTTTTGAAACCACACTGGAATGTTGATTGTATAATGGAAAAACTATTAATGAAATAAAATAAAATTTTATTTAATGGTGCAATAGTAAGAATAGTAAATTTATGTAATTTTGAAAACAGTGACCCAAAAGAACGGTTTGATTAAAAATCCTGGACACTAAAATTGCGAATTATGAAAAAACTCTTTCAGTTCCGTGATAAGTGTGTTGAGCACTATATGCCATTAAAATATATGCACGAAGTTGTTAATCACCTTGTATATTTTACTGTGCGGTTACCAGCCGTCAATGGTTGTTACTGGAGAGTTCACCATAGAGGATATTTTTGGGCAGTTAAACTGGAATATATTATATCAGACTGTTTGTAGAAATTAGATAATCTAAAACAATTAAAAAAGACATTCCCTCGATTTAAAATTAATATCTATAATTGAGATTTTTTCTTCGGGGGTATCGATATTATCTATCTCTCACGCACACTATTCTACTAGAATAGCTCTAGATGAAGCACTTGTAGAAACATGCACTGAATTGGCTTTGAATTTAGATAGAACTTAACTAAATACTTCAGTGGTAGTATCAAATGTACATACTGTAAATACTACTCCAGTTATACTATAATTCAAGACTAAACTGAAATAAATTTACAGTGGAAATGGACCACAGTATGTGGACATGAATGTCCGAAATGACTACCAGAAAAGTTATTATGGTGATATGTATAGGCCGCAGTACCCGTTACCTGAGAATTGGCCACCCAATAGGCAACCAATGAATGGTATTTTAATCAAATCAATCAATTGATACATAAATTAATTTATTTATACCTGTTTTAGGTGATGTAAATCCTTATATAAACAATGATAATTGGCAACCAGTACAAGTACCACAACCCCCAAATGTCAACGGTAAATATTTGTATAACTTCAAAAAAATAGTAGTCACAATTTATTTTTTCAGATCAAAATAGTCAGATGTACCGACCAAATGCCGTGGATGCTAAACAGAATTGGAAAGCTGATTTAATAAGTACGTAAGGTGTAATCTAATAAACTAACAAATCTATTGATACATAGGTACATACATAAAATCACGCTATTTCTGTAAATAGGGTTAGCGCGAACCCCTAAACACACTCATCAGTCATCACTCATTCATTCCACACGTGAAATACCTGCATCAATTAAAAACAAAAATTTAACCGGCAATCAAATTCGCCAAACATTTCTATCATCACACACTTATTTTGCCTTATTCGCATTCATTATTCTATCAATATCAATCATCTTTACCATCAATCCATTTACTCACCAACTATCTCACCCTTATAATATCAATATCCGCTTTGTTAACCTTCATTCGACATTCGTTCCATATGTCCAAACCATCGCAACTGACTCATTTCTACTCTGTCAACTACATTCTTAATATAGTATATTATTCAATGAGAGTTTAACGAGGGTCATTACTCACTAGAATGGAAGTTTACTACACGACCAAAGGACCAAAGGCGAGTTTCGTAATCATCTACTCGAGTAGAATACTATACTCTATACTTAATTCACGCCTATTCCTACCAATTAATTTATTAATTTTATAAGACAAATTTGCACTGACAGCTGTCAAACATCTTTTTTATTTTTAAAATTTCTGTACGTTACCTAGACACGGACTATTATGTTTGAAAATGTTTTAATACAAGATGTTCTATTGGTCAAAACTCCAAATACAAGAATTTTTATTGGTAATAGTGCCAGATATACAGGTTGGTGGAGGTGAAATACGAACATACGGAAATATATGACAATGGAGTTATCATGCTAGGCATCTTGATATACGTGGAATAAGTACCGTCAATGTCAAAGTAGCTGTCATATTATTGAAATTTTTATTTTCTTTAAAATATTTTCTTTGCACAATAATGTATGTGTACGAGCAGAACGAGAAAGTTTACATGCACTTTTAGATTTTATTATTATTTCTGTTATTGATTACTCTTTTTGCCGCACAAATTCATATTACTTCGTTTTGTGACACTACTACAAAATATATCAAGATATACCTGGCATGAAAGTTCGATTGTCATGGATGTTCCCTATGTTCGCATTTCACCTCCACCAATCTGTATAACTATAAAAGAAACGCTAATGAGTAATGGGACGCATTATGCACTGTAAACTATTGTACTATAAATTCATTATTCAATATTCTTGGATAAATATATTTTCAGATACGCAAGCAGAATCAAAAACAACGTACGACCACACAATAATCAAAGAACCAAAAGAATTCGACCACAAAACAACAGAAAAAGAAACAAAACCTGAGGTGGTAAAGACATCTGAAGATCATGAACATGATCTAAAAAATATTAAACATGAAATTGCACATCATGAAAAAGCTCATCATGCGCATATATCAACTGCCGAAGAACTGAAGCAGATTGAAGATTTGATGGATGGTGAAGCAGAAAGACCTGGTGGTGCTATTTTGTCCCTTACATTAGGTGAGTTATTTGTGAAAAAGTGTAATTCAAAATGGCGGTTAATGTGGTACACTTCAAATTAAATTTGTTACTCTGCCCATTCAACTTCAGAAAATACAAATCTAGAATATACAACACCAGGAGATGCAAATCTAGAAAATTTACAAGTACCTAATGAAATACCTATAATATCAAAAAATTAATTCACGGGAATATTTAAATCTAGAACTTTAGTTTCAGCATAAATGCAAACACAGGCAGATGCATATCTAGAATATTTGTTTGTCTCTACAATACAAGGAGATGCACAAATTAGGTTGAACTGAACTAAATGAACAACCCAGTATCATTCTTGAGTCCCACTCTCACATACTCGGTTTTGACAATACCTTTTCTAGATTTGCATCTTCCCGTGTTTGCATTTATGCCGAATCTAAAATTTTCATTTACAGGACAATGCAAATCGAGAAACTTAAATTCTGCATAAATGTAAACATAATTTCATAGATGAATCTAATTGCTTTATCAAATTATAACAGATATATAACATACGCGTATCTAAATAGTTATTTATGTAATAAATACGCAAAACCGAGTTTTAGAGGACGAATCTGTTTAAATTAGATGAGTCCTCTCTCTTAAACTCAGTTTGCGTATGTTTTACATACAAAATTTGGTAGTATTCTCTCCAAATTTAAGTAACTATATGGAATTATTCTAGAATTTAACTTTCAAATAACATTTTGAAAAACGTAGGCGATTAAGGAGGTACACTCGAGTGGTGGGGGGTTAGGGGTATCTCCTATACTCGCAATGTATTTCATGTCAGGGTTTCAACTTATAAAAAATAAAAATAATTTTTTTTTATTGTATGTAAACGCAGTCTATTTGAATTTTTTCTAATAAAATGAGATTGAAATTAATTAATTAAGAATATTATTAATTTTTGTTATTTAAAGATTTTAAGATTTCATTCGGCTAAATACCAGTGTAAACTACGGCAACGCTGTGCTGTACATGTCATTTTTCACGTTCAGATGTCAATCTGACAGATAGTAAAAATTGAAGGTGAAGAGAATTCTGCACTTGAAATTTCATTTAAATCGTTGGGTATGAATTATTTATCATTTGTGCATATTACCTTTCATTCTTGTGAGAAACTTGTGATTATAGTTAGATAATGTCGTTTTTTTCTGGTTAAATTCTAATTTTGCGCTTTTCAACGTTGCCGGTTCTATATTATGTTCTCGCCAATATTCTCCAGTAGGCATAAACGTCAGTCTTTCGATTAAGAATTCTTGTAAATTACGTGGTAAATGATGCTTCTATTACTTTTATTCGGTATATGAGATAATAATGTACGTTTTAAAAAAGCAATTGGAATTTTCTGTCATTTCTGTAATGCTTTTTACGTTGATTTAAAAGTAGTCCCATAAGAGGCCATGTAAAATGAAGTTTTTTAATATTTATTTTTGGATAATCGACGTGGTGAAAAATTATGAAAAAATTCAGGTAACATTTTTACAATGTTTTGATTAATTTTGCAAAGTTTCATTAAACTCTCTCATTATTTCAAATGTCGAGTGTACCTCCTTAAAATATGAAAACCAGTGAAAATAATCCTATAAAACTTAAATTGCCTAGGTAACGTCTAATTATAGGACAGGATCCTCGACTCAAACAGCTCGCAAAGTAAGGATTTTGGAGAGCATATACTGAATATTAATTATAATATATACTCTTGTAACTATTTCATTTTTAATATTATAGAACTTATTTGAGCTTGCTCGTTTCGCAACTCCCTGTATATGTTTGCTGCAATTTCCTGGATATTTGATATCATAACCTGTATTATTTTTTGATCAGATCAGTTCTGTATTGAACTAAATAACGAAACGAATATAGCTAATAATTATAGAAAATGGATAATACAGACATAAACAATACTTACAACATCTTCGCAAGTAGTTGATATCTTAACACAATTTTCGCAGTCAATGCCACTAAAACTGCTAATGCTTGTCCATAAAAAATAACTGGACCTGTTTAGCTTTGATCACTTATTATTTTTATTTAAAAAAATCTAATGTTGTATTGTTTTAGGGGTGTGTCTTACGTGCGTAATGGCAATTCTTATTGGCTGCCGTCTACGAATAGTGCGCAGACGCATGCGCAGAGGAGGTAAATCACCTTATGCCCATGATGCTGATTATCTAGTAAATGGAATGTATTTGTAAATTGTTTATAACTTAGGACGAATAAACCGTTGTTACACCTGTTATAATGCTATTTATGTATAACTCTAGTTATATGACACTTTATTTTCAAAACATTAGTATACATAACATATTCATAGAATACATGAATTTTAATATCTTTGGATAATGATGTGAATTAAATGGTACAGAAATAAATCTATGTATATTAAAATATAAACTAAAATGTAAATACCCTTAATATCTCGTTATCTACACATACTCGTAGAATTTCTACAAAATAAGTAACAAGTTTCTCAGGTAAATAGTTTGTAACAAGGTCGACAAAGTAGGTAACTATATCAATATGATATATTATGCTGCTGTGTTATGCCTGTTCACACAAGGAATCTTTAAAAATTCTTTTATGCTTCTGAATTTCAAGAAAAATTATTCTAGTGAGAATTGCCTGTCAATTGTGGCGCTGCAAAATTAAATCTTCAATGAGTCTTGGAAAATAAGATTGCTTCAAAACCGTGAATTTATTTTTTCTAAGATTCAGAAACGTAAAAGAATCCTTGTGCGAACAGGGCATGAAAGGTAGGCTCTAAAACCGTCGTAAAAGGCACGCAAATCGGACACCGAGTTCACAAGACTACATGGCACGAGAAAATGTGCGTCTTGGAAACTTACACTCATATTTCATGATACTTGCATTTAGGCTATGAAATTCGTGTGATACAATAATAAATACTTAGAAACAATTCCTCCTTCGTCAGACAGACGTGCTTTCCGAGCTGCATTGCACTAGCATGTGACAGCGGTGCTCCAGCCGTTGGTTGTTTGCCATCAGGTATGTGTTTTCTACGTATAAATCTTTTACTAGCATGTCAGACCGTGCTAGTTTGTCTTGCAGCGTCTTCATCTGTATCTGGAAGTCGCTTACTTCGTCTCGGTGTTGTTGCCAACAATCTAAAACACAATCAATATTGCATAAGACAAAAATAGTTCTAGGATATATCCGCAAAGAATAAATGCGCACAGACACAATTGCGACCAAGAAAAATTCGCGCACGGAAAAAATAATAAAAAATAAATTTGTTCGGTGGAGAAGAAGCCGAGATCGACGATTAGCCAAGTGCAACAAAGAAGCTTGAAACCAATTTGAGGCAATAGTTATTTGTATAACAAGTTTTGAAAATATAGTTTTGTCGAACGCGATCGAAGGAAGGGTTGCAATCGTTTAAGTTTAAAGTGTGCGACAAAGTACTTTGTCGCACACTTAGGTACTTTGCAACCCACTTGCGACAAACAGCTGCTTTCAACATTAAAAACAATGTGGAAACATGAACTTTCAGAAGCAGGCATAGAAAAATTATAATAATACTTTGTCGCAGCAGTGCGACAATATTGAACATTTCCTATATGATTGTATCATGTAGATATACAAGATGGTTCACAACTTCGTGCATATATTTTAGAAGCATAATAATAATATAGTAGATACTAAACTTATTAATCATCGAACAAAAAGAATTTTTTGAAATTCGTAAACTTAAGGGCAATTTTCGCACATTTTTAAACCACTGAATTGTTGATTACATAATGGATATCTGATTAACAATGTATGGAATTAAATTAAATTTTAATTAATTGTGAATGGTAAGAACAATAAATTTATGTAATTCCAATTAACAGTGACCCAACACCCAAAACTTGAAAACTAAAATTGTCAATTTTGGAAAAATAAAATACTTTTAGTTGCGTGATAAGTGAGTAGAACACTATATGCCATTGAAATATATGCACGAAGTTACCCTCCGCCATCAACTCACGGGTATTTATAGTTGTTGGTGGAGAGTAAGTACACTATTGGGAATTATTGGTGTTATTCAACTGAAATGTGTATTTTACTAAATTTGAACCAATTTTGAAAATCGATAATAATCAATAACAGTAACGGATAACCGGGTGCATTATGTGACCGACTGTGGTTCTGACAATTCAAGTTCGAATCCAGTCTGGTGCACACTCGAGTTTAACAACTGTCAAAATATTTTTCCTGAAGTGTACTCTCCACTCATGAGTAGCCGTGAGTTGACGGCTAGTAACCGCACACACGAAAAAATATGCATATTTATCACAGTAACAGAAGTGAGGCTGTCACAGCCAAGTTCGGAAGGCACGATAGATATGTAATGATCTAATTTCTTACGCGAAATGGCATTGTTATCAATAAACAAACAATGAGTCTTGTCCTTATTATTAATAATAGCTTATCAGTTATAAACCAAGGAAATAACGAATCATAATTTTTCTACTTACGGTGCATCACGCTTTCGGAATGTCGCTGCTGCTGCTTCAAAATGAACTGAAGGTGTCTGCAATGCTGATCCAACTCCCTCAACCTTCCATGTAGATGATGAATGCTATTCAAAGGCACAACACAAGTCTGTTCGCCGTTGTGGAGACCTAAACTCCATCTAGGGGGTCCATTAATGGATCCTTCCCCATCAGAGAGTTTATTTATTTCCTGTTCTTTCTTCTGAGGCCGTAGTTGCGAAGTAAAGATGTTTCTATCGTGCTTTCTTGTCCGTTTCGGCCTGCAAGAATTTTGCAAAGCGTTCTCGGCAATATTCAAGGAATGTGGCTGTGGCGACGGTACCGATATTGGTCGTTGCCAAGAAATGTTTGGAGGCAAAGAAGAACAAGTTTGATTTTCAATCTTCAAACTAGATAAACTGTTGTTTTCTGTATTACTAGGAGAAGTGCTAGATTCCCGGTTATCTGTACCAGCTTTCCAGATAAAAGTAGGGTTGATGTAATCACGCTCAGGAATGTTAGTATTGTTTATCACAGAAGAATCAATAGAATCGTTAGGCTGGGAATTAGGAGGGTATTGCCAGGCATGCGGTAAAGTTTCTGAGGAAAATATGTTAGTAGATTCTATTACATGAGTTAAGTTGGTTGTTTTAGCTTCTAGAGGAGTGATTCTAGAATTTTCAGTGATATCTGTTTGGGTGCAAGCCTCCAAAATTGGTTTCATTTGGCGCGAATTTAACTGTTGTTGTAATGTAGCAATTTCTCGATCTTTCAGCTCAATTGTAGCCTCCATTTGGGTTCTGAATTCATCATATTCTTCTTCTAATTCTGTGAATTGTTGTTCTAAAACACCTTTTTCTTCTATTGGCGATAATCTTCCATCCATTGCATCTTGCTGCTGGGAATACTGCTCTTCGTATTCCGATATTTTAATTAATAATTCTGTTAATTTATCGCTGCTTTGTTTTTGTTCTTGATCGAATATTTGTCTCTCTTCGTCTAGTTTGTTAGCCCAGTAGTTTTCACAGCTTTCGAATTCGTTGCGTAGCAAGTCTAGTGCCTGTTCGAGATCGTCGCATCTTTCAACGAGATCTTTGTTGTCTTTGATTTTATCTTCTAAATATTTCTTCATTTCTGTAAAACTTTCGTCGGTTTCTGTAGATGAATCCTTTCTAGGGGGTTTTATATCTACGGAAATGACTGTTGTTGTTGAACTTTGAAGAGATTCGTCTGATGAAGTTTCAAGTACAATACCACTTAGTTTATCACTTAACTGCGAGATAGGAGTAAACAAATCACATTTGTCTATGCAGTCTGCAGTGGTTATCATTTTATTCAGCAATAGTTGGACGTCTTCTAAAATTGATTCTAGTTCTCTGCAACGTTTGACAAGTAGTGCTTTGGTTTGGATGTCATTCGCGCTATCGCCCTAATATATAAAAATGGAATTAGTATATGATTGTTAATTAAACCTTCAGCTTCTCCGGAACAAAAATAAAAAGAAATAATATTAATCATCTGCATTTATTTTATAAAAAATATAATTACAAAATAAATAAAAATTAATAAATTAAACTATGATAAGAAATTAACAAAGCATAAAATTATAAGTAGGAATCCGGAGAAGCTGCAGGAATGGAGCACATGAGCTAAAATTAATACTTAAATAAAATTATAATTATGAGTATTCAAATTGTTATAGCTAGGGAGCTGTAATATAAAATCATGTCTGATTTTAACACTTGCCAGAAATGACTTAAAATTTGCATTCGCGCTATTTTAACTGTGTTTTAACATAAGTGACTTATTTTATTACTTCTGTTACTTAATGTACATAATCAGTGGCATTCAAAGAAATTATTCAAATTTACCGGTTGTACATGCTTAAAGCCTTCAAAGTGTTTCGAAGTGCGCAAATCGTGAGATGTCATGATGACATATATTGCAAAAAAATTGAACGTCACATGACATCACCGATATTATGCGCAATTCAAAGCACTTTAAAGCTTCTGGCAGATATGTACGGCCGGTAAATTTTTCTGGCGTGGTGCTTAATAATATCTTTGTATGACCCCTTATTATGTACACTAAGCAACAGAAGTTATAAAATAAGTCACTTAGTACATTTAAAATAGCGTCCTGTTTGAAATACCCCGGATGCCGCCTGATGCAAATTTTATATTTACATTTTCTTGAATGCAAGAGAAAATTTTAAAAATCTCATTTCTGAGAAGTGTTAAAATCAGGCACGATTTTATATTACGGCTCTCTAGCTATTACTGTTATATTTAAAACTACCTTAAATCTGTTATTAAAATTTCCTAAAGCTTCTCCGTTAAAACTAAACATAAAATAGTAAAAAATAATAAAAATACCCTTCTAAGCTCTGTGCTTCAATCCAAAAAATAGTACGGACAAAATAGTAATTCAATCAACGTTATCAAAATTAATACTGTTTCAATTATTAGCACTTATCGTAGAAAAAATGCTATTATCACTACTAAAATCAATTGACATAATCTTATCAATACACCACATAAAAAAAGAAAGACGTATAACAATACAAAGTATAAAAATCAAAACTCAACTGGTTAGTAAGATGACTAACTTACCACGTTCTTTGAACTTTCAGGAAATTTGATATTATTCTGGCGAAGTAGTTGCTCCAGGTAGGAATTCCTGGACCGAAGTAGGGAAATTTCATCTGTGTTGCATTCCTCGCTTCCAGTAAAAGAAAGCGAAGAGTCTAAGCAGTCTAGTTCCGCTTCGAAACCGCTCTCACTTGAGTTGAACGGAAGTTGCGTGCCCAAGGCCTCCAGAAGCACTTCTCCAGGTTGGTTTTTATGATAGCAACGCCGAACCTTTCCTAATCGGGGGCTCTCCGTTTCCATACTGCACTCATTGTCTTTCGATGGCGAGTCTACGCGACGTTTGATCGCACCAAGGCCGACGACACCTTCGCAAATAACTGACACATTCTCTTCACCATAACCAACTGGATTGCATGTGTTGGCATTGAACGTAGGCGTGCTTGACATTTTAGAGCGCATCGCGCTTACTTCGGAATTTAAACTTTCCACTTCGGTGCACAATTCATCGTTTTTATCCCTTAGTTCAGCATTTTCTAACTGCAAGAGCGATAACTTTTTCAGAAGAGGTTCTAGTTGGTCTCTTTCCCGCTCAATCTCAGATATTTTTTGACATTCGGATTCTAGAACAGAAACTTTTTCCGATAAAGATGACTTCACTATTTCTAGTTCTGATAGTTTGCTGGAAAGTGAACGATTTTCTTTTTCCAGTGAGTTGTTGTAATTTTGAATCGCGTGTAAATCAGATCTTAATTTTGCTTCTTCAGCTTCAAGAGTTGATATTTTTTGCTCCAAACTGTTGTTGAGCAAACTCATGTGTTCTTTTTCTCCAACAAATTGACTGGTTATTTCTTTTAAAGTATCGGAATGTCTTTGCTCAAGCAATCTAACTTGGTTCTGAGTGCTTTTTTCCATTTTAGCGTGGTTGTCGTCAACTTCTTGAGCTAGAAGACTAGCTCGATGGTTTGCATCAACAATATCTGTTCTTAATTTGTCTCGTTCGGCGCCCAGTTGCTCAAGAACAGATTTTAAATATTTGACTTCAGATTGGTACAAAGCAATTGATGCTTGTAGTAATACGATATGTGGGTCTAAATTTGTGAATGATATGTCGCCTCTTGAGTCATTTATACTTCGAAGTTCATCGTCTAAAATTGTTGCAAGATCGACAATTCCGATTGAACTTTCGTTGAATCCGAGTTCTTGCAGAAGGTTCGCCGCTGAAACAATTCCCGCGTTTTCCCACAGCTCGACGACGGCTTGAGAAGATATTATCCCCGAACCATTGGGGCCCATGGTGAGATATTGTAAGGATTTTGTGTTAGGAAATAATACTGAATCTTCTGTTATACAACTATTGTTTAATGTGCTGTTCAGCGTATGTGTTGGAGAAACTTCATAAACGCAATCATCTTTTTGCAATACCTCTAAAAATTCTTCAATTGATACTTTTCTATTCAGATCTGTTTCCTGCTTATTAGGCAGCTGCTGTAGTAGTCCCTTTGCTAATTTGTGCAAACCCATGAACTCACAAACTCTTACAATTTCTAAATGACTTAAATATCCATCAGATCCAACACCAAGCTGATCTAAAGCAGATCGTAACATACTGTTGTTATAATCCGAATTGGGTGATTGTATTTTTTTATCTTTTTGTTTTTCTTGGTTCCAATTTTTAAACTGACGTTCCATTTCATGGTTGCCAGGGAACGATGTGCATCTTTTTAGTTTCCCGCTTGTTTTGCGTTTTCGGGAATGTGTGACGTCGCTTTGAGAATTAGACCGTTGTACTTTATTTAAATTTTTTAAAGGTTTGTTTTCGTATTTTTCCATGAAAACTTCAGTGCTACGATCTAGATCGTCGTCCGGGTGTTCAAATAATTCTATTTGTTCTGTGCTTTCTGGACGCGACCGCCTGCCGTATTTTTTGGAACCGTAAACAAATTTTGGGGAAATTTCCCTGTCTGGAGATTCGCTTTCGCTGTCTGAAGTTTCGTCGAAGTCGAGCTTTTGTCGACTGCTTTGTACGTTTCCTAACAAGGCTAAGAGGCCGTCTTTAAATTCGTTAAATGTCACATGCGATTTGGAGTCAGATAACAGACATTTGACCAACTCTACTCCCTGTTCTTCTAATTGAAGAGAATTACAAAGCTGCAATAAGCCCTCCTGATCCAAGCTTCCGCGATGGGAAATATCGTAGCTGTTGAAAACAGAGAGTAATTGTTGTTCGTAGGGATCCATTGAATGCTCCATCTATTAATAAAAATGTATAAATTATTAATCTCGTCTGACATTTCGTGATGCGAGCTTTTAATTAGGTCTCTATTTTATTCATTAAAAACGTTAACATATGTATTTGTATGTAATTATTGCAATTTTACAAAAAATGGCTTAATCTTAACTATCTAATCACGCACAATCACGTCACAGATTTGTTACAATGGCATGGAAGTAATTGTAATAATCATGCAAACTACAACAATTACTTTCCGTGTCAGAGATGCAATTTATTAACGCATATTATAATGCTTATTATTTGTCATCTAAACGTGCAATTTTGTCTCTTACTTCATATTTAATTATGCAATATAAACAATATTATCCAAACAAGATAATTAGACACCATTGCACTTACCTGATCGCAATTTATTATTCTCCTTCATAGAAGTGTAATACTAACATTTAAAAGAGTCTACAACGAAAAGTGTGTTTTTTTTTAAAGAAATCATTTCAACAATTCTAAAAATTTATAACATAACGGGTAAAGAAATTATATAAAAACGTCACAGAAGACAACAACTCCCTCCATCTTTGACATTAAATTTACTTGTGCTAAGTTGGTAAGGATAGGAATTTACTTACCGACACTTGTTACATTTATGCCAGTGTTGCCAACTTCTTGAAATTTTCCCTTTTTACCTCTCGCTACTGGGTGCCTATTCTAATAATTCATAGCGACAGTCGCTAGCGAAGTTCGTGACGTCATTCCGTTTGTAACTATATCAAGGGTTAGGGATATTTGGCCTCTAGTTGATAACGACTGATAGAGATTTTACATTTACTGTGAAATTTGGCAAGAAAAACTGCTAAACCACCATTTTACCTATCACTTATCATAAACGTATTATTTGTTTTAAAATAAGCCATTTTTTGATTTTCAAAGTAAATTATTTTTTCAAGAAAAATTTCAATTTCTTATTTCTATAATTTGTAAGTTGAATTATTTAATAAACTAATCAAAAATATTAAATACATATAATGAACCCATAATTTATTGGTATTTTATATTTATAAAATAAATATTTTAACCTCACAACGAACAAAAATCAACGCAACGCGCAAGTCTACCGTAGCGAGGGTTGATAAGTCGTAGCGACAGTCGCTTGTGGTCGCTTGGCTACTACGTCACACATGGTGGGGGGTTATCAAGACAACCCAACTTATCAACGTTGATAAGTGAAATAGAATAGGACCCCTGGTAAAGCTGCGTTCACAGACCTAATTCGTTGTAATTCGTATCCCTGAAATTAATTTGGCTGTTCACAGTTATAATTTGTAGAAATTTGTGACTTGTAGCACCATCTAGATAAAACTTATTCAAACGCTCGAGAATAATCAGCTGTTTGTTGTTTGTTTTATAAGTGTAATGCCCTGTTCACACGTTGCTACTTTGAAGATACATTCGTGCTACTGTAGCAAGAAAAAATCTGAGTCGCTTGTCAAATAGCAGCGCTGCTAATTTGTAGCATCAAAGTATCAAGAACTACTCGTTGATAATTTCACATCGTTGATCGTTGTGTGTGTAGATAGCGATTTTTTGCGGTAATTGTTTCGATTTGAATTTCTTTTCATGCTACAGTAGCACGTATGCGTCTTCAAAGTAGCAACGTGTGAACAGGGCATAAGTTTAAGTTTGTTTTTGTTGGTGAAATAAATTGAAACAAATTAAAACAAGATAATGAAAATCAGTCAAAGTCAAAACCGAAACATTGAAACATCAACAAAATGAAATGAGTTCATTCAAGCTAAATATAGTTTTTCTTAATTAATAGAACGAACCCTAAATTTACTATAGTCTGTTCCAAATAAGAATATAGTATGGGGCAAGATTTGAGCGTTCTGATTGGTCTAGCCGGAAACTAAGTTTAAATCAGCGAAAAATTTGTGATATGCGCGCATCATTTAGCTGTCGAACGCCGTAGTAGTAACAGCTGGTATTGTTGAAAAAGTGAGTTGTTGATTAGCGTTAGTAGCGCGTGACGCGCAATACAAAACACTATTTCAAAAATACCGCGCTACGTTTAAATTTCTATTTAATGTGTGTAAAACGGGCTGGCTCCGCAGCGCCATCTACTATACTCTTATTTGGAACAGGGTATAGACAAATTTGGAGTTTGGATACTTTTCTACGAATTGCACCGAATTTCAGTTTGATGAACGCAAGTACACAATTGCCATATGACAAGCTTCACAAATTTCACCGAATTACGAACGAATTAGGACTGTGAACGCAGCTTAAGAGAGGTATTGTAATCATGCTAAAATTTCGATAATGAGTTTTCAATGGATAAGCACGTTTTGAGGTCCCTAGAAAAGTACGATAACTCAAATACTACTGTATAAAATTAGATTTGATTAGATTTTGGTGTTGATCGTGCAACCGGAAGTGGTAGTTTCTTGAAGAGTTTTTCTGGAATATCCTCAAAATTTATGGATTAATAGGAATTTTTTTATAACAATGTATACTAAATGATACTATGTACAATTTGTATTCAAAACGTTGTTTCTATCTAGCACCATTTTCCAATTACAAGAAGTTAAAATTCTACAAATTTGTTACAATTTTGATTTATCTGCCTACCATTGAAAACAAAAACTAAAATATTTGAGCGTTAATGTCAAATCGTCAAATCAATCAAATGTGTTCACATCGGACAGGGTGGTGACTTGGCCGACGCAGCATAGCGATTACAATGTTAATTTTTGAATGTGCATTTATTTGCTCCCCTAATTATTTTAGAGTTAAAGTTCTTATAGGTTAGAAATAGAAATAGGTAGAAATCTACAGCGAAAAAGTAGCTTATTATACATGGTTGTATTCAGAATTTTACGTAGAATCAAAATCTTAAAAAATATACGGGGTGTTCCATTTAAAATAAGGAGGTTGATGTCACTTCCGGCTAAACAGGAAGTTATAAACATTCATTAATATTAATGCGCCTTTGAATGTAGTTTTTAAACCTATAATATAAATGTAATTGGCTTAAAAATACAATTTTTTGGGGGGGTGCGCCTGTTTCAGGAAACGCCCGGTATATATATATACACGGTGAGTCATCGAAATGCCCGTCGTCGATATCTCCCTTGTCGTTAAAAATACAGCATCAATTTTTTAACAGAATTTTTCGTCTACTCAAGGAGCATTACTTAAAATTATTTTCACATATACAGGGTGTTGCATAACGACTTGGAAATAATTGTTCGTCTTTTTTTAAATGAAACATCCTATATATTTTTATATATTTTGAATTGTATTTTATTTACCTATACGAACATATAAATTTCATTTTAGTTTTCCGCGGCGTTGCCAAGTTATTCAATTTTTTCTCTAAAAAAAGCCGAATACACGTATTGTTTTATAAAGGCGTACTGAAGTTATTTTAATAGTAAAAATTATGATTTTTTTTTCTGTACAACTGTAACTATACTCTTTGTACTGACATAACTTTTTTTAAATGTTATTTTACAGGGTGTTCAGTACAGAGAATCAAATTTACTCAATTTCAAATGGCTATAATGCCTCGTTTTCATTTATCCGGAATCCGCAGATTTCTTGCGGAATAAAATGGCCGCCACGAATTCCGTCAGTAGTTAAATTATTTTTAACTTTCTGCGGAACTCCGCAAGCTCCGCAAGTTTTGACGTTTAAACTGTCAGTTGTTATAACTTCAAATATTTATTTATTTATGTTGAATATGGAGATGGAATTCGTGGCGGTCATTTTATTCCGCAAGAAATCTGCGGATTCCGGATACATGAAAACGAGGCATAATGCCTCGTTTTCATGTATGCGATATCCGCAGATTTCTTGCGGAATAAAAAGGCCGCCACGAATTCCATCTCCATATTCAACATAAATAAACATATATTTGAAGTTATAACAACTGACAGTTTAAACGTCAAAACTTGCGGAGCTTGCGGAGTTCCGCAGAAAGTTAAAAATAATTTAACTACTGACGGAATTCGTGGCGGCCATTTTATTCCGCAAGAAATCTGCGGATATCGCATACATGAAAACGAGGCATAACTCGTCATTTTCAAATGGAACACCCTATATTTTATTATTCTGTTGTGTGTATTTTTGCATCTTCTTATGTTATAAAAGGTGTCCTATGCCTAAAAACATTAATTTCGAAATTAATTAAATTTCCCATGGGCGATTTTCCGAAATTTCGATTCAGCAACCCAAAAAAACATTTACTATGGCTAATACTATGGAAAAATTAAGGCTTACAATGAAATTGACTGGAGTAACTTTTGATTTGTGATCAGCCACAGCTCAGTAGTATCAATCGTTATTAACCTAACATATTTATTAATGAAAAATATATTAGATTTTCTCCAAATTGAAAAGGTAATATCAATGGAAAAATATTATAACTAACTCATGTGTTAATAGGCGACAATTATTACTAATCGCCCTCATTAACACACTAGATAGTTAAAAAAGTAAAATGTTGCATGTCAAAAAAAAATTAATAGATATTTTCTATTATTTGCTTATGCGCTCTGAAATAACGACCATAATTTTTTTTATCTATCACACTATCTATTATGACTTGTTATGATCTTGATAATTTTTTCAATAATAATAATAATAATAGTATATTATACAACGACGCTAGATTGGATGATGGAACACGGGCGAGCAAAGCGGGGAAACTGTACTTTCTTTATCTACGACTAATTTATTACGTATAAGATTTTATATCAATAATTTTCTATCACCAGAGTTACATCAATGATGAACATTGTAATGTTTTCTAAAAATAATTTGTACAGAGAAATAATTGATCCAGGAAAAGTAATTTTCTGATTGGTGCAAAGGAAGGGGAGAGAATCATTGGAATCATTCTCTGCGGAATTAATATATGACATTATGTAGCATACATCACACATTTAATGTACATGTCATGTTATACATTAGTCGTACATAAAACATATTACTGCAATGTTATATAAAATAGCACAATATTTTTTGAGAAGGAAATTTTTATATTCAAAAGGGATTTTTTTACACATTTGAGAATTTATGATAATAAGATTGGCAACACTGATTTATACACGTTTGCCACACTAAAAAAACAATTATATGACAAAAATACTTAATTATTATTATTAAGAGCTTTTAATTAAATAAATCATAACAAATATATTAGATTTATAAGTTTTATTAATTAAGAGTACTTAAATATAATCATATAATAATTTTATGATGTTCCATTTTCATAGTAATTTTGGAATTTAATTTTGGTTGTACTGTATATTAAATATTACTAGAAACTAGAAGTGATGTGGCTCCTGTAGTGGTGTTTTGTGGTGCTTCAAGTATGACACAATGACAAATTTTAAAATATTTTTATTTATTTTCCTTCATTTCATTGTGACATATGCTAAAATATCCGATTATAGAAAATGTGCTAATCCAGACTGCTCAGGTATTTTCTGCAATCCTACATCTGTCATATCAATAACATTATCACATTACAACATTTGATATAAATAAACTTGTTTATTTTATTTTTCAGAACCAGTTTCACTTGCGAAAACCCTTCTTAGATACAGTGGTGACGATAGTCGAATATTATCTTTCATTCCTAACACTCCTGTGAAGATATTTAGTAAAGAAGCTGGAACTCGGTTAGATTTATGGGGCGCAGAAATAAACGGCAAACGGGGTTATGTTCCCATAAGACATATACGAGAAACAAAGATCTTAAAAGCCGATCTACCATTCTTAGTAGCCACCGAAGGACAAGATGATCCTAAGTTTAAACCGGTTCCTACAATATCTACAGAAAATCCTAGTTCTGCCCCAATTTCAGAGGCTACACCATCACCAGCGGAGGCTTCAGTTAAAGATCAAATTGCTCCCAATACAGTTACGCCCCCTTATGAAATAATCGATGGTACTACGTTATACCTAGGTCCAGGTGACAGCTCTAACTCTAGTCCAGAATATTCTTCAACACCAACCAGCGTAGATTCTTCATTACCATCTGCAAGTATCAAAACTGAAAATATTACTCCTGATCAAAAATCTGTTGTTGATAATTTGAGCTCTGAAACAAAAGAAGACGTTAAAAAAATTGAAGAAAACAGAATCAAAAGAGAAGAAGTTAAGCCAATTGAAGAAGCCAACGTAGAAGAAAGTACAGAAGGTAAACAAGATAATTTAGACAAGTGTTTTAAATAAACTTATGGTGTGATTCTGTGCAAATCTGTAAGTTTTACAAATTTGTAAATCTTTAAATATTGAACAAAATCAGATCAATATTTGTTGACAAATATAAAAATGTTCATATGCTTATAAATTTCATTGCGATTTTGTTTAATATTTACAGTTTTATAGATTTCTAGCAACTACAGATTTTCACAGAATCCTACTATAAGTAAATATTTATTTAAAGGTGAGGATGATGCTGACGTTGAAGACGATGAAGATGAGGAAGATGACTATGACGGCGACGACGAAGAAGAAACTGAAACATCTGAAACCAGTACAGTTGATGTACTAACTTCAGCAGAAATACCTGCTTCAACTGAAGTACCAGCTTCAGCAGAAATACCCGATCAAACTTCAGCTGAAATATCCATTGGTACATCAGCTGAAGTACCCACTGGTACATCAGCTGAAGTGTCCACTGGTACATCAGCTGAACGCGTAGAAGAAAAAGTTGTTTCTGAAAATGAAACTGAAGCCGTACCAGTAGTCAACGACTCGAATTCAGTAGAATCAAATGAAAGTATTTCAGATTCTGTGAAATCTTCACCAGATCTAGTTCAAGATAAAACGGACCATGTACCCGTCGACCCTGAACCCAGTCAAATTGATCCTGAAAAACAAACAGAGTCTGTTGCAGAAACTAAACCGGAACAACAATTAAATGAAGTAGAACAAAAACTTGAAGAAATACAACAAAATGGCGTGCCTTCTGAGTTACCCAACCCGCTGAATTTATTCCGCCAGCCCGTAAGAGAAGATGAGCAGAAGATTGAACCTAATACTCAAGTGCCTGAAAATCTTTTACCTCCTGTAACTGAAAATCAGCCATCTTCTCTTCCTGTAGCTGAAGAATTTATTCCTACAACTCAAACATCTATAGATGATTATATTGCTCCTGTTGATTTACATGAAACTTTTACTGAAAATCCTGTCCAAGCAGATCCTAAAACAGAAGAAATATTAGAATCAAAAGTTGAAGAACTGAAAGAAAAAGTTGAAGATACACAAAACGACACAAATTCAGGAGAAATTGTTCAGGACTCTGTTGAACAGGTCCTACCAAATTCAGCAGAAATATTTACAGAAAATAATGAATCTAAAGAAATATATGACAAACCAGAAGACCCTACTTTTATCGACTCAGTCCCGTATAACTCTTTAGTTTCGGAAGAAATTCCTCAAAATATTGAAAACCTCAATGAAAATATTGAAAACGAAGTTCCGATTGCAGAAAAACTTTCATCCGAAGAAACAATTGAGCAAACTGCTGAAATTCAAGAAGTTACTGAAAAAGTTGAAGAAAATGAAGAACCGGGTTTTTTCTCCAAAATATACAATAGCATTTTTGGTTCTACGGAAGAAGTAATACCAACAGAACAACCAGTTAGTGAAAGTGTTGAAAATATTGAAGAAGTCAGTGAAAAACCGGCAGAACAAGTTAATAATGTTTATGATTCTATGTGGGGTTCACATCTTAATGAAAAACCAGCTGAAAAGTACTTACCGCCAGACAGCAATCCAGAGGTTCCAAATCAACTGTCGGGTAAGTTCATTATTTTCTCAAATATTAGAAATTCGCCCTTGATATCATTAACAATGACCTAAAAAAAGAGCTATCATTTAACGCACAATTTACTAAATAGAGCATTTGAAATTAAATTATTTCTGAAAGTTTGCGTGCATGTTTTTTTGATATTTATTCATGATATGCAAATTAGTGCTTGGTGACTTACTTACTGTTATTCAAAGGTTAAAGTGTGGATAGAAAAACATGTGTTGTTTAATTAAAATAAAAATATTAGTAAAATAATAATACTTGCCAGACTTCTTTAAATAAATATCTAAATTTGGGTCACTCAATTGCTGTGCAATTTTTGCCACGACAATATGTGCTTATCTAAAGTTATTTCACCTAGAAATCAATTGTTCTGAATTACGCCGCATAAACTATTGTTTAAACTAGTTTATTTTCTTATACAGATATGCAAAGTTGTGCGTCGGGTGACAACCCTACGCTATGTGGAAGTCAAAGTCAAAATGAGTATGTTCAAAATGAAAATACTCCCCGTACTGACGAAGTTTCGTGGTCTTTCGAGGTTCCAGATAATGCATACAACTTATTTTTATATTTATCCTTAACTGCTGTAACTGTTTTACTATTTTCTTTGGGATTTTATTACATCGAGAAAAAACGAAAAGATGGTACGTTAATAGCAAGTATAAACACTTTAGAAAAGAAATTATTAATCTCAACAAAAGAATGTCTATTATTAAACGATGAATTAAAAACTACAAAAGAACGATTAATATCCATCGAAGATTCTTCTTTTGGGTCCAACGAAATGGTAACATCATTAAAAGAAGAAATAGAAGAAGCTAAAAACACAAGAATTGAGTTAGAAGAACAAGTTTCAAATTTAGAAAAAGAGTTAGAAAATGCAACTGAAGCTGGCATGGAGCTCAATAGAATGTTGAGAGAAATACTAACATCCCAATCTGGAAATGAGCATTTGGTGCAAAATGTTGAGCAGTTACAAAGACAATTAAACGAGCAGCAAGAAACAATAAACTCAATGAAGGTGACATT
The DNA here is from genome assembly GCA_947534325.1 of Agonum fuliginosum. NCBI lineage: Eukaryota > Metazoa > Arthropoda > Insecta > Coleoptera > Carabidae > Agonum > Agonum fuliginosum. Next base: position 46,656,948 of record OX384029.1, read on the forward strand.
AAGCGTAAAAAATACTGAAAACGAACTATTGCAAACTGAACTCGCAGTAGCTAATGAGAAAAATGTGCAATTACAAGATGAGCTAAACAAAATGGTTGTTAACTTACTTTCAGTTCAAGAAGAAAAGACCAACATAGAAAATAAACTAGAAGACCAAAACGAAAAACTAAAATCAGAATATGAAACAACTATTACCCAAATAAACAAAGAATTAACCATCTTCAAAGACGATAACAACAAACTCAAACAAAAAATCCAAGAAACCCAACGAGTTTTAGATCTCAAAAACAATGAGTACGATCTTCTGAAGCAAGGGATGCAAGATCTCCAAGCGACTCAAAGTAATAAAGATTCTATCATGGCTCTACTTGATGTCAGTCATGTTAAAGCAGAAGTTCTTCAGTTAAGGGATGAAAAACATAAAATGGCAGAGAAACTGCAAAATGAGCTTGATGAAAAATCTGTGTGTGAGAAAGAAGTGCAAGTTATGATCCAAGAAGTAAAGATCTTAAAGGATAAATACGATGAAGCAGAGAAGGAAAAAGTTGAAGCACAAACCAGACTTGAAGTGCTGTCATCTTACTTCAAAGACAAGGAGACGCAACTTCAAAAGTAAGAATCAAAATTAACATCAACAAAGCGTGTTCATAATTTTATCCACGACTTTTGAATAATACATTCATTATACAATTGTTTGCAGTGAACAAAATGCTGCATTACTAGGGGTGGACAATATTGAAAAAATATCGAAAATATCGATAGGTATCGAATTATCGATACCTTGATAAGATCGTCGATATAACGAATTATTATTGATGAATTATCAAATATTCGACACATCATAAAATATTATTGAATATTCGATATATCGAATAATCGTTCTATCGATATTTTCGTATGATTATATATCGGTGTATAGATATTTAAGCCTCATTCACATAAGCATTTAGTTTTAAGGTTTACATTTATGTTTACGTTTAAGAAAGTTTAAATTCATATAACTAAATACGAGCATTCACACTTGCCACTTTCAAGCACTGTGGATGCTCGTATTTAGTTAGATGTAATCAAACTTTCGTAAACGTAAACATAAATGTAAACCTTAAAACTATGTGCTTATGTGAATGAGGCTTTAATGTTTTTAAATTTTGTATATCGAATACTTTATCGATATATCGAAAAAAATCCCAGTCCTACGCATTACTTACTAGTAACTTAAAAATCATTTTTGACAGCTGTAGTGGCAATTTACCTTAAAAATGAATGAATTATTTTACTAGTATCGTGAATAGAATTTAATATTATAATACTCACTCGAATGATTAATCTATTCTTTCATTTTCGAAAGTAATGATCATCGAATAATAAACTATTTTATATTTTAGAGAAATAAATGAAAATGAGTCGAAATTCATGCAAAAAGAAGGCGAAGCGACTTCGACGATCGAACGAATCAAATGGATTCAGGAAGAACTTCAAAATTATAAGTAAATTACCCACCAAAATTTTGTTTCCCTCTATAATGGTTTTTTATTTTTCAGAGCCCAGAACGAGTTATTAAAGAAAGAAATTTTAGACCAAGAGGTCAGCTTAAAGAGCCAAATTTCAATGCTAGAAAAAAAATCCCACGACAATTGGGTGCTTGCTCGGCAAGCTGAACGAAGACTGGAAGAATCAAAACAAGAAGCTAGTCAACTACGAAACAGATTAACCATTGTAGAGAAAAACTTCAATAACGCCACGCATTTGGCAGACGAATCAAAATTATCTAATCGTAAGTTGTAATTAAATTACTGTTAATTAATTAATTGTTTGTCGAGTCAGTAGCTGCGCGAGTTTAAGGCCAGGCGCTAGTCAATCATTCAACTTTTAATGACAATGTTAAAAAAGAATTATACATTACTCATAATTGAAAAAAATACCCATAATTTAATGGCATATTGGATTTCTTATTGCACCAAGACGAATCGGTCGAAGTGGTTGGATTCCACTATAATATCTACCATTTTATAATTTGGAGTAAATTCTGTTGAATGGTTACCAGCAAAATAAATAATTAAACTATTAAGTAAATTGTTTATTTTAGGAATTATGTCACCACTGGAATCAAATGGCGAGCTACCAGTTTCGCCCTTACATATGAGCCAAGTAGATGCATCAGGTTCGCCGCCATTATTATTCCCACACCGGGATCACATGACTACATCCCCACCGCTCCCGGGAATGCCACATTTCATGCCGCCGCCTCCTGGGGTACCGTTCATGCCGCCTCCGCCAGGTAACAACAATTTTATTTTGTTACAAAATACTGTCGATAAATTTTATAACCATTATTAAATGGTACATAATCTATCACACCTGTTATTAAACTTGGATGTTATGTATTTATACTATATTTCCTCTTCTTAGGGGTACCGCCCTTCATGCCGCCCCCACCAAATCTATTCCCGGGCGACCATCGCCCGCCACCATTGGGGCGGATGTCATCGCCGCCTTTGCACGGGCGCTACTCCCCCGACTCGAGGGCCTACTCGCCGTACGATCGCGATGACAGTCCCCCGTTGTCGCCGTCGTACCCTGACAGCGACTACCGGAGGCGGTCGCCGCCCCCTTCAAGCCGGACGTACAGTCCCTACAGCGGCGGCAAGCCCAGCAGGCACTGGGAACGGGACGATGATAGGGAATATAGAGGGCAGCAGAGGAAGCCTCGTACGCATAAAGGTAGGAGGCAAAAGAGGTTGAAATGAAATTAGTAGAAGAGAGCTGGACGTCATCTTGAATGTTGGTCGCCATTTTGATACATTTCATTAAAATTGTTCCTATTAAATATACCAAGAAAAATTGCGTCCTATTTGTGTTTAATATATTTTTAAGCTAATAATATACATTGGATGCATAGTTGACGCGAAAACATTTTAACTAGGAGTAAAATAACATTGTTTGTTACATGCGGCAAGCTGTTTGGTTGAGGTAAAACCGAGGTCGACGACTCGCCAAGTGCAACGAACAAGCTCTATTCGACGAGTTGCACACAATATTTTTTCTACAGTCGTATAAAGTCATTAATAACTAGTTTTAAAATTATTATTTGCCGTGCCTTTAAAAATTATTCAATGAAATCGTGGTTATCATCATCATGACCTTGAGATGACTACGTTTATAAACAAAACAAAGACAAATTTAATAGTTTTATGTTTTTGTTGCACTAGTGCGACAATTTTGAACATATCTTAACTAAAAATATAATAACAATGTTCATATTCTACAACGATTGTAATGTAATTTGAAAAAAAATTCTACAAGGTGATTGTTATTAGGAATTCGTTCTTCTAACTTGATGTCAGGATAATTATATAACTCGTTTAGGCGATTTGAGAAATCAAAATTTATCAGAAAGAGAAATTCTAGATTTAAGAGTGTAAATCTGATTTGGTTTTACTCCTAATTTAATAACAGACTAATTATCGTTTTCACTTCACAATTATTTTACATTTAAAAACGGACTTTAAGTTTCAAGAACACAAAATTTATTTAATAAAACTTGTATTTTTCATGTGTTCTTTATTTTTTAAAGACAAAATTAAAATGACCCCATTTTATTGAGTTTGTAACTCATAGTCCGTCAGCCCACTGCCAAAAAGTGTAATGATAGTATAACGTATGCTCTCTAGGGTTTTGGCAGTTATGTATATAATGATCAATGAACAAGCAAAATTAGCGGGTGAGCGTGGAACTTGCACTGGACAAGTTGTTAGTTTATTGCTAAAAAAAATCATATTTTGCGATGATAGTATAACGTATGCCGAGCATACCAAACGATGTTTCATTAAAAAACATCCATCGGCATACGATCGGCATACGTGCAGCGTGGGTCCTAAGGGTCAACATGCGCCCTAAAAGTGTTAAGAAATACGTCATTTGTATATTACTATGTTCACTTCGTACTTTGAAGGTTTTTGAAAATTATTTTTGACAGCTGAGAAATAAAATTAACCAATTCTTTGTGTTATTTAAATCAATAATTAAAGTGTTATATTTTTATTATCTAATTTACCTACTGTTATTATTTTAACATCCATTATTCACCAAATGTCAAAAATTATATTGAGGACTCATTGTGAAATCAGCAACAAATTTCCATATGTATTTATTATTTATTTATGTATTAAGTATGTTTGACCCACCGGATTTGTATGCCGTTCGAAAATTTACATAATTATTGATGATATCCAACTAAAACCACAATGGCATACGTTATACTGTCATAGCAATTGTTAGAAAATTCACGCAACTTTTTATCGGATTAAAACATTTATGTTCCAATCGATTCGTATGCCGTTCGACAAACTTGCATAATTAGATGCATATTTCATTTAAAAACCCAATGGCATACGTTATACTATCATCGCAAAATGTGATTTTTTTGAACAATAAACAATCAACTTCTTCAGTGCAAGTTCCACGCTCACCCGCTAATTTTGCTTGTTCATTGATCATTATATATATAACTGCCAAAACCCTAGAGAGCATACGTTATACTATCATTACACTTTTTGGCAGCGGGCTGACGGACTATACTTTGTCTTTGTCGGTTGGTCGTTGGTCAAGCCATTAAAGTTGACAGTTGATTATTACGTCATAATAGTGTTATTGTTACTGAGTTTTATTGTGTTTATTATTATTACTTGTTTAATATTTTGGCTCCTTTATTTATTTTACTTTTATAAAGGTTTGTACCTTACTGTACTAAATTTCTTTATGATTACATATATTTTTATGGATGTAATTAAGAATGTTATGTGATACTTAAATGGTTAACGGATGCATTTATAACTTGATGGTATTTTTGTTATAACAGGACTGAGTTCAGGATCAGGAAATTCCAATGAATCCTTAGACAATAGCGGCAGACATTCGGGCAGAGTATAGAATTCTTAAAGGTAACTAATTTTATATTTTTATTTGGATCTATTCCATCTTACAAAGATGATGAAATAGATGATTTTATTTCGTTTTAGTTCAGTTTTATAAAGTGTTGTTTATAAATGATGCTGAATATAAAATTTATACTATTCTGAAATTTTCTACATGTTTGCTTTTAAAACAGGAAATTAATATTTATACTAGGTATTAGGTTAAAGATGTGTTTTTGTAATATATCCTGTGATTATTTAGTTGAATTGTTTTCTTGTTATCCAGAATACTAAATAAAACCTTGTTTTATATTATTCAGTATTATTGCATTTTAGATGCAAAGCGATACTTTTTCTCTTCCCAATCAATGATTTTTCTTGGAGGTTCAGTCGAAATGCGGTCTGTGGTACGTTTGATATATTTAATAATATGCTTTTTGTATATACCAACTAATAACAATTTATAAGTGTATAAAAATAATGTACAAAATATGTTAATATATTACACTATATAAAGATTTTACTTTCTATTTAAACTTCGGACTTGCCCTAATTTATCCTAAAATGTGTATTATCATTATACCTAGATTACATTAAGTTAATTATAGACATATAAAAAATTTAAATTAATCTGAATCAATTAACCAAAGTTATTTTGAAGGTATATTTTAGCTTAGATAATTAACATTCTAATATAGTTATTTATAATGATAAAATTGGTTAAAGGATTAAGCGGCAAGATGAAAGGGCATGAGATATTTAGGAAATACTCATAAAGTAGTTGTTAATTGTATTTAATTCCAATATTTCGCTAGCGAAATTTTCATAATATTCCGATTTAAATGCCCTTTCTACCGTTGCTTGATTTCGATTTTATTCAGTTTGTCACAAGACAAGCGACTGTCAAACGCGTCACTTTATTATTCTGTAATGTCACTGTAGGATGTTGTCCTACTATTTTATTTCTAATGACTATTTCACTCATCATAAATTTGACCAATCAGATTGTCTTATTTTTCATCGCGATTAAATTGCAGCTAGCTTTTTCTAACAAATTTTGAGCTTTTTGAAGGCATATTTAGCAATATAGGTACTTACATGATTTTTATGTTTTCTGATATTATATATCTTTAAACATGCCAAATTATGCATTTCAAGCAGATTTTACTTATTAGTTTTTGACGTTTATCTGACAGAAGTATAAAAATAACAAACAATTTGCTATTGTTACAATGGTTACGTATAACAACAAAATTTGTCAGATGTCAGATGGATGTCAGAATCAACGTATGATTGCAAAAAATCTTCCTATTAATACTGTAAGTACACATAAAACTATGAATTCATGAAATAATCTTAACATATACCCCTCGTGCTAAAGAATTGAATCGATAAATTTGACGTCTGGATTATTTAAAAAATTTTGCTTTAAAAAAAGTGTTATCGTACATAATAATTTTAGATAAAATCCCTCGACCTGCGGTTTTTTTCGAGTTTTTTTCAAATTATTATGTACTCAAACACTTTTTAAGCAAAATTTATTTCATAAGCCAGACATGTCAAATTTATCGATTAAATTCATTGCACTCGGGATATAACTTATGAATAATTATTTGTTAAATATATTCATTATGATTTTATTTTAGTTTATTTATACATTTTTTTGACATTATTTTATTTAAACATATGAAAAATCTAAAATCTGTTTTTACTTCCTTGTACGGAGTAATAAGGAAGTATTGTAATCGCGAAAAATTTCGGTTTTCAGATTTTGATGGAAATATCCGTTTTGACCTTTTCTGAATCCATTATGACTAGTTTCGTCGTGATGTCTGTACGTACGTATGTGTGTCGCATAACTCAAATACGGTTAAGCTAAGTTTCCATGCATACGTTTCATCCGTTCCGTTTTATACGTCGCTGCAAACTTGACGTCGTATGAAATTTAGACTGTTCACATGTGTCCGTTGCGTTCCATCCGTTTTGATGTTTTGATTGGTACTTCTATTCACTGCTGTTATGACATAATATTAATTACGATTTTATAAACTTACGAAGCTAATCATGTTGCTTAGGTAAACCAAACAAATACAAATAACCGTATGAAACCACTTACTAACTGTCAAACTGACATCAAAGCATCCGTCGCGCTGCAACGAGTAGAGAGTAGATGAACTCTGTCCGTCGCTGCATTTACCAACGCGCCAATTTTTCATAATTTGAACTAGCCAATCACAACTTGCGACGGATAGAACGGAACGGATGAAACGCATGCATGGAAACTAGGCTTTAAACGTAAAAAGTTGAAATTTTGTATTTAGGACTGTTATAGCATCTAGTTGTGCACCTCCTATTTTTGGTTTTAATCTACAAACCGGAAGTAGTACTTTTTTCAAATATTTCGATAAATATTTAATTTAAGACAATTTTTTTAATTTTAAATGAAAGATTATGTGATTATTACCTACAATCGGTATTTTATAAATATTTTTGTATCTGGTATCATTTAAGAATAATTAAAGTATATATTTATAATTTAATATTTCGGTATCTTGTAGTCCATGATCGATTAACATTTGTTACTACGTAAAATTTAAATGATTATGACAGTGACAGTAGCAGTGACAATAGTAAAATATCGTTTATATCTTCTTCTGCAGTTTAAATAAAATGACTAAAATATATTTGTGAGTATAGTAGCAGTAGTAAGTAGTACTCATATATTAATATATTTGTATAATATAATTCTACATTTTAGTTATTAAGAAAAGTATGAACAGTTTAATAGGCGTACAAGGAAGTCATGTGGTGTCCACGTCAAATTTTTTAATTGCAGAGTGACATGATCTCTATTTTTATTTATTTATTTTATAAGCCTACTCTTACTTTAGAAAACCGATCAGTCACAAAAATTTTAGTTTTATAAATTTTATAAAATTATCGACTTACTTATTAAAATATGCCGAAGTTACCTGATTCAGATGGCAGAAACAAACATTATGTTAATACCGGAGTATTATGTAACATGAACAGCGACAATGACGTGGCATCGACAAGTGACTATAAATCCTCCCATGTAGGAACCACCAAGTCCAGTGACTGCGTCATCAACATCGACTACGTTGACCAAGACGAAAAAATCAGTTTCGAAGTGTTTAGATCAACTGTAGACAATAATAAAAGTGTGTTTCGGAAAATTTTATCTTTGAAGAAATCAAAAAGTTGCATGCAGTTGAACTCTACAGAAAAAATGCACGTACCACAGTTCAAATTGAATAAATTTGTCCAAATTGAAGTACAAGAGAAGACTGCACCTATTCTCTTATTAGCCCCTTCTAATGTAGGGCCTCCACCTCCGTTTTTTAAGAGAGTGCAAAACGAATCTCCCGTAAAAGATAATTCAAAAATTGTTTCAGTTACAGAAATTTTACCTAAGGAAAGTTATGGAGTTAGTGGTTTTAAATTTCCTGAAAATACTAATATCGACAGAATGCATCAAACAAATTTTTGTTGCCTCGATTTTGATGGCACCCGGTCCAGAAATAATCGACCTAAAAAATATTTCACTATTAAACGTGTTAGGAGTGATATTAATATCAAAATCGCAAATGGACCTTTTGCTATTAATCAAACATTCATGGCTGCTCATGCGACTTATAATTTAAATAAATATCCTGGATTTAAAAAACAACTAATCAGAGAAGCACGAGAAGTTATAGAAGAAACTAAAATCATAAAGACAAAACATGGATCATTAGAAAATTTTAGTGACACTACTGTTAATTTGAAGAAAAAAGAACGAGTCACTTTAGAATTTATACTTACCCCTAAAAATGAAAAACCACTAAAAAAAGAAAAAAATATTCATAAAGAAAACCTAGAACGACGAAAATGCAAACACAGAAAAATAATCCTGACATCTAATACTCTTCAGTTATCCAACAAACCAAGCATGAAAAGTGTTGAACAGCAAACAAATCTGACAGATTTTATGAAAATTACTAGTAGTTCAGTAAATGAGCTATTTTTAAAACCAGGTTTTAGAACTCCTAGTGTTCATTCATTGGTTGGTGGATATCATCCAAAAACTTCCAAAAAGAATAGAAAGAAAATGACTATGACTGTTTTCCCTTGCATGGAAGTTAAAGATTCTCATCCACCGTGCTTAGATTTACCTGTTTGTCAAGAAAGACCTTCGATACCTAGAAGAAAAGTTAATACAGCTGGGAGTTCTAGAGAAAATAAAGATGTGTCAAGTAATAGCGTAGCGGTCAAAAAATCAAAATCAGAAAATCATGAAGAAAATGTTTTCACTCCAGCTGAAAAAAAATCAAATGCACCAAAAATATCTACAAAAGAAAGTATAACTCCTACTCCAACTCCTCCTAACTCACTTACAACAGTTAAATACTACAATTTAAAAGAAAAAATATCGAAATTATTCACAGATGGAAGTCGTACCAAAATTACCGATTATAACCAAAAAATTGACCAACTTTGTATATTAATAAATAGTCTTGTTAACGAACGGAATCGTGAACGAAGTCGTAGCCGTACTCCAAACATATTACCTGCACCACTAAACCCGAAAAATGATTATGCTATTCCTCGAATATCCAAGCCAATGATCGTAATAGACCCTATCAAAAAAAGTTCTTCCAAAATTGAGCGATTCAAAATAACTCACAACGAAAAATATAGCTTTAACTACAAACGCAAAGATGTTTCAAAACAAGGTGTTGTACTTCAAGATATATTAAAAATATCTCCCCGAATAAATGAATTATTAAAGACTTCTGAACTTAAACGCAAAAATTCGATGGTTACTTATCCATTTGTCATCATGCCGGATCCAATAGAACTTAAGAGAGCTAAATTAAACAGACTGAACAATATTTCATCAACCGATTCGCAAATTTTAAGCTATAGGCTCAAAGAAACTAAATTACCTGTGAAAAGATGTTCAGATTCTACTCGAACAAATTGTAGTTCTGTTACATTCAGTTCACAAATTGCAATCATTGGAGATGGCAGCCATATTTTCAAAAACAATAGCAGTAATTTTAAAAACACATTGCTTCCTATTAATGATGCATCACTTCATAAAATGACAAGTGACAAAGAAAGTACTCTAAAGAGATCTAAAACCCTATCAAGTAAGGAAGAGTTTTGTAGAATGCTAGCTAGAAGTTATAATTTTTTGAATTTACCAAAAACAACAATAGACAAACAAAGAACACCCAAACCAGGATCAATCGAAAATTCTACCTTCTTGTCAGTTAAAAGCAAATCTACTTCAAACAGTTTCCAGAAGCGAAAAGAATACTACAACAACCTAAAAATGAAACAGCAAAGAAACAGACAAGAAACGGATTCTATTGACTCGAGAAACGATGATTTATATTGCGCAGTACCTAATGACTTATCTAGTGCTGTGTCATATATTACTTCGAATGTCAATCACAAATCACATTTATTGGCAAAACATAATCCTTCAAATGTACATTCTTCCCATATTGTTTTTCAATCACGCCCAAGGTCAAAAACTTCTCCTCGAGTTCTTGAAGATATTCAAGAATCAGAATTATATCAAACTAATACTCCTTCAGATACGCACGGTGTCAAAGTCAAAGTTAGTAGTGTAATCTAAAACAGTTAATAATGTCAAAAAAAGAATAATAATTCTACCTTTTCAGGCGCAGTATCGTCCTATTATGAGTTCGACTCTACGTCAAAAAATCTAGAAATAGATAACGAGTCTGGTTCCAAGCAAAATTTAAAAGAAAATAAATTAATTTCCCAAAGCAAGATGAAAGAAACTAAAAGACATATCTATACTCAGTATTTACGAAAAATGAAGACAAAAAATAAATTATTCAATTTATTCCGATCATCAAAAGAACACTGTTCAAAAATCAATTATTTATCCATGACTTTGACAAAAGAAAACACTTATGAAATGAGAAATAAATCTAAATTGCCAATGAGAACAAATAAACAAATAAACAAAAATGAACAATTTGTCTACTACGCAAATAAGCCACATTTTCAAAGTTTTGTTGAAGATGATGATGATACAATTTGCGAACTCGGCAAAATTTGCCGATATATTTGCTGTTTAAATGCCAGTACTGCTGCTTCTTCAGAATTTAAAATAAGACAAAAAACACCTGACTCAAATAAAAATGGCTCTGAAAATCGGTCATCATCAAAACAATATAATCGAGACAACACTAAAATAGTAGCATATTATTATGAGCATCCGCATCAGCATTACAGTATATCAAAAGCTTCAGGTATGGTTGATTCTCCAAGCGATTTAATACAAGTAATAGACATACAGAATGCTCCAGAAAAGAGAATTTCACATAAAGAGGTTACACCCGGATGTTATCAACGTTGTTGTGATTCAATTTGTTGGAAAAATATTTGCAGCAAATGCAAAAAAAAACCTGATGATAAAACAACCGACCAAAAATTTTACAAATAAAGAAACTTCTGATAGAAATCGTATACTAAGACGAGAAACTAGACGCGAATCCAGACGACAATCAAAGATGGGGAGACAATCAACGACACCATACCGCGACAAAAATCAGAAGATCCATTCGTGCTCAATCCCAAACACCTAGAAAATCATCTTATCGTCCTTCACGACAATCATCTTTTTCACGCGTTTCAAGATAATGTTCCGTCAACATCAAAACATGGCAATGAAAATAATGTTTTATATACATATTTCACAACATTTAAAGAAAATACTTTGTCAAAACGTCAGATTTACCGACAAAAAATCTACTAAACAAAGATTATCTGACCAAAGGTTTCCTGACCAGAGATCCTTACACGAACAACCTTCGCATACGTGGCAATATGTTGGTAAAATTTCTGGTCATTTTTGTTGTAAAGATAACCGACCCACTCGTGACTCTTCACCGGATATTATACATATGGAAGGTTATCCAATTTGAGGACAAGAAAAATCTAAACCTAAACCATTGAAACCTACTATAATTCGACAATATCGTAAACCTCAACAGTCTGTTCAAAAAGTTGCGACAGTTATTTTTAATAATGCAACAACTACTCAATAATCCTGCTATTGTTCGGACAGCACGAGTAGTACATAAATATGTTCAAAAAGAAGATTCTTCTAAAAAAGATCATTTTCCTACTAGTACTGTTAAGTTTCCCTTAAAAAAATCCTAGAATCAGAAAAGCAAAGAGTAAGCTAGTTATTCATTAGTAATCTAACAGAACTTAGTAGTGATATATCAGATTTGTCCGATAATGGTCACATAATACATACTTTGGACAGTGTGATGTTGCTTCCAAAAGATGATGTGCAAATATTAAACAAATATCTAAAAGATAAAAAACCTGTTTCTAATTTCACTAAAATTCAGAGTAATACAATGCAAGAAGATGATGAAGAAAATGAATATGATGCTTTTAAATAAAAAATCAGATACTAATTACACTAAGTTTTCTGAATACAGCAGGATTTAAACAAAGATATAATATAGCAACAACAATGTTCATCGAAGTTAAATATTTGTGTTAAAACTAGTATGTCAAATAAGTATTTAAAATTATTAAGGAAATTAGATTCATTAACGAATATTATTCGAAAGAAACCCTTGGAAATCAGTAAAATCGTAATTTATAAAGAAAGAAAAAAGAAGTATTGTAACAATAATGTATTTTTTAATGTGAATAATAAAATGTGTAATAAACAACTAATAATAATATTCACTTAAATAATAATATGTATATGGTAACGTTCCATGGAGTGTAGGTACTTGCGTCTGGCATTGTAAACTGAAAAACAAATTATTTAAAAAAATAATCTTATAATAATTAAATTTTTTTGCTTACTTTGGATGTAACATGATCTTCACACAACATTCTAATCTTGAATATGAAGTTTCCTTCAGCACCTGTATCTTTTCTTGCTGATTTTATCGCTTCTTTAATTTATCGTCAGCGATCGAGTACACAGTGCTCTAATTGGTCAAAAATGGAGAGCTAAAATTGTACTTTTCATTACGATAGCATTAGATTTTCAGATTGAAATGTCTTGTCTGCCGTTGCTAGATTTCGATTATGATTTTATTTAGTTTGTCACAAAACAGCTGAATATCAATATCAATCAAACTATGTGCAACTATGTGTGTGGAATTTCACAAAAATTTTCGTTTCATCAATTTTATCAAATTATCGACTAACATGAGAATTATTCATTATAATGTCGAAGTCATCTGATACAGATAGCAGAAACAGTAACTATAATAATACCGGAGTATTATGTAACATTAACCGCGACAATGACGTATCATCGACAAGTGACGCCAAATCATCTCATGCAGGAACCATCAGGTCCAGTAACTGCATCATCAACATCGACTACGTTGCCCAAGACGAAAAAATCAGTTTTGAAGTGTTTAGATCGCCAATGGATAAGAATTGTGTCTTTCGGAAAAGATTATCTTTGAGGAAATCAAAAAGTTGTACGCAGTTGAACTCTACAGAAAAACTGCATCTACAACAGATCAAAGTCAACAAATGTGTCCAAACTGAAATACAAGAAAAGGCTGCACCTCTTTCCTTATTAGCCCCTGATAATTTAGGGCCTCCACCTCCATTTTTTAGGAGTGTGCAAAAAGAATCTCCAGTAAAAGATAATTCAAAAATTGTTCCTGGGCGTGATACAGAAATTCTACACAAGGAAAGTTATGGAGTTAGTAGTTTTAAATTTCCTGAAACTACTAATGCCGTCAGAGTGTATGAAACAAATTTTTGTTGCCTCGATTTTGATGGCACCAGATCCAGAAAGAAACGAACTAAAAAATCTATCACTATTAAACGGGTTAGGAGTAATATTAATATCAAAAACGTAACTGAATCTGATGCTATTAATCAAACATTAATCAAAGAAGCACGAGAAGTTATAGAAGAAACTAAAAACAAAAAGAGAAAACATGAATCATTAGAAAATATTAGTGACACTACTGTAAAGTTGAAGAAAAAGGAACGAGCCACTTTCGAATTTATCCTTACACCTAAAGACGAAAAAGCTTTAAAAAAAGAAAAACATATTATTCATGAAGAAAAATCGGAACGATGCAAATATAAACATAGAAAAATAATCGTGACGTCTAATACTCTTCAGTTATCCAATAAACCAAAAATGAAAAGTGTTGAACAGCAAACAAATCTGACAGATTTCATGAAAATTGCTGGTAATTCAGTAAATGAGCTGTTTATAAAGCCAGATTTTAGAGCTGGTAGTGCCGACAATTCATTATTGGTTGGTGGTGATCAGCCAAAACCTTCCAAAAAGAATAGAAAGAAAAAGAATATGACAATGACTGTTTTCCCTTGCATGGAAATTAAAGATTCTCAACCGCCGTACTTAGAGTTACCTGTTTATCAAAAAAGACCTTCGATACCTAGAAGAAAAGTTCATACAGCTGGGAGTCTTAGAGAAAATAAAGATGTGTTAAGTAATAGTGGAGCGGTTATAAAATCGAAATCAGAAAATCATAAAGAAAATGTTCCCACTACAGCTGAAAAGAAATCAGATGCACCAAAAAAACCTACAAAAGAAAGTATAATTCCTACTCCAACTCCTCCTCAGTCACCTAAAATAGTTGAAGACGAAAAATTAAAAGAAAAAATAACGAAATTATTCAAAGGTGAAATTCGTACCAAAACTACCGACTATAACCACAAAATTGACGAACTTTGTACGTTAATAGATAGCTTTGTACATGAAAAAGAACGAGAACAAAGATTACTTACATCACCAAGCCTACAAAATGATGATACTATTACTCTAATATCCGAGACAGTTCAAAAAGACCTCATGAAAAAAAGTTCTTCTAAAATTGAGCGATTCAAAATAACTCACAACGAAAAAGATAACGTCAGCATCAATGGCGAAGATGTTTCAAAACACGATGTTGTACCTCGAAATGTATTAAAAATATCTCCCCGAATAAATGAATTATTAAAGACTTCCGAATGTAAACGCGGAAATTCAATGGCTACTTATCCAGTAAGCATCATGCCAGTTCTAAAAAAATCCGATAAGGCTAAAATAAACAAACTGAACAATATTTCATCAACCGATCCGCAAATTTTAAGCTATAGGCTCAAAGAAACTGAATTACCTGTGAAAAAATTTTCAGATTATACTCGAACAAATTGTAGTTCTGTTACATTCAGTTCACAAATTGCAATCATTGGAGATGACAGCCATCTTTTTAATAACAGCAGCAGTAATTTTAATGTTAAAAACACATTGTTTCCTATTAATGAAGCACTAACCCATAGAAACAAAGAAAGTACTATAAAGAGATCTAATACCTTACCAAATAAAGAAGACTTTTGTAGAATACCAATTAAAAGTTCTAATATTTCGAATTTACCAACATCCGTGTCAAATTCTGATATTGGTTCTGTTAAGGTATTAAGAAGACCAGAAACCAAATCTACAAGAAGAACAACTACAATAGACAAACCAAGAACATCCAGACCAGGATCAATTGAAAATTCTACCTTCTTGTCTCTTAAAAACAAAACTACTTCAAACAGTTTCCAGAAGCGAAAAGAATACTACAACAGCTTAAAAGTTAAACAGCAAAGAAACAAACAAGAATCTTATTCTATTAACACAAAAGATTCAAATTACATAATACCAAATGACTTATCTAGTGCTGTATCACATGGTGTTTTTAACGTTTCATCACATTCTCCATTAGCACAACATAGTGCTTCAAATATTCCTTCATGTGTTCGTTCTTCCCATACAGTTGTTCTATCGTGCCCAGGTTCAAAAACTTCATCTAAAACACTTCAAGATATTCAAGAATCAGAATCACATAATTATATTCCTTCAGATAGTATTATCAGTCACAAATCCGATATAAGCAAAACAAAAATTCCAATGCCAAGAAACTCTGGAAGAAAAGATCTATTGGTACATGATTTTACCTTAAAAGAGAAGAAAAATAGTGCGTTGTTTCCATATGAGTTTATTGCTACTACAGATACTAAATCTGAAACTAGTAAGAAGAATAGTAAAACAAGCTCGTTTTTAAATACTTATCCAATGGAACAACAGACGCAAACAACATTAACTCCGCGAAGAATTGAAGAAGTCAAACAACAGATCAGTACTTTTTTACATTCCTATCCCCTGGAGATCAAACACACGCCACTATCAACGCCCAAACCGAAAAGCGCGCCTCAATCACTAAAAGTTAGTAGTGTAATCGAAAACAGTTATTAATGTCAAAAAAAGAATAATCATTCTACCTTTTCAGGCGCAGTATCGCCCTATTGTGAGTTCAAATCTACCTCGAAAAATCCAGAATTAGATGACGAGTCTGGTTCATGCTGTACAAGTTTATCATCCATTTCGGAAGAAAATATGAAGCAAAATTTAAAAGAAAATAAATTAATTTCCCAAAGCAAAATAAAAAAACCTAAAAAACATATCTATGCTCCGTATTTACGAAAATTGAACCCAAAAAATAAATTATTCAATGCATTCCGACCATCAAAAGAAGACGACTCACAAATAAGTTATGTATCCATGACTTTGACTAAAGAAAACACTTATGAAATCAGAAATAAATCTAAATTGCCAGTGAGAACTCAACAAATAAACGAAAATGAACAAATTGTTTACTACGCAACTAATCCACATCTTCAAAGTTTTGTTGAAGATGATGATGATACAATTTGCGAACTCGGAAAAGTTTGCCGACATATTTGCTGTTTAGATGCCAGTACTGCTGCTTCTTCAGAATTTAAAATAACACCAAAATCAGTTGATTCAAATAAAAATAACTCTGAAAATCGGTCATCATCAAAACAATACAATCGAGACTACACTAAAATAGTTTACTACGGCGTAACAGGAAATGAAGGTAAACAAACAGGACCTGATGCTGAAAAAGATATTGCAAATAAGAATACTAAAACAGAATCAAAAAAAAGTGCCCCCCTCGGGATATGTAAACGTTGTTATAAATCAATTTCTTGCAAAAATATTTGCAGCATATGTAAAAAAAAACCTGGTGATAAAAAACCCGAAGTTGAAAAAAAAAATCAAGAAACTAATGTTGAAAGTAGGATGATAAGACGCGAATCCAGACGACAATCAAAACAGGCACCAGAACGCGATCGAGAAGCCAGAAAAGCCAGAAGGTCTGTTCGTGCTCCATCCCAGACACCTAGAAAATCAGATAATCGGAAATCTAGTAAAGATCGTAGATCTAGTAAAGATCGGAGATCTAGTAAAGATCGGAAATCTAGTAAAAATCGGAAATCTAGTAAAGATCGGAAATCTATTAAAGATAACCATGCACGACAATCAACTCATTATTACACGTTCCAAGATAATGTTCCGTCAACATCGAAACAAATCAATAAAAATAATGTTTCTTATGTATATTTCTCAACATGTGAAGAAAATCTTTGTCAAAACGAAGACAGATTTACTGACCAGAGATACATACACGGACAACCTCTGCATACTTGGAAAGATGTCTGTAAAGTATGTGGTCATTTTTGTTGTAAAGATAGACGACCCACTCGTGAATCTTCAGATATAACTTGTGCACAAGAAAAAAATAAACCTAAACCAATAAAACCTACTATTATTCGACCAGTTCGTAAACATCAACAGTCTGTTCAAAAAGTTGCAACCGTTATTTGTAATAACTCAGAATCTACTCATAATAATAAACCTGCTATTGTTCGGTCAGCACAAGTAGTATATGCATATGTTCATAAAGAAGAATCTTCTAAAAAAGATCATTTTCCTACTAGTGCTTTTAAGTTGCCCTTAACAATTCCAAGAATCAGAAATGAAAAGAGTAAGCTAGTAATTCATACTAGTAATCCAACAGAACTTGGTAGTGATATATCAGATTTGTCCGATAATGGTCACATAATACATACTTTCGACAGTTTGATGTTGCTTCCAAAAGATGATATCGAAAGTCTCAAAGAAATTAAAAGAAAAAAATCTGTTTCTAATCTCACTCAAATTCAGAGTAATACAATTCAAGAATACGACGAAGAAAATGAATATGATGAAGTACCCATTGATGTGCTTTTAAATAAAAAATCAAGCACTGAGTTTTCTGAATACAGCTTAATTTCGCAGAATATAAACAATGATATAAAGGAACAATATTCATCGGAGTCAAATGTTTGTGCTGAAACAAATATGTCAAATAAATATTTAAAATTATGGAAATTTGTTTCATTAACGAATTTTATTCGAAGGAAAACCTTGGCAATCAGGAAAATAGTTGTTAATAGGAAAGAAAAATAAATTATGTATTGTAATAGTAATGTATTTTTTCATGGCGATAATAAAATGTGTAATAAACAACAATTAATAATATTATTCATTAAAATATAATAATATTTATTGAAAAGTTGGAAGGATCCAAAATTTATATTTAAAGGCATTGGCAAGTTAAAAATTGACTTTACAGAAATCAAAACTACATTGTACGTTGAGAAACATAGTGAATACAAAAATATTATACTGGTCATAGTTACCGAGATATAAGCCCGTTAAAGTTGACAAGATGACGTCATTACAATAGCTCTGCCTACTATTGTAAGCAAAACAACAAACGCGTTGTGCCTAGCCAAACGAACAGTGAACTGACCGACTGCGGTACTCGGCTAAGATGACGTCATTTCTCTAACTTCAAATTGCTGTAACTTTGTAATAAGTAATCTTACAGACTTGAAACAAAAACTAATCAACTTCTAATTTTATAATTTATTTATTAATACTATTTTAAAAATATCGAAAATAACTTGCCAATACCTTTAAATAAATAAGCGGGAGGAAGGTCTTCAGGATTCAATTAAATTTGTTTTATTAAAACATATTTATTTATTAGTTCGAACGTTTCGAGAACAAACTTTTCTCATCATCAGCTAAAGAAGAGAGACATACATCAAAGTAAAAATAATTGCTATAAAATATTTCTTACAACATACCTTATTTAACATTGGTAAATAACCAAGATAATATTATAAAATCATTGAAGCGATTTTTACAATGTAATCTGTCTAAAAGTTTAAGCGATGCTCATATTTTTTATTTTATAATATTATCTTGGTTATTTACCAATGTTAAATAAGGTATGTTGTAAGCAATATTTTGTAGCAATTATTTTTTACTCTGATGTCTCTCTTTTTTAGCCGATGCCCAAGTAATAATTATGACCAAATATGACGTCGATACAACGTACATAATTTAAGTCATAAAGACGTCTTGAAGACGTCAATGCGTGGAGCTATGAGACGTTATTTTCTGACGACAAAATGACGACTTTAAAGACGTTATTGTGACATCATATTCTGATAACAATATGACGATTTTTATGCAATTTAATTGAAAAACATAAAATACTAATTTTAATTTATTTATGTTATAACTTTCTTTGTTTGTAAGTATTAGAAGTAGAATTCGTTGAACATACAAATTTTTATTTTATCTGGATCTAGCTGGACTTGAACGTGGAACCCGTGGAACTTCGGGACGGTATCTTACGCCTCTAACCGCTCGGCCACCGCTCGGCCAATCTGATATTATAGTTTCATGTTTTGAAATATCAATATATTATAAAGTGAATAGTAGTAGTATTAATTTAGTAGTAAAAATAACAATATAGATTTAAAACTATTACGTTTAAAAAAAATTATAAATAAAATAATTGATAGTCCTAAACGCTATGATTTTGACGATTCTTTTTAGGATACCGATGCCGAATAACAAAAAACTAATGCCCTGTTCACACGTTGCTACTTTGAAGACGCATACGTGCTACTGTAGCATGAAAAGAAGAAGTTTTTGAAGACGCAAATAAAAAATATTCAAATCGAAACAATAACCGCAAAAAATCGCTATCTACACATACAACGATCAACGATGTGAAATTATCAACGAGTAGTTCTTGATACTTTGATGCTACAAATTAGCAGCGCTGCTATTTGACAAGCGACTCAGATTTTTTCTTGCTACAGTAGCACGAATGTGTCTTCAAAGTAGCAACGTGTGAACAGGGCATTAAGAACAAAAATATCAAAAGACGCAAATGGGTATGGGCTGGATGTTACTCCTACAACATCTTAGCACATCTACACTACAATTTAGAAAAATATTGTTACATTATTGTTAATTTATCAAGCATGTTATGAAAAGATACATAAAAGCTGATGATGATGACTCGCTTAGCAGTTGAAACGTCCGTCAATAAAGTAATGTCTAACTGACTATTTTGAATCATTACGATCCTTACGCCTTCCATACCTAAGATGTTAAAAGTAATCAGGATCTAACCTCTAAATTCATAATTTATTTAGTTCAGTTCAGAGTTTCTACTAAAAGCCTCGGCATATTGTGAAATAAAATGATATGACATAATATTCTGAGTCATTCAGAAAACGACTAGGCGTTTTATAAAACGACTGATTTTATAATTTGCCTGCGACAAAAAATGAAAATCATCATGATAACCAAAAAACCAAACTTGGAGACATGTTGTATTCTAATATTTTAGAATATCAGAATTGTAGGTTACATTATAAAGTTTTTAGGTCACGGTATATATTTAGAACAATATTACTTGAAGGCGTGGATCCAATTTGTTAAGTCGTCAAAATATGATGTCAGATTAAGACTGAAATATTACCACAGAACCTTACTTAAAGACGTGGATCCAACGTCTTAAAAAGTCAAAATATGATGTCAGATTATGACTGAATTATGACCACAGAACATCTCTTGAAGACGTGGATCCAACGTCTTAAGACCTCAAAATATGATGTCAGATTATGACTTAAATATGACCAAATTGTGACGTCATATTTTGGTCGACGGTTAGTCATTGTTACTTGGGTGATGATAACAGTTTGTTCTCGAAACGTTCTAACTAATAAATAAATATGTTTTAATAAAACAAATTTACTTGGATCCTGAAGACCTTCCTCCCGCTTATTTCTTTAAATAATAATATTTATGGTATAATGTTCCATGGAGTGTAAGTACTTGGTTCTGGCATTGTAAACTGCAAAACAAATAATTGTAGCAAATAACCTAATAATTACATTATCTTACTTACTTTAGAAGTCAAATGATCTTCACACAACATTCTAATTTGAGCTGCAGTTGCTGGCGCATTTAACCTAAAGTTTCCTTCCATTCCTTCATCTTTTCTTGCTGATTTTATTGCT
Source organism: Agonum fuliginosum (assembly GCA_947534325.1). Taxonomy (NCBI): domain Eukaryota; kingdom Metazoa; phylum Arthropoda; class Insecta; order Coleoptera; family Carabidae; genus Agonum; species Agonum fuliginosum. The sequence continues at coordinate 46,678,139 of OX384029.1, forward strand.
TCTTTAATTGCAAATAAAATTGAACTTGCCAAGAACAGAGGTGGTTCTCCTACCGCCTAGAAAATAAGATCTTTTTTTTTTAAAGCTGTAAAAGCAATACCAAAATATAATACACAAATAAACTGATGTTATAAGAATCGTAAGACGCAGTCGAGTTTCATAACACGACGTGTATCATGATTGAGTACGATGTACGATCCTTATTGCAATAAAATTTTATTTGCTGGCGTAAATCAGTAAAAAAATTAAATTAATTATTTGTATACAAAATTGAATCAAGTAGTTCAAAGATTCGAACCGAACCGGAATAGAAACGAATCGCAGCTATTTTAGCAAACAGCGAAGCAAACCGAACCGTTCAAAAATAATTTTACAACCCCATAACCGAAGCCGAACCGATGGTTGTAAACCGGTTCTGAACAGTTTACTCGTAGAGCATTAATTGAATTTTATGATTTAGTCAAGTTTTAAATTGATTAAGAAATTAATAATATTTTAATCTAGAACTGGAACGAATTTTTTAAATTAATTGCATGTAATTTAATAAACCATTGAACCGCTTTTTTAAATCGGTTACTATGTAATCTGGAACAAAACCGAACCCTATAAAGCACAGTGAATCTCGAATCGAATCGTATCGGAATCGTTATTTTGAGCAGTTGGAGTTCCTGGATAGTATGCTTTTTTGAAACTTTTTTAGTAACGCGGTGTGATAACGAATTATTTAATTCATTATGGATTCACTATAGTCCTCAAGGTAATGAATTAGTTATTTTATTATGGTTCTCAGTACTATAATGGATTCATTATAGTCCTTACAGCTTATAAAACTGTTCTACTTATTGCCGGTTTTAATAATTTTTCCCGCTTTTGCATATTTGTAGACTTGACGAATGTCCATTCAACAGCAGAAAATAAAATTCTAGAATATTCATACACAGGAAAAAACATGCACAAGACGGATGAAATCTAAAAAATTTACACGTAATAAATTACCTGCATTTAAAATATTCATTCAGAGGAAAATGCAATTCTAGAATATTAGATTTGGTATGAATGCAAACACAGGAACATGCAAATTTATAAAACTAGTTTGTCTCTTCAACACAAGGGGGATGGGGATACACAAATTAGGCTGAACTGAACGAAATAAACAACCTAATACCATTCTTGAGTCCCACATACTCGGTTTTGACTATAACTTTTCTAGACTCGCATCTTCTGTGTTTGCTTTTATGTTAAATCTAAAATTCTAGATTTGAATTTTTTTGTGAATGAATCTTTTAATGTAGATATTTTATTACGTATGAATTGTTTAGATATGAATCTACTTATCCATGTATTTTATTGTGTATGTATATTATAGAATTTTATTTTCTAGTGTTAAACCCATTCCCGACTTTGACTATATGCAAACAACAATTTTAATGTTCCAGGTAATATCAAATCCTGTAAACCTTGCATTCAAATAACACAATTTTAACCACATACCTTCGAAGAAAACACAGCTCTAGGATTGGGCGCCCCCTTCAGCAGTGACACATTAAACTCCACCGGAATATCACCAAACCCAGGTAGCTTGTAAGCCCCAGGTCCTTTGGTAAGCACATCTCCTTGAGGTGAGTACAGCATCTCCTCAATAGTGAACAGACCATACCCTTGAACGAAGCCTCCTTCGACTTGTCCGATATCAATTGCTGGGTTGAGACTCTCGCCCAGGTCCATGACGATGTTAGTGGACAGCACCTGGTGATAGAGATTTTTAGAATGACATATCAGTACAAAACCTATGTGCCTATGTTCTGTATAATAGTATTATTATCATGTGAATGAAAATAATGCAAAAAATATAGCAATACTTATTATGATTTTTGGGAACGTCTTCAACGCTAGAATATTTTATAACTAGAAAATTCAATGAAAAGAAAATTCTTACATAGAATCACAACATTTAAGACGATCAAATGGTCAGCTTGAAACATCCCAGTGCGATTTAATTGCAAGATGTTTTACAATTTAACAACAATCACACACTGCCGATCGAGAGACTGGAACCACGGAACTCCGGGTTCGTACGTCGTCAATGCAGAAAGCAGTGCTTAAACTCGCGTAGCTACTGCCTCGACAAGGGTCTGAAAATCAGTATAAAATCACCTGGTGATCTCCAGTCAAGCAGTCGATCTCAACTTCGCTGCAGGCCACGCCGTAGGTGAAGTAGTTGAACGGGTTACCGGAGTTGGTGGCGAAGTCGTAACCGATGTCTGGGGTTGCGTGGAACCCGGTTGCGGAGAGGCTGACGCGGTTGAGATACGCAGTGTGAATCCAGTCTTCCCAGGTGCCGTGAGGGTTTTTTTCTTTGATGGGTTGTAGACGGGCGACGATCTTTTCACACGCTTCCTAAAGGGGAAATAATTATTATCACTTATAATCTTACTTGTGCATTAAGTCTTTCCGGAATTTTTTTGAATGCTTTTCAACAAATGAGTGGTACACGAGAGCTGATTACGTTGTTTACATATGACAGACAAGTTTCCACTTCGAAATGAGTGCGGGAAATAGCCAATTCTAGCACTTGTGTGAGAAATGAAAAAATTTTGTTTCATTTAATGATTGTTTTGTAAGCAATCATCATGATGCTTAAAAATTAAAGATAATTTATTTTTAATATTGTTTTTGACGATGACTCTAGAAATAATATTGTTTGTAACACATGCGGAAAACGAACGCGTGATTTTGAAACTCCTTGCAAATTCCGAAACATTTCCCACATTTGTTACAAAAATATCTATTCCGAAAAAAATTAATGAAACCATTGTTCCTATTATTGTAGTCACTTCTTCTATTAGCTATTATTTGTCATGCGATTTTCATATATAATACCATTAGTGACTATGATTTTGCCGGCAATTTTTTCCGTCTGGTAACAAAATAAACACTCGTGCTACGCACTCGTGTTTATTTCCGACGCAACAAGCAGGAGTGACCAGACGGCAAAAATTATCAAAAAATCATAGTCACGTATGGTATTCGGCTTGACAATATTTCTCGAATTATTTTATTTATTCCAAAAAAAGTAATGTATTTTTAAAACAATCATCAACTGACATAATATCTAAGCAGCGCTTCGTGGCAATTTTCACTAGTGAAAATTGTCATATATAATACCATTAGTGACTCGTGCTACGCACTCGTGTTTATTTTCGACGCAACAAGCAGTCGTGACCAGGCGGCAAAAATTACCAAAAAATCATAGTCACGTATGGTATTCGGCTTGACAATTTCTCAAATGATTTTATTTATTCCAAAAAAAGTAATGTATTTTTTTAAACAATCAACAACTGACATAATATCTAAGCAACGCTTCGCGGCAATTTTCACTAGTGAAAATTGTCAGTGTAATTTTCACTAGAGAAAATTGTCACTGTAATTCGTCTGTGATTGGTACAATTCAGCAAAATACTGTGTTTTGATTGGATGAAAAACTATGAGTGGAATTGTCAACATAATTTATAATCTATTTTCAAATTAATTTAAAATGATAATAACTGCAAAAAATTACTTTGTTTTGGTTTTATTGTGATGATTTATATTAAATTACACTAGTTATTTGTATGACAAGGCCAGAAACTGACCTTTTGCAAGAGCGAGTATTTTTGACACGCCGAGCCACAGGCGAGGCTTGCAAATTACGAGCACTAGCATAACAGTTTCTGGACGTGTAATACACAATATTTTATGTGCCGATTTCATTACAAAAATATAAAATAATTATACATAACCTAAAAAATTGTGCACTGAATACTTGCATTTGAGCTTAAAATATATTTATTTCAGTTTCTATTAACGATTTACGTCTAAAATTTGTCAAAATCTTGTTAATTCTTGTATAAAAAATAATCAACGCATAAAATTGACATCTGCGTGACAATTGTAGTAATGTCAAGATGCCAACCTATAACTTCCGGTTGTTTGCCGGCCTAGGCTGGCAACAAAGAGTTTCTGGCGGATTTTGAGATATGGAAAACTAGCGATGCCGACCGGAGGCATATAAATAACTATTTTTTAAATGTGCAAAAATTAACTTAAGTTTTCATTTTGATTAGAACATTACAATTACAGTAATATTATATAAAATTGTTAAATAATGTTATTAATGATTCCAGTATTTTAAGTAAAATGCCATTATTTGTTCCTCGTGTCACCTCAAGAAATAAAGTTACTTACAACTGCACTACTGTCAGAACCAATGTCAGAACAAATTATGAAATGAAATCTCCGATACGGCAAATGTGTAATATATATATATATATATATATATATATATATATATATATATATATATATATATATATATATATATATATATATATACAGGGTGAGTCATCGAAATGCCCGTCGTCGATATCTCCCTTGTCGTGAAAAATACAGCACAATTTTATTAACAGAATTTTTCGTCTACTCAAGGAGCATAACTTAAAATTATTTTCACATATACAGGGTGTTGCATAATGACTTGGCGATAATTGTTCGTCGTTTTTTAAATGAAACAACCTATATATTTTTATATATTTTGAATTGTATTTTATTTACCTATACGAACATATAAATTTCATTTTAGTTTTCCGCGTCGTTGCCAAGTTATTCAATTTTTTCTCTAAAAAAAGTCGAATACACGTATTGTTTTATAAAGGCGTACTGAAGTTATTTTAATAGTAAAAATTATGAATTTTTTTTCCTGCATAACTGTAACTATACTCTTTGTTCTGACATAACTTTTTTTTAATGTTATTATACAGGGTGTTCAATACAGATAATCAAAATTACTCAATTTCAAATGGTCAAAACTCGTCATTTTCAAATGGAACACCCTATAATTTAATATTCTGTTGTGTGTATTTTTGCATCTTCTTATGTTATAAAAGGTGCCCTATGCCTAAAAACATTAATTTCGATATTAATTAAATTAATGTTTTTAGGCATAGGACACCTTTTATAACATAAGAAGATGCAAAAATACAGACAACAGAATAATAAAATATAGGGTGTTCCATTTGAAAATGACGAGTTACGGCCATTTGAAATTGAGTAATTTTGATTCTCTTTACTGAACACCCTGTATAATAACATTTTTAAAAAGTTATGTCAGAACAAAGAGTATAGTTATAGTTGTACAGAAAAAAAAATTCATAATTTTTACTATTAAAATAACTTCAGTACGCCTTTATAAAACAATACGTGTATTCGGCTTTTTTAAGAGAAAAAATTGAATAACTTGGCAACGCCGCGGAAAACTAAAATGAAATTTATATGTTCGTATAGGTAAATAAAATACAATTCAAAATATATAAAAATATATAGGGTGTTTCATTTAAAAAACGACGAACAATTATCGCCAAGTCATTATGCAACACCCTGTATATGTGAAAATAATTTTAAGTTATGCTCCTTGAGTAGACGAAAAATTCTGTTAATAAATTTATGCTGTACTTTCAACGACAAGGGAGATATCGACGACGGGCATTTCGATGACTCACCCTGTATATATATATATATATATATATATATATATATATATATATATATATATATATATATATATATATATATATATATAATTCAATAATACTTGTTGTAGTCTAGATCTAGACGTGTTTACTGACTTTTATTATATTTAGGCAAACATTATTTAATCTTTACTGCATTAATTGAAACTTGCGTATACATTGTATGTATGTACACAGTTATATTACACTAATATTTTTGCCTATTCTTATGGTGAAGTATTTAATGTTATATTATTATAATATAATTATCATATTATTGGGATCTATATTCTGTTGGATTGATTGTTTAAATAAATAAATACAACACATTTATTTAAATTGGTGTGCATCAATTTAAAGTCGCTTTTAAACTTACTTTAACTGCCATTCCATTCAAATCACTGCCAACACTAGCACCAGTAGTTGACGCATTTGGAACTTTATCTGTTGAAAATTCCGCGATGTATATTTTTTCTACCGGAATTTGAAGCACTCTACTGGCAACCTGAATCATTTTAGTGTGCAAACCTTGTCCCATTTCAACTCCACCGTGCGATAACAAGACAGAACCATCTTCGTAGACGATAATCAGCGCTCCAGCTTGGTTCAAATGTAATATCGTAAATGCAATTCCATACACGATTGGGACGAGAGAGATGCCGCGTTTTTTCCAACGATTTTCTCTGAAATACAAAAGAAGGTTCATAGTCGGTATATAGTCTGTTTTTATACTAGGAGGAGAAAAAAACAAAATGAAGTGACATATTAATGTAAGTATCTCTTTTTAAAATTTCATTTGGAAATTGATTGTATAAGGTGATTGTTATTAGAAATTAGTTCCTCTAATTTGCTTTCAGTTTAAGTATAATAAAGTATTTTATCGAAACAGGAACGAAAACCAGAACGAACCGCTGCTATTTTAGTAAACCCGAACCATAATCTGAACCGTTAATAGTTGGCGAGCTTAGTAAATTAATCTTTACGTGCGAGTTGGAAAGTTTGGAGGACGAACGACGATGGAACGAGACTTCTTAATCCAGTGAGCCCAGTAAAGATGATTTGCAAGCGTGCCGCGTATAAAGTTGTATTTCCACCTTCACAGCGTTTTTTGATAAATTCACTTTATAATTTAAAAAAAGATACAGTACAGTACAAAGGTTTTTGGTGGTAGAACAATTGAGCAGAAAACACCTGTAATGTCCCTTCTATGAGCCTTGGTGTAAACCATGTACTAACTCATTTACTTAGTTATCTATCACAATACCTGTAAAGTGTCATTTACACAGAAGGTGGAAATAAAATACGTACCGGTAATGAAACAATAAAAATAATAGAGTTGGCATCACTGCGCAACTTTAATGTCAGTTAATTGTTGTGAATGTAATTTTATGTGAATTAAATAAATCTCATCCATTTATACCTTAAATACACGTATCATATTTATTTTCTTTGTGTTTCTAACAAGAACGGTTTAAACTTCAAAGTATAAACTGAAATCATCAAAATTTTTAGGAAAAATGTTGTATTATCTATAATTAAATCTAATGCCCTGTTCACACGTTGCTACTTTGAAGACACATTCGTGCTACTGTAGCAAGAAAAATTCTGAGTCGCTTGTCAAATAGCAGCGCTGCTAATTTGTAGCATCAAAGTATCAAGAACTACTCGTTGATAATTTCACATCGTTGATCGTTGTGTGTGTAGATAGCGATTTTTTGCGGTAATTGTTTCGATTTGAATTTCTTTTCATGCTACAGTAGCACGTATGCGTCTTCAAAGTAGCAACGTGTGAACAGGGCATAATTTTGTTTTGTTTTTTAAATTTTACATTTAAACTGGAACGAACATTTTTCATTACTTAATTATTGACCTATCCTGTTGAACTTCGGTTGCGCGCGCATGCTTGGGTAGTGGGCATCCGGTTAGAGGAAGTGAGTACGATAGATACAAAGTAACATGTGTTGAGTGAGACGGCAAAACTGCTGCGCAGTACGCTATGACAATAGAAAGTGCGGTTAGTTGAAGTTTGACATTTCTTATTTTAAATTTTTTAAATGTAGGGGGAAAGTTTAATTCAATTTAATGACATTGCACAATTTGAACAATTTAGTACGCAACAGGCATGAAACAAATTAATAAAAACGTAGAAAAAATTGAAACTAAATTTTGACATTTGTCCAAATCTGTCAAAATACGCCCGCGTCACCAGGATTGGTGTTGACGTCACTTCCTTTTGCCACAAGCATGCGCACAGCGTACTGCGCACCAGCTTGCTGTCTCACTCAACACAATGTTACTTTGTATCTATCGCACTCACTCCTTCTGACAGGATAGGGAATTGTTTTTTTAAAACCAATTACAATAGTACCGGTTCATATAAAATAGAAATATGAAATTCGGAAGAAAACCGAACACTATAAAACATAATGAACCGGTACCCGAACTTGAACCGTATTTTGTGCGGTTCGAGTCTCTGCTTTTGAAAATCCTGGTGATTCCTGGATTTTTAAGAGTGTAATTTGACTTTTGTTTTTACTCCTATAGGAATTAAGGGATGAAACATTACTTGTTGAATTTTTCGATGGCAACTTTTCTCTTTCCATACTCCGCCATGGAAATGCATTCATTCCAGCATCGGTCTAGAGTACAATGGGTTAATTCTTGGTTGTAATGAGTTTTGTCTCCTTCTTTGTAAAAATTCAATTCTTGTATTTCTTTCACGTCTTTGTGCAAATATTCAGCAATGTCTCGGATTATATTTTCGCCGGCGAACATGCTTTGGGGCCCACCAAACCCTCGGAATGCGGTGTTGGAAGGAAGATTCGTTCTACAGGTCCAGCCCAGTACTTCGCAGTTTGATATTTTGTACGCGTTTTCGTAATGGAAGACGGCCCTTTCTAAAACCTAAAATTCATAACAAACTGATTTTTTTGCTGATAACCATTCAACAGGATTTACTCCCAATTATAGAATGGTAGATGTTATTATAGTGGAATCTAACCACTTCTAGACCGATTCGTCTTGGTGCAGTCAGATTTTAAATCCGTGCGACGATCTTTAAAATTAAAGCGGCAACGGATATATTCTTATGCAACCAAGACTACATTTAAAACTATCAAGTGGTCAGTTTGAAGCGTTCGTGCGATTTAATTGCAAGATGTCTTACAATTTAACGATGGAGCTTCGGGTTCTTTTGTCGTCATATGCAAAGAGTTGTGCTAATACCCTCGCAGCTATACTGTCTTTTTATTGTAGCTAATCAAAAATCACAAAATGACTTAGGGGTCGCGGTACCCCTTAAGAAAATATGGATTCTTTGAGGATTCTTTTATATTTCTGAATCCTGAGAAAAAGAAACATGGTGAAAATAGCCTGTCAAATAGCGGCGCCAATGAATTGAATCTGTAATCAGTCTTGGAATATAAGAATTTGTATTTTTTTATAGCTTCAAAACACCAGGATTTCCAGGATTCAGAAGCATGAAAAAATCCTCAAAAACCCATGTGTGAACAGGGCCGGTGTCTTAAGGTTCTGTGGTGTTGCAAATTTTGGCGAAACATTTTATTCTGCTACATAAATGACCAAAGTACGTGCCATCTAATCCGTTTTGTAAAACTATGGATAAATAATAAATATCTTACCGCTTCGGATAGGTCAGAAGAAAATCCACCATTATTATAGATCTTAATCTTGCACCCTAATATTTTTCCTTCTTTAGTAAAAGCAGTTTGATACTTTAACAAAAAAGGATGCCTCGTTCCAGTCGTCATCATATCTTCGTCGCGGTCTAACATTATACGAATCGGTTTTCCAAGTTTGTGAGCTGCAAAAGCTGCTGGCAGTGCAATGATTAAACTGCGGGATTCTTTTCCTCCGAAACCGCCGCCCAATCTCTTCGTTCTTGTCACTACTCTACTGATTGGGATTCCCAACATTCCAGCTATCAAATTCTAAAAAGAAAATGAGTGACCCTTCACGTAACGTCTTCAACACTAATATTTATAACTAGAAAATTCCATGAAGGCAATTCTTACATAGAATCATAAAACGCTCGAAACCTCCGTGCTTAAGGAAACTCAGACACAAAAATAAACATAAAAAATAATTCATATTTGATCAAGAATCAGGCATCCAGTGAATGCAGAAAAGCATATAAAGGAATATTCAAATCTTGAAACCTCTTATCCGCCTTTATTACGCATGCGCCAGATTCTCCCGTGTTCTGCTCGAGTGTCGGCAGTATTGAAACAAAGTCCAATACGACGAGTATTATAGTGCCCCACTTTTAATCGCCTCCCTTGTGGAAATCCCACAAGCTGCGCACAGCGACGTGTTAAATATGTTAGTGTGAGTAGGTATAGTTTTAAAAGCCTACAGTGAGTTGTTAAACGATAATTATTTCTAAACCATTGTTTTACAATCGCTGGAAATATTCTATACTCTATTTGAAAACTAATCGGACAAATCCGAAGTTGGAATGCTAAAACTGATCGTTTTTGATTGGCTGATGTAACACCAGTTTTAGACCACACAAACTTTGTAATGTAAACAAACGAATGTTCTCCATTTTGTCTCGTCAGCTGTTGTTAGAGACTGTATCGAGTTTTCCCGCTGGGCGCTGATAAGTCAAATTTAATTTTGCCGCCAAAAAATCTAGTGATATTTTTCTCGTATTTACACAGTATAAATATGGCTCAGCGAGACAACTTCAAGTTTGTCCGTTTAGTTATTAAATCATGTATAACACTTTTTTCTAGATTTGTATATTTCTTTACATGCGTTTTCCGTATCCATCGGATTCTAGATTTGAATTTTTCTTGTCTCTGAATTTTCGGGTGTTTTATGATTCCACGCAAGAATTTTCTTGTAGTTGAATTTTCTAGCTCTGAGTTTTCAAGAATTCAGCACCAGAAAATAATAATCTAGAATATTCGTACACAGGAAATGCAACAGTAGAAGCAGGTAATCTAGAAATTTTATGAGTAATAGAATACATGGATGAAAAGATTCATTCACAGGAAAATTCAAATCTAGAAATTTAGATTTGCCATAAAGGCAAAAATAGAAAGATTCAAATCCAGAAATCTAGTTTGTCTTTTCAACACACGTGGGATTGGGATATATAAATTAGATTGAACTGAACTAAATTAACCCAGTACCATTCTTGTATTCCACATACTCGGTTTTACTAAAACTTTTCTAGAATTGCATCTTACTCCTGTGGTTGCATTTATGCCGAATCTAAAATTTTAGATTTGAATTTTCCTGTAAATGAATCTTTTGATGCAACTGTTTTCAAATGGAATTTCATAACCATTCTTGACATGGCAGAATTAATTAAAATTTACTTTTGTTCCATTCATAGTTAATCAGATATCCATTATACAATTAATGCCATTAAAATATATGCATTCAGTTGTGAATTAGCCTGTATATAAAATGATGTCACTATGTTAAGTTTACGTAAATAAATTTTCAATTAGATATACCTATCTGTGTAATAAAAAAGTTAATATTGTACCCCGTTTTCTGCGGACACCCGGTACAATTACTACAATTGCATTTAAAAACTTTTAAAACTTACAGAAACACCCTGAGGATGCTGAGTAGAACAAACGACATCTAATTCATTATCTTCATTTCTTGGAGTAACAATAATACTATGGGTCTCTAAATAAAAATGTTCTTGAGCGCCAGTTCGACACTCCCCTTCAATAACATGATCAGCATTCTTGAAAGCCTCCTCAACATTACCATTAACAATCTTCATCGGTTCTTTCTTAAAAAAAGATCCATGCTCAATCGCTTGTTCAATCGTCACAATAATCGGAGCAACTTTCTTATAAGTAACTTTAACTTTTTTAGCAGCAAATTGAGCGATAGTTTGATCTTCAGCAATAATGGCACCAATGACTTGGCCCTTTGCTGTTACTACTTTTGATCTGAACACTTCTTCATCATGGAAAATAGGTTTGACAGTATTTTGTTCAGGAGTTAGATCTTTAGCGGAGAAAAATGCGTGAACACCTGCCATTTTTAAAGCTTCTGATTCATCGATTGATAGAATTTCTGCGTGAGCTTCTGTGCTTAAAACTAAACCCATGTATAATTCACCTCTGGTTTCTGGAAGGTCGTCGCAATATAAAGCCTCCCCACAAGTTTGTTTGAAGGCTGCTACATGCTGTATAGGTCGTCCGACATAATCAAACTTTCCTTGGCTACCGGGCGCAACTTGGAAATATTGGGAACTATGTGGAACTTTATGATGAAAACCTTCTACGGCACTTTTGACGGTACTTGGTACTGAAACGCCAAAACCTTTTTGATCTAACTGTTGGGTAATAGCTAAATACGCTCTGAAGAATAAACTAAGAGTTAAAGATCTTCTGTAATGTATATTACCACCAGGTGCGCTTGGAGTTATAGGTAAATCGTTTACTAATTCTTGATAAGCAAGCTCTAAAGTTTTTTCGTTCCATGGTTTACCTATTAAAAGTTTTTGAGCATTTTTTGCCATAACTGTAGTAATAGCCATGCCTCCATAAGATATTTTAATATCGTCAATAATAGTAGATTTATTTTTAAAGACAACATTAACTGCACAATTTACAATAGCAATATCGTCATCCCTTCTCTTGGCTTGTTTGTAAGCATAAAAATATTGGTTTTCAGCTGTGAAAGGTACATAAATTGCTACTAAGATTTCATCGTTTTGTACTAGATTTTTACGGTACCCAGTAAAAAAATCGCTATTCATAACTAATTTTCTAGTTCCTCGTGCATTGCTACAAACTTCTAAAACGCAGTTAGCTGCTGTGAAAATCGGAACCAAATCAGAAATCGGACTACTGGTCATTATGTTTCCGCCTACAGCAGCAACGTTTCGAATTTGTTTTCCGGCGAAATAATACAGCATGTCGACAACTGAAGCAAAAATTCTGGTTTGATGCGGTTGTTTCGTTTTTATTTGTTTTTTCAAAGCTGTCTCCATATTTTGAAGCGTAACCGATGCTCCGATTTTTAAACCTGTATCGGTTTCTGAGATCGAAGTAAGTTCTGGAACATTAGACGGCTGAACTAAAACTGGGTATATTATTCTTCTGAATTTGGTTTCTACTCCTACTTCAGAATTTCCTACTACTATTTTGCAATCGGGATAAGTTTGTTTAATTGTTAGTAGATCTTGTAAAGTATTTGGCCGCAACCATTGTACTTGTTTTCCTTTAAAGGCTAATTCTTCTTTATCATACTTGTCGCTTAGTTTAAGTTCTGGGGGAAAAATAGGTTCCTGAGATGGATCATAAGGAATAAACTCGTTTTTATCAAACAATATTTCATCTTCTTCTTTGGCAGTACTATTAACTTTTTTATTTTTGCAGCATTGGTCTCCCATGGCACAACCGTTACCATTAGTCATGTTGCTTCTTTGTGCAAGTTCATAATCTTCTGTGAACGTTTTGTACCCTTCTAATATAGCTCTATACCCAGTACATCTGCACAAATTTCCTTGGAAAGTGACATCCAAGTCTTCCATCAATGGTTTAGGTTTGTTTCGCAGTAAAGTATACATAGACATCACAATTCCTGGGGTGCAAAAGCCACATTGGGAACCGTGAGCTTTGGCGATTCTTTCTTGAACTGGATGGAGTTTGTTTTTCATATTTCCGATGCCTTCAGTGGTGGTGACAGCTAATCCATGGAGAGAACATACCGGCATAAGGCATGCGTTTGCTGCAATATGTCTTTGATTTTAAGGAATAATAATTTAAATTTGTTGTTGACCACGAAGTATAATATATGTTTTTGACTAAGGCTAATAATTTAATAGTAATTTAAGTGTGTTTGGGATTTTTATTTGGTAAAATAGCGTGATTCTGTTTAAAAGGATACTCAATATTTCCTGTTTGTCGATTGTATTTTGAAATCATTACGGTACAAGCTCCACAACCACCTTCGCCGCATCCTAATTTTGTTCCTGTTAATTTTACTGAATTTTTAGTTAAAGAAAATTTTAATTAAAGGTCAACTTGACGTATTTGTAAATATTTTGCTTGAATTGTCAACCAACTATACGTTTGTAAATAGACTTAGGATTAGGAAGAATCAACAATAATAATTACCTATTATTAAACTGTAATCTTTGATCACACGTTCTAATATTTAATAAATTAGAACTTTTGATCAAGTTCACACTTGGTTTCTTCATAAATAAATATTTTGTTTGATATTTACCTAAGTTGTTAAAGCCTCATTCACATAAATATTTAGTTTTAAGGTTTACATTTAAGTTTAAGGTAGAAAATTACTCGAAATGCAGTGATACAGTTACTTTATTCACGTATCCGACGTTTCGGCACACACTTATGCCTTCTTCAGGGGCTGCAACAACATAATATTACAATATTGTTACCATAATATAAAATTATAACTATAATAAAAATTGTTTTGTTTACTCACATGGTGAAAATTTAAGAAAGTTTAAATTCGTATAACTAAATACAAGCTACACAGCTAAATACACTTCCTACTTTCAAGCACTGTGAATGCTCGTATTAAGTTAGATGAATTTAAACTTTCTTAAACGTAAACATAAATCACTTTAAACTAAAATGTAAATGAGGCTTATCAGCTGGTACCAAATTATTTACAATTACCGATTGTACAAAAAGGATACATTTATTCCTAAGATATTGTAATAAGGTCCATTCTGGCTCTACATTGCTATCTTCTATCTAAAAGATTATAAACAATAAAAATAAATTGCAGGTTATATTATGTAAACACAATTTGCGTATTAGCTAAAAAGTTTCTGATAAAATAAATATGTGTGTATTAGCAACTCTTATCATTATATTATTTTGGGTTCTAGGACAATTTCCCCCCGAACAATATCCCCCCGGACAACATCCCCCGGACAATATCCCCCTTGGACATTATCCCCCTGGACAATATCCCTCCCTCGGACAATTTTCTCCTGCCAACATCTCCCTACGCAAAATGTGTTTTAATTATAATTTTGCTATCATTGTTTAAACTAATCTAAGCTAACAAAACCCTTCTTGAGTCCAACAGAACTCCGTTTTTCTTACATAAACTAATTTAAACTAACAAAACCCTTCTTGAGTCCAAAAAGAACTCCGTTTTTTTGACAAACTAATCTATGCTAACAAAACCCTTCTTGAGTCCAACAGAACTCCGTTTTTTGACATAAATAACTAATATATGCTAACAAAACCCTTCTTGAGTCCAACAGAAATCCGTTTTTTTGACATAAACTAATCTATGCTAACAAAACCCTTCTTGAGTCCAACAGAACTTCGTTTTTTTTAACATAAACCAATAGTTATTAAAATGTGTAATACACTTAAACAACAACAGTGTTTTAGGTTTTTACTTCTAAAAAATTCTATGTCCGATCCAACATACCCTGGGAGGCTTGTGGGACTGCCACGAGCCATTGCTCGGGGGCAAGGTCCAACTGGGATAGTAAAGACGGCATAAACAATACATGAACAATACATTACAACACTAATAAAAAAATCTACTGCATTGTTTCAGTACCGCTGCCTGGAGCAGATCACATGAGAATCTGGCGCATGCGTAATGGGCAAGGCGGCCATGATTTTTACATGACATCAGACATCACTGAAATATAATAATACTGGAACGTGCACTCGCGACGCCAGCCCGAGCCGACAGAGACAGCGAGTCGTTGGTAATTGCGTCTTTGTCGTACAGTCCTGATTGGTGCCCGAGCCGACAGAGACAGCGACTCGCGGCTGATTGCTTCTTTGTCGTACAGTCCTAATTGGTGTAAGACAACGATAGAATCACATACGAGTAGCTGTCTCTCTCGGCTCGCTTTTCGTACACAGCGAGCATAGGGAGTGCACGTTCCAGTATTACTATATTTCAGTGTCAGACATCATTTGCAAAATTAGTAAAACACATTTTGCGTAGGGAAATGTTGGCAGGGGATGTTGTCCGAGGGGGAAATTGTCCGAGGAGGAATATTGTCCAAGGGGTATTGTCCAGGCGTATAATGTCCAGGAGGGATGTTGTCCGGGGGGATGTTGTCCAGGGGATATTGTCCTGATTATTTTGAAACATAATTTGCGTATTATCAAAAAAGTTTCTGATAATACAAAACAAAAGATTCTAATTACTTTATAATTGCAGTTATTATAGATACGTTAAGTGAACTGTATTCAAATTTACGCTTTTCTTACATGCATGCGTATCTATAGGTAAGATTTATGGAGTTTAAAATCATATAGTTAAAAATCAAATTGTAATTTAATATTTTAAAAATGTTCTCTTACGTGATTCTTATGTTTTGATTCATTGTAAATTAGGGTTAAAAATATTTGCGAATCGGTATAAAAACTTTTATGAACGCACAGTAAATATGTAACAATCTTATCTTACCTTTTTGCCGTTGACAAAAAACACCAATATAGTATTACTTTGCTGCATTATTGCAAAAATTAGTTACACACTTCATGAACGCGAAATGTAAACTGACTTAAAATAAATTACTTTCCAGTTAAGTAATCTACCCAGTAAAATAATTATCAGACATACACATGACCTTATAAGTAGAGTGCAGATTATATAATATGAAACAAAATATTCAATTGTTTTCTTCCATAGCACTCTTGTAACAATCAGATTTTAATTAAATTATCATAATTTTCAATAGCGTTTTTCTCATGTTTTTTTTTATGCCAGAGTATGAAACTAATATCTCGTTGAATTCAGAAAAAAATACTGAATCGAAAATTTGGTTTCGTTCATTAAAGTAGTCATATAAAATAGAAATTGTTTGCTAATTTAACCAACTTCGTAGCTCTTATACTTCTCGAGATAGCATAATGTTGCGCCACTTAAAATGAACACCCTGTATACACTTGCATATATTGTATTATTGTGCATATTAGTATTTTTTACAAATGTTTGCATTTCATACAAAAATAGATCAAAATAGGTATGGTATATAATTTTTGCATAATATGTCAATATTTTTTACATATTTTAAATTTTTTGCATATATTTATTATAAATGCATATAACTGCATATGTTATACCTTTTAACCCAAAATTTCATATATTTTTTAAAATGTGGTACTTATAAAATTTATATTCTCTCAAATTTATCACCTACAGGAATTTATCTTTACTTACGTTGCGGAATTATGTAAAAAGTGACTCAAGTAATGCATGCCGCTCTTTTGAAAAATGATTTGTTCATTTATATTTATTTTAAAGGTATATGTAACACAAGTCACATTTCACAATTTATACATTTTTTTTGTTTATTTCATATGATGTTCTTGTGCATTGTTGACAAAATGTAGTTTATTTTGCTGATTTATATAAATAAATTATTGGTAAATATGAATAAAATTAAGTTGCATATTTGCATATATTAGAAATATATTGCATATTTGTGTTATTTTGTGCATATATCGGGCATATGTTGGCCTTATTTCAATGCAATTTGCCTGCATATAATTCGCACTCTAATTATAATCGCGTAATGAAAAGATTAGTTATCTGTGTATGCAGCACACAAATAAGACGTACAAGAAATATTTTATTTATTTACTAAATATCTATTACCATAAATTATTTATTTTATTTTGTATTTCGTCATGAAGATTATGATTTGATATTTTTCCCTTGAAAATCAGTGGAAAATTCTCTTGGATCATAGATAATTTGCTTTCAAGCCATTTAATTTAAAAACTAGGTCTGATTCAAAGAATAGTCCCCTCAAAAGCAATCGTAGTTAATGTTAAATATTTTTGTGGTTGCAGTTGCGACTCAAAATATATATTTTTAAACAAATAAATATAATATTATATTTTAATACAAATCAATTGTGAAACATAATGTTGTTTTTGTCTTAGTAGGTACCTACTTACATTATTAATTGATATATTGCAAAAGACTAAAACCATTATTTGAGTTGCAACATAAGTCTATGTTTATTTATTCTGATATATAACATAATATTTTTTTACAGGCGTAAACTGCAGTATAAGTGGCATTTTTGCAGTTTTATTTGAAATTTAGAGAATGTACAAATAAATTTTAGGTATGTTTTAGGCATCTCCACCATAATCGAAATAAGGAATATTAACGATAAAAACATAAATTACATGTGCAGTTATGACTAATAGTGCAGAAATAAAGTTTTTAAATAATTTCATTTAAAAGATATAAAAAAATTATTTAAAATTCCATGACGTAGGTAGTATTGGGCGTGGTTTGTTTTGTATGGGACGTTGTTATTGGCCGTAAAATTTTCGCGCGATGAGTACATGAGAAGAAGAGACATGATGCGGCAGAGAATATAACTACCATCTGTCATTATTACATTATTCGTGCTTATTTCATTTGTTTGATTTTATTTTATACTTTTAACTGCTACAAAATATGTTCTTTAGCATAGCCCGACGACTTGTTAATATAAAACAAATAAATAATTTATTTTAAGGAAAATGTTAGTGAAACAAACTGATTGAGTGCCGCTGGACGTACCATGCACCGACGGGATCCACTTATTTGCCCAAACTGTTTTACAGTCAAACGGTCATTTGACCAAACTTTTATTCTTATAACCTGTTATTTCACCAAACGAAGTTTATCTTACACGGGTGTTTCGCCGAACTGTTATTTGACCAAACTGGTATTTTACCAAACTGTTATTTAGCCAAACGCTGTTAAACCAAAACGTTATTTGACCAAATCGTCATTAGACCAAAACGCCATTTCACCAAATCGTCATTTGACCAAATTGCCAAAGCGACAGGTGCTAGTGACATCTTTAGTACACTAGAAGATTCACTTATTTACCCAAACTGTTTTACAGTCAAACGGTCATTTGACCAAATTTTTATTCTTATAACTTGTTATTTCACCAAACGAAGTTTATCTTACACGGGGTTAAGAATAAAAATTCGGTCAAATGACCGTTTGACTGTAAAACAGTTTGGGCAAATAAGTGGATCTCCTAGTGTACTAAAGATGTCACTAGCGTCCGTCGCTTTGGCAATTTGGTCAAATGACGATTTGGTGAAATGGCGATTTGGTCTAATGACGATTTGGTCAAATAACGTTTTGGTTTAACAGCGTTTGGTAAAATAACAGATTTGTAAAATACCAGTTTGGTCAAATAACAGTTCGGCCAAATACCCGTGTAAGATAAATTTAGTTTTGTGAAATAACAGGTTATAAGTATAAAAGTTTGGTCAAATGACCGTTTGACTGAAAAATAGTTTGGGCAAATAAAGCGCTCCCGCACCGACGTCACCAGCAAATACCAGATTTAAAAAAAATCATATCTTGCTTAATAAGCGGAATTTTTACACCGCGTTTTCACTAATCGTCATAGTTTTTTATGTAGTTTTGTAAAAAAAAATTTTAAAAAGTACAGTGGAGGAGCCTATTATCGCCTTACGTCATTATTACACGTTTCAAGATAATTTTCCGTCGACATCGAAATAAATAAATGGAAATAATATTTCTCAACATGTGAACAAAATCTTTGTCAAAACGAAGACAGATTTATTGACCAGAGATACATACACAGATAACCTCCGCATACTTTTCAGAAATAACTTGTGCACCAGAAATAATTTAACCTGAACCAATAAAACCTTCTATAATAATTCGATCAGTTCGTAAACAAAACATCAACAGTCTGTTCAAAAAGTTACGACCGTTGTTTGTAATAAAGCAGAATCTACTCATAATAATAAACCTGCTATTGTTAGGGCAGCACAAGTAGTACATACATATGTTCATAAAGAATAATCGACTAAAAAGATCATTTTCATACTAGTACTTTTAAGTTGCTCTTAACAATTCCAAGAATCAGAAAAGCAAAGAGTAAGCTAGTAATTCATAATAGTAATCTAACAGAACTTGGTAGTAATATAACAGATTAGTCCGATAATGGTCGCATAAATACTTTTGACAGTAAGTTTGATGTTGCTTCCAACAGATGATGTCCAAAGACTCAAAGAAACTAAAAGAAGAAAATCTGTTTCTAATATCTCACTCAAATTCAGAGTAATACAATTCAAGACGACGAAGAAAATGATTATGATGAAGTACCCATTAATGTGCTTTTAAATAAAAAATCAGACATAACTACACTCAGTTTTCTGAATACAAGTTAATTTCGCAGAATATAAACAATATGATATAAAGGAACAACAATATTCATCGGAGTCAAATATTTGTGATGAAAGAAATACTCGTATGTCAAATAAATATTTAAAATTATGGAAATTTGATTCATTAACGAATTTTATTCGAAAGAAAACCTTGGCAATCAGGAAAATAGCTGTTAATAGGAAAAAAAAATAAATTATGTATTGTAACAGTAATGTATTTTTTCATGGGGATAATAAAATGTTTAAGAAACAACAATTACCTAATAATAATAATATTTATGGTATAACGTTCCATGGAGTGTAGGTACTTGGGTCTGGCATTGTAAACTGAAAAACAAATAATTGTAGCAAATAACCTAATAACATTATCTTACTTACTTTAGAAGTCAAATGATCTTCACACAACATTCTAATTTGAGCTGCAGTTGCTGGCGCATTTAACCTAAAGTTGCCTTCCATTCCTCCATCTTTTCTTGCTGATTTAATCGCTTCTTTAATTGCAAATAAAATTGAACTTGCCAAGAACAGAGGTGGTTCTCCTACAGCCTAGAAAATAATATCATTTTTTAAAGCTGTAAAAGTGCAAGGAAATGCAATTCTAGAATATTAGATTTGGTATGAATGCAAACACAGGAACATGCAAATCTAGAAAACTAGTTTGTCTCTTCAACACAAGCGGGATGGGGATACACAAATTAGGCTGAAACTGAACTGAACTAAATAAACAACCTAGTACCATTCTTGAGTCCCACATACTTGGTTTTGACTATAACTTTTCTAGACTCGCATCTTCCTGCGTTTGCTTTTATGTTAATTCGAAAGTTCTGCATTCAAATTCTAACCACATACCTTCGAAGAAAACACAGCTCTAGGATTGGGCGCCCCCTTCAGCAGTGACACATTAAACTCCACCGGAATATCACCAAACCCAGGTAGCTTGTAAGCCCCAGGTCCTTTGGTAAGCACATCTCCTTGAGGTGAGTACAGCATCTCCTCAATAGTGAACAGACCATACCCTTGAACGAAGCCTCCTTCGACTTGTCCGATATCAATTGCTGGGTTGAGACTCTCGCCCAGGTCCATGACGATGTTAGTGGACAGCACCTGGTGATAGAGATTTTTAGAATGACATATCAGTACAAAACCTATGTGCCTATGTTCTGTATAATAGTATTATTATCATGTGAATGAAAATAATTCAAAAAATATAGCAATACTTATTATGATTTTTGGGAACGTCTTCAACGCTAGAATATTTTATAACTAGAAAATTCAATGAAAAGAAAATTCTTACATAGAATCACAACATTTAAGACGATCAAATGGTCAGCTTGAAACATCCAAGTGCGATTTAATTGCAAGATGTTTCACAATTTAACAACAATCACACACTGCCGATCGAGAAACTGGAACCACTGAACACCGGGTTCGTACGTCATCAATGCAGAGAGCAGTGCTTATACTCGCGTAGCTACTGCCTCGACAAGGGTCTGAAAATCAGTATAAAATCACCTGGTGATCTCCAGTCAAGCAGTCGATCTCAACTTCGCTGCAGGCCACGCCGTAGGTGAAGTAGTTGAATGGGTTACCGGAGTTGGTGGCGAAGTCGTAACCGATGTCTGGGGTTGCGTGGAACCCGGTTGCGGAGAGACTGACGCGGTTGAGATACGCAGTGTGAATCCAGTCTTCCCAGGTGCCGTGAGGGTTTTTTTCTTTGATTGGTTGGAGACGGGCGACGATCTTTTCACACGCTTCCTAAAAGGGAAATAATTATTGCCACTTAAGATCATCTTACTTGTGCATTATTTCCGGAATATTTTGAATGCTTTAAAGCAAACGATGAGTGGTACACGAGAGCTGATTACATTGTTTCCACTTATTAATTTCAGTTAAGTTACTCAGGCTGTCGATATAGTAAATAATTTCCCAAAAAAAATTATGTTGCCATTGTTACTATTACTGTAATAAATTATTCCATTAGCGCATTATTTTTTGTGTTTCCCTTGGCTATTTATACTCTTGTGCATTCATTCATTCTTTCTGGAATTTTTTTTGAGTATTTTCCAACAACGTCTTAATTAGCCCGATCAAAAAATTATCGGAAATTAATTAATGCACGAGTGCAACCATGTGACAGAAAAATTTCCAACTTATTAATTTCAGTTAAGTCACTCAGGCTGTGGTAAATAATTTTTCTGCAATCGTGCGAGAAATAGTAAAAATGTTTGTTAAATTTAATTATTGATATGTAAGCAATCATCATGATACTTAAAAATTACAGATAATTTATCTTTAATATTGTTTTTGAGGGTGACTCTAGAAATAACATTGTTTGTTACACATGCGGAAAACAAACTCCTTGCAAATTCCGAAAAATTTCCCACAATTGTTACAAAAATAACTATTCCGAAAAAAATTTAATGTAACTATTGTCCCTGCTATTGTAATCAATTCTTCTTAGCTATTATTTGTCATGCGATTTTCAAAAAAATTTATAATCTATTTTTATAGCTTTCAAATTTCAAAATAATTTAAAATGATAACTGCAAAAAATAACTTTTCGTTTTTTTTTCTTCTAAAATGTGCTAAAATTAGAACATTACAATTACAGTAATATACCACACTTATTTAAATTGGTGTGCATCAATTTAAAGTCGCTTTTAGACTTACTTTAACTGCCATTCCATTCAAATCACTTCCAGCACTAGCAGCAGTAGCTGACGCATTCGGAACTTTATCTGTTGAAGATTCCGCGATGTATATTTTTTCTACCGGAATTTGAAGCACTCTACTGGCAACCTGAATCATTTTAGTGTGCAAACCTTGCCCCATTTCAACTCCGCCGTGCGATAACAAGACAGAACCATCCTCGTAGATGATGATCAGCGCTCCAGCTTGGTTCAGATGTAACATCGTAAACGCGATTCCAAACATGGTTGGGACGAGAGAGATGCCGCGTTTTTTCCAACGATTCTCTCTGAAAAATAAAAGAAGATTCATAGTCGGTATATAATAGTCTGTTTTTAAACTACGAGGAGAAAAAACAAAATGAAGTGTCATGTTAATGTAGGTATCTCCTGTCAAAATTTCATTTGGAAATTGATTGTATGAGGTGATTTGTTATTAGAAATTCGTTCTTCTATTTTTCTTTCAGTTTCATTATAATAAAATATCTATAAATATATACCCGAAATACAATCTGAACCCGTTAATAGATATTTACTTGGCGAGCGTAGTAACTTAATCTATTTACGGGCCAGCTGGAAAGTTTTGAATAGCAGTTTAGGAGTGAATTAATACACATATCAAAAAATGAAATCCTGGTGATTCCTAGATTTTTAAGAGTGTAATCTGACTTTTGTTTTTACTCCGATAGGAATTAAGGGATGAAACATTACTTGTTGAATTTTTCGATAGCAACTTTTCTCTTTCCATACTCCGCCATTGAAATGCATTCATTCCAGCATCGGTCTAGAGTACAATGGGTTAATTCTTGGTTGTAATGTGTTTTGTCTCCTTCTTTGTAAAAATTCAATTCTTGTATTTCTTTCACGTCTTTGTGCAAATATTCAGCAATGTCCCGGATCATATTTTCGCCGGCGAACATGCCTTGGGGCCCGCCAAATCCACGGAATGCGGTGTTGGAAGGAAGATTCGTTCTACAGGTCCAGCCCAGTACTTCGCAGTTTGATATTTTGTACGCGTTTTCGTAATGGAAGATGGCCCTTTCTAAAACCTAAAATTCATAACAAATTTTTGCTGGTAACCATTGAACAGGTTTTACTCCCAATTATAGAATGGTAGATGTTATTATAGTGGAATCCACCCACTTCGACCGATTCGTCCTGGTGCAGAGAGAATCTCAATCCGTGCGACGATCTTTGAAATTCAAAGCAGCAACGGAGATATTCGTATGCAACCAAGACTACATTTAAGATGATCAAGTAGTCAGCTTGAAGCATCCGAGTACGATTTAATTGCAAGATGTTTTACAATTTAACAACAATCACACACTGCCGGCCGAGAGACTTGAACCACGGAACTCCGGGTTCATACGTCATCACATACAGAGAGCCGTGCTTAAACCCACGTAGCTACTGTCTTTTTATTGTAGTTCTATCTATACCGAAATGCCCTGTTCACACGTTGCTACTTTGAAGACACATTCGTGCTACTGTAGCAAGAAAAAATCTGAGTCGCTTGTCAAATAGCAGCGCTGCTAATTTGTAGCATCAAAGTATCAAGAACTACTCGTTGATAATTTCACATCGTTGATCGTTGTGTGTGTAGATAGCGATTTTTTGCGGTTATTGTTTCGATTTGAATTCATAACAAATTTTTGCTGGTAACCATTGAACAGGTTTTACTCCCAATTATAGAATGGTAGATGTTATTATAGTGGAATCCACCCACTTCGACCGATTCGTCCTGGTGCAGAGAGAATCTCAATCCGTGCGACGATCTTTGAAATTCAAAGCAGCAACGGAGATATTCGTATGCAACCAAGACTACATTTAAGATGATCAAGTAGTCAGCTTGAAGCATCCGAGTACGATTTAATTGCAAGATGTTTTACAATTTAACAACAATCACACACTGCCGGCCGAGAGACTTGAACCACGGAACTCCGGGTTCATACGTCATCACATACAGAGAGCCGTGCTTAAACCCACGTAGCTACTGTCTTTTTATTGTAGTTCTATCTATACCGAAATGCCCTGTTCACACGTTGCTACTTTGAAGACACATTCGTGCTACTGTAGCAAGAAAAAATCTGAGTCGCTTGTCAAATAGCAGCGCTGCTAATTTGTAGCATCAAAGTATCAAGAACTACTCGTTGATAATTTCACATCGTTGATCGTTGTGTGTGTAGATAGCGATTTTTTGCGGTTATTGTTTCGATTTGAATTTCTTTTCATGCTACAGTAGCACGTATGCGTCTTCAAAGTAGCAACGTGTGAACAGGGCAAAAGAGATAAGAACGCAATTAAAAGTTAGTTTAAATTTGAGTTACGATTTTTCGTACTCTATGTACTTACGAGATATGGAATTCTAGTTTGCAGTATTCTATTTATAATGCTTTATTTGACTTATAACCAATTTTTCAAAATTTCGAATCTGTTTTGTAAATCTATGGAAAAATATGAATATCTTACCGCTTGGGATAGATCAGAAGAAAATCCACCATTATTATAGATCTTAATCTTGCACCCTAATATTTTTCCTTCTTCAGTAAAAGCAGTTTGATACTTTAACAAAAATGGATGCCTAGTTCCACTGGTCATCATATCTTCGTCGCGGTCTAACATTATACGAATCGGTTTTCCAAGTTTGTGAGCTGCAAAGGCTGCTGGCAGTGCAATGATTAAACTGCGGGACTCTTTTCCTCCGAAACCACCGCCCAATCTCTTCGTTCTTGTCACTACTCTGTTAAATGGGATTCCCAACATTCCAGCTATCAAATTCTAAAAAGAAAATGAGTAACCCTTCACGAAACGTCGTCAACACTAGAATATTTATAACTAGAAAATTCAATGAAGGTAATTCCTACATAGAATCATAAAACGCTCGAAACCTCAAGCTTAAAAAACTCGTACACAAAAATAAACAAAAAGAAAAATCATATTTGATCAAGAATCCAGTAGAAACAGAAAATTCATATAAAGGAATAATCAAATCTAGAAAATTCTTATGTTCCTTCATTTCGCATGCGTCAGATTGACCCGTGTTCTGCTCGAGTGTCAGCTGTATTGAAACAAAGTTGAAAATCTGTCCAACACGAGTATAGTGCTTCCCTTGTGACAGTCCAACAAGCTGCGCGCAGCGGCGTGTTCAATATGTTGGGATCAATTATTTCTAAACCATTGTTTCACAATCGCTGGAAAATTCGAATTTTTTTTCTAGATTTGAATATTCCTTTACATGCGTTTTCTGTATCCATCGGATTCTAGATTTGATTTATTTAATCTAGATTTATGCATTTTCTTGTATCTAAATTTTAAGGTGTTTTAGGATTCTACGCAAGAATTATCTTGCAGTTGAATTTTCTAGCTCTACGACTTTACAAGAATTAAGTAGGCACTCAAAAAATAAAAATCTAGAATATTCATACACAGGAAATGCAACATCAGAAGCAGGAAATCTAGAAAATTTATGAGTAATAAAATACATGCATCAAAATATTCGTTCTTAGGAAAATTTTCAAATCTAGATTTTCAGATTCGGCATAAATGCAAACAGGAAGATGCAAACATAGGAAGATTCAAATCTAGAAAACTAATTTGTCTTTTCAACACAAGTGGGATACACAAATCAGATTGAACTGAACTAAATGAACAACCCAGTACCATTCTTGAGTACTCGGTTTTCTAGAATTGCATCTTATTCCTGTCGTTGCATTTATGCCGAATCTAAAATTCTAGATTTGAATTTACTTATAAATTAAATCAGAAGTGATATGTTTATCGTTTATACCAGCTGATTCACAACTTCGTGCATATATTTTAATGGCATATAGTGCTTAACTCACGTACCTATCACGGAACTGAAATAACTTTTTTCAAAATTCTCAATTTTAACCAAACAATTCTGGGTCATTGTTATCAAATGAATTTCATAACTATTCTTGACATGGCAGAATTTAATTAAATAAAATGTACATTAAGTTGTGACCTGTATATAAAATGATACCACTATGTTAAGTTTACTTATATAAATTTTCAGTTAAATATATGTGTAATAAAAAAGTTTTCTTTTTAAAACTTACCGAAACTTCCTGAGGATGCTGAGTAGAACAAACGACATCTAATTCATTATCTTCATTTCTGGGAGTAACAATAATACTATGGGTCTCTAAATAAAAATGTTCTTGAGCGCCAGTTCGACACTCACCTTCAATAACATGATCAGCATTCTTGAAAGCCTCCTCAACATTACCATTAACAATCTTCGTCGGTTCTTTCTTCAAAAAAGATCCATACTCAATCGCTTGTTCAATCGTCACAATAATCGGAGCAACTTTCTTATAAGCAACTTTAACTTTTTTAGCAGCAAATTGAGCAATAGTTTGATCTTCAGCAATAATGGCACCAATGATTTGGCCCTTTGCTGTTACTACTTTTGATCTGAACACTTCTTCATCATGGAAAATAGGTTTGACAGTATTTTGTTCAGGAGTTAGATCTTTAGCGGAGAAGAATGCGTGAACTCCTTTCATTTTTAAAGCTTCTGATTCATCGATTGATAGAATTTCTGCGTGAGCTTCTGTGCTTAAAACTAAACCCATGTATAATTCACCTCTGGTTTCTGGAAGGTCGTCGCAATATAAAGCCTCCCCACAAGTTTGTTTGAAGGCTGCTACATGTTGTATAGGTCGTCCGACATAATCAGACTTTCCTTGGCTACCGGGCGCAACTTGGAAATATTGGGAACTATGTGGAACTTTATGATGAAAACCTTCTACGGCACTTTTGAAGGTACTTGGTACTGAAACGCCAAAACCTTTTTGCTCTAACTGTTGGGTAATAGCTAAATACGCTCTGAAGAATAAACTAAGAGTTAAAGATCTTCTGTAATGTATATTACCACCAGGTGCGCTTGGAGTTATAGGTAAATCATTTACTAATTCTTGATAAGCAAGTTCTAAAGTTTTTTCGTTCCATGGTTTACCTATTAAAACTTTTTGAGCATTTTTCGCCATAACAGTAGTAATAGCCATGCCTCCATAAGATATTTTAATATCATCAATAATAGTAGAATTATTTTTAAAGGCAACATTAACTGCACAATTTACAATAGCAATATCGTCATCTCTTCTTTTGGCTTGTTTGTAAGCATAAAAATATTGGTTTTCAGCTGTGAAAGGTACATAAATTGCTACTAAGATTTCATCGTTTTGTACTAGATTTTTACGGTACCCAGTAAAAAAATCGCTATTCATAACTAATTTTCTAGTTCCTCGTGCTTTGCTACAAACTTCTAAAACGCAGTTAGCTGCTGTGAAAATCGGAACCAAATCAGAAATCGGACTACTGGTCATTATGTTTCCGCCTACAGCAGCAACGTTACGAATTTGTTTTCCGGCGAAATAATACAGCATGTCGACAATTGAAGCAAAAATTCTGGTTTGGTACGGTTGTTTAGTTTTCATTTGTTTTTTCAAAGCTGTCTCCATGTTTTGAAGCGTAACCGATGCTCCGATTTTTAAACCTGTATCGGTTTCTGAGATCGAAGTAAGTTCTGGAACATTAGACGGTTGAACTAAAACTGGGTATATTATTCTTCTGAATTTGGTTTCTACTCCTACTTCAGAATTGCCTACTACTATTTTGCAATCGGGATAAGTTTGTTTAATCGTTAGTAGATCTTGCAAAGTATTTGGCCGCAACCATTGTACTTGTTTTCCTTTAAAAACTAATTCTTGTTTATCATACTTGTCGCTTAGTTTAAGTTCAGGAGGAAAAATAGGCTCTTGAGATGGATTATAAGGAGTAAACTCATTTTTATCAAACAATATTTCATCTTCTTCTTTGGCAGTACCATTAACTTTTTTATTTTTGCAGCATTGGTCTCCCATGGCACAACCGTTACCATTAGTCATGTTGCTTCTTTGTGCAAGTTCATAATCTTCTGTGAACGTTTTGTACCCTTCTAATATAGCTCTATACCCAGTACATCTGCACAAATTTCCTTGGAAAGTGACATCCAAGTCTTCCATCAATGGTTTAGGTTTGTTTCGCAGTAAAGTATACATAGACATCACAATTCCTGGGGTGCAAAAACCACATTGGGAACCGTGAGCTTTGGCGATTCTTTCTTGAACTGGATGGAGTTTGTTTTTCATATTTCCGATGCCTTCAGTGGTGGTGACAGCTAATCCATGTAGAGAACATACCGGCATAAGGCATGCATTTGCTGCAATATGTCTTTGATTTTAAGGAATAATTTAAATTTGGTGTTGACCACGAAGTATAATATATGACAGGAGTGGACACTAGGGCGGAAGAAGTGTGGCCTTTCTGTTTACCTTTTACCCAGTAGTGATATTTCTCTCTCAAACAGAGTAAACAAAATGTCACAAAAATACAGTATTGTTAAGATACGGAGTATCCTCTCCTGTATTTATATTACCTATACTTCGTGGTGTGGTGTTGACAATAAGAGATTGTTGTGCTTTAAATGGGATTATGAAACGTATTTAATGCTTTTGTTGATTATGTTTATGTATTTATTTGATGCTTTTTAAAATAATATTGTCATGCGTCCTTTGGTTTAAAAATAAAATGTTATTTTGTCTATTCTTGACAAGCATCACCTAATTGTTAATTTAATTTGCGAAAAAGCTGTTTGAACGATATTTTGTTTTTAGACGACCTTTACAGAAAATAGTAACTATCGCGGCAGCAGTTTACTTAAGAAACTTGAAAATATCATGAACTGATAATATGATATATGACATTATGACTATCGTGCTAATACGATATGGGCATGTACAAATATTGTTAAATCTAATTGTTATAAATATCGTCAAAAACTGTATTTAGGACTCACAATTGATAAAAAATGTAATTTAATCACCTATTATGAGTAAATGAGTTTTTTAACTTTTTGTGATAAACTTAGATTAGCAGAGGTCGTCAGAAAGGTAGAAACATGCATTTCTTATTATTTAAAGTTATAGAAATAGAATAATAATCTTATTTAAACTAAATACAAACAATAACGCACGTAAAATTTTATCAATTTAAAATATTTAGTGACAAATTCTGATTGGACACAGTATGTATCACAAAAACAAATTTCTTGCATTAGTAGTTCACTTAAATCCCAGCCAGGCAAACTATTAATGTTCAAATATGCTTACATAAATTCATTTGGCTACTTCGCGATTTAAATAAGAATAATGCTCTGTTCTTGACTAATAGTAATTTAAGTGTGTTTGGGATTTTTATTTGGTAAAATAGCGTGATTCTGTTTAAAAGGATACTCAATATTTCCTGTTTGTCGATTGTATTTTGAAATCATTACGGTACAAGCTCCACAGCCACCTTCGCCGCATCCTAATTTTGTTCCTGTTAATTTTACTGAATTTTTAGTTAAAGAAAATTTTAGTTAAAGGGCAGTCACCCAACTTTACACATTTGTAAATATTTTGCTTGAATTGTCAAGCAACCTTACGTATTTGTAAATAGAGGAAGGAGGATTCAACAATAATAACTATTATTAAACGTTCTAATATTTAAAAATTAGAACTTTTGATCAAGTTCACACTTGGTTACTTCATAGATAATTATTTTATTTGATATTTACCTAAGTTGCTAAAGCCTCATTCACATAAGCATTTAGTTTTAAGGTTTATACATTTAAGTTTAAATTTAAGGTAGAAAATTACTCGAAATGCAGTGATACAGTTACTTTATTCACGTATCCGACGTTTCGGCACACACTTATGCCTTCTTCAGGGGCTGCAACAACATAATATTACAATATTGTTACCATAATATAAAATTATAACTATAATAAAAATTGTTTTGTTTACTCACATGGTGAAAATTTAAGAATTATAAATGTACATATTAAAAATCAGTTTCAGTGTCAGTGTCGTGCGAAACTTCGTTACAAATTTTCTTAGAAAATTTTTATAATTTTAATTAAAACGTTCGCCATTGTTCTTTGTGATGCGGTGCATGTTTTAGATGTAAATTATAAAATTTTCGCACGACACTGAAATTGATTTTTACTATGTAGGTACATTTATAATTCTTAAATTTTCACCATGTCAGTAAACAAAACAAATTTTTTTATAGTTATAATTTTGTATTATTGTTACAATATTGTAATATTATGTTGTTGCGGCCCCTGAAGAAGGCATAAGTTTGTGCCGAAACGTCGGGTACGTGAATAAAGTGAATGCATTACGAGTAATGTTCTACCTCATTCATTAACCAGTCGAGTAATTATCCTTATTCATTTAAGTTTAAATTCGTATAACTAAATACAAGCATTCACACTTCCTACTTTCAAGCACTGTGTATTAAGTTAGATGAATTTAAACTTTCTTAAACGTAAATATAAATCTAAAACAATAAAGTTAAATGTGAATAATGAGGCTTATCAGCTGGTAGCAAATTATTTACAATTACCGATTGTACAAGAAGGATACATTTATTCCTGAGATATTGTAATAAGGTCCATTCTGGCTCTACATTGCTATCTTCTATCTAAAAGATTATAAACAATAAAAATTAATTACAGATTACTTAGTTACTTAATACAGTTTACTTATACGATAGTAATAAAAAACATGGCTGTGTCGCAATAAATATTAAAATATGTATTAGCAACTCTTATCATTATATTATTTTGAAACACAATTTGTGTATTAGCGAAAAAGTTTCTGATAATACAAAACAAACGATTCTAAAACTAATTACTTTATAATTGCAGTTACTATAGATACGTTAAGTGAACTGTATTCAAATTTACGTTTTTCTTACATGCATACGTATCTACAGATAAGATTTATGCAGTTTAAAATCACATAGTTAAAAAATCAAATTGTAATTTAACATTTAAAAATGTTCTCTTACGTGATTCTTATATTTAAGTCATTGTAAATTAGGGCTAAAAATATTCGCGAATAGGTATTAAAACTTTTATGAACGCACAGTAAATATGTAACAATCTTATCTTACCTTTTTGCCGTTGACAAAAAACACCAATATAGAATTACTTTGCTGCATTATTGCACAAATTAGTCACACACTTCATGAACGCAAGATGTAAACTAACTTAAGATAAACTACTTTCAAGTTAAGTAGCCCAGCCAGTAATATAATAATTATCAGATATACTACTGGCCCGCCATGACCTTATAAGTATAATCGCGTAATGAAAAAATTAGTTATCTGTATATGCAGCACACAAATAAGACGTACAAGAACTATTTGATTTATTTACTAATATCTATTATCATATTTAAAAAAATTATTTATTTTATTTTGTATTTCGTCATAAAGATTATGTTTTGACATTTTTCCCTTGAAAATCAGAAAAAATTCTCTTGGTTCATGGATAATTTATTTTAAAGCCATTTTAATTTAAAAATTTGGTCGTATTAAAAAAGCCTCTTTAAAAGCATTCGTAGTCAATTTTAAATTTTTTTGTTATAGCATTACTTATGTTTCTTGTGTTTACAGCTCATAATACATAGTTTTAAACAAATAAATGTAATATTATATTTTAATACAATTCAATTGTGAAACAATGTCGTTTTTGTCTTCAAGTAGGTACTTATTCATTATTAATTGATATATAGCAAAAGACTAAAAATATTATTTGAGTTGCAACATAAGTCTATGTTTAAATATTTTGAAATATAATTTAATAATTTTTTACAGGCGTAAACTGCGCTGTAAGTGGCTCATGTTTTTGCAGTTTTATTTGAAATTTAGAGAATGTACAAATAAATTTTATGTTCCAATAAAAAATATTTTAATAAAATAAGTGCAATTGAGCTTAAATTAATCGCGGCAGCAAGTAATTTTGTTTAATTTAAGTGGATGGTAACTGATCACTTTAAATATTTATAAACTGCACTTATCCAATTTTTGAAATGCAATCTTATCATTTATTTGCTCAAGTATAGTATTTAATAATAATATCCATTGTTTGCAATTACGTAAACTATTTATTAAAAATCAGACTATCTACACAAATTACAACTATTAAACAGTTTTAGCTCCGCCTTTTAAAATTTCTTTTTCTAATTCTGTTCCTTCGTGCATTATATGCTGCTGCATCCCTGCCTTAATTTGAGCTAATTCAAACTTCGTTTTAGAAAAATGATACCTACAGTGAACCCAATAAGACATGCAAATTAAAGTATATGATGCAACAGCAAAGTGAGATGATAATTGGGGTCGACTTGTGCACATAAAAGCGATCAATCCGACTCCTATACCTCCTCCGATTCCATAGAGAAAAGTGTTTCGAAAACAAGGAATCTTTGATATGTCTCTTCCAAATAACATAACACCCTAGAACAAAATTGTAATTTTGTAACCCTTAACAACTGATTACTATGACCAGTTCACACGAGGAAAGTTTCTTGAAAGTAAAACAAGAGCTAGGAGCTGTCATAAACAAAAACTGTCAATACCGGTCATACGGGAAACATTATTTTTATTAAATATATTTAAGATCACTAGCTTTAATATATTTTATAGAAATAATTAGTTTGCCTCACATATTCTCCGTATGACCGGTTACTGACAGTTTTATTATGACAATTTCTAGCACTTGTTTTACTTTCAAGAAACTTTTTAGGAAGAACTTTCCAGGGTTGGGTATAAGTATAAAGTTTTCTTTACATGAACAATATCGAATCGAAATCAAATTGTCAAATGTAAATATAATATTGCTGTCATGATTTCAATTCGATAATTTTTTAGTTAAGCGGTACTTAAAATTTAAAGGACAGCGGTGCAACTGACCATTAAACTGCCATTAAATTTGTTTTAAATTTTTATAATTACCTTATCTTCGTCCGAAGTTTCCATTTTGATATTTCCGAAATTTTTCAACAAGTCAACAATACCTAACCTAGTTTTTCATGTTATATTTAAATTTTAGCGTAAATAGATTAAATTTAATCCTGAACTTACAGATACTTATATAGTTAATTACTTAACATACAAATAATAATTTAATTTAGCTATGTTGTTGAGAAATTAATAAATTTTGTAGGTTATATTATTAACGTCATGAGTGACCTTCGGGATCACTTAAATTTGAACGGTGTAGAAATTAAATAATAGCGGAAAGATTACAATAAACGACAGTATTATATTGACAATATTTATTAAAAATTAAATACATTTTATATATCTTTCCTTACATTAACACAAATGTATAATGAAAATAATACGTCACTTTTAATTGTCTTAAAAATTAAAATAATTATAAAATATCTTTGGCATTTTGTAAAACTTACAAAAAAACTGGCTAGTCCCGAAATTTGGCGTTAGAACGCTTTGGTGAAAATCACAATAATCGATACTGCCTGAAGCATGTTCGATGTTTCAATCACTTAGAGAGGTGCTATGCCGCGCAATAATAGGCGCCAGCTCACCAATTGTCGAGTTATGTCGGGTTTGTCTCGTGCCCTCGTTGTCCTCTAACCCAGGATTTACCGAATGCGACAACGCAGTTGTCTTAGTAAAATCAATTGTTGCGTAGCTTTCGGCAGGTTTTCGCGGACTATCAGGGGGCAGGACACCCGTACTTACCGCCCCTGTTGCATCGGTATTCGACTTCGACCCCAAATCCAACACTATGTAATTCATTGTACGCGTTACTTCTGTTGGAACCGGCAGAATATTTGTACTTTGCGGCAAACGAACGTTTAGATGAGTTGTTTCGATTTCACCCGGGTTTAAATTAGCATAACACGGTTCTTCTTTCTCTTCATCACATTCCAATAACAATGGAGGCTCGAGAATATTTTTCTGTGTGGTTGCTATGGACGCTACTGTGGAAGATTCTCCTGGGGTTACGTTGACGTACAGGTGACCATATTCAGCCTCTGAATCCATGTTTAGTTGAGCATATGGTTCACTATTAGAACTTAAAGTAGGCGATGAAGTAGGGTCTAAATTCATATAAGGTTGCACTGTACTACTAGGGTTACTTTCGTCTTCCAATACCGGAAGAGTGTTACTATACGAGTGTTGTATTCTTTTGTTATTGTTGAACTCCGACACGGCTGCTGATTCGAAGGAACTTGGCGTCGGTGATGACGCCGGCGGTGGGCTGACCGGCCCGTTGCTAGTCACTGAAACATGCCGACTTAATCTACTGATTTGTGATCTTGGAAGAACTGCTCTATCTAAATAACTTTGATCATTAGGCTGACGAGATGAAACTGGCGGGCCGGACGAAACAACGGGAATGGACAGGTCTACAGAAGCCAGGACGAAATCCTCATTCAAGCTGCGCAGTTGAGTATTTTGCTGAAGAAGATTGAATAGTTGGTCTGCTCGGCGACATTGGAACGCGTAGACCCCCGGTCCGGTAGGGCACCGGCGCCCAGACTCGAAGCTGAACATCTCCCCGACGAAGCCGTAGCGGCGTAAACAACGCAGAGGCCATATTTTAGGTGGCTTGCCGCGTAGGTACAGCACCAGCTCCGACTCTGTGACCTCTAGCTGCCCTGGAGTTACATGCTGCCCGAGTTCATCAACGTTCATCACTTGGAAAATATTCGGATGAATGTCATTTATATCTCTCCTACTGCTAACACAACCCATGCTGTAATACGGAACAGTTCCTACAACCAAAAGGTACTTCACTAATACTGACCGACTGGATTATAAATTTAATATTAAAAGTGGTTATTAAGATGTATCATAGGATCTGACATCATAGCATCCTAAATTAATCTTTTAGAATTTCTTGGAGATGAATGAGGAAGAACAAAACAAGTTAATTACACATAATTAACAGCTAACAAAGCGTAAGATTATGAGTAATAACATAAAACACTCCTCTATGGAGATAATTGTCGCAAAATAAATATTTTATTTGTACTCACCATGCAAAACATAGCAAATAAGTCAGTCACTGAACAAACTATATTGATAATCGCTTTCCTTTGACATCTTTAAGTGTTGTATTTATTTGATCTCTTTTTGATTTTGTTGTCCTCTGGAATGAGATGAGATGTTTGCAAGAAGTGATGGGCATCTCAAGGCCGTCTGTTTAACAGACAATCCTTTTACACCCATAATACATCATAACGTTATGTATAATACAGTCTTTATAAACCTTTAACATTGTATGATTTTATTTTATAACTATGTAACGAAGATATTTGATAAGCTATAGAAAGATATAACAGATGTAAAGTAAGATACGTCTAAATTGAAACAACAATCACAGAATACAAAGGATTACTGGAGCACTTTTATCCAAGATCATTTACAGATCATTTACGCATGCTCATCACACATAAATCAAACAAAAAGTTAAACATAACCTACAAAATCACATTCAAAAATTATCATAACATAAAACACCAAAGATTAGATAAGTTTTGTAGCAATGAAAAGAGTCGTAGTAACAGGTCTAGGAATCCTATCACCATTAGGATGTACAGTACGCGAATCCTGGGCAAATCTTATAGAAGGACGATGCGGAATAGTAAAACTACAAGGAGAAGAATATAACAAACTCCCTTGCCAAGTAGCGGGCTCAATAATGAAAAACGGCAAGCCTTTAGACCTCAACGAATACTTTTCCAAAAGCGATCTTCGGACAATGGCACCAGCATCATCTTACGCCCTCATCGCAGCCAAAGAAGCTCTCGAAGATGCTAAATGGGCTCCAAAAACAGAAGAAGACAAAGAAAAGACCGGCGTTGCTGTTGGCATGGGGATGGTAGACTTAAAAGACATCTGCGACACGAATGATTCTTTAAAAAAGAGTTACAATCGAGTAAGTTGTCAATAGATCCCGGGCATGTCATTATGTCTGTACAGCCAAAGTCATCGTTCAACCAATCAAACCATGCAACAACAACTACAAAATATTAAACCGCGAGAAGTTGGTTTACTGCTTACATTGGTTTGATTGGTCCAACGATGTCCTTGGCTGTACAGATTGATGTGCTCCTTATGTATTGCATGCATAGAAATCAAGATACATGAGATTTTGTTGTAGATCAGTCCATATTTCGTGCCAAGAATCCTTCCAAACATGGCATCAGGCCACATAAGCATAAAATACCAATTTAGGGGCCCCAATCACTCAGTTTCAACCGCTTGCGCTACTGGGGCCCATGCGATAGGAGACGCATTTCGTTTTATCCAACGAGGAGACGCCGATGTTATGGTTTGCGGTGGTGCTGAAGCTTGCATTTCTCCTTTATCAATCGCAGCTTTTTGTCGACTAAGAGCTTTAAGCGTTAATTTCAACAATGAACCAGAAAAATCGTCCCGACCTTTTGATAAAAAACGCGACGGATTCGTCATGGGAGAAGGGTCTGCTATTTTTGTTTTAGAAGAACTGGAACACGCTTTAGAAAGAAAGGCAAATATTTATGCAGAAATTTTAGGATATGGTTTATCTGGAGATGCTGCGCATTTAACTGCACCAAAAACAGATGGAACTGGAGCAATTCTGGCCATGAAACGAGCCTTAGAAGATGCTAAAATAAACCCAGAAAGTGTTGGATACATTAATGCCCACGCCACTTCTACCCCTCTTGGAGATGTGATCGAAACACGAGCGATCAAAACTTTATTCAAAGATCATTGCTACAATCTCGCCGTTTCGTCTACTAAAGGAGCCCATGGTCATCTACTAGGATCTGCAGGTAATTTAGAAGCAGCTTTCACAGTTTTAAGTTGTAAAGAAGGTGTTCTTCTACCAACTATTAATATTGAGGAGTTGGATAAAGATATGGACTTGAATTTTGTGCCGAATGTTAAACAGGAATGGAAGTCGAAAAATAGGAGGGTGGCACTCAAAAATGCATTTGGATTTGGTGGTACGAATGCTTCTCTATGTATTGCTGAATATAAGTAAGTTTTATTTGTGAATTTTTAAATGCAGACCTCTGTGATATAAGATTTGTTACTTATTTATTGTTATAGTTTAATAAACTACGATAAATATATTTTGTTATACATGAAGTGATATTGCGTTACAATGTTTGCTAGTATAAATCCACCGCTCATCTCCACCAATCAGATTCAAGAATATTATCGCCCTACCAAACTCTTTTTTCTTAGCTGAAATGAGGTATAGTATCATAATGATTGGCGTAACTATTACAACGTTCCGGGAACTATGTATATAATAAATTACAGAACTAAACCCAAATAATAATTAATTTTTGTAGGATAAATGAAAGAGTCGAATTTGATAAATTTTAATCAGTTTATTTGAATGTTCAAGTTTTCAATACACTGTAATATTATCAACAATTACATAAGAACCACATTATGATTTTTTTTATATTATAGTATATGTCCATACAATGTTCTGCTATACAAAACGATTTATACTTTAACAATACACCCATAAATGGAATGCAACAAATTACCAACTATTTACAATATCACTGGATTCAGAACGCACAACTTTCTAGTAAATTCATAAAATAATAATTACAATTAAACCAATGACAATAAAAAGCAGATAAGAATTCTTAAAACACTTTAATCAAAGTAAATTTACTAATAATAAATTAAAAATAAATTCGTTTCTCGAAGATTCACAACGAATGAATAAGACAATGTAATAAAATAATGAAAAATCAAACTTGTGCGCCTGTTCTCGAAGAACGTACCAGGACACCTACGAGCGGGAGTTGCATTTAGTTGAGAGCGCTTTTCAATTGCGGTTGTTGTGGTTGTGGCCCGTTCACACACAGCTGCGCGAAACGTTTTCTCAACGTTTGTCGCAGCTCCTCACGCTGTTTTGACAGATGCCGCACTTTGGATTGGAATTCGCGGACTTCTTCTGCTGATATATAACTTCCCTCGCCCTCCTCGTCAGAAGAACAAGAATGCTGGAGAAAAAACAATAATATAGTTTACAAATATAAATGTTGATTATTGGTTGTGTCTAGAATCCCAAACACGGGACCGTGACAAAAAAAATATGCTGTGGCTACCACAGTACAGTGACGTTTAAAATTCGAGATTTTAATTGCATTTATTATAAGTTATGAAATAATACGAGCGATATATAAATTAAATTAAAAGAAAAAAGTATAATGTAAAATAGGCTTAAAATTTGTACTGTGATGCCGCATTTACACATTCGCGCGAGTTGCGAGGCGAATGTGTAATCGGTTCATTCGTCATTCGCCTCGTCGTTCGCCTCGCCACTCGTGGCGCTCGAGCCGGGAGCGGTTTTTTGGGACGAGTCAAAGGTTTCTATAGCAACGACTTTGTGATCTGAACACTCGGCGAGTGCGAAAACGGTCATTCGCGTTGTGGGGACGAATGTGCGAATGCCACTCGCGAATGTCGGCGAGTGACGAGGCGAATCACGAGCACGAATGTGTAAATGCGGTATCAAACCTTGTTTTCCTAATCTAAAATCACTGCACCGTAGCTATCGAGTTTTGTGAAATTTGGGGTAAGAATAAAACGCTGATTTGCGAAGAAATGCACAGATGGACGTAATAAAAACCCACTGATCTACATTTAACTAAACTAAATCAAGAAACCTAACATCCTTCTTGGGTCCCAAATTATCAGTTTTTGTAAAAACTATGATTGAACTGAACTAAATAAAGAAACCTAAATCCTTCTTGAGTCCCACATACTCGGTTTTGGTAAAAACTCTAATTGCACTGAACTAAATAAAGAAACCTAAAACCCTTCTTGAGTCCCACAAACTCGGTTTGGATTTATTTTATTCATTTTTACGTGCATCTGTGCATTTTTTCGCAGATCAACGCTTTATTCTTTCCCTGATATTTGAGTTAATGCTGAGAGATATAACGTCACAAACGTTAAGCCACGCCTCTTCAGAATTTAAATTTTTTGAACACGGTCCCTTGTTCGGGAGTCTGGACTCATTCTTGATTATTACCTCTAGCATTTGCTGAAGACTAAGCTTAATACTATTGGCCCTAGGAAAGAACTTAGAATTTTTAAAATCTGCTGAACATTCGGCCTCCAGGTTGCAACAGCTCCCTGAACACGCCATCTCTGACCCCTCTGGAGAACTTGGTAGACTGGACGTCCCTGAAGTAGTCTCACAACATCCGTTATTGTTTTCTGAAGAGTATCCACAGTCATGAGATAGTTCGCTTGACGACCACGTTTCTTTCACACCTTGTTTAACTTCGAGCGCTAGCGGTTTGTCTGATAGGTCACTATCGTCGTGTTCACAGTCAAATGGAGAGAAGCAGCGAGAATCTTTGCTCTTTTTGTTTTTCTTC
The DNA here is from genome assembly GCA_947534325.1 of Agonum fuliginosum. NCBI lineage: Eukaryota > Metazoa > Arthropoda > Insecta > Coleoptera > Carabidae > Agonum > Agonum fuliginosum. The sequence goes on from OX384029.1 coordinate 46,717,828, forward strand.
CCTGATGAATTCAAAGAACATTTGCAGTTTTCGCTGTCGTACCAATTGGTGGTATCTTTCTCGTTGGTCTCTTCATTTCCGCTGCATTTTCCTGTCTCCGGTTTTTTACTACAGTCTTTACAGTTCAGGCAAGTTTTATCCAAGCTGGGTTTGACGGTGGAGTCAACAATTGCACAAGAACAGAGTTTGCTGTTTGATTGCGTGGGTGTCTCACATCGGTTGCAGTTTTCTTTCTCATCAGCTAGACGTTCCTTCTTCCTGCGGCGTTTCAGTTTCTTCTGCTCTTTGCGCTGTTGCTTGAGCTGCTCCTCTTTGGTGAGCTCTTCGTACAAGAGTTCAAGTTGTGAGATGCCCTGTTTCATCTCCACAGCGGTCTCGAAGCTTCTGCAGAGGGTGTCCACAGCCACTGCTGCGAACACCTGACAGGTGCACTCTTCTTCTCTCATGCGCACGTAAATGCGGTGTAGACGTTCGTAAACACAAATTCCCAAACAGGTGAGCACTTCTTCTTGAGCTATTTCTAACGTTTTCGCATGGCGCTCACGGCGACTGTTGAGTGGAAAAAGAACAGTCAAGAAATGGTCAGTTAGAGATGAAAATAAATTAGTGAAAAAAAAGCGAAGATCCGACATCGTTATCACAACCTACATACTAGGGAGAATAGAAATGTTATCATGTGATATAAAAAATTGGAAAACGTGAAGATTGGTTTCAGGATCGAAAATAAATAACAAAAAATATTTTGTTATTTTAAAGACGATCCCGAGGGGTAAACCACTTGTAAAATATTTGTACACTTTGCTTAAAATCCCTTGTAAAATCTGGAGAATCCGTAAAATTTAATGAAACCGGTAGCATTTTTTTTAAATACGTAAAATCCAGAATAAAAATTTAAAAAAAAATTAAAACCATATAATATAACCTTGCAAAAAATATTTAAATTCTATATAATCTTTGTAAGATCAGTAAATACAATAAAAAATCTTTTGTAAAATCTGGCAAATCTGTAAAATCTTAACAAAATATTCTTAAATTTGTAAAATCCTAAATAAAATCTTGTAAAATTTAAAAAATCTTGATACCTAAAATCTTACGGTCATCCAAAAATCCTAAATATAATCTTGTAAAATTTCCATTAATGTAAAATCTTTGTACACTAAATATCGAAGTGGTTTACCCCTCGACGATCCTCTACCATGCCAGAAAACATCCAAAAATTTCACCCGCCACTCTACAGCGTTTATTGTTATGTTAAACAAAATATTGTAATGATATTCTAAAAAATAAAAAACAGTTTTTTATTATATGATTAACAGAACAATAAACGTTGTAGAATAGCGTGCGAAATCCATGGTTTTGACTGATTTCTGAGCAAGGTAGAGGATCGCCTTAATTATACGTTTCAACAATCAAAGCTGCTATCATCAGCCTAAAATTACATCTCATTTTACACAGCAAATACAAATTTCCAACAATACCAGATATTTGCATTTATAATAATCCTACGACATCCGCATTTAAACAAAAATAAATGCATTTTTTAATATCTTAATATTACAACTTGTATTATATCATCTAACTTTTGTTGCCATTTTATGTCGGCCATCGTAGAATGACAACACATAAAATGTTTTCTTTCAAAGTTAGATAATATGTAAACAAGTTGTAATACTAAGAACATTGTATTTACTTCTGTATAAATGTTGATGTCGTAGGATTATTATAAATATAAGCACATCAACCCATCAACCATCTTATATTGTTGGAAATTAAATTTGTATTTGCTCTCATGTATAAAAATTGATGTCATTACATAATATTTTCGATCCTGAAAGTCAAGCTACGCGATCTTCAAAATTATCATTCCTGGATCTTACAATAATAATAATATGAGAAGTAATAATTTATTATGGCTACGCGTGTGCAATTAGGTATTGATCATATTTGTGGAATGCATGTGATAACAAAGTGACTATTAAATCGACTGTGGTGATACGTAAGAGTGAAAAATTACTTAAAATATCAGTCATACAACATATATTCTTCTTCTTAAATAACCGGCGTTTCGGTTTACACTTAAACCTTCATCAGGGTTAGTTAGATCTTACAACAATTCATGCATCGGATACATTCTTTAACAAACATTCGGTTGACAAACGTCGTATGTATGTAAAATGTATGTTTGTTAAAGAATGTATCTGATACAAGAAAAATGTGATTTTGGTGTAAACCGAAACGTCAGTTATGTAAAGCCCGTTTTAGGTGGTGCGATTTTGGCTGAAATTTTTACTTGCGCAAAAAAGTGCAATTAAAATTGCATCAAAAATAGGATTTGTTTAAATTTTCTTGCCGCAAGTTGCAATTTTCTAGTGAGTTTAAGGCGCTACATTTGTTGACTGCAATATTGCTGCAATAGAATCAGAATTTACGATTATGGCTATATCGCTCAAAATAAAAATCTGAAATTTATCATGAGTAATTACGAAACATTATTTGTCCGAAAAATTTGTATAATACATTGTTGCGACAACAATTAGAGAAAATAAGAATTAATTTTTGCTTTTTAATATTTCAAATCATGGCTTTATTAATGCATCTTAATTAGTTTTGTTTGAAACAATCGATTCCTTGCATTGATAGTAAGAGTGGTATGAAAAGTTTTTTTGTCAAAAAAATTACACAACTAGTTAAAAAAATTGTGAAAAATTGGCTAAATAGACTGTTTTTATTAATTTATTTAAAAAAAACTATGAAGTATTTTAAAAATATAGCTTCATAGCACTCTAGAGTCATCTTTTAACTAACCATATATAAAATATGAACAATGTAGGTGTTATAGCAGGGGCACAATTTGAAATATAGCGAGGTCACTTTTTCACTATATTTTGTCACAAGTGTACCGCCTTAAGCGCGGAATGTTGCCTGCGAACTGTGCTTAATGAACAAGGACATACAAATAACAAGTACTGCTTAAATATGCTTAACTGTGGATATATGAAATTATAAATTTGTATGTTGTGTAATACAGCTTAAAAAAGCGCATTAGTTTTCTAGTCACAGGATTTATTGCATTATTGTGCAAAAAAATTTGCAACCAAAAATTTACTATCTAAAACGGGTCAAAGAAGATCAATATTATGTTGTATGACTGATATTTTAAGTTATTTTTCTCCCTTGCAAGTGGTAACATTTCCAGAGCCCCTAGTAACATAAAAAGCTGGATATGATTTTAGTGTAGGTTGTGTTAAAAGGATGTCAGTGCCTCGATAATAATAAAATAAAACAAAAACATACATCATGTCATACCTGCCCATAAGTTCAGGCTCGGCACGGGAAATAAGCTTGCTGATGTAATCAGTTTTAGTCTGCAGATGTAAGTGCTTATCGGGGAGACACCTCTTAATGCCGGAATATAAAGCAGAAACATAACCTTTCTCTTTGCACGGCTCTGGTTCTTCCACGAGCAGCGTGTAAGCGCGTAGCACCTTGGTGCGGCACTCACCGCAGAACCGGTGCTTGCGGAGGTAGTTCTCCAGGGTGCAGTGCAGCGTGCTGGACTCGATGAGCACGACTTCGTCCTTGCACTGCTGTCGCATGCATTCCCACACGTCGCGCCACGCCGGCGTGATCGGCCTGCTGCGCTGCGAGTCCAGAGAGTGCAACAGACACCGGTGGCTCTTCTTCGAACGCCGCGGTTGGCTGTCCACTAGGTTATTCAATCGAGAACTACACAAAAACATTAACAAACGCCCCAAAATGTTACGCCCTGTTCACACAATGATTCTTCCAGAATTCTTTCACACTATTTCCCTAAACATGGTTACCACGAACACCTAATAACATTTCCATCCTGACACTCTTATTTTGCCTCGTCCACATTCATTATTCTATGCATGCAAGCTCGCCTATTCTTCCCACTCGGAAATATTCGCATACTCTAAACCGGAGCAGGCCACGGCGTCTAAATTCTATTCCCACCTCAGTGAGGGCCACGGTGTCAAAAATCACGGCGTATATACGTGGGTTCACGGCGTCGACACATGGGGCCACGGCGTATAATAACAATCAGTATTGTCACGTTTTCTGTAGTTCTAGAGTTCATACCAAAACCGAATAAGTATGTGGGATGCAAAATTGGTATTGGTTTCTTTATTTAGTTCAGTTCGATCATAGATTCAACCAAAACCGAGTATGTGGGACTCAAGAAAGGTATGAGGTTCTTTATTTAGTTCAATTCATTCAATCGAGTGACTGATGAACATGGCTTCATGTGTATACACCGTAAATTTAGACAGTGAAATTATACCGTGTTGGGGATAGAAATTATACACCGTTATTTTAGACGCCATGGTCCCATGTGCATACACCGTGATTTTAGACACCGTGACTGTGACTCCAAAAAACCATCAATCACATCAATCCATTTACTCACCGAATGTCCATGCAATCGCTCATCAACGTAGGAATGTGAATGTGTAAATTACCGGATAAATTACGAAATTAATTATCGTAATTTACCAAATTTGTATTATCGTAAATTACCAAAAAAATAAATTACCGTAATTTTATATCCCTCTGTATCTCACCTGGATATATTCGCTTTGCTATCCTTTTAGCGGGTTCACACTTGAACATTTTAGTCCGAACTCCGAACGAATAGAACGAGCAGTACGCACAAGCAGAATTCGCCAAGTGTGGACCTCTCGTCAAGCCGAACCGAACGCGCTTGTCTGTAAATCGGAATTGCTCAAAGGGAATTTTTCACCGAATCGCACCATTCGGGCTGATTGTAGCATTCGTTGTATAAACATACACAGCTGTGTCGTGTTACTACGAATGTACGAATGCTTCAAGCACGTTGGAAAACCAATAACAACGTGCAACGAGCTTCTGTTCAGACTATTCTGCTCTGCGTGTTCAATTAGTTCTGTTCGTTGGGATTAAAATATTCAAGTGTATACTCACAATTAGTTTTCCTATTCTTCTCACTCGGAAATCCATTTACTCACCGGACGTCCAGCATATTAAATTTACTTTGCTAACCTTTCATTCGACATTCGTTCCAGAAGCCCGAACCATTTCAACTGACTTATTCTTACTCTATCAACTACATTCTTAACTATTCGATATTCTTCTGAATTTTGAAAAAAATAATCCTCATCTTCAATGAGTCTTGGAATTTTTTTAATTCACTGATAGCTTCAAAACAATGAATTCCAGGATTCAGAAGCATGAAAGAATCTTCGAAGAATACATGTGTAAACAGGGCTTAATGTTAACTCACCTGTGGCCGTGGAACAACGTGGCTAGAACTGATGGAGTGACGGGCTTGTCTGCTCTCAGAGTAATAACTCCATCTTGATTAACAGTTAGCGGGTCCAAAGTAGGATGTCCACATTTGAACAGCTGGTAGTACAGTCTTTCAACACTGTAAATTGCAACAGTAATAAAGTAAACACTCCGAATAAAGTATATTAAACAGATTTTACCTTCTGCGGCAACCAACGCAAGGGACAGCTTGGTTTAAAACGCGAAGCATGTCAGTCTTTGTGACTTGTAAAGCAGAACCGAGTTCTGCAGGACTTAGTAACTCTACTTTACGAATAAATTCCTCGAGCTCTTTACCTTTCACGGGTTTATTATCACAAATCAGACCCATAGAATTCAAATCCATCACCATCTGCGTACAAATGTATAAATAGATTGTGTATTATTGTATGTCAAACTAAAATTATGTATTTCGCGGTGATCTATTTCCTGTGTTATATCTGAGAAAAGTGAATAAGTAATGTGATGTAAAACTACGTATTAAAATAATTCGAAACTTATTCCGTTCTAAGAAAACTTATACTAGGTCACTTGTAAAATGCGTGTGTTTAGGGTTAGGTGTAAACTTGAGTTACACGTATGTAAGTTGAGAGGAAATATGGTGCTAGTAGGATCTATATTTCATGCTACGTGATTTATTCTATTCAGAAATAATAAATAATTACCGTTAGATTCTCATCGACGACAAGTGGAAGTTGTCTCCTACCGAGAGGTCTGTCTGTACGATACACATCAACTAATTTCGCCATTCTATTGCAATATTTCTGTTTCTGGCGATCAAATATGCTGCTGACTAGTTGATATAGCTTATAAACAAATCTCACTTTGTTTTACAACAACTAATATTCAACATAACATGTTTTTTGCACTGCCATTTGCAATAATTTTATCAGTTTATATGAGACGTGAACAGCAGTACATAACACTCCACGCAGATGGTAGATGGCTCTTATTGTATACAGATAACTTCATCCATATTTACAAGTGTCATCTGTCATGTTGACGTGACGAATTATTAAAATATTCGTATTGTTGTTATTAACTTGTTATTATTATGGCTGATTCTCAAATTACTTTTCAAGCATTTTGCGGTGTTTGTGAAAAAATCCAGTCGTTCTCAAAATTTGCAGAAAAAGAAAAGGTGCTATTAGATTTTATACGAACTTACAAAGATGCGGACAAAAAATCGGACACTGTAAGTTTAATAATAGTCCAAGAGCCAGCAACGGATTTCTTTCACATGAATCTTGGAAAAATTAATTCACGGTTTTGAAGCAAACAATGAATTAGAAATTATTATTTTCCAAGACTCATTGAAGATTTTGCTTCGCCGCAGTGAAGCATGACAGAATCTTCAAAGAATCCTTGTGTGAACAGAGCCGTACAGTATTTTAAACAAGCGCGTAACTGTTATGGAAGGTCCATGTCAAAATATAGATATTTTTATACAAGACGAAAATAGTAGTTTGTGATACGTGTTCGTAAAGTTAGTCTTTTTACACATGTTGCTCCAGATTAGAATACGAGCGAAGCAAGTGTTCTAAAAGTAACAAGTGTAAAAAGACACTTAACGTACGTTCAAGTTTCATACACTATATTTTTTGCAAGATGTCAAGTTAATGCCTTATTAAAAAATAAAAATAATATAAATTTATTCTGGCGAGATTTGTTTTAATTAAAATAATCGCAATACATTAGGTCACTTTTTCTATGACAAAAACAAAAACATCGAAAAATTGCCTATCTCTATAATGTCAAACTAACGGTCAATTTATGAGATTTAAATTTTTTTTACGAAAATATAAGTAATACAAAAAATGAGTATGAAGGCGATGTACATTGCACATTTCTTCTAAACTGTGTAAATACGTTTTTTTGCACAGTTGTTGTAAACTGTTTAAAAAAATTTCTTTTTCGAACAGTTTACAAAAACAATAGCTTTACAGTGACAGTTTTAAAATATCACTTTTTAGCAAAAATTATATTTTATCGACGAAAGAAAAGTGTTACAAGCAACGAAGGAGGGAGTGAATTATTTTTCTCGAGTCGATAATATTATTTTATCGTCGTGTATAAAATAATATTTTTTTATATTATAGCTGATAGTATAGAAAAAATATAATTACACCAATTTTACACTAAATTATTACACACAATTTCGTAGTTTGTCATCTTATACGTTTTTCACAAAGCGGATGCAGAAAATGTATGAAAACTAATTTGAAGAAGAAATGTTAAAAAATTAATACTTTATCTACCCTTGCTGTCTTAGTTTTACTTTATCTACGCTATTTTATGCCCTGTTCACACATGGGCACATAGAAGACACACACGCAACAGTAAAAAATACTATGTGTGTTGTTTATGAAATAGAGGCGCCGCTATTTTGTAGCTTCTATGTATGTAAAGAAAAAATCAATTTTGAGGCAACAAACGTTCCACACGTTCTTCATTTTGCTTTTGTTGCCTGTGTGTCTTCTGTGTCCATTTATGAACAGGGCTTTACTTTATCTACCCTTTGGGTTAAAGTGTTACTTTATCGACCTAAAATAGTCGATAGCTTTGGAAAAAAATAGTAAAGTCATTGCTTTTGTAAATTTTTGAGCTAATGACAGGTTTAATCGTCAGAGTGACATATTTTTAATTTAGATTTACCCGCGTGTCTGCCATTTTTTTTTTCTTACATAAGAGATAATTACCTTTAATATAGCAAAGCGCCACACTTGTTATACTTTTTTTTCACCCATCCTTCAAGGACCCTTGCCAGACTTCGCGTTCCCTTATCAGTATATTCAAAGAAACCTTCCATAACAGTTACACGCTTTTGAAAAATACTGTAAGCAAACCCGTTGCTAGCTCTTGGACTATAAGATTTTAGGTAAAATGACAAGTAATGACGTAATACAAATTTATAGGAATCAACTTTTTATCCGGCATTGCGCCTACTTGTTCCTGAATACGAGCGAGAACGTACTCCTTACGGTTTAAAAGAAACATCATTTTCCAAACTTTATGTCCGTACATTGTGTTTACGAGGAAATGACGCCGATCAGCTTTTAAAATATAACAAAGTTAGTTCGAGTACTAAAACCACCACAGATTTTGCAGATGTCGCTTACTGGGTGCTCCGAAAATGGTGCCCCACAAGCAGTTCACTTACAATCGCTGATGTAAATAATCACTTAAATCAGATGGCTCAAAAACATGCCAATCATCAACCTCGTACGTATGTTATTTTTAAAACTTATCAAATTTTTAATTCAGGTTCAATTAATTAGGTGAAGTTGAAAATGAATTAAGTAAAATGATAAAAACGAGTACTGCTATTGAACAAAAATGGATTATTAGAATCATTCTAAAAAATATGAGACTAGGTTTAGGAAATGATAGGATTTTAAAAGTATTCCATCCAGATGCACCAGATTTATACGATGTTTCTAGTAATTTATCTAAGGTAACATAAATAAACTACAATGGGCTACTTGCATGGTATTGAAAAATAGATTTCTATTACTATGTACCTAATGTTAGGTCGAAAACATTTGTAAAAATTATTATATGTTTTTTAGTAAATTGAGAAAGAAATTTTCTGTGACGACATTATCTTATGAACAGGAGGAGGGAAGCATATTAAGGCCAGCATTACACTATAAAAGTACTTTGACAAAGATCTTTTATAAACTTCTAAATAAACTTTATTTTACGTAAAAGATTTTACAAAATATTTTATAAAATTTAGTGTGAATACAAATGGACGAAGATGTTGTAGCTAGTGTATCTGCAGCAGCCATCATAGTGGATGTAATAGGTAAAAAAGTAAAAAGAAACGTTATGGTTATATGGTTAAGATCACGAAGTATATTATATGACAGGAGTGGACACTAGGACAGATGCAGTGTGGCCTTTTTGTTTACCTTTTCAAGAGAGACAGAAAATACGGGCCAACTCGGCCATGCATTCTATGACGATGATAAACAATGGTAACGCACAGGCCCGGTACTGATATTTCTCTCTCATACAGGTTAAACAGAAATGCTACGAATCTACAATATTACTAAGATACGGAGTGTCCACTCCTGTGTTTGTGGTTTATATTATACTTCGTGGTTAAGACTGTGGATTGCTCGGCGCGAATAAGCAATTATTATTTTATATATTTCCAAGCAAGCGTTTGATTCTATTTTTATAATCGCAATGACGAATGTCATGCCTTTCATATTCAGAAATTAACGAAATCTTTTATAAAACTTGGATGAAAACGGTAACTATGATAAATTAAGAAAATAACTTATAAAAGTCTACTATTATAAAAGTTGAGCTATTACACTATCAAATTTCTCGTCAAATATCTGTAAAAAGATCTTTGTCAAAGAACTTTTACACTTTTTTGGTGTAATGCCGGCGTCACCTGTGGTTGGCCGTTTTAGCTTCCCGTCGTTGCTATGACTTACAGCTAGTCATTGTTTCCAGCTTGCTCTACGTCAAATAGTACTATACTTGATTTCTAAACTAAACGGAGCAATCTGAAGTTGTCTCGCTGAGCCGTATTTACACTGTGTAAATACGAGAAAAATATCACTAGATTTTTTTAGCGCCAAAATTAAATTTGGCCTATCAGCGGGCAAACTCGATACAGTCACTGACAACAGCTAACGAGACAAGATGGAGAACATTCGTTTGTTTACATTACAAAGCTCGTGTGGTGTAAAACTGATGTTACATCAGCCAATCAAAAACGATCAGTTTTAGCATTACAACTTCAGATTGCTCCGTTTAGTTTAGAAATCAAGTATATTAAATTTTCATGATTTTTTTTGGCTGTTAGTAAATTTTTTGTCAAAATAAAAAATACGTGTCCCAAGTTCTGATCACTTTAAAAATATTTAATATAAAAGTCATGCAAGTAGCCCATTTAGTTACCATACTAAAATATTACTTTCTTAGGTTTGTACAACTTTAAAAAATATCGACACAAGACTACACGAACTAGAAGTAGAAATTTTTACTCCATTCCGTCCAATGCTGTCCTTACAGTGCGATTCTGATGTTCTAAACCAAGTAGTGAAAGGAGACAAAACTTTCTACGTTGAGAACAAATTCGATGGTGAAAGATTCCAGCTACACATGAAGGACGCAATTTTCAAATACTTCTCTAAAAACGGCTACGATTATTCAAATATTTACGGTGAAAATTACAATTCAGGTCTTGTAACTCCCCATTTATCTAAAATATTTTCAAAAATTAGTAGCATTATTATCGATGGAGAAATGATGGGATGGAACACAAAAACAAAAAAGTTTGGGTCTAAAGGGATGAGTTATGACGTAAAAAAATTAACAAGTGAGAATACTCATCGACCCTGTTTTGTTGTTTTCGATATTCTTTTGTTAAATGGTCGCGTTTTGACTAATAGACCTCTTTCGGAACGAATAGAAATTTTAGATAATTTGATTGAGCCCATCAAAGGAGTTATCATGAAAAGTTTACGTTTGGAAGTCACAACAAAGTAAGAAATATATTTTTTTCTACAATCGTTGTACAATATAAACATTGTTATTCAATTTTAGTTAGGATATGTTCAAATTGTTGCACTAGTGCGACAAAGTACTGTTTTTTTGCACTACTACGATTGTAAACACTTTATTTGAATTTTTTGTTTTGTTTATAAACGTTGTCATGATGATTATAACCATGATTTCATTGAATGTTATAAGCACGGAAAATAATAATTTTAATATTAGTTATTTTTGACGTTATACGACTGTAGAAAAAATATTACATGAATAACTATTTTCAAGCACCCATATACTAAATTTTTAATTGTAGACAAGAATTAATGGAAGAATTAAACAAATCAGTAGACAGAAAAGGTGAAGGAATTTGTTTTAAAGATCCACATTCGATTTATAAACCAAATACTAGAAAGGCAGGCTGGTGGAAAATGAAATTAGAAGTAAAAAGTATAATAATTTCATAAAAATTTAATTATTAATATATTTATTATTTTTAGTATTTCGATGGCCTAATGACCGAACTAGACGTAATAATTTTGGGTGGTTATTACGGAGACGGCAAAAGAAAAGGCATAGTTAACAGTTTCTTACTAGGAGTTGCAGTTTCAAATGATACTGGTAATAAATAAATATATATTTAACAATTTTTATTACACATAATTTCAACAGGAGAATCTCCGAAAGAATTCTACACTTTCGGAAAAGTTGCCAGCGGCATTTCAGTAGAAGAATTCAATAAACTCTTATTCAAACTTAATCCGCATTGGCAAGACTTCGATAAAAACAAAACTCCAGAAATGATCATTTGGAAAAAGGAGAAACCAGATTGTTGGATCGATCCTCGAAAATCTGTGATTTTACAAGTAAAAGCTTCAGAACTAGCGAGATCAAACGATTTTCAAACTGATTATACTTTGAGATTTCCTCGCGTTGAAAAAATACGGTACGACAAACCGTGGTACAACTGTTTAACTTTGAACGAATTAAAAGAATTGACGAAAAGTAATAAAGCTGTTGAAAAACTAAGCGGTCGACATTTAACAGAAGGAGATATTGAAGTTTCTCCTTCAAAACGCCTCAGAAAAACAAAAGATACTACTTCTTTATTTCATCTATTTGATGTGCAACAAAAATCTTCCATTTTGGCTGAAAAAGAATTTTGTGTTCTTTCGGGAAATGAACAACATTCAAAGGAGAATCTAGAAGTTAAAATCAAAGAAAACGGTGGAAGAGTCGTACAATTTACTGGCCCAAACACTTTTTGTTCTCTTGTTGGTGATATGACTCCACGTATTAAAAGTTTAATTAATTCTAAACCTTTTGATATAGTTAAATTAGATTGGATTATTAAAGTATTGGATGCATCTTCAAAATTTGTAAATTTAACTCCTGACGATATGGTAGTTACAAGTGAAAAGACTAAACTATTATTTTCGAATCGGTTTGATAAATATGGAGATTCTTATTTACTACCGGCTACTAAAGAATCGCTAGAAAAAGTTATGGAAAATATTACAAAAGAAGTAAGTCTGTATTTAAATAAATAACTATTATCTACGACTAATGTATAACTTGAACATTAAATGTGTGATGTTTGCTACATAATGCCACATATTAATCCCGCAGGGAATAATAGTCAATATTCCCTCCTCTTTACCATTCAGAAAATTAATTTGAATCAATTTCTCTGTGCAAATTGCACATTGCATTTAATGATAATAATAAATTAGTCGTAGATGAAGTACAGTACAGTACTCGCTATAATGGCTATTATTTCCTCCGATGATTAAAACCCTCGCTCGCTCGTGTTGTAAACTTCATCTTCGGGAATAATAGCATTCACTATAGCGTCGTTGTATAATATACTATTATCTACGACTAATGTATAACAATGAACATTAAATTTGTCATGATTCCCTCCTCTTCACCATTAAGAAAATTACTTTGCTTACTTTTTAGAAAACATTGCAATGTTTAATGATGTAACTATGGTGATAGAGAATTGACATTTGGAAATGTCAATATTTTTGCATATTGGTATTTATTTTATTAAAATCTTGTACGCAATTGTAGATAAAGTACTAAAGTACAATATATAACTCGCTATAATGGTATTATTCCCTTTGATGATTAAAACTCCACTCGCTTTGCTCGCTCATGTTATAAACTTCATCTTCGGGAGTAATAGCATCCATTATAGCCTCGTTGTATAATATACTGTTATTACATTTTCAGGGCGATTATTTGAATTTGTTACCATGTGAATTAACTTATTTCGATGAAGAAATATCTTTCAACAATCCGCTTGGATTGTTTCGATCTTGTTTTATTTATTTCGACAAATATTTAATTGTTGATGATTGTTTCTCACCAGCAACTACTGCACTATCCTTTGTTGAGGTTGATTTTGTATTTTACGGAGGAACAAAATGTGATAAAATAGAAAGCTTAACTCATGTAGTCTTTCATACAAGGTTTGTCTTACATAATTGTACAGCAACAATTAAATTAATAATTTTTTTTTCAGTGATTGTAGTCGGATGAATTTAATTAAAGCGAAAGTCATCAATGAAAATGTTAAACTTATGAATGAAAACTGGATTACAGATTGCATAAAAGCAAAAAAACTTATTTATGATGAGAAGTATTGTTTGTAAATAAATGCTGCTTGTATATTTTATTAATGTTGATAATTGTTTTAATAAATTTTAATTAATTTCCTGATTACATTTCTGATACATACGAAAAACCCGAAAATGCGTTCACCGAAAGTGCAAGAACCGGTTGAAGCAAATTCCGAAAATATTTCAATCGAAAGTGCATTACCCGAAAATGCATTTACCTAAAGTGCAAAATCAAAATGATGCAAATTCCGAAAATGCTTCGACAGAAGATGCATGAATTTTACTATGCATCACCCGACAATGCATTAGCCGAAAGTGCAAAATGCCGAGTGTGTGCACGCAATGAATAAGTTAACTGTTTTAGGCACTATACCTCATTTCAGCTAAGAAAAATGCAGTCCGTTTTACACTCACATTTTATAAGTTCAAAATTTGGCGCGAACTTATTTCTTGTGATAAAGTTGTCATCTTATAAAATTCAAAATATGATAAGTATAGACCTTCGAGCATATACTGACTAGAGGCCGCGTTACGGCGTTTGTTGTGATCGGAAGATATGCGGCGGGGGAGATTTGCGGGGTCGGAAGCCGTGATGTATTGAGGGATGCGTAATTTCTTATGCCTGTGGCACACCGGTCGAGGAGCATCGAGGACCATCGAGTAACTCCTCGAAACGAAAGAACGCACCCGTCCGCGATGGATTTCTATTTAATCGGTGACAAATACATCAAAGTTTTGCGCGAAATCAAATCCAAAGATACGTCTGAAATGAGATACATTCGTTTCATCGAGGAACAACTCGATGAAAATAGCGGCGCTCCTATTTTTCGTCGAGGACGGGGTGCGTTCTATCGTTTCATCGAGGAGTTACTCGATGGTCCTCGATGCTCCTCGGCCGGTGTGCCACAGGCATTAGTATTATTCCACAAAGTAAAATAATACTCACAAAACCTCATAAAGCTTTTCACAAAGTAAACGCAGAACTTAAGGTTAAATAAAATGACATGTGTGACAAGAAGTAACAAAGAATAACAGCAAAACGCTGCCCGCAATACACCATGACTTCCAGCCCCGCAAGTCCCCCCTACTGCATATCTTCCGATCACAACAAGCAACGCATTGGTATAGGGAATTACTTCTCTAGTCAGTATATGCTCGAAGGTATAGACCATATTAATTATTATAGCGCCTCTACCGACTGATTTATGAAATAACAAAAAGCGTGCCAACTGTTTCTTATTTTTGTAAATAAGTTGGCAATGATCAACCCCTTCAGTGTTGAAAATTTTAATTTTTATATTCTAAAACATTATTTGAAACACAATATTTGTAACTAAGTATATTGATTAAAATTATATGACACTACATCAACAGAAAAACACACTTTTAAGTTATCTGTCACTCAAGCTGTCGGGATCCCGCTAAAAAAAATTCAAATTTTCATAATTATTTTCACATAATAAACTAATGATCATTTATATTAAACACGGGCAGAATTCGATACTTCGTTATTAAATATAGCTTATATTAAAAAACGGCCATGTGATTCTGTCTGCATTAATTACTATTTTACTTTAAAAATTCACTTTTTCCCATAAGGTAACATTAGTTCCATTTCGGTAGTACTCCCTGCTTTGTGATTGGTGATTTCTGAGCATGCGTATTGAATAATTAATATGGTCTATAAGCATAATGTTAACGAAAATGAAAATGTTTGCTGGAGTAAATCCCCCTATCTCATCTCGACCAATCAGATTCAAGGATATCATCCCCCTATTTTAACCAAAGCTTTTTCTTAGCTGAAATGAAGTATAGTTGACAGATGATGCCTAAAACAATCAACTTATTAATTGCGTGTGCATAATCGATATCTTGCACTTTTGGCTAATGCATTTTCGTAATTTGCATTCATCCAGTTTTTGCACGCATTTTCGGGAAAACTTTCGGTCAATGCATTTTCGTGAATTGCATTTTGGGTCTAAATATTTTCTGAATTTGTTTCATTCGGTTTTTGCACTTTCGGTCAATGCATTTTCGGGTTTTACAGCCTTTCCCAACAAGGTCAAAAAGTTTGTTGTCGGACGGCGGACGCATGCGCGAGTCAGTTCCAATCGTAAAATGTCAAAAGCGGAATGTCAAAATACGAGTTCAAAACATCAACAGTTTTTAATCGATGTGTAATGTGTACATAATCATATTTTATGTTAAATAGATCAATTAGCAATCATGGCTACTCAGGAAAGACTAATTAAGTCTTTAGACTCTTTAAAATCTTTGTTGTCATCTAACCTTACATCAGATTCAACATCGAGGTACGAATTTTACATCTACGTTTTCTAGAAATACTCCTCATTATTTTGAACGTTTTAGGAAAAAAGATAAAATATTACACTGTAACATAATCGGAGATGCAATGTGTAACTCTACTGTTAAAGTAGCTACAAATTTTCCTAATTTACTCAGTTTTTCCATCGAAATCTTACTCCAACTTTGCGATGATCCAGAATCTGATGTTCGAATGATCGCAGATGAAAGTTTGAACAGAATAATAAGGGTAAATTATTAATTATACTCATCGTTTAGAATTTTTCTCACTACTAGCCGAAGAACAAACCTTTAAGCCGCATTCACAGCCCGAAATTTGGTGAAATTTGACGAAATTTGTGAAGTTTTTCATAATGGCATTGTGTACTTGCGTTCACAACACTGAAATTTGGTGTTGTGAACGCAAGTACACATTGCCATAATACAGTCTTCACAAATTTCACAAAATTTCGGGCTGTGAATGCTGCTTTATTGACATTAATTTGTTTTGTCTCGTGAAGTTGTTTTTCACTACCTTTTGCTTAGTAACGATATGGTAAAGATAAAATTTATTTTATTAAGATCTTGTACGTAATAAATTAGTCGTAGATAAAGTTCAGTATACAACTCGCTATAATGGCTATTATTCCCTCCGATGATTAAAACCCTCACTCGAGCTGTAAATTTCATCTTCGGGAATAACAGAATTCATTATAGCGCCGTTGTATAATATACTATAATTTATTGGTAAACCAGGCAATGACCAATGGCAACATAATCAAAGTTCAACTGGAGCTCCACAAAGAAATTAAAAAAAACGGCTCTGCCCGATCCCTACGGGCTGCTCTTTGGAGGTTTTCCCAGCTGTGTCACATGATTCGCCCTCACAAAGGAAAACCATATGTTAGTAATCTTGTTCCTTGCTTAACAAAAATTGCAGAAAGGTCGGAAGAATCGCTACATGAAACTATGGCTAACAGTTTGCCGAAAATTATGGATGCTTTAGGTAGTTTCACTACTGACAACGACGTAAAGGTATTTAAGTTTATTATAGACCATTTCTTTCTAGATTAGTTATAATTGGCCGCGGTTGATAAGAATATCGAAGTTGATAATGTTAAGTCAATAACTTAAGAAGCAAACAAACATATGACGAACGCTCGAAAACAAAGACGAAAATAGCAATTCCTTTTTTTTAATTAATAAAAATATACTTTTCTTAACATTATTTACTGTCCAAATATTGATAATATCGACAAAGTATTTTTAAATTGCACGTTACAAAAAATGCTAAATGGAGTAGTCGCGTATACAGGATGATGCACAACTTCGTGCATATATTTTAATGGCATATAGTACTCAACTCACTTAACACATATCTTTTTTTTTAAATCCGCAATTTTAGTTTCCAGGTTTTTTAATTAAATAGTTTTGGGTCGCTGTTTTCAATTTGAATTTCATTAATTTACTCTTCTTGCCATTGCACAATTAATTAAAATTTTATTCTGTTCATAGTTAGGTAATCAGACAGTAAGTTGAGTACAATAATGCACGAAGTTACGAATCACCTTGTATACGAGATGTATTTTTATTGGTCAAACCAACTTTGACGTCACAATTTGTTTTCTTGTCGCATTACTTAAAATATTATAGGAACATAAATGAGTTTTTATTAAAAATATTTGTCCAAAAATAAGTCCAAAAGTTAAAAAAAATAGCATACCTGATTTAATTTTTTTATTAAATAAGGCCGGCACGGGCCGGCATTACACTATAAAAGTTCTTTGACAAAGATCTTTTATAAAATATATTTGACGACAAATTTGAAGTGAAATAGCTGTTGAGTTGAGTTCACTTTTATAAAAGATGAGCTATACACTGTCATATTTTTGGTCAAACATCTTTTATAAAAGATCTTTTATAGTGTAATGCAGGCAAAACAAATAATTGACTGATTTACGGCAGCAGAAATTTTTTTGTACGGATCGTAACCAATTATTATGTTACACGTCGTGTTATTAAACTCGGCTTTGCCTCGTCTGATACTTTTAACGACTAGTACCATAGTGATTGATGTTACGATCCTTATAACATAAATAACTATATTATTTTAGTGTTTATTAAAAGCATTTCTTCAAAACATATCAAACACATCAGCAGTCTTACGGCGTACAGCAGCTACTTGTATTATAACAGTTTGCATAAAATGTCGGAAACCACATATTTTTATCACCTACGTTCTAAATACTTTATTAGGTACGTACATTTATTTTTCCGTTAATATTTCGTACTAAATAACAATACTTATAGATTTATTAATTCCTGTAACAACCGAACATTCTACTCCGTTAATTTTGGGCGTCATGGGTTGTTTAAGAAGTATTTTACCTCATGTAAAACAAACTTCAGGTGATCAAGAACTAAAAGGAAGTTTTGGAGTAAAAAGAAGTTTGAATGATAACGCTTTATCACCCAGCCGAATGATACAAGTAAGATTTTGTCAATTTGAGTAAAAGAGAAATTTATTTGTTCCATTCAAGGTTTATGAATTATGTTTGCATTACGCCAACCATTCGGACCATAACGTAATAAACGCAGCATTAGAAACTTTAAACACTTTATTACAAAATGCTCCTTCAGATTTAATTAATACTTTAATATCACCAGAAGGAATAACTAAAAGTCGGATCACTACTTCTGACTCATCTTGTATGAAACTAAAACATCGCTCACTGAGTAAGCAATAATTTCTTCCTTTAATGTTAAAAAAGGGTCAAAAACTTTGAGGGTATATACATTTCAAGGGTGTCTACGCAATTCTGGAAAACTCAGAGCTAGAATATTCAACTACAAAAAAATTCTTGCCTAGAATCATAAAACACCAGAAAATTCAGAGATAAGAAAATGCATTCATTAAAAATTTCAAATCTAGGATCCGATGGATGCAGAAATCGCATTATTCAAATCTAGAAAAAAGTGTTGGAATTTTTCCAGCAATTATTGTGAAACAATAGTTTACAAATAATGTTTGTTTAACAACATACTCGCTGTAGGCTTTTAAAACTAGAACTGACCCTAGCATCCCGAACACGCCGCTGCGCGCAGCTTGTGGGACTGTCACAAGGGGGGCGATAGGAAGGAGTGCACTATACTCATCGTATACCGATTTTCAACTTTGTTTCAAAATCGCTGACACTCGAACATAACATGTGAGAGTCTAATGCATGCGTAATGAAGGCGGCCATGCTTTTTCTAGATTTGAATATTCCTTTACATTAATTTTCTAGGTCTATTGGATTCTTGATTCTTTTTATGTTTTTTTGTATATGAGTTTTCTTGTCGATATGACACTATATGTAATTAGCCTACGACATTATATACCATCCAAGTTTTTGAGCCATTTTTAATACCTTATATAATTAACAAAACAATTATAGGTCAAATAAGTGTGGCTACAACTCGAACACTGGCCGACGAATCAACATTAGTCGATAACGAAGTAACAGAAATAAAAACCGATATAGAAAAGTGGATAGAAAGTTCTAAACTTCCCGCAGAAAATTCACTTTCACCTTCAGCTGCTACTGAAGTAATTTCAGCTGAAAATAAAGCTGATAGTAATGTGTCAGATAGTTGTGAATACAGTAATATTTATATAGGTACTGTAGATCAATCATTAGAAGTAAATGATAATAGTTATGTTAAAATTGATGATATTGATGAGTCTGACGGAATACCTTCGGAGAAAAGCTCGCCGAAAATAATTAACGAAAAAAATACTACAGTTGATGAAAGCACAGTCATGTATCAGGTATTTAGTCCGTAAAATATTTTATACACGACTATTGAATAATTCATTCATTTTATAATTATTGTTTGCTGGAGCAAATAATAAGTTCCATTATTCAATAGTGAGATTTTTTAATTATTCAACTGGATCTTTGACCAATAAAATTTCTTGTATTAGGGCTTTTGACCAATAGAACATCTTGTATTAAAGCATATTCAAACATAATAGTCCGTTGCTTGGTAACAAATTAAAAAAGATTTTTGACGTTGTCAGTGCAAAATATAAAATGAATGAATTACTTAATATAGTCGTGGGTAAAGTAGAGTATTCTACTCGAGTTTAACATGACAATAATTATTCACTCGAATTATTATGACACTCGCCTACGGTTCGTCTAATAAATTTTCATGGTCTTGAGTAATGACCATCGTTAAACTATCATCGAATAATATTCTATTATCCACGACCATTGAATAATACATTTATTTTACAATTGTTTGTAGTAGGTAAATAATAAACGTACATAAATTAAAAAAATTATAAGATGTTTGACAAAAAAATGTCAGTGCAAATTTATCATATAAATGAATTAATTATTTAGTATACTCGTGGATAAAGTATAGTATTCTACTCGAATTTAACATTGTTATTACTCACTCGAATGATTCTCACACTCGCCTTCGGATCGTCTAATAATTGATAAACTTTAATTCTAGTGAGTAATAACCACCGTTAGACTCACATTGAATAATATACAGTTTTACTAATTAATGTTTTTGTAGGAAATCGACATTGGTCAATTTGTAGACCCATCAGTCCCGCTAATATACTGTGCGCGTTTCATAACAAAATCATTTCTTCTCACTGGTCATCCAAACAATTTAGTTCCTGATAAAAGTGTCCGTATTTCAGTAAAATCATTAGCTTTAACTTGTTTATCGAGTATTGTGCAATATTATCCGAAAACTCTTCTTATGTATCTTGATAAAAATAGTGCCAAACTGGGTGATAGTGCCAAACACTTTTCAAAACAACAAATTTCGGATATTTTGTTATTTAGCGATCACGCCGACCCTCAGTTGCGTGGAAGTGTTAGCGTTTTAGTGGGAAATTTTATTAGATCGGTTTTAGTTCACTCGCAAAGTGATTTTGATAAATGGTTAGAAGAAAATTTAGTTACCGAAGGCCCGGAGGTGTTTCGGCTGAAAAATTTGGTGCAACTATTAGTTAAAGTGAGTATTTTAATTAAATTTTAATTTATTTTCTGTCCTACTTAATTTCAAAATGTATATTTTCTAAATTATTAACTGCAAATTGATATAAAAAGTACATAATATACTTACATTTCTACCACGCCTTTTTTCCTACTTTTGAGTTATCGGTATAGATATATATTTTGTAGTCGAAATTATGATACACATTGTATATTATATATATTTATTATTTAAATGTATGTTCCATTATTTTTTTAAATAAACTGCATGCAATTTGGTGAAAGTAAAATGTAGACTATCCCTGTAAGTAAAATTTATTGATGTATAAATATGTTTTAAATTTACAGAATTTACAAGATGAATCTTCCACATGTTCACGATTAAGTTTAATAGGAGTAGGAACCTGTATGACAAATATCATCGAATCAGTTAATAGTTTATCAATTTTACCGGTTATAAATTTATTACCAACACTTGTTAAAAATCCTTACTGGCTTGTAAAGGTTTGTATCCTAAATTCATTTACCAAATTCTTACTAACTTCATTATATTCAGGTGAAATTAGTAGAAATAGTCTGCGAAACTCCTTTCGTAACTCTACAATTTGTTACTGGAAATTGTGAATTTCAAGACAAAATAATCTACAACGTTTTGTTTAGTTTATTAACAGACGAAGATCAAAGAGTACGACATGCGGCCGCTGTTGCTGTTGTCAAGTAAGTATTAACTTATGCGAAACTGTCAAAAATAGTTAACATTGACGTACGCAATTCAGACCGGGAAGTATATCATTTGTGCACAATAGATTTCGCTGCCGTTACTATTAGTAACGGCGGCCTGAATTGTCAATGTCAAACATTTTTGACAGTTATTAGTTATATGCATTGTAGTACCTCGTCTGCGAAATGTGTTTAGTGTCCTCGAGAATATTGTTGCCTCGGCCAAACATTTTTTCGGACACTAAACAGTCATTTCGCAGCCTAAGTATACAATGGTATATTATGCAATGAGTTTATAATGATAGCTTTAATACGCAAGTATTAATACGAGTGTATTAATAGCCATTATACACTATTTTTTCTACTCTCATGCTTTCATTAAAAAACTATTCATTTGCGTGAAATTTACTTGGGTGTTTCATAATGAAACTCTATATCGAAATAAATACCATTTAAGTACAGACAATAGATATTTAATAAGTAAACTATAGATGGGAGTAGAAAATTAACAATTTTGTCATTGTTTTTATTGTTAATAATTTTGTTTTAGAATTGTTTCCAATTTATACAACGCAAAAGATCTTCCAAACCAATGTATAACAACAACTCGCGCAATTCACTACAAAAACAAATATTTAAATAATATGTTTAACAATTCGTTGGATGAAAACGTTTTCGAAAATCGGATATTGAAAAATTTACCGAAACCTTACAACAGTATGGGGTCGACAGTAAATTATGCATCTGAACAATCATTATCAAGAATTATTAGTTATTTATCTCAGAATTTGTTAAATCCGTCTTCAAAATTTGCCGCAGTAAGTTCTAAAAATACGTGCACAGTGGAGCAGAAATACAGGGTGTTAAAAATGAGTCACACACTCGAACATTAAATTATTAAAAAATTCAGTGCAGAGAAACTGCATGCTTAAAAAAACTCATACACAAAAATAAACACAAAAAGAAAATTCATATCAAGAATCCAGTGAACACAGAAAATTAATATATAAAGGAATATTCAAATCTAGAAGAATATTATCTGCCTTCATTACGTATACGTCAAATTCTCATGTGTTCTGCTCGAGTGTCAGTGGTATTGAAACAAAGTTGAAAATCGGTCCAACAAGACGAATATAGTGCACCCCTTTCAGTCGCACTCCTCGTGGTAGTCCCACGCTGCACGCATTGGCGTATTCAATATGTTAGGATTAGTATGGTTTATAAAGCCTACAGCAAGTAAATTATTTCTAAACCATTGTTTCTTAATCGCTTGAATAATTCCAACCCTTTTTTCTCGATTTGAATATTCCTTTCCATGCGTTTTCTGCATCTAACGGATTCTAGATTTGAATTTTCTATTTATGCATTTTTTATGTATGCATTTTCTTGTCTCTAAATTTTTCGGTGTTTTATGATTATACGCAAGAATGTTCTTATAGTTGAATTTTCCAGGATTCAGACGCACGAAAGAGTCCTTAAAGATTCCATGTGTGAACAGGAATTTAAAAACTGTTATCTTCGAGTATCACTGCTCCATTGTTCTCGTACTCTAATTATTTCTTAAAACTTGAATAATAATCTAAAATATTTTTAGTACGGCAGTAGTGAAGCCCTCTACCTCTTAGCAAACGAGTATGAAACAACAAAATACTACCAGGCATGGAACTGCGGCCGAGTAAAAGCATCAAAAATTACATCAGCAGAAATTTTTCAAAGATCGATTTCTCATCCGACAGACAGTCCCGATCGACATATCGATACAAATTTCAGCAGCGCTTGTGGATTACTAAATACTTGTGTCACTTTATTAACTACTACTACTGTCAGTCAAGAAATTACTTGCCATCAATGGTTGCTGAGTTTGGCGGGAAACATATTTTCAGGTAAAAAATAGTATATTGTGTATCAAGTGTCGAAATAAGCACCTTACTTGCGAGTGTTGCATTTTCGACACGACCCGAGTGGGACTTCAGTAACAAACATGAGCATGTAAGAGCATTTCGACAAGTAGTGCACACTATACTTTTAGTCAGCGAAAATCTAGATTTATTATTTAAGAAAACGTCTTTCATGTATGTTTATAATGTACCAAACAATACAAACTGTGCTGGTTTAAGCACAGCTCTCTGCGTGTTATGACGTACGAACCCGGAGTTCAAGTCTCTCGGCTAGCAGTGTGTGATTGTCGTCAAATTGTAAAACATCTTGTAATTAAATCGCACTCGGATGCTTCAATATGACCTCTTGATCGTCTTAAATGTAGTCCTGGTTGCAAAAAGAATCTCTCTACTGTCGCTCTGATTATTAAATTATCTCAATGTTTTAATTTAGGTGTAACAGTTTACAATTTAAAAAATTCTGACGAATTGAACCCCGATTCTACGAACAAACAATTATGGGACATGTACGCTGACAGATTCATTGCGGATATCACTGAACAATTTTTGCATCATATAGTAAGGTTGCTAAATATTTTTTGCCATATTATCGACGAAACTTTACCTACTTTACCACCAACTAAACCAGTGTTGGCAAATTTACCATCAGCGACTAATTTGTCGCCAATCAAGCGAAGAAGTAAAGGTGATATTAATGAGAAAAGCAAAAGTGGTGCTACTAAAACATCAGGTAGACTTGTAATCATAGATTCACGAAAAGTTTAGTACTAACACCTAATGATTTCTACGTAGATACTTTATTTACAAGTCATGTATTTTTTAAATGAAAAATATTGCTACATTAAAAAAATGGTGTTAGTGTTAAAATATTTAGTGAATTTAAGTGTTAATAATATTCTATTGAATATATGTACATAATAATATTTTTATTATAGAAAAAGATGAAAAATCGGATAAGAAAAATGATAATAGTAAATTTACTGCTATGGGATACTTTGCAAATTTGCCGCATTATATGAAGTTCTACGATATTTTGAGAATGGCATACACTAATTATAAAGTAAGTTAAATTAATTTTTTCGAAAATTTACATATTTTGTTTCCTAAAACATAAATTGTCAACAATTTATTTTAAACGTGAACATTTGTATACAGAACATAAAAACAGGGTAATTGACAACTTCGTTCATATATTTTAATGGCATATGGTACTCAATTTACTGACCATGGAATAAAACGATTTTTTTTTTAAATTCGTTAATTTTTGAAATCAATGGATTGAAGATTTCATAATGGATATCTGACTATGAATGGAATAAAATTTTAATAAATTACACAATGGCAAGACAGTTAAAAATTAGCTAAATCTTTGAAATTCCATATGGAAACAGTGGCCTGTAAATTAAATTTGCGAATTTTGAAAGCATCTTTCAATTCCATAAAATATTAAGTTAGTTGAGTACTAAATGCCATTAAAATATATTCACGATGTTGTGAATCATCTTGAATAATGATAACGTAATTCCTCCGGTTTAATTGTCCAATAATTATATTATTTTCTTAGATAACTCTAGATTCGGACGCAAGTGAAAAATTCTTACACCTTCTAAAAACTACGCTAGACACTTTATCCCAAGTTTTAGAAATGTCTTCTGTGTTTGAAATGGGCCGTATTGCCGAAGAACTACTAGTTTACTTACGTTCAACAGTTTTATTAGAATCTACAGCTACAATACACTGCGTTCTACAATTACTAAAATGTTTATTCGGAACGAATTTATGTTTTCAAATCAATGACATCGGTTTGAGAAGCAAAGTTTTTCAGGGAAACGAATACGTAAGAAAATATTTTAATATTTTTGTTCGTGTTTTAAAAAATGTTTTATTAGGATTTTCAACTAGAAAAATCTGGATTCTACTACAATATTTTTCAACTAATGTATGAGAATTTGACTGAAAGTATAGAAGCAGTAAAAAATGCGAATAAGTTGGATAAAGATAGTGATCATACTGTTATGGGGTACCTACATAGGAAAGATCGAAAACAGTCTGTTAATTTTAAAAGTTTGTCTCGGTGTGCGGACAAAAACGCTTTGGCAAATTATATTCGTTTATTTGAGCCAATGGTTATCAAAGCTTTAAAGGTAAATCAAACATATTTAATATATTTAACCAACTAATTAGTCTCATTTCTTAATTTTAAGCAATACACCATCACAAGTGATGTCAAATTACAATGCATAGTTCTGCAATTGTTAAGTCATTTAGTTCAACTTAGAGTCAATTATTGTTTGCTGGATTCGGACCAAATATTTATCGGATATGTTTTGAAACAGTTTGAGTTTATTGAAGAAGGGCAAATACAGTAAGTATTAAATACTGGGCGTTCGAACGTAGTATGGATTGCTCAGTAAACTTATATAATTTGATATGCCCAGCACATGAGCTCCCGTCTAATTTTGCTCTTTCTACTAATCCTATAAAAAAATTGTCATAAATAAATAATTATCGAGTTCCACAGATAAGATGTTCGTGTTGTTAAACTTTATATATGTCACAGGCTAATTATAAAATCAGTCGTTTTATAAAACGTCCATTCCTTTTCTAAATGACTCGCCATAAATGAATCTCACAGACTTGCTTTAGATACTGATTGCACTGAATTAAATAAAAAAACCAATACCCTTCTTGAGTCTTAAATACTCGGTTTTTATATAATCTCTGATTGAGCTGAACTAAATAAACAACCTAATATCCTTCTTGAGTCCCACATACTGATTGATTGAACTCAGCTAAATAAAGAACCTAATTCTAATATCCCTAATACCCTTCTTGAATGAAATAAAATGATGTGACATTGTGTTTTATACGAGGTTTTATAAAAAGCCTAATTTTACAATCTGCTTACGATATATGCACTAATAGGGGGCGGAAATGTACTAAACAATAAAATGTGAAAAATATTGGCATGGGACGGTATTAAGATTTTGACTTTAGGCGATAGTAACAAAGATAAAAAATCTGACCTGGACACCACATGACTTCCTTGTACGCCTATTAAACTGTTCATACTTTTCTTAATAACTAAAATGTAGAATTATATTATACAAATATATTAATATATAAGTACTACTACTACTGCTACTATACTCACAAAATATATTTTAGTCATTTTATTTAAACTGCAGAAGAAGATATAAACGATATTTTACTATTGTCACTGCTACTGTCACTGTCATGTCATAATCATTTAAATTTTACGTAGTAACAAAAAAATGTTAATCGATCATGGACTACAAGATACCGAAATACTAAATTATAAATATATATTTTAATTATTCTTAAATGATACCAGATACAAAAATATTTATAAAATACCGATTGTAGGTAATAATCACATAATCTTTCATTTAAAATAAAAAAATGTCTTAAATTAAATATTTATCGAAATATTTGAAAAAAGTACTACTTTCGGTTTATAGATTGAAACCAAAAATAGGAGGTGCACAACTAGATGCTATAACAGTCCTAAATACAAAATTTCAACTTTCTACGTCTAACCGTACATACGTACGTACGTACGTACAGACGTCACGACGAAACTAGTCATAATGGATTCAGAAAAGGTCAAAACGGATATTTCCATCAAAATCTGAAAACCGAAATTTTTCGCGATTACAATACTTCCTTATTACTCCGTACTAGGAAGTAAAAACAATACCCTTCTTGAGTCTTAAATACTCGGTTTTTATATAATCTCAGATTGAGCTGAACTAAATAAACAACCTAATATCCTTCTTGTCCCACATACTGATTGATTGAACTCAGCTAAATAAAGAACCTAATCCTAATATCCCTAATACCCTTCTTGAATGAAATAAATTGATGTGGCATTGTGTTTTATAAAATGCCTAATTTTACAATCTGCTTACGATATATGCACTAATAGGGGCGGAAATGTACTAAACAATAAAATGTGAACAATATTGGCATGGGACGGTATTAAGATTTTGACTTTAGGCGATAGTAACAAAGATAAAAAATAAAAACAAACTTACCCTCATATTGACACCGACACCCCCTCGAATACGAAAACTTGGTTTTAGACTCAGGGTATGCCCCCAAACATCCTCTCAAAATTTCAGCCATTAAGTATTTTTTTAAGTAAATGGGATTTTTGTGTCTTTATTTACTGTACTACTTTTTTTCGGTAAAAAGTTAAAATTTTAAGACCGTCCCACGCACTAGGTACATTTTGTAATAATTCTTGTGTGTTATTTGTTATTATATTCTAAACAAATGCCGCATTTACAGCCAGAAATTTGACGATATTTGTGAAGTCTGTCATATGGCAATGTTCACAACACCAAATTTCAGTGATGTGAACGCAAGTACACATTGCCATAGGACAGACTTCCGAAATGTCGTCAAATTTCATCAAATTTCGGGCTGTGAATGCGGCTTAAAACGTGACTAATTTTACATTATTTTCAGTTATGCAGAAGAACTAATACCAAGAATATTCCAATTCTTAGTGCACTTATCTTACGAAAAACAACATTCAAAAAGCATAATGAACATCCCAAAAATCATCCACTTATGCGATGGTTTAATGGCCAGCGGTCAGTCCCCTCTAACTCATTTCATCCCTGCTATAATTCCAGTTATAGAAGACATTTTCGTTTTCCGAAACCAGAACAACACAGTAACGGATATCAAAGAACTAGAAACAACTCGAGATGTTCTCTTTTCGATGTTGTTGCGATTGGTGGAATACCCGCAAGTGATTCAGTTGTTAGCTCTTGTTGTTAACGAAAGTAAATACTGCAATGATAACGGAGAAAGATGGAACCGATGGTCGAAGCAAATCGCTGAGATTTTGCTGCCGGTCTTGACGCAAAATAGAGTTAGGCTGGAAAATTCTGAGGCACAAATTGCGCTGTATAATTTGATTGTTGCGTTGAATCCGATTGTTTTTAAGCCAATTTCAGGGGTGCTTAAAGTTTTGTTCAGCGAGCCTCCTTCACAACAGGTACAAATTATATCAGCCACTTGTTTACTAATATTTTTTACATAATTAAAACCCGGGCACATAGCTTATGTCATGAAGTAAAACGGAATATTTTTTTTCTAACTGACAGTCAGATGAGTCATTAAAATAATGCACGAAGTTGTAAATCACCCTGTACTTTACTTTTAAACCACGCAGTAATATAAGATTTAATAAAAAGTAATTTTTTTAGTGTCCAACAGTAAAATCAGTCAACTACTGGCTCGGAATGATCCTAACTCTTTCGATGACTGTTTCTCAAGTAAAAGAAGATGTTTTGTTAATGAGAATAACAGAAGTGCAGTCTGAATTTTCTGCTAGAAGTGTATTTGATGTAACAACGAATGAAGTATCTCCAGATCCATTAAATGTGTCAAATCCAACTCATTTACTAGATGGAGTACCACCGGCAGAAATTTTTGCGCGATTTATTTTTAGGGTTGTTGGAATCACAAGCGAAAAATGTTTGAATATTTTTAACGAAGAAGGAAGTTGTGATAATTATGTTTTTGAACAGTTTTCTGTTTATTTGATGTACTGCATTCACATGTTTCAATCAGGTATGGAAGAAACTTTGAACAATTATTTTAAAAAATAGTGTATAATCTCCAAAAGTTTACTATTTTTCGACTTATATTTTTATAAAATAAAAATATTTTACATTTATTGAATACAATGATTAAATGAAGCACAGCACTCGACTATAGTTGAATTATTAACTAATATAAACGGAACAATCTTAAGTTGTCTCGCTGAGCCTTATTTACACTGTGTAAATACGAAAAAAATATCACTAGATATTTTGGCGGCAAAATTAAATTACACCTATCAGCGTGAAAATTCGAAACAGCCACTGACAACAGCTGACGAGACAAGATGGAGAAAATTCGTTTGTTTACATTACAAAGTTTGTGGTGTAAAACTGGTGTTACATCAGCCAATCAAAAACGATCAGTTTTAGCATTCCAACTTCAGATTGCTCCGTTTAGTTAAGAAATCAACTATAGACGCCTTGTACATAAACTAGCTTCTTGTACCTTAATGTTTAACTTTTTGTTCTAGATACATTAATAA
This sequence comes from Agonum fuliginosum, assembly GCA_947534325.1. NCBI lineage: Eukaryota > Metazoa > Arthropoda > Insecta > Coleoptera > Carabidae > Agonum > Agonum fuliginosum. The sequence goes on from OX384029.1 coordinate 46,747,343, forward strand.
TTTTTATTTAATTTTTGTAGGGAGTCATTGTAAAATAGCAAATTCCGCAATAACTTTAATCACATCACAAAATCCAGAACTAGAACCAATTAAAATAAACAATGTAAATAGTATTATTTTGAAATTAGCACCATTTTGTCCAATATTAGCTTTAGAATGGTGTTATCTATTAACTTTACTAAACTATAACGATAAAACTTTCTGGTCTACAATTTTACAAACTCCGAAATGTGATGGCATTGTTCATCTGTCGCCTGATTCCATAAAAAGTTTAAGAAGCAATTGCATTAATTTGGAGGTTGTCAAAATTGGAGGAACGATATTATATTGCGATTATCTGGTAAGAAAATTTCAGAAGAAAATCACTGATAGAAAAATAGACATATTGACAATCATTTTAGTCCGATTGGAAAATAATAATAATTTTTTACGCATCTGTCAAAAAATGTTGACATTAACGTACGCAACTCAGGCCGCGTTACTATTAGTAAAGGCTTCAAAGTTCAATTTCGCGGACTGATTTATCAATGTCAAACATTTATGACAGTTTGTTTTTGTTGTCATAAAAATAAAATATGTATTTTTTTAATTAGGTACTTATATGCATTGTAGTTGGGAAAAATATATTATTATATACCTCATATGCGAAATATGTTCAGTGTTTTCGAGAATTTTTTTGCCTCGGCCAAAAATTAGCCTGAACACTAAACAGTCATTTTACAGCCTAGGTATACAAATAACTAGTTTAACCAGTGGCACGAAAAATGTTCTTATAAGAGAAGTTATTAATAAAGTATTATTAACTGAAAATTACAAATTAAACTTTAAAAAGCATTGAACGTGCTATTAAATCTATTTTTCTATCAATGACATTTTCTCTTCTAAAGCTATGTACACACTATGAGAACAATAGCGAACAAACAATTGCTACCGAGCGTTCGTTCCTTAGGTCGTTCGTCCACACTATTAGCGAATGTTTGCTTTGTACACACTATGCGAATTCCCATCGTTTGCAAACATTCGCTCGGTATCGTTCGCATAGTGTATACATAGCTTTAGATGTTTATTTTATTATTTTACTAAGTGTATTCAATTACAAATTTTTAGTGTGAAAATATAAGCGATGCCGAACAATTAACGTGGTTATTAGTAAATCATATTGAATATGTAATTAGATTATCTAATGAAGTTCCAGTTTCCGAATTAATTGCAACAGTTCATCGAAATAATGCAGCTAGTGGACTTTTTATCCAAGCGATTGGTGCTAGATGTCAAGATATTAAAGAGGTAAGTTTTAACTGATAGATTAACTAAGAGTGGTGAATGTCTATATTATACTACTAGGTACTACATACACTACTCTATGCAAAAGTTACTTTATACAAACACAATTTACAAATCTCTAAAATCCAGAAGCCTAAAATCCCAAACCCGCCGCTGCACGAAACTGTCACGAGGGGGGTGACTGAAAGGGGTGCACTGTACTCAAAACGTTGTATGAACGAGTAACATTTTTTTCAGTATCGCTGACAGTCAAGAGAGTCTGCAGTTCTTTGCTGTTTTGGATTTTAGAAATTTGTATGAAGTTGCGTTTGTACATAATGTTTGCATTTTTTAGTGTTACATTTTTCGTTTTCAGCCATGTTTTATTGATAAGTTATTAAGATCAGTAGAAAACGCACACCCGTCTCAAAGTGGGGCACTTTTATTGTTAATAATTCCAAGGTTGTTAAATTGTAGACAATTAGCTTTATCTAGATTTGCGTCCAGTTTAGCAAGTCGAAAAACAGAACTGTTATTAACAATGGCTATGGAAGAAGTACAAGAACAGTTACCAAAAGATGATCTTAATATTATTATTAATAGTTTGTTAAAAGCCAAGATTATTAAAAAGTATGTTCTGTGTATTCACTTCTATTATTTATGTTCTAATTTGTTCTTTTTTAGGCATGAAACATTAGTGAGTTTGTTGAATCGTCTTGGCAGCAAATGCTACGATTTATCTCCAATCGAATTCGATCAACGTCGAAACTTAAATCCGGAAAACATAAAAAACATAACAATAAACAAAGCTTGGTACCTTTCTCAAGTTAGAAATCACTGCAATCAGACAACGTATTCCGGAAAAGAGTCAGCAGAACTTTTGAGCAAACTGGACTACGAAGATATGTTGTCCATTATGTCTAACGTTGATTTTAATAATTCTATTTTAAAAGACTGTATTATTTTGGTTAAAAAGACTGTGAATAGTAATTTTAGTGAGGAAGAAAATCCGTTGTTACGGTCGACTGTTATTACTTTATTGAATCATATCGCGTATATTAAGAGTTTGATTCCCAAGCCGCATCAGGTAATAATACAAACTTGAATCACATATAGCAAGATTCACAAATTCGTGCATATATTTTACGGCAACATACTGACCATGGAACAAAAATTCGTAAATTTAAGGGCACATTTTTGCACATTTTCGAAACTACTATTAATGGAATAAAATTAAATTTTAATAAATTGTGCAACGGCAAGAATAATAAATTTATGAAATTCCGTTTAAAAACAATGGCCCAACATTGTTTGATTAAAACCAGTTAAAACCCTTGGAAACTAAAAAGCGAATTTTGAAATAAATATTTTAGTTCCGTGATAAGTACGTTGAGCACTATATATATATATATATATATATATATATATATATATATATATATATATATATATATATATATATATATATGCCATTAAAATATATGCACAAAGTTGTGAATCATTCTGTATAATATTTATTATATCTTTTACGCCCATTCACCCAACTTGGATGTGACAGCTTCAGTATTGATTTGTATAAATGCATAAATAGAAAATTAAAATCTAGAATCCGATGCATGCAGTAAACGCACCTACCCAATTATAAATGTAAGTGATTAATTCAACCAACCAGCACTAGATGGTTAATTTAGCACTTATACTTATAATTGAGTAGGTCTGAATCTAACTTTAATGAGTACTAATTGGATTTGAATCTGAGATATCAGAAACATCATTTGAATCATGACAAGAATTTGATAATAATATTTTTAGGTGTACAAGGCTGCTGGGCGAGAACCAACCCCGTCAGAGCAAAAATACGTGAAAAGAGTGGGCGAACTATTTTCCGACAACACATTCTGGCAGACATTTTGTAAACTAATCCCAACAGTAACATGTTACTTAGAATCGCTGACAGATCTACCAAACACCAAAATACCAGACATTCATTTCGAAGATTTTGCCAAATTCGGCGTCTTATGCCTCGAGTCTATAATTTTCCAAATTAACAGCCAAGAAACCATAACCCCAAACTTCATGGACATTGTTCTAAACTGTGTGAATATAATTTTTAAGCAGCACAACTTCTGTAGCATCTTGGGACTTGACAGTTATTGTTCTTGGTTGTGTTCGGCTGTGAATTCAATTTATTTTTCTGTGGAGTTTTTGCTTCTTAACCACGAACCGTTGCCTAGTTTGCCTACGCATGGCTTGAAGGCAACTCTAGACAATATGGAGACGCTTTCTGCAGGACATGCCTGCTATCAGCTGTCGGTGATGATTGCCTGGGTGAAACAAATACAAAATAGCGAAGTACCTATTCCTGATTTTTTGCTGAAACCGATCAAGAGTATTGTTATTTCGCTATCGAGATTGCCGCTGGTAAATTCGTATGTTTTGACACCGCCTAATGCCTGGCAGCAAGGATGGCATATTGAATTGTCAGGAACGTTTAATACTCATGTTCCTCCGTTGCCCATTGAGTTTCTGCAGGAAATCGACGTCTTGGAGGAGTTTATATTTAGGTGAGAAAAATTCTCTTTTATAAAATGTATATAGTTAATTTTGATTGTTTTTAGTAATTCTAATAATGCTTTCTTCATTAAATTATTTAGTAATTACAGCAATTCTTTAGTGATTCCAATAATTCTTTATTAATGTGCTTGTCTTAAATTTTTAGAAAAACAAATGCCAATAGTAAAACTATCGAATGTATCCGTAGGCATATTTATTTCTCGTTATATAATTTGCTGACAGTGTGATAGTGTACACATAGCTTTACACATTTTATTTTTTTAGGATAACTCTCTTAGGCTGGACGAGCCGCCAACAGTTCGAAGAAACCTGGATGTGTCTCCTAAGCGTACTAAGCGCAAGCCCAACCGAAGACTCAATGCCAGACGAAATCGCTTCTCTAATTCATTCTACAAGTCTGTCTGTCCAGGCCATAACAGCTCTCTTGCTGCAAACGCTTCTAGTTCCAGTTCCTGGCGATCCGCACATATCCAACCTCATCCACGTCTCCAGGGACAGTTTAATCGACTCTTCCAGCGCTGCGATCAGAAAGCTTCGCCTGGCGCACGAGAGCCTCTTCTGGAAGTACCAAGAGTACGCGCAGCTCACTACTGCGCAGTTTCCACTGACCCAGATATTCAAAAAACCTAATTTCGAACGCGTGTATAATCATGGATACGGATATAGTCAAGTTTCTGTTGAGTATTTGTGGATTGCGGTCAAAATTGCTGAGATTACTAAAAACGATAGTGCTGCCGCACAAGCGTTCTTGAAACGACAGAAATATTTGACGGAAAGCGGGCTCGATTTGCATTCTTGTTTGCAGTTTTTGTTGGACTTGTACACGCAATGGATTAAACCTCAAGTAAATAAAATATTCATGAAATTTATTAGTGCTAACACCAAATTTTCTGTACATACATATACAGGTGTTTCACAACTTCAGGAGGCAGATACTACATGACGTACTGGTCACATATTAAAAGAATTTTTTTTTTAATTCGAAAAATAATTGCGCTTTACAAGTACACCTTTTCAGAGGCAGTGTATCGTATTCACAGCCCGAACTTGTATATTTATTAAGCCTTTTACTTGGCAGCCTTGCATATGTGTCTTATTAGTACAGTTTGTAAGTGTGCGGGTTTATTAGCCGTCAACTCGCGAGTGGAGAGTACCCCACAAGAAAGAAAAATTGGTGTTAGCGACAATTGATTACGTTTCAATTGTATTGTTATATAATTAATTACATTTTTGTAGAACAATACTTCGTTAAGACTACTTCATGAAGTAATCAAATCAATCGTAGTTCTTTCCGATGTCTTCACAGAAAAATCTCAGTTCACTTGGATGTTGGACGTTTGTTTAAATCTTTCTAAAACGCACCCAGTAGAAGACGAAATCTTGCATCAATATTTGGTCGTTGGAATATGTAAAGCTACCGCAATTGTAACACCAGTAAGAATTTTTCATTAATTTTAATTTGCTTCTTTTTGTAATCAAGTACGAGCCACGGCGTCTAAAATCATGACTTATAATTTCTATCCCTACCACAGGGACTACGGCGTATAATTTCACCATGTCTAAAACCAGTTAGGGCCACGGTGTCTAAATTAACGGCATAGACACATGGGGCCACAGCGTATAACAACATGTTCCTCAGTCTTGTCACTCGAATGAATGAACTGAACCAAATAAAAAATCTCATACCCTTCTTGAGTCCCACATACTCGGTTTTGGTAGAAACTGAACAGAACTAAATAAAGAACCCAATACCCTTCTTGAATACCACATGTTAGGTTTTTTTACGAACTCTACAGAAAAAGTGAAAATACTGATGAACATGTTATTATATGCCGTGCCCACTGAACTATATAAAATAACGGGAAGGACGTTCTCCATAAGACATGTATATTAAAAGTGTTTCCACCATGGAGCCCTCCATTTTGGATGTATTGGCAGCACTGGTAACCCCATAATTTTATTTTATTTTTTATGTTGCCTAAAGTTAGTGACTTCTGTAACGATACGTCACGTTAGGTCGTCGACAACCGTTTTTATTTTGTATTTTTGTAGTTCGGTTTGTTCGTCTTTTTCAGTGTTTTTGTTTTAGCCTTTTTTGGTTTACTATGTTCTATTTTAGTATATTTTATTTAAAATGCCTGCCATTGTATCAGCAATACAGGCAACCGCTAAAATGAAAGACACTAGATGTGGGGTTAGCAGTGCAGCCAATTTATCCAAAATGGAGGGCTCCATGCTGGAAGTACATCTCTGTGGTGATCGTCCTTGCCGTTATTTTATATAGTTCAGTGGCCATGGCCCATTATGTCGACGTCATGGACCTACGTGTACACGTGTATCCGCCGTGATAGAAATATACGCCATGTTTTTAGACGCCGTGGCCTCATGTGTAGACACTGATTTTATACGCTGTGGCCTGGGGGTTGATTCTGTAACTTGCGTGAGTACTTGCGACACCAAAACTAACACAGATTTGGCACATACATCTGCCGGGAATTTGAAGAACTACTGCATATGACGTCACTTGTTGCGAGACACGCAAATATATTTGCGTGACCTACGGAGGTACTGTTTCTAGTTGCGTTACTATCTGTCTCTTTCTAACACTATATTTGTATGTATTATTATGTCATTTTGCGGATTTAAATTTTTTTGTTTATTGCTGAGTTAAGTAAGTGTATTACAATTCCATATTTATTAATTAGTTAAGTTTTAGTTTTTATAGTTTAGTTTTGTTAGGGTTATACCCGTAAATATTTACCTATAATAGATCTACCTATATATCAATAAAATTGTTTAAGGATAAATAATGCCTTTAGCGGACATTTTTATTGCAATTTGATGAAGAAGTATATTTGAGGAAAGACCACATAACATACGTCTTATACGTAGGCAGCTAAGAGACGTGCAAAATCCCTTCGAAATTAAAAATTCGGAATTTGTAAAAAAATTTATATTGAGAAAAGAAGCATGCCAATTTTTATTAGACCAAATGCAATCGCATTTAGAAGTCGAACTCCGGAATACAAAAAATCAACATTATCTTCCATGAAATTGATTATTATTTGTTTTTGTACTTCCGTAACGTTCATTTAAAATCTCTGAATGACAATGACAGTAGACAGTTACCACCAATACCAAAACAGCGTGAAAACCTAACGAACTAATTTCCCCATGAAAGTCACCAGATTAGGAACAGTGACGTCATACTAACTCTAACGCAAATGTAGTCACGCAAATACTCACGCAAGTTACAGAATCAACCTCCTGGTCCGTTGTAATCAACCTTTTTTTTATTTTAGGATTTGGAAACTTATGATGTGGTGAAAAAGATGGTGGCGGCAAGTTTGAAAAGCGGATTTCTACCTGCGAAAATATCTAGTTTACACGGAATATTATATTTGTTACAAAGTAGTGTTATTGGAAATACTATTATTGGCGGATTATCTGAGGAAACTCAACTGATACATCCTATAGCTATTGATTACGTGCAATACCATATCAACGCAAATACTAAGTATGTTTTCTAAAGCTAGATTCAGACCTACCCTATTATAAGTGTAAGTGCTAAATTAACCAATCAGCGCTTCCACAAAATTCCAATTTCTATTATAAGTGCGAACGTTGAGCGCTGCTTGGTTAAATTTATTCACTTACACTTATAATTGGGTAGGTCTGAATCTAGCTTAATGTTTCCTATTTTTAGTTGTCTAATTATTAATTATTTTTAGTGTTTTAAGTCAATCAGAAGAGCACCAATTGATAATGTGGGCGCTAGCATTTTTCATGTTAGAAAATGTTGAAGAACAAATATCTGAAACAGATATCGTTCCATCAGTTTTACAAGTTGCACTAAGTTTATTGTCTCAACATAATCTTCCAATTTCTATTCACAACGCTTTGATGCAAGGTCTAGAACGATTAATAGTAAAAAAATGTATTTACGGAAAAGTTGCTGAACAAGTAACTAAAATCGCATTGGATAAACTGAAAAATTCAAACCCGAATTATTCTCTACCAGGGTTGCAGTTATTACTATCGTGCATGTATATGGGTAAGATTATTTGATTTTTTTGTACAGTCTATCAGATAATCATTAGGTTTTTTTTTTAATTACCTAAAACAATTGTTTCTGTTTGCTGATTATGTTTTCTTAAACGTGTAAATTTTTTCCCATTAAGTCGCGAAGATCATATCGGTCGCCGCGCCGCCACATTCGGGCTCGTTTCATAGCATTTTTTATGACTTGTCTCAAAACTTCTGGCGATAAATTCTCCACTTCTTGTCGGATGGTCTCCTTTCCGGACGCCAAGGTCTGTGGATTGTTTGTATAGACCCGTAACTTCAAAACACCCTAATGAAAAAAGTCTGAAACGGTAAAATTGGGCGATCTCGCGGGTCTGTGCAAACAGGCAAAACGAGAGATAAGCGGCCGGGAAACGCTTGCTTCAGAATGTCCACTGTCGCTCGTGTTGTGTCTGCGGTTGCCCCGCCCGCTGGAACCACATGTTTTCCAAACCCAATTCGTCAATTTGCGGTAGCAAGAAATATTTGATAATGGTTCTGTTTCTGTAACGCTCACCAGTCCTTTATTTTATCTATGCACTTGCACTAGTCATAGTAACAGTGTTGCCACAGCAGTGATATTCTCGACCAAACGTCTGCTCCTACATCGGCCACGTCTGCTACTGGTCTGTGTTGAGCCAGTCTCCTCAGGGCATGCTGCTAAACGTCTCAGTGTTTGTCCAGTTAATGCCGAACGATCTGGGAATTGACGACGAAATTTACATTAGGCCAAAACCACCGACAGCTTATTTATCAATTATAATTATAATTTATAATAGCATGAAAGCATTTGCGTCACCTAGTACTTACAATGAATTATCAAATAACATTTTGACAGTTATTATAAACATAAAACGGTTAGACATGTTGGGTGTAAAACCGTCAGTGCTCCAGCTAATCACAAACATAGAAATCACCTTAGAATTTTGTTTTTTTACTTCTAGACAGACTATAGAACAGTTTTTATATTTTTCTTTTGTTTAGATTCCCAAGAACAACTGAATGCGGATAGCCCTGACGGCGTCGCACAAACTGATCCAGAACTTTTTGTACAAATGATCGAAAAAGTTTCAGCAGTTTTCGATCGGATCAAAAGAAGTTGTCCGTTTGAAGTTGAGCTGTTGTGTTCGGTGCTGCCGAATATTTTGAATGATTTCTTTCCGCCGTCAGAAATTTTGACCAAAGTTATTGGGGAGTTTCTGTCGCCGCAACAGCCACATCCGAAAATTTTGAGCGGCGTAGTTTTCTTGGTAAGTAAAATTAACAACCAATTTATTAATAAAATCGTTGTTAAAATTCTGTATCTTAAGCAAGGTATGATTCTTTTGTCATAAGGGGTTGTCAAACAATTCGTTCTTGTTAGCAATTTAAGGGTGAACATGCAACACTCTAAAATTCAAATATTATTCTATTCAAACGTTACTTTGTGCAAACACAACTTAAATATCAGAGACGCAATACAAAACTGCAGAAATTGTCTTTGAGTTACTTCTAATAGATGGCAGCAAAGTGGTTTGTAACATCATGGAGAACTTCTCCAGCGGTACTATAGCAATGGTGAATGAAAAAAGGTTCAGTGAGTCTGCAGTTATGATTTGCGTCTCTGCTGTTTTAGACTTGGATTTTACAGTTTTGTATGAAGTTGTGTTTCAACAAGGTAACGTTTGAAGAACGTTTTCAACACTAGAATATTTATAACTAGAAGAGAAAATTCTTACTTAGAATCATAAAATGAGCGAAACTTCGTGCTTAAGAAAACTCATACACACAAAGAAAAACATAAAAGAAAATTCATATTAAGAATCCAGTGGACACAGAAAATACATGAGTATAGTGCACCCCTTTCAGCAGCCCCCCTTGTGACAGTACCACAAGCTACGCGCAACGGCGTGTTCTGGAAGTTATAGTTTAATATCCTATAGCGAGTTTATTGTTAAACAAATGTTATTTCTAAACCATTGTTTGACAATCGCTGGAAAAATCTCTACACTTTTTTCTAGATTTGAATATTCCTTTACATGCGTTTTCTGTATCCATCGGAGTCTAGATTTGAATTATCTATTTATGTATTTTTATCCACATTTTCTTGTCGTCTGAATTTTCGGGTGGATTATGATTCTAGGCAACAATTTTCTTGCAGTTGAATTTTATAGTTCTGCTTTTTCGAAAATTGGGTAGTTACAGTCAACGTTTGAATAGAGTAGTGTTTTATTTTAGAGTGTTGCGTGCGTTTCCGTGACAGAAAATGATCATTTCTCCTCAGGTGTTCGAACGAGCTTGCGAGCGTTCTCAACTGCCGCTCCTGCAAGATTGGGTGGTGTGCAGCCTGTCAAACTTCACTCAGTCACTTCCGGTCGGCATGTCAACCTGGTGTCTCACTTGTTTCTTCATAAGCGCGAGCACAAACTCTTGGCTGCGTTCTTTGTTCCCTTATGTGCAATCTAGGATCGGTAGATACGAATACGAAGACAAAAAGATGCTCTGCATTGCTGGTGCTGACTTCTACCGCAGTCTTAGCAACGAAAGTCAGAGAAAGTCATTCGTAGAGACCTTTAATAAAGTTAAGGATATGCCGGGAACCCCCTTTAAGGATTTGATATCTTGTTTGTGATTCGATGTTGGTCATTAGGTACTAGAATAGAGGATTTCGTAACAAATGAATAGATGAATCCGTAACAAATGAATGTCAGGGGACTGCTGTCAATCATTGTATTTTAAATTTTACTAAGCTGTTTCCTATGCCTGTTTTATACGACTCAATTATTGATCATTTTTATTTATTGTTGTGAGTGCTCTGTTCACATAGGTGTTCTTTTATGATTCTTTGATGCTTCCGAATTTTGAGAACAATAATTCTGATGAAAATTGCCTATCAAATAGCGGCGACGCTAAATTGAATCTTCAATGAGAGTTCAAAAAGAAGAATTGTTAATTTATTGACAGCTTCAAAACAGTAAATTTCTATTTTTCCAGGATTCAAAAGTATGAACGAATACTAGTTTTGTTAATTTTTTCTTTATCAATAAATTGAAGAATAAGAACATGTTATAACAATGTTTTTAAATAAAAATATAAAAATAAATTTAATCTTTTGATTAATAAAATTAATCGTGTAAAACAGGCGTTAGATATACAGGATGTTTAAAAAAAAAGGTATTTATTACATGACATACTGAGCGAGGAACAAAAATAATTTTAAAAAATTCGGTATGGGTAATAAATCCTGCTGCATTTTGGTTGCGCGCGCATGCTTGGGCATCCGGTTAGATGAAGCGAGTGCGATAGATACAAAGTACCATGTATTGAGTGAGACAGCAAAACTGCTGCGCAACACGCTGTGACAATAGAAAGTGCGGTTATTTAAATTTAACACTTCTTATTTTTAATTTCTAAAAAGTTGGGGAAAAGTTTAATTCAATTTAAAGACATTGCGCAATTTGAACAATTCAGTACACAACAGGCATTCAAAGACATCTGTCAAAATACGCGCGCATCGCCAGGATTGGCCTATTGACGTCACTTCCTTTTGCCACAAGCATGTGCATGTTACTTTGTATCTACGAGTATCCGAACTCCTTCTAACCGGATAGGTTTATTTGAATAAAATACGCTAGGTACTCTACTGGTACTAAAAATGCTCCTGTAATTGCTATTCCGAATTCATTACGACATGTAATAATTTTTCTAGTATAAAATCTCTCTGTATTAAACTTCTACATAAACTATTCAAAATTTAATGAAGCACTTGGCTGCCCCTGGCTATGACGTCATTCTCTATAAAAGTTTTTTAGACGTTAGGAAACGTAGAAAAAATGTCTCTCAGGTTTTTGTGTTTTGGGTAGGTACCTAATGATGAGTTGTTGATTTAAATTTGAAAATCTTTAGGATTGGTTCGTCCGTTATAGCGTGCTATTAGATTAAGTGAAGACTATTTTATTATGATAGGTTTTATAATTAACATTAACTCATTGTTATTTCTTGTACATATTTACATTTTGTTTAATGCTTGAGTATTTTAGACTACATAACAGATTAACGTATTTACTATGTACAAAATACGCGTCCCATATTTGATTTTTCATGTAGACTCTAAATTATTTTTACAGAAATATTTGAATTGTAAATATGCATATGCTGAAAGCACTATTTAACTATTTTAAAATGTGAATCCAATAAGAAGAACCGTCTTTAAATAGATTAATATTTATTTTGAGAAATACTTGTTCCATATTTACAAATTAATGTATACTCTATTAAATGATTGGTTTTTAATAAAAAAAAACAACTACCTCTCATAGTACAATCAACATTTTATTCATCTAGCATACGTGTTTGTGTTATAATAGTTATTTGTATATTTAGGCTGAGAAATATCTACAAACGACAAAGGTTCGTAGTTTATTGGCAGATGGCAGCACGTTTTCAGATGTTTCGATAGTTACACATTTTTAATTAACAAATGTTTTGCTCGTTCTTGTTTATTTTATTCAGCTATACTTGTTTTTAGAAACATTTACAGTGTATTATGTGGTTTTTAAATTATTTTTTCAGTAGCACAAACATCGAAAGTTTTCAGATTTTCCATTAGATGGCAGCACGCATCGATTTTCATGTTTCGATTGTTACATGTTTTTAATTAACAAAAAATGTTTGGTTCTCACTTGTTTATTGTATTCAACCATGCTTGTTTTTAGAAACAATTGATAGTACACAGTGATTTAAGTGATTTTGTAGCTTATCTCGTATTATTTCAACAAGAAAAGTGTTACAATGTGAACTTAGAATTTTTGGAGTGCACCAGGTACCAAAATTTGGGGCAAGGATCATTTCAGGTTCCCACCAAAGAAGTGTACAAGGTAGGATTTTAATTTTTACTAAATTTGTTTTATCTAAATTATAAAAACACTGGTAAAACATGACAGATATTTACGAATAAAATATTTATTTTGTAATTATTGATGAAACAAATACCTGCTGTAATAACAGGCAAAGAATGCGTTAATTTAGGTCTAGGTTTTTTTGATAACAAAGTTCGAAACATATTCAATTATTTTATACTCAAGAAAATTATTATAAAAACGTATAATTTATAGACTGATAGTATCAAATGTCATTCGTGCTAAAATTACAGAATAGTGGTCCAATTAAATATAAGAGAATTCCATCAAATTAGTCGTATTATTAATAATTATTTTTAAACGGGCCGTGTTTTATCACGACATTTGCTCGTTGTAAGATTTGGTTTTCGATTTAGGGCAGCACAGGACCGCACTCAGTTAATTTTAATAGTTTTAAGAACACTGAGCAAAAATAAAAATAAATTTAATGAATACTTAAATCGAATTACTACAAAATTAGAATAAGAATTCTTAAAAATTTTGTTGAAATAATTATCTATTCAATAGCATCTCTTCAGATATTTTGAAAATTTATTTATGGAATTTTTTAAAGATTTTTATGATCCATAATCAAATGTACCCTCTTAACCACTTCGATCGCTTCGCCTTGGTGCAGTCAAAATCACAATCCGAGCGACGTCCTTTGAAATTCAAAGCGGAAACGGAGAGATTCTTATGCAACCTTATCAAGTAGTGGTCAGCTTGAAGCGTGCAAGTGCAATTTAATTGCAAGATATTTTACAATCACACACTGCCGGCCGAGAGACTTGAACCACAGAACTCCGTGTTCGTACGTCATCTAATGCAGAGAGGTGTCAGATCTGAATTACATTATATTTTTTTCGTTTAGATTCATGCTACATTTCTAGTTCAATTTCCATCCGAGATTCGTTCGAGTTTCATACTTTTTTCCGAACTATTCATGTTCAATCGGAAATCTTCGATTTTGTCCCAGCCAACACTTTTTAAGGTTGGTCAAACTGACTGCACACTACTGATCATGCGTAGACAAATCTAGTACGAATCTGGAATAGATAATAAATTATTATTATTAGAAAAAATCTGGATGTGGACTCCACATGACTTCCTTGTAAGCCTATTAAACTGTTCATAATTTTCTTAATAACTAAAATGTAGAATAATAGTAATTTTTAAGTTATGCTACACAAAATAACGTAAATAGCTATGTTTATTTTTTATTTGTTCAAACTTATACATTTATATTATTATTATAAAATAATTTATTTATCACTGTTTTCATCGATTTTCCATTTGTATCTAATTTAATTCAAGATTTTTTTTTTTATTACTTATTATTGCATTCTATTCAACTTTTGCAACTTTCTACAACATACCGTTTTTGATTAATGCGAAAAATGCCAAAAAGTGCCCTTTTAGATGTTATATCAGTCCTAAATACAAAATTTTAACTTTCTACGTCTTACCGTATTTAGTTATGCGACACACATACGTCCGTCCGTACGTACAGACGTCACGACGAAACTAATCATAATGGATTCAGGAAAAGTCAAAACGGATATTTCCGTCAAAATCTAAGAACCGAAATTTTTCGCGATTAAATTCTTCCATTTTACTCCTTACAAGGAAGTAAAAAGTGTGGAAATCGAACGGAACTCGGATGGGAATTTCTAGTTTACATTAATATACTAGAAATGGCTAGGAATTTCTCGGATGAATCTCCTGTATAATTTATTTAACCTCAATACGGCCCTGTGCTGGTCTCTGGGGGGCAAAGAGTCCCACTAATAATGACAAACTTTCAAAACTAATTTTGGTTTTGTTTGTTGCGTGACAAATTCTGTCCTCAGATATTTCTTACTGTACAATCAATAGCAACCGAACAGAAATAGACGCTAGAGGGGTTGAACATAATCGGCGTCTTTCCGGAAATTGGTTCCTACCAAAAGTGCCGAAGTAGCTGAAGCCGAGCTGTAGAGCTGTTTAAATTCTTGCGTGATAAGAGATTATTATAGCCACCACTGGTATTTTGTGTCGCTTGAATTCGGAGTTACCACGATTGAGAATATTGATAACTTGATCGGGAGTTCAGAATAATAAATGTGGGCCCCTTTTGTAATTTTTTTACCTCCCGCCTCATATTCTATAAGGGAGGTAAGTATTGTGATGGGTTAAAATTTTCGAGTGTGAGTTTTTGGTGGATAAGCACGTTTTCGAGTCCCTAGAGTAAGAATTTAACATTTTAGAGATGATGTCTGTGTGTGTGCGCGTATATATTGGAATTTTATGCTGAAAATATGTATATGTATGTAAATTGGAAAAGAAATTTGTCTATGACGTCATTATTTTGTACCTATAGGAGATATAGTAGTAGCACTCTACGTCACATTTTAAACATTCAATTTTCATTAGTTTATTATTTTTCGCCAACCGGACGTATTTGATGCAATTGTGTCATTGTTTTTTGTAAAAAAGAAGGCCATTTGGGGATTGTTTATGATCACCATAGCAATTATACAAAAGTAAATCTATTCTTCCTAATACAAAAAATCTGACGTGGCCATCACACAACCTTCCGCCATATCTAGATTTTAAACAGAAATGTATACGTGCAATCCGGTGCCCATTTAAAATATACAAATAAAAATCTCAAATATTCAAACACAGAAATTTGCATCACCTGAATAAAAAGATTCATTCACAGGAAAACTCTGCTGTATTGAAGCCATCCTCCGTTCAATTACTACATTTAATATCTTACTTAGGACTTATATAGCGCTAGTATGCCAACTTGTCACCCGTCTCACCTGTCAATATTTTTTACGCAGAAACAAAAATCAACCGATCATGGATTACAAGATATCAACGTTTTATTTGATAAATTTATTTTTTAAATTTTACTGCAGTTCTTTAATGCTACCAGATAAAGACAATTTTTTTATAACGTAAGTTGCAAATAACTTTTCCTCTTATTCTCATTACAAATAAATACTATATTTTTCCAAATTTATATACAATTTTGACAATTAACCTTTTCAATCTTCAAAAAATATCACTTCCGATGAAGATATTTGTACCAAAATCTAGGGAGCTCTTCCAATTTATATACAAATGTTAAATACCAAATATCAAAATTTTCGGGTAATTCGGATTTGAGTTATGCGACTAACAACCCTTGACCACACACACACATACACACACACATACACACAGACATCATCGTGAAACTATCAAAAATGAGTTGTAAGGACCCTAATTCGTGCTCATCCACTAAAAATTCACCACCCGATTTTTTGCATGATTCCAATACCTTCCTTTACAGGTAAGCGGAAGGTAAAAACATTGTTGTTGTCATGGTTAATATGTTTACATTTTAATTATTGCGTAATATGAGGATATGTCAATTTAAATGAAATTATTAAATTACATCTATTTAAGCGGCGAAAAAATATTATGTTTCATTCATACAAAAAATGCTATTTTGGGACTCGTAAGATCGCCGAACTCCGCTGCGCGTCGTCCGGCAACCGTCCCAAAATCATGCATTTTTTGTAATTATGAAACAAATAAGTAACTATTTTCGACTTGTTATTAAAAATTATGTGAAAATAAAAAGATGGGTCACAAGTATTTCTTCTTGAAAAATATTTGGTAAAAAAATATTTTAGTGATAGCTTACAAAAATTTAAAGAGATGTAATAAGCTAGGTACCTAGTACCTAGTCTCACCGTAATGCACATTAATTTTATTTACATTATAGTGCGGAAGGTTTAATTTTACAACGCAAGGTTCTATATATTAAATTACGACGCGAAGCGGAGTGCTTTAATAAAACTGAGCGATGTACAAAAATACCTTACGCACACATTGTGTATTATGTCTTTTGGCCGACATACCTATTTATTTAAAATATCGTATTTTCTATGATATTAAGTCAGATGCTTTTGAAATTTGCACTAAAATTTCCTTTTGTCAAGTAGCCTTGAAACAACTGCTAAGACGCTAAGAGATGTCGCCAGTAAATGTGGCATTAAAATTAATCTGTTTTATTTATTTCAGACTCTATTGTACAATAAATTGTGTAAAATAGCGTTTTTGTAGGCTCTCCTTTGTATTTTGTAGTTACCTTTTTAATGGCCTATTAAAGCAATAAAAGTCGATGCTCTTTACCGAACAATATGCGATAACGTCATGGCATGAAAATTGAATCTAACATAAACGTCAACGATATACGATTGTTTACACTTCAGGATGGCAAAAAAATTTCATAACTACAAATACAGTGTACTCTTAAATAAACCACCCTTATTTCCACCCTCTCTAATATCAATTGTCATCTTTCTGCTGATTTCATCCCTCATTCATGGCAAACCCCATGGGTATGTTCCAACACCATAAGTTCATTATAAGTCAATCAACTAACATCGGAAAGTAACATCAACCATTACACATACTCTTCGCATTACTTGAGCGCCGTTCAAGCAGATAAAACGGCTTATTCACAGAATTAAATAAAGAGGGTGCTACGCCCCCCTGGTTAGTGGGGGCAGAGCACCCCCTGGACAATTATAAAGTTGTTTGAAGGACGCCAAAGAGAGATAGATTAGGGATGGATTTGATATTTGATTATGTTTATGCTGGAAGAATTATAAATTAATTTGGGGGATGGTGCTAGAAAGAGCATTATTAAATGGGATTGTCTTATTGTCTATTTTCTGTAATGTTTTGAAAAATTAACTGGCAATAGTATATTGTGTATCTAATGCGCAAAGTAAGCAATTGCGCGAGGCGAGTTGCAGCCCGAGCAGTAGCGGCTCGAGGCCTACCGAGGCGAGCCGAGGAGGCCGAGGGTAGCTACGGCGAGGGCTGCAACGAAGCCAAGCGCAATTGCGCCTTTGCTCACGAGATGCACACGATATTTTTTGTCATTACTGCACAAAAAGTAATCTTTTGAGTGACCTTACTTATCAAAAGATAAAATGAATACTTTTAAAATTAATATGTATAAAATAAAAAAGTAACTAATATTTACCTACATGTAAAAGCATAAGAAACTAATTATTAACAGTAAAGAAAAGAACATTAAAATATAAGAATAAAATATTATTGTCCATTAGATCCAATATCCAATGCACAATCTGCACAATAGTCGACACTCGACAGTAGAAACTATGCATAGAGAAGTAGGTACTACAGCTGTTCACGTGCTTGTAGTATTAGATTATCACGTGTGTGGCGCTAGTGCTACGCGCACATTTCGTGTCGGTAACTACAGAAAACTGTGGAGTGTTAAATTTGCGTGCGCAAAGTGAAATTTTGCGCACGCTATTCCCGCACGCTTGTACTTTGCGCACGCATTTTTTGTCTAGTTAAAAAATAAGCCACTTTGCGCACGTAAAACAGGCACGAAAAAGGTTACTTTTTGTGCAGGTATGATAAAAATAACTTTTTGGCGTCCTGAAGTGTAGACATAACAATCACGCATCGTTGACGACTGGTAGATTTTATACACGTCATTATTTTACCTATAGTACTACCTATATAAAATGGACAGCAGACCTATCCGCCATCTTGGAACCCAACGTAGTTTTAATACTGTCAAGTAATTTGATGCGAATGACAATTATTTAAGACTTTGTTGATAAATTATTAATCCAGAATGTAAATTTATAAGAAACTCACGGTACATAAGCAATCAGCTATACCTAGTTTTGGGTTTCCAATAGGGTACTTTCCAATACTTGAAATATACATAATTTATATTAAAATTAGAAACAACGGGTGCAATCAGAAGCATTGGTATAAAAATTATTGTAAATATTTATTTCCAAACAGCAGTAGTAGTTATTAAATATTTTGTTACGTCATCTGCCCTTCATTCAAAACAAGAACTCGTATTGGTCGAGGATATTTTAGCGCCACGAGGAACAGCGACACGAGAGTTCAAATGGAACTTATGTTTACATCAGTGCCCATGCAATGTCAAACTGTTGTACATCTACATTGTATTATGCCTTCCAAACTGAAATTATATTATAAACTGTAATTAGGGCTAAAAATACAAATTTCTCTAGAAGATGAATCTAATGCCGCAAACTGCGATTGACTAACTATTTGATTCAAATTTTAAATATCATAGTGATAAATTTATTTTAATGAGTCAATTCTCTGGTCCTCGGATGTTTGGTTATATCCGAGGGCTTGAAGCATTTGATTGGTCTATTGTGCCTACACCTCAGGGACTCGTCTAAGTCCTGAGGGAATCCTGGGAATACCAGGAACACAGGAACCAAAGAGAATTAAGATTTCATGGGATTATATTTGAGAGAGGCTGAATTTGTTGATTGATTTGTTCATAATTAATTCGATTAGAAATTAGAAGATTAGATCAATTAAGAAATTAGGATCGGCAACTGAATATGATTTGAATGCAATACCAGAAGATCCAAATCTATAAAATTTATATAAGTAATAAAAAATCTGCTTCAAAAGATTCAATTCAAATCTAGAATTTTAGATTCGGAATAAATGCAGACAGGAAGATTCAAATCTAGAAAACTAGTTTGACTCTTTAATACAGAGCGGATACCTACACAAATTAGGTTGAAGCTTTGCTTGAACAGAAAACGAAATGAACAACTCAGGGGCGGATCTGGGATTTTTTGATATTTAAAAAATTCAAATTGTGCTGGTGCTGGTTGATAAAACTTTTTTTTTCATCCAAAGGTTAAAAATTATGTAATTGAAAGTTATCCTGCTCAGCACTTCATATACGTGACGTGCCTGAATTACACTTTAGTATACAGAATAATAGAAAATTACTTTTCTTGAGTCCCACATACATGGTTTTGACTATATTCGAGATTTGCATCTTTCCAGTGTTTGCACTTATGTCGAATCTAAAATCTAAGGTTTAAATATCCCTGTGAATGAATCTTTTGATGCAGGTATTTATTACTTAAGTACTTTAATTTTCTAGATTTTCATTTTATGATGTTGCATTTTCTTGTGTATGAATATTCTAGATTTGTATTTACTGGTGTTGAACAACTTGTAGCAGTTTATGACATGTTTCAATTTATTTTGTGACATTCTTAACTGGATTGAAGTATAGTACATAGATTTTAAAAACAAGACATAGTATTATTTTGCTATGAATTAGATATCGTATCTAAATAGTAATCAGTATAAATGTTTGAATTTTACTTAGTATATTTTTGCAGAACAAGATAAATAAAAGGTAAAATGATGAAGACACACTTGTCACCCCTCATAACTACCCTAAGTGAACACAGCCCCCTGATCTATGATCCCATGAACAGTTGAACACGCACCACCAACAAAACAATCGAGTAACGTTAACAGTATTGCATAGCCTTCTTTCTGTTCATAAACAGATAGAGATCACGCCACACACCCGTATAGCAAGGGGTGGGGGTGATAATTCAATTGCTGCAATGTCACCCCTCACAGAAGCTTTTACGCTGTAACAATTAAAGTTTCAAATACACAATGATTTGCACCGTTGACAATGAACGAATTAAATTCTTTTTTTCCGTTTTTCTTTTAGAGTAAAAACGGTAAAAACAAGAGGTAATTGACGTTATTTTTCGATAGCAGAGTGGAATTTAATTTAAAAATATTTCATTTTTGCATTTGGGTAATTTAGTACGACAGATAAAAATTTACGAGTAATTGTGAATTATAAATTGATTGATTTAAATCAGGAAATGCACTTGAAAAAATGTGCGAGGTTTAATATTTTATTTCTCATTAACACTTCAATTTCCTGTCAATTCATAAAAATATTCTAGCTTGATTTTTATACATGTGACACGACAAAAAATGGGAAATATATTAATGTAATTATTGTAATTCTGACTAATATATGGAATTATATTAAAAAGCTCTTAACATACTTATGCTCTTAATTTAATTTTCCAAATAAAGGGCATATCCACTATAATAAAAATTATAGATATAGCCGAGTTCGTTATGTATGACCAATTATTGTGATTTATTTGATAAATAAATAAATTCAGGTTGATTGAACTAATAATGCTCAATGTTATGTATAATAACCGATTTAGATCAATTCGTGTGATCTTTCATCTGATTCAGATATTCTTATATCTTTTTAGATCTTGGTCTTGGTCTAGATCAAATAAATACACTCGGCAAAATTAAAAACGCGCCACTTGAAAATGCACCAAAAATTCAGAATTTTTAGATCGCCATAACTCGGTTCAATTTGGTCGAAAATGGATGAATCTTCGAGTTGTGACAAGTTTTAAGTTTTCTCTTTTAAGTGATGCAAGTTAATCTGAGACAATGACACCAAGTTCATTTCACCTTGTGCCACATCCCTAAGAAAAAATTAAGTTCTTGATGTCAAATAATGTCAAACTTTGACAACTTGTACCGGGTGCAAAAAAAAGATGGACTCAATCCAATACCAAGGCGATAAAGTTCATTTATTTTCCTCTCGGGAAAAAAATTGAGTACCAGCGATAATTTGGCTCGAAGTTATGAATTTATTAAATAAATTTCATTTATCGAAATTGTCTACAAATAATGTATACCTTACCTTAAATTGAAGTGCTATTTTATTTAATGTTCTTGTGATCGCTTTAGATTTCAAACTTATCAAAATTTTAGTGCCGTTTTTACATCGTCAAAGTTGGACATTTTTTCCATTAAAAACATTATTTTCACAGAGGTGCTAGAGGGGAGCGGAAGGGGTTGCGCTTAAGGTAGTAAATCCATGGGTAGTGACAACCCAAAATATGACTTGAATTAATATACAGCATTCATTACAAGTCGTAGAATTTGAATAAAAATTAAAATTTATAGGTAACCGTTGAAATAACGAAGATAATTGAATTTAAAGTTGACACAAAAACGCGCTAAAATACATTGCGTATATGGTGGTTACCAGTAGATTTACTAAACGATTAGAAAATTTTATATCATAACAACCCAACACATATTTGGAAAACGAATATGTTATTCTTTGATATTTGAGGTATTTATTAGAAAAATAAAAAATATGAGTCACCGCAATAATGGTTGAGAAATCGCATGCAAAAGGTTCCAGTCTCAAGAAAAATTATGTTTTGACGTACTACTACTGCATTTCAGTGTAAACTAAAATTTCAATTATATTTTTTATTTAATTGGATACCTATGATTTGTAATTTACATCCAAATCTACGATTTTTAATGATTTATTTCTGATTATTTGACTGCTTCGGCCTCACCTCACACCGAAATCACGCACGCTTATGACCGACGGATTTTCTACCTTAAGTTCGCATGCATCATGCATGACTTTAAAGTAGGTAGGCACTTCAAAGTTTTTCGCCCGCAAAGATTCATCGAAATCGATTGAAAATACACCGAGTTATGGCGGTTTGAAAATGGTCGAAATTTCACGAATTTCAAGTGTTTCATTTTTTGTCCACCAGTGTAGATAAATAAGAAAAAATTATCTAGGTTAGATAATAGATAAAAATATATTATCTAGATGATTTATCTATAAAATAATCTATAGATAAGTTACAACACTGCATGTAGGTATGGTACTGAAAATGAAATTTTTATCACTAGGAACTAATGTTAGGTGTAAAACATTGGTAAATAAACAAATTTTATTTTAAAAAAAATATGTTTTTTGTAAATTGAGAAAGAAATTTTACTGTGGCGACATTATTTTGCATATGAGATATGGCAACATTCTACGTCACATCACATAAACTCAATTTTCATTAATTATTTTTGGGCTTGAAAAATTTTGTGAAAATAAAAAAGTAGCCCATTGATCTTAAATACAACACAATGATAGTCATTTAGTCCATGAAAATGGTACGTACACAATCACTTCATAGATACATTAAGTTCGCGGAAGTAAAACCACGCAGAAAATGCAAAAGAAAGTAATAGGCAATTGATCAAACCAGCACTATAATTTGTCAAACACTCATCCAATCACAAAATCCTTTCTGTCACCATGTTCACTTCACTACAAACAAACAAAACAATAAAACAAGGAAGAAAGTGACAACAACAGCACCGAGCTACTTCACTTGTCTCTGTGATCGAAGTGCAATAAATAGCGCTTCAGTGTTAGCGGTTAGTCGCAGCGGAAACGGAAATGACAGGTTAACTTAATCCCGCGGACTTACAGCTCGTCTCAGATGTAATCGCTGTCCACCCGAGTTGAAAGGTCAATCATTCAAACGGTCAACGCGAGGGAGAGATCATAAAAACATTCACTACCCATCAGGCCGGAAACACGTCAATATCATGAGATATTTTATAGTCGTTCTGCAGAAATTTGGGACACTGAGATTATTATTCGTTGCAAACTATTCTTTCTGATACAACAATTATTTATTAATTGATGACAAAAATTACAATTTGCAAAGAGCATTTTGTTTATAATGATGAGTTTGTTCAACAAGATTGATTTTGACTTTCAGTTTTCAGAAAACAGAACAGAACAGAAAACAGTCAAAAACATAGAATTCCGCACGCTATTCTATAGCGTTTATTGTTGTGTTAAACATAAAAATAACAAATTATTTATTTTTCAGGGGAGAAAATAATTTCGGCACCCATATTTGTAAAAAAGGGTTTTCGCGCGCCACTGTACAGCTTTTATTTATATAAATGAATTAACTTAAATTTTAATATGTTGCCAACAAAGCTTGGATCTGCGAAATCACCGGTCGAATTTTTTTATTCGTTTTATAATAGAAGAAACCTATTTATGTTCAAAAGTAACTAAAATTGTCAAAATTCAAATTAACATATTTCGATTTTAAAGCAAAATTTTAAAATTCTGCATCGCCCATTTTGTAGATTTTACTTTTATCTTCAACAATATCTTTAGATTATTATATTTAACAAAACAATAACGCTGTTGAGCGGTTTTTGGCTGTTTTCTGGCGCGGTTGGGGATCGCCTTAATGTTTTTTTTAAATTTTTAACTTCAGTAAGCTATACTTAACAATGAGCAAAAAAAATTCAAAATTTTTCGGTGATTTTTGACAGGCTGTATTTCGTTGAAAAATGGTCGTATTGAGACTTTAAAAAAGCATTTTAAAGTTTTAAGATTCTAATTTTCAGATTTTTTGGCTAAAATTTTTTAGGAGCTACGGTTTTTATGCAATTCTAACAGATACCGTGAAAAAATAATATTGCAAATTTTTTGCTTCTTTTTTTTGGTCCGCGGGTTTGAAATTTTTTTTTAGTTAGGCCGTCATATGGATCAGATATCCTGTTTATTTAGCATTAATTTCCTTTTTTAAACCTCCCTTAATTTTTTTGAGTAGTAAATTTTTTACCACTTCGAATTTAGCTCAGCCGCGACGCAAATTTCCATCGTTAGATCTAATCTTCACATTTTTTGACGAGTTTTGGGAATTTG
Source organism: Agonum fuliginosum (assembly GCA_947534325.1). Taxonomy (NCBI): domain Eukaryota; kingdom Metazoa; phylum Arthropoda; class Insecta; order Coleoptera; family Carabidae; genus Agonum; species Agonum fuliginosum. The sequence goes on from OX384029.1 coordinate 46,771,553, forward strand.
GTAGAAATGTAGCAGCACCGAAACCAGTAAAATTTTGAAAGTGGTCTACCAGAAAAAAAAGTTTGGGAACCTCTGGTCTAACACATACAACCTTTTGCAGTAACGAGCAGTAGGTAAGCCAGATATAGTTATTCTGATTATTACGGTGCCATAAGCCTAAATTGTAATTTTTTGACAAACGACTCATTGCAGTATCAACGACGATATATAATTTTTGGTACATCCATGTATACTTATCTGCTTCCAGTAAAATTAAGCTTCCAGGCTGCACCTGCAACCTTAGAGCATTTTACGAATACAAATCTCCAAATTGCCCACCACCCTGCGGTCTAGTTATTTTCCTTGCCGCCAGGCGGTAGCAGTGGGCGTACCCTTGTGATATTTTGTGGGTTTGTGGATTTTAAAGACCGGAAAAGCAAACACTTGTACTGTCATTTACCACTGGTTCCCATCGTTTGTTCCTGTAACCTGTATTGCCAGGTTACCGGTCATTGTGGGTGGCAGTAGCAGTCACTTCACTGATCATTTCGGTGCTATTACTAAGATTCTTTTACGATTTGTGGTTTTGTTTGTCGTCATGAAAACGAAGACAAATGAAGATGTGGAGGGTAATTTTATTGGAGGTTCGACCGTGGGAAGATTTTAAAACGTTCATTGTATCAAAAAAATTTAATGAAATAATTTACTCCTGAACATTAGTTTATTTAAATTTAAATTAGTTCACTCAATGTATCAACGTGTCTATTACAAGATTGATAATTAAATTAATAATTCTTAATGTTTTCTTAAATGAACAATATCGAATCGAAATTAAATTGTCAAATGTAAAAATGACATTACTGCCATGATTTTGATTCGATATTTTTTATTTAAGTGACACTTAAAATTTAACGGATAGTGGTACAACTGACCATCTACACCAGAGGTTCCCAAACTTTTTTTCTCGTAGACCACTTTCAAAATTTTACTGGTTTATCCCCTGCTGCTACATTTCTACCATATTCCCAAAACTCGTCAAAAAAGTTTTACCTAACACAACAGTCGCTGACCTTCTTAAAATATATTACTCAAAAAATTTAGGGAGGTTTAAAAAAAGGAAATGAATGCTAAATAGACAGGCTATCTGATTCATATTTAAAAAAAAATTCAAACCCGTGCACCAAAAAAATTAAGCAAATAATTTGCAATATTATTTTTAGCGCTATCTGTTCAAAATGCTCAATACGACCATTGTCACTGAAATACAGCCTACCGAAAATCACCGAAAAATTTGGAATTTTTTTGCTCCCTTAATTTTTTTTGAGTAGTGTATTATCTGCCTACATTGATAAAGGTAAAGCTAAGCCAACATTTTTGTTCATTATTATCGAAACCAGATAAATTTTCGTGGACCCCCACTTACAACTTGTGAACCCCCATTTTTTCAACGGCAACGTAGGACCCCTAGGGGTCCACCTTGACCACTTTGGGAATCACTGATCTACACTATCGATCTACCTACAGTATCGAATGACAATATTGCTGTAGTGAGTCTGAGTACCTACATCTCATTCGACATTCGAAACTGTTAAAATAGATGTAGTCATTGTGGATCGACTTTGTCGATCGATAGTGTCGACCGTAATAAGGATGCGGCTTTATTTCTAGCTTAGGCAGCAAATCTGTTTTTTTGCCATGTTAAACACATTATTTTTTCGGCGATTATTATTAATTAATATTAATTTAGTCATTATTTTAAATACATTGATAGGTATCGCAATCAAATTATGTTGCTATGTGTATATGTTGGCAGTTGCTATGAAAAAACAAAATAGGTTAGGTGTATGTTGATGAATTTTATAAATGTAAAATTTGTTGATTCACCATAGTAACAATTACTTTTGCTGCCTAGGCTTTTTTTACTATTTTTGCTGCCTAGGCAGCAAAAGTGACACTTTGCTGACTGTCAACTGTTAAAAAAAGCACTTTTAATGTCAATCGCCGAAAAAATATATTTTTAGACGACCTCAGAAAATATATAATATCAAGACGGCCAGCTTACTTAAGCTAGTAAATCCATGGGTGGTCACAACCCAAAATATGACTCAAATTAATATGCAACATTCATTACTAGTCGTAGAATTTGGATAAAAATTAAAATTCAATCAATCCCTTTATTACCTTCGATGTTTCGAATAATCGATAAAATATATCGAATTAACAAATAATCGATTATCATATTTTTAAATTTCAGTATTCGATTTATAGATAAAGTACCTATTTGATGCCTTATCCAAAATACTGACAAAAACGTACTACTGCAATACGATATTTAATTTACTCACAATATGTGACGCTCCTACTTCCAAATTGAGTAAAGAACGTGTTACCGTGTTAGTATTTCAAAACAAATTTGAATGTAAAAATTACAAAAATATTGATATGACCCTCACAAAACATTTGCCTTGCAGGCTCATTGCAACGTGATATTCGTGTACTTTTATTATTGCCCAACCCCCTCCCCCGGGATCAATTACCCCGCGTTTGTCGTTTGTCATCTGTGGGGGTGACCCTCTGTGAGCCTGTGAGAGCGCGTGAAATAAAATTAGGGCTGCTGGGATCAAGTGCGCGCCGACTCTCTCAACCTACGGTTAGGGGCAGTTCTGATCAGTGATATGTGATAAGCCAATGGGCCAATGTTGATGAGGGGATAATTGTTTTTGATGTTGCATTTTGATGAGTTTATAAATTTTATACCCGAAATGATTATTGAAGGGTGATTGACTGATTCAATTAATCGAGTTAGGGTTGAGACTGAAATATCGGCGAAAATTAATTGGTAATTATTGCTGTATCGGAAAATTTTATAAACGATTTGTTTATTTCAAAAAAAGTTTACGGACTGAATTTCTAATTTACCACGGCTTTTACCCAACTTGGGTGTGGCAACATGACATATTTTTCCTAATAAAACAATGTCCTAGAAATTGGATGCTGCAAACCGGAAGTCGATATTGTAATCCGTAAAGTGCTTACCGGAGAGATTCAAATACGTCGATTTTCACTGGAAATTTATGATAATGTTATATTCTAAAATTTATTGAAAATCAAAATATTGAAATCAGTTTTTTTAATAACCTCAATAATTATCAAGTTAATAACATTATATTGACGTTATTAAAGAAACTGATAAATTTCAATATTTTGATGTTGGCAATTAATTAAAAAAATTCATTAAGTTTTGAGATCAGTAAATAAGCCCTTAATGAATTTTTGTGTTGAGATGAAATTATGACTATTTAAATTCATTGGCAATTGTGAAATAGTATATTTCATAACGAGTATCGAAAGTGACAAATATCGTGCGAGTAACGATGTTTTTAGACGACCACAAAAACGCATAGTTTTTCACTATTTACGTACACACAACTTTCAAATGACATTTCTACTGTCATTTCAAAAAATCAATAAATTTAGCAAAAGCTGATTGTCTATGTTGATTTGATCTCGGTCTCATAATGACCAGACCATAGCGAGCTTTTACGATATTCCTATCATACTAGTTCATTATATTTTCAACTTTCTTAAGGTCGATCACAGGCGTGCGTGAGGTGAGGCCAATGCAGTCAAATAATGAGAAATAATTCATTAAAAATTAGAGATTTGGATATAAATTACAAATCATAGGTATCCATTGAAATAAATAAGATAATTGGATTTAAAATGTACGTTTAAATGCAGTACTACGACGTAAAATACATAATTTTTTTTAGAGACGTGCAATTTCTTAATAATTATTGCGGTGATACATGGTTTTTATATTTTTAATAAATACCTCAGATATTAAAGAATAACATATTCGTTTTCCCAACATGTGTTGGGTTGTTCCACGGTTGTTGTGATATAATATTTTCTAATCGTTTAGCCGTTTAGTAAAATACTGCTATGCTAACCTCCATATACGCAATGTATTTTAAATTCAATTATCTTCGTTATTTCAACGGTTCTATGAATTTTAATTTTTATCCAAATTCTACGACTAATGAATGTTGCATATTAATTTGAGTCATATTTTAGGTTGTGATTTACTAGCTTCAGTAGGCTGCCGTCGCGGTATCTATTATTTTCTGCAGAGGTCGTCTAAAAATATAATTTCACGATTTTCTCGAGAACATTATGTACATGAAAATCGCTTTGGACCTATTTTATAGAGAATTTTGGGCTCTACAACGTCATATAAAACAGTGTTTCATAATATACCATTTATAAGAAAACGCTAAAAAATTGTTTAAGAATTTGTTTTTGTCAATAAGTATGTCCCAACTAGAATGTTTCTGATTTTGAATAATTTAATATGATAAACATTGAAATAAAAATCATCAAAATCGAATTTGTTTTGTGGGGGGTTTAGGGGAAAAACCTCAATAATTAACTCAACTTTAGGTAACATTTTTAATTTTCGGTAATTTGGGGTAATGCTTTCTCTGTTTGAAGTAGGATTGTAATATGCTAATATGCCATACTGTTCGTGTTCATTATTTTCCCACATTTGTGCTTGTCATTTAATTTCAGGTAATATAAAAGTGTTGCCTGTATATTGTTGTTTGTTAAATCGCGGTTTAATTAATTTTTTCTGTATTTTTTCTCGCTAATGTCCCGCATAATAATGTTTAATGCATTTCGCATTAGTGTGCGAACAACCATGTTAAATTTCTATTTAATCGCAAATTTGCAACTACCGCAAAAATTCATTAGCGCACAAAAACAAACTTTTGTCTCCTTAACCATATAATTTGGTCAATAAACACTATGGAAAAAATGCTCTTCCCTTTTGTAAATGGTGCGGACAGCTCTTAGGCTCTTACACAGGATATCAGCCATTTCTAGAGACATCACACCATCGCACGCAAGGAAACAAAAACTAATCGCACTCACTAAAACAAAAGAGGAAACGTGAGATTCAGAAATGTCATTCTGCTCCACAAATTACAGGGTAGGAATGAGAATCATTACACGAGAGCGGCACACGAGCGAAATTTTTACCTTCGTAAACTTATTATAGTATAATCGAAGGAAAGATAATAAAAAAACTTTTTCTCTAGCGGTGCATATACTGTTATTTCTCGCGACCCACTAAAATAAAATATTGACATTTTCAGATAATTAAAATTGTAAAGTCTTTGAAATACAGTAATAAAATATAAAACTTTGTGACAACAAGCAATTATTATTATTATAAATTTAAAAATAATGTGCACATTATTCCCCTAACCCCTAGGGATAAAGTGTGACGTTTATATCCCTATTTTTTTCATCGCCTACGTTTTTGAAAATTTTGTTTTAAAGTTTTCGAATTGTTACTAAACATATTTGGAGAGCATATTATATTAAAAAAAATTTATGTTATAGTACACAAAACACAAATGAGTTTTAGAGCATTCACCTAATTTAAAGACTCGGCTTGCTCCTCGTCCGTAAATAGATTCGTCCTCTAAAACTCTATTTTGCATAGTTGATTATTTTCTACTATGCATTAATGTATATTTAAGTTGTTTTCAGTGAGTAATGTTGTTCAATATTCACTGATGAATTTTTTTAAATCAACTCAGCTAAGTATACCCTTTTAAACAATTAAACTTCTTGTTATAGGATTTTTATTCAATAAGTTAATGTATTATTAAATATTAAATAAAATACAATAGTAATTATTTTTCAATAATACAGGTGATTTAGAACTTCATGCGCATGTATTTTAATAGCATAAGGATTCAACTCATAGAACTAAAGTAATTGTTTTTAAATGCGTAAAAAAATTACAGCAGTTTTAACTATGAAAAAAATAAATTTTAATTTTATCGTATCATCAACTGTTATTATCTTTTAATATGCAACATTTACTTTAAATACAACCATAATAACATCAAAACCTTCCATAATATGCAAACTGTCAATTCATTGCAGATAAAATTGTTGATTTGTTTTAACATCGCTGTCGTTGATGATACGATTATACGATTTAAGCCCCCTTGGATGTTCAAAGAGACTCGGTTTCACTTCGTCGCTTAGCAACATCCTCGGTATTATAAATCGCATAATATTCTTGTTACCTATATTAATAGCTATAACAAATTTATGAAATTCTATATTATGGAAACAGTGCCCCAAAAGTTTTTGAATAAAAAACCTGTAAATTAAAATTGCGATTTTTTTTTTTAAATTTGAGTTCCATATTCAATAAGTTGAGTTGTAAATCACCCCGTATAGTCGCATGTAAAATATAGGTTAGTATTCCTAATTCCTATAGTAAATTTCGTTTAGTGCTATTTTAATTTTATATTCACTAATAACCATGAGTATCAGAAAATTGACGGCTAGTAACCGCACACATGGTTACACACAATATGTGAGGCTGCCACACCCAAGTTGGGTAAATTATTTAATAATTAAATTTATTTATCACAATCATGTCACCATAATCATCATTGTATTAAATTAGACATTGTGTGCGGTTACCAGCCGTAATTGCCGAGAATTTTGTGCAGTTAACCTCTAATGCGTACCTGACTGTATTTTTCTTTGCCGCTCGATAGAAACAGGCGCCCCTTAGTGCCTTACGGTTTGTGGTTTTGCGTTTCCTGTCAGAGAACTAGAAACGGAATGTAATTACAAATAATGTTTAGTCAATAGATGTACGAACCCATTAGATATTAGACACATTAAATAATTTCTTCAACTCTTGTAGTTTGGTCGCCGACAAAGATATGATTCACTTTAGTGTCTCAGAGTGCCTTGCCCGGCGACTGTGTGTTGTTTAGTGGGTGGTGTAGTGTAACCTTGGATAATTATACAGGGTGTTTCGACCTTTGCGGTGAGGGAAAGTCCGGGAAGATTTTGATAGTAGTTTTTGCAAACGTCAATGGAAGGATACGGTTCATTGATATATTTTTTTGTTTCCGGTATTAGTAATATCTATCACGCCTTTTACCCCCAATTTAGGAGTGGAGAAGCACTAAGAATACAGTGAGCCTTGGAAATCAAATCAAAATTATAAAATAATTAATAAAGTATGATTAAACGTACTCGTAAATTATTTCAGATTTAATTTAAAAGTGAAAATACCTGACTTTTTCATTTTTATGTTTAATTAAAATTTCGCTCATCAATAATATTATTTGTTTAACTTTTGAGAAATTTTTTGATATGCGAAATTTGTAATAATTTTTGGTAGGTAATAATTATTTACATTATAATTGCGGTAGATTTTATTTTACAATGCGAGGTTCTATATTGAAGTACGGCGCGAAGCGGAGTGCTTTAATAAAACCGGGCGATGTGCAAATAACTAACGCACACATTACCTACGTACCAGAGACGTAACTAGGATTTTTTTTAGGTGGGCCAAGGGTGTGCCAGAAAAAATTAAAGTAGGCCACATTGTAAAATTTTTGTTTTGAAAAAACCGGAGTATACCGAGCGAAGCGAGGCGACAATTTTTTTCACTGCTGAAGGAATTTGAGAAAACAGTACCTACCCGCAGTTGAATAATTATGATATCAAATATGTATGCATAAGATAAAGATTGCACGAGCACTCCGACTGACAAGTTAATACCTTACATTATATCTACTTATTCAAAAATACAAAATTTACCTGCAATAAATCTATATTCGTCTGCTATATATTCACATTTTTTAAATTTTAAATTGATTGACAGAAAAACTTCCACTTATTAATTTTAAATAAGTTACTCAAGCTAGAAGGTATAGAAAAAATTTCTGATAAATTTTTGTATTACCATTATTAATAATAATTATTATTGTAATCAATTCTTCCATTGGCTGTTATTTGTGTCATGCGATTTTCAGGTAAATTTCATGTCGATTTGTTCGTAATTATTGGTCTTTATCGAAGACATGTCAGAACAACTGTATTACCTTATTATCTTGACATTGAACAATCATTAATTTTGCAATTTAATTATACATTTTTGAAGAATTTTTTCGGGCTAGATTTGAATCTGTTGAGTTTCAAAAATACAGCTGGTCCCATAACCTTTCATGTAAAAAGCATATTGCATTACTCCTTTATTATAATAATCAAAATAATATAGTCTCCATCTCAACGTTGTCAAATTATCAACTTTTTGCTTCAATACCACAAAACTGAAATCATCATCTTAATAATACATTCCTAGTTATCTTTGTCGGTGAGTCGTCATTTCATGTCGTTTGCAACTTCTTAGAATCAACAAACGATTCGTCGTTGTTTCACTACACAAATATCTCGACATCTGAAGATCTGAGGAGCTTCACCAGGGCTTGCTTGATTATGATTGCTGGTGATTTCTTTTCGAGTGATTTTTTACACAGTCGATGACAGAATTAAAGTAATTTCATGTGGAAATGAAAAAACAACTGAACGCGTAAAGGCTTTATTCTGAGAGATGCAAGAGAGCAGTCGAGATTAAGATTGTTATGTTTTGTAATGTTGTCAACTTAAAGTTTGCCATTTTTTGTAATAATTATTGTTTAGTTTTTATTAAGTGCTGAGTACGACAAATGACATTTTAGTGGACGGAATAAATTGCCCGTTGAAACGAAGGTATATTACAGATTGTAATTTTCAACAGAGCTGTACTTAATAATTTCATAATTAAGGCCTGCAAAATGATTAAGATCCAATCTTGAAAGCAGTGATGGGATTTCAGCAATTTTATTGGTGTGGCAATATCGGAGTTTTGTATTAATTTCAGGAGTCAGGTTCATATTAAAAAATGAAAATGAGCCGTGGGCGAAAAATTCAAGGTCAAATGTCTTGTAATTAAAAATTACATTTTATGTGTAACTCTATATTTTTCCTCTTTCATGCGCAAAATATCTTCAGATAAAAAACACTTGTCTTATGGATTAAATTTTAAAAAATAATAATGATACAATTATTTTTTTTACATTATTATAGGTACCTACCCAAGCAACATTATTACAAAAAAAATACGTCCGCATAGGTACGTACTTTTTTGCGTCAGTATGACGTCTAAAGTATGGTCACAAGTACAAGACATCTATAGAGCGTCGTATAGCGCGCAGTTATTTGACGTAATATTTGTACGTCGGCAGTCGGACTTTTAAGACTGTATTTAGATGCGTCAGTGACGATTATATTTAAAATAATAATATTAAATTTTGCATTATTAGTATCCTTATTCTTTTTCTTTATAAGAATCGAGATTAGAATCCATAGAACTGGAGAAAGATACAAATTACAAATGTAAATTTGATATTAGCTGGATCGTGCTGGATTTGAACTCGGATATTCCAACGACGCTAACCGCTCGGCGAGTCGTTCGGCCATTAAGCCATAATAATTTGGTGATATAAAATACCTATCAATAAGTATAAATATTAATAAAACAATATAAATAAATTTAAAACTAAAATTTTTAAATACATTATAAATAAAATGATACATTGTTCTAAACGTTATTATTTTAACAAAAAAAATCTTTTCTCTCTTCAAGTTTATGAACTTCCGCATTACCTACGTTTTTCTATACCTAAATCTTTTTAACTATATCGCCTTCAGTACTCTAGTGGCGCCTACGTAGTCATACTGGTTAGGTACTAGGTAGGTGTTTCTATTAAACATTTAAATATACGTTTAAACTACAATTTTCATTACCTTTATTTTTGCGAATACGTAGATTATTTACAAGTTGTTAATAATAATTATAAATTTAATAAAGGCATTGATAAATATTTTTTTCTAAATTTTACTCATGTGATTGTTACATTATGACTTCTAAATTACGTCCATGGAGGTTTTAAACAGATAATTTTTGACAGTCATATTGTCGCATTATAATCACGTCTGCAAACGTCCTATACAAGTCTCTTTGTGACAGTCATCTTATGACTTGTACATTTCGTCTGCAAACGTTGTATTCGGGTTATTTTGTGACAGTCATATTATTACTTGTACGTCTCGTCTGCAGACGTTGTATTTAGGTTATCTGTGCCAGTCGGTGACCGGACAAAACAGAACAATGAAAAAACAGAACAATGAAAAAACAGAACATGAAAAAACAGAACATGAAAAAACAGAACATGAAAAAACAGAACATGAAAAAACAGAACATGAAAAAACAGAACATGAAAAAAAAAGAACATGAAAAAACAGAACAGTGAAAAAACAGAACAATGAAAAAAGAGAACAATGAAAAAACAGAACACTGAAGAAACAGAACAATGAAAAAAGAGAACAGTGAAAAAACAGAACACTGAAAAAACAGAACATTGATAAAACAGAACATGAAAAAACATAACAATGACAAAACAGAACTCAAGAAGGGTTTTGTTAGCATTGATTAGTTTATGTCAAAAAAACGGAGTTCTGTTGGACTCAAGAAGGGTTTTGTTAGCATAGATTAGTTTATGATGGTTTATGTCAAAAAACGGAGTTCTGTTGGACTCAAGAAGGGTTTTGTTAGCATAGATTAGTTTATGATGGTTTATGTCAAAAAACGGAGTTCTGTTGGACTCAAGAAGGGTTTTGTTAGCATAGATTAGTTTATGATGGTTTATGTCAAAAAACGGAGTTCTGTTGGACTCAAGAAGGGGTTTGTTAGCATAGATTAGTTTATGTCAAAAAAACGGAGTTCTGTTGAACTCAAGAAGGGTTTTGTTAGCATAGATTAGTTTATGATGGTTTATATCAAAAAACGGAGTTCTGTTGGACTCAAGAAGGGTTTTGTTAGCATAGATTAGTTTATGTCAAAAAACGAAGTTCTGTTGGACCCAAGAAGGGTTTTGTTAGCATAGATTAGTTTATGATGGTTTATGTCAAAAAAACGGAGTTCTGTTGAACTCAAGAAGGGTTTTGTTAGCATTGATTAGTTTATGTCAAAAAAACGGAGTTCTGTTGGACTCAAGAAGGGTTTTGTTAGCATAGATTAGTTTATGTCAAAAAAACGTAGTTCTGTTGGACTCATGAAGGGTTTTGTTAGCATAGATTAGTTTATGTGATCTGTTTTTTCATGTTCTGTTTTATCAATGTTCTGTTTTTCAGTGTTCTGTTTTTTCACTGTTCTGTTTTTTCATTGTTCTGTTTCTTCAGTGTTCTGTTTTTTCATTGTTCTCTTTTGTCATTGTTCTGTTTTTTCATGTTCTGTTTTTTCATGTTCTGTTTTTTCATTGTTCTGTTCTTTCATGGAATCGTGCCAGTCATATTACGACCATATAACTACGTTACCAGACGTCATATATACGTCATGGTCTTAAAATGTTACTTCGGTATATACCCACTGAAATTTCAAGTGAATAGGCATCTTAATAATTACAGATTTGATAAATTTACCCATTTTTCATCTTCTATGATATTATGTTTCTCTACGGGCATTACCTACTTTATGTTTATACCCCTAGAGCAATTTTATTTATTTCAATTATGATAATTGTAATTATATAATGGATTTGATTCATAAATTTTGTTTTGGTGTAGCTGTTAATTTTATTTAAAAAATTTGATAAGAAATGATATTCAATAGTAAACTTCTTTGTATTTAACTGATTTTGTAAGATCTTTTATAATTCAGGCAGGAAAAAATTTAATACGGGCGTCATGTATTTTTTAATGTATATTTTAATGACATATAGTTACCTACTCAACTTACTGATCAAGAGACTAGAATAATTTGTTTCAAAATGCGCAATTTTGTAATCAAACAGTGTTGGGTCACTGTTTCCGTATGAAATTTCATAAATTTACTTTATTTTTAACTGTTGTTATCCTTCCCATTGTGTAATTAATTAAAATGCAGAAATCTTCGACTTTTACATAAAATCTTATTGTTTCATGACCAGTAAGTTGAGTATTATATGCCATTAAAATATTTGCATGTAATTGTAATTGTGATTTGTGAATCATCCTGTGGCACTAATTTTCTCTCAAAAACACTCTTTATAAGCATTAAATTATTTTCAGAATAATACCAGAATAGTTAGTCAATCCTTAATGAAAATTCTGTTATAAATACCGGGCAACTTTCCAGACAGCAGACACCTAAAATAATTGCCTCATATAAGAAGTAAATCTCTCGTATAATTTACGTCAGAAAATTGTGCGTATTTCTTATTCAAAACTCATTAATCCCCCGAAATTCAGGGGTTACAAATCGCAAAACAAATCAAATTACAAAGAGTGCTCTGCGAGGGCAACAATCGCACGATCATTTAGTATCGCCTCTCTTCTGTGTTCTTCAGAACGCATTATTTACCACGAGAGCGAGCGTTTGCCGGCATCAGAAGCGATTCGGATATGGGGGGGGGGGGTTGTTATAACCGCATATTGTCCGGAAGGGCGCAAGCAATTGGATTAGCCGATTTGCGTCAGGCCTATGAGTAATGGTCGGTAAAGTAGGACCCCTCTTTATCGGTACCAGCCCCAGCTGATTAAAATGTAATCTAATATAGGCTTCAGAGTGGGATGAAATAATAGCGCGTTTTTCTGCGATTGATTGTTATTCACTCTCTACATTATTTCGATTGGGGTGCTAACATTTATTTTTTTTTATTTTGCTGCTATACTCGTAATTCATTAATGTATGTTATGGCTATATTCCAAATTTTATTAGTTTATAAATGCATATAAAATTTTAAAATGACACGGCAAACTGAGTACGTAATAACTTTGATTGCAGGCTGGCACACTTTTAACTACATAAAAATCTCCTATATGTGGTGTATTCTTCTGTAACAAGTGAGTTGACGACTGGAAACTGCACACACGGTTAATATCAAGGGCGAATCCGGGTGATATTTGCAGGGTGTAAAGTAATTAAAAAATCCGCCTCAGGCCAATTTTTTTCAACACAACAGGTCAAATACCTTCAAATTTAATTTTTAACATAGAACAATGAGTAAAAATAAATAATATTCTTGCGAAAGTGAATGAGTAGTAAGAAAAAAAAACCGCCCACCCTAAATTCTCCCTTGAAACTTGTGTTGTTTTTGAAGTGCATAAATTTCAAGTGATTTGGATGAAATGTCTCAAAGTTACAGCGGTTTTAAATTTCACGTTTTTTAAGTTTACAGGGAGGACGTTTTTTTTTCGTTGCAATACAGGATGTTTCTATACTTCTGCACGAAACTTTAACAGGTTATATTTATATAATTTGATATAGGTATACCTACTGATTATAGAAATTTTTTTTTTCAAAATTCGCAAAAATAAGGGTAGGTATGTAGGTAGTGAAAATTTAAGGCCATTTCACTGCTTATTTATTAATTACTTATTACATGATTTGTAGATAGTGTGATAGTATTTATAAATTTATTTTATAAATGACATAATACATAAACAGTTAAATGGATGTTCAAATTAGTGGCACTAATATTTTCACTACCTTTATTTTTACGAATTTTGATTTTTTTTTTTGTAATAAACTATAATCTATTAAAGTTTTGTGCAGAGGTATAGAAACATCCTGTATACCTATTAAATATCATCAATTTTGTTATTTTTTTAATAAAGATGAATCCTACTAAAAAACAATAATTTGAGTTCGTTGGGTATGAGTTCAGTGGGCAAGATCATAGAGTATTTTTAGTAAAATTACTAGCCGAAGCCTAAATTGAAACACAAGTTACAGTAAGAACATTATTTAGTAACTATTTATTTGAGATTGGTTTTGTTTTTGTTTGTTAAAATGAACACTTAACTATTACATAATATTTTCTTATTTCTTTGGATAAAGAAGCAGCACATTTTGATATAAAAATATTTAAAAAAATTATTTTAGAAATAAAAAATGAACTACGCTTTTAATAATAAAAATGAAACATACAAATGCCACATTCAATGTAAAAAGTTCAGACTGAATTAGTTTTTGATGACAATGTTGAAAGTATTATATTTAATATTAATGAGCAGCAATTTGTCAGAAGCATTTTAGATTACTTGATTATTGTCACTTTCGTTTGACCTTTAATATTATAAATATTATTAATATAATGTAGTACGATATAATTTACCACATACAAAGAATGAAGAAGGCAATTTAAATGTACTTTTCTTCTTCTACGAATAAAATTTCACTTTACCTACCTGTTTCCGACGGTCGTGATTTCAGAAGGTCGGCTGGTCACTTAAGCGCTAAAATGAACATTTCGCGTTTATGAAATTTTATTAAAAAAACACAGCAATTCGATTTTAATGTATTTTTAATAGCTATTATTGCGCATACGCTTATACATGTCATTGTATTTGTATGTACGGTTGTTTATTATCTACATTTATACATATACAATAATAATAGTAATAATAGATCACACTACTAATTTCAGGATATCTGAAACATAATTTATTTAAATATCACTATGTGTTCTTGCTTTGTCTTTGACCAGTGCTTGTCAAAATGTCACTGCACGCAGCACTGTTGAGTTTTTGTATCACTGAGTGGGTAGGATTCCCCATTTACACACATAACTTTTATTTTGCACAAATGCGATGAATTTTTCTTTTGGAAAGTGTGACGGGTCAGGGCTGTACTAACGATTTTGTGTTTTCATAACATCTTTAAAGCTGTTTTATAGTACGATTAACATTATAAGATAATGACATGAGTGCCGATTTACAGGCATATAAACTTTGTCAGAAAAAGTTGCAACAGTGTTAAATTCTTTTTCAAAATTAGTTTCATTTTTTGCAATATTAAGGTTGACCTTTTTCTGGTTTCTGTATTACACGTATTAATTTTTAGGTAAATTAGATACTTATATCGTAAAATTGACTCATTTTATTATAGAACGTAATTTGTTTCATAAATTAAATATGTATATTATCTACATAATTGTCAGATTCATGTGACATGTGACAAATCCAATTTTTTTTTAAATTAAAAAAGCTTGGTATTTAAATTTTTGTAATTTTTTTTGTAATGATCCAGAAAAGACTGTAAAATTCTACCTATACTAAAAGTTAGATTCGCGCAGAATTTTTTTTTAAATTTTGAATGCTTGATATTTATTTTTTGTTTGTTTTAATTTGCATGTAGAATTAATTAAATAAGTATCCTTTACTGATCTACCAATATACTAAAAATTAAGTTAACTGATTCAAAATTATTATCATATTCATGCGTCAAATCCTTTTTGAATGCTTGAAATTTAAATTTTTGTTGGCTTCAATTTTTATTTAGAATGAATTTAATCAGTACCTTTTTGAAATCTACGTATGCAGGTAATACGGTAATACTAAAAATACAGAGAACTGATTCAAAAGTTTTTTTAGGTTCTTTTAGGTTTTGAATGCTTGGTATATACATAAATTTTTAATGCCAGAAAGAAATTTCATAACTTTAATTTTGAATTGATACCTGCAATTACGATTCATTGAAAATGTAACTTTAAATTTAACACTGTTGTTAACGAATAGTCATGTGTTTAATTTGAAACCGACGTTTAGTTATTTATAAAGAGAAGTAAACTAAACTAGGTAATCTCAATGAAATTGATTCAATCAGAAAAGACTTGATGTGACGTCACTGGAAGTCTTTCTTGTGTCATTTCATATTCTTTCATTGCCTCAAACAAATAATATAATATGTCGTTAAAGAATAACATGTAAAATTCAAAATTTTGTTGATCACTAAAAAAACGATGGCTTCCACTGACGTCACACTATCTCTATCTCTCTTCTGTAATGCATGGATCATGGATTTGGGACTACCTATTTGGTTTACTTGCCTTGTTATTTATCAACCCGGTTTTGAATAGGGCTGTCAAAAATCATCAAACTGCTAACCGGTTAACCATAATTCGTTTAACCGGTTAACCGTAGACGGGTTTAATCGATATTTAGTTTTAATCGGTTTTTAGTAGAGTTGCAACGAATATTAGGCTTCGGTATTCTGCCTATTCGGCAGGTTTTTCATTATTCGGTCGAACACCGAATATTAATTTACTATTCGACTATTCGAATAGCTTGACGTCACATGTAATATACAATACTTGAACTGCGATTGTCTTTAACTGTCTCCTGCAAGTGCTTTATTTAGATATGTCAATGACAGACAAAAAAATATGTCTATTCTGGAGTTTTTATTAATTATTATTACTAAAAAAGAAAAATTATGTCAAAAATATTATTTTGTAATTTTGATGAAAATAAAAATGTTCGTTATTTAAATTTAGAAACGGCAAATTATGGAGCAAAAATAATAATTAAAGGACTAAAGTGCATGATTTAATCCTGAGGGTGAAGTTTATTTCACGAGCCGAATAATCACCTGAGGGATTAAAGGTACTATAGTCCTGTGGTATATACGCTATTTTTTGCACTGCATTTTAAAAGAATACCTACATATTTTTCAATTTTGACACTAAACTTTATGACAAATATTTATACTGTTACCATAGATACTCTGTAACATATAGCACGTATTTACTTGATAACGGGGTTAATTAAGTAAATTACTGGACAACGGGATTAAATATGAAAAGATTTTAGTCCCGGAAGTGCAAAAAATAAGTTTCTCTGCATTCAAAGCACCCTCGTCAGTCCTTGTAAGTTTATCATTGGCGCCAAAAAGGTGCAGAATATTCGCTGAATATTCGGTCATTCGGCAGACAGTCCTGCATAATATTCGTTATTCGGTATTCGGCACATTTCTTATTCGTTGCATCTCTAGTTTATGCCAATTAAAACAGGTTTCCGTAGCCGGTAAAACCGGTTTCAAATAACCGGTTTACTGTAGGCAGCACTAGTATTTGTCCACTGTCGTCACACTTTCCGATAGTTTCGCCCGCTGTTCAACACATGGGTTCAGCGACGGGCATCGTGTTCTGCGGCGGTTGGGAGTAGGGCCCGGCCCAGGGCTGCAGGTTCTGCAGAGCCGACAGCGCCGTGTCCGACGGCGGGGCCTGCGGGGGCGGAGCGCCCTCGCCCATGTAGCCCTTGCTGAGGGCCTCCGCCTGGAGAGACAGCATCAGCCGGTTCGCTGCTTGGCGCTCTGCCTCGCGCTCTTCGGCTGTTTGGCGTCTGCAAAGAAAGATGGAGTTAGTTACTAATTCAGATGTGCTAATTGCACTAAAATTATTAAGATATGGCGCCAGCAAATGTCAAATTTAAAAATATGTTTTATTTATTTTGGAATATCGAGGTAGTAGCTGCGCGGGTATAAGCACAGCTCTCTGCATGTGATGACGTACGAACCCGGAGTTCCGTCTCTCGGCAGGTAGTGTGTGATTGTCGTTAAATTGTAATACATCTTGAATTCAATCGCACTCGCGGTTATTTTTTCTGGCGTGGTGCTTAATAATATCTTTGAATGCCCTTATTAGGTACATCAAGTAGGTACCAGAAGTAGTAATAGAATAATCACTTAGTACATGTTAAAACACTTCTGTAAAATAGCGCCCTATTTGAAATACCCCGGATGCAAATTTTGTGTTTTAATTTTTTTGAGGGTAAAACTTGAATTAACACAAATAGTCATTTCTGGCAAGTTTTTGTATTACGGCTCTCTAGCTATAGTATTTTTATACTTGTTCTTGTTATGCTGGGTTTACTTTTCCAAAAAATGCAAAAAACGCTGTTTAAATCATATTTCCAAAAGTTGACAAAGTAGCTCCTAACTCGAGGTAATTTTGTTACCATGAATTTGATTTTAAAAAAGAACTATTTAATTTGTAGCTATTTTAACTATGCCAGTCAATTCAAAATAAGTAGTCCATTTGGTTCAACAATAGTTATTAGTCCAACTAGAGAGGATCGTGTTAGACACAACATTTTTTACGACATTTAAAAACATTGAAAATGTAGAAGAAACACAACTAGAAGTTAGATTTAATTTTCATCTGTCAGAATGACGTTTAAAAAGTAAAAACAACTAAATGTTTCACTGCGCAGCCAATATGCCAAATTAAATTTAAGTTATTAATCGTGAAATTGTAGAAAAATAATAAAAACATAATAATTATTGTGTAAAATAATAGTTCACTATAAAATCAGATTTTTTCAATAAAATAATAAATTTACTTACAATTAAAAAATATTTCATCGTAAAATAACACTGGTGGTAAAACTGCTTACTTTCCTCTCTAGAGAGGGAAACTTACTTTTCCCAATATTTCGCGAGAAGAAAATTGTTTTCTCCGCGTGTCATGAAAAAAATTATTTTGAAGCGATTATCTTCATAAAGCGAGATATTGTAGAAAATGTTGACGGTAGTCTATAGTATAATTTGAATTGTGGTGTGAAATATATTATACTTGATTCAATATCTATAGATAGATATTAAATACTAAATAAATCACAATCACTTTGGTATAATTGTCTTGTCACTAACTAAACATATGAATAATCCTCGGGCTCGTCTATATTTAGCCAGTGACCGTTCCGGTTCCGGTCCTCGTCCTGCTAAACGGTTTCTGTGCTTAGCGGAAACCGCAGAGGACACATAAAGTTATAATCGCGCCATTCAGGCGAAGCCCGGGATCCGGGAACCGTCATCAGGTGAATATTAACGCGGTGCCGTTTTAATAATGACCAAATTAACCGGTAACAATTACCGCTATACCGTTACTGGTACATACTGACGAGCTCGACAGCCAGGGCCGTATGGGGAGATTTGCAATTTCATTACAATAAACAAATGACATGAGTATACGATGTACATTTTTTCTACGCCTGCTTCTGAAAGTTTATGTTTCTACATTGTTTTTAATGTTGAAAGCAGCTGTTTGTCGCAAGTGTGTGTTGATATTCCACAATTATGAGTTCAACATTATTGTCACTGTCATCCCATCAAAATGTGGGGTTAGATTAATATTTAATGACTATTCCACTTATACATTTCTAAACCAACAAAAATTCATGATTTTACCTATTTACCTTGTTTTATTTTGACAAAATACCCTAACACAATTTTTTTCGCACCTCTCTATAGTCCATTTGAGAATGACTGACAGTAATAAATCATTATTTGCAAGAGTAGTATTGGATTTTTGCCAGCAATGCGGCAAATAAAACTACCAGAAACTATACTAGGATGGTCAAAATAAGCCGCACGCTTTGTACCTGGAACGAAACTTAAATCTCGAACAATAGAAATGCCGTGAAAAACGCTTCGATAATCCCCGTCGGACTGTGTCATAGACGTAGATAGGATTTTTCAGAGTGATCTGTTTATACATTTACTAAAAATAAAAGTTTTTAATATTTAAATATAACTTTCTCACTCATTATTATTAAAATAAATCTTTTCCCTGAAAAACAATTTAGACCTAAAACGATAGTTCACTACCGAATTTAGTCATTTCGACTATCCCTGTGCAAACAATTACTGGTGCGCCACTGGAATGTCTTTGACAGAATGATTTATTACTGCCAGTCATTCTCAAATATAGTATAGCCAATAGACTGTTGTAATTTCGTAACTGTTAGTTTTGATTAATTTTTTTTTGACGTTTTAATTACTTCCTTAGCAGCATGTTATTTAATTATTGTCAAAATTGACTTTTTCAGTCGTGAAATAGTCATCCGAATATCATTCGTGGTTAAATTTTGTCTTGGAAAAATTTTCACATTCTTTTATACGAAAGCTTGTTGCCAATTTATTTCGTGACATTGGTTAAAAATCACTCGCTTGCCAGCTCGTGATTTTTTGTCAATGTCACGAAATAAATTGCTATAATATGAATACAAATTTGTTAATTTAACTCGGACGAGTATAGCCTTTTATGTACGTACGTAACAAAAATGCCACGATTATATCATTATATAGACTGCAAGATACAAGAGTTTCAAAAACTGCAATATACATTTGTTAAATTTATTTTAAATGGTACCAGATAAGCACGAGTGCAAATAGATATATTTTTTTACCGGTACACTATATTTAAATTTTTTTTATTGTAAGGTAAATTAAAAATTTAAAATCTACAACAAACACGTTTTGAACGGGTGTATGATATTGTTTATTTTCGTAGCTGGGTAACTGTCTGGAATAAAATATGTAAATTATAGTTTTAGCTGTCAAAATCTAAAAAAATGCGCATGTTTGCTTTGTTGTGAGTGGTAATTATTAAAAGTTAATTATGGTGGGATAAGATTAATCGATGCTTATATACAGAGTGTTCCACAACTAAAGGATATATTCTATACGACGTGCTGATCATAAAACAAAACTTTTTTTTTAAATTCGCAAAGTTAAGGTTAGTTAACTTGACGTGTGTACATTTTAAGTATCACTGTTTTGATGGTATATTTGATAATTTGACATTTATTAGTATTAGATATTATGTAAACAATTACTTTCATTGTAGAAGATTTGAAAAAAAAATATTAAAAATAATTACCGACCACTGGCAAAAAAATGTTTGCTTGACTTTTTGGGCGAATTTAAAAAATTCTTTGTTTCATGATCAGCACGTCGTAGGTACCTATACCTACAGTATAAGTAATATCCTTTATTTTTTGTTCTAAGTTGTGGAACATCCTATATAATAATTTCAACTTTTCTTAAAACTTTCTTCTTGACTTTAACAAAACAGTAATTGTCTTTTTTTACATAATTTACATATTATACATTATTTACGTTAAAAAGTCGCAAATTTGATCAATGTAAAAAATAATCCCTGCTGTACAGGTTACCCACTGAGCCAATCTGATTGTGCGATCCAATATAAAGAACCCGCTGTCCAATCTCCCCGGCAGTGATTTGGCGCCCGAGTGCGGTTCTGGCCTGTCCAGCGGGCAGCGCTCGTCGCCGGCCCGGGCTCCACCCCAGGGGCCCACCGCTGCCTCCGGGGTTTGACAGCCCTAAAAGCCCCTGGATAATGCACAAGCCGACAGAGCGGCCCGCTAAATAATGCACACAGACACCGGTCTAGTGTTTAGCGATTTAAATATTTACAAGTCAAGTCGACGAGTTCAACTGTCTACTTGTTGTCTTTGTTTAACACACGACCGCCCCTCGAAGGGCTACAGGAAAATAAAATAAGAGTGGATGGTTCAAATCTACAAGATTTTTTTGAGATTCATTTAGATTTGTTTTAAAATGATGCGAATGACATTTGATGAATGACTCATTGATTCTTTATATAAAGATTCTGAATTTTGAGAAAAATTAGCCTGGTGAAAATTGCCTGTCAAAAATACTTAATGAGTCTTGGAAAAGAAGAATTTCTAAGTCATTAATAGGCTTCTCCACTGTATTTTACAAAAAAAATTTTTACAAAACTACATACGAAACTATGACAATTATTGAAAACGCGATGTAAAATTTCCGCTTATTAAACGAGATATGATTTATTAAAAGTCTGGTATTTGCTGGTGACGTTTAGTTTCAGTAACAATTTCCTTAAAACAAATTATATATTTATTTTATATTAAAAAGTCGTCTTGCTATGCTAAAAAACATAATTTGCAGCAGTTAAAAGCATAAAATAAAATTAAACACAAAACAAATAAACACGAATAATGTAATAATGACAGATGGTAGTTATACATTCTCTGTCGCATCATGTCTGTTCTTATCATGTTCTCATCGCGAGAAAATTTTTACGGCCAATAAGAACGTTCCATATGAAACAAACCACGCTCTGTCTATACTATCTACGTCATGGCATCTTAAATAATAATTTATATCTTTTAAATGAAATTATTAAAAAAAAATATTTCTTCATTATTAGTCATAACTGGACATGTAATTTATGTTTTATTATGGTCGAGATGCCTTTGCTTCATAACGGTGAATGGGAATTTCTTTTTTTAGAATTCAGAAATATAAAAGAATCTTCAAAGAATCCTTGTGTAAAGAGAGCATTAAGGGATTAATTTCGTACTAAACTAGTTTAGGAATTATATCGTGATTTTTATGTACCTTTACCTATGTATGAAAACGATAATACCTACGATTCTTGACGATAAATGCCAGCAAATTAAAAAACTTACAGCAACTTGAAAATTACAAATGATCCTTTTTTGATAAATAGGCCAGTCAAATTAGACGTTAAAATTACAAAGCGTGATGTAGTTCTGATTTTTTAATATGTTAGGACCAATTAGGGTAGTGTAAAACCAAGTTTGCAACTTCGAAAAATCTGCGCTTCCTGCGTAATACGTAAAAAACAGCAAAATTTTCGGTATTTTTTCAGTTTTTGTCAAATAACTCGTAAACTATGCCCAACCGCAGCTCTGTACGTCCAATAGTTGCCGAGATATAAAATTAGCAATTTTTTACAAAAAATTAAAATTGAATTTTTTTTGCTTTTCTCGTAGTTTTTGTGTTTAATTAATTGCAACTTCTGAACGAATGAAAATATTGTTTTCCGGTTTCTTTCATTAAATTTTATGAACATTATTTTAAAATTTTTTTTCATTAAACCAAAATAAAAATTTTTATATCACGCTTTGCGATTTTGGCCTAAAACTGGAGAATTTGTTAAAATAAATCTTGGATTAGAATAAGGTTATTAGAATCATTAAATTATTTATGATAAATTATGTAAGGAATATATTTCCATACATATTATTTATCGTTGTAAAATCATCTGATGCGAGCTCATTTATGATTTGTGGATGATTCCTGGTGACATTTGAAGGCGTTGAAGATGTGTTGTTCTCGACGCTTTACGAATACTCGGTTGCTACATAAAAGCTTTCCGTTTAATATTTCATGTGATGGAACGCTATGGAAAGACAAATAACCGAGAAATGAAAGTCCTTTTTAAAGAAAGGATTCTATTTTTCATGACCCGGGCTGTTGGCTCGTCTCTCTGCTCGCTTCAGGCCGGTTTTAATGCGGGATTAAACTTTAATACGATGGCCCATTGCCGCAGATTTCACTATTGGAAGACTTGGAACATTCACAATCAAATATCTTACAGGAAAACCGAGAAAACATCGATTTTTTAAGTTAAAGATATTATCTTTTATCTTGTCCTTATAACGACACCAGAAATTAAAAATTTCTAATATTCATACACAGGATGCAATATCATAGACGATGCAAATCTAGAAAATTTATAAGTATATACAAAATACCGACATCAAAAGATTCATTCGCAGATAAATACAAATCTAGAAAACTAGTTTGCTTCAACACAATTTTCCTGTGAATAAATCTTTTGATGCAGGTATTTTTAGGTAAGGTACTAGATTTTCTAGATTTGTATCTTCTAGCATTTTTCTTTGTATGAATAATCTATATTTTTCTAGTTTTGAAGTCAAACTCTAACTCTTCGACTATTGTTTTGACAACTTATGTTCGAATAGTCAAGAATACATTTTTCAGTCGAATTCTAGTTCAAACTGCAAATAGATTGTACTCTTCCCTGACAAACATACCTCTAAGGCTATCATTATACAGTATGCCTTCGAATTGAAATGATAAGAGGAAAAATAATTGTATTTTTAATTTAACGAGAAAATACCAAAAAGATAAAATTTGATAAAATTTTTATAAAGAAACTTTTTATTTGGAAAATATGTTAAGTATTTAAATCATGCTAAAGTTTGAGATAATATTTTTCGAAATGGTGTCCTTTAAAAGTCGGTATTTTTCTTTTAAAATATTTTTAGAGCAAAATTTTATTTCTTCTTTATTATTTCCACTCTTTTTAAAAGAATTTTAAATGAATGTAACATGTAACGACCGGTGTTATCGCCGGGTTAAATGTGCTTTTATTTTAAAATGAAGTTTAAAATGTGAAATTAACATTTGATATCAAAACCAAACCGCATTTAGAATGTAAGAGGCATTTAAAAGACTGATAACAGGATCCAAGATTGCTTCTTTTCACCGTCAATTAAAATACCGCATTTATAAAAGAGAATAAACTCAATTATTTTTCAATTACAAAAACTTCCAGTGTCAAATTATTTATTACATGAATAGAGATGTAATTTAAATGATAACTTTTAAATTTTGATTTGAGAGATATAAACACAATTTTGCTCTTATCTAAAATGAAATCCAAAAATAAAACTCATTTGGAAAAGGTTTAAATTATTATTCCTAATTATACTGTCAATAACATCACAGATTCTTTTCACAAATTCAGACAAAATAATTTAAATTCTAGGTCATATCTATCTCGATAAGATATGACACGCAAAATACATTATGATTCAACAAAATGTACCTACATTACCTAAATATTTACTTTGTATATTTCATTTTAATTCAATCAAACCTGTTGCAAATGGTCAACCTTTTTAACTGTCAATGTATTTACTTTTGATTGTCAAACTTACTGATACAATGTACTAGTTTGGCACTTTATAAAATAGGTTTAGGCGGCCCGTTTAGGTTTTTTCCGAATTCCTAGAATATTCTCGAATTTACTTTTTTTTTTCTATTTCACTCTTTTCCCCACTACTACGGCTGAATGAAACCAGCCCGAAACTCGTACTTTGCCGCAGCCTAAGTTATAATGTCATTTTGAAGTTGAAAAATATTGAACTACCTACTAATTTTTTCAGATTTTTTTACCGTTTAGATATAGAGAAAATAAATTATAAATTTTAAAAATCGACTTTATAGCATAGGGTTAAATGGAACATCGCATAAATGACGCATAAAGTTAATAAAAAATACAGAGAAAAATCTGAAAATTTGCACATAATAACTACAAAACCTTATCTATGTCATAAGATTTTTTAAGTCGAGCTTTACCGTGTTGATGAAGAGTATTTAGCTATTAACTAACACTCAAAACTGAACTCGGTGACAGTAAAGACGTCATAATATGATGTATAAACGTGGCAACATTGGTTGACAGTTTTCATATTGGCAATATAAAAAGTCAACGGTTCTAATTAATTATTAAGTTATTTACTATTATTATTTTTATAAATGAATTAAATAAATAATTAATGTTTTTCAATTTCGAATTTATAAATGAGAAAAATGTTAAAATATATAAGTTGAGAGGTTAGGTGCCACCCAGGCAACCAACTGTATGGAGCGAAAACTTGTTCTACGTTTTACATTGTTGCCGTTGTTTGCACCATTATCTCAGTATATTTATATTGCAAAATTAATTGCACAAAAATTTAAATAAAAATTTCACGTAATCAGTTATGACATTAGATAATGAATAACCATTAAAAATTCAAATAAATATTGATTTAAAGACATTTTTTTCGAATAAAATTTCACATTTAAAAGTTGTCACCCTGCAGTCTTTTACATACAGATTATAGAGCACTTCCCCTTACCCCGCACCAGCCGAGTGAATATCCTTAATAGAAAAAGAATGGATCTACAGCTGTTTCTTTTTAAAATAATTAATTTCTATCATGAGATATATCCGTGTAAAGTTTGCATAAATTGGATTTTTTTGAATTTTTCGAAATTTTTATGATCATGTACAATTTTTTAATTAAAATTTTAAAAATGTATGTCTGTATATCTATTCTTTCTCTATTAAATCCTTGTTAAAAAATAAAATGAACTATGTTATGATTCGTAATTACACAGATCCGTAACCTTGAAATCATTTGTTAATCTTTACATAATACAGAATAAGTAACCGGCTACATCCATTATAAACCAGCCATAAAATGGGAATAAATTATGTGGAATGGTTACCATCAAAATAAAATATGTTCTTATTCGGTTTGGAAAACACAATAAGTTAAATAATTCATCCTAAATTTCTTGTCATTTGCGGTTTAACTTGGCATGGCCATTAACTACCCTCACATCTCTTTGTTCGTCTAAATCCACTTTACAGTTCTACCAACCTCTACCAAACAAAATTATCCGCTTCGAGTAAAATCCGAAAACTTCTCTTTGCTAGCGTTCATTAAATTTAATCAGGATCAAGTCAGAGTCAATTTAACTTTAAAAACATGCTCCTCCCTCTTCCGGAAAGCTCCGGACGTTCCCGAGCGGTGGCGAAGGTGCCCGAGGAGGTGGCAGTGGTGGGGGAAGGAAGCATGGCTGCCGAGAAGCTTGGAAAGCTTGGCGCGGGGTGTTGAAGCTTTCATATTTAATTAAAGAGTTAATTAAACTACGCGCGGTACGCGTTTGCCGATAATTAGGCCCAGGATTACAACGAGCGGACAATTTGTTGTAAACTTTTCATGAAATTTAAGAAAAACAGTACGGGATGCATAGCCGAGTGCGATATGTGGCCGACTATTGTTCTGACAACTCAGGTTCATTCAATTAGCTGCTAACCATTCAACAGGATTTACTCCCAATTACAGAATGGTAGATGTTATTGTGGAATCCAACCACTTTGACCGATTCAGTCAGTATATAATCCATCTACAAAACAGTGATTCAGAAGCCTCATACTGTGAGTGTGTGCGGTTATCAGCCGTCAACGTACCATGACTAAATTAGAATCTGAATCTGAGTTATTCTTATTATAGAATCACGTTCGATCAAATAGCGCACTAAGCAATAAAATTAGTATTTTTATTTCATAATAGACTAAGTTTTTGCTTCTGTAATGCTCTCTAAATTAATCATATTTACTTAAGATAAGTTGGGGTTAATTTTCTGAAACGTCAAGTTTTTAAAACAATTTATTATACTTCTTGAATCGAAAGATTACTATAATTTAGTCTAATTTACAGTAAATAAAAAGTTAAACAAATCTACACACAAGGTAGAATGCTTACTGTGCGTTCATAATTGCTGTCTGTGTTTCTATATCTTTGACAATTTTTATAAAAAATTGTACATTATTTAACGACAAATTAAAGACGAGAAAACGTTTACTACGAGCCCAAAGTGTCGTAATCATTCGTAAAGGCAATTTATACATATAATAAATTCAATGAGAATATTGTACTTTAACAATAAGTAAATTTAAAATGACAACTTTCAAGTTTGTCTATTTTGCTTTTGTGCTATTAATAGCTATTTTCTTTTGCGTTTTTGTTTATAGTTTTTAATTTTGAATATTTTTTTTTTCTTGCAATAACATAAAATACATAATACTAAATAAGTTTACATGAAAAAATGTTCTCAATTGTTATTAGTTTAAGAAATATCAGCTGGACACTGGAAACCAAAGCAACCTGTAGTAGCTGTCCAGCCCGGTTTTTCTCTTGCTTCAGTTGCGTTTAGACGAGTAATAATTGGCGAATTGTGACTCAGCTCTATGTAGAACATAATGCACTGCACATTCATTCTCTCCCTCACCGCATCGGCCAACTCTAGCTGCATGAACTGTTCTATTTTCGACGATTAGTGTTGCAAGGCGCGATAATATGAATATGATTTTGAAATCTTCATCCTGAATTGGGGTAAACTCATCTCCCTGCGTTTGCCGCTTGGGCGTTGTGTGTTCCTAACTACAGGTGTCTCGCTAATCGCACCCGACGTTCAATTATTAACAAAGTACTTTGGTGTAGGGTGGGGGTGGCGCACAGGCGGTTATGGCGGCGGGCGCGTCGTTGCGGTTGCGGCGATATTTTAATTATGATTTACATAGTGAGCCTTGATAAAAGCAATTTGCCGACACCGTAATGGATTACCGGCCATATTTCATCGCGCGCAACTCAATTTGTATTATTAGCACGCGCATTAGCATAACAGCCGTCCAATTACAAACACCCGGTAGCGGAGGACTAAATGTTGTTTATGTGAGGTTATGTCAGCGCGACATTCATACATGCTTTCCTAAATCATGCAAATTCAACAGAGTTTACACATTCATTACACATCAAATTTGATAAAACTGTAATTTTTGTTGTTGATATTTATTTCACAATCAACATTATGGCCTGTTCACACGAGGAAAGTGTTCACTAAAAAGTTTTTTGACAGTAAAACATGTGCTAGGAGCTGTCATAAATAAAAACTGTCAATACCGTTCATACGAGGAATGTAATTATTTTTATTAAATATTTATAAGATCACTAGCTTTAATATATTTTAAAGAAATAATTAGTTTCTCCCACGGTTTCTCCGTATGATCGGTATTGACAGATTTTTATATGACAGCTCCTAGCACTTGTTTTACTTTCAAGAAACTTTTTAGTAAAAACTTTCCTCGTGTGAATAGGGCATTACAGGGTGAATGGATGTAGTAGAACCCATTTGTCCTTACAAGTAATCATTTAATATAGCTGTGCAAAATTTTTAATGTTTAAAATCCGGCTCGAAGGACCATGTTGTATCATTAGTATATATATATATATATATATATATAGGGCGATTCATTACTTCGTGCATATATTTTAGAATTGAAGTAGACATTTTTGGACCACTGGAGTAGTATACGTCATTAGACATTTATTAGTATTAGATATTATGTAAATAATTACTTTCATTGTAGAAGATTTGAAAATAATTATTAAAAATAACTACGACCAGTGGCAAAAAACTGTTTGCTTGAAATAAGATGCAATTTTTTGCGAATTTAAAAAAAAATTCTTTTTATTTCATGATCAGCACGTCGTACAATATACAGGTTGGTGGAGGTGAAATGCGAACATAGGGAACATACATGACAATCGAACTTTCATGCCAGGTATCTTGATATTATGTTGTAGTAGTGTCACAAAACGAAGTACTTAATGTGAATTTGTGTGGCAAAAAGAGTAATTAATAACAGAAATAATAATAAAATCTAAAAGTGCATGAAAACTTTCTCTTTCTGCTCGTACACATACATTATTGTGCAAAGAAAATATTTTAATGAAAATAAAATTTCAATAATATGACAGCTACTTTGACATTGACAGTACTTATTCCACGTATATCAACATGCCTAGCATGATAACTCCATTGTCATCTATTTCCCTATGTTCGCATTTCACCTCCACCAACCTGTATACCCTTTAGTTGTGGAACGTCCAATATATGCATGAAGTTGTGAATCACCCTGTATATTTAATGTGCGGTTACCAGCTGATGGTTGCACACAGGGAAGATTTTTCAGCAGTAGTACCTATTCGAACCTGAGTTGTCAGAACCACAGTCGGTCACATAACGCGCTCGGCTATCCACCCTGTATATTATATTCTCGATGTTGTATTTCCAAATAGTCTAAATTAACTATGTAGTTATAATTATATCTAATTTCTAACTGGACATTCAATTTGAAACGCTTAATAATTAAACTCGAATACGGATTATGAAATTTCAGTAATATACAATTAATAATAATTAATAGTTTAGCCACGCCTCTTCAATTTCTGATTGGTTCACACAATATTAATATTTGATAACAAATGAATTATTATTTCAGCCATTTGATTGGTTTATGATATTAGCCAATTATGAGAGATTATTATTAAAATTATTTTGCCAAACACACTACCTACTTTGTGTTATAATAATTGATTCTGATTTTTCAGTTATTGTTACAATAAATAAACTATTTTATATGGTTTTATTTTTTACTTTTATACAAAATGTACAAATTAAAATGACCAATAAAATTATGGATATATCAGATTTTAATTATCTATTCTGGTTTTGGAATAACTGACTCACAAACATATTTCAGGAAAAATTCCACCACATTTTCAGCGACCTAAAAATAGGGGAGTCAACATTTTAAATGAATCTACCTGTAGGTAGGCGATTTTTTGCCATTTTTAGACGTTCTATTCGTTAGAAAAAATAAATTAAATTTCGTGTATTTATGTAACTTTAAATTATTATTATCGAGCTGAAGAAAATAAATTTTTTGAAGCTCTGGTCAAACATAGATTCTTTGAGGATTCTTTCATGGTTCTGAATCTCGAGAAAAATAATCCTGTTAGGAATTGCCTGTCAAATAGCGGCGTGGCTAAATTGAATCTTCAATAAATCTTGCGAGAAATAATTTCTATTATTGGTAGATTCAAAACAGTGAATTTCTTTTTTTCAGAATTCAGGAGCATGAAATAATCTTCAAAGAATCCATGTGTGAACAGGGTGCTTCTCATGACCTTATTAAAATTTTTAAAATATACAGAATAGTTTTTGAGTTTGAAGCTTTCTGTGGCTTTTTTGACATAATTCAAAGTTGGTCTTACATTATTTACATAACATTTAAAAAATGCAGACCTCCTACATAAATTCGATAAAGAAATCTTTAAAAAAGATTAGGTCGCATTATCTAACAGATAATTTTCCGTATAAACAGTTGAAAACTGTGTAGAATTTCCTTGTTAAAATATTCAGCAATGCCTAATTAAAACTCTGAAAAGAACGGTCCAATCTTAAAGGAAGAAATTAAAAAGATTAAGAAAAACTTAATCACCAGCGAGTTAAATATTCAGCAGTTGGTAACCATGCAACCCTGCGGCTCTCTCCAGGCAGGGCAGGTAACTTTATAATGGCAATTAGTAGAACCTCTTGCGTACTAATTAGTCTGAAATTTAGCGCCCTCTGAAATTGCGGTGATCATTTTTTAATTATCCTTTGTTAACGCGGGCTTTTCACGTTAAAAGACTTTTTATTACGGATGCAAAGTGGATTTTTTGACATAATCCGCCAAATGTCAAACAAATACACACCGGAAGTGTAATTGATTTTGATGGGGAGACCGGAAAACAGGGGCGGCCAAAAACATAATACAGAAAATTATAAATGTATATTTTTTTTTCATAGCTAATGTTAAAGTACTTTAACGACTATTTTGATTAGATAAAGTGACACTTTAATCACAAGGATAGATAAAGTAAAATTTTTTCTTCAAATTAGTTTTCACACATTTTTGCATCCTCTGGAAAAAAAGTAGGATGATATAAAACATCACAAACTGCATTTTGCTAATAATTTAATTTTAAATTTGTTTTTTTACATGTTTTCTTTAACATCAGCAATAGAAAAAACACAATTTTATGCCAATTCTAAATCTTTCAAGATTTGCATCTTCCTGTGTTTGCATTTTCCTATATGTTTGCATTTATGCCGAATCTAAAATTCTAGATTTGCAGTTTCCTGTAAATTAAACTTTTAATGCAGATATTTTATTACGTATACATTTTCTAGATTTGAACCTTCTTGTGCATGCATTTTCCTGTGTATGAAAATTCTAGAATTTGCTAATCTCACGTTCGATAAAAAGCATGATATTACAGATTATGGATGTATGTATGAACAGGTTTAGTAGTTAATTACTTAATATTTATTTTAGTTTTGTTTTTGTTTCAGGTAAACGATCATCCAGCCTGCTATATCTTGTTAAATTCCGGTAATAATTTTATTTACACAAACAATTCAACGAACTAAATAGCTATGTAACGACTTCTACAACCTAAATCAGTTTAAATCGGCTGTCCCAATCCATTTTCTCTTTGTTGTATTTTTATCGTGTCGATTAAAATGGTTCATCGCCCCTCTTGTCTTACTTGTCGACCGTGTAGTCTTAAAAGCAAACAAACTAACAAACACCGTGACTTTTAATTACCTGGTCACATGGCCAGGGTAATGGATATACCGTGTCGTACAAAATCAGTGGCGCCGTGTCTGCTATGTAGACACAAAGTGTTAGTGCTGCCCCCCGCGTTGAAAGTGAGCGCCCTGTATGTACAATTTTACCTTTCACTTTATTACTATTAGTTTCAAAGTGAGGTGCTACATTTCCGAGACAAATTGAGGCAATTTTGCAATGCTAATTTTAACGGATTAGATTAGTGGTTTTATTGCCAAAGTATTTTGTTACATTTACAAGTTATGAATATTTATTTCTCACACTTAAAAATACAAACAAGACAGAATTTTGATGATTGTGCTATAAGGAAAAATCATGAACGGAGGACAATCGTCAGTTTCGTTTGGCAATTATGACGCTATAAAGTTGACCTCTTTAACATTGCAAACATAGGAAGGTGGAAGGTGACTTGAATTTTTGCGTTATTAAATTAGTGTAAATATATAAACCAGACGAAAGATTTTAACGAACAACTAACACAATATTAATTTAATATACAACATTGTATTAAAATTTCAAGGGAATCGTCAGTTTTATAAATATTTAATTTTAAAGTCAATTTATTAAAGAATTGAGGTTATGATGTATCAAAATGGCAACGATATTTCATTTGTCCAGACATTTCAAACGTAAAACTTATTTCATTTCCTCACTAATACTGTAATACATACGAGTATTTTAGATTTTTATTTGTATGTGTCAAATGGACACCGGATTGTACGTATACATTTATGTTTATAAGTTAGTTTTCTAGATGTGGCAGGAGGTTGTGTGCTGACCACATCAGATTTTTAGTAAATTGAGAAAGAAATTTTGCTGTGACGTCATTATTTTGTATAGGACACAAGGAAGCATTCTACGTCTCACATTAAACATTTAATTTTCATTAATAATTATTTTTGGGCTTGTTAATACAAATTTTATCAAAATAGAAAATACGGGCCCCAAATTTGTATCTCTTCTTCACAAATATTTAATAAAAAAATCTTGCAAGTAGCCTATTGCACAAAAATCTCCCCTTTGATGTATACTTTTCATTAACAACCATGACCTGAAGGCTGGTAACCGCACACACGATAATATAATCTATGTATAGAGTGATTCACAACTTCGTGCATATATTTTAATGACCTATATAGTGCTCAACTCACTTGTCACGGAACTTAAATAATTTTTTCATAATTTGCAATCAGTTGTTTGTTCAATAAAACTGTTTTCAAATAGAATTTCATAAATTACCAGTCTTTGCGCATAATATTATATATTTTTTTCCATTCATAGTTAATCAGATATCTATTATACAATCAACAATCCAGTGGTTTTAAAAAAACTGATGACTGATGACCCCGGCATCTTCTCGTGTACACCTTTTTAATTATCAAACTCTCTTGTCTTTCTTCTTTCAACAGCTCAGCTCTTTGAGTAAATTAGTGATGAAAAGCATCCACAATCTGTTGTCCAGTCCTCAATAAAGTTGTGTGCGGAAATTGAGTGCGCTAGCAATTCACTTAGCGGTGATCAACCATCAACGTTCATGTCAGAGGCAACAGCAACAGACTCGCTCGCCAGAGTAGTTAACTTGTTCTAATCTAATCTTATAGTTCTGTGTTCTGGTTCTGTCTGCTGAACTCAGCACAGACAAACAACCCAAACAGAATCAGAGACAAAGACATTGGAGATGTTTGTCTTTGTCCGCTTATATTGATATATTCGCGGCTTGTCATCAGGGCTCAAAATAGAAATTTTTACGAAACGGAACGCTAGGGTTCTTAAAAATGTAAATTTTTTAGAAAAATCAGTTATAATTTTATTTCTAAAAAATCTGATGTGGCCATCACACAACCTCCCTCCATATCTAGACTAAACATAAATATACCTATACGTACAATTCGCTGCCCATTTAAAATATTCAAACACAGAAATTAGTATCACCTGAATCAAAAGATTAATTCACAGGAAAACTCTTCTGTGTTGAAGCCATCTTCCGTTCAATTTCTACATGATGGAGTAGAAGATTTCAACGTTTTATTTGATAAATTTATTTCTTAAATTTTACTACAGTTCTTTAATCCTACCAGATAAAGACAATTTTTTATAACGTAAGTTGCAAATATCATTTCCCCTTAGTCTTATTACAAATAAATACTATATTTATCGAAATTTATAGAAATTCTTGACAATTAATCTTTTCAATCTTCAACAAATATAACTTCCGGTGAAGTTATTTGTACCAAAATCTAATGAGCTCTTCCAATTTATATACAAATGTTAAATACCTACCAAATATCAAAATTTTTGGGTAATTCGTATTTGAGTTATCCGACAGACAGAAATCCGACCCTGACCACATACCTACACACATATACATACAGACATCAACGTGAAACTATCAAAAATGATTTGTAAGGACAGGGACCCTAATTCGTGCTCATCCACTAAAAACTCACTACCCGATATTTAGCATGATTCCAACACCTTCCTTTACAGGTATGGCGGAAGGTAAAAATAGCTTTACTTGTACAATAGTTTAATGAACAATGGACGTTTCCACGACTTTTTTGTTTTTATATTTTAATCTATACATTGAAATCTAATACAGTAGGTACCTGCTACTTTTTATTTAATTTGGTTTTTGGTAAGTAATACATTTAACTTCTATAAAAAATATTTGTGATATTTTTCTGGTTTCTTTCCTCTGCCGGAATTAAATAATTTACTTCAGTTTTTTTGTCAAATCAAAAAACGGGAAGACAAAATTGAATAAGAAACTACAAAGGAAACTACAAATTACGTGACATCGTATCATCATTAGAACTTTAGAAGAACATTGAAACTAAAGTGATTCTAAACATCTCTATTTCTAGTTCAGCCCTTAAATTATACCCTTCTAATGGGAGCCACATCCTTTCGGATTTCGGTCGGCAGGTTTAGTTCTCACCATTTTATTCGCATTAGAAATTGTTTCCAATAGCCTTAGACGACGTTTTTTTAATGATTCAATAGGAAATCGAAATTGTCTTAGTTTTTTGCCATTTGAAAAATATTAAAAATATTAATCCTTATCGTTAATAATGAATTGCACAAAATAACAGTTCAGGTTTATTGGATTAGGTTTTATTTACACCAAAATGTGAGGTTAGGTTCATATTTTGATGAAAGAAATAGAAATGTTGTTTTAAAAAGTTGTAGATAAAACGTCGAATTTGACTCACATAATATAATTAACTCGGATGATTATACTCTCTCCTTGCATAAACTGTCATCGTCATGAATTATAGCCTGCATTATATGCTCGTTAAATAATACAGTGAGTTTATTTTATCGTGAAACATAGGATTTTTCATATCCATGGTTATGATTACGACTTTGACAGCAATGTATTAGAGCGTTCTTTTTGGAAATGAAACATAGGGAATCAATTTAAGGCCCATCTCTTGCTATCAAATGCAAAGCAAAAAAGCATGTTACAATAAATCATTTTGTGACTTTGGTTTTGAAATCGATGATCTCATATTTTACAATAATGTACTTATAGGTTATGCTTACTGGCTACAGAATGATATCTCTCTATACCCGTCTCGACTAATGTATATTATCGATTTCAAAAGAAATTTTTTATTTTTGTGCATTAATCAACGTATAAAATGGATTATCAAATGATAAAGCTCCAAGTTTTGCTAATTGATGTCACAGCAATTAATAATTTGCATTTATTGATTCACTAATGAGTCATGATTCTTCATGTTAAATTTCAATTTGAAAATTTTTATAATACAGCCAGAATCGTTCAAATTGTTAATCTTCTGGATTTTAACTGTATTCTTGAACAGTATAAGATATTTGGGCAGCAGCAATAGTTCCAAGGGACGCTTTCAACATAAACTTTTAATTGTTCAAAGTATAAATCGTATTTCCAAGTAGTAGCAGTGTCACACCAATTAACAAATTCAAATTTATACCCTATGTTTCATTTTAAAAAGAATACATTTCTGTCAAATTCGTAACCATTGATATGATAAATACCATGTTTCACGTACAAATAAACTCATTATATACTAATATCAAGACGATATTAGAATAACTTTCATTGGATCAAAACCAAGAGTACTTGATCCAACGAGACCACCACTTTATACTTTATAGTATCCACCCCTTCGTCTGCGCTCCATTCCCGTCTATGTCTTCCCCTGCAGATCGCGTTAGCGTAATTGACTAACAGTAGAAACGTAGAACGTCTTCTCCGGCGCTTTCCCGGCGCTTTTCCCGTACTTTCAGACCCCCCCCCCCCCCTGCTTGGCGCGATGCATTGTGGGTAAAACAGCCGCGGTAATCGAATTGCGGACGGCGCGTTATTTCATTTGGCAGCGCTGTTACGTTCAGTTAGACCGCACTGTCTGCTGTTTTATGTTACGAGAAGAAGAAAACGACGAATTCAAATAAAATCAACTGGAACTACAGGAGCTTAAGAAGGGTACGTGATAAGCTGAGGCGATTGGGTCGAGGAGATCTTAATGATTTTATTGTTATTTTGTAACTGGGTTTTAATCAGGAATGAAAACCGGAATAGGAATGAAAACCGCTGCTATTTTAGTGAACCCGAAACCAAAATTGAACTGTTAATAGTATATTAAATATCAAGAACGGTAAGGACAGTTTACCGATGAAAGACTATGTTTTGTCTGACATCGGTAATTCCTTAACGTTCGTGATGCTTATATCATTTTTTGCACTATTAGTCTTTTTTATCCATATAAGTACGCAAATATTAATTTCTTCATAATAAATATTAAATTTACTTACCGTTCTAGAACGGTAAGTAAATTACTTACCATAGCAACCGGTAAGACATGGTAAGTTGATAAAAAAGACCAATTGTGCAAAATAGTTTTGTATCAAGTTTTATAAACGGCATTTTAGTCACGAGAGTATAAAAAACGAGTATCTAGAGAGTTTATAAACGAGTCACATACTACACTTTTTCTACGACCACAAGTTCAGGGACGTAACACGTAACTAGGATTTTTTTGTAGATGGGCCAAGGGTGGGCCAGTAAAAATTAAAGTAAAGTACATTTTTTATAGTAAGTTAAATATTTTGAAAAATTCGGATTCGTATGTATGCAGAGAGCTATGCTTAAACCAGCGTAGCTATTTCCTCGATATGATTGGACGTACACAAATTCAGAGTTAGAATACAAAATATGATCATATTGTTAATGTAAATTCATAAATTGCTTAATTTCTTTATGAACCGCTGCACATAATTAAAATTCGTAAATCTAAATAAGCAAATTCAATCCATTATAAACAGCCATTTTAACGGGCATGGATTTAACACTCAAATTAAAATTCTAGAATTTTCGTACACAAAAATGATGCAAGTCTATAATGTTTATACTACTATGTAATAAAATACTTGCATCAAAAGATGTATTCAAGTCTAGAATTTTATATTCAGCATAAATGCAAATACAGGAAAACGTATTTTTGTTAGTAAATAACCGTAGTTCCATATTTGTAGCTCTTTTGGCAAAATTTCTACGAATTTTTAAATAGGTTATTGAAGAATTCACCTTATTAATTTTGCAAAATCTCGGTGCCCCTGAACTTCTGGAACCTCGAGCAACTGCCCGAACTGCCCTACAATAGCTACGTCACTGAATCTAAAGTTCTAGATTTGTATTTTGCAGTGAGTAAATCTTTTACTGCAGGATTTTGTTACAATGTTACGAATAAATTTTCTAGTTTTAAATTTTCTTGCGTTATTTTCTGGTGTTGAGTGGCAACCTAAACCTACTTGGAAGTTCTGTGTTCTCTGTCTTACCTCCACTTGGTCCTCCTGTTCTGGAACCACGTCTTGACTTGTGCGTCGGTCATCTTGAGCGTTTTGGCGAGGGCGGCGCGCTCGGCGGACGCCAGGTACTTCTGTTTGTGGAAACGTTTCTCTAACTCGGCGATCTGTAGCCTGGTGAACGACGTCCGCGGCTTCTTCCGCTTCGGTGGCGTGCGGTTCTGGTAGGGGTGGCCGATCCGTCGTGCCATTGGGAACGTCGCTGGAAACAAGAGGATGATTTCATTGTCAAGATTTTTGATAGAAAAGGTTCTCTTAAAGAAATATTTGTTCAACTAAAATTTTAAATAATCATTATCACATGACGCAAAACTGCAAGTTAATATCTTTTTTCTACTCCTGGCATTAAAACATACTTTAATGAACTGGTTTTTATGGCGCTAAATAACATTTTTAACACACCTCGTCAAGCAGTGGCTTTGGCCGTTTTTAGTCACGGGCTGAACATATACTTATACTTATAATTAATAATTTTTTTCAATCATTTCCAATTTTTTCCAATATAACAGTTAAATACACATGCCTAAATAGAATTTTGTAGCTATGTACAATATCATTTACCCTAAATGTTCAATTTATTTTAAATGAAATTTAACATATTTATTTAGTTTAATTTGCGGTGGAAGAAAAAATATAGTATGTGACTCGTTTATAAACTCTCTAGATACTCGTTTTTTATACACTCGCTGCGCTCGTTCCTAAAAAACTCGTGCCTAAAATGACGTTTGCAAAACTTACATAATATACTATTATCAACGATAAGTTGTTTAAACAATAGTTGTATGCCAAGGGCTGAAAGTAGTGTTTTGGTGATTGAGGCTAGAGATTTTAGCCGACTATAGTTGCAGCGTTGCAGCTCTAGAGTTAGTGCTACAACTAATCGCAGTCTGCAAAATTACTTTCAGCAAGAAGTAGCAGTAGCACAACATTTTTCTGCGATAATTGACTTTTGTTAGCAATCAACAGAAATGTTGTAATTTTCCATCTATATCATTATAATCTACGAAAGCTTAAATTTTGAATGTAGAAAAACAATAGAACTTACATAAATGTAAACAAACTTGACACTAGAAAGATTATTGGTTGAAAATTGTAATATTAATATAAATTCAACGAAAGATTAATAAATTATTTATGATTACTAGAATCAATTTTTATAAGCAGCGGTTTGAAAATGATTTCTGACCGCTATTAGCTGGTCTGCAATTATTATTGTTCATTTTCAAGTAACTAAGTGAAGTACAAAACGCCTACTTTTAATACTGGGTATAATATTTGTGGCCAAACCAGAGTCTTTAAAATATGAAAATCAATTTTACTAATAATGTACAGAGAACCTAAAGTCTACGTTAATATTTTATATGTAAAAATATTTTCGTTAGATAGCTAAATCAATGCTAGATAGAGACTGTTTATATTTTCCTCTATAATATAAAGCATATTTTATAACCAAAATTGCAGTTGTTATAGCTTTTTATGGCGAGATAGCGCAGTGGTAGTGTGCTAACTTCAGAAGCTTGCTGAACACAGAGACCGTGCATTCGAATCCGTGTCTTGGTTGTTAGTTGAGACTGAGAGTACTACACTGTTTAAAATAAGAGTACTTGTTGGTACCCTTTTAAAAGAGCGTTCTAATTTTTGCTCTTATAAGTGTAAAATAATACACTTTATAAAAGAAACATTACTCAAAAATGTATTCTTATAAAAGGGCAAGAGTAACATTTTATTGAATTTTATTGAGTACTAATTTTTGAGTATTTATTATACTTTTTACCTTCCGCTTACCTGTAAAGGAAGGTATTGGAATCATGCAAAAAAT
This sequence comes from Agonum fuliginosum, assembly GCA_947534325.1. Lineage (NCBI taxonomy): Eukaryota > Metazoa > Arthropoda > Insecta > Coleoptera > Carabidae > Agonum > Agonum fuliginosum. The sequence continues at coordinate 46,810,595 of OX384029.1, forward strand.
CGGGTGGTGAAATTTTAGTGGATGAGCACGAATTAGGGTCCTTACAACTCATTTTTGATAGTTTCACGATGATGTCTGTGTGTATGTGTGTGTGTATGTGTGTGTGTGTGTGTGTGGTCAAGGGTTGTTAGTCGCATAACTCAAATACGAATTACCCGAAAATTTTGATATTTGGTATTTAACATTTGTATATAAATTGGAAGTGCTCCCTAGATTTTGGTACAAATATCTTCATCGGAAGTGATATTTTTTGAAGATTGAAAAGGTTAATTGTCAAAATTGTATATAAATTTGGAAAAATATAGTATTTATTTGTAATGAGAATAAGAGGAAAAGTTATTTGCAACTTACGTTATAAAAAAATTGTCTTTATCTGGTAGCATTAAAGAACTGCAGTAAAATTTAAAAATAAATTTATCAAATAAAACGTTGATATCTTGTAATCCATGATCGGTTGATTTTTGTTTCTGCGTAAAAAATATTGACAGGAGAGACGGGTGACAAGTTGGCATACTAGCGCTATATAAGTCCTAAGTAAGATATTAAATGTAGTAATTGAACGGAGGATGGCTTCAACACAGCAGAGTTTTCCTGTGAATGAATCTTTTTATTCAGGTGATGCAAATTTCTGTGTTTGAATATTTTAGATTTTTATTTGTATATTTTAAATGGGCACCGGATTGCACGTATACATTTCTGTTTAAAGTCTAGATATGGCGGAAGGTTGTGTGATGGCCACGTCAGATTTTTTGTATTTGATTTTACCCTTTAAATTATAATTTTGGTTATTGTATACTAATATAAGTATTAAACTACCCAAATTAGTGCATATGTTACACTTTTGGTGTAGATTGGTACCCCTTTAAATGTATTACGTTTAATGAGGAACACTAAAAACAGCACAATGTACACCATGAAAGGGTACTAATTCCTTTAGTAAGCAAATCAATTCTTCCCCTGGTCAGATCTAGTCTAGCAAAGGAACTGGAACTAGTCTGACTGACCTACCTAGATACCTAAATACAGACAGCGTTGTATGTAACCATACTAATATTGATAGTGAAATAGTTATTGTGTTTCTGGTTGATGAAGAATGATATTTAGTCTTAAATATAACTAAATATAATTTTTGTGAAAATTTGCACGCTTTTGAAATAGTTAAAGATAATAATATTTCCACTGAACTTCATATGCTGCAAAAAATGTTAGAGAACCATTTGAACTAAGTACACGGTGCCAAATTATTAAGCAAAAGTTTATATTTAGTGCCCAATGTACATATTTTTGTAATGTTATTAAATAATCAACTTATATTGATATTCTTGTGTAGTAAACTTTCATGTATAATAATGTAATCTTAAAAAATACAAAACTGTAATTTAATAAAGAAACTTATTACTCGAATAAGTGCAAATTTTATACATTTTTAAGAATACAAAGTACCTATAATTGATTAAAAATAATTACATTAAAAGAATTACATTTTACCCATATTAGTTTAATTTAAAGAACCTCTTTTAGTTTACTATATTTTTATACAAAAAAGTATTATTTCGTATTTTACCCTATTTATATTACTGAATTAAGTGCCCTTTTTATTTTACCCTTATCATAGAGCGTTATATGGCCTTGGTCTTATATAAACATTAATAAGGGTAAAAAAAGTGCTCTTTTTTTAAACTGTGTAAGTACTCCACAAGTTAAACTGTTTATAATAAAATAACCTAATGAACTATTTTATATTTAATTTACAAATTGTACTGTAGGCGGTCGAGTTAAATTATTTATTCAAGAATAATGGGACATACTGTATAATATGTAATATTCCGTGACAACAGTCGTTTCCCAGCGATGTTGTTTTGTCGTTCTTGCTTTTCATTTCCGTGGCGCGGCTACAAATGTGTCCGATTAAATTTCGACACCGTCGGAAGGTGTAATAAAACATAAGTCTTCCATGGCGGGCAATTAACTTACGTTGTGTGTACTTTATGCGTTATTAGCGCTACGTTAAATTACGCTGCGTTGCGACAACCCAAACTTAACGAGCCGTTTGTCTTTAGCGACAATTCGTGGCGGAGATGCGTTTTTTGACACCGACTAATTAAGAGAAAGAATATTTCGGCAGAGACCAGAACAGCCTTGAAAAATTTCGCAGTTTTTTGGAAGATGGAAGCACATGTTTCCCGAAACGTCATAATTAGAGTCCGGATTTTAGGCGCTAAAAAGTTCGATAAATAGGTAGGCAAATAGGCAAAGAAAATGGTCAAAATAGGCCGAAACAGGCATTTATAAATTAAAATAGGCATTAATAAGTCAAATTAGGCATTTAAATTCAATACGGTTTTAAGTATTTTTTTAAAGAATAGTATTCAAATTATGTAGGCTATTTATATTTACTTAAATAAATATTTTAATAAGCAAAATAAACACTAGCAGATGAAAAATATTGCAAATATTAGCAGATAAGCACACTATTAAACTGTAAAGGTTAGACTATTTAAATTTTACCGTTTGATCACAATATTTGCAGAATACAACACTACCATCAGTTGTATTAAAGCATGTTCCATCTTTATATCATTTTTTAAAATAATTTAGATATTTTCCAAATTAATGTATTCAAACCAAAAATATCACAAACTTTTTATTTGAAATAATTAAATTGACAAAATAATTTAAAAAAATCTAAAATATGTTTAAGTTATAGGTTTTATCGTAAGAATAGGCCGAATATAGGCAAGATAACAGTTAAATAGGCATAAAATGCAAAATGTCTCATTTTAGGCAAAATAGGCAAAATAAACGATACGTCAAAGTGTTTGAAAACTTGTGAAACAAATTTATATCTAATTCAAATTTAAATGCCTTTTTAAATAAGCAATAGGTTTTTTGCCTAAAATCCGGACTCTAGTCATAATATACATAATAATGTAGATAAATACCATTTCAGTTTAGAAAATAGTAGATTGCACTGCAAATGCAGTCTGTTTTATACGCTCACATTACTTTATTAGCTCAAACTACGAATTATAATACAGGTTGGCTTGATTTAAATCATTTCATTTAAATCTCGAGTTACATCATAATTTAAATCAAGTGATTTTTTAATAAAAATCATTGATTTAAATCAAAAAAGTAAAAAATATTAACGCCTAATAGACAGGGAGCTCATGACAGGTGATGGTCTCCGATTTCATACAGCATGCCTTTTGGAGGATAGCATCAGAAAAACGGGTATTAAACCCTTACACGATTTCCGGTCATATGGAAAATTGCATTTTTCGTCTTGCACAAAAATGTTGAGTTTTCTCTGATTTAATAATGCATGCCCTTTTATCAAAATAAACTTAAACACATTTAAAGTCTTAAAAATGACAGGTGATGGTCTCCGATTTCATACAGCATGCCTTTTGGTGGATAGCTGACCGTACGACAACATAGAAAAACGGGTATTAAACCCTTACACGCTTTCCGGTCATATGGAAAACTGCATTTCCACTTGCACAAAACTTATCCGAAATTTTCCACCCTTGGGCTAACGAGGACTGCATGCCAATTTGGTTATAGGTGTTTTATGACAAAAATATTAATTCTTTTCATCGGAATGCTGTATGAAAACGCGGAAAATCATATTTTTTAATTACAAGATAACGTGCCCGTTTGAGTCCTTTCTGATCCTGTGGGAATCGTATGCCTATTTTTAAGACTTTAAATTAATGTGTTTGTTTCTTTTGATAAAAGGGCACGCATTATTAAATCAGAGAAAATCACAAAAATTTTGTGCAAGTGGAAAAATGCAATTTTCCATATGACCGGAAAGCGTACAAGGGTTTAATACTCGCTTTTCTTTGCTGTCATTGGGTCAATATTCTATCCTCCAAAAGGCATGCTGTATATGAAATCGGAGACCATCACCAGAGCTGGGCATTACTTAAGTATTTAGGTACTTAAGTATCAATTTTTAATAACAACTAGTACTTGATACTTGTACTTAAGTATGAATTTTTTTGGTACTTATTACTTTAAAATTTTAAGTACTAAAATAAAAACTTGTACTTAAGACTTATTTTCATTTCATAATCGTAAATAATACTGAAGTACTTTTTAAATACTGAAATAATGTAAAAGTACTTAAGTTTTTTCAATAGTTTGAGTATTATACTGTTCAACCTGCGACCACAGCGACAGAATACGACATTTTCACTGTGAATTAATCTTCCTCGATAAAAAAAAGATAATAATCGGATGTAATAAGGTTACAATTGTTACAAATTATGTAATTTATTATACTAATTTTAAAAAATACTGCTACTTGAAAAATACTTATTTTTAAGTACTTTCGACAAGAAAAACTTATACTTTACTTAAGTACTGCGAAGCTTTACTTGAAAATGTACTTGGTATCAAGTACTGACCATAGGTAGTACTGGTACTTATACTTAAGTATTTTGATTTCGATACTTGCCCAGCTCTGACCATCACCTGTCATGAGCTCCCGGTCTATAAAGAATAGTTTTTTAATATATCTACGCTGTGAAGAAGGATTTTTTTATTAAAAATGTGGAATAATATTTTTCAAGGCACTGGCCGAGGAAAATAACCACGCAAATAAAAAAATTAATTATTTTTCATTTAATTTGTTTATGAAAAATATACCTACTGTTTATAAAGTAAGTAATAAAAATAATGACATGATCTCAATTTTTCAATTTTTTCACTGGAATTTAAAATAATTAAAATAATAATGATTTTTTTAATTATTCAAAAAAATAAATGATTTTTTATTTTTATAGAGCCATGGTTCATATTATTGTAATCAATTCTCTCATTGGCTGTTATTTGTGTCATGCGATTTTCTTTAAAACATTTTGAACGATGACTTAGTCTCTTCTCTAACTGGTGGTTTAGATAACGAGAACTTTACCTCCCATGTAATATGATTCATCGAATGTCCGAACCGTTGATGTTTGATGAATAATTAACATAAATGACATACGTTCGTGAACGCGTTATTAAATATAGATAACTTATCAGTTATCAGTCTTTGTAATGTGTATTATGTATTTGAAAATGACATGTGTAATGTAATATACATATTTAACGCAATCGTTATTACATAGCATAGTATAATTATAAGGATAAGATAAGGGTAATTACAATTTTACAATTATTTGATAGTATTTATTTTTATAATCAAATATCAATTATAGGTAGGTAATAATTGCAGTTGTATGAAATTTTTTAAATTGATTTCTACTGATATTTTATATCGATGACTTATATACAGGTTGTTCCACAACTTAGGACAAAAAATTAAAGGGTATAACTGTACGACGTGCTAATCATGAAACAAAAAGTTTTTTTTTTAAATTCGCAAATTTAAGGGTAGTTTACTTGAAGTAAACATTTTTTGGATCATAGTCATAGACAATGTATTTGTATTTGATATTATGTAAACAATTACTTTCATTCATGGATGGTTCATGTCAGGTGGGTAGGTATACAGGGTGTTTCTGTACTTATGGATCAAACTTTAAGGGTATATGTAACACGTTCTACTGATAACGGAAATCTAATCGAATCTAGGGTGTAAGCATGTTATAAAAAAATAATATTTATAGTAGTGTGTTATATAATGTACCATGTACCTCCAACATTCATTTAACATTTAACTATCGAATTTTTAGCATGATTACGATACCTCTTTTATAGGTCTGAGTGGCGAGAGGTTGAGTTGGTTGAGTTCATAAAATATAAATATATTTATTATTATTTTCGTAAAATAATGACATTCACGAAAATTAAGTTATAAATTTTATTTTTATATTTTAATAGTGCAATACAGGAAGCGTCTTAATTTTAATTGTTATATCTTGGTTATGATGTCTTTATGAAATGTTAAATGATGTTAATGACTTTTTTCTAATAATGTTGACGGTATAGAAAATAATTGCAGATAAAAATAAAAGTAAATTAATCACTATATAATAATTTTTGCTTATTACAGTATCCGGGTTTAAATTCCAATTTAACTTTACTAATGCAGTCATTAAAACAATAATTATTCCAAACATGAAATATACAAAATTGGCTATTAAATACATCCTCTAAATTGACAATAACCGAATTAAAAATCAATTTAAAACATGATTAAAAATCAAAATAAAAAATAACCATACTTTCATTAAAAATCCAGTTGATTTTATTTCAAATTACTTTGATGTAGACATAAAAACGTACAAAAATAATAAATAGATGACTATCGTATTGAACAATAACAAAAGTAAAACGGATGTTATTATTCAAACAATCAATATACACAACAAAAAATTCATTTCGAAGCGAACATTTTTATTCATGAAATAACAATTGCATCAGAATTAATATGAATTTTTTCATCATTCGCTTTTACCGGCCAGTAATTTAATCAAATTAAAATGATTACAAATAAAACAAATGACTGCGATAATAATCACTTTATGGCTCTAAATAAGTAGCTAGCTTTTATAAAACAAAAGCATGACTCCGCCTTCGTATAAATTTATAGAAACTAAGGTCGAATTTGGCTTGTTGCACTGTCCGAAAAAATTCTATTAAACCTAGCCTTCCTATTGGCCGCTTCACTAATGACGTTTTCACGTGAGACGCGACTTAACGGCCGGTAAAGCAGTGAACTGCAATAGACAATTTGTGAGTACGTTACTGATCATTTTTATTATAAAATTCATGATGGCTGCTCTAATTGCAGTAGGCTATGGAAGGCGTTTTTACCCGGCGATGTTCAACTGTTTCGTGGTCGTGCTTCGCTTGTTTCTTTGTGGAGCCGGAGCGTTTTTGTTTAGAGTAAGAATCAGTAGGGAAGTTTTTTGTTTTTGTTGCCAGTGCTGTGGTTGGCTGCATTTTTAATTTACAAGATGTAATTTTCTTTTGATGTAGAAGGAAGGCATAAATTGATTGTTATTATATATTCTTGGTTGGAATAGTTGCTGTGTTAATAAAGCACTAAATTTGCTTCATGCTGCTGTTTGGCTTCGTTTAATTACTTATTTATAAGAACTTGTTAGCTAAGGAACACATTACTTCCTAGTTTCTAGTTCATTTTATAATGGAGTAAACACAAAATCGTTAAGTAAAGTATTACTTTAAACCCTGTTCATACATGGATTCTTTGAGGATTCTTTCATGCTTTTGAATCCTGGAAAGAAAGAAATTCATTATTTTGAAGCTATCAATTAATTCGAAACTTTTCTTTTCCAAGACTCATTGAAGATTCAATTTAGCGGCGACGCTATTTGACAGGCAATTCTCATCACGATTCTTTTACTCACGATTCAAAGGCATGAAAGAATCCTCAAAGAATCTATATGTGAACAGGGCTCACATAGCTACGAAAAATGTTTCTTCTTCAAGTTACGTGAATTGGAAATGAAAATGTGCATGTTTTAATTACGAATTATTAATGAAAAATTAATTAAATTACTAACATTTTCTACTAAAGAAATTACTACATTTCCAGATTGTCAAAGTTGTCAATATTAAATTTGACATAGTAAACTGTTAAATTATTTTTGCAATGTCATTTTATAAGAAGTTAAGATTAAAACTCTCAAGACCACGTAATGCTATTGTTTTCTGTACTAATCTGTTCAAAAATGATTTTTTTAAAACAGTTAACAAGAACTCGCTTCGCTCGTATTCTAATCTTGAGCATATGCAAAAAGACTAACTTTTAAATTTTTTTAACATCTCGTAGAAAAATGTAAAAAAGTGGAGTACATTTTAAAAAGTTGTTCGCACGATAATTCTTTGAAGATTCTACCAAGATTTTTAATTCAGGAAAAGAAGAAGTGTTCTTTTTTCTAGTGATAATTACATGGCTTTGAAGCAATCAATAAATTAAAAGTTCTCATAAGACTCATTGAAGATTCAATTTAGCGGCACCGCAACAGATAATTCTCACTAGAAAGAAAAAAATCTCCTTCTGTCCCAGGATTTAGAATCTTGGTAGAATCTTCAAAGAATCCTCGTGCGAACAGGGCTTTACTTCACTTGAATGGACTCACTACGCTCGTTACTCCAGCAGCCATCCATAAGGTTGCTTTAGAGCTGGTTTATAACTGATGTAATCGGTTATTTCTTCTGTATTTTGTAAGATGTGTCATGTGAATGAGAAGTGTGTGGTTCAGAATCTTTTCAGTAATCTGCTAACTTGACGACATAACCTTTCTTATAACTGTCAGAAATAGATCCGTTTGTTGAAAGCTACATGGTTGGTTCTGCAATGTTTATGTTAACAGAACACAGAAGAAGTCACCAGTTACATCCATTATAAACCAACCTTTATCCTTTATAATGGATGTAACCAGTTACTTGTGTTCTTTAAAGTTGATTAAAGGCATTCCTATAAGTTACGGCCTCGTGTTGTTATGAACCGTAGCATTCCTAAACTCTAAGTACTTATTTTTAATTTAAATATTTTGTACTTTGATTTACTGGTGATTAAATATTAAATACATAAAAAGTAAATATATCTATCGCGCCCATAAGTTATTACACAAAGTATTTCAGTCAAACATGGCATAAAAACAAATAATTCCAATAATAAAACACATAATATACAATAAAATAAATAATAAACCTGCCTTATTCATTACATATATTACACAATACTTATCCATTCTCCATATAAATAAATTCCACGTTTACAGAGTAATTGTAACGCGGCGTAACCGCACAATAAATAAATAACATAAAGTGGTCATTGCTGCATATCATTTATACTCAATATTAGAATGAATAAATACACATGACATGGCCACACACACTTTACCGGAGATATATTGTACCTATGTTTGTGCAAGTGGCCGCCATCTTGGACAGAGAGAGATAGCGATAGCCGGACAGATAGTTATTACTGTCTATCACGCGATATTGTAGTTATTAATTTGGTACTAAACTCAGGGGGAGGGGGGAGGGTTTCAACGAGGAAATGATAAGGGAAGAGGGCGTTTAATATTGTTTGGTGATTTTTATCTTGTCTTGTTTTATTTTGAAACGTTGAAATATTGTTAGATAAATAAACTCTTCTATCTAAAATGCTTACCTACCTACCTATACCTCATTTCAGTTAAGGAAAAAGCGTTGGGTGAGATAGGGCAATGATATTCTTCAATCTGATTGGCCGAGATGAGAGGTGAAACATTTGAAGGCTTAAAAGTGAAAATACCGTAATACGAAGTATGTAATGTTAATGTTTTTAACCCGATAATTATAAAAATCTTATTATAGGTCATAATATGATTTTTTTTTTAAGTTTTTTTCTCTGTAACTATACTAGTGCCATGTCAGCGACACTTTAAAACTTTTACATGGCTCATTTTGTACATGCTTTCTGCATAAATTTCGGATAAACGGTGTAACCTACAATGAAAATTATGTTACACAATGAAAATACTTATATACATTCCTAATTGCCTTATTCTAAAAATTATGTCTTTAATAATAGTTCATTTTGCATAAAATTCATTGCAATTTCTTCTTTCATTTCTACTGCAAATTACCTATATTTATTTTTAGGCATAAGGCAATCTAGAAACTCTAGTGATGCTATTGATATATTACTTATGCCTATTCCTTGTTCCTATTTGCAGAAATTTACGCAGATAAAGTGCATAAAAATGACTGTCTGGAAACGGTTTCAAGCGCGATCTTAACATTACTTATATATTTTATTTAGAATTTCATAGTTACATTTAACTACTATACATTATTTTATAGATGACATCTTTATTTACAAAAATAGGTACCTCTTTAAGTTCTCGCCAAATTTTGAACTAATAAAATATGTGAGTGTAACGGACTGCATTCGCAGTGCTATCTTCTTTTTTCTCAACTGAAATGGACTATAATTTAGGGATTTCATCCTGCTTGGTAAACTAAGTAACCTTACACCTTACGTAGGTATGTGAAATTTGCAGCAAGAGGCGTATAACATCACATAAGTAAGGAGATTCATTATGTGTTGCATACAACATTTTTTCTACTTTCGTTCGAGTAAGTGCAATTTTTTGAAATTATACAATTTTGACATTTTATGACAATTATAAACAAAACAACCCAAATTAGATTATATATAAACGACATTTTGTATTCGAGTTTAAAAAAATGTAAATTGTATAAAATATACAATTTGCAAGTCAAAACCATTTTATATTAAAGTTTCTTTACAATGAACCTATGGTACTTATATAATTTTTTTCAATAAATGTAAGTTTTATGTGTTCTTCTTTTAAATAAAAACAGTGAAATAAAGGCCATTGCGTGAAATAATGAGGTTCATTATCTAACATAAATAAGTGAAATAAAGAATGTCTGCCTAAAGCCCAGTTCACACAAGGATTCTTTGAAGATTCTTTCATGCTTCTAAATTTTGAGAAAAATTATCTTGGTGAGAACTGCCTGTCAAATAGCGATGTCGCTAAATTGAATCTTTAATGAGTCTTGGAAAAGAGGAATTTCTAATTCATTTGTAGCTTCACACCACAGAAATAATCTTTTTCCAGCATTCATAAGCATGAAAGAATCTTCAAAGAACAGGGCATAATAAAAGTAGAAAAACAAATTCATTAAACCCTTGGGTACCATAAAAATTACTACAAATGAAATAAATAAATGTAACTGCCTATGAATGATATATAACAAAGTTATACATTTCCATTGATCGCCATTTTGAACTGACTCGTCAACATTCAACAATCAAAATGAATATAGCGGTAGATAACGATCAGCAGTATATATTCATAGCATTATATTAAATGAATACATACACAGGTTTTGTATAGATAAATAAAATGTATGTACAAATACATTCATTTATTGTACTACATAAACATGTTTTACTTTTCTGAAACAAACATGAAAATGAAACACAAAAATAGAACATCAATAAGAGCCCAGTGACGTCACAGCACGAAAATGGAAGAATTTAAAAATGAAATGAATCCCAAACAAAAATGGAAAGATATTTTTACCCGTTGCTTACATTTATATTTAACTGTTTGTTATAGTAAACTATAGTATAAATTTAGCAAAAGGAACAAAATCCCTATACTTAAACCCAAATATTGACGGTAGTAGTGATGCGTCGAGACGAGATTTTTTACTTCTCGTCTCGTTTCGTCGTCAATGTAAAAAATTTAATCTCGTCTCGATTATTTCTCGTCCCGATTATTGTTATCTCGCCTCAATTTCTCGACTATTTTTACAAAAAAAATTTTCGTCGATTGACATTGTTGACGACGCAGACAACGCGAGGTAGGTGAAATAAAATTAAATTTAAAGTTGGCGTTCGTCTCTATAGGAACAAAAAAAGAAGAAAAAATAATTTGTCAAAAATATAAATAAATACGAATAACTGTAAAATAATATATTTAGAAGCTAATACTTTGGATAGACCAATTATATTTGTAGCGAATCGAATCGAATCATATAACGAATCGAATCATATAATTATCATATCAATATTGAAAATAAATAAAGAAGATAATAAAAGAGTAAAAGCTTACATTTATTTGTTCTATGAACAAAGAGAAAACAATTTGATAAATAAAAATCACAAACATTTCTCAATAGACATTAAAAGTGCTATTTTATATAGGTTATAGAAAAAATATAATTTTAATATTCTGACGTCATTAATTAAAGTTCAAAATCTTGCAGTTCATGTTCATAATAAAAATTAAATCGTTTCTAATGACCCCGTTTTGTTTCGCTATTCTCGCTACATTCATTTTATTTTCATAATTATCCTTTTTATTTCTGTAAGCATCAAGTCATGTACAAATGACATTTCATCACAGCGTTTTAAATGAAGTAAGATAGGCTTTTGTTACAACAGAACATACGGACAGATGTCTGATATGTGCCGTAGACAGAGTACATTTCAGCAGCACTGATTTAAAACACATTTTTTGTAATTCACATGTAATTACGGATGTAATTATGTAAAGTAATTAGTCACGACAACAGCGAGAGAGAAGGAAATAGAAAAGGAAACAAATGAAAAGGCTGGGAATATGGAACGAATAGGAACCGAGCAAAACATTGTAAATTTTTTTATTCTTGTTTAGTTTATGTTAAACATTATTTTCCTGATCATTTTAATTTATAACTTGTCTTCATACCCACTTTTAAAAGTGTTAACATTTAAAATATCAATCATATTTTAATTATTTTTTCTTCTTTTTAAGTTATACCGAACCTTAAATATATCTTAAAAACGACAATATTTTGAAGATTTAATTTCGGAAGTCACCTATACCTACTAGTACTAATTTTTTTCGGAACCAACAAAATCGGAGAACGTAATCATTGAAAGAAACAATTTTAAATCGAAGTATTTCGGAAATTGGAAAATATATTCATTTATGAACTAACAAATTTGGAATCAAGAAAATATTATTAACGTAGGTACCTACTGTAATTTTTTGTTCAACTTTTTTGTATTGATGAAACATTTAGGTATAGTTAGTGTATACCTATATAATTTTATTTAAAATTAATTATTTAAATTAATATATTAATATATTAATATATATATATATATATATATATATATATATATATATATATATATATATATATATGCAAATTTTACACGGTTAGGTACCTATATCTTATAATTTCAGATACAAATTTATTTTTAAAATTTTAAATCCACTTTTTGTATATAAAATGTTTATAAAAATCCATTTCTTGTTCATTAAATGTTTATAAAAACATTATGGCATAGCTAGAGTGCGGCATAGTACGAGTTTCGGACTGGGCTCGGCGTGGTAGTGAGGAAAATAGTACAGGCATCAGTAAGAAAGAAAATAGGAATAGTTTTGAAATTTGGCAGAGTTGAGGCGGGAAGTGTCCTAAACAACATACTAAAAGTCACCATCGATGGAGTGCGTTTAAATGTCATTTTTTTTCAATTTCCTCTAATCTCTAAATATCTCAAAATCAAGTCAAAATTTTGTTTCCCTACACGAAAACGGCTATCATTTATTAACGAATAAAAATATCGACTCTCGGTTGTGTGCCATAAATTCTCCAAACATTTTTCAAGAAGGTCCATTATTTTGAAAAAATTATAAGGGCCTTAGTTACGCCAAAATTTAAAGAATTTTTCCGACAGAAAGTTGAGAAATTTTAGTTTTATCATATTTTTGTGTTTAATGAACAACTTTTGAACGGATAAAAATATTGACTTCCGGTTTTTTGCGTTAAATTCTACGAACATATTTTTACAAAATACATTATTTATAAGTGCCTTAATTAAGTCAAAATTTTAACATTTTTCTTCAAGGGAAAGGAAGTGTGGCAAATTTCTAAACTACACGATTTTTTTTCTAATCTGTGTTTTTTGCAATTATTATTATTATAAAACCTACCGCACGAATTATGTATTATATTTATTAAAATTATGTATTTTTTATGAGGTTAAGTGAGATGCATTTGACATTATTTGCACTAAAATTTTCTTTTGCCAAGTAGATTTGAAACAACTGCTAACAGATGTCGCCAGATAATGTCTGATTTAAAATTAGTCTGTTCCATTTATTTCAGACTCTATTGAACAATAAATTATGCATTAAAGTTTTTGTAGGCTCTCATTTTTATTTTAAAGTATTTTTTTAAATAATTCTCAAAGCTAAAAAATTTCGGGTAGCTTTGCCGCATTAGTGTATAAACATCATGGCCTTGTGCAACTGTAAAAAAATAAATACATTCATAATCATAACCCGACGCAAAAACCAAACTCCGCCATATCTTCCAGTCTCTCTCCCGCTTCGCCCGCTTCTAAAGCTGTCATTTTCACTTAGTTTTCCGCTCGCGGTTTCTCCATAAAACGCTGGGTACGGCCAACGATCTCCACAGCGATTCGAGTGAGTAAACGCGAACCGCACATTGCGAGCTGCAGTAACATCAGACCCTCACATCGTAGCAGGCGTGAGGGCTAAATGTCACTGCGAATTTCCCCGTGCGTAAAGTCAGAGGAAGTTATGACGGAGGGAATATGGCGTGAATTTAAATATCAATTAGTTGGTTATAGCTGCTAGTGCATTATTGCTTATTGATATCTTTGTTCTGTTGTGAAATACAAGGAAAATTAGGGCATTTTAGTGTGATTTAAAAATGTATGAACCACGGTTAAAAATAATTAGGTTTATCAACGGGCCACGTTTTTCATTGACAACCTCGGTTGTAATTAGTTCATAGGTTTCTAGGTGTCTCTGCTGGTCACTAGTTGCTTGACTAGTTGTACAAATTCATTCTGTCACTTGCTGTCACTGAATAGTATTTTTGAAATGTAATAATTTGTGCGTTGTATAGTGATATGGAAATATATGTAAAATATAAAGAACATGTAAGCTTATTATTACATTATAAAGTAACAAGTAAATATTGTTGTGAAAAATGAAAAGTGTTTCAGAAAAACGGCCAATTTAGATATAGGTTATTTTAATTTTAGGAGAAATGATTAAATATTGACATGTTTTATAAACTGAATAATGAAGATGAATAGATGCACTACGAGATTGTATTAATATATTGTGAAATTATTTATTTAAGGACGATCTCCCTTGTAGAAAATGGAGGATTTTCATAACATAGCCACTTAGATATATCTAAATTACAATTTATTTACCTACTATTTATAGTGTCTATTTAGTAAGATCTGATACAGCCAGAGACATCTAGATCTATTACACATTCTGACTGCTAGAAAATATCATGTTTGCAAACCTAATTATTCTATAATATTTTACATATAAAAGAGCTCCTTACCTTCAATAGAACTGAGACATGAAATAATATGAGACATACTATAATCATGATTTGACTGAGGAGTAAAAGCAAAAGTCCGATTCACACTCTTAAAAAATGCAAAAAATCACAATAATTTTTCTCCTCAATTTCAATTTCAAATGTGTCAAAAACCTTCACCTTAACTGTAATTCGTTAATTACTTTTTATACCGATATCAAATTAAATCGGAATTTTAAATTTTCACTTTTTTGAATAAATTTTCAAAAAGTAAATATAATCAAAATATTTGGCCGTTTTGAGTGTAAAAACAGCGGTATTCTTGCAAACCAATTATAAGAAATAACAGTAGATTTTTGGTTTATTTTACAATGCGAGGTTCTACATTTAGGTTAAATCAAAACGATTTTATACATAGCTACAAAATTTTACTTAGGCAAGTGTATTTAACTGTTATATCAGAAAAAATTTGACAATGATTGAAATAAATCATTAATTTCACTTTTTCAGTATTTCATAAATATTAAATGTCAAATATATAAATAACTTCACCCCGTGCTTAATATGTCAGTTTTATGTTCAGCCCGTGACTAAAAACAGCCAAAGCCACGGCTTGTCGAGGTTTGTTTAAAATGTTATTTAGCGGCATGGAAACCAGTTTTTTAAATGATGTTTTAATACCAGCAGTAGAAACTTAGTATATTGTACAACAAGGGTGGATGTGATCCCTATATCGCACAAGAACGAGTTTGCAGTCACGACCCCATAGGGGGAGTGACTGCAAACATTTGGGTGCGATATAAGCAATCCACTCGAGTTGTACAGCTAATTTTTTCTACGATCAAATAGCGAAATATAGATTTTGCAATAAAATTTACTCAATATGATGCCAAAAATTATTTAGAAGTATGAATTATTTTTTGACATATGACATTTGAATAATTGTTGCCAACGTAAAAACTCTTAATTTTATTTGCTCTTTTTGAAATAAAATCAAGCTTTTAAACATAATTAATTATAAAATACCAGTTGATTTAATGTTTTTAATAATTATTTGTCATGATAAAAACATAATTTGCACGCATTAATAATTTTTTTGACGCATTTGACCTTGAATTTCATATCCACACCTGGTATGGATATGACATCCCTCCATACATGATAGTATACAACATATACCTATGTTGCCAATATCCAGTAGCAGAGAGTAGAAAAATAATATGACAGTATTATTAAGTATTTTTTATCTTTAGTAATTAGTATAGAATGGTTCCACATTCCTGCTACAGCAGGATGCAGAAACAAAATTATGCTTTGACATTTTTAAAAAAAAATCGCTTAAGATTTTAATAATAACAATTAATGATTATAATAGTTTTAGAAAGCTATACTGGTACCATGACATTTTATTTTGTCAATGTCACTTTTAAATATTAATTAATTTTCTGCTAAAAGCATCATTATCTGTGAGATAAAATTTGTTAACAGCTATTTGAGTTTTTCTGTTTTCTGTCTATTCTAATATATTTATTAATTTGTCTGCTAAAATAAATAGCGTCATTATCATGCACAATTCACAAATATTAATTTAAAGTAACTGCTACAGCCTTTTATTGTTAAAGTTTGCTATATTTTCTTCTTGTTCTAATATTCTACATCTCTGTTCGTTTGCTTGTAAAAATTCCCGACAGCTTCTCACCGCTCGCATATATAAAAAGCCTTGGCACGGCGCTCAGCCATTTACTTCAGTCTACAACCATAACTTTAGAGAATTTTAATATAGCCGCGGTTCGCAAGTGTATTACTTTACAAGCCACGCGGGATCGCCGCCATCTTGTTACCCCCACCACCACGTGTGTATGTGTGTGTGTGTTCTCTTCTTATAACACCCACCAGGGTACCTCATGTTTCCAACGTAAAGTAATCTGTATTGATTTTGTTGTAAATGGTGAAAAGTTTTCACACGTTTCAATGATTTTATCTGCTAGCTTTTTCAACTTTTTTCAGGGGATGTTTATTTTTATTTTTTTAGTTTGTTGTTTATGGACTGCTGAGACTATTGACGCCATACTTAACTAGCCGAACTTCCAAGAAGTGAAACATATTTTACAAAATTTATGGGCGAATTTTGTTATGTTGAGGCAACAAGAAAACATGGATATCTCGTTATATTTTTAACTATCGAATTATATTTTTGTATCAAGTACGAATAGAGCATGCGGAGACAAATTTGTTCAGTCGAGGAGAAGCCGAGATCGAATACTCGCCAAGTGCAACAAACAAGCTCTATCCGACGAGGTGCACAGTTGTATTATTATAGCAATTTATAAACAGAGCTAATATTTATTGTGTTTTATTCGCAGTTTGAAGCCAATTTTAGGCAAATTTGATAGTGTTGTGTTTTTGTTGCACTAGTGCAAACTAGTGAACATATCCTAGGTAATTAAAAATTGAATAACAATTCATATGAGTACCCAGGTGATTAAGTGTTTAACATGCTTACACTTAATCACCTGCTAATTCTCAAACCTTCTTCCAAGACAACAACAACTATTTGGGCTTAATAATATCTCCAATTTTCATTCATACGAGTATTGTAAAACGATTGTAGAAAAAAATTATATAAGATGATTGATAGCCATTAAAAATTACAAATAATACATGCCAGCCATTAAAAATACAAATAATACACGCTAGCCATTAAAAATTCCAAATAATACACGCACTTTTAAGCTCTATTGCTATCATTTAATACACAGGCTGTACCTATCATAACTTCGAGTACCTACTTTAAGAGTATACAGTTTGATATGCTGATTATTAATCAGAAATTGAATTTCAAAAATTTTATAAATAAATTTTAATGTAGGTAATAGGTATCTTATTCGTAAGGCGTAAGTCTACCACCTGAAAATAAATGAACAAACATTTAAAAAGCAAGCAGCTAACCTTCCTTTTTCGAATTTTTTAAACTTAATTTCTTTAAAAAATACAGATGTTACTGCGTAAATATTGGAGCCATGTTTACAGTATTTTTCAACTTGAAAATGACATAGCATAGGATGCTTACAAAGTACGATTTTCGGGCTGGTTTTAGGCAGCCGTAGTGGGAAAGAGAGTGAAATAGAAAAAAAGTAATATCGAGAGTATTCTAGGAATTCGAAAACAGGTAGACGGGCCTCATAAGTGAATAAAAAATTATTTTAACATAAATTTTAATAATTCTGATTCTATTATAAATTCATTTATAAACGAATGTCAATCTTTAAGAATTTAGATGTTCATTAAATTAATTAATAATTAACAATTATACTTTAATGTTTCAGTTATGTAAGAATTTTTTTTATTTATCAATAAATAAAATTTACGTATTATAAAACCAGAACTCTGCTATTCGTATCTTATTTTTGTTGTATTCAAAATCCAAACTGTAACTTATTTATTGGAATAAAGCTAATCTGTCTGTAAGTAAACAACTTGTTAAAGTGGTCATATCATGTGCTCTTTCTTATAATTTATGGTGACAAAATAAAGACTCTAGTGCGTGAATAGTCCTATCGCCGATACTAAATAGGAGGAAAGTAAAATTGAGTTGATAAGTTAGTGTTATCCTCTCGAAGGAAAGTTTTTACGATGTTGGTCGTCGAGTCATCGCCTCGTTGTCGTCTGAACGTTGGCAACACTGTAATGGATATTTTAATGAATAATTGAGTGAATGGTGCGTTAATGGCCCTCGTTCTCGTACGCCGATACAAATTGTTCTTTTGTTTATTGTTTATTCGCTATTGAGAGACTCGTAAAATCTATGTGAGCCGAGGAATAAAACTGAAGGAGGGAATTTATTACTAAGCTGGTTTCATTACTGAAAGTCTTTAATCTATAATGGACCTGAAATGCTGAATTATCAACATTGCATGATAAAATACGGGAGGAATTAAAAGTCTTCTACAGAATGTTTTTTCCAAGATTATGCTGAAAATGTAATAAAGGCTAAAGCAGTAACGAAACAATTTGCATAAATAGTTAGTGCTTCATCAGTGCTTCTTAGTGCCTTTAAAAAATTGTAGTAGGAGTCACCACATTCAATAATTATAAAATTTAATTGAAATAAAGTACTCAAAAAAATTAGACGTATTTAAAGATGAAGGGATTTTTTTTATATGCACTAACACTAAGAAGCACTAACGAAGCATTCATTATGGCATAAATTTCATTCATTTATACCTTGCAAAGTTCTTGATAATCTAGGCACGAAAAAAGTTACGTAATTTATCGACGAGGGGAGGAATATTTAAAAAATGAATTAAAGCACTAGGAGCATTTACGAAAAAATTTTGCTTTAAAATCGAAATATGTTAATTTAAATTTTCACAATTTTATTTATTTATTTATTTATAAGAATCGATCCTACAGGATTTAAAATCTCAATTACAGGACGATTATATCAATAAACATAATATACAAATGCGTAAACATAAACTACACAAATTTTAAATAAAATAAAAGAATTATAAGAATACAATTTAAAAATACATACCTAATGTAAAAGTAATATTAATAAATAATTTGAAGCAAAACGATATTAAAATTGTAACATGCTTTTAAATTTGTAATACGAGTTAGCAAATATATCAATAGCTAAGTTGGTATTATTAACATTATTAAAATTAATGATAACATAGTTGTCTTACTTTAATTCTTAATTTTTTGTTCTGGCTGTGGTAAAGTTAAAAATTACTTTATACTGAGAAGATTGCCTAGGTGTTAATTGGGCTTGAGTTTAGTATATTGGAATCGTCTAGCATACAGTTCAATTTTTGTAATTTTTTAACACAAATATCTTCTATTTTTCGATCGATTATTTCGCAGATCCAAGCTTTGTTGATAACTAAAATTTGAAGTTAATTCACTTATAAATAAAATCTGTACAGTGGCGCGCTGAAACCTTCTTTTTTTACAAATATTGCAGTTTTTTTTACAAGTATGGGTACCAAAATAATTTTTTTATCTTAAACATAAAAAATTATTTGTTATTTTTATGTTTAACAAAACAATAAACGCTATAGAATAGCGTGCGGAATCAATGTTTTCTGCCATGGCTAGAGAATCACCTTAAAAGCTGGTTTATAATGGATGTAACCGATTACTTATTCTGTAATATTCTGTAAAGTTGAACAAAGAGACATTTAAAGTTTACGGTTTCGTGTCATTATGAACCGTAACACAGAAATGCCTATAGTTCAACTTTACAGAATACACAAAAGTGCTTAATCGGTTACATCCATATTCATAATTCACTCATGAATACCCGTGAATTGGCGGCTGATAATTATTGCTCACCCAGCAAATCTGTACCTTTGGTCTTAGATCTGGCTGTCACAATCAAGTTAAATAAAAAGCCGTATAAATTTTTATTTATTTTATATTTCTTCTTGTATGAGCTGCATTATTTGTGGTTGGCATTTGTGTATTGCAATCTCTTATTGAGTGATATATTTTGATGTAGTATAATTCGAGAGGGAAGCGGCACAACACAACGATGGAAAATACAGTTTTCTATGTCCGCGTGTCACTTAAAAAGGAAATCCATTTTGACAGCGTATCGGAGCTATATTGGTAAATTGTACGTTATTCGAGCGTGCTTTTATGTTATTGAAATGGAGCGAGAAATGCTACGAAGAAACTGAAGCTTCCTATATCCTGTAAAACGCTCCCCCCACTCCTGCGTGGTCTTCAATACATTCAAACGACGCGGAGATGAGAACTTTATCCACATTCTTTCAGAGACGGATCTACACTTTATTTTGGGGCCTAAACGAAAATTTAAATACATGGTGTTTCTTTTCCTCTGCACCTTGCTTCCACCAAGCTTATTGATTACCTATACTTATATAATTTGATAATATACTATACCTACTGGTTACAGAAAAAATAAATGTTTTTCAAAATTCGCAAAAATAAGGGTACCTACCTAGTGAAATTTTTAGTTACACTGGTTTAAAAGTGTATTTTTCCGTTTATTTATAATTTCTTTAGTGACTATTTGTAAATAGTATTCATTTTTTTATTTTATAAACTGTTATACTCTTTCAAAACAATGCGGCACTAAAATTTTCATTACCCTTATTTTTACAAATTTTGAAAAAAACTGGTTTGTCTCTAGTGATGCCGTGAGACGAGACGATACGAGAATTGACTATTTCTCGCCTCGAGAAATTCAAGTATTCTCGTTCCAGTCATTTCTCGACTGTTTAATTCTCGTCTCAAAGAATTTGTCTCGTCTCAAAGAATTTGTCTCGTCTCGTCTCAATTTCTCGAAAAAAATCTATTTGAAGAGCTTGAAGTAAATTTAGTAACTTTTGTACATTTCTGTTAAATTTGCATACAATTCATATTTTAGAAACGTAATACCTACCATTCTTGAGTTCCACATACTGTTTATGCAACCAGAGTTAGCTGGACGGTAAGGGAGAGAAATGAAATAATGTGTCTATGTTCTACACAGAGCTGAGTTACAATTATACTCGTATACGCCAATTATTACTCGCATGAAAGCAACAAAACCGAGCTGGACGACTTCTTTATATACTATTCCAAGGTAGCGAAGCGGTTTCTGCCAAAAAAATTGCTGATAATCTATTTCCGCTCAATTAATATTGTTTACCAATTTAAAATTCCTAAGTCCGACCATGTCTTATTTTTAAGTAGGTACTGTATTCGGTTTTGATTGATTGTTTTCTGAAATTCTGTGATGATTTTTTTGATCAGGGTATTTTCTAACTTACGAATTTTCTAGATTTGCATCTTCTGGTTGCATTTTCTAAATGGTCATTCATTTGAAACTACGGGTATAACGGCTGGGACCTTAGGATGTAAGGTATTTTTGTTTTAAATTGATGTAGGTATTTGACGTGTGTAATAAATAAGTGTGTTTAGGGGTTCGTGCTTATCCTATTTATGGAAAAAGGTGATTATGTGTATGTGGAATTTTTTTCTGGTGTTGAACTCGTATTGAATCTATTCCCATGTTGGACGACTGATACATTTCTCTCGCGATATGTTAAGAGGCCTGTTTATCTCCTAAATCCAGCATAAAAAATACTAACGTATCGAGTGTTTTGTGGCCAGTACAAGAATGGTCAAATTTTATTTCAATAAGAATTTAATAGTGAAAGAATGGATCTACAGATGTGCCTTTTTAAAAATTTAATTTAAAAATTGTACATGATTATAAATATTTCGAAAAATTCAAAATTCCAATACATGCAAACATTACGGTTATATCTCATGATAGAAATTTATTTTTAAAATTGGAAAAAGGCACATCTGTAGATCCATTCTTTCTTTATTAAATGTTTAAATAAGCATTATCTTGAAGTAATAATAAATTGACAGTTTACTCGCAACGAAAACACTTCTACAGTATTGTTTAACTTCAAAATGACATTGCATAGCTAGGAGGCGACAAAGTACGAGTTTCGGGCTGGTTTCGGGCAGCTGTAAGTGAGGAATGGAGTGGATTAGAAGAAAATGTAAAATCGAGAGTATTTTACGAATTCCGAAAAAAAACGTAGACGGGCAGCTTAACTCTTGCTCCAGTTTCCCGGGCTGAGTCCGTCCCTGCACGGCGTATTGAAAGCATTCTTGTGTCACCATTAGCTGACTGACCAGCTCAGGCTGCGATTGCGGCTCGCGATGTAAGTTTTTTGTCGCCGTGTTCGAGTTAAAACGCTTGAACGCCCGATGATTAATACCCGCTGATAACGCAGAAATTTTAATAGCTCCTTAATACACTCATGTTCCCAGAGATTTATTACACGAATTAGGGGTGGACAAGCTTTTAGAGGTTATCTACACGCCAAAAATTAAAACGAGAAAGGAATATTTGCATAATTGCCAAGAAGTGTTGACCGTTGAATCACTACACAAATATTTTACTATATTTTACTTCTTACTTCTGATTTAATAGATTTAAATACATTTATACATCTATTATATAAATCTGACTGTTTGTCTGTCTGTCTGACTATTTGTTTTTTCCGATCCTCTTGAAATTTTACATGCGCAGGTTTCTTTTGACCAGAGTCATTTTAGGGTATTATGTTCGAAGTATGTTTGACTTTGATCTTTGATCGAACTATTAGGGAAAGGAAGTAAAAATTAAAAATCGTTTTAACGGACGCAATTTTTGAATTTTCGCAACAAAATTCGGTAAGGTTATAACATTGAAATATAATAAGAAAGAAGTTTTTTTTAAATCGGGTCACAAATTGTGTTTGACTTTGTTCGGGTAGGGGTGAAGGTTAAACATTAAGATCTAAATTTTTTCCCCAATCCTTATGAAAGTTT
The DNA here is from genome assembly GCA_947534325.1 of Agonum fuliginosum. NCBI lineage: Eukaryota > Metazoa > Arthropoda > Insecta > Coleoptera > Carabidae > Agonum > Agonum fuliginosum. Next base: position 46,833,758 of record OX384029.1, read on the forward strand.
GCATGCAGGTCTCTTTTGGCCAGTCAGATTGAAAGGTATATGTTTGAATTCGATCGGACCATTAGGGCAATATTTCTTTTTATCCGGGCAATACTTTACTTTGAAGTAAAGTAAAATACTATAGTTTGTTTTTGCTATTAGTTGTTCTCCACAAATATATTTAAAAACCCAACTAATTAAAATAACATAGCCGAAGCATGATTACTAGGGTCAGTGGATCTCCGACTACATCAAGTATTTGTGTGCGATTCACGTTGTACGAACCAGCACGGACTAGGTAACCCCCCCGTTGCGACGGATTTAGAGTTCTACAGGTAAAAGGATCCGAGCGTACGAACTAGTACTATTAGGCTAGGTGAACGAATCCACACTGTACAAAACAACACTATACCGTCTAACTCATGGAGATCATGGGCAAAATACTTCCGTTTTTAAATACAAACTTGCCTCAGCGACTTTAACGCGCGCGTCCTTTCCAGGTACGTAGTATAAAGTTCACTGAATCATAATCAAAAGTCGAAACTATAGATTTTGAAATCGATTTGTATTTATTGCCATCTTTGATCATTAAAGAGAGTAAGATGAGACAGTTCTTTCCTCTTTTTAGCTATCTGTAAGATAGTATTTGTTTTATGCGACCGCATATACGAGTTAAGAGATAAAATGTTGGTACACTCGTGTGTAGTAAGTGGTTTACACATTACACACAGTAAACATACGCGTAACGTGTATAACGAGTCAGTTGCATAGCCAATGTGATCTCGAGGAATTCTAATAAATAATTGAACGCTGTGTAGAGTCAAGAAGAAGAAAAAGAAATGGTAAAAAAACATAATTCAGTAGTCAAGAATATAGAATGTAAAATTATTAATAATTACTATTTGTGATTCTATATTTTAATTTTGCTGGTAACCATTCAATAGGATTTACTCACAATTACAGAATGGTAGATGTTGTTCTGCGTATCAGACATTCTTAATGTAGTAATGCTTTAATTAGCACAATAATAACACAGCAAACGAGAAACTTTGATTGAATAATTATTGACTGACAGATAAACAAAGTAACAACTGAAGTGTTTTTTTAGCCTACTTAAAATATCAATATAAAACATTTTTACTTTAACAGATGTTACTGTAGTGGAATCCAACCACTTCGACCAATTCATCTTGGTGCAATCGGAATATCAATCCGTGCGACGACCTTTGAAATTCAAAACGGCAACGGAAAAATTATTTTTGCAACTAGGACTACATTATTGCTGTTATAATGGATATCTGATTAACTATGAATGGAATAATTTTAATTAATTGTGCAATATCAAGAATAGTAAATTTAACCAAATTCCTTTGAAAACAATGACCCAAACTGGAAACTAAAATTGCGAATTTTGAAAAATTTCTTTCAGTTCCGTGATTGACAAAGTGAGTTAAACACTCATTAAAATATATGCACGAAATTGTGAATCACCTGTATAAATCATATAAAGAAGACAGCGATAAAGCTGTCAAGCAAATTTTAAAACGCTCACGAAGTTTTACAGATAAAACAAAATTTCAAAAATGTATTTACAGAGGAAGAATGGAACTAGGTTTACGCTGAGTTACATTATGTAATAAATCTTTTCATTATAAAATAAAGCATGTAAAAATTGCTTAAATCACATTTTTTCATTAATGTTTTATATGGATTTCAAAGATTTTTTCAGAATTCTAACTGCGGGCATAAACCTAGTTTAATTCTTTCACAAACTTCTAGTACCTGCTTTTCCTTCAAATTTTTAATTTGCAATGTGAAAATCAGAAACTGCTACACCTTTAAACACACAATATTTTGTTATGGACTCTTAAGGTGTACTCTCCATTATCATCCATGAGTTTATGTAAGTTTCTGGTTACCGCACACACAGTGAAATAAACAGTATCTACTCAACTTACTGATCATGGAACAAAAACAATTTTTTTTTAACTCTGCAAGGAACATATTTTTAGAACCACTGGATTGGATGGAATTAAATTAAATTTTAATGAATTATAGAATGGGAAGATAGTTAAAAATATAATAAATTTATGAATATTAGAAACAGTGGACCAAAATTGTTCAATTTTGAAAAAAAATTCAAAAAATTCTTTCATTTCCATATTCAGTAAGTTAAGTACCTACTATATGTCATTAAATAAAATATTCACGAATTTGTGAATCACCCTGTATATCTGTACTGATGACTCAGTTTGTTTCGCTCCACACCCAAGTTCGGTAAAAGGTGTGATAAATATGTAGGTATGTAATTTAGGAATGTACAAAATTTAAATAGAATTTTCTTTCTGTTTCAGATTTTGTGGAAAAATTGGACGCACCTTAGTGTAGTCATAAAGGTAGGATTTTTTTCTCAAATTTCCTTAATGAAATGTGCAGTAAAAATATTTAACTGCTATGATTAATGCTTCCGATTACGGAGAAAATATGTTCAATTTGAAAGTACTAATTCAATTTCGCATACCTTCTCAATGTTATCGTTAATTTAAAACATTTATTACCACCATCAATTAGTGCGTCACTAAAGTATAATTTTATCTCCTCAAGATTTATGTTCTTAAAAAATTACTTTAGTAAGTGTAGAAAATATTAACTAGAAAATTTATAACCGCTTTTTAAGATTAAAGTGAAATCGATTTATAAAACTATTAAATATTCCGTAATAATATTATAACGGTTTCTTATATTCACCGCAACAAATAAAATGCACCCACGAAAAAATGGCATTAGTAATATTAAAACCATGAGTTTTAAGTTTCTAAATTGTGCAATGGGACGTCGTTTACTTATAAATAGTTTTAATTAAACACAAATAATTTAAAAATAGAACACAATTACACACAAAATTTATTAAAGGTATTTATGCCTTATAAGATGATTATTCCTATTCGAATAAGTTGGACCGTCTACTATCGTGCATTATTAGAAAAGTAATTACTTATACTATTGAATTTACTTGTCCATTTTTATCTAGGAAGGTATTGGAATCATGCTAAAAATCGGGCATTGAGTTTTTAGTGGATGAGCATGAATAAGCGTCCTTACAACTAATTTTTGATAGTTTCACGATGATGTCTGTATATGCGTGTGTGTTTGTGGGTATGGATGTGGTCAAGGCCGGATTTCTGGAGGTCGGATAACTCAAATACGAATTACCTACCCAAAAATTTTTATATTTGATATTTTACATTTGTATACAAACTGGAAGAGCTCATTAGATTTTGGTACAAATGATATTTTTTGCAGAGTGAAAAGATTAATTGTCAAAAGTTTCTATAAAATTGGATAAATATAGTATTTATCTGTATTGGGAATAAGAGGAAAAGTTATTTACCTTTAGATTTAAACTATACGAGTATTATGACAAAACGTGTTTGAAAATCTTCCATTTTCTACGAGGGAGATCGTCGTTATAAAAAAATAATTGAAACATAGTCTCGTAGTGCATCTATTCATCTTCATTATTCAGTATATAAAATATATCGATTTTTACTCAGTTCTCCTAAAATTTAAATAACCTATATCCACATTGACAGTTTTTCTGAAACACTTTTCAGTTTTCACAACAATATTTACCTGTTACTTTATAATGTAATAATAAGCTTACATGTTATTTATATTTTACATATATTTCTATATCATTATTTAACGCACAAATTATTACATTTTAAAAATACAATTCAGTGACAGCAAGTGACAGAATGAATTTGTACAACTAGTCAAGCAACTAGTGACCAGCAGAGACACCTAGAAACCTATGAACTAATTACAACTTCTGACCGGGGTTGTCAATGAAAAACGTGGCCAGTCGGTAAACCTAATTATTCTTTAACCGTGGCTATGTCTATATTTTTCTATACTCTAAGATTTCTATACTATATTGAAAACAGTGTAGGTACCTATCGGTACCTATTATTCGCAATTCGCATATGAGAGTAAAAAGTTGTACTCTAGATTTAGATCGTAAAATAATTCTACACACAGCATATACTATGGGAATAAAATTTAATAATTTTGAACAAAATGAAAGAAAACAAATGGGCTATGAAAATTGAGTGTAGGCATGCATTCAATTTTGAAGAATGTTAAAATTTTTGTGCTTTCCAATTAAGTGCGAATTATGAAGTTTTTCATTGTTTCTACAGCAGCGATTTCGTGAATTCGTTGCAGGTTTGTAGCAGTTAAATGTGAATAAAATTCAAATAAATGCACTAAATACCAAACGGGCTTTTGTGTCATTATGTGAGAATTTGAAAGGACTTGATAAGGCGAACCGTTGTTTTGAAATCAGAAATTACAATAGACATAATAAATTTCAGACTCGTAGTCAACATGGTTTTAAATCGTGACCAACGATTTCATAAAGTTGATTATTACTTAATCAGTAATTGCGATTGCGTTACTCAATTCTAAAGATTTTGTTTTCCAATTAAACGTTTGCCGTGAAAATTTTATTTCCATCATTAGGCCTACTACCTATATTTTCAATATTGCCGAGATTATGACTTTTAATCATTTATTCATTATTTTTTTAAAAGTAGGCGTCTCTTATATGAAGATCAAAGTAGGTTTTTTCATTTGGAGAAAGAAAAATTATTTTTTCCCACGACCCAATACACAAAACTAGCAGATTTACTTTTCGGGATATTTACATTATTCCATTAAAAATTGACAAACACAACGTTTAAAGATATTTAGCCACCACCAGATTTGGTCTAGTATAGGTTTTTTTGGGTCGCTGAATCCAAATTTCGGAAAATTGCCCATGGGAAATGCGCGCTTCACCCTTAAATTAGCAAAAACCACCCCTGAAAGGACCTTAATTTAGCCATAGTATATGTTTTTTGGGTCACTAAATCCAAATTTCGGAAAATCGCCCATGGGAAATGCACGCTTCACCCTTAAATTAGCAAAAACCACCCCTGAAAGGGGTGTTTTTGCTATATTCTGTTTTTTGCTAATTTAAGGGTGAAGCGCGCATTTCCCATTTTTCCGAAATTTGAATTTATAGCGAACCTAAAAACATATACTATGGCTAATATTATGGCTAAGTTAAGGCTCGCAGTCAGAATATAGCAAAAACACCAGCGATTCAGCGACCCAAAAAACCTATACTAGACTAGACTAGACTAGGTGGTGGTCCGGAGTTATACAACCCTCCCCCGTAAATTGACTGGACTAAATAGAGAGAAATTATATATAAATGGCTCTGACTATGATCTATGTGGTCAGCAACAATATTTTTACACAGTGGCATATTTATGGTTAGCGAGGCTCTGTCCGCAAAATTCATAGTCATAGTCATTTATAGGCCATTTCTTTTGAATTCCCACCTCGTCTGACTCCGTGTCTCTACTACGCCTACATATATTTATATTCTAGTTTTGAAACTCTTGTATCTTGTAGTCTATGACCATAAAAGTTATATTTGTTTTGGTGACAGTGACAGTTGACATCAAAACAAATTTATTAATAAAATGTCTAATATTTATGGTCGTGGGAAAAATAGTATAACTCACTAAAAAGTGTCTACCGAATGTTCGCGACAAGCCTTCGCGCGTCAACATTTTTACTCACACGATAAAATATTATTCACTTTCCTTGCTCGTTATTTCACGATCGGGACAAAAATACGGTTTCTATATGACTCCAAAATTATAAGAAAAGTGTCACATTTTCTCCCATGGGAGAGAAGTGTAACTACTTCTCTGAATGAATATAATAATTGCTTCTGGGTACCTATTCTAATTCATAGCGACAGTCGCTAGCGAAATTCAGTTGATAACTTCGTGACGTCATTCCGTTTGTAACTATATGATGGGTTAGGGATATTTGGCCTCCAGTTGATAACGACTGATAGAGATTTTACATTTACTGTGAAATTTGACAAGAAAAACTGCTAAACCACCATTTTACCTATCACTTATCATAAACGTATTATTTGTTTTAAAATAAGCCATTTTTTTGAATTTCAAAGTAGGTAAATTATTTTTTCAAGAAAAATGTCAATTTCTTATTTCTAAAATTTGTAGTTGAATTATTTAATAAACTAATCAAAAATATTAAATACATATAATGAACCCATAATTTATTGGTATTTTATATTTATAAAATAAATATTTTAACCTCCTAACGAACAAAAATCAACGCAACGCGCAAGTCTACCGTAGCGAGGGTTGATAAGTCGTAGCGACAGTCGCTTGGCTACTACGTCACACATGGTGGGGGGTTATCAAGACAACCCACTTATCAACGTTGATAAGTGAAATAGAATAGGACCCCTGTAGCCTTTTAAAAGTATACAACAAACACTTGCGGAAAAAATAAAAACTATTATTTCTTGAGGATAAATATTTTTGGAAAAAATTAAATTCACTGTTTTGAAGCTGTCAATGAATTATAAATTCTTCTTTTCCTAACTCATTGAAGATTAATTTAGCGGCGCCGCTATTTGACAGGCAATTGCCAGGATTATTTTTCTCAAAATTCAAAACCATGAAAAAATCCATAAAGAATCCTTGTGTGAACAGGGCTTTACTACGTTCTAAAACAAGTATGTAGTGAGCATCAAATAAAATATTCCTCGATCCAACCAGGATTCGAATTCTTTGTCATCATCTTTGTCTGTCTTCCCCCTAATAGAAAAAGCGTCGCATATGTTCGTGTATCGTTCCCTAGTCAACGCTTTACATTAATAATGGACGAGGTACTTTGAAATTCATCTCTGTTAAAAACGCCGTAATATTAAAAAACGCGAGTTACTACAACACCCCCCTCCCCCACGACCCTGTTCAAGACAGAGGGGTGCAGCGAAGAAAAAACGCCATCGAGCGACTGTCAATTTTTCATTTTCATTTTTCAGCCGTTGCTAGGAAACGAAACAAGAGGAAAATCATTTATTAACGGAGGGGGATAATTAAAATCTTCAAACTTTAATTTTTGTATTATTTAAAGAGTTTAATGGCGAGATTTACTTGTAAGAATGAAAGTCGTGAGTCTCACAAACGTTCGAATGAGAAATTGTCATTCGAGTACTATCAAAATATCTCATTTAATATTATATTATGATACAAGCTTTTAAAGCACGCACGACGGGTTTAAGAGCACGACGCGAAGCGCAGTGGTTTTAATGTCGCTAGTACTTTAATAGTATATTATATTACTATACTTGATTTAATAACTAACCAGAGGTTCCCAAACTTTTTTCTCGTAGACCACTTTCAAAATTTTACTGGTTTCGGTGGACCCCCTGCTGCTACATTTCTACCATATTCCCAAAACTCGTCAAATTTTTTTTTAAAAGTAACAGCCGCTGACCTTAAAATACACATATCAAAAAATTAAGAGAGGTTTAAAAGAAAGGAAATTAATTCTAAATAAACAGGCTATCTGATCCACATGCCGGCCTACCTGAAAAATTTTTTTCAAAAAAAAGAAGCAAAAATTTTGCAATATTATATTTTTTCGCGCTATCTGTACATGTACGCTATCTGTACATGAGAACCGTAGTTCCTAAAAAAATTAGCCAAAAAATCTGAAAATTTGAAAGTCTCAATACGACAATTTTTCACCGAAATAATGCATGTTAAAAATGACCGAAAAATTTGTAATTTTTTTGCACTCTTAATTTTTTTTTGGGTAGTGTATTATCTGCCTACATTGATAGGTAAAGCCAAGACAACATTTTTGTTCTTTACTATCGAAACCAGATAAATTTTCGTGGACCCCCACTTGCAACTTGTGAACCCCCATTTTTTGTTCACGCCAACGTAGACCCCCGTCGTGTCTCCCGTGGACCCCTGGGGGTCTACCTGGACCACTTTGGGAATCACTGAACTAAACGGACAAACTTGAAGTTGTCTCGCTGAGCCATATTTACACTGTGTAAATACGAGAAAAATATTTGACTTATCAGCGGGAAAACTCGATACAGTCACTAACAACAGCTGACGAGAGAAGATGAAGAACATTCGCTTGTTTACATTACAAAGTTTGTGTGGTGTAAAACTAGTGTTACATCAGCCAATCAAAAACGATCAGTTTTAGCATTCCAGCTTCAGATTTGTCCGATTAGTTTTTAAATAGAGTATAGCAAGGTAAAACAACAGCAGAACAACTATGTGTAGATCATGTCAAATTTTCAATTAATTTGTAATATCCCGCTATCCAAGAAAGGTTTAGGTTGCAACATCTTAGTACAAAGACTTTTTTGTTTAGATATACTCTCGAAACTTTTTTTTAAATTTTAATGGATATTAGAACCAAATAGATATTTTTTTTTATTCGACGGTAACAATTTTATAACATCAATTTGTTTATTATTTATTTGAGTAAAGACGACAACAATTTGTGTGTTGCAGGGTTCATGATCTCTGTTTGAAATGGGATCCAAAAATTTTTCTGGCCAAATTGCAACCTTTAAAAACTATGACCAGAATTATAATTCCAAATGTTCCCGCATCACAAAATGTTAGTTGGTGTCTTTTTCTTTTTTGCCAAAAATGTTCGCAGAATTCGCAATGTCGATTCTGTTGTTCGCTAATTCGACGTTCGTAAAACAGTTCAATAAATAATGAACGTTATCTGGGAATTGACGTTCAATTAACTTTTTGCTAGAACTAATTATGATCTCACGTTATAAAATTACAATTAACATTTCGTATTTATGTATAATTTAGAGAAAACACAAGCATTTAAATTTTTATAAAAACAAAACATGAAGCGGAAATTGTTAATTAAATAGCGGTTAATGAGTAAAAAGCAAAACATTATTTATCTGCTTCAATTATGAATTTTGTTGTAGGTTATTGATAGTTCAATGTCACTGTTTAATATCATTTCATAATTACTCTTATTACAATTATTATTAATTTTTTTATTTCTGGTTTAAGAAGAATACCTTTAACTAATTTTAACTATAGATAGGGGAGACCGGGGTTGGTTGTTACGGGGGTAAGTTGTTACAAGGCACATTACAGATAATGCAAAAGATGTGCTATAAAGACACAAACGATCATGCAAGACCTTATTCAAAAGCTGCACTAAACGTAATGATCACATGTAAGACAAGAAAATTACCAATTCTGACAGACACATCAGAAAAACTGTTCATTCAGAAAAAATGATTCCATTGATTAAAATTGAAAATAAGTGATTAAAATATTTAAGACGCTTTCTGTAACTTTTTAGCCCGTATGCTGTAACAACGTACCTCAAGGTTGGGGTAGGTTGGGAGGGACACCTGCCAAATTTTGAAAAACAACTATATTAATTTTCTTCCAAATAAATATCATATTGTATTATTATAGCCAACAATATATACTTTTTAAATCCTAACAATTTCATTTTAATCGTTTTACCCACAATAAAACGTTAAGATAAATTTTCTAAAAAATGTCACAAACAATCCCGGTTTGAAATCTATACTAAACACATTGCATTAAGAAGCTCGTCTACCTTTTTTTCGAATTCCTAGAATATTCTCGATATAATTTTTTTTTCTATTTCCCTCTCTTCCCACTACTACGGTTGCCCGACACCAGCCCGAAACTCGTACTTTTCCGCATCCTAGCTATGCAATGTCATTTTGAAGTTGAACTGCAAACATGGTCCCAGTATTTCCATAATAGCTTCTGTATTTTTTAAAGAAATTAAGTAAAACAAAAATTATTCCAAAAAGGAAGCTTAGCTGCATGTTTCTTGCTTTTTAAATTTTTCTTGCCATTTAGAGTGACCGAAAAAAATTATATCAAATAATGACAAAAAACGAAAAACGTCATTTTTAAATTATTTTTACTTTAATTTCCTAAGCTAAAGACAAAAAAATAAAAATATAGAAGCATTAAGACATTCTTTGTTAATACACTCATATGTAAAGGCATCATATATTTCAATTATAATTAAAGTAAACGTGAAAGGCGTACACCTCTGTAACGCTGTAAAATTTTAGAGTAGACGTACACCTTAAGATAGCTCTATCGCTGATCGCTGTAGCTGTAGCGTTTAACATTTTAGAAACCTATTTCACGTAAAAGAAGAAATTACTTTAATTACCCGTTTTAAAGGGAAATAGAACCACATGTTGTTTTTATGGTGGCAATAAAACAAACAGATGACAGAATTTTGTTCCAGATTGTGGACAATTCGTTACAACATTTGTGAGTTATTAAGAGTGCATTATGAATGCAGATAATGAACTTTTTCATTAAATACTGCACTTTCGCGATAAAGTTGAGGAAATGATGAAATTGAATTGTCATTGTTGCATTTTTCTCAAAGATTTAGTTTAGATTTTAATTGCTCATTTCAGGATTTGTAATATAAAACAAAGTAAGGATGTATTATATGCATACAAGAATTTTGTGCTGAAATTTTGCTTAAACCTACGTAACATTAAGAATACAAATAAATAATGCATCTGACTTTACTTTTACGACGTTTACATAAAACATTTGTGTATAATAATTGTTTTCAGTTTAGTAATAGTTATATATAGTGATATAAAGTAATGTTCGTTATACAAACAATACTTTATCTGATGGCGCGTCATAATGACAATATTAAATATTATAAAACTGAATTTGAGGACCATAATAGCGTTCATTATAGCCAAGGACCATAATGAATCCAGTATGGTACTAAGTACCAATAAATAACAAACAACTCGTTACTAAGGAAAGCCAATAAAGTATTTTCAAAAATAGCATAGGTACCTAATTTTTTTAAATTTAATTTTTTTTTATTCAACACTATATAATTTATTTTACTTTTAGACTAATTTACGCCAGAAGATAAAATTTTGTATGATACGGATCGTAACCAATCATTATAGTACGTCGTGTTCTCCACGAATAGTTTCCTAATATTTGACGTTACGATAACATAAATAACTATTATGTACCTAGATTAAAATAAATTTTCAGAACTCATAATAGATACATTAAGTAATTATTTGGATTTTGTTCTGTTAAGATATTTTATTTAAAATTCGACGTTTCGGAAGTAATAATAGTAATAAGTAAATAATTTAATATTTTTATGTAATTTCACATTAACCATTCAAATTTTATTTTGATATTTTCGTCACAAAATTTAGTAACTTTGGTAAAAATAAGTATAAGTACTCGCAATTAAATATATAAATAAACAATAATGTACTAGTAAGATATAGAAAGAATTTTTATATGTTTTACTTTACCATTTTTCATATTACAACTACTAGAACTCTAGCTAATAAATTAATAAAAATAAACTGGTTAAGTGGTTAAAACTTCGAAAATTTCTAATGCAATTTGTACCATTTTGTTTTGTAATTACAAAAATGATGTAAGAATTAAAGTCATGTCTGTATTGTTATTGTGTTTAAATGTAGGTAAAAATTTACCGTCGGTTAGATTCGCGTGATATAAAATTATTGTCGTTGTATACATGTCGCGCAGCGAAATAATGAAATTTGAATTATTTTAATTTAAATTAATTACACACGAAAATTAATTTTATAAATTATTAATCAATAGCAAATTAGCGAAAGTTGAACTATAAATTAATTTATTTAATATACTGTTGATATTAGTAAATTATAAACTATGATTATACCTACTGTGAAAGAGTGTTGTTACTTCGGACAGAAATATAATTTTTTTCACTTCGAACAGTGAGATCATTGCCACAAGTCTTAAGTAAGTAAAACCAAATTTTATTATTTCACGCAGCCGTTGTAGTGAAGAAAAGAGTGACATAAAAAAAAAAGTAAAATCGAGAGTAGTCTAAGAATTCGGAAAAGCCTAACGTAGGTAGGTAGGTAAGTGCTAAAGAAGTTATGATATATATCAGTCGTCAATTCATGAGCCAAAATATTAGTTAATATTTTATTGTATTATGTTTCATTTTATACAAATGTTCTACAAATATATAGTAACACTCACACTGGCTTTGCATTTCGTATTGAACCGTAATTCCACTACCCGAGGGGGGATAAATTTTATTACATACCTATAGCTAGAAAAGAGGGTGTTAAATATTATTTAATAAATAGATATGAACTGTAGGTAAGATTCTTTTAGAAATATATCTTGATTCTTGAAAGACGTCCAGTCAACATTTTTTATTTTCCGTTATTGCAATTATTAAAAATTTAACATTAATTAAACTATTACCATTTTAAATTTGCAATTTGCACTTAATCATAACCACATAATTATTTTCTTAATAATACTTTATTCAACAACTCAACCATCAGCCATCTGTTGGTAGTATTACCATTACCAATTTTCTACCACTTCGCTAAACGAAAAAGCCAAGAAAAGATTGCACAAAGCTCATTCCAGTGCAGGTTAGGCATCAGTTTTGTGTCGCTTGAGCATACAAAAAAAATTTTTGAGAAAAAAATCCGTTAGTAACAAATAGTGACCGGAAACCTGGTTAAATAAATAATATAAGCAAAGAAAACATGTCAAATAGTCGTTGGTTTCAAGCATTTGTTTTGCTTTTAACCAGGATTTTGATTAGTACGTACTATTTTTTTTTGTTATTACCGTTTTTTTCATAGTGTGTTCCTCGAATAAATGTATTTAAAAATTTTCCGTACGAACCCAGTAGACAAATTAAAATCCCCAGAACATTTCAATAATGTGAACATCACGCTTGTTCTTTGCTATATTTGCCTATACACATCCTATTAATATCTAGTGATTGCTATTGTCCGCCCTTAGTAACATCCCAATGTTAGTAATTTGGTAATAAGATCTCAATAATTATGTGTCCCATGTATTTCTATGAGATGTTTGTATTGAATATTCGCCTTCCTAGTTTGTATTGAGTAGGTATGTAATTTTTGATCGTACTCTGTATGTGGCTAGGATACGTATAATATAACTTAACAACTTAAAGCACAAGAACAAGATATTTTAAATATCCCATGGACGATTCATGTCAAGTGGGAAGTTTTCACTTTTCAACCTTTGATTTGTCAAATAGTTGAAATCAATTTACTTGTAAACGCTATTTTATTAATCTGTTAGTTACCTTTGAACATCTTTACAAGTTACTGACCTGTAAAATTGATAACTGACTTGTAAAATTTTTACAAGTTAGTAGCGTTTCATATTATGTTCACAATAACCTATGCACGACAAAACAGTTGTGTGTGAACGACATAATTTGGTTAAAATGTCTTAATTTTTATTTTGGTTTACAAATGAGTCACAAGTAAAATGTTGTACAATACACGCAAGGTAACTGTATAGTAATGTAATCTTGAAAATTGGGTAATTTACCTTTTTTTAAAGTTTTTTTTATTGAAACTTCATGTTATTTGAAAGCGATTGAGAGTACTGATAAGCCTTAATTATTCTTAATAAAGCTGTAATTAATTTTTAAAGTTTGTGTGACGTAGATGTAGGTATAGCTGAAAATCTTCGCAAACCATGGCACAATGTATTCATGTAAAATCAACTGTTTCTAAATGTTACAAAATATAAAATACAATTTGGTAGTTTCTTTATTACGGTAAGTAAGAATACACGTTAAACGCATTATTGTGACGTAGATGTATCATTTTTGAGGTCTCCTTTCAGTATAATTGACTGGATTGCTAATTTGCTACTATGGTAAAGTACCCTATTGAACCTTTAAATATGTTACCTAGGTACTCATTTTTTCCAAAGTTAGGATAAGAGCAACACCCGACAAAAAGTAAAGTTGCCGGTCCTGCTCATTCATACGAGCGTATTATACACTTAGCGTATGTAGACAACGTATTGGCACGCAAGGAATTTCTCAGTACCTGTAGATTTCGATAAAGCCGCGAGCAATTATCAGAACAAAGCCTAGGTAGCTTAGTTCCGATTCAAACAATCGCACACTTATGTTAAGTGCAACACGAGAACCAAAGAATCATTTTCTCTTTACTGCTAAACAAACTTAGCTGAGTGTTGTGGTAGGTAATCGGTAATAGACTGTGGTTCTGACAACTTTGGTTCGAACCCAGTCAGGTATGGATTTCAGTTTAAGTGTGACAAATCTCTCCTTCTAACAACCATGAATATGGGGTGGATAGTCTATCACTAACCAGGTTTTTTTTTCAAGTAAATATATTTGTTGGTTTTAGAAATAATTTAACCAACAATTTTTGTATAAAATAACGGCTAGTGCATGTTAGCACAACGGCAGTACATATTCGCTTAAAATGCAACAACAGACGAAAATATCACTGTTTCTGAATTAGTAGATTCTACTATACTATATCGTTACCACGTGTGCGGCTACAAGTCGACAATAATTCATGGATAATCATGGTTGTTAGTTACGTTGTTAAGGTGGCACTCCTAGCCGTAAATTAGCGAAAATACTGCTCTGTAGTACCCTTAAAACTGAACTGAAAATACAAATTTGGAAAACAAATAATACAGTTTTAAGAAGTTTAAGAATGCCCCTTTGCATCTTTAATGCTACTTTTTTTCTAAATTTGAACCGCCTTGTATACCACTTTTTAAATTCTGTTTTACATTAGGTACTTTTTTCGGCTAGAAACTGGAACTAGATTTTAGAAACTTTTTCTGATTTTTTTTATCTAGAAAAAGGACAAATTAACCGTTTGCGTCGGTTCTCTTATCTACGAACGAGTCTACGAATAAAGAGAATAAAGGTATGTCAAAAACTTTTTACGCAGAATGAAGTGAAAAATATCGCGCTCAAAAAATTAAGAATAAAAGTACAAAGTACTAGTTGCGGAAACTAATGTAGCTATTATACCGGGAACTCATGACATGTGATGGTCTCCGATTTCATACAGCATGCCTTTTGGAGGATAGAAAATTGACCCTGACAACAAAGAAAAGCGGGTATTAAACCCTTGCACGCTTTCCAGTCATCCGGTCACATGGAAAATTGAATTTTTCCACTTGCACAAAAATGTTGTGTATTTCACTGAAATACATTTAAAGTCTTAAAAATTATAGACATGCGACCCCAAAGGGCTTAAACGGTTACGTTTCTTGTAGTATAAAAAATAAGATTTACCGCGTTTTCATACAGCATGCCGATGAAAAGAATTAATATTTGTGTCATAAAACACCTATAACCAAATTGGTATGCAGTCCTCGTTGGCCCAAGGGTGGAAAATTTTGAAAAAGTGGAAATGCAATTTTCCATATGACCGGAAAGCGTGCAAGGGTTTAATATCCGTTTTTCTATGTTGTCGTAGGGTCAATATGCTATCCTTCAAAAGACATGCTGTATGAAATCGGAGACCATAACCTCTATGTCATGAGCTCCCGGTCTATATGTGTTTTGAATTTATCATTTTAATTTTTCCTCAAAAAAAGTTTCATTTGTACAAACAGTTCTTGAAAAATTTTAACTAGACATGGTATTAATTTTCATTTTACGAACCGGAACGGTCAATTTTACGAACCGAACAGTGTTCCGGTCCACTCCGGTTTATTTTGAGCCCTAAGATAATGACATAAGTATATACTTATACTCCAATAATAATAATCAACGCCTAACTGAACACAAGAAAATATTTTAAAGTTTCCTGAAAATTTTACACAAGGAAAATATGTTAAAGTTTCCTGAAAATTTCACACAAGAATTCCTTGTGGATTTTTTCATGCGCCTGAATCAGGACAAAAAGGAATTCACTGTTTTCTGAAATTCTTCCTTTCAAGACTCATTGAAGATTCAATTTAGCGCCGCCGCTATTTGACAGGCGATTCGATTGACTCGAACCGAACCGGAACAGGAACAAAAACCGGAACGAAAACCTGCTATTTTAGTAAACCGGGATCAAACCTGAACTGATTTAAAAAAATGGTTGAACCGATAACTACTGGAGCCGAACCTTTAACCTTTAAGCATTAAGTAATACTCGTATATTGGACATTTTTTTAAATCTAATTGAATTTTTAGGAAATTTTTTAGGGAAATTCACTTTATTTTTCTTCCAATATTTTGTTTGATCATAGAATTTTTTCCTAGTCGAAAATCACATTTGTTCCTGGAATTATTGTCTACCAGCAATACCTATTTCCAAAACATTTTTGTAGACATTTTAAACGTCATTTTTTAAAAGTATAAGTAATAATGAAATTTTCGTTCCGAATATCTCCCGGCATGGATTCATGTTCAGAAAATTTATTGTCGTACATTGCTGCAATATAATTGGTGCACTCGGAAACAATTTCGGATACAGAAAATTCTAAAAAAAAATTAAATTATTGAATGCATCGAAACAGGAGCTTGAACCGCTTTTCTGAAAACCGGTTACCGATTCATTTCAGGATATAAAATGAAAACCGGAACAAAATCAAATTATGCCGAAAATCGCATGACACAAATAACAGCCAATAGAAGAATTGTTTACAATAATAGTAACCATGGTTATATAAAAATCTAGCGGAATTTTTTTAATATTAACTTGAGGAACTTAACTGAAATTATTAACGCAAACTTTACCGTCATATATGTCACTTTGACATTAAATTACTAATTGGTTAAATTGTCATCTTGAGTGTAAATAAGCAATTAATAAGGTAAATAATACATATTTATTAATGTTAAATACAAATTTAGAAAATATTTCAAGTTTCTATTTTAAAATGAATTACTTAAAAATAGAGCGGCGGTGTCATTGCGATTTTCTTACCGTTCATTACATTAATTCATCTTTTATCGTGCATTCCAACAACGTAATTAGCTCTCGTGTACCATTCGAGCTAATTAAGACGTTGTCGTGAAGCACTCAAAAAATTTTCCGGAAAGAATTAATGCACATGTGATATTATAAGTTAAAATCGCATGACACAAATAAGAACCAATGAAATAATTGTTTACACTAATAGTAATCAGGGTTATATAAAAATTTAGCGGAAATTTTTACTAGTAGCTTGAGGAACTTAACTGAAATTAATAAGCGGAAACTTTACCGTCATCTGTCATAGTTTGACATTAAATGAAAAATTGGTTAAATTGTCATTTTAAGTATAAATAAGCAATTACTTAATAAGGTAAATAATACTTATTTATTAATGCTAAATACAAATTTAGTAAATATAATCAAGTTTCTATTGTAAAATGAATTAAAAATATAGCGGCGGTATCATTACGATTTTCTTATCGAAAATGCACTCGTGCATTAATTCATGTCCAGGAATTTTTTTAACGTGCATCCCAACAACGTAATTACCTAGCTCTCGTGTACCACTAGAGCTAATTAAGACGTTACCGGAAAGCACTGAAATAATTTTCCGGAAAGAATTAATGCAGATGTGATAATATAGGTAAGTGAGAATTTTCCGGAAATTAACTGTGCTACGGTACAAAAATATCTCCACTTACCACTAAGTCTATCCTTGACAACCTGGCTCGCGAAGGCGGCAGCAGCGCTCCTTTGCAACATGGGGTCCAAGCCCAGCGCCCAGGGGCTAAACACGGTTCCGGGGGACGTGGGGCCCCCCAGGGGCCTATGTGCAGGTACTCTCAACACTCCACCTCCAGCGTAAAACCCGGCCGCGGTGTTGATCATCCCCCGGTGCGCAAACATCTGCTGGTGCTGGTACATCAACCCCATCGCGTGGGGGTCGTCTTCGTGGCTGGCACTCTCCGGGGTGTCGTCGCCATCGTCCGCGTGCTTGTCCTCGAAGTTCTTCCCCAGGAGGTTGGAGATGCTGAACGGGAGCGTGTGGTTCGAGGACACCGAAGTCCTTGGGTTCGTGTCTGGGCTGGAGCACGGGCTCACTGATTCGCCGCTCAGGCGACTGTCTGTGTCCAGGACGTTTATTTCCTCGTGGTCGTCTTCCTCGCGGTCGGACATTTTGACACTCACTGTACACTAACTATGACGACGGAACATTGCCTGGTGTTGAACAGTTGAACGTCGAGGAGATACTAACACGCGGGCTGGTTGTTGCCATGGCACCTCCGACTTGCGTTTGCTTCCTGGCCAATCACGCGCAGCGTGCTGTAGGCAGGCTCCGCCCCACGCTATTTCCCATTGGATTAAACTGATTCCAACCAAATTGAATATCTTTCTGTTAAAGGTTTTTTTTTCTTTGGGCTGTCGGGTCGGACGTATTTGCCACTGGAAGGGTGAGGGCTTTTCATTTTAAGAGATTTTGAGGGACCGCTCAAAATTACTTTTATTTGTTTCACTTAAATATTATTTGATGAAGCATCATGTCATAAATGTTAATTACTTCCACGGTAAATTAATTCAGTAAGTTTTTAAATGATTCAGATTATTATTTATAAAGATTATCTATTCCACACATGCCATTTATGATCAATTATAATGCTCTAGGTATTTGTCATTCCTGAAATAATCAAGCAAATACAATTCGAGTCATAAATTAATTTGGAAAAAATAAGGGAAGATTGAGGGCTCTTTGGACTATTTTTGGTTTTTCGTGAATTTATGAAATAATATAATAAAATATAACTGTTTTTCCATTTCATGTGATATTAACAATATTTTAGATTTATATGATATAGTGGTTGGACTTTTTTTAATGTGGCAAATGTTCAATACTTTTTTGGAACACTGAAGAATACTAAGAGGCATCTTTGAGAATAATTTGAGCTATTTTCTTTAAGCGGAAAAATTTAAAACTGCGTTGTCCGCATAGCCCCAATAATAAGTCCAGTCTCCCCTATATTCACATAAACGAAAACGACGACTCGGATAAAAATTGACTCTTAAATCCTTTGCTGTCTTTCAGTTCCTTTAAATTTTTTAAATTTATAGATTTGTTGATGAAAAAGAACAATAATCGATAATAAATTTTAAAAAAGATAGTAAGTAAAATACCATTAGTACCTGGGAGGTACCTTACTTATGGTGTAGTGTTGTTTTGTACAGTGTTTATTCGTACGCCCAGCATAATAGTGCTGATTCGTACGCTCGGTCCCTTTTACCTGTATTTTTCCAAGAACTCTTAATCCGTCGCAGCAGGGGTTCCAATTCCGAGCTAGTTCGTACAACTAGGTGGGGAAAAATTAATTGACTTCATACGCAGGTTCATGATGAACAAGAACTATAAGTAAATTATAAATATAAATTTGACATTAAGAATTATGTTATAAAAAAATTAAATAGTAATAATTTTTCATTCTACTACCATTATAAATTACGCCGATAAAATTTGTGACATTATAAACTATAAACAAAATACTTTTTTGCACTTCCGGGACTAAAACTCTTCTTTAGTCTTTATTTTTAGAGACTAAGGTTCTAAATTTGATCCCAAGGGATTATTTTTCATATTTCATCCCGTTGTCAAGGAATTGAATTTATTAATCCCGTTGTCAAGTAAATACGTGCTATTTGTTACAGAGTAGGTATCAAGGTATCTATAGTAACAATATAAATATTTGTCATAAAATTTACTGTCAAAATTACAAAATGTGTATTCTTTTAAACTATTTTGCATTCGTTTGAGGATGAAGTGCAAAAAATAGCGTATATACCACAGGACTAAAGTACCTTAATCCCTCAGGTGATTATTTTCCTCACCTTCGGCTCGTGAAATAAACTTCACCCTTAGGATTAAATCATGCACTTTAGTCCCTCAATATATAATATACTACGTATAAAGTACGATTAATGATTAATTACTTATTATTCTTCAATACTTCAAAGTTACAGAAGAATTCTCCAACCACGATAACCGTAATACTCTCCAATTGGTAGACTGTATAATATATGCTAAAAAACAGTTCGTTTTTGCTATTAGTTGTTCTTCACAGATATATTTAAATATCCAACTATTCAATTATTATAATAACGTAGCTGTAGTATGACCTGGGTATATCAAGTATTTGTGTGCGATATTAACGTTGTACAAACTAGCCTGGACTTGGAAACCCCCGCTGCGACGGATTAAGAGTTCTTGGGAAAATACAGGTAAAAGGGACCGAGCGTACGAACCAGCACTATTATGCTGGGCGTACGAATAAGCACTGTACAAAACAACACGTAGCCCCTTACTTATTACCTAACACAAGTCAAACGAGGTGTATGTGTATACCTATTTTTTGTTTCTGGAATGAAATAAACTTCATCAATAGTTTATAAACTGATTCAAAATTATGATTATCTTAAATCTAATATCTAGATGATAAAATATAGTTCTGGCAAAATAGTCAATTGAATAAGCTGTCATATTAGATATTAATTATTTCATGTGTTAAAAATTATCAGAATTGTGAAAAAGTATTATTATAATTTTCGCAATGGGCTACTTGCATTGTACTGAAAATAATAATAATAGCTTTATTATTCGACAGAACTGTCCCTATTACAGAATAATTTTATAAATACCTACAAAGTACATAAATGACAGAAAAAAAACCAAGTAAAGTACATTACATAATATATGCCTAAAGTACAGAACCGAATACTATCTTCCATAATAATTTAGATATGCGAGAAAAATATATGGGTGTAAATCAAAAAGCGGGCCACAGACGTTAAACATGGGAAATCAGTTTTTCCTGGCTTAAAAGTGACCAGTTAATTTTAGACCAAAATACTTCAAATATAAGTTTTAGGAAATTAAATTCTGCATCTAAATCAGTACCTACTCACATTTTATTTTACACGTTTATTAACCGAAATATTCGTTTAAAATTTTATAAATATAAAAGAAAAAATCTGACGTGGACACCACATGACTTCCTTGTACGCCTATTAAACTGTTCATACTTTTCTTAATAACTAAAATGTAGAATTATAATTATACAAATATATTAATATATAACTATAAGTACTACTGTAGTAGTACTTATAGTTACTAGTTACTATACTCACAAATATATTTTAGTCATTTTATTTAAACTGCAGAAGAAGATATAAACGATATTTTACTATTGTCACTGCCACTGTCACTGTCATGTCATAATCATTTAAATTTTACGTAGTAACAAATGTTAATCGATCATGGACTACAAGATACCGAAATACTAAATTATAAATATATACTTTAATTATTCTTAAATGATACCAGATACAAAAATATTTATCAAATACCGATTGTAGGTAATAATCACATAATCTTTCATTTAAAATAAAAAAATTTGTCTTAAATTAAATATTTATCGAAATATTTGAAAAAAGTACTACTTCCGGTTTATAGATTGAAACCAAAAATAGGAGGTGCACAACTAGATGCTATAACAGTCCTAAATACAAAATTTCAACTTTCTACGTCTAACCGTATTTGAGTTATGCGACATATATACGTACGTACGTCCGAACGTACGTACAGACATCACGACGAAACTAGTCATAATGGATTCAGAAAAGGTCAAAACGGACATTTCCATCAAAATCTGAGAACCAAAATTTTTCGCGATTACAATGAATGAAAAAGAAAATGAGATTTTTATCACTAAACCTAATATGTTGTTCTAAAATATTGGTAAAAATACAAATTTTATTTTAAAAAAATTGTTTTTTAGTAAATTGAGAAAA
Source organism: Agonum fuliginosum (assembly GCA_947534325.1). Lineage (NCBI taxonomy): Eukaryota > Metazoa > Arthropoda > Insecta > Coleoptera > Carabidae > Agonum > Agonum fuliginosum. Next base: position 46,855,263 of record OX384029.1, read on the forward strand.
AATTTTGCTGTGGCGTCATTTGTATAAGACATAATGACATCACGTCAAATTTTGTGAAAATAAAAAATACAGGTCTCAAGTTTTCATATTTAGGTGATTACTACAAAAATATTTAATAAAAAAAATTGTGCAAGTAGCCCATTTCCAATCTAATCTAACAAAGATAAAACGACTATATATGGAGTTCGAAGTTGTTATTAAATTGAGTATGGACAATGGACATGCATTTAGGCACTGGTATAGGTTCAATTCAAATTATATTTTTATTGCAGATCAATGCTTTTTTGCAGACCGTTGCTAATAGTGACAATCTGAAAATATTTTCAGAGCGCTACGTTATAAATATTACAATTTTGAATCAAAATTCTTACTATACATTTATGTTTGTTGTATTTTAGCTTTTGCTTTTGTAGATATGACGATAGAAGAAAAATTACAAAATTTCTGTTGTGTTGAGTGCTTGCAAAAATCAATTAATCGTAGAAAAAAATTGTGTATACTTCTGGCTGAAAGTATTTTTGTAGTCTTCGACTTGTTGCAACCCTCGCTGCGCTCGTGCTACAATTTCCAGCCTCAATCTGCAAAAAGCCACTTTCATTCCTGGGTATATACACTGCTCAAAAAAAAATCGACCCACTTGGCCGAACCAAGAAAATGCCTGTTTTTAAAATGTGGGGCATTTCTTTCAGGGACGTGTTAACCAAAATATGGAAATTCCCTCTTTAGATACATTCCTCCTCTACGTTCTCCAAAAATCCCGAAGAGATTCGCTCCCCCCGACCCCCTGAATAATCGCTTTATGTGATGTCATGTGTCATGTTTGAGCAATGAAAAAGTTTGAAGGCTTGTTGTAGCTCCAAAAAATCTTATCTTAAGGGGGTTGTTCGACTCGATTGTCACAAAGCCCTATCAATTTCCTTTTCAGAGCTGAAAATTTCGTCCTAATTGGTGAAGAATTGAGTGAGTTATCGCGTTTCAAAGGAACCCCTGTTTTTAGGGCTTTTTTTCGAAAAATCATCGGATAGGATGCGTGTATGCGTGCATGCGTGTGCATGTGTGTGTACATGTGTGTGCTGTGTGCATGTGCATGCGTGCATGTGCATGCGTGCATTTGCATTTATCTAGCTATTTAATTTGAAGTATCAAATTCGATATGACACTATAATTTTTTGTAAAAAAATGTCCATGTTCGATCCCCATTTTTCCTTTGAAACGCGATAACTCACTCAATTCTTCACCAATAAGGACGAAATTTTCAGCTCTTGAAAAGGAAATTGATAGGGCTTTGTGACAATCGAATCGAACAACCCCCTTAAAATAGGATTTTTTGGAGCTACAAGCCTTCAAACTTTGAGATTTTTCATTGCTCAAACATGACATCACATAAAGCTATTTTTCAGGGGGTCGGGGGGACCGAATTTCTTCGGGATTTTTGGAGAACGTAGAGGAGGAATGTATCTTCTCCAGAGAAAATTTCCAGATTTTGGTTAACACGTCCCTGAAAGAAATGCCCCACATTTTAAAAACAGGCTTTTTCTTGGTTCGGCCAAGTGGTTCGATTTTTTTTTGAGCAGTGTACAAATAAAATAACTATTGTACCTTTTTTTCTAAGCACCTATATTAATTTATAATTGAACAATGTGAGTTAGAAAATAATTCTATAATAATGCTGATCTGTTTGCAGTGGTAAAAGCAATATTTTAGAAAACGTTCATATTAATTTTCCCAAAAATCTAAATGCGAGAAAATCCTCTGCGGGGCGTGTCTTTCCGCAGGGGCAAGTACCTCAGAACGAACTGTACTGGAACTGAGCTCAAGAGAACGGCTCGGCCGGTCGAGAGTGTTTTGTTTTCAGTATTAATTGGCGTTTTTTTCTCCCGCGATTCGTTTTGCTTTTGTTTCTCGGAGCCATTTTGATTTTCCGAGAATCGCTGTCCAATTACGAACGCTCAGCTGTTTCAGCAAATGAAATTACACCTTATAACGTAATTTCTTTTAAATTTTCCATCCTGCATAATTTAAATGCTGCCCGTCAAGTCCGTTATTATTAATTTTTTTGCTCGGTTTGTTAAATTTTTTCGTTATTAATTTTTTTCGCCGCGCCTCTACGTAGAAATCTTTAATCAGTTCTGCTCTGCATTTTGTCAGCTCACTTCGGTTGAGTTTGCCAAATATTTGCTACCAGGTCCGTAACAAAAGATTTTCATCCTAAATTTATTATTTATTATTTATACCCATATTCTACTCCTCCTATAAAGCCCTGTTCACACATGGATTCTTTGAGAATTTTTTCATTCTTCTGAATCCTGGAATGAATGAATTAAAAGTCTTCTTTTCTTAGACAAGATGCCGTGACACAAGACGAGACGATAAAAATATTCTTCAAATTTTTGAGACGAGAAATTTATGTATTCTCGTCTCGGTCATTTCTCGGCTGTTCAATTCTCGTCTCCAAAGAACTAGATTCTCGTCACGTCTTAATTTCTCGAAAAAATGTTGATGCAATATAATATATAAAAAGTTAAAATTGAATTTAGAAACTTTTTTGTTAAATTTACACACATAATAATTCTTGTTTTACATAAGTAAAAATATTTATATTAAAACAGAACAAATGCTTCGAAGAAAGTAACATATTTTTTTGACATTTTAGAAGATAATAATATATTATTTTCTTTTCAAGAATTCTCGATTTACTTATTTCTCATCTCGTACCTAGTTTTGAATCTCATCTCGAAAATCTGAGACTAGAAATTTATTGGTTCTTGTCTCGTAATGTCGAGACGAGACGAGAATGAGACGGGACATCTCGACGGAATCACTATGCAAGACCAAGACTCCATTGAACATTGAATATTCAATTTAGAGACGCCGCTATTTTACAGACATTGAGGTCTTGCAAAAAAATTAACTAGGTATTTTATTTTTGATACGAATTTTTAATCTTTGTAATTTTGTTTAATATATCAGTTTCCTTAAAATTTGGTTTATTTTTATTGTCCTTCAAATAATTTTAATATAAAAATCAATTTAAAGTACAATGCATTCATAACGTTGCCAAAATCGTAACGTAACCGGGTACAAGCCAATGAGAAACAAGTGCCCCATAGATCTTATATGGTAGAATGGACATAAAATAATTTAAAAAGATAAGATATATGCGCAAAAATACTATATAAATACATATATAATTAATCTAATAATTAATTTTGTATTCAATATATTAATATTATTTTATATTAATAATTTTATTTTCTGTGCAGAAGCAATCCACACTTCATTATCAATGATTCAATTTTTGTTTGTCATTTGCTATTACGTTCCGTACCCGGTGACGTCAGTAGACAACGGGTGAAGTGGTTTGCATTTCAGCCGCGTTTTGACGAATATTACTTTTAATAATTATTTTCTCTTTCTTGAAATAAATTAAAGAAAAAATACGTGGTAGATATTTTTTAGTTTTCTTTCGATTTCAGTATAGAAAAAAAATCCTGTTCACACAAGGATTCTTTAATGCTTCTGAATCCTGGAAAAATTTTTTTCTTTGAAGTTCTAATTCAACGGCGCCGCTATTTGATAGACAATAATTCTCACCAGGATTAATATTTTTTCCAAAATTTAATAGCCTGAAAGAATCATAAATGAATCCTCAAAGAATCCTTGTGCGAACTAAGCTTAAAGGTAACTACTTTTATTTTCTCACTTGTACCATAAAATAGCTATTATTTTATTGCTTTCAATTTTAATTTTTGAAAAATGAAAATAGTATTTCAAATAATATGGTTATCTCTAGTGTTTCGGTCGAGACGAGAAATTTCTCGAATCTCGTCTCGTCTCGTCTCGAAATTTCTCGTCTCGGCGAGACGAGAAAGCTTTTTAAGAAAGAAGGTCGAGACGAGACTTGTATGTCGAGATTCTCGATTCTCGACATTTGGCTCGAGATTTCTCGACAAAATCGATCATTTTTAAAAATTATTTAAAATCATGTTTTATCAATAATTTTTTTAAAAATAATTAAACAAAATAATAATAGCTGTTGGTAACGATTTTTGATTAGCGTTAAATCTGACGTACCTTTTACACTTTATATACTTAATAATAATGGGTGTACAACTATGAAGTTGAGTGAATAGCATTGTTTTTCTCATGTGAATAATTTCATGGGGTAGTTTAGTTTTGCTGACACGCTTGCGTTCTTGCGTATATATCTGGAAATTTTATCAAATCGTATACGTATACTAGTTACTGAAGAGCAAATTTTTAAATTTAAAAGATATTTTGTTTGTGATATATTACACCTTCTTTTTATGAGAGTATTAATATTACTCTTCTACTTATATTCAATCAATCTTGGCAGGTATTTAAATGGAGGGTTATACATGCGCAAAAAATACAAAAGTTACAAAAATATTAACATTTTTACATATAAAAAATAAATATAGTAGGTATTTAAAAAAATCGAGAAATCTCGACGAGATTCTCGGCCGAGACGAGACTTAATTGTTCGAGACGAGAAAAAATCGAGACGAGACTTGATTTTTTTTATTCGAGACGAGACGAGACGAGACGAGACAAGGTGATTTCTCGTCTCGTCTCGTCTCGACAGAAACACTAGTTATCTCGAATTTACACGTCAACTTCTTTAATTTTATCAAAAATTCTTATTCTTTGCCATATGGTATCAAAATAAGTTTCAATTTAAAAATATGATTAATTTAGTTATTGTTTCATTTGGCTTGACCGAAACGTTATTGGAACACCATAATAATATGTTCTATATTGAATAGTTTACCACCTACCTATGCCAATCATATTTTCTAGTAAAATTTCAAATATTTTGTTTCTATGTGAACTTATTTATAGCATTGTATCAATTAATCCATGATAAATTTATGAAGGTATGTAGAATTTTCACAGCTTTTCAATAACTAGAAACCACAGGCCTCACAAAATTCGACAGTTTCAATATAAATAAAACCAATATTTTAATATTCTCACATGCAAAGAACCAAAGATGGACAGCTGACATCACATTTATTTTATAAACACACGAAACCTAATGAAGTATGCATGGATCATGGAAAATAAAAAAAACGTTGCCCATATTTTATATTCCAAATTCGGATGTACAAAGCTGAATTTATTTCTCATAAATGATTAATTTATAGGGTAGAGTAAAATTTGTATTTTGACGTTTGAAATTTATGGAATTGTTATTTCAAATATATTTAGAGATGATTTATAAAACAAAATAATAAAGAACTCACGCGAGTCTTATGTGCTATATTACTCATGAATGACCATATTCATTCATACCATACGACATACGAATGAGTAATAATAACTATAACATGCAACTATACATGAACAGTTTATTTTATGAAATACTTTTTAAACGTATATCCACTGACGTTTATGTTAATTACAATAATTTGAATTAGAAATAAAGAGTTTGGATTTTATTACACATTTATTATTAGCATATTAGAATAAATTATTGTTACCTATTTTGTTGTATGACATGGGCTTGAAAGTAGCTTTTTGCAGATTGAGGAGTCAAAGTCTTCAAAAATCTTTCAATAAGAAAACTATACACATTTTTTCTACGATTAATTGCTTTTTATTAGCAATCAATACAAAATTTTAAATTTTTCATCGAAGTATGTCATCATATCAACAAAAACAATACAACAAACGTATTAATGTAAACAAAATTATTACATATAGAAAGAATTTTTGTTGGTATGACATGAATATTGCCATTTATTTAACTGTCACTGTAAAAGTATATAATTAATGAACTATATTCTAGGTGATAAGTATGCAGACATAGAAAATATTGAACTTACATGTTTTCTATTACTTGATTCATTAATATTATTGAATAAAATGTAATTAATTATGCAAAACAGATTTAGAGGTTATATTGAAATTTGTCAGTTCTGGAGTTTAACGTTTGACAATTATTGAAGTAAATGTCATCTGATACTGTCAATACCAACCTTCTAAAAAATATGTTGCGTGTCACAAAGTGAACTTGACAACATTTAGTTGCGTTTGCCAAATAGAAAAATATTATTCTGCGGACTCAAAACAGTTCGCAAAGTAAAAATTTTAGACAGCTGTACCTACTTAAAAAATTAAAAGTTATATATTTTTGGAAGTGTTTAATCTTAATGTTTTTTTGTTATTGGGTAGGTAATGAATTTCAATTTCCACCAAAAACGAGAATATTTGTTTGAGTAACGACCGTGTCAACTGAGTTTGCTGCTTACAATTTTAATAATTTTATTGGAAAACTGTATTTTAATTTGACGTTCAAATCCAATAACAAAACACAAAAACAAATTGTAAATTTGTGGGTCCGGTTCTGCGTTCTCCGGCATTATCAAAATGAATCCCGCTATTTTAATTCGGCTAATTTGTCCAGTAACTAACAACCGTCGCAATTTGTCCGTCATTTAATATTTTAATTACCCACTCACTAACGTAACATGATCGCCAACAGTTCATTTTATTGCCCTAATAAACGAACATTTCGCTCGCTGTGCGTTTTTACAACACGGCTGTTAAACACGCTTGTTAATGATAGAATGATGCACGGGTGAATATAGGGAGGGGGGGGGGGGGTGCAGGACACCCCGTTTCCGGTGAGCATCGTGTCATGCTGATCATTACAAATATGGCAGCGGGTGATAATGATTTTGTTGGTTTTGGAGTTTTATTGGTTCTTGATATACTTTTAATGATTTTTTTGTAGCATGGTTTTTGCGGAAGGGTTATTATTTTAGGGGCAGGTTAAAGGGAGAAAATGGAAATGGACGATGGGTTTGATGACATTTATTTCATACAAACTAGAACTACTACTGTAACTAATGATTAATAATTGTACGTAATAGTTATTTATGCATTAAGGGTCCCGTCTCCGCATCAAAATATTGCGTGCTTAGAGATGTAGCAGTTTCTGCGTTACTCATTGCATATTAAAAATTTGAAGGAAAAACAGGTACTAGATGTTTGTGAAGAAATTAATCTAGGTCGTCGGTCAGTTAGAATTCTGAAAAAAAATATGAAAAAGTGTGTTTTAAGCAATTTTTTACATGTTTTATTTATTATTATTGGCCAGTTGTACCGCTTCCACTTAAATTTTAAGTTTTACTTAAATGAACAATATAGAATCAAAATAAAATTGTAATAATATGTAGAAATAACATTGCTGTTATAAATTCGACTCGATATTTAAGTCGAAGCAATGCAATGGCTTATTTATTAAAAAATTCATGTAACTCAGCATAATTCCTCGTCTGTAAATTAATTTATGAAATTTTACTTTTTCTGGGGTTACCAGGACAAACGCGGTGTTCCTATTTGCATAAAGGACCCCGCACCAAATATATGGGACCAATAATCTCGGTGAAATTTTCTGTAACTTTGGGAAATGACAGTTCTCGAAGTCTAGAACAAACTTTCAAATGCAACATGGGTCTGAAAATGCCTTAATTTCTCGCTATCCACGTCTCAAAGTCCGAAAATCACGTTTTTCCACTAGAAGATACATGGTAAAATCCACAAAACCCATTTTTTTACTGGCAATATCATTAGTATATTATTGTTGAACTTGTTGTTGTTGTTATTAATTTTCCAGTCCCCTCTTTCATCATACATTATATACATTATTTTTACCTGAATTAAAGTAAAAATCTGGCATTCTGGGTATGATGAAAGAGGGGACTGGAAAATTAACAACAAGTTCAACAGTAATACTAATAATATTGCCAGTAAAAAAATGGGTTTTGTGGATTTTACCATGTATCTTCTAGTGGAAAAACGTGATTTTCGGACTTTGAGACGTGGATAGCGAGAAATTAAGGCATTTTCAAACCCATGTTGCATTTGAAAGTTTGTTCTAGACTTCGAGAACTGTCATTTCCCAAAGTTACAGAAAATTTCACCGAGATTATTGGTCCCATGTATTTGGTGCGGGGTCCTTTATGCAGATAAAGTAAAAATAACTATCTGAAAACGGTTTCGAGCGCGACCTTAATTAGATGAATTTGAGCTTTCTTAAACGTAAACATAAATAAACCCTAAAACCTAAAACTAAATGCGTATGTGTAAAGGCCGGATTTTTAGGCACTTAAAATACCGTAATAAGCTAGCCAGGCCGTTAATTCCTTTTAAATATAGGCCGTATATTTTAGGCAGCCTAAATATAAATAGGTGATAAAAAATTTTTTTTCTCATAATAATACTTTTACCTACCTATTTTCTAGAAAAGTTAAACCTTTAAAAAAATATATACAAAAAAAAATACAAACGAAATATACAAAATATGCGCTTTTTATTAACTATTAATAATGAAATTAATTAAATTGTATATTTTGTATATAATTGTATAAGTCAATGAATTTTCGGAAAGATAATTTCTTTGGTCAGGCAAAACTTGTGTTCATTTGGTTGGCCTGAAGTATATTGAAGTTAAGAAATAGGATATTGCCTAAAAATCCGGGCTTTACGTTATGTCGACGTTATGTAACCAATCTCCTAACGATATTTTGGCATATTCCATAGGCTAACTTTATAAAATGAATCAAAATTAAAATGCTGTTTTACGGCTCTATTTTTCTAAATTAGAATTCAGGTACAATATAAAATAGTGTGGCACACGTGATTTTAAAGCACTAACTAACGACGATTAAAGCATTCCACTTCGCATCATACCTATAAGATTACAAATTGCACACACTTCTATTTTCAAAACGAAAAATATGTAATCAATATAATTGTAGCAACTTCAATAACTGGATTAACGTATTGTAAAATACAAAATTCTAAATTGCTCATAAATTGTGGTCTACTCCGGAACAAACCTCTTCTTTTTGTTTATATCCCATTCAATTATCAATAAAATCAGCTTTTCAAATCACGTACCTTTGCAGAACAAAAACTAATACATTACGTCTGCCAGAGCAAATAACAATCGCCATCGACAATGCAGCGCGCATACCTCATGCGACATAACCTCACATCGCTATAAAACAGCCATCAAATTCACTAAGAGAATTCCTGGCCGCTAAATGATTCAGCGGCGCACGCGAACAGCGGGCCAGTTAAACATAACCGTATAGTCGCATCGCCGTAAAACAGTAGCTTACCGCTATTTCTTACTTCAATTTGGCGGTGTGCTCATTTGTTTCGCACCATCTTTGAAAAATTGATGTGACGTCGACAGAGACAAAAGACTAACAATCGGAAGAGACGGAGACGGCACGATAGCGGCGTGCGTGGGCGAGAAGGAGAGGAGACGCCGAGTGAGCTATGGACTGGCAACCAACCGCACGAGAGAGGAGATGAGATAAAACAAGAGAACGACTGTTGAACAATACCGCCGTGGAATACACAATTGGAAGCGGAAGAGGATACTGTCGACCACTGTTAAGTTGCAGTCGGACCGGAAACATTCAAATACGAAATCGGAAAATCACTTGGCCCTCTTGACAGTTGACAGACTTCTAGATTTGTTGTCGTTTTACGAAACGTACAATACGCGAAAGAGATGACTCAGAAATTTTAAAATGGTAAACAATATTTCTAGTCTCGTTTCGAAAACGACACGAGAACCAATAAATTTCTCGTCTCAGATTTTCGAGATGAGACGCGAATTCAAAACTACGAGACGAAAAATAGTTCTCGAGAAATCGAGGACTCTCGAAACTAAAACTTATTTCGATAAATAAATTTCTGTTTATATTGAAACCTTTATGCCTAGCAATTTGAAAAGAAAAATTGTTTAATAAAATCAAGAGACCACGACACCGTAGGTATAGGTGGAGTGCTGTGAATTCCTCGTTAAAAACTGTCTATAGAACGTGCAAATTAGAAATTTGTACTAATTCAAACAAAAAAATTATAGATGAAAAACGAAATTGGCAAAATTTACATTTTTGCATATATCTAGTTAGGTACCTATGCATTTTTGTGGGAAAACAAAACCATTTCTAAATTGGCTCCCTTAAAGGGGCAACTTTTGTCTAATTTAACCAACTTCGTATCTATTATGCAATAGTTTCATAGGACATCTTACTGGTCGAAGTAGCATTTAATTTTCCTATTATCAGAAAAAGAAATACATTTCTCAGTAGCAAATAATTATTGTCTTAAACATTCCCTTGACTTGACTTGACTAAACGTTTATTCATTTTAAATAGTAATACATACATATTATGGAGAATAAAGAAGTGTTATATGTGCACTTATAGGGCTGTTGAGCCCTCTTGAGCATTCCCAAAAACGTACCCGATTAAAGTTTTAGGCAGATGTTGACCAACTTGAAACAGGTGGAACTCGAAATCGTTGTCCAGTATAAATGATCCTTAAACAACCAAAGCTTCCAAGATACATTAAAGATACATTTACAGTCAATTTAGACCCTGCGTTTTTGCAATAGATTCAAATTTAGGTACACCATTTACAACCATTTTGAAAATACGATGTTGACATCATCTATTACTTAAAATTTCTATTGTTTTGACAAATTTCATAGGCTTATTTATAGTAGCAAACTTGGTAAAATAATTTCTTGTTTTTTTTTTGTAAATTATTATCATTTGCTAACTGATGATGAAGACCCTGAAAGATATACAATATATACACACATCGTTTTCGAAACGTCGTAAAATAAAATATAACAAGTAGGTAATACCCAAATAAATAATTTATTATAATATGAAGTTTTAAACATTTGTGTTTAATTTATTATGAAATACTTAAAACTTTATTTTGTAATTTTTATATAAATAAAAATGATAAACTGTTTGTTATTAAAATTTTAAAAAGGCAAATTATGGAGCAAAAAAATAAGTTTCTCTGCATTCAAAGCAGCCTCACCAATCCTTGTAAGTTTTTCATTTGGCGCCAAAAAGGTAAAGAATATTCACCGAATATTCGGTTATTCGGCAGACAGTCCTGCATAATATTCGTTGTTCGGTATTCGGAACATTTAATATTTGTTGCATCTCTATTTTTTTGTAAATTATTACCATTTACTACCTGAAGAGCGAAACATTGCTTTCGAAACGTCGTATTTTGAATAAAATATAACAGGACTAATATTTTTTTAATTCATAGTATGAAATGCTGTTCGAAAATTTAAAAAAATTGTTTGTGCCGATTCTGAAAATAAAAATCCTTGCCCTATTTGTAGTTATCTTCGATAAATTCCTAATAATCAAGAATCAAGTAACAAAATCTACAAACAATATGCCATAAAACGACCATTTGATTTTATTGTTGTTGCATGAAAAGATCTATTATTTCACAAATCATTGAGTTCTCTCAAATTACAGTTATAAATTCCACCATTAAACAATGAAAAATATAACGTGCGAAAATATTCAACCACTGAATGGAGAAAAAACTCTGCACTCCGCCGCAGTCGGAATTAATGATCTGTTAATATCGATAACGCTGTTAATATCTAAGCAAAACGATTGCGGTATTTTTGTCGATTGAGCTTGAGAGCTTTTGTGAAGTTAAAAGCTCTTTACACGAACATATCGCACAGTAGCTATTTATATTATTATAGATTTTTTAAATATTTCTATTAGATCATATCTAAGATAACTTTAGTTGAAGAACATAATTTTCTAAAACGGTCGTTCTGTCGTTATTTGTAGTATGCAAAATAATTTAAAATCATTGAAAAATGTAAGTATTTCTTATAACTGGCGTTAAGAAATGATCAGAAATTATTGCAGTATTATAATATTGAAAATTGATGTACTTTTACGTCCCTAAGAAGTTATTATAGATTAAAATTGCCTGTCTTTGTATTTAAAATATCAAAAATATTAGCAAAATTAAAATGTTCCTATTGGGACTAGAAGTCATTTTGAAATTCATGGAACTTGGCGGTACACTTTTTCTGACAAAAATATTTATTTATTATACAAGACAATAAAATTATATTTTATCGACGAAAGAAAAGTGTTAGGTAATTCACAAGCATCATTTACAAAATTTACGATTAGGTATAGGTACATTTATAAATATTTATAAATTTTATACATTTTACTTAACTTTAAGTATTATATACATTTTTATATTGACTACTTTCTTAAGAGAGGATAATAATAAAAAATTGTACATTTAAGCTTGGCCAAAAAATAAAATAAATTTTCAATCAGTTTGTAACACACTGTGTTTTCTTAAATTTATATATTATGCAAACTGCAACAGAGGAATTCATAAAGAAGTGTGAAAACAAAATGTAAAAAAACTATAAAACTTACTTTATCTACTCAAATTTTACTTTATCCTTGCGGTTAAAATGTTTTTTGACTAAAAATAGTCGATAAAATAGCACTTTCATCAGCTATTATTAAAATATATAAATTGAAATAATTATATTCAAATAAAATTATTAATTTCTTTTTATAATAATTATATATATTATACGAGTATATGGCATCGTTAACCTGAATTTTCAGTAACCATGATCTTACGTGGTACGTGATTATTAAATTGATTATTATAAACAAAATATAAACATTTAAAAAATATGTTAATAAATAACTTAATAAAGCTTATGAATACATTAAATAAAAATATGAATTTGTTTTAATACATATTACAAGTGCAAAATCATTTATTTGCTATTTAAATTATTTCTATACAAAAGCATTTAAAAATTTGATACTTTAGATTACGTAAAAATGTATAACAGTGCATGAAACTTGAATTTTACCAACCTACTAAGCCAATAATTGTAAGAGCCATTCTTTAGGAAACTGTCTTTGTCGTTATTTAAATGAGTTTTCGTAATACATTGTATATAGAATTAACAATTATTATATAATTAATTATTGTTTTTACAGTGGCATACATTTTTGCCATTGATAATTTTATATTTTTAGCGAAAACAATCCGTCAAAGAGTAACTTTATCCGTAAACTACAAAGTGCTGTTAATATGGTTTATGCGTTATTGCGAGTGCTGTAACTGTTCCTGTTGTTTTATTTGCTTTGCTTGTGTAAAAATGGTCGGTTTGAATTAAAATATGATTTTTTAAAGAAGCGCAAAGTGGATAGTGGACTCAGGTAAATTGAGATTTGAACCAATCAGTCACGAACGCGGTTTATGGACGTTCATATTTTTACGGATTTCTGGTTTAGTGGATGACTACGGCTAGACTTGGATTACCACCTACTCGGACAGAACCAGTGGCGTAGAAAGGAAAATTTTCCTTTGTTCAATTTAATTTATTTGTTTTCTACTTCCATGATTTATTTTAAGGGACGTTATAAAATAGTTATTTGTTCAACTAGAAAGGAAAATGCTTCTTTTTCCATTCGAGCACGAGGTTTGTGTTACGAGCGAAGCGAGTGAAGCAATAGAGCTTTCCTCGTGTTAGACAGAAAAAAATTTCATTCCATATTTAAAAACATAGTAGGTAGTTGTATCCAAATTAACAGAAAACAAAACTAGTAGTTAGATTAAACTGTCAAAATGACATTTAGAAACAATGAGGTATTTCAGTGTAGTCAATATGTCAATTTAAATTAAGTTGTTAAATTGTAAAATATTTTAGTAAAAGAAAAAATATTATTGTGAAATAATTTTGTACAGTATATACTAATATACCACTATTAAATAAGAATTTTCAATAAAATAATGGAATTTACACACAATTTTAAAAAATACTTCATTATAAAATAACACTGGTGGTAACGCTGCTTACTTTCCTCTCTAGTGAAGAAAAACTAACTTTCCACACTATTTCATGCACGAGAAGAAATAAATTGAATTTTCTCAGACTTTTTAAACAAAACATTTCTTTATAAATTTTTATTCATTAAAATATAACAACCACACATTTGGTGTGATGACAGTTCATCATTATACAACAGTGTAGAATAATGTACTCATAATACAATAGTGTTCAATTATGAATTGCTACAGTTTACCTACAGAATGAAAGTATTATTCAATGGTCGTTGATAAACAATTATACTAGTTTTACACGATTCAATTTATTGATCAATAACAATTTTTAATACTTAATAATTGTTCTGTTCAATACTAATACAATCGTAATTTTTTTCTTGACCAATAAAAACAGTAAAACAGGCATTACTTGACTAATTTCATCATCATATTCCCGCATTAAAGAACCCGTCTCTATCATCCTAATAAGTTAATTACCCCATTCTCCTCGGAGTCATCCCCCAACGCACCCCATGTCTCCGCCACTGGCCATCACACGGCCTACTGCAAACTATCGCGCGCCGCGTTGAGCAATAACAAAACACAGGCAATACCGGAATACAAATCGGACCAGGGAACTAATTTAGTTAGCGCCGGACCTGGCCTGCAAATAAAACAATATCAAACTTTAGTACTGCGAACACAGGGGGATAGAGATACCCCCGGTTGAATTCGACACGTGCTGAAAGGGGCTGCGGAGGTTGGGGAGTTTGCAAGGGTTGAAACTGAAGCCTCATTCACAATACGAAATTAGTAGTTGTGGTTAGTGGTTAAGTTAACGTTAGAAATTTGACATAGGTATGTAATTCATTTTTGACTCTTGACGTCGATATTAGTTTTTTTTTAATTCACTCTCTTCCCACTACTACGGCTGCCCGAACCCAGCGAGAAACTCGTACTTTGCAGCCTCCTAGCTATGCAATGTCATTTTGAAGTTGAAAAATACTGTAGACATGGCTCCAGTATTCCCATAATAACTTCTGTATTTTTTAAAGAAATTAAGGAAAACAAAAATTATTCGAAAAATGAAGATTAGCTGCAGGCTTCTTGCTTTTAAAATTTTTCTTTCCATTTATAATGACCGAAAAAAATCATATCAAATCGTATCAAATAATGACAAAAAAGCAAAAAACGTCATTTTTAAATATTTTTTACTTCATATTCCTAGGCCAAAGACAAAAAATAAAAAAAACTAGAGGCATTAAGACATCCTTTGTTAATACACTCATATGTAAAAGCATCATATATTTCAATTATAACTAAAGTAAACTTGTGAGGCGTAGGTACACCTCTGTAACGCTGTAAAATTTTAGTAGACGAACGCCTTAATATAGGTACTTTAGTTAAACTGAAGTGGAAGTGTGCGTGAATTTATTCGAACTTGAGTTCTCAGAATTATAATCGGTCACATAACGCACTCGGCTATACGATTCCGATCTAATGGTATTTTAAATAAGATTATAAAAGTTACCATCCAAATATTGTGATATTTTAATTTTATTACAAATGTATAAACAAAAATAATTTATTTTATGTTCAACCATTGAATAATAAATTCATTAGGTATGTAAGTACCTAACTGTGGCAAGGTAAGACACACTACTTGTATTATTATGAGTCCATTATTCAACGCTATTGTATAATAATTACTGTCATCGTGTCATCACACGATGTAAGGTTAAGTTAATATTTTAATTAATAAAAATTTGTAAATACATGCTTTATTTATAAAGTCGTAGATAATCGTCTGATTTGACTCGCACATATTGGCTATAATTCACTCGGATGATTATACACTCGCATTCAGCTCGTGCATACACTTTCACCCTCTTGAATTATAGCCTACATTATGTGATCGTTAATATATTACTATATTAAAAATTGTCATTTCTTTAATTTATAAATTAGTAATTTAATATAGCAATTACTTATACGAATGGTAACGACCATCGCCTGCGATTCGTGTAATATTCAAGTATTTTAATCATTAAACTCTGAATATTTGATATTAAATATTAGAAAAAAAAAATCTGCTGTGGCCAGTACACGACCTCTCGCCTAATTCTGCTTATTCTACTACATTTTACATTTTTACATTTTAATAATTTCATGTTCATGTAATATGTAAACGATAATGTAAACCAAGATGCAAGCAAAAGATGTCAACTGTAATGTCACTGTCATTATAATTCAAATTTTGAGTAAAAACAAATTTCATATCATGGACAACAAGATATTGGTACTTAGTTGCACTTTATTTTATTGTTAAATACTACCAGATTCAGCAAATTGTATTTATAATTAACTGTACACATAGATAATCACAATTTCTTTTATTTTTAATTGCAAAAATTGTCATAAATAAATAATGTACCAATATATTTAAGGAAAACTTTTCCAAACTTCTAAAAGTACTACTTCCGGTTTGCGGATTTCTACCAAAATCTTATCCGGTGTTAAGATACTTATTAAAACCTTAAATATGAAATTTGGTTATAAACGGTTTGATACTTTTTAAGTTATCGTGGACGAAAAATCGTCGGTTCATACAAACGCACACACACACACACACGCACACACACACACACAGACATCATCGTGAAAATAGTAAATTCGTATTCTAGAGACCCTGAAACGTGCTTATCCACCAAAAACTCATACTCGAAAATTTTGACCCATTACAATACCTCTCTTATAGAATATGAGGCGAGAGGTAATTACCTTCTTGCTATAATTTTTAATTCATAATACTAGCTTTCGTCAAAAATAAAAATATAAAATCTCCCTTTTAAAAATTGCGCCAAAATTATTTCTAACTCCTAAAACAAAACACCAACAAGCGGTGTGCATCGTAAGTACTAATTAAACTGACTCTATCGTGTTAGGCTTGCAAAGACGCAATCAGTTCAACAAAATGTCAGTTTTACTGTGTTCTCTGTGGTATCTATCTGTAGTTTTGAAGTAAAAATATGTATTACTTAATAGTAAATTAGGTTTTTATTGTGTTACAGTGTTTATGAAGTGCAGTGAAAAGGACTTGGATAGAATAAAGCAGAACGCAGAATCAGCAAACGTAAGTTCAACGTTTTACACTAGGTACATATTTTTATTTATTGAATTGAAGATTTGTCTACAAGAGAGAGAACATGTATAACTCAGGATATTATTGTGTTGCAGTGTTTGCGAAGTGCAGTGAAAAGACTAAACCCAGGACTAGGACTTGGAGATAGACATCCAGGCGATGCAGAATGCAGAATCAGCAAACGTGAGTTAAACGTTTTACATTATATGTTTTATTTATTGAAATGCGTTTTGTCTACAAGAAAAAGCACACCTACAATGTTTTTATGGACGTGAAGTGTGTTAAAAAAATATAATTAATACGAGAAGTGTCGTAAACATTTTCATGAATACATAACCTCAAAACATATTTTTTCTTTTTCAGAAAGTAGTTTGTTAATAAGCAGGATAGTTTGAAATTTTATTATGAATTTCTACTTATTAATGTTTATAATCAGAAAAACAGTTTTGTCTTGTTACTACTAAGCTATATTCTTCAAGCAGTGCTACCATGTCTTTATTTATAAAATGCTAGACTTTCTTCTTTATTGCTAATAATTATTTAAAAATGAATTCTAAAGTTTTTCAGTCATATCGAATGTAGTTATTATAGGTATTAGCCAGTATCCAATGAAAGGTCTTAGGGAAAGTATATTTTGTTTTGTTTTTACATATCATTGTTTCCAATAATATCAAATGACAAGAATATTATTATTTTATAAATGAAGTTATCCAGCAATGACCTTGGTTGGTATTATTATTATAAATACTCCGAAAAATGTCACTTTATAACCTTATAAAATAGGTACTTTACATAAAATTAAATCTTATTTATTTCAGTTCGTAAATTTTTTTTTTTTTATCGCGTCTGTCATCTCCTTATTGCCGACCGCGGAAATATATGTATTCTTATATTTATATTATATTGCGTGCGATATAGGCAATAAACTCGAGTTGTACAGCCTATTTTTTCTACGATCAAATGACGTATTGACGTATTTGACCTTTAATTTCATATCCACACCAGGTATGGATATGACATCCCTATCCACACATGATAGTATGAAAATATGTTGCCAATATGCAGTGGGGAGTAGAAAAAATTAATATTGACAGCACATGAAAATAATATTATAAAATTCCGAATTACCATAAAAATGGCAGTCGCTATATACTTACACTACTTTAACAAAATATTAGTTATCAGAACAAATGTTAAACAATCATGGACTACAAGATAATGAAATTTCGAACTCTCGATTATAGAATACTTTAATTTTTTTTCGGGACTTACAAAAAAATTATAAAATATCAATAATAATTCTAAAAAATAATACTATAATTTTTCATTTAAAACAAAAAATATTGACATAAATTTAAGTATTTAACATTATATTTTAGTAAAGTACTATTTCCGGTTTGTGGATTGGTATACCAAAATTTAATGAGTTCTTAAGATTTATATTTAAACTTGAAATATAAAAATTAGTTATTAAATGTTTGTAACTGAGATATCATCCCGAAAATAACCATTACACAGGCTCACAGGCACAGACACACATACATCATCTCGAAAATATTAAATTCGTATTCTACGGATCCACCAAAAGCTCACACTCGAAAATTTGAACTCGTCACAATACTCTCTTATAGAATATGAGGCGAGAGTTAAAAAATGCTCTCGGGCAGAATCGGCACAGGACAAAATATCCTGCATTCTCTCTTTGGTCCTGCCCCGATTGTTCCCGATCCCCCCCGAACCGAGCCGAACGCTTAAACTTTCATGATGGCAATTTTTCGCTGGAATGCCGAGTTATTTCGTATTTCGTGATTTTTTTGTTAGTGTTTTGGGCTATAAGGTTTACGGGCCGGTATGAGGATAATTGTGATTAAGATGCTCCCTGAATTACCGGCCTCGTTTTTACAGACCTCATGTTGGTTCTATGATATTTTGATAAGGTTTTTTAGAGCCTGCAATGGAATGTTATACGATTCTTATGAAAAATGCACGCGTTCTCTTTGCTTTATTGTGGATTTTGTTTTATTGTGTTGGTAGAATTGACTCAAGAAGAATGAGGAACGGTTAATGCAGGAGTAATTTTACGGGGTGGTTAATAATTGAACTGTTTTCAAAGAATTGTATACCGTTACCGGGGGTTGTAAAGGAAAAGACAATAACTTCAAGCAAGAAATTGGCTATGAATTTCTGACAGCATAAAGCGCTCATCTTTTATTTAAACGAATTGAAATGCTTTCGCGGAATTATATTAGAAAAACAAAAATAACAATATCTATCTTAATGATTAAAAATAAAAAGATAATTATTCAAAGCCTAGTAAATAAGACAATAAAACTCACTTTTGATCAACCAAACTGCAATAAAACTGACTATTTCCCACATATTAAGTAAACCAATAATTAGATTGAATTTTTTTAATTCTGACGACAAAAAATGTTAAAATACCCTAGGGATTGTTCAAATGACAATGTTCCCGTTACATTCCTATCTACCATGTATGACAATTTTGTTGATTTTGTATTGTTTTTAATAAATTTCAATTGAAATTAAAGGTGTCAAATGAATCTTTTTGTGACAAATTCTTACGATGAAATATAAAAAATATCAAATGTAACGCCAAAAATAGTTACGTCAAAAAGGAATCAATTCATAATAAACTTGTGAAATGAAACTAAGAGGTTAGTAAAAAAAATTAAATGTCAAAATAAACAACCGCTTTGGCACAAAAAATTAGTCTTGATTTAAAAACACGAAATAGTACTCATATTTTTTAGTGTCATATTTTGCATACTCCTGCATTAGAAAATATTTAATTATAAAAATATTAGGACATTCAGTGCAAGTTCGATTTAGTTCATATTTTGTATGATATCTCAGTTTCATTATTTTACTGGTAAAAATATTTCTGAAGATTGTTGCTTATGGTAACATTCTTCGACAAATTGGATGATAAAAATAAAATTTTTGATCATAAATCATTTGACTAGAAATGTTACCAAGCAACAATAAAATACAGTGAGTTAGTTCTTAAATTATCGGCGAAAAAATGATAATAATTTCTTAAAATTAGTATTTTTGAGGACCGGTATCGCATACTCAAAAACCCAAACAAATAATTAAAATCTAAATGCAGCAGTGAATTCAGCTGATTTTGATTGACTTGTAGCCGTAATTGTGATAATATTTAGGTGAACAGCACGATAATAAATAATTAACTTAGTCCTCCGATACAGACAATAATTAATTAAAAATCACTAAATGGGTGCAACAAAAATATTTCCGTATTAAAAATTAACTCTTCATCTTAATCAAATTACTGAAAAAATATGTCATTAATTAATCGAACAATCGAACTATCCAATCATTTCATTAATTAAATTACTCAATAAAAAACCAAATAAAATATTCCACTCCTGTAAATAATGCACAGATAAAAAATAAAAATAACCAAATCAATAGGTGGAGCTTAATAAATATCATTATACAAAGTCGAACACAATGCCCACAGCAGAGTAAATAAAATAGTCGATTTATTTGTAAATCGGGTTTCGATTCCGATTTCCCGATTTCCGCCCTTAGATCCAGTGACAATAGCAGCCGGGTTCAAGTCCCGAGGGACGCATTTTGATATGGTGGGGTGCAGATTCATCCTTCCGGTTTGATCCGTCCCTAAAAATAGTAAAGTTTCAGTTCAAAGCAAACCTTATCCCTTACCTTAGGCTACACAAAAAAGGAGTAAAAACTAAATTTTATGGTGGTTTCTAATGATTGGCCATTTAAGTCACTGGAATTAAAATTGAACGAATTTTTTGTTTGATTTTTTAAGAGTAGGTACCTAAACCATAGTGGAAAAAGATGTGCTTTATTCAAGGTTAACTGCCTTAATGTAAAGCTACATTTTTTCAAGGGATATAAAACTGCATGTTTTCATTTGCAAAATAAATTGTCGGATTTAGAAAATAAAATATATTTAGTGAATATATAATATTAATAAACTGTGTGAACTGTGAAAATTTAATGTCAAGCTCCAGACACCCATTATGTGACATTTTCGGTTTTATAAAATATCTAATATTATACAGGGTGATTCATCGTAACTTACTTATTTCAAAACGCAATAATGCCCATTTTATGAATCAGAAACTTTTAATTTTAATTTTAAGGTACATATCTAAAGTTTTGTTTCACCCAGTTTTCAAAATCATATCAGGTAGGTGACGTCCCCAATTGTCTATACACTGAATAAGCCGATTTCTGTAGTTTGTCATAACCCTTTCCAGCATGGCAGGGGGTATGTTGGCAATTGCGACCCGGCAGTTGGCCTTCAGGTCTTCTAGGATCCTTGGACGGTTGACGTAAACACGGAATTTCAAAAAAACTCACAAAAAAAATCACAAGGAGCCAAATCGGGCGAGCGGGCTGGCCAAAAACTTTATTTTATTTCATACTGTGACATAAAGTGACATTTTTCGGACGATTTATCGTATTAAAAGTGAAACTTTAAAGTCCTAGGACTTTAAAGTAAAATTTTAAAGTCCTAGGACTTTATTATTTTTTCATTACTTATAAAAAAATTGTTGTCCCTATAGAAATTGTTATTTAGCCTACTTGTATCATATTTCTACGAATTTTTGCTAATTTCTATTAATAAATACTATAATTCAACAACTTTAGTAACCAGTATGAAATAAAATTTTGTATGTAGGTACCTTGAACGAAAAGTGACTATAAGGTCCTCGCAAGTAATTACGACCTCGGCTCGCGCCTCGGCCGTAAACAACTTGTTAGTACCTTAAAGTTTCACTTTTCGTTCTAAATACATAAATAACTATTATAATTTTGATAACAATAAAAATGAACTATTATTCGTTATTAAAATTTAAAAGCGGCAAATTATTGAGCAAAAAATAAGTTTCTCTGCATTCAAAGCAAGCTTCGTCAGTCCTTGTTAGTTTATCATTTGGCGCCAAAAGGGTGCAGAATATTCGCCGAATATTCGGTTATTCGGCAGACAGTCCTGCATAATATTCGTTATTCGGTATTCAGCACATTTACTATTCGTCGCAGCTAAAATCGAAAGCAAAGAAATAAAATATTGCAATGTATCCAAAAACTCATAGCTTGATGGATGAATCTGCACTACTTTGAGTCTCGGATGCAGAAGGACGGCAACATGGACGACACCTTTTGATATCGCACTCAGTCAAAGCTAACTTTGTTAAAGTTCGGTGAGGCATTTGTATAAAACCGAGCACGATGTATTATTAAACAACTCGCAGCTACCCAACGCAAGTAGTCTCTATCTGGAGGGTGAAAACCCCCCAGAATATTCATGGGTGTCTGCGATTGAGGATAACTAATTTTCTACGTCTGTATTGTTGTAAAACGACGTGCTGGATGGCTCTCTTTACTCGTTAGACGGAGATGGAGGGATGGTGGGATCTTTGTTTCACTTGCGCCGAGGGTTGTTTTGTTTTTCGTTTCGTTTGTGTTTTATAACAGTGGTTTCGGCCTTCCAGGCAGATTTTTAAAATGAATTAAAGCGTGATTTAAATTGCTCTGGTTTTCCGGGAGAAAGGAATGAGGGTGAAAACTGAAATTTGTAGTATAAGTAATAAATGTTAAAGTTAAATAATGAAATAGATAAAGTACACGTAAATAATAAGGAATCAGTTAATTAAGATATATTGTTAATTCATTTTATTTATTTCAATTTATAATCAAGAAAGTCATATTTTTTGCTGGCCCAATTTTTTTTTTTTTGTTAGTTTTATGTTTTTTGTTATAAAGATAAAAGCACGCATTTTATTGTCCAATATTATTTTTTGCACAATTGGTATTTTTTTATCAACTTACCATGCCTGTTTCCAAGACAGTATGTTGATCTTACCAGTTACTAGGCTAAACAAAACGGTAAACGGTATGTAATTCAAAGTTAAGGAATTAAGGAATTTAAAATTTAAACTGAACGGTAAGTAAATTAACAGAACGGTAAGTAAATTTAATATTAATATTTGCGTACGGATAAAAAAGACCAATAGTGCAAAAACACAAACGTTAAGGCATTACCGATGTCAGACAAAATTGGAGCCTTCGCTTCGCTCAGTCTCACACCTGGTATGGATATGACATCTCTATCCACACATGATAGTATGAAGATATGTTGTCAATATCCAGTAGAGAGTAGAAAATAGTTATTTATGATATAAGTGTTAAAAGTGACATTTTATTTTGTGAGCCGGGAAGTTTAGGACACGACGCGAAGCGGAGTGGCGTAACCCTTCGAACAAAATAAAAGCACTTTTAACACGTATATCATACACTATTTTTTCTACAAACATAGTTTTATAATTTAATATAAGAAATAATTTATTTAATTATTTTTGACAGTTCAGTAACAAAAGATATTTATATAGTAATATAATGAAACACGTAGTCTATGAATTGAGAGTTGTTTATTAAGAGATGAAATTTACTTTTAACGTGCGTTAAAAGTGATTGGCAGTTTTCTTTTAACGCACGTTAAAAGTGATTGACAGTTCACTTTTAACACGCGGCGTCTTATAATATTGCATTTTAACAGCAGTAGGCCGTGTTAAAAGTTTAATTTTTAATAGTGTTTGTAGAAAAAATACATTTTCGATTAAATGAAGAATTCGATTATATGAATTGGTTTTTATTAGTTATTATAACCGAGCGCCTACTGTAATTTCTTGACAACGGGATTAAATATGAAAATTGCTCCCAAATAAAGACTAAAGAAAAGTTTTACTCCCGAAAGTGCAAAAAAATTTCAGATATGTATTGATATTACCATGGTCTGTACTCTGTAACTAGTATTCTAATCAATTCTTCCATTAGCTATTATTTACGTGTCATACGATTTTCAATAAATTACTAGTGCCTTAGATTTTAACTTGACATTATTTGATATCATATATTTTTTAAATTCTCTCTTTTTTAAATCAGTGTGATTGTAAATATTTGTTGTCCTCAATCTCTTTGCCGTAGCTGTCATCTGATTAACCTTTTATGGGTTGTAAAAGATCGCGGCAATTTTTAAGTCCCTGAGCGCATTGGGGAACATCTCAAAGTGACGGACTTAACGATGAGTGACGCACTTGTAAAGATTTTCAACTGCGCGATTTCGAATCGTTCAATATTTAAACTCTTCTCACTCCACGGCTAATTGTTCTTGACTTACCCCTATCGAGTTAAATATTCACACAACCCCTTTTTTTACGCGAAATTCTACGTTCGGTTCAGTGGCGTACAAGCAGGGTTAATTGTTAGAAAGTTTAAATTGTCAGGTAATTTTTAAATATCTTAATTGCTGTGCTTTCACCATTGCTTAATTTGAGGTTTAAGTTGTTAAATTGTTTTAGCACTAATTGTTAATAACTTAATTTCTTTTTGATTAAGGTTTGCACGCTATAGTGGAAAATTTCTCATTGTACGTAGATTATATTTAAAATGCTGCCAGCTAGTTTTTACATTAACGCGAATAACATTATTCTTATTCCATTTGGTGCACGAATCTAATCTTAACTTTTAGTTTCCTTTTATTATTAAGTCATCACTGACGTAACAGCCTGACATATTTTACTGAGTGTGCGGTTATCAGCCATCAGCTTACTCATTTATTGGGATTTCTGTGCTTGTGCAGTTAAAAATTTGACTGGATTCGAGCCTAGATCCACACAATCCACAGTCAGTCATATCATAATAGTGCAACTATTCAACAAAATACAGAGTGTTTTTATACCTCTACACGTAACTTTAATAGGTTATATAATTTGATATACTGATTACAGAAGAAAAACGATTTTTTTCAAAATTCGCAAAAATAAGGATAGTGACAAATTCCACTGGTTTGAAAGTAGATTTAACTTTTTATTTATTAATTATTAAGAAGTGACTATTTGTAGATAGTTTACGATAAAATTTATAATATTATAATTTTATTTTATAAACAACATAATAAATAAACTTTCAAACTAATATTTTCACTACCCCTATTTTTGTGAATTTTTTTTCTGTAGTCAGTATAACTATTATTTAACCTATTAAAGTTGTATGCAGAGCATGCAGAGGTATAGGAACATCCTGATGTATAAAACAATAAATACTGATTGTAAGGCGAGTCACTACAGTACAGGCGTTAAAATGTTTAAAAGTATATTTAGTTATCTTAAAATTTAAGTAAAAATTCACATTTTCAGAAAAACTAATACATTTTTAAAAAGATAAGACTTGCCTCCTAATACTTTTTTTTAACAAAAATGTTAATATTGAAACTAGAGTTTCAACGAATATGAGACAACTATTCGGTATTCTGCCTATTCGGCAGATTTTTCATTATTCGGCCGAACACCAAATAATAATTTACTATTCGGCCGAATACCCAATAGTAACAAACCGACAGAAAAATCAATGTTTATTCTTGAATTTTAATTAATTATTATTACTAAAGATAGAAAAATAATGTCAAAAACTCTATTATGTAATATTGATAAAAATAAAAATGATAAATTGTTTGTTATTAAAATGTAAAATTATGGAGCAAAAAAATAAGTTTCTCTGCATTCAAAGCAGCCTCGTCAATCCTTATATGTAAGTTTTGGCACCAAAAGGCTGCAGGTTATTCGTCGAATATTCGGTTATTCAGCAGACAGTCCTGCAGCATAATATTCGGTATTCGGCACATTTACTATTCGTTGCATCTCTAATTGAAACCAATTCTAATGTATAAACCAAATATCGTTTTTCGCCATTTTGACGACTGTATTGAACCATTTGTAATATAAAATTTGTGTTAAAACCCCACCAACCTGAATTTATTAAAAATAATATTTAAATTTCCTTCCTAGTTACCGCACGCCACTGTTTTTTCCCCCAGCGGCGTCTCGTCGTGTCATTCTTACGTAGTAGGATTTTCCGCCGTCGGCGACACTTCATCCCTACCCCCACTCTTTGCTGAACGAGTTTCAACTGTTTTAAATCCGTGTGCATAATTCAAACGACCCTTTTTAATGCCAATTAAATCTAGCGAAACGTTTAGACGTATCGGGAATTTGTTCATCCCCCGCCGCCCCCTGCGATCTTCAGTTGTCTTTTCCTGCCCCGGATCTCCGGGCGTGCAGAGAGGGTTATTCACTATTCATTGCCGTTCATAGCCAACTTAAAATGGAGTTAATAATGGAATAGAGAAGTGTTTTGTTTAGCTTTTCATTTGTTTTAGCGCGAGCGCGAGCTTACGAGAAAGTTGCTAGATTTAATTGATAAACTTTTCGCTTATTTACAGATACCTACCTACCAAAATTATTTAAATTAATACCTAGGTTTACTATTATTATTAAGTAGGTGTCACATGATATTAATATTTTACTACATTGCATGCGGTAAAAAAACATATTTTTTTTAGCTTAGAGATTATTAATTTTAAGTTTGACATTTGTTGGCGCCATATCTTAGCACTTGTTCCAAGGCTAATTGAGAAAAGACAATTTTAGTACAATTGTAACCTTATGGAAAATAGGTATTTTTAATAAATAGCCGGCCATGTATCAAGGGCATCATGATGATGTTTTTGCTCATCTGAGGGCGATATGTTAACAAGCCCAAGGACCTCTGGCCCGAGGGTCTGTAAATCGCCCGAAGGCTATAAACATCAATGATGCCCGTGGTTAATAGAATATTTTATGTATTTCTATTTTATTTTAAATATTGCGCGCGTGACATTTGGCTTTGACGTTTCGAATTTTGTTAATATTTTTGGTATCCTAGTAACAGACAAGAATAAATTAATTAGTGATGTCTCAATATTACCATGGCAATTTCTTAATGCCCTATGGCATAATGTAATATAATACATTCCTCGTATCCATAACATAATTAAACAATTACATACTAGAAAGACATAAAATACATAATTTGTACATCGCTCGGTTTTATTAAAGTGTTGTAATGCCATGTTCACACGAGGAAAGTTTTTACTAAAAAGTATCTTGAAAGTAAAACAAGTGCTAGTAGCTGTCATAATAATTTGTCAATAGCGGTCATACGGGGAAACCGCGGACAAAACTAACTATTTTTTTAAAATTATATTAAAGCTAGTGATCTGAAATATATTTAATAAAAATAATTACGTTCCCCCGCTTCTAGCACTACTTGTTTCACTTTCAAGAAACTTTTTAGTGAAAACTTTCCTCGTGTGAACAAGACATAAAATAAAACCTACCGCACTGGAAATAACAACTTTATATAGCTAGTTCGGAACGGGACAACTCAAATTCGGATCCAGTTGGATGCATATATTTTTACTAAACGTACCTAGTTGGTAAATTCAAAAATTTAAAAATTAATATCAAATTATTGTCCCTTTTTAGTTAGGTAAATAACATTCTGAAATCAATACATACATAAGTACTTACAATAAAAACATTGAAATGTAAAAGATACTTTTTAATCAATGTTCTCTCACTAAAACTCTACTCTAATTCTCGATGCCTCTTTCACCGTTTGAAACTCAGTGACAAGCATCAGAAAGGCGGCGTGAATAATTAAACTCCTTCAAGTGGAGTCTCTAATTCCGGGTTTAATTATCCTGGTCGCCGTTAGGGGTTCGTGCCGTCCGACATTGCTGTCCTGTGTGTAAACCACATCGCTAGTGTCACATGATGTGCCTGACACATGCTGCTAAGAGCATGCCATTAACATGTTAATTATTGCCACGGTATTGTGGTCCGTGGTTTTTCACTTTGTCAGGTGATTGGGTTGTACAGACATAGTGAAGTAAATACAATTTAAACAAGTTAATTTTGATGGGAAAAGAATTGATAATCCTTCTTATATTGAAATTTTAGTTAACCATTTTGAATCATTACAGAGTGTATCATAACTTCGACTTCAAACTTTAAGGATAATGTAATATACTAGCTGTGGTGGGTACCCGACGTTCGGATAAGAAATTTTTTTAACTCCCACCCCCAATGATCCAATCTAACAATCTGATTCTGATCAATCTGTGTGCAAAATTTCATGAGTTTCGGATATAATATAAATATCTTTTATTATATTTCAATAGTATATACTCGTACTGAGGTTGAAGAATTACTTACATACATATTTACATAACCGACGTTTCGCTTTAAACTTAAACCTTCTTCAGGGTTAATAGGATCTTACATGCATTTTTGTAAAGATCATTTATAAATTTGTCAGTTCTGAGGTTTGACAATGGAAGTAAATGTCATTTGATACTGCCACGACTTACTTACTTACTTAATCCTGAGCCTTTCTACCTTTTCAGGTGTAAGGCTGCCACGACCAACCTTCTAAAAAAATATTTTGCGTATCACAAAGTGAACCTTGGCGACATTCAGTTGCGTTTCACTAAGTTAATTTTGTGAACGCCAAATAGAAAAATAACTATTTTTATATTTAAATTTTTACCTCTCGCCTCATATTCTATAAGAGAGGTATTGTGATGGGTCTAAATTTTCGAGTGTGAATTTTTATTAGATAAGCACGTTTTAGAGTCTCTAGAATATGAATTAGACATTTTTGAGATGATGTCTGTGTGTGTTCGTTCGTTGGTGCGTTCGTTCGTAAACCGGAAGTAAGACTTTTCATATAGAGCAATGTGATTTTTCATTATCTCGATAATTAAATTTTTATTAAATATATCAAAAAGAAATTTAAAATAATTTTCTGTAATGGCTGGTTTATGATGGATTTAATTTACGAATTTAGATTTACAAATTTAGATTTAGAAATATAAAATATACATATCTGCTTTTGCAGGTTCATGATGAATTTAGATTTATAATTTACATTTAAAATATGACCATATTTTATATTCTAAATCTAAATTTGTAAATGCGTCCAATCATATCACATTATATTAAAGTGATCATAGTGAGATGAAAAGAGACAATTGACACGTTGAAGTGACATTTAAATATTTTGACTTGTGGTTGTCGATTTGCTAAAATAAATATCAGAAATATGGATATAAGATTAATATTATGTAGGAAAATATAAATAAATATCATATAGACAAAAATGTAATAAAGTAATTCGTTACAGGATAGAAGATAATTATCTGTCATGTCATTTATGTCAAATCACGTGACAAAATATAAGAAGATGATTGAACAAATTTAATATTTATAATCCACTATAAACCAAGATGATAATCGTAAATTTTAAATTTAAATTTGTAAATCTAAATTCTTAAATTAAATCCATCATAAACCAGCCATAAGTACCATTTATAAATTATAGGACAATTTAAATCTACTTTTTTGAAATTCCAGTATCTTGTTGTCCATGATATGAAATTTGTTTCTACACAAAATTTGAATAATTATGACAGTGACAGTACAGTTGACATCTTTTGCTTGCATTTTTGTTTACATTATCGTTCACATATTACATGAACATGAAACTATTAAAATGTAAGTAAAACTATTTATTAGATTAGTAGAATAAGTAGAATTAGGCGAGAGGCCGTGTGCTGACCACAGCAGATTTTTTATGATGGAACGCATTTCTCAATGAATCGCGGTACACCTCATCTAAAATAAAGACCTCTTCCAATCTTCAGATCAGTTCTCTTAACAAATTACTTGGAATCCAGCAACCGATTAAGTTTTAACTGATGCTGATAACATCAGCTTTCAGTAGTTTCATCTCTTCTTGTGTAAAGCCCAAGACCGGTAGCC
Organism: Agonum fuliginosum; assembly: GCA_947534325.1. Lineage (NCBI taxonomy): Eukaryota > Metazoa > Arthropoda > Insecta > Coleoptera > Carabidae > Agonum > Agonum fuliginosum. Next base: position 46,884,834 of record OX384029.1, read on the forward strand.
CGACGCGCTCTTGATCTCTTCTCTCAAATCTCAACACATTCCTCATATTCTGTTAATGATCTGCGGCTCATTAGCGTGTGGCCAGCGCTCCCGAATTACTCGGAATAAAAGAGTTGGAGATAAGCGCGAGGTTTAGTAAAGGTTCGTTTTATTAGAGCCGTAAAGACATTTCTAAGATGTAATTAATTGAAACATTTATATGGTTTTAATCGACCAAGTCGTAAAATTGTTTTTTATTGATTTTAATTGTTTATGGGCCCTGGGTATGTCAGGGATACATTAAGGGGGAGACAGTGGCTTCATTTTTAAGCTAATGTTTGTGCATGTTTTTAACTCTTGCCTCATATTCTAAAGCCTGATTTATAAACTTGACGTTGACGTTGCAGTTCGCCGTTGACGTTGACGTTCAAAGTTAAATGTAGGAGAAGGAGAAACATATTCTTCATTTATAAAATCTGTTGCCGTTCCTGTTCGTAGTTGGCGTTCCGTACGAATGACGTTCGAGATAACCAACTTTTAAGCCTGATTTATAAACTTGACGTTGACGTTGCAGTTCGCCGTTGACGTTGACGTTCAAAGTTAAATATTAGAAAAACATATGACTCGTTTATAAACTCCGTTGACGCTACTGTTCGAAGTTGGCGTTCCGTACGCATGACGTTCGAGATAACCAACTTTTAACTTTTGAAGTTCACCGTTGGGGTACATTGAACGTGTAACCAATGAAAATGAGCGATCGGGTCACGTGATTTTGAATTTGCATGTCAATTTTATAATTTGGTGATCTGACAACTGACATGGATGATTCACAGAGTTTAACACAATCAGATAATTATTTAATGTATAAATAATATCATATGAAATGATTAATGTTATAACTTAATTTATTTTTCTATAGAGAAACAATAGTTGAAGTTTGAGTTTATAAATCGTCACATTCTAACTGCAACCGCAACGTTACCAGCAACAGCAACGACAACGTAACAGCAACGTCAACGTCAAGTTTATAAATCGGGCTTAAAGGTGTCTCAGCAAGAAGTTAAATTTTAAAACCTAATAAAATATATTAATTTAATGTTTTATTTACATTTTGTTCTTGATATGTACAGAGGAAGAATGACATTTACACATGAAACAAAATATCGGTTAAATGGCCACCGTTGCTCTGTTGGCAGGAGTGTACTCTTTTCATGAAATTTCGCAGTACATTTTAAAGTAAGGGCTTCTGGATTTCACGAATTTTGCGTGTAATTTCTTCTTTCATTTCCTCAGTTGTCTCAGGGTGGTTCGCATAGACCTTACTTTTCAAAAAACCCCAGAGAAAATAATCCTAACAAGTTAAATAGCAACTTCTTGACGGCCAGTTTTGGTCTCCAAAACGAGAGATGGAAGTGGCAAATGGAAAAATGCAATTCCATATGACCGGAAAGCGTGCAAGGGTTTAATACCCGCTTTTCTTTGTTGTCATAGGGTCAATATGCTATCCTCCAAAAGGCATGCTGTATAAAATCGGAGACCATCACCTGTCATGAGCCCCCGGTACTATTTATTTTTATTGGTTTCCGAAAACGGTTAAAATTTTCGAGTCCTCCCCTGTAGGCACACATCCAGACGGTGATTATGTTATAAAATCGAATAGTATTTTACTGTTCATTAAATAAATCGTCCTATTTGATACCGACTTCAATTCTGTCTCTGAATAACGCAAACACTTTTTGTTTAATTCCTTGCGGCGATCGTTTTCCAAATTGTTCTCTTCAAATCGTTTTCCTCGAATCAATTATATTCTTTGAAACTATTACCACCAAATGTTCTTACAATTATTGTAATCTTACTTTACGAGAAGCGTACTTAATTCCGAAGATTTGAAGACTTAAAACGAGAAGATTTGAAGAAGTTCTTCCTTCCAGCGATGACGAATTTGCGGCTGAAAATAACATTCTTACAATTACTGTGAAGATGAGAAATCACTGTAATTTTTACCAAGTAATAATAAATAATTTTATAATAACAGTTTTATTTTAACTTGAAATGCTTCAGGGTTACTGGAGTAGCAATGAAGAATTGAATTTAATTTTATTGCTTATTATGTTTTTTTAAATTGTCGATAAACGTGATGTAGGACATAATTATCGAAACGATTTATTTCTTTAAAAGTTTGGCTTTTTAATATAAACACCAAAATATTATTTAAACTGAAACGAATATAATAGTGGAAGACTGTAAGTATTTATAGTTTGCTGATTGAATTAAGTACCTATTGAAATTTGTTTTTTGCAATATGTCCTATAAAAAGTTGACATTTTAAAACTGTAAAGCTAATTTCTTTTTTGGACTGTTCAAAAAGGAACTGTGCAAAAAATTTATTTACAAAGTTTAGAAGAAGTATAGTATTATATTATTTTTAAGTTATTTGGCATAGGTACCTGATCCATATTATTGAAAATCGTATTTTACATTTATTGAAAAATCATAACTGATCATTTTTGACGTATCTAATCATATTTTGATTTGCTGGAAATTATGGTAGCCATACTTATTTCCAGAAATCACCTCCGTGCTGATTTCAGGAAATAATCACCGTGCAGCATCAATTTGCCGCGTTTTCTGTTTTTTTCTAGCTTTGATTAGGTATTTAAATTATATTTTGTTCCCTTAGTTACAAAGAAATACTTGCTAGATTTATTTGAATCGCGGAAGCTTTGATTATCTGTGGAAATTTAATCTATAACACTTAATAGGTTCTACAGAATGTTCCAAGGGTATAATATACAACGAAGTAATGATCATGAAACAAAAAGAATTAATTAAAAATTGCCACTGGTCGGTAGTTATTTTTAATAATTTTCTTCAAATCTTCTACAATGCAAGTAATTGTATAATATCTAATACTAATAAATGTCAAATTATCAAATATACCATCAAAACAGTGATACTTAAAATGTACACACGTCAAGTAAACTACCCTTAACTTTGTGAATTTAAAAAAATTCATTTGGTTTCATGATCAGCAGGTCGTACGGTTATATCCTTTAAATTTTTGTCCTAAGTTGTGGAACATCTTGCATATGAAAAATTGGGGTTATGACCTTTTTCAACCAAAAATTTAATTTTACAATATGATTAACATTAATAGATATTTACTTTACAAGTGGACAAAGTAAGGAATTACCCACGAGGGAAATCTTAACTCACGAGGCCGAAGTCTGAGTGAGATAATTTTCTCGAGTGGGTCATTCCTTTTTGCCGACGTGTGAAGTATAACGTTTTATTTAACACCTCTTAATAACTGCTTAAATATTTTAAAAATATTAAGTTTCAACCACGGTTACTAGACAGCTAGGTTGGGACACTTGAGCTATCGGCGTGGCAAAAAACAGTCACTCTCTAGTGCGCTATGAGAAGAGGGATGATGCAGTAGAGACATCTATTGATAACCTTATTAATTACAACTGACAATAAAAATGTCAAACTTTTGACAAATCTTAAACATGACTAAATTGGTATTAGTATCATTATTTGTATCAATAATAGCTTCGACTGGCACTATCGGACGATTTTGATCAATACATGTAAAATTATGAATTACTGTTAGAACTTTTGGGCAACTTTGAATTTCTCTCATAGCAAATAAAAGATTTTCTTTTCAATGACAAATTTTGATTGTGTCTCTAAATTATCACCATCTAATTTTTAAAAAGTAGGGATTGCACTACGTGACAAACGAGGAATTTTATACTCGAAACAAATCTGCATAATAAAAAATACATTATTTAATATTTTCTAATACAAATGTATAGATTTAAAATATACTAACATCTCCTGATTTCCAGCGTTTTAATATATTATTTTCTGCGAAGTGTTTTGTTACGTGTTTAGGTATTAAAATTTTATTTGTTATCATCAGTGATTCACCTTGCCTCCACTGTTCCAACCTTTCACTGCATTTTGGTACACAAAATAGTGGGAATTTTTCGTTACCAGGATTGTACCCAGAGGTACATTGAGGCACGAAACATTTACTCATTTTATTAAATATTTATTCAAATTGTGACATTAAATGTCAAAATATGAAACATTTGTCATTCAATTTGTAAAAAAAAATCAAATTTGTGCATAGATATCTTTGATAAACGCTGATAAGTCGAGAGTGGTAATGCACTAGTGACATCTATTGAGATAATTTCAGGAGGAAAATTTTTGACCGCTATTTATAATGGTAACTATAGGGAAGTGTCCCAACCTACTTCTCTTTTACCGTGGTTTCAACCTAAAACATCGTTTCTATGGTGACTTCCAACAAGCAAAGTAACAATTTACCCACAAGTGGGTATAATTTATGATCAAAGCCAATTGTGGGTAATTTTTTACTTTGCTTGTTTAAAATCACCATAGTTATGATGCTTTTATTAAGAGGTGTTGGATAAAATAATTAAACTATATTATTAAACTAAACTAGAACTTTTTTTTCTAATAATTATGTTTTAAATCGTTTTAACACTTTATACAAATTGATATAGCTTTTGTGTTTTTATACTATTTCAAGTTATGTAAAATCATATACCTAAGTTATTTTCCTTTCTATTTAATAACAAGTTGTTAACATATTAAGTAAGATAGGTTGTGGGTAAATCAGCTAAATATATTATTACGAAAATGATTACACACTAATCGCAAGTAATCGCCAATAAAAATAATAAAATTTCCTTAACCAGACACCACAAACACTTTTCAATTCTCAACGGTTGTTTCTCACCGATCCTTTGCGTTTTGCATATAGTTAACACACTTAGCGAAAATGGAAAATACTTCGTCACATCGCATATGGCGCCCGTTTGTTCTTAAACATAAGTTGGGTTCACACCTGCTTACCCATCATCGGAAATTTTCGATAATTATTGCTCCGTTTTTAGGTTAAACCGCTAAATTTTGACTTCCTCTCAAAACAAAGGTACGTAAGCTTGTGTTTGGGAACTTTAATTAGAAGTCAGGCTTTAATAATAATGTAAAAGAGAAATTAAGACGTTGCTGGGAAGGAGTGACATATATTTTATGGCTTTTGTTAAAAGCATTCTGTCATTCTTCCAGCAAAATTTCAAACCTTACAAACGAAAAATGGAATTGTGCCCAGTGTTGTAGTAGATAACAATAATTACCTATGTTTTGTCTAGATAAAGATAAAGATAACTTTTATTAATCTAGATAAGATAATAGATAATAAATAAAAGGTAAATAATTATTATATCTAGGGTGTAAGCCAACCTGTGTAACAAAATTTAAGGGTGTATAGTATTGGACGTGATCATGAATCAAAAAGAATTTTGTTGAAATTCGCAAATTAAAAAATGGGTCCAACAAGTGAGACATTCTTTAAGTATCTACAAATTTCATTTTTTTCCTGTTTGTAAAATTATTATTACATTAATGTAATTACGCTAATAAATACTGCATTTTATATTTACATGTGACAACCAGTGGTACCCAAAATGATATTGTTTTGCAAACTACTGTTAATTTTACGAATTTCAACAAAATCCTTTTTTATTCATGATCAGTGCGCCCAATACTATACACCCTTAAATTTTGATAAACAAGTTGGGTTACGCCTTGTACTTATATTGATAGAAGTTCTCAGAAGTCATAATGATAAATGAATTATTTTATTTGGGTATAGTTCTGTGGATGTTGCGTGGATGGGAAAAATTTCGATATATCGATAACTTTCTATATATGAACATCAGTTGCAATTACTTTTCGTTTGGTATTGATGTATCGATGATAACTCGATATTTGTTGATATTATGTCGATAATAAACGGAAAATATCGATAATATCAAGTTATCGATGCATGGATACCAAACGAAAAGTAATATCAACTGACATTCATAGCGATATTTATCGATATAACGATATTTTACCACCGCTAGTGATAGGTTCTCAATGTAAATTTTGTTATGTCACATTCAGAGTTCATATTTCTTAATAAAATTAAAATAAAATACAATTAACTATTAACAAACTATGTTTTCTTCATCATTTTCTTTACAAAAGTCAATTAATAAATATTTTGTAAATTTAATGACTTGACATTTAGATTATAAATTTGTCATAATTGATGTTCCCTTGTGAAGATTTGGATTTAGGAGAAGGAAATAAGTGATGAAATTACGTCTTGATCTTCACTCTTTAATATGAATAGTCTATTCATATAATATAAATTTGTCAGTCAAAAATTCGAGGTGCTCTTTTGCTTACTCAATTTACTCAATTTATCGGTAAAGGTAAAAAGGACCAATACAAGGCTAATATTCTGATGGAATCACATGAGGTACCTAACCTTAAATGTATTTATTATTTTTCACATATTTTTGTATATAATCGGCGATGAAATCTCACCGATGAAAGCCCAACAAAGACTTCCATCTCTGACAGAGACAGAGGCATCCGCGGCGACCAGCAATAAACAAAGATCCGTATTCGATTCGAGTGGAGCGTATTACGACAATCATTATATCATTTGTGTAGTTTAACTGATCTTTTCACTCTATAATCAACGTCAATTATCCGTATTGCTGCGATCTAGCCGGCCATGCCATGCCGCGCGGAACAAACAAAAAACACAAAACTCCGAGACGTGCATAAAAAACAAACGAAACACGTTGTCAATGCGCAACGCTGATCCTTTGTTTTTAAAATGTCATTAAGAACGTTTAGTGAGAAGGAGAAACAATTACCAAGGGGGGAGGGATGGGAAATAGATAATAGATACCTCTTGTTAGTTGTTATAGATTATTTGTAGCGAGATAAAAAAATCAACTGATGTTAAACCTAATTCTTTATAATTTCTTCCCCTTGCGATACTGATGGACAGTGGACAAACGAGAAACTTTCGGCACTAATGTCTGAATAAGTAAATGTAACCTCATTGCTTACTTTCATTTTGGATTATTTTTCTCAACTTATCTTAAGCTTCTTTAAAGTAAGTCCTGTTCATACATGGATTCTTTGAAGATTTTTTCATTTTTCTGAATCCTGAGAAAAATAATCATTTATTTTATCCAACACCTCTTAACAAAAGCATCAAAATTATGGTGATTTTAAACAAGCAAAGTAAAAGATTGCCCACTAGTGGACTTGATTAAAATTATACCCACTTGTGGGTAAATTGTTACTTTGCTTGTTTGAAGTCACCATAGTAACGATGTTTTAGGTTGGAAATTAATATTTTTTAAATATTTTAGCAGTTAAAGAGGTGTTGGATAAAACGTTATACTTCACACGTGGGCAAAAAGACATGACCCACTCGAGAAAATTATTTCACTCAGCATTCGACCTCGTGAGTTCAGATTTCCCTCGTGGGTAATTACTTACTTTGCCCGCACTTGAAAAGTAAATAACTATTATTTTATTTTTGTTTTGATGGTAACCATTGGTAGATTTTTATTAAAGTGGAATCCAACCACTTCGACCGATTCATCTTTATGCAGACAGAATCTCATTCCGTGCGACGACCTTTAACTGCGACAACGGAGAGATTCTTTATGTAACTAGGACTACATTTAAGACGCTTAAGTCGTCAGCTTGAAACGTCCGAGTGAGATTTATTTAATGTTTTTACAATTTTGACGATAATCACTACTGCCGGTCGGGAGACTTGAACCTAGAAACTCCGGCTTCATACGTCATCACATGCAGAGAGCTGTTCTTGAATCCGCGCAGCTACTGTTTCGATATTGAGAATTGCCTGTCAAATAGCAGTGCCGCTAATAGACCGGGAGTTCATGACAGGTGATTATCTCCGATTTCATACAGCATGCCTTTTGGAGAATAGCATATTGGCCCTATGAACATAGAAAAACGGGTATTAAACCCTTGCACGCTTTCCGGTCATATGGAGAATTGCATTTCCACTTGCACAAAACTTTTCCGAAATTTTCCACCCTTGGGCCAAAGAGGACTGCATGCCAATTTGGTTATAGGTGTTTTATGACACAAATATGATTTTTTTTCATTGGCATGCTGTATGAAAACGCGGAAAATCATATTTTTTATTAGAAGATCACGTGACCGTTTGAGCCCTTTGGGAACCTGCGAATCACATGTCTATAATTTTCAAGATTTTAAATGTGTTTAAGTTTCTTTTGATAAAAGGGCATGTATTATTAAATCAGAGAAAATAACAAAAATTTTGTGAAAGTGGAAAAATGCAATTTTCCATATGACCGGAAAGCATGCAAGGGTTTAATACCCGCTTTTCTTTGTTGCCTTAGGGTCAATATTATATCCTCCAAAAGGCATGCTGTATGAAATCGGAGACCATCACAAACTAAAATCACAAACTAAATATTATAGGTAGGTATATACAATTGTCTCAGTATTCATTAAAAACAAAGCAATTTATTGCTCAAGATATTGTTCAATGTGTTGCGCAATTTCTTGTTCAATATTTAGCGTAGTTAAAGGATTTTTCACCACCCCGTATAAAGTCGTTCTCTATCGCAAAGTAATTACATTAGTCATTATTTATTCCTCAACATCGATTACTTGTATCGGAGTCCATCCCACTCAGATATCAGTTTAATCGTGAGATATTTTCTACAATGAATAAATAAAAATTCAAATCGTCGATGTAACCAATAGAGATAATGCCGTCCAACTCTCGCCATTATCAGAGATTATACAATATTTATAGAATAACGAGGAGGTGGCGTCTCTTTCTGAATGTACTTGTCTTTGTCTTTAAATGAAGGCAAATAGGTTTAATGGTACTTTAAAATATTATTGTGGAAAATAAAGTTTTAGAATATTCATTCCAGGAAAATGCATGCGTAATTATTTAATTTTACATGCATTGTTAATATTTGAATAAAACATCACAAACAGCTATGAAACCAACATGTTTCCTTTAAGTAAACCACCCTTAATTTTGAGAATTTTTGAAAAATTCTTTTGGTTCCGTTATCAGTATAGAACGTGTTATACAGGATGTTTCATAATTTCAGGTACATACGTTAAGAGTATGTTATTTGATATACTGATTACGAATAAAAAGAATTTTTCTTGAAATCGCAAAATTAATTTCCATGTTTCCCAGTCACAAATTTTTCGTAGCCACTGCCACTGGGTGTAGTAATTATTGTTTCATTAAAAATAATTAAATTTCGTTTGTTATTTTACTAGTATTATGTAATTTAAGATGTTCATTACCTACTTATATTGTTTGTATTTAATAGGAAAACGAATCCAGTGCAGTAGGTACTACAAAAATGTTTTAGGTAAACAACCCTTAATTTTTCGAATTTTAAAAATATTCTTTTAGATTCGTAATCAGCATATCAAACAACATGTACCATTAACGTATATACTCGAAGTTATGAAACAGCCTGTATATACCCTTAAAGTTTAATCCATAAGTACAGAAACACCCTTTATATTAAAAAAATAAAAATAGTAGAGTATATGACGAGAGGTCATGTGTTGACCACATCCGATTTTTACATATAAATTTTCTAGATTTGAATCTTCTTGTGCATGCATTTACCTTTGTATGAATATTCTAGAATTGTATTTTTCTGGTGTTAAATGTTAAATGACCACCCGATTTTGGCTTTACCTTTTCTAGAATTATAATCTCCTATAATAATAATCCTTATAATCTTCCTAAGTTTGCAATTACGCCGAATCTAAAATTTAGACATTCCAGCGAATGAATCTTTTGATGCAAGTATTTCATTAGGTACTTATGAATTTTCTAGACTTCTATCATCTGGTGTTGCATTTTTCTGTGTTTGAATATTCTAGATTTTTATTTTCTGGTGTAGAACCGATTCCCTTGGACTAATGGAAAATATTTCTAAAAATTGTATCTGTGAGATTTGCCTATGGTGTACTACCCACTAAAAACCATGAGTACCCGTGAAAACGGTTTAAATGTGAGGCTGCCACATCCATGTTTGGTAAAATGCGAGACAAAATGTATTTATGTAGCATTTGTATATTCTTACAAACTACGTATTTCGTTTTTGCCCAATTTAAAAATGTCGTAATTCATACTCTAGTTCCTGGTTTGTTTTTGATAGAGTGATTATGTTAAATGTCAAACAGTTTAAAATAATTTAAAGAGAAAAAATTGAAAGTTAACCGTTGAACTTTAGAATGTTAAAACGATTGTCGTTATCGCAATTTCAACTACGGTAATTAATTTTAAATTTGTTTCTGTGTTGACGATTACAAGCTGAATTTAATTTATATGAACACAGATTTTCAAGAAAAGAATTGAATTAGCAATTAGCTTATAGCTAATTTAATGCTGTTGGTAATTCTAGGAATACTTTACTTTAATTGCTTACTTAACCACATTCAAGGGTCAATTTTAACGCGAGTTTTTTTACTCAGGAATTACGAGAAATGTTACCAAATTTATTCATGGATCGGATTATATTTGCTTAATTATTTCATGACTGTCACAATATTATCAACTGTAATTACACAAAAGCTTTTTATTTCACCGGGTAAATTTCTGTTTGTACTGAAAACTTGTTGCGTAGCTATTTGAAAAGAAAAATTGTTTAATAAAATCGCGACACCATAGAGTGATTTTATTTTAAAACAATTTTCGAGTCAAATTGCTGTCAGGTGACAAGGTTGAGATGTCAAACAGAAATTTATTCGGAGGAAATAAAATGCTCCAGTGTAATTCAACGAAAAAATTTAACGATTTTTTTGGTTCTTCTTCAGAAATATTCCCAACAGTTAATAATTTAACTAACAAATATTAAAAATATGAAACAAATGACATTTTAGTGTTTAGTATATTGTTTGGTTGCTAAGAAAAAGATAAATAAGGTTTTATCATAAGTAATATAATAAGAACCATAAATTTATCGGTAAAATTTACGAATAGTTGTTGCGTAGAAACGGACAAACGAGTGTCAAAATTGACATATTTAAATCACGACAGCGAAGCCTGAGTGATTTAAGAGTCAATTTTGACCCGAGTTGTCGTTTCTACGCAGGAATTATGAGTAAATTTTACCAATTAAATTTATGACTCGAATTATATTTGCTTGATTATTTCACGAACGATAATTATAATTAAATTGATTCCAAATGGACATTCTTGTTCTCTTAGTATTCTCCGGAATATTTTTATTAATATTGATATTAATTTCTTCAATAGAAATATCTCCAAATCTCATTTTTAATTAGTATCTTCTCTGTATATTATTTTATTTTTGACGTTTGCAACATTAAAAACATTTAATAAACAAAATGTAACCATGACTACCCTACTGTGGTTTTATCAAATTTTATCGCTGAAAAACTGCCCTCTTCGAAAAAGTTATGCATTCTTATTGGCCAGAAATGACGTGTGTAAAATAATCACTTGCAAAAAGTTACCTTCCTTTTTATCCGCTGTCAAAGCGATAAAATTGTGTTTTGTGTATGGAGTGGAGTGGAATTATCAACTGTAATTACACAAGAGCTTTTTATTTATCCGGATAAATTTCTGTTTGTATTGAAACCTTGTTGCCTAGCAATTTGAAAAGAAAAATTATTTAATAAAATCACGACACCGTAGGTGGAGTGATTTTATTTGAAAACATTTCTTCGAGTCAAATTGCTGCCAGGTGACAAAGTTGAAATGTCAAACAGAAATTTATTCGGAGGAAATATAATGCTCGAGTGTAATTTAACGAGATAATTATTGAACGACTTCTTTATGGTTCTCCTTCATAAATTTTCCCAAAATCGAATCAATTCACTGAAAAATATTAGAAATATGACACAAATGACATTTTAGTGTTTTGTTTATTGTTTGGTTGCTAAGAAAAAGGTAAATAAGGTTTTATCATACCTTCCTTTTTATTCGCTGTCAAAGCGATAAAATTGTGTAATGTTTATGGCTTACTTTATACAGGAGTGGAATTATCAATATCAACGAAGGGTTACCAGGGATACCTACCTGCTGTGGTTTTATCAAATTTTATCGCTAAAAACTACCTTTATGCCTAGGGCATAATGTAGTATATAACGTACATGCTAGAAAAACATAAAATATTAATTGAAACAGTGGCACTACAAATGTTTACGAAGTCCAGAAGTTGTGAAACAAGAAACAGCATGGTATAATAATGAATACATTATGTAATAGTTGTATCTAAAATAGGCGGATAGTCGAGTGCGTTAAAACATATTTTTTTAAATTGTTGGGCTTACAAAACCTATACGCTTCTTGAGAGTGTGCTGAGTATTCGAAACAAAAGGTTGTTTTTTTTTGTCGACTGGTCAAAACTCAAGTCAGGAATGATTATATTTTTTATAATGACATATATTTCCTCCACGTGAGTTTATATTAAACACGGGTTGTTGCTGGGAATTTAGGCGATGAAAACTGGTACGAATGATCGCAGCAGGCCATGATGCGAACTAATATGTTTTAAAGTGTTCGTAATCGGCCGTTTTTGTCAGATGAAAAACGTTTTACTCGAGAACATTATGGACGAGAATTACAGTTTTTATTAGACAGATACCGGACGCTATCGCGATGATTTTTTATTTCTTGATGACAGTGACTCTAGATTTCATTAATCAGTTTTTATTTAGAAGTTTTACTAACAAGAATTTTTAAATTGTCTAGTTAGCTAAGAATTTTATGTAAGCTGCATTTTTAGTCAGATCTGGCAAAATTATTCTCGATATTAGAGTGATTCAAATTGAATACAAAATATGGAATTGTTCCCTTTCAATAATAATAAGCTTCTTGCATGATTTTTGTTACCTATTAAATATTTTTGAAGAAGAGATTATTATTATTATTATTAGATATTATTATTTATGATTATTATTTATCGAACTAACAAATGAAGACCACAGAAAGAACGATCAAAGTCCAAAAATCAAAAAATGAGTGTACCATCTTGTAGCAAAATAAGTAAATTTTCTTATAGCGTTCAGAAAATTGCAGTAAAAACGATCTAAGCCACGATTTTCAGGCATTGAAATAATTGTGTCCACTGGAAGAACGATCCAAATCCACTTTGTTCAACGGAATACCGATCTCTTAGTTAATAGTTTATAACAAATTAGTTTATTTTACAAGAACATTAATGTTATTATTTTTGATTATCAATACCTATAACTGTAAATTGGAATAAAATGAACCGTTATTTATATACCATATTACCAATATACGAGTCTTCAAATCTTAAAATTCAATTATCTCGAAACTATCAAAATGTGACTTTGATCGTTCTTCCTATGTGGTCTTCAAATAAAAGATAAGTATACTTCATCTCCTGTCTCTGTCCAACATGTGTTTGCTTCGCTTACAAAAATGAACTCGTTTGTCTAAAAAATGCATTTTTCGAAAATTGAGTGATGATGAGAGTTCTACTAAAAATAAAATGAATTAACCCTATTCAAATTTTAAATAACCAAATTTAATTGTCTTCCCTAAGTAAAGGGTAACAAATTAAGAGTGTCCTGATTTTAAACTGCAATTACTAAAAAACGAAATAAGTTGGACACCAAATTTTTTGTTGAACATTGTAGAGTAAAATCTAAAGTTTAACAACAAGTTAAATGCTTAATCCGAAACTAACAATTAATACTTAAAAATTACATCTATCAGATGACCTCCGTTTGCTTCGATGCATAATGGAGTTCGTTCTAATAATATGCTCTACACAAGCAATCTTTTGTTCAAACGGCCATACCGCTCCATTTTCAAAATTACTTGAGGGTTGACTGAAGATTTGACAATTAAAATTATGGCAAATAAAAATAAGTCATTACTTCTTTTTACTTCCTTGTACGAAGTAAGGAAGTATTGTAATCGCGAAAAATTTCGGTTCTCAGATTTTGACGGAAATATCCGTTTTGACCTTTTCTGAATCCATTATGACTAGTTTCGTCGTGACGTCTGTACGTACGGACGGACGTATGTGTGTCGCATAACTCAAATACGGTTAGACGTAGAAAGTTGAAATTTTGTATTTAGGACTGTTATAGCATCTAGTTGTGCACCTCCTATTTTTTGTTTCAATCTATAAACCGGAAGTAGTACTTTTTTCAAATATTTCGATAAATATTTAATTTAAGACAATTTTTTTATATTAAATGAAAGATGTGATTATTACCTACAATCGGTATTTTATAAATATTTTTGTATCTGGTATCATTGAGGAATAATTAAAGTATATATTTATAATTTAGTATTTCGGTTTCTTGTAGTCCATGATCGATTAACATTTGTTACTACGTAAAATATAAAAGATTGACATGACAGTGACAATAGTAAAATTTGCTTTATATCTTCTTCTACAGTTTAAATAAAATGACTAAAATATATTTGTGAGTATAATAGCAGTAGTAGTAGTACTTATATATTAATATATTTGTATAAAAAGTTAAAAGAATAAAGTAGGTATATGGTGGGAGGTCTTGTGGTGGCCACGTCAGATTTTTTTATATTATTCTACATTTTAGTGATTAAGAAAAGTATGAACAGTTTAATAGGCGTAGAAGGAAGTCATGTGGTGTTCACGTCAGATTTTTTTATTAAGTAAAACAGGACACTCTTAATTTGTCAGCCTTTAGGTACGAAACTGTTTTCTTTTTATTTATTCTTCGCTTTATATTTAATAACCCCTTGAACTATTTCTATCGCCATTCCCCATCTCCATAATATGATTATCTTTATCATCATTAAAACTTAACAGATATCAATAACTTAATTGTGTCTGGTAGAGACACTATCTAGTAGCTTAGGTTGTGGGAGGGGCACGAGGGGATAATACAGGGTGTTACATAAAGTACGCGGCAACTCAATTACTCACTGAGGAAAATGATTACGGTCTCCCCCGGCACTTTAATTACCATTAATTACGTTACAATTAACACGCAGCCATTGTTAGCGTTAAACAGATGTCCTCCCGCACGACTAAGAGAAGAAGAGAGAGAGAGAGTACCATAGAGGGGAGGTATTACATTAAAATAGGAACAGTTTTGAAATGTTCATGTAAATTTATATTTTTTATTTTGGCAAAAAATCGACACGAAAATAATTGAAATTAATTGTTAGACAATTATTTTTAACACAACCAAACTTTTCACTAAAGATATATTTGAGTAAAATACTTATATTTGTTTTAAAATTATATTTCTCTACTTCAAAGTTATTAATGTGTTTTAATTCCTTGGGGAATTTTTTTAGGATAGGTACTTATTAAGCCCTGTTCACACAAGGATTCTTTGTGGATTCTTTCATGCTTCTGAATCCTGAAAAAAACACAGTTCTGAAACTATTAATGAATTAGAAATTCTTCGTTTCGAAGATTCATTGAAGAATCAGATTACGTTTTTTCCGAATACTCTCGATTTTACTTTTTTTATTCCACTCTTTTCCCCACTACTACGACTACCTAAATTCAGCCCGAAACTCGTACTTTACCGCATCCTAACTATGCAATGTCATTTTGATTTTTGATACTGTAAAAGTGTTTTCGTTGCGAGTAAACTGTGAGTTTATTAAAGATAATGTTTTTATAAACATTTAATAGAGAAATAAGGGATCTACAGATGTGCATTATTTAAATTTTAAATTTTTTTCAGGAGATATACCATGTGAAGTTCGCATAAATTGGAAATTTATTATGAATTTTTCGGAATTTAAAATCATGTACAATTTGTTTTATTAAAATTTTAAAAGGGCACCACTGATAAATAGTATAGGTAGGTAATGTTTAAAAATTAAAATACAATTTGTTCATCAAAAAAGCTCACACCAAAATTAGTAGATGAAGGTAGATTAATTCCGTCGAAAACATAATTCCAATTTCAGTTTCCAATTTCCAAACAATCTTTCGATAAAAATCACAATTAACTGATGAAACCAGCAGGAAATAATTCATGAGTTACGTTTGTAATACATCAACGTGGTTGAATATTGAATAAACATGAAATCATGATAATGCAAACAAACACAACACGTATAAATAAATTCCTATACGTAAGTGAAAACAATAAAATAGACACTATTTCTTAATATGACAGATATAGCTGAGTGCATAACGTGATCGAATTGTATTTAAACAAGGTTTATATTCTTTTAGGATCAATTAACAGTTGTGCCTTTTAAAAATTTGAATAAAAAAATTGTACATGATTATAAAAATGCCGAAAAATTCATAATAAATTTCCAATTTATGAAAAAATGTCAAAAAAGCACATTTGTAGACCCATTCTGTCTATATTAAATGTTTATAAACACATTACTTTAAAGTCAATAATTAACTAACAGTTTACTCGCAACGAAAACACATTTTTCAACTTCAAAATGACATTCCAGTGCTAGGATGCGGTAAAGTACGAGTTTTAAGCAATCGTAGTAGTGGGAAAAAGAGTGCAATGGAAATAAAAGTAAAATCGAGAGTATTCTAGGAATTCGGAAAAAACGTAGACGGGCCGCTTAGTATTATTGGTAAAACTTCAACACTTATCTCCCCCACAGTCGAATAAAAAACATATTCCCCACTAAAATGAGTGTTCTGTATCAAAACAATCGCTGATCAAAATAGTAATTGATCGTGGTTTATGTTTTACTAAACAGGACTGACTTCGATAAAGGAAAAACACTACAAGATCTTATCAAGCCATTAATATTATGAGCAAAACACAACTGATATCTATGAGATTAAATCGTAATTCTGTTTGATATTTGATACTGCTTTCGATAAGAGCTACAAGAAATGTAAATCGAGGTATATTCGTTGAAGTTTTTAACAATTTGTAGGAGTTTATGATCAAAGTAAATTTCTAATGATCCTTATCAAAATTATTGTAGGTTATATTTGTGCAATACTAAACTATCCGAAAGCTATACCTCATATCAGCTAAAAAAAGCGAATGCAGTCCGTGTTACACTCACACATTTTAAGTATTAGTTTAAAATTTGGCGCGAACTTAAATAAGGTATTTGTGAATAAAGCTGTCATCTATAGAATAAACCCACTTGACAAAATAAAATCCCCAGAACATTTCAAGAATGTGAACATACCGGCTTGTTACTTGCTTGCCTATTAACATCCTATCCTAGGGATTGTTAATGTCCGCCCTTAGATTATATGTAAAATCCCAATGTTAGTAATTTTGTATATCACAATGAGGGTTTTCACGATTTTTTGGTTTTGTTATATGATAATCTATACATTAAAATATTAGACCCGTACCTATTTTTCCTTTTTGCCAAAAAGTTGTTAATAAGCCAGAAAAAAATTCATAAAGTTTAAAGAAATAGGTGCCGCGAAAAAGATGACGTCACCGGCCCTGAGAACATACGTTCGCCGCGCTAACAAGGACCGAATACGACACGTAGATCTTACATTATTTCAACACAGGTCCGTCGTCCGTAATCAAAACGACAAAAACGATCTTACACGAACAAATCTACTTACGGTTTAGTTTCAATGTTGTCTACGTCACACATGGCGCATTTTAAGGCACGTTTCAAAAGAGTTACATTTTCATTTCGATAAAAAGTAATCAATCTATCAAAATTAACAGTTATTATCCCTTTCCTATAACTTATATAATGCTGAAAATTGATGTCCAATAAGTATTTCTTTAAAAACCGTAGGCTTGGAAACCCCCATTATGATGTTTGTATTGACTACCTACCTATATAATTTTTGATCGTATTCAGGATGTGGCCAGGATATATTTACGTAATATCACTTAAAGTATAAGATATTGTTAAACATTCCATGGACGATTCATGTCACGTGGGATGTATTACTTCGATGTAACTCTGAAATTCAAAATAAGAAGGTATTAATAATGTTAACGGAAATGAAAATGTTTGCTAGTGTAAATCCGTCTCTTATGTCGACCAATCAGATTCGAGAATATCATCGCCCTATCTTACCCAGGGCCTTTTTCTTAGCTGAAATGAGATATAGTAATATCCGGATGACCGGAATTTGCAATGTACCTTGTAATTACTTTAAAGTTTCTCTTTTAAAAACAAAAGACTACCTGTGTCTGTTAATAAAATGGTAGCGCCACCGAGTAATTTTTGTTTTTGTAATTCTTTGTTTATTTAATTAGTAGGCTGAGGCTGTGTAGAAAGTAAAATCGCTCAAGGGCCTAAGGGTCTGTGTATGTATGTATTATCCGCCCCCATGATAAGGGGCTGTCACGACATTTACTGCCCTCGGCTAAGGGAAGAAAATATCATCTTGAGAAAATGAGAGACAAATTGTAATTTTGGTATTATTTGTGTTATTAAAACGACGAATTATATTTTTTTCAATAATTATTACAGGCTAAAGATTGGTCTTCCCACCTGCGATGAGGATCTGGATAACTAGTTTAAAGTTTGCTCTGAATGTCTAAAGAGTCTATGAATGTATTTTTGTGTTTCTTTATATTCCTGTCAAATATTATGGAAGTTCCAAAATACAATGGATAAGAATATTTAATTCTACAGTTCTTGATTAGGTATATTTTTTGTAATACTAGTAGGTACAAACGTAATATAAACAGAGTAAAAGTTTATAAGGATTCAAACTAACTTACTTATTACGGTTTTACACCCAACTTGGGGACGCTCATTTAAATGTTATTTTTGTTTTTCTACTAGAATTCTTTTCCCAAGAGCTTTAATTTGATACCACACACGATAGTATATTTTGATAAAAATAAAAAAGTTTATAAAGTTGGTACCACTAGTTGAATAAACCTCATTTACGAACTTGAAGTCAGATTTTGGCTCAAGATCTTAAATATAAAATTTCAATTCAAAATTCCAACGCGTTTTTAAGTTATGCAACATCCAGACATCGAATTTTTTAAAATTATGTTTTTTTTGTTCAGTAGGGTCTAAAACGTAAAGATTCACCAAAATCTCGAACAGTCAAAAAATCACGATTACAATACTTTTTGGGATACCCGGTATGCCATTAAAATATATATGCGCGAAATTTTGAATCACCTGTATAATCTCTAAAAATAAATTATTAAGATTGTGTAGGTCCTTGTTCGTTCCGACCATGTTAAGGGAAATGATTTAATTTCTAATAAGTAATTACTGTCACCCTTTAATGACGTATTTATTTTTATGATGCATTAAGCCACGCAGGCAATATTTAAAACGAATAATAGTTATTTAACTAACTAGAGTGGTAATGAAGGCGATTAATAATTGAATCATTTTAACGAGTTCGCTTCTCTCACGCGTTAATTGTCGAGATTTTTCCGTTGGTCATATCTTTTAAATTTGGAGAAAAACTAATTTTATTTCATGACAAATATATTAGGTTAGTAACGATTGATATTGCTGAGTATCAATATTATTAGCTAGAACTGTCAAAATCATTCAGTTTTATTTTATTTACCATTTACTAGCTAATATAATAATTATATTACGTGTATTGAACGCATTCAATATAAATCGTTGATTAATAAAAATCATACATTAATAGGGGGTCATTAATATATGAGTTTTTAAATTAATGTATGATTTTTTTCCATTAATAAACGATCAACGGAAATAATAATTTACTTGGTAAAAGTTTCGAATCACCGCACCGCAAAATCTGTCGCAATAATGATAGAAAAACCTCGGAGGTCGGGCGATAATAAAGACAACATACAGATAGGGGTGGATCGAAAATAGCCCCACTGGTGTGTCCAACACATCGTTGAATAAACACAACTCCCTCCATGGCACACTCGATGCTCAGCGCTCGCCGGCAATGTCAGATGGGCCTGCGGTAAACAGTAATTCAAAAACTAATTACCAGGCGTCACAGTAAAGTAGCAAACAATGTTTCAATTGTTCGAACGCTCGTCAATTATTCCTTCAATTAGCTTTTGTTTCTAGTTTACAGTTATGTCTCGCGCGCACACACATAACCTCACTCTTTACAGTGACGGAGAACACGATTTTTACAAGGGATTATTTTTAAGAGAGGTATTTTAATGGCTCAAAATTTTCGAGTATGAGTTTTTGGTGGATAAGCACGTTTCAGGGTCTCTAGAATACGAATTTAATATTTTCACGCTGATGTCTGTGTGTGTGTATGTGCGTATGGACGTATGAATTATGTGACGCTTTTTCGTCCACGATAACTTAAAAAGTACCAAACCTTTAATAACCAAATTTCATATTTAAAGTTTTAATAAGGATTTTAACACCGGATTTTGGTAGAAATTTGCAAACCGGAAGCAGTACTTTTTGAAACTGTATATTTATATTAGACGTCATTGTAGTTAACAGCGGTTAACAGTTTCTAAATATTATATCATAATTATAGCTCATTTTTGCTATAAATTGTTGTTATTTCTACATAAATAAATTTAAAAATTTGAAACTCCATATACTTAATAACGTAGAAATGTGCATACTTAATATAAAGTTTAGTTTAAATTTTTTTCAACATTTTTAAAATTATTCACATCTAAACTGACTATAATTATGAATCCGATATTATAAGTTCCATTTTATTTATTTTACAATATATTCATTCAGTTTAAGATTAATCGTATCATCAACTGTTGTTATCTTTTAATATGCAACATTTATTGATAATATAAATAACATTACACGTTAGTTACTTAAAATTCATTAGTTACGAATTTAATACGTTAGATACAACCTTAATAACATCAAAACCTTCCATAATATGCAAACTAAAATAAAATTGACAGATAAAATTGTTGATTTGTTTTAACATCGATAACGTCGATGATACGATTAAGCTTTGATATTCAAAGAGACTCGGTTTCACCTCGTCGCTTAGCAACATCCTCGATATTATAAATCGCATTATATTCTTTTTATATTAATAGCTTTTATAGCTAACTCAATCTTTATGTATCTATTTTTTTGTGATAAAATGTGGCCATGTTTTTGGTCCTCCTCCTCCTAAATCCGCCACTGGCGCTTTCTACATTCTCCGTGTTTCCGCGCAAGCGCAATGTAAAAGCGTTGCGCACGTATCAATTTTACACGTGCAATTTCGTTGCTCTAATTGATGACCCGTAAAAAAGAATCGTAATTACGCCACTGTTTCCGGGTCGCTTTAAAAATATTCTACCGTTTTTTGTTTTTGTTTCGAGTTTGTTTTGTTTTTGGGAAAATTATACTCTGATGAAATAATGGCTGAAAAAATTGTTTGACAGGAAAATATATAGTAAAGTTTGTTTTGTTTATTGTGAGTGGGGTATTAAAATTCAATTGTTTTCTTATTGCTTTTGTTCGAGGTTAAAAAATTGTATTAACTGTCGAAATGTGACTTATTTCTTTACTCCAACCATGTAATTTGGGCATTATGAGCTTTCTTGTCGATAAAAAGTTTGAGGAGAATAAAAACTTTCATATGCGTATAAATTGGTATACATGAACAGAAGAACAATTCATTTTTTCGATATTATATTGTTTAATATTATGACACAATACACAATGTAATTATTTACACCGAATCTTCATTTGAATAAGCATTGCCTACGTTATTATTCAAGGCCTGGTAATAAAATTTTCGTTGCTAGAAAAAATTGAATGCAATATTTTGTCGATTGAGGGCGCTTAAGGGACCCGTTCCAAGACCGGAAGTGTGAATTAAGAATTAAATTATCTGTGAAATACGTTAAAACAGAAAATAATCTGTCACATCATGCATTAAAATGTCAGAATTAAAAATTAAAATCAAATAGTTTTTTTTGCACTTCCGGGACTAAAACTCTTCTTTAGTCTTTATTTTTAGGGACTAAGGTTCTTAATTTGATCCCAAGGGATTATTTTTCATATTTAATCCCGTTGTCAAGAAATTGAATTAATTATTCCCGTTGTCAAGTAAATACGTGCTATTTGTTACAGAGTATCTATGGTAACAATATAAATATTTGTCATAAAATTTACTGTCAAAATTGCAAAATGTGTATTCTTTTAAACTATTTTGCATTCATTTGAAGATAAAGTGCAAAAAATAGCGTATATACCACAGGACTAAAGTATCTTTAATCCCTCAGGTGATTATTTTCCTCACCTTCGGCTCGTGAAATAAACTTCACCCTCAGGATTAAATCATGCACTTTAGTCCCTCAATATATAATATACTATTTTTAAATGATGAATAAAATAGAGTATGTATTTTCAATGTACCATATTGAATGATAAAATCCCTCGTCTTCAACTTGGGATTTTGCTCATGTCATTTGTCCCGAAATGTTACCACGTAACAATCTTTTCTCCAGTAAAATAATGTTCCCTTGATATATTACTATTGGTTATTTATTTACTATTAATCGGAACCCAGTCTCTGATAAAAGCGCTATTTGCGACAAAAAGTTGCAACAAATGTTTCCCAATTTTTTGATAGCAACCAGCCTGCATTTCCCAGCCCTTGAATAATAACGTCCTATAGGCAATGGAAGTAGTAGTCATGTATTAAATTTTTTTAAACTTATTTGTTTTTTTTAAAAATCCTTTTTGTTCCATAATCAGTAAGTTGAGTGCTGTATGCCGTTAAAATATATTGAGTTGTGATTTTGAATCAACCTGTATATTATACCGTGTGTGCGTTGTGCGGTTACCAGCCGTCAACTCACTTATGATATACCACAAGATAGATTTGTTTGTAATTAGTTATTAATTTATTTTGCAACTGCTCGTATAGGTTTTAAAATCTTTATATTGCATTTAGCTATTCTGTCATTATTTTTCATCAAACGACAATTATTTTTTTCATCAAAAATTATACCCATAACCAATAATAACTCACAATTTTTGTTTGATTTTTATTAACCATAGCTACCTACTCGTGTCTGTCTCTGAAAAGTGAAGGTAATAAATTTCTTTTTCAATTTAAAACACAATTCACTCAAATCGATTTTATTCACATTACATTAAAACATAAACGCAGGTATATTGTATTCTATAATATACACTTATCATGGAAGGAAATTAATATAGCTTTGAATGGTCGGTTTCTTGGTAGTGTCATTAGTACGAATCACGAATCATTTCAAAAATGAGTTATGCGCACTTAGAGTCTGAATAAATATACACCACTTTACTGCATTGGACAGATTTCAATTTATAAATAATTCTACGGTACAGGACAGCTGAAATGCAGTCATGGTTCACTTGATTGCGACCAGAACTTATAATCTATTGTTGTATACAGGAGACCAGAAATTCAAATACAAAAACCCGAAAATACTTTTATCCTACTCTAATAATATAATACTTTTTAGTTTTTATTTTAGACTAATCAAGCTAAATTATAAGTATAAGTGACTAATGAGGTCTTGCAAAAGAAAAAAAAGTAGTATCTTGTTTTTTCTTTAATTCGAATTAGCAAGTTTTAAATAGTAGTTAGGTATAATTTAAATTTTAAAATGTTTGTTTATATATTATGAAAAAACGCTTCAAAGTTGAATGTATTTGAAATGTCGCCAAAATTATGACGTACGTAAGCCTATGCTAAGCAGAGCCAATCATAAAACAAGAAAGTATAGGTATTTCACAGAACTTATATGCTAATGGATAGATCACTTCAGAAATAATTGAATATGGAATAAAACGGTTATAAAGTTTATATTATACACTTGGATAATCTAGTGTACGGTTAATTAATACAATTTTATCAAATCTTTATTATTCAATTGTTATTTTTATTTAAAAATTTAATTTTATAATTTTCTGACCATTGGACATCAATCCATACATAATAGGATCTATGGTTGTTTTGACATTTCAGTTTCTATTGCGCAGCTGCGAAGTCTGCTACTTTCTGATTGGGTAGCAGTAAAACAGACCTTTATACGTCACTTGACAAGGGGAGAAGTGGTGCAATTCAGCCGCATTTTGAACAAAATGATTTTTAAAGTTAATTTTTTCAATAATAGAGATAAATTTTGCTAAAAATACGAAATACGGGTCTCATGTCTTTTATTATTCTTTCTATTAAAGCAATAAAAAAAATCAGTGCAAGACCTCATTTAAGCAACCAGCGCTCAACATTTGCACTTATAATTGAAATTCATGTAACTAAGTACGAACATTCACACTTTCCACTTTCAAGCACTGTGAACGCTCGTATTTAATTAAATAAATTTGACCTTTTTTAAACGTAAACCAAAACATATAAAAACCTTAAAGCCTCATTCACATAAGCATTTAGTTTTGTAGGTTTACATTTATGTTTACGTTTAAGAAAGTTTAAATTCATGTAACTAAATACGAACATTTACAGTGCTTGAAAGTAGGAAGTGTGAATATCCATATCACTGAAAATTTTTTTTCACGAAAAAATATCTATGATAGATGATTCAAAAATTTATATTTTTTACGTAGGGAAATAATTTTTTCATTATCCTCCTATGGAAATTACTTTTTTTCAATACCTGCACCGAAAACGCCACCTTTCGTGACTACTATTAAGGACGAAAGTGAGGTATTTCTGACCGGTACTTTTCTTCTCGCTTTATGCAGGAATTCATTTAATTTTTTCCTCCCTGGGGAGGCTGCATGCGGGATTCCAAAATTATTTAGATAATTTTTATTTATTTTACGAAATTATTATACATTATTTTTTCTATAATTATTGCTTTTTGATGCAGATATTGAACAAAATATCGTGTGCATCTCGAGACAAAAAAATGTTGCACAATATATACTATTCATGTTTTTGCTTGTTGGTATGACACAGTACTTACATGTCAAAAAATTTTAAATCTCTTTTTTTCATTTTTAGACGTTATGAATGTATTATTCTTTAAATTAATTTTTATTTTAAAAATAAACAAAATTTTAAGCAAACTGGTATATTAAATAAAACTACAAAGATAAATAATTCGTATTAAAAAATAAAATAGGCATGTTTATCATTTTTGTTCCGTCTCCTCTCGATCACCCTGTATAATATTAGAAGCGCACGGCAATGTTCTCGCCGCCCACACGCCTGCGCATCGCTTGAGACCGCGCACGTTTTGTCTATTGTTTCAAATCGTGTTCAATATACCAACCGACGTCCTTAATGTAATAGTCGATCCAAGTCGCTTATTCGTTCCTTCAATTCTTCTCTTCTTTCTTAATCGAAGATGGCTGCGCTCTGCGCACGCCGCCGGCTGAAAGCGATCGTCAATTGTCCGAGAATCTGATTGCTTGATTGTCGATTGTCAGTAGTTGTTACGAGAATAGAGGAAAATAAATCAAAGATAATGAAATTTAAATGGAAATAATTGTTTAACTTACTGATAAAAATGAAATAGTAAATTATTTAACAAGATACAAAGTAGGTACTCATTACAGCACATGTTTCGAAATCATTTTCATGAATAATTACCAACACGAATAAAATAACGTTATACTTCTATACGACTACCAATTTTAAATAATAATTAATACATTTTATAATGGCCACTTCACACAAGGATTCTTTGCCTCTGAATTTTGACTAAAATTCTAGTGAGAATTATTGCCTGTTAAGCCGACGCCGCTAAATTGAATCTTCAATGAATCTTGGAAAAAAAGAATTTATAATTGATTGCAGAGTTTATTCTAAGCTTTTTTCCTACTGCACAGATCACATACCTAATGAAAACTTTATTTCAATTTATTTTTAAATTTTGTATTTGACACAAATATTTTAAATAATGCAAAATTTATTTCCATAAAGAAAAACATTGTATAAGGAAATTTTTTATTGTCAATATCAAATAGTACTTAGATAGTACCTTAAATAAAATGGAATTTTTAGAGATGAATAACATGTGCAGAACTAAATAAAATAAGCTAATTTACGCATTTCAGAATCACCAAAAATTGTACATTTATAAGATGAATTTGAATAATAATAATTGCAAATCTTGCACAAATTTTTAATTCCCAGTGCACTTTTTATTTTCCTACTGCACATTTTGTGTCTAGCTGCACGTTGGAATAATCCCTGATTCATTGATGGCTTCCAAACCATGAATTTATTTTCCAGGTTACAGAAGTATAAAAGAATCTTCACATATTCTGTATTAACGGGGACATAACGGCGTAAGGTAAAAATAATAAATTACAGCTGTATAAAAAATATATTATTTCCATAGTTTATAATAACTTATATAACATATATAACATTCTATAACTATAACAGTCGTATAGAAAATTGTTTTTGTTGCGTGATCTCGTAAGTGCAATACAAAATAGATGCATGAAATTGTAAATCATCTTATAATATATTAAAATTAAAATAAAATTACAATCGCTCTCATTTCGGGTGTCCAGTCCACAATTAATAGTATATTATTTAACGAACAAGTAATGTAGGCTATAATTCAAGAGGATGAAAGTTTATTCACGAGCCGAAGGCGAGTTAATAAATCATCCGAGTGAATTATAGCTATTATTTGCGAGTCAAATACGACGTTTTATCTATGACTTTTTAAATAAAGCAACATTTCTTATTTACAAATTTGTATTCATATTAACCTAACCTCAAAAAATTGACAATTCATCCGAGAAATTTGACAGTTCGAGAGAATAAAGTACTCATTATTTAACAGTGTGAAATAATGAATTCATTATTTCATAATGTGTCCTTACGGAGGGGTTTATACTACTTTCACGTATATAATGAATACATTATTCTATTGTTGTAGATAAATAAAATAATAAAATGAAAACTTAAAAATATACCTGGTAGGTCCTGTTATGCAATCTTGTGGTAACTGTGACAAATTTCAGTCTCGCCAAACAATTCTAGCGAAATTCATGTTTCGCGAAATCGTTGACTACATTCAACAATTGAACGCATGTAGTAATTAGCCGATAAATAAAAGAATCCCAAGTAATCATCATGAAGACCATAATTAAAACGTGCAAAGTAATTTCTAATAGCAGCATACCATTACCTGACGCTAAATATGTAAGTGCATTAATTAAACGTAAAAGCCTTGAGCCGTGAGTGGAAATATAGCGTAATAACACATCCAGACGCACTTTTACAAATTGCCCGATTGCGATTTGCTATAATCGTTATTCGCTAGAACTCTTTTACTGTTTTATAGTGTTTATATAGCTGTTACTTGAACACTGTTAATGTGCGAATAAAATTTGAGTAAAATGTTGTTTATAGAGCGCACATAAATTATACCAAACTAGTTTCGCCTTCTGTCAACAGGAGAAAATAGAAAAGAAATCGTTATTTTATCGAAAAGAAATTCGATCGTAGAAAAACAAAGTTGTTAAATGATAAGATACTTGTTTATCCTTCCTTTTAGAGTTGTTGATTTATTTAATTCCAATTTATAAACATATCATTAAGTTAAACAATGAATCATATGTCAGTGTCTTATACTAATTCAAAATATTGAGGTAGGTCTTATTTTACAACACGGAGTTCTATTAAAGTACCTACGACGCGAAGCGGAGTGTTTTAAGTGCCCCGTCTCCGTAACAAAATATTACGCGTTTAGAGGTGCAGAAGTTTCTGCTTTATTCGCTGCATATTACAAATTTTGAGGAAAAACAGGTACTACCTACTATCAGATTCATAATTATAGTCAGTTGAGTTTAAAGATAAATAATTTGAACCAAACTTTATACTAAAGTATACGCACATTTCCACGTTATTAAGTGGTTTAAATTTTTTAAATGTATTCGTGTAGAAATAACAACAATTTATAGCAAAAATGAGCTATATGATTTTGACACAGTTTTAGAAAATGTTAACTTCAAATCATCCAAAAAATGTATTTTTTAGTATAGTGTAGTCATAATAGCTATTTATGTATTAAGGGTGTAAGGAAGCTTTTAGGGCTAAAAACACGTCAAAGGCCATAAAAGCAAGTTACGCCCGTGGTACATACACAACTTTATGCACGGTCGAAAATTTTATATTAAATAAATTTATTAATTTTAACTGTCCAAATAGTTCAAAGAACCAAAAATTCACATAAATTCTTGAACTGTTGCTAAGATACCAAAAACATTCTGAAGATAAACATAAATCCAAATGTCAAAGTTGTCATTATTGAATTTAAACATTTACAAGATAATTTATGTTATTATGTTAAATGTAAGTAAAAATGATTTAACTTTAAAAATATATTACTAATTACAGAAAATGATTATTTATAGAATTATATTAGTAGTTTACATGAGAATAATTTAAACTGTTTTCATTATGATGATTTGACGTTTCATTATGGCGCACTGCGCTATAAACAGTCCCACGGGCTATAAAATGACGTTTATGTCACAGAAATTCGTGTATAATTGACAAATTATGATACGACCGTGCATAAACATTATTAAGTTATTTGTTAACGAATTTTTTAAATATTTATATTGTTTATAATAATAAAAAGTTACCATGTAAGATCCTTGATTAAGGTAATATTATAAGATTAAAATTCAGGTTAACGGTGTCTTAAATATAAAGAAAATTTGTTTACAAATTTTATTTGAAAATGATTACCTACTTGAATTTAAATATTTTTTTCTAAAAGTGTGATACTACGAGGATCCAGTAATTTCAGAGAAATTTTTTTAATGATTTATTGATAGATGACAGATTTTATGATCAAATTTGAATTATTGTATTGAATGCTCGTATTTAGTTTCTTAAACGTAAACATAAATATAAACCTTAAGGTGAGCCACTCCTATAGCCGTAAATTAGCGAAATTAATGTTCCGTAAATACCCTTAAAACTGAACTAAAAATAAACATATTGATAACAAATAATACATTTTTAAGAAGTTCATTAGCAGTCTATTATGTTTACCAAATTAATATTAATAGGAATACAGAATATCGTTATTCTTTGTTTTGACGGTTAAAAATTACACGGTAAAAAAAGAATTGCTGTGGTTACTAAAATATAAGTTGTGCCAGCAAAATATTTTTGTTAATATAGACCCAACAAATATTTTTGCTGCTGCAAGAAAGTCAAAATTGCTACCTACACTTTTGCTATAGTAACAAAACCAAATTTGCTGTAATTTATAGAATAAATTTGCCTACAGGAGCAAAAAATATTAGCTGTATGGATAATACATGTTACTTTACTTGCAACAAAGAAAGCGATTGGTTGTAGTTACAAAAATATTTGGCTGTAGTAGCTAATAAGAATTTGTTACAGTAAGAAAAATGTTTAGCTTCAAACCTCATCACATTGGCAATCTCTTGTCAATACCAACACCATTGCCATTAATTTTTAGAATTAATTTTTCATTATATTTGAATAACAAACATAATAAAAAATTAAAAATAAAATTAATGGCAAATTGTATTGGTATCAGTAAGAGATTGCCAATGTGAATGAGGCTTTATAAATAGTTAAAAGGTATTATTGCGAGAAAAAATACTGTTACTTATATTATTATTTTATTTATTTTTGAACGAAATTTTACATTCTTCTTATATTAGCTGTTAGTTAGAAACTGTTTTTGTTTTGTCTTTTGGGTCATTTGGTCATTTCTCATTTTATTGAAGTTGAATAAATTATGGCATTGGCTATAAGCAATATATATATATATATATATATATATATATATATATATATATATATATATATATATATATATATATATATTAGATAGTTTGGTATACTTGGTTATTGAGTAGGTTACTTACATTGTTACATTATATAGGTACCTTTATTTCTTAAGTTGTGCTTAACCTTATTATTTCCATAATTATTATTGTTTCATATAACGACTTTAGTATTTCAATATATTTTAGATTATCTGTAAACAAAACATGTTATTGTATAATGTGCTTACTTATTATTATTATTATTATAGTTGAGATGAATACAGTTCAACTAACCTTTTGGCTAATTAATTAAATCCTCTTATTCCCAATTTAAAATAATATTGAAATCGTCTTGGTAATTTTTGTTTTATTGAATTTGATATTGCACATCTTATTGCATCGTAACTTGTACTAGAATGAAATACTTACCCGAAGAGACGATTTGAACAAACAGAATTTTCTAATGTAACACATAATATTTGTTGCCTCAAATAATTTTATTAGCTATCTCTACGAAAAGAAGGTAGCTAATTTTTTTTTGTTACTATAACTAAATGCAAGTACCTACTATATCAAATAATTATTGTTATTGTGACTAAGTTACCAGTACATTTGTTCCAATGACTAAAACTTTTTGCTATTACAAATATATTTATTTAGCAAAAGATCATTTGTTTCTGCAACTGATACCACTTACTTGCAATGAAGATTTATTTATTACAAAGACAAAATTTCTTTGTTACCTCTACAAATGCTTGATAGCAAACCGTTTTTAGTTGCAATTACTTATGCTATTTTTTTCCGTGTATACAATTTTAATTTGGTTTATTGAGTTAAAACGTTCAGAAAAATGTATTTATTGATTATGGTGGACGCATATATAGGTTGGACCACCTTAAAACTAAATAGTTATGTGAATGGGTTTTATAGCTATAAAATTTCGAGGAGACATCAACGAAGTTTGAGTTGGTAAAATTTTATTGTAAATTAAGTAGATTAAATTTATTTTATACTATCCTAATTTGTATGTTCCTAGTAATTTCTACGAACACAATTTGTAACTTAAGTACAGTGTAAACCTGTAAACTAGAAAGAATATACTAATTGGTATTGTGACTTGAACAATTTAAACTAATTATAACTACACAATAATGTGTAATAGCTACTAACTGCAAATAAAAATGCGTTAAAAATAATAATTCCTCTTTTCTAGAAACCATATTTGCTTTCGTTCTTAACCAATGACATAAAGCTCCTTCAAACTCAAAATAACTACTATTATTCCATCAAAATTCTAAGAACGAATGTCACAAAGTAAATGCGCAACATGCAAACTTAAAACTATTGGTCGAAGGCAGTATATAGCATACTTAATTCATATGTTGTCAATAACAGCTTGTTCAATGCTCACAGACTGTGTAATCATTTTAATAAAAATGAAATATAAAAGGCAAGTCTTTGTTAAGAATATGTTAAATATTTAATAGTGTAAAACATGTGTTAAGGTTCCCATCTTTATGCTTGATAGCTGTATTTTTTTAAAACAAGTTGAAAGACTCCCTTGTAAAATCTGTAGGTACCTAGTTAATTATAACTTTATAACTAAGAAGTAAAAAAATAAAAGAATTTAAAATATTAAGCCCAAATGATATGATATATTATAAAAGAGGTACCCCTAATGCATTAAATGGCTTTAATAAAAATCGAAGATTAAGAAGGATTAAATTTTAATGTTACGGTTCGGCCACCTTCGGCCTAGAAAATATAAGGTGAATGTCACTTATTTTCGAGTTAAATAAGTCATTCGAACGCGCTAATACATTTTTCGCGCTCAAGTCAAAATACAAAAAACATTTTTCCACATGTTTTCAGATATTAATATGAATGGTGGAAGTAGGCTTTGACATATTGATGATGAAAATAATTTCCACACTCATTTTGTGCCCTGAGTGCGAATTTTTCATATACCTAGTACATTTTTCATACCTAAAACACTTTTTTGTTGTAATCTCTGTAATAAGTATTCAAATGGACGATTTTCAGTGAGTTTGAAACATAATAGTAATAGTACATTCTGCAAGAAGTGTGGAATGAAGCATATTCAGCTCGAGTGAAAAGATTGTGAGACGAGCCGTAGGCGAGTTTCACGTTTCCACGAGTGCGGAATAGCTATTCCAAACGTGTTGCAGACTATACTTTCTCTACGACTATAAAAATTTAATTTAATAAAACTATTAAAATAAAAATATATGTATTTATAAAATATTCTACATAAAATTCATAAATTAATCAATCTAAACGTATTTTAAAGCTACCCACCAACCAAAACATTGAATAAAGTTAAATTATTATATAATTCGCCACATTTCATTCCATCACTAGTGACGGAATGATTCCATTCCGTAACAAGTAATAGAATGTAACCATTCCATAATTAAAAATGATATAAGAATGATAATATTCTATAACAGTCGTTCTATTGCCTACGTTGTAAGCAACAACTGCATTATTCACTGATTAAGTCTTCTGAACCTTTTCTCATAAACGAACTAATCACATCAATAAAAAACTGTTACACTTCCCGCTCTTTAGTAAAAAAACCCCAAAGTCAATTAAATCCCTAATATAAAAGCCATAACATTTTCTCAAAATATGTTAATCCCTAAACGAATCAAAACATCCTCCTATAAAACAACTATTAACTCGTAATCTATCAGGACCGTATCGTTTTATTTCCCGATAACGTGGAAACAATGCCGTGATTAAGGACCGGATTGCCCCGTTTTATGTGTCCGGGTCGACCAGGCGAATTCTTAACCTCAAAGTCGTGCAGGTGAGGAGTAAGGAGTGTTTGCCTGGGGAACTGGATGTTTATGTAAAAGATTAGGTTGAAATGTTTCTTAACCTGCTATAAAAGTCTGTGCGATTACACTAAAAGCAATAGCCTATTAATACTATTTAAATACTGGCCAGGACATTAATTATATTCACTATCGCCGGACCAAGGAGATAGAGGACTTGTTCGGCTCGCTTCGGAAAGCTTCGGCGAAGTTTAAATTTTAATTATTTTGACTTCTGAAACTTATTTTAAAATTGTTAAGGTAGTATAAAAGGTTTCTTACTTCTTCGCATATTGAGTCAGTGGTAGTGAAATCAGAAAATTTGAGTTTAATTTTGAAAAATCTGATGTGGCCAGCACACAACCTTTCGCCGTATCTAGAAAACTGACTTATAAACATAAATGTATACTAACGTACAACCCGGTGAATTAATCTTTTGATATGCTTTCGATACAGGTTTGTCATTACTTATTAATTTTCTAGATTTGCATTTTTACTGTTTTATTTTCCTGTTTGAATAGTCCAGATTTTTACTCTTCTGTGTTGAATCCATTCTCCATTCAATTACTACAAATATCTCACCTGGCAATATTTTTTACGCAGAAACAATTATCAACCGATCATGCATAGAGTACAAGATTTTATC
This sequence comes from Agonum fuliginosum, assembly GCA_947534325.1. Lineage (NCBI taxonomy): Eukaryota > Metazoa > Arthropoda > Insecta > Coleoptera > Carabidae > Agonum > Agonum fuliginosum. The sequence goes on from OX384029.1 coordinate 46,917,859, forward strand.
GTTTTATCTAATAATTTTTTTTTAAATTTTACTACACAGTTCTTTAATGCTACCAGATAAAGACAATTTTTAACGTAAGTTTAAAATAACTTTTCTTCTTATTTTCATTACAAATAAATATACTAATAAATTTGACAATTAATCTTTTTACCCTTCACTTACGGTGAAGATAATTGTACCAAATGTAATGAGCTCTTCCAATTTGTCTACAAAGGTAAAATACCAACTATCAAAATATTTGTAAAAAAAACTGCAATATTTGTAAAAAAGGGGGTTTTCGCGCGCCACTGTACCAGGGGCGCACTCAAGGGGGGGGCTCGTGGGGCTTGAGCCCCCCCCAGACGACTGGACTTTTTTCAAATTTTTTCATTAAACATTATGTAAGATTATTTAAGTTCATTGAAGACTAAAAATAATCGCCCTTTATCTGTTTTTATGATTATCTTAAATTCAAATAGTTCAAATTATACAATAATATATACTCCGTATAACGCATGTGTACGATTATTGAGATATTTTAATAAGAATGCGAACCTTGTGGTGAAATTTTGAACTCAAACAACGGTGCACTTGGGAGTGAAACTAAAAAGATGAAAGAAAGAACTGATACATTAAATATGAACTAAAATTAAAATATATGTATTTTTCTATATAACTGACATGACTCTGTTCAGAGTCGTTCTTATGAAATTATATCAAGAGAGCTGCCGAAAAAACAAAGTGTGTGCACAAGAAAGAGAGTAAAACGTGCAACTGTTTATCTTTAAAAAAATGAAAGTTTCAATTTAAAGGTGTTTGACCTTGAACTCTAAAAAAAATTCGCCTGCGGCGCATTTCTTTCTTGTGTCGTACTACAGGTTTCATTAAAAAAATCTTAGCCCCCCCCAACATGCAATCCTGGGTGCGCCACTGCACTGTACAGCTTTTATTTATAAGTGAATTAAATTCAAATTTTAATATGTTGTCAACAAAGCTTGGATCTGCGAAATAACCGATCGAATTTTTTAAAATCGTTAGAAGTTAAAAGATATTTGTGTTCAAAAAATTAAAAAAATTGTCAAAATTCAAATTAACATATTATGTATTTCGATTTTAAAGCAAAATTTTAAAAATCTGCATCGACCATTTTGGATATTGTACTTTTATCTTCATCAATATCTTTAGATTATTATATTTAACAAAACAATAAACGCTGTGGAGTGACGCGCGAAATCCATGTTTTTGGCTGTTTTCTGACGCGGTGAGAATCGTCTTAAATTCTTCAGCTTGTTTCGTTCGCATCTTCCCTTCTCTATTTACTTCTTGCTGATACCGTGTGTGCGCTTACCAGCCGTCAACTCACTTAGTGATTCTTAATTTCTTCGGTTTGTTTCGTTCGCTTTATTCACTTCTCGCTGGTCGGATCTTAGCATGGCGACTCAGCGGGCGATTCTCCTCGAAGTGACCAGCTTAATGCACTTTACATGTTCGTCGTTAATAATCGGAAAAGTGTTTAAGTTAACAACATGAGTACATCGTTGTTACAGCAAATACACAATGTCGTTAGGGCAGTGCCGTTTTATTAAGTGATTTTCACATTTTATAGCTGGAGAAGAAAGAGAAGGCGGGGGAGGGAAGAGCTTATCGGACGTTTGTCTTGAAAAAGTTAAGTTGTATCTGAGTGAAATGAAATGATTAATGTGTCATAATAGACAGACAGTTATTAAGATTACGAGTAGGTATTATTTATCTAGCTTTGTTTCTTCGGTGCCTATTAGTAGAAAAAATTTATTATAAGTAATGAAATAAATTTAATGATGTAAGTTAGGCTTAAGAATCCAAACATTGTTTTCAAAATTTCAATTCATTTTGGACGTTTCTTCCATCTTCAGCTTATCAGCTTGTTTAAGTAACGTTAAACATTTGTAAATAAAAGGTCAACATTTTTTGAAGGTTCGAATGCCAGCCATGATGGGCGGTATGATACTTTACTTAAACAAGCTGAAGCTGAAGCTGAACGTCCCAAAATAAATTGAAATTTTGAAAACAATTTTTGGATCCTTAAAATTAAACTTCTTACATCCTAAAATTTTATGCTTGTAATGAAATAAAGTTTTAAGTAAATATGTTCTTTTTTTACTTTAAGGTACATAGGTATGATTTTTTATAAAAGACCTTACGATAGGCCATTACATGTTTTTTTACCTTCCGCTTACCTGTAAAGGAAGGTATTGGAATCATGCAAAAAATCGGGTAGTGAGTTTTTAGTGGATGAGCACGAATTAGTGTCCTTACAACTCATTTTTGATAGTTTCACGATGATGTCTGTGTGTATGTGTGTGTGTGTGTATGTGTGTGTGTGTGTGTATGTGTGTGTGTGGTCAAGGCCGGGTGTTAGTCGCATAACTCAAATACGAATTACCCGAAAATTTTGATATTTGGTATTTAACATTTGTATATAAATTGGAAGAGTTCCTTATCGGAAGTGATATCGGAAGTGATATTTTTTGAAGATTGAAAAGGTTAATTGTCAAAATTCTATATAAATTTGGAAAAATATAGTATTTATTTGTAATAAGAATAAGAGGAAAAGTTATTTGCAACTTACGTTATAAAAAAATTGTCTTTATCTGGTAGCATAAAAGTACTGCAGTAAAATTTATAAAATAAATTTATCAAATAAAACGTTGATATCTTGTAATCCATGATCGGTTGATTTTTGTTTCTGCGTAAAAAATATTGACAGGTGAAACGGGTGACAAGTTGGCATACTAGCGCTATATAAGTCGTAAGTAAGATATTAAATGTAGTAATTGAACGGAGGATGGCTTCAGCACAGCAGAGTTTTCCTGTGAATGAATCTTTTTATTCAGGTAATGCAAATTTGTGTTTGAATATTTTAGATTTTTATTTGTATATTTTAAATGGGCACCGGATTGTACGTATACATTTGTGTTTATAAATCTAGATATGGCGGAAGGTTGTGTGATGGCCACGTCAGATTTTTTTATTAAAAATTTGTGAAGAAAACTTGGAACCTGTTTTATTTCCATTTTAACAAAATTGTTATGAACAAGCCCAAAAATAATTATTAATGAAAACTAAATATTTCGCACTACATTACTGTGTTAATTCAAAATCAAGGATTTAAGAGAAAATGATGTTGGATGTTAGGTAGGCTCATATAAATCATTAGTTTGTCGTGCGGTGTTAATTATATTACACGCGGCTTTAAAAAATATATAGTACACTTACTGCACTATTGCACTGGAAAGGCATATATTTTTCCGATTTTTTGATATGCCAGCTCAAAATTATTTATTTTTTGACTTACTACTATAATGTTCTGAGAGTGCGATTTAATCTTCCCTATACAATATGACGTCACAACAAAATTTATTTCTCAATTTACAAAGAAACGTTTTTTTTTAAATAAAATTTATATTACCCATGTACTGGTTGAAATCACATTTTTAGTGCAAGTAGCCTATTCACAAAGAAATTCCAGAATACGGTATAATCTATTATCAAAATTAAAATTTATATAACTGAACAAAATATTTATTTATTTTTTATATTTACACCTTACAAAATCAAAATTTCAATTATATAGCATTGTTGTTAAAAATATAATATTAAATTAAATATAATACCAATAATACCTTATTTCAGTTAGGGGTATTTTTCGACATATCCTGACACCTATCTTCCAGTGTCTGAACTACTAGGAGTTGTTGTGTAGCGCGCTGTAAACCATCGATCCATGGTTTGAATCCCAAGCGCGTTTAGCTTTTGTAGTGTAGATGGCAGTGTGCGACATAACCAGCTTTCCAGGACCGTATTCCAAATATTTTTATTTTATTTCACATTTGTAGGAAAAACATAATTCTAATTTAAAAATTAAATTGGTTTTTGTATATTTTTGTTTAATATTCAATGTTTCGAATCAGAAATTGAGTTTTAAATTTGCAACAAAATTAATTATCCTTGGAATAAATAACCATCAGATAATAAATTAAATCTTAACTGAAATTTACTGCTAAATTATAAGATAATATTTTTATATTTATTTGACACATAAATAATATAAATAAAATATAATACGTGTAAGTACAGGTACAGATACTACACCCGGCAAAAAACACTACTTAAAAATGCACCAAAAATTCAGAATTTTTAGACCGCTATAACTCGGTTGAATTTGGTTGAAAATGGATTAATCTTCGAGTTCTGGCAAGATTGAAGTTTCCTCTTTAAGGTCAATGCAAGTAAATTTGACACCAAGTTTTTAACCCCTACCACCCGCTTTAAAAAATGTTCTTGATGTCAAAAATTGTCAAACTCAACAACTTGTACCAGGTGCAAAAAAATCGTATGGACTCAAAGCACTACCAAAAAGGCGAGAAAGTTAATTCATTTTTCTTTCGAGAAAAAAAATAGAGTATACTTTCGATGATTTAACGCAAAGTTATGAATTTTGAAAAAAATTGTATTTTGTGCCTTTTCGGTCATAACTTGGCTAATTTGACATGACACACATATCGATGATTCTTTGAATTTTGTGACAAGATTGAATCCAATTCACCCCCAGGCACCCTCTTAAAATTAAAAAATGTTTTTGACTCAAAAATGTTAAACTTTGACAACATGTATAGTGTATAAAAAAATGTTTTCGACTCAATTGATCAACATGGCGATAAAACTACATTTTTCGATAAAATTTCAATTACCTATAAGATGATTTTATCCGAAGCTATGGGCTTTTGAAATTTACTCAGCATTTTGTGAGTTTAACTCTGCTTGAATTCAACCTAGTTATAGGAGTCTAAAAATCCGGAATTTTTGGTACATTTTCAAGTGATGCGTTTTTTTGTCGAGTGTATAAAAATAGGTAATAACATTAACAAATCAATAAATTGTTTGTACTGATCAATGTAAACCAATACAAAATCGAACTTTTTCAATTATTGTTTATTAAATTTAGAACGATCATGCCTTTCAATAAAATCGAATTATTAATAAGTACCTATCTAATTACTTTAGTTCTTATATTATCAACTGCAATTAAAAATTCTGATAAATATAAATTAATTTGAACATGTTATTTATTTTTAAGTTTTACTTGCTACTACAAGTTAATGTAAAGCCCTGTTCACACATGGATTTTTTGAGGAATCTTTCACACTTCTGAATCCGACGAAAAAAGAATCATTTTGAGAATAGCGGCGCCGCTAAATTGAAACTTCAATGAGGCCAGGAAAAGAAGATTTTCAAATTAATTGATAGCTTCAAAACAATTTAGGAGCATGAAAGAATTCTCAAAGAATCCACATGTGATCTGGGCTAAAGAGAGTTGGGATAAAATGCCAGAGCCAGATTAAAATTTAAATTATCCAAAATAAACTAAAAATCCTCTCATTATATTGACTGCTACACCATCGTTATAAAATGTAAAATATTCATGAAACCCTGCTTAGCATAATTACAACAATCACCCAGATTATCCTTTCCTTCGGATTTCTCCTTCCAGATCCAATTCAACCCAATTACTTGCTAATAAGCTCTATTTCTCAATTCTCTTCTCGTTGTGCTAGTGACGTTTCCATTGGCCAGCGTCCAGCCAGCTGTCGCTGTCTGGCCAATCAGCGCGTCGATTAGTGACCGACGACTTGAGAAAGACAAAGAGAGAGAGAGGGAACCCACCGAGATCATAGAGGTCTCAATTCAAATGATACAGAAACAAAAACACGGGATTCAAAGAGAGTTTCTTATTTCTGAATCGTGTTTTCGTAGTAGTTAACTTAAGTATACTTGAGGGCGATTTTGAGTTATTTTCGGAGTGACTTAAATGAGGCAGAGTTGAGTAAATATCATAAAGTTTGAGTAAAGAGGTGACGAGATCAAAATTATGAAGGATATTTTTAGAGACTATAAATATAATAATAAGTTGACGTACGCACGTTTTGGCTTGTGTTGTATTAATTTTGGCAGTTTGGTTGAAAATAGAAGCTCTTCCTATGAAATTTATAGAATAGACATAAATATCTATCATTTTATTTAACTTGGGTGTGGCACATTCACATTGGTACAGATGTGTGTGCGGTTACCAGCCGTTAAATGAACTCATCAGTCTCATAATTGGTAGTGGAATTGATTTTAATATACAGGGTAGTACTATACTTTGGGAAAAATTAAGGGTAAAGGTAAAAATTATCTCCAAGTAATGTGTTGTAAAAATGTACCTATACCTATTTTTAGTTTCATTTTCAATTTCAATGTTTGAGCTTTGCAAAAAAACGACACAAAATTAAATATAAATTTATTTTTGTTTGCCATCGGTATTAATAATAGGATTTTTGGTTAATTGAAAATAAACAATTGCAGTTGCAGACCAATGATTCTTTGCAGATCGTTTCTAATAGTGACGGGCTGAAATGCTGAAAATATTTTTTCCTACGAAAGTGCGAATTAACATGTTTTCGGATATTAAAATTGATGATGAAAGTAGGCTTTTGATACATTGAATCTTGAAAATAGTTTCCACACTCATTTTTTGCAGAATGCGAATTTGCAAAAAAATTATTTTTCATAACATAAACACTTTATTTGTAGTATCTTTGTAATAAGTATTCAAATGGTTGATTTTCACTGAATTTGAGACACATATTTTTGCTGAATTAGAAATTGTGCTTCTGGAAGGCCAAAGCTGTCAGAATATTTCTGACTTCTGAGAGACAAAATTTCAAATTCACAATTTTATTACATTTCAAAAATTTCGTATCACAAATACATTTTTTTATACTAGTAAATTTCTAGGTAATTCCTTCTATATATACATGTATTAACCAATTAAAATGTAAAAAATTTGTTATTTAAAGAAACGAGCAAAACAATACCTATGCCGTATAAAGTAAATGCGGCCGTGAAATAAAAGCGGCCGTAAAATAGTCATTTTGACAGATGACAAAATGACACTTTACGGCTGTCAAAGGATACGCAAAACAACTATTTATGCAGTAGCTAAAAAATATTTATGATATGAATTTGTTTTACATAAATTTATAGAATTTTTTGTGATAGTCACCTAAAAAATGTTGTGTGCATCTCGAATTAAAAGTGTTTTTAACCTCACCTGAATTGCTGGCCTAGTCCTACGCCTCGGCTGCAAACTTCAGATTCGGTCAAAAAAGATCACTTTTACAGCCTTTGGTACACAAATAATTATTGTAAACGCTATCGCTACACTCGTGCTACTACAATCTCTATTAGCCGCCAACAAAAATTTTGTAATTTTATATTATCATCATACCTATACGGAAGCTAAAATTTTGAATATAAAGAAACAATAAGTACAACAAACATAAATGTAAAAAAATCTAACATTTATAAAGAATTTTGACTGAAATTTTCAATATTAATTTTAATTTAACCAAACTTAATTTATGATTACTCGAACAACAGCGGTCTGTGAAGATGCATTGGTGAAGTCCAAAAACACTATTATTACTTTTAGTAGAAAAATATCTATTTAGCTATGTAGAATAAGGTGGTGCCACCTTATTCTACATAATTACTCTTTGGATCACTTACTACCATATTATAGCTATTAATACGAGTATAACAAGAATATTATGCGATTTATAATACCGAGGATGTTGCTAAGAGACGAGGTGAAACCGAGTCTCTTTGAACATCCAAGGGGGCTTAAATCGCATATATTCGCGTTATATTCAAAGCTTAATCGTATCATCAAAGATAGCGATGTTAAAACAAATCAAGAATTTTATTTGTCAATTAGTTGACAGTTCGCATATTATGGAAGGTTTTGATGTTATTATGGTTGTATCTAACGTATTAAGTCCGTAACTAATGAATTATAAGTATCTAACGTATTATAAGTAACTAACGTATTATGTTGTTTATAAATATCAAAAAATGTTGCATGTTATAAGTAATAACAGTTGATGATACGATTAAATATCTATTTAGCTTTTATAATTTTGTTAATTTTTAAAGTGATCATTAATATCATCTGAGACTATAAAACAGTCTACCTATTCTTAGAGTACTTACTCAATTTTATTTAAAAAAGGCATTCTTTTATTGTATTGAGCAAATCAAAAATAAAACAAAACCTTCTACTTCTTCAAAGACAAGAGCTGCCTTTAATTGCACAAAACAATTTGGTTACAAGGCGATAACAAACAAATGTCCCTGCTAGTGTCCAACTAGCTTCGTACGCACACATCCACATCTACGTGTCGGGGTTCAGTTAGTCATGCTCAAGTTGCTCGTCTAACGAGTAACGAGTGCTACTAATCCACAACAAGTCTGACTCGAAACTCAAAGTCTTGTAGCCAAACAGATGTATTTATAAACAGCGACAAGAAAAAGAATACAGCACGGATAGAAGATGAAGATAGAGATTCCATGATCGAGACATCAAGATGTTGAAAAAGATGTTTTAAAAAATGTTCCATTTGTAACTGAATTAGATCGAACTGGGAATGGGTTCAACACTAGAAAATAAAGCAGGGACTCAAACCGAACTGGATCAGGAACGAAAACCGAAACGAACTGTGAAAAAAATAATCAGAAGTAATAAAATACCTTCATCAAAAGATTTATTCACAGGAAATTTAAATCTAGCATTTTATATTCGGCAAATGCAAACATAGAAAAATGCAAATCTAGAAAAGTTATATATATATATATATATATATATATATATATATATATATATATATATATATATGTATATATACATTAATTTAAAAAATAAATAATGTAAATTACATACAGTTGAAAAGAGAAAAAAATACTCCTTTTAATGATGCCATAGCTAACTGTGATTGCCATTTAAAAAAATAAAAGTTTTTGCTCTATCTAGTTACCTGTGCATATTTTTGGATAAACAAAAACATCACTGGAATGGCCTTATGATAAGGTAACTTTTCTCTAATTTAACCGAAGTCGTATCTGTTCTAGTTTAGGAATTACCAATAGTGGCCCGAGTTAAATAGACACCCTGTATATATATATATATATATATATATGTTGATCTTGATATTTCCGCGAGTGTTATTGATGCAGTTTGAATTCTTCCGGGTATCTTCTCGCGTTGGTCTGGTTTGGTTCTGCGAAGAACCGTTGTTTAGACGACATTTCGGCAAGGTCTCACTTGCCATCTTCAGGTCTTGGATTGATTCCGTGTTGCCGAAACGTCGTCTAAACAACGGTTCTTCGCAGAATCAAACCAGACCAACGCGAGAAGATACCCGGGAGAATTCAAACTGCATAGATATATATATATATATATATATATATATATATATATATATATATATATATATATATATATATATATATATATATATATATATATATATGTATATATATATATATAACGAGTATGCGGGACTCAAGAATGGTATTGAGATGTTCATTTAGTTCAGTTCAACCTAATTTCTAATTTGTGCTTGGTTTGTTTCGGTTTTCATATTTTTTCTTGAAATGAACCGGTTACCGGTTTTCAGAAAAGCGGTTCAAGTTTCGGTTCATTTATTAAATAACTTGACAATTCCACAGAGAATACAACAATTTTAGCTTAGCACCACATGTGTATTATTTCTTTCGGGAATTTATTTGAGTGCTTTCCAACAACTTCTCAATTACCTCGAATGGTACGAGAGCTAATTACGTTGTTGGAATGCACGATAAAAAATATTTCTGGACATGAATTAATGCACGAGTGCATATTCGGTAAGAAAATCGCAATGGTACCGCCGCTCTATTTTTGAATTCTTTTTACAATATAAACTTGAAATATTGACTAAATTTATATTTAACATTAATACACCTTATTAATTGCTTAGTCAAAATGACAATTTATCCAATTTTTAATTTAATGTTAAACTGACATGGCAGTAAAGTTACCGCTTATTAATTTGAGTTCCTCATACTACTAGTAAAAAATTTCCGCTATATTTTTGTATAACCATGCTTACTATTATTGAAATCAATTCTTCCATTGGCTGTTATTAGTGTCATGATGAAAAACTGTTCCGAACCGGTTCACAACCATCGGTTCGGCTCCGGTTATTGGTTTGCCAAATTATTTTTTAGTAGTATGGTTTGGTTCGCGGTAAAGTAACAGAGGTTTGTTCAGGTTTTCGTTACTGTTCCGGTTCGGTTCGAGTCCCTGTTCGTATGTTGAAGAGTTTTCTAGATTTCCTATGTTTGCTTTTATGCCGAATCTAAAATTCTATAGAGTTAGGTAAAATGTGTGGTAGATGAAATTTATTTTCAAATCCACCATTATACATTTCGCGTGTTTGATCAATCGCTGTCGCTGACTTAATTCCACTGCGATGGTAGCAGAGATAATGAGTTTTTTAGCAACATATAATTATAATTAGTAGCTACATGGTAACATAGTTAAGTGGATACTTGGTGCATTTACGGATTTGCAATGCGAATGCAATGTGTTCATCACGTTGCTCTCACGTTTCAAGGAACAATAACGATACAAATCAGAACAAAACTGTTTACAATTAACAGTCATACAACCAATTACTTCATTCAGGATAATTACTTCATTAATTGGCGCAAAAGGCGATAGGAATACTAAAAATATTCGTTTTACATTATACCTTCTTTACACATGGGTTCTTCTATTCTTTTGAATCCTGGAATATCAGAAATTTACTGTTTTGAAGCTAGCATTGAATTAAAAAATTTTCTTTTTCAAGACTCATTGAAGATTCAATTTAGCGGTGTCGCTATTTGACAGGAGGCAATGCTTAATTCTTTTCTAAGAATTTAGAAGATAAAAGAATACTCAAATAGTTCTTGTACGAATAGGGCATTATTACACTAAATAAATTTAAGAAATGGAAAAAACACTTTTAGTAATAAATGATTTGGTTTTTGGTAGAAGCTAAAACGAGCCAAATAATTCGCAGTTAACCTTCTGATGTAAACATTCATCTAGCTCATTATAAAATACAAATGCTATACAAAGATGAGAACATTGGACGCGTGAATGTCAGCCGCTTTGAAAAACTCATCTAATTATACTGGTAGAGTCGTTAGTCAAATGTCATTTCAGCTTTGCGAAACGAAGTTTCTACATAAATATCCTGATTATCGTGTGTGTGATCTGTCTCAATGAGCGGCCATACTTACTAGCAGGAGCAGGAGCACAGGCCTGTATCAGCCCAAACATAGAAGACATTAAAAACAACGACGGCTTGATTAGAAGAATTTTTTTCAAACTTGCCAAATTATGGGCAAGATTAAAATGACATAATTTTATTTTGAAATATTAATTTACCTACTATTTAACTTTTTACCCTAAATTTTACGAAGGAAACAAATTTTTTGTATTCCTATTTTGTAAAGGCTGGTTTATAATGGATGTAACTGGTGACTTCTTCTGTGTTCTTTTAACATGAGCTATTTCTATGTTACGGTTCATAATGACACTGGATTTGACGTTTATCGTTTATCTATACTATGTACTGTAACAGTAAAATTCACCAACTTTTAAGAAAACTTCCTAGAGTAGGTATCATTATATATAAAGAGTGTGGCCATAGGCGCTATATTGAAAACAAGTAGCCATGGTTTCAGTATAAAACCACTCTGTTACATACTTCACTCTTCAGTCTTTCCCAACAAATAGCAAGCAAGTCCTAGTTGTTCTTTGTTAATCTTTGTTTACATTATGATCAGTATTTTATATTTCGCTACAATATTTATTGTTATAAACATTGCATGCAGACATTTTTGCATGGGAACCTTTTCCGTGAAGACATTTTGCCGTAGCCGTTTTGCTGGGGACATTTTGCCGGGGACATTTTGCTGGGGACGGTTTGCCGGGGACCAATTGCAAGGAGACCATTGCATGGGGACATTCGTGTTTGGAGACGTTTTACTGGAAACATTTTGCCGGGGATGTTTTGCTGGTGATGGTTTGCCGGGGACCAATTGCGAGGAGACCTTTTGCATGGGGACATTCGTTTTTGGGGACGTTTTATTGAGGACATTTTGCCGGGGACGTTTTGCTGGGGACGTTTTGCCGGGGACCAATTTCGAGGGGACCTTTTGCGTTGGGACATGCGTGTTGGGGACGTTTTACTGGGAACATTTTTCCGAGGACGTTTTTCTGGGGACGTTTTGCCGGAGAATCTTTTGCGTGGGGACATTCGTGTTTGGGGACGTTTTACTGGGGGCATTTTACCGGGGACGATTTGCTGGGAACCAATTGCGAGAAGACCTTCTGCGTGGGGACGTTTTACTGGAGACATTTTTCCGGGGACGTTTTGCTGGGGACGTTTTACTAGAGACATTTTCTCCGGATACCAACAGCGGATGACCCTCTAGCAAATATTTGAGATACAATTCTGTTGACATCGTCTGGTTCCAAGTGAAACTGTCTCATTCCCCACACATAACAAAACTCAGATAAACCGCTGATAATAATTTAACTAATTAGTCTAAAACCGTTCCCGATGTCTGTACTCTGGCATTATGTCGTAGCGGGCCGTGGCCACGAAGACGACACTCATTTGTTATATTAAATCGGCCATGGCGCGCTACCACATCCACTCTGTGATGCGCGGCTCAGCTGTTTAGCGATGCTCGTATGTCACTCATTTCCGACAGAACGCACTCTACTAATAACCGACTAACGTGATCCTCATTTCCAGACAGAACGAGATGTGCTTTTGTTTTTCACTTGAGAAGCTCACGAACGGTTTGCAGTTATTGCCGAGAGGATGAGAGAATGTTTGAACGGAGATATTTATTGCTGCTCTGAAAATCTAATGACAGGTGCATTAATAATAAGAATAGACTGGTATATTTTTAAAATAATTATTTGAATTCATACAATTTTTGGCAGAAGTTGTTTAGAGAAATCAAATTTCCATTCACTAATTTTCACTCGCAAAACGAATTTATTATTAAATATTAACTTGTGGAAGGCGGATAACCCGATTACCGTTCTGTTTTTCGAATAATGAGAATTTTGAACTAAGATCCGTAATAAATATGTGAATGTGACGAAAGAAACAATGTATTTATTTAAATAACTGCCTTTCTGATTTGTATTTATTGAACACGGAGTTCCACAGGGTTCAATTTTAGGTCCCCTTCTTTTTAATATCTACATAAATGGCTTATTTAACTATGTGTCTCCACGTAAATGTACTTTTTCCAGATGATATAACATTGTTATCTTTTGACATTAACAGTAATCGTAACTGTCACGATTACACTTTATCATCATCTTAATTCTGGAGAATCTACCAAAATTTTAAAAATATTTTTCTCTTGTTATTACGTAGAGTCCTGAGGAAGGCCTCGGCAAGGCCGAAACGTCGACTTAATATAAAATAAACTAAAGATTTTAACTGAAAATCCAACGATCCTGGTCTTTATTTCATCTTCCTGCACCACTAACGATTACACCTTATCATTAATATTGTCGCCTACTCAGAACCTTAGTAATGAAATCTCTGTTAAACTTTTGGGAATTAATATAGATCAAAATTTAAATTGTTCAGTGCACGTCGACAATTTGTGCAGTAGGTAGATATTTTATCCTCACGTAATGTAGTTAATAAATATTATTATTATTTCTAAAAAAATCATTACCTATTCTTATTTTCGATTAGTACTACCCATCCTACTATGTCAAAATATTTTTTATATTTTTATATTTCTAATGAACTAAAATTTTGCGCCTATTGTTCCAAAGTGGAGTAAAGGGCCTCAGCTTAGTTCATAGCATTTTCATGATTTCCATCGAGAGAGAAAAATTCCTTAATTTATTTATTGGAGACTGGAGAATATCTACATCACTGAAAATTTGTTTGTGCAATTAAAGAATTAATCTAAAATATGTACCTACCAAATTACACCATATTGAGTACATAAAAAAATCTGATGTGGCCAGCACAAGACCTCAAGTGCGAAAAATTGGAAAAGACAATACAGCTAATGCTAGTACTGTTACCAAAATTTGGTTCACAAAGCAAACGAAATGGACGAGTAATTAATTTAATAAGTAACTACACTACTACACGCTAAGTATACTAGCTCCTTAAGTTTTAGCAAAGTCTTTTTTTTGCATAGAAAAAATTTAATCCAAGTTGAATATACTCCAAATATTATTTGATACAGCATCAGAAATGCTACATAGGTGTTATGGAATTAATTATTATTAGTAATTACTTCGTAATTGAAATTTGTTGATTGTACTATTTTTGATACAAAAGAGTAAATAAATTATAAAGAAAGTAATAGTTTGTTAGTGATAGTCGAAGGTTCAATACAATACAAAATAATCCTACATTTATCTTTCATTTTAAATTATTATTTAAATTTGCCTCTTTAAATAAAATTATTTCCCATTCATCCGTCAGGCGGCGTTCTCATTGAACAATGAACATACTCGTTCAAGTTTTGTTAGAAGTTGTCAATATAACAATAATTTATACAGTGTTTGGTGTGGTGTGTGGTTTCTCTGTAATGTTATGGTTAAAATAAGTAATATTTAACAGTGACATAAAGCAATATTGTGTTGGAGATCTTATAAGAAAATTTGAACGCAGAATTTAAAGGTATATACATTATTACTTTTGTCTTATCAATGCAATTTAGCTAATAATTTGAGGTTGTAAAGTTGTAATCAGTTCCTCTTTTGCCAGTAATGACTACTATATTCTTCTTCATTATGCACGCTTTTCACGTTTTCATAATTAGTTAAAATCGTTTCGACGTTCCTGATAATTTTCTCATTTTTAAAACTCATTAAAGTTGAAACGATAACGTCTACAGTTTCTTGGTTTATTTATAAATTATCGCTGTTCATTTTAAGAACCCATATTTATGTTTCGTGTTATAATACTTTACCATTGTTAAATGCTTAATATTTTTGCCGATAAGATTTTGTTATAGGTGTGACTAAATCCAGGCGATAATTTTTATTGGTTGACAACAAACAATTGCTAGTTAGGTAGCTGGAGACAGGCGTTTGTTTTTCTACAATATTTGAAGTTTACTTTTCGCATAGATCTGCTATTTGGCTACTGGCGTTTTTCTGTTTGGATAGTTGGTAATAAAATGTCTAAATTTTATTTGACTTTAATTTGACATCTGTTTAAGTCAATTTTAATTAAATTACATTCCAAAACAAGATAATTAGATTAAAACAAAAAATTTAGACATCTGTGAACGCAAAAAATTAGTAACATATGTTTTATTCATTCACAGAAATCATTAATGTTGATAGTAATTATTAAAATATTAAATTGTAAATTTATGCAATCAAATTTAGGAACAGTGAAAGGTATAAAAAAATTTCTACTGTTCTGTTGTTCGGTAATAGACACTTTATTTCAGTAATTTGCGTTAGGTAATGAACTTCATTATTTCACGCAATGGTCTTTACTGATTTTATTTATTAAAAAGTATACGCATTATAATAGTTATTATGTTATTAGGATCGTATAAAGTCAATCATTATGGTACTAGTCATGAAGATTAGCAGACGAGGCGAAGCCGACCTGTCCGATGATGATTGGTGACGATCCGTATTCCATACAAAATTTTATGTGCTGGGCCAAATTAGTCAAAAAGTAAAATAAATTATTTCGTACTGAACAAAACAATTAATCTAAAAAAATCTGACGTGGACACCACATGACTTCCTTGTACGCCTATTAAACTGTTCATACTTTTCTTAATAACTAAAATGTAGAATTATATTACACAAATATATTAATATATAAGTACTACTACAACTACTACTATACTCACAAATATATTTTAGTCATTTTATTTAAACTGCAGAAGAAGATATAAACGATATTTTACTATTGTCACTGCCACTGTCACTGTCATGTCATAATCATTTAAATTTTACGTAGTAAAAAATGTTAATCGATCATGGACTACAAGATACCGAAATACTAAATTATAAGTATATACTTTAATTATTCTTAAATGATACCAGATACAAAAATATTTATAAAATACCGATTGTAGGTAATAATCACATAATCTTTCATTTAAAATAAAAAAAATTGTCTTAAATTAAATATTTATCGAAATATTTGAAAAAAGTACCTACTACTTCTGGTTTATAGATTGAAACCAAAAATAGGAGGTGCACAACTAGATGCTATAACAGTCCTAAATACAAAATTTCAACTTTCTACGTCTAACCGTATTTGAGTTATGCGACATACATACGTACGTACGTACAGACGTCACGACGAAACTAGTCATAATGGATTCAGAAAAGGTCAAAACGGATATTTCCGTAAAAATCTGAGAACCGAAATTTTTCGCGATTACAATACTTCCTTATTACTCCGTACAAGGAAATAAAAATCAGGTTTGCTATTTCGAAACTTTTTTGAAACGGAGTTGTTTGTTATTTCATTATGGTACTGAGTACCATACTGGATTCATTATGGCCCTTGGCATATAATGAACGCTATTATGGTCCTCAAATTGAGACTTATAATGTTGTCATTATGACACGGCATCATATAAATTTATATTTAGCTATTAAAAAAATTATAGACCACTCCAATTTGAAAATTTAAATTGTAAAAATTTAGTTAAGTCAACTAACCTGCAAGAGACACAATTTTGGAAAAAGTGAAAAATCGAAATAAATTCTAAAAACGAAACCATTCAACAGGTTTTACTCCCAATTACAGAATGGTGGTGGAATCCAACCACTTCGTTCAATCTATCTTGGTGCAGTCAGAGCTCAATCCGTGCGACGCCCTTTGAAATTCAAAGTGGCAACGGAGATATTATTTTTTCAGCCAGGATTAAGACGTTCAAGTGGTCAGCTTGAAGCGTCCGAGTGCGATAAAAGTATAGTGTGATTTTACAATTTAAACACACTGCCGGTCCGGAGACTCGAACCACGATACTCCGGGTTCATACGTCATCAAATACAGAGAGCGCTGTGTTTAACATCAGGCGAAGCTAACTGCCTCGATCTAGAACTAAATCAATCAAATTTGGAATTATTTTAACCATTTCAACTAAAATTGGCAGTTTAATGAAATACGTGTTTTTCATCAGCAACTTTATAATTAATTACTTCATTTTATTAAGTATGAAGCATCCGCATATTCCAATTAAATATAAAGATAAATTATTATAAAAACAGAAACTTTTTTCTTATAATTCCTTCAAATGAATGGTCTATAATTTCCTCTCAATTATCAAAGTGGGTATTTTTTGTGACATTTATTCACATTAGCATATCCGAGAGCTGTGTTGGTGTTGGGTCACTCGTTCTTGTTTAGATTTGGATGAAATGATTTCTTGAAGCGATTTGGGGCCTTGGAATTAATCAGACCTCGTAGAAAATTACAGTGCTTTAGTTAGTAAAATTAGGCGAAACGCGGTGATGTGATGAAAGTTTTTAAAATGGGCTGATTATTGATGAAGGAATTTTAATAACCTGCTTTTGAAAATGAATCATTCACTGGTTAGATTTGTCATACCTACTATTCATATGGAATAATACATTGAAATAAATCTTCAAGAAACAAATCTCAAATTTTGCTGAAAAGAAAAATTACATCTTAAAAATTATTAGGTATTGTAAAAGAAAATTAATTGCAGATGATATTGTGTTTATTTCCTTTAGTACTGCCATCTTTATATTTAATTTTACAGTACCTACGCGTTAGTAAATACGAATATGCTTGCGTTTTTTGAAGATACAAATTTAGAATAAGATGTATTTGTGTCACAAAATATTATAAACTGTTATTACACAAAAGCTTTTTGTTTTGCCGGATAAATTTATGTTTGCATTGAAACCTTGTTGCCTATCAATTTGAAAAAAAAATTGTTTAATAAAATCACGACACCCGACACCGAAGATGATTTTATTTTAAAACAATTTTTCGATTCAAATTACCGTCGGTTACAAGGTTGAAAATGTAAAACAGAAATTTATTCGGCAAAAATAAAATGCTCGAGTGTAATTCTATCTTTCTTTTCACAAATATTCCAAAAATCTAATCGTTTCGCCGACAAATAATATTAGAAATATGAGATAATATGCTACTAAAGAAAAGGTAAATACGGTTTTATTACTTGCAAAAAATTACCTACCATTTTATCCGCTGTCAAAGCGATAAAATTGTGCTTTGTTTATGGCTTACTTTATACATTAGTGAAATTACCAATTATAATTATTTATAATATCCATGTGCATTAATTATTTTCGAAATTTTTTTAAATGCTTTCCAAGAACGTATTAATTAACTCGAGTGAAACACGGGAGACCGATTATACGTTGTTGAAATGCACAATGAAAAATTTCCTGGACGTAAATAAATTATATTGATAAGAAATAATTTTTTTATGTTAGGTATTCCATGTAACAATGTTTAAATCAGTTG
The DNA here is from genome assembly GCA_947534325.1 of Agonum fuliginosum. Taxonomy (NCBI): domain Eukaryota; kingdom Metazoa; phylum Arthropoda; class Insecta; order Coleoptera; family Carabidae; genus Agonum; species Agonum fuliginosum. Next base: position 46,936,290 of record OX384029.1, read on the forward strand.
ACTTTAAATTAATGTCGTACTTAGTAAGATTTTCGTAAAATTGGAATATTGATCCTTTTTAGAAAGTATAAATTAAATTATTTTTATTTAGAAATTAGTTGGTAGATACTTTTTTATATTAAATACGGTACTATTCTAGCCACTAAAAAATATGTAAAGATATTACGTATAACCACAATACGGGTACCAATATGTGTGTGAGTTTGTAACTTTGTAACATTAAAAATACAAGTACCTGTAGGTATTTAAAGACTGAAAAGATGCAAACACGTAGCTTGTAAAATTATAATATGTTTATATTTTTATGTAAACTAGATAATTATAATTATATAAATATGTCGAGGCAGTAGCTGTGCGAGTTTATAAGCACAGTGATGACGTATGAAACACGGAGTTCCTTAGTTCAAGTCACTCGGCCGGCAGTGTGCTACTGTCGTTTTATTTTAAAAACATCTTGCAATTAAATCGCATTCGGATGCTTCAAGCTGATCACTTGATCGTCTTAAAATTAGTCCTGGTTGCATTAGAATCCCTCCGAAATATCTCCGGTGCCGCTTTGAATTTTAAAGGTCGTCGCACAGACTGATTGGTCTAAATGTGGTTGGATTACACTGTAATACATCTACCATTCAGTAATAATTGGCAGTAAATCCTGTTGAATGGTTTGGTTACCAGCAAAATATACTATTGAATCAGTGAGTAAATTTAATCTTAATCTTCAACTAAGAAAAAAGCAGATGGCACTGCGAATGCAATCCGTTTTACACTCACACTTTTTATTAGTTCAATTTTTGGCGTGAAAAAAAATAGTATAATTTGTGAATAATGCTGTCATAGGGAGTGTAACTTCGATGTAACTATGAAATTTAAAATAAGAAGGTATAAGTGAGTAATATTTTGTTAAATGAAAATATTTGCTAGTGAAAAACCACCGCTCATCTCAACCAATCAGGGTAGACAAACATTCAACACCAGAAAATAAAATTCTAGAATTTTCATACACAGGAAAATGCATGCACAAGAAGATTCAAATCTAGATATTATATGCGTAATAAAATATCTACATCAAAAGATTCATTTACAGAAAAATTCAAAACTAAAAATGCAAACATATTGAGATACAAACACAGGAAGTCGCAAATCTAGAAAACTAGTTTACGGGTAGCTTTTCAACACTATAAAATAAAATTGTACAATTTTCATACACAGGAAAATGCATGCACATGAAGATTCAAAGCTAGAACATTTATACCTACGTAATAAAATACCTGCATCAAAAGATTCATTCACAGGAAAATTCAAATCTAGAATTTTAGATTCGTCATAAATACAGACACAGGAAGATGCAAACTTAGAAAGATGTAGATATTTTATTACGCATATATTTTCTAGATTTGATTCTTCTTGTGCTTGAATTTTTCTTATGAAAATTCTGGAATTTTATTTTCTGGTGTTGAACCTATGTTCCCGACTAATCAGATTAAAGAATATCATTGCCCTGCCCTATCGTACCAATGCTTTTTTATTAGCTGAAATGAGGTATAAATAAAATGGAATAACAAAAATTATATTAGTTGTAAAATTTCAATGCGATTTTACTATTTTACCGGGTTAATATTAATCTTATCGGCGCTTGACGCCATTCTGACTGCCTGCCTCTTGACTGCTATGAAATTAAGTTTTTTGAGACGCAAATAAAACAAAGTTTATTGAAAATTTAACAGCTGACTATTGTGCTACTGAATGCTTAGCAGATTTATTGTTAAAATACGAGCATTGTTCGCCACTTTGTTATTACGAGCCTATTTATGTGAAAGTATTTATTACTTATGATTTATTTTTGTGGACGTCAAATAAATTTTGCGTTTATGGCCAATTGTAGAAAAGACGATAAAATAGTGCAATATTTATTTCAATTTTAGTTTTCTTTTCTGCTAGGTAGGCACTTAAGATGGTATTCAATGGACGGAAATTACGGAGTGGTAATAATAAATAATATAATCTGTCAATTTGTTTTGATACTAGTTTGTATAGTTTCAAATTTTTAAACTTGGTGCCTCTTAGAAGTATTGTAAATTATTGATACGTATTGCGAAATTTACAAAAATAAATAAATAATTATTTGAGAAGTTCTGTAAGTTTTTATTTATTTATGCACGGTCATATCCTAATTTGACAGTTAGACACGAATTTCTTTGACATAAACGTCACTTTATAGCCCATGGATCACATTATAGCGCAGTGCGCCATAAAAAAACGTCAAATTAATTTCAAAAAGTTCAGATTTTCAATTTTCCTTATATAAATAATCCTATAAATAACCATTTTCTGTAATTAGTTGTATTTTTTATTTAAATATCATCATTTTTACTTACATTTAATATAAATTATCTTGTAAATATTTAATTCAATGATGACAACTTTGACATTTTTTATAGATTTTTGTTTATTTCCGGTATTTTTTTGGTCTCCTAGCAACAGTCCAGGAATTAAGTAATTTTTGATAATTTGAACAATTTGAACAAGTAAATTATATTAATTAATTTGTAAGAAAATATTCAACCGTGCATAAAGTTGGGTATGTACCACAGCCGTAACGCTTTTATGGCTCTTGACGTGTTTTTAGCCCTCGCCTGACGCTCGAGCTCAAAATCACGTCTCACGCCATAAAAGCTTCTTTACTCCCTTAATGCATAAATAACTATTATACAATGTTTCAAGAAACTTTGCATTCCCTTCGTCAGGTAATAACACTAATAAGTAAATGTGTTTACAAAAAACAACAAGCAATTATTTTATATACTAGAGAGCTACTATGATCTAATAAATAATTATTTATTTATCATTATGAGTTCTGAAAACTTCTATTAATTTACAAAAAATATTTTAGCAAATTATTCAACAGTTTTTAAAAATTTGTTTGAATAAAATTCTGACTTAATAGAGACTATTATTTTCTTATTACTTTTTTGTCAAATAAATGCAGAAATATTGAATGATTTATATGTATTTGGGTAATAGAGTTTTCTATAATATTTTTTGTATTTGGCGTTCACAAAGTTAACTTTGTGAAACGCAACTGAATGTCGCCAGGGGCCACTTTGTGACACGCAACATATTTTTTTAGAAGATTTGGTATTGGTTTGGTAGTATCAGAGGACATTTACTTCAATTGTCAAACTTCAAACCTCAGAAGAGAAAAATTTCAGTATAAAATAAACCTCTAAATCGGATTTGTTTAATTAGTTAGTTTTTATTCAATAAAATTAATGAATCTAGTAAGTTCAATATTTTCTATAATGTCTGCACTTATCACATAGAATAGTTCAGTAATTATGTAGTTTTAGAGTGACAGTGATCAGTGACAGTTAAATAAATGGCAATAATAATATATAAATGTCACCAACTAAAACATAAATTTCCCTATATCGACTTGTGTATATTGCGGCAGTATAATTTGAATTTTAATATTGAAAAGAAACTAAAAGTAAAAAATAGTATAAAGAATTCATTTTATAAGACATTTTTCGCACACTTTGTCCTTTACTAAATTTGGACACGTGCGAAAACATCATGTCTTATAAAACTTGTTCTTTAATATACTATTTTTTATACATGATACAATTTTACACATGCCGTTTGATTTTACTTAATGGCGGTTCGGTAAAATTTGTTTAGCTTTTAGAGGTTATTTAAAAAAAAGTTGCTTTGTAATAAAAAAGAGAGCCTGCAAAAACGTTAGTTTGCACAATGTATTGTTCAATTGTTCAATAGTGTAAAATCGAGTAAAATACATAAAACAGATTAATGTGAAATTTAACATTAATTTGCTGGCAAACAAACAAAAAATTAAATAGGTAACTGTCAAATTCGAATTCTTAAAAAGTTTTACTGTCACTGGTAAAATTTAAAACAAAATTTGACAAGTGGGCTATTCTGCAGTTTAGCCGAAAATAGATAATGTCGGTCAAAATATATAATATATAATGCGTGCGTTAGGTATTTGTATCCCTCGGATTTATTAAAGCACTCCGCTTCGCGTCGTATTATCGTTGTTGTGAATAATTTGTTCTGTGAAATGGTACAATACTGGTACAATAATAAAATAATTTATGAATTTGGAGAATGGAAAGCTAAGTAAATATTGGGTGTACATTTCGAATGTATCAACGTATATAATTTTACAGTAAAGTGAGAAAATATTTCTCAAAACTGGCACAAAAGTATTTTAAAGTAAAATTTTTACAGACCCATTAAAATTAAAATAATTCCCCGTATTTATTCAAATGAACTTACGCGGAAACAAAAATAACCTGAAGCCAAACCGCAAAATTTAAAGAAACATTTCCGTAATCAAGACATTACATTACACCATATGCTTACTGGTTACTTACCTTTATTATTATGCAAATTTAAATTAAGTTATTAGCGCAGAATTTCAATAAAACCGCATAACAGCGAGAACTGTGCCCTACTTTTGTCAATTCATCTTTCAACACCAAAGAAGAATAAAGATATTTCTTTAACGAGGTGAAAATAACAATAATCACTAAAGAAACTCTCTGAATAACTCTTGGAAGTTGGAAAAATTTTGAGAAAGGCTGGAGGTACAAACAGATGACACCACAATAATCGGTGTTCGAATATATCAAAGAGACCGCCGACGCTATTTGGGTGTTCCTGACGAAGACAGAAACACCTCTGGCTTGTAGTAAGACAGAGAAAGAGCTAGCCTCTTATGTGTTTGTGTGAGAAAGATGGACACTATATGAGTGAGATGGGCATAGTTTTGTATAGAATATACTAACAAGTAGAGATTCAGGGTTATAATATGTTTTAGTGCGTCGAATTAAGAATTATTCTCGGTTTTATTTTTTTATACCGTGTTGTATTGGCGGTTTCTTTGAGCCTTAAATTGTTGACATAACTTTGGGCAATTAACAGAATTAATAGAAAATATTAATTTTTACGGGGGTTTTTAATTGTACTAAAAATTTTCCATTTTCGTTTAAAAATTATAGTAGCAATTTTCAACACAATTAAAGATAACATCGTCCTTTACGATCCATTTTTATTTTAAACTAGCGTGCCTATTCAACAACCGAAAAATGTTTACATTTATGATTTATTGATTATTGTTTACCTTTAAGAAAGTTTAAATTCATACAACTAAATACGTGCATTCACACGTCACACGTCCCACTTTTAAGGAGGTTGGTGACCATATATTAAAATGATGATAAGAGGCTGAAATTTATACAGTGCCTTTATTACACTATGAGATTCTAAAAAAAGTTATATTTAATTTTCGACAGTACTGTTTTTGAGTAATGTTGAAATTACGCTCGTTTTACATGGACTCTTATGGCAATTCACCAATTTTTTGTTTTGCATGCTTTGTTTAAATTATGTGATAAAATGATGAAAAATTCATAGAATATTTCCTACAAACCTTTAAAAATAAGTTCGTGAACTTTTTCTAAACCATTTGAAAGTTATTTAAAAAAATGTAAGCATGCCAATAATTTTTCGATTAGAGAATTAGAAATATATCAGCCAACGCGCGTTGTTTTACCGCCACAAACGCTAATGGCTGTGAATGCTCATATTTAATTAGATATATTCCAACTTTCTTAAACGTAAACATAAATGTTAACCTTAAAATGGGGCTATCTTCGACATAAATGCAAACCCATTAGGAAGATACAAATCTAAATCTAGAACACTAGTTTGTCTCTTCAACACCAGGGGATACACAAATTAGGTTTAACTGAACTAAATAAACAACCAGTAGGTACCATTTTTAACTCCCACATACTCGGTTTTTCATTATCTTTTCTATATTTGCATCTTCCTGTGTTTGCATTAATTTATAATGTAACATAAAATAATAGAATATAATTAATAATTGCGTAGGTAGTTTCAAATTTTAAAATATTTTCAAATAAAGCTGCAAATAATTTCAAAAAGACACAAACTTAGACTAATGCTTTTATCTCTAAGAATATGTATATCAATTAATGCAATTACTAGAAAACAAGAACGATATTACAATAAAAAGGATCTCTTTTATATTCTATACCTAGCACAAAAATATTTAAAAAATCATTATTTTGTAGATTTTGTACCTACTTGCGTATTGATTGTCGAATTTTTGAGGAAAATACAAGCAAATTTTGACACCTGTATTTGTGGATCACCTGTACAAATATTTAAAAATTCAATAAAATTTTCAATGCTTCAAAACTGCATTTCTTCCTCAAAAGAGCTAATCAATTAACCTCAAATCGATTTTGTAGCAAATTTTCCATCATCAACTTTATCTATTTGTCCTTTTTAAAGTGCACCTTTCCCTATTTATTTTCGGCACCTGCTTTGGTCATCCTTTAATTCTATTATAATTCTTCTCTATGAATAGACCACAAAAGACGACATTCTAAAAATATTTTATATTTTTACAGCCGCGCCAAGGAAAAGAAAGAAGAGACGCTAAAAGGACTTGAGAGGATAGCGGCCTAACTTCTTAAAAGGTAAGAGCAGTAAAAATTATAAAAGGTTTTTTATTGAATTAATAAAACTATAAACTGTGGTAATTAGTATACGGATACAGATATGTCGCCTAAAAATTTTAAGTGGATAAGAAAAATTTTGGGTTATCTTAAATGAAAATAAAAATGTCTTCTCTACCTAGAGAAGATGGAGAGGTTTATTTAAAATATAACAAGAACAGGACACAATTATTTAAAATAGCTAATATCAACTCATAGTTTTGCTTAAAGATTAATTTTTATATTTGAATATTAGTTTAAGCTAAACAAAACAATGGTCGACGGTAGAGTGTTGACAGATTTTAAAAGCGTTTTTATAAGAGAAGGGACCGCTATCATGCAAAATGGCGGTCGATTTTAAATTTTTGTTGTTTTTCTCGTAAATGGATAAAATTACGAAAAAAACTGTTATACACAATTGTAGAACACAAAATTCTCTTTAAAAACGGTTTTTATCAATTTTTATGTAAGTGGTGTAGATTTATATGTTTAGATAATTTTCAATTATTTTAAGCATGTTCGTTATTTTGTCTCCTCGTACAGAAATAGCTGTAATTATAATACGGACTTGCGGTTTCCAGCATTCGATTGCTGGAATATTTCTCTATTTGGAGTATTATTTTTAAGTTTCGTGACCTTCGGTTTAGTCAAAATTTAAACAAATTTTCCAACAAATTGTAAATAAATTTTTAAATTAAAAAAAAATAGTGTTCAATCAACTGCCATTTCTAAACGGATTAAAAATATCGACTTCTATTCTATTAGACCTATTATAGGTAGGTACTATAAATTTTTGAGAGTCTTGGGTTTAGCAGATATTTAAAGGTTTTCTCTGAGAGAACAGATAAATGTTAGAAATTTATTTTTTCGTTGTGTTTAATCAACTGTTATTTCTAAACGGATTGAAATATCGACTTCTGGTTTTCAGCATTCTATTTCTTGGACATTTTTGTATTACACACATTATTCTAAAAATGTTTAGGGTCTTGGTTCATTTTTCTCCGGGAGAAAACTAAGAAATTTTAGAATTTCATTTTATTATATTTAATCAACTGTCATTTCTAAACGGATTTTAGTCGTTAAATATTTCGAGGAAAATATGAGCGGTCCGGCGGCCGGAATTCCAGCAATCCGGTTTAAAATAGGCCGGAATTCCGGTGCCGGCGATTCGGCCAAAAGGCAATCCGTTAGAACGTTAGATGAATTTTGAATACCTATACTTTAATACAAGAAATTCTATTGGATGTTAAAAGCCCTAATACAAGAAGTTTAATTGGTTATAGAAATAACTCACTGGTGAGTAATGGGGCACATTGCACACTGCACTGCAAGCAATTTTAATGAGAGTCGTGGATAAAACTATTTTTTATTTATTCTATCAAAAGTTCGTATTAATTTAAAAATTCTTTAATTATCTCCCATAAAATCTCTAAAATTTACGATTTGTTTTCTTTTCTCATCATCATAATTCCGCAGTTTTCAACCCCTAAGAAAAAAATCCCCTAGGAATGCGTGTAAAATCCGTCCAATTTAGTAGGAATCTATTTACGATGTGACAATTAGGCTCTCGGCAGGCGCCCTTGATCTGTAGGGCGGCGCGCCCTAATAGCTTTGAAGTTGGCGCCGACAACAAAACACACACGAGATGCCGCATGTGTTGTGTGACTGTGCGAGTGTGTGTTAGTAAGAAACCGGATAACGCACAAGATGTCTACAAATTGTGATGAATTGGACGACTTAATGACTGAGAAGACAATTTGCAAGCGGAAGAATTTCTGCTATTTTGCTATCGCGTTTATTTAATCAGTTTCTACTGAAACATGTATAGATATCTTTTATTATAACCGTGTGTGCGGTTACCAGCCGTCTAATTTATTATTGATAATTTAATGACATTAATAAGTGATGCCGCCGAGACGAGAACCAATAAATTTCTCATCTCGGATTGTCCAGGTGAGACGTGAATTCAAAATTACGAAATAGATATAGAAAAATTTGAAAATAATATTATATTATTCATTTTCATATTTTTTGTTTTGAAATAAATATTTTAATTTCTAAAAAAAATTGTGTGCAAATCTGCAAATTTAACAAACATGTAAAAAAAATTCCTAAATTCACTTCTTGCTTTTCAAATAGATGGTAACAATTTTTTTTCGTGAAATTGAGACGAGACCAGAATCGAGTACCTACTTTGAGACGAGAATAATAACAGCCGAGAAAATGAGAATTTTATGTATTCTCGTCTCGAAAATTTGATCCGTATTACATACAAAATTTTATCTGCTGTCGTTCATTAGTCAAAAAGAAAAATAAATTATTTGCATTGAACAAAAAAATGTATATTATATATATAATCAGGTTTGCTATTTTTGAAACTTCCTTACTCGCTTCCCTTAGTAACGAGTTGTTTGTTATTTCATTATGGTACTGAGTAGGTACCATACTGGATTCATTATGGCTCTTTGCCTATAATGACCGCTATTATGGTCCTCAAATTGTGGCTTATAATGTTGTCATTATGATACTCCATCAGATAAAATAATTTATTTGTTTGTGTTTTGTAGCAACAACCCGGAAATTAAGTAATTCCTTTAGTGGTAAATTTTGTGTCTAATTTAATTAGTTTTTAATTTAAAAAATTTTTTTGTTACTGTGCTGTGCTGTAAAGTATTTACTTTACTAAACGAAACGATTTTGTGTTAAGTAATATTATAGTCTAATCTTTTTAAAAAAACCGTTTTCTTTATGCCTAATATTTATTTACCATTTACGAAAAGAAATAGTATTTTTATTTTTATTTTAAGAAAGGGTGAAATAGAAAAGTTAAACTTTTATTACCATTCAATTTACTAAATACTACATTTACGTACCTATACTATTTTAGAAAGATTAGTAAGCTTTCAACCTTTATATTTCTGAAAATTAAGTCATATACACAATCGAAACTACTTATTAGCAGAGTCATTGAAGACATTATTGCAGCATTCAGTTTAAAATGTATCATTTTTGTTTGAAATTCAGTCCAACCTAAAAATTAGTTCCTATTAAAAGAGATTAGAATTCATTGAATTAACATATCCAACACATTGGAATTATTTACGGTTAGAAAATTAAAACATAAAACATCAATACCCCTAGCGACTAATATCCAATAATTACAGAAAAATCGCCTATAAAAATCAGCATCTTTCTAAAACACGGAAAAATTAAACCTAATTCGTTCTAGTTCAGCTAAGACTTCTTCCGTTGCTATTAAATCCACAATTGTTATTGCAATTACAGGGAAATTACACAGTAGCACTTTCCACTGTTTCAGTGAGGGGAAATTTCCTCAGAGGGGGTGGGGTACAGTAGAAGAAGAAGACGAGGTAAAAGTGTGGAAAGGTTTATGTTATGATATGCCGTGCCTGTTTGAAATTACAACTGGCCCTATTATATTCAAATGCGAACAGAATTCAAATTAAATTGCATAGCGTGTAATAAACCAGTTGAGAGCCTAGGCATGGGCGGCGACACTGGGTAGAGGGGAGGGTAATTTAATTGTTGTTAATTTGTTACCGACGAGTGCTTTGTTGGCATTGTTTATTGTTTTATCTTTATAAATGTAAATCAGAACGGGGATTTAATATCCAATATACCAGTTATGTTTTTGTATTTTTTGTAAAAACAACTAATATTATTTTTGACTCGTATTATGATTCATAATATGTGAGGCTGCCAAACCCAAGTTGGTAAAAGGCATGATCGAGTTCACACGAGGAAAGTTTTCAATAAAAAATTCTTGAAAGTAAAACAAAAGTACTAGGAGCTGGCATAAAAATTAGCAATACTGTTCATACGGGCGATGTTCTTATTTTTATGAAATGTATTTGCTCTAATATATTTTAAAGAAATAATTAGTTTCCCCCACAGTTTCCCCGCATGACCAGAAGAATATCCTTAAATTGTGACTAAACCTGTGCGTCAGAAAATTTGAAAAAAATTTATACTCATAGAAGAGTATTCAGGAAATTGGATTCTGCAAACCGGAAATCCACATTTTTATTCACAAAAAAATTATAGTCGTTTTCATATGATCGTTTTGTTTATGATTTTCTCGAAAACTGTACCACTTTCATAAAAAATATGTACTTATACAATTTTATAGCAAATTTTGTGCTCTACAATTTGCTATTCTCATAGCTTTTTTGTAGTACAAAAACTCTTTGAGCAGTTGGAGCTAAACCCCAAATATCAGATATCAATAAAATGAGTTCATTCAAACGTCATATTTGTCCCAAATTCGTTAGAATAATAATAATAATAAATTTGAAGTTTGCAAAATTTTCTACAGACTGAAATCCGAGTGAAATTTTTTTTAGTGATGTGAACGCAATTATTCTGCCCCTTGTGAAAACAATCCCCGTACGCCACTGTCCGCCGACTTTTTCCTCAGATATCTCAGCTCGCATTTCAGTGCGTTTTTTCTTCTCGATTACCGAGAAACGAGTTTGTTTTTGTTCCGTCGATTGTCCTTTGTTTAGTTGTTTCTATTTGTGCCGTGCGGAGGACAAAAATGCCCGTTTCTGTAATTGTGCACATACGCCGCCATCTTGGATCTGTTTGTGTGCGTACAGAGCCGCCTGGCGGTGAAAGAGAAAAGCGTGCGCACTGTGTGATCTTTCAGCGGCAAATGCTTCATATTTATTGAGAAATTACGCGTGGAAGATGATGATGATGTTATTTTTATAATGTGGGCTGATTATTTTGTTTGAGTCAGATGTGTAATTGAAATTTAGACCTCAAAGGCTAGTGATTTATTAATTAGAATTATAATTGTAATTATACTTTTATTCAAACTTCAAAGAGTGGCAATGTTGACTTTTATTTATATTATGTTGGCTCATCGTATAATTTCGTAAGTCACTCATAATATTATTTATTATAAATGTGTCTAATAACATTATAATATACAGGGTGTTCACTATGTATCTCGGTAAATATCAACTTTATAAAAAAAATTGTATATAAAAGTTGTTTAACATTTTATTTTCCATAATTCAATTTTTTGTATTTCAGAAAACAAATGAGTAACGAATAACACTTTAATTTTTTAAATAGCAATGTACCCTGCTTTCATTAGGCTCATTTTATAGAGATTTTTTTTCTCTTTTCGATGACATAAGATCTTAGTACCATTATACCAGAAATTTAAAAAAAAAATGTGAAAACTGTTATAAAGTTAATTTCACCAATAACACATGAATCTAGTTTCTTTTATTTGTCTTAACAATTGAATGTAGGCCATAAATGTGACAGAATCTTGTTTATTTAAGTTTAAGTTAAGTAAATTTCTGGTATAAGGGTACAAAGATTTTATGTCATCGAAAATTTAAAATTTAAATTTTTATTTTTGTTACTCTTGAAGTTTAGTTTCCAAGCTAACTTCAAAGCCTGGGTACCTACACTACATTTATCATATCATAACCCTTAATATTCTTTTTAAACATTCGCAGCTGTCAAAATTCGTTGATATATTATTACTTCACGCATATTTACCTAACCTTTCCTTAAACGACATCATAATATACTTTAAATTTCTAAAGACTCCACCGCTTTTGAATGTGGTAGGTACATAAGTAAATTTAGTCAGTCTCAGTGACTTGGTACTATTTTAAAACAATATTTCAGGCAGGTGTAGCGTAGCCGTGTAGTTGTTAACGGTTTACACCGAACCACGAACCAGGTTCAGAAGTGTGGTTAATGGTTGGTTAGATCACCTGCAACGGCACACAAATAATTCAGGGTTTTCTCGATTTCATAATGCCTAATTACGGCCCTGGAGATTGTAAGTGCCACGGGCACGTGTTAATGAAAACATTACCATTTTGAATCGTTTAGTTATTATTTATTTATGCAAACATTTTCATCTAAAATTTCAGGGCGATATAAATATTCTATGGTATGATAATTGTTTATAATTAAATTATAATAAGAGTTAATGATACACAGGTAATAGATTCTAATCGGTTAGATTTTGAATACTTTGATGTAGGTCGCCCAATCGAGGTGTATACTCTATACTGTATAGGTTATTATATAATTTTAATATGAAATTTTATAGTACGAGATTATTCGTAAATATTTGTTAAATATTTATGTAATAAATACATAGGTACATAAATAACAAAAAAAAAATTTTATCATTCCAAATTTATCTTGTGAAATAAATAAATAATTAAATATAGCTGTAAGGTTGTACCTACTTCAATCGAGAATTTGATAATATGATAATAAATTATTAGAATTATGGAGGTTCCTAAGCTTACGGCTTTTAAAGAAATACTTATTGGATATCAATTTTCAACATATATAACTTATAGGAAAGTGATAATAATGGTTAATTTTGATAAATTTATTAGCTTTTTATCGAAATGAAAATGTAACTCATTTGAAACGTGCATTAAAATGCGCCATGTGTGACGTAGCTAACATTGAAACCGAACCGTGAGTAGATTTGTTCGTGTTAGATCGTTTTTTGTCGTTTTGACTACGGATTGTACGACGGACCTGTGTTGAAATAAGGTAAGATCTATGTATCGTATTGGGTCCATGTCAGCGCGGTGAACGTATGTTCTCAGGGCCGGTGACGTCACACCGTCACACACGGCATCGTTTTTCGCGGCAACTATTTTTTTTTCAATTTTATGAATTTTTTTCTGGCTTCTTAACAACTTTTTGGCAAAAAATACGGGTCAAATATTTTAATTAGATTAACATAAACAAACCAAAAAATCGTGGAAACTCCCATTGACACTTCTCTGCGACTCTGGGTAAGAATAAATCGCTAAAGCGCCGCTGATTTGCGAAGAAATGCACAGATGGACGTAAAAACCCAACCTAACTTGGGTGTGCTAACCTCACGTACTGTCAGTCTTATACCCAAAACCTGAGTAGTTGGTCCCTAATTAAATTTAAACTGTAAATGGAATGAATTTATTTTAATTGACACCGTCCCTACTCCCTACTATAAAATCGATTTAAATCTAATTTCAATTTAAAATCACGTCGTACGTTATCTATCTTTATTTAGTATTCAGTTGAAATCCTGTATCAAATGATCAATATTCATAAACCCACGTCCCAATAGTTGGAATACATCACTTTCATCACACAATACACTCGATGTCCGCTTGACGACCCTCGCGCCAACAAATTAAAAATCGCTCATATAACTTATGAATATTGCACTTTGAGAATGTGAAAGCCGACACAGTTGGGGATGGCGCGATTCGCACACGCTCAACTCGACCCCGCACAATTTAGTATTCTCACAGTCACATTTTGGTTTTTGGTCCCTAAACATATTATACTTGGTCCAATTCTCATTATAATTTGACTGGGAATAGAAATAAATCTGCATTTTATAAGGCCGTTTTCATAATTAATGTAATGTATAAAATTAACAATCATGAGCTAAAATTGCAATATATTGTTCGAAAAGGTTACAAAATTATTTGCTAAAATTTATGTACATTTACGTTAAATAGTTTGTAAGATTTTTTGTTGTTTATTCTTATAACAAAAATGTACAGTGTTTTGCCACCTTAATATTAGGTTCATTCGCTCGATGAATTATAACACCATTGGCCCATTTTAATTTTTTGATAAAATACCAGTAATTTTAAGTACATTTTATACCTTAAACCATAAATGTTCAATAGGTTCAATATTAGTTCATTTCATTCCATCATCTAAAAAAAAATATGATGGAATCTAACGATTTTTATATAATTCTAGTAGAAATAAAGAAATATAATGATATAGTTTTGGTAATTTTAATTTATTGTTTATAATCCAGTCAAATTAACTAAAAATTACTAAAAAAATCATAAGATAAGATATTCTTTGACATACATACACTCCTATCTATTGCTCAAGAAAATTCTTTAAAAAATTTAAAAATATCGGCTATATACTTACATAAAATAAAATATGGCCACTTGACAAAATGAAATCCGCAGAACATTTCAAGAATTTGAACTTCCCGGCTTGTTACCTATACTTGTTATATTTCCTAGCGATTGCTAATGTCCGCCCTTGGTAACAGTGTTCGTAATTTGGTCCCAAGTAATTATCTGAGATGTTTGTATTGAGTACCTAATGTAATTTTTGATCGTACTCAGGATGTGGCTAGGATAGATTTTACGTAATACCACTTGAAGTAGAAGAATTTTTAATCATCCCATGGACGATTCTTGTCAAGTGGGTAGATAAAATTATCGTCTTTTGGTTTCAGCCATTTTTCTATTGTAAACATATGTTTAAACAATTTTTGAGGTTCTGATTTTTATAGCTGCAATTTAAGCATAATTCTTCAAGAAAAAATTATACTATTTTAGTAATTTTGATATGAAATCTTTATTGTAGGTAATCTAGAAAATGCAAATACCTATTTATCTCCATCAGGGTCCCGATATTCAATTCCGAAAGTATTTTTCTGTTACACATTGTGTTAAAAATTATATATTGTTTAATATACCATAGTTGTATATTATTTCATGCATTATTTATTTACTTTATTAGTAAAAACATTTTCCTAGTGAAATTTGCATGTCAAATAGCGGCGCCGCTAAATTTAATCAACAAAAAGTCTTTGAAAAAAATTTTCTAATTCGTTGATAGCTTCAAGACAGTGGATTTCTTATTTCCAGGATTCAGAAGCATGAAAGAATCCTCAAATAATCCTTATGCCCAGAAGACATTAGAAAAATGTAAATATCGCAATCCGCAAACCAATATTTCTCCTTAGATTTCCTATTCTATTTGAGCCTTGGCAAAATCCCGATCCTCAAGCTCTGACAAAGAGGCATAATAAAGTCAGCCCACGGCACACAATAACTATATTAGCTATTGTTGTCAGTACATTAACTTGCATTTAGCAGAGTGCAGGGCACATCGTAGAGGATCATAGAGACTGGATTGTATTGTTGTTGGTGCCGAACGCGAACACCCAGGTTGTTGTCGGTGTTCGGTTGTCCGTGTTGTGTGAGAGTAACAAATCGGTGCTCCGCCCAGAGAGCGCTAGAGGAGCGTGCCAAAATATTACAGTGGCCCAAACAAGTTGAAAAGAAAAATCTGATGTGGCCAGCACACGACCTCTCGCCTAATTCTGCTTATTCTACTAATCTGATAAATAGTTTTACTTACATTTTAATAGTTTCATGTAAACGATAATGTAAACCAAGATGCAAGCAAAAGATGTCAATAGGGTAGTTTACCATTTTTTAAAAAGTTGTTTATTGAAACTTCATTTTATTTGAAAGCGATTGAGAGTACTTACTGATTGTTCTTAATAAAGCTGTAATTAATTTTTAAAGTTTGTGTGACGTAGATGTATAGCTGAAAATCTTCTCAAACCATGAGGTTGAAATTAAAATGTACTCATGTAAAATCAACTGTTTCTAAATGTTACAAAATATAAAATACATTTGGTAGTTTCTTTATTAATGTAAGTAAGAATACACTTGAAACGCATTATTGTGACGTAGATGTATCGATACGTAAAATCTCAAATATTTAAAGAACTATTAACTTTTTGAAAACTTTTTTCCTGGTATGAACTCATTTTTGAGGTCTCCTTTCAATATAATTGACTGAATTGCTAATTTGCTACTATGGTAAAGTACCCTATTGTATTGTAACTGTCATAATTTGTAGAAACAAATTTCATATGATCATAGAGAACAAACTGGAATTTCAATATTAGTTGCACTTTATTTTATTGTTAAATACTACCAGATTCAGCAAATTGTATTTAAAATTCACTGTACCCATAGATAATTATATTTTATTTTATTTTTAGTTTCAAAAATTGTCATAAATAAATAATATACCAATTTATTTGGAAAACTATGTCAAGTTTCAAAAAGTACTACTTCCGGTATGCGGATTTCTACCAAAATCTTATCCGGTGTTAAGATTCTTATTAAAACCTTAAATATGAAATTTGGTTATTAAAGGTTTGATACTTTTTAAGTTAAAATAGAAATTTTTCTGGAATGTCTATGATTTAAGTAAGTTGTAGTCAACCATTTTGAAATTGCAAATCATGCCAGAATCGCCTTTTGAATGAAGTCATTGAGAATATGAAAATTGTGCAAAAAGCAATAGATTTACTGTTGTTATAAAATGTAATAGATACAGTATAATTTATTAATAAATAAATATTAATACTCAACTCTGTAATTTCTGTAGAAAATGTATCAAGAAAATTACAGCTCACGTTAAAATTACACAACTTAATTTACGCTTGTATATAAATTTGAATAAACAAATCACCCATAATTATTATTGCCATTAATAGAAATCTTAATAAAAACCTTGCAGCCAATCATAAATTTTCTTATACAATGCCATTCGCTGCAAATAAAGTTATAATTCACTTCTTACATAAAACATTAAAGAACATATCGTTTCATCGCCAGCTAGAAATGCGGGCAATAATGAGAAAGATTAATTAATTTGACGCTAATAACACTACAATATAATGCAAAACTTCTGAAAGCCGAGCAAGTGAACAAATTAATCCACACGACATTCTGACAAGAAGCAATTGTAAAATTAAAATGTAAAGCAGCACATTTCGAAGGATTTCTTTACAAAGATGTATGATTAAAGAACTATTTTTTCTTTTCTGTAGTTTTAATTGCTGCAAATTAATGAGCAGCAGAAATTAGGACTTGTATGTAATAAAAATTTCTTGTTACTACAAAGGGGTTATTAGAAAATTTTATTGCTCGCCAATTTGTAAAATAATGAGCTGCTATTCCCGATTCATTATAAAAAGAATTTTTATTGTTACTTATAAGTCAATTAAACATCGCTGAATCCACTGCCGCAATCAGATTTTATTATGTCTTTTGGTTTTTGAGTTGTCGAACCTCAAACATTTTTCGAGAAATTTTCACCATATTTTTCAACTTTCAGACGTTTGATTCCTGAAAACTAAGCTTTGAACGTCGCTTATAAAGGGAAAATTATTTCAATTTATAAGCGAGTCAAAGCTTACAAATTTTTTGAGTAAATTTATTTGAAATAATTTTTCTAAGAAACCATTTTCAGATATTACTGCAGATACTCGTAGTGATAGAATTATTTAAAAAATTGTATTTATGTTATGTTAAGACGATCCTCTACTGCGCCTAAAAAACAGCCAAAAACATGGATGTCGCCCGCCACTCCACGCATTTATTGTTTCGTTAAATACGAGTATATTAATCTATAGCTATTGCTGAAGATAAAAGTACAATCTACAAAATGGTCGATGCAAAATTTTAAACATCGAAATATTTTATGTTACTATTTTGAGAATTTTTGATATTTTTTGAACACAAATATCTTATATATTAAAACGAATATAAAAAAATTCGATCGGTTATTTCGCAGGTCCAAGCTTTGTTGACAATATATTAAAATTTGAAGTTAATTCATTTATAAATAAAAGCTCTATACAGTGGCGCGCGAAACCTCTCTTTTTTATAAATATTGCAGTTTCTTTTACAAATATGGATGCCAAAATTATTTTTTCTGTTTATTTATTTATTTGTTATTTTTATGTTTAACAAAACAATAAACGCTATAGAACAGCGTGCGGAATCAATGTTTTTAACTGTTTTCTGCCACGGGTAGAGGAATAAAATAAAATAAATCAAATTTTACATAAATATCTCGAGAACATCAGGAAATGATATATATTAACTTTTAAATCATAAATTTTGAATTTTAAACATAAATATCTATCATATGATTTTAATCCAACTTGGGTGTGTCAGCCTCACATATTGTGAGTCTTCGGTATAAATCAATGTGTGCGGTTACCAGGGATTTGCAAACTCCAAACCTGTAGTTAGAATACTTAGTTACTGATTTTCTGTATGAACAACCAATCAGAATCTAGACCGAGGATTAATTTTGACGTTTGGCATCTAGATGACATTAATATTTTTAAAATAGGGATCACCTTTGTCATAGAGACATTTACAATTTTGCACCATATTTTTAAATGCTTCTTAAGTCATTTATAGACAAGAATTATTATGAAAGGCAACTTTACGTAAACCAAACATAAAATATACCTATAAGCGAATATACTGACACTTCTGACGCTAATTTCAAAACTAGTTTGTTTTTCTAGGCTAACTACAACATTAATTTTGTAATTGTGCACGACAGTAAGCAGTCAAAACTAACTGATTAACTATAACTACTAACTATACCTACATACCTACTGACTAACTATACTAATTTCGTATTGTGAATGACAATTATTATTAAAAAAATATGATGTGGCCAGCACAAGACCTTCCATCATACTTACTCTATTCTTTTTACTTGTACAATAATAATAATAAGTACTACATATTTCTCACAGTGTCACAGTCATTTTATTTAAACTGCAGAAGAAAATATAAACGATATTTACTGTCACTGTAATGTCATAATCATTTAAATTTTACATAGTTACAAATATTAAACGATCATGGACTATAAGATACCGAAATACTTAATTAATTAGTTAGGTACCTACCTATATATTTTAATTTCTTAAACGATACCAGATACTGAAAAAAATATAAAATACCTACCGATTGTAGATAATAATCTCATAATCTTTCATTTAAAATAAAAAATTGTTT
Organism: Agonum fuliginosum; assembly: GCA_947534325.1. Lineage (NCBI taxonomy): Eukaryota > Metazoa > Arthropoda > Insecta > Coleoptera > Carabidae > Agonum > Agonum fuliginosum. The sequence goes on from OX384029.1 coordinate 46,955,518, forward strand.
TCAATTAATTATTTATCGAAATATTTAAAAAAGTACCTACTACATTTAGTTTGTAGATTGAAACCAAGATATTAAGATTAAGATGTTTGAGTTATCGTTTCCGAAAAAACACTTGGCGTAACGAACGAACGCACGCACACACCACAGACATAATATCGAAAATGTTAAATTCTACGTTAGAAACCCTAAAACGTGCTTATCCACCAAAAACTCACTCGAAAATTTTGACCCATTGTAATACCTCTCTATTAGATTATGAGGCGTGAGACAAAAAAAGTTTGGTCTCTTAAAACATAATAAGGCATTTTTAGGATATTCTTTCCGACAGTTTTATTACTGAAAATAGATAATTGATATAAAAATACGTTTTTGCACATTTGGTCTTTCTTATCAACTTACCATGACTGTTTCCAAGACAGTATGTTGATCTTACCGGTTGCAAGTCTAAACAAAACGGTACCTAAGTAATTTAATATTAATTACGAAGAAATTAATATTTGCGTATGGATAAAAAAGACCAATACTTAGTGCAAAAAATGATATGAGCATCACGAACGTTAAGGAATTACCGATGTCAGACAAAATTGGAGGCTTCGCTTCGCTCACATTGTCTTCCATCGGCAAAACTGTTCTTACCGTTCTTGATATTTTGTACGTATGTATCGAAAATTATAGGTATCTACTCTAGGGTTGCCAATGCCAACTGGACGCTTTTGGAGCGATACGCATTTGTCCCCCCAATTTTTGGATCCATCAATGTACGTATTTGTTGGTAAAATTTAAAGTTGGAATTTCAAGGATTATTATTATTTTGTTATTCCTCTTCTCTAAAACAGTAAACCCTGTTCATGTTCACTATCCACACAAAAATTCTTTGAGGATTCTTTCGATCTTCTAAATCCTGAAAAAATCACTGCTTTGAAGCAGTGAATTACAACTTCTTCTATTCTTTACTAAAACTCAAAACCAAATAAGTATTTATATCATACTTCATCATCCTTTTTCGTCCCTCTTCGAACCAAAAATAAAACAGTCATCTAACAACACTTAACGGCTCATGAGTCAATTCCCATCATTCAAATTATCCTTCCATTGTGCCATGTACTAGATTCATCAGTAGCAGATTTTTCTTTCTAACCCGTGTCACTTTACGCCGAATTACCAAACAAGGCTTCATCACTCGTCACAAACAAGAAATGAAGAGCCGAGACGAGAGCAGTTCATTGAGATGTATTTTGTATTTTGTACAGGGGGGGTTTTAAAAGTGGTTGTGTGGTTGACAGACACAATGGGACGGGACAGGAAGGCTGGTGACAATTGAAATTAGGGCGGGATTCTAGGGGCATAGAGTGGCGCAGATGAACACTGGAAATCGGATGTATTATTTTTGAGGTTTATTAAAAATTTCTTGTTTACATTGCAAATCCCGAGACAGTAACTGCACGGGTTTCCAGAATCCTCACAATTTTAACGATTCTAGCTGTATTTTTTTAAAATATACTGAAATTTACCGTGAAGAATCATAAATTAATAATCCATTATATACTTTTATTAATACACGAAATAGTAGTAAAGTTAATATTTTTTACACACTTGAGCAACACTAAAGATTAGAATACGAGCGAAGCGAGTGTTCTAAGAGTAGGAAGTGTAACAAAGACACTTTACGAACAAGTTTCATACACTATTTTTTGCAATAATATGTCAAGATAATTTCCTTATTAAAAATTATTCTGACGAGATTTGTGTTCTAATTAAAATAATCGCAATACATGCGGTAACTTTTTTATATTACAAAACAAAAGTAGGTATGTCAAACTAAGTGTCAATTTCAATTTGAGATTTAATAAAATTAAGAAAATATAAGTAATACAAATGAGTGTGAAGGCGATATAATAGTACTACACTTCTTCTAAACTGTGTAGAAAATAGTTATTTGTGTATCAAGTACGGATAGAGCATAGTTTGTTGCACGCGGCGAAAATGTTGTTCGTTCGAGGCGAAGCCGAGACAGACGACTCGCCAAATGCAACAATCAAGCTCTAACGTCAAAAATAACTAATTTATAAATTATTATTAATTGCCGTGCTTATAGTAATTCAATGAAATCGTTTATGAACAAAACAGTAAGCAGTCTTACAATCGTAGTTTGAGGCCAATTTTACGCAATAAATTCAAATTGAATGTTTTTGTCGCACTAGTGCGACAATTTTTAACATATTCTAACTAAAAATTGAATAACAATGTTTATATTGTGCAACGATTGTAGAAATTTTTTTCTCTGCATGTGATGACGTTCGAACCCGGAGCTCCGTGGTTCATATCTCATGTCTCTCGGCCGGCGCGGCAGTGTGATTGTCGTTCAGTTGTAAAAACATCTTTCAATTAAATCGGACTCGGACGCTTCAAGCTGACCACTTGATCTTTTTCTATGTAGTCCTGGGTTGCATAAGAATCTCTTCGATTCCGATGCCGCTTTGAATTTCAATGATCCGAATCAAACTATGAAAATTTCACACCTGACCTGTATTCGAACCCACGATCTCTGTAACCATAGAGCCAAGCACTCTACAACTGTGCTATCTCGCTGGAGGAAGGTAAAAAAAGTGTAACATTAATTGCTTACTTTATTTTTTCCCACAATAATTCATCAAAAATTACCATAAACTCATCATGCTCTAATATGCTCTCTTGTGATTGTCACTTTGTCAGAAGTACCAACATAACAAAAAATCAGCAACTTATCTCCATACAAAACTCATTATTTCCACCATTATTTCTTACAAATATTGAATCGTCATTCTATAACAAATAGCCATAATTAAAGTCAGATGGAGGGTCGGTATATGCTACATATACAGGGTGTTCAATTCACATTAACAAAACCATACTTTGCTGCATTACACAAGGGTAGGAAAGCGGCCACCCTGTGAAGTACTGGGGAAGACAGAATTAATAACTGCGAGGAATAATTTGTTGGTCGACTCGACTATCAATTTCCGTTATCTGATTCGGGTTCAGAACAAATTACTGTAACATTTATATTTCGATTGTATTTGGATGTTATTATTTTTTGTGGTTGGAAGTGAGAAATTATTGGTTGAATTTAATTCTGGAAATTATAGACTTGCGTTTGTATGATTAGAAAATAGTAAAAGTCAATTTGTTTTGCAAGAACAATTTAAAATGCCCCTAACTTATTTTTAATTAAAGTAGAAGGAATGTAATTGTAAAGAAGAAAATTAAAATTAATGAATTATTTAGGTGGGTTAAAGCTGCATTCACATAAGCATTTAGATTTAAGGCTCTTGTATACCTACCTACTATAAAAGTGTCGTTCGTATTCGTACTTTACTAATAACTTAATTCAGGTGCACTTTAGAGAAAAAATGTATTTACAAAAAATGTCTATAATTTTATGCTTAACATCGGATTGATTCAAAAATTTCAAAATTCTCAAAAAAAACAAATTTCAAAATATGATTTTTTTTTAAATTAGAAATTGGGAATAGTTTTTGAAAAAATATTGACAATCCGATGTTAAGATACTAATTTAAATTATGTGTAATTTTTTTAAAAAGATTTTTCAATCGTAGCATGAGTTATTAGTAAAGTACGATTTTTGATGTTTTTCCAGACTTTCCATTATTCAAAACAAGTGCGAAAAGTCAGAAAAGACGATACATATATTTAGTATACTGTAACCAAAATTTGGTTCATAAAGCACTCGAAATGCACGAATAATTAATTTAATAAGCAACTACTACACGCTAACTATACTACACTGTTTAAAATAAGAGTACTTGTTGGTACCCTTTTAAAAGAGCGTTATAATTTTTGCTCTTATAAGTGTAAAATAATACACTTTATAAAAGAAACATTACTCAAAAATGTATTCTTATAAAAGGGCAAGAGTAATATTTTATTGAATTTTATTGAGTACTAATTTTTGAGTATTTATTATACTTTTTAGTATTTGATTTTACCCTTTAAATTATAATTTTGGTTATTGTATACTAATATAAGTATTAAACTACCCAAATTAGTGCATATGTTACACTTTTGGTGTAGATTGGTACCCCTTTAAATGTATTACGTTTAATGAGAAACACTAAAAACAGCACAATGTAGGTACACCATGAAAGGGTACTAATTCCTTTAGTAAGCAAATCAATTCTTCCCTGGTCAGATCTAGTCTAGCAAAGTAACTGGAACTAGTCTGACTGACCTACCTAGATACTTAAATACAGACAGCGTTGTATGTAACCATACTAATATTGATAGTGAAATAGTTATTGTGTTTCTGGTTGATGAAGAATGATATTTAGTCTTAAATATAACTAAATATAATTTTTGTGAAAATTTGCACGCCTTTGAAATAGTTAAAGATAATAATATTTCCACTGAACTTCATATGCTGCAAAAAATGTTAGAGAACCATTTGAACTACACGGTGCCAAATTATTAAGCAAAAGTTTATATTTAGTGCCCAAGGTACATATTTTTGTAATGTTATTAAATAATCAACTTATATTGATATTCTTGTGTAGTAAACTTTCATGTATAATAATGTAATCTTAAAAAATACAAAATTGTAATTTAATAAAGAAACTTATTACTCGATTAAGTGCAAATTTTATACATTTTTAAGAATACAAAGTACCTATAATTGATTAAAAATAATTACATTAAAAGAATAACATTTTACCCATATTAGTTTAATTTAAAGAACCTCTTTTAGTTTACTATATTTTTATACAAAAAAGTATTATTTCGTGTTTTACCCTATTTATATTACTGAATTAAGTGCCCTTTTTATTTTACCCTTATCATAGAGCGTTATATGGCCTTGGTCTTATATAAACATTAATAAGGGTAAAAAAAGTGCTCTTTTTTAAAACTGTGTAGCACCTTAAGGTTTACATTTATGTGGACAGTGTGAATGCTCGTATTTAAATTTAAATTTAAACTGTTGTAAACGTAAACAAAATTAAAGTTTGTACTTATTGATTAAAGTAAGGTATGGAGTTTTTCGACATTAAACCAAATATTATAATTTCTATAGATTATCTGGTAATTATAATTATATTATTTAATATGAATGTAATGTTCGGAATTACTCAAGAATGAGTTTACTATACACAGTAAATTAATAGTTTTATAAATGCCTGTGCCCCACGTTGGGCGCCAAATTCTCTATAACGTGCCAAACCCGACTAGTGGTCTACAAAAAATAAGGCACGCTATAGGCAAGCTCCACCAGGGAGGCCGCTAGTATCAGCGAAGAAGGGGGTGGTTCGGAAACCAAAAGTAGACCGAAATGAGCGCCACGTAGTTGAGATTTCTCCCGCTAGGCACACAACCACGAAAGTACCTAAAACAGATGTTAGCAAGGACGGGAAGATAGGTATAGTGGACGGTAGTCAGTCTGCCAGCATCAATCAGGATGCCGACCACTAACGCTAAAGTAACTGAAATCTAAAATATCTCACACAAATGACTCACCTTCGTACCTACCGAGAATAATTACGTCACACAATCTAAACACCTCAAACAGTAGAATAAAACACTAAACTAAATAAATAAGAAACCAAAATAAAGGTAAGAATTAATATTTAATAAATGTAAAATTAAGTAATATAAATGTGATTAAATTTCAGCACTCAAAATCAAAACAACGACGCGATGGTTAGGGCACTCGTCTGTCAAATGACAAGAACAGTGACAACAACTAAACCAAAAGAAACGACGCGTATACGTATACCAGGCGTAACGGTGGTACAATAAATAAAATGCCTACAATTACCTACGTCGATCGATTTAGGTTTACACAAAATGAAGTATCACGTATACAGCGTTCTAAAACAACCAACTCAGATCGAATGACCCTGCACAACGCTACGTATATTGCAAAGTAAAATATAAAATGATTAAGATACGTAACTGTAATAATTATAATCAAAATTGGTGCACAAAAGGCACTGAAATCAATAATTATAACAAAATATGTAAGTAAACTATGGAGTGGTACAATCATTAAACAACTAGCTAAACTACACCACTCACAAGTATTTTAGTTCCACTGGAGTGAAAACAGTTGTGCAAATTAACACCAATAAAGTACAAAAAAAACGTGATCACACTTAGCTGGAAGTCCGGTGGCCCTTGGAGATTTAAAATGACTTAACTCGGTCTCTGGAATCCTGTCCAATGCCTCAAACTGACCACAGATCACACGGCAACGGCTAACGGTTTCACAGGTCCAGGAAGATGGTAAAACAGTACCTTAGGCTGGTCAGGTACCTCGTAGTTTAGTGTGGCGGTTGAGAAAAATAAACTAGTGGTCGCAGATGGATTGCGACTTGTGAAAGAAAATAAAGCTGACGACAACTAACGGATCCCCACACTGGGAAACTTCTCCAACGCAACTTTAGGAAATACTTTCCACCAACAACTAATCGGAGTAGTAAACGGCTTATTTTTAATAATCCCCTACTGGGTATTGTGAATACGCACAAATATGAATAAAAATAGTAGCCAACAGTTGTCGTTTTCGCTTTATAAAAATTCTCGCTCACGCTCAAGACACTAATTGCCAAGTGACCGTTTTTTCACTGAAAAAATCCAAGAAGAAGGTAAAAAGAGACGAAGACATACAACCATAAAGGTGGGAGAGAGAGGAAAGATATTTAACTTGGCGGGAACTTATTAGAAGAACAGTTTTAAACTAAAGACCCGTATACAGTTCGCAATTTCAAGAAGAAGTATGATACAGGAAGGTTAATTAAACTTTATAAATACTTAAATGTAATTCTAAACAGTATTCTACTATGTATTATTTATGTAAGCTAATAAAAATGTAACTATGAATTTTAAAATCATTATTTTTGACAAATAAAATAACGCTGCGCTGTAGCCGCACCTTTACGCCAAAGATTCGCGCGCTACGGGCGCCTCTACTATTCTAAACTAACCGAGTAAACAAATTAATGACGCTTGTCAAACGTCAACTAGTAAACTAGAGCAATTCAAACTACATACAAAAATGCTAATGACAGAATCTAAACTTACTTTGAATAACTATAAGGTGAGTGAATAAAACCGAGATTATTAAGAGAAGTGATTTAATGAATTTAACAAATAATTTATTATTATTTTAGGTTACGTATAAAAAAAAAGCTAAAAGGAACGAATAATGAAATTGGAACGTAACAAGCTTCTGCTTACAACAAATTAAAATAAGAATTTATTTGCATTATTTATATTGATATAAGTCGAAGAATGAACAATTTTATAAATATACTAAAATACTAGTTCGTTTTTGCTATTAGTTGTTCTCCACAAATATATTTAAAAATCTGATGTGGCCAGCACACGATCTCTCGCCTATTTCTGCCTATTCTACTAATCTAATAAATAGTTTTACTTACATTTTAACAGTTTCATAAATCCATAATATGTAAACTATAATATAAACAAGATGCAAGCAAAAGATGTCAACTGTACTGTCACTGTCATAATCATTCAAATTTTGTGTGGACAACAAGATACGGGCGTTTTTAAAAAGTAGAATATTAATTGTACTTTATTTTGTTGTTAAATACTACCAGATTCAGCAAATTGTATTTAAAATTATAGCTGTACTCAGAGATAATTACATTTTTTAAATTTTTACTTAATTGCAAAAATTGTCGTAAATAAATAATGTACTTCCGGGTTGCGGATTTCTGCCAAAATCTTATCCGGTGTTAAGATCCTTATTAAAACGTCAAATATGAAATTTGGTTATTAAAGGTTTGATACTTTTTAAATTATCGTGGACGAAAAATCGTCAGTCCATACGTCCATACATACATACATCCATACATATATTATACATCCATGTCCATACACACAGACATTATCGTGAAAATAGTAAATTCGTATTCTGGAGACTCTGAAACGTTCTTATCCACTAAAAACTAATACTAGAAAATTTTGACACATTACAATACCTCTCTTATAGAATATGAAGCAAAAGGTAAAAATTTAAACTATAATTATAATAACGTAGCCGTAGCATAAGCACTAGGGTAACCCCCGTTGCGACGGATTAAGAATTCTACAAGTAAAAGAGTTCTGGCGTACGTACTAGCACTATGAAGCTAGGTGTACGAATCCACACTGTACAAAACAATACGTAGCCGACGTAACTAAAGGGTAAGGGTGGGCCTGGAAGACCCATGGCAAAGTAATATAAAACAAATATTTATGAATATGAAATGAGGATAGGTAAGTATAGTATTGCTGGTAAATGTTATATTTTTGAATAGATATATGTATTAGCTTGTCAGTCTGAATGCTCGTCCAATCTTTATCTCTGCATAATATATATTTGGTAGGTATCATATTCTTATCTAGGTAGTACTTACTGTTTTTCTACGAAATTAATTTCAGGAGAAAACATTTTTCCGCCTCGCTTTGCTCGGCATTCATCTGTAATTTTCAAAAGAAAAATTTTACCACCTAAAAAAATCCTAGTTACGCCTGAACAAAGAAACAACAATAATAATATAGAATTCAGGAGTGCCAATATTTTTTTACTATCTTTCTTAAGCCCTGTTTACACATGGGTTCTTTGAGGATTCTTTCATTCTTCTGAGTCCTGGAAAAATTAAATCCACTGTTTTGAAACTATCAATGAATTTAAAATGTTTTTTTATTAAAGATTTAGCTGTATTGCTATTTGAAAGGCAATTCTCACTATAATTCATTTCATTTTCTCAGAGGATACAGAAGCATGAAAGAATCCTCAACTCAAAGAATCTTGTGTGAACAGAGCTTAATGTTGCTAGTTTTGATACACGTTTTATTTAATGTTCGTAGATTACGAAATATATAAAATGAGATATCATTGCTTTCAAAGCCGTATTCTTAAAATAAACACATTTTAGCAATTATGTAAATACTTTTATCAAACCTCTACATCTGGCATTATTTCACTCATTTTCGATCAACAATACGTCCAAAAAATTCTCAAAATAATGAAACCATCAGCGCAAACAAAGAACTCACAATCTCGCTTTAACGAATAGTGCAATTAGAACTCATTCGAATTCTCTAACCTGCCATTATGCGATATCTTCCCTGATAAGGCCTGTAAATGATTATTTCAGGTAAATTGACGTAACAATAACAAACAATGGACATTAGTCTGGATGTATGCATTATTGATGAAAGTATCGCAGGTATCTGTGGAATGGATCTACTTTGTACGCTAAGCTCAGTTTAATAAATTCTATAACGCGCCGGCATATCAACCATGGCGTGTCAATTCATCTAAGTGATATGTGTTTATGGGCGGGAGGACGAGAGGACTACATACAGGACAGAAGGGTTAATAATATGTTGTTACAATTGTTCACAAATTAGACGGAGAGGTTACAATAGGGGACGCGATTGCGATTTAAAACTTGAAAGCTGGTGCAATAGTAACAAAGGGACAAAAGTCCCGAGATGCACACGATATTTTTTTCAATACCTGCACCGAAAAGTAATAATTAGAAGCTGAAGAAAGGGATGAACGAACCGGATGATATCATTGGAAAAATTAAAACTTTATTGACATACGTCAAAGGCGGGGTTCAGCCAAGGCTGCTCTTTCACCCAACCATTACATAATATAGAATTTGAAATTTTTACAATTAGAAATAACGATGTGAAAAACTTAAACTATAATATAATATGTCAAATACATTATTACAGAGATACTGGTAAAATAGTTTTCAATTTCCTTAAATATTAAAGCAGGATTACTCACAAGTTTCCGATTTTATTATGAACTTTAAATGAATTTAAGGACGCGTTTAAAATTGAAAAAGCCGTAACACGTCTGTAATGGTAATGTTTGTAACCCGATAATTGTGAAAATCTTATTATAGGTCATAATATGAATTTTTTTAAATGATTTTTTTTTCTGTAGCTAGTGCCACGTCAACGACACTTTAAAACTTTTACTTAGCTCATTTTGCACATCATGCTTTCTGCATTCATTGCAATTTGATGAATTTTGCTCCCTCTTGTTTCACTTCTACTGCAAATTATATTTATTTTCAGGTATTCTTATTTAGCATAAGGCAATCTAGAAACTCTAATGATTCTATTGATATATTATTTATGCCTGTTGCTTGTTCCTATTTGCAGAAATTTATGCAGATAAGGTGCATAAAAATGACAGTCTGGAAATGGTTTCAAGCATTCTTCTGAAATAGCATTATAAAACGTAGGTGCTAAATAGAAAATGAATTTTTAAACTTTTGAAAGGAGGTACAACAAATAAATAATTCCATAAAATAAATAAAACTAATCTAAATAATCAATTTTGGCATCCCACATTAAGCGGGAGGAAAAGTACTGACCGATCAGAAATACCTCACTTTCGTCCCTAATAGGGTGCAGGTATTGAAAAATAGTCCAACTAGAGAGGAAAGCGCTTCTTTTTTCTATTCGAGCCCGAAATTTCACGAGCGAAGCGAGTGAGGCAATCGAGCGAAAGTCCGAGAGTGGAAAAAGTGCTTTATCTACAACTATTAAATAATAGCTTCATTTTATATCTATCTCCAAATACAAAATGTGCCTCATATTACACAGCGTGTAATATGAGATTTCATATTCCACGCTTGATTCAACCAGCAAGCAAGTATTTTCTTAGAGTTGCAAGCATTTGTCTGAAGTTTGTTGGTCGATGACAGATAATAAGTAAGGTTATGTGTGTTTGATTGATACAACAAACCATTTAACTGCAACAAATAGTATCGTATTCTATCGTATTATCGTAAATCGTAAAGAAGGCAAATTATGGATATTGAAAGTATAGTGAAATAATATGTTCACCTCTAGAAAAGCAGCAAGAGCGGTGTCATTAGATTTGTTGCTCAGTTGTGTGTTTCTACCATTGCTAAAAACAGTAAATATTGATATTTTTATGAATTTCACAAATTTTAGCAATTGTACGTACATTAAAAAATAAAAATATAGAAGAATTAAGACATCCTTTGTTAATACACTCTTATGTAAAAGCATCATATATTTCAATTATAATTAAAGTAAACGTTAGAGGCGTACACCTCTGTAACGCTGTAAAATTTTAGGGTAGACGTACATCTTAAAATGAAAACTTTATACTTACCTACAGGTATTATAAAAAATAAAGTTGAGGTAGTAGGTATCATTTTAACTAAATTATTGTAACAGGAAATATATCAATTTCAAAAAGCATATTGCAACCCCTATACTTCCATTTCACCCTTAATATCATTCCGTCACTATTAACCCCCAAAATAAATTAATTAATTTCAGTTCTCATAACTTACTCACCAAAGATCTGTTACAACAAAACAAAAATATATCATTTCTCTACAGGGACCCCTTTCACGATTATTTTCATCCCTAAATCCATCTGTTAACCCCCTTCCCCTTGCGACTTCCCTGTTTAAGTCCTAACAGAAATGTCAGCCATATAACAACCCTAAAAGGAGACAGACCTACACAGATTCAAATGAGAAAGAGAGAGATAGAGTATAGCAGATGGGTTGGATGGCTCAGGCCCCCTGTGACGTACGACCATGGAGTGTGTAATTATAGGACCTCACACGTAAGATGTGTTAATATATGAAGAGAAATATTTTTTCCTTTTCTGTTAAAGTGAATTTTTAGGTTGTTATTAATTGATGCTTGCAAGTAATTAATATGTAGGTTTTTTGTGAAATGTATGAATTTTAATTTTTTTAAAGGGTATTACTTACTTAGTTATTAATTTATTGAATATGTTATGCAAGAAAATAGTCGTTTTTTTGAATCGAAACTAATTAATACTGATCATTTTCAAAACTATAGATAAATTAAATTTATCCCGGTTTACATTACATATCTTTATCTAATTTGGATATGGCAGCCTCACATAATGTAGGGAAATCATCAGTAACGATATACAGGGTGCAATTTTTGCTATTTTTAAATATTGCTGTACCTACTAGTTAGTGACCTGTACATTTTAGACGAAAGTTGTAAATACAAAACTTGTCCAAAATGAAAAACTACACAATATGAGACTACGCTCGATCATATTGATTTGTTAGTAATCAAGAAAAACGCAACAACAAAAATGATTTTGAATTGCTAAAATGCGGTAAAGTACGAGTTTCGGACTGGTTTGGGGCTTCCATAGTAATGGAGAAAAAAGTGGATTAGACAATAAAGTAAAATCGAGAGTATTGTAGGAATTCGGAAAAAAGGTAGACGATCTCCTTAATACCTATCTTACTTGATTCGAACCTGAGTTGTTAGAACCACTGCCGTACTGTCGATGCACGATATGTAGGTATATAGATTTATAGCTTTTATAGCTTTTTATATAACTGTAAATAAATTATAGATGATAAAAACAATAATTATTTATATTATTGTTCAATTGCAAAATTGCAATATCTATAAATTAAAGATGCGAATACAATTACCTACTATTAGAAATTTAATGAAGTTTTTACTTTTCGTAGAAATATCTATGGTTGATGATAATATTTTACTGTTTCTTTAATTGAACTATTATCATAAATCATGAGTCAATATTGTTCATTTTCGATTAGTAATATAATTATTCCCACTTTACGAAGTAAGATTATTTATTCCCTGTTCACACAAGGATTCTTTGAGGATTCTGTACCTATTTCTGAATCCTGAGAGAAATAATTCACTGTTTTGAAGCTATTAAGGGCCGAATGTAGCTGTCTGCGAGAAAAGGATAGATTTATACAGATTTAGTGTGCCGAACAAAGGCAGCAATAGGGAACGCGCTCTCGTAGAGGGATTAAAATTGGTACTAAATATGAACATATCGTCACAAACAAGGGTTCATTTGAAAGATAGAAGTTCAATCTAGATCCGCCTAGTGTTGAAATTTGTAAATTTTTGTAGATTTACTGAGTAACAGTTATGTGAAGTTAGCCAAGTTATGACAAGTTTATGGCATTGTAAAGTTGAAACAATAAATAAAACTAATATTTCAACACTTAATGGACGTGGAGCTCATCTTTATCTTTAAATTAAAAAAAAATTAAGTCGATCCGACCAAAATTAGTCTCAATTTCATTCCCCAATCAAAAGCATATGTTTTTACTGCGCGCAACGTTCCTAAATTACGCTCTTAATGAATTAAAAATTCATCTTATCCAAAAATCGTTTTAAACATTCAATTTAGCATCTATTTGACAAGCATAACACACTTTTTTCTCAAAATTCAGATGCATCAAAGAATCGTCAAAGACTCGCTGCGTGATCAGGGCATTAGGGATGTAGGAGGTTATAAATGCACTGAAAATTGTTATAAATGTTAAACTAAATTGTTTACTCATTTTAAATATTAGTAGTAAACAGTTTGAGGAAAAAAAATCTGATGTGGCCAGCACACGACCTCTCGCCTAACTCTCTGCTTATTCTAATTCTAATCTAATAAACAGTTTTACTTACATTAATAGACTCATGTTCATGTAATATGTAAACGATAATGTAAACCAAGATGCAAGCAAAAAATGTCAACTGTACTGTCACTGTCAGAATAATTCAAATTTTGTGTAGAAACAAATTTCATTCGATCATGGACAACAAAGATACCTACTGGAATTTCAAAAAAGTAGAATATTAATTGTGCTTTATTTTATTGTTAAATACTGCCAGATTGAGCAAATTGCATTTAAAATTAACTGTACCTATAAATAATTGTATTTTCTTTTATTTTTAATTGCAAAAATTGTCATAAATAAATAATGTACCAATTTATTTAAGGAAAACTAAATCAAGTTTCAAAAAGTACTACTTCCGGTTTGCGAATTTCTACCAAAATCTTATCCGGTGTTAACACCCTTATTAAAACCTTAAATATGAAATTTGGTTATTAAAGGTTTGATACTTTTTACGTTATCGTGGACGAAAAATCTTCACATAATTAATCATTAATACATACGTCCATACGCGCACACACACAGACATCATCGTGAAATAGTAAATTCGTATTCTAGAGACCCTGAAATGTGCTTATCCACCAAAAACTCATACTCGACCATTTTGATCCATTACAATACCTCTCTTATGAGGCGAGAGGTAAAAACTGATCATCTGACATCTGTCGTAATGGTGGTAACCTGGTAATGTTATATAGAAAATGAGGTAATATTCTTTATATAATATAGGTAGTACGTATTACTTTCCGTAATTTGATCACAAAGTAATTTAAAAATTACAGTTTTTATCTCCTCCACGCTGGTTGTAATGAAATTTACAACAAATTAATTTAATAAAGGTACCAATTTGTACCTTGAGAACTGCAATTTCAATATGACTACACGAGTTTTTCTGTTTCGTAAACTTTCTACAATTATGACTGTATCAAAATATGAATAATAAAATACCAATTAATCCAATGGAAAGTATATCATATCGATTGATTGCTTATTTTCTTCAGGTATTATATCTACGCTGGAAGCTGGATTGATGGACCACCATGAAAATTAAGATGAATTGAATTTTGGAAACAAAATTATTATCTTTCGATTGGTAATAATTATGTTTTGTACAATACTCAATACAATGTTTATGTTTTCACTTATACTAGTATTAATTAAGAAATAAGAAATAACGGTTGCACCATTGACCAAGTGTTCGATTTTTCTTTTCAAATCTTTGGCTTAAAATACAAATTTCATTGATAGAATCATTTAATAGACAAATAAATCTTAATCATAATTTGTTGGTGTTTTGTATCGCACTCGTATAGGGGAGACTGGACGACTGGAGTTAGTTGTGACATTTTTTATAGAAAGTTTTTCCTAACGTTTTATTGGGTAGAACGATTAAAATGAAATTGTTAGGATTTAAAATGTATAAGCTTGTTGACTATTATGATATTTATTTGGTTAATATAATGGTATAGGTAAGTAGATTAAAATTGTTTTTTTTTAAAATTTGGTTGATACAGCATACAGGAAAAAAAGTTACAGAAAAATCTTGACCATTTTAATCACTTATTTCACTTCTAATTTTAATAAATGGAATCACTTTAATTAGTCAGTCTTCAGTATTGATTTCTTTCTGATTAACAATTAAATTTTTTTCTGGTGTGCGTCTGTCAAATTGCTGATTTTCTTGTCTTACGTGTTGCTTTATTGTTAAGTAGGTAAGTTCTTATTCTCAATATAATAAAAATTTTAAAAAACAACTGAAAAATTTTAAACGGGGCAGATTTAAACGCGGAACAACCTGTCCCATTTGTATATGTAACTTTGCCCCAATACAAAATGAAACATTTGATGTGAAATAAATATGAACTGCGCAATTATTATACATGATAATATTACATACAATAATAAGTTATTTTCTTTACAAGTGGGCAAAGTAAGGAATTATCCACGAGGGAAATTTTAACTCACGAGGCCGAAGGTTGAGTGAGATAATTTTCTCGACTGGGTCATTTCTTTTTGCCCATGCACGTGTATAAAGTATAACGTTTCATCCAACACGTCTTAATAACTGCTTATATTTAAAAAATATTAAGTTCCAACCTAAAACATCGTTAGGTACTATGGCGACTTTCAACAAGCAAAGTAGTAACAATTTACGCACAAGTGGGTATAATTTTGATCAAAGCCACTAGTGGATAATCTTTTACTTTGCTTGTTTAAAATCGCCATAGGTTTGTCATTCTTTTATTAAGAGGTGTTGGGTAAACAAATTTTTTTTTATCCTAACTGATGCAGTATATATAATAGCAATGATTTTTTAATTTATTTTGTTAAATTCGTTAAAATTCTGATGAGATTGAATTAATAAAATGCATGTAAGTACTTACTTACCAATCAATAACAAAAAAAGATAAAAGATAGACCACCGTGAATATCGTGCCATCAAGTTCAATTTCAATTTTATCCGCGAACTCATTTCAATTAAGTGAGAATAAAATTTCGCGTTCATAAAATATACCAAATTTATACTCGCAATAAAGGAATACAGCAATCGTCATAAACCAAAATAATTTACATTAAAAACATCTTAAATCTCAACTAAAACAAAACCTAATTCATCTTGTGAGTTTACACGAAATAAACCTCTACATCATCATTTCCTAGACCGCGATTCGTTGCTGTCAACATAAAACAAAGTACACCTATTTATCCCTCCGTCCAATGGTCTCGAAGCGGCGTTTTTTACCAGACGTGTTTTATTTGTTCGCGCTTTGTGGTTGGTCCTAGGACACAAGCCCCGCCTTCAGCGGGCGTGGCAGGATAAATAGCTGTCGGAAAGTTGACTGCAGCCTCTCGACGTTCACTTGTTATCAGACCGGAGACCAAACACGTGGATCGAAGAACACTGAGTTAGTGAAATTGTGAGTGACACTATTAGTGAGTGTGGGTGATTATGACGTGATTTATCAGTGACCAAACTGTCAAAATGCAAGACACTACTCAACAAGACATGTCGCCTTACAAATACGACAGTCCGGTGTCATCCAGAGCATCCACCCCAGTAGCAGACGACTCCAAATACATATCAGAAGACGAAATCAGCGTTGGTTGTCCAAGCCCAGCTTTAAACACAACTACGTCTAGCCGAGAGCCATCCCCAAACTGTCGATTCAGTTCGCCAGACAGCGAAATCGACGACTACTTCAAACCGTTAAAAAAGCTAAAGATGGTCCATATCCAGTCCCCTACAATCGACGTCGAAAGCCCGTCCGACGGCGTCAAATCCTTCTCAATAATGGACATTCTCAACCACCGACCCGCCAAACAGACGCCGACGCGAATAGTTCGTCCGTGGGATTTGGACCCGGAGACAGAAGCCCAACAGAACTTCGAGCGTTTCCACCGACAGCTGAAGGCGCAGCAGTTGGCCCTCCTTCGGCCGGATTTCGCCGGATTTAACGCGGCGAGCTACGCGAGTGAGACCGGAAGTGACCGGTCGAGTAGCGTCACCAGCGACTGTTGTTCGCCGGATATCGTCACCACCCAGAGGCAGCGGCAGCAGGGGAAACAACCCGGAGCGACGCCTCTAGACGCCCTGTTTCAGATGACCAGCAAGACGTTTGACCAAAACGCTGGCGAGAGCAGTGCAGGTAGGAGACTTTCTAGTTATTGTTTTGCACGAAAATTTTATGACGATTGCTATGCATTGTAAACATATGTAACAAAAATTTTGTCGGCAAATGTAGCGCTCATGTTATTGTCTTGATAATAAATGTAGCAAGTCGTGTATGTCTAAATTTTTAACGTACAAGTAGTTAGAATTATACAAAATTTTATTTATAATTTCGTCGGCCAAATGGCAAAATGTGACAAAGTTCCGAAACCAAATATATACGCTAGAACAATTACCGAGTTGTAAAAGGTTGTGAAAATTTTGAGAAGGAATCTCCTCTTAAAAGTGGTCAAACTCAAGTTTTAACAGTTGCAAGAGCTAGTAGAAACAGAAAAATACTTTTTATAAACACAGTTAGACATTTTTGCCATATAAAATGTTGTTATTTCATTTAGAATCGCCAGAAAAAATACGTCAATTTTTCACTTTACCCTTATTTATACTAAAAATAAGCTTGTGATTGTAAAAAGTGGCAAACTCTAGTTTTAACATAGTTGAAATAAGAGGTGAAAGTCTAGTAGAAACCGAAAAATATTTTTGTAAACACAGTTAGACATGTTTGCTATTTAAAATGTTGTTATTTCATTTAGAATCAGCAGAAAACATATACGTCAATTTCTCACTTTACCCTTATTTATACTAAAACAAGCTTGTCATTGTAATAAAATAACAAATGAAATACAGATAATATACTATTTTCCAAAATTAAGTCAGCAATATTATGATTTTAATTAAAGAACTTGCTCATATCCTCATATTGAAATAACAAAACTTTTGTTTTAAAATGTCACTTCATTTATAATCTATACCTCAAAAATAAGCTATCTCTCCTTTGCCCTTATTTATACTAAAAAGGATTCAAATTTGATGAAGTTTGCTGTATTTTCTATCTTTTATGTTGTGGTCATATTATCACATTGTCATTGCCAGTCCCATACTAAAACACTAAAAGAACTTGCTATATTTTGTGTTTTGTGTATTTATCTTACAACTTGCTGTTACTGTTCCTCTTTGCTCTTATTTATACTAAAAAAAAGCTTATAGTTACACTAAAGTAACAAATAATGGAATAGTACAGACAGAACTATTTTCAAAACTAAGTCAGCAACGGTCAGCAATTTGTGTTTTATAAGGTATATTGTCATTCTTACTTAAAAAAGCTTTTGTAATATTAACAACACACTGTTGAACTAGTGTACATATCGATATACAGATTAACCTATAAGTCAGCAAGACAAAAATATTATAGGTTCAATGTTGACATTAAATTGTGGTATTTATCTTTCGTTATAATATAGGTATTGTGTATTTTTATTTGCCGAATGGACAATTCTAACTTATATTTTCCTATAATATACTTACCTGATTATTTTGATTATTAAAGTAGGTAACAAATGGAATACAGCAAATACAAAAGAAACCTAGAATGTTAGGGCAAAATGTTAGTTAACTTTGCAACATTTTAACTTCTTCATTTTCACGTTCACAGATAATAATGGAATGAATTTTCTACCTTTCTGCTAAAGAAGACAATGTATTTGTCGAATATTTAGGTATAATATGCTGAACTAAATGCTTATGCGAATGAGGCTTAAATTGAAGATTTTTGCTTCAAATAATTAGTACTAACATACATAACGTAATTAATTTTCATCGTTGAATAAATCTATGAATAAATATGCTTATTGTTAGGGTACGATTGAAAATATTACAATTTTTGATTGAGGTGTAATGAATTAAAACATAAAATTAGCACGATTTTGATCATTCTACTTGTAGGTAGGTAAATGGTTTGGTAAGATCAACTAATAAAAGTAGAGAATATACAAAAATACAACAAATTTAAGCTGGGATTACAACAGTTCAATCTTCTTCAAAACATATAGTTTTGTATTTTGTATGAGAGTAAAGCCTCATTCACATAAGCATTTAGTTTTTCAGGTTACTTACGTTATGTTTATGTTTAGGAAAGTTTTAATCGAGTTTTAATTCATATAACTAAATGTGAGCATTCACATGTATCACTTTCAAGCACTGTATGCTCGTATTTAGTTAGATATCTTAAACGTAAAAATTAATTATTTAAACCTTACTTATGTGAAGGAGGCTTAAGCGGCCCGTCTACATTTTTTCCGAATTCCTAGAATAATCACGATTTTACTTTTTCTTCTATTCCACTCCCTAAACTCGTACTTTGCCCTAATAGCTATGCAATGTCATTTTGAAATCGAAAAATACTGTAAAAGTGTTTTCACTGTCAGTTTATTATTGACTTCAAGATAATGTTTTTTAAACATTTTATAGAGAAACAATGGATCTACAGATGTGCCTTTTTAAATTTTAAAAATAAGTTTCTATCATGAGATATACCCGTGTAAAGCTTGCATAAATTGGAAATTTTTATGAATTCTTCGGAATTTCTGCAATCATGTACAATTTTTTATGAAAATTTTAAAAAGGCACAACTGATAATTCATCCTTTAAATATATAATCATTGTTGGAATGAAAATTTACTGGCAACAAAACACTCGCTACGTTGGTACATTTTACGCTGGATTTTAGGAGGTAGACGGGCCTCTTAAACGTATCTAAAAACTCCCAATTTAGTTCTCGTGCAAGCCTGTGAATATTCCATCTTCCAGAGTAAAATTTAAAATAACAATAATCTCTTCGGTATAATTTGCCGCTGTTTAATTACATTTTACGACATCCGTCGGCTCTCATTACCAAGCAGCGTGGCGAGGACATAACGCGCAAACCCAGGGAATTATACGCAGTCAAATCCGCCTCTTGCACATAATAACGCAGTCATTACTACAATTGTAATGAGAACAGCGAATTATCACAAAAACTATAAATGCTGGAGTCATCAACGCGCCACAATAAATGCGAGAACGATTTTTTAATGGATGCGCAAAAAGTTCGAGGGAAATTAATAATAGTTTAAGAAAAAAGTTGGGTATTTTTTAAGAAAAGGTTTCTGAATTTTATGTTAAAGGTACAATTGTAATGAAATTACAGTCTGAATTAATTTTAACGTATGAAGTAAAAATTATACCTATACTGCATTCAAGTTTAGCATAACAAAAACTGCAAATGGTTTAAAATAAAATAACAATCATAAAATGCCCTTGGGTCGATCAAATTTGTATCTAAACATATCCGAAAATGTGTTATAATAAAATAATATGAGTTTGTGGATATTGGTTGCAAATACCTACATATTTTTGATTATTTTACATAAAGTAAATAGCCAATACTGTGCTTAAACGTCATTGATATAGACCAATCAGAGACAGATCAACATGAAATTAACCTGAAAATTGAAAAACGTCCTTTTCGATTTGTTTTTAAACCAAATTTTCCGCACTTGTTTTTAATGGGATGTCTAGAAAATGATCGTTCTTTCTCAACAACTTGCATTAGTATATCTTAACGTTATTACAAAGAAAAACAATATCTAGTAAAATATTCAATTTTAGATGTGACAATAACAAACTATTGTCAAATGTTGTTTTCTCGATAAAATTATTTACTAAAGATTAGTTAATTTTAGTATTTGAGTTTCGTTTCCTTTTGATTATTCCACACCAAGTAATAAGCCAATACTGTGCTTACACGTCATCGATGTAGACCAATCAGGGACAGATTGACATAGAATTTATCTGAAAATTGAAAAGCGTGCACTCACATGAGCCATGACAATATTTTTTGACGTTTTATTTTTGATATAAACGTATGTTCAATGTTTCAATGTCAATTAACGAGTGATAATGATGATTATTTTGTGAGTAGTTGATTCACTTATGTTGTTGAATAATTTTTGTACCTAAATGTAAAATGGTTAAAAACTTTTTTGTGTTAAATTGCAAATTACCTATTACAAATTTCACTCATAAAATTTTTTCGAATAATAAGAGTTGTTGTAGATACGTATTAAAATATTTTTATCTGATGTCGTGTCATAATAACAGCATTATAAGCCTCAATTTGAGGACCGTAATAGCGTTAATTATAGGCCAAGGGTCATAATGAATCTAGCTCGGAATCTAGTATGGTATACTCAGTACCAATAATGAAATAACAAACAACTCGTTACTAAGAAAGCGAATAAGGAAGTTTCAAAAATAGCGTACCTATGTATCTGATTTTTTTAGTTTGAAAATTATTTGTTTAATGCCAAATGATTTGTTTTACTTTTTGACTAATTTACGCCAATAGGTTGTATGCAATAAGGATCATAACCAATCATTGGTACACGTCGTATTATCAAACTCGGCTTTGCCTCGTCTGATAATCTTCACGATTGACTGTTATTTGTTATAAGTAACATGTATGTGTAAGTGTTTTATCATTTTTGACGAAATATTTCTGTAAAATAATTTATATGATTTACTTTATTTTTAACAACCTATTATCACCCTGATGAAGACTGATTTGCAATCGAAACGTTGCTGTTGCTGTGTTATTGGATTTTAATAAATTGACTGCTTCTCCAAGAAATTTTCCAATCCAATCTTCCATAAATAACTATGATATATTTTTGTGATATTTCAAAACAAAAATCTCATTGAAACAATTTCAAGCTTGCGAAATAATCAGCAAATCTAATTAACAAAATACAAGATTTTAAGTCTACTTATAAATATTAAAGTCTCAACATATTGCGTATAGAGTAAAATATTTCTCTCTATACAATTACGTCAACATCATACATAGTGTAATTATAATCATGTGTAAAAATTTGTATCGCTACGCGAAATGATTGAACCTGGCTTATTAGATTGCTAATTAGCTTCTAACTGGATGTAATTATTGTACAAGGAGAATAATTTATAATACGATGTGAAAATTAAGCGCAGACGAAGTAGGTATCCATACTTCATTGTCGGCATGATATGAAGGATAATTTTTATGCGACGAATGATTTTATTGAGCTTCAAAGCTGAATTAATCAATAAAATTTGATATTTATTAGCTTATAGCAAATAGCAATTTGCATAAACTGGATTAATTTTGATTTAATTAATTGTTCGT
Organism: Agonum fuliginosum; assembly: GCA_947534325.1. Taxonomy (NCBI): domain Eukaryota; kingdom Metazoa; phylum Arthropoda; class Insecta; order Coleoptera; family Carabidae; genus Agonum; species Agonum fuliginosum. The sequence goes on from OX384029.1 coordinate 46,977,719, forward strand.
GTAATGAATAAACCTGGAATACCAATAATAATGTGCTGTATTTGTCTTATACCGGGTGTCGGGTGTCTACTGGAAATTTGGTTTATGGTAAACTAAGTTAAGGTAGCATAATCATAAAACAAAACTAGTTAAGTTTAGGTTGTTGCCTACTAAATTCGATGACAACAGAAGTAAACACAAATTTTGTAGGATATTTATATGATAATAATACAATTTAAAATAAATTATTAGGACAATCGTCAGTTTCGTTTGGTAACTATGGAGCTGTAAAGTTGACCTCCTACATTTCAAGCATATTGGGAAGGTGACTTGAAAACGTGCGTTATTATATTAATGTAGGGGAGACCGGGGATGAAAGTAACAGAGGTATAGGTTGTAACATCGCCCATAGTTTTCGTAGTTTTTGGCAAATGACACTATAAGTGCTATTATAGCATTTAAAGACATGAATCTGTCGACACGAAGTAGAGTTTTGCCATTGTCGTTGAGAATACGTTCAAGACAGAATTCGTATCTGCTTTTCGGCTGAAAGTAAATTCACTGTGTTTCCTTATGAGTGATTTTACCAGAAGCTCTTGAATAATAATCAAAATGTAAGTAAATAATTTTAATCTATTTTTAGTTAGCTATCAATCGGCTGATACAATTCACCATTGAAATTGTGGTTATGTGTAATTTTCCTCTAAACTTCTTTAGTTTACCATTGGGGCTGATAGTAACAAAGTGTTACAACTAACCCCAACATATATTTCCATTATTATATTATTTTGATTATATAATTGATGTTGCCACTTGCAGATGAGAACTTATAAACTGAAAACAAATCGAGGAACGGTCTCCTCAGATTTGATAAAAAGAGTTTCTTTGGTCATGAAAACAGGCCGATTAGAGCAGTAACAAAAGAGTTAAATATTTGTCACGTTACTCTCTTTTGCTATGTAAGAAAGAAGCGACAAACTCATTCTTGAACGAAATCCCACTCTATCAATTCGCGTACCTGAGGCTACAAGTTTAAGCCGGGCCACATCTTTTAATAAGGCTAATGTCAATAATTTTTTTGATAAGTTGAAGGCTGTTGTGAGAAAATTCAAATTAAGTATATCACAAATCTGGAATGTGGATGAAACCGGAGTGACCACAGTCCAGAAACCTAAACAGATTGTCGCAACATTCTGCCTCATGTGTTGTGAACCCTATTCATCCAGTTTGCCTGGGGAGCAGTGGGTGCAGTGTCTCCAATGTAAATTATGGGCCCATGTTAACTGTGTTAAATTTTAAAAAATGTTCTAATGTAGAAATTACGACTCGTATGATAGCTTTTCAGATTAAATAATTGTCTTTTATGTTTCTTTATATTTTTCTAACAGTTTTGTTGATAAATTAAATGAAAAAAACTACATATTCTTGCTAATTATTGCAATAATCAACTGTTACATCTTACCCCAATGACTGTTACTTTTTGCCCCAACATTGAGGTTGAAAGTAACACATGTCTCTACCCACATATATATATATATATATATATATATATATATATATATATATATATATATATATATATTTTGTTAACTTGCTTGACAAAACATATCTAATAAAAATTTCCAATGTAACTTCAATGTCTGGTCTATCGTTTAATAAATATGGATGCCCAAAATTTGCAAAGGTTTAGAAAACAAAAATTAAAAACGAAAAAATGTTACTTTCATCCCCGGTCTCCCCTACTTATCTAAACCAAACGACAGACTTTAACGAAAAACTAACACAATATTTTGAATATAGAAGAAGATTGTATTAAATTTTCAACGGAATCGTCAGTATTTAAAAAATGATATTTAATTTTAAAGTCAATTTATCTAAGAATTGTGGTTATGAAGTATCAAAAGGGCAACGATACTTCTATTTACCAGGAATTTCAAACGTAAAATTTATATCCTCACTATAATACATACATGTGCCTCTGTGGTACGGTAATGCCAAATTTGTTTTATTTAAACTTCCGAAAAATTCATAAAAATTTCCAATTTATGCAAACTTTACACGATTATATCTCATGATAGAAATTTATTTTTAAAATTCTGAAAAGGCACATCCATTCTTTCTCCATAAATTTTTATAAAAACATTATCTGAAGTAAATAATAAAGTAAGTAATAGTTTCGATCGCACCGAAAACACTTTTACTGTATTTTTCAACTTCAAAATGACCTTGTATTGCTAGGATGCGGCAAAGTACGACTTTCGGGCTGGATTCAGACAGGCGTAGTAGTGGGGAAAACAAATAAGAGTACCTATATAAAATAAAACTTACTGCACTTATAATGGTTATAACTTCGTATTTTCGCATTTTGTGTAATAATACCATACTCAGCAAAACATGGGTTTTTGGAATTTGTGTAATATACTATTTTATTAATCATAAATTATAAACAATAACAAATATATAGGTACTAAAATGGAATATTTACATTTTTTATTTTTAGTACTTATTTTTAATTAGATTTTTACTACTTATGGAAAACAATTGTTTTGTACTGCGTAGGTACTTATGAATCTGTACAAAATAATATTCAATTTCGGTTTATATTTTCAATTGATATCTCAATTAATAATCTCTTCGTCACAAGTTCTTTCTACGTCACTGCGTCGAATTACCAATTCTCCACCGAGTTCTTGTAGTTGCAAATCGTGTCCTCATCACAAAAATCCCAATCTACCGATGCTCTTTTTTCTTCTATGCGCAGTCAACTGTCTCTTCATCTGCCCACTTAATTGAATTGTTGATAGAATTGTGAGCGGGGATATTATATGCTTTCTCTGTTATAATTTTACGCTGACGGGACAATGCGTTTTTTGTGAATCGCACAAAAAGACGGAGATAATCTTGGAGAGATGAGCACGCAAATATTATACAGAAATAATGTTTAATCATCGACGAGATAAAATTGTGAGGTGTTAAAGAGTTTAGGGCAAGAGCAGTGGAACTAATGTTTGATGGTTTTCTTAACTTGTTTTGTTAAAAGTAATTGTTTACAGATAAAAATATTCAAGGTGAATCTGTAATATCGCCAGAAAAACTGAGGAAAACTAAGTATAAAGCCCTGATCTTTCATGATTTTGAATCTTGGAAAAAAATTCATTGTTTTGAAGTCGTTTTGAAGCTATCAATGAATTTGACATTATTCTTTTGCTACACGCATTGTAGATTCAATTTAGCGGCGCCGCTATTTACAGGCAATTCTCACCATTTTTCTCAGGATTCAGAAGCATGAAAGAATCCTCAAAGAATCCTTGTGTGGACAAGGCTTGAAAGCAAATATCAATTTTCAAAACTGTTACTGAACAACATACTCGTATTTTTAGAACTCATATCAATATCAATTGCCTTTTACCCAATTTGGGTGTGACTATAAATCAGTAAGTACAGGATTTTTTGCTTCAGGATAAAAATTTATATAATGATGAAGGTACTGATCACCAGTAGTTTATTGGTAAATTTTATTTAAGCCGAAGTTGTACTAGGTTGATGAAATAAAATTTCAAATTTTTTGTTTCTAAAATATATATTCTTCTCTAATATCTTTGCAATTAAATTGGTGTTTTGTGTCAGTTTTCTTGTTGTCTTAATATAAAATACATTAGAGGTGAATATAAATATATTTATCGTTAATATATATTTTTCTCAGTGCGTCACAATACCTCCCTTTATAGAATATAAGGCAGGAGGTAAAAATTGTATGAATTTATAAAATGAATAAAAAAGATAAGGAACAAATCCGTTACAAAATCAGGAACATATAAATGGGTTAGTCCACTATTAATACTCTTTAGAATGTGTAAAATTAATTAAGATATATACTCTTTGCAATGTTGCCAATTCGGCGAGATTTGTAGGTAGAACACCCAGCTCTGTCAAGAGGATTTATATAAAGGACAAAGTACACTTTCGTCTGTCAACAGTAATTAGTAATTTCGTAAATTATTGCCAAAAAATATTTCCACTCAATGCAAGAAGGCAGTTTGTTATTTTAAGTATGGGAACGCTTATTTTGTAACCGCCAACATGCTTTATATTTTAAGATGCGACGATATTCATTTATTACGAAATATTATAATAAATCTTGCACATTTTAATGCACGTTCTCGCATTTATTTTTGTGATTTAAATTAAAAAGAATCTGGTAATTTTTTATTAACTCTTAAATCAGAGGATCACTCGCACTACAGAAAACAGATTTAGATATAACTTAATCGGCCCGTCTACGTTTTTTCCGAATTCCAAGAATACTCTCGATTTAACTTATTTTTTTATTCCACCCTTTTCCCCGCTAGTACAGCTGCCTGAAACCAGCCCGAAATTTGTACTTTGCCGCATCCTAGTTATGCAATTTCATTTTGAATTTCGTTGTGAGTAAACTGTCAGATTATTATTGCCTTCTGGATAATGTTTTTATAAACATTATTTAATAGAGAAAACTGGATCTAGAGATGTACCTTTTTTAAAATTTTAAAAATCAAATCATGAGATATACCAAACCGTTCAAAGTTTGCATAAATTGGAAATTTTTGAATTTTTAGGAATTTTTATAATCATGTACAATTTTTTAATCAAAATTTTAAAAAAACACAAATGTAGATCCATACTTTCTCTATTAAATCCTTGTTGAAATAAAATTTTACCATTCTTGTACTGGCCACAAAACACTCGCTACGTTAGTACATTTTATGCTGGATTTTAGGAGGTAGACGGGACTCGTAAGGAAGGATTATAATGGATGTAACTGGTAACTTCTTCTGTGTTCTGTTAACCTGAGCTATACTAGGTATTTCTATGTTACGGTTCATAATGACACTGAATTTGACGTTTACCTATACTGTAACAGTAAGATTCGCCAACTTTTGAGAAAACTTCCTAGGGTGGGGTGGTCATAACTGTAACAATATGATATCCAAAACTTAGTTCAGTATCTAACTTTTAAACTCTTTATGTATTCCCAAACATTATTTTATTCAAATTCAATTTTACTGAAGTCAGCCATACTCAGTATAAAGCCATTCCATTACATACTTCACTCTTCACTCTTTTTCCAAACAAATAGCAAACAAATCCAATTTGTTCTTCGTTGATCTTTGTTTATTTTGATGAGTATTTTATATTTCGCTACAATATTTATAGTGCAGATCCAACTGTAACTTTCAACAAACGGATCCATTTTTGACAGTTGTAAGAAAGGTTATGTCGTCAAGTTAGCAGATTTCTGTAATGGTTATGAACCACACACTTCTCATTTACATCACACATTTTACATAGTACAGAAGAAGTAACCGATTACATCCATTATAAACCAGTCCTTACTGATTTGGTTCATATCTATCTGATTAGTGATATTGTTATCAACTGTCAATGTTTGAACGGTTGAAATGTTTGACGTTGACGTCTGCAAATGTAAATCAAGCTTACCTCAACCTGTCGGTATTTTAAAACAAGATTTTAGTTTTGAAAATAAGACAAAAAATCGTTTAAATTTGAACACAAATTGTGCTAAATTGAGATAATAAATTTGCATAATTTCTTCATAAAATTATGCAGGTGCCGGTCATTTTTAACTCATCTCCTAGCAAATTTTCTACAACTATATTTCAATATAACTATCATTAGAATAAATAACAGAGGAGAAGCCTTAAATTTAAAACAACCGCAAAAATAGAACAGCTAATCTTGTTCTTGAGTTCTTATCGTGTAAATAAATAATAACTACATATTTTTTACTCAAATTAATCACATACAGTTTTTAAACTCTCAACTCACGGTTTCTGTCAGATTAGTGACCTGTTTTTTTTTGTTTAAGATTTTTAGGCAAAAGTTTTAGAAATTAAATTCACTTGACTGCTCCAGTTTAAAAATCAAGCTTAGCCACATAAAAATAAACCTGTGCTGGGTGGTTCGGAATACACTATCCTATTTAGCCACTCACCTCACTGAATTCATGTAAGATTGGTCAATAAAACCGGTGGAATTCCGGCCCGATGGAAAATCTCCGTAATACAGAACAGATCGATCAATTTTTAGCGTTTACTGACTCTGCTTCCAAGGTAGTAGGTTTCGTTTACAAATTATAAGGCGGTAAGAAATCTTAGAAGGCGGTAAGAACTTATGAAGAAGGCGGTAAGAACTTATGAAGAAGGCGGTAAGCACTAAACAACAACAGAAACCAAGGCAACCTAAACCTACACATAAACAAAAATAAACAATATTTTGAAATTTATTTTTATTGTATTGATCGAGCAAAAATATTATAAGCATCATGAACGTTATGCGCATTTTGTACCGGTTTCGGATAATATTGGAAACGTCGTCTACGACTCGGTCTCCAAACATTATCCTCAACCGGTAAACTGCACATACCGCCCTTGATACTTAATATACTATAAAGATTAAGGGAAAAAAAAATTATCAAATGGTTTAGAATCTACTATAAGCTATAAGCTTGTAGACTGTACGCTTCACTTAATTTATCCTAGATTGGCCAATAAAAGATGACTCTACGAGTAGAGTGATTGAAGTTATATTTTTGAAATATTCAATGGTTTATTAGTAAAAAATTAATAAAACTATATAATTTGGTCAGTTTTTAACTATTTTTTTTTAACCAGCTGTGTATTTTTTTTACAAAAATCGTTTCATACCTCCCTTAGGAATAATGCAAGGAATCAACTATAAAACAAAACCAATTAATATGCATTAATAAAACCACGATTTGTAACATTAAAAAGCAAAAATTAATTCTTATTTTCTCTAATTGTTGTCGCAACAATATTGTATGAATTTTTCAATTAAACAATGCTTTGTCATTACTCATGGAAAATTTCAGATTTTTAATTTGAGCAATATAGCCAGAATCGTAAATTCTGATTCTATTGCAGCAATATTGCAGTCAACAAGAGTGTAGGTAGCGCTTTAACCACTCACTTTTATTAATTTAAGCAAAATTGGTCAATGAAACCGGTGTTTTTTGTTATGGACGTTACCTGTCAAATATCGGCACTAGGAATCTCAGTTATAACTGTTCCACACTTAAACAAAATCAGTGCAAATTTCTGAAATCGCATACAAAAATATTTTCTTGCTTCTTATGCAGCAGCCTCACATTCTATCTCGGAGCGATCGTGCAGTGGCCGCCCATAATATAATAATATCCTTTGATAGATGGACAGTCCGTTCCCTCATTTAAACAAAGCCGTGCGGCTTTCACAACGCTCCTCCACTCTCGTGTCCGCTGGCCGCTTCATTCAACTCCTGTCCGATGTTATGGTTAAGTATTTTGGACCTCACACATTGGGAATTTTGAATTTTAATCCGATGCGCGCTTTGCATTGTTACCAACCGCGTAACGCTGAATTAACTTATAAAAAGATGGGAAAATTAAGAAGAGAAACAGCTGAGTGGACAGAAAAATTAGTGGCGTGGTGTTAAAAGTTTTTATAGTTATAGTTTGCCCTCTAAACAAATATTTTAAAAGTGTTTTTATAACACTTTGGAGAGAGGATGAATACGATAAAGCCATTTTTTAAAATTTTGAACGAAAAGAACAGTCAACGGTAGAATTGATTTCAATAATTGTAATCATGGTAACATAAATTTTTTTCGGAAGTTATTTACTAAAAAATGACCAGAGTATTACTTATGAAATTCTGTCACATGTCAGTTTGACAATTTTATTAAAAATTGGTTACCTTTAAAAGTAGTACCTACTTTAATTACTTACCGTTTTGTTTACCCTAGCAACCGGTAAGATCAACATACTGTCTTGGAAACAGGCATGGTAAGTTCTAAGTTGATAAAAAAGACCAATTGTGCAAAAATAATATAACTGCCTAAAGTAGAAATGATTAAAACAAAAAGACACCATTTATTTTTATTCCAAACTGTTAAAAAATTACCGTACCCTGTTATTAGAAAATTAGGTTAATAAAATAATTAATACAATTCAAATTTTCGGTTGTGTTTAATACCTATTTACGAAAAAAATAAAACCTCTATAATTAATAATTCAGGTCCCCTACAATTTACTGTAAAGGAAATGAAATTAACAAAAAATATTCGTCAAGCCTGTGTTTATATTATTATGTATCATTGTAGTCTGTCGTGTGGCTGACAGAACTGTCATATGTACGTGACAAACTTGTAATTGTTCCACGACTTTCAAATAAACGGAAATAATTATCCCAAACTAATTAGAAAAACGCCACCACGAAAAAATAAAACTTTTGTTTGACAAGAAAAAGCTGACAATAAATTTTCATAAATTCGAGATTACAGAAATATCTTTGTCATACTTTAGTGACACTAAATTAATAGTTTATGATTTAAAAAATAATTAATTAGTTTTTTTAAAGGTTTCACCATTCTGTTTTTAGAAGTTGGCTAATAAATTAAATTAATCACTGGTAGCTAATAAAAACAATCATAAATTTAGAATTTCGTGATTATTAAAAGATTTAAATCTCTATAATTCACCACAACTATAACTACAGCTGTTGCTGATGCTAGGAATTTAGAAAGAAGATAGACTAGAATATTGCGTGAAATTAAATGAAACAATTTCAACTTAATTTATTATTATTACATAGTTTAGGCATAATACAATGTGCCATATTTTTAGAATGATCGGCTTAAGGGAGACGTCTACTTTTTTCAAATTTCTTTTTTATTTTTCACTCTCTTCCCCACTACTACGGCTGCCGAAACTCGTACTTTCCCGCATACTAGCTACGCAATATCATTTTGAAGTTGAAAAATACTGTAAACATGGCGCCAGTATTTCCATAATAACTTCGGTATTTTTTAAAGAAATTAATTATTCGAAAAAGGAAGCTTAGCTGCATGCTTCTTGATTTTAAATTTTTTCTTGCCATTTATAGTGACTGAAAAAATCATATCAAATAATGACAAAAAACTGCAAAATACATCATTTTTAATTTTTTTACTTCAAATTCCTAAAAAAATAAAAAAAAAAAAATATAGAAGCATTAAGATACCTTTTGTTAATACACTCATAATGTAAAAGCATCATATATTTCAATTATAATTAAAGTAAAGGTGGAGGGCGTACACCTCTGTAACGCTCTAAAATTTTAGGTTAGACGTACACCGATGTAGGTACACTTTAAGATCCTTTTAAAATAAAATTATTTAATTTATGTAGATTGATACTGTTATTTGGCATTTATTAAATGCAAAAAATGATATTTCTTTAAAATAAATGAAGCATCAAGTTCTTGAAAAAAAGTATGTAATATGTATAATAATTTTGATTGTATTCCACACAAAAACGTACCTATAGGTACTCACAATCAATTCTGATCTCAGCTAAACTCCTCGGCCGTAAACAACTTGCTTGTACCCTAATGCTTCACTTTTTGTCCTAGGTACATAATAACTATTAGGTATTTAATTTTTTTTAAATACAGATGCAATCCATAAATTTGTAGACCGCTTGAGGTATTTTTGCGATATTAATAAAAAGAACTATTCAAAACACCGGCTCCAATCCGTCTTAATCTCAATCTAAAAGATAATTAAAAACTGTCACCTGGTGTTGGACACCGCGTAAGAATGTTGGTCATAATCTAATCATCGATAAATATCAGCATGTACAAATGTGATTTTACACAAAATCTCGCACTAGTCAGCTCGCGATTAGACTGTGAGTCCGTCCTGTGTTGGACATGCAAATCGGGCATCATTCTATTTGATAAAACACAATCTAACAGCGAGATTGCGCGCTGCGACATGAGACTGCTCTGTGTACGTAAGCTCCGCGGAGCGCAGAATCACAGTCTGAGGTCGCGCAGGTATTTTCCAAAGATCAAAGAGGCCGCCGACGCCCCAAGCGACGGTTCGCACTAATTGGAGGTTCAAGACAGTCAAAGGAGCCGCGAGAACAAAATATCGAGCGCTTGCCGGCTAATTGAGTGACCAGACAACTTTATATATGTAGAGAGCATATCACATTCGAAGCTGAGTTCTCTCGCTGGTGGTAAAGTGTTCTGCCGTGTCGGATTCAATGCTTTTTTATTTATTTCGGCTTTAGTAAGATTGCTTTTTTATTGAAAATACCTAAATATTACTAGTGAACGGATAGAGCTTCCTTTCCAATGTTTTCAATTATCTCACAATGTTACTTTGGTGGGGCAACTCGCATACTGTGAGTCATTGGTATAGGCGATCTCGATTAAGATTGCAACCCTATAGCAGTGACTTCAGAAGCTGTCAAATAGACATACGTACGAAACTTTGCAATACGTACACTGTGACAGATTGTGCTATTTCACTAATTTTCTGTATTTTTGTTAATATTTTGATAATACCTATTGGTAAACATAACCATACACGAAGCGTATAGTTCTGCAAGATTTAATGTCTATTTGACAGCTTCCAATAACTGTCACCAGATGGAGATCTCTTAGGAAGAGTTACCTATAGATAAATATTCGATCCTGTGTGCGGTTACCAGCTGTCAACTCTAACATAACTATAATATAGTACCTAAACTTCTTATACCGGGTGATTCACAAATTGGTACATATATTTTATATTGGCATACGAGCCCTGTCTCATTGACCCAGACGCAAATAAAGTCGTTTTTTGTTGTACAAAAGTTAAAATCAAAATACAAGTATAATATACTGTAGTATCTTATATTTATTGAAAACTGCAATCTCAAATAAAATCAACAGTCGAAACTTTATGAAACTGAAAAATAAAAAAAAATTGAAAAATCGTCCTATGCAAGGAAAATCAAAGAATTGTGACACAGACTGTAGAATATATGGGATTATTTTCACCAGAAAAGTATGTTTAGGACTTGTAAATACTAACGAATTGAAACGGTTATAAAAATTAAGTCGTTGGTTAGTAATTAAATCAAACACTGAAAATATTTGCCAGCTGTATACTTTATTATCTAAGTCATATTTAAAGTTTAATTTACTTAAAATATTAATAGATATTTATATACCAAGTGAGATACATGAATGTTTATTCAAAAGAAGAAAGTTAAGGATAATTTCTTCGAGCATTCGTATCTCACGTGGTTTACACAATATTTTATTCAATTTTGCTGACATTGTTTCAAAAATATGAATTATAAATTAATTTTGACATAATACAAAAACTAATCAAAGTAGTCGTCGTTTTATAAATTTTTTAGCAAATAAGGACAGTTTAAAATGTCACAGTGTTAAAAATGTGTTGAGTGATTTAAAAAAAATTAATTCACTAGCGAATAAACAGTTTAAACAGTTTAAAGTTAATAGCAGTTTAAAACGTCAAAATTGAATAAAATATATTTAAAGTTCATGTAGGTACTTAACTTTCAATAATCACACATGTGTAAAATTTGTATATCAATGACCCGCAGCTTGTGAGGCTGCCACACCCAAATTGGGTAAAAGGCGTGATAGCTGATAGATATTATCTATTTTCATATAATTGAAGAAGTGTAGGTATATAGAACATTTTCTATAATAATTATTTGTAGAGTACCATCATAAGATGTTCTTACCTATTTAAGTTCATGTTAATGGTAATAACTGTCTCATCAATGTAATTAACGCCATCTTGTTTTCCTTTTGAAGCATCCTGTAGCTTATTTTTTCTGTTACACCTTCATTAAACCCATAAAATGTCATTTAACCATATTTTAAAGATCATTAATTTTGAATTAATTTACTGCTTAACTTGCTTTATAACATTTAAATCATTTTAATTAAATAATTTATTCATAATTACCACATCATTTACATCCGCAAAATTCCAAGAAGATGATAGATGCTCTCACAAAATTTCAATAAATTCAGGAAATAGCAATAAATATAATAATAAAAAAAATAAAGATATAATTTTATAACGTGGATCTCAGCTGTCAATTTACGTAAACTCTTGGTTTGTAGTCGAGAATACTCGTCACATACTGTGGTACTATACTTCATTTCAGCTAAGAAAATAGCAGATGGCACTGTGAATGCCAGTAAGTGTTACACTCACACATTTTATTAGTTCAAAATTTGACGCGATCTTAAATAAGTTATGTTTTGTGAATAAAGCTGTCATCTAGAATAATGTAGTACTTCGATGAAACTATGAAATTCAAAATAAGAAGGTATAAGTAATGTTAACGGAAATGAAAATGTTTGCTAGTGTAAATCTACCTCTCATCTCAACCAATCAGATTTTCTTAGCTGATATGAAATATAGATATTAACTCTCTGGTACTCATGGTCGTACACAGGGTTGGAAAAAATCATGATTTTTTTAAATAAATCAAAAATCATTGATTTTTTTGAATTAATCATGATTTTTTTGATTTTTTTGATTTTTTTAATTTTCTTTAATTATAACACTAAATTATAGTTAAAGTAATTATTATTTAACCATTTATATGAAAAATTCCTTTAAAAATATGTAGTTTGGATTATTATAGCACATTTCAAGTTTTTAAACGAATTTCTTAAACTATACGCTTGACTTATGATTCCATTGAATGGATTTTGTTTTTTGTTTAATATTATTTCATTTATTAATTAAATATTGAAATTGAATTAAGACACTTGTTTTGTTCTGTATCAGAAATATGATTAAATTAATACAAAATTTTTCAAAAAAATCAAAAAATGATTTAAATCAATGATTTTTTTGAAAAAATCACTTTGATTTAAATCAGGCCAACCCTGGTCGTACACCACATGAGAGGTTGAGAGGCCACATAACGCATTTGGCTATCCGCTTCATTATAGATTGGTGGATGTAATTATAGTGGAATTCAACCACTTCTTGACCGATTATCTTGGTGCAGTCAGGATCTCAATCCGTGCGATGATCTTTGAAATTCAAAGCGGCAATGGATAGACTCTTGCAACAAACGAAGAATGGTACTAGGTTAATGCCGAGTTACATTTTCTAATAAATCTCTTAATCCTAAGATAAAGCATGTAAAAAATAGCTTAAAACACACTTTTCATTAATTTTTATATGGAATCCAAAGATTTTTTCAGAATTATAACTGGGCATGAATCAGATTAATCTAGTACCTGTTTTCCCTGCAAATTTTTAATATGCAATGAGTTAAGCAGAAACTGCTACACCTCTAAACACGCAATATTTTGTTACGCAGGCGGGACCCTTAAGCCGATAAAGTGGTCAGCTTGAAGCGTCCGAGTGCGATTTAATTGAAAGATGTTTTTGTAATTAACTACAATCACAAACTGCCGGCCGAGAGACTTGAACCACGGAACTTCGGGTGCTTAAACCCGCACAGCTATACTGTCTCGACTTTTATAAAGAATAAAATTAATAATTCGAGAGTAAAGATCTTAATTCTTCCACAACGGTAAGTCATTTCATTTTGCCCATAAAAATGGAATGTTTCTCCTATAAAAACTACAATTGCACGTTTTTTCGGTTGTTTTTGCTGAACGTCTCGTCTTAATGTCTCGTATTTTGCGGCGTCGTTGTAAAACACAAAACAGTTGAATGTCGAGTGTGCGAAGCCTCGTGCAAAGCACTCTACGATGTGGATCGTTAAATGCAGTGCTGGTCATTATAATACAGTTAAACACCGACTTGGTGGCTTGTTGCCATCGGTTTTGCTAGGCGGACGAATATACAGGGTGGTTCAATACTCCTGGAAAGATACAATAAAGCCGTGCTCACACAAGGAAATTTTTATGCTTCTGAATTTTGAGAAAAAGAATCTTGGTGAGAATTGCCTGTCAAATAGCGGTGCCGTTACATTGAATCTTCAATGAGACTTGGAAAAGAATAATTTCTAATTCATTGATAGCTTCAAAATAGTAATTTTTTTACCAGGATTCAGGAACACAAAATAATCCCTGTGTTAATAACAGAGTCAGAGTCTAACCATGAATCAAAAAGATTCACAAAATTAATTGCACATTACATGAAATACTACTCATTTTTAAAGCTATTTAGTTTGTAATTCTTATTATAATTTAATTATTATAAATTATATTAATAATAAGAATTATTACTTTACCTACCTACCTATAATGTTGTATAAATGAAAATATTAATTCATCTGTGATTCTTAAATTAAATTTTTGTGCTACGAGTGACACTGAAAATATATAGGTACCTATACCGACGCAATAATTTGTTTTGCAAATTTTTAAAAAATCGTATTGATCTGTAATTAGTATAGATCAATAAGTAGTATCCTAGTATCTACCTGCTAAGTAGGTATCTACGTATTTTTTCTGAAATACCTACCTATTGAATCACCCTGTATGTATGTTAGGTGGTTGGTGTTTTATGTTTTTAGTTTTTTAGAGTAGTTAAATTAAGTTAGAATCTGAGATTGATAGTTGTCAGGTGATGGCTACTTAGAAATATCAGAATGTAATATGTTTTTGTGATGTTAAGTTTAAATTTATTATAATAGAAACTGTAGTTTTAAATTTTATCTGTATAGGTACCTACTATTTTATGATTTTGTTATTCTGTGCATAAAACATTATTTATCTTCTAAAAATGTTTAATTTATTACATTAGGATACCTACGTACAAATTACAAAAATTTCAATTTACCGCTGCTACCTCTGTAAATACAAGTAATACTAACAACAAAATTAAAAGTTCAAATTAATTGTAAACATGTTTGGAACTGCTGCCCAAATATCTTATGATGTTCAAGAATAATTCAGTTAAGTTTACTCCACGTGACCATTAAACCATTATGTTTCATTTAAAGCAGGACGCTAATACATTGCTGTCAAATTCGTAATCTTGGATATGAAAAATCCCAATTTTCACGTTAAAAAAAATCATCAAATATATTATTATTTATTTAATCGTATCATCAATTGTTATTCCCTTTTAATATGTAACATTTATTGATAATTATATACAATATAATACATTCGTTAGGTACCTACTTATAATACCTTAGATACTTTATAATTCATTAGTTATGAATACGTTAGATACATCCATAACAATATCAAAACCTTCCATAATACAAACTGTCCACTATATAATTATTGACAGATAAATTGTTGATTTGTTTTAACATCGCTGTCGTTGATGATACGATTAAGCTATGAATGTAACAAAAAAAAATCCGACAAAATTATAATATTTTTTTACTTCAAAAATATAAAACTAGTAAGTATTACAAATTCAGATTCTTTAAACAAATTACATATTTTGTTGCGCGATGTTGTAAACTAATCATAGTAAACAGACAGCGGCAGGTGTCATCAGAACGAAACAAATTAAAGAAAAACACGCTTCAATTGTATAATCAACCATAAAAACCCAAATTGTAATCCAGTTACTCGAGCATTAAATCCAAATCCCCTGCTAATAATCGACATTACTGGCTCCTAAGCAAACGTTTACCCTTCCTACAACCCTTCGTCACTAACACATGAACAACGCATGAAACAAAACACAAACGCCTCGGCCAGGCCTGCTGGATGTGTTGTGATATCATTAACGGTCCCCACCGCGCAAATTGATTCAATTTCAAATTCAATTCCGAACAGTGGCAACAGTTAGGCCGACTGGCACGTAGCTTTTCACGATTGAGAGTTTATGTTGGCAGCAATGATTTGAGAATAAACGAATACAGGCTACTGTAATGGAATGCAAGGAAAAACAACTGCGATCGTACGAGAGATGAAGATGATTGGTGAAAGAATTTTACTCGGAAATGTTGAATTGAATTTAAAAATGTTTTGTTTGATACTTCATATTATACCTCATTTCAGCTAAGAAAAACGCGTTGGGTAAGATAGGGCGATGATATCCTTGAATCTGATTGGTCTAGATGAGAGGTGGATTTACACTAACAAACACTTTCATTTCCGTTGACATTACTTGTATCTTCTTATTTTGAATTTCATACATCGAAGTACTACATTATTCTATAGACGACAGCTTTATTCAGAAAACAAACCATATTTTGAACTAATAAAATGTGTGAATGTAAAACGTACTGCATTCGCAGTGCCATCTGGCTATTTTCTTAGCTGAAATGAGGTGTAGAATATCATTCAATGGTCAAGTTGAGAAAAATGTTTATACAATTTTATAAACTACTAGCTGAAGTGGGTACCCGGCGTTATCCGGATTAAAGAAACATAGCTACCTTTATATGATTGGTCAAAACAGACCTTCATGCAAAATTTCGAGTAAAGGATAGAACAAATGGTCTAATTTCTACATATTCAACCCACCAATCCTAATTGTTGCATCGAACTTAAACATGAATTAAAAAAGTACCTACCTTAAAATTTACTCTAGTCAAAATTTTATGAAGATCGGACAAACGGTCTAGATTTTGATTCTTATAGTCCAAATGAATTTAAAAATAATTTATGATCCGGATTAAAAAAACAATCTTATTTCATTTCAATGATACTATACCGAGTTTCGTTACAAAGAAACAAAAATTCATTCGTCAGAGCGATTTTAAATTTGTATCCCCACCCCTAATAATGGTGCGATCGAAGTGAAACATTCCTTAAAATCTGACCCTGATCGAAAGAGACCTGCATGCAAAATTTCATGAGAATCGGACAAACAGTCTAGATGTAAGATACAAATCAAACAGGCAGACAGACAGACATACAAACATTCAGCTTTATATTATATTAGAAGAGTTACATTGAATCGAAGAATATAATAAATGGTGGGATTCTGTGCAAATCTGTAAGTTTTACATATTTGTAAATCTTTAAATATTGAACAAAATCACATCAATGTTTGTTGACAAATATAAAAATATTCATTTGATAATAAATTACATTGCAATAATTTTGTTTAATATTTACAATTTTATAGATTTGTAGCAACTACAGATTTTCACAGAATCCCACTAAAAAGAATATACATCACGGATTAAATTTAAGAAAAAATTATAGTAAAAATATTGTTGAACTAGTTTTAATCTCCTCAAAAAGTTATTATAAAAATAAAGTAGGTAATTGTAAAAGGTGTAAAAGTTTGCACACATCTTTTCAAACGCATTCTTCCAGAAGAATTTTACAATACAATCTACTTTGGTCTTGAAAACAAGGTGCAGACCATTTTTTACTCCCAGAGAGCGTGGATAATCCGATAGTCGTTTTGGTGGTCCACGGAGCCCAACTTGAACCCTGAGGGACACCAGTCACGTCAGTCAGTGAAGACAGACAATCCGGCTAAACAGCGGATGCGCCTAAAATATGACGGACATTTTTTCTCTAAACCTGTCAGAGTGGAAACATAATATCGCCCGCAATTTGTCACTGATTTGCTAATGAACGTCGAGAAAATTAAAAAGAAATTTGTCTTTCGAATGTGAAAGTTTCATTTTAAAATTACTCTTTTAATTATTGGTGATAGGAAAAGAAATTACGAGATTAATCTAAACAAAGATTATACTAATCTCGGTGGGTTATAATTATGTGCAATTTAACAATTGTATGTAGTAAGTTAATTTATATAATTTTTTATTGCTGTAATTTTCATCGCTACGTTTGTGACAAAAAAGTAAAATGTTAAAGCGCTTTTTTGTGACATTACTTTTTTAGAGCTTCTTACTTTATGTCGGGGCATTAACTCATTTATTCTAGCGCATTATTTCATTCATGACTTGCTCCGAAATTTTATTCTCAGCGCATTCACTGGGGAAACAGTACACACCGCCAAAACATGATTTAAATTTAGATAAAACGTACTTAGTGCGTCTATAGAAATTAAAATATTTACACTTTTAATTGTGTAAGCATGAACAGTTAAATAATTGTTGTTGAGATAATTTGTAGCCAAATTTTGAACGTAGAATAATTTTTAAATTATTATTTTTTGTATAAAGGAAGTCAAAATTTTCGAGTGTGAGTTTTTAGTGGATAAGCACATTTTAGGGTTTTTAAAAATTATGTCTGTGTGTGTCTGCGTGCGTTTGACGATAACTCAAAAAATATCAAACATTTAAAAACCTAATTTTATATTAAAGGTTTTAATACGAATCTTAAGAATCCAGATATTTTTTGAAGCAATCTCCAAACCGGAAGTAGGTAGTACTTTACTTAAATATTTTGATAATTAATTAATATATCACAATATTATTTATGTGAAATGAAATATTATATTTTGTCATCTTCAATTAGTATTTAAATTTTTTTCTGTACATGGTACTATTTAGAAATTAAATTATTATTTACAATTGAGAGTATGAAACTTTAGTATTCAGTATCTTATAATCCATAATTGTTAAACATTTATTATTACTACGGAAAATTTAATTGACAGTGACAATAGTTACACATTGTTGATATCTTCTTCAGCATTCTGCAATTTACATAAAATTACTAAAAATATATAAGTGAGTACCAATATATTTGTATACTAAAAAGTAAAAAGTGTAGAGTATACTTATACACTTGAAGCGTGTTTTTAAGCGTAATGTATAATAATGATTATAGAATTTAAAAGCATATATTTTTTCTTAGGATAATGTAATATTATATGGATGTAATTTGAAGTACAGAACGTAATGAACTAACTGAAATACTTAAATAAATGTAATTTCTAATTATATTAAAAAATAAGCTCGTGGTGTATCCATCTCCACTAACATTCATGAGTTTTCGTGAATTTAATAACTAGAAAATTTGTTTATCATTAATTAACTTAGGTGTATTGTACAATTTTTATAAAATTACTCTGTAACCAAATCAGTGAAATCTATAAATATTTGTACATTTTTATATAATTTGATGAAAAATGCTTTTGTTTTATTGCAATAATTACTTTTCAAGAAGGATGTTTATCCATCCAAATTCGATTCGGCACAAGAATTCTTGGGATAACCACCGTTTTTTGCTCCTCAAATTAGTAAAATAAAACTGCATCAACTAAATTGGAATTTATTCGTTTATTTCTCTGCTTAACGACTTCTAGTTAATAACAAAACAATACCTCAACCGTAAAAATCTAACAAGTAACCATGGCGACCAAAAAAACAATCACATCAATCCCATCTTCTTTCGATTGTTTTCGCTTCTGTTGAGCAAGTACCGATCCGTTCAAATAAGCAAATCAAGTGATCCAAGTGATTTGGACGTCGACGGTGGTTCTCACAATTTAAAAATAATTGCGGTCACTACGTGTCCAGCTACCGGTGACCAGTAACCGATAAACCGGTAATAACCACCGCTGCCGGCTCGGGCAGATTCACAAAAAGATTCGGAGAAGATTACATTGTGAGCTATCGCCAAGTTACTGAAAAACGTCAGGAATCCGACGCCATCTATTGCGGCATCTCTCGAAATCTTTTGTAGCGTTTTTGTTTTATGTTTTGTTGATGGGCAGTAACTATGGTAACTGGACGAACGGAGGAATGTCAAAATGTTTCATTGAATTTTTATGGATGTTGTAAATTATTTTAATTTGGCTCTTTATGCAGAAAATTAATGCTAATATAAACTTACTCGTAAAATTATAATATTTGTGAAATACGTTTTATAATTTAATTTCTTAATCATAGTTTTCTACAGATGATAAATGTGTATTTAATTTGATAAAGAAGGATGGAATGAAGATAAATGTGTTTAAAATGAATTGAAATGTTTGTATCGTACAACAACAATTAGATAAATTTTCTAGAAATTGGCTTTTTAATTGAAAATAATTTATATGGACTAGAATTTTATTGCCACAGGTATGAAGTAAAAGAAAAGAATTATTAGGGGAATTATTCTACCTTTCATTTTATGTACAAATTAATGTAGTCTGTAGCGCGCTGTCACCTTTATTTTATTTATATTTACATTTTAATCTAGTTGTATATTATATTTTATATTTTTATTTATATTGTTTAATTTTAATTATGAGTATATAACTTCGAAAAATATACACGCTTTTTATTTATACTCCAAACCATTTTATTATTTTATCTTATATTATACAAGTAAAAGTATTTTATTTTACGGCAGAAAACAGTCAAGAACATTGATTCCGCACGCTATTCTATAGCGTTTATTGTTTTGTTAAACATAAAAATAACATAATTTATGTTTGATGGGAAAAAATAATTTAGGCACTATACAATATTTGTAAAAAGAGGGTTTTCGCGCGCCACAGTACAGCTTTTATTTACAAAGCTAGGATCTGCGAAATAACCGATCGAATTATTTAAATTAATTTTAAAATAGAAGATATATGTGTTAAAAAATAACAAAAATGGTCAAAACTCAAATAAACATATTTCGATTTTAAAACAAAATTTTAATATTCTGTATCGAACATTTTGTAAATTATACTTTTATCTTTAACAATATCTTAAGATTATTATATTTAACAAAACAATAAACGCTGTGGAGTGGTGCGCAAAATTCATGTTATTGGCTGTTTTCTGGCGCGGTAGAGGATCGTCTTAACAAAAAATTAAAATGTAATATATTGTAATAAATTTGAGAAAGAATGTTAGTCGGCTGTAAACCAATCCAGAATACAGGTAATAAAGTATTGAAACAATTTTTAAAAAATCTCATACTGAGCCGGATTGCGACCACTGTTCAATTATTGGTTAGAACAGTGGACCGGCAACCAAATGGTCCAGGTTCAAATCCCGGATAAGTTATTTCAATATTATAAAGGTGGATTTGTGCCGTTTCAACATTTTTAAATAATTTTTATTTATAATAATTATATTGAACCAAATCATTAAATGTCTTTAATAAGTAGATAAACTTCTCAATTAAAATTTCGCCTGTAGTGTACACAACTATGGGTAACCGTGAATTGGTATGATAAATATCTATACCGATGACTCACAATATGTGAGGCTGCCACACCCAAGTTGGGTAGGTAGATACTCTTTTTTAGTGTTACAAAGAATGTAAATAAAGCAAGCTTAATAATTTAACGCGAGACAAACTTCGTTGGTATGTGTTAATTTCTGTCCAACTCGTCAAAAATGTTGATGAAACCGTCCAAAAATACCACTCAATTAAATCTGAATTAAAATACCTCATAACCTCAAAAAACCAAAAAGAATCCATCCGTACAGCATCTTACAAGCTTCTGCCGTCCTTGTAGTTCAGTATCCGCTTGTTTACAACGTCGAAGATTCCAAAAGCAACAAAAAAATCCAACAGAATCCCTTCCTGAGGTAACGCGATCCAAGTTGTCAGTCGAGGTGTGAAACGTTCGATCCGATCTCTGCGGTAGTTCTCTCGCTAATCACAGATGTCACTCACGTCTACCTGCGCGCTATCTCTAATTGAATGCCGGCCATTCTTGCCGCATAGCCGTCATTTGTTATTTCACTTCTTTCACCCAGATGTTCGTGGAGTTTTGTTTTAATCTGTTAATTGTTTTCATTCCTAAATTTCGTTCGTGTCAGATGTGAGTTTGGATTTCGTAATTTTGAGGTTATAAGAAATAAGAAGTGGGAAAGTTTTCGAGGCATAACTGAGGTTATATGGGAAAAGTTTTTAATGGAGCGATTTATACTTATTTGGAATTCTTTGTGTAAATATACACTCACAAGAAGTTGAAATTGAGGAGATTGTTATTGCTGTTTTGTTCTTTTTCGTGGAACTTGGAATACTAACTGCTGTGGAACAAATTACTCCAACTATTTAAGTGATTTATAACTAGATAAACTAAGCTATTTAAATTATATGTTTCAGCTTTTTACAATATTTGTTGTAATTTATACTTTTAAACTGTAATTTACAATTACACCGGATGTCTAATATTTTCTAACTTACTAGCAGGTATATTGTTTATGTTTATTTATGCTTTGGAAATAAGGTACATTATGTACGATAGTACATATTTTATAACCTAGACATATGTAAGAATTACTATAAAACTTTTATTTATTTCGATGCGGCAACCATTCAACAGAATTAAGTTCTAATGACAGAATGTTATAAATGTTTTTATAGTGGATTCCAATAAGGGAATGGCCATTCCAATGGAACATAACGTGGCCAATTTTTCTACAATTTTTAGGGAATTCTAGTGATTTTATATCAGTTTTGTCGTTGCCAACCTTTGTGTTTATCAGTTTCGTTCAGTTATTAAAGGTTACGATTCCATAACGTTCCCCGCTTTTCATCCAGTTTTATTTCGTTTAGATAGCGTTTAGTTCATTTATTGGTAATGAAACAAAAATATGGTTGGCACTGTAACAGTTAAGTGACAGCTGATATCGGTAGATTAATACTATTGAAATTTTTATATTTAGGAAAACTTGATGTGTGTAAAAAGAACAAATATATTTGTGTATCAAGTACAGATAGTGCATTATTTGTTGCACGCGGCGAGAAATTTGTTCAGTCGAGACGAAGCCGAGATTAACGACTCGCCAAGCACAACAAACCAACTCTATCCCACGAAGTGCACACAATATTTTGTCTACAATCGTATAACATCAATGTAGCTAATTTTAAAATTATTATTATTTGCCGTGCTTATAACAATTCAATTAAATCGTGGTTATCGATCATCATCATGACAACGTTTATAAACAAAACAAACATTTTTCAAACCAAATGTTCACAATTTGAGGCCAATTTGACGCTATAAATATAATAGTCCTATGATTTTGTAGACAAATAACTATTGTCTACAAATTGAGTCGTGTAAATCAACTTTTAAAATTACGTACGTACCTAATATTTATTACTGGCACAAAAATTGCATTTTTATTTGAAAACATAGTTCTGTCATATTTTTAATTCATTAGGATAAATAAATGAAAATAGACTTCCAGTAGCTAATCAATCTAAATTGAAACCATTCAAATCACACTTGATGTCAATGTTAATCAAATTTCCTCGTTTTATAACACGTAATACCCCAACACAAAAGATAGTTGTTCTTCCAGTATTTCTTCTACTACTTTGATGGTTAGTTACACCATTTACAACCAGTAAGCCATTAATCCTTGCTTTAGAAACACTTTCCGGCTCTTTGTCGGCACGGGTTACAATCCCGCGCCGCGGGTTTACACTGCCTCTAAAAGTTCCGACTTTGGACACTTTTATTAGGCACTCTGCCTAGAATCAGGTAGCGAGGTACCGCATACCATGTACCCATTGTTTCACTTTAATTACTTAATTGCACTTGCTAATGTATTAACGAATTTGGATACCCAATGCGCTTTTATCTTATCAATGGTGTAATAGAATTAAATTGAAACTGTGTTGAAATGGACGGTTTATTGTCTTAAAAGATTTTTGAAGTGGCCTTTTAAATTTTTATCCAATAATTGTAATTAATATTACTCATTTTACTCGACTTGGGTGTGGCAGCCGGCAGCGTCATAACCTGTGTGTCATTGGTTATAGATAAATATTGTAAAATTAGGTTTTTTTTATAAAACGTATTATAAAATACAATGTCACATCATTTTATTTCACTCAGGAAGAGTATTAAATTATTTATTTAGTTCAGTTCAATCAACCTCAACCAAAACTGGGTATGTGGGATCTACGAAGGGTATTGGGTTGTTTATTTAGTTCTGTTCAATCAGACTTTGTACGAAAATAGAGTATTTAAATTTAAGACTCAAGAAGGCTATTGAGTTTTTAATTTAATTCAATGCAATCAGAGTTTTTGTTGCAGTTTTTTACTTGATCTGCAACTAAATCTAGATGTGTATAAAAAACTAAAATACTTACTACAAAAAATTTCAGCTGACTACCTAAATAAGGAAATGCTAATTACTAGAGCTAGTAATCTAATTAAGATATTAATAAGGTTAAAATTAAATGATATATTAATTAAGACTCATTTAAGTAATGTATTTTTAATCCTTTTCATGTCATTAGTTATATCAAGGTAAATTTATTTACTGTCATTTTCAATATAAGTACTCGTATATTGAAAAAATCTGCTGTGGCCAGCACAGTACTTCCCCGACTATAACTTTTAATAACTTACTTTCGTAACGCCTTTAATTTTGTTTCATACTCTGAATTATTAACAATAATTTATTTTCTAAATAGTATCATGTACAGAAAAAAATTTTGAATACGATTTGTAGATGACAAAAATATAATCCATCATTTGAAATAGAAAATATTGTGATAAATTAATTATTTATCGAAATATTTACGCAAAGTACTACGTCCGGTTTGGGGGTTGCTACAAAAATAACTGGATTCTTAAGATTTGTATTAAAATTTGGTTGTTAAATGTTTGATATTATTTGAGTTATCGTCCACAAAATATTGTAACACACACACACAACCGCGCACAGACTTCATCTCGAAAATATAATTCCTATTATGGATTGTAAAACGTACTTATTCACTAAAAACTCACATTCGAAAAACTCCTCACTAAACTTCCTCTTATATAAAATATAATGCGGGAGGTAAAAAGAACTGACCACAGTTTAAATGTTGTTATTAATTCTCCGACTAAATTTTTTCTTCAGAGAACTTTTGATAATACACTTGAAGAAATTTGAATAATTGTTTGAGAAAAAATTGAATATCGCATAAATGTCATTTTTTACATTTTTACTAAACTTATCTCCCCTACATAGAGCTTTAAATTGACACCAAACTCGGTATAAATTGAATGATGTATAATATAAAAATTGACGATCGGTTAAATGTTATTTTTATTTTTGTACTAGAATTATTTTCCCAAAAGCTTTAATTTGATATCACACACGATAGTATTTTAATAAAAATAAAATAAGTTATGTTTATAAAGTTGGTACCACTGGTCGAATAAAAAAAATTGAATAATTGTTTGAGAAACAATTGAAAATCACATAAATGTCATTTTTACTAAACTTATCTCCCCGAGCGCTTTAAATTGACATCAAACTCGGTATAATTTGAATAATTTATAAAAAAAAAACAATTGATGATCGGTTAAATGTTATTTTTATTTTTCTACTAGAATTATTTTCCCGATAGCTTTAATTTGATACCACACACGATAGTATTTTGATAAAAATTAAAAAAGTTATGTTTATAAAGTTGGTAGGTACCACTGGTTAAATAAAAATTTTTTTTTGAGAAACAATTGAAAATCACATAAATATCATTTTTTACATTTTTACTAAACTTATCTCCCCGAGCGCTTTAAATTGACACCAAACTCGGTATAATTTGAATAATTTATTAAAAAAAAAAATTGACGATCGTTTATATGTTATTTTTGTTTTTCTACTAGAATTCTTTTCTCGAGAGCTTTAATTTGATACCACACACGATAGTATTTTGATAAAATTAAAAAAAGGTATGTTTATAAAGTTGGTACCACTGGTTGAATAAAGCTCATTAACGAACTTGAAGTCAGAATTTGGGTCAAGATCTTAAATATAAAATTTCAGTCCAAAATTCCAACGCGTTTTTAAGTTATGCAACATCCAGACCGACAGACCGACAGACCGACTTTTTTTAAAATTATGTTTTTTGGGTTCAGTAGGGTCTAAAACGTGAAGATTCACCAAAATCTCGAACTGTCAAAAAATCACGATTACAATACTTCCCTCTATTACATAGATCGGGGAAGTAAAAACCGTTTAAATTCTAAATTTCAGATAGAAACTTTAATGAAATAATAGTAATTACCTATTGAGTAGATCCGAAGTAGATCTATTTTTCAGTCCGAATGATAAAAGAGCAAAATAATGCATTTGTTTCGCTCATTTTTTTGAAGCCCATAGAACTGCCAATTTGTGTAACGTGTTTAGTTTTGACTAGGGATGGAAAAATATCGATATATCGTTAAATATCGATATAAACATCAGTCGATATTACTTTTCGTTTGGCATCGATGTATCGGTAACTCGATATTATTGATATTTTCCGATAATTATTATCGACATATATCAACAAATATCGAGTTATCGATACATTGATACCAAACGAAAAGTGATAGCAACTGATATTCATATCGATATTTGTCGATATATCGATATTTTTCCCATCCCTAGTTTTGACATAATAATAAGATTATAGGGCCAAAAACGGTTCAGGTTCGGTTCGCGGTTCACTGTGCTTTAAAGGATTCGGTTTTGTTCCGGTTGTCATATTTATTCTTGAAATGAACCGGGTACCAGTTTTTAAAAAAGCGATTCATCAAATCCATTAATTTTAAACCATTAAGGCTGGTTTACGATGGATGTAACCGGTTACCTATTCTCTATTCTGTAAAATTGTAATGTAATATAGAAACGCCTATAGTTCAACTTAACATAATACATAATAAGTAACAAGCTAAATCAACCAGCCTTTATAAATTACAATATCATAACATCAGCTCCAGCTCACCTAAAGTAAATTTTATAAGTTTAATGATTGTGTAACGTGTAACCCAAATCTTCGTGGGTTAACCCTACGTTACTTGCAGTCGACTACTCGTATATAATATAGTTGTAGTATCGCTTACTAATTGTACGAGACTTGGTTATTGGCTGATTTGCGTGTGTGCATGCGTGTTGTGTGCGGCGCATTTGTGCGCCCGCGTGGCTCGAGTTACACAGATTTGTTTCCAAGTTTCACTGAACGCGAGTTTGTTTCTTCCGCATTATACTCCACGAGCTCGAGCTCGAGTTGAAGCGGTAAATTGGTTATTTGATAGTTTCAGCGGCTAAATACCTTGGTTAGAGTTCAGATGAGACGAGATTAGGATCGCTGCGCCAATGCCGAATCAGAAGAATCGAATCAATAGAATTGTTGTGTTGTTTCATGATTTTTGGAAGGTTTTTCTGTACCTATTTTAGATAAGGTTCTGGGTTATTTTAGCTAGCCAGCGACAAGAACCGAACTATAATAGGAACCGTATCGTAGTTTTTAATTCTCGTCTCAAGTCGAAAATCCAAGACGAGCAATTAATTGATTCTGGTCTCATAATTTCGAGACGAGACGAGAATGAGACGATAAATTTCTCGTCTACGCGGCATCACTAGGCAAACTCATAACCGGATCCGAACCGATGGTTGTGAATCGGTTCGGAACAATTTAAATCATAAACTTTGTAGCTCACTGGTAAATTTACTAAGTTCGCCATGTAAATAACTTTTATATATTTGGACTGAAAAGAAAGATTTTTTATTACGAATAGATATTTTTTACGGCTAGCGCCTCGAAACGTAAATATAATAAACATATCTTTACAACAACTATTTTATTAAATCGAAAATTTTATTAAATTTGTAAATCTAATGAAAATTTTCACCACAAAAAATTAAAAATATGGTTTTCTACAAAATTACAACAGTAGCCTGACATCCGCGCCAATTCGAAAATACTCGTCAATGATCAAGTGTATGCAGCGCTATGATTCGTTGAAAATATCGGATCTAAAGTTATACTACGATTTTGCAGAAATAAATTAATTTAATAATTATAGCTCTGCTGGCTTGGTTTCGAACTTGACTTGATTCGGATTGGTATTGGTACCCACTCTCATCACCATTCCAATTTGGGATACCATTAACTTGGCAACCACAAAGCTATCGGGCACCAGCTAGTGGTTGTAACAAGGGCTTTTGTCCATTGTTAGGAGGCAATTAAAGTCAAAACATCTGAAAAGATTCCTGCCATGAAAACAAATAAGTATTATTTTTGGTGTCAAAATATTTAAAAACCTTCTAAATCACACCTCAAGCCAACTGGCGTCACCAGCACTTCCGATCCGTTGATTCAGTCGCACCAACATAATGGTGACAAATTCCCGCCGTTCATCACTTGTTCCCTGTGTGCCCCCCTTGCCCCCCGGGGGCTGATTTACGCGCCCCCATAACTCACGATTACGCGGACAGATCACGGATCGCTTTAATCTGGATTACGCGTGTGTTTGTCGGTTTTTATTGCCTGGATTTGGGTTGAGTTGTTCTTTTCAATTACGCGGTGGACGAGGTGACTACGGTGAGAGATGGTTATACTAAGGGTTAGTGCGAGGTTAGTGGTTTGGTTAGAGAGTAAAGTTTATTTGACAGCGCCGGATATTTGAATGGCTAGCCTACTAGAAATCATTACGATTTGGATTTATTGTGAATGGAAGCTTATTGCCATCAAGTAATTTTTTCTACGATCGGTATTAAGACGATCCTCTATTGCGCCAGAGAACAGCCAAAAATATTTCCAGCTCGCTGCTTATAAAAACTGTTCCAGTAATCATAAATAATTTATTAGAATTTGGTTAAATTCATATTAATATTACAATTCTTTCTAAACAGTGGCGTCGCAGGATTTATTTCCAAACTAAAGAAGAAAGCGCTTCTTTTCTCCCTCGAGTTCGAAGTTTGTGTTACGAGCGAAGCGAGTGAGGCAATCGAGTTAGAACTTATAACAAACTGTCATCTGTGAAAGTGACATTTAGAAACTGCAGCCATATACCAAATAAAATTAAAATTTTTAAATTCTGAAATACTGTAGAAAAAAAGTATGACATAATTTAAAAATAATAGTTTACAGTAGGTACCTACTTACAAGAATAAATTTACTTACAATTTTTAAATATTTCATTGTAAAATAACACTAAACTGTTTACTTTCCTCTCTAGAGAGGGAAAACTTAGTTTCCTCACTATTTCGAGAACACTTTTGTCCCGAGATGTACACGATGTTTCTTCAAAACCTGCAATGAAAAGAATTAGAAGTTGAAGAAAGGGATGACCGGATGATGATAACATTGCAAAAGTGTATAATTCCATAAAAAAAAAATAAAAATAATCTAAATAATCAATTTTGCAATCCTACAAAAAACGAGAGGAAAAGTACAAGTGGATTCCCGCACAAAGTGGGAGGAAAAGTACATTTTCTCCCTAAGTAGGAAAAAATGAGAATGTGGCTTATGTTATGAATATGATACGGCTTGTAGAAAAGGTTACATATTTTTGGTTGCTGTTGAAAACTTAAATCATATGAATGGTGGTTTGAAAATGTGTCGGTTCATTTCAGAGAAAGACTTATGAATAAATGTATTAGCAAAACAATGAACAAATTAGTGCTTGAAAACATCTGCATCTCAAGTATTAAAGTTCGCATTGGACTTTAAATAATTGAGGACTCTCTTACCCCTTTATTAAATTTAAACCGAAGCACATCCACAGATATCAATCTACTAAATCCAGTGATTACACATAATGATTCTAAAAGTCTCGAGTACTTCAGTGCTTCATAGACAAAATGTGTTATTCATGAATGTGTGAAGGAAAGTTGAACAGGGAATAATGCAACATTTTCGTTCGGTTTTCGTATTCGTTAACGTGGGTATTACACGGCGCTGAGTTATTATAGAGCAACACGCCATGCGCCATAAGAAAACCAAGTATTAAAACGCAATAATTAGGGACTTTCGGCTGGACGCAAAATCAATACGGGGATTTAAGGAGGAATATACTCAACTCGCAATACTATACAAATACAATAATACTCGCAGTGAAGCTAAAGTCAAATTTACACTCTTCAAAAATTCTGAAAGTTACTTGTTTTCGTTAGTTATTTATATTATAATGCCTGTTTTACACGATTGACCAAGTTTTGTTTTCAATTATTTATTGTTGTTTGTAATCCAAAAAAATTTGTGAATTTTTTCTTCACCAATAAATTTATTGACGGAATAGAACGTGTTCTATTTTTTACAATATTTTAGGGAATTCTAGAGATTTTTTTTAGTATTGCCGTTGCCAATATTTGTGTATACCATTTTAAATTTATTAACTGTTACGTTTCCATGACGTTTCCAGCATTTCATCCAGTTTCATTTCGTTTAGAAGTGTTTAGTTAATAGGTTATGAAAGAAAAATATTGTTGACACTGTTGGTAATAACAATAAAATATATAATTATTTCCAAAATATATTGAGAAGAACTTGATGCGTGTAAAACAAACAAAAATATTTTTCTATTTGGCATTTTATTGACGAAGAAATTGATGGTCAACTTTATCAATTTATTGGTGAATAAATTGAATCGTGTAAAACAGGCATTAGTGCGGTTTTTT
This sequence comes from Agonum fuliginosum, assembly GCA_947534325.1. NCBI lineage: Eukaryota > Metazoa > Arthropoda > Insecta > Coleoptera > Carabidae > Agonum > Agonum fuliginosum. The sequence goes on from OX384029.1 coordinate 47,007,714, forward strand.
TACAACGCGAGGTTCTATGAGAAATATTAAAGTACGACGCGAGCGGAGCGCTTTTATAAAACCGAGAGATGTACACGTACAGTACATTATACAAATACGTAAAGCACACAGTATGTATCATATTTTGTGGCCTACATATCTATTTATTTAAAATATCGTATTTTCTATGAGGTTAAGTGAGATGCATTTCACATTTTTTGTACTAAAATTTCCTTATGTCGTTATGTCAAAGAGCTTTGAAACAACTGCTAAGAGATGTCGCCAGTAAATGTGACATTCAAAATTAATCGGTTTTATTTATTTATTTCAGACTCTTTTGAACAATAAATTGTGTGAAGCAGCTCTCTTTTTTATTACAAAACAATTTTTTTAATAGCCTATGAAAACATTAAACTTCGATGCTCTTTACCGAATAGAATGCGGTAAAGTCATGGCATGTGTAAAATCGCAACAACCATAGACGTCAACGATGTGTGATTTTAGGGAACAAAACAATGTGCTAAATATTGTTTATAGAACGAATCTTAAGTTTGAGATAAAAAGTTTACAATCAATATAAGATTTATTTCGTCTGTACGTGTCGTAAAATATTACGAGCAAGGCATTTAAAGAATGCGGTATGGCAAGTTATGTCAAATAATAAATTGTTATTTGTATACATATAATGATTAGTTGTGGATAGATTAAATCAGTATTTCAGATGTTGTTGTACAAGACGTATGGTTATTTTTCGTAATGTTTCATAGTTCGTATTAATTTAAAAAAATTTAAATGTAGGTATCTAATCTAAAATTTCTTCCATCAGATTTAAAAATAACTTAATTTGTTATTACATTTGTTTGATGTTCTACATTATTACAAGTAACTAATTTGGTTCATTAAATTTTTTATAATAATAATTTATTTACTCGTTGCACATTTGAAATCAGAATGAAAATAAAAACGATTTGTACAATTTGTAATATTTACGAATATTAATGTATTTTTTTCTGTTACAGGTACGTTACTGTTTCATTTCCTGTTTTATTATAACACATGACACATTGACGTGGTGAGTACATATTTAAAATAATTTCTGAATGCAACAATAAGTACCTACACCATTTATGTACGAGTATGTTTTTAAAAATCACATTGAAATCTATTACAAATACAAACAGTTTGTATAACATTACTGCGGAGCGGAATTTCTATTGAATTTGATTTTTCTTTTCCCTTTGGGGTGGGTTTGTTTGAAAACAAGCCTTCGGGTTGTAGTTTGCGCGTGCTACGAAAGTGACCCACACCACATACATCAAGTTTGCGTTTTCTACTGTTGCTGTTGACTGACTAAATAGGTATGAAATTCAAGTGGTTGTATGGCAATTTCTAACATGAAAAAGGGAAATAAAATTCTACTCATTTTCCTCGCAATGTTCAATCGAACGCGGTTGTAAATAATATGAAGATAATAAAGAAAATAGAAAAAAGGGGAGAAAAAATGCACGCATTACGATTGAAGATATAATAGATAATATTATACAGGCTGTATTATAACTTTGAGTAGGACATACGATAAGGAGGAATATACAGTTTGATATGGTGATTACGGATCATAAAGAATTTTTAAGAAATTCTAACAAGGTTCATTTTTAGTTCCACTGGCCTTGCATTATTTACTATTAAAAATAAATTTAATTACTACCTATATAAAAAGAGATTCATTATCTTATTATATAAGAAATAAGATTTAGTGCAGTTTCACTGGAATGTGTACCAGTTAAACTGCGCAAGTCTAGTAATTTTAATTCTCTTTTCTTTTTCTCTTCCATGATGGAACATTTCGGGGGTAGTTTTACCATCGGCGCCGGCGCGGTCGGGTTTTAGGGCACATTGCCCCTGTGTCGGGCCTATCACAGCCTTCTTATCTCGCGTGACTTTCATCTGTAAATATCATGTAAATTATTCCTGAATTAAAAACGCCAGAATAACGCGCCGTTCAATCAAACCCTACTTGACATTGAGGCAGAGAAATGTCCAAAATTTGCAGGTGATTTATACATACATACATATTTATCATGCCTTTTACCCAGCTTGGATGTGGCAACCTCACATTGTGAGCGTGTGTTTCGTTTTTTAATTCAAATTTCACATAAAACAGAAATCTCATTTACAAGTTACTGTTATTGTTAATTACTCGTCAATTTATTATTACTCTTTGCTTCATACCTACTTATTTATTTCTTGCTCTTGTTGCTTGTTTTTATTGTTCTATAAATGATTGCTTTATTAATTAATAAGGTAAACAAAAGAAAACTTCATAATTGATGATAAATTATGTGATATTAATTGAACATGGTTTACAGTTAGCTTTATTAAAGCGAATTTAATTTAACGCTTGACTTGGACATAAACAATAAGAAACTTTTCTTGCAGACTTTTTCTAGACGCGAATGAGCGATTCATCGCAGTTCTACGAATGAATTAGAGAGAAAAACTTGAACTGGGATAGAACTAATTTCTGGGATCGCATGCCTTATTTTATATCCCTCACGAGCACATGAATAAATTGACATAATACTTTGAATTACTTGAAGTTTGGTAAAAAAGTAAACAAATTTGGTAGTACCGTACCACATGTGTTACAGTATTTTAGTGAGGAAATAAGTTTTACGTTTGAAATGCCTGGTAATTAGAAATTTCGTTGCCTTTTTGATACTACTTCATAACCTCATTTCTTTGATAAATTGACTGTAAAATTAAATATCATTTTTTTAAACTGACGTTTCCCTTGAAAATTTAATGCAATCTTCTTCTACCTATATTCAATTAATATTATGATAGTTTTTCGTTAAAATCTATCGTCTGGTTTAAATACACTAATTTAATAACGAATTATTTACACACCTTCCTATAAGCTTGCAATGTAAAAAAGGACAACTTTACACCCTCCTAATTGCCAAACGAAACTGACAATTGTTCTGATAATTTATTTTAAAGTGTATTATTGTCATACAAATGCCCTATAAAATTTTTATTTTTTTCTGTCGTCATCGATTTAACTATACAACAACCTTAAAAAGAAAATTTCTTGGTTCCTTTCTGATAAATATGGCCCAACTGCGTTCAAAGTGTCTGAAATTTCCAGCATACAAATCTTGAAAACTATTGCACTTAGCAAATTACGGTTTTCAAATTTGTATTTAGTATTAAAATATCTATGTTACTAACATTTTTTAAATTGTTTATTTTTTTAAATAACAATAATTAAATTACTCGAGTATCACAAAAATAAAGGTTCTCATGACAAAGAGCGTATAGTTTACATTTAAAAAAATGTAGTGCTATCGATATTTTAATACCGATTGAATACAAATTTGAAAACCGTATCTCTCTATGTGCATTGGATTTATTTCAGAAACTTCGAACGCAGTCTTAAAACAAATCAGTACGTCTACGTATATTGTACGTAATGACCCTGGAAAGAGAAAAATATCAAATTTGAGGATATTTTTAAAATCTCCCAAATTTGTGATCAAAATCCCAAGGAAATAATTTTGCTGCACCATTTCTCCGAACATCTCCGTTTTCCAGAAAAACAGTCGCCGATCATGGCAAGATTAATTAAATAACAGTCGAAAAACGAGTCTGTTTACTCGTCTATTAGCGCGAAGAAAAGACACGTTATCATCGTGCATGGGCGTCCGTGTCTGGGGCACAAAGCCCCGCGCCCCCGCCCCGCGGTCGATCAATCACCCGGTAAAGGGTTGTTTTCATTAACCAGGTTAATTATCCCGAGGTAATTAGTGAGTGGAAAACGCCGAGTCATAACACCGCGCCATCGATTTCATCAAAACTCATTTTGGTAATGATTATAACCAAACGAAAGATGCTCTTTAGCAACTGGATTCTTTAATTTAATTAGGAAACGTGAATACGAATTCTTGATGGCTCTATTAAGACGCTCTTTGGATTGTTATAGCAACGTTTATTTTATAATACGCGCATTATAATAATAATTAATCTCAGGGCTCAAAAATGTTTTCGAAACAAAATATCAATTTTTTAGACATATTTCTAAATAAATAGTTTTAGTATTTACTGAAATAGTTTATCAAATAATTTAAAACCAAAAATATACGAATAGGTATATTCTTTAAAAAATTTAATCAGATACCTAATGGTTTTTCGAGATAGAACGGCCAAACTGGTCAATTTCACGAAAACAGGAACAGCGTTCCGGTGATAGCTATGTCCCACTTGACAAAATAAAATCCCCAGAACATTTCGAGAATGTGAATATCTCGCTTTGTTACTTGCTATATTTTCCTATCAATATTAACATCTTATTCATATCCCCTAGCGATTGCTAATATTCGCCCTTAATAGTAACATTATGTAACATCCTAATGTTAATAATTTGGAAATAATATCCAAATTTTGTTTGTATGTATTTCTCTGAGATATTTGTATTGAGTATGTAATTTTTGATCGTACTCAGGATCAGGATGTATCTAGGATAGATTTACATAATATCACTAGTAACTAAGTACAAGAATGGTTTAAACATCTCATGGACGATTTATGTCAAATAGTGTCAAGTATTTTGCGAATTTTCAAAAAACTCTCATATAAATCAAGAAGAACATTATAAAAATGTTTGTTGTGTTCAAATGCAACAATTTAAGTTTCTAAACAGTAAACATCCTAGGGATATAAACATCATTTGATAATATTGCTTGATGTGTTCATGATGTTCCAAATATGACACATCGACACTGACAAATCAAGTTTTGTTGATATTTTGTGTAGTACCTACCTAGAAATATAAAAAATGTTTTATGCACATATTTTCTCTGTACTGAAGTCATAAACAATTTTCTTAACGAGATTGCGATATAAGTACTCCTACATATTATTTTCTAATCTGAAAATGTGTTTAATTTTACTATATTACAGTAATCTTATGATGTGTATCTAATAAAGGTAATAAAAATAAAATTACATACTAGGTACATTATACATTACTTTGCTGTATGGTACAAGTAGTTAAATATAAACATAAACTCATTGCAATTTTGCTCGCACAATACAAAAGAATTTATTCAACAGTTTATTTTACCTACTAAAACATATTAATGTGTTTAATATTATAGTTTGTTTTATAATTAATATTGATTGCAAGCACAATTACTCTTTTTTTTAATGATTGAATTTGCATTTAAATAGGTATTTTATAATAAGTTCCAAGAACCTTCTGTATTACAAACAAATCATAAAAATTTTATCGCTTAAATAGAAACAAAGGACAATTTATTCACCTGCAACAAATGAAAACATATTCGCTTGGCAAACGCTTTTAGCATTTTTGCGTTTTCAATGATGAAAAATCAACAGCAACTTACACAAATCAATTTCACATGTTGTTTACTAGAAACAATCAACTACTTTAATCTATCTGGTGACTTCTAAATCAATATAAGACTTTCAAAACTTTCTACCGCTTGGATGTCTGATGGTGTCATGCAAATTTTGTCGGCCACACACCACTATTGTCAATTGTTTTTGGAAGATAAAATGGTGCTAAGTATATGCTAGCGACCTTTACAGTTCCTTGAAATGCTAAAGTTGACGAGACGCTAATTTGCGATAATTTAAAATGATGTAAGATGAAGAGCATGCTGAATCTAGCAATTTTTACTTAAAGAATATAGCGTCTTTTACCCAACTTGGGTGTGGCAGTCTCACACATTGTGAGTCATCGGTATAGATATATTTGTGTATGCGATCATCAGCCGTCAAATTACTCATGGGCAGGGTTGTTCATCTACGCGTAAAGTATTATTTTCTACGTCTACACGTAAAGTTTGTGTAAACTATGTAAAATGTAGACAATGTAAAGTATGTAAATAATTCATTTGTCAGAAAATCTAACCTATAATTTTATTAGTTTTCGGTGAGATTTGTTCTTTGTCTACATTGTCTACACTGTTTGATTGTTTACTGCATGCGTAGATTACGTGTTTGTCTACGCGTAAAATTACACGTTATCTACGTCGCGTAGGCTACGTAAACAACCCTGCTCATGGGTCTTAGTGAAGATGGAAATGTCTTCAACACTAGAATATTTATATAGCGTTTCCCAAAAGTCCCGGGACAGAGTTGCAAGTTTTGAACGAGTGAAGAAAAAAATTGAAAATTTGGGGATCACTAAAGAGTCATAAAAACTACATTCTTAGATAGTTTTGAACTTCAATGCAACGTGGAGTTTTTTTTAGGGGATGACCACCCCAACATTTTTAAATAGCAACCCCTGTCGAGTTTCACCTTATTTTGAAGGTAATGAAAAAATAAACACATACCTATAAACCAAAACCAGATATCTTAATTCTTTCAAGAATTTAATTTTAATTAATTTTATTGTTTTTTACACGTTTATTACGATTTTTATAACAAATGTTCAAATTGTCGACCTTCTTCGGTCTCGTAATGACCCAAGCACTTTTGTGATTCCCAAATTTTTAATTTTTTTCTTCATTCGTTCAAAACTTATTGTTCATCATCATTTTGCCAACTAACGGTCGTAAAATTCCTCAAAGCAAAATACGACAACATCTAAAAATCGTAAAACTTTACAACCTAGAAAAAGAAATATAACATCCCATGTTAAATTAAAATCTAAGGTAAACAGTTGCATCACGCATTTATACGAGGGTAGCCGAGTGGAAACGAAAGCACACGAAGAATAAAAAAGGGATATTCAGTGTAATAAACTCCAGGTGACGTCATACGTACAGGTAATTCAATTACTGGTGTAATTAAAATACGAGGTAGAAAACAGTGGCGTGCACGAGAAACTCGGAGAGGGGTTTATTTAAAATAGTTTTTCTAAAAACGAATAAGACACATCATATACTTTTCTATCACCCAACTTGGGTATATGTGATGTGTGTCTGATGTCCAGCTGTTAATAAATATAACAAGTACTCAAAGTTGTTTCTGGCAAATATTATATAAATATATATATTATAAAATAATAATTTAGAATCGCCTATCAAATAGCAGTGCCGCTAAATTGAATTTTCAATGAGTCTTGGAAACGAAGAATTTATAATTCATACATAGCTCCAAACGAGTGAATTTCTTTCTTTCAGGATTCAGAAGCATGAAAGAATCCTCAAAGAATCCATGACGTTTGCTTGGAAGAAGACTGGCATAAGTGCCAATTTTCTTTTTTTTTGTACCAAATGTCCTATAAAATATAGTATAGTAAGAGAGAGACTCAATCTGTTATTTCCCGCTACAGGTCATTAAATGTCTCTGTTTCACTATCGGGAAGTATAATTTTATTTCAAGATTTTATTTGGAAAAGTGACTCGTGCTCTATTTTAAAAGTTCTTTGGAGAAAAGAGGCAAGCGATCGTTGTGCCATTCTTCCCCAAAAAGATCTGGTAGAATTTTATCGTCACTTTTGTCGTCATTGTTTTCTGAACAATAAAAACCTACATTCTAAATAGTAATACCATTTTCTTGTTCAATTTCTTTAAGTTTTCTCATTTTTCCTCTAAAAAATAGTTGATAGTACCTCAAATTTTTGTTTATAACCAATTTTCTTTACAAACATTCTTAACTTTTTGTTAAATAATTTTATGAGCAATAGAGACCTATCTTAAAATTTTCCGGGTTTTTCTCATTGGAAAAACTTATTAATGACATGAAAAAATCCGGTTACGGTTAGGTTTTTTCATTTTTCCTCGAAAAAATAATTGATAGTACCTCAAATTTTTGTTTATAACCAATTTTCTTTACTTACATTCTTATCTTTTTATTAAACAATTTTATGAGTAATAGAAACTTATCTTAAAATTTTCTGGATTTTTCTCGTTTTGACACCTTACTGTAAACTGTAAAGTGATTTTGCACATTATGCCAGTCTTCTCCCAAGCAAGCGATGTATGAACATGAATTCATAGACTAAAATTTAAAAAATAATTGCAACTGATGCTAGTAGAACATAATAAGATTTATTTTTAAAATAGCTATAGCTCAATAGCCAAAATATAAATTTAGTCACAGTTCTTCCGTTAAATACCCCTCGATCATCGCTTGTCTATTGATAACCGCCGATCAAACAATCGATCACGCTGCCGATTGACTTTGAGTTTGATTCTCGAGGCGAGACCGAGACCAATTACCACGTGAATACAGGACAACGGTGTTCGTGTTAAACTGTTCACTTCACTTCACTATCATAGTGTGCCACGGCGATGGTGCTGTGTTCGCCTCGCCCCGAGACATGCAGATTGAATCTCGTGCTAAATGAACGATGATTTGAGAGGTTAGAACTTTTCACGGGTTATTGATTTTTTGTTCGTGGGAAAATTACACCTTTTAGAAAGAGAATTTCATCTAAAAGCTTTTGTCGAGATACCATGAGAAGATGTGGTCTGATCTATCAAAAATGCCAACGAGAAATAAAAAGGTTTGTTGAAGAATTTTGTGATAGTGTGCCATTGGCTAAATGATGTATAATAAAATCGTTGTGTGAAAGACTTGTTCTGACAACTCAAATTCAAATCGAGGCAGTAGCTGCGCGGGTTTAAGGCGGTACACTTGTGACAAAAAATTATATAAAATTTGTTAAATTAAACGTCAAAAATGTTTTGCAAAATGCGTCATTTTGGTAGTGTTTTTTAACAAGAAAAATATTCTTCCTAAATACCATTCGAGATAATAATTTTTTGAGATAATTTTTGTCTATTCCACGGCAACTTATTGCAATTTCACTCCACAAAACATAACGGAAAATTTTCCTACGTTTCAGATTGTCAGATGATGTTTTGATGATGTTTTGTGTCGTGAAATTGTTAGAAATAAGTTAGAAACAATTCTCAAAAAATGATCATCTCTTAAGCCCATTGTACATTGAGCAATATAACAGTTGCATCAATATTGCGTGAGTGTAGTACAGGAATTGCACGTTCAATAGATTGAATCAATCTTGCCCGCAGTGGGTTGCATGAAATACAACTTGTTCTAAATTCGTTCAAGCTTGCAAGGCAATTCACAGTTATTTCTAGTTATTTTAAGTCTGTTATGATATTAACAACCTGACATAAACGTCAAAAAAAGAGTGTTGTTTCTGGTTTGTGTTTGTGTTTGAAAACGTTTGAAAGAAACAGTAAAATTAAGAATCATAATGTAAGTATAGGTATACAAATAATTAATTTATTAGAATATCATATAATACTCGTTAACATAACAGTTTTTAAATCATGCCAAGATAGATCTTGGTAACACAATACGAAGTTGGTAACACAATATTGGCAACCTTGTAAAATAAATTCATATAATATTTAGCAATTGCATGTTGCTTAGTGTAAAATGAAAAAAATGTCTTTTGAAATTTTCTTGTTGAACTCTGACTTGAAGATTGCAGTTGCCCGTTGCGCTTGCTCAATGTATAATGGGCTTTATGATATTATTCCTGAAAATCTAAAAATGCAATCATTGTCATTTCTGACAATTTTCATCAAGTTTTTTGACTTTAAAATATGATTATAATGAAATGAACTAATTTAAAAACGGAATAGAAAATAGTAAAGCTCTATTTTCATTCATAAGACTTCCAAAATTTTATGAATCACATCGTCCCAACATCTCACAATATTCTTCGTCTAAATCTATCGCTACCTCATATACCAGTCATCAGCTCCAAGTTTTCCCCATTGACCATTTAAAATCTGAAATGCAAAACACAAAACGGAAGTCCTCATCGTCCTCAAGTTCTTGTGTTGTGGACAGATGGTTCAACACCACAGCGCCAGGGTGGCGCTGACGTAGCTGTTTGTCAACACGACATTAGTGCGACTCAGGGGAGTGGCATGCCATGTCAGATGTCAGGTCATTCCAACCCCCTGCTGACCGCTGAAGTCATAACACAAGAGTGATATAACAACCGCATCAATAATTAGACTTGTGGAGATTCATTGTATGAAAAAAACAACTTAAAACGTTGATGAAGGAGAAAGCTAAAACAATGTTTAATTAAATTATTTTATGATAAGTGCCATAATTATGTTGGTATAATAGAGAACAAGCTTTGGCAGTATTGTATTAGATTAATTCATGTATCACGTGGTACATATTTGACTAATTTGATTGGCTGAAATAGAGCAGTAAGAAGCTATCAAATCGAAGATATTTTTATCGCCGCTGTTACATATCAACTGTTTTTTTTATTAGTTACAAACTGTAAGTTTCTCAATCTGAAATTGCTGTTTGTCAAAATTCAGATTTAAACTGTGTCAGGATTAAGATAATAGGGAGGAACGCGCCAAATTGAGAAAAGAAAACGTTTTTGACAGCTATTGAACCAACCAATAGAACCAAACATTTTGGACTCATTCATATAATATTATTATCCAAATTAACTCGGACTATGATTAATCATAGGTGATAGCATTCGTTAGTCTTCAGAAAATTGAATTCGGTCATGATATCACCGATGATAATCATAGCACTAATTATAATACCCCCGAAAATATTTTGTAGGTGCCAAGTGATTTTTACTAGATCATGATTGTTCCTTAAACAACGACGGCAATTTTCACTCGTGCTAATTAATATCATTGTAATCTAACTTCGATTGGACAAAGCCAAGAAAATTATCAATGATTTTATTAGATACCCATAAACAAATTGGTCATCAGTTGAATTATTGACGAAGTTGTCCAGCCTTTTATATTGACTATTGGTATTTTGCATAACTTCAAAACAATAATTCTCTTTTCTAAGCTGTTGTTATGAAAACAAACAAATATCAATATTGTCGAAAAATGTTATAAACAAAATGTGCAGCTTAAAATTTTGAATTATGTTCTCGTTGTAGTGTGAAACCGATCTATATTTGAATATCCAGATGCGAAATTTTTGTTTAGAGTCAAACTTTTTTATTTTAACGTGTTTGTTGTTAGTTTTGTTTTGGCCTTGTAAAAATTCTTGTACAGTATCATAAATAAATACTTCTGACATCTGTTATTTCAAATTTTTCCTTAAAAATGAATCAATTTTGCAATAAAATTGTACCTACAAGAGGAGTACCTACCTATACTGCCCTCCTAAGCACAGAGGGGGTATCTACAGTTGTTTCAGTTTCGAGATAATCGATGTTTTTCACTTAATACTGTAGTAATTTTGTAGTGGCTTGTACATACCCCTAAGTTAAATGAACGTTTTAGACTCTTTTAGACCTTAGTTTTACATATATTACAACCTCTATAGTTACTAAACGATTCTAACTCATTTTTCAAAAAAAATTTAGATACCCTCTGTACTTAGGAGGGCAGTATAGTAGGTATACCTGTTATATTTATATTACATATTCATATCGAAAGATTAGCGCTCGTACAAATTACAAAAATGATGTATTCAAACTTTTTAGTTATTTGATTACATAATCGTTCCAAAAGATTGCTCGCTCTTAATTACACCGCAAAATGATTCAACTGTCAATTAGCTAATCTTGGTTAATAATTTCCATGTAATTAATAAATAAAGCATAAGTGCTTCATTAATATTCAATAGTTCATACATACTAACATTAACTTTACACTTGCACAGACTCGAAAGTAAAATACATCGTGACATGAATGTCTTTAATCTTTCCTCGACCTCACATGAAGTTACGGCTCTTTGCTCTTTAATTAATTTCCTCGGGTGTGGGTGGGTGTAATTATTTATTTGTCCATTGTTTTAAGGTTTTGACAATGGCACAGTCGAAAGACTTGCACTAAGTAAGTGTTTACGAAATGTTTCGGTACCTACATGATAAATTAGTTCCAGTTGGAACGGATGTAGGAATTAGAACGATTTGAAATGGTTTTCACATTTTTGATCGCTTACATGTTATTTATTACCGGGGATATTAGGGGCCACCAGACGAGAAGCATATTTCAAAACGGTTTTTTCACGATCTTTAATGCTATTATTTAAAGATTGTCCGGGATATCTAATGGAGCATTTGCAAAATTTGCTTTGTGGATTTGGAAATATAATGAATTTTATTTATAATTTAGTTTATACAACACCTCTTAATAAACTATGGCCATTTTAAACAAAGCAAAATAAAAGTGGCTATGATCAAAATTATACCCACTAGTGGGTTAGAAGTCACCAGTATCGATGTTTTAGGTTGGAGCTTAATACTTTTTAAATATTTAAGCAGTTATTAGGAGGTGTTAGATAAAATGTTATACCTACTTCACATGTGGGCCTCGTGAGTTAAGATTTCCCTCGTGGATAATTCCTTACTTTGCCCACTTGTAAAGTAAATATATATTATCTAACTTTGTAACTAACTTGAGGTAGAGATTAGCTCAAGAATCAAAGCAACAACTAAATTTGAAAACTCAAATTTAAATGTTTTATTTTATATTCTTCTTCACAATCTAAATAAATATAAAATGATATGAAGAAAATATTAATTGCGAAGAAAATACAATATAGGTGCTTACCAAGTTTCCAAATTAAGTTAATATATTCGTCTTCAAATTTAATTAATTTGAAAATTAAAAATAATTCAGAAAGGTCCAGTAGTAATGAGTCCAACTTAAATTCTCCATTACCTATTTGAAATCCTATCTTCTATAATAGTATATTCATTAAATATTTGTTTTCGTTGGGACACTTAGGAGTGGGAGTTAAAAATGTAGAATTTAGACCATTTGTCCGATGCTTATGAAATTTTGCATGTCGATATCTTTTGTCCAATCTGTTTTAGGGTACATTTCTTTAATCCATGCAACGCCAGGTACCCACCTCAGCAATTTTATTATAAAACACAAATTTATTTTTAAATACACAAAACATACTAATCTTCAATCAACAATAATTACAACTAGCATGATACCTACTTAACGCACCAATTCATCATAATTATCCAAACATACCCTACTTCTCCACTCAAAAATCAATACTCCCGAAAACAGTCACCAGCATGTCTTCCTCCACACGTGGTGTTACCTCTGTACAGCATGCAAACAATGGTGTGCCCGTGCCCAATCCGCCATGTAATGGCAGCCAATTAGCTGTAATTACAGAGCGGCACAGCGAGGACTGTGTGGCGGGCGCACCTCGAGCCAATGTGCCGCACACATGAACACGACGTGTGTGGTGGACGGAATAAGAAACAGACGAACGAGGAATCTAATTGAGATGTTTGGTATCGGAGGAGATGGACATGGATTGAGTGCTCTGCTTCGAGGTAGAACTACTGTTAATATTTTGAGAAAACTATTGCAAGCACAAACTGTTGATTGATACTTAAAATTGTATTTTCTCTTAAAATTTTGAGATTCTAATTGGAGAAAATAGTACTCTTTTTTCTTATTTTGACGTGGCTTAGCAAGGCGCATATATTGTGCGAGTTAAGGTGATAGGTGATCCTCTACCCGTGGCATAAAACAGTCAAAAACATTGATTCCGCACGCTATTCTATAGCGTTAAATAATAATTAAATAATTTATGTTTGAGAGGAAAAAATTATTTTGACAACCATATTTGTAAAAAAAACTACAATATTTGTAAAAAAGATGGTTTTCGTGCGCCACTGTACAGCTTTTATTTATTTGTGAATTAACAAGGCTTGGATCTGCGAAATAACCGATCAAATTTTTTAAATTCGTTTTAAAATAGAAGATATTTGTGTTCAAAAATATCAAAAATTGTCAAAATTCAAATTAACTGATTTCGGTTTTAAAGCAAAATTTAAAATTCTGCATCGACCGTTTTGTAGATTGTACTTTTTTTCTTTAGATTATTATATTCAACAAAACAATAAACGCTGTGGAGTGGCGCGCGAAATCCATGTTTTTGATTGTTTTTTGGCGCGGTAGAGGATCGCCTTAAGTTGGCGGTAATGCAGAGTGATCATAAATGATTGACCGTCACGTGACTTATTTTGATCAAAACTACTACAAACCACTTGAAAATGCACCAAAAATGGCAGTCCCTTCCTCTAAATGTTCCTGATGTCAAATAATGTTCAACTTTGACAGCTCGTACGGTGTGCCAAAAAATAGATATAGTTCGAATACCTACGATGATTTGGCGCGAGGTTATGTATTTAAAAAAAAGTTGCACAGAAAAGAAATGAATGAATTTTCTCGCTCTGTTGGTCAATTGTGTCCACGATATGTTTGGCACACTGCTGTCAAAGTTAGACATTTTTTCAGGAACATTTTTTTTTCTTAGTAGGTGGGAAGGGGTGTAATGGATTTGGCATAACATTAACTTGTATCACATTAAAGAGAAAACTTCAAACTTTTTAGAACTCAAAGATTTATCCAATTTCGACAAAATACAATCGATTTATAACACTCTGAATATTTGCCATTTTTGGTGCATTTTCAAGTGGTGCGTTTTTTTCCCTCGAGTGTATGTTCCGCGGAAAAAAGTTAGTTCTTGTCAAACGGATGTTATAGGTATATTGCTTTTATACGATTAATTTAGAGTGGATATACTTTTAGTAAAGAAAGAGAGTAAATGAAGAGCATGATTTAAGTAATTTTAAAATTAAACTGTAATTTTTTGACATATTGAGATTTATGATCATTGCATGAAAAGCGAGAAATTAAACTTCCATCAATATTTTATTTGTATTTTTTTATTTTCTCCCTTAGGGACTTTATCAACATTTTCCTCCCTTTGATAAATTGTCGAAAAATCCCGCCGCCACTGTAATGCCACCGATAAAAACCTGCAATCGCAGCATCAAATAAACAAAAAATGTTTTAAAAAACAACAAAATATCATCGTTAATAGCCCGGTCTGGAGAAAATCAAGTTACCGTCGTTGGGACAAGCCGTGAAATTGTCCCTTTTCATTTCCACCAGATTCAATTTAAAATTCGGACCACCGCCGCCCCCTCCAAGCACTTGATGCTCGTTTATTTGTTACGGCGTGACGAGACGCGACCACAGCCAGATTGGATCGTTTGTGGATGTGAACGGACAGAACCAGATGTTCTGATGTTCTGCTGCTCACAGAGAAAAAATCCACAAGACATGATACAAGAAGTGCTTAGGCAATGAGAATTAAATTGCTGAATGGAACGAGGCAAAAGAGCAATTTTAAAGTGAGTCTATAGACTTCCAAATTTGTACTCAGGTCTATTGGTCTTATGTCTGGATCCCACGATGGATATTATCGACAGCAAATTGTCGATACCGGCAACTTTCGTTAGAAATTGCAACAAACTTCTTTGGTATAAGCACCTTTTGGCAATGTTTTAAGTGGCATAGTTTTGATATATGCAGCTACACAAATTTCCATTAAAAACTTGCTTGGAACATAGAAGTTTGTGATAAAAGTTGCCTATATCAGCAACAAATTGTTCATAATTTCCGTCGTAGGATCCAAAGCTCAAAGCCGCGTTCACAGCTCGAAATTTGATGTAATTCGTATCATTGAAATTTGAAGAAATTAATTTGACTGTTCACAGCTTCAAAGTGTGTTGGATGTTTGTCTTGTAAGTGTCAGCACAGAGTGTCAGATTGTTTTTGTTGATGAAAGCGTGATAAAGAAAAATTAAAACAAAAGCGGATTTTGTAGATATAATTGCCAAATTTCAATGTTTCCAATAGAACGAACCCCAAATTTACTAGGGAAATTTGAGGTTTGGTGTTTGGATACTTTTCTACGAATTGTAATTCGAGTGCACCAAATTTCAGTTTGATGAGCGCAAGTACACATTGCCACATGACAAGCTTCACAAATTTCACCAAATTTCGAGCTGTGAACGGTCTTAAGAGGGGAATGGTTGCAACATCAAAAAAAAATATAAATATTAATACTGTTCATACAGGGAAATGTAACACCAGAAGATGCAAATCTATAAAATTTATAAGTAGTAATAAAATATCTGCATTAAAAGATTCATTCGCATCATTAAAATTCAAATCTGCAATTTAAAATTCGGCATAAATGCAAACACAGGAAGATACAAATCTAGAAAAGTTATTGTCATCAAAACCGAGTAAGTAGGACTCAAGATTGGTACTGGCTTGTTCATATTTAGTTCATTTAGTCTTCAAATTTTGTTAGACGTTATATAACAAATTATTTATTATATGGGGTATAAGTATAGATTCAGATAAAATATTTAGAACTTTTGGTACTAAAAATGTTTACTTTAAATAAGTTAGGTACTCATATTTTGCAAATACCATTAATTTTATTCCCGAAGTACACACCCTGTATAATCTGTACCGATGATGATATGTCTGGCTGCCACTTGCCACATCAAAATTGGAAAAAAGACGTGTAGTGAACTTCTATACTCATGAGCAATCCTCATCTCATCAGTGTCAAATGCTTGAAAGAATAATTTCTCTTTCCAATATGGCTGCAAGGCTTCGTCAGCCCTCAACCTTCTGTTTTCTGTCATCTTATCTCATTATAATCATCTAAAAGGGCCGTCCCTAACCCTAGTTAATTTCTGAAGACACCCGGCTGCCATTTTTTAAGAAACAGGGTGAACCGATGTTTAGTTTTAAGTTTAAAACAAGGATAATGATTCGTGCATTAGGCTTATCGTCCACCACTTTATTCAAGTGGATGTTTGTTTATGTTTGGTTTTTGTTAAAGTCGGCGATGATTGTGTTTTGTTTGAAATGCAATACTTAAATGGCTTGTTATGATACGCAGATCATTTAGAGTGATTTACAAGGAGTTTGAAGTCAGAAATTCAACCAGGAGATTGTAAACTTAACTAGCTTGTATGTCAGACTCAAATACAGAATATTTATATTCATGGGTTAAACGTTAAAGAATAAATAGGTTTACCGACTTGCGACTTTTTCATTGTCAACCCAGAAGTTGTAATTAATTCATAAGTGTTCCTAGGTGTCTCTGCTGGTCATGCCTGATACGAATTCCTTCTGTCACTTGCTGTCCTGAATAGTATTTTTGAAATTAAGAATTTGTGCAATATAGTGTTATAGAAGTACAATGTAAAATATAAAGAACACGTAAGCTTATTATTACATTATAAAGTAACAGTTAAATATTGCTGTGAAATAATGAAAAGTGTTTCAGAAAAACTGTCAATGTAGATATAGGTTATTTTTATTTTACTAGAAATGAGTACAAATCGACATGTTTTATAAACTGAATAATGCGGATGAATAGATGCACTACGAGACTGTGTTCATATATTTTGTGAAATTATTTTTTAATAACGACAATCTCTCGTAGAAAATGGAGGATTTTCAAACACGTTTTGCCATAATATTTTTGATCTAAAGGTACATTATGAAATATAGCCGCTTAGATATATCTAAATTACAATTTACAAATCTGTATCAATATACTATAACCTGATACAGCCAGAGACACCTAGCTCCATTAGGTACACATTTTGACCGCTAGAAAAGATCATGTTGGCAAACCTAATTATTCTTTAACCGTGTTTATATTTAATGTTTGTCAAAAAAACTATTTAATTTGTGTAACAATAAATAAATTCATCTAACTAAATACAAGCATTCTCAGTACTTGGAAGTGGAAAGTGTGTACACTCGTAATTAGTTATATGCATTTAAACTTTCTTAACCGTACCCATAAATGTAAACCGTAATACTAAATGCTTGTGAATGAGGCTTAAGAATACTAAGTTTAAAACATATTTTTAAGTATTGTTTTCTTTCATTTTTGTGTAATAAATTATAAGGTTTTGCAATCGCAGAGTTTTTTCTAAGAAAGCATTAAATTATACAGCAATTATCAGATAATCACATAACTATAAACACTCTTTTACTATAGTATTAAAAATATAATAATAATAAACACATTAATAAATACTTATTATAACTTAAGAGTCAATTTTCACAAAAATAATTAAAATACAATACACCATGTAATTGTCCATATGTTCGAACTGACATACCCAATGAAAACAAAAGAAATCTTAACATGGAGTAAAATATGTCATTAAAGATATTGAGCCACTAATAACTATGGAAACATATTGTATATTTTTTTCATTTATTGTTTACTTCTTCACTGCCAAATAAACAAAAACTTTTGAAGCCTCAACCGCCATTTAAAAGGTTATTTTACCTTGCATTTTCGTGGGTAAAATGGTTTACCGTTGTGGTCAACTTAAATTACACTTGTTTTACCAACACAATTTATTATGGAACATAAAGTTAAAAAATAAATTAATGTTTGTATCGTTTCTAAATTTTAATTTGATTTTAAATATTACTATTAGATTTGTTTAGTATAGTTTTAGAATAGGTACTATTATTACCTAAACTGAATTGATTATTAACATAACTTTTAATAATTTAAATTTTAAGTGAATATCATTCGATTTATACGGGTTCATTAATAGTAAGTATACTAAAGAACAAATTTTATTAGATATGTTTTTTCGCACGCGTCCAAATTTAGTAAAACGAGCCCTCGGGCGAGTTTACTAAAGGACAAGTGCGAAAAAGTCTTATAAAATGAATTCTTTAAGCAGTCATAATATAAGTACACCAAGTTCATTTATTTAACTGTCACTGTAAGATTATATAATTATTAGTTTCTGAACTATTCCAGCTTCCAGCATTCTAGGTGATAAGTGAAGACATAATAGAAAATATTGCTATTTGTGTCTATTTGCTATTAATTAATTTTATTGAATAAAAACAAAACTACTATATTTGTAAGTAGGTACCTGTACTGTTTATGCCACCAGAGTTGGCTGGACCAGTAAGGGAGAGAAAGTATGTGCCTATGTTCTACACAGAGCTGAGTCACAATTATTACTCTCCTGAAAGCAACTGAGGCAAAAGTGAAACCGAGCTGGACTGCTGTTATATACATTATTTCAAGGTAGCGAACCAGTTTCTGCCAAAAAATTTCATGATAATCTATTTTCGCTCGATTAATATTGTATTGCAATTTGTAATTCTTTAGTTCTGCCATCTCTCATATATCGCTCACTGCATACAATACAGGATTTTCTAAAAGTCCCGGGACGGAGCTATACGTTTTCAATTATTTTTTTCTTCACTCGCTTAAAACTTGTGTCTTTATATTAAACATAGAAATAAGAGGGAGAAGAGTTGTGGCGAGAGGTCATGTGCTGGCCATATCAGATTTTTTTTCTTATAAACATCTATTACCAAAAGAGTAGACGAACCCCTAAAACTTTCCATGGCCAACTGTCTGCCTTGGAGCGGAAATGGTAATAATGGCTCCATTTTATTAATTATGACATCTCACCCTTTGAATCGACAATGTGTGGTAATTTGGATGTGAGTGTCCATTGCTGCAGTCGTTTGTTTGTTGGTTCGTGCCGACCACACGAATGCACGATCAATTGTTTCTGGTTCGCTTCGCTGGTTGGTTCAAATAACCGGAAATGGAATGGTTCACACGGAATCCTACTAAGATGATTTTGGGGGAATTTTTAACTTGATTAGATTGGATTCCTACCACGGAATCAAGGAGCTATAATCTTGAAAAGAACAAATTATGCTGGTAATTTTCTCGTAAAATTTAACTTTAATTTGAATACATAAAACTGTAATTCCTACTGAAACCAATATTTTCTTAATTTTCAAAATACCAACTTTCAAGAAAAAAGTTTCCTCCTGTGAATTGGGCAAAATATCCGAAAACACACGGTAAAATATATACAGAGTGTAACCCAACCTATGCCTGTGTAACAAAATTTAAGGGTGTCTACGCCTGCTTCTGAAAGTTTATGTTTCTACATTGTTTTTAATGTTGAAAGCAGCTGTTTGTCGCAAGTATGTTGCGAAGTACCCAAGTGTGCAACAAAGTACCTAAGTGTGCGACAATAGTTATTTGTATCACAAGGCCAGAAACTGACCTTTTGCAAGAGCGAGTATTTTTGACACGCCGAGCCACAGGCGAGGCTTGCAAATTACGAGCACTAGCATAACAGTTTCTGGACGTGTAATACACAATATTTTATGTGGCGATTTCATTACAAAAATATAAAATGAATTTAATTAATTTGTATTTTATTATACATAACCTAAAAAATTGTGCACTGAATACTTGCATTTGAGCTTAAAATATATTTATTTCAGTTTCTATTAACGATTTACGTCTAAAATTTGTCAAAATCTTGTTAATTCTTGTATAAAAAATATTCAACGCATAAAATTGACATCTGCTTGACAACTGTAGTAATGTCAAGATGCCAACCTATAATTTCCGGTTGGCAACAAAGAGTTTCTGACGGATTTTGAGATATGGAAAACTAGCGATGCCGACCGGAGGCATATAAAATACTTTGTCGCACCTCGCACAATTTTGGACAACGCAGTTTTGCTTATTTTATATGTGCATTGTTTTCGCAACAACATTGATATTTCACAAAAATTTAAAAATTTGACAGTAAATGTTTTTGACATTCAATCAATGTTTATTTTTGTATTTTGTAGGAGTAGAAAAAATAGTGTATATAACTGGTATTGAAAATATTTTGTCGAACTTAAACGATTGCAACCCCCTCTTCGCTCGGGCTGCAATTTTCGTTCGCGTTCGACAAAACTATATTTTCAAAACTTGTTATACAAATAACTATTTTTAAAATTCGCAAATTAAAAAATGAACCCAAGCAAATGAGACATTCTGTAAGACAAATTTCATTTTTTCCTGTTTGTAAAATTACGCAAATAAATTCTGCATAACTATTGTTTAACTTTTTCTGTATTTAAATGAGACAACCAGTGATCCCAAAATGATATTGTTTTGCAAACTACTTACGAATTTCAAAAAAAATAATTTTTGGTCCGTAATGCGTAATCTATGCGCATCAAACTGTATATTATATACCCTTAACGTATGTACATACTTGAAGTTATGAAACACCCTGTATGTATGTATGTATGTATGTATCAATGAATATCGGATATTATTTGCGCAACCAAAAGTTAGTTAGTTTGTCAACAAGACGATAGAGGATAATTTGGCGCCTCTAGTGACATACTGACAGGAAGGAAAGATGCCTCCCGCTGTTTTAGAAACACTCAAGACAGATTTATGTCGAAGATTTTTTTCCTGTTTATTTAACACAATTTTGATATTCTTGTTTTGTTTCTATTTTTGTCATCCATAAACCATAAATTAGTAACCCAACGAACAAGCGCTGTTTAGACAGCGATATTTTGAAATTAAAATTATTAGAAAGTAAATTAATTTGAGAAACAGATTTGTCAGTAAAAATCAAATACCACAGTGTGACCATAAATGATTGGCCATCACGGGACTTAGAAAAGTCTAGTTTCTGATCAAAACTTTGTTCCGTGGAAAAAAGTTAGTACCTACTTGTTTCTTGTCAAATTCACACCAAACAAATTAAAACCATACATTTTTAGTATAGATAGTATCAGATAAATTCTATACACCACGTTCACAAAATACACATTTGACTCGTATAAATCTATACGCATATCGTATGTCATAAAATCTTGATTCATACGAATAATTTGCTTATTTTTTATGACGTCACTTCTATTATATGGATTTGAAACGTTTATACCATAACGCTTGATTGATAAGTCCATAAGTAATTTTACTATTAATTTATTTGCATTTTTAAATTTAGCAATTCAAAGTATCTCCGAATATTGTATATTTAACGAAGTATAAATCTTCGTGTTTGGAAGAAAGTATAAAAATAATAAGCGTCTATTTATAGCCCAAAAACCCCTAAAATTGATCCATCCAACTACGGCATGTCGTATCACAGTTTTCCATCGCACCATTTTTTTATATAAACAGCTAATAAATTTGATATCGTTAATTTCGCTTGCGTGTTAGGGTGGTAGCCCTACATGCCACGAAACCTCCCCCGCACACCCCTTGATACGCCTCTGCCCTACATACGTCGTAAAACATGTGAACGAGTTGGTAAAAATTCACCTGAATTGGTAAAAAATTCTTTTTCTCAGAATAAAACGGATTTATTTCAATTGAATGGGAGGATTTCTGGGAAGTTTTGATCGCAGATGTTGATGTTGGTACAATTGAGAGAGGCTGGAGACTTTCTACTTTATTTCATTGCGATGTCAATAAAATGAACAAGACGAAATTGTATCTTTATTATAATATTTTAAAAGAAAATGAAACTTGATTTTCAAAAAGAATCCTTCAAAATCTCACGTTACTTTTATAACAATATGATGGATGGACGAGTGTGTTATGTGGCCAACTATGGTTCTGCCAACTCAGGTTCAAATTCAGGCAGATAGGTACACATTTTATTTGAACTGCACAAAAATCATACATTAGTAGGTACCCTGAGTTGACGACTAATATTTACTATAGTGCAGGATGATTCACATAATTATACTTTAATGGCAAAGTACAGTTTATTTGTGATGTGATGATAATGATACTTACGTCATCAGGTTCTGAACTAAGAAAAGCCAAACACTTCCCCATAATCTATATCCTAGTCACTCACATTCTTGTTCACTCCTTGTGGATGAAACGTTTGTCTTTTCTTAGTTCAGAAACTGATGACGTGTATCACCATATCGCAAATAAACTGTACCTACTCAACTGACTGGTCATGAAAAAAAATATTTTTTTAATTCTTAAATTTAAAGGCAGATTACGCAAGAAGCACATTTTTGAAACGACTGGATTGTTGATTGTATAATGGAAATCTGATTAACTATGAATAGAATCAAATTAAATTTTAAATAATTATGCAATAGTAAGAACAGTAAATTTATAAACTTCCATTTGAAAACAGTGACAGTTGATTAAAAAATCTGGAAATTTAAATTCCAAATTTTGAAAAAATCTTTCAGTTCCGTGATAAGTGAATTGAACACTATACCTATGTCATCTTCCGTTATAAAATAATATATAAAACAAAAAAAATAACAACAGAATACATGAACTTTCCAGAAAAACAAACATAACCAACTTATGTCTAATTTATCCAATTTACAATTTTTTAGATCAACATTCTTACAACACATTATTTGGAACACGGACCTTTGTACCAACATTCTAAAACTAAAATTTACAATTTGTATACTACTCATTTTTATAAAAATGCTTCAGAAAAAATGTGTTCTCTCAACAAAACAAACGACAGTAGTTCGTGCTCATAGCCTGCTATAGTGTGATTTCATTTTGAAATTGATATATTTATCATCACGATATGATAATATATATTTGTCATGTCACAATATGTTTACATTTCCAGCCAATAGGTGGCCGTGGGCGTGGCCAAAGAAGGGTAAGCTACCCTTCTGTGTAGGCGTTAGTCATTTTTTATGCATCTGTCAAAGGGAGTATAATATAGTTTTTATCAAGATACATTGTGTTCAATTAATTTTATAGTTGTGTGTATTCTACATAATGGTATTATGCTTGTTTGTGTGCCTAATGGTTACAAATAGAATTACATTGTTATTGATATAGACATGTTTTTATCTTTTATGATATTTAAATTAATATACCTTTATGCTATTGTATCGTCTTTGTACGAGAAAATTGATTTTACCCGTCGAAGTATTAAATTATTAATATTAGGGTTTTAAACATAATTATTCTATTGTATATTTTATATTGTATATTTCTAAATATTGACGAAGTTTTTAATGTAGGTATTTACTGTCATATTTCTTAACCAAAAATGGTGCAAATTTATTTATTAAAAATGTTTACATATTGTTTTGAATTGAAGTAAATTAACAAATTTGACTAACTTCAATTCGTTTCAAACTAAAAGCTCATGAAATTCAAAGTGACAGAAAAACCAAACTTGTCACTAAGACAAACATTCAAGTGGTGAAGATTTGACATTTTAGAAGACCGAACTCAAAACAGAAATAAATCTAACCTGTCACAACACTTAGCTAAAATAAGTGGCTGACTTCAAGATGCTTTCAGTTAAGGGTCACTAATAGCTGTTAATAAATAGAGAAAAGACAAAATAAATTTTTAATAACAAAACTTTATTATGTATTATACAATTTTGTTTAATAGTTATTTATGTTATACTAGTCTTAAAAATTATACACACAATATTTTATCTGCAGGCGTAAATTAATTAAAAAGTAAAATAAATTATTTGATATTGGAATTTAAAAAAAAAATCATGTATGCTATTTTTGAAGCTTCCTTAACGAGTTGTTTGTTATTTCTTTATGGTTCTTGGCCTATAATAAACGCCATTATGGTGCTTAAATTAAGGTATCGGATAAAATATTATTTATACTTGTGTAGGTACTATTTAAATGTCTTTAAGACGGTCCTCTGTCGTGCCAGATGGATATGGATTTCGCGCGCCACTCCACCAGCGTTTTGCGTTTATTGTCTTGTTAAATGTAATAATAACAAATAATTTATTTGTAAAAAAAACTGCAATATTTATAAAAAGAGGGTTTTTGCGCGTCACTGTACAGCTTTTATTTATAAGTGAATTAACTTCAAAATTTAATATGTTGTCAACAAAACTTGGATCTGCGAAATAACCAATCAATTTTTTTTAATTCGTTTTTAAATAGAAGATATTTGTGTTCAAAAATTACAAAAATTGTCAAAATTCAAATTAACATATTTCGATCAAAGTTTTAAAATTCTGCATCGACCATTTTGTAGATTGTACTTTTATCTTCAATAATATTTTTATATGATTATTTTATTTTTTATTTAACAAAACAATATACGCTGTGGAGTGGCGCGCGAAATCTATGTTTTTGGCTGTTTTCTGGCATGGTAGAGGATCGTCTTAACCTTATTTTAAAATAGTAATAGTAATAATTATTACAAATTAGAATTTTTATTTATATTTTGTTAAATACAATCAATATTTATTTTAAAAATTAGGATAACTTACTGTCTGGGGTTAAGATTATTTTTCTGAAATATTCTAATGAAAAACACCAATAAATTAAACTATTCAGACCACAAAATCAACAGCCGAATTTTTTAATACGCACGTTTTGGTTGACTAAAATTTATATCCCGAAAAAATGCAAAAACTTCTGTTTTTCTTGTCAACTGCTAGTGAGTATTACAGTTGTTGACACATAAATGAAGCAGTAGAAAACATAATACTGTTCACTCTAGACTATACTTACTTAATTTATTACCCCTATAATTAAATCAGAATTTGACAGCAGTTTTTTGTAATTAATCATAAAATTATACAAGGCCTATCATAAAAACAGATTAATTAATATGTTAATAAGATAATTATTTTGAAATTTAACCCGCATCTTATACGCAAGAAGAATCATAAAATTTTGTTACAAAACTACTACTATTAACAACAATATGAATAAATATGTATATTAATTAAAATTTTTAAAGTAATATAAAATAAGTAAACAATTCTGAAGTCTTAATCTGGCTACAATTTAATATTAACAATAATATATTATTTAACGGGAGAGTAATAAGAAAGCTAATTTACAAGACGACTCGCAGGCGAGTATCGCAATAGGTTCGTTACTCTGAGAATGTACCATAACTTGAGCTACATATTGTAATGGCATATAATATTTAAAGCCCTGTTCGCACGAGAATTCTTTGAAGATTCTACCAAAACTCTGAATCCTGGAAAAGAAGTTTTCTTCTTTCTAGTGATATTTACATGGTTTTGATTGAAGCAATCAATAAATTATAAATTCTTCTTTTCCAAGACTCATTGAAGATTCAATTTAGCGGCACTGCAATTTAGCAGATAATTCTCACTAGAACCGAAAAAATACTTCTTCTTTTCCAGGATTCAGAATCTTGGTAAGTACCTACTGATTTTGCAAGTATTCTACTTCAAGTAAAGTACTTCAAGTACGTTTTAAATTTGGTACTTGCACTTCTTTAAAAATTTACTTGATATTTGTTAAAATATATTCGTAATTCAAGTAGGTATACACTATGAGTATTTGAAATATTCACTTCAAGTAATTAATACTACTTGAAGTAGTTATAGTACTTGAATTAAAATATTTGAACAATTTACTGGTACCTACTTGTTTAAATATATTAAGTACTTCTGTAATACTTGAAGCTTGAAGTACCTATTTAAAGTATTTGAATTAACTTGGTCAGTCATTCGTTGGTTGGTTGTGCCTTCGTAATTCGTATGCTTACTTCTTTTTGATATAAACAATAAATGATTTAAAATTAGGAAGTTAATTTCTGTATCCTGACTATTACATGTTGTTACACCATGTGAGGTTGCCTCACCCAAATTGGGTAAAAGGCGTGAAAAATATATATGTATTTATGTATGTTAATAGGTACCTATATAATATTTGGAAGTAATGTACTTCTACTTGGGACTTAATTTTTACTTGCAGTTCTAAATACATTTTAAAGTATTTGATAAGTGGTCATAGAAACAAATGAAGAAAAGTACTTTTACTTCAAGTACTCTCCTTGGCCATAAGGTAGTTGGTACTTGTACTTCAAGTACGTTTTTGTGGTACTTTGCCCAGCTCTGTATTGGTCCACATTTTTAAGTCTTTCCAAGAAATCAAGACATGTTTTCAATTCAACTGCATTCAATTTGCGAGCATTATATTTATTAGTTTATTTAGTTCAAAATAACAGTGACGCCAAAAATTTCATTACACATATAATTTGTCCAATGTTTTGTATAATAAATCCTAAATAACTACTTAAACTATACTTAGTTTAAAGTAGTTTAAAGTGCATTAACACCTCCTAAATCTGTAAGAAGCCCACTAAAAATTATCACACTTTCAATTCGTCAACAGAGAAATTAGCATCCAATAAAAACTACTTCCCTGGCAGCTCTCACCGTAGTCTCCATTAAAATCCCTGTGCGCTATTATGTGTCTTGGGAATTGATTCTCATGGCACTCTCTGTTTTAATAAACAGGCAGTTGGCGACGGCGACAGCTGCCTGCGAAGACGATCTGACGACAGCTAGATGGCGCTTTGAAATTTTCACTGATGTTGAATGTCTAATTTTAAATTAGTCAATTAGTTGAGTACTAGTAGCCGTTTAGCGAGAGATGTAATTATGTTTTAAGACGCTGTTGATTTTCATTTTCGTTGTGAGATACAGATTCATTAGATTGTTGATGATATGTTAATATACACACGAGGGTATTTTAGTTTGTACACTTTTGAAATTGTAAACCAAACAGCGATAATTTGACACTGGTACGTAGTTTTATTTATTTTATTTGGACCATGATCTATGATAATCAGAAAGATACCAAAAATAATTAAGATAATGTTGTCAATTTGTTTCATCTATACGTATTTAAAAAAATATATTTGGATCATTTCGTAAGCCTCGTTTGGTATCATTTTTACTATTTTATTAATAATGTTGCATGGTTTCTTTCTAATAATAATTATGATCAAATTTTAATTGTACATGCCTGCCAGACGCTTTAAGATGATTCGCAGTGCGCATAATATCGGGAAACGTCACGTGACGTTTAATTTTTTTGTTACCTGTCACCATGAAGTCCCTCGATTTGCGCACTTTGAAGTCACTTGAAGAAAATAAGTCACTTAACAATGTTAAAACACTTCTTGAAAATGGCGCCCTGTTTGAAATACTCCGGAGGCAAATTTTACAAAAAGAGGATTTGTTAGAGAAATCAATCTTCCAGGCAAATTTTATATTTACATTTTCTTGAAGGCGAGACTTAAATTAATACAAAAAGTCATTTCTGGCAAGGGGTAAAATCAGGCACGATTTTATTTTACGGCTTTCTGACTATTACTTCTTGAATTTAGTTGTCCATGTTCACACAATTATTTCAAAATTACACTGCCGAACTGCAATATCAGTGTTGCCACACCCAGAAAACAAAAGTAACAAACAACCATAAATTATTTTGCAATCTTGGAAACATCGTAAAAACAATTACAATTGCTACTGAAATATTAACCTCAACTTTTGAGTTTCCTTCGTGTAGTTAAATAACCCGTCTTATAATCATAACCTACAAATCCAGCCGCTACCGAAGTTCTTCTAAGAAGCAGCTGCTTGGGCCTCGCTAACTAATTAGAGAACAGATCGTATAATTCCCATCGATTAATTATTTGCCCCTTTAATTAATATTGAATTTCAGGCAAATTAACTCGACGGCGGCGCTGAATAAATGATAAGTGAAAATGGGAAAAATGGCGGCGGAGGGCAGAGAACAGAGAAGGAATGAATGGTTGTTGGTTGAAGTGTTTCGTCGTGACTGAACTGTATTAAATCTCACCGCCCGCTTGACTCGGGAGCTTGGTTAGTTCTTTACGCGTGACTTACTGACGAGCAACTTCGCAGACCAGCGAACAACAAAATGTCACAAACTCGACACACATGCATGCATATATTATTGATCATGCCTTTTACCCGTCTTAAGGTTGTTAACTATCGATATCGGACGGTAGACTTCATAGTAAACATTTTTGGCATTACCGTACCACAGAGGCGCATGTATAGTATTAGTGAGAAAATAAGATTTACGTTTGAAATGCTTGGTAAATAGAAATATCTTTGTCTTTTTGATACTTCATAACCTCAATTTTTCGACAAATTGACATTTTTGCAAAACTGCCGATTCCCTTGAAAATTTAATACAATCTTCTTCTATATTCAATTAATATTTGTGTTAGTTTTTCGATAAATCTGTCGTCTAGTTTAAATACACTAATTTAATATCGCACGATTTGAATGCAATGTAAAAGGGGTCAACTTTACAGTTCCATAGTTACCAAACTAAACTGACGATTATCCAAATTAGTATATTAAGTATCAAGATTCAAGAACGGTAAGGACAGTTTATCGATGGAAGACTATGCTTGCTGTCTGAGCGAAACGAAGGCTTCAATTTTGTCTATCGGTAATTCCTGCACAAATAGTCTTTTTACCTATACGCAAATATTAATTTCTTCGTAATTACCGTTCTAGAACGGTAAGTTAATTTACTTACCTTTTTGTTTAGCCTAGCAATCGGTAAGATCAACATACTGTCTTGGAAACAGGCATGGTAAGTTGATAAAAAAGACCAATTGCGCAAAAATTTTATTTTAAATTGTATTATTATCGGATAAATAATGTCCTATATAAGATTTGTGTGCAGTTAAATTGTAACGTAGCGAGTGTTTTGTGACCAATACAAGAATGGTAAAAATTTATATCAACAAAGGATTTAATAGAGACAGAATGGATCTACAGATGTGCCTTTTTAAAATTTTTAAAAAGGCACATCTGTAGATCCATTCTTTCTCTATTAAATGTTTATAAAAACATTATCCTGAAGCTGAAGTCAATAATAATCTGACAGTTTACTCGCAACGAAAACACTTTTACAGTATGTTTAAACTTCAAAATGGCATTGCATAGCTAGTAAGAGTTTCGGGCTGGTTTCAGGCAGCCCTAGTAGTGAGGAAAAGACGAAAAGAGTGGAATGGAAAAAAGTAAAATCGAGAGTATTCTAGGAATTTGGTAAAAACATAGATGAGCCGCTTAAAGAGACATATTTTCCGAGTCGGTGTTCATCTCTGTGACATTTTGTTGGCCACTGTGGTAGTCGCCTAGCACGGGGGCGTCGGGGGCAGCAGGCGTCGGTGCTAACAATAACTCTGCCGGGGTTGACACGGGCGCGCAATAAATACGGCCCCGCTATTTTCCAGCCGATTTACCGCTGATGAGAAAATGAGCATTCCGCTGGCGCACCGACCATGAGCACAGGCGACGCCGCCGACAGACGCCAGCAAGCGACGGCGACATCGCGACGGTAACAAAGAAGATTCAAGTACGATTGTTAGTTTCATACTATACACTTGATACGAAATTCAGAGCCAAATAGGGTGCTACAATATTCAAGATTGTTACTTTGTTTTTGAAATCTATGAACTCATATTTGAAATGTATGTTTATAAAGACTGTCCCTAGGGTGCCACATGACGATTTTCTTGAAATACCTAATAGTCTGCTGGTAATTAATTAGTAAAAACCGGTGAAATTTCGTTAATTTTAAAATATTTTTTAACTTATTGTTTGAATTTTTTAACTTCTTGTGGCACTCTTCAGAACATTGTAAGGAATTAGTTATATCAAACAAAATTCAATTGTATGCATTAATAAAGTAAGAATCTTGAATATTAAAATGTAAAAATTATAACTCTTATTTTCTCTAATTTATTGTTGTTGCAACAATGTATTGTATGATTTTTTCGATTAAATTATGTTTCGTCATTACTGATGTTAAATTTCAGATTTTTATTTTGAACAATAAAGCTAGAATTGATGAAATTCTGATGTTACAACCGTGGCAGGAGTAGCGCCTTAATACTAATTCTATCCTAGCAAAAATACCACTGTGCCCGAGTGGCTGGATTCCACTATAACATCTATCATTCTGTTATTTGGAGTTACTCCTGTTCAATGTTTACTATCAAAATAATAGATATTTATACTTCAAGTGAGATACATTAATGTTTATTCAAGAGAAGAAAGTTTAGCCCCCGAGCCCGAAGGACGAGTGGGATAATTTCTACGAGTGAATAAACATTCGTATATCTGACGTGGTTTATACAATATTTTATTCAATTTTGACGTAATTATTTCAAATATGAATTATTTATTTTGACATAGCAAGAAAAACTAATCAAGTAGTCGTCAGTGGTGAGTGGTAAGTTGTCGAAAATAAATTTAAGTGTAGAATGGCGGCAAATATGAATCATGTAAAATTCAATTATCTATCTGAAAGGAACCGTATTGCCTTACGAAAGTAGGCGAAAACTATTGTAATAAATAATTATTATATGCTATAGAGTAAATTTACAATGGGTAATATTTTGTTAAAAATGTAAAAGTCGGTTTATCGCATCAAAGAAAATTTCCTCTTCTTTTGGGTAGAAATCTCCGATAAATTAAGTGTCAAGTTTGGAAGTTTTCCAGTCTTTTCATCTGGGAAGAAAAATCATCGGAGTAAATGGAAAATCGAACGTCACAGTTTGTTATCCATTCTGAGCTGGTCATAAACGAAATCACCAATTACCAGTCGAGCTTCTTTTGTCACCGCTGCGGACAGACGCCATTTTGTTTCGCACACAACAGAATCCACTTTCACACTTCAACTGTTTTATTATGATTGTGTTGACTTGATGCGATGATGTTTTCAAATATTGGGGAGAGTTTTGAAGGTTAGGTTACAGATTCATACAAGTTTTTTTTTTGAGAAATTGAATAATTTTGTATCAAGTTAGTGAACTGTTAAGGTGGTACATTTTCGTCACAACGATTAATCTTGTACCACCTTAAATGAGACAATAAAACAGAGCATTAATAATCACAAACTTAATACAATAATTCCATGGACTCAATCGCCCGTACTCATCTCAAAAAACCTAATAAACCCGGGAACGGTCGCACATAATTTAGGGGATGAAATCAGTGACAAATCCTCCCTAAACACGTGCAATCACCCGGAAGTTAGGCGCTTACCTCCCGCAATATGTGTGAAGTTAATGCGTATTAATGGTCGAACAGGACAGGGCCGGGGCAGGGGGAGGAATTCGGCAAGTGCGAGGCGATTATCCAACGTCACCCTATGTGTTAAACGAGGGTAAGTGGGGTAGGTTCATCTTGGGGTGGTAAATGTGCAAGTGTTTTATTGACTTGCGGAACGAAGATTCACTGATTTGGTGTTAATGTTTTGATGAGATTTTTGACAAATTGACTTCATAAAAGAAATCATTTTATACAGCAGATTTGAGATCAAAGGATGAATAGATTAACATGTTTTTTGGACACCTGCAAATATTGTTTGATATCCAACAAGGTTAAGGGAAGTTTATCCAAAAAATTAGTTGGTTTTTATTTTAATGCTATATTTTCTCACTAAAATATTAATAGGAGGGTTGAAATAAAATATAAAAATACATTCTTAATAAAATAATAATATTATGTTATAATCGTATTAATTAGAAATCTTGTAATCTTAAGTAATAACAAATTATATAAGAATAGAGTTGACGGCAAGGAATGCAAGTGTGGTAATGCAAGTATTAGCGTATCTGTTTATTGTTTGATTACGTTTATGTTTTGTTGAAGTTTATGTTATGCATAGCGTTTTCTTTTTGTGGTAATACAAATGTGCAGTGGAAAAAAAATCTTAGAATAAACCTCATTCTTCAAGGAGTCTTGGAAAAGATTCAGATATATGAAAGAATCTTCAAAGAATCCATGTCTGAACCAGATTTTAGGTGATGTAACTATTCGGGCAAATACGAGTATGTTATGTATATGTTGAAGCAAATGTATCTTTTGAATTTTATCTGTAGGTTTTTATGTATAAAAGTAAGAAATATCTAAAAGAAGAAGAGAGTGCTAATATTAAGACAGTCGGTTGATTTTCTTCTTTTATTATTACATTTTTCCTGTTATAATTTATTTACTTTCTCAAGAATCGTTGATGTTCCACGGAAAATAAATTAGTTACGTTTGAGGGATCAAACATCAAACCCGTCTTCTCTCCGGTCCATTTAGATTTATATCTTCCCGTGTCCCTTCTTTGAGACTTTCGCGCACGCCTATGCTGATTACGCGTTGCAATAAAGTTCGAGGCATTAATTTATCAACTTAATGTTCAAGCTAAAATATTAACATGATTCTAAATAGCAATAATTAAACCTTTCGGATTTATCTTAATTATAGCGTGCTGTTAAAATTTTATTTTCACGATTCATTAACGCTAATTGTGGCTCTTCTCCCAAATAAATTCATTAAAATTACCGCCATCCTCTTCCTTGATTTCGTTGGTGCGTTTTTTATCTCCGAATGTCAAAATCAACAATTAACACTTCCATAAAACCTGAAATAGTTGAGAATCGTGCGGTAGCATGGGCGACTTGGATTATTGTAATAAAAAATAGAATGAGGCAAGGAAAATAAAAGACGGTTGCGGTGTTTGTGATGTGTAAGGTAATAAAACTATCAGGAGGCCGTGGAGGCGATGTATGTTGTTTTAAGTGGCGACTGTCATCTATTCACGCTAATTTAAAATATTAAAATGCCGCTATGTGTCGCGAGGTAAAAATAACCCACCCGGGCGCAGGGTAGCATTCGCCCAATCTGACCATCCAGAAAAAAATTTGTGAGTAAAAAATTGCTATTCTGCCAACACATATTCGAACTAAAAATATCTCGAATATTTCATAAAAACTGTGGTTTTGACAATGGGAGATTTTTGTCACTATGTCTATAATGTTAGGTGGAATACATAGGTCAAAATATACATTTTATTGAGAAAAACATTTTTCTGTGACGTTATTTTGTATAGGACATATATGGCAGCTTTCTATACGTAACATGACATATTTTCAGTAATTATTTTTGTGCTTGTTAATAAATTTGTTGTAAAAATAAAAAAATACGGATCCCAAGTTTTTATCTCTTTTTCAAAAATATGTAATAAATAAAATCCTGCGAGTATCCCATTCAGGTTCAAATTCAGTCAGGTACACATTTTAGTTTCACTGCACAGAATTCTTCCCTGTGGTGTACTCTTACTCTATTTGTCTTTTTTGGCACAAATATAGTCTTTTGATACTCGATTTATAATTTTGCCATTCATAAATTTTTACCTATCTATCCGGCCCTGTACTCAGCTTAGGTGTAGCAACCTTATATTTTTATCAACATCAACTGTAATTACACAAGAGCTTTTTACTTCGCCGGATAAATTTCTGTTTGCATTGAAACCTTGTTGCCTAGCAATACTTATACTGGTATAAAACATCAACCCTCAACGTTTCGATCCTATAACATGATCATCTTCAAGAGAGTGGTGTCAAAATTTGAAAACGAATAAATTTTTATATTATCAACTGTAATTACAAAACAGTTTATATTGAAATCTTGTTGCCTAGAAATTTGAAAAGAAAAATTGTTTAATAAAATCACGACACCGTAGGTGGAGTAATTTTATTTTAAAATAATTTTTCGAGTCAAATTGCTGTCAGGTACAAGGTTGAGATGTCAAACAGAAATTTATTCGGAGGAAATAAAATGTTCGAGTGTTATACAATGAGATAATTTAACGACTCCTTTGGTTCTCCTTCACAAATATTCCCAAAATCGAATCATTTCATTGACTGAATATTAGAAATATGAAGCAAATGACATGTTAGTGTTTTGTTTATTGATTGGTTGCTAACAAAAAGGTAAATAAGGTTTTATCACTTGCAAAAAGTTACCTGCCTTTTTATCGTATAAATATAAATTATTATTATGTATAAGTATAGTACCATGTGTTAGGTTATCAGCCGTCAACGCACGGACACTCACGGAGAGATTTTTGTGCAGTTTAACGTGCGACTGGATTCAAACCCGAGTTGTCAGAAGCTCAGTCGGTCACGTAACATACTCAGCTATCTGCCCCATTACTTTATTTAACTTTTTTTTTCTTCGAGTGCGGTCCTGCGTAAAACGTCCCCAGAATTTAATAATTCTCCGCTAGGTCGATGAGCGATGTTTCGTTTAAAATACTTGTCATATTTCGGATTTTACGTGTGTGTTAATGTGTTTCCGCACTTCCCCTACGTTCTTAAATCGTTTCTGCATTCTTTGCTCTAAAATTTTATCGAGCGTTTAATTAGATACAACATCTAGAGTGAATGAAAAACATTCCTTCATTTGTTTCGAAATAAAAACAAACCACTATCTACCTAAGCGGAGAAAATCACAAAATCTAATTTTATTACTTATTTGATGTTTGAAATTACATGTATTTTACATAATGCATTAAAGAATTAATGAAAGAAAAAGAGAAACTTGACATTTGCTAACAATTATTTAAATAACACGTTTGTTTGTTGATTTCATTTCTATCATTTTTTGCTGTTAAAATTAGTCGCAGGAGAAATTATTTAATGTGAAAATTTCAATTATGCGCATAACTTGCATGTTTATAGTACTTAGTCACGTATGAATCAAAATTTAAATTACGTCCCATAGGTCAAAAAGAAATAAACAATTTTATTCATTTATTTACAATAAATATTATTACTCAACAGTATTTTTAAAGTCTAATTTGCACTTCTATACGATTTATTGTTTTTTTTATATAAAATATTAAAAATTATCTTATTTTTCACCGATTGACATTAAAAGTGCTATTTTATTGACAGTTGACAGTCTGTGAAGTGTCACATTTGGTGCCTAAGCAATTAAATTATTTTTAATGCCTATAGGCAGCAAAAATAATTGCTGCTGTGGTGAATGAGTAAAATTTCATGAAAATATAAATAACAATAGTTATTTACTTTACAAGTGGGCAAAATAAGGAATTACCCACGAGGGAAATCTGAACTCACAAGGCCGAAAGCTGGATGAGAAAATTTTCTCGAGTAGGTATAATTCTTTTTTGTCCACGTGTGTTGTATAACGTTTTATCCAACACCTCTTAATAACTGTTTAAATATTTAAAAAATATTAAGTTCCAACCTAAAACATCGTTACTATATGGTGACTTCCAGCAAGCAAAGTAATAATTTATCCACAAGTGAGTATACTCGTAATTTTGATCAAAGCCACTAATGGACAATCTTTTACTTTGGTTGTTTAAAATCACCATAGTTATGATGCTTTTATGATGAAGTGTTGGATAAATTTGTATTATTAAAGCAATCGCTCAAGAAACATGTAGTGAGTAACATAATATTTGATAGCGATACCTGTCAAAGTATTGAAAATAATCACTAAATTAATATTAATTTATAACAATCATCGAAAAAATAATGGAAAAAATACAGATTTACTTCTTAAGCTAGATAGTATAAACTATAGCCGCAACTATAAATCTATTATTTTCTTGCCTAGTTAAACAAATTACTATTTTCATCAACTATTGACCAATGCATAATACGCATTTATTATAAATATTATTTGTTTTGAATTTAGCAATGTAAAGGTATATATAAATTATTTTATATATACTAGTGAATATTTTTGTAGCTACAATAAAGTTTATTGTAGGTTTATGTTTATGTAGAGAGCTAAATTAAGAAATTACATTATGAAATTAAATTATAAGTACACATCATTATTTCCTTCCTATATAATCGTTTATGCAATTAAATTAACCCACTGTCAATAATAAATTGTCTATTCAACATCTTAGTTTAATTTCTTTATTTTCTAATTTAGTTGCTGCATAAACCCACCATTATAGTATTACAGTTTTTTGCTTGTAATATAAATATATAATTAAAAAGTCGTTAATACACAAAATTATTATAATCAGACAAAAATTATTGTCAATTTAAGACTACAAAGTTTCTTTTACTTATTTACAAAAAAGAAATTAATTTAATCGTAGCAGGTTATTGCACCTCAATTGTTTTTGCAAAATAAAGTCATTCATTTTTTCCGCTGCCTAGATCATTGTTAATTAATTTAGACAAGATTAAGAAAACAAAAGACTATTTCTTTACAAAGGCCGGAATTTTTTGTCCTCCATTTATTCGATATCACTATTAACTCTCTCAAAAAAACCCGCTCGCCTGCACCTATCTATTACGAGATAATCTTGATAGATATATCTGTAATTAATTTAGATCTGCCTTCAATTACCTTTGAGTCCGGGGCGCATGCGCGCCATCTAGTGAGAGAAATTACACCTAGCGGTGTGGCAGACAAATAATGACGTATATTTTTCCAAATGACGCACTTAAAAATCGAAAAACCACAAATTTCGCAAGAAAATACCAATACTTTTTAGGATTACATAGTTTAAGACATTAGTGGAGCTCTCTTCAGATGAGAGCCGACTGCTGTGGTCCTCAAACGGCGGCTCACACGCGAGGACGCAATCTTGATTTATTACTTAATTTTTGGGGTTCATGTTTTGAGAATGCTGCAAAAAATGCACTTTTCTGAAGAGACCTATAATGAGCATCTATTCTAGATTTTTTTTGCCTAAAAGTTGGTTATATTAAGGCTTGTTTACCTTCAAATAATGTGCTAGATATCAGATATGAAACATGACATCTAAATTGTTAAGTTTTTCAAAATTTGATTTAATGAAATGGTTTACACATTAACATTTTTTGTGAGGTCACTCTACGGTGACCGACATAGACATTTGTCTTTCAATGATGGGTAATAAAGCTAGATTCAGACCTACCCAATTATAAGTATATATACGTGGCTAATTTCACCGCAGCCTTCGCTTAACGTTCGCACTTATAATTGAAATTAGAATTTTGTACAAGAACTGGTTGGTTAATTTAGCACTTATACTTATAATTGGGTAAGTATCAATCTAGCTTAACTACTATCTACTAAATATGAACTTACTACTTCTATTTATAATGTTAGATGATCGTTGCTGACGGAGTAGGCGACGGCGTATAAAATCACATGGGGCCACGACGTCGGCACATGGGGCCACGGCGTATAACAAGTTGTTCATCAGTATTGTCACTTTTTCTGGTGGTTCCTACCAAAACCGGATAATGTGGGATTCAAGAAGGGTATTGAGTTCTTTATTTACTTCAATTCATTCATAGTTTCTACCAAAAACGAGTGACAAGACTGATGAACATGTTATTATACGCTGTGGCTCCTTGTGTTGATGCCGTAGCCCCATGTCTCGATACCGTGGAAATCAAAATTATTGTATCCAATCCAGTTACAGTTCCCAGTTTATCGGTAAAAATTCACGCAGAATATTAACAATGTAGAACATTTTGTTATCTAAGATGTTTAATTAAACCGCCAATTAAACTGTAATTAATGTTACAAAGACTATTATTTGTTATAAGGTTGCTAGAAGCAGTTGTTGTGCACCTTGTGAAGAAGAACGATAATAAAATAATAGTGACCGACTGTGGTTCTGAAAACTCAAGTTCGTATCCAGTCAGGTACCTCCCCAGTAAAAACGTAACAACCAAGAGAATCATGAGGGAATGTGAGATGACAAATGGTAACCGCACACATGAACCTTAACCGCACACACGGTTATATATAATAATTATCAGGAGGTATGTGAGGCTAGCATAATCAAGTTGAGTTAAATTTCGTGACAGATTGGTGAATTGTGTTCACACAAGAATTCTTTGAGGATTCTTTCATGGTAGGTACTGAATTTTGAAAAAAATAATCTTGGCGAGAATTGCCTTTCAAACAACAAATTGAATCTTCAATCAGTCTTGAAAAAGAAGAATTTCATATTAATTGCTAGCATCTAAAGAGTGGATTTATTTTTTTCTCCAGGATTCAGAAGCAAAATAGAATCCTCAACGAATCCTCTATTTGGGTCGTACATTCATTCCTCAACTTCTTTTGGCTCTTATCTTTTCAAGTTAAGTTCAAATTCGTGAAAAATAAATTGGTGAATCTAAATAAAGAAAAGCTACTACTTTGATCAAATCTCGTAAACAACTTCTTTTTACTTATTCCCTGGTACACATATGGATTCTTTCTTCTTTCATGCACTTTTAAAGTATTTTTCAACTTCAAAAAGACATTGCATAGCTATGATGCGGCAAAGTATGAGTTTCGGGCTGGCTTCAGGCAGCCGTAGTATTAGGGTAGGGAAAAATAGAAAAAAAGTAAAATCGAGAGTATTCTAGGAATAAAGCCATTTTCGATAATATAAATATTTGTTTTTGTTCTCTAATACTGAAATATAAAAGGCAATCCTCGTATCAACGAATCGTTGAGTTAAACACTGTTCGCATCAGGATTCTTTGAAGATTCTACTATGATTCTGAATCCTGTAAAGAAGAAGTTTCAAGATTCTGAAACTTGAAAATAATAAATTCATGGTTTATATAAATTCTTATTTTCCAAGACTCATTGAAGATTCAATTTAGCGGCACCGCAATTTAACAGGTACCTAATTCTCACTAAAAAGAAGAAAACTTCTTTTCCAGGATTCAGAATATTGGTAGAATCTTCGCACGAGGCTTTGACGATTCTACCAAGATTCTGAATACTGGAAAAGAAGAAGTTTCAAGATTCTGAAACATGAAAAAAATAAATTCATGGTTTTAAAGCAATATTTTTTCTTTTCCAAGGCTCATTGAAGATTCAATTTAGCGGCACCGCAATTTAACAGGCAATTCTCACTAGAATTCAGAATCTTGGTAGAATCCTCGAACGAGGATTCTTTGAAGATTCTACCAAGATTCTGAACCCTGGAAAGAAGAAGTTGCAAGATTCTGAAACTTGAAAAAACATAGTTTTGAACTATTAATATAATATTATAAATTCTTCTTTTCCAAGACTCATTGAAGATTCAATTTAGCGGCACCGCAACAGGCAATTCTTATTAGAAAGAAGAAAACTTCTTTCCAGGATTCAGAATCTTGTAGAACCTCGAAGAATCCTCGTGCGAACAGGGCTTTATAGGAGACAAACATTCTTCAGTCACTTCTGGTCCGCTGTGAACATTTTGCCATCCACTGGCATGCAGCTCTGCTGTAGGTTGGCACGGGCGTAGTGGGCCGCCGAGTTCTTCGCCTGCTGTTGAGCACTTCTTGCGCGCTGCATGTGCAAGAACTGGATGGCCGGGTGTCGGCATCGGACCGCACAAAGGCCGCTATTAGTCACACCTGCCAGCCGCCGCCGTGGCAAAGAACACGCCTCCCGACAGAGAGAGCGCGAGGCGGATGAGCGCTGGATTTTGTTGCTGTTCAGTGATATTATTTGTTAGTTTAGATGAAATGTTATGTTTCGTTGCTGTGCTGTAACACAAATTAAGCTTCATTCACATACATGCGTTTAGTGTTTTAAGGTTTACATTTATGTTCACGTTTAAGAGGCCCGTCTACCTCCTAAAATCCAGCATAAAATGTACTAACGTAGCGAGTGTTTTGTGACCAGTACAAGAAAATGGTAAAAATTTATTTCAACAAGGATTTAATAGATAAAGAATGGATCTATTTTATGCAAACTTTACACGGTTTTATCTCATGATACAAATTAATGTTTAAAATTTTAAATAGGCACATCTGTAGATCCATTCTTTCTCTATTAAATGTTTATAAAAACATTATCCTGAAGTCAATAATAATCTGACAGTTTACTCGCAACGAAAACAATTTTACAGTATTTTTCAACTTCAAAATGACATTGAATAGCTAGGATGCGGCAAAGTACGAGTTTGGGGCTGGTTTCCGGCAGCTCTAGTAGTTAGTGAAGAAAAGAGTGGAATGGAAAAAGTAAAATCTAGAGTATTCTAGGAATTCGGTAAAAACGTAGACGAGCCGCGAAAATTTGAATACATCTAACTAAATAGGATCATCCACAGTGCTTGAATGTACGTAGTTAACATAAACCTTAAAACTAAATGCTTATGTGAATAAGGTTTTAAAGTAGATAAAGCCCTGTTCACTCATGGATTCTTTGTAGATTCTTATCTGAATTCTGGAAAAATAGAAATTCATTGATGGACAGGCAATAATAATTTACACTGTTCCTTTTTCTCAGGATTCAGAAGCAGGAAAGAATTCTGAAAGAACCCTTGTGTGATAGTGTGAACAGGGCTTTATATATTCGTGGATAAAGCCCTGTTCTCTATTCAGACATGGATTCTTTGGGATTCTTTCATGTTTCTGAATCCTGGAAAAAATAAATTCACTCTTTTGAAGTTATCAATGAATTAGAAATATTAATTATTTTCCAAAACTCATTGAAGGATTAATTCAGCGGCGCCGTTAATTGACTGGCAATTCTCACTAGGATTACTTTTTAAATTCAAAAGCATGAAGCTATAAAATAAATAAATACATGTTAGCTTGAAATTTTTAAACAATTTAAAGAAAATATCAAATTTGGATGTATTTTTAAGAGCTAAAAGAACAAATTAATGTAATTTCAGTTGCGAAACGATGATATAAAAACTAAAACTGATTTGTGAATGGTTGCATAAGGTAGTATGTTTGCAAGGTTAATAAAACAAAAAGATAAATCCAAATCAAATTCTGATTTGTAAATAAGGCTTTAGTTTTTAAAAATAATCAAATTCTGAAGGAAGTTATGTCTCAAACAATGCAATGCAGTACAGGTATATAATTTCAATACAAAATTGTATTTTGCAGATATAAATATTAATATTCTTAGCACTGAAAGGCAAATCGAATATAAATTCAGCTCACAAAAAACCTTAATCACAAATTGCTTTCATTATAACATTAAACTGATCGTAAATCGAATTGGGTAGAAATATGTCAATAACAACTCACAATTACGCGTAATAAACTAGAATTTCCATCGCTGTAAATTATCGAAATAAACCAATTATTTATTCAATTATTCAAATTACTCACTTGGCCGTATGTTGAAAAATTAATTCGCAGAATTCTGCGGTTAAAATCTACTGTTTTACTCGAATAATTTCCGATAATTTGATCGCCGGGGGACACCGAACGAGTGAGTGATCGGATCACTTTGGTGATTGCTGAGTGAGCTTGAAGTGAACCAAGTGATCACGCATGTGCATTCATGTGTGTGCACTGTTAATATTCATATGTGTTATTACTTAAACGGGTATTACTTATGTTTGTAATGGAAATTTACCCGCAAGAGTTATTGAATTATTGACGTCTGTTGAGAAGGTTTGTTTTACTGTTACAAGTTGCTTACATGTTGCAAGTTTGCTGCATATGTTTCTAACATCTGACGATATAAAATTTTATTCCTGGACATTTCTTACATATTTCTAAATGGTTTTGAGGAAACAACTGACTACTACCGATTAAAAATTACTAAAAATTTATCGACTCTCGATATGGCAATAACATGGCAACTGGTCAAAAAATGTCTCAAGAATAAGTTGTTTGAAATTTAATTAGGATTAAGTTTTCTTGTAACAATTTCTTGAAAACTTTTAACAGATAATCAGATAAACAACCTTTTTGAAATGTTTGTTGGTTCTGAAAACGTTAAGATTTTTTTTGCTTTCATCATGCTCTCTTCACCAAATTTTGAATTTCGGTGAGTAAAGGGGGTTTGATTTTGGTTTGCATAAAATGTAGTTTACTTCAATGAATCAAAGCAGAAAGTTATTTATTTAAATCTATAAACGAACCTTATTCTTATTCATGGGATAAATGGAACAGAAATAAAACCAGGAATGTAACTGAAGATTTTGATTAACTGATTTGGATAAAGAAATGAAAGAAGATGGGTAGAAATTTGAGATTACATAATTTCTATTTTTCATAAGGTCGGCATTACACTACAAATGTTCTTTGACAAAGATGTTTTCTTTTATAAAAGATGTTTGACGTGAAATGTTCTTTTATAAAAAGCTCAATTTTTATAAAATAAGAGCTTACACTGTCACATTTATCGTCAAATATATTTTATAAAAGAACTTTTCTACTATCATCTATACGTCTATAGTGTAATGCCGGCCGGTATAAATAAGAGAAATGACAATTTAGTTTCTCCGTTATCTATATTCTATATACTGGCAAAGTGACAGTTAACCAACTGACAGATATCATAAACGACAATTTAAATAGTCATAAAACTTCCACATAACACATAATATTAACATAAACATAACCTAACAAAACAGTATAACTAACCCTCCTCTTCTTCTGCTTGCAGACGGCCAGAACCACCTCAACCTCTTCAACAACCGGCAGCAACAGACCAAGAAGAAGCGGAAATCGCGAACCGCGTTCACCAACCACCAGATCTTCGAGTTGGAGAAGCGTTTCCTGTACCAGAAGTACCTCTCTCCGGCGGACCGCGACGAGATCGCCTCCTCGCTGGGCCTCAGCAACGCGCAGGTCATCACGTGGTTCCAGAACCGCCGCGCGAAGCTCAAGAGGGACATGGAGGAGCTCAAGAAGGACGTCGAGAGCGCCAAGATCCTCACAGCGCACAAGAGCTTCCTCGAGAACGTCCAGGACCTGGGGATACTCAAGAAGAAGCCCATGGTTGGTGACGAGTGCAAGGGGCTGATCATGGCGCCTGAGAAATAGCTGAAATATGGGTGTTGATAGGGTGGCAGTATGGTTGTTTGGTTATGAAATGGGTTAATGCAAGGCCAATTCTTTTTTTAATCCGTACTATGTTCATATAAACAAATTAGAATTGGTACTGAGTCTCAATTGATTTATCTACATCGACATATTTATACAAATCAATATTTTTTACTACACAGCATCGTAATCAATGTTTTTGCACAATTGGTGTTTTTTTAATCAACTTACCATGCCTGTTTCCAAGACCGTTTGTTGATCTTACCGGATGCTAGGCTAAACAAAACGGTAAGTAATTTACTTACCGTTCTAGGACGCTAAGTAAATTTAATATTAATTTCGAAAAAATTAATATTTGTGTATGAATAAAAAAGACCAATAGTGCAATAAATGATATAAGTATCACGAACGTTGAAAATTACCGATGTCACACATTGTCTTCCATCGGTAAACTGTCCTTACCGTTCTTGATACTTGGCGATGCGGTAGATTATAAACGCGGATTCACTGAAGTTATGACATTTAGAGATTATAATTCCAGTTCCATACAACTTACTATGTTCAATACAACTTTAATATTTACATATTTTAAAACAAAATAGTGATGAACTTTGTTAAATCACTGTACAATTTGTCAATCTTATCAAATTAGTACAGTATCAAATTTTGGCAGTAAAATCTGAAAAATTCTTTAAAAAGCTAACTAAAATTTTGGTTGTTGTTTTTGAATTAACTTTTATTAAATTGTGAAAATGAAACTTTGCGGAGCGTTTTTAAAATCGTACATGCGAGTAGAAATTTCATTAAATTTGGACAATGATTCCCACTAAAAATGTAAACAAGATAAAATAATATTTCAATTTCGTCATCTTAGTGAGATTTTTTTGTATGTATGTTTGATGGAAAAGTTATTTTAAAGATAGCTCAATAAAATTTCGTATAATCTTGGTTGTTCATTTCAAATATAAACGTTAAATTTGGTCTGGTCATCTATAATCAAAA
Source organism: Agonum fuliginosum (assembly GCA_947534325.1). NCBI lineage: Eukaryota > Metazoa > Arthropoda > Insecta > Coleoptera > Carabidae > Agonum > Agonum fuliginosum. The sequence goes on from OX384029.1 coordinate 47,051,685, forward strand.
TGGTGGATATTTTGTAAATTTTAAAAACAATTTTTGTGTTAACCCGTTTCGTCAAATATTAATTAATATTAATGTAAGATACAAAGTAATGTGTACTTAATCAATTTTATGAATGCTGCCCTAAGTTGTAACCTGATGTGATTTTCTTGGCGCAAGAAAGTGTTCTGTGGATTGTAAACATTTTTTAAACAATTTTCAAACATTAGTATAGTTCTTTCGTTATTTGTACTGGATTCACAAAACGTGAATCAAGATGCTAATCTTTATCTAGTCTCGATTCAAACTAAAAGTAATTTCTCTCCTTTAATCAAACAAAAACATTTCGATTGATTTACCGCATGCAAGCAATCGTTCAAACATTCATAACAAATGGTGACAACTGTAACTAAACAAACAACCGTGAAACAAAACACTCAGTTCCTATATTCATTTGTTTGTTTCCACAGCGCACTTTCTCCGCGTCAATCTATTTAAGTTGTAAATTATTTGCGATGAAAAACAAACTAATTTATTTTTCATATTGAAAACCATTGCCGCAGCTTTGGTAATAATTCCTAACATCGAAACTGTACAAATTGTATATATTAGCCGTAGATTTGTGTCCATATTTAAGTGTACAATATTTTAGGGTCTCTGTACTTTAACTGTAATTATGAGGACTACGATTAGTTTATTTATTATTAGACGTTCTTGTGATACTGCAAGACCTCTTTGCAATATTTGTTATATAGAATAATATAATTTAGTTAGATATATGCTTATACATATACATGTTTGTGAATATAGATCTTAATGAGAATATATGACGAATTATAAGATGTGTTTTGTTTTATTTATTCTGCAGTTGTGATGTTGTGGACCAGGCGAAACAAGTGTGTCGATTTCTAGATAATTAACTTCAAAATTTTGTTTTATTTATTTTGGTTTTTTTGCCTGATGAATTTGGACATTTTGAAGGGATTGAATGTTTCATGAATAGTGTTAAGAAGGAGGGAAAATATTTTATTTTTCAGGAAAGTGCTCAAGATTCTAGAAAAAGAGAAGTATAAAACTTATTATTTATAATATATTAGTATATTACATAATGAGCGAGTGAACTAAAACACTAAAAGAGATTTCAAAGCACGGTTTGCGGCGTTGCATTCCTCGTAATTTACTCAATATAATCCGCAACTTTTTACGTCTATGTATTGGTAAGTAAGTTATAAATGTAAGTTTTATAAAAAATAATTCGAAAGGGTAAGTAATTATGTGATTTAGAAACGGTAAACGATAAGAAATTCTGCGATTCTGAAGGTAGATTTGGAATCAGCGAGTCCTAATTAAGTGTATCCGATACAAACAACCCTTAAAATCAATGCATTTTTTACGGTTTTTGGCGAAATTTTGTTGAATTTAAATAATTAATATCTCGGAAAATAAAGGGCTAAGGGCAAAAAGTTAAATACAAAAGTTGCGTAACTTTTCATTCTCTATCTGCCTGTATACAGATAAGGCCGTTTTGGTCGATTTTTAAGAATTTTTTTGATCTTCAACCATTCATGTTACCCTGATACCAATTTGGTGATTTTTGTTTGACTAAAAATTGAACTCGAGTGAGGGCGAAAATTTCAAAACGTGATTACATAAAAACTAAGGGTTGGAATGTGATTTGAGGGTCATTGTCGTATTCTACGCGTTGAAATACACTAGTATGTATGACGCCACCCTTAAATGTTAATTGGCACGGGGGATATTCAACCCTTATTTGTATCTCCGGTATTAAAGGTCGTATTGAAAAAATCTACATTGCATTCGATAGGGGATGAGAAACTCAGCACCTTTTACATTTAACTTTTTCTTCTACGACCCTCAGTTTAAGGGTTATGAGCAATCAAAGTGGTGAAAAAGTCGTCTAAACATAGTCATTAACCCTTAAACTAAGGGTCGTAGAGGAAAAAGTCAAATGTAAAAGATGCTCAGTTTTTCATCCCCTATCGAATGCATTGTAGATTTTTTCGATACGACCCTTAGAACCGGAGATACAAATAAGGGTTGAATATCTCCGGTGCTAATTAACTTTTAGGGGTGGCAATATGCATACTGGTGTATTTCAACGCGTAGAGTACGAATATAACCCCTAAATCACTCCCCAACCCTTCGTTTTTAGGTAATCACGTTTTAAAATTTTCACCCTCACTCGACTTCAGCTTTGACTCGAACAAAACTCACCAAGTTTGTATCAGGAGAACATGAATGGTTAGAGAACGAAAAAATAATTAAAAATTGATCAAAACGGCCTTATCTATAGACAGGCAGATAGAGAATGAAAAGTTACGCACCCTTTGTATTTAACTTTTTGCCCTTAGCCCTATGATTTACGAGATAATAATTATTTAATGTCAGCAAAATTTCACCAGAAACTACCAAAATTACGTTTATTTCAAGGGTGGTTTGTATCATATACACCTAATTAGGACCAGCTGAATCCAAATATGCACCCCATTTGTCCGTGCAACCCTTAATTTCCGAGTTATAACCAATTTAAAATTTTCCTAGCGTAGTGTCAATTTTTTTGACGATATACATCAATTTTTGAAGCAAAATTACAACTACGCTAGGAAAATTTTAAAATGCCTATATCTCGTAAACTAAGGGTAGCAGGATAAAGAGGGGTGGTCTAACTCCTCAATTAGGACCCGCTGAATCCAAATATGGACTCCATTTTGTCCTGCAACCCTTAGTTTCCGAGTTATAAGCAATTTAAAATTTTCCTAGCGTAGTGTCAATTTTTTTGACGATTTTGCTAGTAAAATTACACCTACGCTAGGAAAATTTTAAAATGCTTATAACTCGTAAAGTAAGGGTAGTAGGATAATGAGGGGTAGTCTAACCCCTCAATTAGGACCCTCTGAATCCAAATATGCGCCCCATTTTATCGTGCAACCCTTAGTTTTTGAGTTATTTGCAGTTTAATATTTTCCTAGCGTAGTTGCAACATTGCTTCATTTTCTATACCACTCGACAAAAACTTTTGTGACATCATACCAAGAGATGGCACCACTAATCTCGTTTGGACCGATTTCACCCCTAAAATGTTTTAATGCTAAATAAACATTTTAAGGGGTAATTTGAACTCTACCCCCTAATTCGAACCCGCTGAACCCAAATATGTACCCCATTTAGTAATTCAACCCTTAGTTTAAGATATATTGTACATTTAAATAACTGCCACCAACAGATGGCGGCACCTATCTCGTTTGGAGCGTATATAAACTTAAATAAGGGTGTTTATGTTAAAAATGTTTAAATAAGTTAATTTATTTATAAGATTGTGCATTGTATTGAAGTATTTCATTAAATAAATCATAAAATTTATACTTACTGTTTATTATTTCGTATCCTAGTACATTTTAAGGTTTAAGGCCGTGTACTCTCACCGTAGAAGTCCTGTAAGGGTTTTGGAAGTGTACAAAGGGTTCTTTAAGAAATAAAATTAGTGCAATAATGTAAGTATTACTTTAACAAAATGATTTATTTTAAAAAATGCAAGCAACAAAATTAATATATTTACTGACTAACTTGAAGAAAATAAATAAACACTTCATTTTTCTTTCCTTGTACATATACATTAAATACAACACAAGTGTATTATTTGTTACAATATAATTAAATGACTTGCCCTGAAAGAAATACAATAAATGATTAGTTACATTACAATTGAATTTTATTGCCAAATGTAATTACAAGTCAATATTGTAATAAATCCATTTATATTGACAACTCACAGTATCTGAGGCTGGATGATAGCAATGATAGGCAAAATAGGTACGTATGTTTTGTATACAATTGTATCAAAGATTAAGTAACATATGGCAATGTCTAAAAAAATTGAAGGAGTGGAGAAGAGAACCCAACACGCAACCAACCAACATGGTTCTTTTCTCCACATAAATGGTCCTGTACATAATTCATAAAAGGACCATTAAACAAGCAACAAACCGCACACATATTTTACTATACTTCATTTCAGCTAAGAAAATAGCAGATGCCAGATGGCAATGCGAATGCCAGTAAGTTTTACACTCACACATTTTATTAGTTCAAAATTTGACGCGATCTTAAATAAGTTATGTTTTGTGAATAAAGCTGTCATCTATAGAATAATGTAGTACTTCGAAGTAACTATGAAATTCAAAATAAGAAGGTATAAGTAATGTTAACGAAAATGAAAATGTTTGCTAGTGTAAATCTACCTCTCATCTCAACCAATCAGATTCAAGAATATCATTGCCCTATCTAACCCAACGCTATTTTCTTAGCTGAAATGAAGTATAGTGACATTTCCTATCTGAGTTTAATATTGACCGCTGGTGATTTTAACTTGATACCCAAGAACAATCGATGTTGCTCTACAAATGCAAATATCGTGAGGTGTCCTGCCGACATCAAGACATCAGAAAGTAGGTAATTTTATTTATATTTATTTACAAAAATATATTGCAAATACAAATTAACTAATATTAGAAAATACTTAATTACCTACCTATCTACATTTATTATCCTAGTTGTGCAAAGATACATTCATATACACCATCAGCAAAATTAATAATTGAGCACTAAAGTATGAGTCGAATAATTAATTTTAACGATTGAATCACACAAGTACGCATTTTAATATAAACTGCACAAACAATCGCCTCTGTTGTGTACTCTCCACTAGCAACTACTGCTGCTAACCGCACACACATTATAATATACTATACTTACTATATTTCTATTCTATTTTATCTACTAGCATAAAATAATACATATATAATAATACTTTGTATTATGAGATTATGACTCTATTACTCAATACAACTGTCAACTGTCATCTGAAATCACACAAAAATGTGAGGTTAGGTTAATATTTTAATGAATAAAAATTTGTAGAGTAATATTTTATTTAAAAAGTCGTAGATAAACATCGTATTTGACTCACACAGCTCGTGCATAAACTTTCATCCTCTTGAATTATAGCCTACATTATGTGCTTGTTAAATAATATACTAATTGATTTAATTTACTTAATAAATATGCATTGTTACTTGAATGATTTTCATTTCGATACAGATTTCTATTATGAAACACCCAAGTAAATTTCATAAAATGTACATTTGTTTTCAATGAAAGCATGGGAGTAGAAAAAATAGTGTATGCAACTCGTGTATAATGGCTATTAATACACTAGTATGAATTATGACACTCTCGGTGGCTCGTATCTTTAATTTGATTCTCGCGTATTACTACCTATCATTATAAATTCATTGCATAATATACTATTAATACTATTTAATTTTAATATTCTGGTGCTCGGTTAGTAGTTTTGCTCATATAATTTACAATTAACAATATAATTAAAACAATGTTTCATAATAATACAGCTAATTTTATGTTTAATTATTGTTGTCAATACATAAGATTGTCATATAACTCTTAATCGGTTATATGCCATAAAAATAAATGAGACAATTAGCTGCGCTATCGCCTGGTAATGTTAAGAATCTTCAAGATTATCTGCAAGACATTGAAGACATTCTGCACATCACGAGAAGTGAAGATGAGGACGCCAAACTTCAGGATTTGTTTCTTCTTGTGTATATCAAACTGATAATTTACTTTGACAAGCGGAAACAGCGCACATGAGACTGTGTTGGTAAGTGTGTGTACTGCAGGGCTGGAGTTAGATGAATTTGAGAGAGTTTTGATGTTTTCAGGGGCCTTGGTCCTTCAGAAGTTGAGGAAGATCTTCTAGAAGCTGGATAATTTGCATAGATTCTTCATATATCTGTAAAACAATAATGTATTAGTTTCTTTAAAAAAACCTTTATGTTCTAAATTAATTAAGGACGAGTAGGTACGCTAATTAAAAATATAGCAAATAATTATCATGCTTGTTATCAATTAGGATGTGGCTTCCTTACAGGTCGGTACAAATAAATATCTTTTGTTCTTAGAATTTTAAAAATTTGATTATTGGAAAACAGTTGAACAGAATCTACAATTTTATTTAATAATAATATTATTTATTTATTTATCTGCCGCCGTGTCATAATGACAACATTATAAGCCTCAATTTGTGGACCATAACGTTGTTCATTATAGGCCAAGGACCATAATGATTCCAGTATCATATATAATAAACAACTCGTTACTAAAGATTTTTTAAGATTAAATTTTATTGTTAAATACCAAATAATTTATTTTATTTTCTGACAAAGTTACGCCAGCAGATAAAATTTTGTATGCAATACAGATCGTAACTAATCATTATGGTACACATCGTGTTATCAAACTCGGCTTCGCCTCGTATGATAATCTTCAGGACTAGTGCTATAATGATTGACGTTACGATTCTTAACATAAATAATTATTATAATATAGCAGAGCAATCATAATATCAAATAATTTAAGAGTAGGCATAATCATTGATTTGATATAGGTATACTTAGGTAACAATCTAATTAAATAAACACACAAACGAAAAAGTAGTAACGTTACGTATTAAAATATTATTATGTTTCAGAATCCTCGAAAAAGAAATTTACTATTTTGATTTTTGAAGCTGTCAATGACTTAGAAATTCTTCTTTTCCATATCTCATTGAAGACTTAATTTAGCGGCACCGATATTTGACAGGCAATTCTCACTATGATTCTTTTTCTTAAGATTCAGAACCAGAAGATTCCATTTGGTAACAAAATTTACTGTCAATTGAATTTTTATACAGGTATTGGAAAATAATTACTCTTTTAAATGGTTTCATTTTAAATATCTCAATTATTTTGAAAAACCTCCGCAAAATCTTTCGCTCCAGCACTGCGCAAATCATAACCATCATACCATAATAAAAATATAACAAGTCGAATTTCAGGAACTCCACAAATAGCCGGCGCTGATGAGAACCAGATCCGACTTCAACACATCTCATTCACATTGAATATTACATATTTCATTACGAAATCCATTCGTGTTTACGTGTCTTACTCAGGATGTTGAGAGAATTAAAGTTAAAAGTTAGCAAAGACCAAGAAACTATAAAACCGGACTGGATATATTTCTTTAGCGGAAAAAATGATTTAGAGAGCAATAAAAATAAAGTAAACTGAGGCAAGTAAGGTTTACAGTTGAAACAATAAAAGAATTATCTAATATATTTATTAACCGTAATGGGGTAGAGCCGCGGTCGTTATGTGGACAACTGTAGACCTGACAACTCAGGTTTAAATTCACTTAGGTCTAGGACACTTGATACACAGGTATATCCGCCCGCCTTGTAAAATACAGAATACTATTATAACTTGAGGTACTTACATATTAGAATGGCATATAGAACATGACGGAATAAAAATAATTTGTTTAAAAAATTAATTTTCGAGGTTTGTGAAGGAAACATTTTTGGGCGACTGGTTGAATTGGTAGTTTAATATAACATTAAATTCTACGTTGTAACTATTAAATTAATAACATTATGTTTACGTAATACAATTATTGAACATACCGTTCATGCAGCTAGAGGCCGGAGCGGTAAGAGTGTTATACACGATTCACGGAGTAAAGGTCCCCATCAAAACGTCCCCAGCAATATATCCCCAGTATAACGTCTCCAAACATGAATGTCCCCACGAAACAGGTCCCCTCGCAATTGATCTCCGACAAAACGACCCCAGCAAAACGTCCCCAGCAAATCGTCCCCGGAAAAATGTCTCCAGTAAACGTCCCCAAGCACGAATTTCCCCACGCAAAAGGTTCCCTCACAATTGGTTCCCGCGGCAAAACGTCCACAGTAAACGTCCCCAAACACGAATGTCCTCACGCAAAAGGTCCCTTTGCAATTGGTCCTCGGCAAAACGTCTCCAGCAAAACGTCTCCGGTAAAATTTCTACAGTAAAACGTCCTCAAACATGAATGTCCCCACGCAAAAGGTTCCCTCGCAATTGGTCCTCGGCAAAACGTCTCCGCGCGCCAAAATGTCCCCAGTGAAACGTCTCCAAATATGAATGTCCCCACGCAAAAGTCTCCTCGCAATTAGTCCCCGGCAAATCGTCCCTAGCAAAACGTCTCCGGAAAAATGTCCCCACGGAAAAGATCCACATGCAAAAATATCTCCATACAAAAGGTTCCCAGCAAAATGTCTCCATGCAATTTATTTTTACAGTTTCGTAAAGGAATATTTTTGGTATCCTGCAAATTAATCGCAAGAAAAACCGTGTAGGTATGTGGGACTCAAGAAGGGTATAAGGTTCTTTGTTTTGTTCAGTTAAATTATTAGAGTTTCTACAAAAAACGAGTATGTTGGACTCAAGAAAGGTATTATAATAATAAAGAACCTATAGGTTCTTTATTTAGTTCAGTTCAATCAGAGTTTCTATCAAAGTTGAGTAGGTATGTGGGAGTCGAGATGAGTATAAGGTTCTATATTTAGTTCAGATCAGAGTTTGTACCACCAACACCGAATATATGGGACTCAAGAAGAGTATATCTATAATGTTGAATTCTGAATGTGGTATTCTGGATGTTGAATATTTGTAAATAATATTTTATTGCGACTATAATTTAAGTTTTTATCTTAACTAACATGAATTAAACTGAAATTTTTGAATAAACGTGGCCGACTTTGGTTCTGGGAACTCAGGTTCCAATCCAGCCGCAGTACACATTCCAGTTTAACTGCACAACAATCTACCGTGTGGTGTGCTATCCACTAACAATCAGGAGTACTCGTAAATTAACGACACGGTAAAATATAAATCTGTACCGATAACTCCCAATATGTTAGACTGTCAAACCCAATTTGGGTAAAAGGTGTGATAGATATGTATGTTGTATATATGTATGTATGTATGAAAATATCAAAAGAAAATATTAAACTGAATTTAAAACTGGTCAATGTTTAATGTAGTATATAAAATAGTATTAATCATCTTTAAAAAAATTTAATTGTTATCTATTTTTAATTTATATTAGATGATACAAGATTATTTATAAAGTTTAACAATTTCACGCAAAATTTTTATTTGGTTTTAATGTATTCTTTCCAGCTTGCGCTCATGAAAATGATCAACAATAAAACAGTAAATTAAAAATAATCTACAATTCACGTAAAGTTTATATTTGCAGCTTAACAACGGGTAATATGCAACAAAACACTACTTGAACTGATTGCAATCTACACATACATACATACATTACATTAGCCTGCATTGCATACAGCTCTAGCTCTACATAAAAATGTAAACATTCCGTTGAATAAATTCATTTTGTAGTTTGTAGCCGCGTGTCGCTAAAATGAAACAGTGTAACATAGTCGTGAACTACAAATCTAATAGTCGTCGCTATGGAAACCACGATGCTGAGTTATTCAATCTATAAACAATCATTATTTCTACTGCTAAATAATAACTTAATACAGTAGAGGTATCTGTACCTTTCTAGCATAATTGTAGTGCAAACAGAACAAAAATTTACAAAGAGAAACAGCCAAAAACATAGATTTCGCGCGCCACTCGACAGCCTTTATTATATTGTGAAATATAACAATTTTAAAATATTGTTGAAGATATAAAAGTACAATCCACAAAATGGTCGATGCAGAATTTTAAAATTTTGCTTTAAAATCCAAATAATGAAATGGATTTTTAAAATTTTGGTTATTTTTTTTTAAACAAATATCTTTTATTTTAAGACGATTTTAAAAATTCGATTGGTTATTTCGCAGATCCACGCTTTGTAGACAACATATTAAAATTTGAAATTAATTCACTTATAAGCAGTGTTGTGACAGATCATTTTAAAATGGATCTAGATCAAGATCAAGATCTTCTCGTTTAATATGATCTAGATCAGATCATAGATCAATTTTTATGATAGGATCTTTTTTTTTAGATCAGATCAGAAATTAGTGATCTTTTTTTCTTTAGATCGTAAAAAGATCAATATTAGACAAAATATTTAATTGGTGTTACATTACATAAAAAAGAAAAAAAAACGTAATATTCAAGCGATTTAATCTTTAGTTTAAAATTAAAACATATTAAAAATATTAAACTCTTACTCTTTTAAATTTTCAATTTCATGCTTTAACTTGCATATAGCGTAGAAAAAAATCTAAAAATATGATCTTATTTTAAGATCGTAGATCATATTTATTTGATCTAGATCAAACTCAAGATCCTTAAAAATAAGATGATCTAGATCAGATCAAAGATCACGTAAATTGAGCTAGATCAGTGATCTAGATCAATTGATCTAGATCAGTGATCTAGATCAATTGATCTAGATCAGTCACAACACTGCTTATAAGTAAAAGCTGTACAGTGGCGCGCGAAAACCCTCTTTTTATTTCACAAGCAACACACAGTATTTCTTACTGTTGCGTGCGTGTGTCTTCTATGTGTCCATGTGTGAACAGAACTTTATAATAATAATCTGACAGACAGAGATGAAAAGATAAACTTACGTGCCTCTTGAATAATTTTTTTATTGGTGAAAATCCGAGGTGGGTAGCCGAGTGCGTTATGTGACCACTGCGGTTTTGGAAACTCATCCGAACAGGGTTAAATTCGAAGTTGACGGCTGGTACCTGTAAATACAGTAAAATATTTATATCTATACAGATGAGTCAAAGTCTATGAAACTGTTACATTCAAATTGGGTACATATACATGTTTCGTCTCGTCTCGAAATACCGAGATAAAACCTTCGCAATACGAGACGAGACACGACCGAGACTGTCTCTGTCTCGTCTTGTCTCGTTTTAAATTATATTCAAGGTTTTTAATGTTAATGTTAAATTCGTATATAGTCTACGTCTCTATATAAATAACTATATAATAACCTTCCGGCCTCTCTGAAATTTCGCGATTTTCCGAAGGCCCTGTCTGTCCCTGAACATAAATTACAAATGAATACTTTACTTGATTTTAAAATAATAATTTAATTTAAACGAAATATAATACCGTGAGTTTTATTTAACGTGAAACATGGGATGATCTTTCATATCCATGGTTACGAATTTGACAGCAATGCATTTAGAGCGATTCATTTAAAATAGAACATAGGCTGTCTTTATCAAGTAAATATTACCTGTCAATTAGGGTTGTGTTGTTGAAAATAAGGTATACAATTGAAGAAAAGGTGCAAATAATACGTTGGTATAATGCAGATGTTAGCCTCAGACAAGTACCTATCTGATTTATTTCGTGTATTTGAGAATAATTTGTTATAAATTGTATTCTGAAAAAATATCTATTAAATGTTTATATTTCTTGCAACTTTTTTCATGTCTAAAATGATTAGAAATACATACATATTTCATTTGCTATGTTCTATTTTAAATACATTGCTGTCAAATTCGTAACCATGGATATGAAAGATCCCATGTTTCACGTTAAATAAAACTCACGGTATATTTCTCTTTGTATTGAAACCTTGTTGCTTAGCAATTTGAAAAGAAAAATTGTTTAATAAAATGACGATACCGTAGGTGGAATGATATTATTTTAAAACAATTTTTCGAGTCAAATTGCTGTCAAGTAACAAGGTTGAGATGCCAAACAGAACTTTATTCGAAGAAAATAAAATGCTCGAATGTAATTCAACGAGATAATTTAACGACTCCTTTGATTCTTCTTCACAAATATTCCAAAAATCTAATCATTTCACTGACGAATATCAGAAATATGAAGCAAATAACATTTTACTGTTTTGTTTATTGTCTGGTTGCTAAGAAAAAGGGAAATAAGGTTTTATCACTTGCAAAAAGTTACCTTCCGTTTTATCCGCTGTCAAGGAGATAAAATTGTATTTTGTTTATGGCTTACTTTGTACCAGGAGTGGAATTATCTAGTTAAAATGGACATAATATTTCATGGGTCAAAATTATGGTAGTGAAATATTTCCCAACTTTAAAACCTAATTTTATTACATCTTGAAAGCTACCCTTTTCCCAAGAATGCCACCAAAGCAGGAATACCACCCCAATAAAATTCAATTCCCTTCTTTCTCCAAAACCACGAACCTTCAACCAACCGCCAAAATCCATTACCACCACCCCATCATTAGAAATATTGTCATTGATCTAACGTCTCAGTTAGGTGTGACACAGGGTGGTCCGTTGGAACCGCGGTCGGTATCACTATTAGTGTCGGCTCGTTATTAATGCCGAGGTAACTAGACAAATGGCCGGCGAGCTAAATTACAGCCCGCCGCCTTGAGTCGGCCCTGTAATTTCCGAGCCGAAAACACCTTCGAGCGGGAGCCTCTAATTCCGAAGCCGAGAGGTACTACCGAAACGTCGGAAGAGATCTTCAGATCATGTTTGTTTCTGTACGAGTTCGAGATGCTTATTGATTTACTGGTTTTTTGGATTTAGAGTGTTTTTTGGTTTATTTTGACACTATTATATAAAAATAACAAGATGTTTAAATGGATTAGGCTTATCAGACGCAGGAAGTAAGTATTTTTTTATATAAATGGTAAAAAGAGAACTAAATTTCATCTAAAAAGTTCCAAGTTCGGTTTCCACGACTCAAGTATTGATCAATAAATAGTTATTAATATTATTGATCTATTTTATTTTAAATTTATTGATCTGTGTAATAAATAATAAATTTTCAGTAATTTTTTGTAATAATAAATTGAAATAAACTTTATTTATGCAGGAAAATGTGATTGAAATATGCATGCAATACGCAATGAAGTAAGGCCAATATATGCACAAAATAAAACAAATATTATGCAATATTTTACAAATATATGCAACTTCATTTTATTGATTTTTACTAATAAATCAGCAAAAGAAACTACATTTTGTCAACAATGCACAAGAATATCATATAAACATAAACATATAAACATAAACAAAACAACATATAACTTCTGGAATACGACTTCTGTAGGTAGGTGCATACCTTTAAAATAAATGTAAATGAACAAATCGTTTTTCAAAAGAGCGGCATGCATTACTTGAGTCACTGTTTACATATTCCGCAACGTAAATAATAAATTAATAGGCAGTATCAAATTTGAGCGAATATTTTGAGTTAAAATGCGTATAAAATATGCAGTTATATGCATTTTTAATAAGTATAATGTAAAAAATGTAGAATATGCAAAAAATATTGATATATGCAATATGCAAAAAATTGCCATATTTTGATATATTTTTGTATGAAATGCAAACATTTGTAAAAAATACTAATATGCACAATAATACAATATATGCAAATGCATATAATCCGCACTCTATAGTCATCACATGCATCACACTATAGTGATGCAACGGATAGTGAATTGGCCGAATACCGGATATTCGGTTTATTCTTCGGCCGGATAGCCGGATATTCGGCAACCGGATATTAGTCGTTCAAGAACGAACTTGTTTCGGAGTGATGCCTGATGCGCATATTTTATAAACTACCTCTACATATAATTTTCAGGTACATTTTAAAAATGTATTTCATATTTTATGGTTTTTGTGAGAATAAACTTAAATTTTTGAAATTCTGATAGAAATTTTCATGTAACTTCATACTTATTTTATATATTACCTATTTAACTATCCGGTACAGGCCGGATATCAGATAACTATCCGGTATCCGAACAGATATTAACCGGATATCGGTTGCATCACTACAAACACGCGCAGATCCTCGACTAATATTTAACATAATTTTTTATACAGACAATGAATGGAATAAAAATATTGTATAACAAAGTCATATTTCCTTACAAATATCTTATTAGATAAATATGTTGTTTGTCAAGATGTTTCAAAATTTGAAGTAAGAATAATTTTTAAAAAATATTGAAACATCTAGCACATTAGTACTCAAAACTAATCTAAAGTTAATAAAATTACGAAACTTTTAATAAATATACCCAAAAATAAAAAAAACTTATACGAATTTGTGTTAAAGTTCCTCATTTGAAATTGGAAGAACAGTAATATTAATTGCCCTTTCTTTTTTGTCTTAGCGTGTTAGATTCACGAAACTATGATGGATAGAGCCGTCACAAGTTCGTGTGTCTAAATGCAGTAAATAATGAAAGAAAAATGGCAGCCATACCTCTGCAAGTCAGTTGAGGAAACATAAATTACTTCAAGAATTTCAGATAAGGCGTGCGAAAGCAGATTAACCAAAAAATACCCACTATATTACAACTTAATTTGACCGCAAACCTACAGAACTCAGATCAAATTAAAATCTCCAAATTATTAAACATAATTTATTCCCCCATTCCCATAATTGTCCAAGTTTTATTTTTTTCTGACATAATTTCATTGCTAATGACTTTGGAGAAGGAGAAAAAATGCCTAATATCTGGTTTTTCTTTTCGTAATAAATAAAATTCTTATTGAGATATTTTTTTGTCACTGAATATTGATTAGTTTTTTTCGTAATTAATTGCGTATCACGAAAGTGGAAAGTGGACCTCCAACGTTAACGTTTCTGAATGAGATATGTGGCCAATGAAGCCGAACTGAAAACATTTTTATGTAATAGATTTTAGAGAAAATTTTGTAATTGAATCTTTTTATAATTTGCTGCTCGAATTCATAAAGGATGTGAGGAAGCTTTTGTTAACTTAAAAACTAAATCGTGTAGGTACCTACAAAGATGTAAGCTGATTCATCATAACATAACTTGTTTTAAACCTTGAATTGTCTTCTGCCTATGTTCTATGTCACACCGGTATGGCAAGAAGCACGGTGCTCGATTAAAATGTTAAAGATTTTTCTATCTAATGCTGGAAATTTGAAGTCAATATTTTAATATCGAAAGCATTAAATAGTAGTTTATGATATGTTCGTAAAGTTAGTCTTTTTTACACTATTTCTAGCAACATGTCAAATTATTTTCTTAATTAAAATAATATAAATTTATTCTGACGAGATTTGCGTTTCCATTAAAAAAATCGCCATACATTCGAACACTTTTCTATGACAAAAACAAAAATGTGAAACTAATTGTCAATTTGAAGTTTAATTAATTTTAAAAAAATATATAAGCAATACAAATGAGTGTGAAGACGTACAGTGAACTCCGTTACTTGAAAATAATACCAGGTGTTTCATAACTTTAGGTACCTACATACGTTAAGGGTATATGTAGTTTGATATGCCGATTACGAATCAAAAAGATTTTTTTTTTAATATAAATTAATTTTCATGTATCCCATTCCTAGTCAAAAAATTGTATTTGCCACTGCCACTGGGTGAAGTAATTATAATTTCATTAAAAATAATTAAATTTTGTATGTTTATTTTACTAGTATTATGTAATTTAAGATGTTTGATTACCTATTTCTCTTGTTTGTGTTTAATTGGAAAACGAATCCAGTGCAGCATAGGTACTACAAAAAATTATGCAGGTAACCTACCCTTAATTTTTCGAATTTAAAAACATTCTTTTTGATTCGTAATCAGAATATCAAACAACATATACCTTTCACGTATGTACTACTCGAAGTTATGATAGTCACTTCTTCTAAATTTATTTAGTTTTTTGCACAGTTCTTGTAACTGTACAATAAAAAAAATTTTGAACAGTTTAAAAAATCAATAGCTTTACGTATTATTGACAGTTTCAAAATGTCAGCTTTTTGTATGATATGTTGCAAAAAAGTATTTTTTACAAAGTAGAGAATTTTTTGAACAATCTAAAATCTAATGCATATAGGCATCTGCAAGTCAATATTTTAATTCGTACAGAAATGACAGTTGAATAAACACAAAAATAATAAAACACTATTTTCTATGATTGTGCCTAAACTAGTGCTCTCGAAATGTAATTATGTAAGTATAAGTAAACAAAACATTATCTATGAAATCGAATGTTGAAGACCGGAAATCGATTTATAATTTACTATAATTATAACACCTGATTTTGTTTGAAAAAACAAAATTACGGTTTTATTTAAAATTACCAGAAATTTCTCATATACATTTTCAGGATTTTCTCGAGAACTGCACTATTTGCATAAAAAATGGATAGGTATACCTACTGGTTTTATTGCAAATTTTGTGCTCTAAAATTTCTTAACAATTTTCTCATAATATTGACCATATGTGACAAATTAAAATATCTAAAAATTGCGGACATTTTTCAAAATGGCTGCCTTCCATGACACTCAACATTTTGGTACCACTTTTTATATAAAAGAGAATGCTTTATTTGACATGTATGCCAATTTTCACACTTTAATCACAAAATGCATAGATTTGTCCTATATAAATTCAAGACATTAAAACACGAAGTATAATATTTGACAGGAGTGGACACTAGGGCGGATCAAGTGTGGTCTTTCTGTTTTAGAGAGAGGCAGAAAATACGGGCCAGCTCGGAGAATGCGTTCTATAAACAACGGTAACGCACGGGCCCAGTAGTGATCTTTCTCTCTCACACAGGCTAAACAAAAATGCCACAAATCTACACTATTGCTTACGGAGTGTTCACTCCTGTGTTTATATTATACTTCGTGATTAAAACCTTGAAGGACTAAAACTTAAAAATCTAGCTTTAAAATACAAATAAAGCAATTTCCTCTCTTTCAATTCTTACCTCAATTTCAATTCTTTTCAATCATCTATCATCTTCGTCATCATCATCATCATTAGGTCGCCGATGTGGCATTAGATCTAAAGGACTCTGACGCCCGCAATATGACATCTTCAAGTGTTCAAGTCTTTCTTTAATGTCCTTCAATCATTTCTAACATTTGATGGTTTAATGCCATAGCTTTACACCGCTAGGTGTTTGTTAGTCTTGAAGATTAATATAATATAAATATCACGACATATGGAGGACGAAAGAAAGAAGAAAATGTCGTTTTAATGTGGAAGGCATCAGAGAGGGTTGTTTTATTATAGTTATTTGAAGGTGTAGGAGGTTAAATTGAAAGGAAAATCAATTATTACCTTTTTTACAGAAAAGGGTATTAAGGTTAAACAATTGTATTAACTTCATAGGCATATCATAGTAAGCTGTTTTTCTTGCTATAGATTAGATACCACAAAAATAAGAATTTTATTATGTTACTAAAACGCAACGGCTAGTATTTGTACTTGTACTAATTCTAATAAGGTACTTCTAATTTACTAAAGCATTATTTGCATTAATGCAGTAAATTATTTAACTTGTTATTTCACAATTAAAACTTCTTGTGTTATGACTTTTGACAGAAAATTTAAATATTTCTGACTCAGATATGACTTAAAATGTGTAAAATTATATATTATTATTTAATTAAGTTGTAAAGTAAGACTCTTCCAGTATTCAATATTAAATGTGGCAATTATGCATTCGAATTATTACGATCGAGGAACTTAGACTTAGAATAATATAATATTTGCAGTACTAATATGAGGCAAATAATAGCCAACTGCATTAAATAAATAAATAAATAAAGTATATTGATCACATATTGATTACCTAATTCAATTAAGGATAGGTCAAAATGAAACAAATTAAATAAAACATTACATATTAAAATTACAGAGATCAAACTATTGCCTAATCGATATTATGAGTTGAATCCAGAAATTTTTGCCCAGAGTAGAAGCAATATTGTTGCAGTAGGTACATTTTAATTTTAGATTTAAAAGATTAAATATCTACATAAATTAGCTATAGAAACTGGCAATATATTTACAGAATGTCTATGGCTGAGGTTTCGAGTCTGAAACGTGTCTTTCTGAAAACTTTGTGACCAACTTCGGTTCTGACAACTCAAGTTCCAATCCACTCAGGTACACATTTAAGTTTAACTGCACAAAAAACTTTCTTGTGGTGTACTGTGCAGTACAGCCATTATGAAGTGAGTTGACAGGTATTAATTAAGATGTAAAATTTCTTTTGAATTCACTTCTTTTATCATTTTTAGATATTACAGTTGTACCTTCAGTATAGTTTAACTTTACTAGTCAGTTTTGTTGTCCTTTATCTAGATTCAGACCTACCCAATTATAAGTAGAAGTGCTAAATTAATCAACCGCAGCGCTTGCACAAAATTCCAATTTCAATTCAATTTCGTTGAGCACTGGTTGGTTAAATTAGCTACTTAGTACTTACAATTATGGGTAGGTCTGAATCTAGCTTTATACTTGTAATCAACTAAGCTGAATTTTTCTTGAAATGCTTTTACGAACAATTAAACAATTGATCAACATTATCAAAATTCGCAAAATTCCTCAAATTTCTGTCACCTCCCAATCAATAAATCAGCAATCAACTACTAATACTTACATCCCACACTTCTGGTCCATTCCATGGCCACCTTAGCGTCTCCAAACATCGATACCTTCGCAGCGGTCGCTTTCAGCCCGTGAGCTTTCATTAGGCAAGACTTAGTGGCTAGATTTATGTGGCGGCGAGATCAAAGCGGCTAGGTGTGAGACCAATTGTTGCCGTGACAAAACACTGAGGTAATTTACAAGAGAAGACAAGAGAATGCGAGATATCGGAGATGAGGACTGTGATTTAGAAGAATTGACGATATCTGAAACCAGAGAAACTAATTAGAATTGTTATAAGTGTACCTAATAGACTGATTTGGTATGTATTAGCTACATTCAGATTCAGACCTACCCAGTTATAAGCATAAGTGGCGAATTTAATTTGAAATTAGAATTTTGTGGAAGCACTGGTTAGTTAATCTAGCACTTATACTTATAATTGGGTAGGTCAGAATCTAGCTTTAAGGTTGTTGTTGTTGTCACTGACATCGGACATCATGAAGTAAAGTAAAGAGAGTAAAAAAAGTAAACAAATTTGACATTACGTTTAAAATGCCTGGTAAATATAAATATCGTTGCCATTTTGATACTTCATAACCTCAATTTCAATCCACGATTTCAAGTCACTTTCCTATGTTTGCAATGTAATTCATAATTGCCAAACAAAAATGACGATTGTCCCGATAATTAATTTTAAAGTGTATTATTGTCATATAAATGCCGTATAATAATTTTATTTGTTTCTGTCATCGATTTTGCTAGGCAACAACCTTAAGATGTTCTTATTTAAATTAAATTAAATTGCAAATAATCTGCGTTTTGCTTATGGAAAAATATTACATGTATTACAACTTCATGCGAATGTCTATTTAACACCAGAAAATAAAAATCTAGAATATTCATACACAGAAAAATGCAACACGAGAAGATGTAATCTAGAAATTTAAATTAATAAAATACCTGCATTAGAAGATTCAATCACCGGACAATTAAAATCTAGAATTTTAGATTAAAAAACAAATGCAAAAACCGAAAGATGCAAATCTAGGAAACTAGTTTATCTCTTCAACACAAGAAATGGAATACACAAATTAGTTTAAACTGAACTAAATGAAAAATCCCTAGTATCCCTTTCTTAAGTCAATATATTCAGTTTTTCAGATGTGTCACCTGGTGTTGAAGAGACAAACTTGTTTTCCGAATTCAAAATATTATAGATTTGAATTTTCCTGCGAATGAATTTTTTGATGCAGGTATTTTATTACTTATAAATTTTCTAGATTTACCTACATTTGAATTTGTTGCATTTCATTGTGTATGAATATGAATATTAGAGATTTTAATGGTATAATAATACAGTAGGTATTCGATTTACCTTACCTACTGATCATGATTCATGGAATAAACAAAAAATAATTTTTTTTAAATTCATTAATTTAACGGCAGTTTTCGCAAGAATTAAAGATTGCAAGATGTTATCAGGATATCTTAAGTTAAATATAAATAGAAACTTAATGGCAAGAAATTAAAGTTTAGTTATAAAATTTATGAAATAATGGTTGGAAAGGAAAAATGGAAATTAAAATTGCGAATTAAAAAAATGTAACAAAAACCGCGTAAAATACTGGAACCAAGTACCTATACCATTTAATTTTATAATATAGAAATTAGTGTAATTTTGCTTCAACCAAGTAAATAACTTAATAAAATACAAGGTAGTATTTTTTTCTATTGCCCCTTCTTTGTTTATTTTTTGTAATTTTTTCCGACATAGAAGTGAAGAGGTTTCTAAATGATGAATGATAATTTGATAATGAGGTCTAGTGTTGAGAGGATAGCTATATATAGCTATGTGAATCGTGAATGCTTATAGCTTGGCCCATGCGATGCGATGTTGTTTTGACGAAACACAAAAGACGCGAATCAGTGGCTGACGGCTGTCGACTCACCTGCATATTTAATAAATAAGACATTTGGGACAGGGCCGCACTTAGGAGGAAGATGAAAAATACAAAAACAGTATTTCAAAAAATTTACTTAGATAAAATAGGAGTAAAATATACCTAAATTAACATTCGAGTTTTTTTAACAGCAGACAATGTTGGATATATCATATTTCGAATGAGAAAGAAATTGGTGGAAATGTGTATAAAAATAATAATTTAAATAAATGATGATTTGAAATAGAACCGTGAATAAGTTACCTTGCATTAGCTTAAAATCTTCAGTTCTTAAAATGCTTATTACTTAATTTCTCTTCGAAATAAGGGTAGCTTGAAAGTCAAATTATCGATCTTTAGAAAAAATTCAGCGCTCTCTATTGTTGGAATAATAGAAATAATAAATTTAATGGAAATAATGCCGTTTTATTTCAATTTCAATGTTCAAACACCGAACGTCTATTCTTAGAAGCAAACGCGACAGATACTGATTTTTTAATATAATAAAAATTATTAAATAACATCAAAATCAAAACAAATTATCAAATTCCATAAATAATAATAGAAATTATGCAATCATTAGCTCGTTTATTTTTGACACAAATAAAAATATACCTGCCTACACGTCATTTCAGCTAAGAAAAAGGCGTTGGGTAAAATAGGGCGATGATAATTGAATCTAATTGGTCGAGATGAGAGATGGATTTACACTAGCAAACATTTTCATTTTCGTTAACATTACCTACTTATAACCTTCTTATTTGAATTTCATAATCACATCGAAGTAGGTACTACATTATTCTACAGGGTGGAACCCAACATTTGTAAGAAAATTTAACTTTTTTGTATTTAAATTTTATATACAGTTAATTTTACGAATTTTGCAAAATTCTTTTTGATTCATGGTCAGTACTGTCCAATGTTATACACCCTTAAATTTTGTTACACAGGTTGAGTTACACCCTATATACACTCGTATTTATTCGAATTATTCTATTTATCTAGCATATTTAAAAAGAAACAAAAGTATAATTAAGAAATAAATAATCTGTAATACAAAAAATAGGTAACAGAATAAAGAAGTCATTTACTAGATTCACATTTCAGCATCCCAAGTTTTTTGTCAAAACCTCAAAACCTGAAACCCCTTAAAACATCAAAAACACCAATCTCCTTTACTTCCTAATGTCCTAATATCCTCTCTAATCTAATGTCATAATCCACCGATCCCACCCACACAGCCGCCGCGGGTAACCTAACCTCCCAAAATCAACCACCGAACCACCTGAAGTGCCCGGCGTCGAAGGAGCGACCTCAGCATCTCTCCCTCTCCACTCTCTCGCTCTCTGACTCTTGTATCCTCTCTTCTCGTACACGAATGCTCGGTGGATATGACGTTGCTAATTCGTGCCCCCCTTGCCCCTTCACCCGCGGAGGGGCCCTAGTGGCGGCGCCTTTGTGCTGCCATATAAGGAAACTAATTACCGCGGTTGCCCGCAACCGACACAATAAGACGAGAGTTGTCAGTGGTGAGTGGTTCACCACTGAAGAGAATAAGAGCGAGAGGATTTAAGAATGTGGAGGGTTGTGAAATATTACTGAATTGTATGAATAAGAATAACTGAAAAAAATTTGCCACAATTCTGATTTTTATTGTACTTCAGTTGACATGTAAAAGAGCTTCAGATTTCTAACTTATCTGTTAGATAATGTGTAGAGTTGACGGCTGGTAACCGCACACGTGGTCAACTATTTATAATATCTATAATACCCATGTTTCACACTATATGCGATGCAAGATTGCCACAAGTACGTTTCAGTTTACTTGCACCAAAATCTTCATTGGACTATGGTACTATGTACTATGGACAGGTCCGTAGCCAGTAGAGGGCCAAGCAGGGCAAAGCCCCTGTAAAAACTCTCACCATTCCTGGAGCTGAAATTTTTTATTTCTTTGCATCATTTTCAAAAAGCAATTTCTAAAATTTTTCGTCATTATAGCTAGATTTTTTATAGGTTTAATAGGTTGGGAGTAATTTGTTAAATATAGTTTTTTTACTCTGAGAGAAGCCACTTAAGTATGACCGTTTGTCCTATGGTAAGGCATGAAAACATTCCCCTAAAATACGTAAAGGTAGTCTAGCAATTTTTAAAATGCTCACGAAATTTACAGATATAGCAAAATTTCATAAATTTATTTACCGACGAAGAATAGAACTAGGTTTATGCCGAGTTATATTTTTTAATATATCTCTTAATCATAAGATAAAACATGTACAAAATTGCTTAAAACACACTTTTTCATTAATTTAATGTATGGATTCCAAAGATTTTTTCAGAATTCTAACTATGCATAAACCTAGATTATCAATTCTTTCAAAAATATCTAGTACATGATTTTCTTTCAAATTTTTAATATGCAATGAATAAAGCAGAAACTGCTAAACCTCTAAACACGCAATATTTTGTTATACGGAGACGGGACCCTTAATTAAGAGGATAAGATAATAATATTTAATCACCCAACTAAATAATATGGCATTATGAATTTCTGAGATATAAATCCAAGAAAAATGTTTTAGATGTGTGAAGAGACTTATTACTTATTGCACAATAAATTAAAAGTCTAAAGTTCGCTCTTTTCGTCCGCCATTTTTATTTCATTGTTATTACGGAACATACTAAATAATTAAGTAAGCTTTATTCAAAGCTATCATTTCTAAATTATAAATAAAACAAGAAGAACCTTAGATAATAGGAACTAATTAAACAACATAAGATAACATTATTGTATTGCTCAAATGATAGATCTTTTAAAATAGTGTTGTGTATAGTAAGTATTATTTAATATTGACCTAATTGACCATAATTTGTCGTTATTACATTTTATTTAGATTTTAGTTTTTATACCTATTACTATTTCGGGATACGACTTTGCTCGAAAAACATGAGAAGTCAAATTTAATAGATATTTACGTGACGAGCGTATAGTAAGTTCATCTTTACGGGCGAGCTGGAAAGTTTGGAGGGCAAGCGAAGAAAGAAAGAGACTCCTTAATCCAGTGTACAAAATTTTATTTCCACCTTCACAGCGTTTTTTTCAAAGGTTGTTGGTGGTAGGACAATTGAGAAAATACACCTGTAATATCACTTCTATGAGCCTTGTAATGTATTACAGGTCTAACCTTTAGAAAATTTTGACAGGGGATGAGGCACAAATCTATACATTGAAAAATAGTTATAGTTTTATATGTAAATTGAATAAAAATTAATTTATATTTTATTTTAGCGCAATATGATTAAATTTAATATAATGGGGAAAAGGGTTGATTATAAATAATTTAAATGCAAAATGTGCCGCAATACCTTTCAATTTTGTTGAAATTTAATGTAAAATGACTGTTCTTCTGCATTGTTTTTAAAAACGAACATAAAAGTTATAGTCACAGGGGGGCAAGAGCCCGGGTGCCCCCCCCCCCCCCTAAATCCGCAACTGCGTGTAAAGCGTCATTTTCACAGAAGGTGGGAAATAAAAGTTTTAAGCAAATCAACTATCATAAATAAATTGTTTACAAGATAAATAAATTGTCCTAATGTTAAATGTATCCAACTATAGAACTCTAAAAATAGACTACCGATATAGATGTCTGAAAAACTATCCAACAGTTTAACTAAAAATATTTTGACAGTGTCGCACAAACATTACATCCATTGAATTTTGACAGATTTCAGAATTATTTTGATTTGAAATTAATTTTTGCCAGATTCATTTTTTGCTAGAACTATTTACGAACATAAGTGAAGACATTATATTTTAATGGTTTAATGTCTTTTTATCAATTCGAAACAAATGAGCATCGCATTTGTAATAATTAACAAAAACGTCCATCAAAAGCAAATAATTCCATATAAAAACCTTTTTCTAAATCAAAATCTCTATCACAATTCCATTTCACAATCTTCATCATCTTCTTCCTCTTCTTCAACTTCTCTTCAGTGGTGAACGAGCCTGTACACTACAAGGTGTCGGCATTTGTTTCAAGCGACTCACTTATTGGGTGGGCAGAGGGCAGTCGCAGCGATAAAAAACACCATCGACCAACACCTGAATGGCGTTGCCATGTAGGAAGCCATGTTAGGTGTGATTCTTTTGTTTCTGGGTGGTAGACAAAGATGCCACTATGCCACCACTCTGCAAGAGCGACAGAGACAGGCACACATCTCACCTGTGCGTCTCGTAGGCGCGCGTAAATGTTTGACGTATGTAATTGAGGTTATGATAGACTGTTTTAGATTTTGAAATATTGCTAGCGGCGAAACCCCTTTAGAGGAATTATTTTTTGCAAGCTAATAATTATTTAACTATTTAACATTCATTTATTCTCTCACTTGTTACTGCTAATTAACAAATGAATCTCAATCGCCATTTGCAATTTTCATTATTATTAAAATGTACTTAAAGTTGTAATTACCGGGCAACGTTACTTGTTTTTAATTATACAGCTATGAATATAATACGCTTAATCAATACTTGTAATTAACTTGCGTACTAATTGACTTTGTTTGAGCTTGTTGTAGACTATGGGAGCACTCTAGTGGCGAGTAGTGGAACTAGCAAGCACAGCGCGCTTCGATTTTGGTGCGAGGATGAAGTGAACACTGCCATCTATGCTTGAACCATGAAATTAGTATAAAGGAAAATGTTTTAACATAATGTTTAAATGTTTGTATTTTTATAAATATTATGGTTTTTACTTAAAAGAAAAAAATCAAAATATGTAAAAAAATATAAATTACTTAGTTACTGGGGTTACTTTGTTGCAAGGACTATTTTAGTTTATCTACTGACCAACAGGTGAAAGGTAAAAACTGTGAAATAAGAAATCTGTAATTTAAGGTGTGTATCCTTTGCAGTTTTTCCAATTAGAAAACATTACTCATTACTCCAAATTTTAACTTTTAATAATGAGTACAACATAATTGTTTTTAAAAGGGCTACGTGTTGTTTTGTACAGTGTGGATTCGTACACCTAGCTTAATATTGCCAGTTCGTACGCTTGTTAAACAATTATGGTTCATGGAAAACAAGATAAGTAGGTACTGAAGTTTCATACTCTAAATTATTATAAATAATACAGTAATTCCTTAAGTATAATGACAGAACAATTTACAAAATGCTAAAAATTGTAGATAGGTAATAATATAGGTATAATCATTCATTTGAAATAAAAAATATTGCGATAGATTAATTATTTATCAAAATATTTAAGAAAAGTAATACTTTCGGTTTGGGGATTGCTTCCAAAAATAATTGAGTTCTTAAGATTTGTATTACAACGTTATATATAAAATTTGGTTGTTAAATGTTTGTAACTTTTTTAAACACACACACCCATACACAAACATCATCTCCAAAATACTTTATTCGTATTCTATGGATCCTAAAACGTGCATAATCACTAATAACTCACACTCGAAAATTTTGACCCATCACAATACCTTCCATATAGAATATGAGAGGGAAGGTAAAAAATCACTTTTGATTTAAATCATGGCAATCTTGGAACCGGTACCTGACTGGATTCGAACCTGAATTGTCAGAACCACTCGGCGTTCCATCCAATTTTGCAATTAAAATAGTATATTCTGTAACAAGTGTGGCATGAAGCATATTCAGCTCGAGTGAAAAGTTTGTGAGACGAGCCGGAATACCCATTCTAAACGTGTTGCAGACTATACTTTCTCTACGACTATAAATTTAATTGCATTATAAACATAACCTAAAATTATTAAAATAAAAATGCATGTATTTATAAAATAATTTTCTACAGAAAATTAATAAATTAATATGTAAATGTATTTTAAAGCTAACCACTAACCAAAAACATTGAATAAAGTTAAATTATTATAATTTGCCACATTTCATTCCATCACTAGTGACGCAATGAATCTATTCCATAACAAGTGATAAAATGTAACCATTCCATAATTGAAAATGATTTAAGAATGTTAACATTCTATAAGTCGTATAGAAAATAATTTCTTAATAACTGCGCTTTAAAAGCACAAAAAACAAACAATATATCTTCCTCCTGAGGATCTGTTTCTCAACGGAAACCGATAAACCCATCTTATTTACTCTTTCTCTTCAGCGCGGTCTGTTCGACTTAAACAATCCACCGACATCCCATTAAACTCAACCTAAACCTAATAATATCTTTTATTCACTGTTTTAGTGGATACGTACGAGAACGCACTGTGTATGTTTTACCCGAGCATAGGGAAGCCAATGTGCATGACAGAGACAGCGAGATTGGTGAATGAAGTTGGGTAGGAAGGATGCTGTGATGTGTGTTGTAAAAACAATCCGTCAGTCATCTGTCTTTGCTACTGTACACTGTTAACAGCAAACGGAAAAGTTGGAGGAAATAGGAAGTTTTATTTTACAATGCGAGGATCTACAGGGTGTAACCCAACCTGTGTAACAAAATTTAAGGGTGTATATAGTATTGGACGCACTGATCATGAATCAAAAAGAATTTTGTTGAAATTCGCAAATTAAAAAATCTGATGTGGCCAGTACATAACTTCCCGCCTTCACATTGTAATATATGTGAATTTGGTTTTTGTTAGGCTACTTTTTGTAATTTTTTTTATAGTTCTTCAAGCAAAGTAGGTATACCGATTCCGGTTGGCATTGAAATCAAATTAGCTCTTTGTAAATACAATTTTTATTTTATTTTTATCTTATTATATCTAATTAATAATGAATCGATGATGCTTCTTGACTGGATACGTTTAATGAAAGGACAATAACTTACTGGAATTCAGTCAGTTTTTTATTTATTAAATTTCGGCTCCTACGTACCTAAGTTTCAAACTCAGTTATATAATAATATATTTATACATTTCTTTAAAAAAGGTGCCACAAAAATTTCAGAAACTGTGTATACGTCTGTTCATCTGTCACATTGACATTTTCATTTTTGTTTTTAAATGTTTTTCCTATATTATGATTTACACATCGCGGTAGGTAAAACTACATATTTTTGAAAAATAATTTTCCTTTATTGGTAAGAGATATAGAAACGATGTTAAATAAATATTGTAAGAGGTAATTTGTTCTTTCAAATGCCGCATGACAAATTATAACTATCGCAGTATTTCCTATATATTTTGCAAAAAATGTTAGAATACTTCAAGAAAATACCATTTCCGGTTGGCAGATTTTTACCAAAATCTTTTCAGCTCGTCATTAACATGTACAAATGTATAATGCAAAATATTAGAATTTTATGTTCAGTAGAATTTGAGATAACGAATCAGAACGAAAGCGCATAGTACGAGTATAGGCTCACATACATACACACACACACAGACCTAAAAAAATAGATTCTAAGGGTACAAAAACGTGCTTATTGACAAAAATCTCGACATCGATTTATTTCACGATCCCTATACCTCCCTTTTAGGCGGGATGTAAAAATGGCTCCAATAAATGGGACATTCTGGAATTACCTCCAAATTTCATTTTTCCTGTTTGTAAAATTATTATTACATTAATGTAAATAAATACTGCATAACTATTGTTTAACTTTTTTGTATTTACCTAAATGTGACAACCAGTGGTACCTAACTCAAAATGATATTGTTTTGCAAACTACTGTTAATTTTACGAAATTCAACAAAATTCTTTTTGTTTCATGATCAGCACGTTGTTAATTATATACCTATCTTTTAATTTTTTGTCCTAAGTTGTGGAACAACCTGTACTTATATTCGATTTCATTCAATTATGATATTTTTGAAAAGTTTAAAAATTAAAATATTGACACATCATTATTTTCATCATTAGAACTATAATAATAATATATGCTAGAACGTTTTTCTGTTAGAATCAGGTAATCAGAAAATGAACAGTTCAGAAATGACAACGGATTGAATGCAATAAAAAATATAAAAATTTCAGAAAATATCTATTTCTGATTAGAGAAGGCCATCTAAAATTTTATACTGCCTACATAAAATGTCAAATTTAAATAGATAATTTTTTGAAGAATTAAATACCGAAAGCTCGCAATCAAAATGCTGATTACGAATCTAAAATATTTTAGAAATTCGAAAATTTGTAACGCAGACAGAACCTTATATTATGAAAATTTCTCATGATTTTCCACAGTGTAGGCAGGCCGGCAGTGAGATGTTTGTATGTTTAAGTAACATTAAACGACTAAAAGCTCAGTGAAACCTCGGTGTATATACACAGCAAGTATATATTGAGTTATATTCATAGTATTCCTTGAACAGACACTAAGCCACCTCTACTACTCTGCTCTCTCACGCACGCGGTGTAAATAGCTTTTGATCACCGAGTAATGGCGCGTAATTGCACACAACAGCACATCAGTGTTAGTGGATTGTGGAATTGCTGGACATGGTACTTCGACTGCCAGAAAGATAATCAAATTATTCTAAGATGTTTAATTATGGTTTGGGTTATTGGCAATAAATAGAAATTCCTGTACCAGTAGGGGGCTAGTGGATACATTTTTTTAATCGTTAAATATTATGGGATTATCTCATCACTCATTTAATGTTCATGTTATACATTAGTCGTAGATAAAATATTTTTTCACGACATGCGGAGAAAACACAATTTTTTCTCGCGAAATAGTGAGGAAAGTAAGTTTTCCGTCTTTAGAGAGGAAAGTAAGCAGTGTTATTTTACGATGAAATATTTTTAAAATTGTAGGTAAATTTCTTATTTTATTGAACATTCTAATTTTATAGTGATTTTGTAAACCCGGGATGGGAAAAATATCGATATATCGATAAATATCGATATGAACATCAGTTGTTATCACTTTTCTTTTGGTATCGATGTACCGATAACTCGATATTTGTTGATATATGTCAATAATTATCGAAAAATATCGATAATATCGAGTTATCGATACATCGATACCAAACAAAAAGTAATATTGACTGATGTTCATATCGATATTTATAGATATATCGATATTTTTCCATCCCTACTGATGTAAACTATTATTTTACAAATATACGTTACTGAGTAAACAGCATGTTTGTTTGTAACTTTTATTCTTTTTCGTAATATTGGTCTCTTATCTTGGATTTATGTTATTTTTGTTACTTTAAGTTTATTGTTCATGAAAACATATTATTTATTTAAAAATGATTGCGTAGTTCTTATTTATTTCATCTCAAATGTTTGATTTTGGTCGGGCAAAAAGTTGTTGCGCGTTAAAATCTATCACGTTCAAAAGTTTAGAGTTATTTTTTGAAATTCTGTATATTAATAAGTGATTAAAACGGTTGCTGTAACTTTTTGCTCCGTATGCTGTAACAACTTACCCCGAGGCTGGGGTAGGTTGTGACATCTGCCAAATTTGGAAAAATAACAATTTTCATCTACTTACTAGTACATTTGCCTCCAAATAAATATCATATTGTATAGCCAACAAGCTACTTTTTAAATCCAAACAAATTAATTTTAATCGTTTTACCC
This sequence comes from Agonum fuliginosum, assembly GCA_947534325.1. Classification (NCBI taxonomy): domain Eukaryota; kingdom Metazoa; phylum Arthropoda; class Insecta; order Coleoptera; family Carabidae; genus Agonum; species Agonum fuliginosum. Next base: position 47,081,413 of record OX384029.1, read on the forward strand.
AATAAAACGTTAGGACAAATTTTCTAAAAAATGTCACAACCAACCCCGATCTCCCCTACGTGCGATTTAATAATTTAAAGATTTATTAAAAGCTTATTGAATCAGTCAAAACATCAATTAAAACCTCCAAAATAAACACCCCCCTTCCGTATTCCCTCAATAAATTCATTACCAAATTCCGCATATCACATTACCCTGTCTCCCCTATTTCGCCTAATGATTTCTTTCTTCCTGGACCATTATCACGTCAGCAGCGAGCATCCTCCTCTCTTCTTCCTCTTCTCGGGCGTCTTTCATCGCTTATTCCAGTGATGAGCCCTCCTAGACCCAGTCAATACTTTTTTCTGATCAATCACAAGCAATTTGATCTAACCACAGCTTCTAACAGGACCTAATAGGGGTGGTGAACGGCGTACGCGACCGATTTTATTTGAAAACGCTTCAATCAAGCGACCCTTGACTTCTCCGCAACTTTTATACGGGGTGGGAGCTCGGGGAGAGCGGAGATGATCGGGTATCATCGGGAAAAGTCGGATAAATATATGAAATTTTTCAATTTTTGTTTACTTCCTGAGTACTACCTACCTATATAATATGATATGATATAATGTGATCCAAGAAATACTATTTATATTACAATTACTATTTATATAACGAAACGTCCCATAATTAAATAACTTTATAACAAGTTTATTTTTATTTCTGATCCTATACTGCCACCTAAATTGTAATATACCTATATAATAGTTTGTTGTTACTGTAAATCGTACATATACTCGTAAATATAAAATATAAAATAAACCTAGACTATGCAAATTTTGCAGATGAGGAATATTTACACAATATTTTTTAGTAAATAATTGTGGATTACATAATAAAAATAATAAACAAATTAGATGTCAGACAAAAATAAGTTTATGTCTAAATTAGGTTTAATCAAAAATTTGAATCCGCCCTTTATTGCAGACCAAAAATGTAAAAACGAACTTTGTTTTATAAAATTTGTTTTAACGATTTCATCTTCAGTTCATCTCATAAACAAAATTACTTAAATCACTTTTGATAATTATTTTTAGAGATTAACAGATCTAAAGCACTTACAGATTTGTTTACATTGCATCATAAATTATATTTAGCCTTAATTACATTCATTAAATAACATGTTAAAATGATGATACATTAACGACTGCTTCATTATTTGATATTCAAAGATTTATATTAAATATTTATTAATTTAAATACAAAATCATAAATTCATATTTAAAAATTTCACTTCTCATACTTTAAACCGTGTTCACACAAGAATTCTTCGAAGAGAGCGAATTTTGTATAAAAGAAATCTGGCGAGAATTACCTGTTAAATAGCGGTGTCGCTCAATTGTATTTGTAATTAGCCTTGGAAAAGAAAAATTTGATATTTATTGATAGCTTGGAACCAGTGAAGCTCTTTTTTTCATATATGAACAGGGCTTTATGAAACAAGAATTGAACTCTCTGAATTCACTGAACTGCTGTAGGTATGTAGGTAAAAATCAAGTATACATTTTATGTTATTGTCAACTTTAAGTAATAAGAGATAACTGGTACTATCTCTATTTTTTCAATTCTTCAATTCAAATAGTAACAAAATTTCATACAAGCTTAAAAGCTGGAAAAGATCTACCCATATTTCCCTAAGTACACAGATGGATTCTTTAAGGATTCTTTCAGGCTTCTGAATAAAAAAATAATAATAACGTGAATTAAAGGTTATTAAAAAAATTCACGCAGAAGAAAATCCTATAAGTAGTGACTTTCTGGTTTATTTAAAATTTTAAACCTGACTTTTATTTTAACTCCTCCTTGAGCGAAAACAGATCCTATCAAAATTTTAAAACAATATATGACATGAAAAATGAAGCGGTAAACACCTCAACCCAGAGGGGAGGGGCCCCTATTGTAATTTTTGATACAGGGCCAGTGGCGTAGCTAGGTGTCTATGGGCTTTGGGACAAAATAATTTCGGGGGCCCAAGCCCAGATTGCCAGATTCAGGTGATATTCAAAGTGAGGATAATTTTTCAACAAAAGTATGAAAAATGCGCCGTTCAAGGTTAAGTACCTTTATATTTTTTAATGATGAATAACACTTTTTGAATGAAGAAACATAGGGAATTAAAAATTACATTTAGCTTCCCACTTTCCCCTCTTCATAGTCATACAAAAATACAAATGTTTTAAGTGGTCCATAAATATCAATTTGGAGTATAAATTTACGCACTACTGAATGCTACGTTACAAAACAAGTTTGGGGAATCCCCGACAAACATTTTATATCGATTGTCGTTTAACACGATCGATAGATGGCGGTAGCAAACCTACTATAATGTATTATAGAATAGCGTTTCTCAAGTAAAAATATTATTTTTCTTGATTATACTAGAACTCGAATACTTATAGTTATTTTTTCAAGTAACAGTTTACAGAAAAAAAAAACTTAAATAGAAAATAACAAAGTTTTCCATAAAAGATTTTGTTGCAATTTGCAATAAAGTTTTAATATTTTTAGTAAGTTCAATACGAGGTTTGCTGGTCAGGGTCCGAGGGCCCTCTGAGCTTGGGGCTCCGGTGCACGACACCGTCTACCCCTCCGGTAGCTACGCCACTGTCCAGGGCCCACCAAACACTAGCTACGCCGCCACTGAATTCATGTGTAAAATTTCTGAGATTTTCTCGAATCTGTCGTTTCTTTCAGTGTCTCCCATCTCTTGGAAATAGTTATCAAGACGAGCAAACTTTTTGTTGGCCAATCAAAAGCTATTCTGAGTATACTTTATACGAGTGCACGAACTCGAGAGCAGTTAGCGTTTACCGTCGACGTTATATAAATCGCAAATTTCTAAATTCCGCCCGAGTAACTTGACATCGTTCTCACTTTGAAAGACTTGCGATGCGACGCTTCTTTTCAGAGGTTTTAAAAGACGCCAGAGATGAGAAATCAAGAGAGAAGAAGTTCTTTTATTGCAGGGGGTAAGGATAATTGAGCTGGATAATTCGTAATTAGTTAACAGGAAATTAGCGTTTGGTGAGAGATAGACTTTTTCTTTTTTGATAGAAAAATTATTTAGTTCGTCTACTCTCACTCTGTTCAATCAAATATCTAAACTAATCTTTAAAATTATGAATCTAAAAATTAACACAATTTATAAAAATTAATCTGGGCAAAAGTTTTATTTATTTTCTATATAAAAGGCTATAAAATAAAGAGTTTATTATATATTATTTATTATTATATTATCAAAGAAACCAGCAAAGTTTTATTTCAGAAGTAATACTATAATTTTTAGAAATTTTATAGTAATAGTATAGTTTTCATGACAACTATTTATATATAAATTGGGTACACGATATAAAACATCATCTTCTCACAATTACAAAACGAATTTGAAATACATTATCTGCAATACTGCAATATGTTCTAATGAAAAGCCGTTGAAAATATATTCATATTTTATTTATATTGGAAAATTTTGAGATTATTTTGATGTATGAAAAATGACAACTTAGATCTTTGTTCCATTAAATTATATTTAGGAAAGTATAATTATTATTATTTAACTTCTGCTTTTATATTTCAAGTATAATAATCTCAGAAAATTTTATATTTTACTTCTAGAAATAATATTTATTCTGCAATAATTTATTATAGATATACGTATGCGCAACATGACTAATTGTGATTCTGACAACTCAGGTGCCAACCCAGTCAGGTACACATTTCAAGTGAGTTGACAGCTGGTAAATGCTCACACAGTTTAATATTATCTTTACTGGTGACAACATTACTATTAAAAATAAATTTAAAATTACATTAATTTAGAATCAGAATTATTAACAAAATATGTTAAAATAATTATGTATTCAGTGGCATGAAAAATATTCACTTCAGATAATTTAAATTCATTTTTTGAATTTTCAAAAATTCCTTTTGATCCGTCAGCAGCATATTAAATTGCATGCACCATTAACTAGAAGGCCATTTATTTTTTTATGAAATCTGTAGAAAACTTAGCAATACCCCTAAACAAGAACTAAAATAATTAAAAGAAAATTTAAAAACAAATTGTAAATTTTTATGATGAATTTGAATAATAATAATTGAAAAGCAAGTTATACCTTTATGGAAAAGGAAATCAGTACATTCAGTAGGTACCTATACTATGTAAAAAATCAGTACCTACAAAATAATTGATTTCAGTACAAGAGTCTGAAAATCAGTAGGTACCTATTGTACTGACAAAATCAGTACGAATTGTCACTCTACCGTTAACGTAACGTATATGTATCTATTCGAATTAAAATTCGAAAATTGTAAAACTGACCGTTGCCACAAAATAATCTTAAGTGAAGCAAAACAAAACAAAACAAATTTCCTTCTTCTTCTGATTTCTGAAGTGGTGTTCTTAAGTTAAGTGTTGTTCTCTTAAGAGTCAAATCCTCTCAGACCACCCCTGAGCAAGGCATCCAAGGGTAGTTCACCCCATTCTGGGTGGTAAGCCAAATGTAACCCAATACACCCAGGCAGGAACCATTGGAAACTGCAGTATTTAGATTACGTACGGATGAGGACCCCGTTATCAGTGGCGGTGCGTGACTCCTAAGTTAGGTGAGGCTAAAAAAAAATGCGCCGCAGGTGAATTTTTTTTTGGTTCAAGGTCAAATGCTTTAAACGCCTTTAAATACTATGTATCATAATTTGAATGAAACGTTCTAAAATCCATTTTTTACGCATAAAATCAATAAAACAATAGAACTTTATTTCATTACTTAAATAAACAATTTTTTTGTGAGTCAAGATAAAACGCTATAATCGTAAAAACAGCAGATAATATTTTTTAAATTTTGTTTTCTCTAACGCACAAGAGTATATTTAGTACGTCCACAAAAAGTACATACATATTTAAATAAAGTAGGTAACAGAATAGAAAATAGAATAGAAAAAAAAAACATTCAACAACACGCGACTAGCGTTCTGCGGCTCTCGGCAAAACAACATTCAAGCGTGAGGCGAACAAATTTTATCTGTTCTTGATTATTATGATTCTTATTCTGTCCATATATTAAATATTTATAATAAATATTTAATTAATATAATTTTATTTATTTGTTCATAATATAGAAATGTTGAATAGTAGTTGAATGATGTCATTGTTTATTATTTAAATATTGATACAAGTATTACAAGTTCTATTTGTTAGATTTTACATTTATTCTTATTGGTTATTCATAATGTTTATTAGAAACTATTAGTTTCAAAACATAACTAATTATAAAATAGCATTCACAACAATAAATAAGACAAGCAATCAACAACAAAGTAAAAATAAACTCTGTTTCTTCACGTGTATTTAGTTGTGTGCGCTAGGCTAAGCGAGGCTGTGCGCTGTGTATGTGTGTGCGGTGTGCCTTGCGCGAAGACAGACGATATTCCCCTAGCCTCTCTAAACACACACGTCACTCCGTCGCTCGATCGCACTAACGATGAATGAAACCAACCGTTGCAGCAGCAGCCTCACTGTACACATTATTTATGATTCGCGCGAAAATAACACTATTTAAATACTTTTTTTGCATTATTGTGCAACAATAATTATTTTTAAATAAATATGTGTCGATTTATAAAAAAAATAAATTAGATAAATAAAATTATAATAAAAATAAAAAATATAAAATTACGATTTTACGCGGTAAGGCTCAGCCTCATCTGCCTCATCTGACGCACCGCCACTGCCCGTTATACGAGAATTTCATTTCATATTGTTTATATGTTCACGTTGAGTGCTGCCATATGCGACAGTAGAAACACTTGACGAACGAAAAAATTGTTTGTAAATTTAATACGCTTATTGTAAACAGTGGGCTTGGATGACGGAGTACGTGGTGCTTGGTTTTCGGGGGATTCACATTCTAATATTATCATGACAATGAAAATTAAGTTTATTTTAATTTATTATCAGGAGTAAGAGATTATATTTCTGCAAATCGCATTAATTTGTTCCTGGAAATATTGTCTATAGTAGAAATATTACCGGAAATATTTCTGTAGACGTTTTAAACGTCATTTTTTAAAAGTAAGTTAATGTGATTTTCTTTCCGAATACCCCTCGGCATGGATTAATATACAGAAAATTTATTGTCATGCATTGCTGCAATTGCTGAAATTGACATATTGACAGAAATACACTCGAAAGAATTTTTGGATTTAATCCATGCACTTATTACAAGTCAAATTTTTTATGGTTAAATAAATATCCAATGAAATTCTACCATTTCTGATCACGTGTGCGAAATTGACCAATGAGACCAACATTAAACTGACAGCAATCCATGGGACATTATCACTTATGTTAAAATGACAGAATAACATATGGCAGAGTTACTGACGGATATGTATTTTAATATTATTTTAAAACGACTTTCGTGTTTTCAATAAATAATTAAATTACAACTGCGAAAATTTTTCTAGCCGAATAACCCTCGACCATTGATAAACAACTAAGTACTTATAAGTTTGTCTACCTAAAGCACGTTGCTTTTAGGTTACCAAGCAACATGCTTTCGGCCATGACAAAATTATTTTGTAATATTATCAGTGACCTCTAATACATAATGAACTGGAAACTCATATGTTTCAACATTGTAAGGGGCTGGTCACGAGAAACGTCAACGTGGGAATCTGGGAATCCCTATCCTTGTTTAATTTTAATTATTGGTTCCCTCAAACACAGCAACTAAACAAGAAATTTGACAAGTGATCTTCGCAATAGTCTTTTACATATCATTATTGTCATTATCCACAAATGACGTTTGATGCAAAATATTTCATTTAGATACTTAAACCTATTTAAATAAAAAGAAAACATTAAGAATTGAAGTTTTGTTCAATAGGTGAACATTTCATGTTATCTGTCAAATGTCAATGTCAATTAGTCTTGATTTAAAAATACGAAAAACCACGAATAATTATTCTAATCGGTCTGCAGCAGTGTCAAATTTATTTGAAATAGTCTAATAAATATATCTCGGTCTCATTATTTTGCAGGTAAAATTCTTTCTTAAGATTGTTGCTTAACATTCCTCGACAAATTGAATGATAAAAGCCCACGCCATCAGCTCGGGATTTTGATCATATAATTTGTCTCGAAATGTTACCAAGCAGCAATCTCTTGAAATAATTTTTTCAGTAAAATAATGGACCATTGATATATTATAATACTATTGACAATTTCATGAAACAAAACATCATCTGAACATTTTCCTCAATTGCGATTCGTGAAATTTTTCGTGATGTTTTGTGGAGTGAAATTGCAATCCTTTTAGATCCCCGAACCTTTATTGTTGTTGCTGCAGTGATGACGTCAGTAGCAACAGTTAATAGTCACACTTTCAGAATCGCTTTCAACAGAAAATGTTTAACCTGCCAATTTTACAATTAAGTAGGTATTAAAAAGCAATGATTATATTTTTGTTCTAGACTGTAATAATTGCAATTGTGCAATGAGACAATTGATGGAACGTCGTCCTATCGACAGTTGACGATCGGTGGTCGCAGCTCTCTTTGGAGTTCGTTAAGCGTCGCAATCAGCCAACGAAGTGTAAAATTCGTCACAATCGTTCGCCATTTCAATTGCAAACCGCAACACTTAATATCTTTTCATTGCAATCAGTTCTATTATTCCAAGCCCTTCGCTCGAGCCTTCGCCCTACAAAAACTGATGAGTAATTTACTCATTGTAATCTGCGACAACGAACGCGAGTTTTTATAGTTTTAGTCAAAAAGCAATCTAACGTTGTTAGAGAAGAACACACCTCAGGGAAATACACTACAGATACCTGACTAGGATTGAACATGTATGAAACTTTGGATCCAATATCATCACACAAAAATCTCTTCTGTGAGATTGTGATCATATTAATTTATTTTTAATAAGAGTATCAGTTCCACGTAGTTCAACACCTCGTTTGTCCTATGTTAATGCATAGAAAGCCTCGCTAAAAGTACGTAAAAGCAATCTAGCAATTTCTAAAATTCTCAAGAAGTTTTATAGATAAAGCTAAATTTCGTAAATTTGTTTTACAGACGAAGAATGAAACTAGGTTTACACCTATTTACATTATCTAATAAATCTCTTGATAATAAAATAAAGCAAGTACAAAATTGCGTAAAACACACTTTTTCATTAATTTTTTCTATGGGTTCCAAAGATTTTTTTTAGAAATCTAACTTGGCAAAAACCTAGATTAGTTCTTTCACAGATATCTAGTAGGTACCTGGTTTACCTTCAAATTTATAATTGCAAATAGTAAAGCAGAAACTGCTACACCTCTAAGAGACGAGACCCACAAAGAGGAGTAAAATAAAAGTAAGATTTACACTCCATAAAATAAATCTGAGTCACTAGAATTTTCCTCTTAGTTAAATCTTAATTTCAAAGTCTTACGCACTATTCGCACAAGAAATCTTGGACGATTCTGTCATATTCTGAATTTTACACAGGAAAATGCGTGCACAAGAAGATTCAAATCTAAAAAATTTATACGTATTACAAATTATGTATTAAAAAATTGATTCACAGGAAAATGCAAATATAGAATTTTAGATTTGGCATAAATGCAAACATAGGTAGATGCAAACACAAGAAGATGCAAATCTAGAAAACTAGTTTGTCTCTTCAACACAAAATAGGTTGAACTGAACTAAATCAACAATCCAATACCATTCTTGAGTCCCACATACTTGGTTTTGAATGTATAACATTTCTAGATTTTCATTTTCCTGTGTTTGCACCTTCATATATATGTGAATATAAAATTCTAGATTTGCATTTTCCTGTGAATTAATTTTTACCTCTCGCCACTCAGTAGGTACTGTAAGAGAGGTATAATTGTAATAATGCTAAAATTTCGATAGTGAGTTTTCAATGGATAAGCACGTTTCGCGATGATATCTGTGTGGATGTTGGAGGTACGATAACTCAAATACCACTGAATAAAAACATTTTGTATACAATATTCTGACACCCTAGATTAGATTAGATTAGATCTGATTAGATTTTGGTGTTGATCGGGCAACCGTAAGTGGTAGTTTCTTGAAGATCTGAAGAGTTTTTCTGAAATATTCATAAAATCTATGGATTAATAGGAATTTTTTAAATAATAATGTATACTAAATGTTACTATCTATAATTTATATTTAAAATTTTGTTTCTATCCAGCACCATTTTTCTATGACAAGAAGTTAAAAATTCTACAAATTTGTTACAATTTTTATTTATCTGCCTACCAAAGAAAACCAGAAATGAAATATTTCAGTGTTAATGTCAAATAAATTTTTGACTTTTTGACAAATTGAAATTGAAAATATGAAATGTCAGTTATTATTTACAAGTTCATGATAAACTTTAATAATATTAAAAACTACAATTCCCGAATTCCCTTACAATGCGGTACCTATATTTGTGAGTAAGCACCTTCATACAAACTTAAATTAGTAAAATAGTAGTGTGGCGAGAGGTCATGTCACATCAGATTTTTTAATGCGGATATTGTAATACGTATAAATTTTCTAAATTTGAATCTTCCTGTGTATGAATATTCGAAAATGTTATTTTCTGGCGCTGAATGGCCACCCGTGATAGATACGTATCATCACATTTGTTAGCACATCCGCTGTTTGGTGATCCCTTTCCCATCGCACCTAATATTAAAATATTTACCTCTCGTCTTTCTGCAGTCAGTTTAGTAAACTGTGCATCGTCATTTTCATGTCCCCCCTGCCATGGTTGCCAACCTAACACTAACCATGTTCAAGCACTTCTTTCAAGTGCGCTACTTAAGTCTCTAAGATCTGTTTATATTTGAACAACTATTTTCGTGTATTTATTAAGTGGCCACACTTGCAGATGAATTCAATAATTGGATTGCGCATGAGAGATTAAAGCGATGATGATTTATGGATGATGCGAATTCGAGCTCTTGAAGAGATGGCCCAAATGGTTACAGTTGTTGGTGATTTATTGTAATTTGGAGGTTAGGAGCGTGTGTTGTTTATTTATGGATTTGAGCTTCGGTTAAGTAGCTACTTATGAGAGATTTATGTTTAAGTGCTACTTGTAACGCACTACGACTTCTCAATAACGAAAAACGAAACGCAATACTGTAAATTTATTTATTTACCATATTACTTGTTCATAATTCATTTTATTAAAATAGGTAATCCGTCGATCATAGATGAGTGATTTCGGTGTGAGGTAAGGCAATGCAGTCATTAAAACTCATAGAACTAAATAAGATTGAATTTAAATTTACACCGAAATGCAGTAGTATGAAATCAAAAGTATAATTTTTAAAAAATACTTCCGAATTTACATCCATCAAATGCATGCATGGCAATCTCTTATGATTTGTCTCTTACACGATAAATTTTGATCATGGTTCCTAACGAAAAAAAAAAAAAATTGGAATAAAAACTAGACGCAAGTATACCTAAATATCAACGATATATAATTTGCTGTAGCTATAGCCCTCAAATACAATATGAGTCCGGTAGACTCACTGGTCCGTCTGCGTTACAAATTTTGAAATTGCTTATTTTCAAATAATTAACTTAAAAGAATAGTATATTCTGTGAAATGAAGCATATTCAGCTGGAGTGGAAAGTTTGTGAGACGAGCGGTAGGCGAGTTTCACGGTTCCACGAGAGTGGAATAGCCATTCCAAACTTGTTGCAGACTATACTTTCTCTACGGCTGTAATTTAATTGCATTAAAAAACATAACCTAAAACTATTAAAATAAAAATATATGTATTTATAAAATAATATACTACATAAAATTAATAAATTAATAAATCTAACCCACCAACCAAAAACATTGAATAAAGTTAAATTATTATAAATTTCATTCAATCACTAGTGACGGAATAAATCCATTGCGTAACAAGTGATAGAATGTAATCATTCCATAATTGAAAATGATATAAGAATGATAACATTCTATTATTCTATAACAGTCGTATAGAAAAATATTTATCTGTTGTCAAATACAACATAAGACATAAAATAAGAGAATTCTAAATGCGGCATCGAATATATTACCGGATTATGACTAAGTACTTTGAGTATAATAAATAAATTTTATTAACGCTCAAATAGAATGATATTATTTCACGCATTACACAACTTTGATTTAATTATTAGAAGTTATCAATCCTGTGGCACGAAAAATGTTCTCTTAAGGAACGGTGAAATATAGTAATCAAAAAGAATTTTTTCAAACTTCGCCAAATAAATTGCACTAAATGACGCATACATTTTAGAGCCACTGTTTAAATTTTTCAAAATTTGATTAAAACAATGAATTTGAAAATAATATACCTACAGCTACAAGTAATACATTTTATTTTTCAAATTTTGTAAAAAAATCTTTTTTATTTTGAGCAAAATATCACATAGTAGGTTAGTCATGTTGTTGCTCGTAAAGGACATAGATGTGTATAAAACATTTTAAAAATAAAGTCTTTAAAATTTAAAACTAAAATACCTACTTTTATAATTAATTTGTAACTGAAAATATATGCTTACTAAAATTGTACATTTATTAGCAAAATAAAATATAATTTCCATCTTTTAGAAACATGAATTCAATATAAATCTATTAGACAGTAGACAGAAATAAACTAAAACCTAAGAAATCTACATCTGCATCTGCACCTTACAATGCACAAAATTACCTCTCTATTCAGTTCTCATTCATTCACGAAATCACAAAATTATCATCCTAGAGTCCTTTGCATATTCTTCAATTTCAATCTTACATCCACCCCCTCCCCCTGCTTTCACTCAGCGAAATTTACATGAAAATGCGCGCACTTGCCGATAGCAATTTGTCTTAGTTCTTACTTCCGTTGACGTATGCAAAATGGCAAAAAACAGCGTTTACGAAAAGCCAAGTGAGAAGAGACGTTTTTGCGACGCGATGTAGAGTGTTTGTTTATTTTGACAAGCGAAGATTGTTTGATATAATAAATTTTGTAATAATGGGAATATGATTGAAATATTTATGTACAGTTGACTTTTTTGTAGAATTTTTTTGATGTTCGTTGAATATTACGTAATTTCGGCGGGATTTTTGACAAATAACGAGAAACGTATTGTTTATTTTGCATAAATATAATAATAAATCTAGGTAGGTACTTACCAGGCTTGTTCCTGATTTAGATATTTCTGGAATACGACGATAAATGTGTTGTTTTCTGTAAAGAAAATAAAAAATATTAAGATATAAATATCAAAAAATTTTGACGCTGCTCGTTTTTACCTCCCACCGCATATTCTTTAGATAAAGGAGGTATTTATAATTTAAGCACTTACATGTAATATATATACATTCATAGATTCCAAAAATGAAATAACAATACTGAATCAAGTTTGTTTAAATTTTGTTTTACAGCAATAACGTTCTTACTTCGCGATTCATAAACAACTGAATTCATAATATTATAAACGATTAAATTATTTCTCAATTTAAAAACAAGTTACCTAATTGTTATAACCAATTATTTTTTAGTTAATTGCCATATTAATTATTACTGATGTAAGGAATACAATTATTTATTCTATAAATATTTTATACAGTGAACTGTAAAAATACTATACCGGATGTCTCAAAATATATTTATTTAAATATCAAATTATAATAGTTAGACAGTTACTGAACAATAAATTATTTTATTTATAGTCAGTGAACTGCAAAAAAAACGTAACTATACTGGGTGTCTTAAAATTATATTTTTAAATAAATATAGACAATTTTTTTCGGGGCATAAAATTTCTGTCTGATAGCGGCGGCACTAAACTGAATCGTCAATATTAATTTTGGGAAAGAATAATTTCTAATTCATTGAAAGCTTTAAACCAGCGAATTTTTTTTTCAGGATTCAGTAGTATCAAAGAATCCATGTGCGAAGCTTTACACCATTGATTTCCAAACTTTTTTAAACGCAACACACTTTACACTTTTTGTATGGCACACCAGATTTTTGAAAAAAGAAATATGGATTCTTTCATGCTTCTGAATCCTAAGAAAAAAAATCATGGCGAAAATTATCTGTCAAATAGTGCCGCCGTTAAATTTAACGAGGTTTGGAAAAGAAGAATTTCTAATTCATGATAGCTTCAAAACAGTAAGTTTTTTAATTTAGTAGAATCCTCAAAGAATCCGTGTGTGAACAGGGCTTAGAAAATAAAATATATTTTGAAATACAAATTATGTAAATCACAAAATGTCAAGGCACACTTCCACACTTGAAAAAACCAGCGACACGCACCGTTTGACAAACACTGCTTTACATCCTGTTCGCACGAGGATTCTACGAAGATTCTAAATCCTGGAAAAGAAGAAGTTTTTTTTCTTTCTAGTGAGAATTACCTGCTAAATTGCGGTGCTGCTAAATTGAATCTTCAATGAGTCTTGGAAAAGAAGAATTTATAATTTATTGATTGCATCAAAACCAGATTCAGAATCTTGAAACTTTTCCTTTTTCAGGATTCAGAATTTTGAAACTTTTTCTTTTTCAGGATTCAGAATCTTGGTAGAATCTTCAAAGAATCCTCGTTCGAACAGGGCTTTACACACTCAAATTATATAATAATCACAAAATAAAATTTAGAAGAGTAAACAAAAGGATATAAAAAAAACTCATGAACTGTGCAATTAATAATTATTTATTATAATCTTATTATAAACACAGGTACACTACAGTGCATAAATACCTATATACATCTTATCTAATATTGCTCTAGTGTAATGCTAAACAAAACACCATCAAATCACTGTTGTTCCCTATCATTTGTCAGCTCTTCTTCACTGTTCACCCCACCCCCTAGGCTGGCCGCAAGTGCGTTAGGATTATAATAACTGAAGTACGGAAACAGTTGCATGGAGTTGTTGTATTGTTGACAGAGACTCAACATCGATTGTTGGAAATTCTTCCCGTATTTAGGGAGGGTTTTGTGGATCTGGTCGTAGAGGAATATGTCGGACTTCGGGTCAGGGTAGTACGCGCCCTTTTGGTACGCCGGGGATTTATGCTGGAGAAACAAGGGCACGTCGTCTTTGACTAAGACTTTAACGGCTACTTTGCGAGCGTTTTGGCTGAGGATGGTTGATTCTTGCATTTGGAGCTGTTTTCTTTTTGTCTTGTAGCGGCGGTTTTGGTACCATATTTTCACCTGAAATTAAAAAAAAAATTGAATTACTTTGACACTAAATCAAAAAATGTTAATCCGTAGTTTTCTCAATTGAATTTATAGTTGTTTCGTCTAGATTCATGCTAGATTTCTAGTACCTACAATTATTTCCATTCGAGATTCGTTCGAGTTTCATACTTTATTTCCGAACTACTTATTCAAATTCAATCGGAAATCTGATTTATTCCGAGCCAAAACTTTTAAAGATTGGTCAAACTGACTGCACATTGAACTAAGCACTAGTACGAATCTCGAATAGAAAAATAGATCCAGGCGTTTATTTCTATACTGGAAAAAATACGGACATCGAATAGAACTCGGACTCGGATGGGAATTTCTGATTTACATTATACTAGAAATGGCTAAGAACTTCTCGGATGAATCTCGAACTAGAACCTAGACGAAAAAAGTATAATATCTGCTAGATAATATAGCAATTCATAGTAAATTTTAAAAAATCTAGGGGAAGTAATGAAACAATTTTTGAAAAATCTCTGATTGAGCTGGGATTTGAACCCGAACCTTCGGATTGCTGGTTATTACAGAGTTCTTTATTTGATATCTCGATGGGGTTTAAGCAAATTTTTGAAAATTGACAATTGACAATCGTAATTCTACTTTTCTTAATTTTTATAATAGATGGTTTTATTGTTGTGCGAATGTTTCCGAGTGAGAAGAATAGCTTGCATGAATAGAATAATGAATGTGGACGAGGCAAAAGAAGTGTATCAGGATAGAAATGTTTAGCGAATATTGATTGCTGGTTAAATGCTTGTGAATTGATATATAGGATGATTCAAGTTTGGCTTCCTGATGAAAGATTTAAACGAATAAGTACTGCGCAAAAATAAAATTACAATTTCTTAGGAAAGATTTTTTCGTTTAAATGACCGCCGCGGTTCCTGTGTAATGCGATTATCATAATTTTTGATTATATCGTGGCACAATACCGGCTCTTTGTCGTCTATTTTGCGTCGTATTTCTTGTTTCTGCTCACCAATCGTATACGGTTTGCTCGCGTAGACACTACTCTTCAAATAAACCAAGAGAAAGATGAGTTATTCAAATGATCTTTGCGGCCAATTGATGATACGGTCTTCAAAATTTTTGCGCAGTAGCGTGATTGTTTCTGCTACTGTGTGACTAGTGGCACCTTCTTATTGAAAATTGAAACCCGAGATTCTCGATGTTCATATTTTCCTTTTGGTCTCACAAATAGTTTGCTCTCAGAAGGTCATTTTTATAATAAGTTGTGATGATTTTAACGCGATTTTCGTCTTGTATTGCTCCGCATGATTAACTTTGTACAAGATTCTAGTCTACAAAAGTCACTTTAAGCGACGGCCGTCTAGGTTTTTTTCCGAATTCCTAGAATACTCTCGATTTTACTTTTTTTTTTCTATTTTCCACTCTTTTCCCCACTAATAACAGCCTAAACCCAGCCCGAAACTCGTACTCTACCGCATCGTAGCAATGCAATGTCATTTTGAAGTTGAAAAATACTGTAAGAGTGTTTTCGTTCCGAGTAAACTGTTTATTATTGGCTCCAAGGTAATGTTTTTACAAACATTTAATAGAGAAAGAATGGATCTACAGATGTGCCTTTTTAATATTTTAAAAATAAATTTCTATCAGGAGATATAACCGTGAAAAGTTTGCATGAATTGGATTTTTTTTATTAACTTTGATAATTTTTGTTATTAAAAGACACACCTGTTATAATTATTGATCCTTTGCGTATAATCGTTGTTGAATTACAATTTTATCATTCTTGTACTGGCCACAAATCACTCGCTACGTTAGTACGTTTTGTGCTGAATTTTAGGAGGTAGACGGGCCTCTTAACACTGGAAAATACCGTAGCTTTTGAGCATATACTGACTAGAGGCCGCCTTATGGCGTTTGTTGTGATCGGAAGATATGCGGGAGGAGAGATTTGCGGGATCGGAAGCCGTGATGTATTGAGGGATGCGTAATTTCTAAGTATTATTCTACAAAGTAAAATAACACTCACAAAACCTCAAAGAACTTTTCACAAAGTAAACGCAGAACTCAGGGTTATAGTAAAATGACATGCGTGTGACAAGAAGTAACAAAAAGAATAACAGCAAAACGCTGCCCGCAATACACCATGACTTCCAGCCTCGCAAGTCCCCCCTAATGCATATCTTCCGATCACAACAAGCCATGCATTGGTATAGGGAATTTCTAATCAGTTATGCTTGAAGACCGTAGCGATTAAGAAATATTCGCTACTAACATGAGGAAGCTAATCTTGACTAACCCTATACTAATATGACGTGTGGAATGATGAGTGTATCTAGATTTCTCCCTCACCTGCGTCTCGGTGAGCTTCAAGCTGTGCGCCAGGTCAGCCCGCTCGGGCCCGCTGAGGTAGCGCTGCTGGTTGAAGCGGCGCTCCAACTCGAACACCTGCGCGTGGGTGAAGGCGGCCCTCGAGCGCTTCTTGCGGCCCGTGGCCGTTGTGGCCGCGCTGGAGGACGGCGCCGCTGCTAACGACGGCGCCGGGGACGACACCTGGAGCTCGCAGTCGAACAGCGTGCCCGGGTGGAGATCTGAAACAAGGAGAAGTGGTAAATATCATGAGTTTTAACTTGTCATAAAAATATTACTTTATTCCTAAAAAATTGTTATGTCTTTATCTGTGCTCAATTTGCAATTTGGATGTAGCAACCTCGCATTTATCTATTTCTACGTCATATATAATATTTAAAAATGTATAGGAACGCGACAGGATCGATCAATTTAATTTTGACATTATAGGTTACCAATATTATTATTTTTATTTTTTAGAACGATTTGACTGCAACACATGTCATCAGCTTTTAAAATTTTGGAAAATGTATATTAAGATCTAACCTCTAATTAAAATAAGTCATAATATACTTATATTTAAAGTAAATGATATTTTAAGAAGTGAGAAATAAAAATGTACCTATAGTCCGGCGGCTTAGTGAAATTATTGCGCACTTCGAGCCAAAAGCAATTTTTTTTCTTATTTACCATACCTTATTGAGTATTTTAAGGGGTGGAAGCATCACCGGAAGTGTCCGTGTCAGCCGCCATTTTGAAAAAATTGTCCCCGTTTTTTGTTTTTCGCGTTTATCTTGCAAATGGTTTACATTACGAAGAGAACTGTTAAACGGAATTGTAGAGGACAAAAATCTCTACAAGATAGATTTATATAGGTAGATTTTTACTTCCTTGTACGGACTAATAAGAAAGTATTGTAATCGCGAAAAATTTCGGTTCTCAGATTTTGACGGAAATATCCGTTTTGACCTTTTCTAAATCCATTAAGACTAGTTTCGTCGTGACGTCTGTACGTACGGACGGACGTATGTTTGTCGAATAACTCAAATACGGTTAGACGTTTTCTACGAAAGCTGAAAGCAGAAGTAAATTTTTTAATCCATTCGAAAACCACAGCTAATTAAACTCAAAATATGAATAAATATATCTACATTCTTTAAATTTCGGCTCAACAAGGCCCTCTTAAATTTTTGAAATAATGCATCTAAAAGAAAAAAGTTCGACAAATCCAATGCTGAAACCCGGAAGTCGGTATTATTATCCGTTTAGAAATGACAGATGAATAAACACAAAAATGACTAATATTTATTTTGTTTTCTCGTAGAATATAATTATAGTCCAGTCAGGAGAGTCAAAAATTAACTGAAACCCAAGACTAATACATAACCAAATGAAATTTGGCATGTGAGTAGTTAAGAACATACAGAAACAAAAAAAAAATTCGCTCCACCTCGGTATGCTCCGCTTCCCACAAAAATTTTCAGTTGAAACTCAAAATTTTCTTGTAACGCATTTTCCTCGAAAACTGTCAAAGATTTTGTAAAACTGTTTTGACAGGATGAAAGCTGAGGAAATTTGCTATCAAAATGGTCTTTGAAAATTTTTCATAAGTATCACTGTGTAGGCTTCAGCCGTTTAATATTCGAATGACTTGAGAATTTTCTGTATAGTAGGCGCTACATTGAGAATGACGTAAAACATTCGCCGCTACAGAATGAATATGGTATAACTTCGTTAAAGAACATCATTTTGTAAAGATAAAAATTACATTTTATTCGTCGAGGCTTCCACTTTCAATTGCACTAATAACATTTGAATTTCCGACCCCGTTTATACCGAGAAACTTGCTTTTTAAAGAATCATAACTCAGTATTAAAAAACGTTCAAAGAGTTCTCAATATTTTCAATATCTATGAATGAAATTGTAAACTCGTAGAGGATTATCTTCACCAAATCATCCCCAATCACATGCAACTATTTGGAGGGTTGTGTGTTGTACGTCCGAAGAAAAAAACTGGTTTTCGCTACCTTCTTTATTTATAGGTTATGATCTTTTTTAGGAAAACATCTGTTACATGTACGTAGTAGTACAATTGATGAAACAAATTACAGAATCTTGTTGATTAGGATTTGTACTTAACGATAAGCTCATTAAAAATCAATTTACGGGGCAAAAAATGGCCTATTTTCAAAAATGCTCGTACCCGCGATAAATAAAGAAATCTATGAGATAGCGAAAACCAGTTTTTTTTTCGGACGTACAACACACAACCCTCCAAATAGTTGCATGTGATTGAGGATGATTTGATGAAGATAATCCTCTACCAGTTTACAATTTCATTTATAGATATTGAAAATATTGAGAATTCTTTGAACGTCTTTTAATACTGAGTTATGATTCTTTAAAAAGCAAGTTTCTCGGTATAAACGGGGTCGGAAATTCAAATGTTATTAGTGCAATTGAAAGTGGAAGCCTCGACGAATAAAATGCAATTTTTATCTTTACAAAATGATGTTCTTTAACGAAGTTATACCATATTCATTCTGTAGCGGCGAATGTTTTACGTCATTCTCAATGTAGCGCCTACTATACAGAAAATTCTCAAGTCATTCGAATATTAAACGGCTGAAGCCTACACGGTGATACTTATGAAAAATTTTCAAAGACCATTTTGATAGCAAATTTCCTCAGCTTTCATCCTGTTAAAACAGTTTTCCAAAATCTTTGATAGTTTTCGAGGAAAATGCGTTACAAGAAAATTTTGAGTTTCAACTGAAAATTTTTGTGGGAAGCGGAGCATGCCGAGGTGGAGCGAATTTTTTTTTTGTTTCTGTATGTTCTTAACTACTCACATGCCAAATTTCATTTGGTTATGTATTAGTCTTCAGTCAAAACCTCTCCTGACTGGACTATTAAATTGTGGCTACACCAGAGTCTCCAAAATTTTGAAAATTATGTTTTTTATTGAAAAATGTTTCAGAAATCGAATGCTTAAAACCGGAAGTCGATATCTTTATCCGGTAAAATATTACAGCCATTATACTGTGTTATGACAAAAAAACCTGGAATCCTCTAGCAGGGAGATAGAGTTTGGAACGCGAAGAGCACAGCAGTTGCGGCTGTGTCCGGATCGTCCCCTCGGACGACTTTATAAATAATTTGAAAATACACAAAATTCATTTTCTTGATTTTCTATAGCAAACAGTGCCATTTATAAAAAAATCTATATAAATCTATCTTGTAGAGAATTTTGTGCTCTACAATTCCGTGTAACAGATAAACGCGAAAAACAAAAAACGGGGACAATTTTTTCAAAATGGCGGCTGACACGGATACTTCCGGTGATACCTCCACCTCTTAAAATACTCAATAAGGTGTGTTAAATAAGAAAAAAAAAAATTGCTTTTGGCTCGAAGTGCACAATTCACATTATATTTACTGTAAGCCGCTGGACTACTATTACCTATTGTTATGGTTATGGTACCACTTGAAATATAATGGATTGAATTTGAGAACCATCAGATATTTTCTGTTATTTATTACGATCGTGTCACGTGTCAATCATTAACATTACTATACCTATACCGTTCAAATTCCTATACTCCTTCAGTGTGGACTTTTATGGAGTCAGGCATACAATATCATTGAAAGATTGATTTCTCGACTAGGGTGTTCAATAAAAAGAAATTTTTTTGGAAAAACAGTCAATTTATTAAACTCCAATAAAAGAATAAAACACCTCTTTTTATAAAATATACCTACTACTTTGAATCTCCAAGACAAAAAGAACGAACTAGATGCCTAGAGAGAGAAAGACAGTAAATAATTGGCTACATAGTACGCAAAATGTCCTTAAGGATAGCATTGTCTATCGTTTCCACACTGAATCTAGAGTGTAGAATTATAGGAATAGATAAAATAAATTCAATAAATCATAGGTATGTGCTTTTTTTTCTTAATAAAGAGTTATTTGTTAATTCATTATATTACTTGAGCTAATGAAAAGAACTCCACTATGGTGCTCAAATTGAGGCTTATAAGGTAATCATTACGACACGGCAACAGATAAAATAATATACTACATGACTGTTTTATATGTTTTGTTGTCATACGTAGATATCCTATATTGTACAGAATAATAAAATAAAACTCTGCACCTACAAAAGCATTAATAATTACGATTTAATTTCTTTTTAATTTAACGTAAAAGTTAAAAGATTGGATTTCGAACAAGTTAGAGAATGATTAGTTTAAATTTAACTGAAAATGTTTAAACCGCCTTTATAAATTAATGAAGCAATTTTTCAATATCAGATTCTCCCTCAAGTTATTAACAAAAGAATTCTTAATCATTACCAAATTACAAACCCCCGTCTCTTGTCTATTATCTATTAATATTACAAACATCAAGGTGGCCAGGCTTAACAACAGCGCATCGTGTCATAAATCATAGCCGCCTCACTCCATTCGAAAAAGCATTAAGCTTCAGCTACAGGCAATTACTGGAATTAAGTAATGGAAAGCACAGAAAGCTTTCAGGCAAAATGGCCAGCTGAGTAGGTACCCGCAGGTACCAGGCGCCATTTTATAACGTAGGTAGAGGTGCACCCCTTCCACGAAGAATAGACAAGATAGGTGAAGGTGGATCATCATTGGAAAAAGAAAATGACAAAAGAATGAGGAGGTATTTTTAGATTCGTAAAGAGCTCGAGCTAATGTTTACAAAATGAATAGTTTGCCCTTTCGACTTTCAGGAAATTTATATATGGTAATTGAGATGTATAGAAGAATTTCGTTGGAAGGTATATTCTAGAAAATTGTATAAGAAGGAAATTTTTGAATTTAATCAGTTGCAGTTAAAACACACAAAATATGAAATTATTATGAACCTTATTATATTTTTTGAGGTCCGTACCTAGTTACTTATGTTATAATGATCGTAACGTCAATCATTATGGTAGTTGTGAAGATTATCAGATGAAGTTTTTGTCTCACCTCGAAAATTCGAGACGAGAAATTTACTGGTTCTCGTTTCGTAATTTCGAGACGAGACGAGAACGAGACGAGGAATTTCTCATCTCGGCTTCGCCTCGTCTGATAATCTTCACGACTAGTACCATAATGATTGACATTACGATCCTTTTATAATATAAATATCTATACTATCTGATGCCGTTTCATAATGACAAGAAGAATATTATTATCCTCAATTTGAGAACCATATATAAATATGGTTAGCGTTAATTATAGGCCAAGGACCATAATGAATCCAGTATGATACTCGGTACCAGGCGAAGCCGAGTTTGATAAAACGACGTGTTTACTATCATTATATAACAAATAACTATTTAGCAAAATGACGTTTAAATTAAGATTTCATACTAATAAAAGTTAAAGTGTCAATTTTTTTGTAAGCAACAAATGTAACTATTCTACGATTGTTTTTTCAATATTATTATAAATCGACGAAAAAATTATGTGTAAAACTTAGAAAAGCAGTTAAAAACTTGTCTAACCGTTGGCTAAATTTATAGACTCGGCTTTGCCTAGATAATAAATGCCTGCTGTCTGCTGTGTGTTAGTAAAAAATTTTACCAACAAATAACAATTTTACGACATGTTAAAATCTAACTTTTCTGAATTAGTATAATAATCATAATTTTTTTTAAGATACTGATCTGTATCTTATTTTTTGTAACTCGATAATTTTTAAATGAGCGCTATTTAATTAGGTACCAAATTACCAATTAAAGTGATTTACTGCCTAATATTTACGGAGAAGCAAATAGTGCATCTAGTGTTGCCGCGAGACGAGACTTGGCGAGACTTAAGGTCAGTCTCGTCTCGGTCTCGAAAAAGTCTCGAACACCTTGGTCTCGTCTCGGTCTCGCGATGGTCTCGAGTGCTCTAGTCTCGTCTCGGTCTCGAGTCTCGACGAGAGTCTCGACTTTTTAATATTTCTTAGAAGTAAGTAGGTATGTGTTAATAAAATATATTACCTGTCGTTGCATTAAAGAAGACCACCGTAAAAAACTAGTAAAGTAAGCATTAGGAAAATGGAAGCTTGAGTTTTGATGAAACACCAAAATATTAAAATTTAAAAAATATACATGGACCTGGCAATTTTACACGACATACTCACTATCCACTATCCCGCAAGTCTGTATTGTACAGGCACGGAGATTTTAACTACAGCTATTTGTACAAACATGTTTTTTCAGTACATTTAAATATTTTTGATTAATATTCCACATACGTCACTTTTGACCAATTAGAATGCTCTATTTGATCGAAGAAGGTAGTTTTTTAACGAATATTCCATATACACGTCATTTTTAACAAATGAGAATGCATTATTTGTTCTTAGAAGACATTTTTAAGCAATGAAATTAGATAAAACCACAGTAGATATGTCCATGGTTACCCTTTGTTGATATATAAATATAATTCGAGCCATAATTTAATTAGGTAAAATTATAATTCCTGCGTAGAAACGACAACTCAGGTCAAAATTTACACAAAGCATTCAAAAATTTCACAATACAAAACATCAACTGAAATAGAAACGAGTTGCTGTAGAAAGACAACAAATTATTAACAAAAAATCATTTCATGAAGCAGTCTACTTTTGTCAAAATTATGTGTGTGGAGTGTGGAATAGTTACTATTCATATGAAATTATAAATTTAGAATAATTTTTTTTTAAATAAATAAAAAATGATCTAACCTTTATTAAAAAATGTCTACTTTTAAACTAATATTACAAATCAATTATTTAAAATGAGACTCGAGAGTCTCGATGAGACTCTCGGCGAGACTCGATACTGGTCTCGTCTCGGTCTCGGGTCTGTTATCGAGACTAAACTGATGGTCTCGTCTCGATTTTTCGAGACGAGACGAGACGAGACCGAGACTAGTCTCGAGTCTCGCGGCAACACTAAGTGCATCTGAATAGAGACAAAAAAAATTTAATTTTAACTGCATTATAAATACTTACATTGAATCACTTTTGAGTGACTGTTTTTAATCTATAATAGGAATCAAAATCTGACAAATAAGTCAGATATTTTTAAATTTAGGTAGGTAATAATTGAGGGTCTGTTTTCATTTTCTATACTCGTAAGTACATTAGAATAAAGTTTCAGATAAATCAAAAAATAATAATAAAATCATACAGCATCTTTGTAAAAAGATTAACAACACTACTACCTACTAGATAAATTATGTGCAAGTTATTAATTTAGACACAACAATCTTTAATTATTAAAAATAAATAAATAAATAAAATCTGCACCTACCTTTGTGCGTCGCAACTCCGTTTTTGCTCATATCCAGAGCAATTTCCGCAGAATTTTCCGTCTCAAATTTCTTCTTGCTCAAAATATCATTAATAGAAAACGGCGTCACTGATAAACAATTATTATTAGCACAAGTTTTTAGCGAAATCTCATCCATTTTACTCGATTAAACCAGAAAACAACACAAATATTTAACCAAAAAATCTTACAGATTATAATCCATGTTACAGATTATAAAAAATTAATTAGCCGTAGATTAAGAACAGCAAAGTGTATCGTCTATGAAATCTCCGATACAACTGTTCATCAAACTAAATTGTTTCTGACACTTGAGGGCTCTCTCTTAAGAAGAGGCTATCTCGCTCTAAACAACTTGACGGACTGTCTTCCGTCTCGTTTTAGTTCAAAAACACCCTTATTGGTACATCCCATAAGACTCATTTAAACAAATCATTCCCCAAACAAAAGATTTTTAATAAACAACCTACAATTAAACAAAATTCAATTATTTAAACAACTCATTTTCCAGCAATCAACTTTCGGCCTTACTCCCCCTCTCTTAAGGGTCATCTTCGCTTGCGCATCAACGTGGAAAGTGGCTCCCACTTATCTGGCTGTCTCTGTCTAACACCAAGAGATACTTGGCCAATGAGGGCGACCCTCAAATGAGCTGGCCAATAAAATGGCTGGCTTTTTATTACGTCGAAACCAATAATTCTGGAGAGGATATTGATGAGGACAGAGTGTTTGCGGTGTAGTCTTTCACGACAAAAACGAAGGATGTTAAGGGGGAAAGGGTTTCTTATAGGATTGATTTAAATCGAATCAGAATGGGGAGATTGATGTTTTTTATTGTAACTGAAGATTTTTTGAACGTAAATTTATTTAAATTTATGAATTAGAATTATGAACAGATAAATATATTTTGTAAATGTAATAAAAAACTTCTTGGCTGGATAAAGATGAGGAAAGAAAATTGGCTAAGACGATCCTCTATCGTGTCAGAAAATATCCAAAAACATAGATTTCGCCCGCCACTCCACAGCGTTTTGTTAAATTTATAATCTAAAAATATTGTTGAAGATACAAGTACCTACCTACAATCTACAAAATGGTCGATATAGAATTTAAAATTATTGCTGTAAAATCGAAATATTTTAATTTGAATTTTGACAATTTTTGTTATTTTTTAGACACGAATATAATAAATAATGTTAGCTACCTACGAGTGTGACTTTGAGCGACAACAATAATTTTAAATTGTATTTTTGTTACTTAGGCCTTATTAGCCGGCAGGCCTTATTACCCGCACCTACCTTATATAGAAAACTGAGCAATATTAAAATATGGTTAGGAATATAGGGAAATTATATAAATTGCTTCGAATTTGAATAGACTAACATAAATATTTTTAAGCACACATTGTGAGTTTTCGGTATCTAATAAAAGTATACCTACCTATATACTTTATAGGTATAGATATTTTATTTTTATATGTATATATAGCTAGTTTACCTAGCATTAAAAGTTTAAAGAAAAATAAAATTTAAAAAAATGGCATTAAGATCAGCATTGAGGACATTTTAAACAATTTGGCAGTGAAATTTTTTTTAGAAAAACTTAATTTTCAAATTATTTTGAAAAGCAGATACTTAGGTACCTACCACATTTTAATAGGTAATTGGTAAATAATTTTATATAAACTTTGTTAATTATTGTTTAGAAAGTTCGAAAAAAACAGATTCATTTTTGATTTAAATTATTTTTCTCTTTTTACTTGTATTCTTTCGTTAACATAAATTCCGATTAATCTGAAAAGGATCGCGTAAAAATAGAGTCTGCAATAAAATGATGCAATAAAGGGGTTCGTGCTAAAATCCTGTTTGGGGGATAATCGAGATTTTAATATTTTCTTATTTTTTGCTGATAACCATTCAACAGGATTTACTCCCAATTATAGAATGGTAGATGATATTATAGTGGAATCCAACTACTAACTACTTCCATAGATCACATAGATTCGTCTTCAATTCAAAGCGGCAACAGAAGGATCCGTGTGTGATTTAATTGCAAGATGTTACACAATTTAATGAAAACCAGCCACACACTACACTGCAAGCCGAGAGACTTGAACCGCAGAACTCCGGGTTCGTACGTCGGTATACGTCATCACATGCAGAGAGCTGTGCATAAGATTAGAGGCCCATCTACCTTTCCTAAAATCCAGCACAAAACGTGCTAACGTAAAGCGAGTTGTTTCGTGGCCAGTACAAGAATGGTTAAATTATATTTCAATAAGGATTATATACTTAAAGGATCAATTAATAGTTGTGTCTTTTTAAAATTTTAATAAATAAATTGTACATGATTATAAAAATTCTTAAAAATTCATAAAAATGTCCAATTTATCCAAACTTTATACGCGGCTATAACTTCTGATATTAGAAATTTATTTTTTAAATTTTAAAAGGCACATCTATAGATCCATTCTTTCTCTATTAAGTGCTTATAAAAACATACCTTGAAATCAATAATAAACTAACAGTTGTTTACTCTCAAGGAAAACACTTTTATAGTATTTTTCAACTTCAAAATGACATTGCATTGCTAGGATGAGGCAAAGTATGAGTTTCGGGCTGGTTTCAGGCTTTCAGGCAACCGTAGTAGTGGGGAAAAGAGTGGAATAGAAAAAAATCTAGAGTATATTCTGGGAATTCAGGAAAAAACCGAGACGGGCCATTTAAACCCGCACAGCTACTGCCTCTTAAGTAAGTAATATAGCTTGGGAATCAATCAAAATATAGTATTAATTTAGCAAATGGATAGTTTCAATTTTACTTCAAAATAAATTAATGATCACAACTTTACCTCAAATTAAATACCACATTACATAAAGCACCCCATTCAATACCAACATGACTGAGTAACAAAAATTAATCTACATAAAAGCTAAGTATTCCCCGCTTAGGTTATTATTCTCCGGTATATCAACGTATAAAATTTCTGGCACGTGCCTCTCGCAGGAAAATTAGTTCCTTAATATCCGCAGTTCCTGTCAGCGCTGCAGTCGCATCACGTGGTCACGTGCACGGCCGCCTATGACTATGACAATAAAATTTCCGGTTTTGTAAACAACGAGTTAATTACTGACTGCTGCTGAGGTTTGTGTTTTGTTTGTTTTGGTTGGCAACTGATCTGGGTTTATAGGGTTAGTTATTTGGAGATGATTGGTTTAATAGCTCTGTTATTTTTGACAGTTTGGAGATTGAGGTAATTAAAGTAAGGAAAAGAACTTAATAGTGTTGAGAAAAGTTTCTGGGATTATAGTTTGATTTTCATGTAAACGACAATGAGTTAGAATTTGGCCTTTTACCAATATTGGGTGCGGCAGTCTTATAAATCATTGATAGAATATGGATTGAGTCTTGGTTATAATGGATATATTACCGTCAAAACACGAAGTCAGATAAAACAAGTTTTAACTAGTAAAACTGGGATCTAACCTTACCGAACCAAACCCAAGTTTTAAATAGTCAATATGCGAAATTTGGTAAGGTTATGTTAGGTTAATTTGTACAAATAGCCTTAATTTTTCGAGTTTTTACTAGTTTAAATTATCGAGAAAAAAAAACTCAATATACTTGAAAATGTACAAAAAATGGCAAATATTCAGAGTGCAATAACTCGATTGCATTTAATCGAAATGAGATGAATCTTTGAGTTCTAAAAAGTTTGAGGTTTTCTCTTAAATGTGATGCAACTTTTTTGAAAAATTCATAACTTCGCGCCAAATCATTGCAGGTACTCGAAATTTTCAAGAATTTACAGGATAATGAATGATCTTTCTTGCTCTGTTGGTTAATTGTGTCCACAATTTTTTTAGCACATCGTACGAGCTGTCAAAGTTGGACATTTTTGACATCAGGACATTTTTTTCTTAGAAGCAAGGGAGCGGGTGGAATCGATTTGGCATCACATTGACTTGCATCACACTAAAGAGAAAAATTCAAACTTTTTAGAACTCAAAGATTCATCCCATTTCGACTAAATGCAACCGAGTTATGAAACTCTGAATATTTTTGGTGCATTTTCAAGTGTTGCGTTTTTACATGGTACCAGATATAACCAGCTAGATACTTATTTTGTATTCTGTGTAAAGTTGAAGTTGAACAATTAATAATAGGCGTTGGCGTTTCTATGTTACACGGTTCATAATGATACAGTACAGTAACCTATAAATATTTTGTCACCTTTAAAGAATACAGAAAAAGAAACCCAGTTATACATCCATTATAAACCAGCTTTATAATATTATACCAATGGACTATTGGCATGATTTTTTTTAAATTAAATATTTTTAAAGAGATAAAAACTTGGACCTCGTATTTTTTATTTTCACAAAATTTTTATCGACAAGCCTAAATATAATTAATGAAAACTAATATTTGATATAACGTGCTGTCATATCTCCTATACAAAATAAAACGTCACAGCAAATTTCTTTCTCAATTTATACCTATATTTTTTAAAATAAAATTTGTACTTTTACCAATGTTTTCTACCTAACATTAGGTATTAGGTTCATAGTGATAAAAATTTAATTTTCAGTGTCTCATCAAGTTTAGCCCATTATTGAAGTTTGTGTTCTATAAGAATTTACACCTTTTCCTCAAGTTGGGTGTGGCAGCTTAACATATTGTGAGTCATCGGTATAAAAAATTAGACAAATATTTTACCGTGAGGGCGGTTTTTAGTTGGAATGTGACGGATAAGTTATTTCTCATGATTAATGAATTATTGGCCAGTTATTGAAAAATATGTTCTTAAAAATAAATAATTTAAAAACCTTACCGTAAAAGAAGAATAGAATAGGGATAATTAATTGATGACTTACCTAGAACAAAAAAATTTGTATTATTTTTCACAATTTTGTAAATAAATTTATTATTATAAATTATAAAGTAAATCGCGAAAAAAAATTTGCTTCACCAAATTTCAGAGAGTAGAAACAATCTTTATAACAGATTCATTCGCGAGGGTAGTAAAATTAACCCTTGACTGTATCTCCGTCTCTTTCTATGTTGTTCGGACGGATGCACAGGTCCATGTAATCATTGCATTTGGGCAACAATACTGTTCTTTACGCCGTGTTTTGTTATGCTAACTCTACCATTGTCTTCAAATCACTTACGAGTTACGAGGAAGTAGAATGTACCCTCTTTACTACCCTATAGATACACTTGCCCTTTGCGGTCAGGTCACTGACATTGTACCAGGAAAATTAATTTCTTTTGCAATACAATAATATAAAAACAGCACAGTTTTATAGTGATTGAAGAATCAATGGAAATGAAATTTCTTTGGCTGAATTGAAAGATTAATTAAAAACCGTTGTACTGGATTTAGTAACTTTATTTTTGCACGATCGGTCACTTCTTAGCGTTTAATATGGATCTGTTAAAAGGTGGTAAGTAAATTAGTATGCGATAAGAACTAAACAACAACTCAACAACAGAAACCAAGGCAACAGCATCAAAACCAACATAACCAAAACCATACATTTAACATAAGTAATTTTTAAATTTATTTTTATTGTATCAATCGTGCAAAATATTATAGGTATAAGCACCACGAACATTAGGTGAATTTTATACCGGTTTCGGATAATATTAGAAACTTCGATTACCTACGTCTCGATTTCAAAACAATATTCTCAACCAGTGAACTGCACTTACCGCCCTTACTACTTATACTAGTATAAAACATTAACCCTCAACGATTCTATCCTATAACAGGATCACAGAGAGAGGTGTCAAAATTTGAAAACGAATAAATTTTTATATTATCAACTGTAATTACACAAGAGCTTTTTATTTTGACGCATAAATTTATGTTTATATTGAAATCTTGTTGCCTAGCAATTTGAAAAGAAAAATTGTTCAATAAAATCACATCACCGTAGGTGGAGTGATTTTATTTTAAAACAATTTTTCCATTCAAATTGCTGTCAAGTGACAAAGTTGAGATGTCAAACAGAAATTTATTCGGAAGAAATAAATGCTCGAGTGTAATTCAACGAGATAATTTAACGACTCTTTAGGTTCTTATTCACAAATATTCCCAAAATATCATTTCACTGACAAATATTAGAAATATGAAGCAACTGACATGAGTGTTTTGTTTATTGTTTGGAAAAAGGTAAATAAGGTTTTATCACTTGTAAAAAGTTATCTGTTTTATCCGCTGTCAAAGCGATAAAACTGTGTTTTGTTTACGGCTTACTTTTTACTTTGAATCCTTGAAATCTTTAGCTTATTAATGTTAATGCCCAATTTCTTGTAGACTTTATTATATTGCAAGGAATGTGATGAACGTTTTGTTTAGCCAGATAATAAGAGTGTTTTTTAATATCTCCTTCTGGAGGAAGTGCCCTCGACTATCCGGTCTGTCTTAAAAACCATCTCTGATTACAAAAGCACACATCAGCATCTCAACGTAGCACGTGTGTCTTTAGTGTTTACGAGGCATGTGTCTTTATTTTGATTGAATCTGTTGGGAGCCCTGAAGCATTTCCGCTGCCGGTGGAAACTAATCGACATACCAACCTAACCGGGAACCGAACTATTCATATATCACTTACAATCACACCGCATGCATACAAACATGACCAATATATAAAATTATTCATTATTGCAGGTGTTAGCTGAGCCGACCGTCGCATACTGATACAATTAATTCAGAGGGTTGAGTAAAAAATTACAAAATTATAATAGATCAATTAAACTTCGAGAAATCCAATGCCGCAAACTCCGTTTCAATATCTCGCTTAATTTTCGAGATATTATGTATAACCTCAAAGATGAGAATTGGATAAAGTGATAAATCGAGATAACTCGAATTTTAAATTTAAAAAAAAATTTAATCGCGGTTAGCGGCATTGGGATTCTTAGCCCAGGAAAATAATTTCAAAAGACGTCTAGAAATCACTCAGAGGTAAATCACAATCACGGTATCAATTGTTGACTCTTATGTTTTGAAACCCGCTGAACACGTCTTGGTATGTTATTTGCTCGAATTCGCACTCTTTGTGCCCCAAATTAATTCAAGATGGCGGACAAAATTGGGTCCAAAAATAAGTTTTTTCAAATTTTCGTATTTATTGTGTTTAATGAGCTGTAACTTCTGAACGGACAAAAATTATATCAATATACTATATAATGTTGAAAAATTTACAAATTCTACGGAAACAAATTATTTTAGCTTAACTAAGGCCGTCAAAATTATTTTTTTAAATAGAGAAATGTTCGAAAAATGTATTGCAATAAATCCAGAGATGATATTTTTATCAGTTAATAAATTACAGCCGTTTTCATGCAGGGAGACATAATTTAGACTTGGTTTTTAACGATAGAAATGTTCAAAAAACATTGTCGCGATTCTCTCGAAAACTCGGATTCAGAAATGAAAAAAAAAAGTTGGTGCAGATTCGGTTCAACATAAATATTAGAAGTTCGGGTTTGGCTTCAAGTTCACGAAAAAAATTGATTCGGAGCAGTTTTCGGTTCTTTGATAAGATAATTAGACTTACGGAAATACAGACAAGAACAGTTATAAATTTTAAACACGAGGAACACAATTTTGTAATAGTTTAGGCAAAAAATGATTTCAACTAACAAAAAGTGGGTTCAGTTCCGGTTCGGGATTCGGAAAATATTGGAGGTTCAGGTTCATGAGAAAGATGGGTTCGGAGCGGTTTGGAGTTCGGATTCGGTTCGGTTTTTGGTCTTCTCTTTCTAGTTTAAAAACAGGCTATAATAAATTCATAACACAACTTATTTTTGTGCTGAACACATTTCATAATCTAACTAAAGATATTCGCTCCAGTGGCGCAATTGGTTAGCGCACGGTACTTATAGGACAGTAGTCGTGAGCAATGCCGGGGTTGTGAGTTCGAGCCTCACCTGGAGCAAGATTTTATAACAAGCGTAGCATTGTAGATACGTAAGTTGTCGCAGATGTGATTCACAAAATATCACAAAATATGCTACAGAAAGGTTTGAGGAAAGGTACAAAGGGTTTAAAAAAAGAACGGAAAAAGATTATAAAAATAATCTGATCTAAATAATCTGATTATCAGAACTACTATCTCATGTTAACTGCATTAAAAATCAAATCATTATGATTTTTCAATTTTTCTAAGCATAAACAATCAATGATTCTTTTCTTTTTTCTTTACAACTTAAAAGTTTAGTAGATAAAAGGATGTAAGATCTAATTCGACATCTGAAAACTAAGAGTATAAGATGTCTTTTGAAGTTCTATTTCAGTTTACATTAGCAGTTCAACGAAGCCAAAGAAATTAAATAAATTTGTGCGACCGCTGTTCGTAAAATTCTACCACAAATTAGTCGCATAAAGCGGCACAAAGAAAGATAAAAGTTAAACTAATTCTGTTCCGTTTCCTGTATTAGGTAAATAAATATGTAAATAAAAGAGAGACACAACGATAAGGTTAACTCAACTAAAATGTCCCCAGTTCGATCCCAGTAACCGACATAATACCACTGGGCCCGAGTGGTTGGATTCCACTATAATAACCTCTATCATTTTGTAATAATTATTATGAGTTGATTGTATTGAATTTTACTCAAGTGGTTACCATCAAAATAAAAAAAAATTGTGCAGTCTTGTGGTTAGAATTCCAGACTACAGAATCGAACGTTTTTTATTGTAATCCTAGAGTATTTTGTAAAGATTTTGCTTCTTCTTCTTTTTAATTTGTTTTGTTGTGATTGACTTCCTATTCCTAACAATTATATGAAATAAATTTTATTTAAAAAAATTAAAATTATAATAAAGAATTTTAAATTCTGCTGTGGCCACCACAGTATTTCTCCGATTATAAATTTAACATAGGCGGTGTCAAAGTGACAAACGTCAATGTTAAAGTGCCATTTATCAATGTCAAAGTGACTTTTGTCAATGTCAAAGTGATATCTGTCAATGTCAAAGTGTTTGTTACTCGCGCACTATTGCTGCTCGCGCTGAAATAGTGCAAGAGGAACAAATACACTTTACGCTCGTAATACACACATAATTTTATCTGCGACTGAAAATATTTGTTTTTAATAATAATGGTATTCAGTTAGTTCAAACTACTTTCAATCAATTTATGTTTAATTTGTAACCATGACAATACCAATAATATCGAAATAAATAAACAAAAAAATTGTTTGGTTCTGTCATTATCTTTTATTTTATGTAAGCAAAAAAAATAAAGTGTTCTTTTTGCTTGGTCCTCACGTCCTCAGTAACAATTAACTTTACGTTGACAATTGAAAACATAAATATAAACTTTTCATAGTATTCGTAGATTAAACATTAGTTAATAAAGTTTTTTTTACAACTGATTGTATATAAAGCTCATAAGTGACTTTCAGTCGAAAATTCGTACGCGCTCTCAAGTTATCGTGCTGCCGAACAGGCAGACCGACCGACAGACGGTTGGCAGACCAACCGACAGACTTTTTTTAAATTACGTTTTTTTGATTCAGCAGGGTCTGTAACGTAAAGATTCATCAATATCTCGAACTGTCAAAAAATCACGATTACAATACAAGTAATTTGGATATTATGTTTATATTACTTGTATCATTCTATCATTCCTCCACTACTAGGAATTTTTCGGTCTAGAGTAGTCTAGAGGTAGCGTGCGCGCTTGTGGAATCACAACCCGGGGTTCGAGACCGACTGATGCTATTTAAAAATAATTATTTATTTATTTTTAAAATTTAATTTGAATATTTCTTGCAATAAAAACCATTTGATTGATGAAGAAACACATTATTTACAATTGTAAAGAATTTCACGATCTGAAAATCATTTAGGAGTATATGGCGGGCAAAAACAGCTTTTCGATGTTAAACTGCTATACCACGGTACAAGACACTGAAGGTAACCCAACTTGGCTTGCAAAAGTGACTGCTGAACTGGTTCAGTTTCGTGGTACTGAGGGGGTAGGGAATAACTCAATATGGCAGGAAACATAGGCCATCAAAAACCCGCGAGAATCGCTGATTAACGTGTAAAGTATAATTTCTATGTATATTCTGTAATTTATTATTGAGGCTTTTAAGTGAAATTGCTATATAATTCCTAATAAAATGTGGCCTATGCGATATGACACCGCCTAGCAGCGACAGGGCGAACTGTAACCTCTTGAGCAGTCATAAAACTAGTGGAAGGGGTATGCAAGTTACCGGGGCCTGTGCTATACCAACCTTTCGTTGGAACACACGGTATATTATGACAATGGATTCACACTATAAATACAGACAGTATAATCTATCAAAATGAGCTCCAATTTCATCGAACTTTACATGAATATAAACCATAGATATCACTTTCTCATCAAACAATCCTCAACCCACATTGATTTTCGCTTATGTCTGAGAGTGTACACTTCACTCTGGTGATATGTTTGCATTGGGTAAAAGCCATCGCGGCATGAGCCTTCCAGCAGAGCAGACTGGGTCTAGATTCTAGAACGGCATCACGACGCAGGGTGCCTTGGTGCTGGTAAACACCAAGTCAATCGCGAGCACAAAGTGCCGATTGCTAAGATTGCACGTTGCGTAAACACGACGATGCTTTAATAACTACTGAAATAGATCACAGGACAACGGTTTAATGTGTTTGTTGAAGAAGTGCATGAATGATGGCTGCAATTGCATGTAGTGGCTTTTAGACACATGTGTTTTGGTGGTGACTATTTTTGTCACTTAGTTTAATTATTCTTATGTTACTACAATACACCGATCGAGTTTTTCAATTTTTTCAGACGATGAAAACTTTTAACTTTACTATTACCATTGAGTATAAAAGCAATTACTTTATTACCTGATTTACTACTAATAATCCGGCGGCTTACTGTAATATATAATATGAATTATGCACTTCGAGCCTAAAGCAATTTCATTTTTTTTCTCATTTAGCACACCTTATGAATATTTTTAGGGGTGGAGGCATCACCGGATGTGTCCACGTCAGCCGCTATTTTGAAAAAATTATTGTCCCCGTTTTTAGTTTTTTGCGTTTATCTTGCAAATGGTTTACATTACGAAGAAAACTGTTAAACTGAAATGTTAGAGCACAGAATTCTGTACAAGACAGATTTTTGTAAGTTGCATTGTTTGCTAGAAAGTCGAGAAAATGAATTTTGCATATTTTGAAATTATTAATAAAGTCGTTTTTTGTCACATCACAGGAAAATGGCTGTAATATTTTATCGGATAAAGATATCGACTTGATTTCTGAAACATATTTCTATAAAAAACATAATTCTAAATTTTTTGGGGCTGTGCTGTAGACTCAATTTTATTATATTCTACATAATAAACATCATCAAAAATCATTTTCCGCATATGACCGGAAAGCGTGCAAAGGTTTAATACCCGTTTTTCTATATTGTCATAGGGTCCATATGCTATCCTCCAAAAGGCATGCTGTGTGAAATCGGAGACCATCACCTGCCATGAGAAGAATTTTCAAAAATCGAAGAATCACTAAGAAATATTGAGATCTATAAATAATGTATCGATCAGAATTTTTACTGAAAACGAGTATCCATGTAATTCGACGCAAGGAATTCAATAGTGACAAAATAAAATCCTTCACTTTTAATTTTTTTAAATTTTTTTGTTATAGGTGCGAGAAATACAATGGCGCAAACCGGAGTTCGATATCGTATTTAATATTTGAGATATGCAGCCTCTCCTCAAAGTTGAGAAATGAAAAACATCGGGATAACTTAAATGTCGAAAAGCAGTTTGAGGAATTGAATTCTAGTTGGCCTTTAACCAATTTATGATAATTTAACCCTTTCCTAAATAAAATTTAAAACAGCAATTTTTCTTCGCCATCTATAAAAATAAATCAATTGCAATCATTGGTCGCATCATTTGTGTATCTATGTAAGAAATTACAAAACTAATAACTAAAATATGTGAATGTTTACTAAAACTAATTTTCGCAACAATTTTGCCAACTTCGCTATTTCGCAAAGGATATCCTGTTTTGCAAATGGTTCGTAAAGTTCGCATAAATACATGGTTTATGTTTATTCTATCTGTAATACCGTCTTAAAATGCTTTTAATTAGTTTACATTAGACTAATTTTGATGTAAATGCCAGAATTATTTTAAACCTATCTGAAGTTAAGGATGCCTCAGTAGCGACATCTTTCAAACTAAACTCGAACTAGAGCACAAGTGAAGCTCACTTTAAAAGTAGAGCAGAAAGAAAGAGAGGAACATACTTTCGAATGTGGCATTTCTTCTTCTCAAAAATAGATGTCAGCAGTAAAATCTTGTCTAGTCCTGTCCTTTATATTCCCCTTTATTTATTTTAAAATATTATATTCAGCACAGTTTGTTATGATTGATTGTGGCTTTAACAACTCAGATTCGAATCCAAACAGGTACACATTTCACCTGCACACCCCTGTGGTATACTGTCCACTAACAACCATTACCGCACATACAGTTAAATAATCAGGGTCTTTTACAACTTCAGGATAACAATTAAATGGTAGGTGCTCCTATATGTCATACTGATCACGAATTAATTTTTTTTTTCAAAATTCGAAAAATAAATCGCTCTCTAAATGACCTACACATTTTTAGAGCCACTGTTTCAGTTAGTATTTTTAATATGATTAAATTAAATAAACCTAAAATAAATCTCATAAACAATTTAATTAAATTTCCTCGATGTGGTAATTTAGAATACAATTAATTTTGTCTATTTCGCGTTTACAAAGTTTGCTGTTTTGCTTAATAAATTAGTTTTCATTCAATAAAATTAATGAATATAAGTAATGGAAAGCATATACCTACCTAAGTTCAAGATTATCTACAATGTGTTCACGGTGTTCACGTATCACCTATAATAGTTCAGTAATTATATACTTTTACAGTGACAGTGACAGTTAAATAAATGGCAATATTAATGTCACCAACCAAAACGTTACACATCAGATTAATTTAAATTTTAATATTAATAATCTGATGTGGCCAGCACACAACCTCCCGCCATATATAGACTTATAAACATAAATGTACGTACAATATTATACAAATAAAAATCTAAAATATTCAAACACAGAAATTAGTATCGCCTGAATCAAAAGATTCATTCACAGGAAAACTATCCTGTGTTGAAGCCATATCCTCCGTTCAGTTACTACATTTAATATCTGACTTATGACTAGAGTGCGGATTATATGCAGGCAAATATGATCAAAATATGCATGCAAATATGCAATATTTTACAAATTATATGCATGCATATGCAGCTATGCAACCTAATTTTATTCATTTTTACTAATAATTTATTTCTATAAATTTTTTGACTCGTGATCAGTATGTCTTGTAGTTGGCAGTATCTGCCATTTAATTTTTATCGTGAAGTTGTGAAACCTATAACAATGACTCACAGTATGTTAGGGTGCCACACCCGACTTGGTTCTTGGGTAAAGGCATGAAAGATAATAATGTAAGGTTGTACTAAGTATACAGAATTTAATTCTTACATTTTTAAAACTCAACCATATTTTTTAATTCATTGAGTGTTATGTATGTATGTATGTATGTATGTATGTAACTGACACAAATGATTGATTTGAAGTGATTAACATTACCGTATGAGATGCGATATATGGTTTCAGTAAACATCATCTATTCTATGTCAATATGAAATTTAAAACTTTAAATACACATCCATATGACATCATTATTACGACGACGAAAATTTAAAATCGATAAAATAAAAAATAAAACTTTACTGGTTGTAAACTTATAATTTCAATTATTTAAGAACGTTAAGTTAGTTATTTTTGGAATTTACATATCCACCAATATTTTTATTATTATTATTAAAAATTATGTAACATATTGTAACATAAAATATTGATAAGATGTTAAATAATTAAACTTCAAACATGTAAGAATAGGTACCTATATTATTTAATCTCCTTTGTTATAAGCAACAATAAATTTTAAAATATTAGGTTAATTTTAAAATAGGTTTAGCAAGATAGCAAGAATGGAATTCACGGCCCACATAAAAAATGATATTTTGTGTTACAATGTTGCATTTACAGATCCGTTTTTAATTTATTCTGAAGAACCATCCCGAATAACTGAAATACTTATCTATTATTTTTAAGATGTTAAATAAGCCGAGAATGGAACTTAGAGGTTGGAAAATAGAAATAAGAAATAATTCCTTCTTATTTGGATTACTGACTTTATTGTATAAGTTGCGACCAGTCTTGGCCTTGGCCATTTTCAAGCAGTAGTTACAATGAGTTAAATTTTAATAGTAAAGCTACATAGTCAAAATTATTACTAAAACTAAGTTTTTTTGGAGCGCGTATACACTCTGAGTCTAACTGCGACTACTACTACTATAAAGCCAGTAATCCTAATAATGAATTATTTTTATTTTCCAACCTCTATTGTGTCCAAATATCAATTTAAAAATTTATGTTATTTTAAAATTATGTAGGTATTTAGGTTTTTCATATTTATAAAATTTAATAAATTGACCATCAGACTTCAGTCAATCGCTACAGGCCCACATTCACCCAGCCCACCGGGAAATTTCCTGGTTTCCCGAAACGCCATTGCAAGATTGGAAAATTTTTGCGTCAATCGACGCGTGTGCGCGTACGAAGTATCGAAATTTTTCATCCAAAAAGTTCCCTTTTTCGAATGGGGATCAGGGGCAGGGGGTGGATATTTTCTAACAGGTTTGAGACGTTATGTAGAGGAAGAGTTGAGCTTTCAGGTGAAGAGTTTCATGCAGATCTGATTAAAATTGTAAAAGTTGTAGTGGTTTGAAAATTGTCAAATTTTGGTTTCGTCCAGAGTAGGGTAAAAGGTTTGATAGAGTATGCATAAAATTCTTCTGTGGCGTACTCTCCACAAATATCCGTTACTTGTTAGTGGTTTATTAAGTACTCATCCAATAACTTACAGTATGTGATGCTGTCACAAATAAGTTGGGTACAAGGCACGGTTAAAAGAATCATTAGGTTTGCCAGCATGATCATTTCTAGCGGTCAGAATGAATGTGTAATAGATTTTGGCATCATCTTGATATCTTTGCCTCTGGCTGTATTAGATTAGAGATACTATATTGACACTGATTTAAATGTAAAAATTCACTTTAATACTATAAATAGTAAATAAAATTGAAATTTAGATATATCTAAGTGGCTATGTTCCATAGTTTACCTTTAGATCGAAAATATTATGATAAACGTGCTTGAAAATCCTGCATTTTCTACGAGAGAGATCGTCGTTATAAATAAATAATTCACAATATTATAATGAATACAGTCTCGTAGAGTATCTATTCATCTTCATTATTCAGTTTACAAAACATGTCGATTTTTACTCAATTCTCCTAAAATTAAAATAACCTATATCTACATTGACAATTTTTCCGAAACACTTTTCATTATTTTACAGCACTATTTACCTGTTACTTTTTAATGTACTAATAAGTTTACGTGTTCTTTATATTTTACATATATTTCTATACTACTATACATGGTGTTTCTATACATCTGCACGTAACTTTAATAGGTTATATATAATTTGATAC
Organism: Agonum fuliginosum; assembly: GCA_947534325.1. NCBI lineage: Eukaryota > Metazoa > Arthropoda > Insecta > Coleoptera > Carabidae > Agonum > Agonum fuliginosum. The sequence continues at coordinate 47,121,004 of OX384029.1, forward strand.
ACTGATAACAGTTTTCTTTTTTTAAATTCGCAAAAATAAGGGTAGTGAAAATTATAGTTCCATTGGTTTGAACGTCAATTTAACTGTGTATTTATTATGTATAAAATAAAATAATAAATACTATCAGACTATCTATAGTCACTTCTTACGTAATAATTAATAAATAAACAGTTAAATGGACGTTCAAACAATGGAAATATAATTTTCACTACCCTTATTTTTGCGAATTATGAAAAAAAATCTATTATCATTGTATCAAATTATATAACCTATTTAAGTTACGTGCAGAGGAATAGAAACACCCTGTATAACGCACAAATTATTGAATTTAAAAAATACTTTTCAGTGACAGAATGAATATTGGCATCGGCAGTGACCAGCAGAGACACCTAGAAACCCTAGAAACACCTATGAACTAATTACAACTTCTGACCGGGGTTGTCAATGAAAAACGTTGCCAGTCTGTAAATCTAATTGAAAGCCTAGATGCAAAACTCACATTCTCCACTTTTCTTCGAAATTGAGATATATATTGGACATTATTAAGCAGATTGAAATACACAATGTAAGATATAAATTATGCGACAAATCATACATTATCCCATATATTTGTAAATGTAAAAATACGGTTTTAATTCAAAACTCACATTCTCCATACGCCATTATCTGTCAAAACTAACATTGTACGTTTGCACCAATAAGATCACACGAACATATTCACGAATTCACGTGACTTTGAAGTTGACATTTTGAATTTCGCTTTGTTGGGTGTTGTATTTCTTTTCGTTTAGTATAACGTAATTAATTATGATTAAATAAGTTACTATAGGAATTTACTGTATATTGTTTATTAGAAATGGTAGTATATGCAAATTGCAACACTGTGAAAAACGGGAGAAAAGATTGTGCGAACGCCGAAAAATTGGAAACGGTCTAATGGATGGTTTATGGTGGATTTAATTTACGAATTTAGATTTACAAATTTAGATTTAGAAATATAAAATATACAAATTTGCCTTTGCTGGTTCATGATGAATTTAGATTTATAATTACATTTAAAATATGGCCATATTTTATATTCTAAATCTAAATTTGTAAATGCGTCCAATCATATCACAGTATTTTAAAGAAAGTGATCATAGTGAGACGAAAAGAGAATGTTGACACGTTGACAGTTTCACTTAAATATGATTTGTGATTGTCGAGAAATATGGATATAAGATTCATGTTATGTAAGAAATTATAGATAAATATAAAAAAGACAAAAATGTAACAATTAATTCATTACAGGATAGAACGAAATTATCTGTCATCTAATTTATGTCAAATCACGTAACAAAATATAAGAAGATGATTGAACGAATTTAATATTTATAATCCACTATAAACCAAGAAGATAATCGTAAATTTTAAATTTAAATTTGTAAATCTAAATTTATAAATTAAATCCATCATAAACCAGCCATAAGCCTTAAGCAAAATCTGAAAGGTTTGTGTTTTATTTACATGATAACTTTATTAAAGAACTAAACGCATATTTAAATGAATAATTAGCATTATTTTATTGATTTGCAATTATTATTGTCAAAAATCCGGAGACACTGAATCTCGAATAGGTTGAAGCGTGTAAAGCTAATTTCGTCATAATTCAGCTTCCAACGACACATTTCGATAGCTTGTCTCACTTTTGACTAGCTATGAGCTATTATTTATAGTTACTTACTATCAAGTTGTCTGTGTTGTGTTTCTGTAACTTGTAACATATGAGGAGTCTGGCAAATTACAACGAACACTCATCGCCAGATCACCTTTTAACCTAAAAGCCTTTTACACCGGATTTCAGATAATGGAGGAGATATCGAGAAATTACAAGGAAGGGTATTTTTGGATGGTGAATAATTTCGATGAGAATAGAATCATGTATCAAAATAGAAATTAATATTGTTGAAGGAACATAATATTGTGTACTGTTATTAATTTGCTGGTTACTTGAAACTTTGGTAACTGTTTATTTTATATTATTTATTTTACAAATACGAATAATGAAATAATACTTATGTTTAATTTTATCTACAATGTCTTATTTCCTATTATCTAATTAAAGCTAAATAAATGGTAACTATTTTTACAATATATTTAGTTGCATCCAGATTTGTTTTATTTAGGTAAAAGAGATCAAGATATTTTAACTTAAATGATAAATTACATAAATCTTTGGTATAAATAATTATGCTTTTTGATTATAAATCAGTTTTAGATAATTCCGAGGCTTAAAGATAATAACAAATAAGGTAAATAATTTGACAAATTGCTTAATTTTAAGCTTCTTTAACTTACGGTGAAGTTAAGATTTAAGATATTTAGAGCAAATTTCATTAAAATTTATTTTAACGGATTTGTTTATTAAAAATTAAAATTGTATGAATAAATTTAATAAATTACAGTAAAAAATGACGTAAATACTCACGTCTGGTATAATTTAATAAAACGAAAATTAAGATACAACATGTTTCAGTATTTTGTATTTCTCATACATTCATATTTTGTGTTAAAAATTAATTTTAAATAACATCAAAGTTAGGCCTGGTCTTTTCACCTTCGGATATTGATATTTATTCGAAAATCACATTTGTTCCTGGAAATATTGTCTAGTAGCAATATTTCCGGAAATATTTCTGTAGACATTTTAAACGTCATTTTTTAAAAGTAAGTAATAATGCGATTTTTTTTCTGAATATCCCTCGGCATGGATTAATATCAAAAATTTTTTATTGTGCATTGCTGAAATACAATTACACTCGTCTGCACTCGAAAAAATTTTCGGATTTAGTCCATACACTTGGGATATTAGAAGTGAAAATGAATGAATGAATATTTCCGAAAATATTTCTGGATATTACACATTTTTATAATGTACAATTTAAATGCGCATTAAAATAAAAATATTGAGCATTAAATAAATACATATATCTATTTAGAATAAAATATTTAAAATTGAGCTAGATTTTATTTATAGTGTACTTTAAAACGATTTTATTATGCATTAAAATATTTAAAAATGTACATTAAATACATATTTTTACTTTAAATTAAAAAAATACTAAGTTTGTACTAAAAACAGAGTATGTGGGACTCAAGAAGGGTAAATGTTTTTTTTATTTAGTTTAGTATAATAAGAATTTTTACCAAAAACGGAATATGTTGGCATTCGAGAAGGGTAAAAGTTTTCTTTATTTAGTTTAGTTTAATAAGAATATTTACCAAATATGAAGTAAGTATGTTGGAAGTCAAGAAGGGTAAAATATCGTAAAAAATCGTTTTAAAGCACACTATAAATAAAATATTGCTCAATTCTTTAATTTAAAGAGATATATTTATTTTAATGCACAAAGTATTAATTTTAATGCACATATCTATTTAAATAATTCCCAGTTAAATCATACCCATATTTTATAAACGTCATTTAAAAAAAATTTAATTTAAAGAAATAATGCGATTTTCTTGCCGAACATTGCTGCAATACAATTTTGCTGGTCTTCGACATCGACATATTTAAAATTTTAATTCAGCATAAATCTAGATTCGTTCTTTACCAAAACATTTAACACACACCGAAATGAATTATGAAATAAATAAATCAGAAGTGACCGAGGACAAAAATCATCAACATTGTTTGGAAAGATATAATAATGATATAATTGTGTCATCGGCTGATTGGTATTGTAATTAAGAGAAATTTAGGAAAACGGATTAAAAAATTTCCTCTGTGGAAAGGAAAATTTTAAAATCCTTTTACGTACATTTTATATTGTAATCGTTATCGGAAGATGAAAAAACCCTCCACAATAAACATCATATCACTGAGTCCTTTACCACAACCTACTACAATCCTCATACCCATCATAATACCCATACCCATACCCCTGATACCCTTCTTCCACCTTCACCCCTTGCCCTGTCACTACTCCCCCCACCACCGCCACTTTCTCCTCCTTGTCTTTCTCCGTGCATTTCATCCTCTTGTTTTTATACCTGCGGTTTTGGAACCAGATCTTGACCTGCGTGGACGTGAGTTTGAGCCCTTGAGCCATTTGTTCTCTCTCAGGCGCGGACAGGTAGCGCTGCTGCTTGAACCGACGCTCAAGCTCGTACACTTGAGCCTGGGAGAATAGAACGCGTGGTTTTCGTTTCGCGCGGGGGCGGAGAGATTTGCGGAGTTCGGTTTTGGAACTTGTTACTAAGGAGTTTCCTGGAAGAAAAAAATGATTGATTAATTAAATAATATATTATATGCTCATGATTAATAAAATAAGTATTAATAGCAAAAGACATATTTACAGAGTTTCAAGCCCTGTTCGCACGAGGATTCAGGATTCTTTGAAGATTCTGCCAAGATTCTGAATCCTGGAAAAGGAGAAGTTTCCTTCTTTCTAGTGATAATTACATGGTTTTGAAGCAATCAATAAATTATAAATTCTTCTTTTCCAGGATTCATTGAAGATTCAATTTAGCGGCACTACAACGAAACAAACTATTTTTTTGCAGGATTCAGAATCAAGGCAGAATCTCCAAAGAATTCTCGTGCGAACAGGGCTTCAAATATTAATACTTGAGTGTTTCAGAACTTCAGGAAAAAATTAAATGATTAATAATAAAAGTTATTTTTGTCTACAATCTTTGCACAATATGAATATTGATACCTATTCAATTTTTAGTTAGGATATGTACAAAATATTGTTTTGTCGCACTAGTATAACAAAAACATAATACTCTTAAATTTATTGCGTCAAATTGGCCTCAAACTATATGATTTTGAACATTTTATTTGAAAAATTTGTTTTGTTATAAACGTTGAATTGAATTGTTATAAGCACGACAAATAATAATAATTTTAAAATAGGCTATATTGACGTTATACGATTGTAGACAAAATATTGTGTGCACCTCGTTGGATAGAGCTTGTTTATTGCCCTTGGCGAGTCGTCAATCTCGGCTTCGCCTCGACTGAACAAATTTCTCGCCGCGTGCAACAAACAATGCGCTATCCGTACTTAACACACAAATAACTATTGTTTATAAATTCGCCAAATTAATCACTTAGTATCTACCTAATGTTGTATAAGTAAAGAAATCAATGTTTTGATGTGAAACATATATTCATACAAGAAGTTTCAAATCTAATAAAATACCTGCATTTAAAGATTCATTCACAGGAAATGCAAATATAGAATTTTAGATTCAGCATAAATGTAAACATAGGAAGATGCAAACAAAGGAAGATGCAAATCTAGAGAACTAGTTTGTCTCTGCAAGACAAAGGGAGTAAAAAATGAGGTTGAACTGAAGTAAATGAACAACCCAATACAACATACTCGGTTTTGATTTTGATTATAACTTTTCTAGATTTGCATCTTCCTGTGATTGCATTTATTTCAAATCTAAAATTCTAGATTTTAATTTTCCTGTGAATGAATCTTTTGATGCAGGTATTTTATTACTTATGAATTTCCTAGATTTGAATCTTGCATGCATTTTCTTGTGTATGAATATTCTAGAACCTATTTTTATTTTTAATATGATTGTCATAATTTTTAAAACAAAAAACTTCTACATCTTTTGTTAGCAGGCATCTACCTATCTGAAGTTGATTTTAATTAGGTATAATAAATTATTAATATTTTAATCGTATCATCAACTGTTATTATATTTTAATACGCAACATTTATTGATAATTATAAACAACATAATACATTAGTTACTTATAATTCATTAGTTACGAACTTAATACGTTAGATACAACCATGCTAACTGTCAACTGGTTGACAGATAAAATTATTGATTTGTTTTAACATCGCTGTTGTTGATGATACGATTAAGCTTTGAATATAAAGCGAATATATGCGTTTTAAGACCCCTTGGAAGTTCAAGAGACTCGGTCTCACCTCGTCGCTTAGCAACATCCTCGGTATTATAAATCGCATAATATTCTTGTTATATTTGCTATAAAGACGCGTGATAATTTATTATTGAGTACATAATTCAGAAACATTCGTCTGAATTTAAACTGAATTAACTTAAAGTCCTATTTCCTTCATTTTCCAAACAAAACATGTAAAGATCTAAACAAAGAAAAGGGTTTTAAGAACTAATATTTTAATCAACAAGATTTATTGGAGCCAAGTTCTATTGAATTATGTATAGTAAAAATAATGAAACTTGTACTTACTGCTACTTTCAGCTTCAGTCGTCGTCACCTCCTTCTTCGCACTTTTATCAAAACTACAAAACTGTTGCGCAGTTGTCATAGCACCATAATCACCATAGTCCGTTTTGCCACAAGTATTACTATGCATTTGTTCTGTATAGTACCCTGCATTGCTGTATGGATAATTTTCATATCCTGTCGTCTGATAGTGCTGATAAGATGTAGCACCATCCCATTGGTGAGAATAGTCCTCTTCGAAAGAATAGTGGTCCTTTTGAGGCATCAAATAGGGCACTGAATTATCGATGTAATCGTTGGTAATATTGAGGTTAAGTATGTCTTTCACCGAAAAAGGGGTTGAAAAAGTTGTTGTCGTATCACAGTTTTGAAAAGTAGAGTCCATTTGGAACGAATCTTCTGACGCAATCATTTTAACACATTATTCACTAACAATTGTCTGCACTAATTAATGTCCGTTTAGTTCCACTGTTAAACTAATTATGCTAAAAATTCCCCCATGCATTATATTTAAAATTTTATGCTCCCGATTCATCCCACATCCTCGTGTGGTCCTTAAGGTCTCGTTACTTAAAGGCGATTTTCCTTCGCGGTCCAAATTCTAGCATGTGTGTTCCGTTATGTGATATGTGCTTAAGGGATAATTTTCTTTGAATCAAGGATGCTGTTCCTGTTTTGTTTTAGGAGCATGTAGGGTGACGTCATGAGTGACACGCCCTCTGGCCAATCAGAAACGAGATGGAGTCAATATTTGGAGATGTGATTGATGATGAATTTTTAGGTTTAAATTGGGGGATTTTAAAACGTGAATTAATCAATAAATTAAATTTTTGACAGACATTTTATTTTTAATTATAATTAGAAAATTAAAATGATTGCAGATATTCCAATAAGTAGGTATATACCTTTAATTTCAATTTGCATAATTTAAAATGAGATGTAATATTTATAACCGCAAATAAATTAAAATACAAATCGATTTGTAACAATGACCTAAAGACCTAAGTTTCATTATAAACAAATATAAGAGCTAAACTGCATATTGTTTATCTAACGAGCATAATATAATGTAGCCTACAATTCAAGAGGATTAAAGTTTATGCACGAGCTGAAGGCGAGTGTATAATCATATTAATCATGCAGAAACCAAGGCAACAGCATCAAAATGCAAACTAAAACTACATATCAAAAAATAAACATTATTTTTACTTAATACCATACGTAGTCGTAGTTATGTCGATTATTTTTCTGGTAGTATTACGAATGTTCTTTGTGCTGGGATTTGAACCACAAGGTACATGAGTGTATAATATAACTACCAGAAAAATAATCTACTTAATTATGACTACGAATGGTATTCTAGAGATTATTTTATGAATCAGATGCAGTTTTAAATTAAAATGGCAAAAAATGCAGTTATCCATGAACACAAATATTTTGATAAAATTTAGACGTAACGTCAAATGTGTTTTGTGTTTTTGGTGTTTCGTTACAAATAAAATAGTGAATTTCAAGTGAAAACCTTTGAAGAAAACCCAGAAATAGAAATGGCGCAATAAAATTGGGAAATATAGATTATAATAAAAATGTTCATTTGTTAAATAGTCACCTAATGGCCAGTTGCACCGCTTCCACTTAAATTTTAAGTTTTCCTTAAATGAACAATATCGAATCAAAATCAAAATCAAATTAATACTCGTAACATTGCTGTCATAAGTTCGATTCGATATTTTCCATTTAACTGACACTTAAAATTTAAGTGGAGGCGGTGCAAATGGCCATAAAAGTACTAGTAGTGAATAGTCGACACACAACCTTACTAGTACAAAATAAAAAGTCTACTCATTTTGATTCGCTGTGAAATTCAATATTCTGTATATTTTTATTGGTCTTTTTGACAGATGACATGGTGTGAATAATCAAATTTATTTTTATTGTATTGATCCGGCAAAAAATATTATAAGCATCACGGACCTTATGTGCATTTTGTACCGGTTTCAGATAATATTGGAAACTTCGACTACGTATCGGTCTCCAAACATTATCCTCAACCGGTAAACTGCACATACCGCCCTTAGTAATATAGGTACAATTGTTTAATAAATGTTGGTTTTATATAATAATGCAATAACAAATTGAATGAATAATTTAACTTAATTTTTGACTTAAAACTTGTATTATTCAAAACTATGGTCTGGTACGCAAATATCAATAATAAAATTATTTAAAATTTGCTTCATAATGAATAAATTACCTATATAATATTGCTATAGATAAAAAACTTCCTTCATATATTTTAATGGATACTGACTAATCGAGGACCAAAAATCTTGAAATCTGTTTTATAAGTATTTAAAAAAATATTAATTTTAGAGCAGTTTTCGCAAGAAGCACATTTTAGAAACTACTGGATTGTTAATTGTATAATAATTAATATCTGACTACATTGAATGAAGTAGAATTAAATTTTTATTAAAGGCGGATTTATGCAGCCAATTTACATTTACATTTAATTTTCATTTAATTTAATTTAAAAGATAAATGTGTGTAACTCAATGGAGCCATGCATGCACCATTCTCATTTATGTTTTCAAATGCGACATTGTTACCATAGTTACCTTTTAAATTAAATTAAATGAAAATTAAATGTAAATGTAAATGGCTGCATAAATCCGACTTATTTGTGCAATGGCAAGAACAGTAAATTTATGAAAAAAACAATGACTCAAGACTGTTTGATTAAAAACCTGGAACTAAAATTGTGAATTAAAAAATCTCTCAGTTCCGTAATAAGTAAGTAAGCATATAGTGCACAATATGCCATTAAAATAATAATTTAAAATACATAGTATTTGTATTAGCCAGACATAGCACTACTACGAATTAAATTGTCAAAAAAATACTACAAGAATTTTAAATACACAAAAAACTCCTTTAGTATTCATAAATACGTCGGTAGATCACATAATTCAACCTCCAACTAATCCATAGCTGATAAAACCAACAAAGCCCCTTTCATAACGCAACTAATATTATTCTCCTAAAACAAACACATTCCTAACTAGGCATTAGGGTTATTTTATCCATCTACAACCTATGAACATATCTATTACAGTCTTAAGGTGTCAAACAGTTGACGGTAGGGGTTCTAGGGGTGTTAGGGGCGGTACTGGTCACAGTCAGTGAGACGGGAGCTGGCTCCACAGGGTGTCCACGTCAGAAACATCAGCAGGAGGCAGAGAAAGACCAAGTAGGCGGCTGGTGGCGCCGGCCTGGGAAATTAAACAGATGACCAGTGGCGGACGAAGAGATAAATTAGAGGATTTGTTCAAGGAAATGAAATGAATCAATGGTTGAAAATAAAATATAAAGGCGCATGATTTGTGAATCCAGAAGTTTCACAATTTCAACGGGTCTGGTTGAAATATTAAAAATTTCACACTGAAATTTTTTCATGAAGAATCATGAATCATTAGTAGTAAATCGATAAAATATAAGTTATAAATTGCTATGACATCAATTCGCAAAATTTTGAGCTATTTTTTACTTTCTTACTTACTTAATCCTAAAGCCTATCTACCTTTCAGTGTAAGGCTGGATCTCTTTCTTAGTAGCTAATTTTTACCATCTAATAATCCAATTTACGTTACATTTTACATTATTTTTTACTTCCCCGATCTATGTAATAGGAGAAAGTATTGTAATCGTGATTTTTTGATAGTTCGCGATTTTGATGAATCTTTACTGTATTTAGATCCTACTGAACCCAAAAATCATGATTTAAAAAAAGTTGGTCTGTCGGGATGTTGGATAACTTAAAAACGCGTTAGAATTTTGGACTGAAATTTTATATTTAAGATCTTGAGCCAAAAATTGACTTCAAGTTTGTTAATAAGCTTTATTCAACCAGTGGAACCAAATTTATAAACTAAACTTTTTTTATTTTTATTAAAATACTATCGTGTGTGGTATCAAATTAAAGCTGGAAAAGAAATTTAGTAGAAAAATATAGATAACAGTTAAACGATCGTCAATTTTTTTATTTTATGAATTATTCAAATTATAATGAGTTTATGCGATTATCAATTGTGTGTTATCAAATTAAAGCCCTCTGGGAAAAAATCTAGTCGAAGAATAAAAAACGATGGACAGTTGTTTTTTCCATGTTATTCAAATTATGCTAAAGTTGGTATCAACTTAAATAGTTCCCGGAAAAAAAAATTGCTAAATAAAGTATCAAATTAAAGCCTTTACGAAAGCAAACCAAAATTATTGCTTAAAACATATTTTAAGTTTTTTACCTTCCGCCATACCTCCTGCAAAGGAAGGTACTTATTGGAATCATGCTAAAAATCAAGTCGTGAGATTTTAGTGGATTGAGCACGAATTAGGTTCCTTATATTTCATTCAATGTTTTAGATAAAGCGCAAGGTTGCTTGCTGGCCACATCTGATTTTTATTATTTCATAAAAACAATTGTTAATGTTGTTCCTATAAAAACTTAATAAAACCGTAAGTTTTTTGTGTAGAATTGGTCACAGGTCACAGCAGAATTTATGTCAACATATTTCCATAAATTAAGAAAACTCCAGCGGACACCGGCGCCACTGCTGCATCTCAGTTACATGTAAATCCCGTCTAAAGCAAGTGTCTCGTTCCAGTAGGATGTAAGTCGGTGGTCGATCATGTCAAAAGTCAGTCACTGTGTCTCCAACCATATCCATACAAGCTCACAAGCTTTATGTTCTCACGTAGTCGCCACTGACACACCCTTGCAGAGATTGCAGCCTCTGCAGCGGCTGTTAAAGAAGATTTCTAGCCCCAGGGTGAACATTATGTGCCGCCAAGTTATCGCGAATGCGACGAGTCGAACCGTCGCGACGAAATCCGATAGACGAAGTGAATTATGCCTGGGAACGACATTTACATGCGGAGAAAAACTCTAATGGGTGCCGTATCGCAAACATTCATTATTGTACCGTATGAGTATGACAGAAAAATGTTTTGGTTTCAAATAAAACTAAACTTTTGTTTTATTGTTTTGTTCATTGTTCTTATAAAAAAGTTACTGATTTCCTCTTCAATTTTGGATGGTTACTGTCACCACATTTCGGTTCCTTTTACAGAGTATTTCACAACAACAACAACATCAAAATTACAGATTTTACATGACGTGATCACGAATCTATAAGAATTTTTTCAAAATTAACAAAATAAATTGGTTTTTATGGAACTTTGCGAACGTGAAAGTGAATTTTTCTATATTTGGCGCTCACAAAGATAACTTTGTGATACGCAACTGAATATCGCCAGAGCTTACTTTGTGACACGCAATATATTTCGTGGCGTTTTTTTAGAAGATTGGTATCGGTAGTATTACATATGACATTTTTTTAATTCAATTGTCAAACGTCAAACCTGAGAACGGACAAATTTCAGTATAACCTATAAATTTCCTTGCTTAATTAATTAGTTTTTGTTTAAAAAAATCATGAATCTAGTAATAGAAAACAAATATATTCAATATTTTCTATAATATCTGCACTTATCACTTAAATGGTTCAGTAATTATATCATTTTACAGTGACTGTGACAGTTAAATAAATGTCAAAATTAATATCACCAACTAAAACGTTACACACATAAATTTCTCCAAATCGACTTGTGTATATTGTGGTAGTATAATTTAAATTTTAATATTAAAAAGACACCAAATAGAAAAAATTGTATAAAGAACTCATTTTATAAGACTTTTTTCGCACTTGTATTTTAGTAAACTCGCCCGAAAGTTCGTTTTGCTAAATTTGGACGTTGGCGAAAAAATCATGTCTTATAAAACTTGTTCTTTAATATACTATTTCCGAACGCCTATTCTCGCACGGTCGCACCCTACTACTTTGCGCACGCATATCTATAGTTAAGAAATGAGCAACTTTACGCACTCAAAACAGCCACGAAAAAGATACTTTTCGTGCAAGTATGACAAAAATACATTTTTATTTCACACGTGCTAATTTTTGTCAGCTATCGCCTCGAAAAATAATACACATTCGTAATAAAAATCATTTTTTATAGCCAAGTATATAAAATTATTATGCAGGTGTAATCCATACTGTGTAATAAAATTTAAGGGTGTATCTGATCATGAATAAAAAATAATTTTGTTGAAATTCGTAAAATTAACACTAGTTTCCATCCAAACAATATCATTTTGGGTACCACTGGTTGTCACATTTAAATTTAAAGGTTGGGTACAGCCAGTATAATAATTATTAATTATTGATTCTCCACATTGTTCAAAATAGTGCATTTTTTAAAAGAAAATCAAACAAGATGTTACATAAAAATATATAACTTATTTTACAAATTACAAAGTAATAATAAGAAAAGTTGTGCATTCTATTTTGCTTGAAGCAAGTGTAAAGTTTTAGAGTTTAGTGTAACAATAATAACTAAGATATTACTACAACATTAACGACGTATAAAGATAACAAGTACACGCATTAATAAATGCAATTAGTGTCTGATGAACCGATAGAGACAAATATCAGCCGCTCATAGATAGGGCGGTTCCCATGGGAACCTGCGTGTGATGTGTGGTCACACACATACACACATACGCACATAACGCGTGTAACACGTCAACCCAGTGTACTAATAAAGTAAATGGCTGTTTTCTTTAACAAAGTATCTAATCTAAACAACGGCAAGTGCAGGAGAGAAAAAAACTAAACGAAAAAGAGGGACACCGTAAAACTAAAAGAGAATTTTAATTTACTATTACTATAAATAATATACAACGGTAATGACTTCTATAACTGCTAATAAAATAAGGGATTCCTACCACGGACTCGAACCGAATCGGAACAGGAATGTCAATGTCTTATAACCTTTTGAATGTTATTAATAAAAAAATATTTTTTGAGAAAAATATCTCTCACACTCAACGAAGTTAGTGTAATACGAATAACTTCGTTTTCAACTTGGATGGCGATGTTTCCTGTTCAAATTGTGACTTTTAATGTTCCAAATATTCTAATTTTATAACAAGTTGAAGATGGAAAGTCTTTCCTAAACGTCCAATAAATTAAGAATTAACTAATTTTTCCGTTGATCGTTTATTAATGAGCACCATTAATATAAAAAAACATACATTAATGACCTCTATTAAAACATGATTTTTATTAATCAACGATTTTTTATGTATGTGCTCAATACACGTAATATAGTTATATTAGCAACCCGTAAGTTGTAAAAAATGGTAAATAGAATAAAACTAAATTATTCTGACAGTTCTGGCCATAATATTTACGTAATATTGGTGCTCAGCAATATCAATCGTTACTAACCTAACATATATTTATCATGAAATGAAAAAGGTATGATCATCGGAAAAATATTGCAACTAATTCATGTGAATAGGCGATTAATAATCTCGACAATTAACGCGTGAGAAAAGCGAACGCGTTAAAATGTCTCAATTATTCCTGAAGCCTTCATCATTCCTTCAAAAATTATTATCGTTGGATCCTACGATTTCACTTTTGTATTAAAATAAAGAACAAAGTAAAACAATAATTTCTGATTAGTTAATTGTTTGTTATACGAGTACATTCTCTATTCTTGTAACATTTTATATAAATTCTGTCAATTAATAGTGAGATAAATTGATACCTAACAAATAAAATGATCAATTTGATAATTTGCCTATAATAATTTTGCTAGTCTTTAAATAATATCTCATCTCTGTATGATTGGGCAACCAAGGTTTATGGTTTATGTGAAATATGATTTCCAAGAATAAATGCAGAGCTCTGTTTCTTTTTGTTGGGCGATTAGTAAGATGCGAGCTGTGAGTTTATTTAGAGCAGACATGACTACAAGCCCGTGAAGAGACGCAGGATTATGGAACTAATAACCGATTACCGGCCATCCACTTGGAGCAGGAAATTCCTCCTGCGGTACGTTTCTGATAGCTGCTGTTGCATTATACAGACTACAGACATCAAAAGTTTTCATTGTGTTGTAGGTATATTATGACAACCAAAGAATACGACAAATTATTCAGTATATACAAGATGTCCTAAGAAACTGTTTAAGCATGGGGACATCGAGAACCATAAGAGATACGAAGTTGGTTAAATTAGATAAAAGTTGCTCCCTAGGGGTCCAATTTAGAAATGTTTTTGTTTTCCCACAAAAATGCATAGGTGCCTCGATATACGTAAAAATGTAAATTTTGATAATTTCGTTTTTCAAATATAACTTTATTGTTTGAATTAATACAAGTTTCTAATTTGCATGTTCTATAGGCAGTTTTCAACGAGGAATTCACTGCAGTCCTCAAAAAATTGTATGTCTTACAAACTTCGGGAAATTTAAATCAAATTCAAATTTTCATAATATGGAGCTCATAGTTGGCTATGACCCGTCTTAATAGAGATTTTTTTCTCTTTACAACGATATAAAACAAGAGTACATTGAAATTAAAGAGGCAGAAATAACGTAATCCTTTATTTTTGAATTGTTTTTATTAAGAAAGATCCCCACAATTTAATTACAATAATCCGCTAATATAAAAAATAATAATAATTTTCAACCAAACTGTCAAGGGAATAACTATTTTTTCGATTTTGGATCTAAATTTTAAACGATCCTATATCTCGATCTCGAAAATTAAAAAAAAAATTAAGTGCGTCGTAGTTTAGTTAGCATAATTTGATACTTTTTAGAAAAATCAATATTCGTGGCCTCCCTTAATAAAAACAGTTAAAAATATTAATTTCTGTCTTCACTTTTAATTTCAATGCACTTGTGTTTTATATCGTTGGAAAGAGGAAAAAAATCCTATTAAGACAGATTATAGCCAACTTGAATTTGGTTTGAATTTCTCGAAATCTGTGGAAGATAAAAAAAAGTTTGAGGACTGCTGTGAATTCTTCGTTAAAAACTGCCTCTAGAACGTGCAAATTAGAAACTTGTACTAATTCCAACAAAAAAGTTATAGATGAAAAACGAAATTGGCAAAATTTACATTTTTGCGTATATCTAGTCACTTTTGTGGGGAAATAAAAACATTTCTTAATTGGCCTCCTAAAGGGGCAACTTTTGTCTAAATTAACCAACTTCGTATCTTTTATTGTTCTCGAGATCCCCATGCTTAAACAGTTTCATAGGATATCCTGTATACAGTGATTTTATTTTAACGTAAAACATGGGATTTTAAGGTTCAAATTTTTAAAATGAAACATTTTCAAGAACTGTGAATGCTCATATTTAATTTAGTTAGATGAATTTACACTTTCTTAAAGATAAACATAAATCTAAACCTAAAAACTAAATGCTTAAATTGAATGGGGCTTAACGACTGATAATTGACCTAAGAAACAATTTTTTCTAACATTATTATAGTTACATTTTTTACAAATTAGCAAACATAAACAAGTGTTTATATGCATCATACTACGCCTAATGAAAACGCCGTAATTAATCATTTATTCAAAGTAGCCACATTAATATTAGGTGTCAATAAATTGTTTACAAATTCTTCTCTCATGTATAAAAGCATTTAAAATACATTTCGGCATATGAGCAAGAAGGAAGTTCATATTACACTGTAAGATGGACAAGGATCACATTTCATTTAGAAAAGGACCAACGAGGGATCTGGTAAATTTCAACTAGTGGGTTATACTCTCTTAACCAAAAACATTGAGAGAAACAACATTGTTTTTAAAAAGAATAACTTGTTTATAAATAAATAAAGATAGCAAACTATCTTTTGGGGGAAAATATAAAAGTATGAATGTTACTTGAAAAATGCTTGCGTAAAATTTCTTTGAGTTAACTTTTTTCGAACGTCAACATCTCTTTCTCCGTCTTTTCTCTGGCGCCTTTTCACTCTATATCGTCTGGGAACCTCAGCATCCAAGGCGGCTCCTTACTTCTTGTTTATGTTTTTTTTTTGCTCTGGAAGTGTCATAATTTGGGCCGATAATTGCATAGGTGCCCTAAAGACTAGACTTATTCGAATCTTAGAGACATTAGACGTGTAACTGTGAACAAATTGGCCACTTTTAACTTTTTGTCAGTTTGACATATTGCTTTTGAATGTGAAAGCGAGAAATTGATGCTTCTTTATTAGTCAACCGGAAAAAGGAAAAAATAAATGAAATGTGTAAGTATCTGTCACACCATTCATTGTCATTTAAATGCTGCAATTTTTTCTGCTTTCGTTAGGTAATAAACACTACTTTATTTCACTAATTTGCGTTAGGTTGTGAACTTCATTATTTCACGCAATGGTTTTTATTTCACTGTTTAAGTAGATACATAATACAAAACTATATTATTTATTAAATAAATTATAAACCACTTTGTAAAGAAACATCCATATAAAATGATTTTGACTTGCAATTGTGTATTAATACAGTTTAAATTTAAAAAAACTCCAATAAAAATCTTTTATATTATAGATACCTAACCTAATTTGAATGTTTGTGTATTGTGTATATCAAAATTTAAAAGTCAAATGTCATAATTTCAAAAAAATTTCACTTACTTGAACAAAACTAGAAAAACTATTGTAAGAAACATGTAAGGAATTTCAATAGCTACACCTTACTTATATGTTTACAGAACTCGGCTGCGCCTCGTGCTAAAAATTCGTAGCACGAGGCGCAGCCGAGTTCTGTACGTATACGTAATGTAACTACCTTCGATTGTTCGATTTCTTACTTGTTACATAAATAGCTATTTTCAATATATTTTTTCTACTTTCGTTAGGTACGAGTAATGGAGTAATAGACACTTTATTTTATTAATTTGCGTTAGGTAATGAATTATTTTACGCAATGGTATTTATTCCACTGTTTTAATTAGTATTAAGTACACAACTAAAACTACATTTCGGTAGGTATCTACTTATAAAAAAATATAGACAACATTATGAAGAATTCAAATAAAAAATACACTTATTCGAACGAAAATAGGAAAAAATCGTAAGGAATTACGGTAATAACCTTACTTATGTGTTTACAGAACTTGGCTACGCCTCGTGCCTCTCCTCACATTACGTAAGGTAAACTACTTATCTTTGTTTCCTTATTTGTTTTGTTACATAAGTAGTTATTTTTTAAATTGATTTTTTTTCAGTGCTATAATGAGTTACTTTAGCTCTGCTAAATCGTAGTGAAAAGTGCAACATTAGCTCCGCATCTCCGCATTTTTCAGTCAATTAGAGCGCTGTCTGTGCACTTGCTCGCTAACAAGAATTGGCCAGAACGTCGTTGTTGTTGCAATGTGTTCACCTTTTGCTTTAATGTTACAAATTTAAAATAACTTTGCGATTTCATAGAAAATATAATATACTCGTATATCTCGGATGTAAAGATATATTTTATTACTCACGTAGTTATTTTTATAATATTTATAATGTTCCACATTCGTAATAAAAAAATCTGACGTGGACACCACATGACTTCCTTGTACGCCTTGTGTGTTCATACTTTTCTTAATAACTAAAATGTAAAATAATATTAAAAATTCTTTTAACTTATTATACTAGTATACTCACAAATATATTTTAGTCATTTTATTTAAACTGCAGAAGAAGATATAAAGCATATTTTACTATTGTCACTGTCATGTCATAATCATTTAAATTTTACGTAGTAACAAATGTTAATCGATCATGGACTACAAGATACCGAAATACTATAAATTATAAATATATACTTTAATTATTTTTAAATGATAGCAGATACAAAAATATTTATAAAATACCGATTGTAGGTAATAATCACATAATGTTTCATTTAAAATTAAAAAAATTGTCTAAAATTAAATATTTATCGAAATATTTTTAAAAAGTACTACTTCCGGTTTGTAGACTGAAACCAAAAATAGGAGGTGCACAACTAGATGCTATAACAGTCCTAAATACAAAATTTCAACTTTCTACGTCTAACCGTATTTGAGTTATGCGACACACATACGTACGTACGTACGTACGTACAGACGTCACGTCGAAACTAGTCATAATGGATTCAGAAAAGGTCAAAACGGATATTTCCGTCAAAATCAGAGAACCGAAATTTTTCACGATTACAATACTTCATTACTTCGTACAAGGAAGTAAAAATCCTAATTTACAGCCTACTAGATATATAAATAACTAATTTCTTAAAGTATTTGGAATTGGTCAAATAATGTATGAGGAATTCAATGTTGCAAACCGTAACTCAGTACCTCTATTAAATTTTGAGGTATGTAGTCTTAAAATTATTGTAAATGTTATAATTTTCATTTTCAGTCAAAATTTCTTATACATATTCATATCTTTTTACCACAGGTTATTATGAAGAATTAGAGTTACTTAGCTGAATATTAAGTTGCCTAGATTCAGGCTAAAATTCTATGATGAAAAGATGGAATATATCATTTAGGAATTTCAATTTCTCCCTAGCCCAGCGCCATTGTAGTTATCTTGACCACAGTAGTGGCAAACGTGGTTGTTATTCATTTGACTGATATTTATATACCAAACCATATATTTCGTACATTTAACTTATTAGTTTATATTCAACACTATTTATTTTGTAAGATGTCAAGTAATGTTACACGAATCTTATTCAACAAAGGCCTGGTTAGTGTCAAAACGAACAATGTCCAACAAATGAGGTTACAATCATTCAAGGCAGCATTATTGAAAGAACCAAACAAACCACTTGTTATAAACAAAATAGAAGCGGTAAAAAAAATAGAAAAACATCAAGTACGCGTGCAGGTCCACTACTGCAGTTTAAACAAAAAAGATATCGTGCAATTCAGGACCACGAAAAAAGAAAATTTCATTCCTGGTTACGAATTTTCCGGGGAAGTATTAGAAGTTGGATCTGATGTAAAAGTAGATATTGCTACAGTAGGGGAAAAGGTTGTCTGTTTGAGCAAAAATAGAGGCGGATTTGCAGAGCAGTGCATTGTGAGTTGACATAACCTCAAAAATGAAAACTAGTCTTTCAGTTGTTTTAGCCATTCAACACTAGAAAATAAAATTCCAGAATATTCATACACTGGAAAATGCATGCACAAGAAGATTCAAATCTAAAAAATACGTACGTAATAAAATACCTCCATTAAAAGATTCATTCACAGGAAAATTTTAGATTCGGCGTAAGTAAATGCAAACAGAAGATGCAAATCTAGAAAACAGTTTGTTTTTCTAACACAAGGGGATACTCAAATTAGGTTGTGTTGTACTAAATTACCATTCTTGGGTCCCAAATATGGGAATGAGTTCAACACTAGACAAAAAATATAGAATATTCGTAAACAGGAAAATGTATGCACATGAAGATTAAAATCTGGAAAATTTATATAGGTACCTATAATAAAATACCTGCATTAACAAATTCATACACAGAAAAAGCCAGAATTTCAGATTCGACATAAATGCAATAATGCAAACACAGGAAGATGCAAATATAGAAAAGTTATAGTCAAAACCGAGTATGTGGGACTTATGAAATGGTATGGGGTTGTTCATTTAGTTCAGTTCAATCTTATTATTTGTGTATCCCCCTGTGTTTAAGAGAAAAACTAGTTTTCTAGATTTGCATCCTCCTGTGTTCGTGCATCGTCCTATGTTTAGATTTATGTCGAATCTGAAATTCTAAATTTGCATTTCCCTGTGAATGAATCTTAGAATGCAATTATTTTATTACGTATAAATTTTTTAGGTTGAATCTTCTTGTGTATGAATATTCTAGAATTTTAATTTCTGCTGTTAAATGGCCACCTCCACTTACTCGATTTAGACAATATCTTTTCTAGATTTGCATCTTCCTGTGCTTGCATTTATCCTAAATCTAAAATGCTAGATTTGTAGTTTTCTGTGAATGAATCTTTTCGTGCAGGTATTTTAGTACTTATGTATATTCCAAATTTGCATCTTCTGGTGTTGCATTTTCCTGTGTATGAACATTTTAGATTTTATTTTCTGGTATTGAAGCTATTTCTGTTTTATAGGTAGATGCAATAGATGTCTGGCGATTACCAAGCAATACAAAGAGAAAAGATGCTGCAGTATTAATTTTCGGGCACACAAATGCCATGTATGCCTTTTCACACCTAACAAAAATAAAGGAAGACACTAAACTATTAATTACAACCGGACCGGGTGGAATAGGACTTGCTGCAGTGGACGTAGCAGCAAATATTTACAAAGCTAAAGTACTATTGGCTCAAATACTCATTTACAACACTAAAATATTTGATAATATATTTGTTTAGGCAATAGCAGTGTGCCAATCTGAAGAATTATGCGCAATAGTGCGAGAAAGAGGCGCATTTAAAACAACTACCTTTAAAAACAAAAACGTAACCAAAGATTTTCCAAATATCGATATTATTTACGACGCAGTTGGAGGAGACTACCACCAATTAATTACTGGATGGTAAGCATTTAGTTTTAAGTTACATTAATGAATTAAGATATTTACTTCCGGTCTTCTACATTCGATTACTTAGATAATTTTTTGTTATATAATTAATTTTTAGCATTGCGAGAGCACTAGTTTAAATGTAGGTATTTTCTTAGAGAAAATAATGTAATTTATAATTTTTTGTTTATTGAACTGTCATTTCTGAACGAATTAAAATATTGACTTGCGGTTTCATGCATTAGATTCTTCAAATCAATTAAAGATTTTTTCCTCGGGAAAATAGAAAATTTTTAGTGTTATTATTATTTATTGTGTTTGATCAGCTGTAGTTCCTAGGCGGATCAAAATATTGACTTCGATTCGTTGTAGATTTTGCATAACTTATAACTTAAAAAAAAAACTAATTTATTTATTATTTCAGTATCAAACCAGAAGGAAAAATAATTTATGCAGGTCCCCACAATAATTCTATACCGATGCCGCCACTTCATTCTTGGCTGTCTGTTGTGAATATCGAAGGATTAAGATCAACAGATCCTGATTTTTATCGAAGTTTAGTTAGTGACACATTAGATTTAGCAAATGAAGAAATGCTTAACGCTTTTATAAGCGCTGAGTATGAATTAGATGATATTGAAAAGGCTGTCAAATTTATTGATGATAAAAAATGCATGGGAAAGGTTTTGATCAAAGTAATTGATGATAAATAGAATAAGTTTGACTTGTTATGTATGTTTTATGATGAAAATGCTAAGTTGTTACTATATTTATTAGTATTTTTATTGTGTTTACAGGTTTTATTATGTGTAAATTGTAAATATATTGTACTTATTTAATTCCGAAATAAAGAATTATACCTACAATGTCATTTTTTATCCTATAACCTTAGATTTATAAAACAGATGAGCGTACATAACTAAACCTTTATAGGCTACCAAATCATTAATTAAAATTATCAATCTAATACACATATATCGGGAATGTTAATCTTCATTTAAAAAATAATCGGAAACCAGCTGACGTTTAATAATATTCCTTAAATTAATCATGAACTAGCAAATTCAGATATATACATTTTAAATTTCTAAATGTAAATTTATAAATTAAAGCCATCATTAACCAGCCTTTACTCTTATTTTTGCAAATTTTTCAAATGTTCTTTCTGTTACCCTTAATTTTTTTTAAAATCCCTGTATGTTTATTATAAACGATGTTTCGTAAACGATGGTAATAGTTCACAAAAAGGAAAAATTTTACAAAATTGCTAATGATATAAAAATTGAAGCCTCGGTCATATGTCTGAAGGTAAATCAGAGGATCAAAAACAATATAGATGGTAAATATAAAAAAATGGATAAATTGTTTGCGTTTATGTTTTGTTTACCAGTAAATAAATGAACAATTTGTACTCAAAGAACAATTGATTCCATGCTCAGGTAACTAGGTTCTTAAACGCTAATAACGGCTATATCCGGTGAATATACCTACCTGTTATTTAATTAGTATAATTGACCTATCCTGTCAGAAGGAGTGAGTGCGATAGATACAAAGTAACATTGTGTTGAGTGAGACGCAAGCTGCTGCGCAGTACGCTGTGCGCATGCTTGTGGCAAAAGGAAGTGACGTCAATTGACCAATCCTGGTGATGCGCGCGTATTTTGACAGATTTGGACAAATGTCAAAATTTAATTTCAATTTTTTACACGATTTTATTAATTTATTTCATGCATGTTGCGTACTAAATTTTTTAAATTGCGCAATGTCATTAAATTGAATTAAACTTTTCCCCTACATTTACAAAATTTAAAATAAGAAATGTCAAACTCGTGTCAAACTTCAACTAACCGCACTTTCTATTGTCATAGCGTACTGCGCAGCAGTTTTGCCGTCTCACTCTATACATGTTACTTTGTATCTATCGTACTCACTTCCTGTAACCGGAAGCCCATTGCCCAAGCATGCGCGCGCAACCGAAGTTCAACAGGATAGGTCTATTGCTTAATTTCTAATTATCAACAGATAATACTCCTTCAAGGTTGAAGAATAGTATTGTACGTTTCATTATACAATAAATTATTTGTTAACTTGCTAACTACACTTATAATTTGTCATTTGTCGCCAAAAAAATAAGAAAATTTTAACTTTACATAATACAATTAACGCTCTCGCTCTCACATATTCGATTTTAATTGCTGTTGCCACATTTTTACTTACCGTGTATTATTTATGAATAGTTTCGGAGAAAGTGTAATGATTTTTTTGGCTTTTTTTCAATAATAGAAATTTGTTTAGCCGAATTCGATTACATGAAGTTCATTAACAGTTTTTAAATAAGGAAAAAATAAATATTTATTGAAAATTTAAATTTAAGAAACTGTTTCCGGAATATCTCTTCCTGATTATAATTTAAGCAGCGCATCTATTAATTAATCTAAATTTTAAATTAGTCGAAATTATAGTTAATTGGACCAATAAATTAAAACGTGGGATTTTTACCAAATCTACAAACAATATGCACGACTATTAAATAGATTCATTAAGCATTACTTTTCAGAGAGTTATGTTATAAATTATTCACTATACAGGGTGTTTCAGGTTGAGTTACAAACTTTAACAGCTTATTTATGAGGTTATTTTTAGTAAAAAATGTCATTTAACGTAGGTTCAATATTATAAATACCACGAATTTTTTAAATTTTGTATTTTATGGTAGGAAATCCATCGATCATAGGCGTGCGTGATTTCGGTATGAGATGAAGCCAATCAAAAATAATTCATTAAAAATCTTATAAATTTGGATAAATAATAGGTATTCAATGATATAAAAAAGATAATTGAATTTAAAACTTACACTGAAATGCAGTACTACGGCGTCAAAAATATAGTTTTTTAGACTAAAACCTTTTACGTGCGATTTCTCAAAAATTATTGCAGTGACACATAGTTTTTTATTTTTTAATAAATACCTCAGATATTAAAGAAATACATATTCGTTTTCCAAATATGTGTTGGGTTGTTATTGTTATGATATAATATTTTCTAATCGTTTAGTAAAACTACTGCTAACCTCCATAATACGCAATGTATTTTAGCGCGTTTTAGTGTCAACTTTAAAGTCAATTATTTCCGTTATTTTAACGACTTGTAATGAATGTTGTATATTTTGTTGTAATATTTTGGGTTTAATTTTTCTAATTTTTGTAATCAGGACACATTTGAAAAGTAAATCGTTTTGTAGAAAAATTTATTAGTTAGATAGCTGTCATCTAGTGACATTTACGGGTCGAGATTTTTTATATATTATAGAAATAATTCAAGGAACATTTAAATTATGTTTATTGTTTAAGCATTTATATTAAGTATTATTTCTATAACAAATAATAAATGCATTTTTAATATCAAATTGTAAATGTCACTAAATGACAACTGTCAAACTAATTAATTTTTATCAAAAACGATTTATTTTTCAAAAGTGTCTTAATTACAAAAATTTTAAAAAAATCGTGTTATTTATAAAACTTCAAGCTCTTGTATTTTGTTAACCATAAGGAATAGGACCTATGTTCAATGACATTATTTGCTAAGAATGACTTGACCTGAAACACCCTGTATAGCGATTTTTGAAATTTTGACCAAACCAGTCAGGTATGCTCTGCAAACATACTTTCAGACAGAAGTAGACACAATATATTTTCTACAATTAATTGGTTTTTATAAAGAATTATCAGGATATTTTAAATTTTATTTATATCAGGATAATCTACGAAAGCTAAAATTTTGAATGCATAAAAACAATACAACAAAAATAAATGTAAATAAACTTGATATTTACAAAGAGTTTTGAATGGAAATTGTAGTATTAATATAAAATGAACCAAATCCTAATAAATTATTACTGGAACAGATTTTTATAAGTAGCGGGCTGAAAATATTTTCAGGCCGTCACTATTAGCAACGGTCTACTAAGATGCATTGGTCTGCAATTGTTCATTTTTACTTCCCCGACCTATGTAATAGAGGGAAGTATTGTAATCGTAATTTTTTGACAGTTCGAGATTTTGGTGAATCTTCACGTTTTAGACCCTACTGAACCCAAAAAACATAATTTTAAAAAAAGTCGGTCTGTGGGTCTGTCTGGATGTTGCATAACTTAAAAACGCGTTGGAATTTTGGACTGAAATTTTATATTTAAGATCTTGAGCCAAATTCTGACTTCAAGTTCGTAATCAGCTTTATTCAACCAGAGATACCAACTTTATAAACAAATTTTTATCAAAATACTGTCGTGTGTGGTATCAAATTAAAGCTTTCGGGAAAAGAATTCTAGTAGAAAAACAAAAATAATATTAAACGATAGTCAATTGTTTTTTTATTATAAATTATTCGAATTATATCGAGTTTTTTGTCAATTTCAAGCGCTTGGGGAGATAAGTTTAGTAAAAATGTAAAAAAAGACATTTATGCGATTGTCAATTGTTTCTAAAAAAATTATTCTAATTTATTCAACCAGTGGTACCAACTTTATAAACATAACTTATTTTATTTTTATTAAAATACTATCGTGTGTGGTATCAAATTAAAGCTCTCGGGAAAATAATTCTAGTAGAAAGATAAAAATAACATTTAACCGATCGTCAATTTTTTTAAATACATTATTCAAATTACACCGAGTTTGGTGTCAATTTAAAGCTCTCGGGGAGACGAATTTAGTAAAAATGTAAAAAATGACATTTATGCGATATTCAATCAAGTTGGTATCAACTTAAATAGTTTGGGAAAAATATAAATTTATTTAAATTTTGCTGAATAAAGCATAAAATTAAAGGCGTTACGAAATAAGTTATTAAAACTTATAGTCGGCGAAGTAGGTACTGTGGTGGACACAGCAGATTTTTAAATAACCGAGTGAAGTCTAAAAAGCCTACTTTTAATACCGATCGTAAAAAATATTGTGTATAATTTACTCGTCTGCGAAATGTATTTAGTGTTCTCAAGAATTTTTAAGCCTCGGCCAAAAATTCTGTCGGACGCTAAACAGACATATCGTAGCCTAGATATATAAATAAGAATTAATTAATTTCAAATTCTCTTATTACTTCTAAAATTTAAATATGATTTAGTAGGTCATTAGAACAGAAAACAACGTCCAATGAACCGTTCTACCCAAATTTGTCGTCTGCCCGCGCATTTTTAACGTCACTTGTTTTTTCGCAGTCGTTTCCGATGTAACTGTAACTATAGTAACGATGTTTACTACGCTCAATTATTTTGCGATGAATAACGCAAAGTTCATTCTTACATCATAACAACATAGTAAACAAAAAATTTAGTTGCCATAGAGATTAATTTTTAATTTCATTGTTAGCGTAAAATATTTATTAAGATTGTATAACAAAATTTTCTTGTTTCACGGATAATGACTGATATAATTAATTTGTTGTTATGTCATAATAAAATAATTGAAATTTCAATTGGGAATTATGAAAATTAATATAGCAATATCGGTAATATATCGGTGGGTGCATAATATTTGAATAATAAATATTATTTTCCTCTCACCAGCAGTAAAAGTTGATTTGCTTTTCTCTAGAATAACATTTACTTTGCGTTTCAATACGGGTCAAAATTCTGTGCCGTTACACCTGTCGCAGCGGCGTATTCAGGTATTTTTGTCACTAATCAGCTGATATTATATTTAAACAAAAAACTCTATTAAATAAACCATTCGCTTTACTTTTGTTGTTTTGTTATAAGTATAATAATGTTAAAAAATTACCTACTCATCAATATTAATAAACTATTCAACTAGCTTTTTATAACCAACAATAGTATATTATGATACAAAAAGAGTATAAGAAGTAAGTTTTTAAAGCACGTACAACGGCACGACGGGTTTAAGAGCACGACGCGAAGCGGACTCCTTTTAAAGTCGCTAGTGCTTTAAAAGCACTCTTATACACATGTGTGTCATACGCTTATACCTACATCCTAATTTGTGAAATAGGCTGGAAAACAGAATTTTAATTTTAACTCATTTTATATAGGTATAATCTGTGTCATATGTCATATGTCGTTACCAGTATTGCAATAGATAACAATATTTTTATCTAGATAAAGATAACTTACTTTTTATTTATCTAGATAAGATAATAGATAACCATTGAAAAAATTATCTAGATAATAGATAAATAATTATAATCTAGATAATTATTAGATAATATAAAGAAATATAAAGGACAATGTTGTAAAGTATAAGTGGTACCAGTTATATTGGAGAGTCGGCAGCGTTGCAAGCTGTGCGTTGTATGCTTGTACAGTTTGATTATAATTATAATTGAAAAAAATTGATTATAATTTTACTAAAATTATTATCTAGATGATAATTAAAAAGTAGATAAAGATAATTTGTAATTTTATCTAGATTAGATAATAGATAAATAAGAAAAATTATCTAGATAAGATAATAGATAAAAATATATTATCTAGATGATTTATTTAGATAAAATTATCTAGATAAGTTACAACACTGATCGTTACCTAGGAGATTGGTTACAATTTTCATTGTTATTGCTTAGCAACGTTTAAAAAACAGCGTATTATTATCTGGTGACTATGCACTCATTTGTTTCGGTAATTTATATTTTTAAATAGCCCTGTGATTTACAGTGGCGTGCAATATAAATGCCAAATGCCCGGAACATTTTGCGCCCTTTTTGATTATGAGTTTTTTTCTACTTCTAAATATACCTAAAGCACAATAATTTTTTTTTGCACGCTACTATACCTACTTAATTTAAAACATAAAGGTTTCTTTTTCATAGTATAATAAATTAAGCAATCATTTAAAAAATTTCAATTTAAAGAATAGTATGTCGTACAACGGTGTAAAAAAATAATTAAATGCGCCAGAGGCGAATTTATTTTTACTCAAGGACAAGTGCCTTATGTTTAAGCTGGATTAAGTTTTACTTAATTATAAGTGTAAGTGACAAATGTAACCAAACCATCGCTCAACGTTCGAACTTATAATTGAAATTGGAATTTTGTGGAGGCGCTGGTTGGTTAACTTAGCACTTATACTTATAATTGGGTAGCTCTAAATCTCAGAATCTAGCTTAAAATTACAGTTAGGTTTATCACGATTAAATAATTTTAAAAAATCTATTGAGGTCTGCCATCCAGCCCCTAAATATTTTGCATCAGAAGCCCGGGCTTCTTGAACTTCTTATATGGTAATACAAATCAATAAATTACTAGTGGTAAAATTACAAAAAAATTACCGAAATTTTACGTATCCCTGGCTTCATCACGTTTAGGTGTTTTGCTTTGTGAATTTGATTACGATTGACTCTATTCTTATAAGAATTGTACTTGTACTTGTATTTAATTACTTTTATTTTGTACTTGTGCACAGCTCTGTTCTTATCTGAAATGAAGTATAGCACAATTTCTTGTAAGAATCCTACTAACAACTAAGTGACTAATAGACGCCCAGTGTCATTACGTCATACATAATCAAGTCTAATTTTCTCTAAAACTTAAATCTAGACATCAGTGCTTTCAGACAGCCAGACGAACTAAATTACTCATTAGAACATTAAATATTAGAGACCCTAGACTTAATAATCGAGGAACAAATTAAACACTAAGTACTTCCTTCAAACCCACGTCTCACAAAAATATCTCAAAACTCACTCACCAGTGACGAAAAGTCCCTGACATTTTCCGGGAGCGCTTAATTTTTCCTAAACGCCATTCTTATTCCTAACCGTAGTTATTCCTAAAAATAACATTAATTCTAAACATACTTGTTGCTAAACGCAATTTGACCTAAACATAATTATTCCTATTCGCAGTTATCCCTACTCGTAATTTTTACTAAACGCACTAGTGGCAAATTGTTATACTAGTATTATTATTTATTTGTTTATTATTCAATAGGTTTATAAAACCCAATAACATAATCATTTTACAAAATTACAAGACTACAAGTACCTACAGTGTAAAAAGAAAAAAGTATAGAAATATTTAATTTTAAAACAAACCTTAAAACTTTGTAGAAAAAGAAATACACAAAAAAAGATTCCTTCTCAATAAAAAATAATAGAGGCAAAGACCAATTTATTGCATCTAAGCGTTACTGAAACAATGTTCTCGTTAAAATGGTCAGTACAATGTACGAGTAGGACCCAACATTTTGAGTACAGTGCACCCCTTTTAGTCACCCACCTTGTGGCAGTTCCACAAGATGCGCCCAGCGGCGTGTTCAATACGTTAGGGTCAGTATAGTATAAACAGCCTACAGAGTAAGTAAGTAACCACAAGTTTGTATATAAAAATAATTGTTTCAGTGCCACTGGTAACTTGTGAAACCGTCTATGATGCCCAGTGGCGGAACCAAGTGATGTTTCAGGAGGGGTAATTTTGAAAATACAATGTTAAAATTGCGGTGCAGGCGAAATTTTTTTACTTCAAGGTCAAATACCTTCAAATGTGTAAAAATAAATTAAAATTTAATTTTTACTGGCCCGTAAGTTAAAATAGTATTATTTTAAGAATATATACCGGAATTTTTTTACATCGAGTAAATAGTTTCAACAATTTTCCACCAGCGCTACGAACGATTAGGAATAATTACGTTTAGTACAAATTAAGAGTAGGAATAACTACGTTAGGAATAACAGCGGTTTGAAATGTGATTTTTAAGAATAACTACGGTTAGGAAAAATTGCGTTTGGGAAAAATGATTGGCCGGCAAAATTTCCTCCTCCCCTTGATGCGGGCCTGGCGCGTTGGCAGCCCACGGCGACGTCCCGCGAACTACGCGATCGTCGAGTGTTTCATTCTTGGTGCTGTAGCGCAGGTGTTCATTTGTTTAGCGTAGCAACTTGGATCTGTGACTGTTACTGTTAATTGTTTGTGCCGTGTTTGTGTTTTGTTTGTGGTTCTGTTTTGTTTTGTGGATGGTCCTCTAGGATGCTGTGATGGATCTCGATGATGAAGTTAGCAACACAGGTGAGTTGCAGTTGTTTTAGTCTGGAAAGAAAATATTTGTGAAATGAAGTCGGTGCGTTTTGATATTTAATTAGGAATGACCCATTTTGAATTATTAGATGTGTTTATCATTAAATTAATTGAAATTATCGTATACGGTTTAATAGTTTGTCCTATCACGAATTGCAATTAGGTAGTATTTTTTAGACTAAATAAAATATTGCGAAATCGAATTGGTATGTGTATCAAAATATAAACATAAATCTTAATAGACTCTTAAAATTATTTATTAATGAGACCTGCTGTAATTTACAAATAGCTCTTTTACTTTAAATTAGTGCTGTTTAAGTACCGCATAAAAGTTAAGAGACTGTATAAATAATAATGCTATTTGCGTATTAAAAATAGGTCTACCATTCAAAAAATTTAAAAATATAATTATTTTTTGCAATATTTTTATAGAACAATTTGGAATTATTTTGTTCAGTACCATACCTATGTTTTTTAAATAATTCCAAAGAGCGCTATTTTGAAGTTGCGCTATTTCGTACCTATATCAAGAAAATATGGATCTATACCTACGATAAAAGTATGACCATATAATTACTATACTACGTAATTACAAAATCCCAAAATGTTATTTTAGTAATCTATAAATATTCAACTATTACTAATTCAAAACATACAGTAATTATTCGGTAATTATCAACTAATTATAAGTAGTTAGTACTTATATTAGAAATAATATAGTGATTAGAATTAGAATTTGGACCTACCAAGATCAATAATGACCACTAATACCCGACTAATACCAATACATTTTATAAATTTGAATCCAGTTTATAAAAAATCTGACGTGGCCACCACAAGACCTCCCGCCATACCTACTTTATTCTTTTTACTTATTACCTATACAAATATATTAATATATAAGTAGGTACTATTACTACTGGTACTACTCACAAATATATTTTAGTCATTTTATTTATACTGCAGAAGAAGATATAAACGATATTTTACTATTGTCACTGTGACTGTCATGTCATTTAAATTTTACGTAGAAACAAATGATACGATCATGGACTACATAAGATACCGAAATAATAAATTATAAGTATTATACTTTAATTATTCTTAAATGATATTAGATATAGAAAAATTTATAAAATACCGATTGTAGGTAATAATCACATAATCATTCATTTAAAATAAAAATATTTGTCTTAAATTAATTATTTATTGAAATATTTTTAAAAAGTACTACTTCCGGTTTGTAGATTGAAACCAAAATTATATTGGGCTTTTAAGAATCGTATTGAAACCTTAAATACAAAATTTGGTCTTTAAATGTTTGATATTTTTGGAAAAATTTTAACATGCGAACAAACGAACGAACGCACGCACACACGCACACACACAGACATCATCTCAAAAATGTGTAATTCGTATTCTAGAGACCCTAAAACGTGTTACATCCTCGGTCACATCATTTTATTTCACTGAAGAAGATATTAGACGAGTATTAGATTATAGGTTCTATATTTTGTTCAGTTCAATCAACCAAAACTGAGTATGCGGGAGACTCACAAAAGCGTATTTGGTTGTTTATTAAGTTTAGTTCAATCAGACTATGTACAAAACCCGAGTATTAAAACTCAAGAAAGGAATTGGGATTTTTATGTAATTTAGTTCAATCAGAGTGTCTACCAAAACCGGGTCTGTGGGATTCAAGTGGGGATATTACGTTCTTTATTTAATTCTGTTCAATCAACCAAAACTGAGTATACGTGGGACTCACAAAAGGGTATTAGGCTGTTTATTTAGTTTAGTTCAATCAGATTTCATACAAAAATCAAGTATTTAAGACTCAAAAAGGATATTGGGTTTTTAAAATTTAATTCAGTATGCAATCAGAGTGTTTACCAAAACCGAGTCTGTGGGATTCAAGTAGGTATTGGGTTGTTTATTTAGTTCAGTTCAGAGTTTCTAGCAAAATTCTCGACATATTGTGTAATAAAATAATATATATCATATACCGAGTCATTTAGAAAAAGATTGATCTTTTAATAGCCTGCGATTTATATACATATACACCTAGACATTTAATAATTTTGTGCTAATTATATAATTAGAATATTATTTATGCGTATTAATCTTTTTATATTTGAGGCATTATTTATACTATTTACATTTTTTCTGGCGTGTTAAAAATAAACTGTACGCTATAATAGGTCGCGCAAAATATGAGTTATAAATTTTAAAAATAAGATAACAAAATGAATATTGAAACATTCCAATTTGTTTAGATTTCACAGCAAGTATAGTGCCTCAAGAGCAAAAATAAAACATTTCCTGTACTGCCTATTGACACACATTCTCTCTACTTATAAAAATTCTTTTCCTCAATTTAACTCTTCTGTAATAATTTTCTTTTCCTAGAAAAACAAGTAAGTACAGTTATCTAAATAATAATATAAACTATAAAGAAATTATTACCGAAATAATAACCCGATAATAACCAATAATTGTTGGTACTTAAATAATTAAAATAACAGAAAAAGTATTATATTTTGCGAGCTGAAATTCTGTGATTAATAGCTTTAGATTTTTATTTCATAAAGGTGTGTATGCACTATCAAGGACAAGGACATTTATAAGATTTTTTGCATTGCGGTAAAAATATTTTGCGTGTTATATCTGGAGTAAATTATAATTTCCGGTTAGAGAAATATAAACGAGTAAGCAAGGGAAAAAACCGGAAACTTTTATTTGATCTTCACTTGTTAGAAAATAAAACAGAAGTTGTTTATTGTAGGAAATAGCGGAAAATTTATTTGCATTTGTGTTTTCATTTGTACATGACTCATAACATTTATTGATTTTGTTAAATCATTGAATAAAACGATAACTTTTGTTTATATTACATACTTGCAACCAGGGCCGTAGCTTGCATGTACTTTTAGGGCAGCTTGAAAATTTTTTAGAGCAGGCTGAAATTTATTATATTTAAAAAACGTACACAAAAGGAATGCGCCGCAGGCGATTTTTTCTTCATTCAAGGTTAAATGCCTTATAATTGCACAGCCAGAGCTAGGTACAAGTACCGAAATAAAAATACTTAAGGGCGCGCTTAAAAGTGAAAAAACCGTAACACGAAGTCTGTAATGGTAATGTTTTTAACCCGATAATTGTCAAAAACTCATTATAGGTCATAATATGATTTTTTTTAATGTTTTTTTTTGAAACTATTAGTGTCACGTCAGCGACACTTTATAACATAAGGCAATCCAGAAACTGTAATGATTCTATTGATATGTTATTTATGTCTATTCCTTGTTCCTATTTGCAGAAATTTATGCAGATAAGGTGCATAAAAATGACTGCCTGGAAACGGTTTCAAACGCGACCTTAAGCGACCAGTAGTACCTATGGTCAGTACTTGTTACCAAGTACATTGTCAAGTAAAGCTTCACAGTTTTTCTCGAGGTTTTTCTTATCAAAATTACATAAAAATAAATATTTTTCAAGAAGGTACCAGTATTTTTTAAAATTAATGTAATAAATTGCATGGATTGCAACCGAATTGCAACTTTATTACCTTCGATTATATTACCTACCTTTTTTATCGAGGAAAATTAATTCACATTAATGTCGTATTCTGTCGCTGTGGTCGCAGGTTGAACAGTATAATTTCTTGACTTATTGAAAAAACTTAAGTACTTTTACATTATTTCAGTAACATTGAAAAACTTAAATATTTAAAAAGTACTTCAATATTATTTATATCACCCTGTATATATTTTGTGCAGTTAGTAGTTAAACTAAAATAGGTGCCTAATTCGAACCTAAGTTCGACTATTTTACTTATTTACCAGCTTCAACAAAATTATTTTATGTTTATATTACCTAAATGTAAACTTGATAATATCTTAAAATTCTCTTAAAATTTTGTAATTCTGGTGTAATATTATTTGTTCACAATAAAAGTATTTTTATAGTCTGTTTCAAATCACACTTTCATCTTTAAGTGTAGAAATCTAAAAGTAAAACCGTTTTGGCTTTTGTAACCTGTTGATATTATTTCTTTTTGTAATAAAGTATTTAATTTACAGAAAATAATACATTGAAATTTCTTTATCTTGTTAATCAAATTATTATTTACGCTGACAACTGTTTTCTGTTTGTGAATACGATTTGCATTTATTATATTCTAATTCTGCTAAACTAGAATCCATTCAGAGTTCGAATTTCTCTTCGCTTAAAATGGTTGAGAATATGAGCATTATGCAAATCGCTAATTAATTAAGGAAAGATATATTTTCCTGTTTGTAATTAGACGTTTGTTGTTTGTAAGTTTGGAACTGTAACGTTTGGAGTGTAATCTTTAACATGGTTCTTTAAATAATGAAAATTGTAATTATTTGTAGCCTTGAATGCAGGTCAGGGTTGGACTGGCCATAAAACCATCCGGCATTAGATTTTAAACTAACCTTAAAACTGTTTTGACGCCACGAATTTCCGTTTGTATTATGAAACTATACGCGAAACTACAATAATATAAACATTGACATGCATAGCATAGAAGTGTGGATGAATGATCGTAAAGAAAAATTCTTATATTAATTTAATATAATTTTTCTACCCACTTTCGGATATTGGTAACATATGTACATTACATACTACCGATCATGTGTGGATGTGGATATGAAATTCAAGGTCAAATATGTCAAAAAAAAAATTCATTATGTTTTTATCATGACAAATAATAATTAAAAACATTAAATTATTTAATCATAAATTATATTTAAGAGCATTATTTTATTGCAAAAAGAACGTTGGCAACAAATATTCAAATGTCATACCTATGTCAAAAAATAGTTGACGTAACCCTACTTTTAAATATTTTTTTGTATCATATTGAGTGTATTTTATTGCAAAAAATGAATCTGTACAACTCGAGTGTATTGATACTATTATCTGATGGCAACAAATATTCAAATGTCATACCTATGTCAAAAAATAGTTGACGTAACCCTACTTTTAAATATTTTTTTGTATCATATTGAGTGTATTTTATTGCAAAAAATGAATCTGTACAACTCGAGTGTATTGATACTATTATCTGATGGCATGTCATAAGGACAACATTGTAAGCCTCAGTTTGAGGTTTATAATAGCGTTCA
Organism: Agonum fuliginosum; assembly: GCA_947534325.1. Lineage (NCBI taxonomy): Eukaryota > Metazoa > Arthropoda > Insecta > Coleoptera > Carabidae > Agonum > Agonum fuliginosum. Next base: position 47,155,848 of record OX384029.1, read on the forward strand.
TTATAGGCCGAGGACCATAATAAATCCTTTATAGTACTCAGTATATAACAGAACATTTTTTCTGTACCATTTATAAACTATAGGACAATTTAAATCTACTTTTTTGAAATTCCAGTATCTTGTTGTCCATCATATGAAATTTGTTTCTACACAAAATTTGAATTATTATGACAGTGACAGTGCAGTTGACATCTTTTGCTTGCATCTTGGTTTACATATTACACGAACATGAAACTATTAAAATGTAAGTAAAACTATTTATTAGATTAGTAGAATAAGCTGAGTTAGGCGAGAGGTCGTCTGCTGGCCACAGCAGATTTTTTCTTGACGTTACGATCCTTATAACATAAATAACTCTTTTTAAGCTAGATTCACATTCTTAGCCTCGGCTGCGCCTCGTCTACAACACTAGCTACGGCAGTAAATCTGTTATAGCTATCTCGTATTTGTGAGAAAGGAAAAGCCTACTTTCAGTATCATGTACTTAGAAACAGTAAAAATATTTTTTCCCACACACTATAACCTTTTGTCGTAATAACCATATAAAATCATAATCACCTTTTCTTTCATTTGCGATAATAAAGTAATCGATATCGCTCAATTCAGTAGCATAACAAATATCAGCCATTATAAAACCTCAACTTATACAGGAAATTAAAAAGAACGTAGCCTACGGCACACATCCGTTTTGCAACTGGTCGTAATATGTTGAAATCGAACTCAACTCACATTCGCTATCGTAATAGTCTAGTTTCAGTTCTTAAAGTGCGCTAGAGTTTAGAATTAGATAGCAAGTACTGGAACTGTGAGATATATTTATGATCTGTTTTAGCAAAGTCGGTGCCTAAAACGTACATAATTCATTAAGGAAATTCTTGTAATGAAAGTTATTTTTCTAACAAGCAGCAGCAGTAGAAATGTTCGTTTTATTGGAAAAATATCGGATTATAAAACTAGCTTTTATTTGCTGGTTTCTATACCTTTAATCAGGAGTAGATCACTTTCAGTTATAGGATTATATAAAATTCAACAGGTATACAGGCTGTTCCACAACGTAGGACAAAAAATTAAAGGGTATACTGTACGACGTGCAGATCATGAAACAAAAAGATTTTTTTAATGCGCAAAGTTAAGGGTAGTTTACTTTACGTGTGTACATTTTATGTATCACTGTTTGATGGTATATTTGATAATTTGACATTTATTTGTATTTAGATATTATGTAAACAATTACTTTCATTGTAGAAGATATAAAAAAAATTATAAAAAATAACTACCGACCAGTGGCAAAAAATTTTTTGCTTGAAATACGATGCATTTTTTGCAATTTAAATAAATTGTTTTGTTTCATGATCAGCGCGTCGTACAGTATATCCTTCAATTTTTTGTCCTAAGTTGTGGAACATGCTGTATATTATGAATTCTAGTGCAAATTTAAATAAAACATATTTTATTTTCCATATTAATCACTATACGTTTTCGTCATAAGAAGAGACAAAACGATTATATATTAAGGGGTCCGTCTACCTCCTAAAATTCAGAATCAAATGCACTAACGTAGCGAGTGTTTTGTGGCCAGTACATGAATGGTAAAATTTTATTTCAAGAAATATATTATATTTAAAGGATCAATTTACAATTGTACCCTTCTTAAATTTTAATAAAAAATGATTATAAAAATTCCGAAAAATTCATAAAAATTTCCAATGTACGCAAACTTTATATCTTATGATAGAAATTTATTTTTAACATCTCTGTAGATCCATTCTTTCTGTATCAAAAGTTTATAAAAAATATCTTCAAGTCAATAATAAACTAACAGTTTACTCGCAACGAAAATATTTTACACTATTTTTCAACCTCAAAATAACATTGCATATCTACGATGCGGCAAAGTACGAGTTTCGGACTGGTTTCGGACAGCTGTAGCAGTAGAGAAGGGAGTGGAGAAGAAGAAAAAGTAAAATCGAGAGTATTCTAGGAGTTTGGAAAAACATAGACGGGCCGCATAATATATTATATTAATATTTAGCGTAATTTTAGAAGACTGACTTATATTCTATTAAAAATTATAACAGCTAACTAATTTTAAAATAAATGCAATATAAAATTTAATATTTTGCTTAAGTATATGAAACAGGCAAAAAATTCAGTGTAAAATATCATATTCTGCGTCTACAAAAACTCAGATTAGGTTACAACAAAGTCAACACAACATTCTAAAATACAAAATGGCCGATTGTCATTGTGCAGATTTCGCAGTTATCTGATATGCATATATCACGATATTTCGATTCTTGAATACGGATATCTGATCGCTAAGTTACGGTAAACATATTGACGAAAGTAGAAGAACGCTGATTTAAAATTCCGGTCAGGTTCTTAGTTTTACGTAGAAACTGAACCATGACGATTTATTTATTGACTTCGGCTGCAATTTTCTAATTTTTAGCCATACAACACACTTCGACGAACAAAAAATATACCAATTTAGACAAAAAGAAACACCAAGTTATTTGTATCTTCAGAATAACAGTTTCAATAACCAAATTACCTCTTACAATATTTATTTAACATCTTTTCTATATCTCTTACCAATAAAGAAAAATTATTTTTCAAAAATTAAAAACAAAAATGAAAATGTCAATGTGACAGATGAACAGACGTTCTGAAGTTCTGAAATTTCTGTGGTACCATTTTTAAAGAAATGTATAAATATGATTAACTAGGTACTTAGGTTTTAAACTAGTAGGTACTTGAGCTGAAATTGAATAAATATACAAAACTGACTGAATTTCAGTAATTTTTATTTTTCCATTACACGTATCCTCTCAAGAAACATCATCGATTCATTAACTGGACATAATGTAATAATGTAATGATAAAGTAAAAATTTTATGTACAAAGAGCTAAGATTTTAATGCCAATCGGAAATGGTTCTTGTTGGCAAAAGTTAACATAACTAAAACCAAATGCACATATTACAGTGTCAAGCCGGGAACTTATGTGCAGGCCACATCAGATTTTTTTTCGTGTTAAACACACTATAAATTACACTTTAAGTGACAAGTAAATTATAATAAACAAGCAACTTGATTTATAAGTTCTCTGTAAACAAGTGAAACCGATCTTAATCGAACTTCATTTATTTATTTATTCATGTCTACTGTCTACGGTATCTTGATTTCAACAACTTTTAATCGACTTAAATATTTAAACACCTCCTAAACTTGACAAGAATTTTTAACATTGACTTGTTTTCTCTTAGTTCCAAGTTCTCTCGCTAGAACCCATTGTCGCCACGCTCTATTTGGTTCAATTTTGAAAGTGACATGCTGACATGCTATAAGGATATTATAACATTATTGATAATTGAATAACTATTTATATTTTAATAACAACAACATTTTAAATTTATCTTTCTGATCTTATGGTTCTTGCGCAAAGTTGCACTGACTGTGACATTGTTTTTTTAATTGCTAAGCACTCTGAGATTTTAATTTTAACACGTTGAATTTAGTGAATAAATATGCACGCTTACAAAACAGGAATTATGGTTTTTAGCTTTGGTTTTTTGTTGGTTATTTTGTTTCTAATTAATTTTAGTTAGGAATTTAAATTATATAGTTGGTAGTTAGTAAATTAGTATTATTTGGTGTTATGATGTAAATAGTAATGAAATTGTAATTATAAAATATTTTGGATTGTTGTTTGTAAGTGATAACGAAAATAAGTATTTTTTAATGATTATAATTAACGTTGTAAACATGTAAACACACAATACCTGGTAGCATTAAATCCGTAATTATAAATTATTTATATGAAGTAGGTACCATTTATTGACGAATATTAAATAACATTTATTATACAGGTTGTTCATAATTTAAGAAAAAAATCGGATGTGGCCAGCACAAGACCGCCCGCCATACTTACTTTATTCTTTTTACTTATTATACAAATATATTAATATACGAGCATAGGTACTACTAGTACTACTACTTATTCACAAATATATTTTAGTCATTTTATTTAAACTGCAGAAGAAGATATACATGATATTTTACTATTGTTACTGTCACTGTCACTGTCATGACAATCATTTAAATTTTGCGTGGACTCAAGATACCGAAATACTAAATTATAAGTATACCGTGTGTCCCAGCGAAAGTGTGGCATAGGCATTTAACATGTGGAAAAAGTTTTTTTTATAAATAAAGTGTAGGCCGGAGACATATCCACATGGATACGAATTGACAGCTGTAATTGTACTAATGTAGCAATAAAAACTAAAGGTTAAAATTTTCAAATTATTTTCATTAATTTCTTGAAATTACATTATGAAACTGAAGTAATGTGTATTAAATAAGATGTAGGAATGGATGTAGTATTGTTCTGTGCAATATGGTATCATAGTTGTTAGCCGGACAGTTTTTATTTATAAAAAACTGTTTTCACATGTTAAATGCCTATGCCTCACTTTCGCTGGGACATACGGTATACTTTAATTATTCTTATGATAGCAGATACAGAAAAATTTATAAAATACCGATTGTAGATAATAATCACATAATCTTTCATTTAAAATTTAAAAAATTGTCTTAAATTAATTATTTATCGAAATATTTTAAAAATGTACTTACTACCTATTTCCGGAGTGTAGATTGGTACCAAAATTTAATGGGTTATTAAGATTCGTATTTAAAACATCTGTTTAAAACTTTGTTCTGCATGATTAAGAAGATTTTAATAAATTTTCATAAAATGACTATTTGTAAGTACCTATATTATACTTTATATTATATTATATTTACATACAAAAAAATAACTGCAACCTACTAAACTGACAGTTTTAAATAAATTTGTATCCGTTATGTTGCCTTCCTGAATGAATATCGGACAGCGGAAATACAAGTTTTGCCAATGAGAAGCTTCATTTCAAAGCTAATACCGATGACGTCATCAATTTTATAAACCTTATAATATCTCGGAACTAAATAAATGTTTAACACTTTTTCTTTTATTAATCATTTAGTACCTATGTAATTACTATTTTGCCATAATTTTATTATGGTTGATAAGCCCATATTAGATAAATGGCTACAGTACGAGTCGTTATTCAGGATGTATTAAGTATTGGGATTTTATCCTGTTGAGTGGTCGAAAAATCAAATAACTAAATAAATAAATAAATTCGAAAATTTCAAAAACAAAATTCAATATCTAATTTTAAGTGGACATCTTTCGTTAATTAACATAACATAATTTCTAACAATTTAAAGTTCTGTAAAAATATTTTTCAAATTTCTGTAAATTCTATTTGAATCGTTATCAGCATGTCAAACTGTATACCTCGCAGTTACGATACGATACACCCTGTATAAATATTAAACTCGTTAGTTTGTACGACTATAACGAATAAGTAACTTGTTTTATAAGGTTAAGGTTGCTTTTGTTAGTCAACAGGAATTTTATTATCAAATGAAGTGAACGTTTAAATTCTAAGCAATCGATAACAGTATTAATAAAAACATTTGAAAGCTGTCGCCTTTGTACTAATCGAACAAATGCTAATTAATCTAGCTTTATGTGGGTGTAACTCTAACTATAGCAATTTCAAATCTAACCGACTTATCGTTCGTGTTTTGTCTTTTCTTCCGCTTAGACTGTTTTTTGTTTCCTTGGTGACAGCTGAATGTTGAATTAGGTTATGTAATGTTGGTGTGCATGTAGGAAATTTAAAAACGGAATTTTTGCTGAAGGTAATTTTAAATTTTTTACAGTAGAAAGTGAAATGAATAAATTAGCTTATTTATTGTTAGGTACATATATTTGCCTGCATACCAAGAAATATAATTTGACAATATTGACATTTAATTTTTTCCTTTTAATGCAAGAAAAAAACTTGATCTTGTAATCGATATTTGAATTATATAATGCTAATAATAATAAGTACCTTAATATTGGAATAGTCATAAAAATACAATCATTATATGTACAACAATTTTTCAAAATTAATTTATCCTAGGTATAGGTATAGAAACATTTTTCGATAAGATATTTTTTCAATTATTCTCTTTTAAATGTATTACAGTTAAATTTATGTCCTTCAGATTTTGTGGCAGTTCATTGTAGTTTAATTGCACTTAAATTTTAAGCAGTGACGTACTTCGAATCTAAAAGAGTTGCTAATATTTTACGGAGACTCGAACCGAACCGGAACAGGAACTGTTTTGATGGTATATTTGATAATTTGACATTTGTTAGTATAAAATATTATGTAAACAATTACTTTCATTGTAGAAGATTTGAAAAAAATTAACTACCGACCAGTGGCAAAAATTTTTTTGCTTGAAATACGATGCAATTTTTGCGAATTTAAAAAAAATCTTTTTGTTTCATGATCAGCACGTACAGCAGCTTTAATTTTTTGTCCGAACTTGTGGAACACCCTATATATTTACCGATGATACACAATAATTTTAGGCTGCTATGCACTTTTTCGTGTAACTATACCTTCTTAAATAATAATATTATTAATTAAATTATGTTTGGAGTATTGTAGTAAATGTAAATTGAATGCTAGAAAATGTTCAATATTATTTAAATATAATACGTAATGGTACAAATGTATGATTATTAGTAAGTAGTATTTGCAGTATTACAATAGAAAAAGTACCTACTTAAAATACAAAACATTTATGTTCGAAAGTTAGTAGGTATTAGTTTTGAACAAAAAATGTTTAAAAAATTTATTACAAACCTGCTCCACTTTAACGTCTCTGCGGTCGTTGCAATTTCCACAATTAAATATCCAATCCACCACTAACACATTATTTTTTATTTTTCAATTTCCAAAGCGAATTATTTTATAAATCATTCCATATTTTGAACGTTAAAAACTATGTATTTTAAATCAAAAATAATAATATGAAATCCACTAAAATATAATAGTTTAACTTTATTTCTATGTCTATACACAGCACAAACCGAGAACGAATGCAATGTTTGTTTCCAACACGAAACTGAGACTAGAAGAGGAATAATTAAATTTCTCAATTCAACAAGATTGAACAAAGTTTTTATGTCGATTACAGCGCTCATTATTTCGTTGGTACCAACTGTTAGCAAAAATATGTTTAAATTTGAATTAAATAAAAATTATTATTTTACTCTCAAAAAATTTGGATCCCGCCATACTTCATTCTTTTTACTTATTATACAAATATATTAACGTACTACTACTACTATTCACAAATACTCGTATATTTTAGTAATTTTATTTAAACTGCAGAAGAAGATATAAACGATATTTTACTATTGTCACTGTCACTGTGATGTCATAATCATTTAAATTTAACGTAGTAACAAAAAAATGTTAAACGATCATGGGCTACAACATACCGAAATACTAAATTATAAGTTTATACTTAAATTATTCTTAAATGATACCAGATACAGAAAGATTTATAAAATACCGATTGTAGATAATAATCACATAATCTTTCATTTAAAATAAAAAAATTGTTTCTACACAAAATTTGAATTATTATGACAGTGACAGTACAGTTGACATCTTTTGCTTGCATCTTGGTGTGCTGACCACATCAGATTTTTTTTTGTACTGTCGTGGCATTTTTAGCTACAGCTGATATTTACGAAGTATAAGCTTCAAAAACGAAAACAGAATGCAAGCTAAAGAAAAACATATAACAAAAAAAATTCAGTTAGGTGCCGAAGTTGGTTGCGGGTGTCAAAGTTACCCCGTTTTACCGTATCTATCGCTTTTATATAATTTTCATTGCCTAATTACTGTTGTCTTTTACCCAACTTGGGTATGGCAGCCTTACATACTATGGGTTGTAAGTTTATTTTAAAAAAGATTGCAGTTGTGTTTAAAAAAAATCATTTTGGCCAGTATGGAATAATGTTTTTTAATTAATAAAATTTATTATTAAATGTAGTTACCTACATTTTTTAAACCACTTTGAATATGAAATAAATGTTTCTTTATGTAACTATTAATAAATGGGTTAATGTTTTTCTCACGTAAGTTTATTTCTTTTCTCAACACATTTCTTTTTTCTTTCACAATCAGCATCATTATCAGCACAATAAGCAATAATTTAAGTTTTTAACTCCACCAAATCTTTTCCTACTTTGTCATAGCCCAGTGCGCCAAGCCCAAATGATAAAATAGTTGACAATCACGCACATAGCACGAGTCGATCCAACATTCACCATTCACTAAACATTTGACAATCAGTTTAATCGACGACCGACGTGATAATGTAATCAAATCATAGGTTGCTTGATTTTGCCTATCTGTCACTTTCAATTTATTGTAGGAAGTGAAATAAATGCCAATTGGACTGTTGTTAAATGTAAAATTAGAAGAGAAACATAATAATTTTATTTTGTCAAACGAGGAAATTTATGTAACGTAAAGTAGATGTTTTCAATAACATTTATTTACATTTAAAGTAATGTTCGTATATTAGGTATCAAAGCTTTAATTTAAAAGTTAAATTTATTTCTAAACAAATTTACAAGTGAATAATCCAGAATAACTGTTTATGTAGGTACTGTTACAGAAATTTTTACATAAACTCTTTGAAATTGTAGTTGGAAAACAATTAATAAATAATTCAACACACTGTTTTTATTGAAATTTTGTAATTTAAAATTTAATTGGTTGCATTGCATTATAAACTAGTCTGCATGCATTAAAATAAAACATTTTTGCCTTACATACACAGAAAAATTTCTAAAGTTACCTATTAGTGTTAAATTAACACTACATCTACTTTAAATTATGAAGTGTTATTTTGAGCATTTATTTGATTACGTTATTGTTATTATCGAGGCAGTAGCTGCGCGGGTTTAAGCACAGATCTCTGCATGTGATGACGTACGAACCCGGAGTTCCGTGGTTCAAGTCTCTCGTCCGGCAGTGTGCGATTGTCGTTAAATTGTAAAACATCTTACAGTTAAATCGTTCTCGGGCGCTTTAAGCTGATCGCAAAATATCACCAATTTCTGACAAAAATACACTTTTTTTCAAACTGTTATATCTTCGCGCCAAATCATCGTAGCGAGGCCGCACAGAATGCCTCGTGTTGGAACACATGTCTCCCACATGAGGACGTATGAGGCTTACCGCGGCAGTGGTCCAGTATTGCTCAGCTCACCGAGAGGAAACGAAAATGTCTGATGCAGAATTTTCAGTTTTTACCTCTCGCCTCATATTCTATAAGAGAGGTATTGTAATGGGTCAAAATTTTCGAGTATGAGTTTTTGGTGGATAAGCACGTTTCAGAGTCTCTAGAATACGAATTTAATATTTTCCCGATGATGTCTGTGTGTGTGTATGTGTGTGTGTTTGTATGAATGTATGGACTGACGATTTTTCGTCCACGATAACTGAAAAAGTATCAAACCTTTAATAACCAAATTTCATATTTATGGTTTTAATATGGATCTTAACACCGGATAAGATTTTGGTAGAAATCCGTAAACCGGAAGTAGTACTTTTTGGAACTTGGTATAGTTTTTCTTAAATAAATTGGTACATTATTTATTTATGACAATTTTTGCAAATAAAAATAAAAGATAATATAATTATCAATGGGTACAGTTAATTTTAAATACAATTTGCTGAATCTGGTAGTATTTAGCAATAAAATAAAGTGCAACTAAGTACCAGTATCGTGTTGTCCATGATATGAAATTTGTTTTTACTCAAAATTTGAATTATAATGACAGTGACAGTACAGTTGACATCTTTTGCTTGCATCTTGGTTTACATTATCGTTTACATATTACATGAACATGAAACTATTAAAATGTAAGTAAAACTATTTATTAGATTAGTAGAATAAGCAGAATTGGGCGAGAGGTCGTGTACTGGCCACAGCAGATTTTTTCTCTTCTGTATGACCCCTTTAAGCTATAAATGTTTTTCTTTAAATCATCAACGTTCTTATCCAGTGTCGCAGCTAGTTCAGCCCAAGAATCTTATTTTTTCAATTTATTATAATAACTTCCTGTTTTCTATATTCTTCTATCAGTTGTAAACATAACTCTTGGCTCCACTCCATTTTAACTTATAAAATAATACAAGAATGCTGAAGAAATGCGTACATACAAGAATGTCTTAAAAACGCGTCCACACTGAGCACGAATTCCTTTGATAGACCGACAGCAGATGGCTCGGTCCGAGGCTGTGCGGCGAACAGCACGAGCTTGTTTGCCTCGCCTCGGAACAACGTACACACTGGCTGCCTCGTGCGGCCTCGGCTTGCCTCATTCGCATTCGTGCTCAAGTGTGTACGCGGCTTACAGGAAAATGAATGAATTTTGTCGCCCTGTACGTCTCTTGAAGCCACGATTTTTTTGCGCATGGTCCAAGTTGCAAAGTTCGACATTTTTTGTCATTCTGAACATTTTTTTTCGTAGAGGTTTTAAAAGGGGGTTAAAAACCAAGTTTCATCATATCCGCCTGCATGACCCTAAAGAGAAAACTTGAAAGTTTTCTGGAGACAAAGAATAATCGATTTTCGTCAAAACTGAACGAAGTTATGGTAATTTGAAAATTAGCGTTTTTTCGTGTATTTTCAAGTGGTGCGTTTTTTTTGTTGCTAGTGTATTTTTCCAAATTTTTTTTATTACACCTGCATATAATTTGAAAAATAGAGCTGAAATACAGCATTTTAATTTTGATTCTTTTTAAAAAGTGTACTCTGCGATGTGTTAAATCACAACATGTTTTAGTCGTGTGATTTTGTGTAATATAAAACAGTTTCTCATATTTTTATAAAACAGCATTATGGTTCACTTTCATTTAAGTTCAAAAACAATGCGGCAAACATCAAACGTTCAAACTCAGTTCAAACTCTGATCGATCACCGATTAAATCAATTGCTCATTTCTAGTTCTAACTTTATAACTGAAGTTGAAGTTGACAATAGTTCTTGTGCCAATTATGCGAACCTTGACACTCTTCTGCGTTGGTTAGGATGGGCTGCAATGCAGGAACTCTAGAGTGTAATCATTGTCTAAGACATTCTTCCTTGGCGCCATGGAAGATTTCTTCTTTCTTTAAACACTATAGGTTATGAAAGAATCACTTATTAGTTTGTGATAATGGTACGTTAAATGCACACGTGGCACTTAAAAATGATTTATTTATCAAATTTTTGAGAAATGATACTGGACTGTTAATATTTTGCAGTCTGCACGATAAGATAAAGTTCCGAATAACTTATTTGTCAGATAAGCATAAAAATTTGCATTCAAATTTTACTTAAAAGTTTTTGATTGGTCAATAGTTCGATTCTAATAACAAAACTAACAAAATGCCATTTGATTTTAAATTCTCATTCTGATAAGTTTTGAGAGAGCAAGAGTTTTTACCTAAAATTTGAAGGATACAGAAATTCATCTTCATTGAAATTTTAAGTTGCAGGAATTTTTTGTTCTCACATGAATTCTTTAAGGATTTTTTTATGCTTTAATCCTGAGAAAATGTACCTGGTGAGAATCGTTTGTCAAATAACGGCGCCGTTAATTTGAATCATTAATGAGTCTTGGAAAAGAAGAATTTGTAATTCACTGATAGTTTTAAGTCAGTGAATTTTTTTTCAGGATTTAGATTCAGCAGCATGAAAATACAAAGAACCCACAAAAAAATTCATAATGAATCTATGTATGAACGGGGATTGACAACCACACATTTTTTACATTTAGGTACATACTGTTAAAAATTAACTGAAATTAATTTCAGAGAAATTTTAAATTGAAGTAAACAAATCAAAGGATTAAGCACGAAAAAATAGTTCAAAAATGCCTTACATTAATTTTTAAAAGAGTATTTTTACGAACAAGAAATTCATTAAGGAGCCCGTCTACCTATACCAAAATCCATCATAAAATATGCTAACGTATAGCGAGTGTTTTGTGGCCAGTACAAGAATGGTCAAATTTAATTTCAACAAGGATTATATACAGGATCAATTAACTGTCAAAAAATTCCAATTTATACAAACTTTACACGGTTATAATCTCATGATAGAAATTTATTTAAAATTTTTAAAAGGCACTCATCTGTAGAACCATTTTTCCTATTTTAAATGTTTATAAAAACATGACCTTGAATCAATAATAAACTGACAGTTTACTCGGAAAAGAAACATTTTTATCAACAAATACAAACTGATACTTTGTGTTGACACTGACAAGACAAACAACCAACACACAAATTTCGAACAGTGAACAGTCAAATTAATTTCTTCTCAACGGTACGAGTTACGTCAAATTTCGAACTGTGAACACGACTTTATACTGTCCGAATCCGAAGTAATTTGCTAGTAAGAATATTTCGTAGTAAATCCTCAACATTATAAACTCCATTTAACACATGAAAGTGCCTCATGAAAATGACCCAATCCACTACAATTGCACCATTAACTCTCAGTTACGTAATGTCCGCCCTCGCCCCCGTAACTTTACCATAACCTCACTTTCATCTGCTTCTTGTAGGATTCTGTTTATGTTGTTGCTTTATATAGCGCACTTATATAAGTCATAACGTTTCGTTTGTTGTTTTTGCTTTCTACGTGCGATATGGTTTAGGTTTGGTTTATGGTTGTTGATCGTAGATTGCTATGGCAGTGGGTGATATCTGAGTACTGACATACTGACAAGGTGTCGGACGAATCGAGAGATTGTGAGATTAGATAACTGCGAAACGAGAAATCTTGTTCGGTTTTTAAGAACAGTATTGTTGATTGTTTAGTACTTTACTCCTACAGGTTTTATGGACTGATTCTATACAACTAAATATATAAATTAATGAGAGAATGAAATCCACACCAGAATATAAACGATCTTAATTAGTACTATTTTATTTCATTGTTACCATTCACTTTCATCCAAAAACATAACTGGTGATTAAAGTTTTGTTCAGTTTTTCAAGATTTATAATCATCGATTAGCAAAAATAGTGACACATGTCAAAAAATAATTTTGCAGAAAAGCGATTTGAAATTTGTTGTGATAGATTCTGTACCATCTAGCACTGTACAATTTTTTCCCCTGTTGTCACTTATAATATACTTTAAGTTTTGAAGTTAAGTAATAAAATCTTGTTTACAGTTTATTGGCTAAATAAAAATTAGGGATAAACAACCCCATTTGTAGATATAACTTTATTGTTGATAAATAGTAAAAATTATAATGTCCTGTTCACACGAGGAATGTGCTTGGAGCTGTCATATAAAAATCTGTCAATATCGGTCATACGAGAAAATCGTGGGGAAAACTAATTATTTCTTTATAATATAATGAAGCTAGTGATCTTAAATATATTTAATACAAATTATTACGTTCCCCATATGCACGGTATTGATAGTTTTTATTTATGACAGCTTCTAGCATTTGTTTTACTTTCAAGAAACTTTTTAGTGAAAACTACCTCGTGGTGAACAGAGGGAATAAGGTCATTGTGTCGTTCTTTCTTCTTGTTAGTAAATAGAATATTCCTATTTTATAACAAAATAGGTTATAAAGTAAAAACTGAAAAGTAAAGAAATACAATTATAAAGAGTGAAAAGATGTTAAATTTTAAATACTCCATTATTCCGGAAAATATTATTGCCAGAAGCATTAACGATTTTTTCAAAAAATGACAAAACTAGAAATGTGTCAGTCTTACTGAAAATCCTCCAATCAAATTCGTCAAATTAGAACAACAACACAAGTGCTGTCTACTGGCAAATATGATAAATTTAAAAGTGAAATTTTTTCAGCACAAAATAAGCCACTTTTCAAGATAATTTTTGCTGCTATCTCAATAAGGTCCATTTTTGAGTTGTGTCACTATTCTTGCAAATCGACGTATAGGTACTCTTTAGTGATGTTTACTGTTAAAGAATGAATGTATAAAATATAGCAGCTATAAGCTGACTACTTCTGTTTGGAAACCGATAAATTAAATAAAATTCCGATTTCACTTCTGAATTCCTAATCTTTTATTTGATAAACCATGAAAGTTTTTCTCACTGCATAAGCTATAAATTATTTATAATGAATTTTCTACAGAATCTAAATATAGTTGCAGTATTTATATAATTTACAAAACCGTATACATATAGTTTTTCCATCGTTAATTTAAATTTAAAATAAATTCAGCAATTTGTTCATCTAAAAAATGTGTAGAATTTAGTGATGCAATTTGAATTTAAATATTCTTAATAACCTTACAATTTCTAGATAGATACAAACCTAAAAAAGAAATATATTATACAACTGGTCAACTATATAATAACTGCGCGGATTTAAGAAACTCTCTGCGTGAGATGACATATGAACCCGGAGTACCGTGGTTCAAGTCTCTCGTCCGGCAGTGTGTCATTCTCGTTAAATCGCACTCGGATGCTTCAAGCTTTCACGGCGGAAATTATCGGATAAACCACTTTGATATTTTCTTAGTGTATAAAGATGATCAGATTTTACGGATTTACAAAGATTGTATGTTTTTCCTAAAAAGTTGCTTGAAAGTAAAGCAAGTGCTATGAGCTGTCATAAAAAAAATATCAATACCGGGCATACAGGGAAACTGTGGGAGAAACTAATTATGTCTATAAAATATATTAAATCTTGTGATCGTAAATATATAAATTAAAAATAATTAGTATCCCCGTATAAACGGTACCTATTGACAGTTTTATTATGACGGCTGCTAGCACTTGTTTTACTTTCAAGAAACTTTTTAGGAAAAACTTTCTTCGTATGAACAGGGCATTAGATTTTATTTCGAATTTCTGGGTAACCAAAGATTTTACATAGGTACCTTACCTACTAAGATTTTTCAAATTTTGCAATAGATTTTACTTTGGATTTTTACAAATTTCATTAATATTTTATGGATTTTATAGATTGTCAGGATTTATGGTGGGATTTTACAAAGATTGTATAGATTTTAATGATTTATTGCAAGATTGGAAGGATTTTAGGTAATTTTTGAGTGATTTTAAAGATTTTAGATACTAACATTTTCAAATTTTACACTATATAGATTTTACTCTGGATTTTACGAATTTTAAGAAGATATACCAGGTTTTAATAAGGTTTTAGGGATTTTCTAGATTTTACTAAAGATTGTACAGATTTTTATTAGATTTAAATTATTTTAAAATGATTTACAGGAATATTTTTCAAAGTTTACAAAGAAGTGGTTTACCTCTCGCAAATTATCGACAATTTAACTTTTGTTATAAATTGCAACACACTTCTATGTAGTGATGGGTCTTTCGTTCATTTTTAGTGAGTCAGTTCATTTCGCTCCGCTCAGTAAAGTGAGTCGTTCACACTGAGCCGTTCATTCGAACGACTCTGTAAAAGAGCACTGTGCGTTTCAAATGACACCGTGCTAGTGTGCTGCTCAGCTGAGCTGCTCTGCACATGCTCACAGCTCACAGCACTGTGCGGTGTGCGCTCGCCGTGTGTGCATATGCGATGTGGCATGTGCACATGTGCCAAACTGTATGAACCTGAACCTGAGCATTTTAGTTGTTAGTTGTGTTGCTTATAGTTGTTGTATATGTATATTGACAATGGAAAATAAACAAAATAAAAATTTAGCAAAAGGAGTACTGTCTGGCAACATTTTGAAGAATGTTCAACAAATTTAACAAAACGTTTGTTGTTGTTGTCCAGTCCTACATTGTTCCCACTTCCCATATTGTTGATTATTTTCATTGTTGGCCGTACAACTGAATCGCATGCATTATTCTCAGAATACACTGCACTCAGTCAAGCCAATAGTGCTCTGAAATATGTTATGTACCGTGCGCTGTCTGTATGTTTCGTTCGTTTCGTTCATTCCACTCGCACTCGTTCGTCTTTCTGCGTTCAGCGAGCGGAGCTAGCACGGTGCTAGTGTGAACTGGTGTGCCGTACTGAACGAACTAAAGAGTCGTTCGTTCACGGCACACTAAAATGAGTCGTTCATTTTGAACGACTCGTTCATGAACGACCCATCACTACTTCTATGCTATAAGCACCTTTCGCCAATTTTTTACTGGCATTAAGTTTAGATATGTGCAGCTAAACAAATCGCCTTGCTTAAAACATAATGTGACAAATGTTGCCGATATTAGCAATAAATTCTGTCATGGGATTTGTAATCTTGGTTGCAAAAGAATCTCTTCGTTGCCGCTTTGAATTTCAAAGGTCGTCGCACGGAAATCGAAGTGGCAGGATTAACTTTAAGAAAATATACCATTCTATTATTTTGAGTAAAATCCTGTTGAATGGTTACCAACAAATTAAAAACTGGTCAAGTTATAACCACTATTGAATTTTGATAGTTATCTTTAAAAATATTTACCTATAAGTCATTTCCAAATGAACAATAACTCAACCTGTTTGTGTTTCTTATGTATTTATTCGCTGCTCACATTTTCTAATAAGGCTTCCTATTGCAAGAACTGATTCATAACTATAGTGAAACTTCAACTCAACTTTCGATAAATAAAAACGCTTCCAATATTGAAAACATGTTACATTAAAAAGTCCGAATGTATCGCAAGTATTTCATGCCTTTTTTACACGAAACTCTTGTGAATAATTGCTCAAAATGAAAGTGATATTGCGATAGGATTCGACAAAGTACAAGTTACATTTTTAATAAACCACAAATAGCTACCGTTTCTTGGGCAACACGCGTTGGTGTGTTAATCATTTGTAGGCAGATTGCGACACATTGGAGAACTATATAAAGCGTACGTGATCGAAATTTTACTTTGATCCATTCAGGGAACCTTCACATTTCTCTACCATTTGGATTTTACATCATTTGAGGTAATTACACTAAAGTTCAATCAAACTTGAATTGATGTTTCCTGTCTTACGATGTTACAATCAAGAAGCAGCTATTGCTAGTCATCTAATTAATCTTACAAAACAAATACATACCTACTTTATCTGTTCACTAAATGCGGATCAGTTGATATAATGCATATGACATATGACGCCATTTTAACATTTGATTTATTTGCACATTAACAAACATATTAGCTTTACCCAGTACCTAATTTGTTAGAAACTTGATCATTTTACTTAGTTGACATTTCTGTTTTACAAATTAAATATTAGTTATACTACTTGTCTATTTTAGACGATTCCATTTATTGATCAATAATAATGGTTGACTAATTTAATTATCAATTAAATATATTGATCAATATATTGACGAATTTGTAATAAGATGGCTTTGCCATCTGTTATGCTTGGATTATTGTTATCTTAAGTTATAGATACAATAGTTCAAAGGTCATCTGCATCCCTCCGTACCCTTAAGCCTGACAATCCCTTGATTTTTGGATAGAGGATAATACAAAAATATATAAGTTAGTGGAAACGATAAGTTCTTTAGTTTTAATCATTTGGTTTATTTTATTCGTGTTTATTTCGTATTTCGTGTTTAATTTATTTGCACAGTAGCAAACATATTAGCTTTACCTACCTAATTAGTTAGAAACTTATCATTTTACTTACAGTTGACATTTCAGTTTTACAAATTAAATATTAGTTACACTACTTATGTCTGTTTTACACGATTCCATTTATTGAACAATAATAATTGTCGACTAATTTAATTATCAATAGTATATGTTGATCAATTAATTGACGAATTAGATCATTGTTTTACTCAACTATAATAAATAAATTAAAGAAGTTTTTTTTCAATTTGTTGTTAAAAATTTGTTGAAAAAAATGTGTGAATTTGGGGCATTGGGTGGTAGTCCAGGTAATAGAGATTTTTACCTGGAAAGTTTGAAGAGAGTTTTGATTTTCTGTATTTTTATGTTTTTTTGGGTGCTAAACACGAATCTGAAGTTTGCTACCATTGTGCCGAATATATACTATTTTTTCACGAAAAAGTTTAACAATCATATTTTTCACAGTTTTTTTATAACTTTTTTTTGCTTGACTAATTAAAAATTTGAAATCTAGACAAAGATTCAAATAATTTTGCTTAAAAGTTATGGAAAGAGAAAAACGGAGTGCTTTTTAATAATAAATTAAGATATTACTTTGCTTCATAAAAACCAAAAATGGCTGTAACTTTCTAACAGATAAAGATATCAACTTTTTTATCTACAATATAATTTGGAGACTCTAGTTTAGCCACAATTTAAAAAAAAGAAAATAAATAAAAGTTGAAACAAAAATTTAAATTGTGGTAATATTACCTATTCGATAACATATCGAATGGGTTGAACGAAAATGTGTGGTATTGTTTATTTTCGTAGCTAGGTAACTGTATGGTAGGTAACTGTTAGTTTTGAATATTTGTGGAAAAATTAATTCACTTATTAACTACGTGACAGGTGACAGGAACGTTTTATATAAATGCAGTTTTTTTTCTAAACATCTTTGTACTTACACTTTTGCTCTAAAATCAATAAGTAAAAACTTGAGCAAAATTAAATTTATAAATTATAAGATTGTAGTTCCTAAAGGTCGAAAAAAAGTCTATCCTGGTTTCCTTATTACTAATTAACTAGGTACTTAATTTTACTCTTTTAAATGACTCTTTTAGATTTTCTGCGAATGTTTTTAATATCACACAGTGCATCTTTTAAAATTTTAATCACAAGTTAACAAGACTGACCATTAAGCAACTATTTGCTCGACTCAAATCTTACGCTAACAATTCGCCAAAGTCTTGATTCACTTGGTTCGCACTTTTCGTGGTCTGACATTTACTTCTCACGACCTGTCATTTGAAAAATCATCAGCGACGTAATTTCCTCGTCTCGAATTCTTACGCAACGTTGAGAATCGAGATTCACCGTTTGTAAGCTCACCGCAGCTGACTTTGATATTTCAGTAAAGAACATATGAACATAAACATATGATAAGCAAATGTTAAACGATAATTTGACATGGTTTTAAAGGTGAGTATTAATTTCGGAGGTTTAATTGATGAGGCTGACATACTTTATAATGGATTTCAGAATGGATGCGATATTAGAATTGAACAGATGTGATACAATACAATAACGTGGTATTTGCATATTTGAAAGGGACAGTTTTACGGCTGAAAATATCAATTATTGATATTTAGTATTTTTGTTTCTGTTCAAATGTTGGCGCAGTACTTCCTAGTTTAAGGCGCTACGCTTGCCACGGTAGTAGCATCAGAATTTCATCAATTCTGGCTTTATTGTTCAAAATAAAAATCTGAAATTTAACATTAGTAATGACGAAATATTATTTAATCGAAAAAATCATACAATACAAAGTTGCGACAACAATTAGAGAAAATAAGAGTTAATTTTTGCATTTTAATATTCAAGGTTCTTACTTTATTAATGCATACAATAATTGAATTTTGTTTGATATAACCGATTCCTTACGATATTCTGAAGAGTGCCACAAGAAGTTTAAAAAAACTTCAAACAATAAGTTAAAAATATTTTAAAATTGATGACATTGACTGATTTTACCAGTTTTCACTAATTAATTACCAGAGCAGACTATTGGGTATTAGGGATAGTCTTTATAAACTTACATTTCAAAACAAAATCACAATCTTGAATATTATGTAGGTATAGCACCCTATTTTGCTCTGAATTTCATAGCAACTGTATAGCCTTAAAGTTGGAAACATAATTTGCTCTGAAGAGTCTAATTTATATTTATTGTAAGGGCTAAAGCTAAAGGGCTAGCCTTTCTACTTCTCGCTACTCAGATCTGTCAAGCCCTGTTCACACAAGGTCTCTTTCATGCTTCTGAATTTTTAGAACAATAATCCTGGTGAGAATTGCCTGTCACATAGCGCGGCGCTAAATTGAATCGTCAATGAGTCTTGGAAAAGAATATTTTTAAATTCATGAATAGCTTCATAACAGTGAATTTTATTTTTCCAAGATTCAGTTAATTAGCACAAAAATCTCCTTTTATGTTTACTCTCCACTAACAACCAAGAGCACCAGTAGTAATCGCACACCAATTTATACCAATTACCAATTTATTACTTACTTTATCTGATGGTGTGTCATAATCACAACATTATAAGCCTCAATTTGAGGATCATTATAGATCAAGGACCATAATGAATCCAGTATGATACTCAATACCATAATGAAATAAAAAACAAGTCGTTTAAGGAAATTTCAAAAACAGCATACCTGATATTGTTAGATTAAATTTTTTTGTTCAATATCAAATAATTTATTTTACTTTTTGACTGATTAACGTCAACACATAAAATTTTGTATGCAGTACAGATCGTAACCAATCATTATGGTATACGTCGTGTTATCAAACCCGGCTTCGCCTCGTCTATATAATAATCTGTACATAAATAACTATTATGTAAAGCATATAATTTGAATAATTTATTCTGAATTTTATTCAGAATAGTATAAAGAAACCTCTCTTTTATAAAGATGATCAAAAGTGAGCGAACTAATCTCGGAACTAATGTATCTATTTAAAATTTGCAGAAACACAGCTGTTCTTATATTAAAAGGCCCGTCTATTTCCTAAAATCCAGCATAAAATGTACTAACGCAGCGAGTGTTATGTGGCTAGTACAAGAATGGTAAATTTTTATTTCAACAAGGATTATAGGTACCTAGACCTACTTAAAGGATCACTATTAACAGTTGTGCCTGTTTAAAATTTTAATTTAAAAATTGTACATGGTTATAAAAATTCCGAAAAATTCATGTATATTTCCAATTTATGTAAACTTTACACGGTTATATATTTTTTTGAAAATTTTTATAAGGCACATCTGCAGATCCATTCTTTCTCTCTTAAATATCAATAATAAACTAACAGTTTACTCGCAACGAAAACACTTTTACAGTAGGTATTTCAAAATGACATTGCATTGCTAGGATGCGGTAAAGTACGAGTTTCGAGCTGATTTCAGGCAGCCGTAGTAGTGGGAAAAAGAGTGGAATAGAAAAAAACAAAATCGAGAGAATTCTAGAAGCGGCCCGCTTAAACACACACTATATTTATTCTACAACACTAATAATAAACTATTATTCCATTCTTTTTCATGTCAGTTTAATTAAACACACATCATACATCCCATCTAAATGTCAAAGCGACACATATCTTATAACAAGTGCTCATCGCAGCAACAACTTTCAAGAAAACAACCGCAGGTAGAAAAAACAAAAGTAGAATTTTCCCACGCGAGAAACGCGAATGTCGAATCAAACGGAAAACGCATCACACCACGACCTCTGCCTTCTAACTTCGTATATCCCGCCTTGCCCCGCGCGCTTGCGCCTGCGTCATCGGCTCGCCGATCGTCAGATGTTTCATTCATGGCGCAATGGCGGATAGCGGCGCGCACAGACCCGTTACCAAGGTCGTTGAGAAGACACAAGATGTGGAAGATTCTGTTGTGGTTTACTGACGTGACCGCTGACCGTTATAAGACAATACGGTTTATTGTTTGGTGTAGATGTTTTATAGGTTATGTTACCATAACTTTACTTCTATGCGCCATATTGAGGCTGTTTTAGGAGAAGTCTTTTTGAGGTTATTGTAAAATAGATCATTTGTGGTTTACTAAAAGTGATCGTTATAAGACAACACGGTTTATTGTTTGGTGCAGTTGTTTTATAGGTTATGTTACCATAATCTTACTTCTATGCGCCATTTTGAGGCTGTTTTGTACTTAATCTGTTTTAGGAGAATTATAATTTTGAGGTTATTCTAAATAAACTATTTGTGTTTTACTGGAGGTGATCGTTATAAGACAATACGGTTAATTGTTTGGTGCAGTTGTTTTATAGGTTATGTTACATACATGGATACAGTTAACTTGGCAATTCCAAAGGTATCCGGTACCGGCGGGTGGTTGTAACGAGGGTTTGCACGAGAGGGTTATAAGGCTATAAGGGGAAGAATGAACGAACAGTCTTGGCTGGCTGAATCTCGCCCATTGCCATGAGGCAATGAAAGTAAAAAAATAAACAAAAATAAAATTGTAAGATAAAATAGTAGTTACAATACAAAATTCTGATAAATTGTGTCTCGGTTAACTAAAGCCCTGTTCGCACGAGGATTCTTTGAAGATTCTACCAAGATTCTGAATCCTGGAAAAGAAGTTTTCTTCTTTCTAGTGAGTATTTTCTGTTAAATTGCGGTGCCGCTAAATTGAATCTTGGAGGAGAAAAATTTATAATTATTTATTGATTGCTTCAAAACCATGATTTTTTTCAAGATTAAAAATCTTGACACTTTTTCTTTTCCAGGATTCAGAATCTTGGTAGAATCTTCAAAGAATCCACGTGCGAACAGGTCTTAAACTTTAAGAAATCCAATGTCGTATATGTTTTTATAGATTATTTTTCAGACTAATCCCGATTTTTTCACTTTTCCAAATTTCAACTTTGAGGTTGCATTTCTCGAAAACTAAGCCAGATATCGAACCCTGGTTTACAGCATTGTGTTTCTCACACTTTAAATGACATAGTAAAATTTTCAGAATTTTGAAATTTTAGAAATTTTTGAGGTCCCAAGAATTTACCACCCTAGATATCTTCAATGAATTCCTCGCGTCGAATTACATGGGTAGGTATACAAATTTTGAGCAAAAAATTTTGATGGGTACAATAATTTTTATGAGCGATTTTCAATAATCGACATTTTCTTATGGGGTACCCCTTAGTGTTTTCTCAAATTCCGAAAACCTTTATAAAACTTGTATGCATCTGAATTTTGTGCTGAAAATATGTATACCCATGTAATTCAGTGCGAGGAATTCGATGGTGACCAAATAAAGTCCGTGTCTCTTACCGTTTTCAAGATATCAAGGGTAGTTATTTTTTGGGAACCCGAAAATTTAGAAATGTTCAAAATTCTGAAAATTTTGCTATACTTAAGTCAATTAAAGTGCGAGAAATGCAATTTCGCAAACCGCACTTCGATAGATATCTCTAGATATAATTTTTGAGGTATGCAGCCTCAAAATTGCAAATTGGAAAAATTGAAAAATCGGTTTCCGGCATTGGACTTCTTAAGGTATGGTTGACTTAACCCGGCATTACATTATAAAAGTTATTTGACAAATATTTTTTATGAAAGTTATTTTACGAAAAAATCTATAGTGTAATAGCTTATCTTTTATAAAAGTTGGCTATTTACATTGGCGCATTTCTCGTCAAATATCTTTTATAAAAGTTCTTTGACAAAGATATTTGAAGAAAAATTTAATAGTGTAATAGCTATTTTTTATAAAAAATGTTGAACCAACTTTTATAAAAGATCTTTGTCAAATAACTTATATAGTGCGTAATGCTGGCCTAAGATACAAATTATCTGAATATTGTATTTTTTTAATAATTTTGAGTAAAAATTTGTTCACTATAAATAATAATAAAGAACAGATTTTTATAAATGAAACATTAAGTTATGTAGAATCTATTTGGTATTTTTATTTTTACAATGTACCTAAGTTGGTCTTACACGTAATCAAATAAATACATTGATGCATAATTTCTTCCTATACTTCTACTATCATTAGTCATTAATATTCTTATGTAATTTAATTCGCTCTTAATGTAATGATAATTAAATCTCGAAATAAATTAACCTTTATGGTCCCTTATACAAATTGATTGCTTTCTTACTAATTAATATAATTTGTTTTTCTACCGGAAAACCATTGTCTTAAAAAAATACCATTGTTTTTTCTCTCAAACTTTTGTTTGTATTCATTTGCATTTTAAGACATTTCTTCCTTATTTGGAGTAGAAGTAAGTGCATGCTATTAAAATTAAACGATGAATAATTTCTTATACGCCAATGTCACATGCTTACATCATACTAATTAAGAAATCTAATTAATAGAAGAGATTTGTCTTCGCTGGGAACGATACTTTAAAAGAGACATTGCTAAATGTTAAACAAGACATTTATAATGACATATTATTGACATTTTACTGTTTGCTATCTTTATTTTATGTTATATTTTATTTTATGACTAAGAAACATTTAAAGTTATTGCTTTACTAGAAACAAGAAAATACTACATAGTCATAGGTCAAAAATCTGATGTGGTCAGCATTGTAATTGTAACCTCTCACTAAACCATTGTACATTATAAAATATAAACCAACTAAACTAAGATAAAAATAAATTTAAAAAATTTGTGCAGTAAATTTTTTACCCATAGGTACCCAATTTAGGTGTAAAAGCGTCACAAACTGTAGGTCATCGGTAATTTCTCCCAATTATAAAATTGTAGAAGTTATAATGGAATCCAACCACTTCGACCGATTCGTCTTGGTGCAATCAGAATCTCAATTCGTGCGATGATCTTTGAAGTTAAAAGCGGCAACTGAGAGATTTAATTGCAAGATGATTTTATAATTTAATGACAATCACATACTGCCAGAGACTTGAACCACGGAGCTGTGTTTTAACCCGCGCCAGCTACAGCTTCGATTAAATAATTACTGTGTGGGCGGTTACCAACTGTCAACTGTGTGTAATGTGGCAGAAATTTTTGAGCAGGTTAACTGAAATGTGTAAGTATTATAGGTATACATAACTTACGAAGTATAATATACAGGCTGTATCATAACTTCGAGTACATACGTGAAAGGTACGTGGTTTGATATTCTGATTACGAATCAAAAATAATTTTTTTTAAATTCGAAAAATTACGGGTAGTTTACCTGCAGCATTTTTTGTAGTACTGTACTGGATTCGTTTTCCTATTAAACACAAATAAGAGAAATAGGTTATCAAACATCTTAAATTACATAATACTAGTAAAATAAACATACAAAATTTAATTATTTTTAATGAAAAATTACTTTACCCAGTGGCAGTGGCAATGAAAATTTTTACCTCTCGCCACTCATATCTGTAAGAGAGGTATTGTAATCATGCTAAAATTTCGATAGTGAGTTTTCAATGGATAAGCACGTTTTGAGGTCCCTAGAACACGATTTTGATAATTTCGCGATGATGTCTGTGTGTGTGTGTGTGTGTGTGTGTGTGTGTCAGGATGGATGTTGGAGGTACGATAACTCAAATACCACTGAATAAAAAAATTTGAAATTTTGTATGTAATATTCTGACACCCTAGATTAGATCTGATTAGATTTTGGTGTTGATCGTGCTACCGGAAGTGGTAGTTTCTTGAAGATCTGAAGAGTTTTTCTAGAATATCCTTAAAATTTATGAATTAATAGGAATTTTTTTAATAACATTGTATACTAAATGTTACTGTCTACAATATGTATTCAAAACATTGTTTGTATCTAGCACCATTTTCCAATTACAAGAAATTAAAAATTCTACAAAGTTACAATTTTGATTTATCTGCCTACCTATGAAAACAAAAAATAAAATATTTGAGTGTTAATGTCATATAAATTTGTGACATTTTGGCAAATTGAAATGGAAAATATGAAATGTCATTTATTATTTATAAGGTCATAATAAACTTTAATAATATTATAAAAACTACAATTCCCGAATTCCCTTCTACAATGGTATATTATTTTTATTTGTGAGTAAGTACCTTCATACAAACTCAGTAAAATAGTAGAATATGGCGAGAGGTCATGTGTTGGCCACATCGGATTTTTTGACTGGGAAACATGAAAATTAATTTTGCGATTTAAAAAAAATTCTTTTTTATTCGTAATAATCAGCATATCAAACTACATATACCCTTAAAGTATGTACTTACCTGCAGTTATGAAACACAGAAGTGGACACTCCGTATCATAGCAATACTGTAGATTCGTGACATTTTTGTTTACCCTGTGCAAGAAAGAAATACTACTGGGCCCGTGCGTTACAATTATTGTTACCGTTGTTTGTCGTTTTAGAATGCATGTTCCGACTTGGCCCGTATTTTCTGTCACTCTCTAAAAGGTAAACAAAAAAGCCACATAACATCCGTCCTAGTGTCCAGTCCTGTCATATATTATACCTGATGACCTGACTGGATTCGCGAATGTGAGTTTTCAGAACCACAGTCGGTCACATAACACAATCGGCTATAATTTCACAAGTAAAATTTTCCATTTTGATATCCTGAGTAAAAATACGTACGTAAATAATTTAATTATTACTGTAGGAAAAATAATTAAAATAAATGAGTATTTATATCCATTCCGGTTTACGAACTAATACCAAAATATTTTAATAATATTATTTATAATCACCTAATAACATGTCCACGTCAAACAAACGACCACCTTATACAAAACAAAACAATAACTCAAAAACAAAACCACTCAATCCAGCCATTATTACGATTATTAATAGCTCTAACATTTAGTTCAAATCAAATTAATTCAACAATAACCACACACACACTTCAACAATTAATCTTATCTACATTCACCAACACGGAGAAAAACGAAATAATAAAATAAAAAACACCGAACTGGTTCTTAAAGTTCGCCGCCAACTGGATGTGAGGTTACGTAACTTGAACCCGAGACGCGACATTGGCAGTGTCGAGTTCGGTGGGTGGTGGGATAGTTGGGTTTGGGTCCTCGCTAAGTGCAGTGGTGTGGTTTGCGTCTGGGATGAATAGGAGATAGATTTAATTATTGTAAGTATGTTATTTTTTTGAGTAGTTTATGTATTGATTATGCTGACTGTGATAAGTTATTAAGGCAAAAGGATTTAGTCCCGAGGGGTATAAACTTTAAATAATGCCTGTGAATTATTATCAAATTCTATAATTATTTTTTTAAACTGCTATTATTGGATTAAATGCATATAATTCGTTGCAAATCCTATAATTTAATTACATAATTTGCAAAACCTACTACAATTTTTTACAGTTTCCAAAGTTCTTTGCAGTTTCCGTATTTTTTTTTCAATTCTTAAATTCTTTGCTAGTATTATAATATTATAAATTCGTTGAAAGTCATATGATTATTTGTACCTACGTCTTTAAATTATATGCAAGTCCTAAAATTCGTTTAAATTGAATAATATATATTTTACAGTCCCAAATTTGTATTAGGTAGTTATTTGTATAACTAGTTTTGAAAAAATAGTTTTGTCGAACGCGAACGAAAATTGTAGCCTAAGCGAAGCGAGGGTTGCAATCGTTTCAGTTCGACAAAATATTTTCAATACTTGTTATACATACCTACTAATTTTTCTATCCTGCAAAACACAGAAGTTAAAAAATACAAAAATTAGCATAAATTTATTTTTAAATTCTCGTAAAATATCAATGTTGTTGTAAAAACAATGGACATTAAAAAAAAGTAAAACTGTGTCGCAAAGTGGCCAAAAGTGAGCGACAAAATACTTTGCAACACACTTGCGACAAACA
Source organism: Agonum fuliginosum (assembly GCA_947534325.1). Classification (NCBI taxonomy): domain Eukaryota; kingdom Metazoa; phylum Arthropoda; class Insecta; order Coleoptera; family Carabidae; genus Agonum; species Agonum fuliginosum. The sequence continues at coordinate 47,183,206 of OX384029.1, forward strand.
GCTACTTTCAGCATTAAAAACAATGTAGAAACATGAACTTTCAGAAACTTTAAGAACTTATTTAGATTTCAATAATAACTCTTTGCAATTTCTTTAATATTATATCAATGCAAATCTTAAATTTTTGCAAACCATAATCCTTTGTTTTTGTTTTCCCATTTTTTGAAATAGGCACTTAAAATTCTTTGCTAGTCGTATAACAATTATTGCAGTTTCTATATAATTTATTTTTGTTGTTTTAATAATTTTTATATTATAGTTTACCTACAACCTACAAGTAGTAATTAATTCTTTAATTCTTTAAAATTCCTAACAAGCCGAAATAATTTCGATAATTCAAAGTTCAAATATAAATAGTTTTAATATTTTATTGTATTAGCTATAAATAGACAGACAATTAATAGTCAGCAACGTCATACTCTTGTAGTATTAATTACAATAACAATTAAAACTTGAAAATATAGATTATTGAATTTCTCATTATCACCATACTGCATTCTAGTAGGTATATCATTTTCAAAACTAGGTAATCACTTTTAATTTCAAAAATATCCAAAGCCGGATCAAGAAATTCTAATTTATAATGACATTCTCTAAATAGCTAATAAATCTTTTAAATACCTACGAATTCTTAAGAGGATTTGAAATAAAAGTTCCCATAACAGTATTGTTCTAATTTTGTACTTATTCTATTTTCTACTGTAACTTATAGATAAATATCGCGAATATAATTGATTACCAGTTTATGAAAGCATTAAATCGGTAGACATTTATTTATGCACATAAAACATCTAAAGGAAAGTGACAACAAAAATGATTTATTCTTTACCAGGACTAATAAAAATTTAAATAACTTGAACATAATTTTATAATCAAAACTTTATTAATTCTAAATAATTTGGGAAGTAATGCAGTATTTCAAGTAAATGAAAAATTTTTCTGAAAGTATTTCGAAATTCGTTTCGGTGTTGATGGTAATTCTGGGTCTGTATTTATGTTGTTGAACTTTGTTTTTTGCTGTTCAACCTTCGTGCCATCACCGAATGTCACGGTTTTATGGAAATGAAAGATTTCACGTCTAACCGCTCGGCTACTTCGACGACCGAGATGAAATTAGCTACGAGGTGATTTAAGAACAAATACAATATCACAGATACTTTGATTGGAACGCCGAATTATATAATACTACATTTAATATATTTATTTTCTGTTCAGTAATGCAATATATTACTCCCTAGTGAGTAATGACGTAATGTTCCTGTACTATGAATTCTAATCCAAACATGAAAAATCTATAGTTCAAGAAAATGAAAGTTTATGTACGAGCTGAAGGCGAGTGTATATAATAAACCGGGTGAATTATAGTCATTATAATGTGCGATTCAAATACGACCTTTAATCTACGACTTTATGCCCTGTTCACAAGAGGAATGTTTTTTCTAAAAAGTTTCTTGAAAGTAAACAAGTGCTAGGAACTGTCATATAAAAATCTGTCAATACCGGTCATACGGGGAAACCGTGGAGGAAACTAATTATTTCCTCACTGTGAGGAAAAATAGCTCCTGTAACTCGTGTCCTGATTGGCCACTCGCTTTGCACGTGGCCAATCAGACACTTGTGACAGAAGTATTTTACTTCTCCCTCTAGTAAAGTAATATACTATTTCTTTAAAATATATAGAAGCTAGCGAGGAAGCTATTGATCCTAAATATACCTATTTAATAAAAATTATTACATTCCCCGTATGAACGGTATTGACAGCTCTTCTTTTACTTTCCACTTTTCAAGAAACATTTTAGTGAAAACTTTCCTCGTATGTAAACAGGACATTACATATAAAACATTTCTTTACAAATTTTTAGTCATTAAAATATGAACCTAACCTCATGTTTTAGTGTGATGACAGATGATAGTTGTGTTGAATAATGGACCCATAATACAATAGTGTTGAATTATGAATTCATAATACAATAGTGTAGTGTGTCCTACGTTGGGGTTTATTTTACTATAGTTATTAGTTACCTACATAATGAATGTAAAGTATAGTTTTCAACTCGAGTGTCATGTTTCACGTGAAAAACGCTCGTCTTAATTTATTTATCATACCACAAGAAAATATAAAGTAACAACAATAAAAAGTTCATAAAAAAGACTTACCGTATTTGCTGTTACAGCTAGAAATATAAAGCAAGTTCAATCATCTCAATCAAATTACTGCGGTTTAGCAATCTGTAACAAAAGAAACAAAAATTAAAATAATAAATGAGACACATTGAATTTTTGATAGAACTGTAAATTTATTTGTTAATTAATTGGCATATTTTTGTGTTTTTAAAATTTTTATTGTTTTTGATAATTTAACATTATGCTTCTGTTTTTCTGTGAACATAATTTTTTTAATTATTTGTTATAAAGAACAAGACGTAGTATACCTACAAACATGTTAAAAATACGAAAGTAGGAAGTATATTTTTATGAATTTAAATTTAAATGCTTACAATAACTTGTCGGAAATATTACGAAGGTTGAAAAACCTTTCAGTATTGAGAGTTGAAAAATGAAGTTAACTTTTCAAAGTAGCTAGATACAAAAAAATGCAGTATGCAGTTTTTCTGGATCGCTTTTGACAAAAACCTTTCTAGTCTCGTCTTGTCTCACGGCACCACTATTAATATTACATTGCCCTATATATGTCTAGGCTGTAAAGCAGGACTTCTTATTTATTAATTTTAGAGGCGTTAGTTGAGGAAAATAGCCACGCGAGTAATAAAAAATATATAGAATTATCGGTGTACATATCGATATATTTTTTTTTAATTCGGCAGTTTTTTATCGAAAAAATTTCTAATGTACAAATTCATAAAAACAGTTTTTAACAAGCATTTTTTGTTTGTTTCAGCGGCGTAGCCATGCCTTGCCATACCAGGATGAAAACAATATTATCGCAAGGTAAGTTTCAACCTTTCAACTCCGTTTTTTATAATTTTGATTTAAGACTCATGTAAAATTTTATTAAAATTTTACAAGCAAATATTAAAATGTTTATAAGACTATACAAGGTCTTCAGGATTATTATTTATTTCCAAATTCTTTTAAGATATTCGACATTTAAATAAAGCTATTAAGACGTTTTTTACAGACAAATTGTTGTAGTTTTCAACACCCACATAGAAATATAATTTATTGTGAACTTAATAGTTCAGCTGTGGACATTAATTTATAAAATAAAAGAAATAGTGTCACAAAAGGTTTCATTATCATTTACATGATATTTAATGTCTTACAAAGTTGAATTTACATGACATCGTTAATTTTAAAAAAACTCTAGACACTCTCAGACGATTGTCTATAATACATTCTCATTTTCATCGGTAATAGTTATTTACATTATAAGTGTGGTAGATTTTATTTTACAACACGAGGTTCTACACTAAAGTACGACGCGAAGCGGAGTGTTTTAATAAAACCGAGCGATGTACAAATACCTAACGCACACATTATATATTATATTTTTGGCCGACATACCTATTTATTTAAATATCGTATTTTCTATGAGGTTAAGTGAGATGTATTTGGCATTTTTTTGTACTAAAATTTCCGTCTGCCAAGTAGCCTTGAAACAACTGCTAAGAGATGTCGCCTGTAAGTGTCACATTTTAAATTAATCTGTTTAACTTATTTTAGACTTTATTGAACAATAAATTGTGTAAAGTAGCGTTTTTGTTGGCTCTCTTCTTTTATTACAAAACAACTTTTTAATGACCTATTAAAGCAATAAAATTCGATTCTTTTTACCGAACAATATGCGGTAAAGTCATGGCAGGTTCAAAATCCCAACTACCATCGACGTCAACGATGTGAAATTTTTATCCAAACAGTTCCCTTTTTCGAATGGGTCTCAGGGGGAAGGGGACGGAGATTTTGTGATAGGTTGAGACGTTATGTAGAGGAAGAGTTGAGCTTTCAGGCGGATAAAGTTTCATGCAGATCTGATTCAAATTGTAAAAGTTGTAGCGGTTTGAAAATTGTCAAATTTTGGTCTCGTCTACGGTGGCTCTTGAAATTTGAATCTGAAATATTGACGTATTGGGTGTAGAACCGATGGTGCTCCAACTCCAGCAATCATAGAAATCATCTTAGATTTAAAAATATCTCAAGATTATTTTCCAGATATTTTCAAACAATAATAACATGTTATAGATTTCTGCCAAGTGAATGTACAATTCAATTTATAAAATATAATAAATGCTTTCAATTAGTTTGATATAGAACTGCTAAATAAATCGATCATTAATTAAGCATTCGAAAGTAACAGTATCCATCAAATAAGGCACCATGCGTTAAACAAAAGAAATTGTTACCAATTGTTACACACTATAAACAGTCGACAATTGCGACCGATTATATCATAGCCTACTTGTAACAGCTGCAAATATGTGATCAGCTGTGAAGGAAGTGCATTTTTTCAATTTTTCAACTTGAATTACTTTCGCTATTCGAACAAGTGTTCCAGAATTGCGGAATTCTGTAATTAAGTTTTACGATAAGTTATTTTATTTGCTACATGGTGTAGAATAAAATTTTATTTTATCTCATAAAATACGAGAAAAGATTGGCTTGTATAAGGCGAGCAGTAAAGTTATTTGTCTTTTATATTAGTAAAGCAAAAGATGTTTTCAGAAGTAATCAATTTAATAAAATCCAGTAACAGTAACTTTTAGACTGAAAATTACAAATTTAGTATTCAGAAGAGATAGCCGTTAAACAAAAAAAATATAATTTTAGAATATTCATATACACAGGAAAATGCAAGCACAAGAAGATTCAAATCTAGAAAATGTATAGGTACGTAATAAAATACCTGCATTAAAAGATTCGTTCACAGGAAAATGTAAATCTAGAATTTAAGATTCGGCATAAATGCAAACATAGGAAGAAGCAAACACAGGCAGATGCAAATCCAGAAAACCAGTTCTTCTCTTGAACACAAGGGGGATAAATTAGGTTGAACTGTACTAAATGAAAAACCCAATACTATTCTTGAGTAGGTACCACATATTCGATTTTGATAATAACTTTTCTAGATTTGCATCTTCCTGTGTTTGCATCTACCTGTATTTGCATTTATGCTAAATCTAAAATTCTAGATTTGAATTTTCCTATGAATGAATCAGATACAGGTACCTATTTTATTACATACGAATTTTCTAGTTTTGAATCTTCTTGGGCATGCATTTTTCTGTGTATTAATCGGTATTAATATTCTAGAATTTTATTATCTGGTGTTGAACCCATTCTCTTCAGAAGATTGAAAATTGGTTATTCAAAATTATATTAGTATACATATAATTTTTTTAAAACCCGTATTTATTTGACAAAATTTTTTAACATGTATAAAAATAATTAATGGAAATTGAATATTTAATGCTTTTATCTCTCCTATACAAAATATTGACGTCACGGCAAAATTTCTTTCTCAATTTACTAAAAAAAAATCTGATGTGGGCACCACATGACTTTCTTGTACGCCTATTAAACTGTTCATACTTTTCTTAATAACTAAAATGTAGAACAATATAATAATAGTATATTATGCAACAAGGGAGTGAAGTGTATGATTTTTTTCAGAGGTGTTAGATTGTAACCCGACGCGAAGCGGAGGGCTACAATACACCGAAGGAAAAAATTCACTTCACTCACGTGGTGCATATACTATTTTATTCGCGACTAGCATTTATATCCTATTATAGGTAGTTATGATATTTATATTGCCAGTAAATAAAAACATTTTGAGATTAATACTTGGTTACCTATTTAACAATATCCATAAAACATTTGAAATTCTTTTGTTAGCAACAAATTATTTTCTGACGTTAGAGCACGTTACAGTTTACAGAGTATTTTTAACCTAACTGGATGGAGATTGTGAAGAGCTATTTGAATAAGTGGCATTTCCAGATATGCCGAAAGTTTTTATTGGATTTAGGAACGGTAAACCTACGAAACAGATCATAGGACACAATAAAATTAGTAAAGTGCCGAATATAATAGCAAAATATTTGCACTTACCAAATGCCGAATATTATACGGGACATTCCCTGCGACGAACTTCTGCTACCATTTTCAGAAAGCGGTGGTGACATATTGTCGTTGAAACGACACGGGGGATGGAAATTCAGAGCGATAACAGAGGGCTACATAGAAGAATCCATTGCCGATAAAAAAAGAATTGCATATGGTACAAGGTTCATCTCAACCATCAATAGTACCTATTTATAGCTTCGTCATCTTCGTTTAGTAACCCAATGCTAGAAATTCGGAATGGTCATAAACAATCCCGTCACAACTTCAATAACTATTGGTGGCTCTAATAATACCTTCCCAAACTCTGGTACGGTGGATAACGAAGCCAGTGCCAGTACTTAAATGGGTGGAAGCCTCACTAAACTCTGGCACGAGTGCGCCAGCAGTCAACGTAGTGTCACAATTATAACCTTAAAAACGCTACATTAATAGTCACATTCAAATGATAATAAAATATACATTTACTTACTTATTTAAAGATTCACCAGTAAGAATTAGCAAATAATCAAACAAAATAATAATAATGCGCAATTCTATCTCACATGTGACAGGAAATCAGTTCTCATGACTGATTTTACTGGAAATGGAAGTTATCTACAAATTATGTGGCGCGAAAATTGAATTGTGAATTTACAATATTAATTTTAGATTCTTCAGTTTCCTTATAAAAGTGAGTTAAAGTACCGGAAGTAGTAGATAATAATCCATTATTAACTGCTTCCAGTTTCTAAGCAAATACGTTATAGAAATACAACTTCTTGAGACAAAAAAAGATCAATAATTGTGTGTTTCCATGGCTAGTCGCGGATAATAGTATTTGATTTATGCGGAAAATACCAAAAAATACCTAGATTATAGTGCCCTTTTGGCACGGACGATCGCAACCCAAAATATGAGGTGATCAATTAGATGCAACATGAGTCTCAAATATAACATACTTACCGTTTTTTATTAATGTGAAAAATACCAAATAGTGCCCCTTTGGCACGGACGATCGCAACCAAAAATAGGAGCTGTACAACTAGATAACAGTCCTAAATACAAAATTTCAATTTTCTAGGTCTAACCGTATTTGAGTTATGCGACACACATACGTCCGTACGCCCGTCCGTCCGTAAGTACAGACGTCACGACGAAACTAATGTCTAGTTTCGAATGGATTTAGGAAAAGTCAAAACGGATATTTCCGTCAAAATCTGTGAACCGAAATTTTTCGCGATTACAATACTTCCTTTTTACTCCGTACAAGAAAGTAAAAACACATAATTTTTTTTAAATAAAATTTCATTATAGGTACATAGTGAAAAATACAGTTTTAGTACCATGCAAGTAGGTACCTATTAGGTCAAATTATGTTCCTTAAATAATAACGCTGGTCTTTCGTCAAAAATATGAAGCATCATTAATTTAATGTTGTAATAATTTTTCTACTAATTTAACCTACGAAATATCTAATATTTATGGCCAATACATTTTAAAATAATCCACTTTCTATATTCTACACAAAGCTATCACATCGCCAATCAAGACTCTAAATTCCCAAACGCATATAAGCGTAAAATGTAAAGTCATTATCAACATATTCTCGGTATAATGATCGTTGATCGTATACGCCTAAACAACGGTTTCAACAACTAAGAAATAAAATTTATTGTTAGTTCTGTCACAATGCGTACAGATTTCAACACAACACACGTTGAAATGTTGGCAATACTGCATAAAATGACTTACGCATTGGTGATTGTCAACGGTATCTATGGCGGAAAAATTCTATGCTAATCTTGAACTGTATCTGTTTGTCTGTAATACTGTCATGGATTTAATTTCATAGTTTTTGAACAGCTTTGCTTGTTTACAAATTATTTAGATTCAGATATCTGTATAGAATTTATAGTGTAGCTGTATAAACGTAGAAATACATAAATAATTACAGAACACAAATCCATATTTTGCAAAAATACTACCAGAAAATGTACTATTTTAATTTATGTGGAAGTAAATAAATTTTATCTATGACTAATGTACAACATCAACATTAAATGTGTGATATTTGCTACATAATGCCATATATTAATCCCACAGGGAATAATACCAGGGAATAATAGTCTTACCTCCTCTGCACCAATCAGAAAATTACTTTATCTGAATCAATTTCTCCGTGCAAATTATTTAAAAAAAAACATTTTAATGATGTAACTATGGTGATAGAGAATTGACTTTTGGAAATGTCAAATTTTTTGCGTGTTGGTATTATATTTTATTAAAATCTTGTACGTAATATATAAGTCGTAGATAAAGTACAGTATACAACTCGCTATAATAGCTATTATTCCCTCAAATGATTAAAACCCTCGCTCGCTTTGCTCACTCATGTTGATGTAAAATTCATCTTCAGGAATAATAGTATCCATTATAGCGTCGTTGTATAATATACTAATGTCGTATTTGTCTATTTTAATGGAATAATGAAATTTATCACGAAAACTCAATGACAGGAAAAAAATGTCAAACGTCAGAAAGACAACACACGCTTACTGAAGTGAAACAAAAATTGAAACTGTTCGATATAACCTGTCAACATATCAAACAGGTTGAACGGATGTGTGATATTGTTTATTTTCGTAGCTAACTGTATGAAAACTGTTAATTTCGTACATGGTCGTGGGAAAAAATTATATGTCTAGGAGTAATTTACAGATCTTATAACAGGCTATAACTTGCATGGTAATGAAAATTAGATCTCTATCATTATGTACCTACTTACTACTACTAATTTATTTTATTTTATTTTACAAAAATATGTTTTTTAGTAAATTGAGAAAGAAAATTTTCTATGACGTCATTATTTTGTCGTTATTTTGTAAAGGAGAATAATATTTGATATTTATTTCTTATTTTTGGGCTCGTTAATAAAAATGTTGTCACAATAATAAATAAGTTTCCCAAGTAGGTACTGTTATTCAAAAATATTACCTAAATAAAAAAAAAATGCAAATAGCCTATTTTAGCATCTTTTACAACAAATCTTAACAACATTATTTGCGTGTCTTAAATTTTTTTGACTAGTTCTAAAATTCCTTGCAAATTTTTAAGAAACATTTTAAATGTATCTTTTTTTAGTTTGTATTAATTGCAAGTCTTTATGTTATAATTCGTTCAAGTTTAAAATAAATTATGAATATCTAAATTTCTTTTCCTCAATTTTAAATTTTGATTTAACAACCATTCGCAAAAAGGGGACACAAAAAACCCACATAAAATTAATGGTACTAATTATTAATGTATATAGAGCAATTAAGCAATCATAATTGCGCTTTAAACAATCAAATACAAATTTACCGTCCATAATTTTCTAAATGTCCTTAAATCTAAAACACTATTCTAAATCGGATCGAGTTTAATGGTTCTATTCTTACACTAATTAAAATTTCCGTATTACAACTTTCAACTGTAACACCAGCTTTTGTTTTTATAAAATTCGAAAGTAAATTGTGATAGCGTATTGTTTTTGGCGTAATTTGATCACATATTGTGCTCGACCGTTTTTTGTTTCCAAGGCCAGCTATAAAAATTGGACTACATTTCCGTGACGATTTTAACAATTAAGTTCAATGTTTTATTACAACAGAACGATTTTGCCAATTTAAATTAGACTATTTAATTGGATTGCAATAATTAATATAGAAACCAAACGCCATAGATTAGGACATCGATGGGAATTTATGTCTAGGTTATGTTTTACCTCCCGAAACATTCAAATTACTGTCCGTGCAGCCAGAGTTGGCCGTCGCCAACACAGGAAGATGCAAATCTAGAAAATTTTTATTCAAAACTCAAGAATGGTTTTGGGTTGTTCATTTAGTTCAGTTCAACCTCATTTGTCTATCTCTCTTCTATTGAAAATTTTAAGATTTGCATCTTCCTGTGTTTGTATCTTCCTATGTTTGCATTTATGCTGAATCATAAATTCTAGATTTGCATTTTCCTGTGAATGAATCTTTTAATGCGGGTATTTTATTTAATAGATTACATATAGATACATAGATTGAATCTCCATGGCTAGGTATTCAAAACCCTAGTCTGCGAACACTGCCTTGCTCAAACACAGCCTTTTGCATTTCTATAATCTTTAAAACCTGCATTTTTAATTCTCTAAAATGGCGGCTTCCCAAATGATTCATTTTTCTAAAATTCAACACCTGCCTTGTTCAATTCTTTAAAATGGCGGACCTCCGAATGATGCATTTCTCTAATATTCAAATCCTGCATTGTTCAATTTACTAAAATGGCGGATCCCCGACTGATGCATTTCTCTAAAATTCAAAACCAGTCTTATTTAATTTTTACCAAAATTGAGTCTTTTTTGACATAAACTAATCTATGCTAACAAAACCCTTCTTGAGTCCAACATAACTCCATTTTTGACATAAACTAGTCAATTGAATAAGGTAGGATTTGAATAATAGAGAAATGCATTATTCGGAGATTCGCCATCACAGATAATTAAATAAGGCAGGTTTTAAATTCTAGAGAAATGCATCATTTGGAATCCGCCATTTTCTAGATTTAAATAAGGCAGGTTTTGAATATTAGAGAAATGCATTAGACAGTGTTTGGGCTAAGCAGTGTTTGAATTTTAGAGGGATACATCCATTCCCATCTCCATGTACATGCATTTTCCTGCGTATGAATATTCTAGAATTTTTATTTTCTGGTGTTGAATTGTCACCCATGCAAACAAAGAACATGCAAATCTAGAAAAGGTATAGTCAAAACCGAGTATGTGAAATTCAATTGGGTTGTGCATTTAGTGTAGTTCAACTTGATTTTTGTATTTCCCTTTGTGCAAGAGACTAGTTTTCTAGATTTGCATCTACCTGTGTTTGCATTTATGCCGAATCTAAAATTCTAGATATGGATTTTCCTGGTGAATGAATCTTTTGATGTACTTAGATATTTTATTATGCATATATTTTTTTAGAATTGAATATTCTTGTGCTTGCATTTTTCTGTGTACGAAAAATTTTCCTTAAAAAAAAAACTAAAATTGCGAATTTTTAGATTTTTTTATTAGTTTCGTGATAAGTGAGTTGTGCCATTAAAATACCTATATACACGAAATTGTGAATTACAATTATGATTCACAGTATATGAGGCTGCGACACTGAAGTTTTGAAAAAAATATTTTTATAAATAATATCACAAATATGTAATTCAAATTTGTGTGAATGTCATTCAAAATATTAACAATTTGTTGAAAACCCTAATAGGCTTCAGGATATTTGTTTTATATACAGGTGTGCCAATATTTACAGTAAAAAAATCGTTTCGGTTTGATTTCCAGGCCATTATCACGTTGATTCAAGTTGACCCCGATTAAACTGTTGCCTATTACCATCTATTACTTAATAATTTTTTAAACATCATTGAGTTTTTCGATCAAGTTAACTGGTAAACATCCGACTGTGCAATGCTTGTGATTTGTTTTTCGTTGGTCAACGATTCCTTAGATCAAATTTTGACATTTAATTATCCTTTATTTGTGAAAGTGCATTTAAAAATGCAGCACGTTTAGCCAAGTGTTGTGTAACTGATTAAATATAAAATGAAAGCGAGGGAGCTGTAGGAAGATACAAAAGAAACATCAAAATAAAATTAGTTTAAAGACGATTTTATGCTACACATTGGGGTCTAGGTACACGGGAATGTGTATCAAATATGAACTAAAGGTTAGGTACCTTTAGTTCACGCTAAAACGTTTATTGCTGCTTATGGTTTTTCTGTACTTACTTATTATTTACCTAAATATTTATTTTGCATCGATTTACTGGATTGTCAAAATAAATAAGGTTATGTTTAATAGTTTAACGGGCCCGTTTACCTTATACAATCCAGTATAAATGTACTAATGTACCTAGCGTGTTTTTGGCCAGTACAAGAATGGTAAAATTTTATTTCAAAAGGTTAAATAAATAGTGCCTTTTTAAATTTCAATAAAAATTGTACCTTATTATAAAAATTCCGAAAGTTCCTAGCCATTTCTAGTATAACGTATATCAGAAATTTCCATCCGAGTTTCGTTCGATTTCCAAACTTTTTTCTAGTATAGTATATTTTTCTATTCGAGATTCCAACCTTTAAAAGCTTTGGCTTTGAAAAAATTGAAGATGTCCGAATGAATATGATAATATGAATAGTTCGCAAATAAAGTATGAACTCGAACGAATCTCGTATGGAAAAGGAAATTGAACTAGAAATGTAGAAATCTAGCATGAATCTAAACGAAAAAAGTATAATGTAATTCAGCCTTCACAGATTACAGTATTTTTCAATTTGAAATCTTATTGCATAGTGAAATTAGGATGCGGCAAAGTACGAGTCAGAGCCGGTTTAATGATTTATGGGGCCCGGGGCAGTAATTATTTTAGGGCTTCCTCTCTTAGTTTTGGATATTAGTTGTTTTTTTCAGGAATTAATTTTGTTGTTAAAACATAAATAAAATGAAAAATATCTAAAATAAAGTAATACCTATACATTCTGTAACAAAATTAAAGGTACTGTATAGGGGTGGCGATTTAATTTTTTGCATGGCTTAAGGGCAAATCCGTGCGATATATTCAGAGGAAGTAATTATAAAAATGAAAGAAATGCCCCGCAGGCGAAAATTTTGTTTATTTTAAGGTTAAGTTTACCTTAAAATTATATTTTTTGAAAATGAAAAAATCTTCATTAGGGGGTTGAGTTTCGAGGAATCACATATAATTTTGTGCCAAGGCTTAAAAAATGCCTTATATGCCTTCAATATAAATCTTTTTAAAGATTTAATCAAAAAATAATTTTAATAATTCATAGTTTTTTTCTACGTTTCGTCTATTAATCCCATGAACAAAAATATTATTGACATCGTAAATTGGCGAGAAGTTAAAAAGAATTAAAATAATTTTCTTTTTATTATAATTAGTTTTGTTCTTCCGGGGCCCATGAACGTCATGGGGCTCTGGGCAGCTGCCCATAATGCCATGGGTTAATCCGGGTCTGGTACGAGTTTCGGGTTGGTTTCGGGCGTGCATACGAGTTAAGTAGTAGCTGGGAAAGTTTATAAAAAAATTGTTTTGAGATTAGGTTGGTCAGAAAAAACAAGTTACTCAAATAGTTTCCGTGTTAGATACTTTCCTAAGTGCGCCTAATTCTCTCAACCTTTAGCGAACCTCGTGATTGTCCGTATCTAAGAATGCGGTGTTAGCACTAAATATCGCAATATTCTAGGAAACAAAAGACAAGATAATTTGCTGATCTAGTCAGCTATGCCCACGTGCAATGCACCCGCCCTGCGAAGAGTGATTCATCTGCATTTCTGCACGACTCAGACCTGGGTTCGAATTTGAATTCGGAATTCTTCACGTACAAACAAATCAGATATGTACTGGTAGACACTATTATGCTATTGTTTTAACGTTGAACAGCAGTAGAAGAGAAAGATTTACATACAGCCAAAATTTAGTTAAGCAAAAGGCTAGAAATTTTAATTTAATTAGGTAGTACTGAGACTGATTTTTCCTGTTATTAATTACTATCATGCCTATGTCACACTGGCGTGGCATGAAAAAGGGTGTCACACCGGTATAACAAAATGCCATACGAAAATTTGTATATTGCTATGTTCACTTTGTACTTTGAAGGTTTTTGGAAATTATTTTTGACAGCTGAGAATTAAAATTCATTAATTCTTTGTGTTAATTAAATCAATAATTAGTTCATATACCTATTGACAAAAGCTTAATGGGTTATATTCTTATTATCTAATTACTTCCTGTTACTATTTTGACATCAATTATTCATCAAAAATGTCAAAAATTATATTGAGGAGTCACTGTGAAATCAGCAACAAATTTCCATATGTCAAAATGCTCGATGGAATAGCTGCGATAAAATTTTTACGTTATTCATTTGTTTTATCGAGCACCGTGCTTCGTACCATGCCGATGTGACATGGGCATAAAGGACTCGAACGTCGAACCGAACTGAAATAGGAACGAAAACCGGAACAAACCGCTGCTATTTTAGTGAACCCGGAACAAAACCTCAACCGTTGTATTCAGGATGTGGCTAGGAGAGACTTATGTAATATCACATATCATGACCAGTGGTCATTCACTAGTTTTGAATTATCTTGTTTTAATAAACATATTTTGTTTCACAAAGCATAGTCTTCGATAAATCAGACATGAAAGAATGGATTGTAGATCGCGAATTTTTATTATTACGTTTGGTTGTTGTTAAATAAATCACAAACTTGTGCGAAGCATGATTTGGTCATTTAGATAAACGACACTCTTAAAGAAATAATATATTTTTAAACACCCCATGGACGATTCATGTCAAGTGATTAAGGGGTGATCACTCTTTGGGAAGAAAAGTACATTTTTTGATTAGAAATTTTAATGAAGGGATGAAAAATCTGGGTTCCAGATAAATAAAAACATTTAGGTACACACATCAAAAACCATTCTCAGGAAAATCTTTCGATAAGTTTTACAAAACATGTAATGACATATCTACTCATACTGCAACAATTAAGTAAAGAACAAGATTAATTATTCATCGATGTATGTAAAAAATGTGCAACAAAAAATGTATCGTAAACACAAATTCTTAGGTAACAAACCAAACTAGTTGTTAACCACTTCCATAGATCCTGCGATAAAAAACGTTCCACTTTTATCTGCCATAAAACATTGTCAAACAACATACGATCGACAGCCGATCATTATCTTAAAAAACCCGAATCACACACACTAAATCCTACTAATCGTGACATTTACCTCCTACAACTTTTTGCTCTACAAACTGTTTGAACAAAAAACGGTAGAAACAATTGCTTGCGCCGCCAACCCGGATTAAGATAGAAACAATACACCGCCCTCATATGATCGTACATTGTTACCTTCATACGAGACTTTAGACCTTGAGTGGAATTCAAAAACGTTTATTACGTTACTTACTGTTACAAAGAAAGGTACTGGTTGTACTGCTTGGTACTGTAATGCCAGTTGGAGCAAGTGAGTTATTATTAGACTTGGGTGTTGGTTACATGAATAATTTTGAATAATTTGTAGTGATTTGCAAATTTTGTTGCAAATATGAATATTAACTGAACTTTAGACATGTTATTTATTACTTGATTCATTTTTTCTTTTAAATTACATATTTTAAAATTAGATTCTAATGAAACTAAACTACTATACTATTAAGAAAGGCCTAAAGTAAAACATAACATTTTTTTCTATTGGTCAATAAGATCATTATTGTCATTGCCACAATTAAATATTTTGAATCCTAAATATAGTATAGATTTTATCATAATTTAAATCTAGACACGGTTTCCCAAAAGTCCCACGACGGAGCTATAAGTTTTGTACGAGTGAAGAAAAAAATTTTGAACATTAGTTCGTAATAAACGTGCAAAAACATTAAATAAAATTAAATTCTTGAAAGAATTAAGATATCTGGTTTTGGTTTATGGGGATGTGTTTCTTTTTTCATTACCTTTAAAATAAGGTGAAACTTAACAGGGGTTACTATTTAAAAATGTTCGGGTGGTCATTCCCTCAGAAATCTCCCCGTTGCATGGAAGTTCTAAACTATCTAAGAATATAGTTTTTATGACTCTTTAGTGATCCCCAAATTTTCATTTTTTTTTCTTCACTCGTTTAAAACTTATAGCTCCGTCTCAGGACTTTTGAGAAATCCTTTATAATGGTATTTTTAAGCTAACAAAATTTTGAAATATAGTAGAAGAAAAACAAAACATCATATAAATAGAGTTTTAGAAGACGGATATTTATGGACGAGGCGTAACCGAGTCTTTAAATTAGGCGAGTTCTCTAAAACTCAGTTTGTATACGTGTTCGGTACATACAAATTTTTTACTATTCGTTTAGTAACTATTCAGATTATTCTTAAATATAAATTTAAAATAAAAATTTTAAAAACGTAGGTGATGGAACAATGAAAATATGTTAAAATAATCCTTTATATAAAAAAATAACTAACCACAACCAGACAACTTCGTGCATTATATATTTTATTCGCATATTATTTTAATTTATTTTTTAACTATTATCTGAGGTTGCAAAATATTAGCCTAAATAGGTGTATTGTATATCATTATTAATTTTTCTCTTGCTGATTAAATTCCCCGTAAAATTTAAAAACCCTAATTACACAGGAAAACTGCAACTCGTTATACTCAATACTCAATCCATTCTAATTTCTAATAGACCACAATTACGGACAATGTACCAGATTAAACTACATATTCATTATGCACTTATTAAAGAAAGAGCACAAAATTCAAGTCAAAACACATTTAAATGAAAGTAAAATTACATAATCAGTAACCAGTTACATTTCAATTCGCATACCGAGTGGCGAACCGCCATATCGAATGTAATTAACCACTCAACTGTCCGATGACCGGCCTTCACAGTTGAGGATTTGATCCAGAAATCCACATTACATGACCTGAAATCCGACAGCGTTTTGATTTTGAGATGGTTTATTTATTTCTCGTAACAAAAGAAAAGTATTTATGGTGCGATTCTAAAGCCTGTTTTACATTATACTTTTTTCGTCTAGATTCATGCTAGATTTCTCGTTTGATTTCCATTCGAGATTCGTTCGATTTTCATACTTTATTTCCAAACTATTCGTATACAATCGGAATTCTTCGATTTTTTCCGAAAGGGCCAACTTAGGCAACTTCAGAATAATAAATAATATTCTTACTTATTCTGACAAGTGACAACTTAAGATATAGACGTTAGAATTTATAATGAAAAAAATATTAACACAACTTGAATAACACGTACAAGTGCAAAACTCATAAACGTCAACGGGAACAAAGCAAAACAAAATATAAAAACTTTTAAAGGTTGGTGAAACTGACTCCAGATTGAACTGCGCATGCGTAGACAAATCTAGTATGAATCTGGAATAGAAAAATAGAGCCGGGTGTATATTTCTATACTAGAAAAAAGTATGGAAATCGAAAGGAACTCGGATGGGAATTTCTGATTTACATTATACTAGAAATGGCTAGGAACTTCTTGAACTAGAATCTAGAAGAAAAAAGTATAATGTAAAACAGATTTAAGAAAATCGTAAGACCTGTAAGCTTCGTACGTGTTTACGATTGACATTGCAATTCTGAGTACATTTGTTGGTTACGAGTGATCGGCAATATGCTACGGTTTCTCGTATATTTTATGGTTGTCAAAGATCTTCCCATAAATTCGTTACGTATATGATTCTCATTAATATTTTAAGATTATTTTTTTACAAAATATGAACTTAAGAAGGTTGGGGAATCCTGCAGTGGCGTACCTAGACATTGGCCTCGGGGGTGGATTTGAAAATAAAAATATATTTTGATAACGTAAAACAAAATTCGCTCAACGCGCGTTGGCTAATATCACTGCAATTCGTTCAGTTGTGGTGATATGTTTACAATAATTACTAATTTACTAATAAAAAAATTCTTGGCATGCTTACATTTTATTAAATAATTTGCAAATGGTTTACAAATATCTCGAGAAAAAGTACACAAAATCTTCACGAACTTATTTTTAAAGGTTTATAGAAAATATTAATATAAGTTCTGTGAAGTTTAAAGCATGCAAAATAAAAATTTAGTGAATTGCCATAAGAGTCCATGTAAAACGAGCGAAATTTCAACATTTAATTAGGTAGGTACTCAAAAACCGGATATACGAAAATTTAAAAAAAAATTAGGATCTTAATAATAGTGTAATAAAGTAAAGTTTAATATAAAAATATAAATATAAGGACGATACTAGGATTTTTTTAAGTCAATAAAAAAAGATTGGGTTAAACTCTTATAGTAAAATTTTTGTTTTGAAAAAAAGCAGTGGTATGCCGAGCGAAGCGAGGCGATTTTTTTTTCAATACTTAAGGAATTTGACTTAGTTATTCCTGAAATTAATGTCGTAGAAAAAAAATACAAGAATATGATATCAAATATTTATGCATAGATACAGATTGCACGAGCACTCAGACTGACAAGTTAATACTTTATATATACAGGGTGTCCTATGAAACTGTTTAAGCATGGGGATCTCGAGAACCATAAGATAAGCAGTTGGTTAAATTTGACAAAAGTTGCCCCTTTAGCAGGCCAATTTAGAAATGTTTTTGTTTTCCCAGAAAAATGCATAGGTGACTAGATATAGGTACGCAAAAATGTAAATTTTGCCAATTTCGTTTTTCACCTCTAACTTTTTTGTTTTTAATTAGTACAAGTTTCTAATTTGCACATTCTATAGGCAGTTTTTAACGAGGAATTCACAGCAGTCCTCAAAAATTTTTATTTGCTACAGATTTCGAGAAATTCAAACCAAATTTTAATTTTCATATGGAGCTCATAGTTGGCTATGACCCGTCTTTATTGGGTGTGATTTATATTTATTTATTAATTTTATTAGATGTTCTCGTATTCGAATTAATATGAAATATTGAATAATCTTTACTAGAAAAGAGGCTGTCAAACGAAGAAGGTATAATCGTACTTGATATTAATATCCTAGCGATTGCTATAATGTCCGCACTTATAGTAACATTATCTATGTAACATACCAATGTTAGTAATTTGGTAATAATATCCGAATTATGTGTCCCATGTAATTCTCTGAGATGTTTGTATTGAGTTTGTAATTTTTGATCGTACTCAGGATGTGGCTAGGATATATGTACGTAATATCACTTATTAAAGTACAAGAATATGTCAAGTGGGTTTGATACTTTCACATGGTTAATAAAAAACATAAATTTGTGAGATACTTCATATTTTCTGGAACAAATTCTAAACACTATAGAATAATTAAATTATTTAATATGGCATCTGTCAGTATAAATTAGTCCACGTAACATATCTTTAAACCATATTACATATTACACACATTGCCTGGCGTCTATTGACAATATAATTGCACCTTTCTCTGTCCCACTGCGTCTAAAATACTAAACACCTTTGGCGGTATTTCGCAACTTGAAATTTATCATCAAGTGAGCGACATTCACGTAACTAGCGGGTGGCAATTGTTTCACATGACGTCACGGCGGCCATGAAACATTCGATCGCCAGATTTTTCTTTTGCAATCAGCTCACTTGATCTTAGAAACGGGAATTTAGTTTTTAATTTTTAACGGAGAAAATCAAATGGCCTTGTTAACATAAGAAGTCTGATTCGATATTATTGTTGAAATAGGTCAAAAGATTTGAGAGAATAGAGTGTAGTATTTTAGGGGACTGTCCTTATCTATGGTTGCCTATTTAACACCGGAAAATAAAAATCTAGGATATTCATAAACAGCAAAATTAAATTAAAGAATTTTAGATTCGTCATAAATGCAAACACATCAGGAACATGCAAACAGAAAGATTCAAATCTAAAAATCACGTTTGTATCTTCTACACAAGTGGAATATATAAATAGGTTGAACTGAACTAAATGAACACCCTAGTAGGGGAAATAATGGTTGGTTGTTACGGGGTAAGTTGTTACGGGACACATTTCAGATAATTAGACCGGGAGCTCATGACAGGTTATGGTCTCCGATTACATACAGAATATTGACCCTATGACAACAAAGAAAAGCGGGTATTAAACCCTAGCACGCTTTCCGGAAAATTGCATTTTTCCAATTGCTCAAAAATTTTGTGATTTTCCCTGATTTAATAATGCATGCCCTTTGATCAAAAGAAACTTAAACACATTTAAAGTTTTAAAAATTATAGACATGCGATCCGCAGGATCCCAAAGGGCTCAAACGGTCATGTGATCTTGTAATAAAAAGTATTATTTTTCGCGATTGCATACAGCATGCCGATGAAAAGAATAATTATTTGTGTCATAAAACACCTATAATCAAATTGGCATGCAGTCGTTGTTGGCCCAAGGGTGGAAAAGTTTTGTGCAAGTGGAATTGCAATTTTACATATGATCAGAAAGCGTGCAAGGGTTTAATACCCGTTTTTCTATGTTGTCATAGGGCCAATATGCTATTCTCCAAAAGGCATGCTGTATGAAATCGGAGACCATCACCTGTCATGAGCTCCCGGTCTAAAGATGTGCTATGAAAACACAACCGATCATGGCAACGTCTGCTGTCGCCTTTTGTACTCTAGTGGCGTCTACGTAGTCACTGATTACATTTGCGTATGTGGTGATCAAAAACGTTTTGCCCAATTAAACGTTCGGATAAATTTTCAAAAAAATGTCACAACCAACCCCGGTCTCCCCTATTTATGTATTTGAGCAAGCTGCAAACTAGAAAACAAATTGTCAGCAAATTTCGGTATATAATATTAAGTCCTACTGACCGAAATTTCTATATCTACCATGGGAGAAATTTGACTATTATAATGAAAATGTCTTGATATCTTGATAAGGATCGTCTAGACTTCAATAGACGTTAAGAATCTGTTACACTTTATTAATGATGTTTATTTGTGTTTATGTTTATGTCAGTAGATTTTCCATTAAAGTTCCGGTATCTTTATTAGTTCTCTTATTTATTATAATTAGCAACAACTGTCCCCTTTCGACAAATTAATTTCATTTTGCGATGGTACAGTAGCAAAAATTGATAATCGAACGAATTTCTCATATTGTTTTAATATACCTACTCTATTTGAAATAACACGATTATTTTGACAGATAGATTCTTGTGCTGGTGTCAAGATCAGTTTACACAAACACAATTCAAATGTAATGTCAATAATTGTCAATTTTGGTAAGTGCTGTGCATTACTTGTTGTATTATTGTTTTTAAAATTTACCTCTTACGCGTTTGTGGACTATTTTTGAACATCGAAAATGATTTGGTGTAAAACAGGATCCTAAACCATTGGGGCGTGGTTTAACAGTAATATTTTTTTAGTTTTTTAAATTAATATAGTATACTCAATGATACACAGACTGGTCTATTTTAAATTGTGTTTGGGAATATCTCGAAAACTACGCATCGGATCAAAAAGACGTGTCAAATATTTTCGAAGGGGCCATCCAATGACACCAAAGTCGATCCCCTAACCCCTACCCCCGGAGGTAGAGCGACGTTCATTTTTAAATCTTAAGGTTGTTGCCTATCGAAACTAGCGACATCGGACGCTAGACTTCATGAAGTGTAGCTTATGGCGAAGTAATTAAAAAAGTAAACAAATTTGGCATTACCGTACCATAGAGGCACATGTACGTATTATAGTATTAGTGGGAAAATAAGTTTTACTTTTGAAATGCCTGGTAAATAGAAATATTGTTGCCTTTTTGATACTTCATAACATCAATTTTTTGATAAATTGACTTTAAAATGAAATAACATTTTTATAAAACGATTTCCTTGAAAATTTAATTCAATCTTCTTCTATATTCAAATAATATTGTGTTAGTTTTTCGTTAAAATCTGTCGTCTGGTTTAGATACACTAATTTAATAACGCACGATTTCAAGCCACTTTCCTATGCTTGCGATATAAAAGAGGTTAACTTTACAGCTCCATAGTTACCAAACGAAACTGATGATTGTCCTAATAATTTATTTTAATTGTATTATTATCAGATTAATGTCCTATTAAAATTTTATTTATTTCTGTCGGCATCGATTTTGATAGGCAACAACCCTAAATAGAGAACCCCCATTTTTTATTGCAGATTAGGCATGTACGGCTAAAATTAGGTAGGTTTTGTTTGAAACTTCGCGATGGACGGCGCTGTAATCGCAAAAAATTTGATTTATCTTACCTTTCGAGAAATTACACTGATCAGCAGAAAACAAAAAATACGTATTCATTAAATTGACAAAGGACACTCAATGGTGATAAATGAATGATCTCTCGCCCCCGGAGCAAAGTTTATATTCACATTCAATAACTTTTGTAAAAATTCAAAATCTCCTGGGTTTTTACATTTTAAAAAAAGTTTTTTCCTTTAGGATTTCAAAGTTAACCCCGCCCTCGGGGTTGCTTTTTTTTAGTGGAACTTGTTTTTTTACGCGGAATCTAATTCTGCAACAAAGAGGTTATCATTTGAAAGTTAAATTTACTTCGGTATCGGTGTCATTGGATAACCTCTTCGAAAATATTTGACACGTCTTTTTTAAATTTTTGATCCAATGCGTAGTTTTCGAGATATGACCAAACGCAATTTAAAATGGACCACCTGTATATTCGATTTTCAAGATAAAATATTGACGCCATATTGTTGCTGATCAATTTATTGTATTTCGACTCTTGTGTGAATATTAATTATTCAACACCATCTGCACAGTTTAAAAAAAGAGCACTTTTTTTACCCTTATTAATGTTTATATAAGACCAAGGCCATATAACGCTCTATGATAAGGGTAAAATAAAAAGGGCACTTAATTCAGTAATATAAATAGGGTAAAATACGAAATAATACTTTTTTGTATAAAAATATAGTAAACTAAAAGAGGTTCTTTAAATTAAACTAATATGGGTAAAATGTAATTCTTTTAATGTAATTATTTTTAATCAATTATAGGTACTTTGTATTCTTAAAAATGTATAAAATTTGCACTTATTCGAGTAATAAGTTTCTTTATTAAATTACAGTTTTGTATTTTTTAAGATTACATTATTATACATGAAAGTTTACTACACAAGAATATCAATATAAGTTGATTATTTAATAACATTACAAAAATATGTACATTGGGCACTAAATATAAACTTTTGCTTAATAATTTGGCACCGTGTACTTAGTTCAAATGGTTCTCTAACATTTTTTGCAGCATATGAAGTTCAGTGGAAATATTATTATCTTTAACTATTTCAAAGGCGTGCAAATTTTCACAAAAATTATATTTAGTTATATTTAAGACTAAATATCATTCTTCATCAACCAGAAACACAATAACTATTTCACTATCAATATTAGTATGGTTACATACAACGCTGTCTGTATTTAGGTATCTAGGTAGGTCAGTCAGACTAGTTCCAGTTCCTTTGCTAGACTAGATCTGACCAGGGGAAGAATTATTGATTTGCTTACTAAAGGAATTAGTACCCTTTCATGGTGTACATTGTGCTGTTTTTAGTGTTCCTCATTAAACGTAATACATTTAAAGGGGTACCAATCTACACCAAAAGTGTAACATATGCACTAATTTGGGTAGTTTAATACTTATATTAGTATACAATAACCAAAATTATAATTTAAAGGGTAAAATCAAATACAAAAAAGTATAATAAATACTCAAAAATTAGTACTCAATAAAATTCAATAAAATGTTACTCTTGCCCTTTTATAAGAATACATTTTTGAGTAATGTTTCTTTTATAAAGTGTATTATTTTACACTTATAAGAGCAAAAATTAGAACGCTCTTTTAAAAGGGTACCAACAAGTACTCTTATTTTAAACAGTGTGTTGAATATATTAATAAATTCTTATTAATAAAACATGCTAACAATATAATTAATAATAATCTACAAATAAGACAATTTCTATTTAAGCATATAACTACGTGAATAAATCTTACTAATCGAAATTTCTATTAACGATATTCATGAATCTCAACTAAAAATTTAATCATCTAAATGATTCATTAATATTGGGAACATGTATTAGTTCACATCTTTACAAAAATCCAATTAGGTATAAATCAATGCTAAAAATTAAACTTTCATCTGCATATTTTAATCATTTGATAAGACGAAATTAATGAAAAATCTGGAAAGTTTTGTAATATTAAACCGCACAATAAAAGTAATATACCTACTGTGATTTTCTGAGAAAGAATGTTGGAATTATTAGAAGTAAAAATTAATCAACTTAAATGGTGCTTGCTTGCAGTGTTATGCTAATGGATTTTTTTGAGACAATATTTGCCTTTTAAAAAGTAACAGATCTTTATCATAATGTCTGATATTTACTTTTATTTAATTTAATCGGTCTACCTAATTAACAAATCTTTTTTGTGTTTCTTAACATTTCAATTAGTTATAATTTAGTGTTTTAAAGATCGTTAAAATCTCAATTAGATTATGCATATGTATTCATGAATGAGATAAAAAAAAGTGGCGAAAATTTAAATGATGTAATGATAAGATGTTTACCTCGATGTTTTTTTGTTTTGTAAATAAACAATAAAGTTCATGCACTCATGTACACTACAGGAAATTTTTAAACAATTGAATTAACGACTTTGACCTTTTCAAGTTGATTCAACTGTTCAATGACAACATTTTGACAATATATTTTTTTATTTAAAGACAATCATGCAAATTATTATTAAGGGCCAAGGAAATGCCAAGTATTTAGTTTTATCAAATAATACATTGAAAATTTTCAATATAATAGGTGCCTATAATAAATTTGATAGATGATAAATGACATGTTGGTATAATAATTATAATAATGTGGTGGACTCATGTTCGAATCCAGTCAGGTACTCAATCCAGTTTAACTTCAAAAAATTTCTGTTCAATGCTCAGTACGTCATGTAATACTTACACAGATGGAATTAAAAATTAGGTGCGTGAACTTGGCAGAACAACATGAAGCACAAATTCTGAAACTTATGTAAATATTTTGTGCCCAATTTGTTCCTATTTGTGCCTTATAAATTATTGAAAAATTCCTGCACGTTCAGGAGTTATTACAGTATGAATGACTTTTTTGCCAAGTTCACACCAACAGAAGAAAAATTGAAAATGTTAATTTTTATTTTACAAATAATTTGTGCCTAATTTGTGCCCATTTGTGCCCATAAAATTACTAACTTATTATGAATTGTTTAAAAGTTATAAGGCTTTAAATTGATTTTCTGCCAAGTTCACACCAGCAGAAAAAAGATTGAAAATGTTAATTTTTATTACATAGATAATTTGTGCTTAATTTGTGCCTATTTGTGCCTTATAAACGAATTTCAAATCTCTACAGGTTTTTTATTTATTAACAATTACTTTTTGGAAAGTGTGAAGTTGGCAGAAAAGTTTTTTCATTTTCGAAAAATTTATATACCATTACAATCGTCATAATTTGTGCCCATTTGTGCCCCATAAATAAATTAAATATCTCCATAGGTTCTTTATTAATAAGCAATTAAATGTGCGCACGAGTTAGTGCGGGCCCGGTACGAGGCTGATGCCGGCCAGCGAGGGTACATGTCCCGACAAACGTTACACACTGCGAGACGGACTAAATATGGGTAATAATACGAAGCATAATATACAAACAGTGAACAGCCATTATTATTATTTTTTTATTTTGTATATATTATTTATGCCGTATTATCGAGTTTGATATTTATTAGAGGTTGGTATATAAATCTGATATTTTATAAATGAAATAAATATTAGGTAGGTACCTGTGCAATTTTTACGTAAATAATTATTATAATATACTTACTTTAAAAGTGTTATATTTTCAACTGTTCATAGAAATAGGTAATAGGATTAGATTTGAAAATTTTGGGTAAACTATACTATTTTACTGGAAATTCGGCTTTCGGCTGGAAAGTTATAATCCGTAATCCTATTTTAACTGTAAATTAACTCCCCAGTGGAGCCTGTCGATTGTTCTAAAGAATATAATAATACAATAGAAAAATCTGATGTGGCCAACACATGACCTCTCGCCATACTCTACTATTTTTATTTTACTAATATAAGTAGGTATATAGTCATTTTATAGACGGGAATTCGAGATTTGTAGTTTTTATAATATTATTAAAGTTTATCATAACTTCATAACCATTTAAATAATAAATGATATTTTATATTTTTAATTTGTCAAAAAGTCTAAAATTTATTTGACGGTGACTCTCAAATATTTTATTTTTTTCCATTGGTAGGCAAATAAATCAAATTTGTAGAACTTTAAACTTCTTATAATACAAAAAATGGTGCTACATAGAAACAAAATTTTAAATAAAAAAAATTGTAGATAGTAACATTCTAACATTTAGTATACATTATTACTAAAAAAAATACCTGAGAATCCATAAATTTAGAGGATATTTCAGAAAAACTCTTCAGATCTTCAAGAAACTTCCACTTTCGGTTGCAAAATTAACAACAAAATCTAATCAGATCTAATGTAGGGTGTCAAAATATTAAATGCATAATTTCAAATTCCCAGTAAAATACCCAAAATTTTCAAATCTAATCCTATTACCTATTTCTATGAACAGTTGAAAATATAACACTTTTAAAGTAAGTATATTATAATAATTATTTACGTAAAAATTGCACAGGTACCTACCTAATATTTATTCATTTATAAAATATCAGATTTATATACCAACCTCTAATAAATATCAAACTCGATAATACGGCATAAATAATATATACAAAATAAAAAAATAATAATAATGGCTGTTCACTGTTTGTATATTATGCTTCGTATTATTACCCATATTTAGTCCGTCTCGCAGTGTGTAACGTTTGTCGGGACATGTACCCTCGCTGGCCGGCATCAGCCTCGTACCGGGCCCGCACTAACTCGTGCGCACATTTAATTGCTTATTAATAAAGAACCTATGGAGATATTTAATTTATTTATGGGGCACAAATGGGCACAAATTATGACGATTGTAATGGTATATAAATTTTTCGAAAATGAAAAAACTTTTCTGCCAACTTCACACTTTCCAAAAAGTAATTGTTAATAAATAAAAAACCTGTAGAGATTTGAAATTCGTTTATAAGGCACAAATAGGCACAAATTAAGCACAAATTATCTATGTAATAAAAATTAACATTTTCAATCTTTTTTCTGCTGGTGTGAACTTGGCAGAAAATCAATTTAAAGCCTTATAACTTTTAAACAATTCATAATAAGTTAGTAATTTTATGGGCACAAATGGGCACAAATTAGGCACAAATTATTTGTAAAATAAAAATTAACATATTCAATTTTTCTTCTGTTGGTGTGAACTTGGCAAAAAAGTTATTCATACTGTAATAACTCCTGAACGTGCAGGAATTATGCAATAATTTATAAGGCACAAATAGGCACAAATTGGGCACAAAATATTTACATAAGTTTCAGAATTTGTGCTTCATGTTGTTCTGCCAAGTTCACGCACCTTTAAAAATTGGATACCTACACCGTTTTTCTCGAAAGTTATAATAGATACAGAAAAAATATTATCCAAATTATACCCACTTGTGGGTAAATTGTTACTTTTCTTGTTGGAAGTCACCATAAATAAATATATTATTATAGTAACGATGTTTTAGGTTGGAACTTAATATTTTTTAAATATTTGAGCGGTGTTGAATTAATCGTTATACTTCACATGTGGGCAAAAAGGAATGACTCACTCGAGAAAATTATCTCCCTCAGCCTTCGGCCTCATGAGTTAAGATTTTCCTCGCGGGTAATTCCTTACTTTACCCACTTGTAAAGTAAATAACTATTTTTGGGTTTAGTTTTTGCGATATAATAAAATTTGTGTCAGTATAATAACAAAAGAAAAAATTCTTAT
Source organism: Agonum fuliginosum (assembly GCA_947534325.1). Taxonomy (NCBI): domain Eukaryota; kingdom Metazoa; phylum Arthropoda; class Insecta; order Coleoptera; family Carabidae; genus Agonum; species Agonum fuliginosum. The sequence continues at coordinate 47,210,825 of OX384029.1, forward strand.
ACTCCAGCAAAAATTATGTTCTATTATAATTACTATAAAAATATACCAGGATGTATCATTTAAGAAAAATATAAAATTAGTAAAATCTACAAAAAGTTAATTTCTTTTTACCAGATTTATACAGTCTGTTAGCTTATTAGAAGTATTTTTCTGAATCTATTATAACTTTCGAGAAATTTCCATTTTGTATAAAGACCCTTATTTTTCTTTTCCTAAGTATAAAAACACCCTGTATATATACCGATGAGAGGCTGCCATACCCAAGTTGGCTAAAATATGTAAGTAAATTTTTTCAGTGATCTTATTTTGTTCTGGTTGATTACGGAAATATCACCAGCAAAATTAAAACTATTGCGTAAAATTCGCTATGATATGTTCGCAGTATTGTTAGCATCGTTGCAAAATTCAATGAGAAATACCAACTTTATCTCTCGTAATTCCCCTGATGACAAGAAGATCTCTTGTTCTTCCTCTTCCGGGAGCTACTCATTAACTCGCAGGCATACCACCAATTGAAAATAAACACTAAAAGTCACTATGTACTCAGTTAAAATTGATCAATGAAGAAGAGTTAATTATCCGTCCTTCATTGAAGAGGAATGTTTTCTATTTGTTGTGTTGTAAATGTCACTTTTTGTTTTATGTAATTGATATTTCATTCTTCACGAATTTTGTTTGTTTCCGGATGGTTAAACTTTCTTTTGATGATAACCGTGCGAACTTTTGGGTAAATGTCACTTTGGACATTTTTAGTTTTAATTAGAATATATTTTATACCGGATACATAAATGTTTTCAGATTTTTAATGGTACTTTTCCTAAAATTGGCGATCTTACAATGTTATGATTTATTTATTTATTTTGTTTGTTATCAAAATTCTAATTCACAATAAAAACAAATTACTCCTTGTTACTTACTTGAGTTGTTTTTCATACAATTTTAAATAAAAATTATTTAGCTAAAACACTCACTCACACGCATTTTATTTTTACCTTCCGCTTACCTGTAAAGGAAGGTATTGGAATCATGCAAAAAATCGGGTTGTGAGTTTTAAGTGGATGAGCACGAATTAGGGTCCTTACAACTCATTTTTGATAGTTTCTCGATGATGTCTGTATGTATGTGTGTGTGTGTGTGTGTGTGCGTGTGTGTGTATGTGTGTGGTCCGGGCCGATGCCGGATGTTGCATAACTCAAATACGAATTACCCAAAAATTTTGATATTTGGTATTTTACAATTGTATACGAATAGGAAGAGCTCATTAGATTTTGGTACAAATATCTTCACCGAAAGTGATATTTTTTGAAGATTGAAAAAGAAAATTGTCAAAAATTTATATAAATTTGGATAAATATAGTATTTATTTGTAATAAGAATAAGAAGCAAAGTTATTTGCAACTCACGTTATAAAAAAATTGTCTTTATCTGGTAGCATCAAAGAACTGCAGTAAAATTTAAGAGATATTAAATGTAGTAATTGAACGGAGGATGGCTTCAACACAGAAGAGTATGAATGAATCTTTTGATTTAGGTGATACTAATTTCTGTGTTTGAATATTTTAGATTTTTATTTGTATATTTTATATGGGCACCGGTTTGTACGTACACATTTCTGTTTAAAGTGTAGATATAGCGGAAGGTTGTGTGATGGCCACGTCAGATTTTTTTCTAAGCAAACCAACAGACCAAACAGAAAGGCAGAGCCAAAAGATTTCAATTGAATGTGTCTCTTCCTAAAAAAAATTGTTAGAAATTAGAATACTTGCCACTTGCAGAGTCTCAAACCGAACCGGAGCCGGAACGAAACCCGGAACGAACCGCTGCTATTATAGTGTACCCGGAACCAAACCCGACCTGTTAAAAATATTTTTTTTACAAATTTTCATCGTACGCATGTTTAGTATCATTATAAATTTAAAACGATTAAAACATTCTTTGATAAATGCAAATTTAAGTTTTTGTAGCAGAACTTGATTAATGAATGAGATAAAATTAAATTTGTAATAATTGTGCAATGGCAAAAATAGTAAATTTATATAATTCCATATGAAATCAGTGAAAACTGTTTGATTAAAAAACCTGTAAACTAAAATTGCGAATTTCAGAAAAAATTCTATTAGTTTCTTGATAAGTGAGATAAGCATTATACCTATGCAATTAAAATTATTCCACGAAGTTGCGAATCATTATGTATAATCGTACAATCTAATTTTATTTAAAATTTAAAAACAATAAAAATACACATGCCAACAACAAAAAGTAGGTACAAATGAACTAAAAAATATTCTCACATTTTGTCAAACATATCGTGACAAAAAATCGGAAGCGATCCGATAAAACTTTTTGCTTAATAGACTTAATTACCCATCAATTAATTCAGTTCTCACCTATGTTTGTTTAATTTTGAAAGTGAAACTATCAAATTAAATTATTATTACACCTCCTATCATAATTAAATCATTAATAACACTATTATTACATCTATTACAGTAAAAATAAAAGTAGTGTGATCCCGGAAGAGTAAAATAAACATATTATAGCATTAAGTATGCGCATATTAAATGCTCTAAATAATTATACAAAGTCTAATGACTCACGAGTGGCGTCATCTAACATTTAGAAATTTTTCCAATCGAAATATTCTCGAGAATTTAAATTTTGATTTTTTTTCCTTGAGGTGAAATCATTGTTTTAATTTCTTATTATTTTTGCGGTTTTCATATGACACGCCCGGAGAAAGAATTTGATATTTGAGTTACATCATTTTATATTTTATTCATGAATTAGATTTTTTGATATTAGATCAATTTGATGATAGGTGCTGAAAGATATTTGAACTTTAGATAAAATTAATTTAGTTTGATTTTGAAAGTTGTTTAATTTGAATTTGAATTCAATATCGATCTATTGTGGTCGGCAATTTGTTAAATTAAACTGATAATCATCAATTTCTTCGGAAATTAAAATTTAAAAAAGCCAATATTTTGATTTAAAAAACTAGATATAAACCTTGAATGACAGATGGTCATATAACACTTTCGACTTCGGCTATCTACCCCTATTACATTACAAAAAAACTATACATCTCAAAATGCAGAATAATAGTTATTTGTGTTATAAATTATACAAATGGGATAAGCAATATAATACCACACGAAGGTGAAGTGCTGTAAAATGCTTTAGTCCACGTGTGATATAATAGTTATTTACGTTATAAGGATCGTAACATCAATTATTACATTACGGTACCAATCGTGAAGATTATCAGACGACGAAGAGTACCATACAACAACAAAGAAATTTGAATCTAAAAAACAGATTTTTGAAACTTCTTTACTTTTTTCCTAAGTAACGAGTTGTTTGTTATTTCATTATGCTACTGGAGTACCATACTGGATTCATTATGGTCCTTGGCTTATAATGAACGCTATTATGGTCATCAAATTGAGGTTTAAAATGTTTTGTCATTATGACATGCCATCAGGTGTATATTATATTATATTCTTTTATCTACGACAGCTCAAAATTAATAAAAATGATAAAAATAATATAATTATTATATCACTTTCTAGCAACTAAACGGAATTAAGTATAATAATAAAAGTATTATTTATTAGTCGTAGAAAAATATAATTTTCTATTGAAATATAATTTCCATGAGTATGTGACGTAATGTGTTAATTAAAATATCATTTTCCCAAAAACTACAAATATTACTATATAATTATAAAATGGATAGAAAAATTTCATTCATGTTTTATAATACAAAAATAGAAAAACAAGTTTGAATTAATACTATTTTTACTCAGATAATATTACAAGAACAGCCATAAATAGAGCTTAAAATAGCCTACTAACAGCTTAATTAATGATAATTAATTAACGATCAATATCCGTTAAAATTTCCCACGACTGACGGCATAAATAACTAAGTTAGTTTTAAAACCTATAATAACAATAAAATAATTTTTAGTACTATAAATTATTTTAGTCCATGGCACAAATATGAGTCTAAATGACTAAATAGACTAAAAATACATCCGAGTAAGCCATGGTTTATTTATAAACAAATGCGAAACAAACAGGAAGCATTTCATAAGATTAGTTCCAATTCTAAATCAAATAATTACAATAAAATATCAATTTTGAATCATAATAAATGGTGTGTTAAATCAATAATTACACACTTGGGGTCATTAGGTAGTATCAATTTTCCAAAATACAAGGTGGCTAATGGCTATGTTATTAGTCGATGATACATAATTTTTCTTGTAGTGACATTGGCATTTGTTTCATTGTGGGTTTACGATTACTTGATTGTAGATTATAGTAATATTTGACAGTCGAGTTGTGACACCCTACGAGTATAGATTCATTTGTTTTAAAATTTATTTGGAAACTTGAGATTGACAAGTGAAGATCGTAAATTTGAACATTGGGCAACCGGAAAATAAAACGATATTGTTTGTTATATAGGTAGTGAATTGTGATAGTGTACCAAATATGAAGAGAAATATATGTTAGTTATTTTTTATTATTTTTTTGTGGTGGCTTTTCTGAAATATTTTTGTTTGTTTAGGTTTCCTTTGGCTGTGCCTACTTAGTTTTGGATTTGTATTATGTGTGATAGAACCCGGGGTAAGTTTTTATTTTTTTAATTTTATGTTTTAAGACCTTTAATTTTTTTACTTTTCTGATTTTCTTGCAAATCTAAAAAGACACAATATATATTTTGAACCAATAATCGTATTTATTGTTTTTGACACTAAACGCTCGTTGAGATTTGCTAATAAAGGGTTGAAAACAGAGCCGAATAAACAATACTTAAGCGGCCCGTCTACGTTTTTTTCCGAATTCCTAGAATACTCTCGATTTTGTTTCCGTTTCACTCTTTTCCCCACTACTACGGCTGCCTAACCAGCCCGAAATTCGTAATTTGCCGCATCCTAGCTATGTAATGTTATTTTGAAATTGAAAAATACTGTAAAAGTGTTTTCGTTGCGAGTAGGTAAACTGTCAGATTATTATTGAGTTCAGGATTATGTTTTTATAAACATTTAATAGAGAAAGAATGGATCTACAGATGAGCCTTTTTTTAAATTTAAAAATTAATTTCTATCATAGGGTACAACCGTGTAAAGTTTGTATAAAATAGGATTTTTACAATTATGTACAATTTTTTAATCAAAATTTGAAATATGTAGATCCATTCTTTCTCTATTTAATCCTAGTTGAAATAAAATTTAACCTCGAATTTAAAAATTCTTGTCCTGGCCACAAAACACTAGCTACGTCAATACATTTTATGATGGATTTTAGGAGGTAGACGTGCCTCTTAAATTAAATTACATTGGAAACAAAAATATTTATTTCGTATAATTTAAAAAAATATATATTCAGTACGTACTACGAAGTACCTATAATATAAACACAGGAGTGGAAACTCCATATCTTAGCAATACTGTAGATTTGTGGCATTTTTGTTTACCCTGTATGAGAAAGAAAGATCACTACTAGGCCCGTGCGTTACCATCGTTTCCGTTGTTTATAGTCATAGGATGCCGGAGAGTTGTAAAAGCGCATTTCTGGTTTGAAAAGCGCAGAAATATAATCCGTAAAATGTTCAATAAGCGCATATCGTAACATTGAATAAGCGCATTTTTCGAAAATGAAATTTCTGACCATAACAAGTTAGTCCAGATCGTCTTCGAGTATGATGGGGTTAAGTTCAGAAAAATGTTAGGCAAGAATATTTTCTAGTTTTAAATAATTCAAAAAATCTTGTTAAAAATACTCTTCGAGTATGATGGGGTTAAGTTCAGAAAAATGTTAGGCAATAATATTTTCTAGTTTAAAAAATATTGTAGAAAAACTGTCGTACAATCCCTAAAACCATTGTGCTCTTCAAACGTTCCCTTCTGCGCTTATGTAACTTCAATTTCTGCGCTTTTCAAATATTATTTTATGCGCTTTTCGTACGTGATAAGCAAAAATACAATTTAAAAATTTTCGAAAAGAAATTCAAAATTTGATTATTTATTTATTTAAAATTAGAGCAGTGTCTTGAAAAAGTGCGATGTAGCGCTATTGAGACACTATAGCAGATACTGTGTAATTTTTTGAAAAAAATATTCCAATCTACAAAAGAGGTATTGGTAAACTACGAATTTTGATGGTTGGCTAGTATACTGTTACCAAAATTGGGTTCATAAAACAATCGAAATGGGCGAGTTAAGAATTTAATAAGTAATTACACTATAACTACTGCATGCTCATTTGAAGGAGCTTTAAGAAGTTAGTTGGTTAAACGCAAAAAAATCTATATTTTTCTCGGGGAAAATCTTTAAATTTTGGCTAACCCAGAATATCTAAAATTTTAAAGTAATGTTTCGGAAACCGATAGTCGATATTTTTATCCATTTAGATATATAAAATACCTACTGTTGATCAAACACAAAATTTCGAAAAGTTTTAAAATTCTCTGTCAGATAAAATTTCGACAAACTGGAAGTTGTGAAAATATATTTTCACGATATTAACATATTTTCTCAAAAACTATGAAAATCGTTTGACCTATCAGAAACTTTTTCGTTCTACAAAGTTGTGCCTTGGTTTATTCACTTAACCTTAAAGGAAGTTAATTTAAAAATATATTTTCAACCCTTAGAAGAGGTGGTAGGGCGAAGCACAGGGGGTAGACCTCGAAATGTTGGATTTTCTTGAAGAAGATATTAATACCATCTTTTAAAACAATTAAATCTTCGTCCTCAATTTTTACGGGTCTTATTCCCTAATTTTACTGAACTATCGGGCACCGACATGTGGTTGTTTCAAGGGATTGCGCTGCGGATTAGATGGAAAAACAACTTTTGGTGCCCATTGTTAGGAGGCAATTAAAGGAAATAAATAATAAATACCTCACAGTAAAATTTTGCTGTCATACTAAGTTTTAAGTAAAAGGCGTAATAATAGATATGCATGTATTTTTTCTAGTATTTGGAGCAACCAATACATATTGGAATGTAACCACATAATTTTTCCAGTCAGAATGTGAACGTGTATACCTACTTAATATGAATTTTAATCCGGAGAACTAGTACACCATTTCAGTTTCAAGGAAACCAATTAAATCAAAATTATCCTAAGTCAACCACGATCTAAATTGCTCTGCAGTACATAAATCACCGTGAATCTTCTTCAAGAGATTTATAATCATGTCATCTATGATTATGAAGCTACAATCCAGTTTCTAAAATTAATTACCAACATATTCATCATTAAGTGAATCGTCTTTGCCTCTCAAGTATTTATTATGTGTCCGACTCTGTAACTATAACAGCCTACAAGACAAATGAACATTAAGTAAATGTCAACGAATCAATCAATGAAAGAAAAAACTTATTAAACTTTCTCTGATTTTAAATGACTTATTTTAACCAAGATTTTAGATAGAACAATGTGAAGAAATTAAGATTGATCTGTGGACAGTTTGAAGTTACTTCCGTCATTGAAATACAACAATATATTTTTAACGTAAATACACTGGCGAAAAAAAAATGAAATACCTACTTGAAATGTTGAAATTCGTAAAAATTTCGACCATTTTCAAACCGCCATAACTCGGCGTATTTTCAAACTTTGAAGTGTCTATTTTAAAGTCATACATGCAAATTTAAGCGCAACCCCTTCCGCCCCCCTGCAGCACCCTTGTGAATTTTTTTAAAATTTTAAAAATGTTCAACTTTGACGATATGTAGGTACGAAGTTTAATTTTTTTTTACTTGATCCACCAAAAGAGCACTAAAATGATTGGCACAAAGTTATGGGTGTTTTAAAAAAGTGCATTTTTAGGTTTTTCGCACATAACTCAGCGACTTTTCAACCGAATTAGACGATTGTTTCGGGAAAAAACCCATTGTGGCTCTACTTTAAGGAGGTAAATTCAGATTAGGATGATTTCTTTTCGTACCCTTCAAAAGCCAAACAAAAAACACGTTTTTGGGCAAAAAAAAGTTCAACTTTGGCGATGTGTACCGAGTTGGAAAAAATTTGTCGGCTCGATCCACAAAAAGGGAATTGAAATTTGTTCCTACGACGATTTAGCACAAAGTTATGGGCGTTTGAAAAAAGTGCATTTTGTGGTTTTTGCTTACAGGTCTGTAAAATAAAATTTTCAACTCCGTACGATGTGTCAAAGTTGGACATTTAAAAATTATTTTTAATAATATGATTAACTTAGAATTCTTTTTTAAATTTAAGGACTTTTGCAGAAAATCTGACAAAAATTCTCGAACTATGGGCTCCTTTTTACCTTCCGCTTACCTGTAAAGGAAGGTATTGGAATCATGCAAAAAATCGGGTGGTGAATTTTTAGTGGATGAGCACGAATTAGGGTCCTTACAACTCATTTTTGATAGTTTCACGATGATGTCTGTGTGTATGTGTGTGTGTGGTCAAAGGGTGTTAGTCGCATAACTCAAATACGAAGTACCCGAAAATTTTGATATTTGGTATTTAACATTTGTATATAAATTGGAAGAGCTCCTTAGATTTTGGTACAAATATCTTCATCGGAAGTGATATTTTTTGAAGATTGAAAAGGTTAATTGTCAAAATTGTATATAAATTTGGAAAAATATAGTATTTATTTGTAATAAGAATAAGAGGAAAAGTTATTTGCAACTTACGTTATAAAAAAATTGTCTTTATCTGGTAGCATTAAAGAACTGCAGTAAAATTTAAAAAATAAATTTATCAAATAAAACGTTGATATCTTGTAATCCATGATCGGTTGATTTTTGTTTCTGCGTAAAAAATATTGACAGGTGAGACGGGTGACAAGTTGGCATACTAGCGCTATGTATAAGTCCTAAGTAAGATATTAATGGCCATTTGCACCGCTTCCACTTAAATTATAAAGTGTCACTTAAATGAACAATATCGAATCAAAATCATATTGTCAAACGTAGAAATAACATTGCTGTCATGAGTTCGATTCGATATTTTTCATTTAAGTGGAAGCGGTGCAAATGGCCATATATTATGTAGTAATTGAACGGAGGATGGCTTCAACACAGCAGAGTTTTCCTGTGAATGAATCTTTTTATTCAGGTGATGCAAATTTCTGTGTTTGAATATTTTAGATTTTTATTTGTATATTTTAAATGGGCACCGGATTGTACGTATACATTTCTGTTTAAAGTCTAGATATGGCGGAAGGTTGTGTGATGGCCACGTCAGATTTTTCAATTTTGTTTTTCGTATCTTTCACGCCTTTTACCAAGCTGTCGTTGCAAATCAATAGTACAAGTCTTTTTATAATAGTTGACATAAAAATCTCAAAATACCGAAAATGTCACTTAGTATAGTGACTTATTGCGTAATTGACTGTCAATTTTTAAAGTAATTAACTTTTATGCGGTATAAAATAGTAAAGTTAATAATTTTAACACTTTCGCTCCACTAAACTATTACCTACCAAAAAATTATATTTTTTATATTATATTAAACCACAAATCGTGGTTTGTGGCGGCATTCTTAGAGTTAGTTGACCTAAAACCAAATTATTCTAATTTTGTTTTTTATAACTCTTTTAATGAACATCGGGGCAGTAGCTACACGGGTTAAGCACATCTGTCTGCATTGGATGATGTAGGAACTAGGAAGACGGAGTTCCGTGGTTCAAGTCTCTCGGCCGGTCGTTAAATTGTAAAACATCTTGCAATTCAATAATACTCGGAATCTTCAAGCCGCTTCAAGCTGACCACTTGAAGGACTTAAATCTAGTCCATGTTTGCAAAAATAATCTCTCTGTTGCCACTTTGACTTTCAAAGATTCTGACTGCACAAAGACGAATATGTCGAAGTGGTTGGATTCCGCTTCTCGCTATACCATCTACCATCCATACAATTCTATAAATTGGGAGTAAATCTTGTTGAATGATTACCAGCAAGATAAAAAAAAACTTAGACACCTATTTTACAATTTATTTGACGAATAAATATTAAATATTAAATAATAAGATTATTAGAGAAATATTAAAAATAACGAAATTTAATTTCTTTGTATCCGTTTCCGGCCTTATTGTTGGGTCAAATTAGTGTTACTTCACGTCTTTTCACTTTAATTATAGGTATTAATTTTCTTTGTGCTCAAAAGCAATTTTTCTCCAGATGACGGATGAATTCAGCTAAATTAATACCACTGTGTCATACGAACTTTCCTTATAAGTCGTCATATGATAAAGAATTAATTCGTTTCTTTCGCAACATCGGTGGGACTTAATTTATTAATTCTAGTGAAGCGCGGTTTACGATGATTAATTTTACGCCCAAGTGAGATAAGAATTATTGTAGGAGAGACGCAATATTTAATTGAAAAGTTTTATTATAATGAGGGAAGTTACGAATGATGTGATTTTAATTTTCTGCCTTTTTGCCTTTTAGTGATGAAATTTTTAATTTGTTGTTCTGCAGAATTTGATTGTTTACTAATACACAAAATTATTATTGTTTAAAAAAAAGTTTTTTGCGTTCTAAATAAATATTTTTGTTTTTATGATGAAATCATCAAATACGTACCTAAGTAGTAAATCGCTTTTTTATAACGTCCACAATCTCATTATTAGTTTCTTGTTTAGTATTTGTATTGTAAACACAATAGGTACGACAAGAAAAATGCCAATAATAAGTTGTTGGTTTTAAAAGAAACTCAAAGCATAATTAGAGTAATTTGCACAATATTTACGACTTAGGAATAACAATAGAAATTATAACAATTCTTTAACAAAATACAGTTCTTTATGAATTTACGAAGATCCTAAAACATCTATATTGAACTTCCTAAAGAATCAGTGTAATAGCAAAGTATTTTGCTAAACATGCATACTTTTAAAAAAGTACAGATTTAGAAGATTTGAAAAGAAATGTATAAAACTTGTATTGAAATGAACTATAAGTACTTGCCAATAACTATGTGGCTTGCGATAAATCATTAATTACGACTTACCGAGAATTACGTTACCTAAACAATTATAAAATTAGCAACGAATCATCAATCATTTAAGTTTAAGCACAACTCTCTGCATGTGACGACGTAGAAACCCGAAGTTCCGTGGTTCAAGTCTCTCGGCCGGCAGTGTGTAATTGTCGTTAAATTGTAAATAGATCTTACAAATAAATCGCTTCAAGCTGACCACTTGATCGTCTTACATGTAGTATTGGTTGCATACGAATCTCTCCGTTGCCGCTTTGGATTTCAAAGATCGTCGAGTGGATAAAGATACTGACTGCATCAAGACCAAGACTGGTAACCATTCAACAGGATTTACTCCCAATATTATAGTGGAATCCAACCACTTCGACCGATTCGCCTTGGTGCAATCAGAATGTCAATCCGTGCGATGACTTTTGAAATTCAAAGTGTCAACTGGAAATATTCTTTTTGCAACCAGGACTACATTTAAACGATCAATTGGTAAGTGGCCAGTTTGAAGCATTCGAGTGCGATTTAATTGCAAGATGTTTTACAATTTAACGACAATTACACATTGCTATTCCGAGAGACTTGAACCACGGAACTCCGGGCACTCCGGGTTCGTACGTCACCGCGTGCAGAGAGCTGTGCTTAAACCCGTGCAGGTACTGCTCCGACATACGTTTTTTAGTTTATTTAATTTATTAACATACCCACTTGACATGAATGATTGTTCATGGAATGTTTCAAAATATCGTATTCTTGTACTTTAGTCACATTCTGAGTACGATCAAAAATTACAATACATACATCCCAAAGAATTACATGGAATGCTTAATTGGGATATTATTAATTACCAAATTACTAACATTGGGATGCTACATAGATATTGTTACTAAAGGCCGACATTAGCAATCTCTAGGATATAAATAGGATGTTAATAGGAAATTTTCTGGGGATTTTATGTTGTCAAGTGGGTATGTAATGAATGACATATTATTTTCAAATTACAGAAGAAAATGTCTTGAACATTGTAATCACTACTTTCATTATGTATCCAAATACCTCAATCGGATATGATAAATCACCATAGATTTGCATAACATCCTTCTCTGTCTCATCTTTACACACACTCGCTTGCATCTTAGAGTTTCACTAGCATCACATATCAAGCTAACAACACATACGTTAACATGTTAACATGTTCCCAACAAACTCACAAGAATGACATGCATGTAGGTACACTCAGAGAAAACAGAATCTAAGCGCAGAATGCCAAAGACGCGAAGATGAAGATGGTTTGTGGGCGTAGGGGGTAAGGGTCAAATTCGTGTGAAGAGTTCGCAAAATGCGAGAGAATATAGGTTATGTAACACTAGTTCTGGGAAAGGAAAATCATCCGTGGAAAAAATTGAGTAAATGCCAAATGGTATTGGGATGGGCTTTAACAAAGTGCGTTAAGCTCTGTTCACACAAGGATTCTTTGTGATTCTTTCATGCTTCTGTCTGAATCTTGGATAAAAATAAATATACTGTTTGAAGCTATCAATGAATTTGAAATTCTTCTTTTTTAAGATTTATTAAGGATTCAATTTAGCGGCGCCGCTATTTGACTGGTAATTCTGATCAGGATTTTTCTCAAAATTCAAAAGCATGAAAGACTTATCTAAGAATCATTGTGTGAGCAAGGCTTCATATGACCGACTGTAGTTCTAACAGTTCCGGTTCGAATTCAGTCAGTGTACACATTCGGCGTAGTGAAATTATTATGCACTTCGAGCCAAAAGCAATTTAAATTTTTTTCTCATTTAAGACACCTTATCAAGTTTTTTAAGGGGTATAACATTAACGCATTACAATTTTAAATACAATACAGGTACATATTCACAAATAACGGTTTAATCCTAAAATTAACTAAAAGAGAATAAGTTGTTTCTTCAAGAATTCTTATTTTAAGTGATTAAGGCATTAAAAATAGTAAATACAACCCTGGCAATAAGCTTCGAAAAACTCTTACTCTATCAGTGGAACACTGGGGGTAAAATAAATATGGCAAATAATGAACTGCTCAACTACATTTCTTATCTGCGGGCTAATCTTAAACGATTGCGGTTTTGGACATTGTGTGACTGCAATATACATTTAACGATTATTAGGTAGATGATCTATAATCGTAGTATAACTCTAGTTTCAATCCAGTTTAGGTGCACAATAATCTCTTTTGAGGTATACCTAATACCTACTCCCGATGACTAACAGTTTGTGAGTCTAGCACACCTAAGTTAGGTAATAGGTCAATAGGCGCATAGGCATGATAAATATGTATCGATGTATGTACGAAGGAAATTTTTAGAGACTATTTGAAATTAATTTTATAAAAATATTTTTTAACTTCAATAAACCTCGTTAGTTACTAATTAACATAATAATTATGTCTCCAGTTGCTCTAGTTTAACAAGTCCCTCAACAAGTAATTTCTCACTTGCAGCGGTTTCTATTTCAAAGCCATGTTCACACAGCTAAACAAGCAACCATTTTGCACTAATAGTAAACTACATTTCACTATCACTTTCTTTTGCAGTTTGCACTATCGTATTTGTAATCGATCACTATATAAGACTCAGTCGAGTGGATAGTAAATATTGAATCAAGTATTCATCAAGTAGTTTAGAGTAGATGTGAACTGATTAAGATTCATGTCGATGGGTATAGGATTCGCTTCCGGTTTGAAAAGATGGCCGGATATCGTAAAGGAAGAACGTTTTGTTTTGCGCAAGAAATTGCAAATTAATTTGATCTAGTAAATAATAGAATCATTATATTATTATTACCCAGTTTATAAAAAATACGGTCGATTATCTCGTGCGATATTTAGTTTGATATGCTAATAACAAATCAAAAAGGCATCTCCACCATAATCGAAATAAGGAATATCAACGATAAAAACATAATTTACATGTCCATTTATGACTAATAATGAAGATTTTTTTTTAAATAATTTAATTTAAAAGATATAAATTATTTAAGATTCGATGACGTAGATAGTATAGGGCGTGGTATGTTATTTTACATTCTGTCATTGTTACATTATTTGTGCTTATTTTTTCATTTATGTTTGATTTTATTTTATACTTTTAAACTGCTACACAATGTTTTTAGCATAACAAGACGACTTTTTAATATAAAATAAATAATTTGTTTTAAGGAAAATGTTAGCGAAACAAACTGATTGAGTGCCACTGGAGGTACCACCGACGTCACCACTTTTCCAGACTTTTAAAAAATCATATCTCGCTTAAAAGCGGAATTTTTTCATCGCGTTTTTACTAATCGTCATAGTTTCTTATGTAGTAAAAAAATATTTAAAAATACAGTATCCCTATGTACCTATATAATAGGCTCATAGGGATGTAACTAGGATTTTATTTCAGGTGCGCCAAGAGTGGGCCAGTATAAAATTAAGCTTCTCTTTTTATAGTAAAATTTTTGTTTGAACAAATTTTTCACGGTTGAAGATATTTGACATTTGACTTAGTTCCTCCTGAAATCAATTTCGTAGAAAAACAGTACCTACCCTAGTTAAGAATATTATATCAGATATGTACCAATCCATAGATATAGATTGCACGAGCACTCAAACTGACAAGCTAATAATACTTTTATCTATTCAAAAATACAATATTTACCAGTAATTAATCTATACCTATGCACTATTCATATCCATAAACATTTCTTTTACCTCAATTAAATATAAATCTATCTAGTATTTAGTAGTATCATGTCATTATTACATATTCTAAATATCTCTTCCGTAAACGAATGTAAATATTGTAAAATTTTTGGGTGGCCAAGACCTTCGCAGGGTGGGCCTGGGTGCTCCAGATCATTGCGTTTCAGGGGCCAGCTCTGATCAGCGCTTTATTCTTTCCCCATTTTGAGTACTGTATTTCAGCGACTTGGACTTAAACGAGTTACTAGCACCGTGTAAGTGTAACGCCGCCTTTATAGGTGAATGGCTGAATCTCGCCCATTGACAGGAATCAATAGTTTTACTTACATTTTAATAGTTTCATGTTCATGTAATATGTAGACGATAATGTAAACCAAGATGTAAGCAAAAGACGTCAACTGTACTAATGTTACTGTCATAATAATTCAAATTTTATGTAGAAACAAATTTCATATCATGCGGACAACAAGAATTTCAAAAAAATAGAATATTAATTACTTTATTTTATTGTTAAATACTACCAGATTCAGCAAATTGAATTTATAATTAATTGTTCCCAAAGATAATTATATTTTCTTTTATTTTTAATTGCAAAAATTGTAAAAAATAAATAATGTACCAATATATTTAAGGAAAACTTTATCAAGCATCAAAAAGGACTACTTCCGGTTTGCGGATTTCTACCAAAATCTTATCCGCTGTTAAGATACTTATTAAAACCATAAATATGAAATTTAGTTATAAACGGTTTGATACTTTCTAAGTTATCGTGGACGAAAAATCTCCAGTCCATATGTCTACAAACACAAATACACACACAGACATCATCGTGAAAATAGTAAATTCGTATTGAAACGTGCTTATCCACCAAAAACTCATACTCGAAAATTTTGACCCATTACAATAGGTAGGTACCTCTCTCTTATAGAATATGAGGCGAGAGGTAATAATATTAATATATGTACGCAATGAATTGTAGAATCTGTTTTATAAATGTTTTCTTGTACAAATTATGAGTTTTGTAAAGAATTGTGACATTGTGAGATTTGCAAGCAATAAAGTAAATTACTTGCAAAGAATCCTTTTAATATTTTTCCAGTATATGTATTCCGACAGTCACCGTCTTAATTAATGAAGACATAAGATATAAATGCAATTAGCAATTAGCAATTTGCAATCTCTTTCATGATTTAAACCACCGCGATTTAAAAAAATCTCGGTCTATTAATAGTATCATCTTAACCTTTAAATAATGCGAATAGTTCAAATGTTTTGCGCTCTCAATTGTCTCAAGGCCAATGAAGAAGACTCCGGTTGCAATAGGTGAAGATCGATGTCGTCACCATGGACTACTAGATTCCTAGAATCTAAAATAGTACAGTCCAATATCGAGTTTCTAGTTGTTTTTTCTAATGGTTGTAATCTTGCAACGTGACATTTATTGCTAATTAGGTTCTAGAAGGATATAAATTTGATTGGAATTTGTTTTTTTCTTAAAACTGGATTATTTTGTTTGTTTTTTTGTAAGTTTTTTGGGAAATAAAATGCTAGGTATGCAGTTTTTTGAATATCAATTAATTTGGATAAGGTTGCAATACATAAATATATCATGAGTCATCAGTATAGATATACAGAGTGATTCAAAACTTCGTACATATATTTTAATGGCATATAGTAGTACTGAACTTACTGATCATGGAACAAAATGAATTTTTTTAAAATTCGTAAATTTAAGGACAGAACAAGAAGCACATTTTTGAAACCACTGGATTGTTGATTGTATAATGATAATGGATATCTGATTAACTATGAATGGAATAAAATTAAATTATAATCAATTGTGCAGTGGCAAATGTAGTAAATTTATGAAATTCCATTTGGAAACAGTGACCCAAAACTGTTTGATTAAAAAACCTGGAAACTAAAATTGTGAATTTTGAAAAATACTTTCAGTTCCGTAATAAGTTATGCCATCAAAATATATGCACGAAGTTGTGAATCACCCTGTATATTTTACCGTGTGTGCGGTTACCAACCGTCAATTCACTCATTGTTACAGTGGCGAGTACACCACCGGGAGATTTTTGTACAATTGAAATGTATACACCAATAACAGGCTTTAGAGTATCAGAACCACATTCGGTCTCTTAACGACGCACTCGGCTATCTACCCCATTAATTTTAATTTTTATCTACGATCATTGAATAATACTTACATTAATTATGAAGGTATATTTAAGTAATAAAAAATCCATCCATAAGACACTCTATTATTCATAATTCAACACTATTGTATTATGATTCCATTATTCAGTCATCTAGCGTCACACCAAAATGTTAGGTTAATATTTTAATGAATAAACATTTGTATACAAATGTTTTATTTAAAAAGTTGTAGATATATTATAAACTTTCATCCTCTCGAATTATTATAGCCTAAATTATGTGCCGGTATACTACCTATTATGTAACGACCATTGAATACTATATAATACATTCATTATGTAGGTAACTGTAGTAAAATAAACCAATCCATAAGACACTATTGTATTATGAATTCATAATTCAACACTATTGTAAAATGAAGAACTGTCATCGTGTCATCACACCAAAATATGAGGTTATGCTAATATTTTAATGAATAAAAGTTTGTAAAGAAAAAATATTTTAGTCGTAGATAAAACGTCGTATTTAAGTTGCACATAATGGATATAATTCACTCGGATGATTATACATTTACTTTCAGCTTGTGCATAAACTTACATCCTCTTGAACTATAAATCCTTATGTGCTCATTAATAATACTATTATAGTATATTACATAACACGAATTGTAAAAAGCACATTACATGCGAGTGAAAAAGTTGTGCACGAGCCTTGGCGAGTGCAATAACTTCTCGAGCAATGTAATTGCGTTACAATTCAAGTTATGTACTATACTTTATCTACGACCATAAGATAGTAATAAATGAAAAATTTCTTGGGAAGAGTAACGTAATAATATATATTACATAACGTGTACAGTAAATACTTGGTAACAGTAACGTAATTATATATATTACATAACTGGTGTACAGTAAATCCTTGGCAACCCTAACTAAGCATTTACTATTCTTGTAAATTGTTTTTAATGGCCTACTTACTGATATGGTCGTAGATAAAAATTATTAATATATCATTTATAATCGAATCGAGCCGTATTTTATGTAAAATTAACATTGTCCGGGCAAAGTCCGGTTGATTTTAGTGTGTAATAAGTGTGTCATGTTGACTTTTATGACCTAGACAATGTTAGAATTGCACAGTTTTTTTTATACAGATATGTTATGTATACGTTTTAATTTATTTTCTATGTTAATATAATAATTGCTCATATGTTAACATAAATTAACCTATTTAATAATAATATTTAAGAAAACAGTTATCATAAAATGAAAATTTATCTTAGTATATCATAAATAAAATACTAACTTACTTTTGCAGGAACTCAGGAATGCAGAAAATTTTGTCTTGATATTTGTTGGATGAAACAGCATCAAACAGCATCATATTATGTAGTTTCTAGTTTGTAGTATTACAATGTTGATGCTCACAATATAATAATCACAATTCACAGAATATCAATATTATTATTAAACTAATACAAAAAGAAACGTACAGCCCAAACACATTTTATTTCATTTATGCTGCAATTCTGTGAAAATCTGTAGTTGCTACAGATTTATAAAACTGTAAATATTAAACAAAGTCGCAATGAAATTTATAATCATATGAACATTTGTGTACATGTCAACAAACATTGATGTGATTTTGTTCAATATTTACAGATTTACAAATCTGTAAAACTCATAGAACAGCACATAATTGCAGCATTAATATATTAACATTAACATGTGCTTTTACTGAATCTAACCTTATTTGCAAGTTGATTCTATACGATTTACAACAAACTCATTTGAACATAGACAGTTGCAAACATAATAATAACAACTAAAATGAGTCTACACTTTGAAAAGTTCACTATTGTAAAGTTATTATTACACTTAATGTCACAATATATACTTTAGTTCTTGTACAGACAAATTTCAGTACAAGCCACTGTAAAAACGTGTTTGCTAAACAACTGACATCTACTGTTATTTGTTTATAAGTTGTCAGGGCGAATTTGGCGCACGATTCAAATTGATAAATGTTTGTAATTTTAAATAATATTAAACATAAATGAAGTTATTACATATTAGTATATTTTTTTTATGAAACTATAAGGAAATAAAATATCTATACAGCTGTTCTACTTATTTAAGGAATGCAATAAAATCATTAAAATATTTTTCTCATAATATCGTTTTGATTGTCCCCCTCGGCAAGTTATTTTGGTTATATTTTTCGGTTTGAAAGTAAGTCACCTCTGACAAAAACATAAGACACGGAACTATTTTAGTTTGTTTACAAAACAATTTAATAAGCCACGTAGACATTAGGCATGGTAATTATTTCTTCATTATAATATGTAAATTGAACTTGGAAAGAAAGGAAGAATATATTCGTGACGAAACTGTTTCAAAAACGAGAGGCAACTGAAAGTTCTTAAATAGCTTCCGGAGAATTTGCATTACATTAACTCTTAAAAAATAAAAAATAGACGAAGAAATTAAAACTAGATAGCAGATAGTACTGATTTATGCAAATTTTATACACTCGTCCAATAAATTAGGACTTTATTTTGGCGAAAAATGGCAAATATTCAAACCGCACAATTTTGGACGAAAATTGATAAATCTTTGACTTTGAATTATGTTTAGGTTTTTTCTTTACGACAGTCTAAGTTAATCTTACGTTTAAGACATACCGACCACCGCCAGCCCTCGATGAGAAAAAAATGTTTTGACTTAAAAAATATCAAAGTTTGACAACTTTCACGGTATACAGAAAAACTTGTGAACTCAATCCGTCACCACGTCAATCATTTTCCTTTAAAGCGTTGAAAATTTGAAGTACCTACGATGATTTGGTACGAAGTTATGATTTTTTAAATTAAAAAAACATATTTGGTACCTACAGTAATAATAATATAAAACTGCCAGTCCGCCATCTTGAAACAAAATTGCGGCCATATATCTGAAAAGTATTGCAACGATTGCGTTTCAATTTGTTACAGTAATAGCTAAGGATCTTAAAATGACAGTCCGAAATCTTGAAACAAAATGGCGGTTAGATATCTCAAAATGTACTGCATCGATTGGGTTCAAATTTGGTACAGTAATGGTTAAGGATCTAACCTAAAATATAAGCATATTAAAATGTTAGTGCGCCGTCTTGAAACAAAATGGCGGCTAGCTATTTCAAAATGCACCGATTGGGTTCAGAAGTACACTAACAGCTATAAAGATCTAGCTTAAGACATAGGTGTATAACAGTGTCAGTCCGCCATCTTGAAACAAAATGACAGCCTGATTAATCCGGGCAAAGGATCATTTTAGTAGCAAGTATCTTAAGTAACTTATCTTTCCAATAAGTTAGAGTAAAATATAAAATATCAACATAAATCTTAATTTTATTTAGTATGTAATATTTGTATTTTTTTAAAATCAGGTAATTGGATAACTGGGAATTTGTGCAACTACACAAGAGTAGTATTATTGTAATAAAATATAGTTGTTATATTTTTGTATAAATGTAGCAAAATTGTTGCGTATCTAAAATTAAAATTTTTAAAATTCATTGAATCCAATGTACCTTAGGTTATTTTTATTTCGTATTGTTTGTCAGCAGACCAGGCACCGGAAAACAATAATATCTACTGAACTTTCTGTAATCTATAAAATTTAAAATTTAATTTTGAAGTCTGGATTAACTCTTGGTTGTTTCAATGTACCTGATATCATTTGATGTGTGTTACTAATGAACGTATTTTGTTTACAGTACCTGGACTTCGACAACCTGCCCGACACGAACTTCTCGTGCGTGGGGAAGGTGATCGGCGGCTACTACGCGGACCTGGAGACCTCGTGTCAGATGTTCCACGTGTGCACCATCGGCCAGCTCGATGAGCCCATGGACATTCGCTTCTTGTGCCTCAACGGCACCGTCTTCGACCAGGTAAATCACGTCACTAAATACCCTGTACCTACCATTTCTACTGTTTACACAAAGTTAAGACGCATAGTGAGAATCGTTCGTCAAATCTTCAATGCGTCTTGGCAATTAAGAATTTGCAAGTCATTAATTTTAGGGAAATCGCGTGACTTTATGTGTATGTATGTCATAAATTCTCAAAGCTCCAAGAATCTATGTGTGAACAGGGCTTATCTCTAAGGCTTATATCGAATTCTTTCCAAAACCCAACATTTTTTGATATCTCTCTTAATAGTCCAGGCAAAATGCTACAAAATTCGTCAAATAAACAAAAAAAGTAGGAGACTTCTGAAAATTTGCAGAGTTATAAAAAAATATGTATAACGTTCAAGATTCCGATGAGTCCCCATCAGCAGAAAGTGTGCTCGAGCCGCCATATTGAAAAAAAAAATTTGTTCAACAAAACTCGGAACCTAACTTTAAATTTTACGGTAAATATTGATATTATAATATTGTAGCTTATAAAATTTCCTACAAAAAGATGCTATCACTTTTTTACATAGAACTAATAGTTTACGAGAAAAACGAGAAAATATATTTTGGTAGAACGAAGCTAATTAAATCATGCCTAAACTTTGTTTCCTGACACAAAAACGGCTGTAAATTACGAACGGTTTGAAGCATTCAATTCTACAGACATTTTTCAATCAAATATATTATTTTCAATTTTTCAGAAGGGCCTGGTTTAGCCTCGATTTTAACATAGAAAATTCAGAAAATTTTGTATTTTTTACATTTTTTGTGTTTAATCAACTCTAATTTCTGAACAAATGAAGATGTGGACTTCCGGTTTCCAGTATTGGATTCCTTGAACATTTTTCTATAAGATACATTATTTTAAAAACTTTTAAAGGCCTCTTGGTTGAACTGATATTCAAAGTTTTTGTGCGAGAAAGAGAAGTGGAGTTTTAGTATTTTTTTCGGTTAACTGTGTTTAATCAACTCTAATTTCTGAACAGATTAAGATATCGACTTCCGGTTTCCAGAATTGAGTTTGTCGGTCATTTTTCTATGAGATTCAGTAAGTTAAATTACTTTTAAGGATTTTAATTAAGCCACAATTAATTGTTTTACGCGTAGAAAAAATAGTGACATTTTAGTATTTTTTTTTTGTTTCCTGTGTTTAATCAACTCTAATTTCTGAACAAATTAAGATACCGGTATTGGATTCCTTGGACATTGTTCTATAAGATACATTATTTTTAAAACTTAAAAAGTCCTTAGTTAAGCCGCAATTTAATGTTGACACAAAAAGTTTGAAAAATAAACTAACATTTTTAAAATTTCTATATTAAATTGTGGCTAAACCAGGCCTCCCTGAAAAATTAAAAATAATATATAAATATGTCTGCAGAATCGAATGCTTCAAACCGGAAGACGTTTTTTCTATCCGTTCGCAAGTTACAGCCGTTTTTGTGTCAGGAAACAAAGTTAAGGCATGGTTTAATAAATTTATCTTCGTTCTACCAAAATATATTTTCTCGTTTTTCTCGTAAACTATGAAAAAAGTGATAGCATCTTTTTGTAGGAAATTTTATAAGCTACAATATTATAATATCAATATTTACCGTAAAATTTAAAGTTACCGAGTTTTTTTGAAAAATAATTTTTTTTTCAATATGGCGGCTCGAGCACACTTTCTGCCGATGGGGACTCATCGGAATCTTGAATGTTACATATTTTTTTATAACTCTGCAAATTTTCAGAAGTCTCCTACTTTTTTTTGTTTATTTTATGTAATTTTCCTGGACTATAAATTCTGAAATGCTTTAGAAGTCATGAAATCGTTTAAAATTTCTATTGTTCTTTACAAAAATCCCGAAAGTTTTTGAATTACAAAACTATTTTCTAAATAGTACAATTTTTTGCTAATCTAGTAATTCCTCTAATAAATTCTCTATTCTTTGCAAATCCCAAAATATTTTTCAATTCCCAAAATCCTTTTTGAGTCCTATAATTTTTTTAATCCTCAAATTTTTATTTCACTAAGCTAAGTACTTTTTAATTCCTAAAATTAATAAATCCCCTGCAGTTCCTAATATTTTAAATTTCCGATATTGTTTGCAGCGAATACATAACTGTTTCAAGGCTTATTTCGTTATTGCGTATTGCATTGTATTTTTTCTACATTGTCTCAAATATAAAAGTTAGTTTTCTAAACCACAAATATTTCTATTGTTTTCTTTTACGTAGGTATAGCATTGCAGTTTGTTTTTAATTTACTGAAGATGGAAAAAATTGATGTGTTAATAAGAATCCTATTAACTTTTTGCAAATCTAAAAGGTGTTAGATTAAACAAATAATTTCTTTGGCTAAAACTGGAACACTGCTTTATGTAATTTTTACAGACAGCTAACAAAAATGTTAGCTATTCTAACTCGGTTAAAATTTCATTTCGTTTTTGTTTTCAACGGAGATGATTTGATGATTCTCACTTTATAAAAAGCGTAACAATTGCCAGACTGTCTAGTCATCGCCTACTCAAGAAAAATGACATTCAACTATTTCACTTTACCAGACCGACGCCCAGGATAATTTATAACAAACCTTGACTTTACGATAAGTTGAATAATTACTGTCCACTTCAATTAGAAAGAAAGTAAATCAGAAAATCAGAATGAACATTTTATTATTTCTCATTATGTCTTTTATACTGAAACATTTTTCATGTAGTTATTACAATTATTAAAGCAGTAAATTTCTTGTCAATTGTAATTACAGGTATTTATTTTATCGGATAAGCATTCATTTTTAACCAAAACTTGGTTGCCTAGTAATTTGACGAAATAAACTCTTTATTTTTATCTGACAGTTTGTTAAGTCAAATTACTTATGGGAAACCAAAGAGTTTATAAAATCCATGTTTGTCCAGATAAAATAAATACATTGAATGTAATTCGGTATGATAATTTCACAAATAACAATTTAATTTTGTTGTTCAAAGCAACGTGATACCGATTTTGTAAAATTTTGAGCTATTGTCATGACAATCATTAAAAGGTAAATACAAATTTATCCGATTTTTTTATCAACTGTAATTACACAAGAGTTTTTTATTTCACCGGATAAATTTCTGTATTGTATTGAAACCTTATTGCCTAGCAATTTAAAAAGAAAAATTGTTTAATACCTAACGGTGGCGTGATTTTATTTTAAAGCAATTTTTCGAGTCAAATTGCAGATGACAAAGTTGAGATGTCAAACAGAAATTTATTCGGAGGAAATAAAATGCTCGGGTGTAATTCAACGAGATAATTTAACGACTCCTTTGGTTCTTCTTCACAAGTATTTCCAAAATCTAGTCATTTCACTGACAAATATTAGAAATATGAAGCAAATGATATTTCAATGTTTTGTTCGGTTGCTAATAAAAATACCTTCCTTTTTTCCGCTGTCAAAGCGATAAAATTGTGATTTGTTTATGGTTTACTATGTTACGACACTGATCTAAACTTCAAATTTTACAAGTAATACAACTGGCAATAAACATATGACATGATTCCTGATTTTTTAAAAATAAATATAGTGTTTTAATTGAACGAATTAAACGACCTCTTCCACCTAAACGAAAAACTGCACAAATGAAACAACAGTACTGTTTCTTTTACAGCCTGTATTCATTTAAAAAATAATTTCTGTCATTGGAACAATAAACTGCTGTTTATATTAAAACGCCAAACAAAAATTTGAAATAAATAAATCAAGTTTCTTCATCCCATACTATTGCTTCCCACCAATAATTATTTTCCTGAAGGGAGTGTCACACACTCACATTTTTTTCTTATAAACATACTCATAGTACATCCTGGTAAAATGTAAAACAAATGAATATCATCTCCTCAAGGGCATTAAAGCGCAATAAATCTCGTAGGCCCTGGAATCTCCGTCGGGTGTAACTCAATTAGTTCACAACTTGTCGCATTCTAAGTGCAAATTTAATGACTCCATTACGTCATCGTGAGCTAATTGTGCGAAATCGTGTAGGAATGCAGAGAGCATAGGAAAATTTATGAATTATTTAACGAAATGCGAAATTGTAACATTGTTTCACTTCCGATATACTGGCAAACAAAAGAAATAGTTCATTTGTGAATTAATAATTAATTGATTAGTATGTAATGTTTAATTAATTGTGAACCATTTAAGTTATTACTTATTGCATAAGGTTGTGATTGTTGTATTATTATCGTTTCGTCATTACATTGTAGTGTTTATATTTTTTTATCCGTCAAACAATCTCATAAAATAATAATATAAAAACCAACGACTATTAAATAATACAATAATTCTGATTAGTGACTATTATAATATAATTTTCTTTCAACCATTGACCATTGAAACTTCTTGTATTTTTGATTATTAGCCAATAGAAATTCATGTAGGCATTATAAATCGTAATACATAAAAGTCTGTTTGCTAAATAACATAAAATAAACCTGAACAATGGAATTCCTCGTCTTTTATTTGTTCAAAATTCTTAGCAGTTCATATTGATCCCAAAGTATCTATTTTTAAATACCGAATTTAAAAATTATTATCTTTACATTCTTAATTTTTTTAAATTCTTTAGATGCAAAATTATTTGTTAATTCTTTTGTCCTAAAATTATTTGTAATATCTGTTCATTTCTAGTGCCATAATTCTTGACATTTCTTTTTATTTTCTGCCAGTCCTGCTATACCTTATTATTCCCTTAAAGACCTGTTCACACAAGGATCCGTTGAGGATTCTTTTATGCTTCTAAATTTTGGGAAAAATAAGGATAATAAGCCTTGGGAAAGAAGAGTTTCTAATTCACTGATAGCTTCAATACAGTGAATTTCTTTTTTCCAGGATTCAGAAGCTGGAAAAAATCCTCAAAGAATCCATGTGTTCACAGGGCTTAATTTATAGCCGTTTCAAAAATAATTGCTAGTCTCATCATTTTTTGCTATACCTAATACCTATATAATTCTCCGAAAATCTTTCCAAGTCTAATATTTTATAAGTCCCACATTTCTTTGAAATTATTATTATTCTCTTTTATTAATCTTAGAATTCCCTGCAATTCCTAAATTCTTTAATTACTGTAATTCTTTCATTCCTGCAATTTTTTAATTACTGCAATTCTTTAAATCCTTCAATTATTTAGTTTCTGCAATTTCATAATTCTTAATTCCTGCAATGATTTAACTCCTTGAATTCTTTGCTCTTGCTTATGTATACTAGGATATAGGTAGGTACACGAGTATCGAGTTATCGAATTAATAAAATTATAATGTACCTTATAATAACACAGTTCTCTTGCCTTATCATAAATTACACTCAATACAAATCCGCAAAATAAATTTTTGCGCATCTGTTAAAATAGTCGACATTGACATCCGCAATTCATTTGTGTACGATACATTTCGCGGCCGCGTTTCTATTAGTAACGGCTGCGAAGTAAATTTATTGTGGTTCTGCATGTCAATGACAGATATTTTTGACAGTTGTTACAAAACAATAAAATGTGTATTTTTAATTATAATTGCAGTTGCTCAAAGTAAATTGTGTTTAACTCGCCTGCGAAATGTGTTTAGTGTCCTCGAGAATTTCGCCGCGGTCAAAAATTCTGTCGGACGTTAAGGTGATCCTACCCATGACAGATAACAGTCTAAAACATTGATTCCGGCCGTTATTCTATAGCGTTTATTGTCTTGTTAAACATAATAAATAATTTTGGCATCCATATTTGTAAATAAACTGCAATATTTGTAAGAAAGAGGGGTTTCGCGCGTCACTGTACAGCTTTTATTTATAAGTGAAGTAACTTCAAATTTTAATATTATTTTAAAGCAAAATTTTAAAATTCTGCATCGACCATTTTGAACTCTCTGTATTAGGTACTTTAATAAACAAAGATTTAAATTGTATATCTGAATAAATAAATTGAACACTTTTTGAATTTTGTATTCCAGAAAATTAAATTTAAAATGGATCAACACCAGTCGTCAAAATAGCGAAAAACAACATGCAGTTTTTCCCATAAAATTGGTTTAAACAATAAGATTATTTTAACAAATAAGATGTTTTCGAAAAGCTTGAAGTTTCCCTCTTTTTGCTCTAATGTCACTTTTTAGAATTTTTATGTAGGATTGTATTAAAATACACATGAAATATTCACAAAATTGCGGACATGTTTAGCCATGCACATAAAAAAATTGAAGAAAAAACGAAATAAAACTAGTATTAGAGCAAAAAGAGAGCATCCTTAAACTTTTCAAAAATATCTTAGTTAATTCGAAAATTTCAATTCTTACTTCAATTTTAATGGGAAAACATACTTTTCACCATTTTAACGGCTAGAAGCCAACCACCTTAACAAAACAATAAACGCTGTGGAGTGGCGCGCGAAGTCCTTGTTTTTGCTGTTTTCTGGCACGGTAGAGGACAGACATTTGGCAACCTAGGTATACAAATAACTTTTTGATCATCTGTAGGAAACCAGAGTATGCGAGCGAGTGGACGAAGTCGACTGCACGAAATCCGAGCGTTTCTACCACCTGAACCTTGAGCTGTACGGGAACACAGCTCCCCCGATAGTCGAAGGTAAGTCGATCATTCTCACTCAGTTCACTCTCAACCAGGGCTGAATTTAAGGTTGTGGGAGCCCGGAGCAATTATTGTGTGGGAGCCCATGTTGTTGTTATTAAAAATTACAAATACAATCAATATAAATATCTTTGTGAATTTTAGAGAATGTAATGATAAAATAGCGCCGCAGGCGAAAGTTTTTTGGAGTCCAAGGTCAAATACCTTTAAATGAAATGTCGGATGTTAATAACACTCTTTTTATGTGTGAAAATAAATTAAAATGTAATTTTTACTAATATATAGTTCTCGATTTTAAGATCGTAACCACGGTCAAAGAAGATTAGGTTGTACGACTCCCTATCCGTTTTCACTGTTTTTCACGGTCAGGATGAGTACCTTTAGATAGATGATGTCTCTGCTGTTTCCATAGTGCGCGTGTAAATAAGTTGTTGATGTGTCAATTCTGACGTTTAGTAATGATTTTGTTTTACCTTTTAAAACATTAATGTTGTTCATTTAAAATCTATATAGACCAGGGGCGGATTGGGACTATCAAACCGGCCCAGTGATTGCACCGGACGCTTATATAGTTAGTCCGCTCTGTATAGAGCCACCTCCAGTGATACACCAGCGCTGCCCAACGGAGGGTATGGCGGTGACCGGCAAAATCTTATTAGTTGATAAACCTGAACTTCTTTGACCGTGATCGTAACATTAAGGTATATTTTATAAATTTTAACGAAGAAATATTTAGTGGGGGACCCCAGGCTCGCGCCTCGCCGACCCGCCCCCCTTGAATCCGGCTCTACTCTCAAATCCCGCAATCGCAATTCTATTATCACGGCAAGGCGGCTATGGCTTCCGTGAAGATTCTTCTTCTTCCTAATTAACACCTACGAAGGCTAATTAACAAAGGTGGCTGGGAAAACTAATAATAAAAGAGAAATTTCATGAGGAGGTAAATTATGGGAATGGGATAAATGGTGCGGTGGAAATAAGGCAGTAGGTTCCTTTTGATTTTTATTAGTTTGTTCACAATTGAAAACGTTTAGAAGTATTCATAATTTGGTCTTATTCTTTTACTTTCCTTTAAATATTCTTCTAATACGAGTATATACTCGAGGAAAGAAAAAACGCACCACTTGAACATACACCACAAATGGTAAATATTCAGAGTGCCGTAACTAGGTTGCATTTTGTCGAAATTGGATAAATCTTTGAGTTCTAAAAAGTTTGAAATTTTCTCTTTAATGTGCTGCAAGTCAATGTGATGTCAAATCCATTCAACATCTTCCACCCCCCTAATAAAAATGTTCCTGACGTCAAAAAATGTCCAATTTTGACAGCTTGCAGTACGATATACCCAAAAAATCGTGGAAACAATTGACCAACAGAGCGCGAAAGTTGATTCACTTTCCTTTGACTTAAATTCAAGGACCAACGATGATTCGGCGCGAAGTTAGGATTATTAGGGGAAAGAGTACAATTTTTGTACAGTTAAACTATTAAACTTGATTCGAACCTGAGTTGTCAGAACTTCATTGTGGCGTTGTTTGTGGTTGTTAGTTAAAACGTTAAAAGTACCTACATCACAGGAGGGATGATTTTTGTACATTTTTTCGGAATTCCTAAAATACTCTCGATTTTACTTTTTCTTCTATTTCACTCCCTTCCCCACCACTGCAGCTGCCCGAAACCACCATGAAACTCGTACGTATCCTAGCTATGCAATGTCATTTTGAAGATGAAAAAGTGTTTGAGTAAACTGTCAGTTTATTATTGACTTCAAGATAATGCTTTTTTAAGCATTTAATAGAGAAACAATGGATCTACAGATGTCCCTTTTTAAAATTTTAAAAATAAATTTCTATCATGAGATATACCTAGTGATGGAAAATTCTCGAGAATTTTCTTTTCGAGAATATTCTCGGATAATATTCTAGAATATTCTTGAAATTATTTAAAAAATTGGAAATTATTAAAATCTACATTTAATTGTTAGTATATGTTCATATTTCCATCAGTTTAGTCCTCTCATTCAATTATAGTTAAATCTAAAAGATTTTAATAATATTTTACTTATAACTACAACCAGAATTGGAAAAAATATGAATAGTTTATTTTCAATACAAAATTTATTTCTTTGAATAGGTATAAGTTTATAAAAATTTAAAATATAAACTGAATTAAACATAATAATATAAAAATCTGCTGTGGCCAGCACACGACCTCTCGCCTAATTCTGCTTATTCTACTAATCTAATAAATAGTTTTACCTACTTACATTTTAATAGTTTCATGCTCATGTCATATGTAAACGATAATGTAAACCAAGATGCAAGCAAAAGATGTCAACTGTAATGTCACTTTCATAATCTTCATAATAATTCAAATTTTGTGTAGAAACAAATTTCATATCATGGACAACAAGATACTGGAATTTTAAAAAAGTAGATTTAAATTGTAATGTAGTTTATAAATGGTAGAGAAAATTCTTTAAAAAATTTCTGTTATATTTAATGAAACATACATAAATGCTTTATTAATTCAGATAATTTAAGAAAAATCATATTGCTCTAAATGAAAAGTCTTACTTCAGGTTTATGAATTGGTACAAAAATACAATTGGTCTATTGATAATCGTATTTAAACCTTAGATACAAAATTTGGTATTTAAATGTTTAATATTTTTGGAGTTATCGCGTCTGAAAAAATTGTAACATACAAACAAACGCACGAACAATATTAATTTAAATGTTATTCTTAAACATAAACAAAAATGGAATAGTATACTAACAAAACAAGTAAAGGCAAAGTTAAATAGGGAAATCTCTAGGTTTTAATATCGATCGAGAATATTCTTGAGAATATTTTGAGAATATTTCGAGAATATTCTTAAGAATATTCTCGGAAGAATATTCTGAAGAATATTATAAAGAATATTCTTGAGAAAATTCTCGTTCTTGAGAATATTCTCTGGAGAATATTCTCGGCTCACATCACTAGATATACCCATGTATAAAGTTTGCATAAATTGGAAATTTTTATGAATTATTCGGAATTTTTATAATCATGTACAATTTGTTTTATTAAAATTTTAAAAAGACACAACTGTTAATTCAGCCTTTAAATTATATAATCTTGGTATTAAATTTTACCTTTCTTGTACTGACCACAAAACACTCGCTACGTTAGTACATTTTATGCTGGATTCTAGGAGGTAGACGGGCCTCTTAACTAAAATATGTACCAGACTGGATTCGAACCTAAATTATTAGTCGGTCACATAACGCACTCAGCTATTTGTCCTACGGACTGATAGTCTCCTCTAAAAGATTTGATAGAAGTGAATTGACTTCTAAAGCTGGCATAACAAATGCAATATAATTATATTGAATACATTTAATTTGGGTATTGGGGCCATTATAGTAATTTTTAGAACGTACTTGCTAAGTAAAAAAAAATTATAATAATCAAAAAGGATTACAGTGATGACCCGTCACGTCAATATTTAATTAAATAATTCTCTTTGATTTGTTGCCAAATTAAAATGACAATTCTCAAGTGATATTAATAATTTTCTTGTCATGTTAAACTATTACGCAAAACTTTTTCTAAAACATATAACTTTCTATATTATGCTTATTTTAAGCATTTTTTGTCCGTCGACACAATTATATTTAATACATGTAATACTTTACGTAATTGTAAATTATTTACAGTCACATATGAAGCGAAACCTTTTATGTATTTTACTCACTTCTCAAACAAATGTGAACGATGTTTAGTTTGAATGTACTGTGATCTTTCAAAGACTTTTATTAATAAGAATATGTCACAGCATAGAAAGTGAGCTAAATGATAACTGTATGCAGATGAAACAATGTAGAAAATTATGGGAATCTTTTGGAGATATGATAGAATTTAATCGTGAAGTTAGATTTTGCTTTGTCATTTCAGATACCATAGAGTGCTTCATCGAATATGCAGAACTTTCTTTTGTGCGATAGTATTTCTAAATGCTGTATTTTCAATCATTCATTTGTTTGGACCATTTGAACCCGTGAAATAAACAATAATAGTTATTTACTTTACAAGTGGGTAAAGTAAGGAATTACCAACGAGACCGAAGGCTGAGTGAGATAATTTTCTCGAGTGGGTCATTCCTTTTTACCCACGTGTGAAGTATAACGTTTTATCCAACACCTCTTAATAACTGCTTAAATATTTTAAATATATTAAATTTCAACCTAAAATATCGTTTCTATGGTGACTTCCAACAAGCAAAGTAACAATTTACCCACAAGTGGGTATAATTTTGATCAAAGCCACTTGTGGGTAATTTTTTACTTTGCTTGTTTAAAATCACCATAGTTATGTGCTTTTATTAAGAGGTGTTGGATAAACAATTTAATAATTTATTCACAGCATTTTTTCGTTTTTCCATTTTAGTTATGGTCATTTTTTGTACCGCTATTCCGTAAATTTTGTTACTTAAATGGAAATTTTTTTTTTACGTTTGACAATTTAATTTTGATTCGTTTAATTTTGTTTAATTTGTTTTTTAGCTAATACCAGATTTTTTCAATGTTGCTTTTTGGCCAATAGAACTTTCTTTAGGTTCTAAATGGCATATCTAAACACAAAGTAGTAATTTTTTTATTAACGTAGGTACCTACATTAATTTAAATATAATAGTACACTATAAGTATCTTGCAAAAAACAATGCGTATTAATAATTCAATATGTATACCGTGGATAAAATAATTTATCTGCGACCATTGCATAATACATCTATTGTATAGGTAACTTTAGAAAGATAAACCCCTGTATAAGACACACTATTGTATTATGAATTCATAATTCAACACTATTGTATTATCACACTAATGTGACGTTAAGAAAATATTTTATTGATGATTTAATAAATTTGTTGGAATCTCAAATATTTAATTTTTATTAATTATTTGTATTAATTAATTTTTTACGATTTCGTTGCATTTTCAATGATAAATAATCAACCTAGCCATGACTTTTATTTTTTTCTGAACCAATTAAAACAAGATGATGTTATAAACTGTATAACCTGATTTATTTCAACACTTTGTAATAGTTGGCTATGAATCCCTCAAGGTTATGCAATGATCACGTTTATTATAAGAATCTGATAAATAATCAATAACTTTTGCAGATTGCTGCTCAGTTACGCATAACCGAAAAGTGGATGACCTTCGAATCATATTTTATTGGGAATTTCTTATTTTTATCTCCGAGGAATCTTGTAGATTCTCCTTTTACCTTTGATATATTATATATTTGTTTGTTTGTTTTTTCTTATACCGGATTCACACAGAATTTTTTAAAAATCATAATTATTCTGAACTTTCCTCGTATACAAGGTGTCCAAATTTTTTTCTTATTTAAAGATAATATAAAAATATAGATAAAAGCATCATTTATACTGCCAATTAGAACTATATTTAACTGATCAGCTTGAAACGTCTGAGTACGATTTAATTGCAAACTGTTAAGCCTTAAGCCTAATTCATATAGGTAAGCATTTTTAGTTTTAAGGTTTATATTTATGTTTACGTTTAAGGTTGTTGCCTACTGAAACTAGCGACATCGTACGGTAGACTTCATGAAGTGTAGCGTATTTCAGAGAGGGTAAAAAAAGTAAACAAATATGGCATTACCGTAGGTTCCACAGAGTTGTATAGTTTTAGTGAGGAAATAAGTTTTACGTGTGAAATGCCTGGTAAATAGAAATATCGTTGCCTTTTTGATAGTCAAGCTCAATTCATCGATAAATTGACTTTTAAATTAAATATCATTTTTATAAAACTGACTATTCCACTCATACATCTCTAATCCAACCAAAATTTATGGTTTTACCTAGTTACCTTGTTTTATTTTGACAAAACACCCTCACACAAATTTTTTCACACCTCTCTAGCCAATAGACTATTTTATTTTCGTGAAGTGGAACAATTTTGACGTTTCAACAACTTCCTTAGCAAAATTGACTTTTTTATTCGTAAAATAGTCATCCGAATATCATTCGTGGTTAAATTTTGTCTTGGAAAAATTTTCAGATTATTTTACGCGAGCCAATTTATTTTTTCCAGCAAAATTTAACCACTTATGATATTTTATATGACTATTCCCTTGAAAATTTAATACAATTTTCTTCTATATTCAATTAATATTATGTTAGTTTTTCGTTAAAAGCTGTCGTCTGGTTTATAGATTCACTAATTTAATAAGGCACGATTTCAAGTCACCTTCCTATGCTCGCATTGTAAAAGAGGTCAACTTTACAGCTCCATAGTTACCAATTGAAACTGACGATTGTTCTAATAATTTATTTTAAATTGTATTATTATCAGATAAATGTCCTATAAAATTTTTATTGATTTCTGTCGTCATCGATTTTGGTAGGCAACAACCTTAAGAAAGTTTAAATTCATATAACTAAATACGAGCATTCACACTTCCCACTTTCAAGCACTATGAATACTCATATTTAGTTAGATGTACCTATTCAAATATTCCTAAACGTTTACATAAATCTATAACTTAAAACTTAATAATAATAATAATAATATATCTTTATTACTCAAAAAGATCGAGGATCTCAAAGAAATGCTCATGTGAATTCTATATTCATTGCGGAAATCAGTTGTTAATTCACAGGTACTCATAGTGATAGTTGTTACTGGCGAATACACCACAGGGAAGCTATTTGTTCAATTATACACTTAGTTATCCGCCCCATCAACAACAAATAATAATTTTTTGCATATTTCAACAAATTCTCACTTTCGCTTGTGCCGTGAAAGATGCAAAACTCTCAACAAAAATGCAAATACTATTGCATTTCTAGTTTCTAATAAATACCATTAACTCTAATTTATATTATTTCCGTGCATTAGTAGCTGTAGCATAAAATTAAATCGAGACACGTATAGCTCGCGTCAGTGAAAACTAAATTATTTTACTGACAAACACGCTAAATTTTCATGCTTATTCCTTGTCTGTTGTTGTAATTATATCTACTATAATGTCCAACTAATATTGGTGTGAAAGTGTGTAGTCATTTGCCAGTGATTTGTTAGTTATTGGGTTTAACTAACCGCTAACTGCTAATTTTAATTAGGAAATTAAATAATGAGTTATGGACACAGCAATGAACACACTAACCGAGATTTAAATGGTTAGATTGCATTTACCGCAAAGCTAATTCTGTGAAAAGTAAATTAATATTTGAAAGAATGTTTCTGGCTTTGAACTCTTGACATTTTATTTTAGGCTACTTGCTAAGATAATAGTTATGTGTGTATTGATTTCGGAATTTTGTCAAGTGAATTTGTATCTTGTATCCCATCTTGGAATGGAGACGAAAGTTGAGTAGATACTGATCGAAGCAAGGTCGTTTAATTTCTGATATGATCCAGATTTGAACCCAAAATTTTTTTATTCAATTCAGATAGAGGCAAGCGTTTTGAACTACTGCGCTATCCCATCTTTCATCATCTAATTTTTTTGTGTTGTAACAACACTACCTACTTCAAAATGTGATTCGTTTCTGTTATAATTATTATATAAGATTTTAATATTCTGTGTACAGATTGGTGGACATGTTTTTATAGTGGAATCGGACTACTCGGGCCCAGTACCATTTGATTGCTTGTTCTTTGTTCTTAAACAAGAAAACCATTGTGCCATTACTGGCTGTAATTTTTATAATTGACAATAATTCTATAGCAATTTTTCATTTTCTATTACAAAATGATAGACATGTTCTTACTGTGGAATCCGACCACTCCAATCTAATAGCATTTGATTGATTATACAGGCTGTCTCTGTACTTCGGGAAAAAAATTAAAGGGTATATACTATAAGACGTACTGATCATGGAACAAAAAGAATTTTTTTTAAATTCGCAAAATATTTTGCATGGTATTTAAAGGAAACATTTTGTTAGCCACTGGTTGATAGCTATTTTTAATGATTTTATTTAAATCTACTAATAATACAAGCAGTAATTGTTTACACAACGCCAAATAAATGTCTGATGTTGTGTAATTAAAAATTATATTTCTTTTAATAAAGTACGCTGTTTCAGTGGTTCTAAAAATGTTCATTTCAAGTAAACCACCCTTAATTTTGCGAATTTAAAAAAAATTCTTCTTGTTCCATGATCAGTACGTCTTACAGTATATACCCTTTAATTTTTTTCCCGAAGTACAGAGACACCCTGTATATTTAGACAAGCAACCCATTGTGCCACTACTGGCCGTAATTTTAATAAATGGAAATCATTCTATAGAAATTTTAGATTTCATTTAAAAAGTGATGGACATGTATTTATAGTATTTATAGCGAATCATTACTACTAGCTGTGGTTGTAATTTTAATACTTATTCGATAAGATTTTTACATTCTGAAAAATTAATGGACGTGTTTTATAGTGGAATCCGACCACTCGGACCCAGTAGAATTTATGCCATTATTGGCCGTAATTTTCTTATTTAAGAATTTTACATTCGAAATATAAAATAGTGGACACCCACTTGACATGAATCGTCATCGGATGTATAAAAATTATCTTATTCTTGTACTTTCAGTGATATTACGTAAGTGTATCCTAGACACATCTTGAGTAATGAGTATGATCAAAAATTAAATACTCAATACAAATATAGTAACAAATTAGTAACATATTGGGATGTTACATAGATAGGATATTAAAAGAATATTAATAGCAAGTAACAGGCGGGATGTTCATATTCTTGAAATGTTCTGGGAATTTTATTTTGTCGAGTGGGCATGTTTTCTAGTAGAATCTGATCACTTGCACTCAAAAGTATTTAATTGCCGATTGATTGCTTATATTAGACAAGCAAACCAGCGTATTTTTAAAATTATTTATGTTTCTATAATTATTATTATATTTCAATTACACAATGATGGCCATGTTTTAACAGTGAAATCCAACCATTTGGACTTTTGCCGCTTAGTATTAAAAACTGCTATTAACAATAATTTTAACCTACTTCTAACGTTATTTCACCTTAACCTTAAAGCTTTTGGTCAGTGGGTCAACAAACACCTCTGCAAAACCCAAATAACCTCAAATAAATTTTCCAGAGCCAACCAACACCGACCCACCGCCGTCCACCACCTCGACGACGACCCCCAGGTCCAGCAGCACCTCTCGGACAACGCGCGCGACGTTCTACACCACCGCGGGGCCCACGGCACCGCCGCCCACGCACAGCACTCCCAAAGTCATCACCAGCAACCAGTTCCCGATCCACAGCGGACCGGACATCCGGTTCAACCCGGAGGAGATCAACATCCGGCTGACACCAGGCAGCCCTCCAATCATCAAGAGTCCTGGAGTGTCCTTCCAGCAACAGACGTTCAACGGAGAAGGAAGAATACAAGTCACGACGCATTCGTATAAACAAGACATAACCTCACAGAAACCTG
Source organism: Agonum fuliginosum (assembly GCA_947534325.1). NCBI lineage: Eukaryota > Metazoa > Arthropoda > Insecta > Coleoptera > Carabidae > Agonum > Agonum fuliginosum. The sequence continues at coordinate 47,247,719 of OX384029.1, forward strand.
TCACCACTACGCAGAAACCCAAATCGGTTGTTAGTTACGGGTTGAAACATACTAAGAATTACCAAAACCCACATAGTTATGATTATAGTTATCAGAATACTGAGAATACTGATTTAGATTATCATACTGATTTACCGTCAGGTGAATATTACGATCATATGAACTACGAATCAACCAATCAAAAAAAGGTTCAAGTAATATCTACAACTACAACTAGACGTCCGTATATAAGCACCACAAAACCAACTCTTCAACTTCCTGTTCCGCTTTTCCCAACTCTACCACCTTTGATCTTCAGTTCTCCGGCCCCGTTTACCCTGTCCAGACATATTGAGACCAAAAGGTCAAACGATCAACACAGACCTCGAATTGTGGTCAGCGCAAGCGCAAGTGTTAGCGACGCAAGCGGCAGAAGGTTGAACTACAGTTTGGGAACAATTGGTCAACATATTTTGCCAAAAGCGCCCCATTCTTATGACGAATATAAAGAAGCCGATGTTGGATTAGATCCGTTTTATCATGATGTTCCCAAAGTTAACAAACCAAGAAGGAAAAGAAGTATTGAGGAGGAAAATAGCGCGATTGAGGTGACATCTACTGAGGATGTCGAAAGAACTACTCATTGGACTCCTCCTGATTATGTGGATGACAATTATGAACCCTTAACTTACAATATTAGTGACAACACAAACGATACTACAAAAGTTGAGGAACAATCTACGAAAACACCTGAAAAACCTACTGAAAAAGAGTACGAGTATTACGAATACGTTGATGACAACTACGAGCCTTCAGTTTATGAAAACAACGACAATAAAACAAAAGATGCAGATCCTATTTTAACAACAACCGAAAATACAACACCTTCAGAAGTTGTTACACAAGAAACTACTATTGAAAGCAATACTATAACAGAATCTTTAAACAACATACAACGAGATACAACCGAACTTCCAACAACTGTTGTCGACGATTTAACAACTACTGTACAACCAGAAATCCAAGAGACTACAACTTACCCGGAAACAACAACTACAGAACAACCTTATTCAGATAATATGGATACTATAACAACCACAGAACCTGTAACAATATCGTCAGATACTTTGCAGTATACTATAACAACACCTCAATCGGTAACGGAAGTTGTTACTGAAACTACAACTCCTGACCTAGAAAATACAACTCCGGGTGTAGAAAATACAACTCCTGGTGTAGAAAATACAACCCCATATCTAGAAACAATAACACCTGACCAGGAAAGAACATCTTTTAATCTAGAAAATACAACTCCTTATGTAAGTAATCAAGAAACTACAACTGAAGTAACAACTCCAAACAACATTGAATCAACAACTAATATTTTCACGACAGAACTACCGGAAACAACGTTAAATTTAGATAATTCTCAAGAAATAACAACTGAGTCATTAGCAAAAGAAACGACAACTGAAGTTTTGACTTCTTCGTCAACAACACGTTATCAGTATTTGAGGACAAGAGAACCAGCTTACAAAAGGTTTTCAAGAAACAAACCAACAACTAGACATAGATTTAGTAGTCCAACTATCCATATGTCCCAATCTGTTCTAAAGTTACGAGGGAGCAAATTTGCAAATCCTCAAAAAAGTTATTCTTCTTCGGAAGAGATAAGATCAGAAGTTATAAGCCATAGATTGAATAATATCTTACCAGAATCGAATTTATTGTCTACGACGATAATCTACGACGATGTGCCTGTCACAGATGCGACGTTGTCCAAGAGTGCCAACCCAACAGAACCAAAAAACACTAAAAACCATCTATCGACCACTCCTATAACTAAAACAACTTTTTTTATTCCTAGACGGTTCACGTATGATGTTATGAAAAGCTTCAATTGTTTCGGGAAACAGTTGAATAAATTTTATGAAGATCCTAGGGACTGTCGACTGTTTCATTATTGTACTCCAGGTTATTCTGACACGCAAGTTTTAGACATGAAATTTGTGTGTGATTATGGTACTTATTTTGATTCTGATAAATTAATTTGTACAAAAATCAAACCACAAAGATGTAAATGATGATTGTGAATATTAAATTAATACTTAACTGTTGGGAAAACAATTGAGTGTTTGACAGTGCCAAAGTGAAGCCAATTTGACTAAGAAAATTCACTTTTGCTCCCATAATATAGTTCCTTAATTTAAATCGAAAATTATATATTTCTATATCTATTATATGTATCTTTTTATACAAATCTCTAGGAAAATATGAGGTAGAATTTTAAAATTTTAATGTTTTTAAGCAAATAATTTATGACAGATTTTGTTTCACTGAATGCTCTCTGAGAAGCTGAAAGGGATTCAATGAAAAAGAGTGATTGTATTTTTTGTTATTTTAAATTCTTTTTTGTTGAATTCATTAAATGAATGTTGTTGTATTTTGTCATCCATAACAAATTTGTATAAAATTACTTAGTTAGTAAATTGTTATAGATTACAAAATATATTTATAAATTTGTTTTACTTGTAGTCTTGTATATTGTAGTGTAAAATAAAAATAATATAAAATATATGCAGATCACAACACGTCGCATTTTTTTGAATTTTTGTTATCCCAATATGTTCAAAACATTATTAGGTAAATGTAAAATATTTCAAAATAAATTATATTTAAATTATCACATAATGTCTCGAAAATATATACCTACCAAAAGTTAAATATAATTTATCACTTGCTTTAAATATTGAGAAACTATTTCAAATAAAAAATTTGTAAATAAATACCTACAGTTCTAAGTATTTAGTGAAGTAGCGTAATTTGTTTAAAATTTTTCGAGATACATTTTTAAATGTATTCTACTACATAATTTAGTTATTTTATACTTATACTTTAATAACACTCATTTCGATACAAATTTTCATTGCGGTACAGATTTTTAATATGATAGACACAAGCAAATAGTGTCTTTTTTAAATTAAAGCATGGGAATAAAAAAAATAGTGTATGCAACTCGTGTATAATTGCTATTAATACACTCGTATGAATAACTATCATTATGAACTCGTTGCATAATATTCTATTTAAATATTGAACAGGATCATATTATATCCCAATTATAGAATCGTCGATGTTATTAAGTGGAAGCCACTCAAACCAAGTAGAACTTATTTTTCAAAATATGTTTCAACTATTTTATTAAACGTGTAGATCATAATAATATAGGGTATTTGATAACTTTAAGAAAAAAATTAAATAGCAGATACTATAATATGGTGTACACGAATCAAAAATAATTTTATTTTTAATTCGCATATTTAATTACGCATAAAATGAAGTATCTACACATTTTGAGAGTCATTATTTCAAATAGTACTTTACAAGTTTAAATTTAGTAAAATTATATTGGCTTATAAATAATACAAGTAATTACTTATCTAAAATACTTATTGTATAAATAAACAAATCAATTAAATTTTCGTGATGTGGCAAAGTCTATGAAACTAGTGAAACTAAAATTGTTTGTCATTTAATTTATTTTGCGCATATAAAAAAATTATTTTTCTACTCCCATGCTATAATTTGCCTATTAAATATACATTGTCTATACTTGAATGACATTCATTTCGATACAGAATTTCATTATGAAACATCCAAGTAAATTTCGTGCAAATGGAAGCATTGGAGTAGAAAAAATAGAGTATGCAACTCGTGTATAATGGCTATTAATACTTTCGTATGAATTACGACACTCGTCATGGCTCGTATCGTAAATTTCATACTCGCTGTCGCTATCATTATAAACTCATTGCATAATATACTAAACTCGAGGAAAGAAAAAAAAACGCACCAAAAATGGCAAATATTCATAGTGCCATAACTCGGTTGTATTTTGTCGAAATTGAATAAATCTTTGAGTTCTAAAAAGCTTGAAGTTTTCTCTTTAATGTAATACTAAATCCATTCCACCCCCTAAAAATGTTCCTGATGTCAAAAAATATCCAACTTTGACAGCTCGTACGGTGTGCCAAAAATATCGTGGACACAAATGATCAATAGAGCGAGAAATTTCATTCATTTTCTATTAAGTTTCCAAAAATTCTAGTATCTATGATGATTTGGTGCGAAATTTCGAATTTTTGTCATTTTTGGTGCATTTTCAAGTGGTGCATTTTTCTTTCCTCCAGTATATTTTAATTAGTGATCAGAACATAATAAAGTATTAGCCAATAATTTTTTCTAAGGTTGTGAAACATCCTGTATAGTTAAATTCAATTATTGTTAAAAAATGCATCACAAGTTACAAAAAGTATTTATTCAATATTTATTGAGTAAATTACAATTATATACATTCTTATAAAATAGCATCATTTTCAGTTGTTAACCAATCAATACTGTAACTTTATCATCTCGAATACTGTTCAAAATTTCGTTAAATAATCACTATGTTAAAAATATAATAAAATTATCAAATAAAAACAGTTCTCAACAAACACTAACATTCATTCAATTTTTCTTGGTAGATTTCGCAAATTCCGTTCCGATATCATAATCCGGCTCACTACCGACATTAGAATCATAGTAGGCATAGTCGTAACTGACATCTTTTTCCTTTTTCGTTTGTTTTGGTTGAGTTTGCGTTGTCTTGGCAACAGGTTGCGTTTGTTTCGGAACAGATTGTGTTTGCCTCGATTGGTTAGGTACAGATTGTGTTTGTCTCGATTGGTTAGGTACAGATTGAGTTTGTCTTGATTGATTAGTTACCCTTGGAATTGGGGTAGTCACTGAAAACGGCCTAGGGGACTGGGTAGTAACTTTGGTACTACTGAGAAGCTCGTTTCTAGCACTGGCGAAGTTCTGGCTATGTGCTGTCTTCAAAAACTCATCTTCTTTGTATTTATCATCATCGTATCTTGAACTGTAAGTACCATCATCATATTGAGTCTCATCAAATTGTTTGGAAAACCTTGCTGAAGGGGTAGTAGAATAAAATTGGGTAGTCTGTTTAGGTACTGTTGGAGTATACTGAGTATGCTGGGTAGTAGGACGAATTGTTGTTGAATATTGTTGAGTCTGGAACTGCCTATTGTTGTCAAATTGTTGGTTGTATTGTTGAGTATTTTGTTTGGGGTTGTTTGACGGGTAGTTTTCAGTTTCTTTAGTTTGGAAGTACTGCGTGGTAGCCTTCTGGTAGGTCTGTTTACTAGGTGCAAACGTTGTTGGGTAATTTTCAGTTTGCTTCAATTGGGTAGTCTTCTTCGGTACATCATACTGCTTATTATATTGTTGATTATTGATTGTTGTCGGGTAATTTTCAGTTTCTTTTTTGTATTGTTGAGTTTGTTGTCTAACGGGACTTACCGTCGACGGATAATTTTCAGTTTTAGCTACCGTTGTTTGATAGTTTTCAGTTTTTTTGTAATAATTCTGTGGCACAGGGGTACTAGGATAATTTTCCGTTTGTTTCTGGTAATATTGTTGTTTGGTAGTAGGGTAATTTTCGTTTTGTTTGAACGTTGTAGGGTAATTTTCTTTTTGTTTGTTGTTTATTGCAGGAGTTGATGGATAATTTTCAGGCTGCTTCTGAAATTGTTGTTGTTGTTGGAAGTTCTGTCTCGGCTGAGTTTGTTGCTGTTGTTTAAAAGTGGTTGGGTAGTTTTCAGTTTGTTTTTTAACAGCCGGAGTTGATGGGTAGTTTTCAGTTTTTTGTTGTTGTTGGTTAAAGTTTTGACGGACAGCTTGTTGTTTGGGTGCAGACGTTGTTGGATAGTTTTGCGTGTTGTCATACTGGGTTGTTTGTCTATTCGTGTTTTTGTACTGCCTGTTGTTGTTATTGTTGTTGTTATCAGGAGCCCTGAAAGGTGCTGGAGTACTTATTTGCTGATTGCGGTTGTAATCATTATTCTGTTGATTATTTTGTTGGTTCCTGTTGAAATCATTGTTGCGATTGTAGTCATTACTTTGTTGTCTGAAGTTTTCAGCATTGTTGTATTGTTGATTGTTGTGTCTGCCACGTGCGTTAATCCTTCTAGGTTCTTGGTACTGTTCAACAGTGGTAGGTTTAACAGTAGTACTAATCGGTTTCAAGCTCCCCGCGAAGTTATTAGCAAACCCAGTGGGTCTTTGAGGCCTTTGGGTCTGACTTTGCTCCTCTTCCTCGACAGGTTTCCTCTGGTTGAACTTGCGGACGATCTTCTTCTTGGGCACGTCTTGGTTGTGGTTGGGCTGTCGGTCGTCGAAGTAGTCCTCCTCCTCTTTGCCGCCGTTGCGGTTGTTGAAGAAGTTGCCGCTCTGGGAGGCGCGCAGGATGTCGCGGTCGCGCTCGCTGCGCTGTGGAGCGGGTGACGGCCGACGAGGGGGCACCGCGGTGTTGAAGTCGGTTTGTTGATTCACGCGCTGGGATTGGTGCTCGCGGTTCAAGCGCTGGTCGCCCGTTTCGGAGCGCTGTAAGTGGAAGGTTGCTTCGTCTTCGCCGCCGAATGCTGCTGTCTCGTAACCTAGAAGAAGAGGTTTGTTTTTAGTTTGGAAGTTTGTTGTATAGTTGATTCCACGTAAGTTTGTGATTGCGCAATAATAGACGAATGCTTGTGTACGACAAACGTAAATGTATAGGTTTCTAAAAAGCAAATAATGGACCCACAATTCCAATTTCTGCAAGTAGGGAGGTAAATATTTTTAAATAAAATTGAGGATATGTCACAAATTATATCTGTGTAAACGATATAATATTGCGCAATCACAAACTTACATGGAATCAACTATACTTCGACTATTTTCATGGCTAGATTATATAATGTAGTATAACGAAGTATAAGATATGACAGGAGTGGACACTAGGGCGGATGAACTGTGACCTTTCTGTATATCTTTTAGAGAGAGACAGTAAATACGGGCCAGCTCGGAGCTAAACAACGCGGTAACGATGGTAACGCACGGCCCCAGTAGTGATTTTCTCTCTCACACAAATCTACAGTATTGCTAAGATGCGGAGTGTCAGTGTCCACTCCTATGTTTATATTTTAATGTAGTTATGGAATTTTCTTGACTGGGATGCTTATTCAAGTATTAAACTAAATGGTTTGCAGTCAGTAATAATTGAGTAGTGTAATTAAAGCAATGTACGAGTACTGACACTTAGGTGAGGTGTAAAACGATAAAAATTAATTTTTACCTGATCCAACGCGGTACAAATCAAAGTTATCACTGGAATAGTATAAGGTGGCAGCTTCACAGTCGACATCGTCCCATTCGGCACAGATTTGATTGTCCTGGTCAAATGCGGTTCCATTTGGACACAAAAATCGGAAGTCTTGAACCTTAAATACAAACATTCACATTGGTAATTTTATTTGAATTAATAATTGAAAGATTTGACGATTATTATCTATATTTGAATTTCATCACTAAAACATTTTTATAAGCTGCTATAATGCTTCAACTAACAGTGAACTTCCTAAAATAATCATGGCTTATATAATTACTGCTCAACTATACTCTTTCCAGAATATTTTATTTAATTGAACAGATAGCCAAGTGTATTATGTGATTAGCCATGGTTCTGAGAGCTCAAATTCTAATCCATAAGTACTAACTACTAACAACCATAAGTACCCATAGATTGAGGGCTGTTAACCGCACACACGGGTTAAAATTGATACCGATGACAGTACCTTCGGGTACCTACATAATCTACAACTTTTAAGAAAAACATTAATAAACTAATAGACCTAGGTAATAATAAATTGATGATAATAATAATTATTATACATAATTCCAAAATCATTCGTAATTATTTCAGTGAATAATAGCCATTACAGGCGAGTAATGTGCTTTTTCTACAACTATACAGGCACACCTAATTAAAATGTACACGAAGTTGTGAATGGTGAATCACTCTGACAGAAAATAATAAATAATTTAGGAAGAAGAAAAGGTCAGTATAGATTGATATAAATTATATTAAAGAAAGCATCGCACTAAAATTTAAATTCACAAATTTCTTCTCTTGTGCCGTATTAGAAATGAATTCTCCAATTCTCTATTTTCCGATTAAAAATCTCTAAGTTAATGTTACGACTACAACTTTCTCCAATTAAATGATGACTTCTTCATGCTTCTGGTTCATCTGCTAGCTAGAGATAGTCATCTTCTTCTTCTTCTTTAGCGTTAAAGAATGCCATGGTGCAAGCGGTCTTACCCGGTGTTATGTAATTAGAGAAATTATCATCGGCATATAATTGCCGCGAGACAATCAAACATCTGAAACATGATTGTTTCGTAGGCTACTGAGATAACTAGATAGAATTATTTTCCTTTATTGAAGATGCGCTTGCGAAATTATTGTTTACAAGGAAGAGACGAGGAATTTGTTATGAAATGGCTTGTTGTGGCTTCCTGAGTATGAAATTTTTATTGGCATTATAATGGCTTTACCTTTACAAAATAAAAATCTGGAATATTATTACAACAGAAGATGAAAAATAAGTATTAAAAGACCTGCATCAAAGGATTCATTCACAGGAAAATTAAAATCTAATATTTTAAGATTCGGCACTAGAAGATTTAATGTCAAAATCGAACTCAAAAATAGTAGGTACCAACTGGGATATTCAATAAAATAGTATATTATGTATCAAGTTTTATAAATGTCAATATAGTCAAGAGTTTTTTTAGGAACGAGCGCAGCGAGTGTATAAAAAACGAGTATCTAGAGAGTATAGTATAACCGAGTCACATACTTTACTTTTTCTACGACCACAAATTATTAAACAACATTATTTCGCATCCTGTTGAACTGATTTCAATAAATAAATAAACATAAATTCATAAATATGTAAAAGTTAAATCATAATGGCATTATACATAGCTACAAAATACTACTTAGGTAAGCGTACTTAATTTTTATATGGAAAAAATTGACAATGATTGAAAGAAATCGTTGATTTCCCTCAGTTTTTCACAAAAATTAAATGTCAAATATAGGAGCCAACTTCACCCGGTGCTTAATACGTCAGTTGCTATGTTCAGCCCGTGACTAAAAACGGCCAAAACCACGGCTACTCGAGGTGTGTCTAAAATGTTATTTAGCGCCATGGAAACCAGTACGTTAAATGATGTTTTAATACCAGGAGTAGAAAAAAATATTTACCCTGACACTTCTACGCCGTCGTACATTTAGAATGGTTGAACATTATGCGGTTAAGTAGGTAGGTAATTACAAAATTTAGTTTAGTTCAACCTAATTTGTGAATATCTTTGTACTGAAGATACAAACTAGTTTTATGCCGAATATAAAATTTTAGATTTTAATTTTCTTGATGTGAATGAAGGTGTATTTTATAAATCCTACTTATCAATTTTTTAGATTTGTATTTTCCTAAGAATATCCTAAGTTTTATTTTCTATGTAGAGTTAATTGTTTCCCAACTTGAAATGGTGACGAAAGTGGATATCGATTCGAGTCAAACCATGAAATTTTAACCCTGAATCCGAATTCGAATCCATGCCCTGTGTTCAATATCAAGCATTCTAACCACTGCACTATCTCGTCGTATGGTAACATAGACGTGTAGCAGTTTCTGCTATTCTTATTTCATATTGATTTTGAGGTTAAACAAATATTCTATTTTCTTATAAAATAAAGTTAGAAGAATCCAGCTAAAAAAACTTGAAATGTTCACAATCAACATAAAGATAATAGAATTTTTATTAAGAGGCCCGTCTATCCCTAAAATTCAGCATAAAATGTACTAACGTAGCGAGTGTTTTGTGGCCAGTACAAAAACGGTAAAATTTTATTTCAACAAAACAACCGTTTACTCGCAGCGAAAACATTTTTACAATATTTTTCAACTTGATGACATTCATAGCTTAGGATTCGGCAAAGTACGAGTTTCGGGCTGGTTTCGGGCAGCCGTAGTAGTGAAAAAATGAGTGTACCTAATAGAAAAAAGTAAAATCTAGTGTATTCAGGAATTCGGAAAAAACCTAGACGGGCCGCTTAAATTAATGTACGACACAAACCTAGTTCTATTCTTCGGATAAAAGCTAATTTATGAATTTTGTTTAATCATTAAAAAAATTCCCATAGTCAGATTATTTTTATACAGATTTCTTAAGCAACTAATTAACTTCTTAATTAATTTCCTAAGATAAATCATTCTTATCTATACACCTGTCCCATCAAAAGTCTTTGGTAATTTATAGTCATTAACATTTACGCAATCCAAAGAATCTTTTACTACGTAAGAAAATTGTCTATGCATGAGCATGTTTTAAAATATGATCACTGCTTTCAAATTTAATTTGCATCATAAGAGAAACACAGTACACATCGTGCGTAATAATTCATATTCTCATACTTTCGCGGTGAACAAATAAATACAATCTTTAGTAGTTAAAAATGGCCGATCACGCTCTCACAGAATACAGAATGTATCCTTGTTAGGAATAGATTATGCCTTCTATTTGCGCATACTTGCTTATCAATTAGTGATTTATAAAGATTACAGCAGATGAGTTATGCAAAGAGAAATTGAGAATTTGTTCTTCTCGAAGTAGATTTATAGGCTTCAGCCGCTTCAGCTAATAGATTGGAACTAAATGGGAAATCGAGTGAGAAATTATTGTTAATTGCCATTGTGGTAATGAATGAAATTAGGTTCGTTAAGTAATTGGTTATTTATTATCTAGTGGAAAATTACATATGTGATGTAATTTGATACGAGAAATTAAATTGTATTAATTGAAAATATTTCATTTCACACTTATTTTAACACTAGTTAACTAAAAAGATTTATGATTATAATAAAGCATATTGTTTACTGTTCAGCGAGTAAAAAAATTATAAAACGCTAGTTTATTATACGAGCTGCAGGCGAATATCGCAATCATTCAAATAAGTATTATTATTTATTTATTATTATTAAGTATTATTATTATAACAATACCTACAAGAAAAGAACAAAAAGGCATTTGAGTTATTTTTGTAGTAGTTAGTATTTTAAAGCATCATTAAACTAAAACACTAAACTAACATAATGAATGTATTTATTTTAATTATTATTTACTTTAATAAGCAGTCGTAACTAAGCAAAATATTAATTAAAATTAAAAAAAAAATCGTTAATAAAACGAATTTAAAATGACCCATTGCTGTAAAATCCAGAAAATGATTGTGAAAGGATGCTTTATCGAAAAAAATATTATAACAAACATAAAATCCTAAATTGATTGCAAATCTATGAGTAAATTTGCAACACGGTATTTTCTACATACCTACACACAAAAAAGTGTGGGCAATACATTTACAATAATTGTTGCGCATATACAACTAGTGTTCTAACACACTATTTTTTAAACACAACTGTTCCAACAGATTCTAAATATTTTTAGAACGTAATATTATAAATTTAAACTTCTGTTAGTTAAGTTCAGATTCAAACAATTCGTATTGAAAAGGAATTACATAACCTTATTAGGAAACACATCTTATATACTTACTTAGCCATCTTCCTTTTGCAAATTTAGTAAATGATCAAACTAATTAAAAAAACGAACTAATTGAAAACCTATAGTCAAGTAATCCAAGAACCGGGAATTTTTGTTCAACTTCAACTACCTAACCATCTATTTTTGCAATATAACATAGTAGATAAATTATATAGATAGATATTTAGACTCTTGCGCGAAATACAAATTCTCGTCTAAGACAAAAAAGCATTCACAGATGATAGCAGAACCAAATGACCCTACTGTCTGGTTTACAGAACATTATACAGTGACCATAAAAGGTTGACCGTCACGTGACTTGGAGAAGTGAAAACTGTGTTTCGCGGAAAAAAGTTACTACTCATGTCTTGTCAAACGAACGAAATTTGGGAGTTTATCTGATTTTTTGGCATTTATATTAATGCAAAAAGCAAGTTATTGTTATTTATTAATATTGAAAGAAAACTGTAATTTTTTTATATTTTCGGGTTAGCATAGTTTAGTAGCAAGCACATCGAGGTGGTAAAAATAAAATCAGAACAATGTGGCACGGTCAATCATTTACGATCACTAACTCACGTCATCTCTAACTCACCCCAAGTCCCGCAACTTTGACACAGATGTTTATTTATTAATGTTGAAAGAAAACTGTAATTTTATTTTAAGGTTACCATAGTTTAGTAGCAAACACGTCGAGGTAGTAAAAATAGAACGATGTGGTACGGTAAATCATTTATGATCACTACACTAACTCATGTCATCTGTAACTCACCCCAAGTCCGGCAACTTTGACACAGATGTGGAACATCTGGCACTGCGTCTCGGAGTCCGAGTAGTAGCCGCCGAGGACCTTGTCTCTGCAGGAGAAGCGCGTGTCCGGCATGTGCTCCAGGCTGTACGTGGGGTACGGCCGGTTGTTGAGGAACTGTGCCGTGGAGACTGAGACCTGGTGGGCCACTAGCGCTCCTGCAAGTAGAGCAACGGTGAAGATGGCGTAGAAGAGTAGATAACAAAAGCAAAAGGGTAGTGGAAAGCTTCGTCAAAGGTGTATGAGCAAAGGAAGACATTGTGGAAAGAAGATATGGTGGACAGCTTCTTCTAAGATTGAAAAGAGATAATGGAAGATGGGAAACTTCTTCAAAAAATTCTCGAGTGGGATGCTTCTTCAGGGATGGATGGAGATGGTTTGAAATATGAGGAAGAAGGACGAAAAGAAGCTGCGGTGAAAAGCTGCTTCTGGCGAGATGTAGTTTTAAGATTGAGAAAAAGATAATGGAAGATGGGAAACTTCTTCAAGGGTGTAAGGAAATTCTCGAGTGGGGAGCTTCTTCAGGGATGGATACTAGTTAGTTTGAAGTATGAGGAAGAAGGACGAAGAGAAGTTGCGATGGAAAGCAAAGTTGTGTAGGTTTTAGATTAAGGTGATTCTCCACCCATGACAGAAAACAGTCAAAAACATTGATTCCGCACGCTATTCTATAGCGGGTTTATTATTTTGTTAAACATAAAAATATCAAATAATTTATAAAATAGTTTCGGTATCCAAACTGCAATATTTGTAAAACAAAATAGTTTTTGCGCGCCAGTGTACAGCTTTTATTTATAAGTGATTTAACTTCAAATTTTAATATGTTGTCAACAAAACTTGGATCTGCGAAATAACTGATCGAATTTTTTTAATTCGTTTTAAAATAGAAGATATTTGTGTTCAAAAAATATCAAAAATTGTCAAAATTTAAATTAATATATTTCGATTTTAAAGCAAAATTTTAAAATTCTGCAGCGACCATTTTTTAGATTGTACTTTTATCTTGAATAATATATTTAGATTATTATATATAACAAAACAATAAACGCTGTGGAGTGGTGCGCGAAATCCATGTTTTTAGTTGTTTTCTGGCACGGTAGAGGATCGTCTTAAGAGGAGTTGATGGAAGATGACAAGCTTCTTCAAGGGAGGATGAGGGATGATTTGTAAGTATGTCTGAGGAAGAAGGATTTGTTGGAGAAGACGGTTTTCGCAGAAAGGTAGCGGATTCAAGGATGAATGAAGATGGTTTGAAGCCTGAGAAAGATGAAAATTGTAAGAAAAACTGGATGAGATTTTTGCATTAAATACACGTTCCACGATACCTGTTATAATAGTTTTAAATTTTTTACGTTACTTACCGCCTAGAGCTTTATAATTCGCAACCAAAATAAAGCACTTAAAAATACTCGATCGCGTTAAAATTTTAAAATCTTCTTCAAAGAAATAATAAATGATTTATAAAAGATAACCATCACCGAAACTCTAGTTACGATTTTGCAACAATTCATTTTTAATCTACAATTCCGGCAGTTGCAGCACAATTACAGTTCTCGAGGTAAACATCACAATTAGTGAGTTTCGGGTGTAATTGTTTCCCATGCGACAGAGCCTCCGTGTCCGTGTCTTGCACATCGCGTAATAAAATCATTTCACTTTCCTCCATCGCTGCACAGTTTCCGTAACCGCACAATTATAACTATAAACGCGTGCGAAAAAAACTAATAATGCGCATTGTTAATGTCTCAAGTCGACGTTCACATGCTCACCAATTTCAACTCTCAGTGGCGCAACACTTTGATTCAACTGTTTCATTATTGCAGTCGGAAAAATTGCTGAGAAAAATTAATAAGATAATGATCGCGATGGCAAATTAATGTAACGATCTTTCGATTCGAAAAGAATGAACATTAGCCCTTTAAGGCGCTACACTTGTGCCAAAAATATAGTGAAAAAGGGACCTTACTATATTACAAACTGAGCTCTTATTAGTACACCTACACTGGTCATATTTTATATATAGATAGATAAAAGATGGCTCTAGAGTGCTAAGAAATTATATTTTTGAAATACTGAATGGAATTTTAGTAACAAATTAGTAAAAATAGTCAATTTGACCGATTTTTTACAATTTTTTTCGTCAGATGTGTATTTTTTTGTCAAAACATATTTTCTTAGCACTCTCACGAACTATTTAAAACAAAATTAATAAATATGCAATAATAAGGCCATAATTTGTAAAATTAAAATGCATATTTTAATTCTTATTTTCTCTAATTTTTGTCGCAACAAAGTATTGTATGAATTTTTCGATCAAATAATGCTTCGTAATTACTTATGGTAAATTTCAGATTTTTATTTTGAGCAATATAGCCAGAATCGTGAATTCTGATTCTATTGCAGCAATATTGCGTGTAACAAGTGTAGAACCTTAAAGGTCATGTACCGTTTTATTGCAGCAAGTTTATCTTTGCGCATTACTTTTACAGTAAAATTTCTTTCAATCAATAACAGGGACACGAGCCGCACCGGAACAAGAACGAAAACTACGTATTTTAATATTAAAATGCATAAATTAATTCTTATTTTCCCTAATTGTTATCGCAACAATGTATTGTATAAATTTATCGATCAAATAATGCTTCGTAATTACTTATGGTAAATTTCAGATTTTTTATTTTGAACAATATAGCCAGAATCGTGAATTCAGATTCTATTGCAGCAATATTGCGTTCAACAAGTGTAGAGTTTTAAGGTATATCTATATATAAATAAAAATAACAATAAAGCTTTCAAAATGATGGCGCACCAAAATTGATCTCCGAATAAAAACACTACACCGTTATTATAACGTAAACTGTTCTTCAACTGTCTCATTATAATTCCAATTTCACTTTCATTTTCAACTTCTCTTCCCGCATAGTACGCGCGTACCGCAAGTTGCATATAGTATTCAAGGTTGTGTGGCGTGAGGTATCGTTGAAATCTCCCAAGTTTTCGTCGTGTTTAATATCCGTAAAAAGGATATGTGCAACTGCTGGCTGGTTTAGATGTGCAGGACTGGAATTAGGTAGATTCTTATCAGTGTGACCAACTTAAATTTGACTGACATAATTAGTTTATTTCCTTCCGTGGAGGGATATTTTAATTGAATGTGCATGAAATAATACCTTGGGCTTATTATTATATTTTTAAGACGCACAAGCAGAAATTTTTAATATAAGAATCTTTTTAAATCAATCATAAAAACAAAAATATTTTACAAATTTGAAAATTAACTTTATCGTCCCTCTTCGGCATCTATGGAGTGTGTTAAAAATTAGCTATCCTTCATATATAAGATTTAGGATAATTTTTCTGCCAAATTATCGTTTAAAATACTTTTTGCACTTCCGAGAGTAAAACTCTTCTTTAGTCCTTATTTTTAGGGACTAAGGTTCTTAATTTGATCCAAGGGATTATTTTTCATATTTAATCCCGTTGTCAAGGAATTGAATTAATTAATCTCTCTTCAAGTAAATATGTGCTATTTGTTACAGAGTATCTATGGTAACAATATAAATATTTGTCATAAAGTTTACTGTCAATATTGCAAAATGTGTATTCTTTTAATCTATTTTGCATTCATTTGAGGATGAAGTGCAAAAAATAGCGTATATACCACAGGACTAAAGTACCTTTAATCCCTCAGGTAATTATTTCCCTCACCTTCGGCTCGTGAAATAAACTTCACCCTCAGGATTGTATCATGTACCTTAGTCCTTTAAAATATAATATACTATTAAGTTTTAATTTTATAATGGCAATTATAATTTTATCCCGAGGTGTAAATATAAAGACCAATCCTTAAATATTTTCATTTTTATGGGCTAGTTTCATTTTAATATTTTTATAAATTAATTTAAATTTATTAGTTTGTTTATTAAATGTTTATTGATGATTAACAAATCGGAACATTATTAAAATATGTGTTTATTGAATTTAAATTAATGAGTCAATTAGAGTGATATTAATTAAGCTTATTTATTTTAATAGTAACATGTGTAGTCATTTGCATAATTAAATTAATAGCAACAAAAAGGTGTAGGTATACTAATGATGTCTATTTAAATAAAATCATAGGTAGGTACCAAAATTGTGTTGAGATAAATTTTGAATGGTAGTCCTAAACAGCTTAAAATAAGATAATTGATTGGTCAGTACCTACTTACAATAGATAATTAATTTTGGCCAGTCATGACTTAATAACGGTTAATTTTTTTTAATTGACACTTATTTTAGATAGGTACTATTAATCTGCTTCGAATAAAATAAATATATAGCACTGTATGTATATTTTTTTTTAATTTGAAAGAGAAAATTAAAAACTGAAATGAATTTTGGGATGATAAAATATTATTTAGTTCTCTTATTTTTTTTTAATTCGACATTTCAGGTGAAGTAAAAGCATCGCATTTGTCCTGAAACGTTGTAAAAAAACAAATGCGAAACTACACCCAGTTAAATAATTTACAATTAATAAGCAATAGCCTCAATATTATTTTTACAAATAACTAGGTATCATTTTAATAAATTATATTTTGATACCACATATAAGTAGGTAATATTTTATTTATCCACTGACAGATACTAATAATTCTGACACATAATTATCCTTAAAAATAAAAATCGGTAAATTACCCGATTTATAAAAATGATGTACCGTCCGTGCAGCCAGAGTTGGCTGGAGCCGTAAGGAAGAGAAAGACAGAGCTGAGTCAAAGTTCGCCAACTTATTTCTCGATTAAACGCAACTAAATCAAGAGAAAAACCGAGCCGGACGACTTCTTTATACACTACTTCAAGGTAGCGAAGCAGTTTCTGTCAAAAAATTTCGCGTACCGGATGTAGCACTAATTTAATTATTAACCCAGCCAAATCCAAACAACAACTCAATCTCCACTAATTCCAGTCTCTAAATCTATCAAACCTCCAGAGTATCCATCATATCCTCGCGCCGCTGCGCTGCTAACACTAACACTTCTTGTATCTTCAGCACTTACCTAAGAGCGCGAGCACCGCGGTATGCACTGTAACGCACCTCATGTTCTTCTGCTGAAGACTGACGGACTCGCCGCGGCTCATCCCAATACAACGAGCTGCAGGAGATGGCCCACTGAGGCGGGGAAGATGATGTTAAAGGATTGAAGAGGGGGTGTGGATTGTTTTAGTGTTGGAAATATACTTCCAAAGAATTATAGGATTTTAGGACTTGCGAATATTTAGAGGAATTGCTGAGGATTTGGGTGTGGTAGCCTTCAACACCCGAAAATTAAATTATACATTATTCATACACAGGAAAATGAAGTACAAGATTTAAATCTAGATAATTTATCAGTAATAAAATACTTGCATCATAAGATTCATTCACAGTAAAATTCAAATATAGAATTTTAGATTTGGCATAAATGCAAACACAGGAAGATGCAAAAGTGAGATGCAAACACAGGAAGATGCAAACGCAGGAATATGCAAAAGAAAGATGCAAAGTTATTATTAAAACCGGGTATCTATGTGGGACTCAAGTATGGTATTGGATTGTTCATTTAGTTCAGTTCAACCTAATTTATCCCTCTTGTGTTGAAGAGATAAACAAGTTTTCTGAATTTGAATCTTGCTGTGTTTTAAGGCGGCTGCACAATAGCCCTAGAACGAGAACGTGAACGAGAACGATTAAAAAACATGAATTCCATACTTTTAAATGTAGGTATACACAACAAGTCTCCGAGAACGGAGAGCTTTCCGTCGCCCGAAAACCAGAACGGTAAAGTTCGCCAAGATTCATCTTTTCCGTTCCCGAAGCGATTTGCTAACCAATAGGAAGAAAGCATGACGCCATTCTTCAGTTTATCTTCTGTCACTTGTCATATTTTTGTGTGGTTAGGTGGTTTGTTCCAGTTGAGATTTTATTTTCATGGATTGGGTTATGGAAATGGAAATAACAGAACTACATGTTACCGAACACTTGTACTTCTGAAAGCATTTTTTGTTTCCGTTCCCGTTCTCGTTTACTTTCCGTTATCTGTCTCGTTCTCGTTCCAGGGCAATTGTGCAGCCGCCTTTACATCTTCCTATATGTTTAGATTTATAACGAATCTAAAATTCTAGATTTGCGTTTTCTGTGAATGAATCTTTTAATGCAGGAATTTTATTACGTATAAATTTTCTAGATTAGAATCTTCTTGTGTATCTATGAATATTCTAGAATAATTCTAGAATATATAATATAATTATTATATTTTCTATCCCAGCCTTACATATTGAGAGTCATCTAGATATTTTACCGTGTGTGCTGTTTCCACTCTTAACTGAAATGTGTACCTACACTTGACTGGATTCGAACCAGAGTGGTCAGAATCAGAATCATGGTCACATAACGTATTGGGCTATCTACCCAATAAATAAGGGATTTATACTTATACCACGAAATATAAAAACACCCCACGATAGTCTCTACGTTAGTAAAATCGGTTAGTTAGCATAATAAATAAATTTTTATAGCAGAAACTGTAAGAGAATTTTTCTGAAAGGACATACAGGGTGAGTCAGCTAAGTGTTCCCTATTTCATTTGTTTGTAAAGTCTCAAGTTTTTGTGTAAAGTCCGCCAAATTTTTGCTGTAAATACAGTAGCCACTTGAGTTTTTGTTCGCAAAGTTTTATCATTATTGCTCTATTGCTTCCTAATTGGTGACTGAAATAATGATTAATTAATTAATGATTAGTCAAACGACTATTTGTAGGATTTTAAAGGACCTTAAGTGGCATCCTTATAAGATTCAAATTCTGCAGGCAATTTCTGAAGAGGATAAAGCAAACCGATTGGAATTTGCAGAAGACGAAATTGAACGAATGAATGAAAACCCTGCTCATCTGAATAACATCATGTTTTCTGATGAGGCACATTTTCATCTTGATGGTGGATTTAATAGACACAATCATCGGTATTGGTCAGATGAAAATCCCTACTGGATTGCTGAACAATCCTTGCACTTTCCTAGAACGACTGTTTGGGCTGCAATTGGAGATTTTGGATTAATTGGTCCAATTTTCACATTGAAGTGAACCACTCGTGAAGATTTTGTCTGATCGTTTTGAAATTTCGGCAGTAAAAATTCCTTTAGATAGTTCATGTTTTGCAAAAATTTCGTCACTTTCTGATAAAAATTGCCTAAGTTATAAAAAATCAAAATAGGGAATAGTTAGCTGACTCATCCTGTACATATAATCTAGATCATTTTAAAATGATCTGTCACAACACTGCTTATAAAGAATGGATTTATATAGATTTGTAAGAATTGTAAACTGTTGTGGAATTATGCATAGAATTTCTTTCGAATTATGGAAAAAATAAACTTTGCAAAGAATTGTGGCAATTGCAAAAAATTATATTTGCTAAGAATCTAGGACAAAGAATTAAATGATTTAATGAACATTCAGATACTAGCAAAGAATTGTAGAATTTCATTATAATGTCATAACACCATTAAAAATTATTCAGAATTCTAGATCTTTGCATGTTTCATGACTGCATAAAATAAAGAAATTAAAATTCTGCTCTTATTTTGTTAATAGCTTCCGAATATTATTCAATTTCATCGATCAATTGATTCATTCATAATTTCCCAAATACCCGTAGTACTATAACTCAATAATCATAATGAATATAATTTTGTATTTTGTTGATCTATATTCAAAAAGAATCTGCAAACAATACAAATTCCAGTGCACTGATCTATTCTCTTCAATTGATTGATCAGCTTCAAACTTCAATGAAACAATTCCTCTTTACCTCGTCATCTTATGAACTCATCAAAATCCTTCATGCAAATAAGACATCCATCCACACAATTAGCTGAAACACAATCTCACTTAAATCTTCATTAAACCTACAACATAGCCATTCACGCCCACCGTTCATATCTCCAACTTCTTCATTTCAATCAGAAATCAGCGAACATGTTTACATGCAGCCACTAATTACAGCCTAAAAAGGACAACGGATAAGGATAAAGAGAGAGACATGTTTCACAACTGCGCGTTTTTTATACATTTTAATTTATTAAAACAAATAACATTTGAATGGGTGTCAAGAACTATTTTGTAACTTAATAAAAAGATAATTGTGCATGAATCCTCAGTTAGATTAGAGAGATTTTAGTTAGTGACGGTGCAGAAATGTAAGTGAATACTAATTATTTATTAATATTGATTGTTAAGATAGAGGTTTTTCCTTGAACTTTTAAGTGGATATTTTGTGGGTCAACATAAATATTTTGCCGTACCTATTCAAGGTATGAGGTATAATAAAATACCAACTCTCGATTTTACTTTATTTTTCTGTTTCACTCTTTTCCTCTCTACCGCATCTACCTAAAATCAGCCCGAAACCAGTATAGTAGGTAGAACGCATCTTTAGGTTATAAGTAAAATAGGTTATACTCGTAATTGGCTTAATTTGATTTTAGATTTAATTCATAATCGAATAACTCGTTTTTAGGTTATATTCATCTTTAGATAAAACTCATCTTTAAAATAAATTGGTTTTTAAATAATATTTGTCTTTAGATAAAACTTGTTTAAATACAACTCATCTTTTATTAGAAATCGTCTTTACATAAAACTTGACTATAGATAGAACACGTCTTTAGAATAAACTCGTCTTATGATTTAACTTGTCTCTAATTTAAACTTGTTTTTAAGTTAAATTCGTCTTTAGATTAAACTCGTCTTTAGATAAAACATTCGTCTTTAGATAGATTTTTCCATCCAAAGCTTGTATGGATATCCCATCCAAAGCCTGTAGAGATGTCGCATCCAAAGCCTGTGGAGGTGATCCATCAAAAGCATGTGGAGATGTTCCTTCTAAAGCCTCCCACACACACATACAAACACACAGACAAACATGAACACAGACACATACACACATAAACACAAACACATACACACCAACACACGCACACACAAACATACGCACACACCAACACAAACACAAACTCAAACACACACCAACACAAACACAAACTCAAACACATACACACAAA
Source organism: Agonum fuliginosum (assembly GCA_947534325.1). NCBI lineage: Eukaryota > Metazoa > Arthropoda > Insecta > Coleoptera > Carabidae > Agonum > Agonum fuliginosum. The sequence continues at coordinate 47,269,080 of OX384029.1, forward strand.
CACATACACTCAAACACATACACACAAACATATACACACCAATACACGCACACACAAACATACGCACACACCAACACAAACTCAAACACATACACACAAACACGTACACACAAACACGTACACACAAACACATACACACAAACACATACACAGGTACACACAAACAAATACACACAAACACATACACACAAACACATACACACAAATATACGCACACACCAACACAAACACAAACTTAAACACCATCACATACACACAAACACATACACACTAACACATACAGACAAACACACGCACACACAAACATACGCACACACCAACACAAACACATACACACAAACACATACACACTAACACATACAGACAAACACACGCACACACAAACATACGCACACACCAACACAAACACATACACACAAACACATACACACTAACACATACAGACAAACACACGCACACACAAACATACGCACACACCAACACAAACACATACACACAAACATATACAGACAAACACACGCACACACAAACATACGCACACACCAACACAAATACATACACACAAACACATACACACAAACACATATACACAAACACATACGCACAAACACATACACACAAACACATACACACAAACACATACACACAAACACATACAGACAAACACACGCACACACCAACATACGCACACACCAACACAAACACACACACACACACACACAAACACATACACAAAAACACGTACACACAAACACAAACACATACACACAAACACATACACACAAACACGTACACACAAACACGTACACACAAACACGTACACACAAACACATACACACAAACAGATACACACCAACGCACGCACACACAAACACACGCACACACCAACACAAACTCAAACACATACACACATACACACAAACACATACACACAAACACATACACACAAACATGTACACACAAACACATACACATACACACAAACACATACACACAAACACATATACACAAACACATATACACAAACACATACACACAAACATGTAGGTACACACAAACACGTACACACAAACACATACACACAAACAAATACACACAAACAAATACACACAAACACATACACACAAACACGTACACACAAACACGTACACACAAACACATACACACAAACACATACACACAAACAAATACACACAAACACATACACACAAACACGTACACACAAACACGTACACACAAACACATACACACAAACACATACACGTACACACAAACGCGTACACACAAACACATACACACAAACGCACACACTAATTTTTAACATTAGATTTTAACTGAGATTATTTGCAAGTAACGAAAGGAATGTAAGCCATCTTTATTAAGCCCATTTTACATTGAGCAATATTGCAGATGCAAGTGCAACTTTTGACAAGTTGCTTCAATATTGCATGAGTGTAATACAGAAATTATAAAATTATTATTCTAATATATCTGTTCGTGTTCATATATAATATAATATTGATTAGAATTTGTTTAGATCCTACCGAATTAAACAGGAACATTGTCAGACGACAATACCCAATATCAGTCTACATGTTTAATTTAAAATTATTTTGTAAATTGCTGAAAAAGAAAATTGGTTATTAGAATTGCAAGTAACGAAATGAGTTGATATTAATTTATGACCACATTTTGTAAACTTCTTTATTACATAAATAGTAACAATAATACAACAAATTATATAATTAAAAATAAAATGATTTTTAGCTATATTTAGCGCCGCACTTAGCTCTATAATTTCTTTTTATATTTGGATCATCTGGCGGATGTTCATGTTAATTGATATTGGATTTTGTACTCATTGACAATCAATACATTTTGTGTAAAGGTTTATGTATTACTATAAAGAAAAATACAGCGATATTAAATTAAGATTAAGATCCTTAAAATATCTCTGCAAAAAATTATTTCATTGTATAATATTATAATATATACATAGGTACCTATGAACAACTTTTATTTATGTCATGCGTAAAGTTTATAAATAATAATATTGTTGTTTGATATTATTACTAATAATGATAATAAGTTATAATAATGTATAAATAAGATTTTGTATGACGTACTTATAATAACCTAAAAATGTCTGACGTTTGTGAAATCAGTCATCATCATTTTTATGCTGCCTACCTCAACTATATTTGTATTAATCAATCCCAGCTATAATATCCCATTAAAATTGTATTATTTACCTGAAACAAAATAATATTAATGTATTTTACGTGTTAATGTACCTTTTAAAATAATACAAATGTCAAACCTAAATCCATAACTATTGACACCACCACCAACAAAACAGTCATAAGAAGACTGATGGATGAATATTAATATTATTGAAACACACTGTGTACAGAACATGTCAATATTATTGACATTTATATTATTAAATATGAGATTTAGATATTTTATCATAAATATAGAAAACGCGAAATGATTTGATGGTTTAATTAGGTTACTGAAGAAAAAATAAGAAGAACCCAATATCATTATCTCTGTCAAAAGCCGGCGCTACACAATAATGCTACAAACACCTCTTCCAACGTTTGCTAATTCGTCGCATCGTGAATCTGTTTTACAAACAAATAATGTCAAGATCTTCTTCTGAGGGTTTTCTCGTCTGAGATTCAGATCTGTCAGCAAATATATATAAGCCACTCTGTAGATATATTATATCTAAAAGCAGGTCAATAAGAGTATAAGAATTACCTAGTCTCTGATACAAAATACCTAATAAATTTTATTATCCATACGAAAACCAAGAAAGTGTTGTCAAAAAGTAACAAAAAAAAAGTTGTCATATTCGTCTTGCATTTCACCACCAATGTTTAGATAGACACGACAACAACTTACGTTTCTAAACTATTTTGTACAGATACAAAACACATATTTACAACCTGATCTGATCTTGTTTTTCCGTAATATCTCTGCAAAATAATTATTTCATTATACTATAATATGTTTCATACCTACATACAATTTTTATATATTATGTCATGCGCGTTACGTTTATAAATAATAATATTGTTGTTAGATAATAATAATAATAAAGTACAATAATGTATAAATAAGAACTTGTACTAATATAAGTCAATAACCTAAAAAAAATATCTGACGTTTAGTAAGAGATCAGTGTTACAGTGTTGCCAACCTAGTGGAAAAAAATAATCATATATGACACACAAAATAATCATATTTAAGACATAATTAACGTATAAATAATAATTATAATAATCTAAATATATAAATAAGTTAATTATTTATCAATTATATATAATATAAACATGAAATAATAGAAATTAAAAAATTATATTTCTAAAATTATTATACAGTTGGTAACACTGACTGCGTGTTTTTCGGTTGCTAAGTAACAGTAATGACGTGTTTTTCGGTTGCTAGGTAACAGTAATGACGTATATATGTAATACCAACATAAATTTAGTAATTTTATTAGTAACATAACAAATTAATGTGTATTTTAATGCATTATAAGGAACTAAAGACATAGAGAGAAAAACGCGTTTTAAACGGGTTCTTAGAATTTTTTTCTCTTTAAATTGATATATGTCACATATAGATACGATCTGTTCACCGCAAGGTTTGCAAGTAGAATACTAATAATAATGGTTGTTTAACTAGTACTTTGCCGCGTCCTAGCTATGTCATGACATTGTAAAGCTGAAAAATACTGCAAAATTTCTATCTACATAAAAATTATTTATCCACGTATGTAAATTAAAGTAATACTTTTGCTGTATCTGATATAACCTACTTAATTTAAAAACTTAAATAGTATTTATATTCTTGTTATTGAAAATCTTGTATTATGTATTCCATGTTCCATGATCGTGGTATATTTGTTTATTCGTAAAATTAAAATTATAATACCATCGAGCGGTGTTACTTTGGAACGATTTTCATAATTTTTTGTAAATAACTTTAATACTTTTCATTGTATCATTCCACTTTTGACATATGTGATACATTTGTATTTCGTCTATGGATTAAGCATGTTGTTAGGCTTGTTATTACAACGGACCTATTTTTTTAAATTTTTTTTATACTGGGTAAAGTTACCCCAACTTTCGGTGTTACTTTATCCTCGGGATTAAAATGATTAAATTTGACTTGTATGGGCCGAGAATAGATTTCTTTACACAAAAAAGCTTTTTAATAATTAAACATTAAAAAAAAAGATTTATAGGTCTATTTATTACAAAATAATCAACATTTATTGTTTATCAAAGGTATAATTGAAGAGATCTGCTGCCTTTTTGTAAGACATTCCTCCTTTACGCACTGCTGCGACTGCTTTGTTCAATTGCTCCTCAGAATAATTTTTGTAGGGCCTACTGCCCAATTTTCTTTTATAAACACGACCCATACTTGAACAGCAGAAGTATTTGCAGGTTAAGTATGTGAGGTAAAGTTACACACGAAAATGTTTGTTGTTAAGTTAAAAATCCTAAAAAAATTACCGTGCGTTAAAAGAATTTGAAAAATCACGAACATCATCTCAAATCATCAACCTTTCAAACAAAGAACATAAAATGTACTTATACCTAATAGTTTAGCCTCAAGATATCTTAGCATTTCATGTTAAGAAAATTCACATAATATTCAGAAATATTTACCTGTTGATACTTCTGATCTCTGTTTATAAATACACTGCTGGTATGTTTCAACTAGTAGTTTCAAGTCTTAAATTTGAGTTCGTCAAAGTCCTGCATGGGTAGCATTGTCAACATAAAAGTAACTAATTTTATTTTGCAAACTGACGCTGTTAGGCAAAGTTACCTCTTTGAGGCAAAGTAAAACCTCTCGATGGTAGTTATAGTTGACATCAAAATACATTATTATTTGGCTGTGAAAAAAATAGTGTACACAACTCTCAGGAAAGTGTCTATCGAATATTCGTGAGATTTTGGCAAGCCTCGTGTGTTAACGTTCTTACTCACACGATATCATTTACTTTCCTTGCTCATTATGTAATATACAATATCATTCTTGTACTGATCACAAAACACTCGCTACGTAAGTAGGTGCCTATACTTTTTGTGCTAGGTAGACATTATATGGAATTACAATATAGACTACCAAATTTAGTTGTGACACGCTGGTTCACCTCTATTTAAAAAAAAAATGTTTGAACTTTTTATTATTGTGCATCAAGGGTCTAGCTCTAGAAAATATGTGAAATTTCGGGCAGCAAAGAGTTAGATTAAATTTTAATAAAGTCTCATTTGAAATTTAAATGTAGTACCAACTTATTACTAAAACTGTTCTAATTTAAGTTAAATGAAGTAAAAAGTCGTGCGAACTATTTTCACAACTGAGTTCTTCTTGAATACATTATTTCCCAAAATATCTGAAGCGTAAAAACGATTACATCATTACAGATGTAAATTAAGTTTGGGTCTCATCGTTCAATTGTTTGTTTATTCGCCGAATTTTTCATTTCTTTGTGCAGATAAATTAATTCAAGATTTAGCTCTGGTCAATTAACTTTACACAAAGATTGCAGAATAAAAAATCAAGGATAATCAAGTTTTTGACTCATTGCTCCTCGTAAATTAAAAATAATTTAAACTTGGATCCGTTAGCAGAAAAACTAATAAGATTGCAATTAGCATTCAAATTGAGTGTAGCTAATTGGGAGTAAAATTGTTTTAAATTTGTTATAATTATGAGTGATTTAAATTCATTACACTATTAAGTAAATAAAAACTTTTCACATTAACCTTTTCTTTATAATAAGAGATCGTCAAATTTAAGAAATCCCAAAAGATAATGTATTGGATATGGCAGCCTCACATATACTATGAGTCATCGGTAAAAATATATTTTATTGTGTGTGCGGTTACCAGCCGTCAACTCACGGGTACTGATGTCTGTTAGCGGAGAGTACACGACACAGAAGATTTATGTACCTACATTAATTATACTGATATGTGCATCTGACTGGATTCGAACCTAAGTTTTCAAAATCACAGACCGAGGCGAAGCTATAAGAAAAAAAAATTTGGAGATCACTAAAGCGTGTGGGTCATTGCGGGACCTAATAAGAAGGTCGACAATTTGAACATTTGTTATAAAAATCGTAATAAACGTGAAAAAACATTAAGATATCGGGTTTTGGTTTATGGGGATGTGTTTCTTTTTTCATTACCTTTAAAATAAGGTGAAACACGGCAGGGGTTGCTATTTAATAATGTTGGGGTAGTCATCCCCTAAAAAACTCCACGTTGCATGGAGCTTCCGAACTATAAAAATGTAGTTTTTATAACTCTTTAGTGATCCCCAAATTTTCAATTTTTTTTCTTGACTCGTTCAAAACTTATAGCTCTATACCGGGACTTTTGGAAGCCCTGTATAATATCTTATAATACAGATATTTTTATTCAAAAGATGTGAACACAAACCTTGTTCCATTCTTCAAGTAAGTACGTAAGTAACTAATTTGAAAAATAAAATCTGACGTGGGCACCACATGACTTCCTTGTACGCCTTGTGTGTTCATACTTTTCTTAATAACTAAAATGTAGAATAATATAAAAAATTCTTTTAACTTATTATACTAGTATACTCACATATATATATATATTTTAGAAGATATAAAGCATATTTTACTATTGTCACTGTCATGTCATAATCATTTAAATTTTACGTAGTAACAAATGTTAAACGGTCATGGAGTACAAGATACCGAAATACTAAATTATAAGTATATACTTTAATTATTCTTAAATGATAGAAGATACAGAAAAATTTATAAAATACCGATTGTAGATAATAATCACATAATCTTTCATTTAAAATAAAAAAATTGTCTAAAATTAATTATTTATGAAAATATTTTTAAAAAGTACTACTTCCGGTTTATAGATTGAAACCAAAAATAGGAGGTGCACAACTAGATGCTATAACAGTCCTAAATACAAAATTTCAGCTTTCTACGTCTAACCGTATTTGAGTTATGCGACACACATACGTCCGTACGTACGTACGCACGTACGTACGGACGTCACGACGAAACTAGTCATAATGGATTCAGAAAAGGTCAAAACGGATATTTCCGTCAAAATCTGAGAACCGAAATTTTTCGCGATTACAATACTTCCTTACTCCGTACAAGGAAGTAAAAATTGCCGATTCCATAAATTTTATACATTTGAAGATTATCTTTACTCTGTGAAAGGACTGCATTAAGCCCTGTTCGCACGGCGATTCTTTGAAGATTCTACCAAGATTCTGAATCCTGGAAAAAAAGAACTTTCAAGACTAAGAATCTTTTAAAAAATTCTTGGTTTTGAAGCAATCAATAAATTATATTTATTTTCCGAGACTCATTGAAGATTCAATTTAGCCGCACCGCAATTTAACACTAGAAAGAAGAAAACTTCTTCTTTTTCAGGATTCAGAATCTTGGTAGAATCTTCAAAGATCTTCACTAACAACCGTATAAAAAATTCCTGTGCGCTATTGGAAACTAGTCCTCCGCAATCTAGATACCCATGCTCGTCTCCTCGGTCATGGCATGCTTGATTAGTGCATTTAGACAGAGATTTTCTTTCTCTTGCACGATTTACGTGCTTCAAGTTCATTATACATCACATGACTGTTAATGGCCGATGGTAAACGGACATATTATCGTTCTATCTAATTATCAAACGATTATTTTTGTCGGAACTCATTTACTGACGGGTAATGCACTAATGAAAGGAGAACTGAAAGTAAATTTTTGATGGTAAAATATCAGGAAGAAGGAAGATTGTCTTTAAGAGTTATTTGCAGATGAGTCGAAAAAATTATCATATTATGTATACGTATAGATAGTAATTAAGAAGAGTATAGTAAGTATTAGAGCAATAAATTTAAATTTAGTTCAGTTGTGCTACAAATTATTTCCTCATATAAAAAATATTGAACTCTCTGAAAAGTTGCTCCGACACTAGTTAGGGGTTATACTTTTTTTAGTATAGTTTCGGAATTTATTGAGTAATAGTTATTTGTTATTAACATTATGAGTGCGGTATAGGTTTTATTATACAACGCGAGGTTCTATATTAAAGTACGCCACGAAGCGGAGTGCTTTAATAAAACCGAGCAATGTACAAATACCTAACGCACACATTATTGTATTATAAGTTTTTGGCCGACATACATATTTATTTAAAATATCGTATGTTCTATGTGGTTAAGTGAGATGCATTTGACATTTGCACAAAAATTTGTTTATGTCAAGTTACATTGAAACAACTGCTTAAGAGATTTCGTCAGTAAATGTGACATTTATAATGAATCTGTTTTATTTATTTCAGACTCTATTAAACAATAAATTGTTTAAAGTAGCAATTTTGTAGGCTATCTTAGTTATATTTTTTGAATGGCCTATTAAAGCAATAACATTCAATGCTCTTTACCGAACAATATGCGGTAACGTCATGGAATGTGTAAAATCACAACTACCATATACGTCAACGATGTTTGATTGTTATGTTTACACTTCAGGAGGGCAAAAAGTGTATATTTACTTAGTTAGTCTTAGCATGGTCACACTATTTTTAGTGTTTTTTTTTTCTATGTAGCGAAAACATAAATATTTGTTGCTAAGTACTTAAATAGGTAGGTAACCATGTTCATAAAACTCAAAAATTTAAATTTAAAAACTAAGTAATTACAACTAAGTAATTACAACTGTCTTTTCAAGAACCTATCAAAAAATAGCTATTATCAAGAGGTAGTAAATACTGATTTTTTTGTTCGAGGCACTATTTATGGAGTATTTAATAAGCTTAATTATTATTCATTTAAATGTTATGTGAAAAAATATTAAATTATTCAAAATTAAAACAAAAAAATTACAGAATTCCTTAAATATTATAATAATTAGTGACACATTCATCACGAAAAAATCATCCCAACCAATAAAAAAACAATATAGCATCGATTTATTAATGCCACCTTAAATCCTTGAACTTTATCTAAAAATAAACAAATTTAACACACAAAAAACAAAAAAGTATCAGTCATCGACTCATCATCCGTCAATAATAAATCCACGAATCTATTACCATTTAAACCAAAGAAGCAAAGAGTACATTCAAGCCATATAGTTCACCAGATATTTATTACACTGTTAAAGAATTCAACACTAACAAATCCATACCACGAATAGAAGTAAGTAATACAACTATTCTAAACTTTACAGTATCTTCTTCACGGTAGAGATCTAATCATGGTAGGCGAAATAAGTGAAAGTCGTGGCATTTAAGGTCGCTGTAGTCATGTCTGTGTTTGTTTTTTCTCATGGCTGCTGCGATGTAGAAGATGCTCCTCTAATACTTCGGTTCCCGTGTGATTTTGCGCTAATATTTGTGCGAGCTGCTTTTGTTTTGAATGATGGTGATGGTGGTTTGTTTTTGTCAACCAGCAAGGTTAATTGCTGAAGGATGAATCGAGTTTTGGATGAATGAAGATGAGGATTTTTTGTTTATTTGTTGTGAGATCAAGTGGAACTGATGACATTGCACATTTAATTGCTGGATTAAATAAGAAAAGGATATTATTAACCAGAATTAAACGATGAAAGAATTTTTAATATTTATAAATTGAAATAAGTTATATACAGCGTGTACCATAACTTCGAGTTGATACGTTATAGCACAGCAATCTTAGGAAACTATACTTCATTTCAGCTAAGAAAATAGCAGATGGCACTGCGAATGCCAGTAAGTTTTACACTCACACATTTTATTAGTTCAAAATTTGACGCGATCTTAAATAAGTTATGTTTTGTGAATAAAGCTGTCATCTATAGAATAATGTAGTACTTCGATGTAACTATGAAATTCAAAATAAGAAGGTATAAGTAATGTTAACGGAAATGAAAATGTTTGCTAGTGTAAATCTACCTCTCATCTCAACCAATCAGATTCAAGAATATCATTGCCCTATCTAACCCAACGCTATTTTCTTAGCTGGTACCTACCCACTTGACAAAATAAAATACCCAGAACATTTCAAGAATGTGAATCCTGGCTTGGTACTTGCTATTTACCCGTTTACATCTTATTAATATCCTAGCGATCCTTAGAAACATTATCTATGTAACATCCCAATGTTAATAATTTGGTAATAATATCTAAATTAGCAATTATGTATCCCATGTAATTCTATGAGATGTTTGTATTGAATATGTAATTTTTGTTCGTACTCAGGGTGTGACTAGGATAGACTTACGTAATATTTCCTACATCTTATGGACGATTCATGTCAAGTGGGTACTAAGTACATAATTTTTATATATCTCAATACATATAATAAGGGGCCCCAACGTAATGTAACCGACTTAAGTTCTAATCCAATCTGGTACCAATTCAACTACACAAAAATTACTCGCATTATGTACTTACCACTTATAATTATGAGTACCCAAGATGGGTAAAAGGCACGATACATACCGCACTATTCTCATTTAAAAACAGTGTTTATTTATGACAACATAAAAGAAAGAAGAAAGCTATTTTACACTTATGTAGTCGTTACATATTACATAAACGTCGTACGTCAACTATTTATTTACTAAATTACGCAGTTGGTATGACATCTGCTCTCACGACAAACAAACTAACTTAATATCACTTTCTCATCACTTAATATCTCAATAGGAAACAATCTTTTATAATGTTCATTCTTACACCGAAATAAATAATCATCCATATTATTTATTATGTAACATGTACAGAAAAGGCTTCTATGCGATAATTTTTCAAGACTTGAAAACTGTGAGTAGGTACACTAAGCGTAAAAAAAATTCGAACGAAGACAATTTTAATTTAAAGTTGTACAGTATTTCTCGAGGGTTTAAAGATGGAAATTACTCATGGGAATAAAAGACGAGTAGCAGACGAGTGTCATATTCATTTGATTACGTAATTGTCATATTAACCTCGGGCAAAATGTTGTATTTTATTTACGTGTTATATTGAATACTGAATAATTAAACCCGATCGGCGAAATAGTGAATTAGTTAGAGTGCTTGCCTCTGAACACAAAGGTCAAAGGTTTGAAGCCGAGTTAGGTGATAAATTTTCACGACTTGACTTAAATCGATATCTACTCTCGTCACCATTTCAAGTTGGGATACAATTAACTCGGCAACCACAAAGCTATCGGGCACCGGCTGGTGGTTGTAACAAATTTTGTAATTTTTCATCTGTATCATCATATCTACGAAAGCTAAAATTACAACAAACTTAAACATAAATGTAAAGAATAAGAAATGTGTCATTTAGATAGAATTTGGATCGAATTTATTGTAATATTAATAGAATAATAGAAATTTAATTTAATTCGGAATGTGTATCAAATACGTCACTAAAAAAAGATTTGAAATTTCAAGTTGTTTTTAAAAAATCATACCTCTTGAACTAATCACTTATGGAGCATAAAATATACACCTATTTATCAAGTTCGACGTATTGTTCCAAGAAAAAAATAAATCTAAAATTGTGGAACAACCCCATATAACTTTTAATGTAAATTTCAAACTTCAACATCACGAAAGCGTAAGTTCGATTGCCAATTACTGGTAGTGTACAAAACGAAGAAATCTTTAATCTTCATGCAGATAGGCTTAAAGTTTATGCTAGGCGTGGAAGAAATTACAACATCCTAGAATGACGTACCGAAGATAAAATTGAACATCTTATAAGATCTGACCGGAGAGGAATTATTGACATTTAATTATTATTGGAGTTCTAAACGGAACTTTTGGTTTCGTTGATGATTTATCTAAAGGTTAGTGATATTTGTACCCGTAGAATATGAGAAATGAAATTGTTTATATGTAATAAAACTTTCTTTTTAATACATTGAGTATAATTAATTTGAAATTTTTGTTTGATTTATGTTATTATAAATATAATTAAAAATTTAGTGCGTTACCCAGTAGAGAAAATTCAATATTATTCAGATAAAAAACGTTATTATTTTATTATTTGAAAGTTAATAACTTGAATTATATTTAGTGTGGCTAAATAATTCGCAATATGTTTAAGTCTAATTTGACACGAATGTAGGTACTGTTGTAAAGTCATATATCCCTTATATTATTGTAATATGTACTAACAATATTTTATAATTATTTACTTATTAATTTTCTTACTAATCATAGTATTGTATTTTATTCTGAGTATCGTGAATAACAGGATATGGCATTCTGCTTACCCTTCTTAAATTCATTCAATTCTCGCTAAGATGATAAATGACATCCTGTTATTCAGATATTAAAAGTGCATAGTATTTAAAATATAAATTCCTTCTAGAATGTTCCATGAACAAACGGCTTCTGGTCACGTCTTGTTTTCGTCTTTAAAATAGCTAAATAAGCACTTTGTGACAGAGCTGGTCGTTCCTGAGACAAACGAGAAGTCAGTCGTATAACATCTTTCAAACTAGTAAGTCGATCTACATCTCTCAGACTTACAAGTCGCTTTTAATATTCTCTTCGTTACAAGTCGTAGTCGTTAAACTTGTCTTTCTTCGTTACAAGTCATAACCCAGTAAACACCGGTACGTATATAATACGTTAAAAAAACGTTTTGCAGGTTGATTATACGTTTATCGTTGAAAATTTAAACGTTTGAAACGAACGTTTTTATAATATACGTCGCATAAACGTTTATTAGTACCATAATATTAACTAAGTGTTTTAAGATAACGTTTAACTGACGTTTTATTTTTAAATATATTTAAATGTTTTACATTTTAGGTAAGAAAACGTTTTATATTTACATAAATATATATTAAGTTCGGTAGTAAACGTTGTTATATAATAAATAAGTTACGTAAAATAATATAGTGCATCTTATCGTTAAAAATACGTTATTTAGATACATAATTCTTACCAGTAGTTAGCAAATAACGTTAGATTTAATTAATAAATCGACAGGTAATAAAACGTTATACCGTTACATTTGTCCAACGTTGAATTCGTATTATAAATTAAACGTAAAATTAAAAGAAATTAGTATATACTAAACATAAAATGATACGTGGAAGCTAAATGTTGGAATAACGTATTTTATATACAGAATATTAACCAGGTGTTTTCATATAACGTTAGTTTAACTAAAATATCTGCAGGTACTAAAACGTGTTATAGTTTCATATATTCAACGTTGAATTTTTATATTAACCTAACATACGAATACAAAAAAAATATTATAAACTTAACGCACACTTATACGTAGTAGGTAAACGTTAGAAATACGTTACTAAGATACATAAAACTCACCAGTAGTTTGCAAATAACGTTAGATTTAATTAATTATTCGAACGGTAACAAAACGTTATATTCTTTTATATATCCAACGTCGGATTCGTATATAAATTAAACATAAAATTACACGTGGAAGCTAAATGTTGGAATAACGTATTATCTATACAGGATATTACCCAGGTGTTTTCATATAACGTTAGTTTAACTAAAATATCTCCAGGAACTAAAACGTGTTATAGTTTCATACATTCAACGTTGAATTTTTATATTAACCAAACATACAAATACAAAAAAATTGTATGAACTTAGCGCACAATTATACGTGGAAGCTAAACGTTAGAAATACGTTGCTAAGATACATAAAACTCACCAGTAGTTTTCAGATAACGTTAGATTTAATTATTTATTCGAGAGGTTACAAAACGTTATATTCTTTCATATATCCAACGTTGAATTCGTATATAAATTAAACATAAAATTAAAAGTAATAAGTATATTTCAAACATAAAATGATACATGGAAGCTAAATGTTGGAATAACATATTTTCTATACAGGATATTAACCAGGTGTTTTCATATAACGTTAGTTTAACTAAAATATCTCCAGAAACTAAAACGTGTTATAGTTTCATACATTCAACGTTGAATTTTTATATTAACCTAACATACAAATACAAAAATATGGTATAAACCTAACGAACACTTATACGTAGTAGGTAAACTTTAGAAATACGTTGCTAAGATACATAACATTCACCAGTAGTTTTCAGATAACGTTAGATTTAATTAATTATTCGAGAGGTTACAAAATGTTATATTCTTTTATATATCCAACGTTGAATTCGTATATAAATTAAACATAAAATTAAAAGTAAGAAGTATATTTCAAACATAAAATGATACGTGGAAGCTAAATGTTGGAATAACGTTGTTTCTATACAGGATATTAACCAGGTGTTTTCATATAACGTTAGTTTAACTAAAATATCTCCAGGAACTAAAACGTGTTATAGTTTCATACATTCAATGTTGAATTTTTATATTAACCTAACATACAAATACAAAAAAATGGTATAATCTTAACGAACACTTATACGTAGTAGGTAAACGTTAGAAAAGTTTTTTGAATAAAATGAAATTTTTGTATGTAAACCTCAAAATGTCTAAATGAAGAATTAGTAGGTAAATTAGTAGAAATATAATAAGGTAGAAAAATTTTGTGGTAGAAAAAATGGAGTAGAAATATAATAAAGTAGAAAAAAATTTGTGGTAGAAAAAATGGAAGTAGTAATATAATATGGTAGAAAAAATTTGTAGTAGAAAAAATGGAGTAGATGACATGGGGCGGTCCCATAATATTTACGTAAAATTGCTTTAAAATGAATTTAAAAATAATAACATCATTCTAAAAACGAAAAAACCTTAGGATTTAGTACTGCTAATCAATATTAAGTGAACTGACTGCAGACTGCACCCGCAGTCAGTTGATTGTTGTTGTTGAGGTGTCTATTGTTGTCGATACAATTGTGGTGAACATTTAAAGCGATACTAACCTAATTTGTTACGGAATAAAATTAAAATATTTTTAAATTGAAAAGGTATGACCAATGATCAACGAAATTTTTTTGTAACTAACTCATGTGTTAATAGGCGATTAACGCGTTCGCTTCTTTCACGCGTTAAAATGTCCGAATCGCCCTCATTAACACATTACTTTGTTAAATAACTATTTCAAATATAATTTAAATTTGAATAATTTTGTGATGGTGTGTGATCGAAATTTAAAACTTGAATAAATTATTGTTACCAGTTACCACCTCGGCAGCAGGGCAGACTTGAAATGCATTTTCGCATGGATGTCCAAACTATTACTATTTGAAAAATATCGACATTATTCTTCCCTCTTCATTTTTTAAAATATTGTAATAATTATATTGTTGTGATAAAAAATAAACAATTATATTTTATATTACAAGGCAATTACTCTATTGGGCAATTAATTTTAAAATAAAAAGTTTTTTGTTACATTTTGAATTTGTATACCACTGCCTCGACTTGCGCAGTAGAGGTGTACACAAGCTAAGCGCAGACTGGCGCACACTCACTGATCACGTGATCACGTCGTACGGCCAGGCCACGCCACGCTTGGCTTCTTGTGTTTGCAAACAAAGAACAAGGAAAACGTGTTTGTGTTTGTGCTTGGTGAGCTGTGATTGAATCTTTGAGAAGTTCATCAACTTTATAAAGGTATGTAAATATATTTCTTGTACTTGTATTTTATGTAGGTAATATAGGAACAGTAGATAATAATAATAATTATTGTTCACTTAAAACTTGCACAAATTCGCCTTCCTATCGGATCAACTTATAGGTTAAGCCTCAAATAATATCAATTTGTTTAATATTAATTATGCTTTGTATATAATTTGTACATTAATAACTTATTATTATTTGTTTTAGTGTATACTATAATGTTCAAACGTAAATTACTATGCAAGAAGTATATACAAAGAATGGTTCGCAGAAAAGTTAACCAAATAGTTATTTAGAGAAATCTAGAACACTGTCCCTTACTACTGACAGCGAGGTTGAAAGCTTAAATACCCAAACAAATTTTGATAACGATGTTCAAGAAATTAGTACCCAGTTTAAATTGTCCGAAAGTAACTCTTCAACATATGTAAAAGCATCTTCATTATCCGAAACTAATTTTCCTTTTGGAAATTTAATTAATGTTGCACCCAGCACATCAAAACCAGCCTGTCATTTTTCGAAGAAACTCATACTTCCAAAATATTTTGCTCATTAAATACAAAAAATTGTTTAGGGTTTAGTATGAACTAGTATAAAATTTGCATAATTTTTAAATTGTTTTTTCGCAGCTTGCTATGAAGAGACTGAAAAGAAGCTTGATTTGTTCATAAAAGAATCAGAACAAGAGAGTGAAGACACTGGGAACAGCAATTTACTAATAAAAATAAAACAAATTGAGGAACAGAGCTCAAATGACGAAGAGAGTAACATTGCGACTCCAAGATCCTCGTTGTCAACCATTTCTAGTTCTACGCCAACATCTCGTTCGTCGTCTTCTTCGGGAAGTAAGTTATTTGATTAAATATGTTATATACAATAATTGATTATGAACTCCAAATTGATATTTAGCAAATCTGAAAATTATTTCAAACTGTTAACAGATTCATGGCTTTTTATGAACAATTTTTGTTAAACAACTAGCTAAGTTTTGGCCTATGAGTTACTTGATGACGAATTTATAGCGTACACTTTAAGAGTCAAATAAGGACTTTAATTTAAAAATATAATACGTGATCTAAACGTCATTAGAAAAATCACATTTAAAACTTTTTTATTAACTATTTATTTTTAGATATTCCAGATATTATGAAACAAATTTTACTAACTGCTCAACGAGAGCAGCAATCAATGATGATGAACGAGATTCTCAGAGTCCATCGCGTAAACAGCAACTCCATAGATTTGCAAAAACCTGAAGAACTTCCTGACATGCCTGTAAAAACTTGAGAAGATATGCTCAAACTTATATATAGAACTTACATGATGAGCAATACTTTGTATTTGTGTAAACCTATTTATAACTGAATTGTTCCCTTATTGTAGACCAACAGATTGTCAGCTATTGGTAGTGTAACTGTAGAAACTTTAACTTGTAGAATTCTAAAGTATGTTCTTTCGAATGAGGTGGCAGCATTATATAATTGGAAAGGGCGAGATAAATTACCATATGAAAAAAGAAAAAACTACGCTATAGCAACCATAGTGAACATAATTGAAGAATTGAATTCTTATGGGTATCAAACCAAAATTTAGGTATATGACCTTTTAAAGAGTTGTTTTTAATTACTATGTCCCTAAAATATGTTTTTTGTCTTATTACAGATGTCGTGAAAAAAAGTTTTCCGCAAGGAGAAGGCGACGATTTAAAAATAGCGAATTGCATTAAAGACTGGCTACAATTTGCCAAGTTACGATTGGCCAGCAAGAAGAAATAATAATTTACTTCACGGCTGTTATAAAATGCATCAATCTCCTTTAATGGAAAATATTTTTCTTTGTATGCTGGTGCCATTGTTAACGTCAGTAATTACCTGGTATTTATTAAAATTTAATTATTTTGTATTTTCGTTCATATTTTAATAAAATTTATTTATTTCAGTTATTCAATTATCCAGTGTGTTTTGTTAACTAAACATTTATATTATGCAGTACTGAGAGAAAACTTATATTATTTACCTTTCTAATAATTATTATTGGGAGTTATACTTACATAAAATGTGAGCGATTCCGTGCAGCGTCTTTATGACTATTGTTCTGCTGGTGTAACTCTTCTTTTGTCTTCAGAAAATGGTATTTACAAATAATTAACGTCTATATGTATAGAGCGATTGACGAAAGTGTTAACATAATATTCAAATCATAATCATTCACAGCGTGTTCAATAATAGCATTTTTTTAAGTATCAAACTTAATATAGATAACATATAAAAATTTAAATGAAATAAATTTTTGAAAGCATTGTAGGTAACTATAAAAATTCCACGACATTTTTTCAAATGCAATTTTTTTCTTTAAAATTTTTTCTTATTTTACTTTAGTTATCCATTTCCAAACTGTTTTATTATTATTAGACACCTTGTTTGCGAAAATATAATTTCATGATATAACTTGTATTAGTCATGTTAAGTCAAACTTTTACACCTTTACACATTATTTGCCAGATAAATAATTAACTTCTTTCTTATTGGTAAACACTTCTGTCAATCACGCAGAATTTTATGTTATTTTCATTAAAATTAACGAGTTTAATGTTTCAGATAAAACATAGTAGAATAACCCTTTTGCCCAAATAATGAGTCTCGTTTAGTATTATAGCTGTACTTTGTTTCTTAAGTTTCTAGTATGTATGCCTGTATCATAGATTTATTTAAAATACATTTTTTTAAATACTACTGAATTTCATTTATACAATTTTCAATCAACATGTTATTTTACTAAACCTTTATGGATCCAAAAGTCTGGCAATTAAACTGAATAAATAGGTGTGAACTAAGCTATGCTACTTATACTGCAGGCATTACAAGAAAAAAAGCCAGTTTCATTTGATACATCCATATGTTCTTTTCTTACATCCTGCAATGATTATTTATCGCTGTTGGTACTCGATATAGCCTTTATAAAATTGAACTCGTGCTTCGCACTCAGGTAAGTACTGAGTATAGAACGCAAAAATAATTTTTTTAGCATACGACTATTTATTAATTATTAACGTATAAATATAATGTTCTTCTAGCGTTGAAATGCATGGTTAAATATAAACATGAAAGTATACTATTATATATATATATATACGTTAAATATTTAGTTAAGGTTTACGTTAAAACGTGGAACTTTTTTGCGAATATTTTATGTTAACAAATTATTATATTTTAAGCTTTTTCGCACCGGGTGTATATTGAAAAGTGAAACATAGGCGTTTAACATGGTAAATCAGTTTTTCCGTTCGCATTGCTTCCCTAATTATTTTAGACAAAAATGTTTCAAATAAATGTTGTTGAGCATAAAATTCTACATCCGGATCAATAAACAAAATTTATTTTGGTTGCTTTATAACTGCAGAAATCAAATTTGAAATTACACGGAATAGCGAATTAATAGTAACAGCCATGGAATTAAAAACAGGAGATGAACAAATGCGTAACGCTTTAAACGTCAATGTCAGAATAATAGATTGTCAAAATCATTTATACGTAGGTACTAATAATTTGACGTTTAAAACGTTACGCATTTGTTCATCTACTGTTTTTAATTCCATGACTGTTACTATTAATTCGCTATTCCGTGTATTTTCAAATTTGATTTCTGCAGTTGTAAAGCAACCAAAATAAAATTTGTTTACTGATCCGGATGTAGAATTTTATGCTCAACAACATTTATTTGAAACATTTTTGTCTAAAATAATTAGGGAAGCAATGCGAACGGAAAAACTGATTTACCATGTAAACGCCTATGTTTCACTTTTCAATATACACCCGGTATATGGTTCGTATATATATATATATATATATATATATATATATATATATATATATATATATATATATATACGTAAATTTTCAACGTTTTTTAACAACAGTCGTTTATTAGAAATCTACGTATACATTATTAGTTGATTAAGCGTTAATATGTATAGTTAAATAAACATTTAAATATACTTTTTAATATACGTATAAAATTTAGTTAGGAATAACGTTGAAACGTGGAACTTATTTGCGTAGATTTAACGTTCATAATAATACTATATTTTAACGTAAATTAACAACGTTTTTTAAACAACGGCCGTTTATTAGGAATCTACGTATAAATTAATAGTAATTTTAGCGTTAAAATGTAAAGTTACATAAACATATAAATATACTATTATATATATACGTATAAAATGTAGTTACGAATAACGTTGAAACGTGGAGCATTTTTGCGTAGATTTAACGTTCATAATAACACTATATTTTAACGTAAATTAATAACGTTTTTTAAACAACGGCCGTTTATTAGGAATCTACGTATAAATTAATAGTAATTTTAGCGTTAAAATGTAAAGTTACATAAACATATAAATATACTATTATATATACGTATAAAATTTAGTTACGAATAACGTTGAAACGTGGAGCATTTTTGCGTAGATTTAACGATCATAATAATACTATATTTTAACGTTCGGTTATGGTAATTTTCAACGTTTATTTAACGTAACTGTGTTTATTGGGAAGTCGTTAAACTTGTCTTAACTAAATATATTCGACTCTCCTGTATGTAATATATGTACCATAGTAGTTAAGATTAATAAACCCGGGTTACCGCATATCAGAGTTTCACTTAAATATCACAAAGAACTCCGCATTACATAATTTACAGATATTTCGTCGCCTCCTGACAATTCCGCTCGGCCAAGGTAAGGTGATCGAATGTAAATTACAACATAAATTTTGGTGTCAGGTGTGGGGTGATACAACATAAATTTTGGCGTCAGGTGTTGCGGTTCAACTGTGCGTATAAATTTGGTGTCAAAGTGTCGTGATATAACACACCTAAACTTGGTGTCGGTTCAAACTTTACATCACCGCCAGCTGAAGTGAATCTTACAGATACTACTCATCTGTAAGATAAGTGAACTCGTGAACTCAAAGTATTCGCGGACAGTCGCGCTGCGCTATACTTCAAAAACCCGAACTCTAACTACGTACCAGATTAACTACAGTCGCAAGTTAATCTTGATTATTACATCAGGATAAAAATCCATCAATCTTCAACCATCAATCTTCGACCATCGATCTTTTGACCATCATTTCAATCTTCAAGAATCTTCAAGAATCTTCAAGTTCCTGTATTCCCAGAACGAGTTTCAACGTTTGTTCCTGAACTTCAAGTCCCAGGACATCTTTAATCCAATCTTAAAAATTTCCCCAAGTGCCAGTGCAGTGAAACGTTAAATCAAAGTGAAATATTATGTAAGTACTTTATTTTTATGTCAATCTTACAAGCCTTTGGTTCAGATTTTGAGGAGTTAGTAAATCTTAATAATATTGAAAATCATAACATGGCTTTTTCGATTGACACTGCCCTAAAAATGATACCCGAATTTGACGGGAATAGGGATAAATTACATCGATTCATTACTTGTTGTGATATAGTTAATACCACTTGCACAACTAATATTCATACTGCACAATTCCTTAATTGCATTAAATGTAAATTAACGGGTCAAGCCTATAATGTTATTAAATATCGTGATTTCCTAAATTGGGACGATTTAAAACAAGAATTAAGAAATCAATACTTAG
The DNA here is from genome assembly GCA_947534325.1 of Agonum fuliginosum. Lineage (NCBI taxonomy): Eukaryota > Metazoa > Arthropoda > Insecta > Coleoptera > Carabidae > Agonum > Agonum fuliginosum. The sequence continues at coordinate 47,290,299 of OX384029.1, forward strand.
AAAAACGCACTATTGCGCAATTACAACGTGAATTATTATCTTGTAAACAACTACCTACAGAAAACATTAGATCTTTTTCAAATCGAATTGAGCGATTAACTTCTGATTTAACAGATGCTTGTATTGCTAGTGAAGGCCAAGATGCCACACAAACTATTCAAAATCTTAATAGCAAATCATGTTTAAAATCTTTTGTAGAAGGTTTATTAGAACCTGTAAAAATAATAATAAAAGCAAGTAGATTTGAAAATTTCAATAATGCTGTCACTGCAGCTTTAGAAGAAGAAAGAATTTTAAATCAAGATAAGAAAACAGAACAGAAAGATAAGAAATTAATTAGATGCTTTAAATGCAATAAGCTAGGTCATTCTGCCAATAAATGTTTTTCTAAAATAACTCAGAATTCTAATAATACTACTGAATCTCTTCCAAATTTCCCAAAGAAAGAAGGAAATTTAAACGTAAATAGAGTAGAAATCATATGTGCATACTGCAAAAAGCCTGGTCATCATATAAATAATTGTTTCAAAAGAAACAAGCCTCAAGGCAGTAATCATGATTATAGGAATTTTAATCCTAATTTTAAAAATCAACCAAACTCTTATCAAAGTAATCAACGTTCTAAATTTAACAATTCAAATAGAACAAGTAATTTTTCAAATAACACACATGTTCCAAAAAACGAGTCCAGCCCTGGCGTAAGCAGCGGTATTGCGTCAGCGAATCAAATCTCCAAGTAGATAACCGCAAACATAATAACTCATATGATAATTCAAATAATTCCTATAAAATTAATAATCCTACTCGACGAATTTTTACTTATAATATATCGCTAATTGAATCTGATAAACCAGATAGCGTTCATGTTGACTTATTATCTACGAAAATCAATATTACTAATTTTCTGGTTGATAGTGGAGCAGATATCTGCGCAATTAAATTAAGTAGTTTAAAAGGCGAACAACTTATTGATACGAATAAGAAAGCTATTTTAAAAGGTATTATAGATGGTCAAACCTCAACAATAGGTACTACTTTAATTTGTTTTAATCTTGGTGGTCAAATGCTGAAGCATTTCTTTCATGTCGTTCCCGATTCTTTCCCCATTAAAAATGATGGTATTCTTGGGAAAGACTTTCTTTCTAAATATAAAGTTAATATTGATTACGGGAATCGTTTATTTAATTTTTATTACAAGTGTAATCTTGTTTCTTGGAATCTTACGCCAACTCTTATGAATAATAATTATTCAGTCTTATCACCTCGTAGTGAATCTTTTATTAAAATTTATACGTCTTATAATACCGAGTGTATTTGTTTATCGAAAGAAATCGATAACGGCGTCTTTGTTGGCAATTGTATTACAAAACCAATTAATGGTTATTGTCTTATTAATATTATTAACAGTACAGAAGAGACTGTTACTATAGATCATTCAAATATAATTTTTGATAATCTTAATGATTATAATATTTTAAATATTGAAACTTCGCAAACATATAAACGAATTGATCGTATAATTTCACAATTGCGATTAGATCATTTAAATTCAGAAGAAAATGAATCCATTTCTGAAATTTGTAAAAACTTTAATGATATTTTCTACGTAAAAGAATTTGATACGTTAACTCATACCGATTCAATTACTCATAAAATTCCAGTTAATTCAAATACTGAACCTATTTTTGTTAAACCCTATAGACTTCCAGAAAGTCAAAAACAGGAAGTTAATAATCAGATCAATCAAATGTTAAATGAAAATATTATTCAAAACAGTAAAAGTCCTTGGAATGCACCTCTGTTGGTTGTTCCTAAAAAGTTAGATGCATCTGGAAAACAAAAATGGCGCGTAGTCGTTGACTTTAGAAAACTTAATGATGTAACTATTAATGATCCTTTTCCATTACCTAATATTACTGAAATTTTAGATCAATTAGGTTGCTCAAAATTCTTTACCACTCTTGATTTAACTAGTGGATTTCATCAAATACTTATGAACCCAGAAGATAAACAAAAAACTGCTTTCAGTACCGGACTAGGTCATTTTGAATTCAATCGTATGCCATTTGGGCTTAAAGGTTCACCTGCCACGTTTCAACGTTTAATGAATTATGTTTTAACTGGATTACAAGGAATTAAATGCCTTGTATATCTCGATGATATTGTTATTTATGCTAAAGATTTAGCAGATCATAATAAAAAATTAATTGAAGTATTTGAAAGACTTCGCGAACATAACTTAAAATTGCAGCCAGATAAATGTGAATTTCTGCGAAAGGAAATTATGTATTTAGGTCATATTGTTTCTGAAGAAGGTATTAAACCAGATCCGCAAAAAGTTAGTGTAGTACAAAATTTTAAAATTCCTGAATGTCTAAAGGAATTAAGATCATTTTTAGGATTAATTGGTTACTATCGTAAGTTTATACCGAACTTTTCCAAAATTGCTAAACCTTTGACCTCTTTAACACAAAAGGGTAAAGATTATACATGGTCAGCCCTTTGTGAAGAATCTTTTAACAAATTGAAGCAAGCCATATTGTCTCCACCTATCTTACAATTTCCTGATTTTAATAAAAAATTTATCTTGACGTCCGATGCAAGTCAATTTGCGATGGGTTCGGTCCTGTCCCAAGGAGAGATATCAAATTCTCTGCCGATTGCTTACGCAAGCAAATGCTTTAATAAAAGCGAATTAAATTATTCCACTATAGAAAAGGAATTTCTTGCCATTGTATGGGCTTTAAAAATTTTTAGACCTTACCTTTATGGAAGGAAATTTACTATCGTTACTGATCATAAACCCCTTGTAGGAATTAAAAATGTATCTGATATCGGATCCAAATTAATTCGTTGGAGATTAAAATTAGACGAATATGATTATGAAATAATTCATCGATCAGGAAAATCTATTTCTCATGCAGACGCTTTAAGTCGCATACAATTTATTTCTGCCATTACTGATGATTATGAAGCCTCCTATCATCAATATTTAAATGATATTGAAACAAAATTAATTTTTAATCCTAATGTTATCGAAATTGAAGATGACTTATTTAATGCACCCAGTGATTATAATTTAGCTCATTGTGTAAGTACCGATCTTTATATGAATGCAGGTATAGCTAAACAATTTAAAGAAAATTTTAATAATGTAGAAAACTTGAAGGAACAAAATCCTGAACTTTATAAAATTTTATATTTGAAAGAAAACTCGAGATTTATTTTATATTTAATAACAAAAGAACATCATTATGATAAACCAGATGACAAGGATATTTTTTATACTTTATTAAATTTAAAAGCCTTTTGTTTACAAAATGAAATAACAAAACTTGCAATTCCTAAAATAGGTTGCGGGTTAGATTTACTTAAATGGGAAAATATTAGAACAATGATAAGATATATCTTTAAAGATACAAATATTTTAATTTCCGTATATGTACTTGAAAATTTTAATAAATTAAGTAAAGAAGAAATTGATAAAATAATATTTGAATATCATAATACACCCCTTGGAGGACATCAAGGAGTAAATCGTACCTTTAATCGAATTAAAATGAAATATACTTGGCCTAACATGTATAAAGATATTAAAAGATATATAAAAACTTGTAAACAATGTCAATGTAACAAATCAGGAAAGAAAACTAAAGTACCAATGGTTATTACTACAACCTCTAGAAAACCTTTTGAAAAAGTATTTCTCGATATAGTTGGTCCATTGCCAACATCCTTAAATGGAAATAAATATATACTTACATTTCAAGATGATCTTACCAAATTCTCGCATGCTATTCCAATTCCAAATCAAGAAGCCACTACTATTGCAGAAAATCTAGTAACTCATATAATTTGTCAGCATGGTACGCCTGATAAAATCTTAACTGATCAAGGATCAAATTTCTTAAGTTCAATATTTAAAGATGTATGCAAATTACTTAAAATAACTAAGTTACAAACTACTGCTTATCATCCAGAATCTAATGGTCAAATTGAAAGAAGTCATAAAACTTTAAATGAATACCTTCGATCTTATGTTGATAAATCTCAAACTGATTGGGATACTTGGATACCTTTTTCTATGTTTTGTTATAATACTACCCCTCATACATCTACCCAATATACTCCTTTTGAATTATTATATGGTTACAAAGCTGAATTACCGTCTTCTTTACGAAAGGAACCTGAAAAATTATATAATTACGATGATTACTCGAAAGAATTAAAGGCTAGATTGCAATATTCACATAAAATTGCTTATGATCGTTTAGTGGATAAGAAGCAGAAGAGTAAAGAACAATTTGATAGAAATTCTAATCCTATTAATTTTAAAATTGGCGATCTAGTGTTATTAAGAAACGAAGCACAGCCTAAAGGCAAATCTAAAAAATTATTATCTTCTTTTAATGGTCCTTATGAAATCTTGGAAATAGATGGAGTAAATTCCACTATATTATGTAATAATAAACGTATTAAGGTTCATAACAACAGGTTACGACCTTATAATAAATAAATCAATGATGATATAATATGATAATTTCAACCGACAAGTTCCTCTTTTGTTTAATTTAATTTGGGGAGTAGGTGATTTACTTTATACCCCATTCGATTGTCCTTCCAAATTAAGTAAACCCTACTTAGCCCGAGGAACTCCCGTGGAGTCAAATTACTCTTTCACATCCTAGGTTCTAGCGATGTTAAATAGCGTTAATTTTATTAACGTTTTTAAACTTGACGATTATAAATCGTTTGTGTATTCATACACATCCCCGCTTGGGTATAATTCCGGGCGCTCCTTTTTTTAAATCCTGCTTAATTGGGACATTGGGCCCAGTTGACTAGGTGACTCTTTTGGGCGATCAGTTAATGTTATTAACGCCTCTGCCTAAATCCTCGCTTGGATATGATTCCGGGCGCTCTCCTTTTTTTTTTAATCCTACTTGTCAGGACGTAAGGGCCTGGGGACTAGGTGACTTATGGGCGTTCTATTTTTCTGCCTTATTGAAAACCTTATCGGTGTGACACGTTTGTTTAACGGTCAAATTTGAATTTTTACCGGTCCAATTATAATACATATGATACATTGTAAAAATTGTGTCTGTTTAAAAACTTTATCGGTGTGACGCGTTTGTTTAACGGTCAAATTTGAAGTTTTACCGGTCCAGTTGTAATACATATGACACATTGCAAAAAAAATTGTGTCCTCTTTAGAAACCCCCATCCATTCTCTCTTTTGCCACTCGTTTCTTTTGTGCAACTTGCTGCATACGTTGCAAAATTTTGCCTAATTATAAATATATATAAATTTATTAAGTAATAATAATCTCAAAATGTTTTAATTCCACACCTGTTGGGTCACGAAATCAAATATTTTGTTCGCACCCACTTCTTTTGGGCAACTTGCTCCATGGTAGCAGGTTTTGCCGAATTATGGCACCTCTCTTGGGTCTAAGTGCCATACTATTTATCTTAATCTGTCATTTTTATACTATATTTTTGGATAATACATTCTTTGGTACGCCTTGCTATTGATATTGCAGGTGCTACAGACGTTATGAGTCTATTAAAAATTTTACGACGTGAAAATGTATTCATTAAAAATTCTTTTAATTGAAAATTTTTATCTTATGAAAATATACATTCAGCAATGGATAATTGTAATATAATATATTCAGAGACAGATGACTATTGCTGAATTACATAAATTATATAATACTTTTAAAAATAAATCTATTGAAGCCAAACATTCCTCTGTTTTACAGTTTCTAAATGAATTCGATAATATCTATAAAAATTTAGAATCATCTAACCGAATCTTAACACCCCTGTTTCATCAACATTTTATTACTAAACGCGGACTATTTGATGCCGTAGGAAAATTATCCAAAACTTTATTTGGAACTCTAGATGATGACGACGCTCAAAATTATGATAAGAAAATATCAAGGTTAGAAGATAACGATAAAGATACGTTAAACTTGATTCATGAACAAACAATTATCATGAAGTCTCTTGTTACCAAATCAAACTCTTCATTTATCAAATTAGGAAACTCTATTACAAATATTAATTCAAAATTTGAACAACTATCCTCATATATGAAAAATATAGGATTAGTTCTTAATAATTCTCAAAGAAGAGAACACTTATTCGCAAAATTAAACGAATTAATTGCTCTTATTACTATCACGATAGATCAATTCTCATTAACTCAATTGAAATTGACCGAAATTGTTTTTAATGCACAACAAGGAATCCTACATCCTATGTTGTTAGACCCAGTCATGTTAATAAAGGAATTGAATAATGTGCAAAGTCAATTAAATGACGGAATCACTTTTCCAGTCCCTCTTACAATTGAAAATATTCATCATTATTACAAACTAATTAATATAATTATCTATTCTTATAATAATAGATTGAGTTTTGTTCTGAATATACCATTAGTATCTCATGTAATTTATGATGTAATTAAACTAAATAGCCTACCAATCAGGTATGAAAATAACCAATATATATTTATTTACCCAAAATCGGATTATTTGATAATCGATGAAATCAGAGAACATTATTTCTTCTCTTCTAAATTCTATATTTCTCAATGTAAAATGATTTTGATAAAAACAAATTTCTATATTTGTAAACAGAACTTACCTATCACTCTCATCAACGAAGAGTCAGAATGCGAAGCAAAGATTCTGAGAAATAATAAAACTATTCCAGAAAGTTGTAATAAGAAACTTATCATTTTACAAAAGGGAATCTTCGTCAAACTAATTGAACATAATAGTTGGTTATTTACATTACCTAACACTGAATTATTGTATGTAGTATGTAAGAATAATATCAGAACACAAGTCAATCTTATAAATACTGGAAAACTGACTCTTAAATTTGGATGTGCGGCATACACAGATAATGCTATCTTGCACACCCAAAATATTAATAAATCTTTTGTAAATGCTGTAAATGATTTTACACCACATCTACCAATTACTAAAGGTCTAAACCTCACCTTTTCCAATAAATTTAAATTCTTAAAATCACCTCTTAATAATACTGTAGTTCTACATCATGATCAAGGTCATGTATTTGACGATATTAGTTCAGACTTAAATAAATTGCAAGATAAGGAAAATGAATTAAATGATCATTTAGATAGGAATTCTAATATTTGGAAATTCACCTTATCTACTTCAAGTTTACTTTTTGTTTTTATATTAGTTCTATTAATAACTATATTTTATAAAAGACATCTTGATTCTAAGGTGCCTGAAAATTCAGTTACTTATCGAAATTCTTCTACGATAAATTTAAATGCTACTCAAGATGACTCTCAAGTTGAAGTTGTCGAGCCTGTTGATCAAAATGTACAGTACTCGAAGTTATGATTCAGCCTATATCTATGCGATGACCCACAATATGTGAGGCTGCCACATCCAAGTTGGATAAAATCTATGATAGTATGTATGTAGATACTAAACTAAATTAAATTAAATGAATAAAGTATAATTCTAAAGATACGCTTTCATATCTTTAAGAATCAGAAAAAATTTGCAAAGAAAGCAGTTCATATTCATATCTCGATCTTATCGACACATTTTTATTTCGTTTACATGGTTAGGTACGCCTCTTTTCTCGTCAGAATATAAAAAATAAAACTTTCTTCTTTACATTTTTATACGTTGACTAAACAAGTACGTAGGAAGATAACAGATATGCAATATTGTACCAGGAATTTAATTTCTCCAAAGTTACAACGAACATAAATTGTATTCAGGTATCATATTGCATAAATTAAATAATTTTTGTGGTTAGATTTTTATTTATTAGCAAACAGGAAGCTCCACTGTAAAGCCTGAATTACACTATACTTTTTTGTCTAGATTAATGCTAAATTTCTAGTTTAATTTCCACTCGAGATCTTTACCTCCCGCCTTATATTCTGTAAGGGAAGGTAAAGGTTTCAATACGAATTTTAAGAACTCATTAAATTTTGGTTCCAATCCACAAACCGGAAGTAGTACTTTGCTTCAATATTTCGATAAATAATTAATTTATGACAATGTTTTCTATTTTAATTGAAATATTATAATATTTTATTTACAATTAGCACTTTATACATTTTTCTATAGGTATGTGGTAGGTACTATTTAGAAATAAAATTATTGCTTATAATTTACAGTATGAAACTTTAGTATTCAGTATCTTGTAGTCCATGATCGGTTAATATTTGTTATTACGTTAAAATTAATTGATTATGACAGTGACAGTAACAATAGTGGCACATGGTTTATAATCTGCTTTTGCAGTTTACATAAAATGACTAAAATATATTTGTGAGTACCTATAGTAAAAAGAGTAGGTAGAGTATGGCAATGGCGGGAGGTATTGCGCTGGCCATATTAATTTTTACCTCTCGCCTCATATTCTATAAGAGAGGTATTGTGACGGGTCAAAATTTTCGAGTGTGAGTTTTTGGCAGATAAGCACGTTTTAGGGTCTCTAAAATACGAATTTAACATTTTCAAGATAATGTCTGTGTGTGTTTGTGCGTGCGTGTGTGTGTTCGTTTGTATGTTACAATTTTTTCGGACGCGATAACTCAAAAAATATCAAACATTAAAATTTCAAATTTTATATTTAAGGTTTTGATACGAATCTTAATAAGCCATTATATTTTTTGTTTCAATCTACAAACCGGAAGTAGTACTTTTTTAAATATTTCGAGAAATAATTAATTTAAGACAAATTTGTATATTTTATATTAAAGATTATGTGATTATTACCTACCTACAATCGGTATTTAATAAATTTCTTTGTATCTGGTATCATTTAAGAATAATTAAAGTATATACTTTAGTATTTCCGGTATCTTGTAGTCCATGATCGATTAACATTTGTTACTACGTAAAATTTAAATGATTATGACATGACAGTGATAGTGACAATAGTATAATATCGTTTTTATATTATTCTGCAATTTAAATAAAATGACTAAAATATATTTGTGAGTTGGTAGTAGTAGTAGCAGTAAAAAGAATAAAGTAGGTATGGCGGAAGGTCTTGTGGTGGCCACGTCAGATTTTTTTAAATAATTTGCAATTTTACTTTCCATTTTTTTTAATCAAGTAATTTTGCATCTCTGTTTTCATATGGAATTTCATAAAATTTACTATTCTCGCCATTGCACAATTAATTATTTAATTCTTCCATTCATAAACAGATATCCATTGTACAATCAACAATCCAGTGGTTTAAAAAATTCTTTTTGTTCCAAGATCATTAATTCACTAAATTGTGACTCTCCTATATATTTTTACTGATTACAATATGTAAGGGCAGTGATGCTGTAACCAATACTCAAGTAGGGTAAAAGGCTTGATACATGTAGGTGCTCTGAATTTAAAGTATGAGATAAAATTGATTCATCAAATAAAATATTTCACAGCATATTAAATGCAGTAAACACTTAAACAATTATGAAAGATATAATTATTCCAAGTTATAGAGTAAAACAAGCGGAACTTCTAACTCAATTTCTTGTATTTCTTTTCAAAGATGTTAAACTCTTCTTCATACAATTAAAATGAAATATCTGACAGCACATGTGGCATATCCGCTGGTGAACTCAAATAATTTTGACGTCTGTAATTTAGAAACATCCTTCAAAATAGACGGAAGATTTTGTAAGTTTATTTAACCGGTCAATTTGTTACATTTTAGTAATTATTACTAACACGCAACATCATCTAAAATAAATAATACTCATTGCAACATCGTAGCTCTTGGAGGATGATTATCACATGATTTATTCCACACTTGCTACATTTATTATTTTTTGTCGTCGCTTCGATGCATTAATTTGAATATTTAAGTGCGTTTTTTAGTGTGTGCAGTGAGAAGTGCACGGTCATTAACACTAAAACTTGATCTTGAATCGAAGATAAAAAGTGAAAGTGTTAATATAAAAAATATGTCACCCATCTTCACATTTTGATTTTAAATCATCATTAGATGTTAAGTGGAAATTTATTATTTATTTTTTAGATAACAGAAGAATTCTTGTTAACTGAGACATCTGTGATTTTTGTTGTTTAATTTAGTGAAATAGAAATTTTATGGAAAGTTATTTTGAACTGCAACACAATTTTGGTGACAATAGCTATTTATGTAATACGTATACTTATATTTGATAATTTGATATTTATTAGTATTAGATATTATCATCATCATTTCATTGTAGAAGATTTGAAAAAAAATATTAAAAATAACTACCGTCCAGTGGCAAAAAATGTTTGCTTGAAACACGATTTAAAAAAAATTATTTTTGTTTCATGATCAGTACGTCGTACAGTATTATACTCTTTAATGTTTTGTTCTAAGTTGTGGAACATCCTGTATGTCATGTGTAGTTTTTATTTCTAATAAAACCAAAACCAGTGAAATAAAGATCATTGCGTGAAATAATGAAGTTCATTACCTTATGGAAATTAGTGGAATAAAGTGTCTATTACCTAACGAAAGTAGAAAAAATAATTTTTCGGACCTCTTATGATATTTAAAGAATTACTAAAGAATTTTGAATAACGAATAATTAACGGAAATAATTAAGAATTATCGGAATTACGAAAGAATATTTGGAATCCCTAAAAAACTAAAATATCTGAACTGTATAAAGAATTATTTTTAATAACTACACTAGACTACCTTACCTAAAGAATTATGGGAATTATTTAAAAAATGAATTACTTAAGTACCTACTAATAATAATTTTTTAATAATAATTCTTTATTTTCCATCTTTTGTAAATATACAATTATGGTTCGTCAATAAATACCTATAATACTAGGGCACTAGTAATACAAAAAGATTACTTACAGAAAAACATGAAAAATAAGTTAATTCAGTTTTATTACTATTACAGTTAAAAAATTGTACTTATTATACAGGCTGTTTCTATACCTCTGCACGAAACTTTAATAAATTATATAATTTGATATACTGATTTTAGATAAAAAAGATTTTTTTTCAAAATTCGCAAAAATAAGGGTAGTGAAAATATTAGTTCCCTTTGTTTGAACGTCCGTTTAACTGTTTATTTATTATGTTATTTATAAAATAAAATTATAAATACTATATGACTATCTACAAATAGTCACTTGTTATGTAATAATTAGTAAATATACAGTTAAATGGACTTTCAAACAAGAGACACTAAAATTTATTTTTGCGATTTTCTTTTTATCTATAATCAGTATATCAAATTATATAATTTATTAAAGATTCGTGCAGAGGTATAGAAACACCCTGTATATAATTTTTATAGACTACGCTGTTTTTCACTATTTTGCAAGTTAGTAGAGTAGAGAGGCGCCTAATTGTAACAAATAATAATGTAACACCAATTAATCACGTTAAATTTTCTCCGCTCTATAATTTAATTTATTACCTGATACCAAACCCCTCATCTATTCTATTCATCACGTACTACACCAACGCAATTTTGTTTAACACATTCAATATCGTGATTTAACAGAAGCTCCAAAACTTTCCCACTAAATTTAATTAAAATTTCTTCGGCCAAATGCGTGGTAAAAGTTTGACAGTTCAGTCTCAACCACACGCATTTTCGATTAGCATTACGTAAAGTGTTAAAATTAACGAACAGATAAAAAATTGCCGATCGATGAGTACAGGTTTTTATTACGTACAAGTGGATCACTAGATCAAATTTATTACAACATCGGAGAGATATATAGTAAATTTTTTCTCAACTGATGTAATGTTACCACATTTCTTGCATACTTTTACCGAAATCATTTCTTAAATAGTTTTGAGAAAAAATCGTACATAGAAAAATTAATGAGAGGAGATATCTTTTAAATGTAATACATTATTACGATACTTATACGTCATCGATATAAACCAATCAGAGCCAGTTTGACATGAAATTTAGCTGAAAATTGAAGGACACTGCTGCTATGACAATATTTTATTATTATCAGTTTTCGCGATTACAGCGCCATCTATCAGGCTGACAAAAAGTAAGTTAAGAAAATTTTTCTTACTTTTTAACGAGGAATCTGAATCTGCAATAAAAAATAGGGGTTCCTATTAAAAAAAATGAGTTGATCTTGTTTTAGCGACAACAGCGCCACCTGGGTGAAAAACAATATTACATAATTATGTTCCTCTTCTGTACGATATTTTTCACCCAGGTCATTTCTGCGTAAAATGTTTTGTTTTCGAAATATTTTCGAAAAACATGTTAAATGCCTCACCCGGTATATGTCAAAATCCTGACATATTTGCAAAGTAGTAAAGCTATTCGAAAGGTGATAATCTTCTTCGCGATTTCGCAGTAAAACTATAACTTGTTCCATTTTTGAAGAAGATGCCGTAATCCCATTTGCATCTAGAGCTCCGTGAACAAAACAATTGAACATCTAGGAATTTCTATCCAATTTGCCGCATGACAAAAGAATCATTTTCGATTTCAAAACATCCTGGGCAGCCATGTGCCATGAGTAACATTAACATCTGAATATCACTTGTCCAGCTCGGCATGGCCTACTCGATAAAGGCTGAATTACATTATACTTTTTTCGTCTATAGATTTATGCTAGATTTCTAGTTCAATTTCCATACGGGATTCGTTCGAGTTTCGTACTTTATTTCCGAACTATTCACATTCCATCGAAAATCTTCGATTTTTTCTGACCCAAAACTTTTAAAGGTTGGTCAAACTGACTGCACACTCAACTGGTGTGGTCACCACACGACTTTCTTATACACAACTTTGCACTTGACACACGTTTGACATAATAGAATAACTGACGTAACTGACTAAGCTTGTTTGTTTTCAAGCAATTATGATTATTGAAATGTATTAATTAAAAATATAGTTTAGTTTTTTCTAAACATAGAATTAATTTAACGATAATTTGTTAACATTTTACATTTGAAACATTTTGTATTGCTACTTCCATATTTGAAATAAATTGATTTTATTGTTGTGTTTTTTAAAAATTTCCTCTTCCGATTTTCGAAATGTGACCAAAATATGTTCAGCTCTGCGAAATATCCTAAACTTTATAAATACCAAGTTTCATAATTTTATCTGTTGAGAAAATGGTCAAAACGGATTTAGATGACCTCAAAACATGTATTTCCGCGAAAATCCCGGTATCGAATTTTTTCATGATACCTAAACTTATTTATACTTATACTGTATACTCGTATTATAAGAAAATAAAAATAGAGCCAGGCGTAATATTTCTTTACTAGAAAAAGTATGGAAATCAAACGGAACTCGGATGGGTATTTCTGATTTACATTATACTAGAAATGGCTAGGAACTTCTCGGATGAATCTCGAACTAGAATCTACACGAAAAAAGTATAATGTAATTCAGTCTTTACAATAAAAACTTGCCAAGAACGAAGCCTCATAGTTCATACAAGAGAACGCATCGCTCAGAATTTAATACCTACGGCGACCCTGGTATTTAGAGATGGCACGCAATAGAAGGCACATCCTCTTTTACGGGACTGTGGACCTTATTGCGAAAGGGTTTATGGAAAAATATATGCTTGGTTTTGTAAAGCATATTAAAAATCCGGCTACTGAACAAATAGAGTCATTGTGAATTGTTTTTGTTGAATGAGCCTTTATTTTGGTAATTATCATACTTATTTATATAATGATGTATTTCTTAACTCTTATGGTTTTTATAGAGTTTAAGAGTAGGTACAGAAAGTTTTCAGCGGCCATGTTTCATTATGAATCGCCGAATGCGATAATATACAGTAGGTACCTACTAGAATTTTTCGTAGAAGGCCAAGAAAAATAATTTTCGGGCACTCGACCCTAACCGGAACAGAAACGAAATCCGGTACAAACCGCAGCTAGTTTAGCGAACCAAACCGAACCGTTAAAAATAATTTGGCAAACCCATAACCGAGGGCCAACCGATAATTGTGAACGAATTTTTAAAATTAATTGCTTGTTATTTAATAAATCATTGAATTTTAAAATTTTCGATTTGTCTATTTCTGTTTAAAAAATTTATATAATGTACTTACCTAGTTTTTAAAATAACGATATAAAAATTGATAAACATTGTATTTAACTATACAATAATAATTCTAATAATTTAGCCTACAAAATTTTAAAAACAATATTGTATTAAAATTTCAAATGTGATTTTTCTCTGTGTCGATATCACAAAAATGGTAAGAGATACGGACTTGATTTTGTCACCATTGAATTCCTCGCGTATATACAAATTATCAGGAATAAATTCCGATGGGTACATCTTTTATGAAAGATTATCGAAAATCGCACAAACTCTTAGGGTATGATTTTGTCAGTTTTTAACAAACCTTCATAAAAACTAAAAGTTTATTTAGTAAAATGCCGTAATCCTTCAACTTTCAGTTTTTAATTCCGTTGTCCTTAAATAATTATTAATTATTGTAATTAATGAGACAGCTATGACTTCAATTACGTATTTCTATAGTCACCAGTATTAATAGGAGTTCCAACCATATATTGCAATATTTTTATTTAACAATAATTAATTATTACACGAACATTTATGACGAAAAAATAGATTTTGTATTTTTTTCTATTTTATGTTGTAGTAGGAACGTTATAAATATTCATAAAACATAAAAATAACAGAATAGTGACTAAGTTCTATAATATGTGTTGAATCAATCAAAATCGAGAATATAATTGGACACCCACTCAAAATTACCATATAATTTCCATATGAAATTTCCATTTTGATTGTTGTCACATTTGCAAACCTTGAAAATTAATCAAAATTTTACCCACACATTTATTTACTTAATATAATAATCGAGATGCATTGTTTTGTAACTGTTAATTGCAGGAAAATTACCTATAAGTATTTTTACCGCATAATGTGTGAAATATGGTAAGTTAAAATAATAAAATATGGAATTTATTGTCATTCTATGTGGAAATTTCTTGGAGATGGGAATTATTTATTGAACCTTTTAATAAAAATTTAATTGCAATAAATTAACGCAGGAATTAATTAGAAAACTAGTCACATAACTGGAAAATTTTCTTTTACATTTATTAACATTCAAAATAGCATTTTTGCATTTCTGTTCTGCGTGTAAAAAGGTATGGTTTAATTATTAAGTGTTGTATGCCCGATTTTTTAAAAAATAATTTTGACAAAGGTTTAAAAAAATATGCTGTGGCCACCACAGTATATTTGCCCGACTATAAGTTTTAATAACTTGCTTTCCTAAAAGGCTTTAATTTTATACTTCATTCAGCAAAATTTTAATAAATTTTTCTTTTTCTCCGAAAGATTCTTCGATTAGAATTCTTACCCAGAGATTTATAATTTAATAATACTTGACAAAATTTAAATGAGTTTTGGAGAAACAATTGAAAATCGCCTGAATGTCAATTTTACATTTCTACTAAACTTCCCTCCCCGAGAGCTTAATTTTTTTTTAAGTTAACCAACATCCAGACAGACACACAGACCGACTTTTTTTAAGCCATAATTTTTGGGTTCAGTAAGGTCAAAAAATCCCCCTTATTATATAGAGTGAATTTTTTTTATCGGGAAACACGGGATTTTTCAAACTCATGGTTACAAATTTGACAGCAATGTATTATTCTTGAACAACATAAGGTATTTGGGCAGTTGTAATAGTTCCAAGGGACGTTACCAACTTGAACTTATAATAGTTCAATGTATACATTGTATTTCCAGGTTGCAGTAGTGTGATACCAATAAACAAATTCAAATTTATTTTCTATTTCATTTTAAAAAGAACGCTTAATACATTGCTGTCAGTATCCATTATTCAATTTATTAATCAATAAGTTTTTTTCATTTTATTGTGTCAAAAGTTGTTGAAAATGGAACGTATTCTAATTCTTTTATAAATTAGTCAATTTATTGATCAAAAAAATTGAGTAGTGTCAAAAGTCATAAAAGTTCGACTCATCCCTCATCCACCTTTGACACCACATTTACCTTTATTGCAAAGGCAATACCTCTAAATCCTCTGTCGCAACACTACCATTCTCTTCTCCCCATTTTGGATCACTTAGATCACCTCGTGGATCACTTGAGATCACTTTGCATCTTCGCACGACTTGTGCCGTTAGCACGTAGATGCATTAAGTCGTGACTAAGTTCACTATGAATTCACTATCATCATCTTAAGATGCACATGCATCACAAGAAATAGACGACTCGTAGAAGAGTCGTAAAGACCTTGTTGAGAAACCAATCGCCGCAGGATTGTCGCATGATTTAGTTATTGATTGTGAAATTCGGGTAATTATTTCTGATCTGATAGGATGTTTATTATTAATTGCTGATTGAATTGGGTTAGATTTTTTGAATTGAAATAGTTTGGTTTACAAGGTTGATTAGAATAAGTGAACGGATTTTTCACACGTATTTTATTCGAGCAATGGTTGAAGTAATACTTGCAATAATACTGTAATATTTTATTTTGTTTATGAATCTTACAAACATTAAACTAATTCTTGCAAATTCAATGTCAGTTTATCTGCATAAAAATATCTTTTGTGCTTTAAACTATACATTTCAGTACCACTTGGTTTCAAGAACCTTCATGCAAAATTTCATAAGGATCAGGCAAATTAATGGTCTAAATTCTATACATTTTTGACCACCACTCTTAATTGTACCATCAAATTAAAACAAACCTTAAAATTGAATGCGAAATTTCATGAAGATCGAACAAACGCTTTAGAACTTGATGTATAAGAGCCTAATGTAGTGAAGTTGCGCGCAGCAAAAACATGCTTTTGAATAGCGATTGAAATTGAGACTAATTTTGGTCGGATCGATTTAATTTTTTTTTTCATTTAAAGATAAAGATGAACTCCGCATCCGCTTAGTGTTGAAATTTTAGTTTTATTTTTTGTTTCAATTTTACAATGCCATAAACTTGTCATAATTTGCCTTACTTCACATAACTGTTACTCAATATATCAACAAAAATTGCAAATTTCAACACTAGACGGATCTAGATTGAACTTTTATCTTTGAAATGAACCCTTGTTTGTGTTCAAATGTAGTACCAATTTTAATCCCCCTACGAGAGCGCGTTCACTATTGTTGCCTTTGTTCGACACTTTAAGTCTGTATAAATCTATGCTTTTCTCGCAGACAGCTACATTCGGTCCTTAACCCCCATCCTTTTATAGTCCAAACAAATTTAATAAACATAATTTATGATCCGATATCAAAAAAACTATCATTCTTATTTCTTATTCTTAATATGGTATATACCGAATTTCGTTACAAAAGAACACGATCAAAAGAGACAAACATTGCGTTCATTAGAGCAATTTTAATTTTTAAACAAACAATAATAATATAGGGTGCTTCAGACCACCCGTACCCCCGAATATCTCGCGAAAAACAAAACGGATTGAGAAACCAAAAAAAAATTTCATATATAATATCCCAAGTGCATGTCAAATTGTCGACAATTACATGCACGACGGATATTCGAAGGACTATTTCCCGATTAAAATTTAGCCAAACGCTGTTTCTCTCATGAAAAATAAAGCAAAATTGAAAAACTTCTTTTGACAGCAAGTCAGAATCACTTTGCAACGCCGTATCCAAATACGATAATTTTGCACTAGTGCAAATTATCGATAATTTGCATAAGTGCAAAATTATCGTGTAATTCTACGTTGATTGGTCGACATTCAGAAATGTCAGACTTCTGATTGGCTTAAATTTTATAAGGGAAATAGTCTTACAAATTGTTTTTATATCACAGAATCCTAGTGTTGCCGTCTAGATCAAGACTTTCTAGACTCTTGTCTTGTCTTGTCTAGATTATCAAGACAAGACTGGCAAAAGTCTTGTCTTGAAATTTCAAGACAAGACAAGACTTTGTTATTCTAGATCAAGACTCTTGACAAATTTCTAGACAATTTTCAAGACTCTAGATTAACGAGTAAGTTGTAGGTAATATGAATTTTTTACTCCCATATAGGTAGGTACATTATAAGATAAGTACAAAGTTTCAACCAAAATTTAAAGTATTGCTTTCAATGCAAATTAAGAAAGTTTACTTGTAATGATAATAGATACAACAGAATATATTCTAGCAATATTTCTATAATTCGAGAAAATTGTTATATTAAAAAATATACTGCAATTTTGATAAAATATATGAAGTAGTTACCATTCAAAACAAGATAACAAAATCCTTTCAAAATCTGTGTGCGAACAAAAACAAAAAAACTATACATTATAGTGATAGACCTTAGGTATAAGAAAAACATAATGTATAAAATTTGAAAAGAAAAGCCCATTATTGGTATGCCGGTATACGTAAATGCGTTACAGCTCAAACAGTTTTGATATAGGCTCATAATATCACCAAAATACAGGGGAAAATAGCGGTAAAAAATAAACATATCTTTCAACAATATAAAATAAGTATATAATACGAAGCTCATGCCACTCGAGCTTGAATAGCTTGATAAAGGCGGGACGTAATCCAGGAATTTAAACATAATAACGCGTATGCGCAGGTTAATCAAGAGTCTTGAGAACCTATCTAGAGTCTTGTATCTAGACAAGACAAGATCAAGACTTTTGAATCTAGACTTAGACTTACTAAAGTCTTGTCTTGAAATTTCAAGACAAGACAAGATTTGCAAAGTCTTGTCTTGTCTTGTCTAGACGGCAACACTACAGAATCCGAATCTGCAATAAAAACTGGGAGTTACCACTTAAGATAACGAAGTAACCCTCTCCTCCTCCCTGGGGGTGCCTATTGCTTGTTCCAATTTGCAGAAATTTATGCAGATAAAGTGCATAAAAATTGCTATCTGAAAACGGTTTCGAGCGCGACCTTAAAAGATAGATATTGTGTGAATTTTCAATTTTTAATATTTCTGGTTAAAATATAACTTTAGTTTTGTTTCATCATCTATTGTCAATAAATTAAAATTTTATCTTAGTTTAATCTTCAAAGGGCAAAATTTAAATATAAACAACCTAACAAGTGCTTTATTGTTAGCATCCTTAAAAACATCTTAACAACTTAATTGACTTAAAAATTTGAAAGTCTAATTCAAAACTTGTGAAGAGTGACATTTATTTTATTAGTCAATAAAGATAATTTTTTTGTGAAATATCAGAAATATGAAAGCAAAGATGATTTCTCAATTACTGGTTCAAATTTAGTAACGCATACGTGTGATCCAAATTATTTACATTCGACTCGAATTAGTGAAAGGATGGCAGCAATAATTCAAGATTGCCAACGCAAGAACATTAAAGTTTAACAATTACCAGTAAATTTAAACCAACAGGCTTTATAAGGCATTTAGCAATCATTAGCCGTTTTATTAGTGAAATAAAGAAACTAAAGCAAAGTTATGCAATAACAATTTATAGCAAGTACTTTTTCGAATTTTACAAACAAAAATTGAGGATATGACAGTAATCAAACTCTTAACAAGATTTTTGGGCTTCTCGCTAATTAGGCCTATTGTGCGAAAAAACAATAGATCATTCAAAATTCTTATAAGTGGGCCAGAACTATAAAAATGCCAATTACTAGAAAAATGATTTCTATTTGTATTTCAGAACGAACATATATCGTGTAATACAAGACGATAAATCTTTGGAATTTGGAACAAGAAAACAAATGATAATATTTACGAGGCCTGTTTAGATCCTAAAATCTAGCATAAAATATACTAACGTAGCGAGTGTTTTGTGGCTAGTAGAAGAATGGTAAAATTGCATTTCAACAAGGATTATATAGCTACTTAAAAGATCCAATTACATGTTGTGCCTTTTTAAAATGTTAATAAAAAAATTGTAGGTACATGATTATAAAAATTTCGAAAATTTCATAAAAATTTCCAATTTATACAAGCACGGTCCATGATAGACAATTATTTTTAAAATTTTAAAAAGGCACATCTGTAGATCCATTCTTTCTCTATTAAATGTTTATAAAAACATTATCTTGAAGTCAGAATAAATAATTATACTATTATAAGTAAATTGTCCTTAATTTTGTAAATTTCTTGAAAATGCTTTTTGATGATTCGAAATCATCATATCAAATCAAATAGGTACCGTAACTTTTACTCTAAATATGATACTTCCTGTATATTATGATTGTTTTAGCAATAATTATGTAATTATGACACTCGCCTGCGGCTTGTGTGTAGTTAACCCTTATGCGCATGAGTAATTTCCATTGTTACGAAAAATAAAATGTATATTTTTAATTATATATATACTTAGCAGTTACACAAAAGATATTGTATATAATTCGTCTGCGAAATGAGTTTACTGTCCACAAGAATTTTTAAGTCTCGGCCAAAAATTCTGTCTGATGCTAAACAGACATTTCGCAGCCTTGGTATACAAATAACTAATTTAAATATCACGAAATAGAAAAATTCCTTCAATCTGGACTAAATATTGAAAACAAATTATTTCCATTTTGTTTAATAATTAATTTCACAATAAAATATCGCCTAAATTTATTCATAAAGAAATGACAAAAATATTTGGATTAAATTTTCTCCACAAAAATATTTAAAAAATTAATAACTACTATCCGCTACTCGTCTGCTCACGCATCGTTTTTACGGTTAGTTAATCCGTAACAATTCCCACGAAATTACCTAATCCCGAAGACATCCGACCTCGCCCGAGCACTCCCGAAGCACGTGCGCAAAAGAGAAAATTGTTTAATTTAATTTAATAACAAAATTTAAAAGAAAAACTTACTATGCATGTGAAACTAAGATGACACTAATTATTTGTATTAACAAATCTTGCATGAAATTTTATGATAAATTATTATGATTATTTGCGACTCTTTTAGGAGAGAAAGTAAAAGTAATTTAAGGAAAATAAAATACAGGAAGAGCGGTAGAAATTACTGATTGTTGTAGTATACTTTACTATTACTAAGTAAGTATGTATTGTTGATGTTATATTACTGGTGATATATTATGCATCATTATTATAAAATTATGACTAGTTAGTAGGTTATCTATCTTGTATTTTAAATTAATGACTGTGAATATAATATGTCGAGAGCACCTATAGCTATATACAATATTAGGTTATAAATTATAGTATTAATCTTTAATTTGGTGGATGAAAAGTAATAATTTATACAGCATTATCAAAATATAATTGAGGAAATATGACATAGGTATCTAATGCATAATATATTCATATTATGAGGTAGAAAATTACTCGAAATGCAGTCAATTATATACTTTATTCACGAATCCGACGTTTATTATATTTATGAATCAAGTAGTGTGAGACACATTCAGTATAAAGGCGGGTTTACATTGGTCGTGTAAATGGGTTAGTTATACTAGTACTATTAGCTCGCCAGACCGCTACTCATCCAATGTAGCCAACAGAAGCTAGTGCCAGTACTAGTACTAGTAATAGGAAGGTAGTAGAAGAAGCAAAACTGAGTGTTTAAAGGCTAAGTCAAGTTGGCCCTACCACATAAATATTTATAAATAAAAATTATATTATCGGTTTGCGCTTGTATTGCGCTCTATCGCTCCACAAATATTTTTTTTGCGCTGCTCTACTTTTGCAGTAATTCAAAGAACAAGTTAGGAAGGGCCAAGTTGACATTAGCCTTTCCTTTATGAAAATTTTAAAATTTTCATAATTATTTCAATAGCTCTTCGTATGCGCTCTTTTGCGCCATAAATATAAAATTTTGCGCTAGCATACATTTTATGTTATTAACAATCAAAATTGGGAGGGCCAAGTTGACAACAAAAAAAAAGTTAATTGTTATTATATTTTTGTATTGCATTTTAATATAAATATCTTGCGCTCTATTGCTCCATAAATTATTTTTTTTGCGCTGCTCTTATTTAGTAGTAATTGGAAGAGTTAGTTAGGAAGGGCCAAATTGACGGTAGCCTTCCCTTTTGACTATTTAACAATTTTCATTATTGTATGAATGACCCTTCATATGCGCTCTATTGCGCCAGTAAAATAAAATTTTGCGCTTTCACCAAATTCGTTTTATTAAAAATTTAATTTGGCAGGGCTAAGTTGACGAGAAAAAAAAATGTAATAATATTATTTTTTTACTTTGGTATTAAATCTATTATGTATTGCGCTCTTTTGCTCCGTTCTTATTTTTTTTTGCGCTTTGTTTATATAGCAGTAATTTACATAATTCATCCGTATAGGTAAAATCAAAGTCAGTAGATATAGGTTTCACTTATATATTCTTTCAATATTAAATTAATGGTCCTTGTATTATGTGGTATTAAAAAAAATACACTGGTTGCATTAAAATTGGAGTTATAAGGAATTTTTTTTAAAGCACTAAGTAAGAGATAGCCGTATACTAAGGAAAAATTCTGGCCGGAAACTGAGCTTCCCACAAAAAATTGCTTTTTACATTCCACAATACCTGTAAAGGGCGGGATTTCTGGAGGTCGGATAACTCAAATACGAATTACTCAAAAATGTTGATATTTGGTATTATACATTTGAATACAAATTGGAAGAGCTCATTAGATTTTGGTACCTACAAATATCTTCACTGGAAGTAATATTTTTTGAAGAGTGCAAACATTAATTGTCAATTTTTTTTTATAAATTTGGATAAATAATATACCTAGTATTTATTTGTAATGACAATAAAGAGGAAAAGTTATTTGCAACTTACACGTTATCAAAAAATTGTCTTTATCTGGTAGCATTAAAGATAGAAAAATCTGACGTGGACACCACATGACTTCCTTGTACGCCTATTAAACTGTTCATACTTTTCTTAATAACTAAAATGTAGAATAATATAAAAATATAATAATCGTATTTGATTTATGCTCAAAATGCAAAAAAAATACCAAGAGTAAAGTGCCCTTTTGGCACGGACGATCGCAACCAAAAATATTAGGTGATCAACTAGATGCAACATGAGTCTCAAATTCAAAATTTTAACTTTCTACGACATACCGTTTATGAATAATGCGAAAATATCAATTAGTGTCCCTTTGGCACGGACGATCGCAACCAAAAATATGAGGTGATCAACTAGATGTAACATGAGTCTCAAATAAAAAATTACAACTTTGTACGACATACTGTTTTTGAATAATGCGAAAAATACCGAATAGTGCCCCTTTGGCACGGACGATCGCAATAAAAATAGGAGGTGCACAACTAGATGCTATAACAGTCCTAAATAAAAAATTTCAACTTGCTACGTCTAACCGTATTTGAGTTATGCGACATACATACGTCCGTCCGTCCGTACGTACGTACAGACGTCACGACGAAACTAGTCATAATGGATTCAGAAAAGGTCAAAACGGATATTTCCCGCCGTATCTAGAAAACTGACTTATAAACATAAATGTATATCTACGTACAATCCGGCGAATGAATCTTTTGATATGCTTTTGATGCAGATTTTTCATTACTTATTAATTTTCTAGATTTGCACCTTCTACTGTTATATTTTCCTGTTTGAATAGTCTAGATTTTTACTCTTCTGTGTTGAAGCCTTTCTCTGTTCAACTACTACAAAACATTTATAATACCTTACATCTTATCACTTAGGTATATGGAGTTAGTGTCAACGTGTCACCTGTCAATATTTTTTACACAGAAACAAAAATCAACCTATTATGATAAATTAAATTTTTCTATTATTTCCTTGTACGGAGTAATAAGGAAATATTGTAATCGCGAAAAATTTCGGTTCTCAGATTTTGACGGAAATATCCGTTTTGACCTTTTCTGAATCCATTATGACTAGTTTCGTCGTGACGTCTGTACGTACGTACGGACGGACGGACGTATGTATGTCGCATAACTCAAATACGGTTAGACGTAGCAAGTTGAAATTTTTTATTTAGGACTGTTATAGCATCTAGTTGTGCACCTCCTATTTTTATTGCGATCGTCCGTGCCAAGGGGGCACTATTCGGTATTTTTCGCATTATTCAAAAACAGTATGTCGTACAAAGTTGTAATTTTTTATTTGAGACTCATGTTACATCTAGTTGATCACCTCATATTTTTGGTTGCGATCGTCCGTGCCAAAGGGACACTAATTGATATTTTTCGCATTATTCATAAACGGTATGTCGTAGAAAGTTAAAATTTTGAATTTGAGACTCATGTTGCATCTAGTTGATCACCTAATATTTTTGGTTGCGATCGTCCGTGCCAAAAGGGCACTTTACTCTTGGTATTTTTTTTTGCATTTTGAGCATAAATCAAATACGATTATTATATTTTTATATTATTCTACATTTTAGTTATTAAGAAAAGTATGAACAGTTTAATAGGCGTACAAGGAAGTCATGTGGTGTCCACGTCAGATTTTTCTATCTTTAATGCTACCAGATAAAGACAATTTTTTGATAACGTGTAAGTTGCAAATAACTTTTCCTCTTTATTGTCATTACAAATAAATACTAGGTATATTATTTATCCAAATTTATAAAAAAAAATTGACAATTAATCTTTGCACTCTTCAAAAAATATTACTTCCAGTGAAGATATTTGTAGGTACCAAAATCTAATGAGCTCTTCCAATTTGTATTCAAATGTATAATACCAAATATCAACATTTTTGAGTAATTCGTATTTGAGTTATCCGACCTCCAGAAATCCCGCCCTTTACAGGTATGGTGGAATGTAAAAAGCAATTTTTTGTGGGAAGCTCAGTTTCCGGCCAGAATTTTTCCTTAGTATACGGCTATCTCTTACTTAGTGCTTTAAAAAAATTCCTTATAACTCCAATTTTAATGCAACCAGTGTATTTTTTTTAATACCACATAATACAAGGACCATTAATTTAATATTAGAAGAATATATAAGTGAAACCTATATCTACTGACTTTGATTTTACCTATTCGGATGAATTATGTAAATTACTGCTATATAAACAAAGCGCAAAAAAAAATAAGAACGGAGCAAAAGAGCGCAATACATAATAGATTTAATACCAAAGTAAAAAAATAATATTATTACATTTTTTTTTCTCGTCAACTTAGCCCTGCCAAATTAAATTTTTAATAAAACGAATTTGGTGAAAGCGCAAAATTTTATTTTACTGGCGCAATAGAGCGCATATGAAGGGTCATTCATACAATAATGAAAATTGTTAAATAGTCAAAAGGGAAGGCTACCGTCAATTTGGCCCTTCCTAACTAACTCTTCCAATTACTACTAAATAAGAGCAGCGCAAAAAAAATAATTTATGGAGCAATAGAGCGCAAGATATTTATATTAAAATGCAATACAAAAATATAATAACAATTAACTTTTTTTTTGTTGTCAACTTGGCCCTCCCAATTTTGATTGTTAATAACATAAAATGTATGCTAGCGCAAAATTTTATATTTATGGCGCAAAAGAGCGCATACGAAGAGCTATTGAAATAATTATGAAAATTTTAAAATTTTCATAAAGGAAAGGCTAATGTCAACTTGGCCCTTCCTAACTTGTTCTTTGAATTACTGCAAAAGTAGAGCAGCGCAAAAAAAAATATTTGTGGAGCGATAGAGCGCAATACAAGCGCAAACCGATAATATAATTTTTATTTATAAATATTTATGTGGTAGGGCCAACTTGACTTAGCCGTGTTTAAATGGTATTTATTTAAAAATCTTTTGTGACGATCGATTTCGCCTATGTAGGCATCCTCAGGTCGCAGCTGAAACATTGTTTTTACAAATTTGAGGCTAGTTGTGTTTATATAAAGATAAGTATACAAATACATTTAAATATACATAAAAAAGTATTAATAAAAAATCTGCTGTGGCCACCACACGACCTCTCGCCTAATTCTGCTTATTCTACTAATCTAATAAATAGTTTTACTTACATTTTAATAGTTTCATGTTCATGTAATATGTAAACGATAATGTAAACCAATATGCAAGCAAAAGATGTCAACTGTACTGTCACTGTCATAATAATTCAAATTTTATGTAGAAACAAATTTCATATCATGGACAACAAGATACTGGAATTTCAAAAAAATGGAATATTAATTGTACTTTATTTTATTGTTAAATACTT
Organism: Agonum fuliginosum; assembly: GCA_947534325.1. Lineage (NCBI taxonomy): Eukaryota > Metazoa > Arthropoda > Insecta > Coleoptera > Carabidae > Agonum > Agonum fuliginosum. The sequence continues at coordinate 47,316,430 of OX384029.1, forward strand.
CCAGATTCAGCAATTTGTATTTATAATTAACTGTACACATAGATAATCACAATTTCTTTTATTTTTAATTGCAAAAATTGTCATAAATAAATAATGTACTAATATATTTAAGGAAAACTTTTCTAAACTTCTAAAAGTACTACTTCCGGTTTGCGGATTTCTACCAAAATCTTATCCGGTGTTAAGATACTTATTAAAACCTTAAATATGAAATTTGGTTATAAACGGTTTGATACTTTTTAAGTTATCGTGGACGAAAAATCGTCGGTTCATACAAACACACAAACGCACAAACACACAAACACACACACACACACACACACACACACACACACACACACACACACACACACACACACACACACACACACACACACACACACACACACACACACACACACACACACACACACACACACACACACAAACACACACACACACACACACAGACATCATCGTGAAAATAGTAAATTCGTATTCTAGAGACCCTGAAACGTGCTTAACCACCAAAAACTCATACTCGAAAATTTTGACCCATTACAATACCTCTCTTATAGAATATGAGGCGAGAGGTAATATTAATAAGCTACTGAGGAATGAAACAAAAATTCATAGTCGTGGAAAAAATTTAAAATATTATATGAAAAGCACATGTTAAAAATGAGGTTATGTAGTAAATATAAAAATGTGAGACATTGTATTTTAGAAATAATAAAAAGATAAGTTATTAATACTAACCGTCTTAAGACACGTCTTATTACATTAATTTGTAAAAATAATGTTTCAGCTGCGACCTGAGGATGCCTACATAGGCGAAATCGATCGTCACAAAGGATTTTTTAAATAAATACCATTTAAACACTCAGTTTTGCTTTTTTTACAACCTCCTATTATTAGGTATACGTAGTTAATGAAACACTGCCTGCATAGTGGCAAAAATGAAATTTTCGGTGGTAGTTGTATTACATTTTTATAGTATTTATGTTTCTTCGGTAGTTATGTTATAGTTTCCTCTTCTATATTAGTACAATTTACTTTCGTAATATTTCCTAAAAAATCTCTATATCACGATTTATGAATTAACGAATTAAGAAATTTAACCTTAAGCCAAAGTCAAATGCTAAGTCGCTAGTTAAGATGATCTAACTGACTCGTCAAAATCGCATTCCGCAAAATATCAAAGAGTGCCATGAATCACGCATCTATTCACTTGTTTCTTACATTCAAATGTTTATTTTTAGCCAATAAGAAAGGGAAAATAACTTGGCATGATGTCAACACTTTATTTTGTTTTGGTATCGTCATGGTGATGATAACATATTGTTATTAACTGTAAATGTTAAATGCGGTAAGGAGTATTTGTCTAGAAATTGTAGGTAGGGACATAAATATTTATGATTTATTGCATGGTCATAAAAACACATGTGCATACATAACTGTGTAAATGGAAATTATTCTTACATGTCGATATTTCTCTTCAACAAGAATACAAGAAGATTTTGTAAGTAATGCCGAAAATTATTTAATAATTCCAGTAATTCTTTAGATATAGTCGAGGATTTTTTTAATAATTCAAATTATTTTGTAGGGGTAGGTACATCATAAATAATTCTGGTAATTCAAGAATTCAAGAATTCAAGTGCGACTGATTGAATTCATATGAGATCAAACATTTTGTATTTTATCTACTATTGAATTTTCTTACATTATTTCGTTATAGTTCATTACAGACTACAGAACTGATCTAAACATAAAATTTTAAAATTAAAGGTATTCATTTATCTTTATCGTACATTTACCACCCAATTTGGGTGTGGCAGCCTCACATATTGTGAATCATCCAATCCATGGTATAAATAACAAATAACTTACTGTAACTCACAGTTTGAGTTTGTTATTAGAGGAGAGTACACTATTGGGAATATTTTTGTGCAGTTTACAGGAATGTGTATGCTGGAGTGGAACCGAAACTGTGTTGTCAGAATTCTTTAATAATTTCAGTAATTCTTGAAAAGGCATAAAATTATTTAAGTATTAATCAGAGCTGGACAAGTACAGGCTTGAAAGTACTTAAGTATTAAGTACAAGTACTGGAAACGGAGTGCAATCAAGTACTAAGTACAAGCTTTTTGAAAGTACAAGTACTCATTAAAATTATTTAAGTATTTTTCAAGTACCTTACTTGCATGGGCGTCCGCAAATTTTTAATATTGAATAGAAATAGAAAATCTACTTTAATGGTATAGCGTATAGCGTACTCTATTATTTATTAAATACAAAGTACCTACCAATGATATATTTTATTGTTGACGTTGTTGAAAAGCACTCAAAAAAAATTCCGGAAATAATTAATGCACATCATGTGATATTATAAGTGATAATTTTATAATTATTCCGATTTTCCTAGACGTGTTTAGAAAATCGGAAAATTTGTGAGTAATTCTGATAATTACTATTCGGGACATTAATTAATAACACCGATATTTCGGAAGTCTAGTAATTCTGACAAATAAATAATAATTATTTCAGAAATGCACAATAAGAGTGTCAAAAACGATCTTTAAAGTTTTTTTTTAAGTTCATAAAAATTCTTGCTGTTATTAAAATCATCTCAGCACATTTTTCTGTTGGAATTCATCTTGACCTTTCCCAATTCGTCACAACAACAATGCCTCATATATTTGCCAATAGTGGAATCTTCTTCAGGCAGATGTCGTAGCGGTTATGAGAACTTTCTCACCAGGTGAAAGGTCGCGAGTTCGAGTCTTTACTGCGCGATAGAGAAACAGAGAAAGCAACGAGTGAAGCGACATCCTCGTGAACTATGGATTCGACAAGCCTTGAAGACAACACGATGTGATGAAGATTACTATGTGATGCTGTGTCATTGTAATATATTATAGGAGATATTGGTATCCAATCGGCAATCGGTTTCGTAATTGGTGGATATGCTTCTGATTTTTGTATGTTTTTCACTTTTAGTTTCAACTTTCAAGTATCGAAAATGATAAAAATAAAAAACACTGACTGAACTTTTCTTAAAAATGTGTTTAAACATTTGAACCGCAGGGACTCGAACCGCATAACACCAATTTCGAATAAAAAAAATTTTCCTTTCGGAAAAACGAAATTTTTTTATTGGCCCGCGATTTTTGTTCCTGTTGCGGTTGGGTTCGTGTCACTGTTTAAAATTTAATTTTAAATAAAATATCATAAAGTATTAAGAGACCCGTCTACCTCCTAAAATATGTCATAAAACGTACCTAAGATTACTAACGTAACGAGTGTTTTGTGGCCAGTACAAGCATGGTAAAATTGTATTTCAACAAGAATGATATACTTCAAGGATCAATATTAACGGTTGTGCCGTTTAAAATTTTTAATAATTGTACATGATTTACACGGTTATATCACTTGATAGAAATTGATTTTTAAAATTTCAAAAAGGCACATCTGTAAATCCATTCTTTCTCTATTAAATGTTTATAAAAACGTTACCTTAGGCAATAATAAACTAACAGTTTACTCGCAACGAAAACACCTTTACAGTATTTTTTAACTTCAAAATGACATTGCATTGCTAGGATGCGGTAAAGTACGAGTTTCGGGCTGGTTTCAGGCAGTCGTAGTAGTGGGGAAAAGAGTGGAATAGAAAAAAAGTAAAATCGACAGTATTCTAGAAATTCGGGAAAAAACCTAGAGTATGATAATGGAACGACTCAAATAAACAATCAGTCATTTAACTGCACATAAAAATTCCCTTGTGCTGTGCACAATATGTGAGGCTACCATACTCAAATTGTTGTAAAAGTTGTAACAGATAATATGTATTAATGTATATGTTTTTTATAATCCGTTATGGAGCGACCTGCTTTATCTGTACCTATAAGATCTAAGAAAAACTTCTGTTGCTAAATAGAATTTTCCACACATATTTGAAATGTCGAAGGTCGTCATCATCCTCTTCTTCGTGTGATCTCACGACATCGAAGAATGCGTAGCTCTTCAAGGTTTGCGCTAAACGTGATCTTCATTCTAATGTTCTCAACTATTCAACTGTTCAACATTCAACTGTTTGTAATGCTTAATGGAGAATTAAAAACGTGAAAGCAATCAAGCAAATTGCTGAAGATTTTGATGGAATCGGTTATGAAGGTTTACAGATTGTTCCGGTTAGTGGCTGGGAATTAATTTGTCTTCACGGATTCCATTATACCGATTGCGAAACGATTATTTGATCTTGAAGAACGTAAACCTTTTAAAAAGTAATTATAGTAAGTAATATAAAGAGTTAATGTTTTGAGTTATCTAGTAAATATTATTGTTTCCAAAAAGAAAATCAATTGATATTGCCCACTGATGGATTATATATTATTATTATTATTATTATTATTATTATTATTATTATTATTATTATTATTATTATTATTATTATTATTATTATTATTATTATTATTATTATTATTATTATTATTATTATTATTATTATTATTATTAATACACAACGTCCAACAGGCCAAAGCCCAATAACAGGACTGAAACAAACGAAATACAAAGATATTACAAATACATAAAGAAATACAATAATTAAGTTACAAATTATAACATTAGAATAAAATATAAAATCAATTAAAGTACAATAAAATAATATTAATTATGTCTTGAATTTTTCGTCTCATTCTCATCTCGTCTCGAAATTACGAAACGAGAACCAATAAATGTATCGTTCCGGAATTTCGAGATGAGACGAGAATTCAAACTACAAGACGAGAATTAGTTCTCGAGAAATCGACAATTCTCGAAACTAAAACTTTTTAAAAAATGTGATATTTTCTCTTCTAAAATGTCAAATTTTTATTTTACTTTCTTCGTAGCATTTTTGGTTTTGATATAAATATTTGTTTTCCTTAACAAGAATTGAGTGCTAATTTAATAGAAACGTACAAAAAAGTTCCGAATTTTACTTCTAGCTTTGCAAATATATGGCAGCAATTTTTTTTTGAGAAATTGAGACGAGACGAGAATCGAATTCTTTGAGACGAGAATTGAACAACTGGTAAATGACCGAGACGAGAATACTTCAATTTATCGTCTCGAAAATTTGAGACGAGATGGCATCACAATTTTTAATTTGTCGCACGGATTAAGATTTGACTGCACCAAGACGAATCGATCGAAGTGATTCGATTCCACTATAATAAGATCTACCATTCTAAAATTATTGGGAGTAAATCCTGTTGAATAGTTTGCCAGGAAAATAACAAAAATTATATATTATTATCGTTAAAAATAATATTCCTTTGCTATCACAGAATTACTAAAATTATTTAAGGTTCGTAAGTTATTATGACTAAGTAGTATAATCAATCAGATGATTCATCTCAATGACATGTGAACAAATTTATTCTAATATTCATATTTTGATGTTTATATCTTGAATTTAGATAATGGAAATCTGTTTAAAATGTTTGATTTCTAAACTTTTGGTTACCTTTACCAGAAAAAAGAAAATTTAAATATTTTAAATTTTTGAAATGTGCTAAATTAATTCATTATCATTCTTAGTGACACACTTTTTAGTGTTTAAAATAATAAAATATTAATTGGAAAAACATATAATTTTGCTTTATCCTACATTGTTATAATATAATATACCTACATAAAACCTTTCAAGAAAAAACGTGTTTTTTTTTTAATTAGATAGAATTATGATCGGTCTGTTAATCCTAAAAGCATACGCATCTGAACACTGCATTATTATCAAAGAACAATTTGTCCTCAGCTCTCCGATTACACCACAAAGAAAAACTCATCCAGTAAACTATTTTTAATAACATTCTCTAGTTCTTCCATTCTCTAAGATAATAAAAACAATTAAAAAACCTTGAATGCGCATTTGTTGTGAGAAGAAGTGCAGAACATAACGTCTATGTGACGCAACTCGCACGGTAGAAAGTCTTTACGATGTTAAAACTCTGCAAATGCTGAAGAGCGTTGCAGAGAATCCGCATGTCGGATGTCGGATGGCGATGGTGACATCACTAGAGGAAGTCGATGGAATGTTTTACCAGCCTACGTTGACCCAAGAGAAGAAGATTTTCACCTGTCATTCATTGTAGCGCTTTCATTCAGAAGTTCGTTATTTATATTTTACTTGCTTTTATTTTGCTGGTAACCATTCAACATAATTTACTCGCAAGTATAGAGTGGTAGATATTATTATAGTGGAATCCAACCACTTCCACCGATTCGTCTTGATTCAGTCGGAAACTCAATCCGTGCGACGATCTTATTGAAATTCAAATCAGCAACGGAGATATTCTTTTTTGCAACCAAGACTACATTTGAGATGATCAAGTGATGCGATTTTATTGCAAGATGTTTTATAATTTAACGACAATCACACACTGTCGGTCGAGAGATTTGAACCACGGAACTCCGGGATCGTACGTCATCACATGCAGAGATCTGCATGTGTCTAAACCCGCGCAGCTACTGCCTCGACTTGTTAGGGAAGTACTTCTGAAATTTATCAGTAGTTTTGTTTAGGTCAGTTTTAAAACAAAAAGTTTTAAAAAGATATGTAATTATTATTTGAGAGATTTGAATCACGGAACTCCGGGTTTGTACGTCATCACACGCAGAGAGCTGCATGTGTCTAAACCCGATCTAAACCCGCGCAGCTACTGCCACGACTTGTTAGGGAAGTTCTTCTGAAATTTATCAGTAGTTTTGTTTAGGTCAGTTTTAAAAAGATATGTAATTATTATTATTATGATTATTACAAATCAAGCAAATTTGAATAAAAAATATTTAAATAGGTATTGAAACACTATTTTTAAGAATTACTAATTAATTTCTAAATTCTACCATAAAATTATCTGAATTATCTTCTGTAGAAATTTTTGAAGATTCTTTTGATTCTTTTGAATCTTAAAAAAAAAATTCTTATCGGAATTCTTTAACGCAAGATTCAGAAGCATGAAAAATCCTCAAAGAAACCTTTGATGAGTAGAGACCAAATTTATAGAAAATATGCCTCTGCTTAAAATTAATGTCATAACAAATATTTTTAAAAATCTGCACTAATCAGAGGTAAAAAGAAATAAAATAAAATCAAGATTTTCATATATATTTTTTGCTTTTTTAAAATTTTCATGTCTATTTTTCATTTTTTAGCTTAATTAGAGCTTTTTACGTTACACGCGTTTTTTTCCAAAATTTATTATATTATGAAAATAATTTTTCTTGAATAATTTCTACCCGCAAGTGATGCCGCCGAGACGAGAAATTTCTCGTCTCATTCTCGTCTCGTCTCGAAATTACGAGACGAGAATCAGTAAATTTCTCGTCTCGGATTTTCGGGGCGAGACGAGAATTCATAATTTTGAGACGAGAAATACTCTCGAGAACTCGAGAATTCTCGGAATTTTTACTTAAAAATATATTTTTTTAATCAGAAATGAAGAAAAATTACTGGAATGCACTCATCAATATTTTATTTCTCAGTCGACTAGTTTCGACGTCACATACGTCATCATCAGGAGCTACATTATTAAAAGAACAATCAAGAATAGTGAATAGTTATTTACGAACCAAATGCGGGCAGATTTTGATCCTACATTAGCGGTTTTTTGAAACACGAGCGAAGCGAGGGTTTCATTTACGCGAATGCTGGGATGGTATCTTCCGGCAAGTGGTTTGTACATTGTTTTTTTAAACGAATAAAACTATAATCAAATACATTCAAGTTGTAGTTGTAGTCTGATCATTAAATTTGAGGTTACGATGTTTTTTCTACTCACTACTACCGACAGATGGCGCGCTGCACACAAGTTTTATTTTTAAATATTGGCGGTTTTCGGTGGTCATCACTAATTAATTATAATTCCGAAACGGTGGCTATTGTAACTTATTTAATTATTCATTTAGAAAATATTGTTGAGTTTAATAAAATTACTAAAATAAAAAATCTTTATTATCCTAAGTCGCACCCATGAACTTGGAAATCAAACTTTTCTTCCTAGAAGTCTAGTTTTAATAGCATTTAAGAAAATTGCGGGTCACGTGACTGTCAGTTTGTTTTGATCACTCCCGATCACTCTGTACAAGTATTACATGTGTGACATGGGCAAAAATCGTTAGGTGGCTCTAATTTTTTGTCGAGAAATTTGAGACGAGACGAGAATCGAGTTCCTTGAGACGAGAAATGAACAGCTGAAAAATGACCGAGACGAGAATACAAAAAATTCTCGTCTCCAAAATTTGTGATGAGACGAGAATTGACTATTTCTCGTCTCGTCTCGTCTCACGGCATCACTACCCGCAGCACTAGCGCCACTACACTAAATGACCGAAACATGCTTCACTAGTTTTGAATTATCTTGTTTTAATAAACACATTTTGTTTCACAAAGCATAGTCTTCGATAAATCTCTATTCTAATCCTCTATAGATCGGAGAAGTAATAATAATAAAATATTTGTATGATTTAAGAAGGAAATACAAGTTTTAGTCAGAATTATGTGTGTAAATTTATACAAAATTTGTGATTTAACAACAAACAAATGTAATAATAAAAAATTCGCGATGCACATTCCATTCTTTTATGTCTGATTTATCGAAGACTATGCTTTGTGAAACAAAATGTGTTTATTAAAACTATAGTGAAGCATGTTTAGGTCATTTAGATAAACGGCCACCTTAAGTATCTTTTTGTTTTCAGTAGAATCACCTCAATAAGCTAATGCCACAAAATACAAATTTCTAAAATATGAATAACAATATAAAAGTATTACAAAAATTATCATTTTTCTCTTCACCGTTAACCGTATGTTAAAATATTTCAGAATCTCTTCAGAAATATCTAAAACTAATTAAGAAAGGACAATCACTCGCATTAGCATACAAACTCATTCCTTCTAACAAATGCGTGTACCATGTAATTTAAAGTTGCACAAACGCCATTTACTTTTTTAATTAAACGCAACTAAATAACTAATTAACAGCATTCAATAGATAATTCTTATTTTCATAGTTGCTTAGATTAAACAGTAGGAAATTAAGCACTTCTCGTTGAATACGTTTAATTATTCGCACAAACAATGCAACTGCGATTCTCATAAATAATTTAACGATGGCTAGGTGTGAACGGCGCGAATGAATTATATTGTGCGTAAGAATAAGAAGAACTTGTGGGAGTAGAAATTTTGTAATCGAATAAAAATGTGGCTTAATTCGCCAGACCTTTCTATACATATTAATTATTTTTACAGGAAACGACAACACTTTTCATAAGATAGTAATTTTAATGTTCATTTGTTATTCCTGAACACAGGGAAGACTTTTAGAAGGGGCAGCAAAAACCAGAAAATATTTCCTAGTTTTACTTTTCTTTCATATTAGTTTCACTAATTTTTATGTTTCTAATTCATAATAGTATTTAAGGTTGTTGCCTACCAAAATCAATGACGACAGAAATAAATAAAAAAATTATATGACATTTATCTGATAACAATATAATTTAATAGTTATTTGTGTATTAAGAGCGTAAAGTGATTCTTGGTTACTCGCGCGAGCCAAAGGAAAGGCGAGAGCTGCAATAGTGCAAGAGGAACAAATACACTTTACACTCGTAATACACACATAATTTAATTGGAAGTATATAAAAAAATGGTTACCAACAAAAATAAATTTAAAAAAATTAAATATCAATCACATATTTTACCCATTTTGGATATAGCAGCCTCATAATTGTATGTCATTAAATGCATTTTATATCGTGTATGTGCGGTTTACCAGCCGTCAAATCACAGGTACAAATACTCAGTTGTTAGTGAAAAACACACCACAGTGGAGATTTTTGTATCAAAACCACAGTCGGTCAGGTTACGAACAAAACTAATAATGTGTTACATAAAATATAATTGTATTATTTTCAAAATGGTCTTCAATACATACCTATTATAATATTAATGTAGGTGTAAAAATACTAATCACAATTTAAATATAGTTATTATTTTGATGTGTAGGAGTAAATTAAAATTCACAAAATTTCGATGCTTCAGACATTTAATTTATTGCCTAATACAGAAACAATACTTTTAAGCAATTGTTATAATGTTTATTTATTGTCTTATTCAAATATTTCCTTATCATAAATTATGTTTGAATAACAAAAACATTATAAAGTATTGACATTTATCAACGATTAAAAGTTTAAAAAGTTAAGGACGCAATCAAAATAAATAATTACTCAATTTGTAATAACAACTTAGCTATAAGTACTCACTAGTTACTAGATCTTTGAACATATTATTGTTGAACTTTACTGCATTTGCATTTAAAATTTAAAATAATTGGCACCCACCCAAATTTCACAACTTTACGTTGCTTCATCTTCGTAGCTTATTTTCATTGTTTTACAGGTCGTGTAGGATATGCACTTCACGGATTCCTACAACGCGAAAAATAAGAATCATTATTATTACTCAAGAATGAAATGAATTAATGTATTATTGACCTAGGTGAGGAGTTTGTCTGTCACTTCTTAAATCAAAACCTAAGATAACTTTGTGTGAGCTTGAAATTTATTTGAGTATACTTCAGAAAAAGACAAATTGCAAATACAAAAGATGAAGATAAAATTTTAATAATGGACTTGAACCGCACAAAACAACGGATCTCTTTTAGTTACGGGTTCACTAAAATAGCTGCAGTTCGTTCCGGTTTTCGTTCATGTTCCGGCTCGGTTCGAGTTACCTGATTTTATTTTAATCTTTATATAAGAGCTATGATTGATGAAATTTATAAATTCAATTACAAAATAAATAAATAAATATTTTTAATTATTTACATTATTCCAAATAATTAATTTATAAACATATTTTTTATTGGATTACACAATTCAATACCAAACAACTGCAATATAATGATAATTGAATAAGGGCTAAAATTTGTTCGAAATATTTTAATACGCTAGCTAAAGGTTTGATTATTATAAAATAGAAATATCAAGTTGAACTCCACTAATAACTAATATAAAAAATCAAGTTATGACCGTTTTAACTACATTTTAGTTGCAATTTGTAGTTCAATGTTCTATCATTAATATTGCTCTTAAAAATACATGAAAGTGTAATCCTTATTTTTATTTTAACAATAAAACAATCCAAATTTCAAGCTCCATACAAAGTTACAAATAAAATGTATGATTTCAAGCTCCTTGATACATGCTGCCATCTGGCGGCAGAACCTGAAACTAATTTCACCGTGGCTGTCACTCGGCTCTGTTCATCTCACGTTGCTTCTCAAAATTTATTTTAAATTTTACATCGAATTTAATTAAAACATGTACTACAGTCCAGCATAAACATTAACAAATATCACAAATAGCTGGTACGTACTTTATATTTTTTGTAATAAGCTTCCTTGTAGTTTTACTCATTGATTGCATAATTCAACATAACCTCCAAACATTTAAATTTATTTAATGTTTTAGAATACAAATTAAAATGGGAAATACTGTATCCGCTGCTGAGATAACAGCGACGCAGATTGTACGTCCGTCTGCCGTCGAAGACCAAGAAGAAATACCAAAGGGGCATGAGAAATACGTGCACGGAAAATATAATGCAGCAGATATACCGCCTGAGTGCCCCATGCACCAACAAGCTCAGAAACAAAAATCGGAATGTCCGGTCAACCACGATGATGCTGAAATTAACCCTTTAAATATGGTAAATTTCTAGCCTACTATTAATAGTATATTATTCGATGAGAGTTTAACGATCATTACTTACGAGAATAAAAATTTATTACACGAGCCAAGGTGTAATTACAATGTTAAACTCGAGTAGAAAACTATACTTTAGTCACGACAGTACTATAGTCTGTTTTTAAACTGAGAGGAATAAAAGTAAAACTCTGATTTAGACTCCAAAAAAATCTAAGAACTCAATCACTAAGATTTATTTTCCGATAATTTTAAATTTTAATGTCTCATCTAATCTGTAATTTATTTATTTATACTGATATCAAATTAGAATGAACTTCAAATTATATTCACTTGTAGAATGAATTTCAAAAATGACATTTTGACAGCAAACATAAACAAAACACATTTAGATTCGTGGATGTAAAAAACGACGCGGCGTTCGAGCCAATCACAAGCATAGAAATAAAATAACACTAGACTTTTGTTTTAATTCCTCCTATACCCTGTTTGAAATAACGAAAGAATTTTGACAGATAGATTCTTGTGATTCTATTGGTTGCTACGTGCTGTTGTCAAGAGCGGTTTACATAAACATAATTCAAATGTGATGTCAATTATAATTATTGTCAAATTACACTAACTTCATTCTTTATAAATGCTAGTGTGAACTATTCGCATTTCTTCGAACATGTTTTGGTGTAAACGAAACTCATAAACCAAGCCCCAATTAACTGTCAAAATTCTTTCTGTATTTCAAGTTTAAAAACAGACAAAAATTATTCATTCATTTATGAGATAAATGTACCTACTTGAAAACTGCCAAAAATCTTTGTTTTTGAAATTTTGGTACGTTACCTAGCAATAATGTTTTAATACAAAAAGTATACTATTGGTTAAAAGCCCTAATTCAAAAAGTTTTATTGGCCAAAGAGCCAGTTAAATGTATTAAAGTGAGTAATGGAGCAAATTATGCACTTTTGTTTAGATGCCTGCGCCGAACCAAAGACCGGCCCCAGATCAACCATTTAATCTACCGATTGAACGTCAAGTTTCAACAATACCAAAAGTTACCGAAGATGGTTCAAGAGATTTTTGGCTCTACCCAAGTCAACAAGTACCCTCCCAAATTTTGCCCATGTCAAAAATTTTTAATTCTAAATATTTTAGATGTTTTGGAACGCAATGTTACGAAAAGGTTGGCGCTGGAAAGATGACGACTTAAAACAAAAAGACATGGACGATATTATTAAAATTCATAATGCTAATAATGAGCAAGCTTGGTTAGAAGTACTTAAATGGGAAGCCCTACACGCTAAAGAATGCGGTGACCCACGGTAAATATGTTTCTAACTTGGAGGAGTAAAAACAAAAGCCGGATTTATACTGTTTAAAAATCCAGTAAATCACTAGGATTTTCTTTTTCATTGAACTTTAAATTCAATGATTTAAATCACCTGAACTGTAATTCTTAAAGTAATTTTTTCTACTTTCGTTAGATAATAGACACTTTATTTCACTAATTTGCGTTAGGAATGACCTTCATTATTTCACGCAATGATCTTTATTTTACTGTTTTTATTTAATAAAACTACATTTAATTAAACAAATAATAAACCACATTTTAAAGAAACTTTAATATAAAATGATTTTGCATGTTTTTGTTTTATGTCAAAATTTGTAAGTAGTGTCAATAAATGTCAAAATTGCATAATTGCACTTAGTCGAACGAATGTAGAAAAAATGTTGTATGCAACATGTAAGGAATCTTGGCTACGCCTCGTGCTGCAAATTCCACCTTCGTTTCCTTACTTGTTACATAATTAGCTATTTTCATAATGACAACAAATTAGAAATAATATTAATCGAGAATTAATTTCCTAATAAAATTTTGGCAAAACAAAAACATATCAGTTCAATCTGACATATTAGAATTTGTTGAGTGTAAAACCGGCTATGCTTCAGCTAATCATGAGCATAGAAATCTCCCTAGAATTTTGTTTTTATTTCTCCTAATTACTAAATTACAGATTATATTCTTGCAATGATAACAATATTATTGAAAGAGTTTTCTTGGCTGGAAGGTTGATAAATAAAAGAACAGCTTTCTTATTATATATTGTTGGCTGATACCCAAGAAAGCTGTTGTTTTATTGATAACATATTGTTTGTTAGGTTGAAGAGTTTTGGAGGAAAAGCAACTCAATACAGCCCAAGGGCCCGAATTCGTCAGTTCATGGGTTATGAACTGCCTTTTGATCGTCATGACTGGATTGTTGATCGATGCGGCAAAGAAGTTCGATATGTTATTGATTATTATGATGGCGGTTCGATTAATTCTAAATTTCAGTTCGCTTTACTTGATGTTAGACCGGCTATGGACAGGTAACTTTGATCATTTTTTTTAACTAAAACTGACTTAAAATGAGATAAATCGTCACTAAAGTATACAGTATACTCAAATATAAAACTTTACTATTATTATACATATTAACAAATGAATTATCTCAAAAGATAATTTTGACAGTTAATTGGGGCGTGGTTTACAAGTTTGTTTTACACCAAAATATTTTCAATGTTTAAAAAGAAGCGCCGATTGCAATTCAATATTTAAATAATAAATTTATGTAGGTATCATAATAGACAAAATTTTAAATGTCGAGTTGTCATTATTAAATTAAACATTTACAAGATAAACGTAAGTACAAATGATGTTATTAATTACAGAAAATGATTATTTATATGAAAAATATTTGAAACCTAATCTGCATTTATTTGATGTTTCATTATGGCGCACCGCGCTATAAAGTGGTCCGAAGTCTATAAAGTGACGTTGTAAAACAAAATTATGTATAATTGTCAAATTATGATACACTGATTTCATTAATATATTATTGCCAATAGAATCACACGAATCTATCTATCAAAATTCTTTCGTTACTCCAAATAACGAAGTCAGATTTATCCTGTTTATCCTCTTAAAAAATCCATAGTCTTTAGAATTTTTTTCTTCGTTTTTAAATGCATAAAATCACCTGAAACATAATTATAAAGTTATTTTATTATACTGAAATCGAATTATAATCATATAATGGCAATCGCCTTGTACAATGAATTTTCAAATGACTTTTCAAAGTAAACATAAATATTAAATTTGGATGTGTTCAGTGTAAAACCGGCTGTGGTTGATCCAATCAAAACCTAAGAAATCACCCAAGAATTTTGTTTTTACTCTTAATTTAAACGCAGACTATAATCCCTATGTAATTAAAGTAGTTCGGTCGTCGTTGACGCTAGTCAAATTCAGTCCGTTTTTTGTTGTCAATTTATGAAGTGAAATTCGACTGTAACGGTTTTTAATATTTTATTATGAATTTTTATGCATCTGGTTCTCAAACAAATAGTCGTATTTTACAAATCTTGTAATTTCATTCGCAACTTGACTAGTCAATCACCCGGTGTCATAACTCGGGCCAGGTTATGGCGTCGACACAGTTGGCAGCATTGTCCGAGGCATTCAAATGTAAACACAGGAATGATAAATGATAAATACGATAGTGTGTTTATAAAAACGAGTTCTTGATAAATGACTTAAAATCATGAAAATCATTGATTTTTCAATCCAATCTGTTTCAAGAAATAAAAGGTTAACATTCAAATCTGCGTTTAAATTTCCCACGCTCCGCAGTTGGCAACCCTGCAGAACATGACGCCTGATCGGCTTCGGCTTGGTCGTGATTTTGTCACATATTTTCTTATTTTTTGAGCTATTTTCATCGGCAACGTAGGGTTTTGACTATGCATAACGAAGCCTTAATATATTACCTTTCCAAATATCAATTTGCCACTATTTATTCAACGAACTTTTACGGCGCAATTTCAATTTTTCTTAACCAAAAGTGTCGTTTTCCATAAGAGCCCATGTAAAAACAGTGAACTTCAAACTCATTTTTCTCAAAAACGAGTACCGCAAGGGCATGTTTTCTTGGCACTTTTGAAAATAATATTAAATTTTCTATTCAACCAGACCATTTTCAATACAAAATCAAAGACTTCAATTGACGACCGAACTACTTTAATTATTTCTCTTCAAATTTCAGTGTCGAAAACATTTGGGACCGAATGAAAGTAGCATGGTGGCGTTGGAATTATAATGATAATGACCATAAAGACGAATGAATATTTAAAAAAAAGTATAACGAGTGCATAGATTGTTATACATAATTCATTATTGTTATTATTCAAATTTCAATTGTCCATAGTGTACTTTGCAATTCATTTGTACTTGTATTGTAACAGACTGTTGTACAAAATACCTAAGATGTAATTAAATTATTACCATTGTTCAATTGAGTTAATTATTTGAGTTCCATAAGAGTTCTGACACATTTTTGCGTCAATTTCGCGATATAATTAAATGTAGAGGCAGTAGCTGCGCGAATTAAAGCACAGCTCTCTGCATGTGATGACGTACGAACCCGGAATTCCGTGGTTCAAATCTCTCGACCGGCAGTGTGTGATTGTCGATAAAATTGTAAAACATCTTGCAATTAAATCGCAGTCGAATGCTTCAAGCTGACCACTTGATCGTCTTAAGTGTAATCCTGGTTGCAAAAAGAATATTTCCGTTGGTGCTTTCAATGTCAAAGGTCGGCGCACCGATTGAGATTCTTCCTGCATCAAGACGAATCGGTTGAAGTGGTTGGATTTCATTATAAGAACATCTACCATTCTATAAACCACTTCAATATTCCAAGCTTTTTCAAATTTTACAAAAGATTTTATGTTTTACTTTGGATTCTACACATTTTAATAAGATTTTAAGAAGATTTTATAGATTTTAAGAAGATTTTACAGATTTTGAGGATTTATGATAGGATTTTAGTGTTTCTAAAGATTTATGATTAGATTTTACAAATAATATAGTATAGATTTTTTGCAAGATTGGACGGATTTTATGTGATTTTAAAGATTTTTTGTGGAATTTAAGGTTTTAGATACGATTTATGAGTGATTTTTTTTTTTTTTAGTTATTTACTAAGATTTTCCAAAAGATTTTATATATTTTATTCTGGATTTTACGGATTTTTAAGAAGATTTAACTGATTTCACAGTTATTACAAAAGATTGTAGGGATTATTATGAGATATTAACGATATTATACTGGATTTTTTTTGCAAAGTGTACAAAGATTTTACAAGTGGTTTACCCCTGAATGAAAGCGGAAAGTGGACAAAATATAATTAAATTATTAATGCAGGTAGTTCAATTTTAGATCCATAATGGCCATTTGCACCGCTTCCTCTTAAATTGTTAGTGTCATTTAGATGAAAAATATCGAATAGAACTCACGATAGCAATGTTAATTGTACGTTTGACAATTTTATTTTGATTTGATATTGTTCATTTACGGAAAACTTAAAATTTAAGCGAAAACGATGCAATTGGCCATAAGGGTTATGTATGAGTTCTTTTCTGTCACATTTGTGCATCTAATTGGGGATTATATGACGCGATATAATTAAATTAGATGTACTAAAGGTGAAAAACGCTTTTCCTGCGAAAATTTTCCCGCGATGTCGGTAACACAGGCGTGAGTATTACCGACTGGGTTCATGCACGCCCATTGACACATGAAAGTGACAGACGCTTTTTTTCTAGCGGACCAATGTGATCATACAACGTATCGGACCAAACACTACGGTAAACAGTATTAGAACAGTATTTTTTATAGATTTTTACATTAGAACGTGCGGTTTTATTGTACATTTACCGTGATTAGACGCTTGTTTGTATTTATTTTGCGATTCAGTGACCAGCCGCCATTTGTAGCAACCACTTGTTAGAAATCGGCGTGTTTATTTATTGTGACATTTATGTATTTAAAGTGCTTTAAGTAAATTTAAGACCCTACGGTTAAAAACTTTGAGTGAGAGTGCTGCTTCAAGATTTTCAACCCTTTATTGACAGCGGGGCCGATAATGATTGGGTAAGTTTAAACTTTTAAATATTTAATTGAAATTGTTGATTAATTATTATAATTACCTGTATATATTATTGACAATAGTACAAGCAATATCCAGCAAGATTGTAGATTAATTTACGCTGCTAAATAATTGATTAATTAATCAAATTACGGTATTAATATTCAATTGTTTACAACAAAAAACTTGCGCGCCAAATAATTCAATCCTCCAATCGCAGGACTTGTCTTATCACTAACCAATTAAATTACGCGTATACATAAAACAAACGAATTAAAATCAATCACCAATGTTTTTAATTGCAAACACACAACATGTACGAATATTGTTTACTACTGTAGCTCAGCCAAACATTGCTGTGTTTCTCGTTGTTTAATGAACTTTTCTTTCACGGTCCACTGCAGCCAATCACATTTACTCTGCAGATGACGTCATGCTAAATCATTACTGACAAGTACATTTGTGTGAGTTGCACTTGCATTTGTATTGGTGGGTTTCACGATCTTAAGGGAATGCAACTAGAATTGCAATGAGGAATGTTATGTTCTAATAATTTAGCTATGAGGTCTCGTATATGTCAACGATAAATTATTGTGAATAATGCAGACTTTGTAGACAAATTTAAACAATGTGGCTGCATTGTTTATTTATTGGGCTGTTGAGTGCTCGGCCAATGGGGTTGAAGAATAATGATGTAATAAATGCTACGTTTACTACGGTTTATAAATTTTAACCCGAGCTGGAATAGGAATTATTTATTTAGATTACTGTGAGACTGTAAATTTGTTTATTTAGTTTGCTGCAATCTAACAAGGATCTAATAAGATTGTTATAAGATTCTAGTTTGAATCTAACTGGAATTTAGTTTGATTATATCATTTTAAAAGGAAAACGAGTAAATAAGCTGAACTAATTCTTATTATGTTGTTATTCTTTGCATATCTTATAATTATTTTAACAAATTATACAATTTTTCAGAAATCTTAAAATTTAAGTCATACAAATTTTACAAATTGAGCAGTCATACAAATTTTACGAATTGAGCAGTCACAAAATTATTGCCAAATCCTATAATTCTTTGAGAATTTTTTTTGCAATTTTCAAGTCACATTTAGCAATGTGCCATCGGCAACATGTTGCCAAAATTTGGGAAAATTGAAAATGGAAATATTGTCTAAAATTTAGAAATATTATGCAGCTCCAAGTAGCAAATGCGCTATTTGAAATATTTAGAATGGGCAATATTGTCACTTTAGGAATATTCCCGAAATGTTGTAAAGATAAAGAGTCTTATATGTTGCCAAATTTTGGAAATATTCAAAATGGAATTATTGCCAACAATATTCCCAGCGATGTTGCCAAAAGTTGAATTATTGTTTCATTTTAAGTTTTCCGTATTTCCATTTTTTAGCAATGTTGCATTGATATTCACATTGTTTTAATTTTTCAAAAATTCCGCAATTCTTTACAAATCTTATATATTATAATTCTTTGCAAATTTCATTCTTTTTAGATTTGTTAAATTTTCGTAGCTATATATGTAACAAGTAAGGAAACGAGGCTTGTTACCTACTTTACGTATATGTGAAATTTGAAGCACTAGGCGCAGCCGAGTTCTGGTAAACATATAAGTAAGGTTTATAAAGCTACTGAGATTTCTTACGTGTTGCATACAATGTTTTTCTATACTTTCATTCGAAGAAGTGCAATTTTTTTTTTAAATTATAAAATTTTGACATTTAATGGCACTTATTAATTTTGACATAAAACAAAAACAACCAAATTAGGTTATCAACAAACGACATTTTCATTTGAATTTTTCATAATTTAAACTGCATAATATATGCGCGATTGCAAGTCAAAACCATTAGGTCGAGCATTAGGTACATAATTGAATTGAAGTTTCTTTACAATGTTGTTCATAACCTAACACAAATTAGTGAAGTAAGGTGTCTATTACCTAAAGGAAGTAGAGAAAAGATATATCATACCAAAATTAGTTAAGTAATTTATAATATTATAAATTATAATATTACTAAACAGGCATATTATGTTGAATAATTTATAAAATGATTGCAAGGTATTCAAATAATTCGATACATTATTTTATTGACCCTATTTCTAATAATCATGTAAAATAAATGGTACAAATTACAAATAAGAATCTAACTTAACCTAGCTATTATAACTTATTTAATTTCAGTTTAATATCAGTTTGATATACGCAACACCCTTGATAAAATTATGTTCCATTATACTAGCCGTATAATATTCTTATCAGCGACTGAATCTCACCTTAATATGGTTTTAATTTGTTTTTTATTATCTGAAACTTTTCCAGTCGAAATGGCAAAGTTTATATCGAGGTTTATATTAATATATTTTTAATTTCTCGGAGTTGTTTACGTAAGAGGAAACCTTATTTAATGGTGTGACAACCTTAATCGTCACTTTGAAGAGAATGATAAAGAAAAGTAGATAAAAATGAGTCAACAAGTAGTTCTGAAATAGCAAAATGTTCTTTTTGACGTCAGTGTCTTGTCTGCAACCCATGGAAAAGCATTTAAAATGCAAATCTTACAATTTGAATTTTTATTACTCTAACCCAGCTTCGCAGTAGTCAGGGGTACCAAAAGACAAAAATTAATTAGTTCTAAAAATCAAATATTTCAAATCCGTTTTAAATATTTTATACCGAGGGGAACCACTTTGATATTTTGCGAATCGAATCATGTAATTCTTCTGTAAGTCCCATTTTAATTCCTTGAAATTTTTTTAGGCGAGTCTTTCATATTTTGCAAATCTGACTTTTTATTTTGCTATGGTAACCATTCAACAGGATTTACTCCCATAATTACAGAATGGTAGAAGTAATTATAGTGGAATCGAACCACTTCGACCGACTCGTCTTCATGTAGTCAGAATCTCAATCCGTTTGACAGCAACGGAGGGATTATTTTTGTAACAAAGATTACATTTAAGACGATCAAGTGGTCAGCTTGACGCATTCGACTGCGATTTAATTGCAAGACGTTTTACATTTTTAACGACAATCACCCACTGCCGGCCGAGAGACTTGAATCTCAGAACTTCGGATCCACGTCATCACATGCAGAGAGCTGTGCTTTTACCCGCGCAGCCGCTGCCTCGCCAATTTTTAAAAAACTTACAATTTTCAGCAAGTCCTGAAATTTTTGGCAAATCTTTTATAATTACTTATTTGTAGTTTTTTAATTCCCGAGCACAAATCTTTGCAAATATTTAAAAATCATAGGACTATGTAGAATGTAGGGCATTTGCAGACAAATTTTCGTGACAAATTTTTAATATAATTACTCGTAGTTATAAATTATTATTACTTTAGAATAAAAGTTGTAAACTGTTCTATAGGCATAATATAATGCTTGGTAAATTACACAATTCTTTGCAATAGTATAATTATGATTCTTCACAATGTTGTACGTACCTATTTCAAAAAATTGTGAATCTAATTTTTTGCAATGTCTACCATTCTAGAAAATAATTTTAGGAAGGCTGGATGTTGCAGATAGGCAGTCTTTAAGAAGCCCAATAATTTGTAGGAAGTTCAAAAATCTTTGCACTCCATATTCCAGTCCAGGAATTATTTTGGGATGCTGGGAAATTTCCGAGCAATTTCTTAGAATAATAGTTAGAATGTTGAAAAATTTCAATGGATCCTAAGGAAATTTTTAAGGATTTCTTTGTATAATAGGAATCGTAGCATTGTAGGTAATTTAGCTCTCGAAAAATATGGCTTCTTAGACATTAACTAAGTAGATAATTCTACTCCTGGATAAAATAAGCCATAAACAAAACACAATTTTATCGCTTTGACAGCGGATAAAAAGGAAGGTAACTTTTTGCAATTGATAAATCCTTATTTACCTTTTTCTTAGCAACCAAACAATAAACAAAACACTAAAATGTAATTTGCTTCATATTTCTAATATTTGTCAGTGAAATGATTTGATGTCGAGAATATTTGTGAAGAAGAACCAAAGGAGTCGTTAAATTATTTCGTTGAATTACAATCGAGCATTTTATTTCCTCCAAATAAATTTCTGTTTGACATCTCAACCTTGTAACATGACAGCAATTTGATTCGAAAAATTGTTTTAAAATAAAATCACGACACCGTAGGTTTTTCTTTTCAAATTGCTAGGCAACAAGGTTTCAATATACAAAACAATAAAAATAAAAAGCTCTTGTGTAATAATTACAGTTGATAGTAATTTATAGCAATATTAAATTTAAAACAAACATTATTCACTAAATAGGTATTTTTAAAACAAATTACTTTGGGGTTGAAATGTTAAAAATTGGTAAAAGTTTGAGAGGCCCTGCTCCACGATGGTGTTTGCATACTTGGTGTTTTCCCTGGACGATTCAGGCGTCCTGGCTATCCCGGTTATCCCGACTCGCCGGGATTATTCCCGGATTAAACGCCAGCCAATTATTCATTTCAGTTTCACTCGAAGTTGCTGCGCGACAAGTCCGTCCGCACAGTCCACTTTTTAATTTTTCACCCACTAATTGGAATTTCTCTCTAATTCAATTCTACTTCAAAAGAACTCACAAGAAATGGAATTATATTTTCCCTTTTCATTTTGGGAGTCCATGGTGATGTGATGTGTTCATTTTTGATTCCGTTTGTGTGAAATTATGAGAGAAAGTGTTGGAAGGTTCTGAGACTGCTCATGAGAATTCTGAGGGCCGATCAGGAAATATAAACATTTTCTTTCAGAGATAAATTAGAAAAATGAGTACAATCATTATACAATATGGACATTGTTATTCAATTTTTAGTTAGGATATGTACAAAATTGTCGCTAGTGCGACGAAGTACTGTTTTGTTGCACTAGTGTATATTTTCATATTCACTCTCGACAAAAGAAAAACGCACCACTTGAAAATGCACAAAAAATCCGACCGCTATAACTCTGTTGAATTTGGTCGAAAATGGATGAATGATGAAGTTCTGATAAGCTTGACGTTTTCTCTTTTAAGGTCATGCAAGTTAATTTCACCCCCTGACACTTCCCAGAAAAAAAGAGTTTTTGATGCCAAAAAATGTCAAACTTTGACAACTTGTACCAGGTGCAAAAATAATCGTGAACTCAATCCATTACCAAGCTGATAAAGTCGAGGATAAAGTTATTCATTTTCCTTTCGGGGGAAAATAAATTAATACCTTCGATGGTTTGACGCGAAGTTATGAATTTTTGAAAAAAAAAATCATTATTTAAACATTTGAACATTTATCGAAATTGACTACAAATGTATACCTTACCTTAAATTGAAGTGCTTTTTTCATTTGATGTTCTCGTAAACGTTTTAGACTTCAGACTTATAAAAGTTCAAGCAAAGTTTTGAAAATCTCACAAAATACTGAGTAAATTTCAAAAGCCCATAGCTTCGGATAAAATCATCGTAGGTAATTGAAATTTTTAAATTTTACCGAAAAATAAATACATTTTTATTCGATTATGTCAAAAAGTGACGTTTTTTGGTTAAGATATTCGGACGAAAAGCTAACCTTTTAGGTAGAGCATTAATATTTGTGCCGTTGCTAGGTGACCCACTTTTCGTCGAGAAGTACTTTTCGTACGCAAACGCGTTTTTTAAAGCAAACTGACACAGTCGAATAATTTTTTGTTTCATTTGTCTGTTTCGCAGATAACTACAATTAGCAAACTAAACAAAAATTTAGAATAATTTATAATAAAATATTAATATTCTAGTTATTTTAAGTTCTCACTTACAATCGAATAAAAAATAGTGTATGTTACACGGACGAAAAAGCTCTCGTACTCCTAGGTTGCCGAATTCGGCTTTGCCTCGTTCGGCAATTTTCCATAGTCGTACGAGAACTTGCATTTTTCGTCCTTGTAACATAAATAACTATTTATCGCCATTTTGACAAATTGGGTCGAAAACATTTTTTGGTACACCATATACATGTTTTCAAAGTTTGACATTTTTTAATCAAAATCATTGTTTTTTTAGGGGAGCGCGTGTGGGTGAATTGGATTTGGCGTTAGTACATTAATTTGCATACCATTGGGTGAAATCGGGTGAAATGAACTTTTGGCGTCAAAATTCAAAGAATCGTCGATATCTGTGCAAAATTAGCCGAGATATAACCGAAAAGACACAAAATGCAATTTTTTTTTCAAAAATTCATAACTTCGCGCCAAATCATCGGAACGAGCATCGGAAGTATACCTACTCAATTTTTGTTCCCGATAGAAAAACGAATGAACTTTATCGCCTTGGCAGTGGATTGAGTCCACGAATTTTTTTTTTTCGTGACCTCTCTTATTTTGGGACATTTTTCCCAATTCGGCCCTGTTTATGTGCCCGCCCCTGTGCTGTTGTTTTGTTTGTGAGTGTGTTTTGTTTCAACAATTGGGTTTGTTTCTCTTGGCGGCTAATTAACTTTTTGGTAGCGGGTTACAATTATTTTATCCTTAGGTCATATTCTGTTTGTTGATAATAGAAACAGAAATGTCAGGACCGCTTTCAGGGGGGCACGGTAAATAGAATTCTGTTTGTACGTAGTAGTGTGTAATGTAATTAATTATATTTGTTAATTAAGATTCAGTGTGTTTGTGGAGCAAATAACATTTAGGTGTGTCATGGGAGATTCCGTAATTTAATTACAGTTTATTCTATTTATATAGTTTTAATTTTAATACCTAGAACCTTTTTTTAATGAGAAGTGAAATGTAAAATTTAACAGGTCCAATTTGAAACTAGAATGAGCTCCAATACTAAACATTCTAAAACAAAATTTTGCGTTTGCGAATATACCTAGGCTCTGACGACATTCTGCGTTTCACAAAGACGTCTTTATGAACGTCAAATAAAAAAAGAGTATAGAAAAAATACTATCACTTGTAATATATTAAAAATGACGTTTGTAAATGTCTACAGAAATATTACCAGAATTTTGCTACTAGACAATATTTCCAGGAACAAATGCGATTTTCACTTATAATCTCACACTATGTCCATTAATTCTTTCAGGATTTTTTTTGCGTAATCAACTCTCGTGTACCATTCGTTGTTGGAATGCACGATAAAAAATGAATGCACAACTGGAGATTCGGTAAGAAAATCGAAATGACACCGCCACTAGATTCAGTAAATTACGCTAAATTATTTGTATTTATCATTAAGGGAAGTCGATACCTAAATGCTGGATTTCACTGTGCATGTGCACATGAATAAAAATGAATAAATAAAGGATAAAATATTAATTTAAATTCATAAATACAACTGTTTATGAAGTATTTAATTCAGAAAATTAAATTGCAAATGGTTCAATATAATAAGCCGTCAAAATGACGAAAAACGATATTCAGTATTTCCCGAGTATTTCCATTAGAAATGGCTTCAGTCTAAAGACTTTTTAAACAAATAAGATATTTTTAAATAGCTAGAATTTTTCCTCAAGTGCGTCTAAAGCCACTTTTTAATTTTTTTTGTTTTAAATAGGTATATGTAAATGTAATAAAATACGTATACTCACTCACAAAATAGCTAAAATTGGTCATGTTTAGCCATGAATATAAATAATAGAGTAGAAAAATGAAAAATGTGGCACTAGACGCATTTGGAGACAAAAATATATTTGTTATTCTAAAAATGTTAATTTTTACTTCAAATTTAAGGAAAAAAATTAAACATACTTTTCACCATTTTTACGCCGGTACTGACCCCCCCGGGGGGGATTGCTTATTTACACTAAAAATGACAATTTAATCAATTTGTAATTATTTAAATATCAAACTGAAATGTTACAGAAATATTTCTAGTTATTAATTACAGTTAGATTCCTCAATACTAGTAAAAATTTCCGCTAAATATTTATATAACCATGGCTATTATTTGTGCCAAGTAATGTTTAAAATTACGGTCAATGGTCACAGTAGATTTTTTTGTTATTTCTACAAAAACCCAGGAGAGGGCTTAGGAAAAGACGAACCCGTAAAAACAAAGTTTTTGACTATAAATCTAGTGACTAGTGTCCGGTCCACGGACAAATTTCTCTCAGTGGGTGAGCCCAACCCTGCATCTAGATTTTTCAAACAATCCAACTCATTGTAAATAAATAATGCGAATTCTTTATCGCAACAGAACGGGACTCATTGCGACTTACTTCTTTATTCACTTTGTGCCGGGAACAAAATATGTTAAAATATTGATATAACTTTGAAAGCATTTTTTGTACAATGCAAATTCTGTGCTCTGCTGAGAAGAAAGGACTGTGCAAATGGCGAAGGAAATTGTTATATATTATTCACAACGTAATGTGCATTCCATATAAGCAGTAGTAGCAAGCGCACTTAGCTATGTGCAAGCATTAATTTTTTTAACGCTGTTGGTAATTTTATATTTAGAAAAATAATGGAGATGGTTCATTTTTCAGAGGGATTAACTATCTGACATGATGGAAAACTAAACCGTATATCCTATATGCAAGAAATTGTGAAATAGGTAGGTAATAGTCACTTTTTAAAAATAACAAGAAACGTTAATATTATTTTTCTACAAAAGTGCGAACTCACATTAAAATTGATGGTGAAAGTAGGTTTTTGAAGCATTGAGTGTTGAAAATAATTTCCAGTTCCACACTCATTTTCCGCACTGAGTGCGAATTTTTCATAACTTAAACACTAGTGCGACAAAGTTTAAAATTGTTCTTAAAGATTTTATAACTTCGGATAAATGTGTCTGAAATTTCGAATTGTACTAAAAGTAAGTTTGATATAATGTGAAACACGAGGTGAAACATTATTTTGACTTGCTAAATTGATCTGCCATTGGAGCTTATGCCATGGGTGGTAACCGCTACGTTTACTGTTTAAATAAGTGAAAAGTATGTGTGTTAAACAAATACAGAATATTTACAGGTTGTGTTCTCTTAGACCGTACTAAAGTCACGTGGGTGTCAAGAAAATTTGAATAGACTATACATACTACTATCTTTAAGCAAAACATATTTAGAAGTTTGTAAGTTCTCAGATTTGACGTTTGATTTTTTTACGCATTAAATATTTTTGAAGAAGAGATAAAAACCCGTATTTTTATTTTTACAAAATTTGACCAAGCCCAAAAATCATTAATGAAAATTGAATAAAATATGTGATGTGACGCAGAATACTGCCATAAACTTCTATACAAAAAGATGACGTCACAGCAATTTTTTTTTCTTAATTTACTAAAAAACTTTAAATTTTTTAAAATAAAATTTGTATTTTTAGCAACACTACTTGTCGAAACGCTCTTACATGCTAATGTTTCTTGCGGAACACCCTTTCGGGTCGTGTCGCAAATGCAACACTTGCAAGTAATTTACTTATTTTGACACTTGATACACAATGTACTATTTCCAGTCAAATCTGATGATTTATATGAATTTTTTTAAATTTTAAAGATTTCATAATATTATTATAGATAAATACTAACATGAACTTTGCCTATTGAGTTATAAAATTTCGAAACCTTAACATCAACAAAATACAATAATACCACTGGATCTGAGTGGCTGGTTTCCACTATAATAACATCTACCATTAGTTGGAAGTTAATCCTGTAGAAAAGCTAAAAAATAAAATATCATCTTAAAAAAATTCCACCGACTAAAATCCAACTGAATACGTACTTAACAACCGACAGTAGTAAAATAACCCACTACTAACACCAAACAATATACTAACGCAAGAAGCGATTCAAATTCTAGTCTGTCTGTCTGTGTGTCTGTATTTTATCATTTCATCATAGAATCACAATTTATTTTTTACTCGGACTATATTCATGACAAAATCAAATCTTCATTTTCCGTCTAAGCCGATTAAAAGAGCGACGGAATTTTTTGCCTTTAAATATTAAATGTTTTTACATTTCGAAAACATAGACCAGAGAAAATATTTCTAAACTTTGAGGGAGAATAAAATTCGACTTACTTTTAGCCTTCTGCAATGTACTTTTGTAGTAGTTATATCCTGTAACAAATAAAATCAATAAAATTATGTACTTTTCAACTAACAACTATGAGTGAGTTGACGGCTGGTAACCGCACACACAGTAAAATGGCTGAAAAAGGCTGCCATACCCAAGTAGATAGATAGATATGTATAAAAAATTTTAAAAATATTAATCAGTATCTAATTTAATAATTACTAGCTCAAGTACTCGACTTTGCCCGGTTTAATCTGGTTTCCATTTTGTTTCAAAATGGCGGACTGGCATTGTTATAATATACCTAGTCTTAAGATAGATCCTTATATAGCTATTACTCTACTAACTTTGAACCCAATCGGTGCAGTACATTTTGAGCTGAATCATGAATCAAAAATAATTTTGTTGGATTTCGTAAAATTAACAGTAGGTATACGAGTAGTTTGCAAAACAATATCTGGTTGTCACATTAAAATACAAAAAAAGTTAAACAATACCTAGTTATGTAGTATTTATTAGCGTAATTACATTAATGTAAAAATGTAATACAAATTTTACAAACAGGAAAAAATGAAATTTGTAGGTAGTTACATTTGCTTGGACCCATTTGTTAATTTGCTAATTTCAACAAAATCCTTTTTGATTCATGATCAGTTCGTCCAATATTTTACACCCTTAAATTTTATTACACAGGTAGAATATAATATAGATAGATAGAAGATAGATATAGATACCATTTAGAAGGCTTAATCCCGGCATTTTCATAGATCTACAAGATTCTGGATCAGCAGGATCACTTCATTCAATTCATTTTGTGCTCAGTTCGGTACACTTCGGTTCACTAAACAGAAACACCACTACCACTACACTTATAGGTACATAATGCTATTTTCTTATTGAACAAAATACACGAAATTATTGCATAAAGTCAAGAAATCATAACTAATAATAGATTTTAACGATTTTAAACTATATTTATAGCTTACATATCACAACTATTATATCTTTTACTGCGTCTACTAAACCAGTTTTAGGTTAAATTTTGATCAATGAGATTTGTCAATCAATATTTTGTTTCTAATGAAATTATTTGTAAATATCGATTTGGTATTTATTAATCTTATGATTTTCACCTTATTTGATTGTTGATTAAAGATTTTTTCACTAAAACATGTAAATAACATCAAAAGTTCATTAATATTGTCATACGATTGTTTCAACAAACAAATGAATTACTGCGCATGACTTGTACATGAGATGCAGATTTGTTTTTTATTGCAAATGGTGCGTTTTTTGTCGAATAGATGTTGAAACGAATTATAAATATTAAGTACCTAGGTACCTAATGAAATAACATGAACATAATGTTTTTACTGAAATTTCGAGTGAATTTCTCTATTTTAATTATTTTGAATATTATGATGTACCTACTTATGATAAAATATTTAAGTAGGTACTCGAGTAGGTAATATAATAATGTTAAAATATATTCTATTGCAAAAACGTTAAAGTTGTGACAGAGGGAGTTATTTAAATGGATTTATTGAGATGTATGCGCCCTCTTCATTACACATTATTTCAATAAAAGATGGGAAGAAGTTTGTAAATTAAGATTTTGATGAGGTATTTTTGC
This sequence comes from Agonum fuliginosum, assembly GCA_947534325.1. Classification (NCBI taxonomy): domain Eukaryota; kingdom Metazoa; phylum Arthropoda; class Insecta; order Coleoptera; family Carabidae; genus Agonum; species Agonum fuliginosum. Next base: position 47,345,746 of record OX384029.1, read on the forward strand.
TTTTTTCAGTTTTCATTTAGTCTAAAGTCACCCTGTTTTCAATAAATATAAATTTTAAATTTTAAATGTAATAAATGTTATGAAATATATTGTAGATTATTTCTAATAATGTAATGGAAGGTGGAGTGGGCAAAAGTAATTACACTCACTACTTTTGCCCACCCGTTGCCATAGGATTAACTGGAATGAACAAAACAAACAGTTTCAAGCATTGTATCCAAGTAAGAAATAACATATTTCAATTTCAATAGTAGGAGTAGGATTGAACAAACATTGTTTTTATATTGATTAAATTAATGATTACATAATTAATCTCCATGTAAAATTTCATGTCGAAATTTTCTGCAATATGTTCAGAATTCTTCTTGAAATAAAAATTCAAATCCGGGTTAAACGGTCTTGAAAACTGTATGTCCGGCAATAAAATGTGTTTATTATTACTTGTTATTGGTGTTCGAGTTTTAATTGTAACGTGTAATTTTCTGCTCAGGGAAACAATAAATGTCAAAACCACTTACGTTTCCATAAATTATGAAGTCTAATTTGGTCCTCGTTAAGAGCTAAGATTGTGTTTTACTTGTTGTACATGCGATCGTAAACTTGCACCTAACTTTAATAGTTACAGTAGAAAGAGAGTACACAGGAATGCAGTCAAATTGAATCTTTATTAATCTAAGGCCAACGTTTCGCCACCTCTTGTGGCATCAACAGGGCAAAAGATTTAAAAAATATACAAAAATTAATCATCAAAGAGATGTTGTCAAATATAAATCAAAAAATCGAGCACTTCTCTCCATGCACTCACAGAAAACAAGAAACATGAAAAGTTAATAGTTACACTTAAGATCTTAAAACTAGCCTTTTATGTTTTAAATTAGGTATCACAAAATTGCACCACGTAAGAAAGAATTAGAATTCGAGTAGAAAATAGTTCTCGTTTGTAAATGCCTGGATCTCACAAAAAATAAAAATAATTTTATAGTATATTAAGTATCAAGAACGGTAAGGACAGTTTACCGATGGAGACAATGTTTGGAAACTGAGCGAATCGAAGGCTCCAATTTTGTCTGACATCGGTAATTCCTTAACGTTCGTGATGCTTATATCATTTTTTGCACTATTGGTATTTTTTATCCATACGCAAATATTAATTTCTTCGTAATTAATATTAAATTTACTTACCGTTCTAGAACGGTAAGTAAATTACTTACTGTTCTGTTAATTTACTTACCGTTCAGTTTCAATTTACTTACCGTTTTGTTTAGCCTAGCAACCGGTAAGATCAACATACTGTCTTGGAAACAGGCATGGTAAGTTGATAAAAAGACCAATAATTGTACAAAAATTGTATTTTAGAGAAGAAGGTAAAACTTCTCTAAATCATAAAAATGTTCAATATTGTTTGCAGTGTTAATAAAAATTTGTTTGATGTGGAGAAGTTCTATTTTGACTTAAAAGAGTAAAAATATGAAAAATTCTTGTATTCTGGTTCTAAGTCCTAAATGCCACAAACCGCATTTTGGGAATATCGTAAATTAAAAAAAAAATCGGTTTCTCAAAAAATTGCTACCCTAAATAACTCGAAAATTAGAGATTCTGATCAGTAGGTAAGTACATTATTTATGAAGGATTTTCAAAAATCGACTCTTTAGTCTTTATTAAGGTGTACCCCTTAGTAGGGCTGTCAAAATCAAAATTGTAAAAACTAAATCTCATTTTCAGTTGGTACCCTGCAGTAGCCCATTTGGCGTTAATACTTTTTGTTTTCTTTTATTGACTTTAATTGTCTCTTTACTTCCTGACAGTGGGCTCGCGGCTGAATTAAGCCAAGAATGATCTTCCATCTATAACATCCTCGCACGAGCCCTTACAACCACTAGCCGGTGTGGTATGGTTGTCGAGTTAATTGTATCCCAACTTGGAATCATTCCTTACCTGGATTCGAACTAATGCCTCAAACAAACAAAACATTGACAGTTGGATAAAAATATTGACCTTCCATAGAAATTTAAATTAACTTTCCCACACTACGCATTATCGTTTCCCACACACGCAAATATATTCCAGGTCCGCATTAGCCCACCACCCTTGAGGCAATTCCCTCTCCCCTTGGACACAGTACCTCAGTTACAACCTTCCTTGTCACCACCTTCACCGGCGGGAGTAGTGCCGGATATAGAAGGTCTGAGTTCGATTTCCGGCTTAGCGTTGTTTGCTTTCTCGCACCACTAGGGCAGGCGAGGCACTCTGCACAGCCATCTTTGATTTGAGTTACAATGCAAATCCCGATTAGTTCACCGTCCCGGTAAGTGGACTATAAATAAAACATGGCGGACGCACAGTGAGAGAAGAAAGATGGTTGGATTGTCTACCTGATGGTGACATAAATTAATTGGATAATATTTTTATTGCTTATTTTAAATAGTCGTGAGTTCAAGGCTAGTTTTCTTTTGTAAGTTTTAATATCGTAAATCACTTACTAAAATTCACAAGATTCTACGGAATTCAAATAAGAAGAACAAATTTCAAATAAATTCACCAAGTAGAAAGAATTTCCAAATGACGTTTAGAAACATCAATCTGACATTTTGGTGCTGCTCTACGATGAGTAAATTGAGTAAAAGTTATAATTATTATTGTCCACGAACTACTTATGTACAGAAGGGTATTTTACACTTTCCGGAAAAAATTCAATATCAGATAGATACACCCACGACATAGGTATAGTATATTGATCAGGATTGGAATAGATTTTTTCAAAATTCGCAAAAATATTTTCCCATGACGAAACCAACAGTTTCCATACAGTTACCTAGCTACGAAAATAAACAATATCAAATATTCGTTCATCACGTTCGATATGTTATTGAAGAGGTTACATCCCCACAATTAAAATGTTTGTTTCACTTTTTAGTAGGCGGGTGTTTCTTTCTGACATTTGATAATTTTTTCTGTCCTTAATTTTTTCGTGTTAAAATGCATTATTCTATTAAAATGAAAAAAACCACGACATTAAAAGTAAATTATCCACATAAATTAAAGTAGTACTTTTGCTGTGCTAGGTATAATTTAAAAATTTAAATAGAATTTATTTTCTTGTTAATGAAGATCTTCATGTATTTCATGATTGTGGTATACTTGTTTCTTCGTAAAATTAAAATTATGACAGTGACAGGGATTTTCGAACTTGGCAAGCCTTGTTCGTCAATTTTCTACTCATTTTTAAAGTATTGTCCTACTAAAATACCACCCCTATGTCAAATTTAATCCATTTTCATTTTTTTTTTCAGATTTAGTGAATATTTTACTATGGGCGCTGGACTATATAAAAAGAACAGCAATTATAATCCAAACGAAATTTTTTATTTTACATAATTAAACATTAAAATGAGATATAATATTTGAGAGATAAATGACAGTAAAACATATTGAGCACTCTGTAGGTAGGTACTTATAAAAAATTGAGCTAAATTTATGATATTTTTTTTGTTCACTTGTATTTTTAGAAAACCAAATATAAAATTATTGGCTACCGCAATATTAGGAAGCAATTCCACTCTCATCTACCGTTAATCGTAGCCTCATTCGGCCCACCCTGAACACACACCAATAAAACACCAAATGAAAACTCCCAAAAAAATCGTTTGAATTATTCTCCATCACATCGAAAATCACAGGTCTTTAGGGACATAATTGCAGTCATTAGCACCTATTCGCAGGCCGTCCACCCTTGTAGACCAAACTCCCCTGCCAAGCGAAACTAACCCTTACATCCTTGACCATACGGTCCACATCACTCGTCAACTTACGGCTAGCCGAACTAATCGAATATGCAGATTCCATATTCCATTTCAAAAATGGCAACTCGTTATCGGGGTGCTGATTGTTTCCGGTTAGGGAAATTGTTACTTCCGGCCTGAAGATGGCCTCCAGGGGCGGAGAAGGGGGTGGAATTGTCCGTGAGTCCGAATGAAATGGACTGCAAAAATTGGGGTGATATTGTCATATTTTGTGATGATACTATATATGGTTTTATTTTGTATTTGTGATGCATGTAGATGGGGCAATGTAGGTATTTTGATTGCGTATTGTTGGAGCCGTTATATATAGGGGTTGAATTTTATAACGAATTGGAATGATACGCAGTTTTGTGTTAAAATATATTTTGAAGTTGTGTGCAGGTTTAAATATTTTGAATATTTCGTTAGTTTTGTTACCCCAGAATACCAAAATTTGAGAGTATTAGTAGGTAGTAATATAAAGTGAAAAGTACAGTATAAAATCAGGTATGAATCGATTTAAAAATGTCGATTAAATATTTTTTCAGTTCAAGAATTCTATTATAGGGGAGACCGGAGTAGGTTGTTACAATTAAAAACATTATCTTAACGTTTTATTGGATAAAACTATTAAAATCAAATTGTTAGGATTTAAAAGGTAGTTTGTTGGCTATACAGTATACAGTCTGATATTTAGGGTAATGTAATGGTAAGTAGGTAGATGAAAATTGTTGTTTTTCAAAATTTGGTAGGTATCACAATCTACCCCAACCTTGGAGTAGGTTGTTACAGCATACGGGGCAAAAAGTTACAGAAATTGTCTTGACTATTTGAATCACTCATTTAAATTAATGCAATCACTTTAATTTGTCAGATTTCAATGTTGATTTCTTTCTGATATTACGTGTTTACTTTTGGCCACTTTTGGCGCAGCTTTTGACATAAGGTCTATAATTATTTTAGGAGAAAAGTTGCTTTACCATTGTTAAGTAAGTTCTTATCCTGAGAATAATAAACATTTCAAACCAATAACTCAAAACTTTTGAACGGAGATTTTAACGCGTAACAACCTGCCCCGTTTGTATGTAACTTTCTGCCCATATTTTGTTTTCTATCTTATCATTATAAAAGTAAAATTGATATGACATTAATAAATTTTGCTATAACAATTTTTATAAAATAGCACGCGAATAAAAAGTCAATTGAAATCATGCAAAAACGCTAATGATAAGGCCATAATACAATCATAATGTTTTCATATTTTTCGAAAACTTAGAAACTTTCGAAAGTTTCAAAATTTCAGTAAAAATTATTTGGCTTCATAAATTTCGTACACATTAGTTCTTTCCGGAATTTTTTTTTTTGGTGCTTTCCAACAATGTCGTAATTAGCTCGAGTGGTACAGATAATTACGTTGTTGGAATGCACCGCCGCTCTATTTTTGAATTCTTTTTACTATAAACTTGAAATATTTATTAAATTCGTATTTGCTTACTTATATATAAAATGACAATTTAACCAATTTTTAATTTAATATCAAACTGACATAATATGACGGTAAAATTTCCGCTTATTAATTTTAGTTAAGTTCCTCAAAGCTACTACTAAAATTTTTTGCGAAATTTTTATATAACCATGGTTACTATTCTTGTAATCAATTCTTCCACTGGCTGTTATTTGTGTCATGCAATTTTCATATATAATATCCCAAGTACATGTCAAATTGTCGATAATTGTTTCAAGTGCGCGAATGCGCACGAGAGAAAATTATCGACAATTACATGCACGAGCACGAGGGATATTCGAAGGAGTATTTCCCGATTAAAATTTAGCCAAACGCTGTTTCTCTCATGATAAATAAAGCAAAATTTAAAAACTTCCTTTGACAGCAAGTCAGAATCACATTTAAACCTATCCTTTAAATTATTGGTAATTTGCACTAGTGCAATCGTGTAATTCTACGTTGATTGGACGACATTCAGAAATGTCAGACTTCTGGCTTAAATTTTATGAGGGAAATAGTCAATGAAATTGTTCAAATTTATAAATTTCCTGCTAGTAGAATTTTTAGAAGGTCCAGGAACCGCAGTAATTCTTCAAAAACAGCATCCAAAATGTCCTACTACCCCCCTGCATATGCACACAGTCTCAACACGAATACATCCTCAGTTAAAAAACGCAGTTATTACTCAACAATTGAATTCAATGCGAAAACTCTGCTGCCGTCCGCGAATGGAATTAAACATTTTAAAAATGCAAAACTACGGAGACTTGGTCTACCCGCATACGTAGGCGGGGCGGGGTTTGCCTCGGGCCTGCGCCAAATTACATTTTTACCTTGGATTCAATTAACATTAACAACCATAACAGCGTTCGCCGAGCGCAGCGAATGTGAATTAAATTTTAGAATAAACAATCAGTGGCTATGCGAACCAGGGGCGCACTCAAGGGGGGGGCTCGTGGGGCTTGAGCCCCCCCCAGACGACTGAACTTTAAAAAACAAATTCATTTAACATTTTAAACATTATGTAAAATTATTTAAGTTCACTGAAGACTAAAAATAATCGCCTTTTTTCTGTTTTTATGATTATCTTAAATTCAAATAGTTCAAATATATAATAATATACACTCAAGACTTGTTTAGTGTGACGTCACTTTCTGGTTCCAAACAAGAAAATGGCCACTCGTTGCTAAGGTAGTTGCTATGCTAGTCTATAAAACAGTTTGGTTTGACAATCAAAAATCGTTTATAAAATAATTTATTACGGAACTAAACTTTATTACGTGTTTTTAAGCCACTTTAAAACAATTAAATCTCAAAATAAATTTAAAGACGCAGTTATTGTCAAACGGCAAACGTCAAACCAGCCTGTTTTACCGACTTGCATAGCAACGGTCTTAGCAACGAACGTTGTTTGGAACCAGTGTGACGTAACCACTAAACAAGTCTATTGGGATATTTTAATAAGAATGCGAACCTTGTGGTGAAATTTTGAACTTAAAAAACGGTGCACTTGGGAGTGAAACTAAAAAGATGGAAGAAAGAACTGATACATTAAATATGAAATAAAATTAAAATATATGTTATTGGAACTAATATCAACATTTATATACAACTATTATTTAATATTACACAAGTCGTTCAGAGTCGATCTTATGAAATTATATCAAGAGAGCTGCCGAAAAAACAATGTGTGTGCACAAGAAAGAGAGTAAAACGTGCAACTGTTTATCTTTAAAAAATGAGACTTTCAATTTAAAGGTGTTTGACCTTGAACTCTAAAAAAAATTCGCCTGCGGCGCATTTCTTTCTTGTACCGTACTACAGGTTTCATAAAAAAATTATTCTTAGCCCCCCCCAAGATGCAATCCTGGGTGCGCCACTGATGCGAACAACGTAGCAGATTTGTAAATGCTTGTTAATCAAATAAGAATATCGTTGTAGCGGATGGATATTTGAGGTAATTTCCAGATGAATTTCTATCGGAAAACGGGAAATTGTATGAAAATTGGTTTCAATTGCGATGGATGCTATTACTGGGATGAAATCATGAACTTATGTGAAGGCTGTTTGCGAGAGGTAAATCTTTTATTGAACTCGTGCTCTACGACTTCAAAGGTTGATTGTATTTTTAAATTTGTACTTCTTGCATTTTTGAATGAATTCAGATTTTTATGATAAGTTACCATCGTTACCGTTGTTTATCGGCATAGAATTCATGCTTCGAGCTGGCCCGTATTTTCTGTCTCTCTCTAAAAGGCTAACAGAAAGGTTACACTTGATCCGCCCTAGTATGTCACTCTTTATTATTATACTTTGTATAGCACGATGTAAAATACAAATGCGGTGAGTGCACTTCCCTTCAAAATGTGATGTGAAAAGTGGACCAACTTTTTCCAGGTGTATGACGAGTTGCATATGATAACAAAACATGCTAGTGAATGCATCACCTACTAATTTTTGACGATAGTGTTTCATGTTTGAAATTTTGTACTATCTCAGTTCGAGAGTTTCAAATGGAAAATTAAGACAGAAACGAAATAATATTATGTAATATTACTTTAAGTTTAAATCATTGGGTAAACACTTATCATAAGTAATTATCAAAATAATATTTTACAAAAATGATTAAATTTTAAGAACCTATCTACGAAATTAGTGCGATAGATTTTTTGAGAAGGATATTAACGGTTTAAGTTAAATGAGCAACAGAATAAACTAGGTACCTACCTAAATAGTTTTCAAATATAAACTCTTTGCACTAAAACGAGTAAAATAATTTGAATTTGTTGGGTGTAAGTTTAGTGGATTATTCCAGTAGCCTAGTACTGAAATTATTGGTACTTATTAGCAATTAATATTGGCCAGTAAGCACAACACAAGTAGGTATAGACCAGTAGTCTGGGAGGTCGGACTAAGCAAAAATAGTCATTAAAATATTTGTGAATACTTGGCAAATACACCACGATAGAAGGTGATACTTCATATCATGCATAATATTATTGTAAAACTTCTAAAAGTAAATCTATTTCTTAGTATTTTACATTTGAAATATTTCTGAATCGTAGAATAATTTCCTCTTCAAAATGTTCTTCGCATTACAAACTTTTTTCTGGCTGAAGTTCTCGGTCAAAGCCCTGTATTTTCGAAATTAAAAAATTTCGATAATATAATATTATAAATTATATCATTTGGCCCCATGAATGAAAATACTCTATCCTTATTGCTTCTGTAAACTGATGTACAATTGGACACAAAACATGTTCTTTGATGAGATTTTTACGATTTGTTCATCTATGGATCGAGAAATTAGATGAAAAAATTTGTATTACAATCCTATACCTATATATTTATAAAATAATCTAACTTTAATACTTATTACTTACTTGTAATTTAAATTTTCAATCACTCTTTAAATGACAATTAGTACATCTTGTTTCATATGCAACCCGACGTACGCACGTAGAACAAATTGAGCCGCATTTTTTTTGCGACGCGCACTCACTGTATTTGTATTTTACATCGTGCTTTGTAGTAATAGATTTTTTATCTTGACTTGACTGGATTTGAACCTGAGTTATCAAAACCACAGTCGGTTACATAACACACTCGGCTATGACTCCATAATGGCTTAATTTAAAAATTTATAAAGTGTAAAAAAAACAAGAAGATCTACAGCAAATAAATACACTCTCTAACAATTTTTTCGCACTTCGGGCGAGTCCGGTCCATAATATGCGCCCCAGTGTCCAGTGCGTGTCGCACTCTACCATCTACCAACGTCGCTGCCCGGACTAACTGAATTAGCCTGAAAGCGGAAAAACGTAATTCATTTGGGACCTGTTGAAATTGACAATAACTCGCGACAAATTGACGATTTTATTGTCCTTTTGTGCATGTTATGCTCCCGTAAATTGTTTGTTTTGGTTAATTTTTTTTACCCTTTTTGCTACCGCAGTGGCCCGACGTAAATTAATCTTTACATTTTCCGCATTACAATTTTTAATTTAATATTTATACTAATTACGCGCGCCATATGACCAATTATGAAGGGAAATTTACTGCCCTGGGACGGAAAATTCCATAATTAAATGTAGAAATTAGGACACACTTTGATAACAATAGATTCATCAACATTGTCGAACTATTTTTGATAAAAATTATAAATACTTTTCATACATAAATACCACGAAATATAACAAAATATAGGGCAAAGTTTCCGAAATGACAAAGAAAACAAAAGAAATCTGCCTCAAATTATTTTTTTTTCGTAACAATCCATCCGAAGCTCAACACACTTGTCCCAACATTCATCAAGCTTTCCGATTTCCTCCCGGAAGTAACTTTCTTCAAAGTCCTCAAAATAGCCGTTTACAGCTTCGATCTACTCAGGATTTTTTTAGTTTCAGGAATAGGTGGACGTCAGAGGAAGCCAAATCAGGTAAATGCGGAATGATTTTAAACTTCAATTCCGATAATTTTTGCTGCGCGATTGTCCTTGAATGTGCGGGTGCATTGTCGTGATAAAACAATACCACAAAATGCACTTTTTTCAAACACCCATAACTTTTTGCCAAATCGTCGTAGGAACTTCGTTCTTTGGGTCCTGCACAGGTAATTGAACAAATTTCAATGCTTTTTCTGTGGATCGAGTCGACAAATTTTTTCCAACTCGATACACATGGCCAAAGTTGGACGTGTTTTTGCCCAAAAACGTGTTTTTTTTGTTCGGGTTTTGAAGGGTACGAAAAGAGATCATACTAATCTGAGTTTACCCCCTTAAAGTAGAGCCACTATGGGTTTTTCCCCCGAAAAAATCGTCTAATTTGGTTGAAAAGTGGCTGAGTTATGTGCGAAAAACCAAAAAATGTCCTTTAAAAAAAATCAATAACTTTGTGCCAAATCATCATAGGAACTTCGTTCTTTGAGTCCTGCACAGGGAATTGAACAAATTTTAGTGCCCTTTTGGTGGATCAAGTCAAAAAAAATGTTTAAACTCCGTACACATCCTCAAAGTTGGACATTTTTAAAATTAAAATTCTTTTTTTTGCACATGATTGCTAGAGGGGGGTTGGAGGGGGTTGCGCTTAAGTTTGCATGCATGACTTTGAAGTAGACACTTCACACATACAAAATATCAATTTTACAATTAAATAATTACAAGACAACATTAAATACAAAATAAAAGTTAAACATTGAAAAAATAAATAAAGTAATACGTTAAAAGCACAATTAAAAGACGGGAAACTTCAACATTCAATTTTCAAAGAACTGTTACAATTATTGTGAAAACTTTTTAAATTATTAATTGTAAAGAATCTAAATTATTAATTTAATAATATTGAATTGACTTGAATTTATATTTAAATGGGAATAAGCTTTAACAGAGAGCGAGAGAAGTGCCACTATATTATCTGGTTAAGTACATTACATTTATAACTACGTCAACGAGAGTAAAACATTAGTTTTTCATAAACGAAAGTTCAAATTTGAGATTTGAATAGGTTGAAGAAAAAATTTTCCGCATGAAATAAGAAAAAAATCATTAAACTTCACATCCCTGAAAAAGAGTAACATTTAATTATAAGGCAATTGACCTTGAACGAATTTTTTTTATACTGTGGCGCATTTTCTTCTCTATCCATTAATAAGATTTTTTCAAGTTTGACCTCTTCCCAAAACGAAAGTCTGGATCCGCGCTTGACAAGAATTATGAACATTACTGAAAAGTTTTTTTTGGACTGCACCTGTTGAGTGATAAAAACTGAAAGTGACTGACCAAATCAAATATTATCATTTTTCAATCGCTAACCATAATGAATTGCAAATAGATTACTTTTCTGTTGACAATTGGAGGAATACATTAATAATCCAATAATTACATTCATAGTCCTCCACGTGGGAAAATGTCATATACAAATTAGATTTTTATATTGTTAATCTCCAAATTAACAATTCACAATAACGATTGAATTTAGCAGCGCGTGGTCATTAACATAAATTATCCGCTCCATAGGCGCCCGTGCCCGGAGGACTATGCACAGAGGATTTTTTGTGTCTCTGCTGTGACATTTGCATGTGAGGTTATCTTTGTTCCAATCGAGAATTAAATTATTCAAGCGGTTAAATATTCATTGCAGGTGGAAATCGGACCGCCGAATAAGGGTTCGAATCCCAATTGGGTGGTTTGCGGCTGTGGTTACTTTGGGGTAATTGTAATTGGTTTGTTGTTGTTTTAAGGCGCTGTTTCCCCCAATCGAAATGCTATTTATTTTACGAGAAAATGGGTCATTTTAATTGTGGCAAGGAAATTATGCGGAAATAAATAGGTTATGTTTGTAATTTATTAATACATCGACAAACTAAGTTATCTGTTAGATAGTACCGTCAGATAAATAAAATTAAATTAAGGATTGCATCTACTTTTAACTCTCGATACATAATATATAAGTAGTACTATAGTTACTTATTATTACTTGTTTATATGTTTTTATAATTTGATGAAGAAACTCCTCTAAAATCATAGTTTCCTACTAACTTTTATTTCAATTAGACTGTTCGTTATTATTTGGTAAAGGAAATTTTGGTAGCAGTGTTTTCAGTTTTTTTTCTGCATTTGTTTTGAACAGGGACGAGAACCGAATTGGTACAGGACAGGGTTGAGAGATTTAAATCAAATTGATTTAAATCATGATTTAAATCAAGTGATTTTTTAAAAAAAATCATTGATTTAAATCATGATTTAAATAAAGTGATTTTTTTTAAAAAACATTGATTTAAATCAAGATAAATTAAATTTAATAACTTAAATAAAAGATTAATAATTTTTATTACTGTATATAATGTATTTATTACATAAAAAATACAAAGAAATCACCAGTTAAAAAAATATAAAACAATTCAAAGAGCACAAATAAAGAACGATTATTAACATTGCATTTTTGAATATTTACTTTGGAATATTCATAATATTTAAAAATTTAATTCAAAATACCTGTTCTAACGTACTTAAAAAAATAATTTAAAAAATCTAATTTAAATCAAAAAAATCTGATTAAAATCAAAAAAATCTGATTTAAATCAAAAAAATCTATTTGTTTTAATTTTTTTTAAAATCACGATTTTTATCCACCTTGGTAGGTACAGGAACAAAAACCGGAACGAACCAGATCTATTTTAGCGAACCGCTAACCAAACCGAAATATTAAAAAATAATTCGGCAAACCCATAATCGAAACCGAACCGGATGGTTTGACGTTTTTACGGCAAAAAACGCACCCCTTGAAAATGCATAAAAAATTCCGAATTTTTGGACAGTCATAACTCGGTTGAATTTGGTCGAAATTGGATGAATCTTCGAGTTCTGACAAGTTTGAAGTATCCCCTTTAAGGCCAAGTTAATATGACGTCAAGTTCATTTCACCCCCTGCCATCCCGCCTGAGAAAAGAAAATGTTGATGTCAAAAATGTCAAACTTTGACAACTTGTACCGGGTGCAAAAAATCATGGACTCAGTCCACCACCAAGGCGATAAAGTTCATTAATTTTCCTTTCGAATGAAAAAAAAGAGATTTGGCGCGAAGTTAAAATTCATTTTTAGACCTTTGAACATTTATCGAAAATGTCTACAAAAAATGTAGGTATGCTACCTTAAAATTTTCGTTTAATGTTCTCATGATCGCTTTAGACTTCAAACTTATATGTTAAACATTAAAATACAAGAATGAAGACTTTAAATACTGAATAATACCTGCCAATAAGATTCATACTCACTGATTAAAAGATTTATATGGCAAATGGAAGCTAATAAATTCCACAAATTAAAGATTTCAATTGCCTCCACTTTGGCCAAATTTTTCTCTACCTTAACCTCACTTATTCTTGGCAATCCTTTACTTGTACGTGCAGCGAATGTTAATTACCGCTGACCAAGCAGCAGCATGATAATCCTTACCCCCCCCCCCCCCCCCCCTGTAGTACTCGGCAAACACACCGGCAAACGACGCACGACAGGATAAACCACCGAAAAAATGTAATCGCGCTCGTAAAGGTTTTTGTCCGAGATAATTTTGTTTTCATTATGCCGGTAAAGGCGCTAGGGGCGAGGAGGGGTTGGTTTGCGTCTGTGCTAAGTTCTTAACACGTAGAGTGGAATATTGTCGAGAGCAAACGTTTGTATTTGTCTTTGGAAGCGTGCGAAGTTAGTTTTGTTTGCGGAGGAATTTTTGTTTGCGTTTTGGGAAATTGGTTTTTTAAACTGCTAACCCGGCGAAATTAAGATATGAAGGGTTTGTTTACTAATTCTTCACGCCCTTATCTCTATCTAAACAATCTTTAATTCTTTACCTTTCTAAAATATTAATTTACAGACTTTTCTTAATGCTGTTTACCTTTACCGTTTCCTCCTTTGTTTGTAAAGAAATTGTTAATAATAATAATTGATAGATAAAAACAATTTAAGATCAAAGTCAAATAACCGATAGATTATGATTATATTTTATATTTTTAATATTTCATCTTAAGAAGTTGTCACAAGATTCATTTCACACTTTTAATTTCAATTAAAATTTATTGAAATCAATACGAGATCAAAAAAATTGTCATACATGGTAGTCATAGCATACATATATGTAACGGAAAAATTGTCATTTGAACAATCCCTATGGCATTTTTACAATTTTTACCGATATATGTACGTCATTGGTCAGAATTTAAAAAATTTAAGCAAATTATTGGTTTACTTATGGGGGAAATAGTCAACAAAACAAACCGCTTTAAAACAAAATAAAAACAAACTATTTTCAATAAAACAATGTTTCTATAGTTATTTCATTTATGATTATTGCAGAAACATAAATTACAATTTGCTTAAGGGGCTATGCTTCTTGAGTGCAATATGAATCAGAATTCACGATTCTAGCTATATTGCTCAAAATAAAAATCTGAAATTTTACATTAGTAACGACAAAGCATTGTTGAATTGAAAAATTCAAACTATATATTGTTCCGACAACAATTAGTGATAAAAAGAAACTAAACACTAAAATTTCGTGAGGATCTCATGAATGAACTATAAAAGTTATCATTGAGTTTCAAGATGAAATGAATAGAACATAGATGTAGAAAGGGCGGAAAAACAATAAAATTATAATTTTATCAACAGAATTGCCATAAATTACGAGTATATCTAAACTTGTACAATTTTCGCCGAATTTCGGATAATTATTAAAGCCAAACTAATTACATTAATTAAATATTTTGAAGATTCCGCACTTTTAGTGTTCTTCCTTAATCTACATACAAAAATTCAACATCATACGTATAACAGTATTAGATTGAGATCCTCACAAAAATTACTCGTTTTTCAATGCGTATTATTGCCATGCAATAGGCCCTTAAGGAAGTGTTTTTGGTCTATTTAAAATATTTGAAAACTTATATATATCTGGTTAAAGTAAATTTGATTTTACTTCAATTTAAATGATCTTTAATTTATTGCTTTTACTTTTAGACAGTAGGTATTTTATAAAGAAGTGTTTTTTTATATCAAAATTGGTAACTTATAATTATGTTTACGTACTAAACAAATAATACCTACGTATTAATATTTTATTATAATGTATAAATTTTAAATAACATAATCTTTCATAACAAGTTTATCTCGAAGTTTATAAAATAAATAATGTAGTTTTAATTAAATTATCCCTCAGTCGTAAACAATAACTGTATCATGAATACGATTTCTGCAAAGTTTGCTGTGTTTAATTAAATTTAATCATAAATAAAGTTAAAAAACAGATAAAGTTTTACGAACATCGTAGAAAGAACACGGCACAGAATGGATCTCTCTTTAGTTCTATAAAATGAAACAGCATTGAGATTGTTAAAAATGGCAGCGCTCTACAAAGTAATAAAGTAATATGTTGAAAGGAGAGGACACCAGGTCTAGTATCTGTTATCTAGTCTTCTCGAGGAACTTGTGCTGTTCACTACGTTCTTTTGTCATCAATTTTATATTTTTCTATTTCATTCAATTGAACAATATTACTTCAGCTTAGGTAACAGACAACAAAACGTGCCTTTTTCTGATTCAAGACCCTCAATTGTATTTCACAAGCTCCTTACTTTATTTTTATTTTATTGTACTAAATGAAGACAAAAATGTATTCAGTATTTCTATAAAATAAGATAATGCACATGCGTCTCTGTCCAGTTTTCTTGAACTTCGTTACAATAATAATAATATATTATTTTAGGAGCGAATTATGATAACAATTATTTGGATGAAGTTTGCGACACGAGCCAAATGCGATAACTGTAATCATCCGAATTAATAATTACTATAATCCCACTAAACATGTTGCCTCCATCTCCATGCAATGTTACAGTTTATCTTATAGAGATCGCATTTGTGACATCACATTGTTACATACCACAAACATCACAGAGATATTATATTTTTTTAGGTTAAATAAAGGATGTCAATTAAAGTTGCATTTGTGATAGCCCCTTGATGTTCTAAATTGGTCACAAAAGTGATATCGTGAAAGTAATGTCGATGAGAGATCCATTTCGTGAGGTCGCATTGCATCATTAAAGTGATATCGCTAAAAGAGGAACTTAAACTTTTGGAGGAAAATAATAATTTTAAGAAACGCCAAACAGTAGATACGTTATATTTATGGATTTTTTTTAGTTTGATGGATGATAATTTTTAGATATTAGCGTACTCTACTTGATCTGTAGATACGTTACAATGTAATAATACAATTTTAATTAAAAACATCTGCGAACCTATTCCAATTTTTTAATTAATTTTCTGATCTACAGAAGTTATTAAATAATTCACTTTCGTTCAACTTTTGCATACTTTTTAATTAATTTAACATTGAATAAACTTCAGCCAAATATCAAGGGACTGGATCAATTCAGGTGGATATTGAATTAAAAAATATCAATCGCCCGAAAAAAATTAAATTCATTTACAATTTATAAGTTGGTGACTTTCTTCGGATCGTGAGTTTCTGAGTTCTGTGATATTTTACGTAGCAAGATGCCTTGTTAAGACTTCTTGGAGACCTGGAAGCTAGAAGCATCGCCGGAGAGCTGGGGATTTGAGGCTCTGTAATTTATTTTAAAAATCATATGGGTGCTGCCAACTTGAAATATAATAGATAAACCATTAATAATTATTTATGTAGGACAAAAAGTGAAACATTAAGGTACAAGCAAGTTGTTTATTGCTAGGCGACTATCCGAGGTCGTAATTCCTTGTGCGAGTACCTTAATGACAATTTTTATCTGAGATACATGCAAATGGTTATTTTTGATTCTGGATTGCAAAATGATACTTTTGCATTTTATAGGATGAAAGTTTTTACTGCGAGCACAGCGAAAAATATGTTCCAATATTAGTAAAAATGTAAAGAATTTTTTTTCTATTTATGATTAATCAAATTAATCAATTTGACAAGTAATGTTTCGTGACAACAAACCAAACAAACGTTCTAATATTTCCTATAAATCTTCTGCCAATTTTGCATTATGAAGTGAAATATTTCAATACCTACTATTTAAATAATATCAGAAAACGACGAAGACAATCTGCGTCCTGATGTATTAGAAGCATACCTAGTGTTCAATGCAATTTTATTAAATTGTGGGTCTTTCTTCTGTCAAATAATAATTGCTGATGTAAAAGACTTTTATATCCTGGATATAAAAGCCTTTTGTGTTCTGTAGACAAAAAACTAGAATTTCGCACGTTGATATAGTTGGGATGCAAAACTTAACTTTTTATGTCATTTTATTTTCACACTCTTTTACTGTTTATTTTCGAGTGCTGTGCTTCATTTTATCATTGAATTTAATAAATGTCAATTAACAGGAATTTTTTATTTTATAAATGAAGTGACATATAGCAATTGCCTTGTTATAAGCCGCGAAATTCTATTTTATAGCCTAGACTTTAAAATAAAATTTAGCGGTCTAGGCCTTTAAAATTCTATTTCGCGGCTTATAAATAAACTAATTTAAATCATTATTTAAATAAAATACATAAAAAATAAATAAAAATAGAGAATTAAATTTACATATCTGCCTATACGAGCATCTAAGTATTTAAATATTATATCATAAGACAATATTTTTAAAAAACTTCACCCAGAAATAGTGATTAGAAAAATCCATTTAATTGTAGGCATAAATAAATGAACAGTCTTAAATATATAAATGCAAGAAATAATACCCAACTACGTCCTATGTCGTAGAATCTCATCATGACAGCATTTCTTATGTTTATTATGAGTTTCTGAGTTCTTTGATATTTTGCGTACCAAGAGGCGTTATTAAGACGTCGTGGAGACCTGGAAGCGTCTCCAGGGAGCTGTGGTCCTGGAGATCAACCACGTGGATAATGGAAAACACTCTGCTTGAGTTTACCTAAGACCAGGACCCGCGGGACCAAAACATGTCTCTTGGAAAATTAAACAGTTTTCTACATGGACTATTTCAACTTTTACACACACAAAACGAGAATATTTTACTATCAAAAGATGTAATCGCTTGTAAGGACAATTGAAATTTTATTGCCCACATTTTCAATGGGCTACTTGCATGATATTTTTTTACTAAATATTAAATAAAAAATTGTACAAATAATTACAGAAAATGGTTATTATGGGATTGTTAGTAGTTTATATATGAGGAAAATTAAAAATCTAAACTGTTTGCATTAATTTGACATTTCTTTATGGCGCATTACGCTATAAAGTGATTCGTGGGCTATAAAGTGACGTTTATGTTAAAGAAATTCGTGTATAAATGTCAAAATAACATATACCAATATGATAATGATAATGATAAAAACTCAAATTTCATACCTATATAACAAAAAAGACCAAACACTTAGAATTTTTTTTTAGAAATTTCAATGTACGAAATACGCGAATCTTTTCAAGAATAATGCTCCTGTGCTCAGAAAATGAGTTTAATTGGAGCAGGGTAGTATTTTCCTCGAAAATCGAAATGAAGCAGCAATGGGCAACATGGGTTGCAGCGAGCTTTGATATGCTTTTCTTGCCGGAAGTTGGTTAAATTTCTTATTTGTTATTAAATATAGGTATAGAGATTTGCAAGAAACTGTATTTAAGGTTTATTCTGAATCTTTAATGTATATGTATTGGATATCAGAAATTTATAGTTCTAATCATTGGCGTAGCCAGGGAGATTTAGGGCTTAAACCACCTCCCCCCAGCTTATCTAAATACTAAAATAAATATTTATTTCATTATTTTTTTAAAATGTATTATTTATTTAAATTTTTTGTACTTGATAGAGGGTAAATTATGATGTAATTTCAAGTGTATGTATAACTTAACTTTTAATGAAGCAGCCTTTGACCTTGAACTCAAAAAAAATTTCTCCTGCGGCGCTTTTTTCTTTCTCCCTGCCAAGTTATTTTTTTATTGGACTACATTACTGGTCCAAAAAATATTTAGCCCCCCCCCCCCAGGAAATATCCTAACGACGCCCATGCTGCTGGCAAAGCTAATAATTGAGCACCAAACTGTCAGCTAATATTTCCATCACTTTAAAACTAAAATCCTCTTATTTCTTTACCATATGTCAGTAATTTTAATTACCTAAGTAATAACTAAATACACGCAAATTCCGTTCAAAACTAGCTGCTTGCGCCTTCTCAAAGTTGGCTACGTATACGTCTGAAAAACTTTACAGCTTCAGTAACAGACGGGAATAAATTTCAGCAGGACGACGCTTCCTGCTCGAGTATGAATATGATGCATGCAAAAACACATCGCAAGGAGCAGGACTCTAAACTTAAGAGGATATAGTTTCACTAGAAGATTTTACTTGTTGCTGAATGTAGGATTAAAATTTTACGGCGAGAGTTTGTTACATTTAAATGTCTTTGAAGAATATTTGTTGGAGTACAAAGTAAGACGATTTTGTTTAAATTAGAGTATTCAGATGTTGTTGGTGTGTAAATGTTAACTATTTTAATTATCATTATCATTATGTTTTAATGTTGCAGTGCTGTAATGTATTATACGTATACATACTAAACTCATCCCGTTTTCTTAAGGGAGTGTCTAACGCCACACAGCGAACGATTTCTGTTGGACTCAAGAAGGGTTTTGTTAGCATAGATTAGTTTATGTCAAAAAAACGGATTTCTGTTGGACTCAAGTAGTGTTTTGTTCACGCTAGGTTCACGATAGGTTCACGCTAGGTTCACGCTGTGTGGCGTTAGCCCATGCCTTTTCTTAAACATGGTTGGACCATGTTACTTCAAACACAAATGTTTAGCATAATTTTACAATTATTGATATGTGCTCTACGTGCCATAGATATCTATATGGTATATTACATAATACATTATACCCTAGGCAGTGGTGCGCAAACTTTTTAAGTCGCGAGCCAATAAATTTTTTTATTTTCCCAAAGGTCACCCAGATAAGATAGCAAAAAAATCTGATGTGGCCAGCACAACCTCCCGCCATATCTAGATTTATAAACATAAATGTATACGTACAATCCGGTGCCCATTTAAAATATACAAATAAAAATCTAAAATATTCAAACACTGTAATTTGAATCACCGAATCAAAAGATTCATTCACAGGAAGACTTTTCTGTGTTGAAGCCACCCTCCGTTCAATTAATACATTTTAATATCTTACTTATGACTTATGGGATTAGTATGCCAACGTGTCACCCGTCTCACCTGTCAATAAATTTTACGCAAAAACAAAAATCAACCGATCATGGATTACAAGATTTCACCGTTTTATTTGATAAATTTTACTATAGTTCTTTAATGCTACCAGATAGAGACAATTTTTTTTATAACGTAAGTTGCAAATAACTTTTCCCTTTATTCTGATTACAAATAAATAGGTTCTATATTTATCCAAATTTATAGAAATTTTTGACAATTAATCTTTTCAATCTTCAAAAAATATCTCTTCCGGTGAATATATCTGTACCAAAATGTAATGAGTTCTTCCAATTTATATACAAATGTTAAATACCAAATATCAAAATAATTGGGTAATTCGTATTTGAGTTATCAGCAGGGTTGTGAAAAACCCGGGTTTTTCATGATTTTCCCACCCCAGTGGTTTTTTTCAAAAGAGCAGTTGAAAAATATTATTGTGTAATTTCTGCCTTCATTTTAATTTCAATGCACTTGTTTTATATCGTTAAAAAGAGAAAAAAAAATCTCTATTAAGACGGGTCATAGCCAACTATGAGCTCCGAATGAAAATTTGAATTTGATTTGAATTTCTCAAAATCTGTAGGAAATTAAAAAAAAATGAGTATTGCTGTGAATTCCTCGTTAAAAACTGCATATAGAACGTGCAAATTAGAAACTTTGTACTAATTCAAACAAAAAAGTGATAGGTGATAAACGAAATTGGCAAAATTTACATTTTTGCGTATATCTTGTCACCTATGCATTTTTGTGAGAAAACAAAAACATTTATAAATTGCCCCCCTAAAGGAGCAACTTTTGTCTAATTTAACCAACTTCGTATTTCTTGGTTCTCGAGATCTCCATGCTTAAACAGTTTCATAGGACGCCTTGTATAAAAATTTGCTGATAATCTATATCCGTTCGATGAATATTGTTTATCAATTTAAAATTTATAATTCCGGCCATCTCTTATTTCGCGTACTGTACACAGGAGATTGCTAAACCACTGGATTCGAACCTGAGTTGTGAGAACTACAAATGCACCACTTCTAATTCCATAAGTAAACAATAATTCCAGATATCTCCACAACCTCTTCAGAGTTCTCTCTAAGTCTGTAAGTCAGTTTGACAAAAACGCATCTTCGGGGAGTAATTCCACTCGGCCACCGCCTCGTGGGGCTCAGGTGCGCGGATTATTATCGTGGTTTCCGGTTCCGGAACCGCTGCGAACCGGTAATTTCGCCGTCTCGCTGCCGAGGTTTGTCTCATGCTAGGATTATTTTAAGTAGCAACTTTGTACAAGTTAATATTTAAGTACGGCGAACAGAAGTAGGTACTGTGCGGTCGGAAAGGACCAGAAATGGAATTCTTGAGGATGGGAGATTTGTGGAATTGTGAGGTTAGGGAGGAGCTTTGGAGTTTGTATTGATATTGAGAATTAGGAACTAATTTAATTTAACTAACTAACTTTGCTATAAGCGTTTATACATAAACATGTTTGTTTATTTATTGTATATTACGCTATGCTTAGTTATTCATTTTTTAAAACAGTCGTTTAATAACTTCGAGTACGTTATAAGAGTACTAGTTAAAGAGCTGTAATATAAAATCGTGCCAGATTTTTACACTTGCCAGAAATAACATTTTGTGTTAATTCAAGCCTTGTCTTAAAGAAAATGTTAATATAAAATTTACATCTTCAAAAAAATTTACCGGTTGACATGTAGGTGTAGGTATTATATAGTGTTAGAAAGATTTTATAGATGTTCTCATATTTTGCATAATACAAATACCTAACCGAGTACCTAACTACCTAAGTATAGCTTCTACATGCGATGTTTTCTTTAAAATTTGGTGGAAATTTTTTACTAGTAGCTTGAGGAACTTAACTTAAATTAATTAGTGGAAACTTTATTATGTCAGTTTGATATTAAATTAAAAATTGGTTAATAGATATTTATACACCAAGTGAGATACATGAATGTTTATTCAAGAGAAGAAAGTTTAGCCCCCGAGCCCGAAGGGCGAGTGGGATAATTTCTTCGAGTGAATATACATTCGTATCTCACGTGGTTTATACAATATTTTATTCAATTTTGACGAAATTATTTCAAATATATGAATTATAAATTTATTTTGACATATCAAAAAAAACTAATCAAAGTAGTCGTTTGGCAAGTTGTCATTGTTTGTATGCATTTTTGACGTAATAATAACAATAAAAGTAGAGAAGTTCTTGGAGAATTCAGTCAATTTATTAAAATACAATAACACACCAACGTCGCGACTCCAATTAAGTCCTCTTCCTCAGTAATAATAACAGTTTAAAACGTCAGAGTGATTTAAAAATGTGTTGAGTGATTTAAAAAAATTTTAATTCACTTGTGAATAAACATTTATTTAAAGTTGTTGCTATGGAGTTAATAATAGCTGTTTAAAACGTCAAAATTGAATAAAATATCATATTGTGTGTAAATAAGCAATTAATCTTTATATACTAAAAGGCTAGGTATCACTATATTTTCAGCAGCTTAGCAACCGTTTTTAGAATCGCCTACAGCCTAAACGGTTCAACCGATTTTTATGAACTTTTTTTTATTTGATAGAGGTTCATGTGAAGTAGTGCCTTTTGGGTATATGAATATTGTAGATGGCGTGGTAGTCACAGGGGAGTTGAAAAACCGTGATTTTTTTGAGTCCTTGGATACGGGCATTATACGTTATTCGATTGTTTTTTTCATTTGACATATAGGTAGAGAATGAATTTGACTATATTTCTATATATGTTTCAACCCAATATTGGGTATATTAAGAAAGTTATTAAGAAAAAACTGAAAAATGCACGGAACGCAAATGGGAGCATGCCATGGAATTTTTGTTTTCTTTTTGATAAAAATGATTTTTTTGTCTAGTGTCAGATTTGACGTTTCCAATTTGAAATTTTATTTGGATTTATCTTTTATATTTGATAAGGTAGAAATATTTTGAAAATTTTATTGAGTATTTAAAGATGGAGCACGCATTATGTTTACATGGTTTTGTATAAATTTGTAATATATTTTTTGAAAATTTTTATTCAATTTAACAATGCACTGTGAAGTTGAATCATATTTTTATTTATTACTGTAATATTTATAGTAATATATTTTGACCCAAGTGTAAATATTCAATTAAAATTAGGTATCTATATCCAATATCCGTGGATAATACTATTTCTCAGTATTTTACGGAAAGTTTTAAATGTCAAATTAATATACAAATTTAACAAACGTGTTAAAAATGGTGTCCGATAATCGGGATTTTTATCTATTGTACTTGAGTTTGGGTTGAGTTTGAGTTTGTCCTGCCCAATCCGCCCTACTGGGATATTTATCCTGGATACGCCCACTAACTAACAACTGGACAAGCACGAGACACGACGCGGACTAGAGATGATCTACATTGTTATTGCACTTGTATCAAGTATCAAATCTGTTTTTACAAAAGTATATATGGTATTAATTAGCACCAAGGGGTCAAAATATGGCTTCAATGATCAGCATTTGTATTTCAATATAAATTTAATATAAATATGATTGGTATCAAACTTATCGCCCAATGTTTTCCAAAATTATGGCTGTTTACTAAGAAAAAATTTAAATTGCACTCGGTGAGCGGAATTTGTTTTTTCTGAATATTTTTAAAACTATATCGCGATTGATATCAAATTAAAGGTCTTAATAAGGACAAAAAATCTACAGTATGCATTAAAATTACTTTCGACAATTTGGCTTTTGTTTTTAGTCGGACAAAAAGTCTTTTTTTAGTTTTCACATAATTTTGTTATTTTCTTTTTAAAACACTAATGACTACCTACTTGGTATATTCCGATAATCACATCAAAAGACGTTAGAAAAAACTTATTCAAATGGTAAGTCTAAATGCAAAAGTGGATTTATGTGAGGCACGAAGTGCCGAATTCTCCTACATTCAGGATCCACGTAGCTTGAGCCCCGCGAAGAGGGGCGATCCTCTTTGTCCCGCGGCAGCGGGACCTAGTATTACAATTGAGGCACGAAGTGCCGAATTGTCCCACATTCAGGGTCCGCCGAGCGTGAGCCCGCAAAGCGGGCGAATCCTCTTTGTCGCGCGGCAGCGGTAGAGTCTAAATGTTAAAATCGTTATAATTGAGGCACGAAGTGCCGAATCGTCCCACATTCAGGGTCCGGGGAGCTTGAGCCCGCGAAGCGGGCGAACCACCCTTGTCGCGCGGCAGCGCGACCTAGCCGAAGGCCCGCGTAGCGGGGCCTGACGCTAGTAAGGTAAGAAAATAATAATAATAAAATAAAATGTTCTGGGGTAGGTATTTATTTTGTCAAGTGACCATGCTTAGAAAAATTCATTATCCATTTAATTTGAAACTTTTATGAAACATTTATCTTGAACATGAAAATGCCAGAATTATCTACTTTTTACCTCCCGCCTAAAAGGGAGGTACCGATCGTGAAAAAATTCGATGTCGAGATTTTTGTCAATAAGCAGGTACTAAACCTTAAGAACCTATTCTGCCAACATCAGATTTTTTCCAATAATTGCAACAATTAATATAATGTCGTAGAATTTAATAACTCCCTATGTTAAATTCCAATTTTTGTATATATTTCACAGCATGCCACATCCATGTAACGTAAAAGTCTAACGTATAAATCCTTAAGAAAACTATACAAATATCTATCTTAGCAACTAAATGCATTTCTCCTGAACAGCGCCATCTCTTATCCCCCTTCGCAACCTCAACATTCCACCTAACCTCAACAACTGTTCAACTTCTCCCTTTGCCAATCAAATCACTGATCGCTGATAGATTGAAGATGCTGACAGTAGCAAGCCATCATATTCCAAGCGAACACAATTTGTGTAGCAATTATAGAACAATTTAACCGATAATCCATTGCATATTCATTGCTAATTTCACTGAACAATGTCTCATGCTTGCTTTGTGTCAGCAAACCATCCATGCGGTGTTGCCAGACGTGTGCAGTGCGCATGCTCCAGAATGCAGTTGCAACATTGCGGGGAATGGGATTTGTGTTTGTTGGGAATTTAGGGTGGTGAGGGTGGTAATTGAATTTGGGGTGCGTGGTATAGGTACGTATAGGTGTTTGTTGTTTCTGATATGGGGCAGGGGTAAAATTGAACGAGGTAATGTGCTGCAACAGATTTGCCCTTAATAGAATGAAGATAAACAATTTTACAATATACTCAGTTTTTACAATAAAACGAAAAAGATGGCCGGAATTAGAAATTTTAAAATGGTAATAGCATATTAAGTATCAAGAATAGTAAGGACAGTTTACCGATGGAAAACAATGTTTGGAGATTGAGCGAAGCGAAAGCTTCAATATTGTCTTACATCGGTAATTCCTTAACGTTCGTGAAGCTTATATAATCTTTAGCACTATTGGTCTTTTTTATCCATATTTAAATATTAATTTCTTCGTAATTAATATTAAATTTCCTTAACGTTCTGTTAATTTAAGAAGTTGTGCAGATCGGTTTTTCTCTTGACTCAGTTGCCTACAGGCAAGTAATAAGTTGGCGAACTTTGACTCAGCTCTGTGTAGAACATAGGCACATTCTTTCTCTCCCTTACCGCTCCGACCAACTCTGGAAATGTCACTATGACAAATGTAGCGTATTCAATAGTTGAACGTTTGTTATATCATTTGCTAAGAAGTGTGTAAAATAGGCAACGTGGAATCTTGTTCCTCTGCCGACTGCACATGATAGCTTCCAGAAATTTTGATTATACTTTGTCTAGATTATATGGTCATCAAAACAAAATTTATTAATTTAGAGACGGCGATTAGTGGCTTTGGTTCCAAAATATTTCCATTTCTCTTAGTTGTAATGGTTAAGCGTACCTTTTATATAAAGAGTCTTGTATCCCACATCCCAATATGTGTTGTGTTTAGTTTTATGCATTGAATCATACATTATATCCATCTTTGTATCAAACCTCCACCATACATTAATCTGGATACACTACTCATTGACGAGCATAAACGGAACGATTTTGTTTTATAATGTTATCTATCGAACGTAAGCTATATGATCTAAGGACATCTCATTGTAGATTTTTGTGCAGTTGAACTTAAATGTTACTGAATTCAAACCTGAGTTGCAAGAGCCACAGTCGGTCATTTCTCCGTTTTTTACAAGCAAAGCAAATCCATAACCATTTCAGTCCATTCTTGACCAATTACCCTGCAATCTAATAACCCCACTCCTGCCTCAATAGCTAAAACTTCTCTTGTGTTCGATTGCGATTGAGAGTTCTCTATCTTTGCGGAATGCTCCATCTCGACATCTCTGGCAATTGATTCGAATTTGAGCGGCAATTGAGCATGATGTTGTAATTGCACTTGCACAACCTCGTCGGTGGATATGATCAATGCAACTGGAATTAACCCTCGTTAATACAGTTATTCTTGATAGCCAGAACATGATTTGTGTAATAGAATCACGGAGGGAATTGACAGCGGAGGTTTTGGGAATTTTCTAAAGGAGGTTAAATGAACAGTGATTAATCTGGTTTAGATTCCGATATTACGACCTGTATTTTTTAAGATGCTAACTACAAATAATGTGTGGTGTTGACATATTTCGTTTTATATACCAAATAAATCAATCTCATTCTTAGACCATAGAAAACTGATATATTATATTATTAGTTTGGCAACATTTATATTATTATAAGTTTATACCATTGGCAACACTGTAAATAACGACACTAAACTAAACTAAACAGACAGTGAACGAATGGAAAAGCAAATAAAAGTTGTGAATCTCAGTGTGTTTTATTGTTCAAAGTATCCACTAATAAAATCAACAAATAGAGGGAAACTAAAGTCAAACTATTGGCAAAGAGAATGAAGCCAGGTGAGGTATCATGTCAAACGTATAGACCGGGAGCTCAGACAGGTGATGGTCTCCGATTTCATACAGCATACCTTTTGGAGGATAGAATATTGACCCATGACGACAAAGAAAAGCGGGTATTAAACCACGCTTTCCGCTCATGGAAAATTGCATTTTTCCACTTGCACAAAATTTTGTGTTTTTCTCTGATTTAATATTGTATGCTTTGTCAACAGAAACTTAAATACATTTAAAGTCCGCGTTTTCAAAAGAATTAATATTTGTGTCATAAAACACCTATAATCAAATTGGCATGCAGTCCTCGTTGGCCCAAGGGTGGAAAATTTCGGAAAAGTTTTGTGCAAGTGGAAATCCAATTTTCCATATGACCGGAAAGCGTGCAAGGGTTTAATACCCGTTTTTCTATGTTGTCATAGGGTCAATATGCTATTCTCCAAAAGGCATGCTGTATGAAATCACCTGTCATGAGCTCCCGGTGTAGTCCTGCTACGATGACATTTTGTTTTACGTTTTAATATACATATCAATTAATTCAATGTTTCAAAATCAATAATGGATGAAAATGATTATTTGTGAATGAGTAGGTATACTTATTAATTGGTTTAAGATATTTTGTTTTGGAGATCAATATCAAACGTTAGTAAAATGAATAAGTGGAATTTTTATGCAAAATATCAGTTTGACATATAAATTATACTTTACAATTTCGATTTGTCACAGTAAAACACAAATTGTGAAGTGAATAAGTCTTATTATTTTTTCATGTAAAGCACACAGTATGTATTATTATGTCATGTTTTCTTCATATTATTAATACGGAAATTCAACGACGATTTTTTTAACTGAATTTGTATTTACGTCGAAATCGAACTCTTCTGCTCCACTTGTGCCGATTAACATAGTACTGGTTACTGGAATTCACGCAAAAATTCGAATGAAATTGTATTACTCCTGTACCTAAGTGAAAATTCTATGAATGTTCCTATAAATACCTACCTACTTAGATGTTATTATGTCTTTGTTCACAATACATACAATCAATAACTGTATAATATTGCAATGTTTATAAAAAATACTTTTTAGGTGTAAGTATATTCCATTTGTTGCTTAAACCATCAGTTCACTTTTATCATTAAATTAATTATACTGAGAGGTGAAAGATCAGTAGAATCAGATTAGATTTATGTTCACATTTAAGAAAGTTTGAATACCTACATCTAACTATAAATATGAGCATTAACACTGCTTGAAAGTGGGAAGTGTGAATAGTCGTATTTAGCTATATGAATTTAAACTTTCTTAAACGTAAACATAATTATGTGAACGATAAAATAATATGAAATATGATAAAATAAGTGAACTAATAGATGATATTGTGAACCACGTGACAAATGGAATACGATATAATTGTGCGATATGTGTTCCTTGTTCTGTCAGACTTTAACTTAACTTTTATCTCTTCTTCTTCTTGTTGAATGTGTGTCTTGCATTGTCGATCGTTCTATCGTCCACGACTTGTACATATCTGTGATCTTTTTTTAATTTTCTCTTTCTCTCTCTTCTAGGGGCCTAAAAGTGCTAAGACGTTCAAAGGTAAGAGCACCGGCTTCCGCTTTTCTTGCTTGTCTTTCAATAATGCATCTCACGTTGTATTGTTGTATTTATGTTATGTTGTGATGTGCATTGTTATTGTTGCTGGTTGTGTGTGCGTTAAGGACTTGCGTTATGTTGGCTTTTCGCTTTTATGTTGTTGTGAAACGTTATGGGGTCTCTTGGGTTTTATGGAAAATACTGGAGTTGCCTTGGTAAAGATACGAAGATGTGTGTTAATTTATTATGAACTACATTTATATGGTACAATGAATTTAGAAGATGGTTCTTGAAATCTTTAACTGACAGATAATATGTGCATGGTAGGTACGTAAATTTAAGATCATGAAATGTTATTTTTGTCCTGCTTTCTACAGTGATATAGGTTTGACATATTTATTACTTATTGTAAAATAATAGTAGCAACAATTTAAGAGGCCATCTCATTTATGATTAAAATCTATTTCTTCTTTTGTAAATGATTTTACTTGTTACTCACATTTAACGCTGTTTTACAAAGCCTTCTATTTGAAAATAGATCTTAACAAGTCACTATAACTACTCGCTTGTAATTTTTTTTTACTTGTTAGTTCTGCGCATATGTTTTTCTTTTTACAAGCGTGCTCAGTTTTACTGTTGTGTTAAACAATGTACGTTGGCACAGCAATCATACTTCCAATGCTTATAAGATATTATTTAAGAGAAAACAGTTGTGTGTAACTGACAGGATTTGGTTACAATTTTTTAATTTTATTCTGGTTTACAGATGAGTAACAAGCAAAATGTTGTACAATACACGCAGGGTAACTGTTTTTACTGCTTCAAGGAGGTGACAGGCTCGCCTAATCGGCTCGCCGGTCATTTCCTTCTTTCAGCAGTAAAAACTGTTTTACCCTGCTAGTAATGTAATATACTATATACATACTTACAATAATCACGTCATTTCGTCAAAACTGTTTCTTACAAATTTCGCAAAAAGTTGCTTACCTTTTTCTAAAATGCATTATTCAAAAATTAAAGCTCATTTAAGATATTTACTTGTTACTCACTTGTAAACGTCATTTCATTACCTTTGAAAATGAATCTTTACAAGTTACTAACTGGTAAAATTGACAGCTAACTTGTAAAAATTTAACAATTTAGTAACTTTTTGAGTTATAGAACCGGGAAAAAAATATTACATACGACCTAACGAACTTACATACAAACACGCGCACGCACGCACTCACACACATACACACAGACATCATCTCGAAAATACATTATTCGTATTCTATGGATCTTAAAACACGTTCGAAAATTTTGTCCTATTCCAATACCTCGCTTATAGAATTTGAGGTGGAAGGTAAAAAATAAATCTGAAAAGAAAATTCTTCTCACATTTTTTTTCTTTTTTTAAATTTTCCTCTCCATTGAAAAAACCACAGATGGTTGATCGATGTTAATTACGTCACCAGGGCAACGCGTCGTGATTATTTCAATAAAGACATCGGCTGACCGCCGCCATGAACCGCTAGGGGGCGGTTGCGGTATTGTCTGCGCGCGACACGATGAGATGTTCGACTGTTTCACGGACGATCGCCAATTGTTCCGCTAATTGACGAGATGGAACGGAGAGAGATGTAAGAATGAACGACAATTAGGAGGGTTCTTTTTTTAAAGGGTTGGAGTTTTGTTCGGTGTATATTTATTTGAATAATAACAATTACAACTTTTAGTATTTTCGGTCCCCCACTAGGTTTATTTCAAAATGCAGTGATATAATTGGTCGTATTACAAATGCAGATTTAGAATATAAAATATGTTGGTCATATTGCAAATAATGTAAAATCTAACTTGATTAGGAGGCGCGTTTGGAAAACACCAAACTGCTGAACGTAAGTCGTCATTTTCAAATTTTACGGGGTGAGATGACGGTAAGACCTTCTTTTTGCAGTCAGTCGCACAAAAAATGTGGGAAATGAAAACTGAGTATAGAATGTGGTACTGGCTAACTAGAGATTCTACAAAAATTTTAACAGGGAAAATATAGCATCATGGTCCCATCATATCTCATTTAATTTATAACACAGAATGGTTCAATTTTATATCCTTTTGGTTTTAGAAATTAAAAATTACTTTTTGTTCACCAGAAAAAAAATCATAAAAAATCTAGAAAAATGATTTTTTTTACTGTAATAACCCAAGGCCATTGATAATTACGAAATAATTTTGTCACATTCCGAAAGCACGTTGCTTGGTAACCGCCTGACGCCGCAGGCTGTTAACCTAAAAGCAACGTGCTTGAGGTAGTTGTAACAAAGTTATTTATCAATGGTCGAGGATTAGTCGAAAATTTTTTTTGCAGTTGTAAAATTATTTGTTGAAAACACGAAAGTCATTTTAAAACAATGCTATTAAATTATATAACCGTCAATAATTCATATATCATTTCTGTCATTTTGACATAAGTGATAATGTCCCACGGGTTGCTATTAGTTTAATGTTGGTCTCATTGGTCAATTTGGCACACGTGATCAGAAATGGAAAAATTTCATTGGATATTTTTTTTTTAACAAAAAAATTACCGAAGTAATTTTTTTGACATAGAAGAAAAATGAAAACAGAGAGAACTTGTAACATGTTTTGGTAACATGTTCATTATCCTGTAATTGGGAGTTAAAATTCTGTAGGTTGGTTAACATCAAAAAATTGAAAATAATTGTAAATAATGAAGAAATAAATTAAATTCTTCATGAAACAGAACCCGTAAAGGCAGAAAGACAGATACGTATATTTCGTATTTCTAAATTTAAATTCGTAAATTAAAACCATCATGAAACTAAGCAAGCTGCATTCTGAAAAATGTCCCTTTACCTACCTTGTTAATTAAAGTACAGCTGCTTACTTTCAAATTTTTAAAGGTTGTTGCCTAGCGAAACTATTGACATCGGACAGAAGGCTTCTTAAAGTGTTGCTTGTATCGGAGACAGAAAAAAAAGTAAACAAATTTGGCATTATCGCACCACAGATGCATTTAGTTTTGTATTAGTGAGGAAATAAGTTTTACGTTTGAAATGCCTGGTAAATAGAAATATCGTTGCCTTTTTGATACTTAACCTCAATTCTTCGATAAATTGACTTTAAAATTATATATCATTTTTATAAAACTGACGATTCTCTTGAAAATTTAATACAATCTTCTTCTATATTCAAATAGTATTGTGTTAGTTTTTCATTAAAATCTGTCGTCTGGTTTGGATACACTAATTTAATAACTCACGATTTCAAATGTAAAAGATGTCCACTTTACAGCCTCATAATTGCCAAACGAAACTGACGATTTTCCTGATAATTTATTTTAAAGTGTATTTTATTATCATACAAATGCCCTATAAAAATTTTATTTATTTTTGTCGTCATGGATTTTGCTTAAATTATACTATTTTCCTATAAATTATTAATCTCAGTTTTTATTTTCCTGTAAAATTTCATCAACTCTCTCTATCATGGCTTCCACTTTGTTCTCTTCTTCTTGTTCCACGTGCGATATAATGTGTCTCCCGATGGTAGTGCACTTGATTAAATTTACGATATTAAGTAAGGGATTATGTAACGAGGTCGTTAATATTTTCGGGGTGTTACACAGTGTTCCAGCCTTCAAAACCGGGTATGATAGACGTTTCTTTTATTAATAACACGTTGTAGAACGTAGAAGGTCCCATGGTGATCGTATGAGGGAGATTAGTTTGTTTTATGGTTTTGTAAATACTAATGAAGGTGGTGGCACGAATTATGTAAAGGTTTCACTTCATAAATATATTACGGTCAGAAGCCACCATCCTTGATGTCAAAAAATTTATATCCAATACCAAGGCGATATAGTTCATTCATTTTCCACTCGGGAAAAAAATTGAGTACCTGCGATGATTTGGCAAAAAGAAAAATTGCATTATTTGCCTTTTCGGTCATAACTCTGCTAATTTTGCACAGAAATCGACCAATTTTTGTATTGTCACAAGTTTAAAGTTTCTTCTTCAACTGTATGCAAATTAGTGTGACGCCAAATCGAATTCACTCCCTGGAACTACCCGAAGAAAAAATAATGTTTTTGATTTAAAAATGTTAATCTTTGATAACATGTTGTATGGTGTACCAAAATATGTTTTTGTCCCAATTGATCAACATGGCGATAAAATTTATTCATTTTTCGGTAAGTTCTGAAAATTTGCAATTATCTACGATGATTTCATCCGAAGCTATGGGCATTTGAAATTTACTCAGCAAATTTGAAGTTTAAAGCGATCACAAGAAAATTAAACGAAAAAAGCACTTCAATTTAAGCTAAGGTATACATTTGTACAATTTCGATAAATGTTCAAAGGTCTAAAAATGCACATTTTTTTTCAAAAATTTATAACTTCACGCGAAATCATCCCAGGTACTCAATTTTTTTCCAAGAGGAAAATGAATGAACTTTATCGCCTTGGTAGTGGATCGAGTCCCCAATTTTTTTTTGCACCCAGCACAAGTTGTCAAAGTTTGATATTTTTTGACATCTACAACATTTGGGAGGTGGAAGAAAGTGGATATGGAATGAACATTTTTAAATATATTTTTCTCTTTCGGTTTTGTAAACTATTTGCACTTCTTTTTAGATATCGAAAATGTTTTAGTGTAAACCAAACTCCTAAACCACGCCCCAATTAACTGTCAAAATTCTTTCGTTAATTCAAATAGGGTATACCTTCGATTTCGAACATATATAACCTAGACAAACGACGCAATCTTTTGTTGTGAAGCCAAGAACTAGCTTATCGAGGAGAAGAGGTATATCGCTGTATGGAGCGTTGTTGTTTGCGTATTTCAGGTTGTTTTAAAAAAAACTATCTCAAAATACTTACAATCAGTTAAGTAACCTTCGAATTAATAAAACCAAGCACATCAATGGAAATCGACTGTCACAAACAACAAACACAATAATAACAGAATCAGCAATATGTACTTCTTGCCTTCACAACACTATATAGTGCAGCATTGAGAGTTATATATCTATCCTATTAAAGGTCAAAAGAGTATACCATGAAGTTAAAAACAAGTGAAAGAGTAGGTCGAAACTTCGTAGCCCAGTAATCCCAAAAACAAAAGCGTAATCCTCCTCAACGATAACAATACCTCCGAAGCCACCTTACAACTAATTGCACACACGTGTAAATATATAAACACCCCTCCTGCAGGCTTCCTGCCGCAGAGCCAGGCCCGGACTAAGTAATAATTAATCAGCGCCGTTCATCTATAATGCATCGGGCTTGCGCGCGGGCGACTTATTATTCATACCGACATTATTACAGCGCTGAATTATACACACGGTGGATTTGTGCGCGCCGGCAGAGACCGCCTCTGTGCAGCACGGCTTAAGGGGGAGAGTCGCGTGAGTGGGAGAGAGGGCCACTTCGGCACCTGACATATTATTAGCGGGAAACACTGGCTTTAGGAAGTAACAATGTAGAAGATTGAATGGCCGCGTTTTGCGGTGTTCTGGGTTAAATGACGACGTTTACAAACAGAATTATACTATGTTTTTACTTTTTAGGTTTTAAGGGCGCGCTTAAAATTGAAAAAAAACCGTAACACGAAGTCTGTAGTGTAATGGTAATGTTTTGAACCCGATAATTGTCAAAATCTTATTAGGTCATAATATGATTAATTTTTTTTTCTGTAACTAATAGTGCCACGTCAGCGACACTTTAAAACTTTTACATGGCTTATTTTTCACATGCTTTCTGCATAAATTTCGGATAAACGATGTAACCTACAATGAAAATTATGTTATACAATAAAAATATATACATTCTTAATTGCCTTATGACTGGTTTATGATGGATTTAATTTACGAATTTAGATTTAGAAATATAAAATATACTTACATATCTGCCTTTGCGCTTTGCTGGTTCATGATGAATTTAGATTTAAAATTTACATTTAAAATATAACCATATTTTATATTCTAAATCTAAATTTGTAAATGCGTCCATCATATCTCAGTATTTTAAAGAAAGAGAAAGTTGACACGTTGACAGTTTCACTGAAATATGATTTGTGATTGTCGATTTGTTAAATAAATTTCAGAAATATGGATATAATATTCATATTATGTAAGAAAATATAGATAATAGGAGACGCGCAATAAAATGGTTTTTTTTGCTTGGTGCAACTTTACGTTGATAATTGAAAGGATAAATATAAACTTTTCATAATAGTCGTAGATAAAAATAATTGAATTAAAAAACACGATTTAGGTACATTAAAAATATAATTGGTAAATTAGGTCCAATTTTTTTTTAAACACGATTTTAGGTAAAATATGTAAAAAAATGAAACCATTTTCTTCAAAACGGATTTTGTTCTATGTCTCAAAAATAGTAGAAAGAAAGGTAAAAGCACTAAATTTCCATCTCTAATAATAATTAATTAGAATGAACTATAGGTAGTCATTTTTATTACTATTTTCATTTTCACCGAATTTATTATTTAAACCCATCTTCGTGCTACGGCATTTGCATAGAATAAGCTCCGAAAGAAAGGTGTTGATATACTTTATATCTATTCTATTTGGATTTTAAAATAGCAGAGCTCCGTTAAAATAATAAAACAGCAAACGACATCAAAGTTGAAAAATTCTCTGAAATGCACGTCGTAATGCTGCGCTCTTGTAGCTCCCAGTGGCGTACGGCAGCGGGGCAAAGGGGGCACGTATTAAAGCATAAAGCATCTAAATGCAGAAAATAAAAATAAAACACGACTGAAATTCTAAGCGAGAAGTGAATGGAATCATAAATTCAAATTCAGTTTGGTTTCTGAATTATGTATCAGCTAGCAACTGTCACAAAGTTTCAAAATGTCCAACGGAATTTTGTTGCTTAAATGGGCGAAAAATCCACGGGAATAAAAAGGAAAAGGAATTATTTATTAATAAATAAAATAAATACATATCTAGTACTGTAAATACAGGCTGTATTTATAAAATAAATGAATTATTTACTATAATCGTGGATAAAGTACTCTAGACAATAATTACTCGAATGATTATTACACCTTATTATCTTGAGTAATATTAAGGGGTCCGTCTACCCTACCTCCTAAAATCTAGCATAAAATGTACTAACGTAGCGAGTGTTTTGTGGCCAATACATGAAAGGTAAAATTTTATTTCAACAAGAATTATAAATATACTAATATACTTAAAGAATCAATAAACAGTTGTTTCTTTTTGAAATTTAAATTGTACATGATTATAAAAATTCCGAAAATTCATAAATATTTCCGTTTTATGCAAACTTTACACGGTTGTATCTCATGATAGAAATTAATGTTTAAAATCTGAAAAGGCACTTCTGGAAATCCATTCTATCTCTGCAAAATGTTTATAAAATTATTATCCTGAAAACAATAATAAACTAACAGTTTATTTGCAACGAAAACACTTTTGCAGTATTTTTCAACTTAAAAATTGACATTGCAATGCAAGGATGCGGTAAAGTACGAGTTTCGAGTTGGTTTCAGGCAGCCGTGGGGAAAACAGTGGTATAGAAATAAAAGTAAAATCAATAGTATTCTAGGAATTCGGTAAAAACGTAGACAGGTCGCTTAAACTCTCATCAAAGAGTGTACTATTTCTGTTTTACATGTCAGTATTGCAGTTTGAAAATTGATATTAATATTTGTACGTTAACAGTAAAATAATTAAAATTTCATCAGGAAAATATTTAATGTGTACATTTAAAAATAAATTGACATTTTTGTTATACCTACACGAGTTGAAATTTAATTATAAATGATGTGTAATTAAAATGCATCATGGCTATATAAAAATAATATACCTCAATAAATAATCACAAGCGTTAAATTAAAATATATCAGTTTCAATAAAGCGATGATTTCAGCGCATAATAAAATAAAAATATGCGCTTATTTTAATTTACTGATGTAGTACCAATAAATTTATAATATATCCTCTATGTTATTTGCAATTATTTGTAACACTACCATTGAGACACCAGCAATTTATTTTATTTACGACTACTACGAAAAGCTTATATTTATGCTTTCAATTGTCAACGTAAAGTTGATTGTTACCAAGCAAGAAAAACACTTTATTATGTGTCTCCTATAACAATGCGCAATAAAGTTTTTTTTTTCTTACATAAAATAAAAGAAAATGACAGAATCAAACAAGTTTTTTGTTTATTTATTTCGATGTTAATGGTATCGTCATGGTTACAAATAAAACATAAATTGATTGAAAGTAGATTGAACTAACTGAATAGAAACTATTATTATTATTAAAAACAAATAATTTCAGTCATAGATAAAATTATGTGTGTATTACAAACGTAAAGTGTATTTTTTGTTCCTCTAGCACTATTGCAGCTCTCACCTTCGGCTCGGGCGATTAACAAAGAGTTACTTTACGCTCTTAATAAATAAATATAATATAGCATTGTTTTTCAGCGAGCAGCAAATTATATATTTTGAGCATTAAATTATTTAATTTAAGTAGCAAATTATAAGAAAAGTAAGGTTCTTTTCTCGAAATAAAACTATAGGTAAATAGTATATGACATAATGAGCTAGGAAAGTGAATTATATCGTGTGAGTGAGAATGTTGACGCACGAGTTCGGAAATCTCACAAACATTCGATTGATACTTTCGAGCGAGTCATGTACCTACACTGTTTTTCTCACGACCATAAATATTAAACATTTTATTCATGGATGTATTCTGATGTCTTGTCAACTATCACTGACATAATTTTAATTTTACGAAGAAACAAATACATCACAATCATGGAATACATGATACAAGATTTTCAATAGCAAGAATATAAATTCTATTAAAATTTTTAAATTATACCAGATACAGCAAAAGTTCTACTTTAAATTTATGTGGATAAATCATTTTTAATGTTGTGTTTGTTCATTTTAATGGAATAATGCAATTTATCATGAAATACGTAATGAGAGGAAAAAATTATGAACTGTCAGAAAGACACACCTACTAAAAGGTGAAACAAAAATTTAAGCTGTCGCGATAAAACCTGTTCGATAACATATCGAACGGGATGAATGGATGCGGGATACTGTTTATTTTCGTAGCTAGAGAACTGTATAGGAACTGCTAGTTTCGTATATGGTCGTGGGAAAAAATATTCTTCTTAAATACCATTCGAGATAATAATTTTTTGAAAGAATTTTTGTCTATTCCACGGCAACTTATTGTAAATTCTCAAAACATCAAGGAATATTTTCATCAACTATACGTTTCGTGAAATTGTTAGATGATGTTTTGTGTCGTGTAATTGTCAGAAATATGTTGCCGTGGAAACGACAAAACAATTCTCAAAAAATTTGTCATCTCCCTGAATATCGTTACAAATTTGTAGGTAGATGTTTCTTTTTTGCATATCTACGGTAAACAATTATTAAGCTTAAACCAACCACAACATTTCTAATTTAAATTTCAATATTCGTACTATTAATTCCCGACAGCTAGTTGTCGATAGTAATCTGCACTTCTGAAATGATGCTACGCTCTCACCTTTTTCTGAAAGATTAATTTATTTTCTCGCAAATTAAAAATCGTCCCCATCACGTCGAAGTGATAAATGTTTTCTCTCTACGGGAGGCACACAAATATTTTCAAATCTAGAGTCCGGGTAAACACGTTTCACACCGGAAAATACTGAAAAACCCGGAGGAATCTCAGGTGCGAGAAAAAATGAATAACGAATCTCATTAAGGAAGAATATCGGCTGATATTTTCAGGTTATACGAATGAGTACGTGACTGAAACTATCAAAATTATCATCAAGTAAAATTTATTCTTTTTTACGTGGGAGTGGTTAACAATATTTCATTTTAATTATGTGATAAGTTTATTATTTATTATGTAATCTTCAATTTTGTTAACGCAAAAAGTATACGTTGCACGCATTTCAAACCTTTTTATAAGCTAAAATATTTAATATTTCTACTGTTTCTTCAGTAGCTTGACAATTTCAACGTTTCTGAGTATATAAGTTATTACTATAGTTAAGTTTGCATTTGGTGCTGTTGCCTTGGTTTCTGTTGTTGTTAAGTGCTTACTGCCTTCTTCATTAGTTCTTACAACTTTCTAAGATTGCTTACTGCCTTCTAATTTGTAAACAAAACCTACTACCTTAGAAACAGAGCCAGTAAACGCTAAAAAAGGACCGATGGTGCAAAAAAGTATAGGTACCTATGGCGTTTTGCTGTATGAAAATCTTTTGCTAATATGACAGTGTAATTTTGAAGAAATAACCGGTTAAAAAGAAAATTAAAACAATGCTTAAGATAAGATAATAAAATTTGGCGTGACATAGGCATTATATAGCCGTTTAGCTCAACCTAAAATACGTGTATGTAAAATACAGGGTGTTTCTATGCCTCTGCACGAAACTTTCATAGATTATATAATTTTATATACCTACAGATTATAGATAAAACAGATTTTTTTCAAAATTCGCAAAAACAAGGGCAGTGAAAATTTTAGTTCCTTTTGTTTGAACGTTCATTTAACTGTTTATTTATTATGTTATTTATAAAATAAAATAATAAATACTATAGGACTATCTACAAATAGTCACTTCTTGTTATGTAATAATTAATAAAATAACAGTTAAATGGACTTTCAAACAAGAGACACTAAAATTTTCACTACCCTTATTTTTGCGATTTTTGAAAAATCTTTTGTATATAATCAGTATATCAAATTATATAATCTATTAAAGTTTTGTGCAGAGCTATAGAAACACCCTGTATAACAAGTTCTGAAAACAATGTCACAAATTATTGTACCTTTTTTGCTTTGAATTTCATAGCAAGAAGTAGCTACGCCTCTGCCTCCTTCTGTTCTCTGTTGTAGACGTCAATTTCTCGTCAGTTTGACAACAAATGTGTCGCATCCTCCCTCACATTTCAGTAGCGTTCATCGCAAATTGAATCATTCGATTATTAATTTAATAACTGTATTTGCTCGAAGCGCAATTTGCCCGGGTCGACCACAAAAATATAATTTGTCATCCGACGAAACGATATCAAAAACCACTTGTCTGTTATTGTGAACTCTTGTCAAACAGTATACAAAATATTCTGTGGTGAAAATTGGAGATTTGGGTCACTCATGATGTATTTATTCATATTGGAATATTGGATTTGAAAAGAAATTATTTATTTGGTTATAATTTCGATTATTTTTTCTTTGGGAGAAAGAAGTTCATTGCTTCCGAAACAATGATATAAAAATATAGATAATTTATTATTATTACGTATTATGACTTCTGAAAATATCGTTTCCCAGGACCATATACGAAATTAACCGTTTCCATACAGTTATCTAGCTACGAAAATAAACAATATCACACATCTGTTCAACCCGTTCGATATGTTATCGAACAGTTTCAATGTTTGTTTTACCATTTAGTAGGCGTGTTTTGTCTCTCTGACGTTTGATAATTTTTTCCTGTCATTAAGTATTTTGGAATAAATTGTTTTAAAATGGATAAACACGACATTACAACTTCGAACATATATTTTAATAACATTATAGTACTCAACTTACCGAACATAAAAAGAAGAACTTTTAAAAGTTCGTAAATTTAAGGGCATTTTTCGCAAGATGAAAATTTTTTAAACCACTGGATTATTGATTGTAAAATATGAATATCTGATTAACTATAAATAGAATCAAATCAAATTTTAATGAATTATGCAATGGCAAGAATAACAAATTTTTGAAATTCCTGTTGAAAACAGTGACCCAAAACTGTTTTATTAAAAAACCTATACCTCATCAGCTAAGAAAAAATCTGACGTGGGCACCACATGACTTCCTTGTACGCCTTGTGTGTTCATACTTTTCTTAAGGTGATTCGAGCGTTGTAACAAATCCATAAACTTTTAATGAAACATGAAAAAATCAGTTGTTGACACTGTTATCTATGTACATTTCAAATTTCAATCGATTTGACCGTCTCTATCCAGAGATATTCACATATAAATATGACATTTTTAACATGGTGGGTATAGGAAAAATGATACTTTGCTGAATATATTACATTAAATTCTTGACTCAAACCCATAAACTTTGTTTAAAATACAATTTTATTTAATGTGTGTTTATATATGAATACGTATGCGAAGTATTATCAAAATTGACCGCCTAGTTAACTCAGAAATAAATATTTTATGTTACGAATTTCAAAAAAATAACGGAATGAAATGTAGATCTTGCACCGTTGCATTCATACGATAAATTTAAAATACAAAAATTTTGACATATTAGGTTTTAATGTGGATGCGTTCGTATTTTATTTCTTATTAAATAATATAATAATAATAATTTGGAGTAAACCGTCCAGTATAATTGTAAATTTTGTTCTAATTTAAAGATTTTGACACTTTCTACAGCCAAGTGACAGCTAACATTTGATGCTATGTTGTCAGTTGTCAGACGTAGAATGTTATGTTTTAAATTTTATATTAGATCATATATTACTTACAAAAGCTACAGTATATTTATGTTTACATCGATTATTCATCTATTTATAATGTTTGCAATACATTTAAAGCTAAAATGATCTTTATAATAGAATCGTTTTGCTTATATATTTTATGTTTCAAAGTTGGTATGACAGTCAAATCAGCAACTTTTAATTGACATATAAATTATTTATTTTATTTACAAATAAATATTATATAAAATAGTACTATATGTTGCCATAATTCTTCATAACGGATGTTTAAAACATATAATTGTAATTTTTAAAAGTTACAATACAAAGTTACATTTAAACCATGTTTTGACTAGCCTGAACCGCTCGAATCACCTTAATAACTAAAATGTAGAATAATATAAAAAAATCTTTTAACTTATTATACTAGTATACTCACATATATATTTTAGTCATTTTATTTAAACTGCAGAAGAAGATAGAAAGCATATTTTACTATTGTCACTGTCATGTCATAATCATTTAAATTTTACGTAGTAACAAATGTTAAACGATCATGGAGTACAAGATACCGAAATACTAAATTATAAGTATATACTTTAATTATTCTTAAATGATAGAAGATACAGAAAAATTTATAAAATACCGATTGTAGATAATAATCACATAATCTTTCATTTAAAATAAAAAAAATTGTCTAAAATTAATTATTTATCAAAATATTTTAAAAAAGTACTACTTCCGGTTTATAGATTGAAACCAAAAATAGGAGGTGCACAACTAGATGCTATAACAGTCCTAAATACAAAATTTCAGCTTTCTACGTCTAACCGTATTTGAGTTATGCGACACACATACGTCCGTACATACATACGTACATACATACGTACATACGTACAGACGTCACGACGAAACTAGTCATAATGGATTCAGAAAAGGTCAAAACGGATATTTCCATCAAAATCTGAAAACCGAAATTTTTCGGGATTACAATACTTCCTTATTACTCCGTACAAGGAAGTAAAAGCGTTGGGTAAGATAGGGCGTTAATATTCTTGAACCTGATTGGTCGAGATGAGCGGAAGATTTACTCTTGCAAACATTTTTATTTCCGTTTAACATTACTTATACCTTCTTATTTTGAATTTCATAGTTGCATCGAAGTACTACATTATTATATAGATGACAGTGTCCCAACCTATCTTATAGTAACCGTGGTTTGAACTAGTAAAATGTGTGAGTGTAAAACGGACTGCATTCGCAATGCCATCTGCTTTTTTCTTAGCTGAAATGACGTATAGGAACTAAACTCGGAACTAAATTTCAAAGTAATTCTTCCAGTTTCATAATAAGCGAGTCGAGCAGTATGCCATTAAAATATTTGCACGAAGTTGTGAATTACCCTGTATACCTACCTTTGTTAGTAAACACCTTCTTATAACATCTTTATATATCTCTATCCCTCTCTATCTCATGCATAATTCATACAGCTTTGTAGGGGTAAATCAAGGGGTACATCTCCTCCCTACACTCTGCTGTATAGAATATGCAACCGGTGGTCACTCATATCTTCCGCTAGAGAGAGATAAAGATACAGCCAGGGAGCTTCCGCCAAATTTTACATTCAAATCGAGCTGGCCATGAGCCCTGGACATAGGATACTTTCAAGCAGCATAACTGATTACCTAAAGTTCAACTTATGTATTATGAAATGTGGACGATATGGAAATCATTTTACCCAGAAGGGTGGCTATTATTTATTTATGGTTAGAAGAGAAATTTACAAAAGTTAAAAAATTTCTGTGGCCAACACAAGACTTCTACTTCTACAATCTCCAATAAACAAACTTTATTATCATAAAATAAATGTTTCATTTTTTTAATCCTGTCAGATAATAATATTTATTTGAATTCTACCGTATTGGGGTTAAGTTTAGAAAAATGTCAGGCAAGAATATTTTTTTCTAGTTTTCAAAAATTAGTAGAAAAATATGAGTAGAAAAAATGGAGTAGAAAAAAAGGGCAGAAAAACTGTCGTACAATCGTTAGGTTAATGATGATTACAAGGATGGAGGAAGACAGGGGAAAATTGGGCAGGGGAAAAATGAACTAAGTGCAAAATGTCGCAGGGGAAAAATGGGACGTGGGAAAAATGGAGCAAGGGAAAAATGGCAGGGGAAAAATTACCAGAGGAAAACGGCAGGGGAAAAGTGTACCCTAATCGTGCATGTATTTTGCCTTCTTCAAACACTTGTGCTGTGAACAAACTTTAAAATTCAAATAAAACTGCAAATATATAATTTTTGCGGAACTGTAAACAAATTTCGCGTCTGCAATGAGGGTTTCAAGCCTACAGCTTTTTAAGAAATATTAATATCAATTTTCATCATAAGTTATAGGACAGTGATAATAATTGTTAATTTTGATAGATTGATTACCTTTTTATCGAAATGAAATTGTAACTCTTTTGAAACGTGCATTAAAATGCGCTATGTGTGACGTAGACAACATTGAAACCAAACCGTGAGTAGATTTGTTCGTGTAAGATCGTTTTGTGCCGTTTATAGTAACTCAAAACTGTTTGATTTAAAATTCTGGAGACCAGAATTACGAATTTCGAAATAATTCTTTCATTATACCGTCATAAGTGGGTTGAACACTTTATGTTATTAAAATATATACACGAAGTTGTGAATCACCCTGTGTATGTATACTGTTGATTCACAATATAAAAGGCGTTGCAGAGTATAGTAAGTATAGTATGTTCTCCTGTAAATTTTGGTAAATCCTTATCAACTCTTAATTTAAATTTTTGGAAAATCCAAATCTTATTAGATTATTTATTAAATTATTAAGCAACCATCCACTAATAATATTTGGTAACAACTTCCACATACTATACCAACCCCTACTATGTGAAGATACCCCCTATCTTGGAGCAAACTCGAACTTTCTAGCA
Organism: Agonum fuliginosum; assembly: GCA_947534325.1. Lineage (NCBI taxonomy): Eukaryota > Metazoa > Arthropoda > Insecta > Coleoptera > Carabidae > Agonum > Agonum fuliginosum. Next base: position 47,389,727 of record OX384029.1, read on the forward strand.
AGAAACACATGTTTGGATAGCATATACGCAAATACCGTATAGGAGCGTTCACATATCCTTTGAACAATTCGCAACTATGTTAATTCAGTTACAAACTGTCTATTGCGGCTCATGTTGTTTATGTTGGCAACACTTCTTGCATGAGGGATGAACGATGAAGTTATCGCGAAACTATGTCAAAAATCTCAAGGTAGGGAGAAGCAAAAAAGGAATGCTGCAGAAAAAATGCTGCAAGTTGTGACGAAATTGTTTCGAAGTCTTGGTGATATTCTAATACTCTGTTAGAAAATTTATAAACTGTTCTACTTTTATAGAGTACCTACACTTATGGAGCAGTTGGTAATACTTAAGAGGCCCGTTTACCTCCTAAAATCCAGCATAAAATGTACTAACGTAGCGAGTATTTTGACGCCAGTACAATAATTTATTGTAAAATTTTATTTCAACAAAGATTATATACTTCAAAGATCAATTAACAGTTGTGCCTTTTTAAAATTTTAATTAAAAAATTGTACTTCATTATAAAAATTCAGAATGAGTTTCGGGCTAGTTTCAGGCAGTCGTATTAGTGAGGAAAAGAGTGGAATAAAAAAAATTAAAATCGAGAATATTCTACGAATTCGGAAAAAACGTAGACAGGCCGCTTAAAACTAATGATATCATTAGTAAATTAGTATAATGCACACTTTATTGTTACCTACTTACTAATTACTGTGATAGGGACAAATGGGCCTAAAAATTAAAATTCTAATATGGTTCTTCTTCTAAATGACTCATGTCTCCAATGCCCCAATGCCAATTATTAGCCATCCTCAATATCTTGACGGTGATTTTGTCACCTCCGAATATCTGGCGTCGAATTACATGGTTATACGAATTTTCAGGTTAAATTTCCGATTGGTACCTATATTTTGTATGAATGATTTTTGAAATGACAACTTTTCTTAAAGGGTAGGTACTTTCCGTTTCCCCTAGTGTGAATTTCAGGTGATTATTTCACTCATCATAAATTTGACCAATCAGATTGTCTTATTTTTCATTGTTTTCCAATTTAAATAAGTGATTAAATAGCACCATGCTATTTATTCGCGATTAAATTGCAGCTAGCTTTTTACGTATGAGAAGTTAACCCACCCATAATAGCCCACCCTGTTAAAATCTATCGTAATCGTTAGTTTTACGTAAGTTGAGTTTAGTTTTGTAGAAAATTGCGTTAGTTTTGAAAGTGTATACGTATTTTTAAAAATAATATTTGGGTGGGCTAACTTCACAACTAACAACAATTAATCAATTAAAAGTTATTAATGTGTTTTCCTCGCACTTTCGAATAAAGGGTTGAGTTGTTGTGAAGTTAGCTCACCCAAATATTATTTTTTTAAAATACGTATAAACTTTCAAAACTAACGCAATTTTCTACAAAACTAAACTCAACTAACGTAAAACTAACGATTACGATAGATTTTAACAGGGTAGGCTAGTATGGGTGGGTCAACTTCTCATACGTTAGCTTTTTCTAACAAATTTTGAGCTTTTTGAAGGCATATTTAGCAAGATACTTACATGATTTTTATGTTTGCTGATATTCTATATCTTTAAACATGCCAAATTATTCATTTCAAGCAGATTTTATATATTAGTTTTTGACGTTTATCTGACAGAAGTATAAAAATAACAAACGATTTGCTATTGTTGCAATGGTTACGCATAACAACAAAATTTGTCAGATGTCAGATGGATGTCAGAATCAACGTATGATTGCAAAAAATCTTCCTATTAATACTGTAAGTACACATAAAACTATGAATTCATGAAATAATCTTAACATATACCCCTCGTGCTAAAGAATTGAATCGAAAAATTTGACGTCTGGCTTATTCAAAAAATTTTGCTTTTAAAAAAGTGTTATCGTACATAATAATTTTAGATAAAATCCCTCGACCTGCGGTCTCGGGTTTTTTTCAAATTATTATGTACTCAAACACTTTTTAAGCAAAATTTATTTCATAAGCCAGACATGTTAAATTTATCGATTAAATTCATAGCACTCGGGATATAACTTATGAATATTGTTCTAGACCTTTGGAGAAAATTCAGAGATAAAAATGGTGCAAAAAAATGGAAAATATAGATTATAATAAAAATGTTCATTTGTTAAATAGTCATCCAAAAGTACTAGTAGTGAATAGTCGTCACACAACCTTACTAGTACAAAATAATGGAGTATACTCATTTTGATTGGCTGTGAAATTTAATATTTTGCATTTTTATTGGTCTTTTTTTGTCAGATGATGTGAATAATCAATAATCATAGTTAATATTACATTACTAAATACAAATGAAATATAGGTAATGTAGAATTTAGACATATATTTAAGTGTATTTTATTAATTTATATGTATTTACAATAATAATTTACATAACTTACACTTGTCATACTGACACTAAAGATATGGTCTATCTCGGCAGCCATATTTGTTGCTTCCTTCGACCCTCAATACCAACAAATTTGATCTTTAAAGCTTAGTTAGGTTACCTTCTGTATTTTTGTACCAGGATGTAAGCCAATGAATATGCGAGAAACAAAATGCCGTAATCCAGAATTCGATATATCACTTAGTTTTTGAGATACGCAGCATCAAAGTTGCGTTTTGGTAAATGCGGATCGGAATAATTCGAACTGGACACTCCACCGTTAAGCTAACCAGTAGCCATGCATCTTCCCATAAGCACCTAACGCCTGTATTTTTCCACATGATCCTATCTTTGCACATTCTCTCTTCCTGATTAGCATGTTAGACAGTAGTCCATCATCCCAGCAGGCGGTGAACATGAATCCCTGGAGTGTACACTTCCGTGTGTATGTGTGTGTAGATGTAGATTGTACAGCCGGCCAGCCCCGGGACACAGGGCTGTATTCAGCTACATTCTGAACTTGCACAATGGCGATTGTTATCTTACAACTTGCGCTGGACATACGTGTTTGTTTTAGGTTGTGGGAGTACCCTAGAGGAGATTTCATTTTTAATGAGGTTTAAAAGAGAGCGAAGGTGATATTTTATTTTATTTTTATTTTCATAGAATCCCGATGGGAACCTTTCAATAGGATTTACTTCCAATTATAGAATGGTAGATGTTTTTGAAGTTAGTCCAGGCGAACTAAAAACTTTTTGGGAGTGTCTATTCGTACGCTACCGGTCCACCGGTGCACCGGTGCACCGGTGACTCGGGTAACATCGGCTACCGATGCGCACTGCTGGCACCGGTCGTCGGCACCGGCGCACCGGTAGCACCGGTGGTACCGGTAGCATCGGTGGCACCGGCGCACCGGTGGTACCGGTAGCATCGGTGGCACCGGCGCACCGGTAGTACCGGTAGCATCGGTGGCACCGGCGCACCGGTAGTACCGGTTGTACCGGTAGCATCAGTGGCGCCGGCGCACCCGTCATCAGCCCCGGCGCACTGGTGGTACCGGTAGCATCGGTGGCACCGGCGCACCGGTCATCAGCACCGGCGCACAGGTAGCACCGGGGCACCGGTAGTACCGGTGGCACTGGTGGCACCGGTACGCCGGTGGCACTGGTGGCACCGGTACGCCGGTGTTACCATTTTTCAGCATCTAACAAATTGCAAAAGTTATAAACAAATGAAGATGAAGAAAAAAGTTACCTATTTAGTTTTTCGCTAATATTTCAAAAACTATTTATAATTTTTAAAAAAGATTCTTAGAGAGGAAGAAATTTCCAATAAGAATAGTATTGAAACCTTAAGACGATCCTCTACCGCGCCAGAAAACAGCCTAAAACATGGATTTCGCGCGCCAGTCCACAGAGTTTATTGTTTTGTTAAATATAATAATCTAAAGATATTGTTGAAGATAAAAGTACAATCTACAAAATGGTCGATGCAAAATTTGAAAGTTTTGCTTTAAAAGCGAAATATGCTAATTTGAATTTTGACAATTTTTGTTATTTTTTGAACACAAATATCTTCTGTTTTAAAACGAATTTAAAAAATTCGATCGGTTATTTCGTAGATCCAAACTTTGTTGACAACATATTAAAATTTATTTTTTACAAATATTGCAGTTTTTTTACAATAATTATGGATGCCAAAATTATTTTTCCCCTCAAACATAAATTATTTTTTATTTTTATGTTTAACAAAACAATAAACGCTATTGAATAGCGTGCGGAATCATTGTTTTTGACAGTAAGTATAAACTATTAATCTATAAAAAATTTAAAGACACAGCGAAGAAAATCTGAAAAAATTCGAGTAAAATTAAACAATTTGATCGGAAAATCTACGATATTTACTTTTAAACAATATCATCAAAAACTTTTTTGGAAGATATTTTATCACTGAACAAAATAACTCAGTATTTGCATTTTTTAACTAATTAAGCCATAAGAATATTTGAAAATGTCAAAAAAAATCTAAAATCAAAATTTTATAAATAAATGCATATAATAGCTGATTAACAATAGTTACAAACTTGGTTAATAATTCATTTAAAAGTCCAATCAATCCTATTATAAAAACGACTTAAATGTTGATTTTCGTATCTCGAATAGTTTAAAAGTTATAGCAGTTTTCTTGAAAAATCAAGTGCTTCTTTTATAGCACGTAATTTTTTAAAGTACAATATAAAATTAAAATAAACTGTTTTCGATACTTTGCAATAGATGGTTGTTTTTGTAATTTTTATTAGTTTCAGGAAAAAAATATAATGAGATTTGAAATTTGTTTATAACAAATTGTTAACTTAATAAACAATGAAATTATCAACAAAAAAATTTTTTGGTTGTTCTATTGAAAAGTGCCAATTATGATTTTTAAAGATAAAGTAATTTCTTAACTTATTATTTAAACAATGGAAATATGGAAAAAACGATTTTAAAAACATTTTTTTAAGAAAACTTATTTTTCTTAAAAATCATTATTTTATCAAGACAACAAAATGGTAAAAAAAAATTTTCATTAGTATGAAATTAGTCATTAGTCAATTTGTTTATAAACAATTTGTAAACAAATGAGATAAAAACATCCTTAGGTACGTTATTTAACGTCATTGTTAGTTGCGAAAACAGTAATAATCTAACGTTAGTTTAAGAAAAAAGTTTTGATAAGATTTTTTCAATATTTAATTTTTTGTTGACTTGCAAAAATTATAATAAACAAAATATTGAAATTATAAAAACTTTCATGACGTGATATTGTTAAGTATATAATAAAAGAAGGGCTCCAGAAGCTAAAAATTTTAATCCGATTATTCAAACATTTTTTGTTGTTTTCAATGACAACGAAGGTCCGACAAAATATTGTTAATTAACAATTGTATAACTTTTCGAAAAATTAACTAAATAACTTTTTTCCAACGTGACTAAATTCTTTGAAGTGTTGACAATACACCATAATTTTTTCAAATTTTTAAATTGATATTTTATACTGCAAAAAAATTATTTTACATGATGTACACGCACACGCACACCTCACCGGCCGACTTTTTTATTGGAAATTTCCTCATCTTTAAGAATCTTGTTTTTAAATTTCCTAATTATGAATAGTTTTTGAAATATTAGCGAAAAACGAAATACCTTTTTTTCTTCATCTTTATTTGTTTATAACTTTTGCAATTTATTAGATGTTGAAAAATGGTAGCACCGGTGTATCGGTGCTATCTACCGGTGCCACCGGTACGTCGGTGCTACCGGTGCCACCGGTGCTACCGGTATTACCGGTGCGCCGATGCCACCAGTACTACCGGTGCGCCGGTGCCACCGGTACGTCGGTGCAACCGGTGCGCCGGTGCTGCCCGTGCGACGGTGCCACCGGTGCGCCGGTGCCGATGACCGGTGCCACCGGTACGCCGGTGCTGATGACCGGTGCTCTGGTGCTGCCCGTGCGACGGTGCCACCGGTGCGCCGGTGCCAATGACCGGTTCCCAGGTGCTACCGGTACGCCGGTGCGTCGGTGCTGATGATCGGTGCTCCGGTGCTGCCCGTGCGACGGTGCTACCGGTGTGCCAGTGCCACTGGTGAGCACCGGTAGCCGATGTTACCCGAGTCACCGGTGCACCGGTGCACCGGTGGACCGGTAGCGTACGAATAGACACTCCCAAACTTTTTATATGGACGTTGTTGTGTAATATGAGAAAAAATCATGATTTAATCAAATCGGCTTAGAGTGTCAGAATTATAAAAATATTTATTTACGATTTTTTCTAAAACTGTATGAATATCCTAAAAACAAAAGTGACTATCTTGAAGGAAAGTTTGTGCTCTTTCTGTTTGGTATTTGGCATTATTGAAATATAAAAAATTGCAAAAAAGGTCGTCTTGTTCCACCATTTTTTCAAGATGGTGGATTTAGCAAGGCAAGGCAGATCGATGGGAACTTTTAGTATGTTGGGAAGTCAATTACAACATTCCTATGAAAAAATCTTTGAATTTTGTCGCCGATAGATGCTAGATCGCCTGGACTAAATGGAATCCAGCTACTTTGATCGGTTCGCCTTTGTGTAGTCCGGAATCTTAATCCGGTTAAATAAGTAGCCGAAACGTCGACTGTATGAATAAATAACAAAATTACAACAATTGCGACTGGTGTACCCGTTATTCGACCTTTCAACATCAAAGTTTCAACAGTCAAGATTCAATTTATGCTAACAAAAATATACGGAAAAATTTATTTCCTGTATCTGCTTTTAACTTTGAGAAAAACTAAATTATATATGTATAAATATATTTCAATAATCATAGTTGCAGAAACTAAATGAAGTCACAACTAAATTAATCAATAAAGAATTGAGTTTGCGATAAATGGTTAGATAATAATTGTTTTACAACGTATTGTCTGAATTTTACTGAATACGGGTTTGTGTCGGCAATGTTGACGTGCGAAGATCCGCATTTCCATCCATATATTTAATATTTATGGGCGTCCAAACTGACCCCTATCGCCTATAGAAAACATTTACATGCAAAACAGTCTGTTTTTCATAGATGAAAACTTTATACTGTTCTCTTTTCTTTCACCATCGGACATCGGAAAATCTACATCCAGTGAATAAACAACAACTTTATTTAGCTGGACATACGAACACACAATACACAATACATCTTCCTAGAATATACACTACACATTCATCATTCATGTATTGATCAGAAATAAATTAAGAAAAACATTTTAAATTTACCATTTAAGGGCTGGATTATAATGGATGTAATCGGTTACTTCTTTCGTATTATGTAAGATGTGTGAATGGGAAGTGTGTAGTTCAAAATCATTTCAGTAATCTGCTAACTTGACGACATAACTTTTCTTATAACTATCAGAAATGGATCCGTTTGTTGAAAGTTACATAGTTGGATCTGAACAATAAATATTGTAGCGAAATATAAAATACTCATCAAAATGTAAACAAAGATCAGCAAAGAACAAATAGGACTTGCTGTTTGTTGGGAAAGAGTGAAGAGTGAAGTATTTAACAGAGTGGCTTTATATACTGAGTATTGCTGACTTTTGTAAAATTGTATTTGAATAAAATAATAAGCTTGGGAATACATGCAGACATGTGGAGTTTGAAAGTTAGATACTGAACTAATTTTGTATATCAGATTGTTACAGTTAAATATTCCACATTTTTTTACAATATGAAACCATGGCAACTTATTTGAAATATAGCGCCTATGGCCACACTCTTTATATATAGTCTCTAAGAAGTTTTCAAAAAAGTTGGCAAATCTTACTGTTACAGTTTAGGTAAACGTCAAATCCAATGTCTTTATGAACCATACATATAGCTCATGTTAATAGAACACAGAAGAAGTCACCAATTACATTCATTATAAACCAGCCAGAGACAGAGAAAGAATGTGCCTATGTTCTACACGGAGCTTAGTCACAATTATTATTCGCCAACTTATTACTCGCCTAAACACAACTGAGCCAAGAGAAAAACCAAGCTGGACGGCTTCTATATACTTACAATATTTCAAGGTAGCGAAATAGTTTCTGCCAAAAAATTTCATGATAATTTTTGTCTGCTCGATTAATATTGTATACCAATTTGAAATGCCTTTTCCGGCCATCTATTATATAAACTGTGAATCATTATCCGCGTACGACTTATAGACCGGGAGCTCATGACAGGTGATGGTCTCCGATTTCATACAGCATGCCTTTTGGAGGATAGCATATTGATCCTATGACAACATAGAAAAACGGGTATTAAATCCTTGCACGCTTTCCGGTCATATGGAAAATTGCATTTCCACTTGCACAAAACTTTTCCGAAATTTTCCACCCTTGGGCCAACGAGGGCTGCATGTCAATTTGGTTATAGGTGTTTTATGACACAAATATTAATTCTTTTCATCGGCATGCTGTATGAAAACGCGGAAAATAATATTTTTATTACAAGATCACGTGACCGTTTGAGCCCTTTGGGATCCTGCGAATCGCATGCCTATAATTTTGAAGAAGAAATGTGTTTAAGTTTCTTTTGATTATTAAATCAGAGAAAAACACAAAAATTTTGTGCAAGTGGAAAAATGCAATTTTCCATATGACCAAAAAGCGTGCAAGGGTTTAATACCCGCTTTTCTTAGTTGTCATAGGGTCAATATTCTATCCTCCAAAAGGCATGCTGTATGAAATCGGAGACCATCACCTGTCATGGGCACCCGGTCTATTACCAGCTTAACTGCACAAAAATCTTCCCTATGGTATACTCGTACTCGTCACTTTAGCTGTATCTAAATCTAGTTATAACCTACAGTTATTCAATAATTCGCTATTATTGGCCGCTAAAATGCGCGAGCAAATAGCAACAAAATTACGTATTCAGTGTTAAAACACCAAACAGCCCTCAACAACCATAATTTCCAAATCAACAAGTGTCCCTATATTAAAGCAAAATCGCACTAATTAGCATACAAACATACTAACAAATGCTCGTATATTCCTTCCCTGGCCCACTGCGAAAAACGATAGAAACATAATAGCAATAATGTGAGTGCCATTCGATAACGTTCAATTAACTAATATTAATAAAGATAAATAATTATGTACACGGCGGCTTGTTTTAGTGTTAATTAATTAAATGACTCGTTTTAATTGTTAATAATATACGCTGCAGTAATGTTGCAAATTGAATGCAAACAATGACGTATTAAATTATTTTGTGAAATTGTTTTCACATTAGATTGAAATGATGGAGAATATATTTGCTGTAATGTATATTTATTAGATGAAATTGTGTACATTGACCATAAAATGTATATTATTGTATGAAAATTGATATTAGTTGTTTTGTTGCGTTTTTAGAATTTAATTGTCCAATAATAATAATAATATTATTACAATATTTTAACGATGATACTGACATATTAATTTAAATACCTGGACATGCATTTTACAAATTTTTACTAGTATTCTCAATTTATAATTAAATTTTTAATTAATATTTCACATTCGAAATATGATATAGTCTGAACATATAAAAATGAAATTTATAATTTGATCAGAGTCTGGTGTAAAGCCGATGTGAAGCCCTGTGCACACATGGATTCTTTGATGATTCTTTCATGCATTTGAAATTTGAAAAAAAAATCCTGGTGAGAATCGCCTGTCAAATAGCGGTACCGTTAAATTGAATCTTCAATCAGTCCTGGAAAAGAAAAATTCATGCACGGTGGTCCATTATAAACTGCGTTTGGGAATATCTCGAAAACTACGCATCGGATCAAAAATCTAAAAAATCAGATGTGCACACAACCTTATAAACATAAATAGGTATATACGTACAATCCGGTGCCCATTGAAAATATACAAATAAAAATCTAAAATATTCAAACACAGAAAATCAAAATATTCATTCACAGGAAAACTCTTCTGTGTTGAAGCCATCCTCTGTTCAATTACTACATTTAATATCGTACTTATGACTTATATGGCGGTAGTGCCAACTTGTCACCCGTCTCACCTGTCAATATTTTTTACGAAGAAACAAAAATCAACCGATCATGGATTACCTACAAGATTTCAACGTTTTATTTGATAAATTTTACTACAGTTCTTTAATGCTGCCAGATAAAGACAATTTTTTTATAACGTAAGTTGCAAGTAACTTTTCCTCTTATTCTTATTACAAATAAATACTATATTTTCCTCGGCCAGTGCCTTGAAAAATAATATTGCACATTTGTAAGAAAAAATCCTTCTTTACATAACTATCTTTTATGAGTTTGTATTTTGTACTTTTCTGATTTAAATCAATGATTTTTGTTTAAAAAATCGCTTCATTTAAATCATTATTTAAATCAGGCCAATCCTGCATAAAAGATGCCATTGTTATAGTACGTACCTACTGGCGTAAAAAAAAAATTGTGCACGTATAAGTACCAGTCTTTTTCCAATTTCCAAGCAAGCCATATAGAACCAGATTTTTATAGAATACTTTTCAATAGCAGGTAGTCCTGCAAAATCTCAAAACTCAAATCTTTAACCCTTAAATATGTTAAATATTGTAGTTGATATCAGTTGAAAGTCAAATATTTTTCAATTTGAATTTGTAGCAAAAAACATCAGGAATCATCATTTCGTTTCTAAATTGTATCGTAAACTCGGCAGCCAGTTCTCAGTTGCTATTATGGAATGAAATCAATAAAAAACATAACTGGAAAGTTTAAAAGCTCTTTTATTAAATCAGTATCAATAGAGCGCCGACGGCGTCGCTGGTATCGGTGGCACCGCGACGCCTGACGTCGGCACCTGCTCTAGAATTAAATTATCTCGGAACTCTTGCTCTTATCACAGGCTGTGCGGACACCGATGCTGCGATACATAATATACCGTCGTTGTATAAATATTCACGATCCTGAAACCAGCCACCGGGAACTTAAAAGCTGAAAAATTATAGACACTTTTTTAATTAAGAAATTTCCTGATTAAAATTTTCAAACAACTTTTATCACTTGATATTCAATTATGAGAATTGGTAAAAGGTAAACGCTGCTGAATGCTTCGTTAGTTTGACGCCTTTAAAGCGACTTTAAAGACGCTTTGTTTTAACGAATAAAATGAAACATGCTTTTCTGTACGATTATAAAATGTAATATTTATTTTGTTTCCTTTTGGTTTAGTAAATAACTAGCGTTGATGTATCGAAATCGGTAAGAGATAGTCTCGGAGATAGTGATCCCGTCTCGTCTCGAATTACTAGACGAGAACCAAGAAATTTTTCGTCTCGAATTTTTGAGATGAGACGAGACAAGAAATAGTTCTCGAGAAATCGAGAATTCTCGAAACTAATTTAAAAAAAATTTTTTTCTCTTCGAAAATGTCAATTTTTTTATTTTATTTTGTTCGCAACATTTTTGGTTTTGATATAAATATTTTTATTACCAAAATAAGAATTGAGTGGAAACTTGCGTACAACGTACAAAAAGTACCTAAATTTACTTTTAGCTTTTCAAATAATAATAGCATGTTTATTGACATCTTTTCAAATATATGGCAGCAAATTTTTACCTCTCGCCTCATATTCTATAAGAGAGGTATTGTAATGGGTCAAAATTTTCGAGTATGAGTTTTTGGTGGATAAGCACGTTTCAGGGTCTCTAGAATACGAATTTACTATTTTCACGATGATGTCTGTGTGTGTGTGTGTGTGTGCGTTTGTATGAACCGACGATTTTTCGTCCACGATAACTTAAAAAGTATCAAACCGTTTATAACCAAATTTCATATTTAAGGTTTTAATAAGTATCTTAACACCGGATAAGATTTTGGTAGAAATCCGCAAACCGGAAGTAGTACTTTTAGAAGTTTGGAAAAGTTTTCCTTAAATATATTGGTACATTATTTATTTATGACAATTTTTGCAATTAAAAATAAAAGAAATTGTAATTATCTATGTGTACAGTTAATTATAAATACAAATTGCTGAATCTGGAAGTATTTAACAATAAAATAAAGTACAATTAATATTCTTTTTTTTTGAAATTCTAGTATCTTGTTGTCCATGATATAAAATTTGTTTCTACATAAAATTTGAATTATTATGACAGTGACAGTACAGTTGACATCTTTTGCTTGCATATTGGTTTACATTATCGTTTACATATTACATGAACATGAAACTATTAAAATGTAAGTAAAACTATTTATTAGATTAGAAGAATAAGCAGAATTAGGCGAGAGGTCGTGTGGTGGCCACAGCAGATTTATTTCTAGTACTATACTTGACTTTAATTGACTTATTACCAAATTTTTAGAATTTTTGAAATTTTTTACGATTTTTGAGTATATTTACCCTCGATATATAAAATGAGAGAAGATAATTTCGAGAACGCCAAAAATTTTCAAAATTTTAAAAGTTGGTTATAAGCCAATTATAATGAGATAAATACAATAATACCGCAAATTGTAGAACCATTATTCGAATTTGGTATTTTTTAAACCTTTCAAATAAATAACAACTTAGTTTTGAGTACTTATGTTAGGATTTAATTCTTTACTAACAGCCTCATTTCAGTAACAAACTATTTTTTTACAACTGTAAATAATTTGGACATTTTGAATTGTTAACAAAGCACGAAGTTGGTGTTTTTTACACATTCTTCTTTTTGTTATGTTACATTGACAACCATTCAATACTATGAAAAAAAATTTATTATCTCGTTTATTCACGATTATTGAAAATGAGTAAAATTTTTATGAATTTAGTAAATTTCAATTAGAAAATACCGTTGTAAAAAAATGTTTGTATTTCGTGCGCGAAATGTTTTTGTGCGTTCGAATAACTTATTTAACTTGGCAAGCCTCGTCAAATAAGTGACATTGTCACGTGCACTTAATATAAAAATAATAATTTTCTCATAATTTTCCAACTGAATGATTATTAACAACAAACTAAATGGCAGTGCTACACCTTCTTAGATATTCTCTCCAGCCACAAACAATTACCTGTTAATTAGCAGGTCGCAAACGGAATACTTGATAAAGGCATCTGCAAACACTAAGCCTTTACATCGCGCAATGTCACAGTTATCACTTCCCCCACTCCTGCGTAGCTAAATAATCCGTGCAGTAATTCCTGCTAATTTCTACACTCAGTGTAGTGTGGAGTAACTAACACGCGGACTGCGCATGCGCATTCCACTGATAATCTAACGGAATTGATGCAGGAGCAAAATTAGGACAGATAGAATTTTAATTATTTTATATACCTATACCGCCTTTTACCCAACTTAATTTAAAAGCTGTCATTTTATATTAATTTTTTTAATATAGTTGAGTTGAAGAAGTCTGGGGACTAGCGTACCCAGACATTACCCTTGAAGACGGATATGAAAATAAAAATATTTTTGATAAAGTAAAACAAAATTCGCTCAACGCACGTTGGCTTATATCATTTCAAATCGTTTAGTTGCGGTGATATATTTTTACAACAGTTACTAATTCACTAATCCAAAAATGCTTGGCATGCTTACATGTTCTTAAATATCTTGCAAATGGTTTAGAACAAGTACACATAATCTTCACGAACTTATTTTAAGGTTTTATAGGAAATACTAATACTAGTTCTATGTATTTTTCATCATTTTATCATGCGAAACAAAAATTTAGTGAATTGCTGTAAGAGTCCATGTAAAACTAGCGTAATTTCAACATTTAATTACTCAAAAACCGGATAGACGAAAATTTGAGCCTCTCATCATCATTTTAATATATGGTCACCAACCTGCTTAAGCAGATATAGACGAGTCACTTAAGTGACTCGTCTATATTTTTCCCTAATTTCTAGAATACCTACTCTCGATTTCACTTTTTTATCAATTCCACTCCCTTCCCCACTACTACGACTGACCAAAACCAGCCCGAAACTAGTACTTTGCCGAATCCTAGCTATGCAATCTTATTTTGGAGTTGAAAAATACTGTAAACGTATTTTCGTTCCGAGTAAACTGTTAGTTTATTTTTGACTTCAAGATTATGTTTATATTAACATTTAATACAGTAAAGTTCGCATAAATTATAAATTATTAAGAATTTTTCGTAATTTTTATAATCATGTAGGAACAATTTTTTGTATATAAATTTTAAAAAGGCATATGTTTTAATTGATCTTTTAAGTATACAATCTTTGTTTGAATAAAATTTTATCATTCTTGTACTGGCCACAAAACACTCGCTATGTTAGTACATTTTCTGCTGCATTTTAGGAGGTAAGCGGGCTCTTTTTTGAAGTAAATTCAGATATGGATATAAAGTTGGTGTCAAATTATGAAATTATTTTCTTTCATAAATTGCATTAGATCCTGAAAATGATCTAAGAAGGATACAAACTTTGAAAAGGCAATAAGTATAGTAAATAACCAGAAAAATATATTGGAACTAACTAATGACATAAGAATGAACTGCATGCGCGTTTAAGTTTTATAAATGTATGTATTGAATAGAATTTTAATTGATAATAGTGATTAATAAAATCTGCAATGATTCAAAACAATAAATAAATGGATCTCTATCACTTCTTTTGGCAAACGGATGACAGCTAGCTTACCTCCTCTCTTCGTTGAAACAATTGAACAATCTCCTATTATTGTTTTCCACTGGTAGATGTCAGCATCATCAGTGTCTGCTTTTTGTGTTCCCTATTCTACTTGAGTTTTTAGAAGGGTGGAAAAAAAAGAATAAAGAAATCTAGACGTCTGCAGTGACGTTGACCGTTACGTCATTGTTTCACGCACTGCATTATGGGTGCAACACAACAGACCGGTAAGTAGTAAATCGTGTAGTGCTGCTCCACGTCATAGAAACGTTGCAGAAGGGTTTTTAGGGAGGTTTCCGACGTTTTAGTTAATTAAAGTACGGAGTAATATGGTTTCATTTTTGACTTTTGTGCACGGAGTATAATAAAGACAGGAGATGACACACGATTGTTGACCATGTCACATATTTTTACTCCGCGAGGGCAAGGAGCCACAAAGTTAGAAGCATATGAATGAACATTAAATTAAATTTATATTTTATAATTACGAATATAATAAGTTTTTTTATTCAATATTGACGTTGCAAACTATTATTTTTAACACTAACATCACTTTTAAATAAAGATTTATTCACTTATGGAGTAGAC
Organism: Agonum fuliginosum; assembly: GCA_947534325.1. Taxonomy (NCBI): domain Eukaryota; kingdom Metazoa; phylum Arthropoda; class Insecta; order Coleoptera; family Carabidae; genus Agonum; species Agonum fuliginosum. Next base: position 47,404,875 of record OX384029.1, read on the forward strand.
TAGACTAATTTTAAAATTATTTTGACGTTTCAAACTGGCAAAAATAAATTCATAACATGATAATTATGTGAAAATTAAATAAAATATAATATAATAAAGATTTCTGTAAAATAATTTACATGAAATTCTTTAAATTTTAATAACCAATTATCACCCTGAGGAAGATTAAATTACAGTCGAAACGTCGGTGTTTTATTGAATTTGAAATAAATTGACTGCTTCTCCAACAAATCCTCTTTATACGTAAATCTTCTTACACTTAAATCTTCTTCAGGGTCTTCAAACATACGTAAATCATTACAAAAACATTCATAACAAATATTCATTACACTTACTAGTAAAGGTCTTACAAAAATTCACGTATCAAATACATTCGTTAACAAATATTTCTAATTCTTTCCTTCTAGTGCCATCTTCAGAATCTAAAGAAAGAAAAATTGGAAATAGGTACTCAAATCTGAATTATTGAATTGTTTTTTAAAGTACTAGCAAATAATATAATATAATAAAACAGAAAATACAGATATTGTTATTTGTAGAAAAATAATTATTATGAACTTTTCTCTCTGAATGTAGGTTGTCCCAATTTTCTCCTACATTTTCTAACCCCGCTCTTTGTCTCAACAAAAATAGGAATCATTTATGTCAGAATCAGAAGCAGTTGTTTGGACGTAAACAGTTTATTGATTTATAAATGAAAATATCGTATAAAGATGTCAATTTGTGGTTACTTATTTCTGTTTCAAAATTATATTATTAATGTGTCTGGTTAGCACTTTATTATCAAAATATAAAATGTGTTATTTATGTAGTTTGTAAAACCTATTTATTCACGACAGAGGGGTATTAGAAATATTTCATTCTTATAGGTTATAGGTAATTAATATTTTTAATTAAAACACATTTATTATTAACAAACAAACAATTAAATGAGTACGTGCCTTATTGTTTACTTAATAAAGATGTAAATCCAAATGTTGTTTTGAAAGCAATGCTTAGAATCTAAAATTCAGGTTCTTACAGTTGAAATGCATAAACAGATAATATCGTAGGCAGATTGTAAAATTAGGCTTTTTATAAAAGCCCAGACATGTAGGTATATTATAAAACCCAATATCACATCATTTATTTCACTCAAGAAGGGTATTATAGGTTTGTTAATTAGTACAATTCAATCAACCAGAACTAGTATGTGGGACTGACGAAGGGTATTGGGTCTCAAGAAGAATATTGTATTTTTTATTTAATTCAGTGCAATCAGGAGAACCGAGTCTGTGGAATTCAAGAAGGTATTGGGTTGTTTATTTAGTTCAGTTCAGAGTTTCTACGAAAAGCCACGGCATATTGTACGAGAAGTATTTCTAAAAGTTGGGACTTTTTCAAACTTCTCCCGTCGAAACATTAAACTTAATTTTTGTGTTTCTTAGCACGAATATTGTTTCAAAGAATGACATATATGTAGGTTTAAATACTGCAACTACAATATTAATTAAGGCTTCCTAAGAAACATAAAGTTATAACTTCTTGTTAAGTGATTGTACCGCAATGTTATTTATTTTCTGTGTAAAGCAACAAGTATAAATTTATTTTATACTCTTATCAAGCAAACATTAAATGTGTACATTATTTTCACACATTTATATTTTATTACTCGTATAAATTTTATATTTTTAAAATGCTTGACATAAATGCACAGTCTATGGCGAGTTTATAATAAATATAGCGTAATAAAATATTTATCATATTATAATCTGCATTTATAGACGCTGCAGGTAATAAAACATTCAAAAGGAAGTTGTTAAATGCACCGTTAATTTGTTCGAAACTAGGTAGAGTTATCACATAATTTAAAAGCTGACAAAATTGTCCTGTCTTACAATTAAATTATTTGACACACTAAGAATCCTTTTCAGATGTCTATCACATACATCTCATGTGTCCAATGTCCAAATGAAGTAATAATGTGCACAGGAGTTAAAGGAATTAAAACTAGTACTGTCCCTTTGGCCGACTGAAAAATCTGACGTGGACACCACATGACTTCCTTGTACGCCTATTAAACTGTTCATACTTTTCCTAATAGCTAAAATGTAGAACCTACTTTATTCTTTTAGCTTATTATACAAATATATTAATATATAAGTACTACTACTACTGCTACTATACTCACAAATATATTTTAGTCATTTTATTTAAACTGCTGAAGAAGATATAAACAATATTTTACTATTGTCACCGTCACTGTTATGTCATAATCATTTAAATTTTACGTAGTAACAAATGTTAATCGATCATGGACTACAAGATACCGAAATACTAAATTATAAATATATAGGCACTTTAATTATTAATATAATATTTAAATGATACCAGATACAAAAATATTTAGAAAATACCGATTGTAGTTAATAATCACATAATCTTTCATTTAAAATAAAAAAATTTGTCTTAAATTAAATATTTATCGAAATATTTTTAAAAAGTACTACTTCCGCTTTGTAGATTGAAACCAAAAATAGGAGGTGCACAACTAGATGCTATAACAGCCCTAAATACAAAATTTCAACTTTCTACGTCTAACCGTATTTGAGTTATGCGACACACATATGTCCGTCCGTACGTACGTACGTACGTACAGACGTCACGACGAAACTAGTCATAATGGATTCAGAAAAGGTCAAAACGGATATTTCCATCAAAATCTGAAAACCGAAATTATTCGCGATTACAATACTTCCTTTTTACTCTGTACAAGGAAGTAAAAATGTGTTAAGGTTGGTTTATAATGGATGTAACTGGTGACTTCTTCTGTGTTCTGTTAACATGAGCTATAGGTATTTCTATGTTACGGTTCATAGTGACACTGAATTTGACGTTTACTTATACTGTAACAGTAAGGTTCGTCAACTTTTAAGAAAATTTCGTAGAATATCACTATATTTCATACTGGAATTAATTAATGTTTAACTGTAACAATATGATATCCAAGAAATGTGTTCAGTATTTAACTTTTAAACTCTTCACGTATTACCAAATATATTATTTTATTCAAATATTATTTTACTAAAGTCAGCCATACTTAGTATAAAGCCACTCCATTACATACTTCACTCTTCACTTTTTTTCAAAGAAATAGCAATCAAGTCCTATTTGTTCTTGGTTGATCTTTGTTTACATTTTATATTTCGCTATAATATTTTGTGCAGATCCAACAATGTAACTTTCAACAAACTGATCCATTTCTGACAGTTATAAGAAAGGTTATGTCGTCAAGTTATCAGATTACTGAAATGATTGAACCACACACTTCTCATTCACACATCTTATATAATACAGAAGAAGTAACCGATTACATCCAATATAATCCAGCCCTTACTTTCTAGTAGAAATACACGTAGCTAAGTTCAAAATTATTTAAATTTTATGTTTGCCAAATATTCTTGCGATGATTTTTCCGACGGGCCAGTCCATCCCTGCCCCGCACGGCTAATTTAGCTTTCTGGGCGCCTCGAAATACGCATCCTGTTGCCAAGTCCGTCTGCTAGCAATTACGCTTTTGATAAATGCTCTATATTTTACTTGACTGGTTTGCGTTTACACATACACTTACACATACACAGTCGAACGCACACACCCGCACACGTTACAATTCTCATGCAAGGATCGCCGCGAGCTGCAACTATGCAATGAGATCCTTATTAGATTCTGATCTTTTATTTTGCTCCGCCGTAGAACTGTAGACGGTTTCTTTTCTTCAGAAAGGAGAAATGTATCGCATAATTATTGGCTTTTCTTCAGAGTTTTCTCGACTTTTTTCTTGGCTTTGTTCTCAGGATTTGCATATTTAATACGTAATAGGTATTATTATGGAAAATATTTTATTTGATTTATAAAAACATTAACTTACGGATTAGATACGTACAAATAAAGTAATAAATTAAGCAATAAATATGGAAATAATTGACACAAAAATTATTAAAGTATTTTTCGACTGGTAGAATGTATGAGAATTTAGATAGTCAGGAATGTAATCTGAATAATTTTTATTTCTAAAACACCCTAGTGCCTTCTTCAGGGTTAATACAAAAACGTACACGTGTGTAAAGTAGGGTTTGCAAATTTACCGATTTTTTCAATTACCGGTAAAATACGGTAACATTTTCTTTCCATATCGGTTCACCGGTATATAAAATAGGTTCAAGCGGTACTAAAACGTGTACATTGATAAAAATCTCGACATTGAATTTTTTCACGATCCCTTTACCCAGGGGCGGATCTATAGGATTTTTTCAAATTGTATTGGTGCTGCTAAAAATGCGTCACAGGCGAAATTTTTTTCCATCCAAGGTCAAATGCCCTGTAATTGAAAGTTCTCCTACTCACCCATTCATATACAGGATTTCCCAAAAGTCCTGGGACGGAACTATAAGTTTGAAACGAATGAAGAAAAAAAATTGAAAATTTGGGGATCACTAAAGCGTTATAAAAACTACAGTATTAGATATTTTAGAAATTCCATGCAACGTGGAGTTGTTTTAGGGGATGAACACCCCAACATTTTTAAATAGCAACCCTTGTTGAGTTTCACCTTATTTTAAAGGTAATGAAAAAGAAACACATCTCCATAAACCAAAACCCGATATCTTAATTCTTTCAAGAATTTAATCAAATGACAAGAATATTTTGATTTTATAAATGAAGTTATCTAGCAATGGTCTTTACTATCAAAGTAAAATAATTATTATAGTCACTTTATAACATTATAATGTAAAATACTACATTAAATTAAATCTTATTTATTTCAGTTCGTAAAAACATTTTTATCGCGGCTGTCAGCCCTTAATTGCGGACCGCGGAAATATATGTAGGTATTATATTAAAATTAATATTGAGAGCACATACCTACATGAAAATAGTGTTATAATATACCGAATTATCACAAAAATCGGTGCTTTATTTAAATAATTACGACTTACCGGTAATTTTTTCGAAGGAATTTTACGATATTTACCGGAAAATCCCTAGTGTAAAGTAAAGTAAAAATCTTACAAAGATATTACAACAAATAATTCTTACTTACATTAGAACAGTTTTGAAAATATAACGAAATACATGATTTAAATTTTAAAAAATCTACATAACGATTTTAATTGTAGATTAGTCAAAGAAGAAAGTAGAACACGTTTAATGGTGAAGAACGTCAGGACAATTGCGAGGTGGATGAAGACGAGTGGTTCAGGAACCTGGTTGTTGCGCAGGAACACGTTCCAACAGGAGTTACGCATCTAACAGCCAATCCAGGACTAATAAAGGTTGGAAATCCAGAGCATGTGAAATAAAACATTGTTCAAATTTTGTGATGATATTATTGTAGCATGTGTTGAGATCTTCTGAAATTGACGCAGTTGTTGTTGTTATTGTTGTTGTTGTTGATGTGAAGCATTTCCAGTATTAATCGTTTTACCTTCCGCTTACCTGTAAGGCAGGTATTTTAATAATGCAAAACTCGGATTGTGTGTGTGTGTGTATGGATGTGGTCTGGATCGCCGAAGATCAGATAACTCAAATACGAATTACTCAAAAAAAATTATATTTGGTATTTTACATTTACCTAACTAATTGGAAGATATATGCTAAGATTTTGGTACAAACACTTTGACCAGAAGTGGTATTTTCCTGAAGCATTCTAACATTTTTTGCAAAAAAAAATTGTCATACGACTTTTGAAAGAACATAATACATCTTACAATATTTATATAACAACTTCTCTATTACTACCAATAAAGGAAAACTATTTTTCAAAAATATGTAGGTACGATTTGTAAATCACACAATAGGAAAAAATTTAAAAACAAAAATGAACATGTAAATGTCAATGGGTCACTGTTTATTAAATGGAATTTCATAAATTTAATTATACAATCAAAAATCCAGTGGTTTCAAAAATGTGCTTCTTGCGAAAACTGTCCCGAAATTTGCGAATTAAAAAAATTCTTTAGTTTCCTGATTAGTAGGTTTACAGTTCCGGATTTAGGGGGAGAGCACTCGGGCACGTTCCTCCCCTGTGACCAAAATTTGGTCTGTTCCTTTTTAAAAACAATACAGAAAAACAGATATTTTATATTAAATTTCAACATAATTTAAAGGTACCTGACTTTGAACTAAAAAAAACATCTCATTTCCACATTATAATAACTTATGGATACTTACGAAATTTAGTCATATTGCGCTAGAATAGAATAAAGTTTATATATTTAAAAAAAAATTAAATTTGTTCCCTTCCTGTTAAAATTTTATAAATACGTCACTGTATTTTTGGAACTTACTGAACTTAAGACCTGTTCGCGCGAGGATTCTTTGAAAATTCTACTAAGATTCTGAATCCTGGAAAAGAAAAAGTTTCAAAACACTCAATAAATTATAAATTCTTCTTTTCCAAGACTCATTGAAGATTCAATTTAGCGGCACCGCAATTTAACAGGTAATTATCACTAGAAAGAAGAAATCTTCTTCTTTTTCAGAATTTTGGTAGAATCTTCAAAGAATCTTAGTGCGAACAGAGCTTTAAGTAGTTCCTGAAACGTCCTTTAAATAAAAAATATAATAGAACTACCTACCCCGAAATAAACAATTTTTAAAATAATAATTGTTTAAATCTTTGAAGGAACGTCTCCTCTCTTCTCTTCAGTATATAAAACATGAAACATTTCCTGACTCCCCTCTCTGTATGTATATTTAGTGAAATGCTAATAGAATGATGAATATGGTTAGTCCATCACGTTGGCTTGTTAATCATGTCTGCGACACTAGCGCCACATCCACCAACGCGGTGCGGCTTCACGTGTAATCAAAGTCCGCGTGTGTGCGGTTAGACGTGCCAGAATATATTCATGTGTGGGCAGTGGGCGATGGAATATGTCACAGCCAGGCCAGAGTTTGCGAAGTTGTAGATGGAGGGGTGGACTCTTTCACGTTAAGATGAAAGTTGTGGTTTTATACTTTTATATAATTAAGGGAAAACATATAGAGTGTTTTCATCTTTTCATCTACACCCTTTATAATATATTTAAATCAACTTATAATCATTTATTTATCTTTATATTACTGTAGTGTGAAACAGACTCGAGAAAATAGGCAAGAAATAGGGCAAAACTAATAATTGAAGAATTTTAATTTCTGTTAGTACATTTAATCTAATAATAATTTTTGTTTTCTTTTGATTTGATTAAACTGATCATTTACAACGTACTTATATTATTATTAATGAAAAATGTTTTATTCGACCGATGGAATGTAAGGAAAAGATAATAATCAGGAATGCAGTCTCAATTTTATTTTTATTTTTACATGTACTATTTATTTACCAACCTTTTCTTATTAACCCTGAGGTAGGCACTAGAGTGTGCCAAAACGTCGGTGATTTAGAGTTAATAAAAAATTGAGACTGAATTCCTGATTATTATCTTTTCATTATTATTAATCTTATTCCTAATTCACAATGAACGTTAACATAAGAATCACGTAAATGTTAAATTACAATTAAATTTTTGAACTATGTGATTTCAAAACTGCATAAATCTTACCTAGGTACACTATACATTTACGTATATGACCGTAAGATACAGTTCAGCTTTACGAGTACGCGCGTACTTATCTGTTTTGTTCGTTTAAAAAAGTCTCTTCACACTTATGCTTATGCTTTTTTTTTTCGAATTCCTAAAATTAGCTCGATATTACTTTTTTTCTCATTCACTCTCTTCCTCACTACTACGGCTACCCGAACCCAACCGGAAACTCGTACTTTGCCGCATCCTAGCTATGCAATGTCATTTTGAAGTTGAAAAATACTGTAAACATGGCTCAGTATATACCGTCTGTATTTTTTAAAGAAATTAAATAAAACAAAAATTATTCGAAAAAGTAAGGTTAGCTGCAGGCTTCTTGCTATTAAAATTTTAATTTGCATTTATAATGACCGAAAAAAATCATACCAAATCGTATGAAATAATGACAAAAACGTCATTTTTAAATATTTTTTACTTCAAATTCCTAGACCAAAGACAAAAAATAAAAAACTAGAGACATTAAGACATCCTTTGTTAATACACTCATATGTAAAAGCATCATACTTATATTTCAATTATAACTAAAGTAAACGTGGGAGGCGTACAACTCTGTAACGCTGTAAAATTTTGGGGTGGACGAACACCATTGTAAAGACAGCCTTAGTCTTTCTAAAAATAATGATTATTGTAATTTCACGATTTCGACGTTTGGCATTATACTAGATAACTAGATCTTACTCATCATTACTACACATGCTCATAGTTGGATGGAATTAGGAATGACAGCATGTAATCCTATGAGATTTGAAGCCTATATTAGCTTATGATGGATTATGCTAAAGATTATCCACTGGGATTGGCTTAATACGAAACAAATCTTATAGAAAATAAACCACTAATTACACGAATGTAATTGTGAAATTATTCAATATGTAATGTATTGCCAAATTTTTCTTTAAAAATAAACAATTTTAAATATTATACACATATTTATTGGAATTAATTTCGTTCACTTCAAAAAAGAAAACAAAATCTCGTGTACTTAGTAATTTTTCATATATAAAGAAATTTTGATGTTTTTTGGTTCTGCAAGTGAACAAACTAAGTACCTATCTACATATTTTCTCATACAGAATTCGCCAAAACATTCATAATTCTTTCTTCACTTTTATAGCAAGCGCATTTGTTTAATCTTGTCGAATTTAATGAATCCAGTCTTAGTTTGCCTTGGACGGCAGTCGACGATGTACGGTATCGGTTTTGTGTTGTGTGAATTATTATAAAATATAAACTGAAATGTTTTAAATGTGCACTATGTGGTTTTAAAATAATTTGAAATATATTTTCGACTGAGGATTAAAATTAAATGTGTTTGTGAATTTGCGTCGACAGTTATTCGAGAGTGAATGGAGATTTTCATGACCGAATGATGCACTCAAAAACATGAAAAAGGTTTGTAATCATTTTTAAAATATAATTTGTATATATTTAACAGTTCAGAAGCAATAAATTTACAATTGCATTTATTAAAATAGTATTTTTCACATTTGTGTATTTGAGAAACAGGCAGGGAATCGCACTGTAACGAAGCCGTAATCTAAAACCGCACCGATATTTAACATTTCATGAAACCGGAACCGAAAACCGAAAACCGAATATGTTATTTGTATTAAATATGGAAATCGAAAACTGTATCGAAAAATTTGTTTATCTTTAAACTGAAATTTGTTCATCTGTAAACTGAAACCGCAACCAAAACCAATAAAAGAACTTTTAAATACCGTAACCGATAAATGAATTCGAAATTTCACTTACTTAAAGACCGTTAACGGAAACCGAACCCCAATTTTTTTCGGTTCGAGTCCCTGCTAGATACACACTTCTAAGATAAGCGTCGTAAAATATCTCAACTATGTTTCTAAAGTGGGACCATATTGTATTACTGTCTAAAGTTATATTATTTATTACACTATAGGTTTCTGTGATAAAATAAAAAATCTGATGTGGCCAGCACCTCCCGCCATACCCTACACTTTTAACTACTAAGTAATATGTAGTTGTACTCACAAGTATTATTTTTTAGTTATTTTACATAAACTGCACAAGAACGATGTGTCACTTTTGTTACTGCCACTGTCGTCCCTATCATAATTAATTAATTTTTAGGAAGTAACAAATGTTAAAAAATGGACAACAAGATACTGAAATTTCAAACTGTAAATTATAAATAATACTTTAATTCCTAAACAGTATCATACAGAAAATATATGAAATAGGTAGGTATTAATTGCAGATAATATAATCTTTCAGTAGAAATAAAAAATATTTTCATAATCTCATTATGAATCGATAAATCGAGATAATTAAAAAAGTACTACTTCCGGTTTGTGGATTGCACCCTAAATTTACTGGGCTCTTAAGATTCGTATTAAAACTTTAAATATAAAATTTGCTTGTTTATGTTCGATATTTTTTGAGTTATCGTCACATACACACACGCACGCACAGACATAATTTAGAAAAGTTAAAAATTCGTATTTTAAGGACCCTAAACCGTGCTTATCCACCAAAAACTCAAAGTCGTAAATTTTGACCCATCACAATACCTACCTTATGAGGCGACAGGTAAAAAATTCAATGTAAATTTAATAATTTTTTGTGTTTGAAATATTTGAAAGCGTTTGACAATCCCCAATTGAAAACGTAATACATGCAGTATTTACTTTGTCGTAATGAATTACCTTTGATGTCACCTGTTTGAATTCATTTGTTTTATTCTGAATTCCATTAAAAATATGAATACCGAACTCATCGTTCGCTTGTTCTATGCGTCACAGCCACTACTATGAATATTTAATTATATTTTACGGAATAACGTTTTAAAGTGATAAATTTATTAATTATTAATTGCTGTTTAATTAGTTTTTGTGTTCTCTCGAAAATAACTTATTAAAAATGCATCGTTACCACAGGCTATGCAATTTTGTCGACATTTTTTGGATCGTTGGTTGGCAGGTTGCTATTAAAAATTTACATTATTAAATTTTACATTGAGGAAGAATTTGCATTTCTTATTTTTGAAACCGGAACTTTTAGTATTTTATCTGCTATACTAAAGACTGAATTGTTAAGAAATACATTGTTCAAAAGGGTGTGTAAAGACGGTCATTACTCATGAGGGTGAATGTTTATGACATGAAGTAAATAAATTATAATTATTACACAATTTATAATCGATTTGTGGTTCATTTTGTTAAATTAATTTTTCATTGATCGTTGATATACCTACACACATACATTCGTCGAGACAGTAGCAGTGCTGGTTTAAGCACAGCTCTCTGTATGTGATGACGTAGGAACCTGGAGTGGTTTAAATCACTCGGCCGGCGGCGTTCGATGTCGTTAAATTACAAAAATCGCAATCGGACTATTTCAGCTGACTACTCGCTCGTCTTAAATATAGTCCTGGTTGCACAAAAATTCCTCGGATGCCGCTTTGGATATCAAAGGTTGAGATTTTGACTGAACCAATACGAATCGGTGCTATTATCTCAAATTTAATTTTTGACAGCAAAATAAAAAATCAGTTTTTTAAATATCGCCAATAAAAATCCAGATAACATTTTTATTGACGATATCAAAAAACATTTCAATATTTTGATGTTAGAAATTATTTCAAAAAAACAATTTTTATAAATTTGAGTTCATAGAAATTTCCAGCGAAAATCAACATATTGAGCTCTGAGTGCCCTTAAGTATTATTTCTATAACTTATAATACATACATGCATTTTTAATCTCGAATTGTAAATGTCACTAAAAGACTAATTAATTTTTTTATAAACCGATTTGCTTTTCAAAAGTGTCTTGATTACAATAAAAATTAGAAAATTCGTGTTTTTTTATAAAACTTCAAGTTCTTGTATTTTGTTAACCAGAATTGGACCTATGTTCAATGACATTTTTTGCTCAAAATAATTTCAGGAATAAGCTGTCAAAGTTTGCTACACTCGACCTGAAACACCCTGTAATATGAAACAAACAAAAAACAGCTCACCCTGAAAAATTGAAAAAACCGATGGAACTTTCAGACATTTTCATTCAAATCACTTGAAATCAACTTTTGAGTTCTTTGAAATCAACACTTTAAGCTTCAAGGGACTCAAAATTTCAAGTGATTTTGATGAAATGTCTCAATACAATATGTTAAACAAGTTTAAAATTTCATGTGGCTTTTTCAAGTTTTCAGGATTGGCGGTTTTTTTTACCATTAATTTTACTATTATTTTATTTTATGCATTTAAAATTATTTGTCAATTAAAAATGTTATTTTATAATCTACCACCAAAAGTAAAACAAAAATGAAAATTTGCAATGCATTTTGCAGGCTTAACATCAACAGACATTAAAATAAAAACATTTAAACTAACCACAACTAAATAAAATGATAAATAAACAAAAACACACCGTCAATTACCGGGTCTGTCATCAAAGCTAGCTGTGGCGGACCGATAATTATTTGTTTTTCAGTTGTCAACGGAGCGAAACAATTAGTTTCACAAATAATTGGCCACGAATGCGTTCTATTCATTGTCCGGTTAATTTGCATGAACATGAGCTACTGTGATCTCTCGTGGAAAGACCACAGTAGTGTTTTGTTTTCCTGATGATCTAGTCACCTGTGAAAAACGCCCCTGTGATGATGAATTCCTCGATGTGTGTTTGTTTTACTTGAAAGGGAAGCAGATTGTTTTAGATCCTCTGGAATCGGAAGGAATATACCCGTAGTCTTTGACAACCTGGTGTAAATATTTTAGTTTTTATTGGCCCTTATAAATATTTCTTTTTGTATTTGTACTTTAAGGTATGTTTATATGAATAGCAAATTTGAGTACTTTGAATTTGAATAATGAGAATGTCCGGATACGGGAAATATGAAAATAATTTTTTCGAGGCATTTGAAAATAAAATAATACAATCTTATATGAATTAGTTTTTTCCATGAAGTGTAATATGTATATGAGTGGATACTAGGGCGGATGAAGTGTGGCCTTTCTGTTTACCTTTTAGAGAGAGACATAAAATACAGGCCAGTTCGTGTTCGTAGCAATAAACAGCGGTAGCAATGGTAACGCACGGACCTTTCTCTCTCGCACATGCTAAACAAAAAAGCCACGAATCTACAATATTGATGAGATACTGAGTGTCCTGTCCACTCCTGTGTTTATAAATTATACTTCGTGGTTTTTACTCACTTGTGCATATTTTCAAATTACTTTTTTTAACCAACTAAACTTCTTGTATTTTTTTATGGTACCGAGACGTAGTCGAGGTTTCCAATATTATCCGAAACCGATACAAAATGCACTTAAACGGCTTGTCTACGTTTTTACCGAATTCCTCGAATACTCTCGATTTTACTTTTTTTCCATTCCGCTCTTTTCTCCACTACTAGAACTGTCTGAAAACAGCCCGAAATTGTACTTTGCCGCATCCTAGCAATGCAATGTTATTTTGAAGTTGAAAAATACTGTAAAAGTGTTTTCGTTGCGAGTAAACTGTCAGATAATTATTGACTTCAGGATAATGTTTTTATAATCGTTAAATAGAGAAAGAATGGATCTACAGATGTGACTTTTTAAATTTTTTTATAATAACCGTGTAAAGTTTGCATAAAATAGGACATTTTTTGAATTTTTCGGAATTTTTATATTCACGTACAATTTTTTAATCAAAATTTTCAAAAGGCACATTTGTAGATTAATTCTTTCTCTATTAAATCCTTGTTGAAATAAAATTTTACCCTTCTTGTACTGGCCACAAAACACTCGCTATGTTAGTACATTTTATGCTGGATTTTAGGTAGTAGACGGGCGTCTTAACGTCCATGATGCCTATAATATTGTTTGCACGATCGATACAATAAAAACAAATTTAAAATAGTTATTCACATTATAAGTGCGGTAGGTTTTATTTTTTTTACAACGCGAAGTTCTATATTAAAGTACGGCTTCGCGCCGTTTGGCCGACATACCTTACCTATTTATTTAAAATATTGTTTTTTCTAATTTCTATGAGGTTAACATGAATTTCACATTTTTAAAGATTTTTTAACCTTGGTACAACTGCTAAGAGATGTCGCCAGTAAATGTAACATTAATTATTAATCTGTTTTATTTATTTCAGACTCTGTTGGACATTAAATTGTGCAAAGTAGCGTTTTTGTAGGCTCTCTATTTTAAAGTTACTTTTTAATGGCCTATTAAAGCAATATAATTCGATACGTAATGTCATGGCATGTGTAAAATCAAAATCGCAAGTACCAACCACAAACGTCAACGATGTGTAATTATTAGGTTTACACTTCAGGAGGGCAGGAGGCCAAAAATAAATATTTAGTTATTGGTTCTGATGCTGTTGCCTTGATTTCTATTGTTGTTTACTGCTTACCGGCTTCTAATTTACTTACTTACCCCCTTCTTTTAATTTGAAAACAAAACCTACTGCCTTGGAAACAGAGCCTAAACACTAAAAAATGCGCAGCAGATTCCGCTAAATTTGTATATAACCATGGTTACTATTACTGTAATTAATAACCAATTCTTCCATTGGCTGTTATTTGTGTCATTCTATAGAATAATTTGTTTCCTGCAACCCTTTAAAATATACTCAATTTGTTACCACCCTCCTCAGTCCTCAGTATAATTAAATCTCGCTGTAGTTTTTCTCCCTGAATTTCCGTGTTGATTGGCTCTGATTGGATGACGTCGGTTGATTAGAGTCACGTGGTGCGTGTTCAACGAACGTTTAACGGCTGAGGGGTAAACAGCCCCTTGTAGCTCATCATTAGCTTGTTTACACACCCTCACCTCACGCCGTTCACGATCGTGTTCGCACGTGTTCTCTGTACCGTGTTCTCTGTCCTCACGACATTGACAGAGACAGAGAAATAAAGAAGAAAAACATAAGAAAGCAGGGAACAGTGATGGGATATTCAGAATATACATAAAATGTACTAACGTAGCGAGTGTTTTGTGGCCAATTTCAATTTATTTATTATGTACTCAAAGGATCAATTAACAGTTTTTTAAAAATTTTATTTAAAAAATCTGCTGTGGCCAGCACACGACCTCTCGCCTATTTCTGCTTATTCTACTAATCTAATAAATAGTTTTACTTACATTTTAATAGTTTCATGTTCATGTAATATGTAAACGATAATGTAAACCAAGATGCAAGCAAAATATGTCAACTGTACTGTCACTGTCATAATAATTCAAAATTTATATTATTGTCATGTCAATCTTGTTAAACAATCATAGCCTACAAGATTTTAAAGATTCAAACACTACATTTTAAATTGTCCTATATAGTTTATAAATGGTACAGAAAATTCGTTTTAAAAAGTTTCTGTTACCTATATTTAATGAAACATATATTATCATAAATGCTTTATTTATCGAGATAATTTAAGAAAAATCATATTGCTCTTTATGAAAAGTCTTACTTCCGGTTCATGAATTGGTACCAAAATATAATTGGTCTATTGAAAATCGTATTTAAGCTTTAAATATAAAAGTTATCGTTTTCGAAAAAAAAAAACACTAAATAAATAATACTCTTATGCACTTTTTAACTCAGAGAAGTGTATACAAGTCGTAAAAATGCCGAAAAAAGGATATTTGTTTTTACATTAAAACTGGTGTCAATATTAACATATTTTGAACAAATAAGATATTTTTAAATACCTTAAGGTTGTCTCCAAATGCGTATTATACCACTTTTTGATTTTTTTCCTTTTAAATTGTAATAAAATACGTTTGAAAACAAGCACAATAGCTAAATAGGCCATGTTTATAAAAAAAAATAGAGAACAAAAAACGAAAAAAGTGGCATTAGACGCATTAGGAGACAAACTTTATCTATTCAAAAATATATTCGTTTTTCTAAAAATATGAACTGATAATCTGTTTACTAATTTTTTGTTTTTTGTTTTAGGTAAGAGGTCACCTTCTTCTTTTTTAATCATCCAAGAATCTTGCTCTTCCACAGGTAACTGATTATGTTAAATCTTCCATTTATTTAAAAGTTTATTTCATGTTGAGATTTTGGCAAGCGCCTACTTCGACTCCCACTTTGCTTTATTAATTCAATCCTTTTTGTTTAAATGCTTGAGAATAATGAAATTCACCTCAAAAGATCTTTTCATGTTCACAAATCCTTTGTCAAGCGAATTAAAATATGAGTTTCAATTTAATATACTCGAATAATTTACCGGAATTTTCCAGGCAAATTGTTTTCGGCTGCAGGTTTTGAATATTTTGCCCTGAATTTATTGTTTGAACTATAATTTTATACATTCTTTTATAGAATTTATTGTACTGCGGTTTTTATTATATTTTGCAACGGAATGTTGTAATAATTAAATTATAAGCAATAATGTTAATATAAATACATTGACAGATAATAATTGTACTACAGTAACAATGTCATTTTGACAGTAAACATAAACAAAACACAACAATCCGACATTTTTATGTGTTAGTTGTAAAACCGGCGGTATTTCAGCCAATCACAAGCAAAGAAATATCACTAGACTTTTGTTTTTACTCTGCCTAATTTAAAAACACACATTGATGGGTATCCGCGGAAAATTTCACAGGGAATTTTTCCGTGGTATGATCGGTATGGACAGTTTTTTTATGATAGCACCTATCATTTATTTTTCTTTCAAGAAACTTTATGAAAAATAATTACAAAAATTTTCGGTACCAACGAACAGGTACAGAAATCCGTTTTACAAATCTTGGAATAGTTCCAACCTCAATTTTTCCCTTGAAAAATAGCGTTCAATTTAGTTAGTCACGTATACGTTTCATTGTAATGAAACAAATGAATAATAAAAATACATGATACGCCACCAAATTACACCTAATACCTTCCTCATTGCGAATTCATGCACCTGCTAAACATGGCTCCCATTAGCAAAACAATCATCCATAAATATTGAAATCGGTTATAATTGCACGAAATCCCTCTGCGGCGTCTATTTACCCCACTCTTTGGTTTGCCAATGCACGGCCAACTTATCGCATTGGCTATTATTCAAAACAATAGCGCATCGCATGGACGTTTTGCGCCAAATGAAGAGATGGATTTATTCATGGAATGGTCATTTTCATAAGTCAATAATTTCAACTAGGCAGGCAGCGTTGTAAACAACACAATGCATTATTTGTTACGTCATTAAAACAAATGATCAACACAATACATTATTTGTTACGTCATTAAAACAAATTATCTTTCCAAAAAAATTCTTTGACTTTAGTGGCAGATGGTGAGTTTTTTTTCATTATACTGTTTGTCTTAACAGTCAAACTTACTAATGTGACGTCACGCACTTCAAACTCTTTTAGAAACTGTCAATGACAAGGTTTCAAACTAGTAAATTTATCAACTGTAATTACACAAGAGCTTTTTATTTCGCCGGATAAATTTCTATTTGTATTGAAACCTTGTTGTCTAGCAATTTTTCGAGTCAAATTGCTGTCAGGTGACAAGGTTGAGATGCCAAACAGAAATTTATTCGGAGGAAATAAAATGCTCGATTGTAATTCAACGAGATAATTTATCAACTCCTTTGGTTCTTCTTCACAAATATGCCCAAAATCTAATCTTCTCACTGACAAATATTTAAAATGTGAAGCAAATGACATTGTAGTGTTTTTTTTTTGTTTAGTTGCTAAGAAAAATATACCTAAATATATGGTTTTCACACTTGCAAAAAGTTACCTTTCTTTTTATCCGCTATCAAAGCGATAAAATTGTGTTTTGTTTATGGCTTACTTTATACAGGAGTGGAATTATCATATATAATACCACTAGTGTTCCAAGTTATGTCGACAATTTTTGTTGCTGTATCACGAATGGTTATTACGCTTGATTGAAAATTGCACGAGTGCGTAGCACGAGTGCTATTTTCTCAAGCGTAATAATCATGAGTGATGCTGCCACAAAAATTGTCTACATAACTTGGAACACGAATGGTATTCGGAGGACAATTCACCGAATAAAAATGTATTCTTTCTTTATGAAAATGATTTATAAATAGCTTCACTTCCATTACAACAGTTATAACAATAGGATTTTGATTAATAAAGATATATTCAATTGTTTAAAATTGTCGATTGGATCACTAGTGAAAATTGTCGAAAAGTTATGTCGCTGCGAGCACTAGTGATAAATTGTCGAAAAAATTCGTTTCGATTGGTGGAAAATTTATAAATCCTCAAAATTGATTGGTCCATTTTTGACAGATGACACATGAGTTGAATTGTCATTAAAATCATTGCCAGTTTGATGAAGAAACCTAATGTCTGCTAGTCTTTAAAATTTGAAGTAAATTAAAATGTTTACTGAACGTCAAGCCAATACAGTACTTACACGTACCTAATCGATATTGACCAATCAGAAATAATAAAATCTCGCTTCGTCTCAAATTTTCGATACGAGAAATTTTAAGTATTCTCGTCTCGGTCATTTTCCGGCTGTTTAATTCTCGTTTCAAATAACTCGGCCTCGTCTCATTTTCTCGAAAAAAAAAAGTGCTACCATTGAAAAGCTAGAAGTAAATTTTGGAACTTTTTTGTACGTTTCTATTAAATGTATGCACTCATTTCTTGTTTTAACAAGAAAAATATTTATATCAAAACCAAAATTGCTACGAACAAAGTAAAATAATTTCTCCAGAACTATTTCTCGTTTTGAAGTTTTGAATTCTTGTCTCATCTCCAAAATCCGAGACGAGAAATTAATTGGTTCTCATCTCGAAATTTCGAGACGAGACGAGAGTGAGACGAGACGAGAAATTTCTCGTCTCGGCGACATTACTAATGACCAGCAGAGACACCTCGTAACTCTAGAAACACCTATGAACTAATTACAATTTCTGACCAGGCGACCAGGGTTGTCAATGAAAAACGTTGGCAGTCGATAAACTAAATTATTCTATAACCGTGCCGTCACCCATTTCTCTAACCTAGTAATTGTCCTGAAAACCAGCAATAACATTAATGTTGTCATAGTCTATAGCGCGCATCATTACATAGAATCCACTGATTATACACTTTACCTTTCTGTACAAAACAAACTGCTCATTCATCCGAGAATCCCTTCTCTATCGACAGAAGTTGCTCGACAGTCGCTTGTTGTATTTCCGTTCCATTGTTTGAAAACAGCGCTGCTTTGTTAGCTCAGAGGGATATTTTTGCAGATGTTCATCTGTTTGTTGCTAGTTTGTTGTTAGTTTCTCTGTTGGTCTGCCTCTGTTGCTACTGTTATTGTTACAGTAGTTGTTATGGTTTCAAACTCGTTGTGAGGGATATTTTATTGTTTTAGAGGTGCATCAGGTGCATTGTGCTGCATTTTGACAGGATGTGATGTAATAATAAATGAAAATTGCGAAATTGGGTTGGAGTTTGTGTGCAGTGAAACAGTTCGGTTTCAATGTTTGGAATGTGGAAATTTGTTTGTTGTATGCGTAGTAAAACATATTTTCCATAAATAGGTATTCTATTCTACCAATGAAAATCACTGTAGTTGCAACTGAATTTAAACCTTTCTATTCTAAATTATTGTATATAAAATTAATTTTTGATTTATTATCCCACTTGTCATGAATCGTCCATGGGATGTTTAAAAATATCTTATTCTTTCTAGCCACATCCTGGGCACGATCAAAAATTACAGTCTCAATACAAACATGTCATGGGATAAAAAAAATTGGGATATTATTACCAAATAGTTAACATTGGGATGATACATAGATAATGTTACTAAGGGCGGCCATTAGCAATCGCTAGGATATTATTGGATGTTAATAGGCAAATAGGCAAAGCGAGATATTCGAATTCTTGAAATGTTCTGGGGATTTTATTTTGTCAAGTGGGACGGGTTTATTAATAGATTTCAACAATATTTCTTAGTTAGTAAGTAGTCTTATGTTTTTAAAGATAAATTAAAATTAAATGTGTAATAAGTTTTAATAGTTTCGGTTCGACTCTAAGTTTGCTACGTGCGAGGTAGTTTAATAAATGATAATCAAACACAGATATTCTAAAAAAAACACTATTTCATATTACGGTATTATATCATATTGCTTACATAAATGAATAAACAGATGAAATGTTAATATAAATTAGAATATATTAATTATTATAGTGATACAAAAGTCCCACGAGTACCGGAGGCGCACGACGCGTGCAATTTGACGTTTGTTGAAGTTGAATGACTGCCTGTCCTCCCCTAACCCTCGCGACTGGATGGCTCGTATCGGGGTACCTGGCACCATCTCTCGGGGATGTTCGCGCTACAAATGTAATTTGAAATTAAAAATAAATATATTTTGTCGACATGTTAACATTAACATGACAGCAATACAAAGGTACCATACAAAACCATAATGCCCTGTTCACAAGAGGAAAGTTTTCACTAAAAAGTTTCTTGAAAGTGAAACAAGTGCTAGGAGCTGTCATAAATAAAATATGTCCATACCGTTCATACGAGGAATGTAATTATTTTTATTAAATATATTTAAGATCACTAGCTTTAATATATTTTAAAGAAATAATTAGTTTCCCTCACGATTTCCCCGTATGACCGGTATTGACAGATTTTTATATGACAGCTCCTAGCACTTGTTTTACTTTCAAGAAACTTTTTAGTAAAAACTTTCCTCGTGTGAACAGGGCACTAGACTAAAAAAATCCTCGCCGACAATACGACCTATAGTAGCCGATGTGAATCGCATTGCTACCATATGCAGAATAATGCCTAAATGTATCACTAAAACGAAATGGGTATAACTCCACCGGATTTTATGTATTTTTTTTCATTTTGCTTGAAAAAGATCAAATTTTAATACCCCGTTACTCAAATTGCGATATCTAACCTAACCCCATACGATACTCATATACTCATTCAAAATTTCACTTTTTTTCATTCAATAACATAGCTTTATGTTTTGGGTAGTAACTTTCTTGCAACAATGATAAATACATTTTAAAAACGGAATTTTAAAAAGGAAGGTATACAGTTTAATTCCAAAAAAGTTTAACCTCCAACCTCTTACTATGGAAACGAGTATGGAAATTAGCGTAGTTACTCAATTTTGAAAATCTAAAAAATTTTATTAAATTTTTTTGATGCGTTCATTTATACCACCAGTGTAGCTGCAGGTCGTTCTGGTTTTCTTTTCTGTTCCGGTTCGGTTCGAGTCCCTGTTACAAAGCTAAAATATAAGTTCGACATAGCAAAGTAATAAGAAATCTGAATGGAATATAAAATATAGAACGAACGCATTTCAATTGAAATGCTGCATACTACAAAATGAATTTCCAATTTGAAAACACGCAGAATACTTTTAAAATATATAAATTATAAAATGACACTTGTATAGAATTTGCTTGGAGCTTTTATCGCGGTGGGCCGTCGGTGAATATTTGATAACACATTTCATCAAATCCATTACCACATTTCAGCCGCAGATACAGCGTAGCTGCTGCAAATGAAATCCGCTGAAATCCTGAAAACCTGAAACCCCGACAACACCTAGAACCCAACACTTCGTGATGAAATCGTGAAACTCTATTTATAATACGTAATATGAAAAATGAAAACCGCGCATTTTCAATATGTTAGCAGATTATATTATGGAAGGCTTTTGCGGCCTCTGCGCCGATGTTATTCTTGTGCCGAGGCTCTTTTGCGTCTTTTTATGTCTCTGAATTAAATGCGAATCCGCCGCACAGGGTTTTACAAGTACTTATTTATTTGCACGGGAAGGCAGATTTTATGAAATTTCCTTTTCAAATGCGACACGAAGGTGGATAATGTAATACTAGGTGAGCGCACATGCACTTAACTTACAGAACAGTTTATATTTGAGAAGCAAAATGTGATTATTCTAAAACGCTTTAATACACACAAATAAATAATTTGATCTGACAAATCGCAAAGTTGAGATATAAGAATTGCATTGTTCATCCATCATCCTAATGAGTAATAGCTATTGCAAACGAATAATATAGATATTTTACTTTTAAAAGATCATTCATAAGTAGGTAGGTAAGTAGGTACGTTAAATCTAATTTTTAATATATGCTTTCCAAAATCGATATTTTGCGAACTGTTTTGAGTTCGCAAAATAATATATTTGCGGATCCTTTATCCTTTAAAATGATATTACTTAAGCAATGAGCTGTTATTATCTTTTATAGGATAATTTTCATTGTTGTTAATTACTACATTGTCCACGTTTTTCAAAATTTTATTTTGTTGTTATATTTTAGAATAACGTCGATTCAAAACCTAAATAGAATTCTAGAATTTTCATACACAGGAAAATGCAAACACAAGAAGATTCAAATCTAGAAAATATTTACCTAATAAAATATCTACATCAAAAGATTCATTTACAGGAAAATTCAAATCTAGGATTTTAGATTCGGCATAAATGCAAGATGCAAATCTATGAAGTAGCCATTCAACACTAGAAAATAAAATTCTAGAATTTTCATATACACAGGAAATATTATACGTAGTAAAATTCCTGCATCAAAAGATTCATTCACAGAGAAATTCAAATCTAGAATTTTAGATTCGCCATATGCAAACACAGGAAGATGCAAATCTAGACAAGTTACTCAAGTATGCTATTGAGTTGTTCATTTAGTTCAGTTCAACCTAATTTATCCCCTTGTGTTGAAGTGAAGAGACAAACTAGTTTTCTGGATTTGCATCTTTCTATGT
Organism: Agonum fuliginosum; assembly: GCA_947534325.1. Lineage (NCBI taxonomy): Eukaryota > Metazoa > Arthropoda > Insecta > Coleoptera > Carabidae > Agonum > Agonum fuliginosum. The sequence continues at coordinate 47,427,247 of OX384029.1, forward strand.
TTGCATTTATGCCAAATATAAAAATTATGATTATAATTTTCTTGTAAATGAATCTTTTAATCTAGATATACAGGTTGGTGGAGGTGAAATGCGAACATAGGGAAATATATGGCAATGGAGTTATCATGCTAGGCATCTTGATATACGTGGAATAAGTACTGTCAATGTCAAAGTAGCTGTCATATTATTGAAATTTTTATTTTCATTAAAATATTTTCTTTGCATAATAATGTATGTGTACGAGCAGAACGTTAAAGTTTACATGCATTTTTAGATTTTATTATTATTTCTTTTATTGATAACTCTTTTTGCCACACAAATTCACATTACTTACTTCGTTTTGTGACACTGCTACAAAATATATCAAGATACCTGGCATGAAAGTTCGATTGTCATGGTATGTTCCCTATGTTCGCATTTCACCTCCACCAACCTGTATTATTACGCATATATTTTCTACATTTGAATCTTCTTGTGCATGCATTTTCCTGTGTACGAAAATTCTAGAATTTTATTTTCTGGTGTAGAATAGCTACCCGCAAACTAGTTCTGTAGATTTGCATCTTCCTGTGTTTGCATCTTCGTATGTTTGCATCTTAAATTCTAGATTTGAATTTTCCTGTAAATGAATCTTTGGATGTAGATATTTATTTATTTATATTTTCTAGATTTGAATCTTTTTGTGCTTGCATTTTCCTGTGTATTTTCTGGTGTTGAATTTTTTCTGTGTACACAAGGTAGACAAAGCACAAATCACACCGAAAACGAAGAAAATTATATGTTATGTTTTCTGTTAATTGAATCATTACATACTTTACGCAAAGTCTACATTGTCTGCATTAAACTTTAGGTACGTGTAGATGTAGAAAATAATATTTTACCCATAGATAAATAATCCTGTATGTAAAGCCCATTATAATATGAATCAACTAGTAACTAGAACACATTAAAAACTGCAAATAAGATCCAGGAAATAAATAGAATATAAATCAATTATTTGTCAAATTAAAGTGTGTTCCAATCTCTTGGCCACACAACCCTTGTTCAAATAGCCGCCGAAGTGACAGATTTGATCCTCGTAGTAAATCGTTCATATCAAGGATGATCCAATTCCATTGTTAAGCAATGGCGGGTCTAATAACGCGCAAAGTGAAGACATTAGCTACACTCGCGGACTTCTGTCTCGTCTTTCTCCACTTTTCTCCGCAGAGCAAATATTAAAGATTGATTTTCCGGTCCATGGATTTACCTTCCATATCTTTTGTCATTTGCGGAAATTGGTTTTGTCCTTCTCTGGCCATTGTCTACCGTCTGTGAGGGGGGTGTTGTCTCTCTCGCTCTTTCAGTGATTTGTTCTTTTTGGTATTTTCCCAGAGCTGTTGCTTCAGACACTGTTGATTCTTTCAGATTTTCAGCGGCTTCATACATTTTTAAAGGGATAGATGAGTTTAATTATTAATTTGTTGGTAATGGAAGGTAAAAACTTGGCGAGTTAATGGAGTTTTAAAGTGTTTATAGTTATATTCCATTAACAACATTGTAGAGAAAATAAACTGAAATGTTTCAAACCTCCATGACGTTGCAAACGTTGAAGCTAGAACTTCGAAGCTTCAAACACTAGTTGGTTTAATTTTTCTACGACAATTATAATCATTATCTATATTATTAATTAAGAAATAATACTTCGTATCTTTAATTTTGTGTTTGCAGTTCAATCAGTCTACAATGTTTCCTACAATTCCTAGAATACTCTCGAATTTACTTATTTTTCTATATTCTACTCTTTTCTCCACTACTACGATTGCCTAAAACCAGCCCGAAATTCGTACTTTATCGCATCCTAGCAATGCAATGTCATTTTGAAGTTGAAAAATACTGTAAAAGTGTTTTCGTTCCGAGTAAACTGTCAGTTTATTATTGACTTCAAGATGATGCTTTTCTAAACATTTAATCGAGATACGGCAACTTATTTAAAGTATTTCTTGACACAAAACATCATCTGACAATTTCCCGAAACCTAGTTGAGGTAAATTTTCTTTGATGTTATGTGGAATGAAATAAGTTGGCGTAGAATAGACAAAAATTCTCTCAAATCATTATTATCTCGAATGGTATTAAGTAAGAATATTTTTCTTGTTATTGTCAGATACATCATTTTACATTTTCAATTCTATTAATTGCATTACGTGTTATCCGACGTCATCATTACGCAATATGATTTTTTAAACCATCTGTTAAAAAATATTCGTCAAAACAAAGCAAATAAATTTAATATGAATTAATTTATCTTTTATTCGTATTAGTCAGTTCAGTTTTTGCATTCAAACATTTTTACAAATTTTAACTAGTTGAACTAATCTCTAGGCTTGGTCTGTTCTGTAAGGGCTAGTTTCATCCCTTTTATGTTCATTTAATAATATATCCAAATGTAGGAACTACTGAACTAAATTTATGATTATTAATTAAATATTTAAAACCAAATCGAAAAACAAACAAGAAGAATAACCAATTATTATTAAGCCCCTAGCATTATTTTACTAGCTACAAACATGTCATATTTAATATTATTTGACATTTTATGCATTTTAAATCAGTATTAAATCCAGCTAAAATAAAATGAAAGTTTTATGCATTTTATTTGTTAAACACCACATATGTAACAAGTTAATCAATATAACCGTTTCGTGTGTGTTTTGTTCCCGCGATTATATTTTATTCCCTTTTCATAAAGCAAAATAAATATTTCATTCGTTGTTCATTTGTTCACGTTCATGACAAGTTTGACACATGCTATGGTGACGTGATAATCTTCTGTTTTATATTATGAAGATGATTTGACTGCCAAAAATCGAGGAGGTATATTTGGCGGAAAATTTGTGCAATTTGTTGGCGAGGAGTTCAACTTTAATTACAGAGCTGAGAAACTGATTTATAGCTGAAAATAGACGATAAATGAACGAAAGAAGAAATAGATTGCTTGAATATATTTAGATGCGTTTCATTCATTCATTAAGTGGATCTTCTATACCTTTCGTTTTTATTTTATTTTGTTGGTACCATTCAAATGAAAAACGGTGGATTATTTTATAGTGGAATTCAACCATTTATAGAAAAGATAACCTATCATCTTTGTTGTCTATTTATAGTGATACCATCAGACGAGACGAAACGAGAAAAAGTCAATTCTCGTCTCAAATTTTCCAGACGATAATTTTAAGTACTCTTGTCTCGGTTATTTCTCGTCTAAAAGAATTCGATTCTCGTCTCGTCTCAATTTCTCGAAAAAATTTGTTGCCATCAATTTGAAAAGTTGGAAGTAAATTTAGGAATTTTTTGTGCATTCTTGTTAAATTTGCATACATTTTTTGTTTTAAAAATAAAAATATTTATATCAGAAAAATACTACGAACAAAGAAAAAAATATATTTTGACATTTTCGAAAAGAATAATATAATTTTTTTTTAAATTTCAGCTTATATTTCTCGTCTCGTAATTTTGAATTCTCGTCTCATCTCGAAAATCCGAGATGAGAAATTTATTGGTTCTCGTCTTGTAATTTCGAGATGAGGCGAGAATAAGACGAGAAATTTCTCGTCTCTGCGGCATCACTATCTATTTTAGTTTAATTTCGCTTGTCTTATTAATATCATTTGACAAAAAAAGAACAGTAATACCATAAGTAATCATAGTTATGTCGATTATTTTTCTGGCAGTATTACGAATGTTTCTTGTGATTGGATATGAATATTCGCAAGCACAGGTACATGACACATGAGTGTATAATATAATACCAGAAAAATAATCTTCTTAAATGTGAATACGAATGGTATTGAAGAGATTATTCATGGAATCAGATCCAGTATTAAATTTAAATGCCGAAAACAGCAAACAGAACCATTTTTTTATGTACAAAATTCCTAGTACAAAATTAAGGGTATCGACTCCACGTAGCTACTCTATGCCCTATGGTAACGTACCTATAGTCCAGTCGGCAAGCACTTTTACCTGGAAAGTATTCCGAACCTAATGAAATTTTGACACGTTATTTAGGTATACTCTACTCTGGGATGTCGAATCTAAGTTTTTGACCTCGAGGGCCCTGTGCTAACTTGGGAGGGGATAAAAACCACGATTTTTATTACCTTTTTTCGGTTTTTCGCCTATAACTCAAAAACTATGAACCCTACAAACTTTTTGTTTTCATTTTTGGAATGTTTGGCTGAAAATGTCATTTTGATAAACATTTCCTAATTTTGAACGCCTGTCTCTCGGTACCTATTGGGTCAAATTCGTTTGACCAATGGAATTTGAAGGAAATTTAATGTTTTTTCCAAAAATGAAAACAAACAGTTCGTAGGTAGTATAGTTTTTGAGTTATAGGCAAAAAATCGAAACAAGGTAATAAAAATCGTGGTTTTTGCCCCCTCCCCAAGTAAACACAGGGCCCTCGAGGTCGAAAACTCAGATTCGATATCGTTCGGAATACTTTGCAGGTAGACACCTTTTTTTCGTTCTGCCGACTGGACTAGTATTGAAACATTCGCCTAAAATACGCAGTCTAGCATTTTTTCATGAATTCATTCATAAATTTATTTACAGACGAAGAATGGAACTAGATTTATGCCGAGTTATATTTTCCAATAAATCTCTTAAGATAAGATAAAGCATGTAAACATTACTTGAAAAATAATTTCTCACTAATTTTTTATATGGTTTCCAAAGATCTTTCAGAATTCTAATTGGACATAAACCCAAATTAATTCTTTCACAAACTTCTAGTACCTGTTTTTCCTTCAAATTTGTAATATGCAATGAGCAAAGCAGAAACTGCTACACCTCTAATACTCGTAAACGCAATATTTTGTTACGGAAACGGGATCCTTAAGCCTAAACTACACAGATCTAGAAATGGTGCTTTGGTTTATGTAGAGTTGAGACCTTTCTTAAATATTTAAAAATTTCTCAAAGTGCTGAAAATATGAAAGATACGAGTAGTTCTAAGTCCGTCTTATTTTTATTTTTGCGGCACCTTGTTAACTTTAAAATAAATTAGAGATTGAGTTGAACAAAAATTTAAAAAGCTTATTAACTTATATGGTATACAATAGAAGACAGGTACTAGCTCCTATTTTAAGGAATTAATTATTGTCTAAATTTATTTCGAAAATTATCAATTTCTTATTCCATTCCTTTGCATCTATTAATCAAACTCAATAACTCCGTACAATAAAGTGAATAATAGATTCGGTATTGTAATTGTATGAAAGTGTTTCACGTTGAGCGCACAATTATTTCTCAGGTGGATCTTAACAATGCATGTGGTGTAACTAGATTTTGCAAGAAATATGTGTTCAATTGTATGCGGTGTGATGAATTGTATTCGCAAACAGGGAGAGAACACCAGCTCACGTTGCTCATTTTACATTAGGAGATTGCTATTAATTTCTCACTATATTTGATGTGTTGATTCATTGCCAAAATGCAAGATGCTAGCGACAATCTAAGAACAGATGGTTTTCAAGATTTTTGTCTAAAAAGTTGCCTTCGTCGTTAGAAATAAAGAAAATACAGGAAGCCAAGAATTTAAAAAGATTTTAATTTCAAAATCATCTTAAATTATTATTGAAGTAATTTCAAAATTTAATATTGGCTCCAGCAAGATATTATATGACATTTGACACAAACAAAAAATGTACATGTCCCATTAAGTGTCCCGTCTCCGTAACAAAATATTGCGTGTTTAGAGGTGTAGCAGTTTCTGCTTTACCCATTGCATATTAAAAATTTGAAAAAAAAACAAGTTGGTACTTGATGTTTGTGAAAAAAATGCTTAATCTAGGTTTATGCCCAGTTAGAATTCCGAAAAAATCTTTGAAATTCATATAAAAAGTGTGATTGTTTACATGCTTTATCTTTTTTCTAACTCTTTAAGTTAAGGATTATTAAGAGATTTATTAGAAAATGTAACTCGTCTGTAAATAAATTTATGAAATTTTGCGTTATCGGTAAAACTTCGAGAGCATTTTAAAAATTGCTAGACTGCTTTTACGTATTTTAGGCGAATGTTTCCATGCCTTACCATAGCTACGTGGAGTCGATAGTTTAAGCCGTTTTCACACAAGTATATTTTAGTTTTCTTTCATGTTTTTAAATTTTGAGAAAAGAAATTATGGTGAGGATTGCGTGACAAATAACAACGCTGCTTAATTCAGTATTCAAGTTTTGGTTATTAAGTGCTTACCAAATCAAATGATGATAATTTTGACGCCCGAAAAACTGACAGTGACAGCAATAATACTTAATTAAAGACATTTTTGTATTTTGTATCGACTTTTTGATTGTAAACTTGGTTTTGCAATTTTTTGTTTTTTCTTTTGTACTTTTGAATTGAAACGTTGTTACTATGGCAAAGGGAAGCATAGAGAATCTAAATTTTTAAACAGTTTTGATTTACCTTTTTTAATTTTCGCAACTGGCTGTCAAAATTTCTATTAAAATAATAAATGTCTGTATTACAACGAGTACACGTGAATAATTTTGCGGATTTGTCTCATTGCAGATATTCATTACCTCTTGTTTATTTATCAACATTTACACCGTAACCTGGCAACGCAAAATAACTGCAAGCGTATGAACCTAACCACACATTCTCTCGTCAAAACAACATCAGAACCCATTAACTACAGTTCAAAACCAAACTCAAAATTTAATTGTAAAATAATATACCCACTGTTGATTGGTCAGATTATTACCAGAACCCGTGTACAATGCATTCTCTGATCATTGCTTGAGTAAGAGAGGAGTGGGGGTGATAATGTTTGCGGCGGAGGGGATGACAGTGGGGAAATTGAACTGTCATGTGGGGATTTTCCCGGGTACGGCCCTCTGGCATAGAGTGCAGGGTGGATTACTTGAAAAATTTGGAATTAGTAAAATTTTCCAGTTGTAATTCAGAAAGCATCAATTGTAATTCAGATTTCAGATTAGTCAATTGTAATTCAGAAACCGTCAATTCAGAATAATGGGTCAGTTGTAATTCAGATTAGTTAAGTGTAATTCAGAATGCATCAGTTGATCAGTTGTATTTCAGAATACATCAGTTGTAATTTAAAAAGCGTCAATTGTGATATTTTTGACTATTTCAACATGAACATAAACATTTTAGTTGTAATTATGAAAACTTGAAATATGAGGATAATTCGCAAAGTAAGATAGGTATATTATTTTTCTGGTTTTAATGACGATCCTCTACCTCACCAGAAAACAGCCTAAAACATGGATTTCGCTCGCCACTCCACAGCGTTTATTGTTTTGTTAAATATAATAATCTAAAGATATTGTTCAAGATAATAGTACAATCTACAAAATGGCCGATACAGAATTTACATTCAAAATATGTTAATTTGAATGTTGACAATTTTTTTGAACACAAATATCTTCTATTTTAAAACGAATTTCAAAAATTTGATGTGTTATTTCGCAGATTCAAGCCTTGTTGACAACATATTAAAATTTGAAATTAATTCATATATAAATAAAAGCTGCACAGTGGCACGCGAAAACCCTGTTTTTTTTACAAATATTGCAGTTTTTTTTACAAATATGGATGCCAAAATTATTTTTCCCCTCAAACATAATTTATTTGTTATTATTATGCTTAACAAAACAATAAACGCTATAGAATAGCGTGCGGAATCAATGTTTTTGATTGTTTTCTGCCATGGGTAGAGGATCACTTTTAAGCAATATTGTTACGCCAGCAATGTAGCAACCAACCTGACGTACGTGTAAAAATATTGACGTTCTTTCACACACATCAAACGTAAGTAAAAAGTGATTCAGTTTTCTGCCTGTCACTCACAATAACAAGACAATATTATTTTCTTTTAGAAAAATTGAAATCACAATTACATATAGAAACTAAAAACAAAAATAATACGACAAAAATGGAAAGAATGACTGAATTCGTTTTAAGGTCGACTATACAGGGTGTAACCCAACCTGTGTAACAAAATTTAAGGGTGTATGGTATTAGACGCACTGATCATGAATCAAAAAGAATCAAAAACAGTACTTTGCAAAACAATATCATTTTAAGTACCACTGGTTGTCACATTTAAATACAAAAAAGTTAAACAATATGTAATATTTATTAGCGTATTTACATTAATGTAATAATAATTTTACAAACAGGAAAAAATGAAATTTATAGGTACTTACAGAATGTTTCATTTTTTAATTTGCGAAGTTCAACATAATTCTTTTTGATTCATGATCAGTGCGTCCAATACTATACACCCTTAAATTTTGTTACACAGGTTGGGTTACACTCTGTATAGTTCTGAAAACTCAAACTTAATTTTATTTTGCTGCAACGGAGATCTTCTTTTTGCAACCTAGGGCATTAAAATTGACACATCACTAAAATTTCAACATTAGTCTCTCCATTTGAAATTAAAACATTGATGTAAAATGTAACGTTTTGAAGGTGCAATTAATGACAGAAATAGGATATTGAATAATAATAATAATAATTATAATAACTTTATTGACCATAGAAAAACGACCAAATGGCGGGGTTCAGAGTTCAGATAAACTCTGATTTTTCACCCAATCTTGCATACAGAGGTAATACCTACATGAAAAGTGTACATGAGTAGGTACATAATACTTAAGATAACGTAATAATATAATAAAAAGTACATAATGACATGAAAGAGGTGTTAGTTTAGTTTTTAATTAAGATTTCTTTTATAACCATTAAGGCCCGAATGTAGCTGTCTGCGAGAAAAGGATAGATTTATACAGATTTAGTGTGTCCAACAAAGGCAACAATAGGGAACGCGCTCTCGTAGAGGAATAAAAATTGGTACTATATTTGAACGTATTATCACAAACAAGGGTTCAATTTAAAGATAAAAGTTCAATCTAGATCCGTCTAGTGTTGAAATTTGCAATTTTTGTAGATTTACTGAGTAACAGTTATGGGAAGTTAGCCAAGTTATGACAAGTTTATGGCATTGTAAAGTTGAAACAAAAAATAAAACAAATATTTCAACACTTAATGGACGCGAAGCTCATCTTTATCTTTAAATTAAAAAAAAATAAGTCGATCCGTTCAAAATTAGTCTCAATTTCATTCCCCATTCAAAAGCATGTTTTTGCTGCGCGCAACGTTCCTACACTACGCTCTTAAACGGTTAGTAGTTATTGATTTTATGTGATCGGTAAGTGAATTAAAACTTATCTAACAAACAAATTATCCAGAACCTTTACCAGCTAGCAGGCTCCCCTGATAAAAAAATAAATAAACTCCACTTTCAGTTTTCATGATCACAGTTATCCATGAACCGCTCGGCAGTCAACTATTCTCTCTTTACGCATTGGCCGAGTTCACTGCTTCTGTCCTTTTGACAAATTAAACAATGGCGCACGGTGGTGGGGTGCGGGGGTGGTTTAATTAATCATTTTGCGACCGCCGCGACGCCACCAACCGACGCCAATGCCCAACGAATAAAGTGGTAATGGCTTGTAGGAATTTTTTCGGGGTTGATGATAATTGATTTGAATGAAAATTGTGAACTATGGACTAGTTTATAATTTTTTTTTGAGGTTATTTGTTAATTTTAACTGTCATGATGGTAAATTGGAACGCGAAATAATTATGAAAGTCAATTTTTATTACTTAGGTTTGCTATTTTTATTATACAAATGGATATTTTTTACTTTCATGAAGTACCTAATTTAGTTACTGTTTAGCGTTTACTGGCTTTGTTTCCAAGGTAGTAGGTTTTGTTGACAAATTTGAAGGCGGTAAACAATATTAGAATGCGGTAAGAACTTATGAATAAGGCGGTTACCACTAAACAACAACAGAAACCAAGGCAACAGCATCAAAATGCAAACTAAACCTACATATCCAAAAATAAATATTATTTTCAAATTTATTTTTATTGTATCGATTGGGAAAAACTATTATAAAGCATCACGGACGTTATGTGAATTTTGTACCGGTTTCGGATAATATTTGAAAACCTCGACATACGTCTCGGTCTCCAAACATTAAACTGCACATACCGTCCTTGATACTTTAATGACACTCATTTAGATACAGATTTTAATCGTAAGTAATCTTATCGAAATGGATTCATTTCGATATAAATTTTCATTATGACACACACAAATATAGAATAGATTTAAAAAACATTCAAGCATGAGAGTTGCATCTCGTATATAATGGCTATTAATATACTCGTATGAATTACGATACGCGCCATGGCTCGTATGGTAAACTTCATACTCGCGCATATTAATTGCTATCATTATAAACTCGTTGCATAATATACTATTATGCGCATCAAAAGGTTTATAAGATTTTGACTTGAGAATTTGTAACTATTTCGAGGGGTATAAACATTAATTCAAAAGTTCTTACATACATTATTATCAACATATTCCGAACATATCCTAGAATAGGAAATTTGCGAACTTCTGGTAAAAATGTATGTGATGCATGAATTTTTTAATGCCATGTGGCAGAATACCTCGTATCTGAAGCTCAACAATAATATGTACTTACTAGTAAAAGTTACAAGTTTTATAAGACATTTTTTTCTCACTCCAAATTTAGTAAAACGAGCCCTCGGGCGAGTTCACTAAAGAATAAGTGCAAAAAATTCTTATAATATGAGTTCTTTATATTATTTTATCTATTTGGTGTCTTTACTGCCACAATATACACAAGTCGATTTAGGGAAATTTATGTGTATCACGTTTTTGTTGGTGACATTAATATTGCCATTATGCATAAGTGCAGACATTATAAAAAATGTTGAACTTATATTTTTTCTATTACTTGATTCATTCATTTTATTGAATATAAAGTAATTAATTAAGAAAAACATTATATTATATAAAATTTGTCAGTTCTGAGGTTCGACGTTAGAAAATTGAATTAAATGTCATCTAATATAAAGTAAAACCTTGGCGACATTCAGTTGCGTTTCACAAAGTTAACTTTGTGAACGCCGAATAGAAAAATGGATTTTTTGAGAATACTTCAATACTTTCATGCTTCTGAATACTTAAATTACCTATCTATCCTAATTAGCTATCAATGATTTAGAAATTCTTCTTTTCCAAGATTCATTGAAGATTCAATTTAGTTGCAGCGCCATTTGACAGCAAATTCTCACCGGGATTTCTTTTTTAAATTTAAAGCATCAAAGAATCCTTGTGTGAAGAATGTTGCATCAAAATCCAAGCAGAATTGTATAAAACTAGGCTAACCTTTAATTACCTTTTAATGACCTTAAACTAGTAAGGGCATCAGAACAAACCAACTACGTAAATCATCATCATCATTGCCGTCAATTTGCAATTCAAACAGCAAACTGTAATATAATTCTACTTCTTTCCTCCTGAAAACATCATGCAAAATAACGATGACCATTATCTAACTCTAACGTTAAAAACAAAAGAATAATCCTCTCGTTCAAATGTTTCGCAGAATAACAACGTTTGCCCTAACAACGGGCATGTTTTTCGGAAGAATATTATATATTATTTCTGTTACAAAAATAAAACAAGTGAATAAGACGAAAACATGTGCGAAGAGGCATCTCGAGAGATTTCAGGGTGGGAGTGAAAGAAATGAAGAAAATGGAGAACAAATGAGGGACGACAAAATGGAAGTAGTTTGTTTCTTTTGTTATTATTTGCTAGTTTGCATTAAGAAAGGGCTGCACTTTTTCTATTTTTAATAAGGTGCTAATGAAAAATGTAGAATAATACTCGTAGTAACTTTTACCTTACGTAATTACAGTTAGTTAAATAAAGAGATGGCCGGGTTTAGTAAACAATATTAATCGAAACCTCTTCGTTATCTTGAAATAGTGTATAAAAAGTCGTTCAGCTCGGTTTTTCTCTTGATTCAGTTGCCTTCAGGCAAGTAATAAGTCGCCAACTTTGACTCAGCTCTGTGTAGAACATAGAAGCACATTCTTTCTCTCCTTTACCGCCCGGCCAACTCTGGCTGCACGGACAGTTCCTATACTTACGTACTACAAAATAAATTCTCATTAATTCCTATGCCTGATTGGTTAAACTCATCTACAATATGATAATTTTACTTATTTGTAGAAGTTTAAAATAAGCAAATAGGTACTTAGCTATTTGTATGCCAAGGGCTGAAAGTAGCCGTTTGCAGGTTCAGGTTAGAAATTGTAGCACGAGCGCAGTGCGGGCTGCAACTAGTCGAACTCTGCAAACATTCTTTCAGCCACAAATATACCTACACAACATTTTTTCTACGATGAATTGATTTTTATTAACAATCAACAGGAATTTTCTACGAAATCTAAAATTTTGAATGCAGAAAAAAAATAGAACAAACAAATGTAAACATCTTGACTGTAAATAGTTGTTATTTGTCCAATTAGAAAGGAAAGCACTTCTTTTCCCTCTCGAGCGAATGTTGTGTTAGACACAACAATTTTTTCTCGACATATCTATTTATAAACATTGTAAATGTAGAAGAAACACATAACTAGAAGTTAGGTTATAACTGCCATCTGTCAAAATGATGTTTAAAAACAATTAAATGTTTCACTGCAGCCTGCCAAATTAAATTTAAGTTGTAAAATCGTGAAATTGTAGAAAAAGTAAGTAGGTACTTACAAAACATAAATAAAAAATAATAATTTACAGTACCTACATCACTATAAAATCAAAATTTTCAATAAAATAATAAATTTACTTACAATTTTACAAATATTTCATAAAAAAATAACACTGGTGGTAGCACTGCTTACTTTCCTCTCTAGAGAAGGAAAACTTACTTTCCTCACTATTTCGCAAGAAGAAAATTGTGTTTTCTCTACATGTCATGAAAAAAGAATTTTGTATGGAAATTTTAATATTAATATTAATTTAACCAAATTTTAATAAATCTGTTATGAATACTGAAACGGATTTTTATAAGCAGCGGGCTGAAAATATTTTCTGACCGTCACTATTAGCAATAATGGTCTACAAAGAAGCATATTGGTCTGTAATTGTTCATTTTCAAGTAACCAAGTGATGGCTAAAAGGCTACTGATCGTAGAATAAATGTATTTTAGATTCATGGATTTATGTCTTATTAATTAAATTATATTAAATAAATTAGAAATGACAACTACTTAACTGCATTTTCAACCAAATATTGCTCAATATTTCAGACCGTTTTAAAATCTACGAAGTCCGCCACAGTGAAAAAATAAAAGTCTGAATTCTAAAGTCTAAAGTAGATCTTTGATGACATGCAAAACGCGGTGAAGCAAATCCATAGCCAACCTTATTGGCGCGACTCATCTTGTTAGTATTTCATGTTGAATAAACCTGCCATGTCAAATTTTACGCCATGTGACAATTACAAGCACATTTTTACGTCATAATTGAAGTATGTACGACCGAAGCCAAAGGGAGTACCTACAGGCAGTACACATACACATTCCTGTGTACTTTGATCAAAGTTTTGTCTCCGGTTCTTATCAAGTATGCCGAGAAATTTTGTGACCTAAAATTTTGTAAGTTAATAGTGGGATTCTGTTCTAATCTGTAAGTTTTACAAATTTGTAAATCTTTAAATATTGAACAAAATCACATCAATATTATTTGTTGACAAATATAAAAATGTTCATATGCTTATAAATTTCATTGCGATTTTGTTTAATATTTACAGTTTTATAGATCTGTAGCAACTACAGATTTGAACAAAATCTCACCATAAGCTCAATTCACAATACGAAATTAGTAGTTATAGTCAGTTGATATAGTTAACGTTAGTAATTTGACATATGCATTTCACTTGTAGCGTTAGCGTTCACAATAACGAAATTAGCTCCACGTAATTACAGTTAGTGCAGGGATTTGCAAACTCCAAACCTGTAGTTAGTAGTTAATGATTTTCAGGATCAACTCAACTACCAATCAGAATCTAGAATGAAAATGAAAATTAAATTTGGCGTTTGACGTCTAAGATGACATTAATATTCGGGATCAGCTTTGTCATAAGGACATGTACAATTTTGTATCATATTTAAAAATGCTTCTTCAGTAATTTATAGAAAAGGATTATTATGAAAAGCAACTTTAAGTAAACCAAACATAAAATATACTTGTCAGTGAAAAAACTGACACTTCTGACTTCTGACGCTAATTTAAAAACTAGTTTGTTTTACTAGGCTAATTGCAACATTAATTTTGTAATTGTGAACGACACTAGTCAAAACTAATTGATTAACTATACTAATTATTTTATTAACATTTTTTGTAAAATAAAAAAATAATTTTAAGTATATACCAATGATTTATAATAATAATTCATTACTACAGTATGCAAAATAAGAGATGGCCGGACGAAGGAATTTTAAATTGGTAAACAATATTAATCGAGCTGGCATAGATTATCAGCAAATTTTTTAGCAGAAGTATTGTTAGTAAATTTATTATTTTATTGAAAATTCTGATTTTATAGTATATACTGTTAACTATTATTTTACAATTATTATGTTTTATAGGTACTTTCGTTTTCTACAATATCACGATTTTACAACTTAATTTGGCATATTGTTTGCAGTGTAACATTTCGTTGTTTTTAAACGTCATTCTAACAGATAGCAGTTATAACCTAACTTCTAGTTATGTGTTTCTTTTACATTTACAATGTTTTTAAATATGTCGTGAAAAAACTATTGTGGCTCGAATGGGAAAAAGAAGCGCTTTCCTCTCTAGTTGGACTAATAACTTTTTTTTGTCATATCTGCATGAAAAGTAACCTTTTTTGCTTGCGCAAAGTTGCTCATTTTTACTATGTGGACATGCGTGCGCAAAATTTCACTTTGCGAACGGAAATAGATTTAAAAAAATTAAATTGTATAAGTGTGTGAGGTTTAAAAGAGTTTGGGAAACACTGGCTTAGATAGAAAACAATAAGATGAAAAGCAAGACCATTATAATCATATTCAGTGTATCTTTTAAACGTGTCTCCATCGATTTGACTCTGTTTAATATTCGCAACCACGGCAGTTGCTCAATATTCACGATTGTTCTCTCATCTTTCCAAGATTAATTGAAATATTTTATTTCCGACATTTTTATCTCCCCTGTTTTTGTAGCACCCTCTGATCCTATCTTCAAGCAGAAAAATCGGGCGAGAAAACAAAAACGTTCGCAAAAAATCAATTCAGAGTAAGCAGGGCCTCTTGTCTGTCACTCCAGGGCCGTAGTAAGGGGTGGGGGTGGGGTGACACCTGAACAACGAGCGAATTTTTATTAAAAAGCAACAAAAAGCCATCGGCGCATGCATATTGTCTTCGCGGAACAATATCGTCGATTGGGAAATCAACTTCCCTTCCTCCTTACCACGGTCCTGATGACACCAGGGATGGAATTATCAGTTTTCATTTTCATAGGAAAAATTACCTTGATCGATGTTAGTGTAATTATTTGTCTCATTTCAATAATAAATTTATACAAGTTATAATTTAACAAAGATTAAAACTAAATCAAAAATAATCGTGCTGATTGCTTGCAATTATGAATATTCGATTCAAATCAAAATTTTGTATAGTTACTTACCTCTCGCCTTATATTGTATAAGAGAGGTATTGTAATAGGTCATAATTTTCGAGTATGAGTTTTTAAGAGGATAAGCACGTTTCAGGCTCTTTAAAATACGAATTTACTATTTTCACGACGATGGATGTATATGACTCAAATAGTATCAAACCTTTAATAACCAAATTTCATATTTAAGATTTTAATTGTGATCATAACATCCGAGTATATTTTGGCAGAGAAATCCGCAAACCGGAAGTAGTACTTTTTATTGATGTCGTGAGACGAGACGAGACGAGAAGTAGTCAATTCTCCTCTAGTCTCAAATTTTCCAGGCGAGAAATGTAAGTATTCTCGTATCGGTCATTTCTCGGCTGTTTAATTCTCGTCTCAAAGAAATCGATTCTCGTCTCGTCTCAATTTCTCGAAAAAAATTTATTGCCATCTCTTTGAAAAGCTAGAAGTGAAATTATTAACTTTTTTGTACATTTCTATTAAATTTGCACACAATTCTTGTTTAGAAAAATTTAAAAATAATCATACGAACAAAGTAACATAAAAAATATTTTGATATTTTCAAAGAGAATATCAGTTTTTTTTCAAAGTTTTAGTTTCGAGAATTCTCTATTTCTCGTCTCGTAATTTTGAATTCTTGTCTTACCTCGAAAATACGAGACGATAAATTTATTGGATCTCGTCTCCTAATTTCAAGACGAGACGAGAATGAGACTAGTAATTTCTCGTCTCGGCGACATCACTAGTACATTATTTGAAGATTGATATAGTTTTTCTTAAATGACTTATGATATGATGAATTATTTATGTACCTATGTATTTATGTATGAATTTTAAGTACAATTATTATTATTCTAGTTTTTGAAATTCCAGTATTTTGTAGTCCACGATCATATGAAATTTGTTTCTACACAAATATTCTGCAATCTTGGTTTACATTATCGTTTACGTAGGTACTACATTATTATTATTATTATTAAATTAAGAAAAGAGCAGAGGATTAGTATCCTTTAAGCTCATTACGTAAAGTTTAAAGTACATTATGTTAACATGAACATGTGTGAACCTATTAAATTTGATAGTATGTGAGTAATTATTTATTAGATTATTAGAATAAGCAGAATAGGCGAGAGACCATATACTGGCCAGTGGCCACATAATATTTTTATAAAATGTATAAAAATTTTAGTTCATAAATTTAAAAATAAATTTTAAAATTGAACTGGACGGGCAACCTGTTGAATCCTACCCTGGCCTTATAGAAGATAATTATTATTTTTGTACTTGTTACAATTCTTTTTAACTTGTATGGTGTACTTTTTTTATTTAATGTAGCTTGTAAATGCAAATTTAATAAATGGAAATGGATTATAAATCTTATAAATATAAGATGCTGCCAATTCCGAATGGAATTATATGTTTGGCCTTGCGTATTGCAGTTAATCTTAAATTTAAATGTCAAGAATTGTTTTACGTACGAGTACATTTCAATTTTTCTACAAATAAGTAGGTACTATCGACTTTACTTTAGAGATGAAAAGGTTATTCAAATTTATGTTTCATATGAAAAAAATTGCTTTTTATTCGCTAATTAATTTATGACTTATTATTCTATAAAAGGAATCCCTCAATATTTTTCCTGCTGTATAAGGAGGATTTTTTCACCGTCCTTGACGAAGCAAAAACAAAACAGAGCAGAACCTTTCGTTTATTTAAGTACATAAACGTCCGTTCAAGGTCAGCCAGGACACCAGCACCTTTAACACTTCTTCAGATTCATTGTTCAAGTGTTTGAGTATTCATCATAGCCACCTGTGATCGTTGCTCGCTGCTCACGACCCAGAAACCGAGGCGTGACCCAAAACCATGACCTTTTGTGCCCAGCAGCAGGACTGGGACTCGGGAAAATGAGTTGGGGTTTGCGATAGCGTCCACACACCCTTTAAAAGAAATTAAAGTACACATTTGTAACGTTTTTGTTTTTGGTGCCTATAACAAGACAATGAATTTAAGTTAGCACCATTTGTTTGCTAATAAAATTATTTCATTTTTATATATTTAAAGTACAATCCATTAAACATTCTCAATATCATTATTATTATTATTTTTAAATACTCACTTTAGACCAGGGGCTCAAAATGAGCCGGGACAAGGAAGAAAACCGGAACGAACTGCTGCAATTTTAGTGAACCCGGAAGTTTATTTATTGCTAACATCGAAATATTGAAAAATTTTCAGGTTTTTTTTAATAACGCCAATAAAAATGATATATCTTGATTGTTATTGAATTTGAGATCCTGATAGTGTTATGATTTCTAATTTATTGAATTTTTTTTAAATAATTGCTAACATCAAAATAAAAAAATTGTGAAACATTTTTTTCATAACGTTAATAATAATCAAGATATAACATTTTTATTGACATTATTTTTAAAATACCTGAAAATTTTTAAATATTTTGATTTAAGATTTTGATTTAAGATCATAGAAATTTCTTTAAAATCGACGTATTTAAAGCATGACCGAACGTCCTTAAGAAAACACACTTTCATCTTCCTTTGGTTTATGAAATGCGTCACCACCACCACCTGTTTGTATTTATGTTTTTCTTGGTTCTTACAGATTCACAATTTCGGTTAAACTTCGATATACCTACATAAACCGTCTAACACAAATATCTAAGTAGGTAGGTATGTACATTACGTGACCAAATGTTGTTCTGACAACTCAGGTTCAAATCCAGTCTGGCACATATTTCAGTTAACTGCACAAAATTCACCCATGTAGTAGGTATGTAGTGTAGTCTCCACTACACAACCTATAACAACCATGGGTGAATTGTCGGCTGATAATCGCACACAAGAGGAAATAAACATCTATACTGATGACTGACACACTCACAGCATGTGGGGCTTCCATACCCAAGTTGGGTTAAAGACGTGGTAGCTAATGGGCCGAATTCAGCACTCTTCTTAAGAGGATATTATTCCTAACATGAATCCCGAATTTTCATTTTGACGAATTCAGTTTACCCCTCCCCCCTCTTGCCAACACGGTTAGAAAACGTCAGAGATAAACACAAGTTGAAACCCCGCCCTTTTGATACACTATCATGAGTTACGCCGTAAAATAGGCAAGATTTGTTCAAAAAGTGATCATTTTCTGGAACAAAATACAGCCGCATAAACAAACTTACAAGCTTGAAATTTTGTATACTTCTAAATAAAGGTTGTGTACAGTCCGCTATCTCAGTAATATATCAATATTTAGGTTTTTTATACACTTAATTTATTGTCAAAAATGGGGGTATTTTTTAATGCAATTAAACATTTTGCCAACATTGAAAAATGCATAATTTGGAGTTAGCGGACTATTTTCATCTGTTATGCACATAATAGTAAAAAAATAATACTATATGTTGTACCATGCAGTCAGGATTTGTTAAAGAAAAATAGTTTATTTTTCGAGTGGAATTATGTTCTCTTAAGCATGCGTTTGGTAAATCAGTTCTATTCATTCTTTTCAATCCGTGCAGTCCAACATAGTTCGGTAATTTTTATAGTGTCAAAAGTGTTTCGGATTTATGCGATCGGCAAATGAAGAGAAGAATCAAATAGAGTTCATAGAGTTATCTCCACTAATCCAAACTCAAAATGCTAGTACAGATGGAGTGACAAAGTTTTAATGTTAATTTTGTTTTTGTCAAACTCAAAGTTCATATAAGGACTTCAAATACCTAATGACATATATTAAGTTTTCTTCGTCAATTTCTTTACAAACATCAATGAATTTAGAAAATTAAATTATTATTTGTCAGTTAAAAATTGGAGGTGCTCTTTCGCTTACTCAATTTACTCCAGCTCCAACAGCCATTTAACAACACTCCATCATTACTTTCTTATTTACCGATGAAAAAATGCTTGTGTGTCTTTGTTATTTTTAAAGAAGCTTCTTTAACTTAGAGAAGAGTGCTGATTCTTTGCTTCAGCCACCGCTTCGTGGTTCAACTCCTTGCAGAATCCATTCCACAGCACAGGCAACTCAAACACTAAACACATCTTTAATTCGTGGTGACGTAAGAAACAGTCGAGAATCGAGAGTGGTTCTGTGCGGCAACACAACATACAACAGTTCTTTGTTTTGCCGGTGACGCCATGTTCCATGTGGAAACAGAAACAGAAACACTCGATGCTATAGAGGACATGCTACAGGCTCCAGATGATGCTCACACGTGTGACAGTGGTTCTTGTTGATGATGATGCCGCGATCTACTGATGGGAATCATTAGATGATGTCATTCAAGGTGGATTCGGGTGGCGCAATCACTAATCAATGGACTAGTATGTAGTTAACGTTTAACATACTTTGCTAATGAATGTATAGAATTTGCTACGTTTTGTTGTTTGACTGTTGATTTAGTTTTCTACCTTATTGATTTGAATGAGGGAAATGTCGAGATGACAATTTTTGACTTCAGGGCTGTGTTGGGACTTGTTAGGAAGTAAACTAACTAAAAGTCCCTGGACCTAGATGTTGAGGGAGGTACGAAGATCCCGGTTTTTGTTTTTTTGCATATATCTCGAAAACGGTTAGGCTTAGCTAAAAAGTTGTTGGTACAAATTTAAAGCTGATAAAATTTCCTGCAAGAATGTCATTATTCTTTTTACCTTCCGCTTACCTGTAAAGGAAGGTATTGGAATCATGCAAAAAATCGGGTGGTGAATTTTTAGTGGATGAGCACGAATTAGGGTCCTTACAACTCATTTTTGATAGTTTCACGATGATGTCTGTGTGTATGTGTGTGTGTGTGTGTGTGTGTGGTCAAGGGTTGTTAGTCGCATAACTCAAATACGAATTACCCGAAAATTTTGATATTTGGTATTTAACATTTGTATATAAATTGGAAGAGCTCCCTAGATTTTGGTACAAATATCTTCATCGGAAGTGATATTTTTTGAAGATTGAAAAGGTTAATTGTCAAAATTGTATATAAATTTGGAAAAATATAGTATTTATTTGTAATGAGAATAAGAGGAAAAGTTATTTGCAACTTACGTTATAAAAAAATTGTCTTTATCTGGTAGCATTAAAGAACTGCAGTAAAATTTAAAAAATAAATTTATCAAATAAAACGTTGATATCTTGTAATCCATGATCGGTTGATTTTTGTTTCTGCGTAAAAAATATTGACAGGTGAGACGGGTGACAAGTTGGCATACTACGCTATATAAGTCCTAAGTAAGATATTAAATGTAGTAATTGAACGGAGGATGGCTTCAACACAGCAGAGTTTTCCTGTGAATTAATCTTTTTATTCAGGTGATGCAAATTTCTGTGTTTGAATATTTGAGATTTTTATTTGTATATTTTAAATGGGCACCGGATTGCACGTATACATTTCTGTTTAAAGTCTAGATATGACGGAAGGTTGTGTGATGGCCACGTCAGATTTTTTTGTATCTGTTATAGTGTCCGAGATATCTACGCTTTTGAAATTCGCAAATTTTCGAAAATCTTTGTTTTGCCTCATGTTTCTTTATGACTTTTTTCTCAAATGAACTGTAAAAAAAATGTTAAGAGGCAAAATTTATTAAAACACATAAAGCAAAACAAAGTTTTTCGAATATTTGCGAATTGCAAAAGCGTATTGGGTACCTACCTCGGACACTATAACAGATACTAAAAATATAGCTCCGGTCTTATTTCCTGTGCAGTAAACGCGCATTTTGCATTGCCACACTTCTATACATACCTTCATCGACATTAACAATCAACAACCAGTAACTATTTCGGGTTCTTGGCTTTTTCATATTGCACTAAGTTTTGTTTGTTATTTACATTCATATTTCGAATTAATAACAAAACGTCAAAATTACGGTTTAAAAGTTTGGTGTGTAACGGCTGATCAAGAAACTAGTACAAAACTTGGATGTGACAAAGAGTCAGAAAAATATTATAAAATCTAGTTCCAGTTTCTAGCTGAAAAAAGTATAATTTAATACAGGCTTTAGTCAGATATTTCAAATTTTGAGAGTTTCATTAAGAAAAGATAACAAATCATCTGTCACAGACATTACTTATTTTTCTACAGTGAGAGTGAGAAATAAGTTAATAATTCGACTGTTATCTGGATCATCAACACATATCAGTTTATATTTGACTGTGACCACTTCATTTTGTAAATTATGAAGTCCACTGATTGTAATAACAATTAATAAATCAACAAATGAAGTACCTATATCTATACTTCTGTTCCTATTACAGAAGCCAACAAATTCCTTTATCAATTCTCACTCCCCATCCCGATTCAAAACAAATCGGCCTCTCCGCAAACATTCAAATTCTTCCCCGCCATTGTCCCATTCTATGGTCCTCTGGAGAGCAACCAACGTCTGTAGTTCCTGAGGTCCTCTTCAGTTCTCCTCATTCCTTGTCCTCAATGCCGTGTCCTCCTCCTCCTCCTTTTCACCAGGGAGGAATCGCAGATCACAACTTCCGCAGGAAACATACAAACAACAGTTGCCGATCGAGGCACGGGAACGCGATTTATCAGCGGACAAAAGACGATCTGCAGGTGGAAACTATTGCAGGTGGTGGTTGATTGAATTAAAATTTATTTGAAACAATGTAAACAAATAAACCGTATTGATCTGTAGTATTATTAACTTTCGTCTCATATTCTATATGAGAGGTATTGTAATTTTCATGTATGAGTTTTCAGTGAATAAGCACGTTTCAGAGTTTCTAAAATACGAATTTACTATTTTCATGATAATGGACGTATGTGACGATTTTTCCTCCACGATAACTTAAAAAGTATCATACCTTTAGTAACAAAATTGCATACCTAGGTATTTAAGATTTTAATAAGGATCTGAACATAGGATAAGATTTTGGTAGGTATCCGCAAACCGAATGAAGTAGTACTTTTGAAGATTGATATAGTTTTTCTTAAATAAATTGGTATATAATTTATTTATGACAATTTTTGAAATTATAAATAAAAGGGCACAGATACTTTTAAATTTAATTTGCTGAATCTGGTAGTATTTAACAATAAAATAAAGTACAACTAGAAGAAGAAGAAGAAGAACCAAAGGAGTCGTTAAATTATCTCGTTGAATTACACTCGAGCATTTTATTTTCTCCGAATAAATTTCTGTTTGACATCTCGATCTTGTCACCTAACTTTTGACTCGTAAAATTGTTTTAAAATAGGAACAAGGTTTCAATACAAACAGAAATTTATCCGGCGAAATAGAAAGATCTTGTGTAATTACAGTTGTTGATAATATCAAATATATCGAAAAATTTCCTATGTCTGTATGTCAAACTGACTGTCAATTTGAGATTTAATAAAACAATTTGTACAGTTCTTGTAAACTGTTCAAAAAAATTTCTTTTTCGAACAGTATATAGAAACAATAGCTTTACGTGTACTCTTCACAGTTTTAAAATGTCAACTTTTTAAAACATATTACAAAAACTACTATTTTAACATCCCATGGACAATTTATGTCAAGTGGGTTTCTTCTTTGAAATATTCAGTAATTCTGTGCTAGTGATTGAAGTTTCGCTGGTGCATCTGATTGCGTGGGCGGCTAATTGAAGCCGACGGGTGACTGCAGCTTTGGCTGAGCCCAGCTGAGGTCACAAGGTCATGTTATGAAGCCGAAGTCAACTCGTTGAGAATGATGAGGACAATTATGCGTTTATTGTTTGTTGACTCATATGATGAGCGATGAGGGCAGCTATTTATATATACCAGCGACCAGCCAAGCCAGTGAGGTTTAATCTTTATTATCTGCCCATCTGCGATGAGAATTAAACCTAGTGTTAATTGTATGAAGTATTATTTAACGTAACTGGTACATTACTTAAGAAATATGATAATAGCTACCAATAAAATTTTGAGCAATGGAACGAAAAACTTTCAATAGTGTACAATTTAGTAAAAGGTAATTTACGATGTCAAAATAAAATAGCTGGATATTCAGTCAAAATTATACAAATGTATTTACTTAATCCAACGTTTCGGCCTGTCTTAAAACGATCCTCTACCACGTCAGAAAACAGCCAAAAACAAGGATTTCGCACCCCACTCCACAGCGTTTATTGTTTTGTTAAATATAATAATCTAAAAATATTTTTGAAGATAAAAGTACAGTCTACAAAATGGTCTATGCAGAATTTTAAAATTTTGCTCTAAAATCGAAATATGTTAATTTCAATTTTGGCAATTTTTGTTATTTTTTAACACAAATTTATTGACAACGTATTAAAATTTTAAGTTAATTCACTTATGAATAAAAGCTGTACAGTGGCGCGCGAAAACCCTCTTTTTAAAAAATATTGTCGTTTTTTTACAAATATGGGTACGAAAATTATTTCCCCCCTCAAACATAAATTATTTGTTATTTTTACGTTTAACAAAACAATAAACGCTATAGAATAGCGTGCGGAATTAATGTACAATAACATTTTTTATGTTGTTTTCACAGATTCCTTGATAAAGGTTTAAGTCAAGCTCGTGATACAAACTTAGTGCTCGAGGTGAAAAAGGAAGCGCTTTCCTTTCTAGTTGGACAAATAACTATTGTATAACTTAATATACAGCTATATTATTTTCCACATTGTAATACAGGCACGAAATTACATATCACACTAATTTAATATCGTTATTAAACTCACAATTTAAATATATTGCAATATTTTCAGATTTTCAATTTTCCTAAACTAAAAAGTTCACATTTTTCTGTTGTTTTTTACGTGCGCGTTTTTTTTTATTATTTGAAAATATTTTTGGTCGATGGTTAGCTAAGCGGAAGAGTGTCCACCTAGTCTGTTAGCGGATTCCAGTTCGATTCCAGCAACCGACAATAATACCAGTCCGAGTGCTTGGGATTCCTCTACAATAACATCTACAAAAAGAAAATGGAATCGAAACTGAAACTTGAACGATTGAACTGCAATGTTGAAAACCGATTGTCGGTTCATCAAGAAAAAATATGAAAACTAAAACAACCGAATTCAAAAAATTTTCATGAACCGGAATTTAAATTTAAATATTTCAAATTTTTTACAATGTAGCGATAACTGAGAAATGTAATACAGTTTACGATAGAAATCGCAAGTGTCAACATAATTCCAAGCAATTCTGCAACATGTGTAAAAATAACAATAACCATAAAACAAATTATGGTAAAAATTAAGAAACTTTTTTCTACTACAGAAGTACTTCCCGTAATCCTTTCATATAAAGACATTTTCCTGAACATCTTAACATAAAATGAGCACATCAACAAAGTGGATAAGTTTTTATGATGATACTAAAAAATCATATTTACAACCGGAAGTAAAGACGATATAACTCATAACCTAAATAGTAAAATTAAGGATAAGTACAGGATAAATTTAATGCAACTTGTTTGCAATAAATGTTAATGTTTTGTACATTTTATCTGATGCGGATTTTTACCCCAATGTTTGAAGATTTTTCCTGTGGCTCTAACAACTCAGCCTACTTATAAAATAAAATTCCCAGCACATTTCAAGAATGTGAACAGGCCGTTTTATTACTTGCTATATTAACATCCTATTAAGGAGGTTGGTGACCATATATTAAAATGATGATGAGAGGCTGAAATTTATACAGTGCCTTTATTACACTATTTTTTTCCATCTATCCGGTTTTTGAATAAGTGACTGTTGAAATTACGCTCGCACTAAATTTTAGTTTTGCATGCTTTAAACTATGTGATAAAATGATAAAAAAAATTCATAAAACTTGTATTAATATTTCCTATAAACCTTTAAAAATAACTTCATGAAGGTTTTGTGTACTTTTTCTAAAGCATTTGCAAGTTATTTAAAAAAAAATGTAAGTATACCCAAGCATTTCTTGATTAGTGAATTAGTAATTATTGCAGAAATATATCACTGAAACTGAACAAATTGCAATGATATCAGGCAACGTGCGTTGAGCAATTTTTTTTTACATTATCAAAAATATTTTTATTTTCATATCCGGCCCAAGGCTAATGTCTGGGTACGCCACTGCAGGTGTTCCCAACCTCCTTAATATTCTATTTATTGCTAATATCCGCCCTTAGTAACATTATCTATATAATTGGGAGTAAATATCCTGTTACCGGAAAAATAAGATTTAAAAAAATCAATATTATATGATACGAAGGTACATACAGGGTGATTCACAACTTCGTGCATATTTATGTATTTTATATAACTTACTGATCATGGAACAAAAATCATTTTTTAATAATATTCATGTAGGTACGTAAGGTTGGATAGGTAGTTTTCACAAGAAGCACATTTTTGAAACCTCTGGATTGCAAATTGTACTGAATATATGATTAACTATGAATGGAATAAACCCAGTTCAATTAAAAACTTGGAAATTAAAATTGCGAATTTAAAAAAAAATCAGTTCCGTGATAAGTGAGTTGAGCATTATACGCAATTAAAATATATGCACGAAGTTGTGAATCAGCCTGTATATCTATATAACAATGATTCCTTGAAATGTTAGACTGCACAGCAAAATCGAGTAAAGATAATGTATGTATGTAATAGCAACGTATTTAAAAGACATTTCAAAATAACTAATTTCATATTCACTGACTCCAGCGCCAAAGAAATTATTTCCTCAAATTATCCCACTAACAAACACTTAAATTGTACCAAAATATGTCAAAGCCATCATCATCTTTTCTTGCCTTGTAAGATTTTGGAGACATTTTGCAATACCTTTACGTAACTTACAATGTTTGACGTTTGAAAGTTGAACGTTTTAGGTTTTAGAAAACGTAAGATAGGTTTTGAAATCGTGTGGGGGAGACAGTAACCACTAGCGAGGGTTGCGAGGGTCCTGACCCCTTCAAGGACACTCAAGGGTCCTCACGACACTGGAGAGCTTAACATAAGGGAGTGAGAGGACAGAGGATCAGTAACTTTGAGCAAGATGGGCAGAGGAATTATTTATTATAATCAGAAATATGATTACCGTAAAACCATACAACTTTGAACTCGATTACAACTTTGAACTTTTATTATATTTTATTTATGTCGTATAGTAGTACTTAGTAGTAGTTTTAATTTTACCCTATTTTCAACGTAAATATGAAATGAATGATTTTTTTCGAAATAGAGGCATCATTTAGGTTTATTTTATTATCAGCTACACTTCAATTTGCCGGTTTCATAGTGTTCAAACTTCTCCTTTCCAGGTTAGTAAAATAATTTCTCACTGTATCAAAGTAGTTGAGTTCCAGTACTCTTATGTGTTGACATAATTTTGAGACTTAGGCCCATCTCTTGTTATCAAATGCAAAGTAATACTCTATATGAAGCCCCTATGACAGTATTTTTTATTTCTATTTATGTGCAGCAGTTTTTTAGATATTAAATTCTGTATGGTTTTACAAAATAACAAATTATTTTTAGTGGTTTAGTAAAATAAGTTCACTTAAAGGACTCGTAAATTTTCTAGTCCTATTGATATATTGCAAATTGCAATATACCAAATAGGTACTAAAATTTACAGCGCTGTAAATTTAAGTTTTGACATGTAGGTAACATAGAAAATAATAAGTACGATGAAGATGACAAGGGTTAAGGGTCCCTTCTCGAAACGTCCTATTGAATAAATTCTTCTAAATACAAAGATTCCTGAAGCCTTTTTTACTAAACCAACTATACGTTACTGGATCCTACTACAATAGTCAACATAAAATTCTGAATTTGGTTTAACCAATATAAATGTTGCAATAATAATTTAAATGAGATACAAAAATTGTTTATTATTATTAACTAATCATACTGCTATTAAAATTTTATATTAAGCAATTTGTATACATGTGTTGTGTATTAAACTTAAAATAAATAAACAGTTGTTAATTACAAAGTTCATATTTGATATTTGTGCAGTCGCAAAGACTAAACAAAAATAAACTTTTATAATTTGAAATATCGTAGTGAGTACATTAGCAGAACCGATTTTATATTGTACAATACAGCTGTCCAAATTTGAACAAAAATATAATTAATTAGTGTGTTGGACAGTACAGTTTCAAAGTTATCCTGAAATAAAAATAGTTATTTGTATAACAAGTTTTGAAAATATAGTTTTGTCGAACGCGAACGAAAATTGCAGCCCTAGCGAAGGGAGGGTTGCAATCGTTTATGTTCGACACATTATTTTTTCTACTTCTGCAAAACTTCTGTACCTACTGTCAATTTTTTGTGAAATATCAATGTTGTTACGAAAACAATGGACATTGCAAAGTACCCAAAAGGTACTTTGTCGCACACTTAGGTATTTTGCAACACACTTGCGACAAACAACTGCTTCCAACATTAAAAACAATGTAGAAATATTAAATTTAGAAGCAGCTGTAGAAAAAAAATTAGAATGAAATCGATCATATAGCCTAACTAGAAGTTTATGATACATGTTCGTTATGTTAGTCTTTTTTACACATGTTGCTCAAGATTAGAATACAAGCGAAGCGAGTGTTCTTAGAGTAAGAAGTGTATGAAGATACTTTACGTACGATTTTCATACACTATTTTTTGCAATTAATATGTTAAGTTATTTCCTAATTAAAAATAATAGAAATTTATTCTAACGAGATTTTCTATGACAAAAACAAAAATATCGAAAAATTTTCTATCTCTGTATGTCAAACTAACTGTCAATTTGAGATTTAATAATTTTTTAAACAAAATATAAGCAATACAAATGAGTGTGAAAATGCGATGTTCATGCACTTCTTCTAAATTGTTCAAATATTTTTCTTTAGACGACCCCTACAAAAATAATATATATCGCGGAAGCAGCCTACTGAAGAAAGCTGAAAATATCATGAACTAGCATGATTTGAATATCGTGCTAGCACGGTATGGCTATATCGTAATTTTGAGACCAAATCAAAATAGCCAGGAAGCTTTTGCTTTATTTGTTGATTGTTTTAAATTGTAGTAGAAATGTCTTTTGAATGTTGTGTGTTTATGATATAGTTATAAATTATGAGTTTTTTGTAGTCGTCTAAAAATAGTGCCCATGGCTCGTTCGAAAATAAGCATGATATTTCTCACTTTCGATTCTCTTTATGAAACATACTGTTTCTGCACAGTTCATAAACAATAAAAAATGTAAAATGTCAACTTTTTATATGACATATTGCAAAACTTTATTTTCTGTTAAATATTTGTGTTTAATAAGTGTATTTAAATATTTCTAATTAGAAATTTCCGATAAACAGATATTTCCTAATCAAAATATTTTCCTTCTCAGAAATAAGCTCCGTTAATCCACTGTTTAAATAATGAAACACAAACTGAAGACATCAAGGCTCTCTTAGGGTTGTTTTTGAGAAATATTTCATCGTTCCATTCCTTATCCTTCGTAGCCTAAGGCAAATTCCGCGAATCCTTTCCGAAACTAATCAGCAGTAAACATGACAAATTAACTTAGTATTAATCAGAGTTGAATAATTAGCTCGGCATCTGATGTTTCGATATTGAATCATGGTTCAAACGTCTCGAGATTTTAGCCAATTTGTCCAAGGAATCAGGGACAGCACCGGATTAAGGGGTAGTCGACCAAGGAATGTTTTGACTTTGGTATCCTTTGTGCAATTTAACAGACGGAATTTTGACAATCTAACATCCAATGAAATTCCATTATTGCAGACAATTGCAATCTAATTCCAGCCATAAACAGAAACCTCACTTACGAAAGTTGTCACTCGTTGCTTTTTGCTTTATTTGGTGTTTTTTGATGTTCAACTAAAAATAATTATTATCGACTATATGATTACATTGATTAAATGTGTTTTAAGGTAGTTTAGAAAGCCTTTACACAATTAATTTATGCAGATTTAAAATGACTCTACTTGCTTAGTACCTTAGTAAATATAAATAAATAAATCTTAAGGTTGTGATCTAGCGAAACTAGTGACATCGGACGGTAGGCTTCATGAAGTGTAGCTTATTTCGGAGAGGGTAAAAAAGTAAACAAATTTGGCATTATCGTACCACAGAGGCACATGTATGTATTATAGAGTTAGTGAGGAAATAAGTTTTACGTTTGAAATGCCTGGTGAATAGAAATATCGTTGCCTTTTTGGTACTTCATAACCTCAATTCTTCGATTAATTGGCTTTAAAATTAAATATCATTTTTATAAAAATGACGATTCCCTTGAAAATTTAATACCTACAATCTTCTTTTATATTTAATTAGTATTGTGTTAGTTTTTTGTTAATATCTGTCGTCTGCTCTATATACACTAATATGCTTGCAATGTAAAAGAGGTCAACTTTACAGCCTTATAATTGCAAACTGAAGATTGTCCTGATATTTATTTTAAAGGGTATTATAATTAATTAATTATATTATAAATGCACTTATTTATTTATGTCGTCATCGATCTTAAAAATAAAATAAGCTTTCGTAACCTATACCATCTATGAATTTAAATTTACTTTTATATAATAAATGAATATTTTAATATAGTCGCAAAAGACAATAGTACATTATAAGTAGGTAGGTTTTATTTCACAGCGCGAGGTTCTATATTAAAGTACGACGCGAAGCTGAATGCTTTAAAAACCGAGTGATGTACAAATACCCAACGCACGCATTATGTATTATATTTTTTGGCCGACATACCTATTTAAAATATATAATTTCTATAAGATAAGAGAGATACATTTTTTGAGATTTGCACTAAAATTGCAATATGTCAATTAGTCTTGGAACAACTGCTTGAGATGGCTCCAGCAAATGTCAAATTTAGTTGCATCTGTTTTATTTAGACTCGATTGAACAATAAATTGTGTAAACTATCTAGCGTTTTGTAGAATCTCTTTTTTATTACACAGCTACTTTTTTTAATAACCTCTAAAAACAAAAATTACGTGTTTTTCCCGAACCGCCATGGAGTAAAACCATAAACTACTAAAATCGTTGTCTGTCTTACACCAGAAATTTTAACATAACCCTCTTCTTTATATCGCACCACTAATTTTATAGTGACCTCCCTCCCCACTCTTCTTGCTGTGTTTAGAAGTTCAGGACCATCAACAGAACTAAAGGAGCATATGTGTACTTTAGGTAATGCAGTGTTGCAATAGTTAAGTTGTGGCAGTGTAGGAAGCAGTAAGGCGTTGTTGCCAACGTGCGATGCACCCTAGGGACTCTTGTTCATTGTGAAATTCTCTAGATAATAGCAGTATTAAGCAGATAATTTTACTTGGTACTCTAGAGAATATTGACAGATAGTTTGAAGAATAATCACGATTAAATTGCAGATACTACAAAATGTACATCACAAATAAAAAAACATTTTTGTTCAAATTCTCAAATCAACCGCACTCTAAACTCACTGGTACACAGTTAACACCACAAGGGAGATTTTTGTAGAACTAGACTGACTTAGTTCAAATCTGAGTCAGGTCAGGACAACAGTCGGTCACATATAGTAGGTATAGGCACACTCGGCTATCCGCCCCATTATCAAAATTAAATCTAATCATTTTTTTATTAACTATTTTACATACAAAGTTTGTTTATAGTACGTCAAAGTATATAACAAAAATAAGTATAAGAAAAGTGTTTCACTTCAATATGTCAGTTAAATCTTCAAAGTTAAAAGTTCAAATATACCTGAACGGAATAGAAACAGTGTTGTAACAAAATATAACTAATTTAAACTTATTTTTACTTAAGTTTTTAATATTTTGCGGTAAAACATTGTAAAGATCTAAATTTAATGAATTTTTAATAGATTTTTTAAGTCTATAGCGAGGCTTACATAGCATATTTGCAGATCTTGTACCATAGGCATGGAAGCATTAAAAGCATTTAAAGATTGAAGGTAAGGAAAATTTGGTTCTATGTGTTTCAATTAAGGTATAAAAAATGAATAGAGATGGAAGAAGCATAATTCGTAGGTTAATAAAAGCCTGTTTGAAGTGGTCTCTGTAATTTAGACCTGAAATTAACCTAATTGCCGTCTTTTGGAGTCAAAATATTTTTAATGCGTTGGTTGCATTACCCTAAAGTAAAATACCATAGGATATAATTGGGTGAAATAATGAAAAATAAATAGTTTTCAACATAGATTTGTCAATGAGAAAAGTCAGTCTCTTATTAAGAAAAATTACGCTAGATAATTTTTCCTTATGTGTTGAATATGAGAATTTCCATTGAGAGCATCATCAACAAGCATACCAAGAAGAGAAGCAGAGTTTCCTTTGATAAATTCATGTTTAGAGAACACAATTCATTTTTGAGTTTTTTCTTTGTTTAATAAAAGTACATTGGCAGCAAACCAAGTCTTAGCTTTCTTTAAATTCGAATTTTCAATATCAAATAGCTCATCAAGATTTGTGTGTCCACTTATCATTGTTGGGCCATCGGCAAAAAGAATTAATCAATCAAATCAATTACCTATACTAACATTATGGTTGAAATTCTTGACATTTTTAAAATTTTGTATTTTTCTATAAACCTAAATTGATATTTTCAGAACAAAAAAAAATATATAATTTTTAGTAGGTATATATTAAAATTCATTAAACGACTAATGAACACAAACATGAAACTCCCTTGCTTCAAAAGACACCCTCTTAAATAACGGGGTTAACTGATACACCGTCCATAAAATATGTGTAAGCTATACATGAGCAGGGCCCACAATTCCCTTGACACCGGCCCTGCAGCCCCGGGTCCCACCGTGAATCAAAGCCAGGAGTACGACCCTGAATACGTGAATTTATTAACTTCTTATATTTATTAATAAACATAAAGAGCTTGCATTTATATTACGTTGGCGGTGGAAGATTTTCGGTACTCTTGGGGTGAAATATGAACTTGGGGACTTTGAGATTTAGTTTTACTAAGTTGCAAACTTGTCGATATAGGTTAGGGAGTTGGAAAAAGTTTGCAAGTAGTTGGTGTAATTGGAATTTTAAAGAAGATGGAAGAAAATGTGACGCACGAATTAATCATTGCTATTTATAAATTACGATAATTATTGATTAGTCAATTGTTTTTTTAATGATGTCATGATACACTGCGTCTTTTGTTTAATAATTGGTTTTATAATTGTTTTTACCCGGATTTATTATAACTCTTTATTACTTATTAATACACAACAGAAAATTTTAACATCGAAGAATTCTTTTATTATGCAATATACTTATACCTTTAAAATTTTACCGAAGTACACACCACACCAGTAATATAATTTGATAGAAAATTATAAATTTCTATTCTACATTCAAATCTGAGTTATCACAACCACAGTCGGTTACCTACCGCACTCGGCTTTTCGCCCCATATTCTGAACAAGAATTGAAATTCTGGTGAATTGTAAACAATAACAACAGAAGCAAGCTCTCAGTCAATGTGGTATAGTATTTCATTTCCAAAACGTCCATTAATAAGAAAAACAAACCCAGTTATTTCGTAATTTCATTGTAATAACACATCTCAAAAATTCGTAAAAATAACAGCGAAACAATTACACATTTCTAATCATCTGTACAAATTTAAAGAAAACACCCCTTCAAAATGTAAGAGAAACAGCATTTCCTTCTGCATTTAATCATTTCAGACTTTCAGAGTAAAACCTTATCAAATCTTTCCCTTCTCTAAAAGAAACCCAACCATTTGTCAGTTGTTTAATATTAAAAACGTTCCTTCTGTTTAAGGTGGGTCGATACTTAAATGCTGGATTTCGATTCGCAAAAGCACGTTTCTAAGGTTTACATTTTTATGTTTACATTTAAGCGACCCGTCTACGTTTTTTACGAATTCCTAGAATACTTTCGATTTTTTCTTCTATTCCACTCTTTTCCCCACTACTACGACTGCCTAAAACCAGCTCGAAACTCATACTTTACCGCATCCTAGCAATGCAATGTCATTCTGAAATTGAAAATACTGTAAAAGTGTTTTCGTTGCGAGTAAACTATCAGGAGATATAACTATATAAACTTTGCAAAAATTGGAAATTTTTATGAATGTAGGTACAATTTTTTATTTAAATTTTAAAACGGCACAACTGTTAATAGATCCTTTAAGTATATAATCCTTGTTGTAAAATACAATTTTACCATTCTTGTACTTTATATTACAACACTTATTAACAACACTCGCTACGTTAGTACGTATTGTGCTGTAGACAAGATGGAGAATACTCGTTTGTTTACTCTATACAAAGTTTGTTTGGTGTAAAACTGGTGTCACATCAACCAATCAAAAACGATCACTATTAGCACCTCAACTTCAGATTGCTCTTCCTAGTTTTTAAATCAAGTATAGACAATATATCCAAGAAATTATTTATTTTTCAAAAATGTTTACTATTTTATTATCTGGCCATTGGCCACCCTATGTAGTGACCCTTAATATCCGTACGCCACTGGACCAGTGGCGCCCCTGGGACAGCCAGAAGGGGCAGGAGGTTTTAAGTTTTTGGAAATTTAGGGGATGAAGAGGAATACTGACTTTGGGGATTAAGGGATGTGGTTGTTTATTTATTGACATAAGAAGTTTGTTATTTAGGGGTGATTTCTTACTGACTGGGGCGGATAGCCGAGTGCGTTATGTGGCTGTCTGTGGTTCTGACAACTCAGGTTTGAATCCAACCAGGTACACATGCAAGCTTCCCTTTTGTCACTTGTCACCATTGAATTTCTCCCGTCAAATTATATGACTACAAATTGTCACTTGTAATATCATAAGTAATCATAGTTAGGTATGTCGATTATTTTTCTGGTAGTATTACGAATGTTCCTTTTGCTTGGATATGCATAATACGAGTTCGCAGCACGAGTAATATTCGCAAGCACAAGGTACATGAGTGTATAATATACGAGTACTACCAGAAAAATAAGCTACTTAACTATACGAATGGTATTCAAAAGATTATTCATTGAATCAGATCCAGTTCTAAATTAAAATGTTTTAGAAAAAAAATATATTGATAAAATTTAGACGTAACGTCAAATGTGTTTTATGCGTTTTTGGTTTTTCTTTGTAAATAAAATAGTGATTTTCAAGTGAAAAATGTTCTAGATCTTTGAAGAAAATCCAGAGATCGAAAGGGTACAATAAAAATGGGAAATTTAGATTATAAAAAAATGCTCATTTGTTAAATAGTCACCTAAAAGTACTACTAGAGGTAAATAGTCGACATACAACCTTACTAGTACAAAATAATCAAATCTACTCATTTTGATTGGCTGCGAAATTCAATATTCTGCATTTTTATTGGTCTTTTTACCTTCCGCTTACCTGTAAAGGAAGGTATTGGAATCATGCAAAAAATCGGGTGGTGAAATTTTAGTGGATGAGCACGAATTAGGGTCCTTACAACTCATTTTTGATAATTTCACGATGATGTCTGTGTGTATGTGTGTGTGTATGTGTGTGTGTGTGTGTGTGTGTGTGTGTGTGGTCAAGGGTTGTTAGTCGCATAACTCAAATACGAATTACCCGAAAATTTTGATATTTGGTATTTAACATTTGTATATAAATTGGAAGAGCTCCCTAGATTTTGGTACAAATATCTTCATCGGAAGTGATATTTTTTGAAGATTGAAAAGGTTAATTGTCAAAATTGTATATAAATTTGGAAAAATATAGTATTTATTTGTAATGAGAATAAGAGGAAAAGTTATTTGCAACTTACGTTATAAAAAAATTGTCTTTATCTGGTAGCATTAAAGAACTGCAGTAAAATTTAAAAAATAAATTTATCAAATAAAACGTTGATATCTTGTAATCCATGATCGGTTGATTTTTGTTTCTGCGTAAAAAATATTGACAGGTGAGACGGGTGACAAGTTGGCATACTAGCGCTATATAAGTCCTAAGTAAGATATTAAATGTAGTAATTGAACGGAGGATGGCTTCAATACAGCAGAGTTTTCCTGTGAATGAATCTTTTTATTCAGGTGATGCAAATTTCTGTGTTTGAATATTTGAGATTTTTATTTGTATATTTTAAATGGGCACCGGATTGCACGTATACATTTCTGTTTAAAATCTAGATATGGCGGAAGGTTGTGTGATGGCCACGTCAGATTTTTTGTTAGATGATGTGAATAGCAGCAGAAATGTTTTAAGGTTTTTCAAAATTTCTTTAGGAGAAGTTTGACGTTATATATCTATAGGCTATAACGAGGCTATAATAATGGGAATTCTGGGGATTTCAATTATGAATGAAAATTCTTTCTCAATTTACTCAAAAGTACATCTACGATATCCTAGCCACATCCTGAGTATGATCAAAAATTATTCAATACAAACATCTCAGAGAATTACGTAAGAAATACAAACAGTTGGAATCTTGGGATGTTAATGTTACTAAGGGCGCATATTTGCATTACCTAAGATATTAATAGGATGTTAATAGGCAATTATAGCAAAGTAACAAGCATGGATGTTCACATTCTTGAAATGTTCTTGTGATTTTATTTTATCAAGTGGGAAGATAGATCTGTCTTCGCTTGGTGACATAATATAACATGAACATGATTAAGTAGTTAATTAACAAATTAATTAGTATCCTCCTACATATATTTTCTCGTCTAAGCTGAATTGTCACATCAGTAAATTAAAATCACATTTA
This sequence comes from Agonum fuliginosum, assembly GCA_947534325.1. Lineage (NCBI taxonomy): Eukaryota > Metazoa > Arthropoda > Insecta > Coleoptera > Carabidae > Agonum > Agonum fuliginosum. The sequence goes on from OX384029.1 coordinate 47,463,530, forward strand.
TTTAATGAATTACGTGATAACTACGGGGTGCTAGCCGTCTGACTAATTACTGAAATATGCTTCAGAATTAATTACGAATGATAACGAAGGGCCGCGACAGATACGGCCTTTTATACTCGAACTACGATAACGAGAGTCGACATCAGGCAGCCTCACTCGAATGAGAAATAACCTTTACGTTGCGAGAGCTTTATATATTCTTTATAAAGCTATCGTACCAACATTAGATAAATTAATTTATTGTCCCAACGCTCAAAGTTCAAAGCAGTTTTTTTGGCAAAAAATATACAAAAGAGTTGTTGATGTCATATTTTCGTTACCTGTATATTTTGGCAGATATTTTATAAATTTTATTATACTTGGTGTTTTTGTACTTCGGGAAAAAATGTAACGGTTTATATTACAGAGCGTACTGAAAGATTTAAAAAAAAATTTGTACAAGTAGTAATAATGTCTAGTGTTGATAATTAATTTCAATTATTTTGCTTTATTTTTAATAAAATACGATAATTTACTGGTTTAAATTTTTTGTGAATTTTAATAAAAATAATTTCTATTCCATGTTCTGCACTTCATGAACAAGTAGATGTAGGTAATCCTTCAATTTCTTTCCCGATGTATAAAAATACCCCGTATGTGTTTGAATCAACTCAAATATTATTCAGGCTGATTTGGTTTTCAGTGATATTATACTATTAAGTAATTTTTCATGTGAACTTTTTCAGTATAATGTATTACAGTATAACAAAAAGAAATTTTTTTTTCGTCACACACTTTTGTTGTGCAATTTTATTTATTTTTTTTAAATGGAAATTTTTACAATTTTGAAAAATACATATTTTTTGAATTAAAAAATGTATAGTTTTTTTTCAATTCATTTTTTTAATAAAAAAGTATCGAAAAATATACCTGTATAATTTAATTATATACTAATATATATTTCTATATCTATTTATTTTTACAATTATTTTGAAAAGCGCATTTTTTTCAGAATTTAAAAATGTGTAGTTTTTTATTTTTTAAGTATACCTATATAATTATATACTACTAAAAATAAGAAAAAGACAAATTTTCACAAACTAGTATATTTTTTTAGAATTTAGTTTTAATATTATTTCGATATTTTAAGATTTTTAAATTGATTTTTGGTGATAAAAATTAAATCGAAAAATAAAAAATTATACGTTTCTTAATTCAGAAAAATATGATCTTCACCAATCTTTAAAAATAAATATATATTCTTATCCCAAAAAAAAATTTCTTGCTATAATATAGAAACGTAATTATTCTAAATGAGTTCACATGAAAAAATGTTCTTAATTTTTATTAGTTTACGAAATATCAGCTTGACACTGGAAACCAAACCACCCTGTATTTGATTTATAACTGTATGAAATAATTTGTTTATTTTATGTGGTAAATTTAAAATGGCAGTCTCCAATTTTGTTTAATCTATGTGTACTACCTACATTTCCTGTTTACTTTTTTTATTAGCCGGCTACTGACAGAATTTGTTTTTGCTACGTAAACTTGATTTAGATTAGCAAATCATAAGATGGAAACGATTAAAACAAAAGATACTAAGTAGGTATATTGTTTGAAAAATTGTTTGGAAATTTTGAAATATTATAATATAGGAATTTCTATTTGGCAATTGCTAAAGATAAAGTAGGTTTCATTGGTAAAAGTAACCACTAATAACAATGGCACAAAGAATGCATTATTTAACAATCGCAAATATTTTTTTAGTTAATATACTTTGGAAATAAAAATAGCTGACGTGAAGCGTAACTGTGCGACAATAAACGCATTTTGTTGAATGTTTCGATTGTGTTTTGTTTATGCCATGCCGGAAATAAATAACAACGTGCTGTAATATGCTAATGGCGGTAATGTACGTTATTGATTGCATATTGGTGTGATGTTCATATTTTTCATCAGATGCTAACAAGCGATGCTCATTTTTTATTGGAAAATATGGTGAAAAATTCCCAGATGTGCAATGGAATAAATAGATAAAAATTTGCAGTTTGTAATATTAGTTTCGGTGTGGCCGTTCTTTTGTCTTTTACAGGTATATAAATTATGCATTTTCAGTATGGCATTTTTACAAAATTAACTTATTTTGTATCGCAAGTTTCGATTTCAAAATTTTTACTGAATTTGTTTATTTAAGCTCATTTTTAATTGTTTTATTTACTTATACCGAGTGATTCACAACTTCGTGCATATATTTTAATGACATGTAGGTATAGTTTGTCCAAAGGTATATCATTATGGCCCTCACAGCAGGCCTATTGTTAAACATTTAAGCGGATTTAAGCTTGATTTATGGCGTTGAAAGAACAGGTACGTATTAAATATTTTCCAATTTTATTTTATTTAAAAATCTTAATTCTCTCAAGATATGTTCTCACTAATCTTGTTTTTTCCTAATTTGACGAAAAGATCAATTCCCTTATTTGATTTTCGGAATTCATTACTAATAGAAATTTTAAAATGTCTAATGAATTGAAATAAAAATCCTAGTGTATTTCAAATTTTTCTAATCCTACCCCTCTCGACAGGTAGTGCTACTCCCTGCTGTGTGCGGCATTCCGCAAGCTTAGTAAGTCAAAGCTATAACGATATATTTTTGTACAAACTTTACCTATACCTACTCAACTTACTGATCATAGAACAATTTTTTTTTTTTAAAGAATCCTTCATTTAAGGGCAGATGCCGATAAATACACATTTTTGAAATGTCATAAATCTACACTATTGCTAAGATACGGAGTGTCCACTCCTGTGTTTATATTATACTTACTTCGTGGTGCAGGCATTAAGAATCTAAAAAAAATCTTTTAAATTTCCACATTGTTCCAATTATTTTGGAAAGCATCAACTTGACGAAGAAATTGATAAAAATGTCACTTTTACCTTTAAAATTGGGTGAAAAATCAAGAAGTTACAAATTTTTCATGTCCGCCATCTTTATAACGTCACCAAATCTTTCTGCATTCGAACATGGAATGAAACCATGTAAATTATTAATCTATAGGTAATTTGTGATCGAACAAGACCACTCCTGCAAATTTGGCACGAAAACTGCTAAGAAATGCCTACAGCCTACCGCGCACTAGCGATTTTGTTGCGGCAACTAAATCACCAAAATAAAACACATTGAATTATATGAGGTAGCGCGCACAGACAACTATTTAATCAGAGCAACTAAAGAATTAATAATTAGTGCTACTTAAATAACATCCACATTTTACAAGATAAGTTGATAATTTACAAGTGCAAGTACAAGACCACGGCAACTATCTAGCCGATAGTGCGCGGAACTCACAGCTAGTAACACTTTTTTAGTTGAGCAACTTTTAAATTGGTCAACAATAAAATCGCTAGTGCGCGGTAGACCTTATATGCTCCTGTACAGTTATCTAGATAAAATTATCTGAAATTTTATCTAGATAACGATTATTTTATCTATTATCTAGTATCTAGATACTTGCCAAATAACTTATCTTATAACTTATCTTTTTGTTTTTTTTTTCTTTAAATAGATAACAGATAATTTTACTGTTATTTAAAAACCAAAATTACAATATTAAAACTAAAAAATAATTTTTAGTAACATTTTGTTACTTAGTATTGGTAATATTCGTTACGTGATGTTTGTTGACTGCTATCAGTGCTTTCAGATTTTATTGTGGCGGTTTGAAATCATATAATCATTTTTATATTATTGTTAACAGTTAGTATTACGTTTAGGGCTCTGTAATAATGGATAAGTGGCTACAATCTGCAGACGAAGCAAGTGAACTGGCGGAAAATAGGGTTACAGTACCACCTAAGTTAATTATTTATTTTTATAATAAAAGTCTGCAATGTTATATGTTATTGTCTTGATATTATAATTAAATAAAAGAAGTGTTATTATAAATGATTAGATTATTCACTACCTACATACTTTACTTCATGTAATATATTTTAAATCTGTAATTTTTTTTCAAATATCTTATCTGATTATCTGAAATTTATCTAGATAACACATAAAATATCTATTATCTTTATCTAGATATTTTACAAAAAACTATCTATCATCTATTATCTAGATAATAAAAATCGTTATCTGACCCTGTAGTAGAAGTGAACATAGTAATATACAAAATTTCGTATGGAATTTTTCTATACAAGTGTGACACTCTTTTGACAGATTTTCAAATGGCAAAAATGCCATACACGTTTTCATCGGACACCTTGCTTCATGCCACACCGATGTGACATAATCATAAAATATTATTTTGCCTAAAATAGAACTGATTAAAATAAAAACCATCCCTGATAACTTGATTTAAAATTCGAACAAATATGCACAGCACGTTTTTAAATCTGTTTAGAGTCCGCATAGTCCTCTTTCCTGTTCATTTACAATTTATATCATTTTTGGAATATAATCGCACAAATACATATCAACACGCACACAAATAAACCGTGTTATTACTGATAAAAAGTAACAAAACCACAACACAAAAAATCACGCGCATATATCTAAAATACGATCTTTCCCTGTTCGGCGATACACAGCGATATTCACTCAAATACGAATACAGCATGAGCTTTATCATGAACACGTGCTCTTTCACATAACTAAGTATAATTATACACGAATAAGGCCTTTCAACGCCGAGAGATTACATTTTAACGACGTATTTTCAGAAAAATATGTAGGGGCCTTTTTGTGAGCAGGGAATTTGTTGTTAGAATGTTTACGATGTTGGGTGGAATTCATAACTAGGTACTTATAAGGTTATAAGTAGAAAAGATGCAGAAGTAAAATAGTTAGATCTAAAGCCCTGTTCTCACAAGGATTCTGAGAGGGTCCTTTCATGCTGCTCCTGGGAATACTGAGAAAAAGAATCCTTATAAGAATTTCCTATTAAATAGCGGTGCTCCTAATTTGAATCTTTATTGAGTTTTGGAAAAGATGAATTTCTAATTCATTGCTAGCTTTAAAACAGTGAATTTCTTTTTTAACAGGATTCAGAAGAATGAAAGAATCCTTAAAGAATCCAAGTGTGAACTGGCCTTAAAAGAGTAAATTTCAATAGGATCTATTTTCGCTCAAGAATGTAATCCATTTGCAAAGGAAGAGTTAAAACAAAAGTCAGATTTTAAATCTTACATAATTCAGAAAGTCATACTATTAGACTGGGAGCTCATGACCGGTGATGGTCACCGATTTCATACAGCATGCCTTTTGTAGGATAGCATATTGACACAATGACAACATAGAAAAACGGGTATTAAACCCTTGCACGCTTTCCGGTCATATGGAAAATAGCGTTTCCACTTGCACAAAACTTTTCCGAAATTTTCCACCCTTGGGTCAACGAGGACTGCATGCCAATTTGATTATAGGTGTTTTATGACACAAATATTAATTCTTTTCTTCGGCATGCTGTATGAAAACACTGAAAATCATATTTTTTATTACATTATTTGATCGTGCGAATCGCCTGCATGATAAAAGGGCATGCAGTATTAAATCAGAGAAAAACAACATTTTTGTGCAAGTGGAATAATGCAATTTTTCATATGACCGGAAAGCGTGCAAGGGTTTAATACCCGCCTTTCTTTGTTGTCATAGGGTCAACATTCTATCCTCCAAAAGGCATGCTGTATGAAATCGGAGACCATCACCTGTTATGAGCTCCCGGTCTATATAGGATGTTCTACATTAAATTTTGATTTTAGAGTCTTAAATATCCTGTAAGAATCTATCTATCAAATTTCTTTCGTAATTTCAAGCATGGTATAAAACAATCATTTATTGTATTAATCACCTAAAAACAAATAAAGTTTAAAGTTACCCCGATTAACAATAAATATGAAAATCTCCGAAACAACAGCAACCGAAATCAGAATCGGTTTGTTCGTTCCACTTCTGTTCTTTAATTCTCGTTCTGCTCCTTCCTAGGGTAAATCTCACGTGTTTTATCTGACTCCAGTTTAGTATAAAAACAGTAATTTAATCTCACTAAAAGCATTACATCGGGATTTGAGCTGAATTAAGTTAATTAACTCAACTGAGTCACAGAACAACGAGCGAACGAGCAGCGACGGTGCTGCTCCTAGCGGCAAAAATGCGCTGTTTGATGGTTTCATATTCGAGAGGGTCGAGAAAAGGGACATTGTGGAAATATGGAATTTCCTAATTAATTTTTTCAGAGGTTTTCCCAACGCTTTCATCGGTTACGGAAAGATATTTTCACCAAATTGATGAAATTACCTGAACATTTTCTGAGGGTCAAAATTAAACTAATTACTTAGATATACTACGTTAATTTATAAAAATTATATCCCACTTCCATGACATATAAAAAATATCTTATTCTTATACTCTAAGTGATATTATAGACCGGGAGCTCATGACAGGTGATGGTCTCCGATTTCATACAGCATGCCTTTTGGAAGATAGCATATTGACTCTATGACAACATAGAAAAACGGGTATTAAATCCTTGCACGCTTTTCGGTCATATGGACCATAGAGTTTCCTGTTGCACAAAATTTTTCCAAAATTTTCCACCTTTATGCCAACGAGGACTGCATGCCAATTTGGTTATAGGTGTTTTATGACACAAATATTAATTTTTTTCATCGGCATGCTGTATGAAAACGCGGAAAATCATATTTTTTATTACAAGATCACGTGACCAATTGAGCCCTTTGAAATCCTGCGAATCGCATGTCTATAATTTTTAAGACTTTTCAAATGTGTTTAAGTTTCTTTTGATAAAAGGGCATGCATTATTAAATCAGAGAAAACATTTTCCATATGACCGGAAAGCGTGCAATGGTTTAATACCCACTTTTCTTTGTTGTCATATATTAAATCGGAGACTATCACCTGTCATGAGCTCCCGGTTTATAAAATTTTTCTGGCATATTAGCAAAAAGAAAAAATACGGGTTTAATATTTTAATATATAGATTAACGTATAAAAACAAAAAAATTTTAGAAACCCCCATTCTCACCAGGATTATTTTGCTCAAAATATAGAAGCATGAAAAAATATTCAAATAATTAATAATAATGATTTTTAGTAAATTACTTTATAAGGATAAACCTTACAGTTCAAAGGTCATAGTCGGTCATAGTATTGTGATCAACTCTGAATATAATTTTCTCTGTACCAACCCACCACGTGTGGGAACCTGCACACTATATGCAAGCTGTACAGGGACTTGAACGTTATTAAGTTGTCATTACTGTCGATTATGATGTATGCGTTATTGTAATGAATATGTCACAGTTGATGCGATATTGTTTTCTGGCAGCATGATTACTGTTATGTGGCCTGTGGTTTATGCTAATAGAATTAATGATATTTGCGATGTAGCGGACATATATTGATGATGGGTTATTTTAGGGAAAATAATTATTATGATATTTGTTCAATGATATTATGTTCACGAACCGGTTACTGGTTAGTTCAAAATAATTGGGATCCAATAATAACATTTAACAAGATTATAGTAGAACCCAACCACTTCTAGACCGATTCATCTTGGTGCAGTCGGAATCTCAATCCGTGCGATGATTTTTTAAATTCTTATGCAAGCGGACTACAAGACGAGCAAGTGGTCAGCTTGAAGAGTCCGAGTGCTATTTAATTGGAAGCTGTTTTTTACAATTACACACTGTCGGCCGAGAGACTTGAACCATGGCTCATATACGTCATCACATGCAGAAAGAACAGTGCTTCATCCTGCACAGGATATTGGCATTATAGAATGTATAACAATCCAATATATTATGTACCTAATAACATTTGCAAATATAGATCTATTTCAGATCATTACTAGATTTAATGTAAATCAGTTACATATACTACGTATGTATTAAAGCATATTCCATATTCTATGGACATGAAAAGTACCTATACAGGGTGTAACCTAACCTGTGTAACAACATTTAAGGGTGTATATAGTATTGGACGCACTGATCATGAATCAAAAAGAATTTTGTTGAAATTCGCAAATTAAAAAATGAGTCCAAGCAAATGAGACATTCTGTACTGTATTCTGTATTATTACATAAATGTAATTATGCTAATAAAGAATAATTGTTGTTTAATTTCTTTTGTATTTAAATGTGACAACCAGTGGTACCCAAAACGATATTGTTTTGCAAACTACTATTAATTTTACGAATTTCAACAAAATTCTTTTTGATTCATGATCAGTGCGTCCAATACTACACCCTTAAATTTAGTTACACAGGTTAGGTTACACCCTGTATATTAAATGGGTAAATGTTAAGTTTTATTTTAAAATTTTTTATTTTTCAAACACTAAAGTATTTTTGGATCAATCGCCATCAGCCTCAGTCAAAACATTTCTTATTCAATTTATGATTCGATTATGTCTTATAGATCTAATTTATTGAACATTTATGCTTCTACAATTTGCAAAGTTTATTTTCAACTTACATTTCTAGCGTTGTTTAATATTCTATGTCCATTCTGAATAATTATTATTATTTATAAATAATTGGATAGCTAACTCGCAAATATTTTTAAAATATGATACAGTTAAATACTGCCATATAGAGTATGTACCACAAAGTATAACATAATAATATAATACATGACAGGAGTGGACAGGAGTGGATGAAATGTGGCCTTTCGTAAACCTTTTAGAGAGAGACAGAAAGTACGGGCCAGCTCTGTGCATTTTTATGACGATAAACAATGGTAACGATGGTGGTAACGCACGGACCCAGTAGTGATTTTTCTCTCACACAGGATAAACAAAAATGCCACAAATATACAGTATTGCTAACAAACGGAGTGTCCACTCCTGTGTTTATAATATACTTCATGTTGGTAATGTACTATGTGTTTGTCCAGAACCGAATATAATTATATTGTTTGTTAATTCAAAATATCTTGTTCACAACAAAGGGAAGTAATAAGACCCTCAGAATGAAGTACAGAGAGCAATATTGAAATGAATTATTTATTTTGGCTGTATGTTGTATAATTAAACTGTCATCGTATTAACAATGCGATGAAACAGTTGCACAGCGATTAAATTAAATCCTAACATTGGTGTTTAATGTGTTTGCAATAATTCTACTCTCTAGCATTATATATAAAATCGTAATGGCTTTTGGCGAAATGTTTCCATTTTTAATTTGCTAATATAAACTAAATAATTTATTCATTATATTTCAAATGAAATTAATTTTGTGTTGTTTCGTTTTGTGTAATTTTCATTATTGTAATTGTAAATTGTGTTTTATTTTCATTTTATTAAATGGAGTGAATAGTTAGTTGAATTAAATTGGTATTATTAATGTTGTTATATATAATGATGTTTTTTGAGCTGTGTAATAATTTAGATAAAATGTAATTTTCTCGAAACGTTACAATAAAATTTGTAGATTTTATTCATTTAGCATTGGTACTTTTTCACTATAGTTTATTTGATTTTTTTTATATGCTATAGTACAGGATATCCTATTGGTCAAAAATCTTAATAAGAGAAGTTTTATTGGCCGACAGGCATGTTGGAAAATGCAATACACATGAATTCATTCGAGGCAAGTTTTTCCTTAGTTTACTCAAAAAAAGCAAGTGCTAGAAACTGTCATCAAGATTTTTTTTAAAATATATTTAAGCTATTCACATATTTTATAGAAATAATAATTAGTTTATCTTAGTATGAAAAGTATTGATAGTTTTTTTTAAGATAGTTACTTGCACTTGTTTTTTGTTTTAGAATTTTTTTCCTGGTATGAATTAGGCATACGTATTTCAATATTGAAATGAAAATAATATTTATGCAACGAGAGATAGCTATTAATACGTGAGTATAAAGTTTACGATACGAGCCATGACGAGTGTTGTAATTAGAGTGCATAGAATAGCCATTATACATAAGTTGCATACACTATTTTTTCTACTCCCATGCCTTTAAAAATATTCATTTTCATGAAATTTACTTGTGTTTTGTGCTTATCATAATGAAAATCTGCATCGAAATGAAAATTTATATCGAAATAAGTATCATTACAGTATAGATGACAGATACAAAATAAGATCAAATTGATTTTTTTCTCAACGTAAATTCTGTAATGTGCCCTGGAACACCTAACCCCCTTAACCAGCCCCAGTTTTCCGGAAAGACTCTTCTCTATTATTTAAATAGCCGAATATAAATAACAGTTTTGTATTGTATCATATTTTATTTTAATGCAGTCGTAATCGTAGATAAAGTATGGTTTTCAATGTCTGTGGACAAATCAACAAGATGCTAATAATCTCGTCAACTAGTTTAACTCCTCCATATTTTATTGCGAGTATCTTAATGTCAAGACCAATTTCCGGGATAAATATTTTTTCCATTCATCACTTCTTTCATCTAGAGTAGGTACTTCTACATGCATACGTAACGTACATACACACAGACATCCACGTACTTAATTGGTATGCGTCCTGGTTTTTCTTGGCACGCAATAACATTTCTTTCTTTCATTCATAAAATTTTATCTGTGTTCTTCAAATTGAGGAAATGGTTCTATTTTTCTTATTCTTTCCACGATGGCTACGGACTTCGAGGAGAATAATTTGTATCTTTTTTCACTAAGAGCTGTTTTCCTTTAAAGGTTTGGCAACTACGAAACATTGGATAGAAATTATTTGTTGTATGATGAAGATGATAATGTTGAATCACTAAAGGTTACCGCAAAAAGATGTTCACTTGATATTTTTATTTAAAGATTGACTTAAAATGCACAAATCAATTATCATGTCCTGATTCTCAATCAAAAAGATTTTTTTTATTGAGAATCAAGACATCACATCAAAATTTAATTGTCGTAGGCATATTGTAAGATTAGGCTTTTTATAAATAGCCTAGGTATAAAGGCATATTATACAACACAATGCCATTTTATGTCACTCAAGAACGATATTATAATCAACCAAAACTGAATATGTGGAACTCACGAAGGGTATTGTGTTGTTTATTTTATTCAGTTCAATTTTCTCGATATTGAAGGTCTGCTTAAACTTTAAACTCGTGAGATTTGCTTACTTCTTTAAAAATGAAATTGGATATTTTGTGTGAATAAAACTCAAATTGCCTAAAATATTAGAAATTTTGAAAGAAAATTTCATTAGTGAAAAAAAAATCGTCAAAAAACTGCCGATTTGTGAGTCAAAAAACCACAAAATGCACTTTTTTCAAACGCCCATAACTTTGTGCGAAATCGTCGTAGGAACTTCGTTCTTTGGGCCCTGCACAGGTAATTGAACAAATTTCAATGCCTTTTCTGTGGATCGAGTAGACAAATTTTTTCCAACTTAATATACAAATGGCCAAAGTTGGACGTGCTTTTGCCCAAAAACGTGTTTTTTTGTACGGGTTTTGAAGGGTACGAAAAGAGATCATACTAATTTGAGTTTACCCCCTTAAAGTAGTTCCTCTATGGGTTTTTCCCCGAAAAAATCGTCTAATTTGGTTGAAAAGTGGCTGAGTTATGTGCGAAAAACAAAAAAATGCCCTTTTTTTAAAAAAATTTGTGCCAAATCATCGTAGGAACTTCGTTCTTTGAGTCCTGCACAGGGAATTGAACAGATTTTAGTGCCCTTTTGGTGGATCAAGTCAAAAAAATGTTTAAACTCCTTACACATCCTCAAAGTTAGACATTTTTAAAATTAAAATTCTTTTTTTTGCACATGATTGCTAGAGGGGGGCGGAGGAGGTTGCGCTTAAGTTTGCATGCATGACTTTAAATAGACACTTTCTCGCCCTCGAAGATTCATCGACATCGATTAAAAATACATCGAGTTATGGCAGTTTGAAAATGGTCGATATTTTTACAAATTTCAAGTGTTTCATTTTTTTTTTCGCCAGTATATTTCAAATAAAACAGCACTAATATTAAAAGCTAATATAATATAACTGCGTTCAAATGTGCAAATGGAGCATACCAAAATGGCGGATAAGTTTACCCAAAGTTGCTTCATTGTTTTGTTCCTATGCTCCCTCTATAAACTTCTATCCTGTAAGATAGCATGAGTATTTTATAGACGATAGAGACAATATTGAGCGTATTGCGCACAATTCTTCTCCTTATCTGTATTCATCTATTCGTCGCTAGATAAACAAGCAAGCATCGCATTTCAACAAAACACGGAACCAGGTCACTTAGATTCCTCCAGATCACTTTTGCTTTCTCGACAAGTATGCCCCCGTCCCCAGTCGACGTACACCACTGTGACGAGCAGTTCCGTTACGCAAGTGGTTCAAGTTCAGTGCGCACGCGCACATCGCGATGCTCTACTGTTCGCCGTTTCGTTTCAGTAACATGTGGAGTCATTTTAGTCGACAAGCTTGAACTCGAACACGGAGAGAACGATGTTCACTTTCCCTAAAAGTGGGGAAAGTGGAAATAATTCAAGTATTGTTATTGTTAAGGCGGCTGCATAATTGCCCTGGAACGAGAACGAGAAAGATAACGGGAACGGAATCAAAAACTGCTTTCAGATGTACAATTGTCCGGTAACATTTCGTTCTGTTATTTCCATTTCCATAACCCAATCCATGAAAATAAAAACTCAAATTGAACAAACCACCTAACCACACAAAAATATGACAAGTGACAGAAGATAAACTGAAGAATCGCAACGAGAACGGAAAAGATGAATCTTGGTGAACTTTACCGTTCTGGTTCTAGGGCGACGGAAAGCTCTCCGTTCTCGGAGACTTGTTGTGCATGCCTACATTTAAAAGTATGGAATTCATGTTTTTTATCGTTCTCGTTCTCGTTCACGTTCACGTTCTAGGGCTACGAGGGTTTAAGAAGCACAGCTCTCTGCATTTGATGACTTACGAACCCGGAGTTCCGAGGTTCAAGTCTCTCGGCCGGCAGTGTGTGATGTCGTTAAATTGTAAAAACATCTTGCTATTAAATCGCACTATGATGCTTCAAAATGACCACTTCATCGTCTTAAATGTAGTCTTGGTTGCTTAAGAATCACTCCGTTGCCGCTTTGAATCTCAATGGTCGTCGCACGGATTCAGATTCTGACTGCACCAAGATTTTAATTTGATTGTTCACAGCTCGAAATTTTTGTAGCAAATCGATCGGTAGCATCTAATAAAAAATTATGGAATCTCTAATTTTATTTCATCATTTTGCAAAAGCTTGGAATTACAAACTTTTATACTTAAAACATAATTTGCTATATTTACTTGAATAAGAAATTTTTAAACAAAATGGAACTAATTACAGAAAATACTTCAGCATTCAAACAAAACAGTGATAAAAATACCAATAGGTACTTCAAATTTTTATAAAATGTGTCCATTTTTCTGAAATTTATTAGAACACACCCTTTTGACAAAACGTTTCGAATGTACAAAGTTTTAAACAAATTGAAATGCGTTCGTACCAAATTTCAGTGTTGTGAACGCAAGTACACATTGCCATATGGTAGACTTCATAAATTTCACCAAATTTCGGACTATGAATGCGGCTTGAGAGTCAAATAATTAAAATTTATTGTTCTCAATAAAAAAGCAGTATTTTTTAAACTCAAACTTATTATACAATTTCGGTTTCCGACTAATTTCATGGATATAGATGTTCTTATAATATAATAAAGAAACAAAGGTTAATCGCCACATTTAAAAGACAAATTATTAAAATTAGCAGCAGAAGCCTTAAAAGTGTATTATTTTCTCTTAAAATCCAATTAATTCGAAATTGATAAAAATGCGGAATATATTTCTGAGTAAAGAAAATAATTATTTATGATTTGAAAAGGGAAGTTTTTTGTATAATGAAGGAAACTGAAATATAAAATATTCGGAACGTAATAAATGAAAACAGATTATATGCCTAATGAAATTATAAGTGGCGATCAATTTTTGTTACCAGAAGCATAGCCTACTTCTAAGGTTTTTAAAAATAAATTAATGACAACAATATATTCTCTTTAAACACTGCTTCGTAATTGTTGCACAAACAAAACAATACCTTAATAAACAATATTTGTTGTCTGACAAATATGACGTTCATTATAAAGTTTATTATTTTTGCGACATAAAAAAGTAATAAAGATACTCTCATGCAAAACAGCAATGAAGTCAAACTCAAACTAAATTATTAAAATAGTAAATTGCGCCTGTAATAATCAAGGTCGTTATTATATCGACCGCAAATTCTCACCGCTTTGTAAAAATTTCCCATTGGTTCTACCGCAAATTAAACAATTATTTTGCCTTTAAAATTAAGTCAGTCTTTAAAAACCTAAAATAATTACTCGACCCGAATTTTAGGCACGTTTTTGTATCGCCGCAGTAGTTTACAATTTCAACGATTTTGACTATTATCGGAAAAATAAGGAGATTCTTGCACTGAAAATATAATTTTTATCACTATGAACTCAATGTTAGGTCTAAAACAATGTTAAAACACATTTAAAAAAAAATAGGTATATGTTTTTTAGTAAATTGAGAAAGAAATTTTGCTGTGACGTTAATATTTTGTGTAGGAGATATGGCACATCGTATATTATTCAATTTTCATTAATTATTTTGGGGCTTATTGATATAAATTTTGTGAAAATAAAAAATACCTACGGGTTCCAAGGTTTTTTTTTCAAAAATATTTAATAAAAAAGATCATGCCAGTAGCCAATTATAATCAGCTGGGTTTAAAGATCAATAACTTGTTAAGAATAATCAAAAAATTTTAACCAAATTTTATATTAAATTATATACTTACATTTGTTCGTTTATAAAGTTTAAATTTTTAAAATTTATTTGTATAGAAATAACAACAATTTATAGCAAAAATGAACCATGATTTTGACATAAAAAATGACGTCTTATATGAATATAAGTACAACATTGTAATATTATGCAGGCATAGGCTTTGTTATGTTATTCGTTAACATAAATGTTTATATTTAGTTTATAACAATCAAATAAGTGAACATGTTAGATCTTGGTTACTGGTAATCTTATAAAATTCAAATTCATGTTACCAATGCCTTAGGATTGTTAATAATTTTTATTTGAAAATAAATACCTATTAAATTTAAAAAAAAACATTATAAAAAAGTATACAACAAAGGTCAATAATCAGATTTTTAAAAATGTTATTAACCATTCTTTCGGGAACAAAATATGGCCTTGTTGTAAGCACATCATCATAAATTTAGAAAAAAAGTTATTAAGATTAAAAGAAATTTGTACTTGAAGATGAAAACACTGCTAGCGATTCGGAAATGTCGTATTTTAAACAAAATGTATATTATGTATTATAATACTTCCTATTATCCAAAAAGTTATTTAGGTTTAAAAATATCAAGAGAATCGGCTCAAATTAAGTCAAACTGATCCCCAAAATAATGCTTCCACTGTCCCAATCCGAGCCGAAGAATTTAAGTCTCCTCCGTCCAAACCGGTTTGTTTTCGGTTTCGATTTAAGTAAGTTCCCATCGTAGGTAGCTGAGCCAGCGCGCGTTCAATGTCAAATAATTGAAGGTGTCTCGGCGCATTTCGGCCATATTCGGGCGAGCTCGCGCATCACTCGCTGAGCGGCATAGCCGACTCGATTCTTCACTCCCGCCTTAGTGCCTTAGTATACGTGCGTGACTGTGTGTTGTTTACGCCACGATTCACTCATATTCGCTTGTTTTGTGTTGTTCCGGTGGAATATTTATCCAGCCCAGTGGTTTTGTCGAGAAATCGAATTGTGAAGTGACTTGTGCTGTGTGATACCGGCTTGGACGGAAGCGAACGCTACCTGTTGTACTTGTTACGTTTCATGCTTAAGGGTAGGTGAAATTATTGTGCTTGTGTTGCTTGGCAACGGCAAGCACTTGTTTTTAACAAAGAAACTACTGTTTTGAGGTTATAAGACGGTGAATTCCGTAGCTGCATAACTACGTTTTATTAAATTTGAGGCTGTAATATCGTCAGTGCAGTTTAGTTGGGCTAAAGCCTCATTCACATAACCATTCTTTGTTACTATTTAGAAAGTTTAAATTCATATAACTAAATACGAGCATTTACACTTCCCATTTTCAAACATTGTGAATGCTCATATTTATATAGATGTATACAAACTTTCTTCACCATAAACAAAAATCTAAACCTTTAAACTAAATGCTTATATGAATAAGGCTTAAATCTTTGTTCACACAAGGATTCTTTGATGATTCTTTCATGCTTCTGAATCCTGGAGAGAATTGCCTGTCAAATAGCGGCGCCGCCAAATTGAATCTTCAATGAGTCTTGAACAAAAAAGATTTATAAATAATTGATAGAGTAGGTGAAATTATTGTGTTTTGTGTTGCTAGGCAACGGAAAAACACCGAAGCTTGTTTATAACAAAGAAAACTACTATTTTGAGGTTATATAAGACGATGAATACAATACCATAGCTGCATAAACTACGTTTTATTAAAATTGAGGCTATAAGCTGTAAGATCGTAAATGTAATAGTTGGACTGAAGCCCTGTTTGTACAAGGATTCTTTGATGATCATTTCAGGCTTCTGAATCCGGAGAAAGATTATCCTGGCGAGAAATGCCTGTCAAATAGCGGCGCTGCTAAATTGAATCTTTAATGAGTCTTGGAAAAGAAAAATTTCTAATTAATTGATAGAGTAGTGTAGGTGAAATTATTGTTTTGTGTTGCTAGTTGCTAGGCAACGGAAAAACACCGAAGCTTGTTTATAACAAAGAAAACTACTGTTTTGAGGTTATATAGGACGATGAATACCATAGCTACATAACTACGCTGTAACAAGGTAAACGTAGTTTAGTTGGATTAAAGCCCTGTTCACGAGGATTCTTTGAGGGTTCATTCATACTTCAGAATGTTGAGAAAAATAATCCTGATGAGAAGTTCCTGTCAAATAACGGCGCTGCCAAATTAAATCTTCAATTAGCGACTCGAAAAATAATATTCTACGTTCGTAATAAGAATCCTTCTTTACAGTTTAAATAACTATTTATTATGTGTGCCAGTGTGCGGTTGTTAGCCGTCAAGTCGCAAGTTTTTATGACAATTGGTGGAGAATATACCACAAAATGTGGTGCCATACAAAAATCGAGCCACAGTTTTAAGTGTGCCATTCTTACATTACTATTAAATAATAGTATACATATTTTATTATTTATTGTGTGTGCGGTTGCTGGTCGTTAACTCGCAGGTTTTCATGGTTATTGGTGAAGATTACTTACACCACAGAATTTTTATGTGACTAAAATCGGAGCACAGTTTTAATGTATCATCGATAAAACATACATTTCATTTTGTGTGCGGTTACTATACGTCAACTTACATGTATTTACAGTTGTAAAGTAGACAGGAAAGGTTGAGTAGAATAAAAACAGCCCACATACTGTCGGTACCGTGTGTTATACTGAATACTGTTAATCATCAGTAGATATATACACTCAACACTCTGCAAAAAACGCACCACTTGAAAATGCACTAAAAATTCCGAATTTTTAGACCGCCATAACTCGGTTGAATTTGATCGAAAATGGATGAATCTTCGAGTTTTGACAAGATTGAAATTTCCTCTTTAAGGTCATGCAAGTTAATCTGACGCCAAGTTCATTTCACCTGCTGTCACTCTCCTGAGAAAATTTTTTTTTTTTATATCCAAAAATGTCAAACTTTTACAACTTGTACCAGGTGGAGTCAATCCATTACCAAGCCGATAAAAAAAACTTCAAAAGTTAACGTACTCGCAAATAATCGGCAAACAAAGAAACCATCAACTTTTGAGGTTATGGAGGTATTCCTCTAACGACTTCCGGTGTACAGTCCGCCATGTTGACACTTCAAATCAATAATTTTAATGACTGGCGAGTAGTACAACACTGACACTTGATGTAAAAGAGAATGAATTATTTGTGTCAAGCGTGATACAAAGAATAAAGAGTGAATAGAGCTGTTGCTTTTGGACAGGGCTGTACCATTTAGCGCCCCTTGCCTCTCGGGATGGAACCGGGCGGTGGTTTTTGTTTTGAGGAGAGAAAGAATGCTGGAATCATGAGACTGGTTTGGGTTCCAACTGGGGCTGGACCAATTTGGACCTTCAGTTTTTGGAGACACTACTTGAATTTATGGTTGAGGCTTATGGACATATTATGATTAAGTATCACACTTGTATGTAAATTTAAATTGCAATAATGACTGCAATATTTTTGTCATTTTGCTATGGATTATGTACAAGGTGATTGCTATTTAAGCCATAAAACTGGAATTTAATTAATTGACTTAAAATACTTAAACTCAAAATTACAATTTGTCATTTGATTAAGCAGAATCTTGAATCATCAAAATATTTAACTTACTTATATAAAAATGAGGAGAACATTGATGATCGACTTTAATACATAATTAAGCAAAATAATAATTTGATCTGCAATGACTTTAAACAATACAGCTTTTTTACGTTACAGAAGCTTACCTATTTATTTTAACTATTGCAATGTTTATAATTTCTTCTCCTGTATTATTGAAGCAAAACAAGTTGTCTAATTTAAAATATAATTTTTATGGTAACTATTCTACGTATTAATTCCCAATTACAGAATGGTAGACATTATTATAGTGGAATCCAACCAATCGGATCCAGTGGTATTGTTGTCGGTTGCTGGGAATCGAACTGAGGACCGCTAGCATGCTAGGCGGACCCTCTACCGCTGAACTAGCAACTGACCGTAATTATCAAACAAACAGTATATTTCAATCTTTTGTTGAGATAAACACAAAATGTTTTGATGTTCTTAAGCCCACGTTGGGCGCCAATTTTGTAGCGGCGTTTTACTATTTTAAAAAAGTATAATTTTTTACATTTTAAGGTTAGGATAGTGAGCATAGTTTAGTAGCAATTACATTGAGGTAGCAAAGAAAAAATCAGAACGATGAGACACGGTCAATCATTTATGATCAACTTGTATTTTTATTGATTTTATAGCCGCTTCATTTTTGTATAAAGACGAGTGTTATTTCACTAAGTATCAGTGTGCCATGATTTCGATTTGACAGCTGCAAAATAACACTTTAGTCGTTTGTTATGTTATCTAAAACCTAGTACTAATATACTTCTGTCACTGTTAATCTAACACTGATAAATAGGTGCGTTTTTCATTGTCATACTTATTTTTAGTCATTGGCCGTCTGACTTTTAATGTTTTATTATACACTCAAGGGAAATAAAACGCATCACTTGAAAATGCACCAAAAATGGCAAATATACAGAATGCTATAACTTTAAAAAATAAAATTTCATTACTTCGCGGCGCGCTAAATCATCGAATTTTTTGGGAAAATGAATGAACTTTCTCGCTCTGTTGGTCAATTGTGTCCACGATTTTTTGGCACAGCGTACAAGCTGTCAAAGTTGGACATTTTTTGACATCAGGAACATTTTTTTTCTTAAGGAAGTGAGAGGGGGTGGAATGAATTTGGCATCACATTAAAGAGAAAACTTATTGGAACTCAAAGATTTATTCAATTTCGACAAAATATAACTGAATTATGCCATCATTTTTTATGCATTTTCAAGTGGTGCCTTTTTTCCCCTCGAGTATAGAAACAATACTCGACAAGAAATGAATCTAACCTAAATCAGGTGAAAACGGTTTCAAAAATAAAAATGTTTTGGAGGGAACAATTAAGCTCTTTTTCTCTTGAAGCAATTTTTAGGCTTCCGGACATCTTGGCTTCACTTCCGCACGAATTTTAATCTGAGTTTCTGACTCTAGCGAAGGTGAGTCTCTCGCCCTATTCGTTGCTTAGCAACCGGCGCCATAAGGGTTCAGTTCTTGAGAATTATCAGTCCATATGGCGTTTTGACGGCTCTGCGTCAAACATGCAGACGCACAATTTTCACAACAGGGTCGTAATAGAGAAATGAGAAGAATTTACAAAGAAAGAAATTAAAAACCACCCAGAAATCATTTTAATTTGACGAATCATAATTTAACTATTAAAATTCCTCTCCACTCTCTTGCATGTTAACTTCTCGACTCACGTGGCGAGCAAAGTTAAAAATAATTCTCTGAGTAACAACAGTGGGCAATAAAACGTCTCTAGCGCCACAATGAAAGCTAATACACCCACAACTGGTCGGAAACAATGTTTATGACTGTTATGTTATATAGTTGCCAACTCAAACGATACAGAAAGAAGAAAATTCCACTATTAAAGAGCTAGTAAGCGTAGTAAAGTATACAAAATATGTGGAGAAAAAGTTGTGGGTTAAATTTAAAAACAAAGTATGCGGAAAACAATACTTTGATATTTGTTTGGATACAAATTTTTAGATTATAATCGTGACAATATTTGCAATTAAGAATAAAAGAAAATATAATTATCTATCTAAACAAACGTTTAAAAGTTGTTTAAAACACGTTTTAAACATTTTTAATACTTTATACGTAATAAAACAAACAAACAAAATTCCTATTACTAATATTAGTGTATAGCATATACTATTTCTCACTAGATGTCACCCATAGCCATAACCTGATAATAAATAATAAGAATAGGTAGGAAAATATTTCAGGACAGAACTCCTTGCTGATTAAAACATGCTAAAAAAAACATCAATAAAAATACGTTTTATACAAATAAAACAGTTTTAAACAAAACAAAAAACTTTTTTATATAAAATTTAAAAAAAACATGTTGTATGTGATGTAAAATTTCCGGAAAAATGTATTTTTGGAAATATTGAAAATTTCCGGCAGCATTTAAAAAATTAAGAAAAAGTTTTTTTTATTAAGAATGAAAAATATTATTATACCTACATATCATTCCCTGACTATCTTTTAAAGAGTGTTTTGTAATTGGAAGAATGATTATTTCGACTTTCTGGCAGGTGATACGATACGTAGGTACAATTTTTCTCAGTTCACACTTTCACCTCACTTTTTCAATTTCTTCTTCTTCTGTACTTCTGTTTCTATCGTTGCACAGAGAAAAAGTTCTATTAAGACGGGTCATAGTCAACTATGAGCTCCATATGGAAATTTGAATTTGGTTTGAATTTCTCGAAATCTGTAGGAGATAAAAAAATTTTGAACACTGCAAATTAGAAACTTGTAGTAATTCAAACAAGAGATTTATAATTGAAAAACAAAATTGACAAATTTTACTTTTTCGCGTATATCTTGCCACCTATGCATTTTCGTGGGAAAACAAACACATTTATAAATTAGCCTCCTAATGGAGCAACTTTTGTTTAATGTAACCAACTTCGTATCTCTTATGGTTCTCGAGATCCCCATGCTTAAACAGTTTCACTGGACATCCATAAGTCCAATCGCAGTCAGTTGTCCTTTTCTTGTTCAAAATATGGAGATTATGATATTCTGAACCAGAAATGTTGCCATGTAGCCATATTGAAAACTATTTTAGCAATAGGTAAATAGAGTGTTCTGTCTATGTTTCCTATTTCAGCAATGACAACTCAACTACTATATAAATATTAAAATTTGAGCTTATGATTACAAAATATAATAAGAAATATTTCCACAAGACCTTCGGAAATTTTCAATATTTTCATTTCCAAGGAAATATTCCCATTTACAACACTATCTATATGGGTACAGATAATTTTATATACAATTTGCTGAATCTGGCAGTATTTAAGAATAAATTAAAGTACAATTAATATTCTAGTTATTTGAAATTCCAGTATCTTGTACCATCATATGAAATTTGTTTCTACACAAAATTTGAATTATTAAGACAGTGACAGTTGACATCTTGGTTTACATTATCGTTTACATATTACATGAACATGAAACTATTAAATTTGATATGTAAGTAATTATTTATTAGATTTGTAGAATGAGCAGAATTAAGCGAAAGATCATGTGCTGGCCACATCCGATTATTTAGTAGATAATTGTTACTTGTTAATTTAATTTACATGCGTCCAATAATTAAACGTTGTAGGTACAATAGCTAAATTAAATTTTCAGCATACTATTAAAAAAACCTGTATTTATTCAGTAATGGTTACTCTCATAGTTACTTTAGACTGCTAAATAAAAAAATTCTTAGTCTAAATAAACCTAGACTACAATCTAAATATTGTATTCAAATAGAACTAGCATTAGATAAACTCCTGAGGCAGCTGTTCGGAAAAAATCAGATTGGGGTCTGACAAAGAAACTTGAGAATAAATCGCTGAAATCACTCGGCTAAAAACCAGGGCGGGACAGGCAAGAATTCATTTCTTTACCTATTTTTTCTCCTCTTTTTTGTTCATCGACCTTCCAACATTTAATTGCTACAAATAAACCATTTTACGAAAATTATTAAAACAAACACGTTTTGGTTCATACATTTTAACATATTTTGGGCGGGTGAGAACTGTATCTGGGATCTGATGTTTTCTCATGCATGTTGCATCTGGAAAGAGTTATATTCAGATGTTATTTTATTGTTTTACGTTTATGTTTGTTGTGCTTTTGAAATTATTTTTTGATTTTTTAAGCACGATATTTTAAATATTGGGTATAGAAATATGGTTTAACAGTTTAATTATGCACTGTGAAGTAGTAAATGTCTATTTTGCATAAATTAACTACATACATTTGTAATTAAAATTTATTCTGCTTTTTACTGTTTACAGTATAATTAATAGGTTGTCTTTATTATCACAAATTATTTTATCATACATTATCAATTATCACTATAGTAGTGGTTAAATTTTTGTTATTTTTTTAAATCGCTTGACACAGATCACAGTCAATGAAAGAAATGATAACAATAATAATAATCATGGTAATCTACTAATTTAAAGGAATTTGCTTGTCTGAGTTACTTAACTGAAATTATTAAAGGAATGGACATTTGTCTGTCACATGTCAGTTTGACATTTAAATTAAAAATTGGTTAAATTGTTATTTCCAGTGTATATACGCCGAGATATACGCAATCAGTAAGGTAAATAATACCATTAATGTTAAATACAAAATTAATTCATATTTTAGAGGTTTCTATTGTAAAAAGAATTCAAAATAGAGCGGCGGTGTCATAACGATTTTCTTACCGAATATGCACTCGTGCAGGAATAATATATTTCATAACGAGAATTTAAAGTGAGAAATATCGTGCGAGTGTAAAGTTTGACGAACGAGGTGCAACCGAGGCAACACACGAGCAATACGTTGAACGCTATTTTTAGACGGCACAGACAACATTCAAATGACATTTCTACTGTTTTTTCAAACAATCAATAAACAAAGTAGAAGCTGCCTGGCTTTGTTGATTTGGTTTCATAATTACGATATAACCATACCTACCGTGCTAGCACGATATTCAAATAATGCTAGTTCATGATATTTTCAGCTTTCTTCAGTAGACTGCTGCCGCGATATCTATTACTTTTTGTCATCTAAAATTTTATTATAGTAATCAGCTCTCGTGTACCACTCAAGCACATGTGCGGTTATAAGTGTGACAATCACATTTAGTTCCAATAATTAGCTTCTCGCATAAATGTGTCATTTTCCCTCTTTGAAACCAGGTCACTACTCTATCTACAACTTGTTGTACGTCAGCGTGACGTCACAATTCAGCTGTCTGCGTCCCTTGTCTGCCTCCCCTTGTTGCCGCACAATACCTCCCCGCTCGCCCCTATGTCGTACCTTGCTACATCGCCCCCTACTGCCCGTGAAACAACAGAACATCAGGCAATGCCTGCTTTGTTCTGCGACGCGACGCTGTTCTGTTATCAGCCGGACGCCCTGTAAATGTAGCTGTGAAGGGGGTGGGGGAGTGGGGTGATAATGACATAAAAGAAGGGAAATTAAAGAATCGCTGTATTAGAAAAAGTTACTACAAGTTATGTGACAGATTCCGGTTCGAATCTGGTCTAGTACACTTTTCAATTAAGCGGCCCGTCTACGCTTTTTCCGAATTCCTGTAGAATACTCTCGATTTTACTTTTTTTCTATTGCACTCTTTTCCCCACTACAAAGACTGCCTAAAACTAACACGAAACTCATACTTTACCGCATCCTAGGAATGCAATGTCATTTTGAATCTGAAAAATACTGTAAAAGTATTTTCGTTATGAGTAAACTTTTAGTTTATTATTGACTTTAATGGATCTACAGTGTGCCTTTTTAATTTTTTTTTATGAATTTTTATAATCATGAAAAAATGCTGCATCCATACTTGATACACAATAGTTATTTACTTTACTAGTGCGCAAAGTAAGGAATTACCCACGAGGGAAATCTTAACTCACGAGGTCGAAGGCTGAGTGAGATAATTTTCTCTAGTGGATCATTCATTTTTGCACACTTGTGAAGTATAACGTTTTATCCAACACCTCTTAATAACTGCTTAAATATTTTAAAATATTCTGTTCTAACCAAAAACATCGTTATACTATGGTGACTTCCAACAAGCAAAGTAACAATTTACCCATAAGTGGGTAAAATTTTGATCAAAACCACCATAATTTTACTTTGCTTGTTTAAAATCACCATAGTAATGATGTTTTTATTAAGAGGTGTTGGATAAATAATTATTTTCGAACGTAAACAGTATTGCTGCTCTAAAAATTCACAGATGCTCATAATATTCCTATAAATAAATTATAATGAAATCCTATTTATCACATAGGTATCGGGTGTTCAAAAGCAGTATTTTTTGAATGCTAACAAAGATAAAGTATCCTAGTTATTAGAGACAGACGAAATTAGAAACATATCGGGCACCAGTTAGTGGTTGTAACAAGGGCTTGCGCGAGAGGCTTAGATGGAAGAACAGCCATTGTCAGGAGGCAATTAAAGCAAATACAATGAAAAATAAATAAAATGTAAACCCTCTATCAGTTTCTCAAACTAGTTTCTACCTGCTCACGATGAGTCAAGTGTGCTACAGTATAATAAATAATATTTCAAAATACAAAGAATAAAATTCATGAAGACCTACTGAACATGTGAACATCTTTGGTTGTCAAGACGTTAATAAATTCTAGCAACGTTTTATTTTTTCTTCCTGTAAGGCACTTGCTAAAAACGAAACTATTGTTTTCTTATCTGTCTGCAGATAGTCAAGGCTAATTTATACAGTTCAATAAAACAACTTACTAATACATAATTCATAGATACCATAATAGTTTTAAATATGTCTTCGTCAACTTTATTCTAATTCATAACCTCACAACATACATTATTATCTATTATTATACATTTATGAATCCAGTAGCTTCAAAATTTCAATGATTCTGGAATCCGGCTGTTGACTTAAAAATTTCAAACTGAAATTTTACATGAAGATTCATGAATCATTAGTGAATGAAGAATTTTTAATTGCTGTAATTCCAATTAACAAAACTTCCAATCCAATTAATATGTTTATTAAAATACAAAAGTTATTTTTTTCTTATGAAATCAATAATATACATTATTCGAAAGACGGCTACAGTGTAGAGAGATTATTTTTCTTCAGTTAAGCCGCGTTCACAGCTCGAAATTTGGTGTAATTCGTATCACTGAAATTTAAAGAAATTAATTTGACTGTTCACAGCTCGAAATTTGTGTGTTGGCTGTTTGTCTTGTCAGTGTCAGCTTGTTTTTGTTGATGAAAACGTGATAAAGAAAAATAGAAACAAGAAGAAGATTTTGTAGATATAATTGCCAAATTTCCATGTTTGTACGATAAAATAAATATATTTTTCCGTTGAACGTTTATTAATGAGTATAATTAATGTAAAAAAATTATACATTAATGACCCCCTATTAATGCATGATTTTTATTAATCAACGATTATTTTGAATGCGTTCAGTACACGTAATATAATTTATTATATTAGCTACCCGTAAGTTGTAAAAAATGGTAAATATATACTAAGTTTACATGCAGTTTTGAAAATGGTTTCAGTTTTCAGTCAAAATTATGTAAAACTGTTTACATGCAGTTTTCAAAACTAGTGATAACGAAGGTTCGAAAACAGTTTCGGCGCAAGCGCATTTAGATCATGTAAATGGCAGATGAGTGACAGATCGGAACGAAAAATATAACCTCTATAAAACACTAAATAAGAAAACAACTCAGTTTTAAGTCACAACTGACAATTGGTGTTTGTACTTTGTAGGTTAGTAAGTACGTTTAAAATACGGCAGAAATATCTCAAAACCGTTTTGACACTGTTTACATGGAGATTTTAAAACTCAAAACGTTTTGGAAACGGTTTCAAAACTGCATGTAAACATAGTAATAATAAAATGAAATGATTTTGAGAGTTCTAGCTAATAATATTCACGTAATATTGATGCTCAGGAATATCAATTGTAACTAACCTAACATATTTGTGATGAAATGAAATTAGTTTTTCTCCAAATTAAAAAGGTACGATCAACGAAAAAATATTGTAACTAACTCATATGTTAATAAGCGATTAATAATCTCAACAATTAAATTAAATGTCTCAATTATTAATCGCCTTCATTAACAACTAGATATCTAGTTAAATAATAAATATTTTCTCAATTAATAATCGAACGAACCCTATAAAATTCTTTTTGTTCCATGATCAGTAAGTACGTTGAGTACCTAATATATACCGTTAAAACCTGAAGTTATGAATCACCCTGTATTTCAAAACCAAAGTTACAAAATGACTTTTTGTAGTATGCTTTTTGCTTTGAATTTGATGCATCTTTTAAATTGATATTATAAAATCTCACATACCTTCTATTTTTAATTTTTTTCATTTGTTCTGTCTATGCAAATGTAAATGTGCATTATAAAATTCAGCGATAAAATTTCATAGAGCAATGAATCTTGCAAATTCCAAACAATAACAACAAATGAAAAATGCATTTGATAAAGTTTTATGTGTTTAGTTAATGTAACTGGCAGATTTTTCTATAAAACTTCATCGTAAATTTGATTTTATGTTAGTTGCTAGTCATATTTTTCAGTATATTTATTCATTATGTTAACAGACATATTTTTAGATTACTTAATTTATAATCGTGGTATCGTGGGCGACATTTAAGAAATAATATTTTGATGTTGAACAAGTCGTTAATTTGAAGATTAGAACAACACGTGACTCAAATTTATTCCTATGATTCTAAGTGTTTCAATATCTCGTATCTCGTTTGAGCGAAATATCGAACTTCGGATTGTGGCATTGTGTTTTTTGCTCCTTAAATAACATACAACAATAATTTTAGAACTTTTTAAAATTTTTGGGTTTCGCAAATTTAACTATTTTTGCTGGTAACCATTCAACAGGATTTTCTCCCAATTGTTTAAGAGCAAAAACTGATTTAAAAATTACGTTCTCGATCGGTTCTCGATTTCGGTTATTTTTTAACCAATTTTTTTTTCGTTTGCATGCCCTGCATAAAATACAGTTAAATTTTGATATACCTTTTACCGAGGGGTAAATCACTGGGGAAGTTTGGTGTACAGAACGAGGAAGTTTAGAGGAAGTCTGGGGGAAGTGCGGGGGAAGTCCGGGGAAGTTCGAGGAAGTCCGGGGAAGTCCGAGGAAGTGCGGAGGAAGTCCGAGGAAGTACGGAGGAAGTCAGAGGAAGTGCGGAGGAAGTCCGGGGAAGTGCGGAGGAAGTCCGAGGAAGTACGGAGGAAGTTCGGGAAACAAATTTTTTAGTATTTGAAAGAATATTAACAATAAATTATTAATATGACATAGGTACCTTTACTGTAATGATTATTGTTAAAACAGTCGGAAGAAGTATTAATGAGTGCAACTGTTTGATATTGTGAGTAACGGCATTGGTTCATTCGCTGTGTGGACTACAGCACATTTTTCTTTTTCACCTATGTATCTCATTTCTCTCTAAACTACTATCGGGGAAATAAGACTTACTTTACTTTAATGTGAAGATAAATAACTTAAAAATAATTAAAAAAATTTGAATGAAACTTTATAGTACCTAAAGTATGCACATTTTTACGTTATTGTATTAAAAAGTTTCAAATTTTGAAATTTATTTGTGTAGAATTAACAACAATTTATAGCAAAAATTAACTATATTTTGACTCATTTTTATAAACTGTTAACTTTAATGACGCCTCTGTACTGTCAATAAACATCATCCAATAAATTTATACAGGGTGTTTCATAACTTCAGGTACATAAGTACGTTAAGGGAATGAATACGTATGGTCGAACACTCCGGCTTCATAAACACGTCCAAACCGCGCATGACGTCACTTAGAGCTCACAGTTCTGTATAATTCAAGTGCGCGCTCGGTGAGCCTAGCCACCGTGACGTCACGTGGTGACGCCCAAAGATGCGCAGTGTCCGACCTTACGTATTCTTTAGGCCATGTAGTGTATGTTTGAGATGGGCGCGTGAGTGAATTTTAATTCACGCTCATTCACGAAATTTAAAATATTTTTCACAACCATTCACGAACTTTTTTTTTAAGTTTCACGTTCACGCTCGTTCACGATTTTCAATTTTTTTCCCAGACCCATTATGTCACGGTTTTCAGAAAATGGCGTCTGCGCTCCCTTTTCTTCTTTCTTGTGGAGCAGCATGTATATTTTCAGAAATTATTCTACAGTTTCTTACAACATATTACATTTTAAATTTTATTTCTGTATTTTACAAATATTTTTGATGTTGTAATGATTATTGTCTTGAAATTAAAATTTTTAATTTCCGTGAGTAATTTTTTTACTCACGCACATTCACTCCCAGCACAAAAAACAACGTTCACGTTCACGTCCACTCAATTTTGTTCACGTTCAGGATCAGGCCGTGACCCGTGACCCACTGTGACCCATTAAATTTCACGCCCAGCGCCCATCTCTAGTGTATGTAGTCGTGTAGTCATAAGCTTTGTCAAGTTATTTGTTGACGTAAATTTTCGTAAGTTTTTTTAAATGTTTATAATATTAAAATAAGTGAACAAGTAAGATCTTGGTTTCTTGTAATCTAATAAGATTCAAATTCAAGTTAACGTTGCCTTATTTTTTATAATTTTTATTCGATAATTATTACTTGAATTTTTATAATTTCTTTTCTGAAACAGTGATACCGCGAGAATCCATATATTTCAGAAAAATAATTAATTAAATTCAAGTAATAATTTTGAAATAAAATTATAAACAAATATTTTTTATAATTATTATATAAGGCATTTTTAACTTGAATTTGAATCTTAAGATTACCAGTAACCAAGATCATACTTGTTCACTTATTTGTTATAAATAAAATATAAATATTTTAGACAATTTACGTCAACAAATAGTTTAACAAAGCTTATGACTACACTAATACCAAAATATGAATTTTCTTGGATGATGTATAATGACAGTTAAACATCACTAAAGTTAACAGTTTCTAAAGATGTGTCAAAATCGGTCAAAATCATAGTTAATTTTTGGTAAAAATTGTTGTTATTTCTTGATTATTTCTACACAAATAAATTTAAAAATTTGAAAGTTTATAAAATAACGTAGAAATGTGCATATAAAGTTTTATTCAAATTTTTTGGATTGTTTTTCTATTCTATTCATCTTTACATTCGACTGACTTTGTCGGACTATATTTATTTCTCCGATGTTAGTTAGCCCGCGAAACGGATTGGTTGCTTTAAAAAATACATCCTGTAGTATAAGTTTTAGCTGAAAAAGTTATATCAAAAACATTTTAGACTTTCTAGTAAACTATTATTTTCGGTTATAGAAAATAGAAAAATATGAATTATCAAAATGACAATCCGACCGTATTTATTATTATATTCAAAATTAGTATAACCTATTTTAGGTTAGGTCGCCGCTATTTTATTTTAATAAGATAGAGTACCTATAGTGAGATAAAGTTAAAATCATTACTCAAATATCATATACGAATCGGTCAAGCTGTTTCTGATAGCTCGCCACCATTTTGTTCATAAACCTCTTTTTTTAGTTGGGTAAAGATATAATTACCGTTAAAACAATTTCTGGAATAATATAGTCAAAATGCAGTAATATTTGGAGGAAGTCTGGGGGAAGTGCGGGGGAAGTCCGGGGAAGTCCGAGGAAGTTCGGGGGAAGTCCGGGGAAGTCCGAGGAAGTTCGGAGGAAGTCCGAGGAAGTTCGGAGGAAGTCCGAGGAAGTTCGGGGGAAGTCCGAGGAAGTTAGAGGAAGTCCGAGGAAGTCTGGGGGAAGTACGAGGAAGTATGGGGGAAGTTTTCTTGCGGGGAAGTATGGTGTACAAAATTTTCCTCTGTGATTTACCCCTCGCCTTTTACTTACTTCATGCATTAGTACCTATAGTGCAAGTGTTAAAAACAATATAAACTCCGAATTTATCGTACTGGCATTACAGGACGTTCGTTTGACAAGAAATAAGTTTATAGGTACTAAATTTTTTCCGCGGAACATAATTTTGAAAAACGAACTTTTCTAAGTCACGTGACGATTAATCACTGATGATCACTATGTGAGTATTTCTCAGAGTATATAATTATCTAGAACTAAACTATTAAAAAATATGCCTATATTGTTTTTCTGGTTCATAATTCCAGCACCACTACATTAGTCCTAATCAAAGCAAATATTTTTTCCAGATAAATAATAACTCGTATATGTCGGTACCCGCATTAGCATCGCTAATGCCACTACCACTCGATCCGGTAACGGTAACCGGTAATATTCACATATACAAATCACATGAGCATCGGTGAACCGTAACAACGGGATCGGGTTTACTGTTTGTGCCCCCGAGCCCACGTATGTTCTGCGTCCATGGCCCGCATGGCCGCATGAATTATCTGAAACAAGGGAGCATCAACTTGCTGTAAGTGGCTGGAGGATTCCCCATGCTAATACTGAGGTATTGGACACAGGGAATGTCAAACATTTGGATTTTAATTTTTTTTATTTGCTGGTACCATTCAATTTTATTCCCAATTATGGAATGGTAGACGGTATTATAGTTGTTCGTCTTGGTTTAGTCAGGATCTCAATCCGTGCGACGATCTCTGAAAGCCAAAGCAGCAGCGAAGAGATTTGTATACAACCAGGACTACATTTAAGACGATGAATTGGTCAACTTGAAGCGTCTGAGTGCGATTTAATTTCAAGATGTTTTTTTTGTCAGTCTATACATATGAATATTTTATTTTGCTGGTACTATTTAAGAATAGTAGATGTTTCATAGTGGAATCCAACCACTTCTTCGTCTTAGTCCAGTCAGAATCGCATCCGTGCGACGATCTTTGAAAGCCAAAGCGGCAGCGGAGAGATTCTTATGCAACCAGAACTATATTTGAGACGATCAAGTCCGAATACTATTTAATTCCAAGGTGTTTTTTGTCAATCTATAGGTACCTACATAAATTAATATTTTATTTTGCTTAATATGGTAGTGAGTGATCCAAAAAGTATATTATCTAGAAATAAGGTGGCAGTAGAATCAAATTAGGGATATAATTAAAAAATACTTTATTGGGACGTTTCGGCGCCGAAACGGCCGCCATCATCAGCCTGTAATTTATTGACGTTACAGTTCACATAAAATATTTAATTGCTATAATAGGTACAATACCTTTAAACATTAAATAGTTGTTCACATTTTAATCTTTTTTACAAATTTATGTTTGTTCATAATACAAAAAACACATGTTTAGATTTTGAGTGCAAAAGGCACACTGAATAGGTGTTACAAAAGCAAAGCAAATATGTCTTCTTCCTCATAAGTAAAATTTTGAGGACCCCTGCAGTAGTGCACAGTGTATAACAACGGTTTGAAAATGCGGGCAGAAGCATTAGTTTTAATGGCACTTATAAATTAATTAAACGCAAATGTGTAATCGATAGATAGTAGTGCCGAGAGGCTGAGCACGACGTACGCCACTGGTTTACGACCCAGTTAATGATAGGGAATAAACAGGGGCGCCCATCATCGAAAAAAACACATTGAAGAAGAAATGCAAATTCAATCATAGAAAGAGAATACGAGTAGGTACATCATATAATAAAGAGAAATTATCATATTTTATAAATTGTCTTCAGTAATAATAGACTTATAATACAATAGTGTTGAATTATGAATTTATAATACAATACTGTGTCTTACGGAGGGGTTTATCCAATCGCACTTATAATTAAAATTGGAATTTTGTGGAACCGCTGGTTGGATAATGCAGCACTTATACTTATAATTGGGTAGGTCTGAACCTAGCTTTACTTTAATTACCTACATAATGAATGTAGTATTCAATAGTTGTACGTCGTAGAAAAACAATAATATAATATCGGTTATAGGTACAGATATAATTTTCAAGTGTACCTATTATTAAATATTTTATTGCTAAAAGTTACTGCAAAATCATTAGCTTTAGTACAGTGTTACTTTTTATGATTTTCCTAATAACATAAATTTTATGAAGAGCTTTGTGCTTTGTAATACGAAATATGAAGACAGTTAAATCTGATATTATTGCAATTTTATTGCTACCACTTCAAAAAATATGCTTTGGACTACATTTCAGGAAACAATAACAAAGAAAATTTCTTTAACTCAAATAAATAAATATCGTATTAACTTATTTCATCTAGAAATAAAACTATAAAAACAATATTTTATGATTAAGAATTATGTGGCTCATAGAATTTCTTGCATTATAGCATAATACAAACACAATAGTGTTATACACAAAATTTTAAAATACAAGATTTTTGATAATTGTCATTAATTATTTTATGGCCTCCTGAATAATAGCTTTACAGGTTATTGAAAAAAAGAAAGCCTACAAGAACGTTAGCTACCACAACTTATTGTTCAATATAGTCTGAAATAAATACAATAAGATTAATTTTAAATTTGACATTTGCTGGCGCCATCTCTTAGCAGATGTTCCAAAGCTAATTGGCAGAATGCAATTTTAGTACAAAATGTCAAATGTATTTCACTTGATCTCATAAAAGATATGATAATTTAATTAAATAGGTACGTCGGCCAAAAAATATAATAAGTACATGATGTGTACATCACTCGGCTTTATTAAGCCAGAATTACATTATACTTTTTTTGTTTAGATTCATGTTCTAGTTCAATTTCCATTCGAGATTTGTTTGAGTTTCAAACTTTATTTCCGAACTATTCATATTCAATCGGAAATCTTCGATTTATTTCGAGTCAAAACTTTTAATGGTTGGTCAAAAGTAATTGAACACTGAACTGATCATGCGTGGACAAATCTAGAACGAATCTCGAATAGAAAAATAGAGTCAGGCGTATATTTCTTAGAAGAAAATATGGAAATCGAACGGAACTCCGGATGAGAATTTCTGATTTACATTATACTAGAAATGATTAGGAATTTCTCGGATGAATCTCGAACTATAATATAGACGAAAAAAGTATAATGTAATTCAGCCTTTACAGCACTCTGCTTCGCGTCGCACTTTAATATTAAACCTTGTAAAATAAAACCTACTGCACTAATATTATAATTTATAATGCTCGTTATAATCTAAAGGACTATTTTGTTTGTGTTCGCGCATGCAAAACCGGTGAGTCAAAATCTGCTGTCTTAAAAAAATAGTACCTAATCTCATCTGGAGCTAAAAAATCGCACATCAAAAGAATAATTCCCATTGTAAACTAGCCCGATTTTAAATTCCTTTTTCCGCCATTTAAAAATTCCCAATCATGTGACAATTGGAGGATTTATTCACACATTCACATCTCCATCTGGTCATTTAAAATTTGCATCAAAATACGAGAATCGGACAATCTCTCCTTTGATTTTCGATTGTCCGGCCGATGTTCGCATTCAGATTGGCGATTCGCGATTCAGTCGTTGTGATTACAGATGCCGTGCTGTCATTGGGGATTTATTCAATTCTTCCCTCTGTCCGCGAAGTGGACGTTAAATGGCTGTCATGGCAAAATTTAATATTCTCCTGTTGATTCGACAAAAAATCTTCTCTGGTGTTTTGTTTCGCCGGACGCGAAATCGCAGAGTTGGAGTTTCAAAGACCTGATGCGGTTTTTGCGACGTACTTGGCGATTTTTGCGATTAATTTTTTGTGCAGTTTAAGTTTACAAAGCTAACTTTAATTTAATTAATTTATCGACCGATAAAAATATTTATTTGTGTAACAAGCACGCGAAAAATAGTTTTAAAGGACGAATTTGTTGACTGACGAGGCGCAAGCCGAATCCTAAAGGTGGTTGACTTCTAAGCCGTTAAAATGGTGAAAAGTATATTTAGTTTTCCCATTAAAATTGAAGTAAGAATTAAAATTTTAGAATTAACTAAGATATTATTGAAAAGTTTAAGTATGCTCCCTCTTTGCTCTAATGCCAGTTTTTTTTAGTTTATTTTTTTATGTGCATGGCTAAACATGTCCAATTTTGTGAATGTTTCATGTGTATTTTAATACAATCAAACATAAAAATTCTAAAAAGTGGCATTAGAGCAAAAATAGGGCAACTTCAAGCTTTTCAAAAACGTCGTTTTGTTGAAAAAATCTTATGGGGGAAACTGCATGTTGTTTTTCGCTATTTTGACGACTTATGTTGATCCATTTTAAATTTAATTTTCTGGAATACAAAATTCAAAAGTGTTCAATTTATTTATTCAGATATATAATTTAAATCTTTGTTTATTAAAGTAATACAGAGCGTTCAGCAAAACCTATAATTTGACGGTGCAACCGCCTTAAATTAGATGAGTCCTCTGAAACTCAATTTGTATACATATTAGCTATTTATGTTACAAGGATCGTAACGTCAATCATTATGATACTAGTCGTGAAGATTATTAGACCATAATGATTAGTTACGATCCGTATTGTATACAACATTTTATTTGCTGGCGTAAATTAGTCAAAAACTAAAATAAGTTATTTGGTATTGAACAAAAAAATTAAATTTAAAAAAATCAGGTATGCCATTTTTGAAACTTTCTTAGTAACGAGTTGTTTGTTATTTCATTATGGCAATGCCCTATTAAGAGCAAATCTTGACATTTCCCTGTCAATTTATTTTTGCTTTGTACTTTGTGCTTTGTGAACTTGTTTCCGTTTCCGATGGACCAATTATAGAGTAAAATAAGAATTATATTTTTTTTCAAAATCGGCATGAAAATCGTCATTTCCAGACTAATTTGCGGCATGAAAGTAAGATTTTCATGACTAGGCATGAAAATTTTATTTTCATGCCTAGTCATTTTTACTTTCAACTTTGTTTACTTGTCATGACAACTTTTTCTAAAATTTGTGACAGCTCTGATGATTTGTCACAGCTCTGATGATTTATGCAAACCTAATTTTTTTTTATAATTTTAAGCTTAATTGCCGATTTAAAAAAAAATAGAATACATCACGCGTCATAAAAATGTCTTTGCTTGACTCGGAGGCTTTGAAGAAATGCTCGGACGCTGCGCATCCTCGCATTCTTCAAACGCCTCCTCGTCTGCAATGAAACATTTTCATGACTTGTAATGTAATATACTATTGTCTTAAAAATTAAATTAAGGGTAAAGAAATTTCCCCATTTTCATTTCACTTAGGTATGTTTTAAATTTATTATTTATTTTAATTTCTACTCATGAAAAAGGATAAAATATATAATTTCTCCTTTATTGATAAATTTAAATTTTAATGCAAAAGCCGTTGACCTTGAACTCAAAAAATCTACGCTTTGTTAATTAATATTGAAAATGTTGTACTATTATTTTGATATTCATGAAATAATCAAGCAAACATATAATTCCAAACATAAATTAATTTGGTAAAATTAATCATAATTATTCCTGCGTAGAGACGACAACTCTGATCAATATTGACTCTAAATCACTCCT
This sequence comes from Agonum fuliginosum, assembly GCA_947534325.1. NCBI lineage: Eukaryota > Metazoa > Arthropoda > Insecta > Coleoptera > Carabidae > Agonum > Agonum fuliginosum. The sequence continues at coordinate 47,499,391 of OX384029.1, forward strand.
GCTTCGCTGTCATGATTTAAATGTCAATTTTGACACTCGTTTGTCCGTTACTACGCAACAACGATTCGTAATTTTACAATATTATACTAATGAGAAAACATAATATTCAACATTTTAAAGTTCTTTCACAGTAAGTTAAACAATCGTCTTAAAAAACTAATTAATTACATTATTATTCAAACGAATATTCAATTACAAACCATAACATGTAAATCACATAATATGAAATCGTTTCTGAGAAGAATAATTTCTCACTTAACTATCAGACTTCACATGAAATGTTCATGATATTAAATATGCTAAGTGGTAGATTACATCTACTAAGCTTTGCAAACAATTACAGCACTGTTATTAATAATCCAACAAACAGGTACAGGCAGATCAATGAACCGAAATCAAGTGGACACTTGATAGGTGACCATGATCATATTACAAGCTTTGCTAAATAAATATAACTTTAAGAGAAAAAAAATCGTATAATAATATCTTATTATAGTACGAGCCATGAACTTATAGGTAAATTAGTTATGGACAAGACAGTTAAGAATGGTAATATTTAAATTACGACAGCGAAACTAAAGTGATTTAAGATTCATTTTTGACACTTGTCGTTTCTACGCAAGAATAATTATTAGTATGATTAATCTCCTGGCTCTAAGTATAAATAGTTGATTATTTCATAAATGGCAAAATATAATATATATATATATATATATATATATATATATATATATATATAGAGGAAAAAAAGTTATCGACCGTTTGTAGTATAGGTAGAGTAAAAATCTTGGGAATCGGTCAAGGCTCAAATACAAGTTGTTTACGTACTTAAATTTATTTCAAAAATTCCAATATTTCGGACATCAGTTGTGTCCTTCATCAGGGATACTGTCAAGAAAGATACACAAATAAATAAATATCTAACATAAAAATTACACAAATATTTGTGTAATTTTTATAGACATCTCTAGTTGTATCAGGAATACTACCTATACTCGGTAACAAAAAAAATGCGCCACTTGAAAATGCACGAAAAATCGCTATAACTTTGTTCAGTTTTGACGAAAATCGGTGATTCTTTGTCTCCCGAAAACTTTGAAGTTTTTTCTTTAGTGCCATCAAGGCGAATATGACGAAAGTTGGTTTTTAACCCCCTTAAAACCTCTACGAAAAAAAATGTTCAGGATAACGAAAAATGTCAAACTTTGACAACTTGTACCATGCACAAAAAAATCGTGGCTACAAGCGACATACAGGCGACAAAATTCTTTCATTTTTCTTTAGATTTCACAAAAAATCAAGTGGCTACGATGATTTGGCGCGATGTTATGACAATTTGAAAAAAAATGTCATTTCGGTTATAACTCGGTCAATTTTGGTAAGAAGCCGATGATTCTTTGCGATCTGAAAAGTTTCATAAAAAAAATTTTATTCCACCCTCTGTCACCCACCCATAGTGAAAAAATGTTCCAAATTCTCGTAAAGTTGATATACTTTTTTTACAACTACAACTACTACTATATATTACTAAATTAGAATTACAATTTAGGTGGCAGTAGGATCAGCAATAAAAATAAGCTTGTTGCAAAGTTATTTAATTGTAACAAGTTTATTTTTATTTCTGATCCTACTGCCACCTAAATTGTAATATAAATAGTACTTCTTGGATCACATTATATTTATCATATCAACTAGATTTGAAATTTAGATAATATAGGTAATCAATTTCAAAATAATTTATTGTTAGTTAAGAATTTTACTGTTTACCACAATCTAAAATATTTCTTTTTTGTTATAGGTGAGTCATCAATAATTGATTCTTCACAATATTTTCTGAGTATTATTTGGTAAGAATTTTATATTATTATATTTTATACAATCCAAATTCAATCATTAGATACATTATTCATACCTTAACCGACAGATAAATAAATTTCTATCTATTTCAATCAAATATGACAAAAAATATTTTTATGTGTGTAATGCTATCTCTAAGATATATTTCTATTTATCTGCCGGTTAGTTATTCGAAGTAAAATTGTTCTCCTCGTAAATTCGGCAATAAACCTCCTCGCTTTCCTTCCGCATTTATTAATAACCCCCACTAATAAATTTCTGCAACAGACAAAATTAACTCTCACTTAATTTGTGATCCGGATTCTCAAATTTACAATTCTGTGGCGTCTGAGATATTTACAACCGCGGTTATTGGACAATTAAATTCGAAACAAAAAGTCGAGGATGAAATTAATATATGCCCTTGAGACGGCGAAATCACTCAGACGAAAGACAAGGATGGAAATAGAATTAGAACTGCGTATTTTTGACGACGATCGGCATTTGTTGAGATGTTGAAAATTAGCAGTGTTTTGTTATTTGCGTTGGTGTTTTGTTCTCTAGTAAGAGTTACTCATAAGCAGGAAAAATGTTTGCGATTGTGTTTTGTTTATGTTTGAAATATTTTAATTGTTTTTACACACAAAACATAAAATCATAATATTTAATAAATTACACTAATCTTATTAGGTTAATTTGTTCTGGCACTTCCCCGACTAAGTTTTAATAACTTGATTTAATTTTATACTTCATTCTGGAAAATTTGAACAAATTTCAAAAATCTAGTGACGTAATGAATCCATTCCGTGACAAATGTAACCATTCCATAATTGAAAATTATGTAACAATGATAACATTCTATAACAGTCGTATAGAAATGTTATTTTTGATTTTTCGACTAAAATATTCTTTCCCAGAGAGCTTTAATTTGATAACAGACTGATAAAATATAATTTTTTGAGAAACAGTTGACAATCGCATAATAATGTAATTTTTTACATTTTTAATAAATCAACTCTCCCTCAGAGCTTTAAATTATAATAATTAGTAGGTACCTACGATGTATATTTTAAAAAAACAATTGACGACCGTTCAAATTTATTTTTATTCTTCTATATTAGATTTTCTTCTTTCGAGAGCTTTAATTTGATATATTGGATAGCCGAGTGCGTTATGTGACCGACTGTTCTAACAGTTCAGGTTCAAATCCAGTCAGATAAGTATTGCAGTTTAGCTACACTCTTGTGTTGTACTTTTCACTAAGTATAGTCTACTCTAAGATTTATTATGACAAACATCCAAGTTTAAGCCTTAGTTTAAGTAATAAACCAAGAATACGACGTTACTAATTACCCAATAATTTGTACTACGTTTTAAAATTTCCCGCCAAAAGTCGTAAAACTAACTTAGTACTTGCAGGCCACTATTTTGGCCCGCGGCCATTTTTTATTGAAATCTTTTACACGATCGTAAATGTCTGGCATTTGACAATCTTAACCAAGACTTCCCCGCGTAATTTTAGCTGTGTGTATCAGTCTCTTGGAGTTCTCACATACGTCAGGATTCCAAGAACGATGATGTCATGGCATAGATTGTTTAAGTTATTTATTAGATACTTCACACGTGAGACGTAAAAAATATTTTTTTGTTTTTTGAAAGTGTATTGGCATTGGGAACGTTGAATGAAACGACATTTTGAGGAGGCGATTCTAATTTTAGAACGTTGGAGTTAATTGTTAATTAATCCCAATTAATTTATCGTTAATTTGAAACAGTAAAGATACACTTATGTACTGTAAAAATAGTCGAAGTCTGCAAAAATATTTTCAGCTAGAAGTATACACAATATTTTTTTTCAGTTAATTTATTTTTATAAACAATTACCTATGTAATTATGTACATTTTGATTTATGTTCAATTAATTTTTTTATTGATTTTGTCAATTTTACTGTGGAAAGGGACATTTAACTAGCCGGAAAAAAAATTTCCAGCTAGCTGGGAAGTGCATTTAACAATGACTAGCTTCCCAACTGTCTAAAAGGTTGGAAACGCACATTATTACTAACCGATTGTGATTATTAAAATTTTATTTAGGTTTTTTCAGAATAAACTATATTGTACAAACTCTTGTAATGAGACTGTAGTAATGTTACAATAATTTTAAAAGGTTTTTAATCAATTGTACATTGTAAACATTTTATATTAAGTGGTTAATGCTAACTAACACAATTTATTAGCACTACATCACCGCGCGTACAAATTACCATTTTCTTATTCACTTCTCGTGGAGACGTCACTTGTTTTCCTGCTGATATCGCTCTCCTGATGTTCAATTGTTTCAAGAGCTCAAATCTCGATATATGCAAGGTGATATCTTCGCGCATATTATGTCCATGGCATAATATAGTACCTAAGGAATGGGAAAAAATTCGATATATCGATAAATATCAATATGAACATCAGTTGCTATCATTTTTCGTTTGGTATCCATGTATCGATATATCGATACCAAACGAAAAGTAATATTGACTGATGTTCAAATCGATATTTATCGATATATCGATACTTTCCCATCCCTAACTACCTTCTCAACTTACTAATCATGAAACAAAAATATTCTTAAATTTAAGGGCAGTTTTCGCAAGATGCACATTATTGGAACCTCTATAGTTTTAATAATTATGCAATGGCAAGAAGAGTAAATTTGAATGAAATTGCGATTTAAAAAAAAATTTCTTCAGTTCTGTGATAGTTGAGCACTAAATGTAAATACAAATACCTACAATCACTATAATAGATTGTACAGTGTAAACATTTTATATTAAGTGGTTAATGCTAACTAACATAATTAGCGCTACAACATCACCGCGTACACAATACCATCTTCTTATCCACTTCTCGTGGAGACGTCAGTTGTTTTCCTGCTGATATCGCTCTCCTGATGTTCAATTGTTTCAAGAGCTGACTACGGCGTGAGACACGATGTGCGTTTGTTCCATGGCACACTAGTTCACTACAGCGAGCTAGGATGCTATACTCTATTTAAAAACTAATCGGACAAATCTGAAGTTGAAATGCTAAAACTGATCGTTTCTGATTGGCTGATATAACACCAGTTTTATACCACACAAACTTTGTAATGTAAACAAACGAATGTTCTCCATCTTGTCTCGTAAGCAGCTGTTGTCAGTGACTGTATCGAGTTTTCCCGCTGAAAGGTCAAATTTAATTCAATTGATATTTTTCTCGTATTTACAGCGTATATAAATTTGGCTCAGCGAGACAACTTCAAGTTTGTCCGTTTAGTTATTAAATCAAGTATAATGTACTGCGAGATAGGTTAGGTGGTAAGAGAGCTGAACGTTGTGGACTGGTAGAGGTCGTGGGTTCGAATCCCGGAAATTTGCACAGTCTGTGGCAACGTAAACCGCTTATTATGAACGTATGACTAGTTACTAACTTGTTAAATTTTAATAAATCAGTTGTAAATACAGGCTAGTAATTTATAAAGATTAATTTTCAAAGGTAATGTAGAGATTGATTAAATGTCGTTTACAAGTGATTAACAAGCAAACATTTTATATTAAGTGGTTAATGCTAACTAACATAATTAGCGCTACAGCATACAGCAATACCATCGTCTTATCCACTTCTCGTGGAGACGTCAGTTGTTTTCCTGCTGATATCGCTCTCCTGATGTTCAATTGTTTCAAGAGCTGACTGCGGCGTGAGACACGATTGGCGTTTGTTCCACGGCACACTAGCTCACAGCGTCACAGCACGCTAGGATGCTAATGTACGTCGATGACGCGATTGTCTGATGCGCATGTAGTGGTGTTTATTAGTGTGTGTTTAGTGGTGATCGCTAATCAGGCTTGCTTGCTGAGGTGCCTGATTACGGGTATTATAGAGAGGGAGTGGGATGAGGTACAAAATTTTAGACAAATTTTTATTACTTCTTGAGGAAACAATCTACAGAATGATTTTATTATATTAATTGTTCACAAATCTTCTCATAGTACTATACGTGATTTAATAACTAAACGGACAAACTTGAAGTTGTCTCGCTGAGCCGTATTTACAATCACAATCACAATTTTGTGGCGGCAAAATTAAATTTGACCTATCAGCGGGAAAACTCGATACAGTCACTGACAACAGCTAACGAGACAAGATGGAGTACATTCGTTTGTTTACATTACAAAGTTTGTGTGGTGTATAACTGGTTTTTACATCAGACAATCAAAAACGATCAGTTTTAGCATTCCAACTTCAGATTAGTTAGATTACATTTTGACCAAGTAACGAGGTTTTACTGTAACGTGACTATTTTTACATTTGTGACTAAATCGAGCAGTTACACATTTTGTAATATTTTTTGTAAGTCTTTCGTGTTATTTCCCAGCTGTTCTGAAAAAGACACCATTAAGTGTCGAAACGTTAGCCTTTTGTAGTAAATAAATAAAGATAAACTGACTGCATTCTCGAAAACTGTTTCTATTATCACAATCCAAAGAATCTTCATTGAAAACCATGAAACTATATTTACACTTCAAATGTCAGATATCAAATTAAAATCGTCTCTTTTTGACAAAAATGATTCTGACAACTCGGGTTCAAATTTCAAATCCATAGTTAGGTACACATTCTTAGTTAATTGTACAAAAGTGCATACCGAGTGAAATAAATGGAGCAAAGAACGCTTCAGGATCTTGGTAAATTGCTTTATTATCGTTTCGAGATGGAAACCTTTCTCATCATCAGCTACAAAAAATTCTATAATAAGTAAGTAGATAGCAAGACAAGCAAAAAAAATAGAAAAAATAATAACGCATACCATCAACGGGATTACATCAAATGTCACAAAAATAAAATAGAATCAGTACAATTTAAAACAGGTTCATGTATTCTATAATAGTCACTGTACCTATTGTAAAAATTGTAAATAAAACCTTCAAAGAATATAGTAACAGCTCAGATTTCGGATTATTTAAAATTTTGTGGTGTCAATTAAATGTTACAGACTATTGAAAAGGAAATTTTATAGTATATTATTTAACGAGCAAATAATGTAGGCTATAATTTAAGAGGGCGAAAGTTTATCATCATCCGAGTGAATTATAGCCATTATTCCGAGTTAAATACGTCGTTGTATCCACTACTTTTTAAATAAAGCAACATTTCTTATTTACAAATTTGTATTCATATTAACCTAGCCTCAAACTTTGGTGTGATGACAAGTGACAATTCATCTGAGTAATTTAGAACTATTATGAGCATATGAGCTAGTCGTATACAACGTTTTATAAATAATCTAAAATCTCAAAAAAAGGATTTTAAATTAATTACAAAATGATAACTTGATTTAACACTAATAGTACAACAGGTGTGATGGAAGTTTGACAGTTAGGAAGAATTTAATAGTGTTAAATAATGAATTCATTACCACTTTCACTTATATAATGAATACCTTATTCCTCGCATTATTCTATTGTCGTAGATAAAGAATTTTATCTAATACCCATGGAATTATTATTTATTACCTTTCCTAGGTAGATCATAAATCACTTTCGTCTCTCTCCCATCGGCCAACTTTCGTTGCACTGACAGTGCCGATGAGTCACTGTATGTGAAGATCTGGGATCGGTAAAAAAAAGTTGGTTCTTGTTCGATTCGGGTTCATCTCAACAAAATTTTCAACTGTTCGGTTTCGGGCTCAGTTTCAGTTTTGATTCAATTATATAAAATATAAATTATTCATTTTTTGACCATAAATAATAGTTTTTTTTTAAATTTATTAGTTGGTATTGATAACCTAACCACATAAAATATTAGGTACAGTACGTGAAGCTGTCACACCCAAGTAAGGTAAACAGGAGCGACAGAAATGCATAGCTAAGCATCTTCTTAACATTGTTCGATTGTTTGGTTGCTCACGTAGCTCGTTGCTCATTCCTCAATGTAGCTTGTTCTTGTTCGGGATGAAGAGGTGGCTGTGGAACTTGGGACGCGCACTCGACTCGAGTACCGACGTCACCAACGCCAACTTCAAACCTTGCTAATAAATCCATAAACACGATCAAGTGAACTAATGCTCTGTAATTGATTGTTCTGTGAGAGCGTTTGTCTCGGTGTTGGAGAAGACGATTGTGATTGTTAGTGAACTTGAAGATATTGTAACAGAATATTTTCTTCTTCGATCATTTAGCATTAATTTGCGAAGAAATAGTAAATGCCGCAATTAAATCCTGTTCACACATTGATTCTTTGGAGATTATTTCATGCTTCTGAATCCTGGACATAAGAAATTCACTGCTTTGAAGCTATCAACGAATTACAAATTCTTCTTTTACAAGACTCATTGGGGATTCAATTTAGCAGCACCGCTATTTGACCGGCGATTCAGTATTGCGTGAAATAATCATCAAAGAATTCATGTGTGTACAAGGCTATTTGGAGTACGCAGGGATGCAATATATAAATAGAATTTCACTATTTTTGAGGTGTCAATGAATTACAAATTCTTTTCTTCCTATTCATTCATTGAAGATTCAATTTATCGGCAGCCTATTTGACAGCTGATTCTCACCAAGATTTCTCAAAATTCAAAAGCATGAAATAATCCTTAAAGAATCCATGTATGGATAGGGATTTACGGAGTACAGAGATGCTATAAGAATAGAAATTCACTATCAACGAATTACAAATTTCTCTTTTGTTCCAAGACTCTTGAAGATTAATTTAGCGGCACCGCTATTTGACAGGAAAAACTCACCAGGATTCTTTTTTTTAGCAGTACCTACTCTTTATTATAGTACAAATACAAGCCTGAGATGCGCCAGAGCATACAATACAACCCTGGTAATAAGCTTCGAAAAACTCTTACTCTACCAGTGGAACACTGGGGGTAAAATATATAGGTACTCGAGTTAATAAATATGGCAAATACTGAACTGTTCGACTATATTTCTTATCTGCGGGCTAATCTTAAACGATTGCGGTTTTGGGCATTGTGTGACTGCAATAAGCATTTAACGATTATTAGGTACTTGATGTATGCGTGGACTATAACAACGTAACAACCATGAGTACTCGTTTTATACGGCTGGTAACAGCACACACGGTATTATGTATCTATATCTATGACTTACAATATGCGACGTTACCACACCCAAGTTGGGTAAAAACGTTGAAAATATGTATGAAAATGTACCTAATAATATTAGTCACTAGCATTTTTCCCTATTTTTTGCAACATATAATTGCAGTGAAAAATATAGCTGCAGTTATATGTTCCATCCTCTGAATAAAGCAATTTAGTCTGATTTAAAAGAAAGTTAATTAACTAAATGCATTTTAATCTTTGCGGTCATAATTAATTACACAACAGTTTTACAACACATGTACCGTTAATTACACTTACTAAAACAATGCAGCGTATAACAATAAAACTGTAAGCAATGCATTTTTCCACCTATGCTCAACACAGTTGAAGATCTAACCGTATCCACCTCGTTCCGTTCAACAAACACCTAAACATAACTGTTAACAACATCGAGTTACCTATGCATTACGACCACGCAAACAAAACTATACAAAATCATAAACGATAAACAAAGAACATTATGCACTTCTGGTAATGTACTTAACTATGCGCAAACAAATGAGCATCCAGAGAAGACGTTCCATTTGATAAACATCGAACTACTTAAGGCATAAGGCTCTACACTTTTTGAACGCAATATTGTTGCAATAGAGTTCACGATTCTGGCTATATTGCTCAAAATAAAAATCTGAAAACAACCACAAACAATTACACTGTATAAATTTATAAATATGTAATATTTCATTTATAATAATTTTAGGTTAAAATCATAATGATATAGCTACAAAATTCTACTTAGGCAAGTGTATTTCAGTGTTATATGGTTAAAATTTGACAATTATTGAAAGAAATAATTAATTTCCCTCAGTATTTCACAATAACTAATTTTCAAATATAGGAGTCAACTTCACCCCGTCCTTAATAATATGTTAGTTGCTTTGTTCAACCCCGTGACTAAAAACGGCCTGTTGTAAAATGTTATTTAGCGCAATGAAAACCAGTTCGTTGAATGATGTTTTAATACCAGGAGTAGAAAATAGTATATTGTGTATCTAGTGCGCAAAGTAAGCAATTGCGCGAGGCGAGTTGCAGCCCGAGCAGTAGCGGCTCGAGGCCTACCGAGGCGAGCCGAGGAGGCCGAGGGTCGCTACGGCGAGGGCTGCAACGAAGCCAAGCTCAATTGCGCCTTTGCTCACGAGATGCACACGATATTTTTTGTCATTACTGCACAAAAAGTAACCTTTTGAGTGACCTTATTTATCAAAAGATAAAATTAATACTTTTAAAATTAATATGTATAAAATAAAAAAATAACTAATATTTACCTACATGTAAAAGCATAAGAAACTAATTATTAACAGTAAAGAAAAGAACATTAAAATATAAGAATAAAATATTATTGTCCATTAGATCCAATATCCAATGCACAATCTGCACAAAGTCGACAGTAGAAACTATGCATAGAGAAGTAGGTACTACAGCTGTTCACGTGCTTGTAGTATTAGATTATCACGTGTGTGGCGCTAGTGCTACGCGCACATTTCGTGTCGGTAACTACAGAAAACTGTGTGAGTGTTCAATTTGCGTGCGCAAAGTGAAATTTTGCGCACGCTATTCCCGCACGCTTGTACTTTGCGCATGCATTTTTGTCTAGTTAAAAAATAAGCCACTTTGCGCACGTAAAACAGGCACGAAAAAGGTTACTTTTTGTGCAGGTATGACAAAAACGAATTTAAGGTTCTGGTTCAATATGGCTTATATTTTTTTACGCATAGGATGGAACAAATTGAGCAGGTGTTTTATAAAATTTTCATCACATCGAAACCTATTATTATGTGCTATTAATTTAAATTGTGTTTGTTTTTATAGTCAAAATTGTCAACAATTAAAAAGCATTAAATGTGTGTTCATTTCGACCGTGTAATTAAATGCAATAACGCGGATGTTTTGATCAACTTAATTTAGTTTTAATCATCATTATTATCATACTAATTTAGTTCCGATTATTAATTTCATTACCAAATTAATTAAATATTCATCCGAATAGTTATTAGCCATCAATTTATAGTTTTAATAGCAACAATTATTTCCAAACTTCGAAATAGAAAATTGCTCTATTTGTTCAATTATTCAAAACAAAGTTTCATAACAAAAGCAGATCAACGTTAGGTGACCTAGTTTCCACCCCCTCCACTAAGAAAAGAAACAAATGCAACGTGACAAAAGAATAGAATTTTAATAAAGTACCGATAAAACAAGGATCTTATACTATGCCATTAAGTTAGGTATCCATTATGTTCGAGAATAATGCTGACAACGGCAGTATTATTGCACAATTCATTTGGTTTAATTATTTTATTATTAAAATGTAATTAATTATGAGTTAATTGAATCTATATACAGATTATATAGTTACAAAACGCAGTATTGCTTTGACAAGTGGTTTATGGTTATATTAGTGTTTTAGTTGGGATTTGTATTTTATTTTCTGAGTGAGTGACCGATATTGGTAGATAAAATTAATAATTATTCCGTGTTTGCGGTTACCAGCTATCAAGTCACGAATAGATACTATGGTTGAAGAATCTTAGTACCTGGGGTGGTAAGTTTAATTTACTGGTTAAGTTTCACATTTGTAGGTACTGTCACGGAAAATAATAGTACATCTCACAATATTATGATATTCAATGAGTTACCTAAATGATGGAAATAAATCTTGAATCGAGCCGCAGGCGAGTGTGGTACAGGAAGTTCTATTGGTAAAAACATATAGTCAGTATAAGATGTTTTATTTATTTTCAAATTATGCAATTGAAAACTTACGAAGTTAGGTATTACGAGTAGTACAGTAAAATTAGCTCCAAGACCGGAAATCCAACCGTGGTGGGGAAGGTGCCAAAACCGTATGTTTTCTCAGTTTTTCGCTAATATCTCGGAAACCATCCTACGGACAGTAAAAGTATTACAATGAAAGTTGTAGAGAATAAAATTTCTTTTGTATTAAAGAGATGTTTCTCCGACCAAAAGTTACGACAGAGGAAAGCGGAACGCTCTTTTTAAAAATTAAATGGTTATAAATTTTTTTCATTATATTCCAAAACGACTGTAACTTTTTAACAGATAAGAATATCCACTTCCGGTTTCAAGCATTCAATTCTACAGACTTCATCTATCAACAATATAATTTTGTAAACTTTTGACGCTCGAGTTTAGCCACAATTTAAACAAAAAAAATGAACAAGTTTTAGTATTTTTTTCAATTCTTGTATTTATCCACAATTTCTGAATGAATTAAAATATCGATTTCCGGTTTCCACATTAGATTCTTCGGACTTTTTTCTGCAAGAGTCATTATAGCTAAAACTTTTAATGGGCTTTGTTGAGCTGAAATTTTAAAAGATGAATATAGTAAAACTTAAGTATTTTTTGTTTACTGTGTTTAATCATTTATAATTTCAAAACAAATGAAGAATTTGACTTGCGGTTTTAAGTAAGACGTAGATTTTCAAAACATTGCCCTATAAAATATTATAAACAAATAGTCGATATATGAACCCATTTGGAATGATGAATAATTACAAAATATAAATTAATAAAATAGTTAAATTTCACTATATTCTCTTTTCAAATTTTAGTTTTGCCAAGATTTGCTACTAATAAAACAATAATGTACCTACCAGAAGAATGAATACTAGTTCTGTAATACTTCTATTATTAAATAATGAAGAAAACTGTGTCAACCCCATAATTCTCGTCCAACTCGTCATCTCTGTTTCGCTTTGTCAAAGTTAAACTAATTTTACTCGTTGAAAACAAACTCACAGCATCACTGGTTGTCATGTGATACATCATCAGTGCAACGTATTGTTTTTCTAGCGTTCTCCGTTGACATCTGTCAGCGTTTCTAATTATTATCTTAGTGTCAACGCCAACTACGCGTTCAACTGTCATTCAGCATCAGAAATAAAAGAATTACAAGATGAGACATTATAGTAGGTAGCCGTGAAATTGGTCTCAATCGCCCAGAAAGAATATAAATTAAATTAGTAGGTAGCTTTAGTTTTTTTTTTAATTGAGCTGATCTACTACGAATTGAATTATAATTTTAGTAAGCTCATGGGCATACAGAGTGATTCACAACTTCATGCATATATTTTAATGACATTAGGTAGGTACTACGCAACTTACTGAATATGGAACTGAAAAAGTTTTTTAAAAATTCGCAATTTTAATTTACAGGTATTTTAATCAAAGGTTTTTTGGTCACTGTTTCATCCATTTGAAATTTCATAATTTTATTAAATTTTTAACTGTATAAGTTGTGCTTGTAAATTTAATTTTCTACCCTGTTTTAGTTGAAGATTTCTAATGCCTGTGGCACACCGGCCGAGGAGCATCGAGGACCATCGAGTAACTCCTCGATGAAACGATAGAACGCACCCCGTCCTCGACGAAAAATAGGGGCGCCGCTATTTTCATGAAACGAATGTATCTCATTTCAGACGTATCTTTGGATTTGATTTCGCGCAAAACCTTGATGTATTTGTCACGGATTAAATAGAAATCCTTCGCGGACGGGTGCGTTCTTTCGTTTCATCGAGGAGTTACTCGATGGTCCTCGATGCTCCTCGACCGGTGTGCCACAGGCATAAGGTTGCAGATTTTTAATCCATATTTGCTACATTCATCTATCACGCTTTTTACCCAACTTTTGTGTGGCAGCCTCACATATTGGTAGTCATTGATATAGATATACATTTTACTGTGTGTGCGGTTACCAGCAATCAACTGACGAATACTTGTTAGTTGAAATTGAAATTAAAAGTACATTTTTGTGTAATAGTCAAACCGAAATGTGTTCCTAAATTGAATTCGAATCTGAGTTGTCAGAACCATAGTTGATGCAATCCTATCTTAAAAAGAAATTCAAATACCTAGGTAACCATTTTGTAATATTCATTTATGTGCTGTAAAGAAATCTGCTACATAAATTTGTTTCTTTATTTGATATTTTAGCTCGTATTTAAGTATATTCTTTAATTGTCAACTTTGCTGCTGTGAATAAATTTATGTTTTCAGAATCTAGTGTTCTGCGTTCTACTTGTTAGTGATTTTCTTTTGTTTACAGTATTTTGTTGTTATCGCAGCACACTATACTAATACGTAGTGAACGCAGATTGTTTCAGCAGATGTGGAAACTTTTCTAGTCACGTACAAAATGAAATCGTTGCCAATTTACAATAAATGGAATCACAAACAGTTTCCGTGTTACTCTCTCGTGAAATAAAATTATAGAATACTCGAGCATGAGCATGAGTACATCCTCAAGAATAGAAATTATTTTTATTGTGTCAATTATAATTACAGTTAAACTTTACTTGAAATCTAATGTAAAACTTATTTGTAGTACTTTACCTTTTTACAAGTAGGTAGTCGTTTTGTGGTATTTGAGCCTCATTCACATAAGCATTTATTTTTTAGGTTTACGTTTAAGAAAGTTTAAATTCATAAAAATACATATAAGCATTCACACGTCCCATTTTCAAGTTTCAAGTACTGGGAATGCTCGTATAGTTAGATGTATTCAAACTTTCTTAAATGTAAACATAAAAATTTAAACCTTAAAACTAAATGCTTATGTGAATGAGGCTTAAATTAATGTAACTATATATGAGTATCCGCACTTTTCACTTTCTAGCACTACAGTTTGAAACCTGCAAATAAATAAAATTAAATAAATACTGTGTTTCTTAAACTTAAATATAAAGTAAACCTTCTCACGAAACGCTTATGTGAATGAGGCTTAAAACCTTATTTATAACAAAGAAAAGTACTATTTTGAAATTTAGTTAGATATAAAATATTCAAACTTTCTTAAACGTAAACATAATACTAAATGCTTATGTGTATAACATAACAAATATCCCACTTGACAAAATAAAATTTTAAAAATGTGAACATCTCATCCCGTTTTCTTTGTCCATTAACATCCTGTTATAATATCCTAGGGATTGCTAATGTCCTCCCTTAGTAACATAATCTATGTAACATCCCAATGTTAATAATTTGGTAATAATATCCCAATTGTGTATCCCGTGTAATTCTCTGAGATGTTTGTATATAGAGTATGTAATTTTTGATCCTATTCAAGATGTGGCTAGGATACCTATACTAACGTAAAGAGGATTCTACCAAAGAAGTTTTCATCTTTATAGTGAGAATTACCTGTTAAATTGCGGTGCCGCTAAATTGAATTTTCAACGAGTCTTGGAAAAGAAGAAGATGCAGAATCTAGAAACATCTTCTTTTCCAGGATTCAGAATCTTGGTAGAATCTTCAAAGAATCCTCGTGCAAGCAGGGCTTATGAATATGATATTTTTATACATCGCACGGACAATTCATGGCAAGTGGGATAAGTAACAAAAACTAGCAACTATTGAAAATTGTTCTCTCTCTATTCTATCTCTAATTTTAGTTCGCATTATAATATGTGATAATTTAAACTGCATGTATGTAGTTATTACCACGACATGTAAAACAAAACAATGAGAACATTAAATTAAATAATGTTTGTGAATATTAACGTGAACATGTTAACCGCAGGGACAGTACAGGACGTTCACATTACATACATTCATGCATACCTACATACGAACAAAAGGACAGCGTAAGAGATAAGTCAGCATCAAAGTGTTTCATACACAGAATTTATGAGTAATAGTCGAGTAATAGTTTCTGCTGAAAAATTATCATAGGGATTTTATAGCGACATAAATTAGTTATTAATTGCCACGTCAAAATTTTAATTATATTTTTTGAAAACTATGCAATATTGTTTGTAATCAATACACTAGGTACCTATACAACTATGAGTTGAGTAGGTTATAACAAAATCATAAATTAGGAACGACATATCAACAAATTTAAAACCTGATTTTTTTTTATTAAAGATGTTTATTTTTGTTATGAATACAGACTTGTACAATGTTTATATTGTGACAATTTGCACATAAATATTTAATTTATGTCTTTTAAAAATATAATACACATGCTGTCATAAAACGCCTATTTACCTACCTACTATATTTATAGTTCTAGATTTAGTTTTATGAAAGATTGTTGACAATCTAAGAAACTCTAAAGGGAAATCTTTTAAGAAATCTTCAGATTTTAAAAATACCTTATCTATAATAAAAACTGTTCCGGGTTGAAATTTTTGCTGAAAACTGATACATGTAATTCGACGCGAGGAATTCATAGGGGATAAAATAAAGTCCGTGTCTCTTACTATTTTCAAGATTTCGAGGGCAAATCATCTTAAGTGAAGCCAAAATTTTCAAAATTTGGTTATGAATCAAGCAAATAGCGAGAAACACAATACCGCAAACCGGAGTTCGATATCGAGTTTAGTTTTTTTGCGGCATTAGATTTCCCTGGATTTAAGTCTCATTAGAATAAGCATTTAGTTTTGAAGTTTACCTACGTTTAAAGAATGTTTAAATTCATGTAATTAAATCAGAGCATTCACACATCTCACTTTTAAGCACTGTGAATTCTCGTACTTAGTTAAATGTAAACATAAATCAAAACTTTAAAACAAAATACTTATGTAAATGAGGCTTTAGTTGATCTAGAACTAATACTTATTTTTTTGTCTTTTAACTGGGCACATGAATTAATGCACGAGTGCATATTCGGTAAGAAAATCGCTTTATTTTTTAATTTCTTTTACAATTAAAACTTAAAACTAAATAAAACTAAATTTATATTTAACATAAATAAATATGTATTATTTACCTTATTAATTGTTTATTTACATTCAAAATGACAATTTTTAATTTAATGTCAAACTGACATATGACAGGAAAGTTTCCTTATTAATTACATTTAAGTTCCTCAAGCTACTAGTAAAAAATTTCCGCTAAAATTTTATATAACCATGTTACTCTTATTGTAATCAATTCTTCCATTGGCCGTTATTTGTGTCATGCGATTTTCAGTAATATGAATTTAGAACCATGAAAAACTTGATAATATTGCAGCAAGCGAGGATTGCGTTTAATAAATGAAAGTGCAAATTTTCTCTTACTTGTTGCACCAATTCGCCGCCAAAATGTGTCACTTCTCATTTATCTGCAAGTTAAATAACGAGAGAGTGCGAACTGATATAAATAAAATCTCGACTGAACTTAGTCAAAACATCTGGTAGAAACATCCTAGAGGCGCTACATTTGTGCCAAAAACGTGCGTGAAAAGTTGAAATCATGTAAACTACGCGTGCCAATAGAAAATATTTACTTTGTTGTCAAAATGATTCATTTCAATATATTATTTTGTGTTTTTAATACACAAAAAGTTATTTAGCATTTTCATTCAAAATATCTACGTATTGTTTTATAATTTATTTTAAAATATCCATATAAAATTTTGTTAAAATAAATACATAACAAGGATAGCTGTATTTTATAATTGAATATTGTTTTTCAACCGTCTTGTTATAAAAACAGTATTGTTTATATAATTTTAGCTAGTAGAAATATTTTACAATTTTGAAACTAAACAATAGTTTGGTATAAATCATAGTTGCAAAACTTAAACATGATAAGATATTGTTATAAATTAGTCATAAACTAATAAGTGATATTCGATTAGAATTTGTTTTAAATTATAGTTTTTAGTTTGCAAAAGGATGTATGGTTTACGCGTGTATTGAAATTTATAACTATTGGAAAGTTTAAATAATATTGTTTAAACTTAATCATAGTTTAAGTCTGCTTACGTATTCTAGCAAATTTAATATCCGGTAATAGAATTATTGTATATAGTCATCATTATTATATATAATCGATTGTTATTTTTTATACAAGACGATAAAATTATATTTTATCGACGAAAGAAAAGCGTTAATTCCCAAGCGACGAAGGAGCGAGTGAATTATTTTTCTCGAGTCGATAAATAATTTTATCGTCGTGTATAAAATTATATTTTTTTCTGTATCTGATGAAAGAAAGTATAGGAAAACCAACTTTAAAGTAAATGATTATCAAAACGAAATTTCGAAGTTAGTACTGTTTTTTATCATCCTACTATTTTTACAGAGGATGCAGAAATGTGTGAAATTTGCGAGGTGTACGTCTACCCTAAAATTTTACAGCGTTACAGAGGTGTATGCCTTCCACGTTTACTTTACAAGATTTATTTTTAAAAACCCTATTCAAATTGTATTATTGTAAAACGATGAACTCAGTAATTTATTAATATTATAGGGAACTTTTTAAAAATTTCGTCACGAATTTTTATAGATATGATGATAATGACGAAGATGATGATGAGAATTACAATAAAATACAAAATATGATTAATAATGAATTAAGATGAACATATAACAAGCCAAAATTTGTGCGTATAAAAATAAACATACCCACTGCGCATGACGAGCGACTTCTACCTTCCTCTGTGAGTAGGGTAAAAAGTTGTCGTCCGGATAACGTCTGGGTAATGATTCTGAACGTGAAATAATTTTGCTCCGGTAACTCACTCTATAATACAGAACGCCTGTATTTACCAGAGTGACCCCTGGGCGACACTCCGGCGTTGATTCTGAACATATCCCAGCTATGGAAAAAATAATTAGTTTCCCCCACGGTTTCCCCGTATGACCGGTATTGACAGTTTTTTTTATGATAGCTACTACCACTTGTTTTACTTTCAAGAAATTTAGTAAAAACTCTCATGTGTGAACAGGACATAATGGATCTAATTAACACAATATCTAAAAGCTTAAATTTGATCATCCCGATTTCGGTGAAATTTTCCATTTTTTCCTCTCTGGTTCATCGGGTGTTGACTCTTGCCGAACCTTGAATGCTGATTGTTTGTATGTTTCCTGTCAACTCTGTCACACATCCGGTGACCAGTAAAGCTACCTACCAGCCGTGACTCGAACAATGGAAGTGCGGCAACACTGTAGAATTTTTTACGATTACAGGTGTAATGTTTGGGAAATGTTTTTTTACACAGTTATTTATTTTGAATTGTTATGTTCTGAATCACGTTCTGAACACATGTAAGTTTAAAGTGGTACAATAACAATGGGAATTTGATCTGTTGAGCTTTATTCGGTTTTATTATTATTTAATACATTATAAAATAAGAAAACTGTAAAATACATAACAACTGTATAAGTTCATTATATTCTGCTGAATCCATTGTCGCAATCAGATTTTATATTTTCCCATCTAGTTCTTGATTGTTGCTGAAGTTATGAATTATTCAAAAAAAGTTGCATTTTGCGCCTTTTGGTCCTGTAAGTTAATATGCCACCAAACCCACTCCACCTCCTGCCGCCCCCGAGCGAAAAAAGTTCTATCATTTTCCTGCAAGTTTCATAAAATTCTAGTACCTACCTGCGATGGTTTGGCGCGAAGTTATACATTTTTCAAAAAAGTTGCATTTTACATCTTTTTGGCCATAACCTGACTCTTCTTTTCGTACCTACCAAAATCGTTGAATCTTTGTGAAATGGACTTTTAAAAGTAAAAGCAATAATTTGTGTGCGTTGAATGTCCATTGATTGCGTTTACCTACATAACTTTTCAAAATGCAGTTTTTTGAAAAATTCATAACTTTTCAGGAATTTACAGGAAAATGTATGAACTTTCTCGCTCTGTTGTTTAATTGTGTCTACAATTTTTTTAGCATACCGTACGAGCTGTCAAAGTTTGACATTTTTTGACATCAGGAACATTTTTTCTCTTATGGTCGTGGGAGGGGGTAGAGTAGATTTGGCATTACATTGACTTGCATCACATTAAAGAAAAAACTTTAAACTTTTTAGAACTAAAATATTCATTCCATTTCCACTAAATGCAAACGAGTTATGCCAGTCTGTATATTTGCCATGTTTTGTGTATTTTAATCCATTTGTGATTTAGGGGACTAACCTAAGATTTATTTGAACCTGGATTAAAAATCCATTTCAAATTTCATAAGAAAGCAACTTAATCTACAACTAGGTACATGATTCTAGTCTTGTCTCTATTAAGAACGAAACCCAAATCTCTCTAATAATCTTCGCGATCTCCCCTCCAGCCGGTCCTGGCGCCCAGCCAACTTCGATAACACTTGTTGAATTTGTACTACACGGCCTGAAAACATCGACGGTTGCGTGATGCCGGGTATTTTCGTTTTCGTGACATCGAAGCGAGCTGTGAATCATCGACTTTAAATCAATTTAAAACGACGGTAAAATCTTCCTGAGGTGATTGATTTATTGAGAGATCAAGTGAAGGTTAAGAATGAGGAGGAATAGATGAGTGATGAGTGAGCTTATCAGGAGAAAAAAAAAAGATTTTTAAGCTTTGGAACGAGTGAATATATTGTTATTAAGTTCTTGATTCTTGAGTAGGTACCTATCTAAAAAGAAACAAATTAATAAACAATGTTTTTGTACATACAGTCTTGATTCAAAATACAGTGAAGTCCGGATATAACGAACGTCTATTTTGCATTCAACATAGTTTGCTATATCCGACGTTGGCAATAAAGAGCAAGGCGCGATTTCTAGTTTTTAAATAAGAGCATCAGAAGAAAAAATACGATAAATCGATTATACATATTATGTCATGTCATTTGATAACAAATCTTGAACATTTTGAATTTTTTTTTATTTCGTATTTTTGTTCAACTGTAAATGCCTTACGCTTCAGAGATTTTTCACCCGTTGAAGAGAACAATGTTTCATACAGTGACGCAAGTATCTATATTACTGGTTGCGAGATTGGTAATGACTTCGTTTACGCACAGGATTTTATATTATAGGGCATTCCCAGACTTTTATATCTCAGAGTTTGTTATGTGCAGCATTTTTGAATGGCACAGGAACATAAAAGAAAAAATCTGCTGTGACCACCACAGTACTTCTCCGACCATAAATTTAACGTAGCCGGTGTCAAAGTGAAAATCGCAATGACACCAACGCTCTATTTTGGAATTCTTTTTACAATAGAAACATGAAATATTTACTAAATTTGTATTTAGCCTTAATAAATATGTATTATTTACCTTATTAATTGCTTATTTATACTCAAAATGACAATTTAACCAATTTTTAATTTAATGTCAAACATAATGACCGTAAAGTTTCCTCTTATTAATTTCAGTTAAATTCCTCAAGCTAGTAGTAAAAATTTCCTCTAAATTTTTATATAACCATGGTTACTATTATTATTCTTTGTAAGTGCTAAGTGTAAGTTTTACCTGACTATTTTCTAAATTATTCTCTTACGGTTTTGTGGACTATCATTAAACATCGAAAATGTTTTGGTGTAAAACAGACTTACCACACCCCTATTGCCAAATTATTTCGTTATTTAAACAGGGTATAATAATATTAAAACAGCAAATGTTTGCAATATTTTCATCAAATTAAGTACTAATTAACGAACTTAAAACTATATTTTTTGTATAAAGTGTACATATAAAATTTCAATCGAAAATTCTTACGCGTACGCGTTCTCAAGTTATTTTCGGACAGACAAACAATTTTGAAAATTATATTTTTTGGGTTCAGTAGGATCTAAAACGTGAAATGCTCGAACTGTCAAAAAATCACGATTAATACTTACCTAATTATATAGGCCCGGAAAGTAAAAATTATTATTGTACATTATAATTTTTTAAATTGGAATATTTTTTCATTAATTATTATTATGTTTTTCTCTACTGAGTATGATAACTTCGCTTATTTCCATTCGCGAAATCAACATAAAAATCAGTTAGCAAGAATAATATTTGTTCAAGGTATGAGTAACTCCACGTCTCACGTCTGCATTTAGCGATACCGCGAGTGTGACTAGCGTTCAACTAACCTCTAACTAGCGTCTGTTTATGAATTCAACGTGAGAACATTTGTGATAACGCGGTGTTTATTCTCTCGTACATTCCTAGTCGTTGACTTGCTGTAAAACACGTCGTATTTGTTCAAAATTAAAAATTAAGCCCTGTGCACACACCAAGAGTGACGAAACGATGAATTTTTTATTTGCATTACGAAGATTAATATTTGAACATGTTTAAAATTCAAGAGACGTCAATGTTACCTTTGATGATGCTTTTTGCAAGGTAATTAATTTTGTATCTGTATCTTTTAAATGGAAATTATTGTCTTAAGAATTTTTTTAGAAAGCTAAATATTTTTTATTTTTTTGATGAGATTGTATAAGTAAATATTTAAATTGACTCATACATAAATTCGTCAGACGTATAGTACCTAGATTGCATGGTAGCAAATTTCAAGTCAATATTTCAATATTAGTACCTCGAATATAATGATAGGAGTGGACACTAGGGCGGATGAAGTATGGCCTTTCTGTACGGGCCAGATCGGAACATGCATTCTATGACGATAAACAACGGTAACGATGGTAACGCACGGGGCCTCAAGTGATCTTCTCTCTCGCACAAACAAAATTCCACAAATTTACTGTATTGCTAAGATACGGTGTGTCCATTTCTGGTGTTTATATTATACTTTGTGATCAGTACCTACTAAAAAGGCGTACTAAGAATAAATAGTACAACACCAATGTAATGCCCGTGCCCGTACGCGTACTATGAATCCCGAATTAGGCAAAATGTTTTCAAAAAGTGATCATTTTTTGGAACAAAATACAGCCGCAAGAACAAACGTACAAGCTTGAAATTTTGTATATGTACTTCTAAATATAAAGATTGTGTACAATCCGCTATCTCAGTAATATATAAATATTTAGGTTTTTATGTCATCAACTGTTATTACCTTATAACATGCAAAATGTTTTGATAATAATTATAAACAACATAATACGTTAGTTACTTATAATACGTTAGTTACTTACGCTAGAGACAACCATAATAACATCAAAACCTTCCATAATATACAAACTGTCAACCAACTAATTTGTTTTAACATCGCTGTCGGTGATGATACGAATATGATGAAGCTTTAAATATAACGCGAATATATGCGATTTAAGGCCCCCTTGGATATTCAAAGAGACTCGGTTTCACCTCGTTGCTTAGAAACATCCTCGTTATTATAAATCTCATAATATTCTTGTTATATTAATAGCTATAATTTATTGTCAAAAATGGGTGTATTTTTAATGCAATTAATATTTTTTCCATTATTGAAAAATGTTTAATTTGGAGTTAGCGGACTATTTTAATCTCTTATGTACATAATTGTAAAAAAATCAATACTATATGTTGTACTATGCAGTCAAAATTTGTTCCAGAAAAATAGTCTATTTTTCGAGTTGAATTATATCCACTCAATAATGTTGTAACAATAATTATTAGCCAACCTGATAAATGTGTAATAACATTGAAATAATGGTTCTAATTGAAAATAAATTAACATTTACAACCGCTCATCTGGCACTAACTTTTAAACAATCTATAACAACTCACTAAAAATATCTTAATAGAATAACAAGTCATGTTTCTGATTGTTCTGTTGTAGACTGAAATATTTTCTCAGGAATCACAACTGCGTATCAGGTGATAAAGTATAGTAATTTGCATCATAATTTGTTTGGAATAAGCTTCATCATCGTTCAATAAAAATTTACTTTTATTTCAATTACAAATGAACTAACAATTCGCTCATTTAGTAATTGAATTTTATATGAATCATTATTGAACTTGCAACAATTTTTAATTGGAATTGAAATCAGTGCAATTATTGTTGGTTGTGTTAATAATAAAAGTTAAATATTCTTTGGTTATTGTCATACTGGAAAATATTGTAGTTTTTTTCTATGAGGTTATACAAATATTGTGAAATAGGTAACCTAACTTTAGAATTTAAAATCAATGACACTCTTTTATTATAACGTGCTTTATTGTTTTTAGATTTGTTTCTGAAAAAATTTTCCAGCACAATTTATCTTGTGAAATGTTAGATAAATTTCTTGGTAAGATTATTACAAATCTTATTATTGTTATGATAAAATAAAAATTATCTTAACAATAATATTGCAGTGATAAGAATTATTTTATTTTTATTAATTTATTTTATTCTTTATCCAACACCTCAATAACTGCTTAAATATTTAAAAAATATTAAGTTCGAACTAAAAAATTGTTACTATGGTGACTTCCTACAAGCAAAGTAACAATTTACCCACAAGTGGGTATAATTTTGATCAAAGCCACTAGTGGGCAAACTTTTACTTTGCATGTTTAAAATTACCATGGTTATGAAGCTTTTATTTACAGGTGTTGGATAAATAAATAAAATTTCAACTCTAAGATTGTTTTTAATATAGTATATAGTTGATATATAAATAAGGTACCTCTAGGTACTACTAAAAAAGACAAGAACGTTGTTATGTTTTCAGTTGAATTAATTATTTTTAATTTTACGGCTATAAAAATATAGATTTATGCCCAGTCCAGTTAGCAGTTACATTGTAGGTAGTAGAGTTGACGTTTTCTGTGAATTGTAATAAAATTTGTAGATTATGTTTTAAAAATACATATTCCGATATTAAATTTAAGTATAAACGGGCTTCTTAAAGATTGTAAAAAGTCCTAGTCGATCCGCTTTCCAATGTCAAAAACCTAATTCATCAAACGCTGACAATTCTCTTGACAAATTGATCTCGTTTGTAATTTTAACAAGTTCCACCTGTCCGTAATTTACACATGTCAAATTGGCCACGGACGATTTCCTCCGTACTAATCAGACGACAACATTGCATTAACTCTGGCGGTAAATTTAAACGTAGCACATGTGCAGCTTGATGAAATTTGAGGTTATCGAGTAAATGTTTTGTGTTTTATTTATAACGGGTTTATTTGATGTTTATACAAAAAAGATTTGGGACAATGCCAGATGGATGTTACGCAACAATGATGGAATTCTTGCTTACAAGAGAGAATTTTCACTTTGTGTTACAATTTTTGTAACTTTTTACTAATAATATTTTTGGCTGTAGATACCCTAACATATCCAAATATTATAGTTTGTTTGCTAGCATAATGTAGGAAAGGAGGTGAACCGAACCGGAACAGGAACGAAAACCGGAACGAACCTCTGCTTTTTAGTGAAGCTGGAAGCAAACCTGAACCGTTTATAGTTTTTTACATTGTATTGTAAGTGCGGTAAGTTTTGTTTTACAACGCGAGGTTCTAGGTATATTAAAGTATTTACGATACGATGCGATGTACCTAACGCACACATCATGTATTATATTTTTGGCCATACCTATTTGTTTAAAATATCGTATTTTCTATGAGGTTAAGTGAGATTTATTTGACATTTGTACTAAAATTTCCTTCTGTCAAGTAACCTTCAAACAACTGCCATTAATAATAATAATTTTGCCATAAGATTCATAAAAAAAAACAATTGGCTTGTCAATACACTAGAATATAATATTTATACAAATACAACAATAAAATACTGAATAGAAAATATAAAATACTTCAACTACCTACCTAACTATTGAAAAATTAATGAGTTCTTACCGCCTTCTAATTTGTAAACAAAACCTACTACCTTGGAAACAGAGCCATTAAACGCAACAAATGACCGATCGTGCAAAAAATAATTTGATTGGCGTAAATGAAATATTATCATGAAAAAACTTAGGTAGTTCTGAATTTAGGGATGCGAAAATTATAAATGTTGCAAGTGTTATAAAATCCAGTAGCTTGTTTATTCGTTGTAAATAAAGAATGATTGTTTTAACATAAATTTTAATACAAGGGAATGTACCTAAGTATAGATGTCGCTAGTAAATTTCACATTTAAAATTAATAATCTGCTTTATTTATTTCAGACACTATTGAACAATAAATTGTGTGAAGTAGGTAGTGTTTTTGTGAGCTCTGTTTTTATTACAATGCAATTTTTTGTTTAATGGCCTATTAAAGCAATAGAATTCGATGCTCTTTACAAACAATATTTATGGCATGTGTAAAATCATAACTACCATAAAGACGTCAACGATGTGTGATTGTTATTTTTACACTTCAGGAGGCCAAAAACCTCTTTTTCAGTACCATGCAAAAATAGCATTGTGTTTAGCTTACATAAGACCATGTTCACACAAGAATTGTATAAAGATTCTTTCAAGATTCTGAATCTTTGAAATAAATAATTCTAGTGAGAATTACCTGTTCAATTGCGGTGTCGCTATAAATTGAATCTTTAATGAGTCTTGGAAAGGAAGAATTTATAATTTATTGATTACTGCAAAACCGTTAATTTATTTATTTTCTTTGATTCAGAATCCTCAGGTGAACAGGACCCTAAACTAAATTAATTCCCGTTATTTTATATGAACTATAACTAGGTATGAAACAAATAAAAAATTATAATTTGTATGTAATTAACTTCTTTCAAATTGTTTGACGTCATTTTATTCTTATGACAAATAGAAGACTTTCTTTGGTACATATTAATTGTTTGTAGTGGGTAGACTTAATTGACTAATTTCTCAAAACTGTCACAATATGTTTGCACAAACAATATTATAATTATCCAATTTCACATATTTTCTTTTGCTATTATTCATTTCCAAACGAAACAAGAAAGCGTATCAAACAAATACTAAGTATTTTGTATAATAATTAAGCGATTTGTTGATATAATCCACTAAATCAAACTCTCGGTGTACCTACCTAAATGAAAGAGATTTATTTGCACTGGAATGTTGCCAAATTTCTCTTACATTGCTCCTAGGGAATTTTTCCCAGTTATGTTTATGTTTCGCCGCTGAAATTAGACAACTCCGCGCGTAGATTAAACGAACTAATTCTACGAGATTTTCAGTTTATATTTCAGCGTAGATTTCATGATTTCAGCTATTGTATCATAACATTTCAAGATTTCAACAAGTTGAAAGAATTTGTTTGGAAAAAACTACAAAAGAAATTCGACATGGTGACATTTATATAAATTGACTTTTATTTGTTTTCGGCTTGTTGAAAAAACGTAAAACATGGAGTATAAATTTATGTAGTTGACCTTCTAACAAATTAGACACCTTAGATTGTTCTTTGATGTTTGATTGAATATAATTTGCCATGACAGGGCTTTTTTAGGCCGAAGATCGAGTAAATTAGAATATTTTTTTAATTAACAGTAAGCTTGAAGAATGTTTGAGTTTCTATGTAAGGCCAACTATTTTTAATAACGGATTTCTCGATGACCGAGTGTATTTATGCACCAATTTATTTATTTAATAAAATTTATAATTACCCGAATTGTTATAAAAGTAGTGTTGTAAATGGAAATATTGGAAACAACGGAAATATTCATTTCTCAATAATATTTTGTTAAGAAACATAGACAGATACCTTTCATTCTTACTTAAATCTTAAATTATTGGCAAAATGGTTTCATAATGGCAATGTCATGGCAATACAATTTTGTGGCATAAACGTACGTTCGCAGACAGATCATCTGGGATTTAACTTAATAACGAAGTAAAAGAAGAAAATGTTGATGATTCTGAGATCTGAGTTTATTAAAGAAGAATTTAATATAGTGGAGGAAGTCAGAGTGATAATTCTTTCAATTTAGAACCACTGCAATACTTTTCAAAATGCAGTTTAGTCCAGTCAATTTAGATAAAAAGATCTGGAAAGTTTTTGAAAAGTATTTTTTTCTTTCATCCTATATGTTTTTTGGGGATGCTGAACACGAATTTTAGGTTTGTAACCACGTAACATTCCTGCTTAAAAAGTTATAAACGAAAAACCGTGGAAAACTGGGGTTTCTCGGATTTCCCTTGTATTTGATAGAGGGTTAAACTTTTTTGAAAAAATTATTACTTACATCAAATTAAACTAGAGAAAATTTCCTACATTTTTCATAGAAATGAATTCTTCTAAGATGAATAGTTTTCGAGAAAGTCGTTGCAATATAATTTTATGTCATTTTAAGTAAAACCGGAAATATTTCCGAATATTATATCACAAAAATATATTTTAGAAAATTTTTCATCACTAGTTAAAGTAATTAGTTACCATATATAATAAAACTTGAGTATACATACCACGCCATAGGACTATATTCAATAATACATTTATATTATGAGGTAAATTATGTCACGTTTTTAAATTCAATTCGTTTTTGAATCACAGAGAAAATTTATTCAAATATTTTCTCATCAAATCGTGTACAATTTATGCTACATCCAAAGGATGCAGATAAATTTAATATCGATGAAGAAATTTCACTTCCCGTTTTCTAGTTTAAAACACGTACAAAACATAATTTTTAAATTTTCAGTTTTAAGATTAATTACATATTAAAAATATTTAAAGTGCGAACACGCTTCTAAACTCTCAATCTTCCCACGGATGTATCCTAAAGAAAAAACCATTTAATAAATGATAAAAAAGTTTGGAAGTCATCCAAAGAAATAATAGAAAAAGATCATAGTCAGTTATTATCTTTGAAGGAGGCTGTTATTATTTCATTTACCTTTTTTTGTGGTTTTTAAATAATTGTTTTGACGTAACTTTACAAAGAACAATAAAGTTTCATCATCGAATCTTTCGGAATCTTCGAACTCATTTGATGTAGTTTGTTTTTATTTTCCAAATATACAAACGACGGTTCATCTTCTTTTGATCACTAATTTGTAAATTTGAATCTGTCAGATAAAATTTTAATTTCGGTGTTAAAATAAATTTACTACACTTTGCATGTTTATCAGCTTTGAGGATTAAATATTAATCACAACAATAAATAAATTTTCTGGCGCCGGTCTTATAAAATTGAGGGCGGTGTCTGCAATACACAAATTTTACATTTTATTCGTAATAAAATGAGATTACTATGTGTTTAATGGAAATTTATTGACTCTGTAAACATAATCAGTGTGGTATAAATTTTATAATATGAGTCTTTGCATAACTTGTACTTAATTTTAATTTAATTGGTATCGCCTGCTTAGCTTGCCACAGTCGTGTTGGTTTTAATTTCTAATGACATAATGAACACAACAACCATTGTCAAAATTTAACTATTGTTGAAAAAGTTACATTATGGCGTAAATAATGAATATGTTAAAAAAATTAATATTTTTGGTATTATAGCAACGGACAGGAAATATATTAATTTCAGAAGAAAAATATTTGTCATGTATCACTAATACCATGGTAATTTCTTACTGCCCGAGGGCATAATGTAGTAAGTATCTGTTCCACAACTTAGGACAAAAATTAAAGGGTATATATACCGAGGTATGTACGACGTACTCTTATCATGAAACAAAAATAATTTTTTTTAAATTCGCAAAGTTAAGGGGAGTCGATCCCAAAATGCTGGATTTCACTGTGCAGCTTGTTACACATGAATCAACAAAGAATAAAATTATTAATTTAAATAAATAAATACTACTCTTTATGAGCTATTTAATTCAGAAAATTAAATTACAAATGGTTCAATACAAACCGTCAAAATAGCGAAAAACGATATTCAGTTTTTCCCTTAAAACTGGTTTCAATATTAGGATTTTTTAAACAAATGAGATATTTTTAAATAGCTAAAGGTTGTCCTCAATTACGTCTAATGCCACTTTTTTAAATTTTTTGTTTAAATATGTGATAATATACGTATAAATAACTCACAAAATAGCTAAAATTGGCGATGTTTAGCCATGAATATAAAAAAATAGAGTACAAAAATGAAAAATGTGGCATTAGACGCAGTTGGAGACAACCTTTATCTATTCAAAAATGTATTTGTTTTTCTAAAAAAGTTAATTTTTACTTCAATTCTATGGAAAAAACTAGACGTACTTTTCACCATTTTTATGCCGGGAGTGAACCCCCTTAAGGGTGGTTTACTTCACGTATGTACATTAAGTATCACTGTTTTGTTGGTGTATTTGTTGATTTGACATTTATTTGTATTAGATATTATATAAACAATTACTTTCATTGTAGAACATTCGAAAAAAATTATTAAAAATAACTACTGACCAGTGGCCAAAAATATTTGCTTGCAATACGAATTTTCTTGCGAATTTTAAAAAAATTATTTTTGTTTCATGATAAGCACGTCGTACTGAATATACCCTTTAATATTTTGTCCTAACTTGTGGAACAACCTGTATTTGTACGAAGTTGTGAATGACCCGGTATATCTATACCGATGACTCACAATAAGTCTCACCCAATTTGAGTAAAAGATAGACAGATAATGTATCTATAATGTATGGAAATTATTATGGTAATAGAGGAAAATATTACTGTCTTATTTCGATTTGATAGGTATTTATTTTCCAATAAATGACATAACTGGAATATGGAACTTGGTTTTGAGGTAATAATAAACCTATTCGTCGTATAATACAGCTTCAGATATCTTCTACTAAACCCACTAACCCCAAAAATCTAATTTTAAAATCCTCCCAAATCCCTTTTCTGTATAAAGTATCTTTCCTTCTTGCTTTCTTACGTATTCCTGCGGAAACCCATTTTAAAGAAAATCGTAGACTTTAGTAGAGTTTCCCGCCGGCGGCGTCGCTCCTATCGACCGACAGTCAGCTGTCACAGTCGCGTGGCTTGCAGGAAAATGTGCTTGTGCTCCTGATTCGCATTTGTTTTGTGTTTTGTTTCGCAAGCAACGTGATCTTCAGGTATGTGCCGTGCCATTGTTTCACACTCAGTTGTTTCGTTGTTTATTAGGTAACTAGTTACAGTGAAATTAGGCGGTGTTCGTTTGTTTTGGTTTGTGATAGGTTAGGTTTCTTTTTGAGAATGTTTTAATTGGTTGTGGATGTTAATTGAAGCACGGATAATTTATGTAGAAAATTTAAGTTTACGTGTAAACTGTGCCGAAGAAAATTTGTGATGAGTTGTTTTTAAAAGAAATAGGTATTTATGTTTTAATATTTTGTGACAACATGTGTATTGTGTACAAACATTATTTATTTTTATTTCTTATTTAGATTTAGATATTGTGTTATAACGTATATAACATAGGTATATAAAGTTTCATACGTACAGGTACAGACTGATTAATAACTTTGTACATAGTTTATTTTAATGGTATAAGTAATATTCAACTGTCTGATCACGATACTGGTAGAATTCGCAATTTTTATTTCCATGATTTTTAATTTTTTGGGCCACTGTGTTATAAATTTACTATTATTGCCTTGCATAATTTATTAAAATAGTTTTTTTTTATTCTAGTCATAGTTGGTCAGGCACCCATTATACAATCTTCAATCCAGTTGGTACCTACTAAAAATGTTCTCCTGTCCACTGTCCTTAAATTTACGAATTTTAAGAAAACTGTTTTTGTTCCATGATCAGTAAGTCAAATGCAACACCACAAGACGCAAATCTAGAAAATTGTGTAAATGCTCAATGCTGGTTTATAAAGGCTGTAATCGGTTACTTGTTCTGTATTATGTAAGATGTGTTATGTGAATGTGTTGTTCATAATCATTTCAATAACTTGCCGACATAACTGTCTGAAATGGATCCGTTTGATGACTGTTGGATCTGCAATGTTAATTAACAATAATTGTAGCGAAATTTAAAAATACTCATCAACATGTAAACAAAGGTCCACAAAAAACAAACAAGACTTAATTGTCATTGGTTGGAAAAAGAGTGAAGTTGAATGTTTGTAATGAAATGTCTTTATACTGAGAGTATGACTTTAGTGAAATTGTATTTGAATAAAATAATATGTTTTGGAAGACATGACAAGTTACTGAACTTATTATATACCATATACCATTGTAATTATATGCTCGAAAAAAATTTAAAACAATAGACGGCGACCATTTTTTCAAAATGGCGGGCGAAGCTCCAGTCCAATCGATTGAGACTTTTAGTATATTGTTGATAAAGGTACTGGGAATGTGTATACCAAAATCCAGCTTTCTACTAATTTTTTCCACTAAAAAATCTAATTTGACTGGACTAACGTTTTGACTATTGATAATTAAGTTCAAGAAGTTTAGTAAAGTCACTCATGTGTTACAAGACAATTTTGATCGCGTTTTTGCAGATTCTCTTACTTTTCCATCAAAAATAATAATACAAACTTGTTAAATGAGCCCATTATCAGCACGGATAATTTATTTATCCTGGCATGTGATAATATTGAATGTGTATCCATATACCGCTTGTATATTTGGTGCGGCAAAGTTAAACAACGATATTGTTTACTTTTACGAATATAAATACATCGCGAAATTTTGATATTTCGGGAAAAAATACCAACTTCATTGATATATTTGATATTAATGGCGCATGGCATACAATATGCCGACTATTCCATTGCAGCTAAACAAATATCCACTCGTAAATTATTATTTCGACTGAAAATTTTAATCGCACAGATATAAGAGAAATTTGAAACTGTAGTTCTGTGGCGTCCCAGAAATTTTAGCCAGGAAGATAATTTTATTTTTGTTTTGATTGTACCCATTCAACAAGATTAACTCCCAATTATAGAATGGTAGATGTTATTGTAGTGGAATTCAACCACTTCGACCGATTCGTCTTGGTGCAATCAGAACCTCAATCCGTGCGACGATCTTTGAAATTCAAAGCGGCAGCGGAGAGATTCTTATGCAGCCAGGTCTACATTTAAGACGATCAAGTGGTCATTTTAAAGCATCCTAGTGCGATTTAATCATTTAATTACAAGATGTTTTTACAATTTGAAATTTTGAATTATCTGCCTACCAATGAAAACAAAAAATAAAATAGTTGAGTGTTAATGTCAAATAAATTTTTGAGTTTTTATTAATATTATATCTCGTATTATATTAATAAAATAAAATAGTAGAGTATGGCGAGAGGTCATGTATTGGCTACATCAGATGTTTTTTAGCCAGTTGTGAACATTTTCGACTATTTTAAACATAATTAATCAATATGCAATATTAAATCCACGATTTCTAATATTGAAATCCAAAAATTAACTCTTTCCCCATGCCACTGTTTTCAGTTTTACTATGTTTTGCTCGACACATTTATTACTAGTCAGAGATGTTGATATGATCAATAAAATAATTTATTATTATGTGCTACAGCAGAAGTTATTATATTTGAAACACTGGTTTCGTGCAAACTTTAAAGCATTGTTTTGAACACCCACTATACATATTTTATGACGTTATTATTGTAGTGGTTAAATATTTGGAAATTTTGGCGCAATGTCAAATAAATAACAATAAATTCTTGACATATTTGTAACGTTAGACATTGAGGAAAATGCGAATATTATTGGAATTTTCAAAACTTCATTTCACGGAAGAAGTAAAGTCAGTAAAACCATTACCCATTGCCGTGAATAATTATTTTTATGAAGCAGAAAGTTGAGTGCGAGACGTGAACGATTGTGGTTCTGACAACTCAGGTTCGAATCCAGATAGGTACATATTCTAGTTTAACAACAAAAAAATCTTTTCTGTGATGTACTCGATACTATAACAATCATGATCATGATTACCCATGAATAATTGACAGTTGGTACACGCTGTGCTCTGTGTAAACGCACACTGTTTAATACAGGGTGATTCACAACTAATATTTACCTACGAAACTTATACTGATCGTGGAACAAAAATATTTTTTTAAATTCGTAAACTTAAGGGCAGTTTTCACAAGAAGCACATAATATTTGAAACCACTGGAGGGCACAAAATTTATTAATACCTAGAATAATTTTTAAAAACACTTGGAGTCAAAGAAATAACATTTATGGATTTAAGTTTTTTTATTTATTCTTAAAAATAAAATATACCTAATTCAATTTTTTCTGTTTATTATTTTGTGTTTTAATCACTATTGGTCAAAATACAAATATATAATATAACTAAACTTAACGATGGGAACGAATAACGATCTTAAATAAATTAAACTTATTGACTATGAACGCTTAAGAGCGCGGACCAAAATTATTATATCTTGACGCATTCATAGTCGATACACCACTGTCTTATTACAAGTCAGATTCCAAAACCTACCCATTTCGAGGGTGTAAAGGAGTTACAAAATTAAGCAATTTAACAGCTTGGATAGATAACGTTCGGCCTTACAGTCAGCTAGCTCTTCTCACGGCTCTTCTTAATCGACCTGTCTACGTTTTTTCCTAATTCCTAGAATACTATCGATTTTACTTTATTTTCTATTCCACACTTTTTCCCACTACTACAACTACCTTAGACGAGCCCGAAACTCGTACTTTACCGCACCCTAGTTATGCAATGTCGTTTTTAAATCGAAAAATACTGTAAAAGTGTTTTCGTCGCGAGTAAACTGTTAGTTTGTTATTGACAATGTTTTATAAACATTTAATAGAGAAAGAATGGATCTACAGATGTGCCTTTTTAATCGTGTAAAGTTTGCATAAATTTGAAATTTTTATGAATTTTTCGGAATTTTTATAATCTTGTAGGTACAACTTTTTAATAAAATTTTAATTGATTAATTAACTGTTAATTGATCCTTTTAGTATATAATCCTTGTTGAAATAAAAAATTTCCATTCTTGTTCTGGCCACAAAACACTTGCTACGTTAGTACAATTTTTAGCAGATAGACGGAGATCTTAACTAAATTCCTAGAAGTGAATAACTTCTAAAACAACCTTGCTCATCCCTGAAAAAATGTAACTTGCAATTTAAAAGCATTTGACCTCGAACTAAAAAAAATCACCTATGGCGCAATATAATTATATCAATTCTAATTTCTAATATAATAAAAATATGTATATTTACCAACACTAATCTATGCCCAGCTAGAAAGGGCGCAATTTCTTTTTTCGCACCGGACGCGGTTTTGTCTTAGACACGGCCCTGGATATATTATTCAAAACGTTATAGGCAAGTTCCTCTATTAATCAAACATCTCAAATTATGACACAATGACCAACACTTAAATATATTTATAAACTTTTCAGATAAGTTACTTACCCTCTAACCTAATTCATTCAAATAATTTACAAACTCCACTAATTCATCTTTCTATTTCTGTTTCAATTAAATCACAAACATCTCTCTATGTATCAAAAACATGTGAGCATCAGACGCATTACGATCAACGATGGCGTGGCGTGCTAACTAGAGCAGCCGCCAATAGCAACAGGAAGCTAAAAACAAAAAATCATCGCAGCGGTAGCGGCACTAGCCTACTTGATGCATGCATGTTGTGTAAGAGAAGGAAAGTTGGTGTTTATGTTTGTTGCTTGAAAACGAAAGTGATGATTTCTACATCGTTCTTGATTGTAGAGCAAAACGTTTAGAATATATTATATGGAAAATATAAAAATTCATTAGATGAAATAGTTATTTGTATTCCTAACCTAGGCTACGAAAAGCCCATTTCCGAGAGAATCTTTAGGCCGAGGCTAAAAAATTCTCGTGGACACTAAATACATTTTGCAGACTACAATGCATATTACAATTAAAAAATCTGCTGTGGCCACCACAGTACTTCCTCGATTAAGTTTTACTAACTTGCTTTCGTAATGGCTTTAATTTTATGCTTCATTGTACTTTTAAATAACATAGGCGGTGTCAACGTGACATTTGTCAATGTCAAAGTGACAGCTGTTAATGCCAAAGTGACAGCAGTCATTTAGTGACGTTTAAAATTAGCAATTGCATTTATTATTAGATATAATACGAGACAAATGTAAATTAAATTAAGTAGGTAATAATATTGATCCGGATTTGAACCCACGGTCTATGTAAGTAGAGCCAAAAACTCTACCGTATAATAAATTGTCAACTGTAATTACACAAGAGCTTTTGATTTTGCCGGATAAATTTCTGTTTGTATTGAAACCTTGTTGCCTAGCAATTTGAAAAGAAAAATAGTTTAAATAAAATCACTACACAGTAGGTGGAATGATTTTATTTTAAAACAATTTTTCGAGTCAAATTACTGTCAGGAAGGTGACAAGGTTTCAGATGTCAATCAGAAATTTGACATTTGCATTTTCGGCAAGAAAATAGAAATGAATAGAATTATTTTTACAATAGAAACTTCAAATATTTACTAAATTTGAATTTAACATTAATAAATATGTATTATTAACGTTTTTAATTGCTTATTTATACTCAAAATAACAATTTAACCAATTTTTAATTTAATGTCAAACTGACATATGACAATAAATTTTTGACTTATTAATTACAGTTAAGTTCCTCAAGCTACTAGTAAAAAATTTTCACTAAATTTTTATTTAACCATGGTTACTATTATTGTAATCAATTCTTCCATTGGCTGTTATTTGTGTCAAGCGAATTTCGATGGAATATTTTTTTTGATAGGTAATTTATCCATTTGGAAATTTATTTTAAAGTGGAAAATTTTACGTAGGCATAAACAATGCTAATTATCTCTGTCGTTAGTCAACGAATAATATCATAAAACACTTGTCTACGCGTTTAAATACTAGTAATTAATTTGGAAATCAACTGCTGTATTAATTAGCACTAAACAGAATAAAATTCTAATTTGTAGTAGTTATTGTATTCTCCTGGTGTCTAATTAATATTAATCAGTCATTATAATTATGATAATAAAGTAGGAAAATTCAATGAAACTTGACTTATTTATAAATATACAGTAATTTGAAAAGAACAAAAAAGTTGGTTTTCTATTTATATTAATATTTACAATAATACTATCATAATGGAACAATATGATAGAAAACATATTAAGTAAAATAAGTAAATTAATATTTCATGCCAGAATTATTTGTATAATAGGTTATATTTACTATACCCGATGTTTTAATGGTGTTTGGCACGAAACGATATATTTTCTGAATGGGTAATATCATTCAAACATAAAAAATATGCTATTTACGAAATAATCGCGATTGTAATATGAAAGAATGAATATGAATGCATTAGAGTATTATTCGAATCAATATTACTAATAGAATTCTATTCAAACGATAAAAGCAAATTGTGTCATTTACCTTACTGCTTCTATTGTTTAATAATGCTTATTTGTGCCATAAAATCTGCTATAGAAAAATATAAAATTTTGTTAATATCAAAGTTATCGATTTTATAAAAGAAAAACAAATGCTGTTTTCACACTTCTATAATGTATACTCAATTGTATAAAAAAATTGTATATTAGGTTATAATGAGCAAAAATAAAGCTTTATGTGTTGAGATATCTAAAAATTTAGAAAATAATAACTTAAGAGGAATTTTAAAGATAAGATTCACGTAGATTCATGATACATTGGAAATATTATTGTTAAGGAGGTTGGTGACCCATTCAGTGGCGTATCCAGACATCAGTTTTGGGGGGCGAATATGAAAATAAAAATATTTTTGATAAAGTAAAACAAAATTTGCTCAACGCGCGTTGATTGATATCATTGTAAATCGTTTAGTTGCGGTGATATATCTTAACAACAATTACTAATTCACTAATAATAAAATGCTTGGCAAGCTTACATTTTTTAAAAATAACTTGCAAATGGTTTAGAACAAGTACACAAAATCTTCACGAACTTATTTTTTAAGATTTATAGGAAATATGAATACAAGTTCTATGAATTTTTCATCATTTTATCATATAGTTTAAAGTATGCAAAACAAGGATTTACTGAATTGCCATATTAGTCCATGTAAAACAAGCGTAATTTCAACATTCAATTACTCAAAAACTGGATAGATGAAAATTAAATTATTTTTTTAAAATCTCAATAGTGTAATAAAGGCACTGTATAAATTTTAGCGTCTCGTATGTTTTAACTATGGTCACCAACCTCCTTAAGGTTGTGCTGAAAACCAAAAACAAATAATAAGAAAATCTGGTGTGATCAACAAACGACTTTCCTATACACAACTGTATAAGCACTCGTTTAATTACTACACTTGACACACGTTTGACAAAATAGAATAACTGACG
This sequence comes from Agonum fuliginosum, assembly GCA_947534325.1. Lineage (NCBI taxonomy): Eukaryota > Metazoa > Arthropoda > Insecta > Coleoptera > Carabidae > Agonum > Agonum fuliginosum. The sequence continues at coordinate 47,537,252 of OX384029.1, forward strand.
CAACTGTCTAAGTTAGTTTGTTTACAAGCAACTATGTTTATTGAAATGTTTTTTATTAAGAACCTAACGAAATCTAATTTTAAAACACCAAAATATAAACATTTACCGAAATACTACCCAATATTTTCTCTCCAGCCTGTATGTTTAGCTCTCCTAACAGGTGTTCCATTAATGAACATTCCAATGAGAGCAACAAGGACACAAAATCCACTCTTCTTTAAGTGAAACAAAGACAGCACTTTGCATTAAGTTAATTGAATTGAAAGAGCGAGGTAGACATATCTCGAAACTCTATGACGGATAAGGATAGAGAAACGTGATGCATAATAAATGAATGTGTGTGATATCATCTGTAGAGAAGGATGGATAGATTGTGGGTTAAAGAGAGTAGAAAGAGAGGGGACATGGGTCGATATATACAGGTGTAAAAAAATAACGCAGTTGAATTATTTCTATATAAATGAATAAAAAAATTATATATGTCGTGTGTTGAGTCACATGTAAACACGTCATATGGTCAGTCATACTATGCAAATTTGTATGAAATATTGTGTTATTGTGTAATAATTTTATTTTAATTTTTCACTTTTCTTTGTAAGTGCGAGTATGATGAACTATATAATAATATTTCTTAACAGATTTGCACCTTAAGCAAATAAATGAATACAAAAAAACAGTAGATTATGTATTACGTTATTACGGTAAAACAAAATAATACAACATTCTTATTCAAAAATACTATTCAATATAATACAATTCATATTGTAAAGTAGTAGGTATACGTAACAAAAACAGAAGATTTACTTAAATATGTTTTTTCCTAATTCCTAGAATAGTCTCGATTTTACTTTTTCTTCTATTCCATTCCCTTCCCCGCTACTACAGCTGCCAAAAACCAGCCCGAAACTCGTACTTTGCCGCATTCTATCTATACAATGTCATTTTAGTTGAAAAATTCTGTAAAAGTGTTTTCGTTGCGAGTAAACTGTCAGTTTATTATTGCTCAAGATCATGCTTTTTTAAACATTTAATAGAGAAACAATAGAACTATACAGATTTTTAAAATATATTTCAACCATGAGATATACCCGTGTAAAGTTTGCATAAATTGAAAGTTTTTATGAACTTTTCGGAATTTTTATAATCATGTACAATTTTTTTAATTAAAACTGTTAATTCATCGTTTAAGTATATACCTAATCCTTGTTGTACTGGCCACAAAACACTTGCTACGTTAGTACATTTTATGTTGGATTTTAGGATGTAGACGGGCCTCTTAAGCAAATTCAATACTAAAGTGTTAAGTGAGATGTGATCATGTCTGAACTACTTAATTGACATCATTTTCATTGCATAGATAATAGTTATTTATAATAATAATAATATCAATTTATTTAGCATTGCTAGTAAATACAAATATAACAATACATAAACATTTCTAGTAAATACAAACAAGTATGTACCAAACAAGTACGTAAACGTAAAAAGTGTTTTAGAAGACGAATCTATTTACTGACGAGGCCTAAGCCGAGTTTTTAAATTAGGTGAGTCCTCTAAAACTCAGTTTGTGTACGTGTTACATACATACAATTTTTTTAGTTATGCCCTCCAAATTTATTTAGTAACTATTCAAAATTGTTCTGAAATATTACTTTAAAATAAAATTAAATGGTATTTCTTATTTCAAATTAGTTTAGGTCCTACGTTATTTTAAAGGACTGGATTCCCTAAAATATTTTTTGCGGATGCGGTCTCAAAACAATTCGCAAAGTAACGATTTTAGAGAGCATAAATTATGTAGCAAGGTATACACATGAAACAAATATTAGGATCATTGTGTCAACTATTTTAGCTGATAAAAATTATATTAAATTTTCTAATACATTAAATATAATGTATACCTATATCTTGATAAATTTTACATTCAAGAATATGTGGACAAGTTAAGTACCTATCTAATTTATTGATTGTAGAAATAGGAATTTATTTATATTTATGAACATTTTTGTAAGTTCATTTCAAATCGTTTCAAATTTATTCCAAAATAGAAACCGTTAAGTATTTTACAAATTTAGAATGAATCATGTCAATAATTTTTCTTGTATAACCACTTAACGTAAATTCATCACGTTTTTTATTTCTTTAAATGGTGTCCAACTTAAATGTTAATTTAACTAAATATTTTCTATAAATTTAAAAACTTTTAAAGTAAATATTGGATCAAACGGTGTAAAAGTTCGTTAGAAATTTTACGAGGCCAGTAATCCCAAAAAAAATCAGTGGGGATCTTCGAGCTCTGTCCATTGCTGACCGAGTGGGAAATTTATTTTCGTAATAATAAAGGTTGCAGGTGCTCCCCTGTTAATCTTGAATTATGGCCCCCCCAGAGCTGTAAATATTAGCAAGAGGGGGGACGTGACGTCATGTCACCCCAACACACGAACAAGTGAATGTCGATAAACGTGTGTAGAGAAACTAACGAACGAGTAATTTTTTGACGTAATTTTATTAGTGAAGCAATTTGTTCTGAAATTTGATTTCCATGTTGTTTAAATGCTAAATTGGTGTCGTTTGTGTGACTTGAATTTATAAGATTAATAAATGGGAAGAGAAATTGGGCTGTAATAAACTGACTACGATATAGTTTTTAGTTTTCTACTCAGGGTTTAATTTCATGATTAAATTTAAAACATTTTGCAAAAATAAACTTGTGAATATAGAATTTTTTCATTTTGTATTATTAAAAATTTCAAACTGAAATTTAACCTGAAGAATCATTAGTGAATCGATAAATGCAATTTATAAATTTATCAATAATTAACTTGGAGCTAATTGTATCATTTAATAATCCATTTTATCTACGACCATTGCATAATACATTCGTGAACCTACATAATGCATTATGTAGGTAACTTTTGTTAGATAAACCCCTATTGTATTATGAGTCCATTCATCTGTCATCGTCATCACACACCAAAATGTGAGGTTAGGTTAATATTTTAATGAATACAAATTTGTAAATAAATGTTTTATTTAAAAAGTCGTAGATAAAACGTCGAATTTGACTCGCACAAATGGCTATAATTCACTCGGATGATTATACACTCGCTTTTCATCTCATTCTCTTGAATTATAATCTACTTTATGTGCTCGTAAAATTATATACCTACCTACATATACGTTTATTAATATACAAAAATTAATTCTTTCTTTTAAAATCGATAATTTATTAATCGAAAATTGTTATAGAAAGATCTTTTTAAACAGTTAAAAAACCCATTGACTGCAAAACAATATGTAAATGTCGTCTTTTTCGTAATTTTTAGAAACTATTTGTCAAATTTTATGTTTTCTTTTTTGTAAATTATAATAATCTTTCATGTAAAATCATTGTAAAATTTGAAATCAAATCAAAATGATTTATTGTAACATGTTTTTTGTTTGTTTTGAATTTGATAGCAAGAGATGCTCCTTGAATATATTTTTTAACCTTTCTTTATTTAAATTACAATAATATGAATATTTCTGTAATATATTTTTTTGTTACAGGTACGTACTCTGTGTTATTCTATCATTCTACGATTTTCGCTTCAGTGATTTTGCTACAACCGGAAACAATTTGTAAGTTGAATTGTTTTGATATAATCACACAATATTTATGTAGCGTTTAATTTGTTTTACCTAAAACATACTTTAAATTATGTTGTTTTAAACGTTTCAACGTTTGACTTAGACGCGATATCCAATTTAAAATATTTTCTTTGTTATGTCGCCTAGTAAAGGAAAATTTTACACGAGGAAAAATATGTAATGAAGAAAATTTTAATTATCTGATGCTCTGTGGTTTATTGTAATTGGATAATCAGAAAGATTGTCGATATAAATGCAAATAAAACTGTTTTAATGTATAATTTTTTACATAACTTTATAATATGTAATTTCGCGGAAAATCATTTCATAGTGTAGTCATAATTATTTTATTACATAGCTAGCTAAATATTTTATTGCAAATAGTCTATCTAATAATAATTATAATTATTATTATAATATTTTTATTATTCGAATAATAGCTTTGGTTTCATGCTGGCAATAATAGTTAACCTAGTGTTTTAGTAAAACTATATTCCGTAAATAAATCGTAGCTAATCGTAAACGTTACTGAAAATGGTCTTCTGTTTTCAGAAGTGGGATATTAACAGCACGAAATTTCAGAAGTTAATTTTAGTAAATTTAAATATCGGTTTCGGTTAAAAATCACATTCTGGCACCAAAAATTGCGGTTAACCGATTTTTTTAACCAGTTAAATAAACGGGTTTCTTTTCCTGTCTATTTTGCATATTCAAGCTTTGTTGGCAACATTTTAAAATTTGAAGTTACTTCACTTACTAATAAAAGCTGTACAGTGGCGGGCGAAAACCCTCTTTTTTACAAATATATTACAGTTTTACAAATATGGGTATAATTTTTCCCCCTCAAACATAAATTATTATTATAATTATATTTAACAAAGCAATAAACGCTATAGAATAGCGTGCGCAATCAATGTTTTGACTGTTTTCTGCCATTAATTTATGTAGGTTAGAATCTCTCCCTCAAAATTGAAACATTTCCAGATTTTTGACAGAATAATTAAACCTTCCCTGAAAAACTGAAACAAAAGTGAAAGATAGGTGTCAGGCGCGTCGATATTTCAGTTCTCCGACGTACCGACAGGCGTCAATCTCTTTCAGTTTCAGTAAATAAACAGTAAGGAACCGCTGCAGTCTGTCAGCGAAGTATGTCGCGGTAATTGGCAGTTAAGGAAGAAATCAATTTCGATGATTTTGATTTCCGTTATACACGAAATAGCGTCCTGGAAAATTGCAAAGTTTATTTTGAAAAATAACAAATTGGAAACGATTGGTGTAGATATAACGACATGATGAATAGAAATTGATATTTGTGTGATCCCCAACACGCCGAATAAAAACGATGAATATGAAATGGAATCAAAGTGTAATTTAAATTAATTTTTGAGCCGAAATCATAAAAGTACATGGATATAGCTATATACAAATAGTTTAGAAATGCTTTCTACTGAAAAATATCGTACGCAGAATTATTTTTTATTAACGTACAATGCTATTTGTAGACAGAGCTGAGTGTAATTAATTACTTCAGTAATTAAATTACTTTTCTATATAAAGTAATTGTAACTGAGCTACTTTTAAAACACAGTAATTGTAATTGATAATTAAACAAAAATTATAAAAGTAATTTTAAAAAAGAATTTTTTTTCAATTACCAATATTTAAATTACATTCACATTTTTTATTGTTTTTTTAAAGAAGGTAGTTTTATTACTTTAATTTGTTCAATTACTTATAAATATAGGTACGTTTTAAACTTACATATTTTTTATTACTTAAATTTTCATTGTATTAAAAAAACATGTACCGTAAAGTGGGGCTACTTTGTGACGAATTTGGAAGTTTTTTGAAAATATCTCATTGGCTATTGGTCCAAATGCTTTAAAACTTACATGGATGGAAAGATTGAACCTTCTGCTTTCATTTGCTATACGATTTGTTAAAATATATGTTGCACAAAAAAATATATTCGCATAATAAAGTGTCACCATGTAACCCCATATGCTGGGGTTACTTTGTGATGTTCATATTTTTCAATGATAACTTTGTGCAAACGCAAGTATGAGACAAAGTAACCCCTGGGTAACATAGATAAAACTAAAATACGAAGTTAGGTTAGGTTCTCTTCTTCAACAAATGAATTTGTTTACAAACAACAACAAACATTTAATACATAAATAACAGAACTAAACCTAAATAATAATAATTTACAATATTATTAATACGATTACCTATTTCACATACATATTATCAACATTAACAGATTAACACAATATTTATACAAACAGTTTAGGTATCATTTATTTACTAAAATAAAATCATACAATATTTTAAGCACAATTATTATTCTTATATAGAGGAATGAACTAAACCATTGAAACTTTGTTAGCGCTTAACTAAGAATATTTAGTTTAACGCGGAATGACGAGAAGTTATTAAAATTCATACCATCTTTGTAAAATTCGATTATAAATCCTTTGTAAAATCTTATAATCCAAAGTAAAATGTTTTTAAAATTTGAAAAATATTAGTACTTAAAATCATTTAGACCCCCAAAAATCCTAAATAAAATCTTATAAAATCCAAAAAATCTTTGTAAAATTCGTAAAATCCGATCTTAAATCTGTAAGTTCCATAAAATCTCTATTATTAATCTCTATATGTAAAATCTTTGTACACTAAATATCGAAGTGGTTTATCCCTTGTGAGAGGCAATGGCCTTTCTTTTTTCAGTTCATTCTTTTTGACGTAAGTATTTCATATTCCTTATACAGGTGATCATAAATGATAATGACCGTGCCACATCGTTCTGATTTTATTTTTGCCACCTGGATTTGATTGCTAGTAAACTATGATCACTACCTAACCTAAAAATGTGCAAAAATTATTGTTTTCTTTCATTATTAATAAATAATACTGATCTTCACTTGCTTTCATCTTTCCTTTAAATGTCAAGAGATAAATTAAAATCCCAAATTTATCGTAATGACACTACATAACGTTCGTTTCACAAGAAATTTTCTGCGGAACATAGTTTTGATAAAAATTCGGACTTCTCCAAGCCACGTGCCGGTCAATCATTTATAATCACTTTGTACAATGTTTATTATAAAATTAGACAATATTGAATCTATACTTATGTATACAGTACCCAGTTTTTGTGAATTGGCAATTGGCGTAGTTAAATATTTACAACCACTAAACCTCAAGAGCTAAACTCGTCTAACCATTTAAACGTTTAAAAATGCCAATACCACACCTCTAATTAATGCTCGGGTCATTACCTCTCGATTCTATGACCTCATCACCGGAAACAGAAAACAACCAAACAAAACGAAACTCACAACAACCATGCAACGTAAAACGCTGTTACCTAATTACCTTCTGCCACTGGCCGCCATTTTATCGACGTGACATCTTTGTCCGTTTCCTGTAGTTGTTGCCGACGTTCCCGCTTGTCCCGTTGTTCCCGGTTTTCACCTGGAAATCCGCTCCAGACGCCAAACTGGAAGGAAAGGATTACGTATTGCGCGTTGTCTTTCCAGAGACTCGAAAAGATCACAGTCGCTACGATTGCGATTGTTTTGTCGTGATTTGTTAGGAAGTTTGGGGGGAGGGGGTGGATGATTAAATTGATTGCTGATTTTATGGGAATTGAATGGATTGTTAATAGTTTTGTAATGGCCAGAAAGTTTAGAGGAGTGTTGTTTGATTTGTGTTTTAATTATTTTGGATACTTAACACATTTAGAGTCAATTTCATGATTGATTATTTAGTACACGTGGTACACGTAAAAATTATTTCGGCAGTTAAGGAATCCTTTAGTAATACACATAATTATTTACGAAATCCAGTGGCCTACCCAACAATTTTGCAATCTTTTTATATTAGTTTACGGAAGAGATACCTATATGTAATAGTTATTTGTGTATTAAGAGCGTAAAGTTACTCTTTGTTACTCGCGCACGGTAATTGCAGCGCGAGCCGAAGGCGAGAGCTGCAATAGTGCAAGAGGAACAAAGTCACTTTACACTCGTAATACACACATAATTTTATCTACGACTAAAATTATTTGTTATAATAATAATAGTATTTAGTTAGTTCAATCTGCTTTCAATTAATTTATGTTTTATTCGTAACTATGACGATACCAATAATATCGATATAAATATATAAAAAATTTGTTTGGTTCTGACATTTTCTTTTATTTTATGTAATCAAAAAGTACTTTATTGCGCGTTGTCATAGGAGACGCGCAATAAAATGTTTTTTGCTTGGTCCTCAGTAACAATCAGCTTTACGTTGACAATTGAAAGCATACATATAAACTTTTCATAGTAGTCGTAGATAAAATATTTAATAATGCCTTACATTATACTAGGGAACAGATATAGGATTTATACTTTTACGCTCGGCAAAACTTGAAAATGCACCATAAATTCCGAATTTTTAGACTGCCATAACTCGGTTGAATTTGGTCGAAAATGGGTGTATCTTCGAGTTCTGACAAAATTGAAGTTTCCTTTTTAAGGTCATGCAAGTAAATCTGATGCCAAGTTCATTTCACCCCCTGCCATCCTCCTTAAACAAATGTTCTTGATGTCAAAAAATGTCAAACATTGACAACTTGTACCGGGTGCAAAAATAATCGTGAACTATCCACTACCAAGGCGATAAAGTACATTTATTTTCCTTTCGGGGAAAAAATTGAGTATTTCCGTTGATTTGGCGCGAAGTTATGAATTTCTGAAATAAAATTACATTTTGTGCCTTTCCGGTCATAACTCGGCTAATTTTGCACAAATATCGATGATTTAGACAAGATTGAAGTTGCCTCTTCAATGATATGCAAATTAATGTGACGCCAAATCCAATTCACAGCCAAGCACGCCCCTAGAAAAAATGTTTTTGACTCAAAAATATCAAACTTTGACAACATTTATGGTGTACCAAAAATGTTTTCGACTTAATTGGTCAACATGTATTTATTTTTCGGTAATATTTAAAAATTTCAATTACCTACGATGATTTTAGCCGAAGCTATATATGGGCTCTTGAAATTTACTCAGCATTTTGTGAGTTTTTCATAACTCGTATAACTCATAACAATTTCGATAAATGTTCATCTAAAAATGCAATTTTTTTTCAAAAATTTATAACTTCGCGCCAAATCATCGCCTTGGTAATGTATTGAATCCATGATTTTTTTGCCCCTGGTACCTAGTTGTTTTACATTTTTTGACATTAAAAACATGTTTTTCTCAGGGGAGTGGCAGGGGATGAAATTAATTTTAATTAATCAGATTAATTTCCATGACCTTAATGAGGAAACATCAAACTTGTTACACAGTTGAAAAAAAGGGCACTGTAGCATGCTTTTTCAGAAGAGCACATAGCATTTTGCTGCAATAATGGTATTATTTTTGCCTTTTGGAAAGTAATTGATGGTACTCTTCCGAGGGTAAACAATTTTAAGGAGCAAAAATTACTTTAAAAAGAGCAGGAGGAAACTTTTACACTTTTAAAAGCGATATTTACTCTTTTTAAATCATATTCTGTCCTAAATTTTTCCTAAAAAATGTAAGTACTATTAAAGAGGTACTTATTACCAGATATTTGTTCATTTTTTTGTCCTTTAAAGAGTAAATTCATTTTCGTGTTCCTTTATAAGAGTAAAGTTGCTACGTTTTGCTCTAAAAAGGGTACTTTGTACTCTTTTTAGAATAAAATTTAATACGAACAATAAGTCTGTGCATGAAAACTGCCACTGCGTCAGTTCAATGTTGATTGTTTTATGCAACGTTTGTAGACTTCATTATTGACTAGACTAGAAACCTGTGATTTTTATATAATTATGCAATATACAATATCATATTGTTTATGTGACAAGAACAAACTATATGAAATAAATAAATGTATTCCATTAAAATTATACTACGTTTTTTAATTCGATAATCTCCTCCTGCCATATAATTTTACCGGTTCTTCAGATCAACTTGTGGATATTTTGTAAGTGTTGCTATTTCAATATATATTTAAATATTGTACTTTTTATTGCAGTAATGAATTCATTAAATACTATTGTAATTATTTCTTATTAAAACAATGTATATTTAAAAGGTCATTTGCACTAATCTTACTTACATTTTGAGTTTCATCTAAAAGGAAATATAAAACCAATGAAATCACGACAAAGTTCGAGGTTTACTTAATATTTACAAGTACGAGTAAGATATGTTTAAATGACCATTTAAATGTGAATTTGTGTGTTTTAATAAATAATAATTTTATTTAATAAATTACTACTGCAAAAAATACAATATTTACTCAAAGAAAGAGCAACATTACTTTACTCTTAAAGTAGCAAGAAATTTACTTAAATAGTAGCATTTTTAGTACTTCTTTTAAGCAATTTTTGAATTTTAAATGGTAAAATAAATGCATGTATATGAGCAATATTGTACTCTTCTAAAGGCAGTATTTTGAACTAAAAGTAGTAAATTTCTACTACTAATGTAGCAATCCTTTATGCCCAAAATATAGTAAAATTTTAATCTACTCTTTTTTAAGCATTGACAAAAGTACTCTTTTACCTCTGCTCTTTTGAACTAGCACCATATAACCTTGGACTTATATAAACCGTTTTTAGAGCAAAAATAGTGCTCTTTTTTCCAACTGTGTAGAACTTGAAGATTCATCCATTTTCGACCAAATTCAACCGAGTTATAGCGGTCTAAAAATACGAATTTTTTGGTGCATTTTAAAGTGGTGCGTTTTTTATTTTGTCGAGTGTATATTAGGTACCTAATAATATCAGAATTAATTTTGTACTGCGCTGTAATTGAACAAAACAACAAAAAAGAAAATAACGATTTTGGCTCAGTTTACAGAAGCCTCCTCTTCCCCGAATAACAACACCAACAACAGTTTACGTTTGCCTTTATAGTTCGCGTAATATAAATTATAAACGTACCGATTCGCGGACGGAAGTTTACATGTAAACGAACGATATTTCGGGTGATGGACGTTGGAAATGCATGCCGGGAACTATGCTTTGTTATTTCCGTCAAAGCCAAACAGGTGCAGCGGAATTTTCAACCTGCGAACCAATTTTAATCAGAGATTCGCTACGCGTAACTGATGCTGTTTAATAGATTAAATATGCCGCAGGGCTCGCCTCTGGACGGACTATTTTGTTGATCAATCAACGAGTGTGAAAAATTGTGATATGGGTTACATGGTAGAGAATTTAGTAAATTTAAAGGTATTTTGGTGCCTATAAATTGTATTTTATTTTTCGTTAATATTAAATTCTTGCTTAAATTTTGAGTCGTAGTTGTGGTAAACGATATGAGCTCCAATGCACTCTTTTTATTAATTAATATAATTGGAAATGAATCATAACTTTATGTATACATGATTGCCGATAAATCCCGGGACAGGGCTATAAGTTTTGAACGAGTGAAAAAAATTATTAAAAATAACTATCGGCCAGTGGCAAAAAAATGTTTGCTTGAAATACGATGCAATTTTTTTGCAAATTTTAAAAAAATTCTTTTTGTTTCATGATCAGCACGTCGTACACTATATACGCTTTTGACCTAAGTTGTTGAACACTCTGTATAGTATATTAAATATCAAGGGCTGTATGTGTAGTTTACCGGTTGAGGATAATGTTTGGAGACCGAAACGTACTTGGTCGACGTTTCCAATATTATCCGAAACCGGTACAAAATGCACATAACGTCCGTGATGTTTACAATATTTTTTGCCCAATCGATACAATAAAAATAAATTTGAGAATAATAGGAACGTCTATAGTACAACTTTACAGAGTACAGAACTAGAAACAACCGATTATAAACCAAGCCTAACGTTAGTAAGCCTTTTCCATGAATGATATTAAAATATCCAGTACATCAATTTGTTTCACTTTACACATTACGTCTCCAATTTTCAATAAATTCTGCTACTGAACATGATTATCATTACATAATTAAATAACCCAAAATTCACTTTGTCAAACTGTCGTTTTATTCTCGTTTTATTCCACCAAAATTTCGCTTAAATCTCGTTCAACTCTTGTGAAATCCGGTGCAGTTTCTCTCAAGATTGCCCTGGATTAATATTCCCCAGTAATTACTACCTACGTCCACTATACCCCCTCCCCTTCCTTTAAGGGTTACGTCACGGTCATCGTAACCCAAATCACACAGGGAAAATTAACTACCAACTACACCAAATGCGATTTGAGGCGTTTTTGTGCAAGAATTAGCGAAGGGTTAATTAAGTAAGATTATGTAATGCGTAGCTTGAGATGATTTGGTTCAAGTTAAATAAGTTGTTGTTACCGCGGGGAATCTGGAATTTTCTCTGGGTTTTTTGTGAGTTTTAGTTGGCATGCTGAACTTTAACGAGGTATAGTTTCAAGCAAAAACAAGTAATAAGTTTATTATTTAATGGTATTAAGTTGTTTACTCCCTACCTACGTAACATTATTGTTCTGCAGTTTTTCTTTTGTTACTGTACAAATTAATTAGATGATATCATAATTCATAATATTATGGATATGCTTCAGATTTTAATGACTTCTAAGTACAATGCAGATTATAATTAGTTGCGTCTACATTATATTTTTATTCGATTTTTAATAGTATATTATATATTAAAGGACTAAAGTGCATGATTTAATCCTGAGGGTGAAGTGAGGGAAATAATCACCTGAGGGATTGAAGGTACTTTAGTCCTGTGGTATGTTATGTACGCTATTTTTTATACTTCATCCTCAAACGAATACAAAATAGTTTAAAAGAGTACACATTTTGCAACTTTGACAGTAAACTTTATGACAAATATTTATATTGTTACCATAGATACTCTGTAACAAATAACACGTATTTACTTGACAGCGGGATTAATTCATTCAAGTCCTTGACAACAAGATTAGTATGAAAAATAATCCCTTGGGATCAAATTAAGAACCTTAGTTCCTAGACTAAAGAATAGTTTTAGTCCCGGAAGTGCAAAATAAAAATTTAAACATATATTACAAACTCACTTCATTTAAAGACTCGGCTCGCGCCTTGTTCTTAAATAGATTCGTCCACTAAAACTCTATTTTGCGTATTTGTTACATAAATAACTATTATTAAAAGAAATATACACCGAATTGTAAAGCAACTTCAATATTAAATGTTTTTGACTTGCATCACATATAATAATACAGTTTAAAGTTTTTTTAAACTCGAATAAAAGTTTCGTTTGTATATAAAACCTAATAATTTGGATGTTTTTAATTATGTCAAAATTTATAAGTGTCGTTAAATGTCAAAATGTTATATTTCCAAAAAAAATGCACTTATTCTTATGTAGAACTCGACTACGCCTCGTGCTAAAATTTCACATGCGTTAGGTAACTACCTTCGTTTCCTTATTTGTTACATAAATACCTATTATTTACTGTCCTATTTTAGAACCACGTACAATTTGAAGTTTTCATACTCTCTCTTATTTATTCTTTTCTCCTTTGTAAAACGTCTTTGCACGTATGTGATTACCACCTTTCTGCCGTGGTCGCCAGGTTAGATCTTTAGCCTTTATCCGATGCATTTGTATGTATGGGTAGCTTGTAGGTATATGTGTGTAGCTTTTGTGTATGTGTGTGCGTTCTAACCTAACCTAAGTTTACTGGATGTCTTGAAGGCAGTACAACGATACTCACTAGGGTTGAATGGCCCCATTTAGTGACGTGTACTTGTACCTGTAGAGTGGAATACAAACTTACAAACCTGTAGAGCTATAGGTAGGGAGCTTGTATCTTCTTGTACATTGAATTGATTAAAACTTAACGTAAGAAAAAGGTAAATTTGAAACTATTGTTCCAGTGAGACGTTGTAAATCTTTTTGCTATATGATTCATAATTTCAGTGAAAGTGGAAGAAATACACTTAAAAAATTGTACTGCAGAAAATAACCTGTGAGTAATATTCTTTTTTATTGTTTATTACCAAATTGGTAAATTGGTACATTTTTTATAAACCTATATTCAGGAGGCCGATCGAATTATTAGTATAAGTGGCTAATTTAACCAACCAGCGCTCAACGTTCGCACTTATAATTGAAATTGGAACGTTGTGGAAGCGCTGGTCGGTTAATTTAGCACTTATAATTATAATTCGGTTGGTCTGTGTCTAGCTTAACTCGTATACAATAGCTAATAGGTAAAACCTACCTAATAAGTGCGCTTTTTCGGAACTCACTAGTGGGTTCGAAAGATTATAATTTCCTACACTTACATGAAATGTACAGAAATGCAAAACCTGGTAAAACATTATTGCCATGAACTAAAATACTTGTATGGGAATACTTATTTTTGTAACAAGTGTGGAAAATTCGTGATTTGGGCGGTATAGTTTATCTTTAATATTTAAGCATCATGACGGTTGCTTACATAGCAGTACTTAATTAAATAAAACAGCAATGTTTCATTTCCCGCACTAGTGCTAGAATTGGCACTCATTTTGAGTGTCAGAATATCTATTTTCTGTACTATTGCGGAAAAAGGCTATTTTCGACATACCTAAGTAAAAAAATAAAATACCTATTATATCACCATAATATCAATCCACTGCACTTTTAAGTTTATGGCTGGTAACTGCACACACAGTAAAATACCTACATATTATACCGATGACTTACCTACTCGCTACTCGTATTATGTATTAATATAAATAGTAATATGTTTGGCTATTATTTCATATTCAGGTAAAATAGGAATAGAATTCTCATTTCCAATACCATGCAAGTAGCAAGTAGCCCATTCGTCATTATCACTATGTCTATCTACCATTTAATTATTTTCCTGAAGTTGTGAAACACTCTGTTTTTTAAATCGTACAGATTTTGGCTATACCAACCTAACAAAAACATCACTGTCAAAATCTTCAAAATAACCTTCGTCATGATTTTAATTTCCATAATTACCAAACTGACTAAGTTCATAACAATTTTCACGATTATTTAATCTCGGAATCACGCAAGCCGTGAATTAACAAACAAAAAACTATCGCTTAAAAAGTGTCCGTACGAAAAGTTTTGTTCTGGGTTCTCAGATGGCCTTGAACGCAATGCGTAACAAATGAGAATCTGAAAGTGAGAGCGAAGACGCGTTTTTGTATCCAAGTTGGCTGCGAATCGTGACCCACAAACATGGCCAACTTGACACTACTTGAGAAAGATGAGGAATTTGATGTTGCGTGGACAAACGGGATTCTTACAAATTTATTAGGTGTTGTTGGCCTAATTAGACACAGCCTTATATAAAAGACCACTGGTTCTAGATATAGAAGTAGGTTGATGTTTTTTGCAATTTATAAAGTTTTGTAATTTTCATTGTTTTATAGACATATTACCGATTTTGGGATGTATGACTTACATGACATATAAATTATTGCCTATGTACCTACCTACTTAATGTTAGGTCGAAAACATTATACGTAAAAATATAAATTTGATTTCAATTTTTTTTTAGTACCTAAATTAAGAAAGAACATTTTCTGTGCCGTCATTATCTTGAAAAGGAGGAGGGAAGCATATTAAGGATGTGCTGTGGTTAACAATATTGCCACATTGGAAATATTCCCGGCTAGTTGCTTAGTGCCTCATAAGTTGCCAAATTTTGGGAACATTAAAAATGAATATTGCCCGAAATTTAGATATATTGTCGGCAATATTCCCAGCAATGTTGCCATTGCGCAGAACCTAATTTTTAGACCTTGAGTCATTCGTACTGCGCACTGCGTACCTATATGTATGCGCTACAAGTAGTAGCAATGTGCAATATTGACACTTTGGGAATATTACCGGAAAGTTGTAAAGATTGTAAAAAATTAAAAATGGATATATTGTCTGAAATTTAGAAATGTTGCCGACAATATTCCCAGCAATATTGCCAAAAGTTAAAATATTGTGGCATTTTAAAGCCTGGATCTCACAAAGGAAATTATCGAAAATTTATTGTCGATACCGACAACTTTTGTTAGAAATTGCAACACACTTCTATATTATAAGCACCTTTCGGTAATTTTTACTGGCATTAGTTTAGATATGTGCAGCTAAACAAATTGCCATGCTTAAAACATAGTAGTTTGTGACAAATGTTGCCGATATTGGCAATAAATTGTCGATATTTCTGTCGTGAAATGCAGGCTTTAGTTTTCCAGTTTGATTTTTTTGCCTTTATAAAAACTAATCGGTGATCTAAAGAACTAAAGAAGCAATGTTGCCTTGATTTTAAATTGCTAGCTATGGTTGGCCGTTTTAGCTTCCCGCACAAGCGGGGCTTATGGAAATTTTAATTAATTGTTCAATGGCAAGAATAGTAAATTTATAAAAACTGATAAAAAAAACTTGCAAAGTAAAATTGCGAATTTTAACAAAAAAATTCTTTCATTTCCAATATAAGTGAGTTGAGCAATTATTATGCCATTAAAATATATGCATGAAGTTGTGAATCACCCTGTATATCTCTGTACCGATTTTACTCACAATATGTGAAGCTGCCACACCTAAATTTAATAATAGATGAGATACATTTTGTATGTTTGTGTTTGTTTAATATGATATATTTTTATTTTTTATGTTTTGATATTACAATATTAAATAATATAATATTACAAGCATTGTTCTCATTGTTTACATACCTAACAAAAAAATATTAAATATGCATTTAATTAATGATCATAAAAGCATGACAGTTAATTTGAAATAAATATTAACTGAGAGTATTCAAATAAATCAAAAAAACATTCAATTCAATATATTTTCAACACCTATCGAACAATTCACGTCATAAATAAAAACAAATGATACAAAAAAAACAATCACAGTTTCAATAAAACATTTGAAATACCTAATCATTAATAATAACTTTTAAATTGCTCACGAACGCTTAATAATAAGACAATGAAATTGATTTCAGCCATATTAATATTATTACGTCATTTTATTATTGCTTACCGATGTTGTCACGAGGTATAATTTGGCGCGGCAATTTTGTCATGCATGTAAATTATTCTGATGTGATGAAGTGATTTGTTGTCGATTTATTCAACTTCCTGGTTGTTTTGGTGTCATTTTTGGAATGTTTAATGTTAATAGTTTGTCATTGGTTATTTTTAACTTCATAGTAGTCGAGTATTTCAGGATTAGAACGTTTTCTTTTCATTTTACTAATTGTAACATCAATATTTTTCTAGCAAGTAATTTAATTGAATGGATACTATTTCTGTGGTAACAAATTACTAACATACAAACAGGTTTGAGTGGTTTAAAAGCAATTCTTAGAAGAAACGACAGTGTCGGTTTTTTGAGAAGACCCGAAAGAGTAATAATTTGTATTTTTTTGATGTTAAGTACTAGTTTAGTTTAGGAATTACATAGTCGGTTGAGTATATGTAATAATAATTACATTCTTTATTTAAGATTATATAGGTACATACTACATAAGTAGGTCTTTTTTGTATAGAACATATTTTTTTTTCAATAATATCTTTTAAACCTATTAATTTTGGTTTAGCAGCCTTACATTTACATACCTACTGTGAATCATCACTAAATACATCAGACTACAATTTATAAATTTTATTTCCAACTTCTGTGTAAATGACACTTTACGTAGCACTTTACAGACATTATGTAAATAAGTTATTACAGGGTGTAGATCTGTAATATATTACAGGCTCGTAGAAGGATCTTTACAGATCTCTTCTGCTCAATTGCCCTTCCTACAACATTTGGTTATAAATTGTAATGTATCTTCTTAAAAAATTGTAAAGTAAATTTATCAAGAAACGCTGTGAAGATGGAAATAAAATTTTGTACGTGGCACGCTTGCAAATAATCTTTACTGACTTCCCAGCTCGCCTGTAAAGATTAATTTAATAATGCTCGCCACGTAAATAACTATTAACGTATGTGCAGTTACAAGCCAACAATTCGCTCATGGTTGTTAGTAGAACGTACACCACAGAGTTGATTTTTGTGCAGTAAATTGAATGGATTTGTACATAAATTGTCAGAATTTGAGCTGGACACGTGAGTAAATTTTTGTGTACGATCACGCACGTTCACGAAATGGATAACAGAATCACGCTCAATCACGTACGTCATTTTACGATTGACTTACGCTCACGAATAAAATATTTCTATGAAATTTTACAATGATAATTTACTTTAGCTTTAGCGACGTAATTATTTTTCTCGAGTCGATAATATAATTTTACAGTCGTGTATAAAATTCTATTTTTTCTATAACTGATGTTAAAGAAAAAATATAATAAAACCAATTTTAAATTCAATTATTATCAAAACACAATTTCGAAGATTGTGTATAATGTTTTTCATCATCCAACTTTTTTCTCAGAAAATGGAGAAATATGTGAAAATAATTTGAAGAAAAAAATGTAAAAATTTGAATTATACTTTATCTAGGTATTCATATTTTACTTTATCTACTCAAATTTTACTTTACCTACCTACCTTTGCGGTTAAAGTGTTAATTTATCGACTCAAAACAGTCGATAAAGTAACACTTTAACATCAGCTACAGAAAAAATTATTTTATCTAAATTAAATGTGATAGATAATGAAATTATGTTTTTCAGTAAAATGTATGGAAACTATTTGTGAAAATTAATTAATGCAGCAGAATCGCAGATAATTATTTTATTAATGGAATTTGCATTATCTATTCGATGAAATAATGCGGTTTAAAGAGCATTAATTATTGTTCAATTTAATCTTTTGTTTCGCTACACAATAAATGCAGCGACAAATTCATACTAAAATTAGTTCAAATATTGTTTGTAGTGTATTTCGGTTGACCAGTGGTCTGGATGTAATTTAATGTGGCCGCCATTTTGGGATTATTGTTTATTTGCCTACCTTTGACCGTCAGTCGTCCGAATTATTTCTATACGCGCTTTCAACATTGCATGGTAGTTTGATTTTACTACCCGCACAATTTCAAATTGGTTTCATTTGATGCAGTAAATTAAGATTGGTTTGCAGATAATATTGATGACCAGCAGTAAACAAATACGAGTGCGTAGTTCTAATTATTAATCTAACTACTCTCTGTAACAATTTAGCGTAAAATCAACAAACATCAAAATTCGCCCGGAATATTCGTGCTATTAATCCTGGCAACAATGTCCTCTGAGCCCGTTTTACACCGTCCAAGTCCGTCCATGGCCTACTAGGTCACGCCTGATAACGAAACGCAACAAGTTCATAGATCACCCGTTAGAGGCGCGCGGTCGCAACACGCAACAAGTACAACAGATTCCGGAAACGCGTACGCCGGAAACGACTACTTCCGGCCTGGGCGGAGCGGAGATAAACATGCTGCCACCTGTCTGCAACTCTGACAACTGTTTTCCCTGAATAGAACTACTTGTAAATAATTCATTGCATGAAACAATGAGCAACCAAGAATACCGGGATGTGAACGAGGTTGCTGGCGACCAGGCGCGGTTGGTAATTACTTATTTAGGAAGATAATTTCATTGTTTGTAACAGATTTACACTAGAATTTTAAATATATTGAACCTTGAAAATTAAAAATTATTTTTTATAATAAGTATTTTACTCAGTATCTTACTTATCAATTACCTCTCGCCAAATTCTGCTTATTCTACTAATCTAATAAATAATTATACTTACATTTTAATAGTTTCATGTTCATGTAATTATGTAACCGATAATGTAAACCGATAATGTCCGAGTGGTTGGATTCCACTATAATAACATCTACCATCCTGTAATTGGAAGTTAATTCTGTAGGTTGGTTACCATTAAAAAAAAAAAAAAAAAAAGATGCAAACAAAAGATGTTAACAGTACTGTCACTGTCATAAATAATAATTCAAATGTTGTGCAAAAACAAATTTCATGTGATAATGGACAACAAAATACTGAAATTTCAAAAAAGTAGAATATTAGTTGTACTTTATTGTTAAATACTACCAGATTCGGCAAATTATAATTAAAATTATCTGTACCCATAGATAATTATATTTTCTTTTATGTTTAATTGCAAATATTGTCATTAATAAATAATATACCAATTTATTTAAGGAAAAATATATATAAAGCTTCAAAAGTACTACTTCCGGTTCGCGGATTTTTACCAAAATCTTTTCCGGTGTTAAGATCCTTATTAAAACCATAAATATGAAATTTGGTTATTAAATAATTTATACTTTTTAAGTTCGTGGACGAAAAATCGTCACAGAAGTCCATAATGACCATAGAACCATACGTACACACACACAGACATCATCATGAAAATAGTAAATTCGTATTCTAGAGACCCTGAAACGTGCTTATCCAGCAAAAACTCATACACAAAAATTTTGATCCATTACAATACCTCTCTTATAGAATAGAAGAAATGAGGAGAGAGGTAAAAATTTATTTATGTGTTTGTCACACAGATTAATTATGGGTTGGGTAGCCGAGTGTACTATGTGACCGACTGTGTTTCTAGCAACTCTGGTTCGAGTCTAGTCAGGCTACATTTCAGTTCAATTGCATGAAAATTGTCATTGTCACACTCTAGTTGGTAATAGATGATAGATATTATGTCTTATATTTATATTGAAAATACAAATTTTTGAAAATGCATAAATCTAATTTGATTAATCAGGAAAACATCTTTTTTAACCAGACTATTTAAAGTAGGTAATGCATAAGCAGAAATTGTCAACTCTAATATTTTGTCGACCCTCTTAAATTCTGCGCTATTTTGAAATGTAGAGCAGCTGAACTTGAACAGTTGAAATTGAAAGTGAATTTATAATTTGTTTTTGTTTATTCTGGTTTTTAGATTGTTTTGCTTTTTTACCTCGAGGAAGATTTAAATTGAAATACTTATAATAATATTATTCTTGGGAAAATAAATACAAATTTATTTAATTTAATAATACAATAAATTGTCTTAAATTTGGAAACATATAAATAAAATGCGCAGATCGGAAACTGTGCTACGTGTTTTGATATCTCTGGTTTGAATCTAATCAGGCCTCATCTAAGTTATACTTAATTTATAATATTCTATAGTTCGAATAGTCTGATAGGTAATACAATCATCAAATACACTTTTGCTTTTATTATTATTATTTTTCAAGAAGAATAATTATTGAGCATTTGACGAAAAATCTTGAGAAAATCATTTTAATGTTTGAGGTTATGTTCATGTATTTTTGCTTATAGACAAATCCATAACAAATGAATTTGTCAGGGGACAGCTGTCGAAATGGTGTTTTATTAACTTTAAATTTAACTGTCAACATAATTCAATTTTATATACAGTTTTATAGGTATTTTGTATCATGAAAATATTATAAATTACGTTTTGACAGATACTGTTCCAAATCCAAAAATATGCAAAAGTGAGGTTTTAATAGTAGGTTGCTCCCTGGCTACAGCACTATATAAACTTGCTGATTCGTACGCCATATTGGAGCCTACAGCTGTTTGACACATCACACAACTTATTTGTCCAATCGCTTTTTTACGATATATTAATATAAATGACGGGTTGTTCCGCATCCAATATTGTTTAAACCACTCTACACTTTTTTATTTTGTCTGTAAGTGTTATAAATGCTTTAAAATCTTCATTAATTTGATAATTTTTCTAAATGTTAAATGTAGTTTAAGATTTTTATATAATATTTAGGGTCTGTGCAAATACAGAAAGAAGAAAAAAATAATGAATAAACTGTAGGTGACAACTGGAATCCAACCCAAAATGATTGCTTGTGTACCGTGAGTTTCTTATAAAATTACATTCTGGATAAATAATTTATCAACAAAGTCTTGCAGAATTAGTCATTTACATCAAATTACTTGTCAATAATGAAACTACGTTGGGCTCCAAGATGGCGGATAGGTCTGCAGTTCATTTTATATAGTACTATACCCCTAGCTATGACGTCATTCTGGACTTCTCTATTTATAAAAAAATATATTGTTACAAAAAATCATCATTCAAGTTGCATTGAACAATCCCAGTAAATAGTTCTCCTTCCCATTTTCGGTTCCTTCCCCGCCCAAGAAAACAAATTCCCCAACGTTATAAACCGAGGAAATCTTGAGATTGTTTTCCCTCCACCGCATTCTGCGATTTCATTCTTCCTCGGTGCCCCATTTCCATGGCACCGGGATAAAGTATACACGAATCTAATTGGCCATCATTCTTCACAACCTCTGCCGCAGGTGAAACATATTACATGTGAAATATTCAAATGCCTCCCGAAGGATAGTCTTTCTTCCCGAAGGACCTTCACGGCAATTATCCGGGAAGACCCCTTGTGCTTTTGTTTTAAGGGTGCTGCATCCACGTAGCTCTAAGCATGGTAGCGCTCTTTAAAAATCAGATGTGGCCAGCACACAACCTCCCGCCGTATCTAGAAAAATGTATACGTACAACCGGTGTCCATTTAACACAGACAAATACAAATTTTAAATATTCAAACAAAGAAATCTACATAACCTGAATCAAAAGATTCATTCACAGGAAAATTCAAATCAAGAATTTTAGATTCGGTATAAATATAAATGCAAGGAAATAGCAAACGCAGGAAGATTTAAACATATGAGAAAGTGCAAAATAAGGTCGGTCGAATGAACTAAATGAACAACCCAGAACCATTCTAGAGTAGGATTTTCACTACTTATTAATGTTCTAGATTTGTATCTTCTAGTGTTTTATTTTCATGTTTAAATAGTCTAGATTTTTTCTCTTCTGTGTTGAAATCATGCTCCGTTCAATTATTACAACTAATATCTTACTTATGACTTATATTGCGTTTGTGTCAACGTGTCAGCCGTGTCACATGTCAATATTTTTTACTCACAAACAAAAATCAACCGATCATCACTTACAAGATTTTAACGTTTTATCTGATAAATTTAATTTTTAAATTTTACTACAATTTTTTACGTAAGTTGCAAATAACTTTTCCTCTTATTCTCATTACAAATAAATACTACTTATATTTATTTATCCAAATTTGTATAAATTTTTCACAATTAAGTAATCTTTTCACTCTTCAACAATTATCACTTCCGGTGAAGGTATTGGTACCAACATCTGATGAGCTCTTCCAATTTGTATTCAAATGTAACTAATATCAACATTTTTTGGTAATTCGTATTTGAGTTATCAGACCTTCAGAAATCCTGCCTTGACCACATACATACACACACTCACACATACAGATACACATACAGACATCATCGTGAAAATTAGTTGTAAGGACCATAATTCGTGATCATCACTAACCGATTTCAATACATTCCTTTACAGGTATGGCGCAAGGTAAAAAAAATATATAAAACAGTTCTTTATAATGAAGTATTTCGTCTGCAATAACTAAATATCCGCTTAGTTATTCATTGCCGTATTACGTCCCTAATTAACTGCAAACTATCCTGCATAAATCTTGTAATTTTCTTGCAAAAACTTGTCTTAACGCGTCACAATTGCCCTGGTAATAAATGAGGCGCATAGCGTTCAAGTTACGGCTCATGTCAAAAGCCAACATCACTATTTAGAAATACCGTTTAATCATTGTCTAATTATAACCCGAGCTGAACTCTGAGCTCTTTAGAACGCTGATGGACGTAGATGCATTCCCGGGATCAAATTCTAAATGTTTGTTTAAATGTTCACACAAATTAGAGTTGTTTAGATTTTAGATGAGACTTTATTCTTAGATACCAGTAGGTGGTCTAATGAAATAGAGAGTTTCTTAACAACTTGCTGGACTTGACCAATCAAACTTCTTGTTACTTAAAAAGTTTTGTCAATGGAGTACCCGTGAGTTGACAATTTATGTAATGTTTATAATTAAAAGTAATGGTGGGATTCTGTGCAAATCTGTAAGTTTTACAAATTTTTAAATCTTTAAATATTGAACAAAATCACATCAATATTTGTTGACAAATATAAAAATGTTCATATGCTTATAAATTTCATTGCGATTTTGTTTAATATTTACAGTTTTATAGATCTGTAGCAATTACAGATTTTCACAGAATCCTACTATAAATTTGATAATTAAATTATGTGTTTATAAACGCAAGCAATTACAAAAATACTGTATTTATTATTCAAAACAAAACGCATATAATGCATTGAAAAATAAACAAAATAGTAAGTCTATTGACGAATTATAAGGAAGATTCACAACTTCGTGCACTTAATTTAATGGCATAAGTAGTGCTCAACTAACGTTTCACGGAACTGAAAGAATTCTATAATAATTCGCTATTTTAGTTTCCAGGTTTTTTATTCAAACAGTTTTGGGACACAGTTTTGAAATGTAGTTTCATAAATTTACTATTTTTGCCATTTAATTTTATTCCATTCATAGTTAATCAGATATCAATTAATTACATAATCAACAATCTAGTGGTTTCAAAAATGTCCTTTAATGCCCTTAAATTTACGAATTTAAAAAAGTGCTTTTTGTTTCATTATCAGTAAGTTGAGAACTATAGACCAGTAAAATATATTCAAGAAGTTGTTAGAAAATTATACGTTTAAAAAAATCTTAGTTCAAGCCAAGAAAAAATCGTCTCTCAAGAAATGGCCAAGACAAGAAGATTTTTATTTCTTGATTTGAAATTCAGGGAGAAGGCGAAGACAAGAATTGATTTTCAAGACAAGAAACACTAAAATAATAGTATATTATTAACCGCGCACATAATTAAGCTATACTTCAAAAGGATGAAAGTTTGTTTATGCACGAGCTGAAGGTGAGTAATAATCATCTGAATTAATTATAGCCATTATGTGCGAGTCAAATACGACGTTTTATCTACGACTTTTTAAATAGGTAGAACACTTCTTTTATACATTAAAATTTTAACCTAACCTCTCATTTTGATGTGATGACAGTAACAATAGTGTTGAATAATGGATTCATAATACAATACTGTTGAATTATGTATGCATTATACAATAGTGTGTCTTATGGAGGTATTTATTTTACTACAGTTATACCTATATAATGAATGTATTATTCAACGATCGTAGATAAAGTAATAAAATTTTTAAATAACTAATCTGGTATTTGATTAGTAAACTAAAATTGTTACACTCCCGCATCCCGCTGAATAATATTTTTTTATGACTTCCAATTTCCGTGCAAAATATTTAAACACGTAACAAAGGCCGTTAATTTCCCGGATATTAATTAACAAAATGGCGGTTAAACCTGTACTGAAGGTACACAGTTGCAATATTGACAGAGTTACAATTACCCCAGTGCAGTTGCTGTTCAAACTTCACCAAAAAGCCATCACGGCCAGCTTGATCGCATATTGACACATTTTCTAATTTTAAAACCTTTGTAGCTCATTGCTGAAAAACCATCGCTCACAATAATTAAGTACTTGTCGCTATGCACACAGTGCAGTGTTACACTCGACTCTTTGTGTCGCACAAAGCAAAATGTCCGTGGATTCCTAGCTGGATCGATTGTTTGATCATTTATTATAGTCGCTCGAACGTTCGAGAGTTAGTACACGACGCGAACTGCGGTCGCGGGATGTAAACATACCGTCATAGAACAGATTTGATGAATGGAATTTGGATTTCTGGGTGATTTGTTGCTGGAGACTTATTGATAGTTTGTACAATTTGTAGTAGTGTTTACTGAACTGAACTGTTATTACCTTTTAATATGCAACATTTATTGATAATTATAAACAACATAATACAGTAGTTACTTATAATACCTGAGATACTTATAATTTATTAGTTACGAACTTAAAACGTTAGATACAACCATAACATCAAAACCTTCCATAACTGTCAACTAATTGACAGATAAAATTGTTGATTTGTTTTAACTTCGCTATGATTTATGATATAATGCAAATATATGTGATTTACGCTCCTTTGGATGTTCAAAGAGACCCGGTTTCACCTCGTCACTTAGCAACATCCTCGGTATTATAAATCGCATAATATTCTTGTTATATTAATAGCTATAATCGTATCATCAACTGTTATTACCTTTTAATATGCAATATTTTATTGATAATTATAAATAGGTAACACTTATGATACCACACAACCATAATAACATCAAAACCTCCCATAATATGCATAATGTCAATTAATTGACGGATAAAATTGTTGATTTGTTTTAACATCGCTGTCGTTGATGATACGATTAAGCCGAGATTAAGCTTTGAATATAACGCGAATATATGCGATTTAAGCTCCCTTCAAAGAGACTCGGTCCCACCTCGTCGCTTAGCAACATCCTCGATATTATAAATCGCATAATATTCTTGTTATATTAATAGCTATAATTTTTTGGTGATAAAACCAAATTAAACTATTATTTTATCAATCTTTAAGGATAATTATAGCGTTATTTCCTTGTCAGTAAAAGGCGTGATAGATATGTATGTAGGTATTATGTATCCTAGAAATGTTTCGTCATTTATAATAAAAGTTACACAAAAATTATTATTCGTTCGATTGTATTATGAATGATGAAACAATATATCTTAATTTAGAAGAAATATCATCGGAAGTTAGATAAGAAAGCAATTTTTTTTCACGATATGCGAAGAAAATACACTTTTCTTATCGGGAAATAGTGAGGAAAGTAAGTTTTCCCTCTCTAGAGAGGAAAGTAAGCAGTGTTACCGCCAGTATTATTTTACAGTGAAATAGTTTATAAATTTTAAGTAAATTTATTATTTTATTGAAAATTCTAATTTTATAGTGTGATGTCTGTAAACTATAATTTTACAATTATTATGTTTTATACTTTCTTTTTCTACAATTTCATTATTAATTTTACATCTTAAATTTAATTTAGTATATTGGCTACAGTGAAACATTTCATTGTTTTTGAACGTCAGTCTGACAGATGGCAGTTATAACCTAACTTCTAGTGTTATGTTCTACCGTTTACAATGTGTTTAAATATGTTGTGTGTAACACGAGAGGAAAGCTCTTTTTCAACTATCATTCGATTGCCTCCAAGCTCGAGTGGGAAAAAAATCGCTTTCCTCTGTAGTTGGATAAATAACTATTTTCGTCTCCTTTTTATTGACTATCATCAGATGATGATGATGTTTGTTAATTATTATTGTCATGCACGTTTGGAGCACATAATCTCACAACACTAATGATTGATGAACATAGAATAAATTACCGAAACGTTTGCAACAAAGAGGAAACATAAAAAAATTTCTTCTAAAAACTGTATTCAAAACCAATATTTCCTAAATTCTCGCACCTCTTATTAAAAATTCCCACGACATCGCATCTTGGTCGGGCGGTAGTTCGCAGCATGTGTTGTGGTCGTGCCGCCTCCACTACCACCGCCGCCGCCGCTAGTTAATTAACACGGTGTCACGCGCAGGGCACAGCCCCGGGGCAGAGCTCGGGGCGCTCCTCTTCAGGCCCTACACGGGGATAATGGACCACAAGTGAGCAGTAAACAAGCTCATTAATCAGATGTTTATAAACAACGAATCTGATTCCATTATGAGAAGCTGGATATTTGATAATTTTATTTGGATGAGAGAATGCATTTTAAAAGTTTTATATTTCTAAACAGCCGTTTTGGAAGTAGATTTGGGCCTGGATCTTTATTCTGTAACTTAACAAATGTTACTGTTGCTGCAGTACGTCAGTAACAACATTACTAATCACACTTATCGCTATTTTTATTTAATTAGATCCGAAGTTAGTTTCAGATAATTCTTTACAGATTTTCTAACTTCATTCAAATTGCAAATAAATAAGCTTTATTACCTATGTCAATTTTTTGTAAAAAAAATACTAAAGTAATATGAATTACACATAACCTTTATAAAAGAATGATTTAAACGAATATCAGTTGTCAAAAATCGCTTGCAGCAACTGTCGCTTCGAAGAAGCAACATGCTCTAACTGTTGCTGCAAATATGACGTCATATCAGACGTTCAGTACTTTGCCGCCAGAGAGCAATAGCGAATATAATAACATAATAATAATTTGATTTCATTTTTTTTCTGTAACTACTAGTGCCACGTCAGCGTCACTTTAATACTTTTACATGCCTCATTTTGCACATGCTTTCAACATAAATTTCGGATAAACGATGTAACCTACAATGAAAATTATGTTACACAATGATCATAATATATACATTCCTTATTGCCTTATTCTAATAATTATGTCTGTAATAATAGTTCATTTTGCATGAATTTTGATGAATTTTGCCCCCTCTTCTTTCACTTTTATACTGCAAATTATATTTATTTTCAGGTATTCTTATTTAGCATAGGGCTATCTAGAAACTCTAATGATTCTATAGATATATTATTTATGCCTATTGTTTGTTCCTATTTGCAGAAATTTATGCAGATAAAGTGCATAAAAATGACTATTTGAAAACGGTTTCGAGTGCGACCTTAAGTATAAAAATAAATTCATCACCTGATCATGTAAGATCAAGTCAGTCAAGAGGAAATGTAAATTGTATATTAAGTTTCAAGAACGGTAAGAACGATGGAAGACAATGTTGTCTGACATCGGTAATTCGTTAACGTTCGTGATGCTTATATCATTTTTTGCACTACTGGTTTTTTTAATCCATACGCAAATATTAATTTCTTCGTAATTAATATTAAATTTACTTATCGTTATAGAACGGTAAGTACTTACCGTTCTGTTAATTTACTTACCGTTCAGTTTGAATTTACTTACTGTTTTGTTTAGCCTGGCAACCGGTAAGATCAACATACTGTCTTGGAAACAGGCATGGTAAGTTGATATTGACAAATTGTGCAATAAAATTATTAACTTTCTTATCCGATTTCCGAGGATTTTTCTTCCAAATATGGAAATATTGTTAAATCATTCATATTACGGTCGAACGAATTGTAATTACGTGGTCTGTTCAATTGCACGGCTCCATCTATAAAATTTCTAGATTTGAATCTTCTTGTTAATGCATTTTCATGTGTGCATGTGTATGAATAAATTATAATTAGAAGATGACGATACGTTGGCCTTTAGACTAAAATAAAATAATTATTTTGACTGCATTCCTGTATAATTACCTTATATTTACTACAGTCGCTTAATACATTCTTCATACTAGAATTATATTTCCTTGTGTTGAATGGCTATCCCTTAAATTGGTATCAATTTTTGTCACGACTCCAAGTTGGGATGCAATATACAATTAACTTGGCAACCAGAAAGATATAGGACACCGTTTAATGATTTTAACAAAGGGCACCAGGAAATTGCATAGGAGAAATAATAATGATATGGTATTAAATCCCATACTCTCCTATGCACCATATGGTTTCACCATCACATTACAGCATCGATGAACCTAGCATTCCATGTGATTCTGCAAACTCGCTGTCGTTTGGTCTATCGGCGAACCAGTCAGACAACTTTCTCAGCTCGTAGTGTGCTGTGCTTAGACTTGTTCTCTGTGAGGCTCAGGTTCAAGGCCTCGCACCTGAACTCGCTGACACAACATCACGTGACCAGTCAGACATGCCGTCCGGTATTTACCGAGTTCAGAACCGGTCAACGGAACGTATGGAGAACCAAGAGTTGAGTAACGAAGACGGAGTTAGAATCTAATCGTATTTACACGTTAGTTCTTTGCTTTCTTGCACTGTTTAGTTTATCATTAAGGGGCTATACTTCTTGAGTGCAATAAGAATCAGAATTCACGATTCTGGCTATATTGCTCAAAATAAAAATCTGAAAATTTACATTAATAACGACAAAGCATTGTTGAATTGAAAAATTCAAACTATATATTGTTCCGACAACAATTAGAGATAAAAAGAAATTAAACACTAGAATTTCGTGAGGATCTCATGAATAAACTATAAAAGTTATCATTGAGTTTAAAGACAAAATGAGTAGAACATAGATGTAAAAAGGGCGGAAAAACAATAAAACTATAATTTTATCAACAGAATTGCCATAAATTATATCTAAACTTGTACAATTTTCGCCGAATGTTGCATAATTATTAAAGCCAAATTAATTACATTAATTAAAGATTTTGAAGACTTTTAGTATTCTTCCTTAATCTACATACAAAAATTCAACATCATACGTATAACAGTACCTATTAGATTGAGATCCTCACAAAAATTACTCGTTTTTCAATGCGTATTATTGCCACGCAATAGGCTCTTAACAAGCTTTGTACTTGCAATTGTATGTACAAGGTACATCCTATGGTTCGCTACAAAAATTTTAAGTTTTCATGATTTCAATTATGTAATACAATATCAATTGGTATTTAATTTAGTTGTCATCTGTGACGTCGTAAAATAATAGTTATTTTGTTACAAATGTAGCAAATTTGTGATACTGAAACGAATGAAAGTTCTCTGACACGAGCGCAGCGAGTTTCGGAATTTGCAAGGAATTTCAGAATCACGTTTTCCACATGAGATGCCAACAAGATTTTTTTTCTGCAATCGTCCTTAAAAACGCTATACATAGACGGTTGCTTACATAACACAATAATTAAATAATAATAATAATTAATAAAACAAATTGGCTCATTTTGAGTGACGGAATGTCTATTTCCCGCACTATTGCGGTAAAATAACATTACCGCATTCTAAAAATCACATAACTGCATCCCACACATGACGTATACCTCGTCTGATTCCGGGCCTCTACTATAATGGTCAATGAAACCGGTGGAATTTCATCTTGATACTTGTCCTGGGAGCGGCTCATGACAAGTGATGGTCTCCGATTTCATATAGCATGCCTTTTGGAGGATAGCATATTGACCGAGATATTAACCTTATGACAACATATAAAAATAGGTATTATTAAACCCTTGCACGCTTTCGGTCATATGAAAAATTGCATTTCCACTTGAACAAAAATTTTCCGACATTTTCCACCCTTGGGCCAACGAGGACTGCATGCCAATTTGGTTATAGGTGTTTTATGATACAAATATTAATTCTTTTTATCGGCATGCTGTATGAAAACGCGGAAAATCATATTTTGTATTACAAGATCACGTGACCGTTTAAGCCCTTTGGGATCCTGGGAATCGCATGCCTATAATTTTTAAGACATTAAATGTGTTTAAGTTTCTTTTGATAAATGTACATGCATTATTAAATCAGAGAAAAACACAATTTTTTTATGCAAGTGGAAAAATGCAATTTCCCATATGAGCGGAAAGCGTGCAAGGGTATAATAATAATACTAGCTTTTCTTTGTTGTCATAGAGTTAATGCTCTTATAGGCAGGCTGTATTAAATCGGAGACCATCACCTGTCATGAGCCGTTATGAGCTTCCGCAGTCTATAATCATGTACAATTTTATAATCAAAATTTTAAAAAGTAGGTACCTTTGTAGATCCATTCTTTCTTTATTAAATCCTTATTGAAATAAAATTTTACCATTCTTGTACCTACTGGCCACGAAACCCTCGCTACGTTATACCTACATTTTATGCTGCATTTATGGAGATAGACGGGCCTCTTAAAATTTAAATAACCCACATTTCAGCCTGCTAGTTGTTATAATTGGTTTGGTTGTTGATGCTCCATGTAAGTATACAAAATGAGTTTAATTTGGCTTCAAAAAGATACGACAGTACATACATAGAAGGTAGATGACTCCCTTATTATTTTTAAAACGAGAAATGTACAAACAACTGATACAAAAATGTAAGATCTGCTTCACTAAAAATATCTTCCTAAAGTATATATTATAGAACCAACAAACAAAACACCAACAACAATAAGAAACGTCAGTATTCTTTTATTCTTGAGTCGCAGAAGTCATAACACTTTTCCAAGCGCACCTGAGCATCAACAATAAATCACGTCGGCCATGCAATATACACATGTTCGTGTTTTATTTCTTCCCTGCGTCGTAGCGTTGTGTAAGTGATGTATTGACATAATACGAGGTTAAAAGGTCGCCACTTAGCGCAGGTCAACCTACATCATGGCTTGCCATGAGCTCGCGCTGCCTCTGATCTTTTTACTGCTGATGTGTTTTTGTTTCCCTGGATGGCTGGATTTTTTCACAAGGGGTAGCTGGTGGATGACTGATCACTATGTCACGGGAAGGTAGGAACAAGGCTAGTTTTAACAACGTTTGAAGTTTTATGTTTTTGAAGACTAGGTGGTAGCAAATGACGGTTTGTGTTAATTAAACGTCAATGCTTTGAGTGTTAAACACACGCTAGTTATTTTAAACAAAATGCGAAATTATCGATCCACGTATTCCTATGGTCTGATTTTAACCAGGAGTGTAAAGGCTGGTTTATAATGGATGTAACTGGTGAATTCTTCGGTTTTCTGTGAACATGAGCTATGTTACGGTTCATAATGATACTGAATTTGACGTTTACTTAGAGTATCTATATACAGAAGTCCAAAAAGTCCCGGGATGGAGCTATAAGTTTGAACGAGAAGAACGAAGAAAAAAAAATTGACAATTTTGGAATCACTAAAAACTACATTCTTAGATAATTTAGAACTTCCATGCAACGTGGAGTTTTTTAAGGGGTTGACCACCCCAACATTTTTAAATAGCAACTCGTGTCGATTTTTACCTTATTTTGAAGGTAATGAAAAAAGAAACATCCCTCATGTAACCTCAAGTTGAAGTGATGGTATGTCAGTACCACGAGTAGACAGTTTTTCTAAATATTTTATTTGAATTTACTACAATACCACAAGTAATTCTTTACATAACATCTAATAGTTGTTAGCTCAGCGGTAGAGGGTCCGCCTAGCATGCTAGCGGTCACCAGTTCGATTTCCTGCGCAACCAACAATAATACCACTGGATCCGAGTGGTTGGATTCGACGATAATAACATCTACCACTCTGTAATTCGGGGTTAATTCTGTAGAATGAATATCATATAAAAATTCTGGTATTGATATTATGTTGTTGTAATATACTACCTGTGCTACTTAATTGTATTCCTTTAATATTACGAATTTTTTTTTATCATCGCATTATTTCTATTTGTGATAACATGTAAGTTGAAGTTTAGGAACATGAAATAAATTTTCTAACATACTTTTCGCGTCATAATTCAAAGTTTAAAGTACCGTCAATGTTCGCACTTCAAACTTTGAGTGAAAACGCAGTAGTAAAATAGCAAATAACTAGAAAAATAGCTAAATAGCAGCTGTTTCACGCTAGAAGAGTATACATAAATAAGTCTTCCTCAGAGTTTTAAAGAAACTAAGGGTTATAAAATAACCTGAAGTGTAAATAAACAAGGTTTAGTTTACTTGTTTACTACACATTTAACTTTAACACTGAAAGAAATAACAACAGTAACAGTTCTTTAATAGAATTACAAAGAACATACAGAACAACGCAAGTACACAACAAATAGTCATTACAATAATGAGAATACTATGTGTAACTAATTCATACCATATCCATCACATCTATTATAGTCTAGCAAGAGCTCAAAAGTTGGCTTTAAAAATATTTTATGGTTGTGGTTTCCTTTCATAAGTTTCTGCTATGAAATAAATGTGAAAGAAACCTTTATGTATTCTGCTATATGGTATAGAGTTGTGAGATATTCTAAGTATTGTGGTTTTCTTCCAGGTACCCAGATAAGAACTGGATTTGAAAATCCTATAGTAACATTAGCACAGTGCTCCATCTATCTTAAGGTAGACATGTTAATGTTACTTTGGGATTTCCAAATTTAGTGCTTAGCTGGGTAACTGGAAGAAAAAAAGAATCCACAACCATAAAATAATTTAAACGTCAACTTTTGAGCTCTTGCTTTGCTAGACTATACCAAACATTAATGTGCCAACATGAAATATCTACTGTCATCGGTATAGATATTACATTCGAGGAAAAAAAATGCACCACTTGAAAATGCACTAAAAATGGCAAATATTCCATAACTAGGTTGCATTTTGTCGAAATTGGACAAATCTTTGAGTTCTAAAAATTTGAAGTTTTCTCTTTACTGTGATGCAAGTCAATGTGATGCCAAATCCATCCCATCCCCTCCCGTCACAATAAGAAAATAAAATTCCTGATGTCAAAAAATGTCCAACTTTGACAGCTCGTACGGTGTGCCAATAAATCGTGGACACAATTGACCCACAGAGCGAGAAAGTTCATTCATTTTCCTTTAAGTTTCCAAAAAATTCGAGTACCTACAATGATTTGGCGCGAAGTTATGAATTTTTTTTTAAAGTTGCATTTTGCGACTTTTTTGCCATAACTTGGCTAATTTTGCACCAAAATCGATGAATCTTTGAGTTCTGAAAAGTTTGAAGTTTTCACTTTTTTGTCCTGTAAGTTAATGTGCCACCAAACCTATTCCTCTCCCTGCCCCCCGGGCGAAAAAAAAAGTTTTTCACTTTAACAACTTGTACCGCGAGCAAACAAAATCGTGGACTAAAACGGCCGACAGGGCAATAAAGTTCATTCATTTTCCTTTATGGTCCTAAAAAATTCGAGAACCTGCGATGATTTGGCGCCAAGTTATGAATTTTTCAAAAAAGTTGACACATTAACTTGCATCACATTAAAGAGAAAACTTCAAACTTTTTAGAACTCAAAGTTTTATCCAATTTCGATAAAATGCAACCGAGTTATGGTACTCTGAATATTTGCCATTTTTTGGTGCATTTTCAAGTGACCAATTCACTCATGGATATTACACCACAGTGGAGACTTTTATGTATAGTTAATAGCATCTGTACCTATCTGGATTCGAACCTAAGTTGTCAGAACCACAGTTGGTCACGTTATGCACTTAGCTATCTACTTAGACATTGAGGAAAATATTTAAAAACTGTTGCTGTTCTACAAGCTTCAAGAAATGTGAAATGTGAAATCCAAGAATCTTTTTATTTCATGTTGGGCAAATACAAATATTTACCAATCTTCATGAATGTTTCACCTTGTGTAAAGATTCCCAAACGTTTAGCTTATAAACATACGAGTAGTTCAAAAAATTGTATTTCAATTTCTGTGGTGAACGTAGAAATAGAATCCTCTCCTTCGTAGGATTCAGTTACAGAGAGACAGACGGAACCAGGGAAAGAAAAAGCAAGAAGGCAATGAAAACATGAGACTATCGATCCGTTGAAAACGTGTCAAGAGGTTCTTGGTTTTACTCTTTGAGTTTGTGAGTTCTTCAGTTGGAGCAAAGATTCTAGGAATTTTTGTAGTTGACTACGACTGTAAAACACAAAAAATTAACATTTTTGTTTAACATTTTCATAGCCATTTGGACCGCTTCCACTTAAATTTTAAGTCTTTTGACAATTTGATTTTGATTCGGTATTGTTCATTTAAAACTTAAAATTTCAGTGAAACAAGCTATCAGAGTTAGAGTTGAAGTTGTATCAAATTTTAGAGAAAGAATCACCAGAAAATAAATGGTCAAAATCGTCAAAATTAAACTTAACTGCACTAAGCTCTATGTAAATGACATAGAGCTTAGTGCAGTTGTGGCCTAGTGAAGTTTGTATTTGTATTATGAAAATTTAAATTGTCATTTATTATTTTTTATTTGGTAGTATTTAAGATTGGAGGAGTAGAAACGTTCTGACAATATATTTTATAAATAAGAAATAGGTATCGTTTATTTCCACCTCTACATACGCCAGAACTTCTAATTTATGTAATTTAAATTTTTGTAACTCATCTTTTTTACTTGAGGAAGCCTAACCCGGCCATTTAGGATTGGCAGACCAATTCCATCATCAGTATAGATATGCAAGGCCCAAGCCCTTCAATTTCACGAATAATAAAATGTCCACACTAATTTGACCGTTAGCTCTCCGTCTAATAGTAAATAATCATGTTTTACATGCAAACATCGCCTAGCAATTCTGCATGTTTAGCATCAAAAATGACAAAATATTAATTTGACATTAATTTCGGATTTCTGACAGTTTCAAAGATACCGGATGCCTATTTCTGATTTGTCGTTGCACCGTAGCGCTAGTGGAAAAGAAGAAGCTTGCACATTTCTACACTACTACGCTAATTCTGAATGTGAACGGTTGCAATTATTTATATAGCGAATGAATCTTTAGCCTTTAAAATGTCTAAAAGTCAAAAATTCTAATTATTTGTTTCTAGCTAGCAGATCGTATTTTGATATCTAGCTAAGTTTACCTATTATCAACTTTGAGGCATTGTGTTTCTCGCACTTCTAATGACTTGTTATAACCAAACTTCACCTACAATTCGCAACATGTAAAAATTACAAAAAAATCTATATTTTTGAAGTTATTACGTAATTTCAAATTGTTACATTCATGTCTAAACGAACAATGACGATGTTAAATTAGTCTTAAATTATCCGGATAACAACGATGATAAATGAAAAATGTTAATTTGCCTGAAAAAAATCAGGTTATTGTCTCCTGTTCTAAATAACCTTGGACAACAAAGCTTCAAATACGTAACCACTTCTCCTACCATTGAACTACTCACTACTAAGTAAGATACGATCTAATTCTCAGTTCACGGTCACTGCTAAGTGCGGTTTACACAGCCAAAATTACCAACAATGAACTGTCCCTGTAAAAATCACCAAATTTCCACTGTCTGCTATATTTAGTGGTAAATTACCTCAGGCAATGTCGTGTATGCAAATTTACAGGGTGTTAAATACAATAACGTGTCAAATAACGAACAAGGATTAATTTTTTAAGGACGATTAAGAGAATTAAGATTTCGTGCACGTGGACGTGTTTGTATTGTTTGAAAACGGAAACTGTTTTTGTAGTTGTTGAGATCGCTATCTCACGATAGAATTGGGAATTAAGACAAATTACTGAATGAATGCTACCTGTTACTTTTTAGACCCAAGTGGATTTTTGTATTCTTGTTCTTATAAATTCAATCAAAATTCACACAATAGGTGTTGTGTTATGAAATGACGATTTTGTACATTGGTAATATGATAATGCCAGCATAATATAAATAGAAATACCTAGTATAATTTTATGCAATAAAATTTTTCCAGAATTAAATATAATGGAGATATATATATTTAAACACTAAAAATAGTGTCGACCTGCTGAAACACTATCCAGTGATATTAATTTATTTTTGTCAATAATAATTTCTCATAAAATTGATCTTAATTTTGTTGTGCATATTTTGATAAATGTTGTATCACCATAATTAATTGCATGCCTCTCTTAGAAATAATAGATTTTCCTATTTTATAAAAAGAAAAAGGGAGGACTGTTAAATTAAAGCAGTTTTGATCTTTTTCAGACAAATTTAAGTTAGAATTAAAACATCTGAAGAATATAATTTTCAATACCTATGTCATTCTTTTTACAAACCAAATTTTTTTCAAAACATACCTTACATAAAATTACACTGTTTTCATTTTTAAAGATAAGATCTTAAAATATTGAACAGAGAGGTTTAAATTACAATATGACCAGATTATAAATTTGAAATAATATGATTTTTATAAGATATATTCTCATATAATATAATAAGTGGTTAAATTTTGCTGGAAAAATTTCAGATTGTTACGAGAGTTGTTGCCTAGCAATTTATTAACAATTTTTAAACAATGTCATGAAATAAATTGGCAACAAGCTCGCGTAAAACAATCTGAAAATTTTGTCAAGACAATATTCGGATGATTATTTCACGAATGAAAAAGTCAATTTTGACACTAATTAAATAACATGTTTCTAAGGAAGTTATTAAAACGTCAAAAAATTTCACTTATCAAAACTTACATAGTTACGAAAATACAGCAGTCTATTGACTAGAGAGGTGCGAAAAAATTTGTGTGAGGGTGTTTTGTCAAAATAAAACAAGGTAACTAGGTAAAATCATCAATTTTTGTTGGTTTAGAAATGTATGAGTGGAATAGTCAGTTATAAATAAGTAATTATAGAAATATAACGAGAAAAATAATTTCTGAAGTTAATTTAAATTTAGTATCTATTTAGGATTGATACTAACTCGGTACTAATTTGAATTCTGGACAGATATTTCTAAATTATGGGTAAATGTTGAATGTTTGTAAAGATTGTTGTTAAGATGTATGTGTTATTGTTTTAAGGGGTTCGTGCCAACTCTATTTTAGGGCAGTTGCGTACGTACGTACCAAACTGGATTTAAACCTGAGTTGTTAGAATCACAAAGCCCGCCACATAATCGTTAGAGTTTAAAGCTATAGAAGCATCCTCAGCGCGCTTCCCTTGCCCTCTTCTACTTCTGGTGGTCCACGTCTCCTCCACAACTGCGGATCTCATTAAAGAGAGATTAATTGGGCAGTGTGCATCAGGCTTTCAGTAACCGGCGTCGTCAAAGACGTAAGATGCAAGAAGCGGGCTCGGTTGGTTCTCAGACACACAAACGAAACATAAATCCGGTCATGTTTGACTTTCTGTTCGGGATGAGCAGAGCAAGATCTGTCGGATGCAAGAGATGCATCGTGAATAGGAAGAAACATTGAGGAATAAAAATAGATAAATAAAAAACTTAAAAGTTGGAATATTTGCATTTGGACATTTGAAAATGACCCGACAGGGACACTAGAGATCCTAAAGCTTGAATTACATTTTACTTTTTTCGGCTAGAAACTTTGACATGTTTCATGTATAATTCTAGAATACACTTGGATACTAGACTGGGAGCTCATGACAGGTGATGGTCTCCGATTTCATACAACATGTCTTTTGGAGGATAGAATATTGACCCTATGACAACAACAAAAGCGGATATTAAACCCTTGCACGCTTTCCGGTCATATGGAAAATTGCATTTTTCCTCTTGCACAAAATTTATGTGTTTTTCTCTGATTTAATTATGCATGCCATTTTATCAAAAGAAACTTAAACACATTTTAAGTTTTAAAAATTATAGGCATGCGATTCGCAGGATCCCAAAGGGCTCAAACGATCACGTGTTCTCTTGTAATAAAAAAAATATGATTTCCGCGTTTTTATACAGCATGACTATGAAAAGAATTAATATTTGTGTCATGAAACACCTATAACCAAATTGACATGCAGTCCTCGTTGGCCCAAAAGTGGAAAATTTCGGAAAAGTTTTGTACAAGTGGAAATGCAATTTTTCATATGACCGGAAAGCGTGCAAGGGTTTAATACCCGTTTTTCTATGTTGTCATGCTATTCTCCAAAAGGTATGCTGTATGAAATCGGAGACCATCACCTGTCAGCTGTCATGAGCTCATGAGCTCCCGGTCTACATATAATACGGTAAATCAAGAAAATTTCGATCCAACTCATACTAGAAACGTCTTTTTTCGTCTAGACTTGGGCTGTGGACGTATATTTTGTGTGACCAACCTTATATAATTGCAAAAATGTGGAGTGGAGTGACAAAATGTAAATTTTCAGTTGGCTGTATTGGGCAATGAACCAATGAAATATGTCAGTGCAATAACAAATTTAAAACTAGAATCTAGTCTAGCCGAATGAAGTATTTTGAGAAATGTTCGTTTTTCTAGCCAAAAAATATAATGTAATTAAAACTTTGTAGAGTGTTTGCCTCGAATCTAGCTGTCACCAGGTCGATTCCAGCAACTGACAATAATACCTCTGCGTCCGAATGGTTGGATTCCATAATAATAACATCTACCAGTCCGTAATTGGGAGTTAATGTTGTTGAATGGTTACCACATCAAAACTTATAAAAAAATATACCTATGTATGTGATTCATATTTTTGAATTCTTTTAAAAAATGCGGTGATATAATTATTATAATATCTTACAAATGGATCAAACAGTTACGAGTTCATCATCTCCTGTATAAAATTTACATGAATCGTTCAAGTTTACAAACACCAAAAAAGTCAAGTACACTTAAAAATCGTCTGCAGCCATGTATGGAAACCCGTTTTGCGGAAGTAATTTCACTCCCAACGAAGGTGTGGTTTGAAAATACGCATCTTGAGATTCCTGCTGCTCTTAGTTATGAATAGCAAACCCGTCGTGACATCTGTAGGCGTCTCGCGAAACTACAACCTACCCCACACATACACAAACACACACATACCCCGCATTCCACATTGCACCCCTTTGTACGGCTTCATTATGCGCGTGACAAAAGAAATGCCTCCGTATTGGTTTCATCGTTTCATAAAGGTAATGAAATTTGAATGAACCATGTTTCATTAAATTTTAAATTAAATTTAAAAGCTTTAATAGTAATTGCTCTTTAACATTTATGAGATTTTGTGAAAGGTGTAAGGATTATAAAAACAAAGACATAATTAATATTTTATGACTTGCTCTTAGGTTAATGAATTCTTTGATTTGTTTTATTGTTCGGAAAATACGGGAGATTAAACAGAAATTTATTTTATTTGGCTTAGAATACGTAAAATACTTCAGAGATTCAAGTAATTCACATATACCTACCTACGCACGTATTTTTTATTTGCATATATCGTAGATACGTAGATTCTCATCTTACATGGAACATCATCATCATGGAACAAAAATAATTTTGTCCCTTATTTTGAGGGCAATATTCGCAAGGTTCATATTTTTTTAACCACTGCATATTTAATTTTTTAATAACACTCTTTTAAGAACAAGTATGTTCAATATGTTGACGTCTCAATTTTATTATTTATTTAGTTATTTTGAACATTAGAGACAAAATTCAAATCAAGAAAATTTATACGCAAAGAAATGCCTGCATTAAATGATTTATCCACAGGAAAATTCATATCTAGAATTTTAGGTTCAGCATAAATTTAAACAAGGAAGATGCAAATCTAGAAACTAGCTTGTCTCTTCAACACTAGTGAGATACTCAAATTAGATTGAACTGAACTTAAAAAACAATCCAGTACCATTTTTGAGTCTCACATACCCGGTTTTGACATTATAACTTATCTAGATTTGCATCTTCCTTTATTTACATTTATGCCAAATCTAAAATTATAGATTTTAATTGTCCTATGAACGAATCTTTTGATGTACTTTTTTTATTACTTTCTAGATTTGCATCTGGTGTTGCAGTTTCCTGTGTATGAACAATCTAGAATATTATTTTCTGGTGTTGAACCTTCGACTTCGACCATATATAGGAATTGACAAACAACGCAAGCCTTTGTTGTGAAGCAAAGAACTAGCGTAGCGGTGTGAAGAGGAGTATGACCTGCAGACACCTTGAAGTGTTGCAGTTTGCCTTTTATCATTCTCTGTTTTATGACAACAAACCAGAAGTCAGCAATGTGCAACACTCTAACGTGTCCTCACAACCTTTCCCCGCTTATAGCTGCTGCTCCCCGCTACCGTACTTCTTGCCTTCAGAACATTGTATACTACTGCATTGAGTGTTATCTGTCTATACCTATATATGGTCGAAGTGTTGAACCCATTCCGAAACTAACGACATCGGACAGTAGACATCATGATGTGTAGTTTATTTCGGAGAAGGTAAAAATGTAAACAAACTTTGCAATACCGTACCACAGAGGCACATGTATTATAGTATTAGTGAGGAAATAAGTTTTACGTTTGAAATGCCTGGTAAATAGAAATATCGTTACCTTTTTCGTACTTCATAACCTCAATTCTTCGATAAATTGTCTTTAAAATTAAATATCATTTTTATAAAACTGACGATTCCCTTGAAAATTTAATACAATCTTCTTCCATATTCAATTAATATTGTGTTAGTTTTTCGTTAAAATCTGTCGTTATATATATACACTAATTTATTAACGCACGATTTCAAGTCACCGTCCTATGCTTGCAATGTAAAAGAGGTTAACTTTAGAACTCTAGTTACCAAACGAAACTGACGATTGTCTTAATAATTTATTTTGAATTGTATTATTATCAGATAAATGTCCTATAAATTTTTTATTTATTTCTGTCGTCATCGATTTTGGTAAGCATGTAGGCAACAACCTTAACTAAATAATAATTTCCATTGAATGGAACTATTAAACTATGTGTACGTTTAATTTCGATTTAAT
The DNA here is from genome assembly GCA_947534325.1 of Agonum fuliginosum. Classification (NCBI taxonomy): domain Eukaryota; kingdom Metazoa; phylum Arthropoda; class Insecta; order Coleoptera; family Carabidae; genus Agonum; species Agonum fuliginosum. Next base: position 47,578,940 of record OX384029.1, read on the forward strand.
TTGACAAGTACATTTATGTTATAAACGATTGCATTTAATCAACTGATTTGAATTCATTTGAATTGATTTAATTAAATTGATTTTATTGGTTAATGATTAACATTATCAACATGAATGGTGATTATAATTTTCTAATGTATTTTATTTGGTTTCAGGTGCGTAAAATTGACATTTTCGTACTGCTTGGCAAAGTTCAATAACCAGTAAGTGAAATTATTTTTTTATCCTTAGATTTCGATTTGCTATAGTGAGTGTACTTTTTTTAATTTATTTTATTTTTATTTATTTAAATTGACTCCTTACAATGGGCGAAATTCAGTGAAGGCCTCGGCCAAGGCTATTCTTCCATCTTACCTTATATCTACTAAGTATAGTTTGCTCGATTTTAAAAAATTAATCATTAAAATTGTACCCGTCGAAATTTTTGTTCTCAGGGAGGCGGCAGGGGATGAAATGAACTTGGTGTCAGATTAACTTGCATGACCTTAAAGAGGAAACTTTAAACTTGTCAGTGCTTGAAGATTTGTCCATTTTCGACCAAATTCAATCGAGTTATGGCGGTCTAAAAATTCAAAAATTTTGGTGCATTTTCAAGTGGTGCGTTTTTTCTTTTTTCAAGTGTATTAATCTAACCTCACATTTTGATGAAATGACTGCGACAGTAGTGTTGAATAATGAACTCATAATACAGTAGTGTTGAATTATGAATTAATAATACAACACTGAGACTTATGAAGGTCTTCCTACAGTTACTTATAATTTAAATGTATTATTCAATGGTCGTAGAATAAAATACTTACGAGAGCTGTTTTATACATTGTAATAAACAAATAAATTATCGTAAAAACAAGATAAGACATCGTGAGAAAAACATAATTACACCAATTACAATTTAACTCTTAATTTCAATGTCACAAATCTCCAAATTATCTGTGATCTCTCCTTGAACCCTAACCTTGAAAAACTATTAATTTTGTTAACAATGAAAGTGTATTTACCATTGAAAACAATGGAACATCGAGCATCTTCTCGCCTTCTAGATCCTGCGCAAGGGAAAAGAAACAAATGCAAGACAATTCCGTGAAATTTATGAAGAATATTAAAATCGTCCTTCATTTGTCATCCTCATGAGGGTATTCTTTTCCGCTTGGGATGCTTCGCTTGCCGAGCCAGGCCTCCTTGATAATGAACTCTTTATAAAATTAAGTGGATGTCAACTTTGTAACGTAAATATACGTAAGGAGATTTAATTACCAAAAGGCTTAAATTTGTGGTTAATTACGAAGGAAATTGTCATAAAGAGATGTAAAATATGATTTTGGATTAGGTTTTTATTGTGGAAGACTGTAATTATTTTTAAATTGCTTTAGTGTAGCAAGTCGTTATGCTCAGTCTTTCGTACCAAGAACAAAGAGTTGCAATTTTAAATAAATACGTCGAATTTCGTATTTGAAACAGTTTTGAAGGTACATTTTATTTTTGCAGGTTGGTATACATGGTTAGCTTTATAGTTCAGTAAGTTGATGGTCAAATAATTAGACAGCTTAAGAATAAGAAGATGAATGCCTAGTTCGAATGACTTTTTGACTGACAATCTTAGCTTAAGTTTAACTTTTTGTAAGACGCATTTTATTTAATATTTTATTTATAAAAGCTATATACTTCACCTTCACACAGACAGGCGTTCGTAGTTTACTAATAGCTTGATTTAGGTAAATGTTAAAGAAAAAATATATTTGTTTGATGAAAATGTCCAATACAAAAATTGTTCACTTTCGTTTATTATGTGTAATTTTAACAACATTGACGACATTACTCTAAAATTAAATACTAATCAGATGCTAGTCTCTAATTAATCCCAACATTATGTAAGTCTGAAACTATATTATAAATTTTGTAAAACATTTACCTATATTATATTATAATACACAATTTTTAGATTGTCCTGATGAAGATTTAAAATAAATCGAAAGCTTGACAAATATCAAACAGTCTACTCAAATTTTTGGCCAAAATACTGATTGTCACACCCACTACCCACTACTCTTACTAGAATAATTATTATCGTCATAATATAGACTAGGTACTTTTTATTGAGATTTTGTAATATTTTCGGTAAAATTCAGCTAATAATCCCATTCCACTAAAGCTATAACATCTCCTATAAATATAATTGGCACACAAAACCTCCAACTACAAAATCAATTATCGATTTAGTTCACCTGCATACCACACCCTGTACAGTGTACCCACCGCCACCCCTTCACCCCCTCGCCCACACTACGTCGACATATTTACCCCGCGGGCCTGTTATAATCAAAGCCAACTTCGACTATACACATACTCATGTCATATTTCGTAGCCCGCGGCGTACCGGCGAAATTAACCGGTTCCAGGGCTCCAGAGATTTTAGATTTTAGAATACGGTTTTTCACCTGCTACACGCACCTATAATATGTAGTGGATGGTAATACGCTGTATTTATTTTAACTTGATACATGGGATTTTTCATATCCATGGTTACTTATTTGACAGCAATGTTTTAAGCCCATTTTACATTGAGCAATATTGCAGCTGCAATCGCAACTTGCAACCAGTTGCATCAATATTGGGTGAGTGTAATACAGGAATTGCACGTTCAACAGATTGAATCAATCTTGCCCGCAATTGGTTGCAGGAAATACAATTTGTTCTAAATTCGTTCAAGATTGCAAGGCAATTCACAGTTATTTCTAGTTATTTTAAGTCTGTTATGAATTATATTATCAACCTGACATAAAACGTCAACAAAGAGTGTTGTTTCTGGTTTGTGTTTGAAAACGTTTGAAAGAAACAGTAAAATTTGGAATCATAATGTAAGTACTACACAAATATTTAATTTATTATATATTACTCGTTAACATTGCAGTTTTTAAATCATGCCATTCACATGGAAAGACGAAGATGTCGCGAATCTTATAGATCTATTTGTTTAATATTGTAGTAACAGTTTATAAATAAATTATTTACTACATTTACTGCTGCATAAATACTGTCATAATAAACTTCAAAAAGAACAGCTACAAGACACATATAAACTATGAAGTTTAACACAATATGAAGTTGGTAACACAATATTGGCAAACTTGTAAAATAAATTCATATATTTAGCAAAATTGCATGTTGCTCAGTGTAAAATGAAAAAAAATGGCTTTTGCAGTTTTCTTGTTCAACTCTGACTTGAAGATTGCAGTTGCCTGTTGCGCTTGCTCAATATAAAATGGACTTTACGTAGGTTCGAAATTATACCCGTAAAACTGATGCCCATTCAACACTAGAAAATAAATATCTAGAATACACAGAAAAGTACAATACCAGAAGATGCAAATACATATAATTTTTAAGGAAAAAATACCTGCATCAAAAAACTCATTCCCTGAAAATTCAAAGCTAGAATTTTAAATTTAATCTGCGTAAATGCGAACACCAGGAAGATGCAAATCTAGAAAACTAGGTATTACTTATATGATTTTTATAATAATTATACTAATATAATATTTATTTGCACAAATAAAAAATTCATACAAGAGATCAATATAATTGTTAACAAACATTTGACAAAAAAATTAAGATATTAAATCTCTGTTAAGAAACTACAGTTCCTTGAGTTGAGGTATAGTATTAAATTAGCTACATAAAAGTTTAAGATTGTATTTGTTACTTTCTAGATTTGAATCTTCACTTTAGGGGTTGCCTTTTCTTGTTAAGAATATTCTAGATTTTTATTTTCTGGTGTTGAAGCTACTCACCAGACTCATACGATATAGATAGTGTAGGTATTTTATTTTTCTTCTGACAACGTACAAGGAAAAATGAATCGTAGGATCGAACAAATAAAAGACTATACACTTATTACATTTTGACACTAAAAGAATATGGCAGTTTAATTATACTTATACATTTCTATTTGTTGGGTGTAAAACCGGCGATACATCAGCCAATCACAAGAATATAAATAACCCTATAGAATTTTATTTTTTCTCCTTCTATAGTTCAGAGCAGTAAAATGTAGTAAATAATTCAATTGTAAGAAAATCTAACCTATAATGTTATATGTTTTCGGTGAGATTTGTTCTTTGTCTACATTGTCTACACTATTTTATTGTTTACACAGATATTGCATGCGTAGATTACGTGTTTGTCTACGCACTACGCGTAAAATTACACTTAATCTACGTCGCGTAGACTACGTGAACAACCCTGGTTCAGAGTATTTTACATTATTCAACCAGCATTTTCGGCACTAGATATTAATGTTTTATAGCCAATAGAACTGAAACATAACCTTAGAGCCTAACAGGTTGTTGAGAAGTAACACACATACCATTGTATCAGCTGTTGTTTTAACTTTATCTTAAGAAATGAATTATTTTATTTCAAATAGTCGTAAATAAAATATAGAAGGTAAATTCATGTTTAACATAGTACCATCAGCAATATGTGTCCTCGTTTCTTGAAGTCATTTTCCGACGTTAAAATAATTTCCCTACCGCCGACCCCAGAATCGGATTGAAAGAAAATCTTACTTTATCTAAGGATTCGGAAAGTACAGCTCGGTAATCCTTTTACAGGGTGTTAAGCGTCGGCGTCCTGATTCGGGAACTACGACCGCGGCCGGACTTTCAGGGATTATCAGAGCAAATCTGTAAAAATCACATACACGAGACATGGGACCATAGAACGTAGAACGTAGAGCCAACACGGCATGCCCGAACATAAATCTTACTCCAAGATCTCCAGACGAACTTCTATACAAGTCAAATTAAAAGAAGTTGATGAAGTAAAAAGTCTCAGAAATTATTTATTACTTCTGTGTGTTAAAGGCTGGTTTGTAATGGATGTAACTGGTGACTTCTTCTTGTTCTGTTAACATGTTATGGTTCATAATGACAATGACTCTGGATTTGACGTTTACCTAAACTGTAAACTGTAACAGTAAGGTTAGCCAGTTTTTAAGAAAACTTCCTAGAGTATCACTATATTTAAAGAGTGTTGCAAACAAGTTACCATGGTTTCAAACTTTAAAAAATGTGGAATTAATTAATGTTTAACTGCAACAATATGATATCCAAAAATTAGTTCAGTATTTAACTTTTAAACTCTTCGTGTAGGTATATCCAAACATATTATTTTATTCAAATACAATTTTACCGTAGTCAGCCATACTCTGTATAACGACTGTTGTTGTGATCACTAAGGTTTAAATCATACATTAATAGAGAAAGAATGAATCTACAGATGTGCCTTTTTAATATTTAAAAATAAATTTCTATCAGCAGATATACGAGTAACTGTGTAAAGTTTACATAAATTCTAAATTTTTATGAATTTTTCTGGAATTTTTATAATCATGTACAATTTTTTTATTTAAATTTTAAAAAGTATAAGTATAATCCTTGTTGAAATATAATTTTACCAGTCTTGTACTGGCCACAAAACACTCGCTACGTTAGTACGTTTTGTGCTGGATTTTAGTAGGTAGACGGCCTCTTCAAGAAACAAACTAATTTTCTAGATTTGCATCTTCCTGTGTTTGCATTTATTATACTGAATCTTAAATTTTTGATTTAAATTTTTCTGTGAATAAATCTTTTGGCGCAGGTACTTTATTACTATAAATTTTTAGTTTCGCAACTTCTAGTATTGCATTTGTGTATGAATATTTTAGATTTTTATTTTCTGGATTGTAGCCGTGCCAGATCTTGTAGAAAAATTCAATTTGATACAAACATTACACCAATATTAGCGCACAAATCTAATAACAGAACCACAAAAAAAATTATATAATCCTCTCATCTCCATACTCTCTAATTACCAATTACCCCACTCCAGTATTACCACCCACGACCACCCATATGAAAATTACACCATTATTAGTTGCACAAATCTAACAACATAACCACAAAAAATACCAATAATCCTCTCATCTTCGTACTGTCTAATTACCAATTACCCCAGTGCTACCACCCACGAGAAATCCCCTAACAGTTCGCTAACTGTTCCAGTGTTTCTGATGGGTGATGGCTGATGGGTGATCTGCTGCTATACTCACACGCGTGCTGAGTTGTTGATGTAGTGATAGATGTGTGATGATGTGCCATCACGCGTCAACCGAACAGTGAAAGCCTATAGGAGTTATTAGCGTATTACCTGCTAGGATGAGGAACGCATATGTGCTGGGTACATTAGGAGATTATACGTACCTGGAGTCTAAGCAGATAGGAAGATTAATATGGGAGGTTTTTTAGGAGGTGATTGTGGTGTAATTGGATTATATGATTTGCTGGTTTACTCGTAGATTAGGTACATCTATTTTCAAATTATTTAAGGTGGCAAATATTTTTAACGTAAAAGTGTCAATTTTCAGCAAATAATTTTTGAACGTTTCTGCACAATCTTTTGCTTTTTTAGTTCGTGATGGTATAGATTTTATAAATTAAATAAATATAGTGAAAACAGCACTGCAAAAGGAAGATTTATTTCTATTAATGGTCTAATTATATAGTCAACAATCATCGATTGGGAATCATATATCCGCATACGACTTGCCACCTTAATGCTCATTTTCACTGCTGATTTATTTTAAACAAGTTTCCCAGCTTTGTATTTGTCTCAAAACTGACAAGTAATTACTTATTACTAATTAGTAAAAAAATTGCAGAGAAATAAAGATTTCCTTCTTCAAAAAATGTATAATTCTGTAATAGGTACATAAATAAATACATACATACCTATCACGCCTTTTGCCCTGCTTGTTTCTGGTAGCCTCGCAGTAATAGTTATTTACAATATCGGTAACATTTTACAATGTGAGGTTATAAAACCATGTGATGTACAAAAACCTAACGCACCTATGTATAATATTATTTGGTCGACATACTTATTTATTTAAAATATTGTATTTTTGTGAGGTTATATAATTAGCCTTGGAACAACTGCTAAGAGATGGCGCCAGCAAATGTACCACTGATTGTATAAAACTCATTAAAAAAAATCTGTTACAAATAATCTTCAACACGCTAAACCAAGTATCCGTTTATTAAAATGTTTAGAAACGGTTTATTGCTGGTTAATTGATATATAATGAGTGTGTTAGGGGGTTCATCCTAACCCTTTTTACGGAGATAGCGTGATTTTATGTATGTATGTATGTATAAGTTCAAAATTTTGTTCACATTAATGCAATAAAGTCAAATAAAACATTGCAACTTTTAGAAATAGCTGAAAAAGCCATTATCAAAATAAAGCTAAATTATGACCCTTCAAGTGGCTGTGGACCAAAAAGTATTGATTTTAAAAGATCATGCCCGTGGAAACATTTGATAAGGGCATCAAAATCTTCACTTTTTTCAAAATTGCAAACAATTTCACCGAGGGGCAAAATCCTATAGTTTTGTGCGGGGTCCTTTGTAACATTGAAACAAATGGCGATCACGGGTTGCAACAACAATAGTCGACGTTCTGGCCGATTCTTATCAGCGATCAAGTGCACAAGCAGTGCTATGATTGGTCGAAAAATGCGTAGCTAAAGTTGTACTTTTCACTACGATTTAGCGGAGCTAAAGTAACATCATTATTGTACGATTTACGAAGTATATTATACCGCCTATGCGTTTCGATTACCAGTCGTCAATGATTGAAACAAAGTGAATTGGACAATAATTTGACATTTTTCATCCCCTTTTTCATGTTCATCTGCAAACACTTGTCACTGATAAAAACACATCATATATTCTGGTTCTTGCGTCGCTATCGCTAACTCGATAACTCCGTTATTCAGTGCCGGATGTGAGTGCAAAGTGCAAAAGAGCAATCGAACTTCCTTCATAAAGATCCGGTGCTCGTCGCGACAATCCATTCACAGACAACTTGTTGAATTTTATTCCGAGTTCGCCGCACGCCGCACGTAATATGTGACGATGTCGGGGACTCACTACACTTTTATGATAACTCAACGCATAAAAGATTGTTTATGTCCCATAAAGAATTACACCGGAGATCAGGGCAGTATTCGGGATATTTAGAGAGAAAATGGTATTTAGGGTTGTTTTCGTTCTTGTAACCAAATGGTTATGTATAGATTTATGTTCTAAGTTTTTTCAGACAATACTCTCGATTTTACTTTTTTCGATTCCACTCTTTTCCCCAATACTACGGCAGCCGGGAACCAGCCCGAAACTCGTACTTTGCCGCAACCTAGCTAGGCCTAGGCAATGTCATTTTGAAGTTGAAAAATACTGTAAAGGTGTTTTCGTAGCTAGTAAACTGTCAGATTATTATTGACTTTAGGATAATGTTTTTATAAACATTTAATAGAGAAAGAATGGATACCTATACTGATGTGCTTTTTTAAAATTTAAAAAAATAATTTCTATCATGAGATATAACCAATTTTTTAATCAAAATTTTAAAAAGACACATCTGTAGATTCATTCTTTCTCTATTAAATCCTTGTTGAAATAAAGTTTGACTATTCTTGTACTGGCTACAAAACAGTTAGGCAAATGTTGATTTGTTCGCTTAAAGGTATCGTCTCCACGTAGCTAAACACAGCAGTAATGGTAACAAATTGAAACATTAATGTAAAAAAATACCTAATAGCATTCTAGCTGTTTTCAAAATGCTCACGAAGTTTTACAGAAAAAGCAAAATTTCACGAAGAATGGAACTAATTAATACCGAGTTACATTTTCTAATAGATCTCTTAATTATAAGAAAATCTGATGTGGCCAGCACATGACCTCTTTCCTAATTCTGCTTATTCTACTAATCTAATAAATAGTTTTACTTACATTTTAATAGTTTCATGTTCATGTAGGTAATAAGTAAACGATAATGTAAACCAAGATGCAAGCAAAAGATGTCTATTGTCCTGTCACTGTCATAATAATTCAAATTTTGTGTAGAAACAAATTTCATATAATAATAGATAACTATAAGAAAACGGAGAAAATTATATGAGTTTGGTATTTTTTTGAGGAATAATGATTTCACATTTTTTCGTAATTTTTAATGCAGTAACCTACAGACTACATAACAGTAGAGTTAAGCAAGCACAAAATGTTATTAAGTTTTGAGTTAATTACATTTTAAATTTCTTTTCCTTTGTGTAGTTCTACAGCAGTATTTAGCTTTGTAATAACACAAACGTTAATTAAAGTTTATTTTATGTTATGCTTAGGAAAGTCTATTTAGAAGTTTGCAAAAAACTTTAAACACATAAGTCCATTTGTCTTGAGCTTTGTAATATACACACGAGCAAAATATAATTTAAAAAGTAATACTGTTTTTAAATTACAAACTTCCATAAATTGTTATATAATTAATTAGCCATGCAACGGATAGTGAAACGGTCGTATCCCGGTTACCGGTTATTCGGTTTATTCTTTGTCCGAATAGCCGGAAATCCGGCAATCAAATATCCGGCGTCCAAGAACAACAACAAGCTTGTTTTGGGATGATGCGCTAATTTATAGATTACAGAGAAGTACATCATCATTTTGATAAAAATGTTATATTTCTATTACCTATCCGGTAAAGGCCGGATATCAGATCACTATCCGGTACTCGGTAGGATAGTCAAACTATAAATAAAATATTGCTCAATTTTAAATTCTTTATTTTAAATAGATATATTTATTTAATGCTAAATATTTTTTATTTTAATGCACATATCTATTTAAATAATTCCCAGTGAAATCATACCCATTATAATACAGATGTAAAAAAATGCTGTTTGTATTTCTAATGCGAAACGTTTTTGTGCGTTCGAATAACTTATTTAACTCGGCAAGTCTCATCAAATAAGTGACATTTTCACGCACAAAAAACATCAACTTCATAGACCGAGAACTCATGACAAGTGATGGTTTCCGATTTCATACAGCATGCCTTTTGGAGGATATAATATTGACCCTATGACAACAAAGAAAAGCTGGTATTAAACCCTTGCACGCTTTCCGGTAATATGGAAAATTGCATTTTTCCACTTGCACAAATTTTTTGTATTTTTCTCTGATTTAATAATGCATGCCCTTTTATCAAAAGAACCTTAAACACATTTAAAATCTTAAAAATTATAGGCATACGATTCGCAGGATCCCAAAGGGCTCAAACGGTCACGTGATCTTGTAATAAAAAAATATGATTTTTTTGCGTTTTCATACAGCATGCCGATGAAAAGAATTAATGCCATAAAACACGTAGGTATAACCAAATTGGCATGCAATCCTCGTTAGCCCAAGGGTTTAAAATTTCGGAAAAGTTTTGTACAAGTGGAAATGCAATTTTCCATATGACCGGAAAGCGTGCAAGGGTTTAATACCCGTTTTTCTATGTTGTCATAGGGTCAATATGCTATCCTCCAAAAGGCATGCTGTATGAAATCGGAGACCATATCAAAAATAAAGTTTTCCGTCATGATGCAATCTTGATTTCGTTCATATTTGAGTTTAGCTCCGACTCTAATTATTATTAATTTGCGCGCTCTGGCCATTAGCACAATGTCGATTGTTTCTTGTTTGTGAAATCAGAAACAATTGAAACTGATACGTTGTTTGATCGAATTGTGCTCACTGTGTATGTGATATGTTTGAAACACATCAGCGTTCAGGAGTAATATGGTAATGGTTGTAATTATCTATTATCTCCTTATGTAAAGGTTGAAATTACGAGTGTGTTATCGTTATTATGAACTGCTTGATGTTTGAGTTTATATTTTATCGAGCGAAGTCTCTTTGAAGAACTAATTGTATTATAGAAGATTATGTCAGCAGCACAAAGAACCATTAACGCTTTATCTATCTGTATAATTTAGTTGCTGATTTGTAAACGAAAAAAATGTAATGCTATTATCCGCAAGTCAATATTTTAAATCGTTGAAAAATAACAGTCGATTAAATTCAAACATTTCAAAAACATAATACAAAATTTCTATTTCGCCCATTTTTACCTTCCGCTTACCTGTAAAGGAAGGTATTGGAATCATGCAAAAAATCGGGTAGTGAGTTTTTAGTGGATGAGCACGAATTAGGGTCCTTACAACTCATTTTTGATAGTTTCACGATGATGTCTGTGTGTATGTGTGTGTGTATGTGTGTGTGTGTGTGTGTGTGTGTGGTCAAGGCCGGGTGTTAGTCGCATAACTCAAATACGAATTACCCGAAAATTTTGATATTTGGTATTTAACATTTGTATATAAATTGGAAGAGCTCCTTAGATTTTGGTACAAATATCTTCATTGGAAGTGATATTTTTTGAAGATTGAAAAGGTTAATTGTCAAAATTCTATATAAATTTGGAAAAATATAGTATTTATTTGTAATAAGAATAAGTGGAAAAGTTATTTGCAACTTACGTTATAAAAAAATTGTCTTTATCTGGTAGCATTAAAGAACTGCAGTAAAATTTAATAAATAAATTTATCAAATAAAACGTTGATATCTTGTAATCCATGATCGGTTGATTTTTGTTTCTGCGTAAAAAATATTGACAGGTGAAACGGGTGACAAGTTGACATACTAGCGCTATATAAGTCGTAAGTAATAGTGATGCCGCCGAGACGAGAAATTTCTCGTCTCATTCTCGTCTCGTCTCGAAATTACGAGACGAGAATCAGTAAATTTCTCGTCTCGGATTTTCGGGGTGAGACGAGAATTCATAATTTTGAGACGAGAAATACCCTCGAGAACTCGAGAATTCTCGAAATTTTTACTTAAAAATATCTTTTTTTAATCAGGAATGAAGAAAAATTACTGAGATGCACTCAACAATATTTTATTTCTCAGTCGACTAGTTTCGACGTCACATACGTCATCATCAGGAGCTACATTATTAAAAGAACAATCAAGAATAGTAAATAGTTATTTATGAACCAAATGCGGGAAGATTTTGGTGCCACATGTGCGGTTTTTTGAAATACCAGCGAAGCGAGGGTTTCATTTACGCGAATGCTGGGATGGTGTCTTCCCGCAAGTGGTTTGTACAATGTTTTTTGTAACGAATAAAACTATAATCAAATACATTCAATTTGTAGTAGTCTGATCATTAAATTTGAGGTTAGGTACGATGTTTTTTCTACTCACTACTACCGACAGATGGCGCTGCACACAAGTTTTATTTTTAAATATTGGCGGTTTTCGGTGGTCATCACTAATTATAATTCCGAAACGGTGGCTATTATAACTTATTTAATTATTCATTTAGAAAATATTGTTGAGTTTAATAAAATTAAGTACTAAAATAAAAAATCTTTATTATCCTAAGTCGCACACCCGTGAACTTGGAAATCAAACTTTTCTTCCTAGAAGTCTAGTTTTAATAGCATTTAAGAAAATTGCGGGTCACGTGACTGTCAGTTTGTTTTGATCACTCCGATCACTCTGTACAAGTATTACATGTGTGACATGGGCATGACGCGAAATCTAATAGTTCTTGCAAAAATCGTTAGGTGGCTCTAACTTTTTGTCGAGAAATTTGAGACGAGACGAGAATCGAGTTCCTTGAGACGAGAAATGAACAGCTGAAAAATGACCGAGACGAGAATACTAAAAATTCTCGTCTCGAAAATTTGTGATGAGACGAGAATTGACTATTTCTCGTCTCGTCTCGTCTCACGGCATCACTAGTAAGTAAGATATTAAATGTAGTAATTGAACGGATGATGGCTTCAGCACAGCAGAGTTTTCCTGTAAATGAATCTTTTTATTCAGGTGATGTAAATTTGTGTTTGAATATTTTAGATTTTTATTTGTATATTTTAAATGGGCACCGGATTGTACGTATACATTTGTGTTTATAAGTCTAGATATGGCGGAAGGTTGTGTGATGGCCACGTCAGATTTTTTTCTTAGAAAAGCCTTAAAATTTCGACTCAACTGAATGCTACAAAAGTTAAAAACTCATAATCTCCATGTTAAGAACTATATCCAATAAGAAGTCACCTCGGAAGTCACTAAATGAAACACTAAAATGTAAAATAAGAAACAATTTTTTTGTAAAACTTTTGTAAGTTTTCTCATAGAAAAATATTCGGAAAATTGGATTCTGCAAATCGGAAATCAATATTTTTATTCTTAAAAAAATTTCAGCCGTTTTCGTATGATGTGACAAAAACTACTAGGTACCTACTTACTTGATCAAAATGTATCGTTATTTTCAAAATAAATTTTCACGATTTTCTCGAAATCTGTATTTTATAGCAAATTTTGTTCTCTACAAATAAGTAGTTATGAACTGTTTTTTTCATAATATTAATCATTTACGAGATAAACACAAAAAAAAATAGATATCGATCATTTTTCAAAATGGCGGACGAAGCTCCAGTCCAAACGATTGAGACTTTCAGTATGTTGTTGATAAAGGTACTGAGAAGGTATATACCAAAATCCAGCTTACTACAATTTTTTTCCACTAAACTACAAAATATGATCTAATTTGACTGGGCTACTATAATTGTTTAAATTCATCAACAAAATACTGTTTTTGTAAAGCATAAATATTTGCTTAGATTTAATTTATTTTGCCCATGAAACAGGGACCATGCTATTATTATTATCTGAAAATTCAATTGTAAGGTATTTGACTTGAACGACAACCAATTTTTGTCTGTAGCGCTTTTAATTACAATGCAATTTATAATTTATTTATTTTCAATAATACATACATTAAACTATAAAATTTTTGATTAAGTATTTGTATAAAATCACTCACTAAAATAAAAAGTCATCGGCCCTAAATGTTACACTTGAGGTAGTATATTATGTTTGATGAACAAAATAAAGTGTCATTGTTTTTGTATGTCTCGCGTAAAAAAACAGGCTGCCAACTTAAAAACCCTGTAATATTTTCTAGACCCGACTGAAATGTTAACATAATTATTATTATTACTCTCCACAAAAACCTTTTACTGTAATTGCTAGGTCACTATACAAAGAGTTTACATTACTTGACACCATCCCCTCCCTGGAATTCTGTCTTACGCGCTACATTATTTATTATTTTCATTATCCGTTCTATGAATTATTAATACGCTTGATAAATGTGACTCGTAATTGTTCCCGTGTAAACTTGGCTGTAGGGGTTATATTTGTCACATGAAAATCAAAGAGGCATTTTATATTACACGCGGAAAAGGAAACGGAAAGTAAGAGGAAGCCTGGACTTGACAGCTTTGTTTTAATGGGACTTTTATTTGATTAAGGTGATACGGTTGTTGTTTATGCGAAAATTGTAGAGGAATAAATTGTTTGAAATTAGATAGGGCTTATTTCTTAAAGGTATGTTAATTATCTTACTTAATAATAAGTAAAGCCCCTTTGACACCATAATTCTGGAAATAATTTTGTACATAATAATTGTTGACAGAATTTTATAACCCATCGCATATCAAGGTTACTTTTCTGTACATAATAGCTATTTATGTAACAAGTATATAATATAGGGTTTTATTGGCGAGACAGTTTAGGGGACGAGCGAGCGCAGCGAAGCGAGGCACATAAATGGGCGAGTCAATAAAACCCTATTATATACGTGTTGCATACAAGATTTTATGTTTGACTGCCCTATACGCAAGATTTTCTATTATCTATAATGACATTTACAAAATGACACATTTGACAAATGACAAATTAAAATTTAATCTCTAGCGAAGTGTGCCTTTTCTATTATTATTTTATTATTTCTATTATTTTATTTTACTAGTAAAATAAAGAAACTTTATTTTACTAGTATTATAAAGAGCTGCTTTATGGTTGCAAAATTATGTTATAAACAGTACTTTATAATGCAGTCGTACATAAAATTATTTTTATGGACAGAAAACGCGCAATAGTAAGCGCAGAGAATATATAAATTATAATTTGTTATTTTGAACCAGCAGATCCACGGAGTAAAATATTACAGGAGAGGCAACGTTTCTATAATTGTTAGATGCGAGAGAGATAGCTAGAGTACCTACCCTAGAATTAACTAGTGTTTATGTGAGCGCGAAATAGGAATTTTACTATATTTTAAATTATAAACATTTAGAATCATGCGTTAATAATTATCAAGAATCGAGTTCTTTGAGACGAGAACTGAACAGCAGAGAAATGACAGAGACGAGAAATTCTTGTATCGAAAATTTGAGACGAGACGAGCATTGACTATTTCTCGTCTAACCATTACTACTCGAGAGCAGGTGACAATTTTATTGAAATGCTAATATAAATCAGAATGGGGGTTTTCACGATTTTTTTGTTTTTATTATATGTTAATCTATATATAAAAATATTAGACCCGTATTTTTCTTTTTGCCAAGAAGTTGCTAATAAGCCAGAAAAAAATTCATAAAATAAATAAATAGGTGCCGCGAAAAATGATGCCGTGTGTGACGGTGTGACGTCACCGGCCCTGAGAACATACGTTCAACGCGCTGACAAGGACCGAATACGATATGTAGATCTTACTTTATTTTATTTCCATTCCGTACTCAAAACGACAAAAACGATCTTACACGAACAAATCTATTCACGGTTTGGTTTCAATGTCGTCTACATCACACATGGCGCATTTTAATGCAAGTTTCAAAAGAGTTAAATTTTCATTTCGAGAAAAAGGTAATATCTATCAAAACTTTTCTATAACTTATATGCTGAAAATTGATATCCAATAAGTATTTCTTTAAAAGCCGTAGACTTGGAAACCCCGATTATGCGTTTATAATTATTATGTGTCGTAACAAACAGAAATTTTGTGTACACACAATTCGGTCCACAAATTTGTTCATAAAATTATGTCTACAAGGTACATAATTCTGTCCAGAATTGTAGATCGTGACAAACGGGCTTAATAATTTAATTCGGTAACAAAATTAACCAACAAAAAGGGTGTACCTGTTCAAATAAAATATAATAGACCTTAAAATAGATTAATAAACAATGTAATATAAAACAATATCCTCATTGTACCCGGTATTTACTCTCCTACCTGAATTCTATATCCGCAAATATTGCAATATGAAATTCAGGGAAAATGAGCTCAAATACTATTTAAGTCTAAATCCACAAAATAGATAATGACTTGAATATTATACGAGTGCTACATACACACACCAACAATACTAATTGTTAATTGTAATCTATGAATGATTTGCATAGAGAATGAAACCTGTGCAGGTGTACCACTACAACCAGCTAATTCTCACTGGCATGATTAAACATCAGCCGCCATATTGGATCCAAGCGGATCTTTTGTTTTTAGTCGTGATTAATTATCATCCGGCTAATTATACTTATGTAAACTGCAGTATAATTAAGTGGGATTCAATAAAAATATAATTATACATACGAGCTTTGAAATCAAGCGGAAAATATCAGGATTATATAAGAGAATCTGTAAAAATACCCACGAGTGAGATATTGAGATAATATCTTGGATTGTTATGAAAGTGAAGATGAGAGAAAGTTTTATAATAAATTTTCACATGATTTGATTCAATAAACTTCGTTTTGTAATTTTTTTGTAAACACCAATTAAAACAAAATTAATTGACATTTTATATTTTACAACTTTGTTTGTCCTCGACAAATATTTTTATTTTGTTTTTCTTTAATTCTCGTTCAAATCACTAAAATCCAGCTCTGGATTTTAGTACTTGCTTGGTGTAACAGATAATAATAGCACTAAATACCATCATTAGTTTTACTTATGATACCAGTTAAGTGAATAGAAATCAAAAATATTTCTATTTACTGGAACAAGTGGCACTTCTACTCAAACTCTCTTGTCAACGTCAACTTAACCTGTGTAGATAGATTTTTAGTACTGTTTCCATCGTTTGTTTTTAGTAACATAAATTTTATACGTCCTTCTTGATATAAACACTAGAATTCTTTTCCAGAGAGCTTTAATTTGATAATCACTTGACAAAATTTGAATAATTTTTGGAGAAACAATTGAAAATTGCATAAATGTCATTTCTACTAACAGTAATCTCCCCGAGAGTGACAGTGACAGTGTCAAAATAGTGACACATCGTTTTTATTTTATGTAAACTGTAGAAGAAGATATAAACGATGTGTCACTATTTTGACACTGTCACTGCCACTGTTCACCTGGACAGCTAACAAGATTATCCAGCTAACATATTTTTTTGTTAAATATAATTGGTAAATTATCATTATACAAAATTTTAGCTTTGCGGTTTCACTTGAAAATCTTTTATTTTTTGCAAGTTCCACAGCCTCTTAAAATCTTGAGCCACGCTTTCGGGCCAGCTAACACTGCAATTCTTAATTAGTTATTATAGAACTAATTATATTACAAAAATCAGCTTTACTGAAATGGTTCGGTCAAATTTGACGCCAGCTCCCGGACTATAACATTTCGGTATAGGTTCAGGTTTTTTCGGGTTTATGGTTCAGGTTCGGATTTCAAGCACCTGTACGTCGGGAATAAAACGTTGATGGATGTTCCCAGTCCGTGTATTAATTTCGCATTTGAGATCTCATATCCCGTCACATATGCGACTTTGTATTCCGGTGAACACGTTCCGCCGCCGAATTCGCCGGAATCCATCGCTAAACCTTCGCCATCTTGCATCTACCTGGCCGACCAGCTAATCTCTTTCTGATTGCTAAACTTGTGACAGATATATTAGATCTTAAGCACGTGATGCGCCGTAGTGAAGCGGCTACGGCTCCGTCAATCACGGCGCGGAAACGACCGATGTTGTTCTGTTTGTTGTTTTGTTTTAGATGAGAGCCTTTGATTGGTGCTTGCGGAGATTGGGAAATTGCGAAGATTGGGAAATTCGAAATTCGGTTTGGAAAAGTACACGTGCGTACTACACAGGAAATTGTAAAATGGGAACGAAAACAATTTGGGATTTATTATTAGGATTTTTTTTTCATTTTGAGATATTGATAGCTCGATTTCGTTTGCAGCAGGGATGAGCATTTACGCAGGGCCGTTCCTAGGGTACCTATATACAGCCCGTGTGCGAGAATAATTTTGTCGCTCTCATCCCTATTGATTAACTGAAATTTCAATTTATTCAAAAAATTACAATTTATTTAAAAAATCGAACAAAACCAATATGTTGAGTCTGAGACGTTTAAACTTAAATAACATAATATCATCTCATCTGGCTAAAAAGAAGTCATTTTTTCACTTGTGCGTAAAGTGGGGATGGACAAAATGACAGTCAGTCTGACCGATTGTTTTTAAAAATCAATATACTCCCGCTATTTATATGTACCTATGTATATAGCTAGAGATCCGTAATACAGGGTGATTCATCGTAACTTGCCTATTTCAAAACGCAATAATGCCCATTTTATGAATCAGAAACTTTTTATTTTAATTTTATATTATAATGTAGGTACATATCTAAAGTTTTGTTTCGTCCAGTTTTCATAACAGCTAGGTGACGCCCCCCATTGTCTATACACTGAATAAACCGATTTCTGGCGTATTCTGTATTAATTCAAGTTTTGCCTTCAAGAAAATGTAAATATAAAATCCGGGGTATTTCAAACAGGGCGCTATTTTAAAGAAGTGTTTTATCATGTAATAAGTGACTTATTTTATTAATTCTGGTACTTGATGTTCATAATAAGAGGCATTCAAAGAAATTATTAAGTACCACTCCAGAAAATTTTTCCGATTGTTAATAATAATATAAATTTAACCGTTAATAGGCAAGAAGTAGTGAAAAACAACTTCTCGAGACAAAACAAATGTCAATAGATGTTTATGCTTAGGCTAGTAGTGACAAAATTAATTTAACCGTCAACTTTCGAGCTCTTGGTAACCTATAGGTTCAGGAAACATCTTAAGAAACCTTCCTCCCCTACCCACATCATCTCCATCTACAATATTCGTCTGTACGTCACGTATTTCTCGTCACATCACCTGTAAACTGCGGTGCAAACGCATTACCGCGTGGCACGTAACTCGCAGCAGCTGCGTAGCCGAGAGTTACCGGCAGATACCGGCACGGCGGTACGACAAACACGCCAAATTAACGAAGACAAATGAGTGGACAATTAATAAGAAGACAACCGTCGTGAGATTTGCTACGGGAGAAAACGGGATGGAAGTGGAGGAAGGTATAGTCAGAGGAGAGGATGGTGTTTAAGACGCGCTAGTTGTACCTAACTTCAGTAGATTCACAATATTTAGTTGGTATGTTAAGCTGGAATAACCCCATTATCAGAACCGGCCAATACCAATAAGAATAATTAGTATTCGATTATTAATAATTAATAACCCTAATCCCTAATTTATTACTGTGGTTTTTTAAAAAATTAACGAGGGTTTTACGAACCCGAGTTTGTGGGCCCTAGTACGGTTTTGTTAGCTTTGTTAGTGTAGTAAAAACAAAAACCGAGTTTGTGGGGCTCTAGTACGGTTTTGTTAACTTTGTTAGTGTAGTAAAAACAAAAACCGAGTTTGTGAGGCTCTAGTACGGTTTTGTTAGTTTTTTTTTTAAACCACAGTAATTAATTAGGGATTAAGGTAATTAATTAGTAATAATCGAGTATTAATTATTCCTATTGGTTATTCCAGCTTAACATACCTATATTTAGTTCGGTTTCTGTTGGTATTTTCTCCCAAATATAGAATGGTAGATGTTATTATAGTGGAATCCATCATTTCGACCGATTCATCTTGGTGCAGTTAGAATCTCAATCCGTGCCACGACCGTAGAAATTCAAAGCAGTATCGGAGAGATTCTTGTGGTATGAGGACTACATTTAAGACGATCAAGTGGTCAGCTTGAAACATCAGAGTGCTATTTAATTGCTAGATGTGTTTCAATTTAACGACAATCACACACTGTAAGCCGAGAGACTCGAACTACGAAACTCCGGGTTCGTACGTCATCACATGCTGTCCTTTAACCCTTATACAGTGTGCCTGGAAAAGTGGACACACCCATTTATCTCGCTTAATATTATTTTTGCTTCCTGTCAGTGAAAAAATTTGCTGTGGCTAAATTTCCCCAACTTCAAGTTACTTTACCTGCTACATTTTAAATTTCAAAATACATGGTGTTGGCATTACAGTTAGGTACAGAGAGGCTTTTAATACCATACTTAAAGGGATATGAAAAAAATAATTGTAGTATTTGCTATAGTTGGCAACACTGACTAGCGATAATTAAATTAGTTAATTAAGTTTACAATTGCTTCTATGTTATCTTTAACACTTATGAACGTTCATTTATTTGTCTTAAATTTTTCATCTTGATGATACTTTCGATATGATAAAAAAAACCTGCTTGGACAATCGTTTCAAGCAATAAGAATAGTTTGTAAAATATTTTAAACAAATTACGATGAATTTTATTGGGATTCATTTGTTTGCAATTTTTTGATAGACATGTTAAATAATTTTGAAATAATATGATACTTTTGAAAAGACATATTAGAAACGTACCACTGGTTAAATATTATTGATTTAGTTTCTTAATAAAAAAATGTATTACAAAAAATGTCATTACAAAATATTAATATCACCTTCATTTTTACCTCTCGCCTAGAGAGGTATGGGATCGTGAAAAAATTCGATGTCGAGATTTTTGTCAATAAGCACGTTTTAGCACCTTTAGAACCTATTTTGACTATTTTCACGATGATGTCTGTGTGTGTGTGTGTGTGTCTGTATGTGCGCCTACTATAGTCTTTCGTTCTATGATTCATTATCTTAAATTCTACTTTACATAAAATTCTAATATTTTGCAATATACATTTATATATGTTAATGAAAAGCTGATAAGATTTTGGTAAAAATCTGCCAACCGGAAGTGGTATTTTCTTGAAGCATTTTAACATTTTTTGCAAAAAATATAGGAAATACTGCGATAGTTACAATTTGTCATTCGACATTTGAAAGAACAAATTATCTTTTACAATATTTATTTAACATCATTTCTATATCTCTTACCAATAAAGGAATATTAATTTTCAAAAATTTGTAATTTTACCTACCACGATTTGTAAATCACAATATAGGAAAAAATTAAAAACAAAAATGAATATGTCAATGTGCCAGATGAACAGACTTATGCACAGTTTCTAAAATTTTAAAAGAAATGTAAATATTATTAACTGAACATAATGTAATAAGGTAATAATAAAGTTAAATTTTTATCTATAAAGAGTTAATTAAAAACTAAGAACTATAAAATTATTTTCAAAAAGTTTGTAAATTTATTGCAAAATTATAATTTAAGAAAGCCTAACTAAAATCAAATTCAGATAAATTACAGTATTAAGGCGAGAGGTCGTGTGCTGGCCACAACAGATTTTTTATTCAGAAGTCCAGGCAGAACGACAAACCGCCCTTTTTCTAAATTAGGTTATGTAGGTCCAGTGTGATATTTGAATAATAAAAATTCATCAAATCAAAAATAAAAATCTCGAGGTGATGAAAATTTCGCTTTCAATATTGACTTCTCATACCTACGTTGGGAAAGAATAATGCATCATATTTTAATTAATTCTGTTGCATCTAGATGGAGTATTGGGTTGGAATTCTACCTGTTTCTTACTTACTTAGGGATTTGTGCCAATCCTTTCTAGTGAAATAACGTGATTGTTATGTACCTAGACTACGAAGTTAACAAACTAAACTACGCATTAATGTCCTCCTCGTATGAATGTTATAGGTACTTCTCAGAATTTGATGAATCCCTAAGGAGTGAGTTTTTGCATGGAATGTACTTCATGTAGGTGTTGTTAAAGCCACGGGATATATCCGTGACAAATGAGAGGAAATATGGAACTAACAGAGAATGAAATGTTGCTGTTTTCCTGCGTTTGTGACTGTGAATACGCACACCCTAAGATGAGAGCAAATTGGATAATGTATCGCTAGAAATTACTGGGTGTTTCAATTACGCAGAACGGGCGGAAATTTGCACACAGGAAGGTACATCTAAAAGCAAATCACAAAGCTACAGCAATGGTAGAATCAAATTTGGCAATTTGAAAATTATAAAAATACTGTTAAACAAATATATCTGTCAAAATCCTTTCGTTATATCAAACAGGGTATAACATATTATAAGAGAAAATCTCATCTTGGTAATCGAACATAAAGCTTTGTATGCAACTCGGGCATAATCGGACTTTATACACTTGCACTTACACTTGATCCTCTACCTATGGCAGACAACAGTCAAAAACATTGATTCCGCACTCTATTCTATAGCGTTTATTGGTTTGTTAAACATAATACTACAGATCTCAAAAGTTCTGAGATCTGTGATAATACTAACAAATAATTTATGTTTGAGGGAAAAAATAATTTTGGCACCTATATTTGCAAAGAAAACTGCAATGATTGTAAGAAAGAGGGTTTTCGCCCCCCCACTGCACAGCTTTTATTTATAAGTACATTAACTTCAAATTTTAATACGTTGTCAACAAAGCTTGGATTTGCGAAATATCCGATCATATCTTTTAAATTCATTTTGAAATAGAAGATATTTGTGTTCAAAAAATAACAAAATTCTCAAAATTCAAATTAACATAATATTTCGATTTTAAAGCAAAGTTTTAAAATTCCGCATCGACCATTTTGTAGATTGTACTTTTACCTTCAACAATTATTATATTTAACAAAACAATAAACGCTGTGGAGTGGCGCGTGAAATCCATGTTTTTGGCTGCTCTCTGACTCGTCCAAGAAAGTCCTAAATTATGCACTTGTTACATAAATAGCTATTTTAAATTGATAGAAGCTTAAACATAAATTTTTTATTATTTGTGATTTATGATTTTAAGCAAGCGTATGAAACTGAACATATTTAAGAGAATCACCTTTAGAGCTCAAACTTTTGATTTCGCATATCTCCATAGAAAGAAAAA
Source organism: Agonum fuliginosum (assembly GCA_947534325.1). Classification (NCBI taxonomy): domain Eukaryota; kingdom Metazoa; phylum Arthropoda; class Insecta; order Coleoptera; family Carabidae; genus Agonum; species Agonum fuliginosum. The sequence goes on from OX384029.1 coordinate 47,601,838, forward strand.
CATTACATCCCCATATTTCTTCTACGTTTTCCTTTATCCGCTGCGTTGGAATTTATCTCGACTCTCATGTTAACACCTCTTCCATTTTCGCGTCGACATTAAATTCGCGCTTCACATTTAGGCGCGATTTCGCATAACAAAAGCCGATCATCGTCGCCAAAATAGGCTCATAACCTCAACTATCTATCAGCCACCACCTCTCCTCCACAAAACAAAATCTAATCGAGTTAGTGCTCGCGCTCTCAAAAACCTCGCATCTCCAACGCATATTTTCCCATCTGCGGTTAACAAAGACGTCACAGGGCGAATGGAAAGTGGAGTGGGGGAGGTAAGAAGAAGACAAGAAGAGCGCCAGGTAGCGCTGCGAACGCTGTAAGCGCCATGGTAATCATTAATAAAGTGCGCAGATATCTTAATTAAATCAAAACAATATGGCAAAGCGAGATCGAAATTAATTTACCATCGGTGTGTTCTGCTGGTACTGGTAGACTCTAAAGGCCCGGGTACACGGGAACAAGTGGAGCCAATCGCGAAGCTCGAAAACAGGAATTCTCAAAACGTCGTGACGTCATATGTTTGTTTCATGTATTCTTCCAATTCTTATACCTCATTTCAGTTAAGAGAAAAGCGTTGGGTAAGATAGGGCGATGATATTTTTGAATCTGATTGGTCTAGATGAGCAAACATTTTCTTTTCCGTTAACATTACTTATACTCTTATTTTGAACTTAAACAAATTAAAACAAATCAACAATTTTATCTGTCATTTAGTTAAAAGTCTTCATATTATGGAAGGTTTTGATGATATTATGGTTGTATCTAACGTATTAAGTTCGTAGCTAATGAAATGAATTATATTATAAGTATCTAAGGTATTATAAGTAACTAATGTATTATGTTGTTTATAATTATCAATAAATGTTGCATATTAAAAGGTAATAACAGTTGATGATATGATTAAAACTATATTAGGAACTATTTTCTAAAGCAAAACAACGTAAATAAAACGTATGGATGCTTTATTTCGATTGTTATTTTTATTGTATTTCTTAATATTATTGATACGTAGGATTTAGCAAAAAAAATTTTCATCACAATAATAATTTTTGTGGTCTCCTTTCAATATAATTGACTGAATTCCTAATTTGCTGTTATGGTGAAGGACCCTTAAGAATTTTTTTTAAGGTTTCGGGAAAAATATTAGTATTTTTAGTTTTTTATCCTGAGAATAAATACATTTATTTGAAAAATAGCATAGAATTAATGTAAGTGCTCAATTACAGATCGTAGCTCGAAAAGTATCAATTAATTTTTGCGTATCTCAACAAACTAATTATTAAGCAATATTCGATGGCTTCGATTGCTCTCATATGAGTCCTCGAAAGTTTAAAATTATAACGAACCCCTCCAGGTAAGCACCACTAAAATTTAAATTGCATTGCAACAAATACGCTGATTTGATTCGCGATCGATTCAAAGCTGATATACACAGTGCAGTTGTGTGTTATTCTTGTTAATCCCGCCTGTAAAGCCCCATTATGTAGTTTTACAACATAATTTAGTTTTAATGCGGAACGCAAAACATTAATATTTCGCTGTGAACATGAACAACTTGGCATTATAAGCTGCGAGCATAATTAATGAATTAATTTATTATTAGTGCCTTGTTTTCTTTTCAGCCCTATTTATTAGCTCTTAACTCGTTGTTAAGGCTTTAAAAATGGCTGACAACTCAACAAAACATAATTTTCATACTAGTTCATTGTTCAGAAATCATAACGAAAGTTAGGTTACATCGCAATTTCGAAACATACGTTATATGCCGTTGTTTTAGTGGTTTAGTGGTCATGTCTTTTACCCAACTTGGGTGTAGCTACCTCACTTATTGTGAATCATCAGTATAAATACAGGGTGTATCTATACCGCTGCACGAATCTTAAATTAGTTATATTTTCGCCCATTGATATTAATTAAAAATGCTATTTTTTAACAGCTGACAATCTGGTTTTTATGTAACAAGTAAGCAAAATAGGGTTTCAGAGGACAAATATATTTACGGACGAGGCGCAAGCCGAGTCCTTAAATTAAATGAGTCCTCTGAAACGCAATTTGCATAGGTACGTGATACAATTTTTTTTTTTGGTATATGCTCTCCAAATTTGTTTACTAATCTAATATACAAAATTATTTAAATCTATGTACAACTTTAAACTAAAATTTGAAAAACGTACGCAATCAAATTGCTTAAGTAACGCAAACGTTTTATTAACAGTAACGTTTTTGGAGAGCATTATATTACTTAAAATATTATTATGGTGATTTTAAACAAGCAAAGTAAAAGATTGCCCACAGTGACTTGCTCAAAATTATACTCCCTAGTGGGTAAACTGTTACTATGCTTGTTGTTGTTGAAGTCACCATAGTAACGATGTTTTTGGTTCGAAGCACGAAGTATAATATAAACACAGGAGTGGACACTCCGTATCTTAGCAATAAGCAATTCTGTAGATTCGTGGCATTTATGTTAACCCTGTGTGAGAGAGAAAGATCACTACTGGGCCCGTGCGTTACCATCGTTGCCGTTGTTTATAGTCATAGAATGCTTCAAACTGGCCAGTATGTCTCTCTCTAAAAGGTAAACAGAAAGGCCACACTTCATCCACCCTAGTGTCCACTTCTGTCATATATTATACTTCGTGGTTAGAACATAATATGTTTTATATATTTAAGCAGTTATTAAGAGGTGTGGCTCGTGAGCTAAGATTTCTGTTGTAGGTAATTCCTTTACTTTGTTCACTAGTAAAGTAAATATCTATTTTACATTTTGTTTGGGTTGGTACCTATGTTTCTAAATGCAAATAAAATTATAGTCGTAGAGAAAGTATAGGTATAATATGCATCACGTTTGGAATGGCTATTCCGCTCTCGTGGAACCGAGAAACTCGCCTACGACTCGTCTAACAAACTTTCCACTCGAGTTGAATATTCTTCATTCCACACTTGTTAGAATATACTATTCTACTCCTTTACTTATTTGATTTCAAATATTATTAAATCCCAAATAGTATTAAAGTTGAATTTCCTGAAAATTTTTCTGATTATCTAATTATATTTTTAATGTTATTAATGACCCCATTTTTGTTGGCTACACGAAGTCAAGCGATACAAAATCCCATAACTTCACAAAGATGAGTCGATGAGTGAACGGCGTAAGATGATTTGATTGTGATAGACGTGTTTATGCTTTGAAACTTTGAGCTTCTGAAGTTACGTTCGCTTCACAACCCCCAACAACTGTTTGCATCCTAATCATTTGACGCTCATTTCAGACTTAATGCTATTATCAGCTAAAAATATCTCTATTTAGCATTTAATAATACCGAGAACACGCTCTATTGCATCTAGAACTTCAATTTAATTTATTACGACGCACTGGCAATTTAATAAACCTCCGGATTGATGAATACTTCAATATTTCAATACCCTTGTTGAAATAGAGGTTATGCATGGAATAGGTTATATATTCATGTTTTAAAGTTTAGTGTGATTACTAACATTAAAATTTATTATTGCAATTTGCAATTAATATGGTTTATGCCAAATTGTACTATAAAGTTTAATATATCATACAAAATATATGTTTAATTTAATATCTAATTTATAGTAACTATAACAAAAGCAACGAAATGTACGAATTTAGAGCTTTAATTACAAAATAATTAAGCAGTAGGTAATTAAGATTTAAGATCACATTTCATGATTTGTTATGGTCTATACAGTAAGTTCTATTAGCCTGATTCTTAGAAAAATAGGTTTTATTTTACAACGCGAGGTTCTATAAGAGTACGACGCGAAGCGGAGTGCTTTAATTAAACCGAGCGATGTACAAAAATCTAACCTAACGCACACAATATATGTTTATGTATTTTCTATAAGGTTAAATGAGATGCTGCAAATAAACTGTACCCTTAATTTTTCGAATTTTAAAAAAATTCGTTTTGATCCGTAATCAGCATAAATCAAACAACATAATACCTTTTACGTATGTACTCGAACTTATAGAACACTCTGTATACAGAAAGTGGTCGACTTTAGTAAAATTGTATTTAAATAAAATAGGTAATATGTTTGGTAATACCTATATGAAGAATTTAAAAGTTAAATACTGAACTAATTTTTGAATATCATATTGCTACGCAGTTAAACATTAATTAATTCTACATTTTTTAGAATATGAAACAATGGCAATTTGTTTGCAGTATAGGCTCTATGACCACACTCTAGAAAATTTTCTTAAAAGTTGGCGAACCTTACTGTTACAGTATCGGTAAACATCAAATCTTGTGTCATTATGAATCGTAACATAGAAATACCTATAGCTCATTTTAAGAGGGAGATCGGTGGTTAAATGCGCTCGAAGTACATTGATGCATAATCTTCACTAGAACTGAAATTTCATATTTCACAACGTCGTTAGGTCTATTAAATTTTATCTTTTTAATGCACATTAGATTATCAATTTGCTATTTAATATGAATTGGAAAATCACAAATATATTTTACAAAATTCCTTTTTTTACGTAGGTACTTAAAGTTATTTGCCCAGTTTTTATTTTAAATGAAAGATAAGACGTAACTCTATTGATTACAGTATAATATTGAATTATATTTGAAAAATTAAGACAGGAGCTCAATAGAGACATGTTTACTCTACTATTTAAAAAAGCAAGAATTACTTGAAGTATGCAACGATAATAAGGAATTTTGTAAAATCTAATAAAATTATATATTTCTGCCTTAATTCAAATAATTAACTAATAAAGTAAGGTGCATTTAAACAATAAAATCAAATGAAATTTAATGCCGAAGTGGAAAAATATCAAATTTTAATGCTTGTTAGGATTTTTCAACAACGTAATTCGAATGCTTTTGGTCACCGGATTCCTCCTTAACAGAACACAGAACAAGTCACCAATTACATCCATTATAAACCAGCCTTTATTATACTAAACAATAAATTTTACACAAGAATTTCGCTATATTTACCTTTATGCAAAGTTAAAAGATTGCACAATGTTCCAAAAGAAAAAGTTGTATAAATCTTCTTAAAAGTAAGTCTGATTAAAAATTAAGCACTGCATACAAAGCTCCATAATTACAACATTAAAAATTCATACTTCGCAAGAATTACTCGCAAAAAATCAAGTACTAAAACAATCTCAACCAATAAGAACCAAACAGCTTAATAAAAGCAAGTATTAATAAGATTTCTCCACTATTCTCTTGTGCTTCCGTGAGCTTTCTTGTAGTCTATATCAATATTTCTTTCCTCTAAAGCTCGACGATTTGTATATCACATTACACAGGCAGAAACTTATAAGCTCATTAGAACGATAGTTATTACAAGTTTAGGAGGAGATGCCTCTTCGGTCGATAAGTTCGCGCAGCCTAATTGAGAAATTAATTCCAGAGGACTGTTTACGCCAAGGAGGTTCAAATTCAGTGCAGTGATGATTTATTTGAAACATCTAGAAGTGCTAATATCGGCAGACTTAGCTCGTTTTTTTGCGGAAAGGGCTGTCAAAAGGGATCTAACTCGATGAAAAGTTTTTGAGGTTAGAAGACAGAAGGTGTCAACAATTTGTTTGAATAATTGCTTCTGTGGTGTGCTCTCCACTAATAACTTGACGGCTGGTAAACGCACATATGGTATAATTAATATCATTGAGAAGTGCTAAGCCCGAGACAGAGGGTTTTTTTTGTTTCAAGGACTGCCAAAAATGGATCTTACTCGATGAAAAGATTTTTGAGGTTAGGTTAGAACATAGAGTAGGTATAGTTACAGTTGTACAGAATTTTTTTTAAATTTTTACTATTAAAATAACTTCAGTAGGCCTTTATAAAGCAATGCGTGTATTCGGCCTTTTTTAGAGAAAAAATGGAATAACTTGGTAACGCCGCGGAAAACTAAAACAAAATTCATATGTTTGTAAGTATAGGTGAAGAAAATACAATTCAAAATATATAAAAATAGGTATATAGGATGTTTTATTTAAAAAAAAAGACAAACAATTCTCGCCAAGCCGTCATGCAACACCCTGTATATGTGAAACTAATTTTACGTTATGCTCCTTGAGTAGACAAAGAAATTCTGTTAATAAATTTATGCTGTATTTCTAACGACAAGGGAGACTGGCATTTCGATGACTCACCCTGTATTTATGTAATAATTATTTTAAATAATATGGATCACAGGTCAAATTTATATTCAAAATCAAAAGATGTAGTCCGCTGTTCCGCCATCTTGAACCAAAATGGTTGCCAAATGATATATTAAGAAATTACAGTTTGATTTTTTATAATTTCAGATTTAATTTAACACAGTAAAAGTGTTTCATTATGTCACGAGTGACGTAAAGTTGTTTTTTTTTTACTTTTACACACATTATTGCTATATAGAGTGATATAATAAATGATTGACGATCACGTTTTTTCCTTGTTAAAACTATATTGCACTGAAAAAAGTCAGTCTTGTCATTATAGTGCCATTATAATTTTGGAAATAATCATATCATGTTCTTTTTTATACTTTTTGTGTTTCAATAAAACAGAAGGTAAGTGGAGCATTATTTAAGTAATTTGGAAAAAACATGTTTATATATATTTTGAGGTTAGGATAAAATCAGAACCAAGCGGCACGATCCATCATTTTATGGTCACTCATACCGTGTGTGCGGTTACCAGCCGTCAACTTATGGCTACTCATGGTTGTTAGTGGAAACAACATCACAGCATAGAATTTTGTGCAATTTACCTGACTGGTTTGAACCTGTATGTGTTGTCTGAAACACAGTGGATTTAATAACGCACTCGAGATATTAATAAAAATTTGTAAAATTCAATATCAAAAATTGAATAATCCTTTTGATCTATTTCGATTTATTAAAAATATTATGATTCGACACGACAAAAGAATTACTGCAATCCAATAACACAACATATATTTAAACAAAAAATTTAATAAAATTCTATAAAAATTATTTTTATACCCAATGCAGTCTAAAAATAGAAAAAAATCTCTCTCAATCGAATGGAATTTTACGATCTCCCAGTGTCACCTGGCGATTTTATGAATCCATGAGCGGTAGTAAACAATACGAGAGGCGGCTAAATTTTTTTCCAGTATTTTTTCCATAAATATATTTATATCGATGTTGTAACGCACTATGTACGTTGATGCGTCGTCGTAAAAAATATGACCAGGTTTTACTGAGTTTTTTCATCGACAGAAAATGATGTCGTGGTTCAAAACAGCCGTATAAAAATAAAATTGTGAGTGGTTGTTCGAAATTGGCGCGCAAAAGTGCTACGTTGTACTTGTGATATGATCAGTTCGACTTTTATGTTTTGAAGATAGGAAGTGCTAATATTTTAAAAAATAAAACGAAAGAATAAAACGAATTAGTTTTTCTATTTGGTGTTTGTGAAACGCAACTGAATATCGTCAGAGTTCACTTTGTGACACCCAACATGTTTTTTAGAAGGTTGGCATTGATAATATCAAATGACATTTATTGAGAACGTACAAATTTCACTATAACCTCTAACAGTTTGACAGTTAAATAAATGGTAATATATAACCAAAACTCGACCAAAACGTTACACACATAAATTTATCTAAATCAACTTGATGTATATTATGAGAATGACAGTTTATAATTTAAATTTTAATATTAAAAAGACGCCAAATAGAACTCATTTTATACGACATTTTTCGCACTTGTGATATGAAATTATATGCAGAGTCATTTTATAATTAGCGTTAGACATTTATGTATTTAAAATAATTTTGGAATCGCGAAGTTATGATATAAAATATCACATCTTGTGGCAGCGCAATAATAATGCGCCGTAGCTTGTCTAAATTTTTGACGTTATGACGTTAGTGTTAATTAGTTGTGTTTCATATGTATACATTATGTTAGTTTAGTTGCAAAAAAATGTGGTTTTATTAAACTGTACTAAGAATCAACAACAATACTAGTGTTTTTAGTTATTACTAATAATAATCATAGTCGTTAAGCAGTGTAATTCAAGTTTATTCAGAGTTCGTCGAAATTCAGCAACAAATAAGTCATCTTTGGTGAGCATAAACAGACCAAATTATAATTAAATTTCTTCGTTATTTGCATATTACACGTTAATATCGCTTGCAAACTAGTGGAGTATAGCACGTTTTAGTGCAAATGTATGTTTAATAAACTCATATATAATACATTAACCTCAATGTTCCGCCCGCGAAGGTGGAAATTTGCAGCCTGCTTGGAGACGCATAAAGTATTTCCGAAGACAATATTTTCTGCCACGTGATATTGTTTTTACATTGTAGAAAGAGGCAGTTATTTGCTAAGGCATTAACGAGAAAGAAACTTTATGTGGTGGTAATAAAGTTTGTAGTTGTAAAGTTTTGCTCGGTTGTTTAATGAACAATATTAAATCGTAGTAAACATTTAATTTTGTTATACAATAACACTAGTGTGTTGTTGTTCAATAGTTTGCCATTTGATATTATAGTGTGTTATTTTACGCGAGCTATTACTCAAGTCTTAATTCTTAAAATGAGTAATTGCTATATTAAACAATGATCTAATAAATGATTGATTTATTTTGGAATTAGTTCTGTAGATTCTGTATAAAATCGTATTATATAAAACATATTATACTGAAGTTATTCCCAAATAATTGTATATTATACAATGACGCTATAATGGATGCTATTATTCCCGAAGATGAAGTTTACAACACGAGCGAGCAAACCGAGCGAAGGTTTTAATCATCAGAGTGAATAATAGCCATTATAGCGAGTTGTATACTGTACTTTATCTACGACTATAAATTTAATAAAATACCAATACGCAAAAATGTTGACATTTCCAAATGTCATTTCTCTATCACCATAGTTACATCATAAAACATTGTAACGTTTTCTGAAAATAATTTGCACAGAGAAATTGATTCAGGCAAAATAATTTTCTCACTAGCACGCCCGTAAAAATTAATTTACTACGCTCGTCACAGAAATAATATTTACGACCATTGAATAATACATTCATTATGTAGGTTTTAGTAAAATAAATCCCTCCATAAACACACTATTGTATTTTGAAGTCATAATTCAACACTATTTTATTATGTGTCTATTATTCAACACAATTGTCATCTTTCATCACACTAAAATGTGAGGTTCGGTTAATATTTTAATGAATAAATATTTGTAAAGAAATGTTTTATCCAAAAAGTCGTTGATAAAACGTCGTATTTAACTCGCACATAATGGGTATAATTCACTCGCCTTCAGCTCGTGCATAGACTTTCATCCTCTTGAATTATAGCCTACATTATGTGCTCGTTAAATAATATACCTACTATAGTAGATGCACGGAATCAAACGAGATATGTCATCAAAAGAAATGGCCTATATATGGCTATGACGCTATGACTATGATCTATGTCGTCATAAACAACAATTTTATTTGTAGGCCATTTCCGGCCATTTCTTTTGATGACGTACCTCGTCTGAATCCATACCCCTACTATATTATATAATCAAGGTAGATTAACAAAAATGATTTTATGAGACAAAAAGTATATCTAAATTTTGTTCAGCTAAGTACCTACTTTTAAATTGAGGTTTTGTATTAAAAATCTTTGTATTAAAAATCTTTTAAATTGAAATTTAAATAAGAAATATTTTAAAAAAAGAAACAAAACTTCTTTTTCATCGTCAAAGCCTCCTTAAACTCTATTACACACGTGAACAAATCCCAAACATCTTAACTCGTAGAAGAATTTATAAATTGATGCAATTTGCAAAATCTTTTGTTTATATCTCCCGCCGCGGGCTTTTCGCTGATGAAACGTCACTAACAGCTCTGATCTTCTTCTTTTTACCTAGCTGTGACGTCACTCGTCATACGAGTCGCTAAGTTGAGCACCTCAGGCAAATTCTGGGGAAATTTCTGACCTTGTAGAATAAAGAAATATCTAGATTGATACAGGAATATCCTTTGTAGGGATGTGAGTTTGTTTCGTGGTTTTTGAGTTTTTTTTTATTTGCCTGGGGATGTTTGGGTGGATTTAAGAAAGCTGCGTGTGACAGATTTTCAGTTGTTCTTTTAATTTGCTTTTTGAAGGAATTTGAATAAAAACTACATATATTTTATGGAGATTCATATAAATATAAGCTACAGTTTGCTTTTTGATTACTTATTTGTTATAGTGGACAAATTACAAAACTTTTAATAAGAGTCGTAATCAAGAACAAGATTCCATTTTTAAGGGGCTCTCATTTTCTGATAATTTCTTTTTGTGTCTTACCTTACTTTTTTTCACAAGTTAATGTTAATCTTATGAACCTAAACTGTACATAGTTGCCAGATTTACACTTACTTTTACTCATGGTATACCATTTGTACTTGTAACACAAGCTAAGGGTTATAAATCTTGTAGTGGCGCCCATGCGACATAAAATAAGAAATTCTGAAGCAATTTGAAAATTGTTTCATTTCTGTATATAATTGTTTGTCTGATGTGATGTAAAAAGATACGTTGCTTCCATTAACACAACTTTTAAAGAAAACGATGTGAAAAGTTTAATATGTGAAGCATAATCAATAAATTTCAAAAGGAAACTGTATAAACTGTGACAAGCATATTGTAAACGAAGAAAAAATATTTTGGGAAGCTTTTCATTTGATGAATGATTATCAATTGTAATTATTACATTAGATGTATAGATATTTTTTTATCGGATAAGTAAACATTCATTTTTAACAAAAACTTGGTTGCCTGGTAATTTGACGAAACAAACTGTCTCTGATGAAAATTCGAGTCCGCAGGATGGGAATTTTATCTTTATCTTTATTTTTGTTAAGTCAAATTCAGTCAAATTACTTATTGTAAACCAAGTTTGAGTTTATAAAATGCATGTTTATCAAGATAAAACAAATACCTCGAGTGTAATTCGGTACAATAATTTCAAAGCATTTCAAAATTATAAAATAGGTTCATCAAAAAAATATTATACAAATTTGAAAAAAAATTACCTACGCCGCAGTTCAAAGGAGAGTATTAGAATTTGGGTCTATCCTTTTCAACTTCAAATTGGGACGAAACAACTTCAAATTGGGACTGAACAATTCCATATTGGGAATAAACAATTTCAAATTTTATATTCCTTATTGTTAAGTATTAAGTATTAATTTGAAATTGTTTAGTCCCAATTTAAAATTGTTTATTCCCAATTTGAAATTGTTTTTTCCCAATTTGAAGTTGTTTCGTCCCAATTTGAAGTTGAAAAGGTATAGTTCTATACCTGATTTTTTCCCTTGACAAAAATTCTGCGTAGGTCGCCACTGTTCTGATATATTTATTTTATGCCTGAATATGCGTAGTGCGTTAGTTAAAAATATTTTTAGTGAAATGAATCTAACTCTAACCTGAAAATGAATTTGAAGCTTAGGTATATGGAATAAACTATTATATGCTTTAATAATAATTTTATGTTGTTTCAGGCAGACAGTATGATGTCGTGCCCATTGCCGGTTATTCCACTACTACACCATCCCACGCCGCCGCTGGCGCATACAGATTTTCCACTTCATATTGGAATTAAGGTAAAACTCAGTTTTTAAATTTTGTGCCAACATATAATTTGTTTGACAACCTACAAATAATATAACTTCAGAATATCTAAATAATTTCCTAGTAAGGTACAATTCCACCGGTTTCATTGCCCGGTTTTATTAGAATCAAGTGTACAAATTATAGCCTTACTAAATTCAGGATGTTCCACAACTTAGGACAAAAAATTAAAGGGTATATACTGTACGACGTCCTGATCATGAAACAAAAAGAATTTTTTTTAAATTCGCAACAAATTACATCGTATTTCAAGCAAGTAGTAGTTATTTTTAATAATTTTTTCAAATCTTCTACAATGAAAGTAATTGTTTACATAATATCTAATACTAATAAATGTCAAATTATCAAATATACCATCAAAACAGTGATATTTAAAATGTACACACATCATGTAAACTTGCCCTTAACTTTGCAAATTTTTAAAAAATTCTTTTTGTTTCAGTTATATTCTTTAATTTTTTGTCGTAAGTTGTGGAACATCTGTAGATTAGACATGATTGCAATATTCACTTATAATTTTATATGCAATAATTCTTCCCAAATAAGTTTTTGAGTACTTTCCAACCCCTCGAGTGGTACACGAAAGGCCGATTACATTTGCTGGAATGCAAATTCGATTAAAAAAAACATAGCATTGACATCACCGCTTAAGTTTTAATTATTATTATTATTATTATTTATGTAATAGTGTACCTATTTAACATTAAATGGTTAATTCATGTCGGTAGGTAAATAATTGCTTATTTACGTATATACTAGCACTAAACTTTGCTTATTAGACGGTGGCCATTGACGCCATATTGCAACCAGGTTGCCATGGTTTCATACTGTCAAACAATGTGAAATTAATTAATTTTCAACTGTCAATATAAATGTAATTTAGATATATTATATTGATATGAAGTAAATATTAGTTTAGTATTTCCTTGTCCATATGTTGGTCACAGGGGAAACATGCAACAGCAGAACAACTAGACATTTTGAATTAGTTTTTATTTGACAGATTATGTCAAATTTTTAATTAAAATACAATATCTCGATATCCATGAGAGGTACAAACAACAGACAACCTCTCAGTATGGTTACTATTATTGTAATAAATTTTTCTATTGGCTGTCATTTTTTGTATCATTCAATTAATTGATCAAAAATATATCAGAGCTATGTAATGTACCTACCTAACCTTTATTCATATATTTTCTTTTAACTGGCTATAAGAGCACAATTTAGTAACATAAAATCTGGAAAAATAATGAAAAAGTCTCAATTCACAATTAATTGACCATACAATCTCCTTTTCCTCAAAATTAACCTCTTTCAATCAGAGTTATGACATCTCCATAGCTTTTTTCATGTCTTTTGCCTCCTTTGATCTTTGCTTCTTGAAGATGGCTGCTTACATCTTGGTTCGCTAATGGGATGAAAATGTTAAACGCCAATATGCGACTCTCGTGAGTTTACCTGTGCGTTGCCCGCTCGAGCAGATACTGAACGGTCGTACCTTGAGTACGGGGCTATTTCTGTAAGATGTTTAACTTTTGATGACGTAGAGACGTCTAACGATAACGTAAGAGACTGTCTCGGGAGGTATTAAACGGGTTGTATTATAAAATATGCGGGTTCGAGTTTACATAAAATACAGCAAGCTTCATCATGTACATACAGTTTGATATGGTGATTTGATTACAGTTCAAAATATTTTTCAAAATTTCGAAAAATTTTGACGTTTTTTGAGAGAACATTATTTCTCGTGCCACTGGATGGATGATAATTTTCCCACGACCATGTACGAAACTAACAGTTTCATACAGTAATTAGGAAACTACGAAAATACACCGTACTATGTTTAGCCATGAATATAAAAAATAGAGTACAAATATGAAAAAAGTGGTATTAGACGTATTCGGAGACAATCTGTATCTATTCAAAAATGTATTTGTTATTCTAAAAATGTGAATGTTTTCTTTCAATTTTAAGCTTACTTAACAAATTTTTGTAACATACTTTTCAACATTATTACGCCGGTAGTGACCTCCCTTACACGACATTAAAAGTGATTTTTGCCACGACCATATACGAAACTCACGATTTTCATACAGTTACTTAGATACGAAAATAAATAATATCACACATTCGTTCAACCCGTTCGATGTGTTATCGAATAGTTTTAATTTTTGTTTAATCTTTTAGTAGGCGTGGGTTTCCTTTCTGACATTCGATAATTTTTCCTGATATGTCATTTAGGATTTCGTGATAAATTGCATTTTATATTAAAACTTTGACATTGACAACTATCGAACTATCACTTTGACATTGACAGCTGTTTGACACTGCCAACGTTATTTCAAAATTTGTTAAAATTTTGTTGAATGAAACATAATATTAAAGCCTATACGACAACAAATTATTAAAACTTATAGTCGAGGAAGCTTTATTAAAACTTCATTATTAGCAAATGATACATAAATACATTTTGAGGATTCAGTATAATTTAGAAATTGAAGACTCAATTGAATTTAGCGGCGTCATTATTTGCCAGGCAAGTCTTACCAGGATTATATTTTTCAGGATTCAGAAGAATCATAGAATTCATGTGTGAACAGGGCTTAATTTGAACGATACCAAAATAAATATTTTAATTGAACCTTCCAAAAAGACAATGAAACCATATTGTTTATTCAAAAAAGCAAAGGGGTTAACAATGATGCTATTAAAATATAGAAATATTTTTATTCAAATATTGAAAATCAAGTTTTAAAAGAACTATCCCTACTCGTTATAACTACATAAATATTGTACTAGCAGCCTTAATTAAAACCTTTTTCTATTGTAAAACATATTCTTCTCATTTTATCTTTATTCAGCGTAAGTTAAAACCTCTAGGTATTTCCTTTTCCCATGAAGTCCAAGTCCAACAAGTGCATTT